>CM075354.1:47087500-52087500 GCA_037693485.1 Kitagawia praeruptora
CTATAATATATTTTATATTTTTACATAACAATATATAATTAAAAGATGAGATCTTTAAAAATGTCAGATAGTACAAAAGTTAAAAAAAATGAAACTTGTAGATAAGTTGAGAAAGATAAACTTCTTTGAAAAACGATCATATAATATATAATAATACAAAATATAAGAATCAGTTCATATCATATGTATGTCGATTAAAAGTCGTATAATACACATAGAGAAATTTTGGTTGGAAAGAATATTAAAAAATTCAAAATAAATTGTAAAAATGATTAAAAATACAGTCAAGTTAACAAATATCTTAAAAATTATTATATTTCATAGCATGCACATACACAAAATATTATGATCGATCAATCACATTATATACTATGATGTAGTTAAAATAATTTGCCTAAAAAGATAAAATTTTAAATTATGCAATTAGTTTTTTATATACTAATTGGACAACATCTTTATTGTGAAATATTACGTGGGTAAATAACAGGATTCTTGAGTTGTCAAAATTATAACCGGAATATGAAAAAATATGTCATTCGTGTATGACTAATTTATTTTATGATTGTATTCGTAAATATACCTTGAAAGAGAAAGATGATGTGCTAAAAATAAATCTTTAAATATCGCAAGCGCACGATCATCGTTTTAATATTTAAGATTCGATCCACAGAGACTATATATTTTTCGCAAATTTTAATTTTTAATTTAGGCGAACTAGACAATTTAATTGTTTTTGAGAGAGTGATTTAACTAAATTAAACTACATGCGAATATGAGCACAAGTAAATTAAAAATGAAAATCAGAAAGAGAAAAAAAAAATGAAAAGCAATTCAGTCGATTAACACTACTGCAATTAAATCAAGAGCCGAGCAATGTAACTAACAAACAAACACCGGAAACTCTAAATTCATCGGAAATCTCAACAAGATACAACCAAATTTTAAATTTATATCTAAAAATTAAAGATCCTAAATTTAATAACACCACAACCAAATCAAGCTCTAAATTATCAAACCCATTATACTAACACATCAAATCAAACACCAAAATTAGATCTACCACTACAAATCACCAAACCCACAATAAAATGGAAATTTAAAGGGGCATAACTAATATTAAAACGAAAATTTAAATTACGAAACAAATTCTTTATATCGATACTTTCAATCCCGTGTGGTTAGCGTCGCTACTTTATCCACCCGAGAATTTACGAAAATAACGAAATAAAAAAACAAGGAAAATAAAATGAAAGAGAGATGCAAGAATTAAAATGAAGCTTGAAATTGCGTAAAAATAAAGAGTGTTTATAAGAGGAAAAATATTACAACTAAAATTTGGGAGTGAACTAGAACTAACCTAATTCTAAGATGATTTTAACAAGTGAAGAATGAGGCTATTTATAGAAAAATTTTAGGGTTTAGGGTTGATGTGGTTAATCCTAGCCCTCCATTTTGGTTGGTGTGGGTTAATCCTAACCCTCCATTTTGGTTGGTGTGGGTTAATCCTAGCCCTCCATTTTGGTTGGCTACAAAAATGCACCACCACCCCTTGCTTTTCCTTTTCTTCTTGTTTTGGTCCTTATTTTTCTTCTTTTGTCATTTATTTCTTTATTTTGCCATTTCTTCAGTTTTCTCGAATTTTCCTGAAATGCAACAAAATAATTTATTAAAATACGAATTCAAACAATAAATAGGCAGTAAAAATATGCAAAATTATGCACTAATAAAATGCCCCCATACCTATCTTTTGCTCGTCCTCGAGTAAAACAAAAAGAAAAAATGCATAATAAAAACCTATACTCACTATCGTAGGAATCACGGGTAATTTTAGGTTTACCAACCCGTTAAACCCATAGACGATCTCTACAGGAGGAGTGCTGTCTCCTAAGGGTTTACAGAAGATATACCCATAAAATCTTTGAGATAAATTAGCAAGTATCCAACTTTCCTCTTTCAATCTAGCTTTCATTGGTGTCAACAAAAACAATTTTGTAGGAAAATACACGCCTTAAAGATTATTCTAATAATAGCTAAGTTATAGGTTCCCACAATCCACTTGAATAGACTCAAAAATTTACAAAAAATCCCAAGGTGTGTAATGAATTTAAGGCCAATGATGGATAAAGTGCATACGAACATTTTCTCTTTTTCAACCAATATTGAACTGACCCAATCTCTATCAAAACAAGTATCTAGCCAAACTTCACGTTCTTAGTAGTTAGACCGACCGTGCAATGGTTGAGGTCCCAAAAGACTTTTGCATTGATACCCATTTAGCGAGTTTTAGGTCAACAATCCCAGATCACAAAGGACCTTAGGTTGCTAGGCACAAAGTCCCCTCGGACTTACTTACTCGGGTTATCAATGAGCCCAACCTAGCCGATTTCCCTACTAAGAATTTATTATTACAAAATTACATTAGCACTCTACAACTACAAACATTTATTGACTCTTTTTTTTTAATTTTTTTTTTTTGATTTTTTTTTTAACAACACTATAGGAAAAATTTGTTCGCAAAGGTTTGATTCGACATTGTTTTAACATGTGGGTTCTCTCTCAGGTATCGAATAATACTCCTATACAATTCTTCCATCAAAAGTCTTGTGCAAATGTGCCGTCTTGGACTTTTAAGCAAAAATTTGTTCGACACAAGTTTCATGAGTAAAACCTTACCTGACTACGTTCAAATAATCTAAAGGCATTATACATATAATTTTTGAAAAATGGTTAACACCAACTAGTTCTAAAGTTCAAGAGTGGGAAGGACAACTAAGCTTAAAATATCTATATTTTGGATTTTTCAAATTTTTCAATTTTTTTGGATTTTTCAATTTTATGTATTTACACTAAAACCCTACCCCATACCTAAACCATGCATTGTCCTCAATGTATGCAAATGCAAGAGAAAAGAGAAATGAGAAGGGAGAAAGTTGAGGAAATACCTGATAGGGGATGACGACGACTGAAAATTTCAAGCAAACTACTAAAGAAAAACAACTCACACACGCACACACATTGTAACTCCCCCATACCTACATTCTACTATGGGAGGTACAAAACAAATATTTACTAACCAATACCTGCTCTCGGAAAAACTATTTTTGTTATACAACCAACATATTTCAGAAACTCACCCACAAAAATAGCATAGACCACTCGAACGATCCGATTAGACGCAAGAATAAAACTCATATTCCTAACTTCATCCATAGACCACGAAGATGCTTCTTTTTGTTGTTTAAGCAAATTAATTACGATAAGATGTTTGTCATGAATATCATGAGTTTCGATGAAAGATGGAGCACGAGTGGAAAATGAAGAAATAGAAACGGGTGGGGGTGGCTCTTCGAAAAATGTTTTACCAACAGAATTAGGATCACAAGAATTATCCTTATGTTGGGTTTCCCATTTGGAACAAATATTCTTCATTCTCTTCAAACATCTCTTCCGAGGTCAAATCCTTAAAAGATTCTTGAATCTCTCGATTGGTCTCGTAATGCAATTGAAAATCTTGTTTAAGAAGAGACTCAATCTCATGATCGTCCAAATTTGACATTGAAACAACCTCCTTAACTATATTAGCTCCTATTGGTTGAGTATGCGGTTCTTTGGGTTTTTCGGGAAGAGGTTTGGAAGATGAAAGGAAAAGTTCACTAGAAGAAGATGATGGTTGTCTAGGTGAAGCCACAAACTCAGAATCATCGGGATTCTTCGTTTGACCTAGAGAAAGAATGATGTCAGCATTAGAATCTTCTTCGTGTGAATCACCACCGAAAGGAGTGTCAACTTGAACATTATACCTAGGAGAAATGACATCATCGAAAGTATCGATAGGTCTTTGAGTGATAAGAATTTCAGGGTTGACCTCGGGTGGATTCGGGGTGGTTATCGTCTTACGCTCGCACATGGTGGCTAATTGATTCACTTGAAATTCCAACTTAGATAAGGCTTGAGCATTAGAGTTCAAAATTTGCCTATCAGAAGTCATGGTTTGCATGAAGGCTTGTTGAGATTGAGCCAAATTAGTTGTTGTTTTTACAAGCGCATCAAGGCTCTTTTCCAAGGTGTCAAGTTTCCTACTCGAATCATGAAATCCGGGTGGGTGGGCGTTTGTTTGAATTGAACTCGAATAAAGAACTTGACTCGGAATTGGATAAGAGTTCGGTTCTTGAAATTGTGGAGGCGGAGTTTGATAGCTATGACCTTGGTTCCATGAGAGATCGGGATAATCTCTCCAACCGGAATTAGAAGACGATGTAAAATGGTCATTTCGAGAGGTTGGTTGAAACATGGCGTTGACTTGTTAAGAGTCGGGACCATGTTGAAAATCGAGACTCGGAGAGTTGAAATTTGGGTGCCAAGACGTGTGTGAAGGGCCACTAAGGGTTTCTAAAGCTTCGAGTCGTCTAATAAGAGCATCTAATTCAGAGTCGATTGCAATATCGTTTTCACTATAATGCAAATCACTAAAAGTACTAGACGACTCGTTATATACACTAGGTTCCCTAGTTGACTCACACCACATCGTATTATCCGCTAACTCCTCGTCAAAATTCCAACCTTGGTAATAACGCTCCCTAATTACTACGGACATAGTAAAGATTGATCAAGGATAAAACCACGTAGCAATTAAGTGCGAAAATGAAACACACAAAATAAACGGTGAAAAATCAAAAGAAAAATCTAACCTAGGTTCCCTAAATAAAATAACTAGACATTGCTCATAACGTTAAGACACACTAAAAATTCCGTAAATTAAGAATTATTCAGACCGATCCGGCCAGATTAGAGCAGGCATTGCCAAGAGGCCAAACTCGTCACTTAGACACCGAATCTTAACAGCCAGGCGAACCTTAGACACTGAAGGTCGTGAATAAGTCTTAATTACGTTTATTTTTAGGCACATTTCTAATTTAGCGCGAAATCCTAGGGGCAAATGTCTAATTAATTTTATAAAGGCTAAATGATGCAACAAACAACGAGATAATAAAAGGCTATCAACATTTATGGATGCTTACACTACGTGTCCTAAATTAAAGAAAAAAAAATTAACGTACCTTTGGGGTCCTCCAGCAATCACCACAATTAAATAGGTACGAAAAATTAAAAACAAAAAATAAAGTCTAGCATGATGTGCACCTACATGATTAAATGCATGATGCAATAATTATGTATTTACAACTAATTTTTTTGGGATTTTTTTTCAATTTTCGATTTTTTTTTTGTTGTGATTTTCTAAAAAAAATAAGAAGGCGAAAAGAATGAGATAGGGTTACCGAAGCACGCTTCCAAAAATTCCAATTTTTCCACGCTCCGCGAGAAGATTCCCGAATTTCCAACTTTCCTAAAAAAAATGAGATAAAAAATGTGACAAGTAAAACTAATCCGAAAAATTAAAAATTAAGGCGCGAAAAATTATAGTCCCCGGCAGCGGCGCCAAAAACTTGATGTGCTAAAAATAAATCTTTAAATATCGCAAGCGCACGATCATCGATTTAATATTTAAGATTCGATCCACAGAGACTATATATTTTTAGCAAACCTTAATTTTTAATTTAGGCGAACTAGACAATTTAATTGTTTTTGAGAGAGTGATTTAACTAAATTAAACTACATGCGAATATGAGCACAAGTAAATTAAAAATGAAAATCAGAAAGAGAAAAAAAAAATTGAAAAGCAATTCAGTCGATTAACACTACTGCAATTAAATCAAGAGCCGAGCAATGTAACTAACAAACAAACACCGGAAACTCTAAATTCATCGAAAATCTCAACAAGATACAACCAAATTTTAAATTTATATCTAAAAATTAAAGATCCTAAATTTAATAACACCACAACCAAATCAAGCTCTAAATTATCAAACCCATTATACTAACACATCAAATCAAACACCAAAATTAGATCTACCACTACAAATCACCAAACCCACAATAAAATGGAAATTTAAAGGGGCATAACTAATATTAAAATGAAAATTTAAATTACGAAACAAATTCTTTATATCGATACTTTCAATCCCGTGTGGTTAGCGTCGCTACTTTATCCACCCGAGAATTTACGAAAATAACGAAATAAAAAAACAAGGAAAATAAAATGAAAGAGAGATGCAAGAATTAAAATGAAACTTGAAATTGCATAAAAATAAAGAGTGTTTATAAGAGGAAAAATATTACAACTAAAATTTGGGAGTGAACTAGAACTAACCTAATTCTAAGATGATTTTAACAAGTGAAGAATGAGGCTATTTATAGAAAAATTTTAGGGTTTAGGGTTGGTGTGGGTTAATCCTAGCCCTCCATTTTGGTTGGTGTGGGTTAATCCTAGCCCTCCATTTTGGTTGGCTACAAAAATGCACCACCACCCCTTGATTTTCCTTTTCTTCTTGTTTTGGTCCTTCTTTTTCTTCTTTTGTCATTTATATCTTTATTTTGCCATTTCTTCAGTTTTCTCGAATTTTCCTGAAATGCAACAAAATAATTTATTAAAATACGAATTCAAACAATAAATAGGCAGTAAAAATATGCAAAATTATGTACTAATCAAAAGACGTCAAAAAAACTTTATTTCTCCCTCTTATGTATTGACTAGTTTTTTTATGAAAGAATGACAAAAAATGAGGATAAAATATTAAAAAATATCACTCCAAAAATTGATTTATAGTGATGAAAAACATTAAGGAGAATTAAACAGAAAACCCCCCTTATTATTTAAATTTTATGTTCTCTTACCCAAATCTATAATATTATATAAATTCCGGAACATTAAAAGTTTTGGTACCTGTTTTTTGGTACCAGTTTTTTGGTATTTCGTGAATTTACTTATTTACCCTTTATTAAAAAGAAAAATAAATATATGATATTTATACTTTTAAAACACCTATAATAAATCTATACTATTATATAAATTCCGGAACATTAAAAGTATAAATTCCGGAACATTAAAAGTTTTGGTACCTGCTTTTTGGTACCAGTTTTTTGGTACTTCGTGAATTTACTTATTTACCCTTTATTAAAAAGAAAAAAAAATATGATATTTATACATTTAAAACACCTATAATAAATCTATACTATTATATAAATTCCGGAACATTAAAAGTTTTGGTACCTGTTTTTTGGTACTTCGTGAATTTACTTATTTACCCTTTATTAAAAAAAAATATATGATGTTTATACTTTTAAAACACCTATAATAAATGATAACATAGTATAATCAATGGTAAGTAGTTGCTTGCCTCTTTTCACATTTACTTTTAATTGAAGATATTACCTTTTATAAACACCTATAAACATCAATGTATCTTCCAATCATTAATATTTCCATTCGAATTAAAACACGTTACCTTTTTAATATAAAACTAATTTTACAATCATTAATATATACGCGAAAATATCACACCATATTTTTCAATTGTTAATAAAATATATTAAAAATCTACATACATTGTTTATAATAAGGAAACATTAGTATAATCCGTAAACATAAGTATATTAAAATTATATTAAATTAAAATTAATAAATCTATACTATTATATAAATTCCGAAACATTGAAAGTTTTGGTACCTATTTTTTTGTTACTAAGTGAATTTACTTATTTACCCTTCATTATAAAGAAACATAAATACACCTAAAATAAATAACAACATAATATAATTAATGGTAATTAGTCGAGATAATACCTTTTATAAACACCTAAAAACATCAATCGTATCATATCTTTCCGTCATTAATATTTTCTTTCCAATTAAAACACGTTATAATTAATGATAATTAGTCGATTAAGATAATAAATTCACATTAATATAATAAAATTAATGGTAATTATTCGATTGCCTCTAAAAATATCAATCGTATCATATCTTTCCGTCATTAATATTTTCTTTCCAATTAAAACACGTTATAATTAATGATAGTTAGTCGATTAAGATAATAAAATTAATGGTAAATAGTCGATTCCCTTTTTCACATTAATATAATAAAATTAATGGTAATTAGTCGATTGCCTTTTTCACATTTACTTTTAGTTGAAAGTATTACCTTTTATAAACACCTAAAAACATCAATCGTATCATATCTTTCGATCATTAATATTTTCTTTCAAATTAAAATACATTACCTTTTTAATTTAAAACAAATCTAAATTAATGATAATTAATCGATCTATTATATAAATTCCGAAACATTGAAAGTTTTGGTACCTGTTTTTTGGTACTAAGTGAATTTACTTATTTACCTTTCATTATAAAGAAACATAAATACACCTAAAATAAATAACAACATAATATAATTAACGGTAATTAGTCGAGATAATACCTTTTATAAACACCTAAAAACATCAATCGTATCATATCTTTCCATCATTAATATTTTCTTTCCAATTAAAACACGTTATAATTAATGATAATTAGTCGATTAAGATAATAAAATTAATGGTAATTAGTCGATTGCCTTTTTCACATTAATATAATAAAATTAATGATAATTAGTCGATTGCCTCTAAAAACATCAATCGTATCACATCTTTCCGTCATTAATATTTCTTTCCAATTAAAACACGTTATAGTTAATGATAATTAGTCGATTAAGATAATAAAATTAATGGTAATTAGTCGATTGCCTTTTTCACATTAATATAATAAAATTAATGGTAATTAGTCGATTGCCTTTTTCACATTTACTTTTAGTTGAACATATTACCTTTTATAAACACCTAAAAACATCAATCGTATCATATATTTCGATCATTAATATTTTCTTTCAAATTAAAACACATTACCTTTTTAATTTAAAACAAATCTAAATTAATGATAATTAATCGATTACCTTTTACAACACGTTGGTGCAGTGGTTGAGCCACTGGCCTCCTTTGAAGGATGTCAGGGGTTCGACTCATGCGTGTGTGTGAGTTTCTTAGTTTGTAATAGGTTTCTTTTCTGTATTTGTATTTCTGTATTTGTAATGGCCGGGGGTCCTTCGGAAACAGCCTCCCTATTGTATAGGGGCATGGTCTGCGTACATCTACCCTCCTCAGACACCACTTTGAGTGGTATTATAACTGAGTAAGTTTCGTTTTTTAGTTGAACTTATTACCATTTATAAACACATAAAAACATCAAGCGTATCATATATTTTCATCATTAATATTTCCTTTATAATTAAAACACAGTACCTTTTTAATTTACAGCAAATCTTACAATCATTAATATATACCCGAAAATATCACATCATATTTCTCAATTATTAATAAAATATATTAAAAATCATATACATTGTTTATAATAAGGAAACATTAATATAATCTTTAAACATGAGTATATTAAATTATATTAAATAAAAATTTAAAAATTATTAAAAATAATGATTATAAAAAACATAATTATAATATCAAATAAAATTTATAATATAATACAATAAACCTGTGCATTGCACGGGTTATAAACTAGTAATTATATAATACCCGAAACATTTAAAATTTTGGTACCTATTTTTTGGAATATGTGTTTTGGTATTTCGTGAATTTACTTATTTACCCTTCATTATAAAGAAAAATATATATGATATCTATACTATTAACACACCCAAAATAAATAATAACATAATACAATTAAAGGTAATTAGTCGATTGCCTTTTTCACATTTACTTTTAGTTGAAGATATTACCTTTTATAACCTAAAAACCTTAGTCATATCATATTTTCCAATCAATTCATATCTAGCAATAATTAATATATACCCAAAAATATCACATCATGTCATATAATCAGTAACAAAATATAATAGAAATTCGTATTACGAATAATGACCATTTAATTTTTAGAAAAAAATCAGAATCATTAGATCTAATTATTAAATATATTATATGATTAAATTAATTTACTAAAATTTCAAATTTTATCAACGACATATTTATTTTAAAATTTTATAATATAAGTTTTAAACCACGCATATCATTAAATAAATTTATATTAAATTATTAAAATTAAATTAAAATAAAATATTTTAAATAATGATTATATAAAAATATAATTATAACATGAAATATAATTTATTACATATCAACAAAAATCCGTGCATCGCATGGGTTATAAGCTAGTTTATTATAATAACAAATTACTAGATGTTTTCTACTTGTGACATAAATTTGTACAAATTGGTGTAAATATGTTATTGTATATCCAACACATTTATATGCCACGAAATATTTTATTTTGAGTACTTATCTGAATAATTAAATCAAGTTTTTTGTAAAATAAAATTGGAACATTAGAAAAAACATGTTTTATTAGAAACTATACAATCATGTCAATAAATATTCTTTAAAATCTATACTTTTATATAAATTCCGAAACATTGAAAGTTTTGGTACCTGTTTTTTGGTACTTCGTGAATTTACTTATTTACCCTTCATTAAAAAGAAAAATATATTCAATATCAATCATATTTAAACAAAAAAAAACACAACACAACGTACTCAGTATATCCCGCATGAGCAGGGTCTGAGGGGGGTAGGATGTACGCAATCATGCCCCTACACAAAGGTAGGGAGATTGTTTCCGGTTTTTGACCCCCGGCAGGAATCGAACCCGTGACCTCACGGTTCACGGATTGGGCACTTACCACTGTGCCAACTCAACCCCTTTTAATCATATTTAAACACCTAAAATAAATAATAACATTTAATAATTAATGGTAATTAGTCAATTGCCCTTTTCACATTTACTTTTAGTTGAAGTTATTACCTTTTACAAACACTTAAAAACATCAATCGTATCATATCTTCCAATCAATAATGTTTCCTTTCGAATTAAAACATGTTACCTTTTTTATTTATAAGGAAACATTAGTATAATTTTTTATTAAAAAGAAAAATTTATTTGATATCTATAATATTAAAACACCTAAAATAAATAATAACATAAAATAATTAATGTTAATTAATCGATTTACTTTTTCACATTTACTTTTAGTTGAAGATAAACACTTAAAAACATCAACCGTATCATATCTTCCAATCATTAATATTTCCTTTAAAATCATAAAAAATAATGATTATACAAAACATAATTGTAATATTAAATAAAATTTACAACGTAATAAAATAAACATAACATAATTGTATTATCAATAAATTTTATTTATGTTTTTTGGTATGTTTTTTAGTACTTCGTGAATTTACTTATTTACCCTTCATTAAAAAGAAAAATATATTCGATATCAATAATATTAAAACACTTAAAATAAATAATAACATAAAATAATTAATGGTAATTAGTCGATTGCCTTTTTCACATTTACTTTTAGTTGAAGTTATTATCTTTTACAAACACCTAAAAACATCAATCGTATCATATCTTCCCATATAATATTTCTTTCGAATTAAAACATGTACCTTTTTTATTTACAAGGAAACATTAGTATAATTTTTTAATAAAAAGAAAAACATTTACTTTTAGTTGAAGATATTACCTTTTATAAACACCTAAAAACATCAACCGTATCATATCTTCCAATCATTAATATTTCCTTTAAAATCATAAAAAGTAATGATTACACAAAACATAATTGTAATATTAAATAAAATTTATAGCATAATAAAAGAAACACCATATCAATAAATTTTATTTACGTTTTTTGGTATATTTTTTGGTACTTCGTAAATTTACTTATTTACCCTTCATTATAAAGAAAAATATATTCGATATCAATAATATTAAAACACCTAAATTAAATAATAACATAAAATAATTAATGGTAATTATTCGATTGCCTTTTTCACATTTACTTTTAATTGAAGTTATTACCTTTTACAAACACCTAAAAACATCAATCGTATCATATCTTCCAATCAATAATATTTCCTTTCGAATTAAAACATGTACCTTTTTTATTTATTAGGAAACATTAGTATAATTTTTTATTAAAAAGAAAAATATATTCTATATCTATAATATTAAAACACCTAAAATAAATAACAACATAAAGTAATTAATGGTAATCGTCGATTTACTTTTTCACATTTACTTTTAGTTGAAATATTACCTTTTATAAACACCTAAAAACATTAACCGTATCATATCTTCCAATCATTAATAGTTCTTTTAAAATCATAAAAAATAATGATTATACAAAACATAATTGTAATATTAAATAAAATTTATAACATAATAAAAGAAACACCATATCAATAAATTTTATTTATAACACAATGAAATTTTATTATAATTTTATAAATTTGTATCTTCCAATCAATAATATATTTCCCAATTTATACACGTTAACTTTTAGTTTAAAACATAATATTGCAATAATTAATATATACTCAAAAATATCACAACTTATCTTCAATCACTAATAAAATATAATAGAAACTAGCTTAAAACCCGTGCGATGCACGGATTTTTTTTATTTTAATATTATATGAATTTTTCATTTATTTAAATTAATTTTTTAAAACATGAATATTGGAGACTTACATTTTTATATGAGATGATTTGATAATCATTGTATAAATGTTATCCCTGATATTTCTAGAAATGGAGCGATTTTAGTTAGAAAATATAGAAAAGATGATAGGTTTTAGTTGAAAAAGTAATCGGTTAAATATTGGTAATTATAAAACTATTATTTTATTTTATTAATAGAATGTCTATGATATGATTAGGAAAAAATAGGATTTAGTTAGAGAAAATTAAAAAGATAACATGTTCTAGGTGAAAAAGGTAATTGATTAGTTTATAGTAATTATTATTTAATTACGTTATTATACTAAATACAATTGCACGTAATATTTTTATAAAAGGAAAAAATTAATGTTGCCCGTGATATTTCTAATAAAAGAAGGATTTTAGTTAGAAAAGATGATATGTTTTAGCTGAAAAAGGTAATCGGTTAACTATTAATATTAAATATTAAAATTTTATTTTATTAAATATAACCGTCCTTAATATAATTGGAAAAAGTGAGATTTTAGTTAGAGAAAATAGAAAGGTAACGTAAAAATTAAAAAGATGGCATGATTTATGTGAAAAAAGTTAATTGATTAGCTTATAATAATTATAATTTAATTATGTCATTTTACTAAATAAAATTGATTATAGTTTTTAGAAAATGAGAAATTAATGTTGCCCGTGATATTTCTAGAAAAAAGTGGATTTAATTAGAAAAAATAGAAAGAAGATCCGTTTTAACAGAAAAGGTAATCGTTTAATTATTAGTATTATAATATTATTATTTAGTTTTTTTTAATTTGAAATGTCTGTGATATAATTGGAAAAAGAAAGGTTTTAGTAAGAAAAAAGAAAAAGGTAATCGTGCATGATATAATTGGAAAAAGAGATATGTTAGTTAGAGAAAAGAGAAAAGAGAAGGTGTTTTGGGTGAAAAGTGTAATTGATTAGTTAATAGTAATTATAATATAATTATGTTATTTTATTAAACAAAACTGCTCAAACTATTTTATTAAATAGAGAAATTTTAGTTAAATAAAATGTAAAAGATATTCTATTTTACCTGAAAAAGGAAATTATTTAGTTGTTGAAAAATAGAAAAGGTAATATGTTTAACTTGAAAAGGGAAATTGATTAATAAAGGAAAAATTTTAGTTAGATAAAATATAAAAGAATATTGTATTTTATCTGAAAAAGGAAATTATTGAAATTTTAGTTAAATAAAATGTAAAAGATATTCTATTTTACTTGAAAAAAGGAAATTATTTAGTTGTTGAAAAATAGAAAATGTAATATATTTAACTTGAAAAGGGAAATTGATTAATAAAGGAAAAATTTTAGTTTGATAAAATATAAAAGAATATTGTATTTTATCTGAAAAAGGAAATTATTGAAATTTTAGTTAAATAAAATGTAAAAGATATTTTATTTTACCTGAAAAAGAAAATTATTTAGTTATTGAAAAATAGAAAAGATAATATGTTTAACTTGAAAAGGGAAATTGATTAATAAAGGAAAAATTGTAGTTAGATAAAATATAAAAGAAGATAATATGTTTAACCTCAAGAAGGAAAGTAATTGAGTAAGGGTAAATAAGTAAAATCAATAGGTTAGTAATTGGATGCAAGGGTAATTAGGTAAATTCAATAGGTACTGATATGGGCTAAAAATAAGCCCTAAAGACACATTTAATGTGGCATTAATTAAACCTAGAATGGTCCAAACGTGGGGCCCACCAGATGGGCCCAAACCCTAATTATAATATTAATTTCGTAATTAATATTAAGGGTAGTAAAACAGCTCAGCAAATAAGAGTCAAACAAGAATATGATTCTTGCCTGACTTAGCCTCCAAAATACATATCTCAACATGGAAACTGATTCATACATGGAAGTAGACTAGAACCTTCTTCTAGTCGGTGACTTGCTCACCAAGTCACCTAACCCTACTACGATTTTAGGGCTTCTCAGCCTATATAAAGGGTCTGACCCCTCATCTCAGAACTACGTTTTCTTGGCTTGATTCTCTAATACAGAGATACGTAGGCATTCTGTGAGGACCGTTTAGTCTCGAACGCAGAAGCAGCCATAAGAGCACGAAGCTCCCGAACCCTAGCCGTCATAATCATAACCTAGTTTTTATTCCACAACATTTGGCGCCGTCTGTGGGAAGAAAACATCAACCATGGTTAACACACGAAGGACACCAGCAATTACAGAGCCAATCGCAACCGAGGCTCTACCTCTTAGCTCTGCTCCGCCCCTCACTGAACAAGTACCTCCAACATCCGGGACTATCGTTCCGTATCAAGTTTCTCAACCCCTAGGGACGACTTCCCATGTTGAGAGTACGCTACCTCCGATCGTCCACACAAATCCAGGGACTAACCCCCTCCAGGTGGGGATTTCTTCCTTGATTGTAGATCCCAACAACCCTCCACGAGGGGTTCAGATCCACACTACGGATCTCCCCATAAGCACCAATCCGATGTATGGGCTGCCTAACTACCCTCCTACCCAAGGAGCTGGATCAAGTGGTCATGCCCTGTATATTCGAGATCGAGATTATCACGATTTTTCTGGTCCTTATACGGATGAGTCATCTTCTAACGATGATTACGAACGTGATGAAGCTCCAAGGAGGCGACGTGCAAGTAAAGAATCTCGAGGAAGAACTCAAACTACTCACGATGGACTCCCTTCAACAACTACTGAGAGGATTAAGGCTTATGAAGCCGAGATCTTAAGATTAAAGGAAGACATGGCCAGAGAACAAGCCAGATCAAATCAAACTCTACCCCCTCCAACATCAGGTCCGATTCCCTTTATAGATCTGGAGAGGCCTTCAAGAAGGCAAAGAAGGGCTACCGCCCCAACTGGAAGAATAACGAGGGTGGAAACCCCCAAGAGCAACCCCAAGGATCTGATTCCACTTGGGGATCCTGATGATCCCACACCCCCGTTTACTGAGGAGGTGATGAATGCTCACATCTCAAAGAAGTTTAAGATGCCAACAATTAAAGCTTATGATGGAATGGGTGATCCTGCAAACCACGTTAGAACATTCTCAAACGCTCTGCTGTTGCAGCCTGCAAGTGACGCTTTGAAGTGTAGAGCATTCCCTCAAACTCTATAAGGTATGGCTCAAAGATGGTATAGTCGGCTTCCTGCAAACTCGATTGGTTCCTTTAAGGAGTTGAGCGCTGCTTTCATTAGTCAGTTTATCAGCGGAAGAACGCATGAGAAAAGTTCTGCATCCCTTATGTATGTGGTACAAGGGAAGAACGAAAGTCTGAGAGACTATCTTAAGAGGTTCACCAAGGAGACTCTGAACATCACTGATCTGGATAATAAGGTTGCAATGGTAGCCTTGGAGCATGGTACCACCGACCTATACTTTAAGAGATCATTGGCAAAGCATCCCCCTGAGAATATGGCTGATCTCCAGCGAAGGGCTGATAAGTACATCAAGGCCGAGGATAGCACGAAGAAGGAAGTCACGTTAGGCAATGGTCGGGGGAACAATGATACAAAAAAGCGCAAGCAAGAGCAGGAGTATGATGCTAGGGACAAGTATCCCCGAACTAGCAAAGACTCTGATTCGCCGCCAAAAAAGAGTTTGGGACCAAGGTTCTCTGACTATGCAAGGTTAAATGCTCCTAGAAGTCAAATCTTGTTGGAGATCGAGAAGGATAAGGACTTCCGATGGCCGAAGCCACTCAAGGGAGACCCCGCAAAGAGGAACAAGGATCAATATTGTCGGTTCTACCGAGATGTGGGGCATGATACAGATGATTGTAGGCAGTTAAAGGACGAGATCGAATTTCTGATCCGCAAAGGAAAATTGAGTAACTTCACCAAGGGTGAAGATCGTGGAGCCCAAAGAAGGGACTACGAAAGGAGAAACAATGATAGAAGGGATAATGATCGTGACCGTAACACACAGCCCCGAGGGCCAGTTATCAACATGATCTGGGGAGGCCCGACAGCGGCTGGTACAACTCGAAACTCTCGAAAGGCATACGCCAGGGAGGTGATGCACATCGTTGGAGAGGCCCCGAAGCGTGCTAGAACTGAAATCGTAATTGGTTTTGATGATTCTGATCTTGAAGGGGTGAAATTCCCCTATGATGACCCGTTAGTTATAACCCCTGTGATTGGGAAATCGGAGGTAAAGCGAGTCTTGATAGACAATGGAGCTTCTGTTGACATTCTGTTTCATGATGCTTTTGTGAAGATGGGATATACCGATTCTCAGCTGACCCCAACTAACATGCCCATCTATGGATTCAATGGAGTTGAGTCCAAGGTAGAGGGTACTATCCAGTTACCCATGACAATCGGGCAGGAACCTAAGGAAGCTACTCAAATGTTGAATTTTCTGGTAATTAAGGCAGCCTCTACTTATAACGCAATCCTGGGAAGGACTGTACTTCATGCGTTCAAGGCTGTTGCCTCAACATATCACATGAAGATTAAGTTTCCAACCCGAAATGGGGTCGGAGAACAAAAAGGCGACCAGAAGATGGCAAGAAGTTGTTATGTATCCGCCCTAAGAGCTGATGGAGTCGGGGGGCAGGTACTCCCGATTGAAGACATGGATATCCGTAGTGATGATGAACACCGAGGGAAGCCAGCAGAGGATTTAATACCCGTTCCTCTGGAGCTGGGCGACCCAGAAAAGGTTACATACATAGGAGCATCTCTGAAGGAACCCCTGAAGGGCGAATTGACAGCATTCTTGCAAGAGAATAGCGATGTGTTTGCTTGGACAGCAGCAGACATGCCAGGGATTGACCCCCAACTTATAACTCACAGATTGAACGTCGATCCTGCACGAAAGAAGATAAAGCAGAAAAAGAGAAATTTTGCTCCTGAAAGGCAAGATGCCATTAAGCAAGAAGTTGACAAGCTTTTGGAAGCTGGATTTATTGAGGAGATTCAGTTCCCTGAATGGTTGTCTAATCCTGTCATGGTCAAGAAAGCGAATGGAAAGTGGAGAATGTGTATCGACTTCACAGATTTGAACGATGCATGCCCAAAGGATTGTTTCCCTCTACCAAGGATTGACACCCTAATAGATGCCACAGCTGGACACGAGATGTTGAGTTTCATGGATGGTTTCAGTGGTTACAATCAAATTAAAATGCACAAGGAGGACATCCCAAAGGTATCTTTCATTACTGATTTTGGTGTTTTCTGTTATCTTGTTATGGCTTTTGGTCTCAAGAATGCAGGAGCTACTTATCAACGATTGGTGAATAAGATATTCGCCCATCTAATTGGAAAAACCATGGAGGTCTATGTTGATGACATGTTAGTCAAGAGCCTACTCAAGGCAGATCACATTAGGCACCTCAGAGAGGCATTTGAAGTGCTAAGGCACCACAAGATGATGTTGAATCCAGCCAAGTGTGCTTTTGGTGTTGGATCGGGAAAATTTTTGGGGCTGATGGTTTCCAAGAGAGGCATAGAGGCCAACCCGGACAAGATTAAGGCTATTCTGGATATGGAGCCACCCCGCTCAATACGAGATATACAGAAATTAACTGGCCGAGTTGCGGCCCTAGGGAGATTCATCTCCAAATCTGGTGACAAATGCTTGCCTTTCCTTCAGGCATTAAAGAAAGTGAAAAATTTTGAGTGGACTACAGAGAGCCAAGAGGCCTTTGAGCAGTTGAAGAAATACATGGCTGAAGCCCCGTTGTTGGCCAAACCTAGTCCCGGGGAGATTCTTTACCTATACCTGGCGATATCCGAACAAGCATTAAGTGCTGTTCTTGTCAAAGAAGAAAAGAAAGTTCAGAAACCCATCTACTATGTGAGTAAGGTGCTACATGGGGCGGAGTTGAATTACTCTCCCATCGAGAAGTTTGCATTAGCATTGACTACTGCCTCAAGAAAATTGAGACCGTACTTCCAGGCTCACAAAATCGAAGTCTTGACAGATCAACAATTGAGAAGCATATTGTACAGCCCGAAAGCAAGTGGAAGATTGATCAAATGGGCCATAGTGCTTGGAGAGTTTGATATCAAGTATAAGCCTCGGACAGCCATCAAGGCTCAGGCGTTGGCTGACTTCGTGGTTGAATGCACCATTGACAACCAAGAAGTCGGGGGGCAGGAGATGATAACCACCCCTGAGAACGAAGATAAAGATGAAGAACTTATAGCTAACCAGAAAGAGTATTGGGTGCTCTATTTTGATGGAGCATCAAAAACAAAATCTAGTGGTGCAGGTTTGGTTTTGCAAAGCCCCGATAGGTTCACAGTTGAATATGCTTTGAAGTTGGACTTTCCGACAACCAACAATGAAGCTGAGTATGAGGCATTAATAGCCGGATTGGGATTGGCCAGAGTCATGAGGGTCAAGAACCTCAAAGTGTGTGGAGATTCAAGACTGGTAGTCTCGCGAGTGAATGGTGAGTTTGAGGCCAAGGATGAAACTATGGCAAAATACCTCAGAGTCGTGAAAGCTGTTATGACTCAGTTTGAGGAGTGCTATGTGGAGCACATTCCTAGGGAAGAGAACGTTAAGGCCGATGCCCTCTCTAAGTTCGCTTCTTCTGAGATAGAGAATTATGCAGGAAGTGTTTACTTCCAGGTCTTGAAGGCCCCGACCGTCAACTCTAAGTTGGTAGCACCGATCGATGTTGGAAGCTGTTGGATAGATCCTATTAAAGCTCATCTAGAAACCGGATGGCTCCCTGACAATGCCTTGGAGGCACAAAAATTGTCAGTGAGAGCATTGAGATATGCCTTGATTGAAGGCATCTTATACAAGAGATCGTTTGTCGTTCCCTACTTGAAGTGCTTAAGGCCCCAAGAGGCAAGAGAAGCATTGGAAGAAGTTCATGAAGGGATTTGTGGGCAACACTTGGGGGGCAGAGCCCTAGCCCACAAGATTACCCGCCTGGGATTCTATTGGCCAGAGATGTTGGCAGATGCCCAGGATTATGTCAAGAAGTGTGACAGATGTCAAAAACACGCCCCTATTGTAAGGCAGCCGCCTGAGAGATTAACCTCAATCAGCTCTCCCATTCCGTTTGCAATGTGGGGGATGGACATTCTTGGTCCTTTCCCTATGGCTTCAGCACAAAGGAAGTTTCTGATTGTCGCCATTGATTACTTCACTAAATGGATTGAGGCTAAGCCTTTAGCCAAGATAACCACCAAGCAAGTTTCCCAGTTCTTTTGGGAGTACATAATTTGTAGGTATGAAATCCCGCGAATTCTTGTGACGGATAATGGGACACAGTTTAACAATGAGGAATTCAAGAAGTATTGTGAGGAAAACGCTATTGAGCTTCGTTTTACCTCAGTGGCACATCCGCAAGCAAATGGACAGGCCGAGGTGGCCAATCGAATCATCCTGGATGGATTAAAAAAAAGGGTCGAACGCTCGAGGAATACTTGGGTGGATGAGTTGCTGCCTATACTCTGGGCGTATCGCACCACCTTTAAGGTGACAACGGGAGCAACCCCGTTTTTGCTAGCTTATGGAGCTGAAGCAGTTGTACCACTAGAAATCATGCATGCATCACCTCGAGTTGAGGCATTTGAACCTGAGACTAATGAAGAAGGCATGAGGCTCGCCCTAGATCTGATTGATGAAGTCAGGGATGAGGCAAACGCCAGAAATGCGGAGCATCAAAAGAAAGCATCCTTCTATTACAACCATAGGGTTAAGGAGAGGTTCTTTCAGCAAGGTGACTTGGTTCTTAGGAAGATCGAGGCTTCTGGAGTTGGCCAGAAGGGAAAACTAGCCCCAAACTGGGAAGGGCCATATCGAGTTAGGAAGACATTGGGACGAGGATCATATAAGTTGGAGACCTTGGACGGGATTGAGGTGCCCCGTACTTGGCATGCCTTGAACCTCAAGATTTATTATATTTAAGCTGCCTCTGCAACGATGTAGCTTTTTATTTATCTAATAGGAAAAGTATAAATAAGGTTCGATGAAACCATTCCAGGGATTAATTCCCCGAGTAGGACAATAATAAGCTATGTAGGGGTTGAACCCATTCGAGTTATTAATGCAAAGTTTGTTTTCCATTCTGAAAAGTCTATGTTTTGTTTAAGTACCTAGCACCTGCTGAGTGCAAATCTAGAAAGATCAAGTACCGAAAAATAAATGAACATACGAATGAAAGAAACGAGTGCATAAATAAAGACCCCGAAGGGCCGACAGTTAAATTACAACAAGCAAATAAGAGTTAAGTCCCGAAGGACATTGATTGAAAGCCGATAAAATAAAGCCACAAACGGCTAGATAAGGGCCGTGCAAGGCCATAGGGGAACCCATCCTACTTAGCTGGGGATTCTTCCTCGCTGCTCTCCTCGCCCGACTCCTCCTCATCTGAATCCTCTTCCTCGCCGGAATCTTCACCTGAAGTTTCTTCCTCGGCACCGCCTTGATCAACAACCACCATAGGCTGAGCGGTAGTCTCCACATCTTCGGTTTCCTCCTCCCCGGAAGATGAGGTCGAACTGTCTTCATTACGAATCATCCTCTTGCCTGGGATCGGTTGTCGAACAACTCCAACTTTCCTGGTAGGCGGGGGCTTCTTTCCACGGGATCCCGAAGAGCTTGAGTCTTGACTAGCAGCTGGAGGACGTCTCTTGGGTCCCGAGGATCTATGGCTACCTCTAGAACCCGAACCTGATGCTTGAGGAACAATCTTGGTCCCCGATCCAGAAGCAAGGGTTGCACGGTTCTCGCCACCCGTAGTCCAGAAAGGGCAAGGAAAGTCAGAAGGGATGACTATTGAGGGATGTTTGTTACTCACAGCATTGATTGCCTTGTCCCAACCAACAGACATGTTGTAAGGGCGCACCTCATCATCATGTTCATCTATGAAACTCAGAAATTCCTCAGAATTATGATAGGCTTTGATCACCTTGTTGGCATCATCCATCCTCTTTTGAGCTAAAGAGGCAAGTTGTTTTCGGGAAGATAGAGCATTCGCTTCAGCGCGGGCAACCTGAGAATGTAGATCATCAATTTCCTCCTTGAACCTTGCTGAATCAGTTTTCAAGGATATATTCTCATCCCTGAAAGCCAAGCCTTGGGTGGAAACCGCCTGAAAATAGGCATTAGCCTGCAACGAAAAATTGACAAGGCATAAGAAATTTATAAAAGCTAAATCACACCTAACTTATTAAAAGGAGTGTCATACCTGATATAAGGCTTGAGCACCCAGAAGTCGATTTTCATTCATTTTATCCCCGGCATGTAAAGTCACTCTGTCGGGAGGAGTAATTGAGAGCTTGGACCAGTCTAGAGCTAGGCCAGGACTCCCACAAACCGAATCTTGCTCACATATACCCCATGACGGGATAAAAGGGGTCCTAATAACCCCATCAGCATTCCGGGATCTTTTCCCGCCTTGGGAGCAGCCTTCCAAGAAGTGAGGGACTCTAGGCTTAGTGGGATTCAGTAGCTCCGCAGCCTTTTTCTTCATCCTTTGAGTCACAGTCGGTTGATTATGAGGACGACTGTCAATCTCCTCAGCAGCTGAAATACAACGAGAAAAGCATCGGGATAAGAACAAACAGAGGTCATAATATGGTTAAGTAAGAAATTTACCCTCAATGGAAAGAAAGCTAAGGCCAGTCTCAACAAGATTCTTTTCATTCAGAAAAGTTTTGTAATGGGTACAACCATCATCAGCTAGGAGCTTATCTCGGTCTAGTAACTCCGAATCTGTAAGATCACACACGAAATGTGAACTATCTTCCACATGTCCAAATCTCTTCACAAAGTAGTGGCCCCAGTCACCACCTTCCCCCTCAAGGATTACAAACTCCCTTTCCCAGAAATGTTGGGAATCTGGAAAAGAAAAGGGATTCACTATATGCGGTAGTTTGGCTCGGTGTTGAAGGCCGATCCATCCTTTTTTGCAGTCAGTAGAGTTTCTGGCCCCGAAGATACTCCGAAACATCGTGGTAGACAGTGGGATGCTCAGCTGACGGCATCTTATTATAAAAATAATGATGTACCTCCAGGCATTGGGATACAATTGACAAGGGTGAATTTGATACTCCGCCAACAATCTGATGATAAAATCATCAACTGGAAATCTGAATCCAGCATCTAGGGCACCCCAGGGAATGCAAATTCTCTCAGGATGCCAGTTACAAGTTCTGTCAGTTAGACTGGGAAGTCGAACTTTAATAGCATCTGGGAAGTAGTATATTCTCCTGATCTTTTCGACATCTTTCTCCGTTAACTTGCATGGACTATGGAATGAATCTAAGCTTGCACTATTTGGGAACGCGTCCCTCATGATGTTTAGCAGATCTAGTAAAGATTCAAATTTATGCTCAACGTATGAAGGGGGTTTTATTTTTTCTTTACCTTTTGCTGTCCTCATCTTGCTCCTTTTGGCAAATGCTTCCATCATGGAGACCGGAGGGGCAACTGGTCGGCTGTTCTCTGACATCTTGCTCTTGAAACTTGAACTTGAAGCTGCAAACTTGATCTGGAATCTTGATCCCCGATTGGGACTAAAAATCTACAGAGCTTAAGAACTTGAAAACTTTGAAAAAGAAGAAGTGATTGAAATGAAGGCTACCACTCTTCTTTTATAGAAGAAACATGACCTGTTGTATCAGGTCAAGGTTCAGCTTGATTCGCGTTTACAGGTCATCTATCGTTTAAAGATGAAAAAAGGACAGAAACTACTCATTTTATACAGAAAGGATCGTTTTAATTCATACGAGATGAGGATAAACAACCGATATAATTGCTAAAGCTGCAATACAAAAGCTAACTACGCTTAAGGAGTTAATCAAGGAGATCAGCCATAAGTGCAAAGTTAGCAATGCTAATTAAGATGTAATATCATTAGAAGTCACGAGTGACCAAAATAATGACTTGAGATCAAGATCAAGAATCTTGATCCTTAAGATGACGAATGACTTGAGATCAAGATCAAGAATCTTGATCCTTAAAATGACGAATGACTTGAGATCAAGATCAAGAATCTTGATCCTTAAGATGACGAATGACTTGAGATCAAGACCACAGAGTGGCCAACCACGGAGTGGAAGACCACGAAGCGGCCGACCACCCCATTTTAAAGGCCTTCGGCCGACCACAGAGTGGCCAACCACGGAGTGGAAGACCACGAAGCGGCCGACCACCCCATTTTAAAGGCCTTCGGCCGACCACGGAGTGGCCAACCATGAACCGGCCGACCACCACACCCGAGGGAGCAGCAGCCGACCACGAGACGGCCGACCACCGCACCCGGGATGTGCCAGCCGACCACGAACAAGAAGACCACCGTGTAGCCGACCTCCGTGGAACGAACCCCTCCGGCCGATCACCGTGTGGCCGACCACGGTGAATCGAACCCCTCCGGCCGATCACCGTGTGGCCGACCACGGTGAATCGAGCCCCTCCGGCCGATCACGGGCTAGCTGACCACGAGCTACCCGTTGATCCGGCCGATCACGGGTAGTTTGTGGTCCTAGAACCCGACTTTTTCAGCAGTTCTCGGATAGTTTGTAGACCTGGATCTCGACCTTTTCAGCGAATTTCGGATGATTTTCAGTGCTAAAACGAGATTAAGATTAGTGTCGTTTTAGCACAGATTAGTGCCGATTAGCACATATTAGTGCCGATTAGCACAGATTAGTGCCGTTTTAGCACAGATTAGTGCCGTTTTAGCACAAATTAGTGCCGATTAGCACAGATTAGTGCCGTTTTAGCACAGATTAGTGCCGATTAGCACAGATTAGTGCCGATTAGCACAGATTAATGCCGTTTTAGCACAGATTAGTGCCGATAAGCACAGATTAGCACCAATTAGTGCTGCTAGTGTCGTTTTATGCCGTTTAACATCGTTTAACACTGTTTAAACGTTGTTTGAGGCTGATTAGCGCTGTGTAGTGCCGTTTAACACTGATTAGTGTCGTTCAACATTGTCGTAAATGCGTCGGTCGCTCCACGCTTTACATTAAGATGATATTGTCGAAAATACTCGCTCAAGAGTAATAAACCCTGACCCGAGTCTCGGAAAAGGCCGTTAAAACTTCAAGGAAAACCTGATCAGTTTTCCTAGAAGTTGAGGGGCAAATGATATGGGCTAAAAATAAGCCCTAAAGACACATTTAATGTGGCATTAATTAAACCTAGAATGGTCCAAACGTGGGGCCCACCAGATGGGCCCAAACCCTAATTATAATATTAATTTCGTAATTAATATTAAGGGTAGTAAAACAGCTCAGCAAATAAGAGTCAAACAAGAATATGATTCTTGCCTGACTTAGCCTCCAAAAAACATATCTCAACATGGAAACTGATTCATACATGGAAGTAGACTAGAACCTTCTTCTAGTCGGTGACTTGCTCACCAAGTCACCTAACCCTACTACGATTTTAGGGCTTCTCAGCCTATATAAAGGGTCTGACCCCTCATCTCAGAACTACGTTTTCTTGGCTTGATTCTCTAATACAGAGATACGTAGGCATTCTGTGAGGACCGTTTAGTCTCGAACGCAGAAGCAGCCATAAGAGCACGAAGCTCCCGAATCCTAGCCGTCATAATCTTAACCTAGTTTTTATTCCACAACAGGTACCAACCAACCGATCAACCAAACTTTTAATGTTTCGAAATTTATATAATAGTATAGATTTGTATACTACGAATAATGATCGTTATATTTTTAGAAAAAAATTAGAACCGTTAGATCTAATGATTAGATATAGTATATGATTAAATTAATTTACTAAAATTTCAAGGTTCGAATTCCATGAACGATATATTTATTTTAAAATTTTATAATATAAGTTGGTCCAACCAAAAAAGGCATGGGAGTTGTTGGGCGTAAAAGTTATTCTCTTACGTTAAATTTTTATTAAATAATTTAAGTTAAAATTAAAATAAAATATTATAAATAATAATTATATAAAAATATAATTGTAATATAAAATAAAATTTATTAAATATCAAAAAATTCATGCATCACACGGATTATAAGATAGGATTCTTTAAATTGTAAAAATAAACAAGTTTACATTAATTTCTAAAACATGACCCGTGACTCACGGATTATTAAGCTGGTTTTATTTATAGAAACACCACTCGCGTGCACATAAACATCGATAGAGCTAGGGTTTAGAGGGGGAGAGGAAAAAGAGGAAAACAAAAAATGGGAAGATACAGAGAGAGAAGCCGAAGCTACAGTCCCAAACGCACCCACCACGACGACCGTTCGCACCGCGACTACGACGATCGTTCCCACCGCGACCGCCGTCCTGTTCGCGACCGCCGCTCTCCCGGTCCCTCCGGTCTCCTCGTTCGGAACATCTCCCTCACTGCCAGGTAATAATTATTCTCCATTTTAAATTGTTATATTAAACTTATCATTATCATTATTATATATTATCATCTATTTTTGTAATTTGTTTAATTTTTTATTCAGGTTGAATTTAGGTTGTAGAGTGTGTTGTTAATTTAGTATGGTAGTGCCTTTGATTTTGAAAACTTGGACAAGGGAGATTTGTGTGTAAAGATGAGATTTGTGTGTAAAGATGAATTGTTATGTGTAATTAGTTGTTATAGATTGTGGAGAACTTGCTTTGTTAGAATAAGAAACATTGGCGTATAAAGTTGATAAGGGGGTTGTATTTAATTGAAATGATTTTGTTGGTGTTAATAGTTGAGTGGTATTCGGTTATTGTTCTTAAAGGTCCGTAACTGTCTGGTGATGTTTTAGTTAGAATTTAGGGAAGTCTTTGGATTTCTGTTCCGGTGAGTTTTAGTTATGATTGTATATGATTTGTGAAAATAGCTTTGCCAGTCTGATGGTATCTAAAATAAAATTCGGCACATATTTAAAAGATTTTGATGGATTAGAGGCAAACTCTGTGTAAATTTAAAAACAGTTAACATCATTTATAATACCTATATTGATAATTTTATAATTTGTTAAAATCATGCGTGATAACCATGAGTCTGGTTATACTCTGCTTATGTTTGCTTTCGTTATACAAGTGTTAGAGGAAATGTTGGATACCCTCATTAAGATAATTCTGCTATTTAGGATTACTCAACGTATGCTATTAGATTTTGAAGGACGTTTTTATTTTCTTTTTTTTGCAGGCCTGAAGATCTTAGGATTCCCTTTGAACGCTTTGGTCCCGTCAAAGATGTTTATCTTCCCAAAAATTATTACACTGGGTATGTTATGTCGCTTATATAAAATACTACTAATGCAAATATAAAACTTTGTTACATGTTGAGTGAGAGCACCCCTTAAGCTGTGAAGAATTTCAAGTGGAGGTGGTGAATGCATAATGGCCACATTTTTGTGCCTCTATTGGCATGTAATCTGTTCAATTATGTTGCTAACATCAACTTCTTGAGCTAAATTTTATGTACTTTTTCAAACATACAAGGGAGGCACGTGGCTTTGGATTTGTGAAGTTCCGTAATTCTGAAGATGCTGCTGAAGCAAAGCATCATCTAAATGATACTGTTATTGGCGGTCGCCAAATAGCAATTGTTTTTGCTGCTGAGAACAGAAAAACTCCTCAGGATATGCGCAGGAGTGGCGGCGGAAGGTCATTGCAGACAACATTGTCTTTTCATCCTTATTTAACAGTTAAGCTATTATGTGTGCAGTTTCCCTATTGTTTTTTTCTAAATGCAGTGGCCGTCATGGGGGCAGCAGCAGAAGATGGAGCCCACCTAGGTCTCCAAGACGTAGATATCGCTGTCAGTATTCCTTAAACCTTGTAGCTTTCACTTTAAATTACTTCACTTAACTTCTTGACTATTCAGCATCACTTCAAAAGTAACATTTTATGCAGTTGAATCTGCATTAGACAATTTTAATCTTGCAATAACGTGGTTACATTTGCTTTTGCTTCTTGAAACAGCTTATTCTCGTTCACCTTCTCCGGCCAGGAATGGCTCAAGGTTAGCATTCAGCTAGTTAAATCCTTTCTTAGATTTCTAATTCGGGATTCTTTCAGCCAATAGCTTATGGTTGTATCAATAAAGATATCATGTATGCAACTATGCATACAATTCAGCAGCACTATTTATTGTTTCTTTCTTTTTTAATTTTCCCTTAAGTCTTACTCTTTTAACTTGTGGACAAAATTCTATGTTTTCTACACATCTGTTGATACGAAGGATTGATATCTTTATTGACATGTTTGTTTCAGTTGTAGTGTGAGTGATCATTATTTTAAGTTATTTTTGGAGCTGCAGTTTGCATGCTGTGGTAATTATTGGACATATACAGATACATGCTGTAGTAATTATTAGTTATGACAAATATGGAATCAGTTCAGTCTGTGTGTATAAACTAGTTGAACGAAGATCTTCCACTACCTATCCCTGTTACTCTGAGTTTCTTGGTTTTTTTAAATTTAAATTTATCAACCCTTCTTAGGTGCTTACGGTTACTTGTTCCAACAATCCCCATATATGTGATGACATATGCAAAGGCTTGATCCTCTTTGTGTTTTTTTGTGTGATTAAAATTGGTGTTATGCTTGCTTACCCATATATGTGATGACATATGCAAAGGCTTGATCCTCTTTGTGTTTTTTTTGTGTGATTAAAATTGGTGTTATGCTTGCTTATAAAATACAAATGGTACAAGTGAAGCACTTCATGATGTGTGCAAGAGCTTTCTTAGGAATCAACTTAAATTTTAACATCCTTTTCTCTTTTTGGTTGACTTCATTCTCTCTCTTTTTTTTTCTTACAATTCATTACTTGTTAGATATTTTTTGCTTTATGGCTTTAGTTTTTAATGGAGACAATTAATGTAACTCACAGTTCATGACAAGATTGTGATGGTGACTGAATGTTTAGGTTGCTACAATGGAGGCAAAAGCTAGGTAGTTTGGCGTCTACTTCCAGAATAGGGTAGCATGTGCTTGTCATGCATGCTCAAGTCCATAGTTGTAGTATGAGTAACATGTGAATTTTTTATGCAGATAGTAAAAGTGAAAGGAGATATGATTCTTAAAGATTAGACAAAAAAGATACATAAAGTTTTCGAGTTCTTACCTTTTAAAGTCCCATCACAAAAGAATCATTGCTGATCTCAGCTTTAACGACTGAACACATTAAGTGCATGGGCTTCACACAAAGTTCCGGTTTGTAATTTGTAGATCTCACACAGCTAAACTTTTAAAACCAGTTTGTGATGGTCTGTATTTAAGGCTTAATAAGGATTCCTTTTTTTCTTTGTACCTTCTACTTAATCTTGAACTTTAATTTTCTTGCTTTGCATACTATCCAGTTACGAAAGAATATAGAGATTAGAGAGCCAAAAGAAAGAATTTCGTGGGAGTTCTATCAAACCTTCTTATTGCTAATGGTAGAAGCCTAGAAGGTTCTTTGTGACTGGATATGCAATATTCAGCAATCATGACAAAATAAACCAAGTTCGATATCTAGAGAGGTCGTACAATGAAAGCTTCAAAGTTGTGGATGCTGGTTACTGAGAATATCGTTGTAAAGCATAACTGAAATTGTGTTGGAACAGAAAGTTTACGTATTTTATTCAGGGAGAAAGAGTGATAACTGTGCAGGTAAGAGTGATATTTTCAGTAAAATTATGCATCTGGGAAGTGCAAAGGTTTATTCTACAAAGAAACTGTATTTTTATTCGTTTCTACCCCTTTTCTTGAATACTTTTAGCTTGATTATGAACCTCCTGGTTAAGTCCTTACAGTAAATTTATCTATTTTAATTTATTTGTAATTATTGCATGCAATTGATAAATTTGTGTATTCGTTATCTTTTCCACAGGGATAAACGAACAAGGGACCACTACACACCCTCACATTCTAGGTCTATCTCACAATCTGTATCACCTCGTGATGATAAAGAGTACAGGTCTAATCGGCAATCAGTTAGTCCAAACAGAAACGGCAAGAGTCCAAATGACAAGGACCACCATGGTTCAGATCAAAGATCAGCCAGATTGAGGAACAATGATGTCAGCCCACATGGTGATGACTACAGTCCTGACAAGAAGAGAGATCCTGAGCTTGTGCGCAAGGAAATAAATGCTAGGAAAGATGACCATAATCTACCAAGGTCTACATCTAAGTCCCGCAACAGGTCCCGCTCCCCTTCATACAGGTATCCCTGTCCTTGGTTTTACGAATTTGATGTTTCTCTCAAAACCTCAGTGGTGTTTTGAGGAGACCTTTACTAGATCATATTTTTTTGACACTTCAACAGAATGCACCAAACAAACCAACATACGCATTAATTTAAATACTGGGGTCGGACATGTTTAGATACCAACTTTCCTCAAACCTGAAGGTGTTAGAAGGCCTTAATTGGACCATATTATACTCAAACCTTAAGGTGTTAAAAGGCCTTAATTGGACCATATAATATTCAACAACTCATATAAAAATTAATGTTGTGTCACAGAAAATGTTGAATGTTCTCACATTTCCGTCTTTCTTGTTTTGCAGTCGCTAAACTGGCATTTTTCTGTTGCTGGAAGTTTGGATTGCAACATAGAAGTTAAGCACAAGTTATTAGGGAGCAGATTTTGAATGAAAGCATGTGAAAACTTTGTGGTTGATGCCATGTCTTGAATTATGTGATAGGATGGATGCTGTTATTAGGTGTGCAAATTCGTTTATGTTCAGCAAATCCGAACCTGTAACGGATTGTAATTCGTTTTGAGATTGATATTATCATTAGTTACTAATTTGTTTGGTTGACAAGTTTTAGAGACTTCGAAAATGTTCTCTTTAATATGTGTGTTAAGTCCCTTTATTTTAGTCTCAATTTTTTTTAAAAAACAGAAAACAAGCCAATCAATCCGAAAAGGTACCATTTTACAGTATAGACGTCAGCTAATATACACACTGATATCTGCATGATAAAATGAAAAAACCGGTCTTCTACAAAATGCTAGCTATGTCTGGACGATTAAGATATTTATAATAAATTGATCAGTATGATGATTCTCGGAATACTAGTCGATTAATTTTCGTCTTAACCGGCCCAATTTCAAGTTTTCCTGCATGATTCCAATTAGGCTCCCGGTTAAAAACATACGTTTGCCAAGTATTGTTACAAAACACACGGTTTCCCAGCCGTTGGATCCGTACCGCGGTACGGGACACGTACCGCAGAAAATTCCCCTGTTCTCACACCAAAAATAGTACTGTACACGTACCGCGGTACGTCTTTCATAGCATACGACCAGCAAACGTTTGCAGAGGACCGGCCCCTTCCAATTATGCTTTTCGATAACGACTAACGAGGGTTGAGTCTTGTAAATAACAAGGTGGTTGTGTGTTTAATCATCACAAAAGAAAAAAAAAACTTCTGGTAAAGACAGCTTATGCCGGAAAAAGAAGGAAAAGAAGGGTAAAAATGTTTTTTTTTTTTTTTTAAATGAAGCTACAAAAATGCGCGGTTTAAAATGATTGTGACATTCTGTTTTGTATACCTTCAATGTAGTATTAACTCTTTATAAAATTAATTTGTGACAGTTTCTTAGCATTTGCAACGATGTGGAGAATGGAGATCAGTGACAATGGTTAAATTAGTACCAGCTGAGTAATAAACATGACTGTCGCCTGCCAGTTTATTTTACAACCAATAGTTCTGAAGCTTAAGGTATATAGGAAGGGAACCCAACATTCATCCAAAAATCCAAATTTGGGATAGAGATCCAAAGATTCAAATTTGGGGTAAATAATCTCAAATTTTCCTCCAACAGTGCATCTTCAACAACATTAGATATAATGGTTAGTGTTGACGGAGGAATTTGGTAACAACAAAATTCGAGATACTTCGCCGGAAACAAGATCTACAGCGGTGGTTCTTTGTCGAAAAGAGCGGTGACGTGTGGTGGCTATTTGTGATTGGTGGCTGAGATTGATAGGGTTAGTGGCAGCTATTCAGAGCTCTCGACTTCCAAAACCCAAAATCAGCCTACGTACCCCGGTATTTATAGGGGATCAAGCCATACGTAGTTCTTGGAGAGCAAGAAGCCCAAATGGGCTTGGATAACGGACCAGCTTCCGGAATGTTCTACTATGAGGCCTAACCACAAAAGGCCCAAGGCTCATCCAAGATCTCAAGACTTCACGGATAAGGAAACTTCCCCCGTCGAGGACTAGTCCTATCCGCTACCAGCTATCTCTTGATTTCAAGGATGCAGGTATAGCCGTGATTTACCCCAAGTGCAGAACGCATCCCTGTCCCCCGAATGAGAAGCACCCACCAGATAGCAGGACAGGTGATCCAGAGCTTTTGGGTGCAAAGTGCAGGATTACTCCAAAGTTCCCCAATGAGGGCGCGCCCATTGGCTGCAGGAACAGAGCTCCCAGAGCACACACCAGAAAGTCCCCATCTTTCCACCTTAGGGCGCACGGATGCCTCCCTTAGCGTCTAAGAAGGGTCCTTATATCCAGGCAAACCCCTGGAGGCCTTCTGCGACGGACATCCCCCTCCTGAGATACGACAGGAGGGAATTCTTCAACTTCTGGAATTCCAGCTTGGGTAGAATCCCATCTTGAATGGAATCCACTCTTGAGTGGAATCCTAAGAAAGATTTCTTCAATGTCTTCTCAGAAAATCACCTTGAATCAATTTGTCACCATGTTTTATATTTAGGGCGCGCCCTCTTTGTTGAGAAAGAGAGGGCGCGGCCTGACTTTTCTCATTTCTGCTAAAACCCTAATTAATACTAGAATTCCCCCAACTTAACATGCATTTGACCCGAATCCATCTTGAAAATACCCGAACCAAATTTTGGCTATAACAACTACCCCCCAATTCCATATGAAATCAGAGATAAAATATGGAATTTTCTTCAAAAATACAAAATTCTCACAGTAGTTCATTAGGGCGCGCCTTGGAGGAGGACGCATCCTCAGAATTCCAACCGGTTTACAGCTGTTACCCACTACCTTTCCAAATCCCTATAAATACTAGATCATTACTTCCACTTTCACTTTTTTCTTTACTATTATCTCTGCACTAAAACCACCACTGGCGATTTTCTTCTTCTCCGGCGAAAATCCGGTCAAATCAATCATTTTCAGTGCTTGCTTTCCACAAGGCTTGACCGATAACTTTCAAGGTACAGTTCTATCCACTTATTTCAAGTGTTTAGCCTGTTTTTTGCTTATACTCGAGATCTTTATTTTGTACTGTTCGTGTTCTTCATTTTAATTGTATGTATATATGTATATATACTGATTTGATCTACTTTTCACCCAATTCAAAAGTAAAAAGTTGTTAGCTGACTTTCGCACTTCCCATAGGATAACTACCTTGTGAACGCGCCTTATACTAAGGGCGCGGCCTCAAACCTTTTTAAGATCTTTAGCCATAGACTTTAAGAGTGTAAAAATTTTTTTTTTTTTAGATGACATTTCACCATATCTTGTTCAGGACGCGCCTTTACATATTTATACCCATCTTTTTTCAGCTGGAGAATTCGGGCACGTCCTCCCCGTTCCATCCATTTGAAGAATTTAACAGAGGATTAGGCACATATTCACCCCCATCCATTTCATTTCCTCCAGAGCACCCTACATTTCGTCCCATACCTCCTGAAGACATACCGTACATTATGTCTGAACTTGACGCCATGTCCACCTCTTCTATTGATTCTCTCCACCATGTCTCCTTACGATCCACTCCTCAACCCATCGCTGACGACTTAATGGAAAATACTGATATTGAACAAACTTCTCATAAAAACAAAACTATTTCTCCTATTGAGAACGATGTCAATGATGAAACCCACCATCCTTCTGATGGCGCGTCCTCTAGTGAAGGCGCTTCTTCAACTGAAGAGAGCTTCAAAAATCCTTACTCTCCTCTTCCATCCCCAGTTCCATATGTACACCCCTCAGTTATGAAAATTGAAGTTGACCTTGATTGGAGCACTTACGAAGAAGAACTAACTGAAGCAGAGAAAAATATATTGCGAAAAAACGCTGGGAAGGTTGATTGTGTCGGTATGTCAAGCACAGCTTCTGTAGAGGAAATTGAGTGGTGTATGAAATATTACAACATGAATGGCATATGGGGACGCCCCCCTTCCATGATGCGGCCTCATATTTTTAACTATGATTCAGATTTCAAAATCCCTCGAATGGTTTTAACCCCCAAACTAATTGCCCTAGGAGTGGGCGCGCCCTTACACCCATACTACCAAAGAATCATCGAATGGTATGATGTGGCACCTATTCAGTTATCTCCCAATAGTTATACCCTAGCCGCAGCACTTTTCATTCTCTATCATGATGCCAACCTTGGAATGCCAACCATGGAGGAATTTAGCTATTTCTTTAGTATCCGTAAATCTGGCAAAGGATACTTTTACTTTGTGGTTAACAAGAAACACAATAAGAAAGGATTTTCTGAGGGAAGAATCAGCAACGTCAAAAATTGGAAGGATCCCTTCTTCTATGTTTGGGATGTTATGAGAATTAAAACTTCTTTTAACTACAATCCAAGTAAGGATGCGCCCTTTCGTTTTTTTTTTCTTTCTTATCCTTAGATGTTCTTCTTTTAATAAAAACCCTTTACTTATATTCAGCTCGCAGAGTAGTTGATGAGCTTATGGGCGCGCCTTTATTACGTGCCCAAACTATTTTAAATCTTCCCCCTGGGAGTTTTGACACATCCGTCCTTGTCACTGAAGAAAACTTGAAAAGAGTTGGGATACTCTCAAAAGAAGTTGGATCAATCATCCCTTTCCAACGCTTTAGGAAGGGTATACCTATAAAATCCACAACAATTGATGACTCAGAAGGAACCCTTGACGATTATAATAATTCTTATACTGAGGGCGCGGCCCCAAGTGAGGGCGCGTCTGTTAATGCTGGTAGATCATTTGTTAATTATAATTTCTTATCCCTTGCATTGTAATTACTCCATATTTGTTATATTACTCTCAATTGCTACTTTATATTTTCAGGCATGGCAGATCTTCCAAAGGGTTTTGGAATTGATGTAGACAACCCTATCGTGGTAAAGCCTGGGAAGGCGCGCCCTCCACGTAGAGATACAAAGAAGGTGCTTCCTCCCATCAAGTCACCAAAACGGAAATCAATTGATGAAGGCAAAGAGGACGCGTCCTCGAAACGCCCAAAAATCACTGAGCTTACTGACCCAACTGTACAGACGTTTCTTGGGGCTGCATCTTCTAAACTCTTCTCAGAGGAAGAAGTTAAAGTCTGGGCTTCTCGGCCTGATGAACAAATTGAGAATGTTTTAATTTCTTCAGCCGCACAGCTTCACTTTCATGCTAATCATATCAAGGAATCCAATCAAAAATTGAGGGCGCGCCTTTCTCAGCTAGAAACCGAGAACAAAAACATGTCCAAGCAGTTGAAGGGAAAAGATGATCAGTTCAAGAAAATGAGGTCTGCCAAAGACACTCAAATTGAAAAGCTGAACAATTCAATTAAGTCAATGACTGAGTCCATTGATAAGCTTACTAAGGCCAATTCTCTTCTTGAAGAAGATAAAAATAATGGATGGGCCGTTGAGAAAAAAGCTTTACAAAAGTCATCTTTTTCTAGAGGCTTTCGCAATTATGCTTCTGGCTTTCTTGCTGTTGATCCAGAGTATGACTTCTCCAAGTTTGGTCAAGAGACAGTTGATTGGATTGAAAAATTCAAAAGTGATGAAGCAGATGAGATCAAAGCAAAGAGAATCTCTCTTGGCCTCGAGTTACCTGAAGCAGATGAGGACGCGTCCCCTGATGGGACGCCTATTCTCGAAGACAAAATTCCCACTCCTATTGAGGAACAAGAGGGTCATCATAACTATTCTCCTGCTGCCAATGCCGAAAACACCAAAAATGTTGAAGGCATTGAGAATACTGATAAAGAACCTCCACCTAAGGACGCGCCCCCTGTTAAAGACGCGCCTTGAATATTATGTTTTAATCATTCTAAACTTTTGAGTATTATTTTAAATTTTCTGAGGTGCAGGCCCTCTGTAAAACCTTGCAAGTTGTAAACTTTTAATCTCTGCTTTCCTCGACATTTAAACGTTTAATGCCTTTTGATCTTTACCATGCTTATTATTTTTTCATGTCTTTATTTTTCTTATTAAACTTTTCCAACAAGGGCGCGCCCTTAACAGAGGCACAACCTTTTCTTCATAATTTCATTTTCAAGAAAATGTCTAACTTCGACAAAAAACATGAAACTTCTTCATACATGTTGAGGGCGCGCCTTAAGGCACTACCCTTTTCAGGATTCCTTTAACTTGTCAATTCCTCTTTAGATCTTCATATATGCTGAGGGCGCGCCTTAAGAAATGGGCACGACCTCTTAACTTCAAAAAAATCTTCAAAATTTTTGAAATAATCTCAGATATCCTTTATTAAACTTCAAATAATCTCAGCAGAACAAGGGAAGGTATACATGCTCTACCCCCCGAGTTAAAGAGAATAAACTTCTAAATAATATGGAATAAAAACAGCAAGTCTCAACCAGAACTAAAGAAGGCGTATATGTACTACCCCCCTAGACTAGGAGAAGATTTATTTATACTAGTCTATAACTTAAATATAAGCCTTCATACAATAGGGGGTCAAAGCCGCATCCTACTGATAATACTTTCTCAAATGCTCTGCATTCCATGCTCTTGGGATTATGTTGCCTTCCAAGTCTTCTAGATGATAAGTTTTTTCCCAAATGATAGACTTGATCTTATAAGGTCCTTCCCAGTTGGGACCAAAAACACCATGTGCTGCTATTCTTGTATTAGGCATAACTTTCCGCAGAACCAAATCACCCACCTTGAAAGGTTGAATCTTCACCTTCTTGTTATAGTACCTTGCAGCCCTCTGCTGATAAGTTGCCAACCTCAACTGCGAGTTAGTCCTTGTCTCCTCCAGAAAATCGAGATTTAGCCTTTGGTTCACCATATTCGATTCTTCCTCATAGAAATCTCTTCGGAATGACCCTGCTCCAACTTCCACTGGAACCATTGCCTCACATCCATAAGATAACATGAAAGGAGACTCTCCAGTTGTGGTTCTTGGAGTTGTGTTGTAGGACCATAAAACCATAGGAAGTTCTTCGGGCCAATTCCCTTTGCTTTCTTCCAATTTGGTCTTCAAAGTGTGCTTGATTATCTTGTTGATAGCTTCAGTTTGCCCATTACTCTGAGGGTGATATACAGCTGCAAATTCTTTCTTGATTCCCAAATCTTCACATAGCTTTCGCAACTCTTTGCTATCAAACTGCTTCCCATTATCTGAGACAAGCTTGTAAGGAATCCCGAATCTGCATACAATAGAGTTGAACACAAAATCCTTGATTTTCTTCGCTGTTATCTTGGCCAAGGGCATTGCTTCCGCCCACTTGGTGAAATAATCTACAGCTACAACAGCGTACTTGACTCCTCCCTTAGACCTAGGGAGTTCTCCAATAAGATCAATTCCCCACATAGCAAATGGCCAAGGACTCGTCATAGAAGTCAAGGTAGTCACAGGAATCGTTGAATAATTGGCAAACCTCTGGCATTTATCGCATGCCTTGACAAACTCATAAGCATCCTTCTTCACAGTAGGCCAATAATAACCTTGCCTTAACACCTTCATTGCCAACGAACCACCCCCCGAGTGATTGCCACAAATTCCTTCATGTACCTCCCTTAGGATATAATTGCAGTCATCCCCATCTATGCACTTCAGAAGCGGTTGATTGAAACCTCTCTTGTACAGAATTCCATCATACTCCACAAACCTGGCAGCATGATATCGAAGACGCCTTGCTTCAATTTTATTGCTTGGGAGAATCCCCTTACGGATATATTCTAGAATTGGAGTCATCCAAGTGACTGACGGAGTACTCTCCACTTCCATAACTCCCACCTCTGGAATACTTGGCACTTCTTGAATTTGTAGAGGAACTGTTCCCAACAACATAGCATCCTTCTGGGATCCTAGCTTAGCCAAAACATCTGCAGAGCAATTTTCATTTCGAGGAATGCATTCCAACCTTACTTCACGAAACTTCTGCATTAATCGTTGTGCACACTTCATGTAGAGCTCTGTCCTTGGACCTCTACACTGAAAACCTCCTTTGATCTGCCTGACCACTAACTCTGAATCACTTGATACAATCAAATTTACCACTTTCATTTCCAAGGCCATTTTTAATCCATTAATCAAAGCTTCATATTCCGCATCATTATTAGTTGCCTCGAATTTGAAATGAATAGCACTCATTAGTCGATTTCCTTCAGGTGTCACTAAAATTACACCTGCACCAGCTCCTCCATTGTTTACAGCCCCATCAACGTGCAACCTCCACCAAGGTTGGGGAATTTCCTCTAGAGGGCGCGCCCTCGTAAGAGGAATTCCAGGTTCCGCTAATACAATTGACTTTTCCTCGGTTTCTGAATCAAACTCCAAAATGAAATCTGCTAAAGCCTGATCTTTAATTGCTGTTCTTGGTGTATACTCCAAATCAAACTGTCCTAATTCGATGGCCCATTTCAACATTCTTCCTGAAGCTTCTGGCTTGTGAAGAACACTTCTCAATGGATAAGCAGTACGGACCTCGATCCTATGAGCTTGAAAGTAAGGACGAAGTTTTCTCGCCGCCAAGATTAAAGCGAAAACCAACTTTTCCATACTGGTATATCGAGTCTCTGCATCTTGCAAACGTTTGCTCACATAGTAAACCGGGGACTGATGATCAATCTCTTCTCTCACCAATACCGCACTAATGGAGTATTCTGATACTGCCAAGTATAATACCAAGGTTTCTCCCTCCACGGGCTTAGCTAAGAGCGGAGGATTCCCCAACTGTTCTTTAATTTTCTGAAAAGCATCTTCACATTCAGGAGTCCACACAAAATCTTTGGATGCTCCTTTGATTGCCTTGAAGAACTCTCTGCATCTATCCGAAGATTTTGACACAAAGCGATTGAGCGCTGCAATTCTCCCAGCCAAACTCTGAACTTGTTTCACACTGGATGGAGATTTCATGTCAAGTAAAGCTTTAATCTTGGTTGGATTCGCCTCAATCCCACGATGATTAACCATGAATCCCAAGAATTTTCCAGATTCCACTCCAAATACGCATTTTTGAGGATTCAACTTCATTCTGAACTTCCTTAATACTCCGAACATTTGCTCCAAATGCTTTACATGGTCCTCCGCCCTCAAGGATTTGACAAGCATGTTGTTGATGGAGGATTTTCGTAATCAACGTGATTTTCGGAGGCCCACTGGATTTACAAGTGTAACACATGTAATTGGCTGTTTTTGGTGATTTGGGTGTGATTTGATGGTGGGGGTGAGCTGAGCTTGAGAGGTTACGAGAATCATCGCAGGTTCCATTAGCGAGATCTGTGGCCGTTCTCCTAAGGTGCCTACGTACCCTTGTTTATATAGGGATCAAGCTCACGTAGTTCTAATGCGAAGCTGATTCTGCTTGACCAGCTGTATTCGGTTGTCTAATTCGTGTAGGACTCAGGTTCCTTTAGAGCCTTTCACGAACTAGTTGGCTAAGTAGAGTAGAACTCGAGTTCGTACCCTACTATAATTCTCATGTCTATTAGAGACATTCTAGGATCAACTGCGCCCTAGAATTACACTCCAATAATAATTCGGTCTTTTTCTGATTGGCTACGCTCAGGAACCTGGTGCTCAGGAACCTATGTCTCAGGAACCTGGTGTTCAGGAACCTGTATTTCGGAACCTGGTTCTCAGGAACCTCTGTCTAGGAACCTGTTTCTCAGGAACCTCCTTATTTCGGGACATATTGCTTAGGGACCTCATTATAGGTACTTGTACCTGCACAAATAACAAATATATTAGTTTGGGGAGCCTCTTTGTGGTTCCCATATGCTCTTTCTGTCTTCACTACTGCTGCTAGGCTGTCTTGAACTCTTCTGCAGGGAGGAACCTGGTCCATTCGTAATCTACTCAGCTTCCGGTTCATCAGGAACCTCATAATACTTGTAGCTTCTTGACTGTCTACTCAGCGAGTGCTCATTTCTTCATGTCTAGTCTTCATATCTTGTAATGGATCTATTTTCTGGCTCGTATGGATTGGACCCTATAGTTTATTGGGCCTAAATCTAGCCCATGGAGATTTTGGGCACAACAAGTACCCCCCGGTTCCTTGAAGTCATGCAATGCGAAAGGAACCTGTTCAACTTTCTAATCTGGGGTCCAATGCTTAATCACTTCCCTTAAAATGTATTACTTCAACAACACGTATCCAAGCTTCCATGAGCTAACTCGGCGTAAGAAACAGGACACATAATGTTTTAGTAAACATAATATTGATCAACTTCTTTCTTAGTGAGGAACATGTTCTCTTCTTCTTCTTCGAAACTCATTCTTATGACAAATCTTCATTCTTCAACTGCTAGTCATTCTCTATACATTCTTCTAATAATTTTGCAAAATCTTTCCAAGGACACTTCTGAGGTTTCGGGATCTTATCATACTTCTGCTTACTCTTGTATCTTCTTAAGTGATCTTTGTCTTCACATGTCTTTTGTATACCCAGAAGTCTTTGAAAAGCGAGTGGCACCTCAACAGCTTCCAATCAAGAGGTTCAACCATTATTTACTCCTTTTGGGAAAATGCATAATTTTCACATCGTGCATCCAAGCTTACATGAGCTAACTCGGCGTAAGAAACAGGATACACTATGCTTCTGTATGCAGATTCCAAATTAAATCCTCAAATCAAAAAATCAAAGGATCGTGCTGAAAACTAACTTGGAAACTTTCTTGAAGTCGTCTTCTCGTAGATCATTATCATCAGACTGCGAAACTCGTCATAAATACTCTCTAATTGTTCAAGCAATACTTCTTTCTTCTTCCGAACTGACTTGTACGAACTGATCTCTCATCCAATGCTTTTATAAAATATGTTGGCAGCTTGCTTATAACCCCAGGAATCTCCATTATTCATAGGATGAAAAAACCCTGGAACCTCTTGAGCCATCTAAATAGCTTCCTAGAAACCTCAGCTGCTTGCTCTACTTGGAGCTTTCAAACCTTTGTAAACTTAGAACTTCTTGTCTTCATACTTCGAGTACTATTTCCAAAACCATAATCTAAACCATAATCTTTCTTGATAACTTCTTAACTTTTCATTGCTGAATAGCTAGACCAGGTTCCTTATGAATAGCTGTTGATGATTACTAATCCTGCAAAGCAAACAATAAACATAAAACAGAAACTAGTTAATGTTAGTAAAATTTCTCTTGCATAATTCGGGTCAACTCTTGGAAAGGTTGCCTGCTTGGCTCCCAATCCTAATCTCTAGGTCCCAACATGCCTCGAGGCGTGTTGGTTCCTTTTTTTTTCTTGGAAAGGTCACCTGCTTGGTTCCCAATCCTAAACTCTAGGTCCCAACATGCCTCGAGGCGTGTTGGTTCCTTTTTTTTTTCTCTTGGAAAGGTCACCTGCTTGGTTCCCAATCCTAAACTCTAGGTCCCAACATGCCTCGAGGCGTGTTGGTTCCTTTTTTTTTCTCTTGGAAAGGTCACCTGCTTGGTTCCCAATCCTAAACTCTAGGTCCCAACATGCTTCGAGGCGTGTTGGTTCCTTTAGGGTGCCTTTTGTCAGGACTTTAGGTGCCTTTTGTCAGGACTTTAGGTGCCTTTTGTCAGGACTTTAGGTGCCTTTTGTCAGGACTTTAGGTGCCTTTTGTCAGGACTTTAGATGCCTTTTGTCAGGACTTTAATTCACGTGCTCAAGGAACTTGAGGCTTTTGGCAACAATGTCGTGCTCAGTCAGCTGAGGCTTTTCAATCACAGTTGCTCAGGAAGCTACCTGAGGCTTTTCTCGTGCCCAGGAAGCTACCCGGGACTTTGCTCAATGCCCAGGAAGCTACCTGGGACTTTGCTCAATGCCCAGGAAGCTACCTGGGACTTTGCTCGATGCCCAGGAAGCTACCCGGGACTTTGCTCGATGCCCAGGAAGCTACCCGGGACTTTGCTCGATGCCCAGGAAGCTACCTGGGACTTTGCTCGATGCCCAGGAAGCTACCTGGGACTTTGCTCAATGCCCAGGAAGCTACCTGGGACTTTGCTCAATGCCCAGGAAGCTACCTGGGACTTTTCATATCAATCATTCGTAGTCCACGTATTCTGTCAAATCGTATTCATACTTCGCACACACTGTCAATGCTACAGGAACCTGTCAGCTCAGGTAACCTGCAAATACTGTTAATACTACAGGAACCTGTTAGTCAAGGTAACCTGTTTCAAAATACAAGTACTAAAACTAGCACTTAAAAAGTTTCAAATTGGCATGTGAAATAGCTAATCAAACATGCATATTATTGTCTAAGTAGGAATACTACCCCCCAGTTCTTTTGGGTAATTAATGTTACGTAAAAGAACAATAAGGAAGCTATAATTATCATCGTCATTCTAAGAATACAGAAGACTAACCTTATCATAAGCACAATAAATCTTCTTCCACTATCATCAATGCTTGCTAAAAAAAATGTCATGCTGTCTAATCAAAATACTAGTATGATGAAGACTTACGTGATCCTTTATGGATAGAAAGCTCTTACGGTTTGTTTACCAGAATCTCTTCATATGAACCTGTTAGCTACAGGTGAACTTGGAAGCTGTTGCTATGAGCTTCCGGTATAAATGAACCTGAATTTACAGGTGAACAACATAAGATCTGTTAACTACAGATATATAATAAGGCGAATCTAATTGGGCTCTAGGTGAGTCCTGAGAAGGGCACTTAGAGAATCCATATGGTGCAAGGTAAATCGTCTCAAATACTAGGGGCACCAAGTGAATCCGGGCACAAGGTGAATCCCTAAGAATTCTTGTTGTATGTACACTTTCTTCTACTCAAGTATCGTCTGGCTAAGAACTTCTAGCAGGAAGCTGCTAATCAAAAGCTGTTTATAACTGCCTTTTAATCAATATCAATGGTCCTGGAAGCTGTCACATACAAGCTTCAGGCATATATGAATGATCCTGCAACATGTTAGTTACAAGAAAATAGCAAATAATCTACTAGATGCTGGTAAAATAGCTATACTTGGAAGCTATTACTAGAATATCCATACGAGTAATGTAGAACCTGTTTAGCTATAGGTAAAAATAAATGGAACTGCGAGGTGTAAGTAAATAACAAGGAATCTACTAAATGTAGGTAAATATCAAGGTACCTACGAGCGGTAGGTAAATGTGCATTCTAACATCTAGAAACATAATCAAGACATAATCATAGCTTTATCACATGTAAGATCTCAACAGCATAGATGCTTATGCATGCTTTATGTATAGCAAGAGTTTGTTACGCGTACCTGGGAGGTTTCTACGAATATGTAAGCATAAATGGAGAGGTGTCACCTGGATCTTTCTCTAGACTGATCTGCTGTGAAGTGAAATCCTCTGTTAAGCTTTGAAAACTCATTGACGTGTTCATGATGCAAGCATGCTGCTCTTCAAGGTATTAAACCAAAATAATCCACAAGATTTCTGAACCAAATCTGAACTATGAGGTTCCCAAATCTGATCGTAGGGTTCTCGAACCTGATTGTGAGGTTCTTAGTCCTGAATTCTCAAAATTTTAAAATTCTCAATTTTTGCAATAGTAGTTATACTACCCCCCAGTTCTTCAGGGAAGCTTGTCTTCGGTGGAGAACTAGATTCTGGAAGCTCTATAATTCTTCATTAACCTTGAGGCAAAGTGCTCAATTTCTCTCGTCATAACAAATATCAATTTCTCTGGTCTAGCTAATACTACTTCTAGTCATCATGTCAACTGCTCTCTAACAAGTTACTGAACATTCCTCTGTGAAGTTGGGTAATGCATGCTTTCTTCATCTTGAGCTTCACTTCTTTTCCTTTTCAAGAGGTTCCCTTCTCTCTGTTGGGGGACCTGAACTGTTCGACTTCATCAAATTTACTCTTGTCAAAATCAGATGCTTGCATCTACTCTTCATCAAAATCCTCAACTAATCGCTTCTTCAAACTATGCTGAATCTTCTTTTATGCTTCGATCGATATCGTAACCTCTTCGTGTCATTCCTGCTTATCTAGCTTCAAATTTTCCTCTAATTTTTTCTTCAAATCATATGACCTCATGAGTGAGGTATAATCTTCTCGAGACCTCATTTTTTGGCCTTCTTACTCAAATATCTAATCATCTGCAAAATTCTTGTATGGGGGAGACCTCTGGTTGCGGGAACCTCCTGCCAATAGGTCTTTTTTCATTCTTATTTTCATTTTGAATCATCTTGCTATATCTTTTTCTCTTGATCTCTTTCAACCTCTTTTGACATACGTTGAAGGTGAAGCTCTATATCAAATACAAATATCCCAATACAACACCTCTAAGCTTACGCGAGCTAACTCATTGTAAGAAACAAGAGATGTTGAGAGAGATTATTTGCAAAGTATTTTTAGCAGCTCACTAAATTGAATGAAGCTCCTCACTTTAGTTTTGTAATGTTTAGCGAGCAATCCTGCACGATATCTCAATTTTGCAGGCATGTATACAATGCAATAGCATATATTCATGATATGATTAATGCACATTAATGAATATGATAACTAGCACACATAATATGCACATGCATTTTATTATGTATGTCTCATGCAAATATCTGATTCAAGTCATATATGTAGAATATTAAATCTAATTTCTTTTTAACGACTTTCTTACTCTCTTAATGTTGGCATGTTAATCAAATGAATTCTCTTACTATGCTGCTTCGGGGATCTACTGATAAACTTATTCCGTCACTTCTATTTCTAGCTTCTATCTCTGTAGGATGCATGCTAGTCATTAATATCACAGCATCTTCAGTTTTATCTCCATTCTATAAGCTATCTATATAGATCCTTATGTGAATTTTCTAAATAAATTTGTTGTTCCTAAAATATTTTTATGCATGCATGACATAAATATATCTATTTGCTGAATTAAATAATAAAATAGAGCAGAAAACTTAGCTCAAAGTGCTGCTCCTGATTGAATGTGTATTCCACTTTCTGTACTATCATGTCTTGACTTCATAAATTCTTCTTTTTTGTTGCCATAACTAGCTGTTTCTTTGATTGCCACTTATCATTCTTGATTGTTTTCTTTTTACTTCTTCGATTTTGAAAACAAGTCCAAATGATGATCTCCTGCTTCAATTTCTCTTTTAATAGACGGTGATGAGAACCAATCAGCGGCTTCATGACTTCTGTTGCTATTATGATTGAACAGCTTCAACACTTTTGTACTATTCCTTGCACAAGCCAAGATTTTTTTTTTTTACAGATTCATCAGATACATAAACAGCATGCCTCACTTTCTCTTCTCTGCACACATCTATGTGTAATTTTCTCAATTTCTTTCAATCAACTGCCTTCATTCCGCTTTCTCTATGCGTGAATTCTTTTTTCACAATTTGTGATGCTTGGTATCAACTTTTAGAAGTCTTCCTTTTCCTATGCAACTCATCATCTCATACATCCTGGCAATTATGTAAACTAGCTGGCCAACATTGACACCAAATCTCGCAACTTGGAAACGTATCACTCGCAACATTGACATACAAACACGACTAGTGCTCTCTGACTTCCACATTCTCTTTCTGGCCATGTTTTTCATCATTTCCTTCTAGGCAAGCCCAGCCTCCGTGCAATCTCCTTCCCCATTCTGGATTTTAACAACGGCTCTTGTATCATCCATGCTCTTCAAACATGTTTAGTCGCTGAGTCGATGCCCAGATATCTCCTGTCTTTAAGAAGCTGTTATCGTCATATAGATGAGCTTTTCGCTTGACAAACCAAATTCACTCTGCAAGCAGTGGCCATAGCTACGAACTCTCTGCTCTTATCATTTTTTGTATTGATGTCTTGGCATCTGCAACATATATACATGTACAGCACTGCCGCTGTTTTCGTCTCAGTCCAAAGTATCCAATGTCCTTAACTTTAATCTCGACACGGTACTTGAAGCTTAACACCATCGTCACTACACTTGTGACCAGGCTGTTTCTATTATACGCTGGTGTATATTTCACCACGTGCTGTCTCTACTAAACCTTCCTCTTTTCGATGACACCCCTGCATCAATCTTCTCCTTAATAGACATGGCTTAATCTCCAGGTCAAAGTTTTATTAATGATGGTTGCCCAGATTTGTGTGTGTACAACAGATGCTTTAATCATAACAGCTCCCTCTCTGCGTCTCTATAACCTGGCCTTGCTGAGCTCTTGACATTGTGGTCTTTTTTGCAACGATTCTCGGCTCCCGTTCTTCATTGACATGCGTTTTGGTGCAATTACTCCTGCTTCCCATACGGGTTCCTTAATGCAAGTATAAGACTTAAGAATAACCACGGCCAGAGCTGTTCCCTCAGACTCCACATAGTTTGTTGTTCTCTACATCTATATTGTGGCTATACAATCCATCGTTGTCATCACTTGTTCATTGTCATAAGGTTCTTTGCTGGTTATAAACTGCATGCTTCCTTAATTAATTAACATGGTTTCTTGCCGTCAAACATCACCAATGTTTTTCCACTCATAAAGGATTAACAACAACGACTCTTGTTCTCTCCTGCAGGTCTTCTAAGCTGTTCAGACTTTATACATATACCAGGTCGAATCATCATGGCTCTATTCAGTCCCATCTCCCGGTTGCTAGGAGTTAGTAAACTAGATGTACACACAAGCCTTTAATATCATTGAGATACAATCGTAGGTGTTCTGTGTAAACTTATTGCCAATGATACGCACGCAGATTATTCAAAACTGGTATCATCCTTGACATTGTTAAATACCCAACACGACCACTGCATGTCACTGTCACGATGCCAATGTACCACTGCCCTTTGTTTAGGACCAGATGTAACTACTGATCAGTGTGTACGAATTACCACCTAAAACTTGATTACGTGCGTATTTTTCATATGAAATATCTTAACATATACATATATGAACCACAAGATTCTTGAACTGCTGCTGATAATTTACTGGCTTGTATCAGCTATCATCTCGATCATTACTCCTGGTATGTATTGAAATTGTTTACAATCCTGGTCGAATATAGCATCAGCGATAAACACCTTCGTATCTGTTGATGTTGTCTCGTTTCGCTGCTACCAGTGCTTGTGTTTCGCTTTTACATGAATCTTTAGGAGAATTATTGCTATCTGAATTGCACACCGCTGTTCTTTATCATCTCAACTTATCTGACTTTCTCTTCACTATTGTACCGTTGTTCCTTGCTAGAGGCCATCCATATTTTATAAGGATTCCTGTGTCATGAAAACTCCACCCAGGTGTATATCTCTACAGCCTATCCCATCGTTCATGCCAACAGAGTTTTCAGTCGCATCATTAAGATAAACTGGTTCTCTTCTGTGCAACCTTGGTTGAAACCCAATATGAATATACTCTGCCAATCCTCTTCAGTAACATTAAAATCCTTGGTTGTGATGTTATGAGCGTAGTATACAGGTCTCTGACCCATCATCTTGGTTTCATCTCCGTTTGTATGTATAAAGTTTTTATGACTCCTTAGAAAACTATCATCGTCTGATGCTTCTGATTCCTCATTGTCATGCGCCACCAGTCAAACAACATTGGTACCTTTATTCTCAAACTTATCCCTCCGTCATGATGCCGCTGCCTCGCACTTGCTTCTTAGTGATCTGACATCTATAACATATTCGTATCTCACCTAGGTTGTATTATATATATTTTCCAAACCCCCTATTGCTGCCGCTAATCCTTGTTTGCTGTTACTTTCATCTCAGTCAATAGCATTCAATGCCCTTAGATTTAATCTCGACACCATACAGTCGCTCCGTTATGGCTTGTTCTCCTCAATATATACATACGCGCACATAGGAAGCTCTAAATCACAAAAGCTGCTACCATAAAAGCCAAAACTTGAAATTTAACACCATCAACCTTGAAACTTAACACCAACGTTCTCCCCCTGAGATCAAATCCTCGAACGAACAAGTGCACGTAAGTTGTCCCGTCGATCTTTGTTGTAACAGAAGTCTTGGGAAGATGTTTTCTCCACCCCACGTTCAATCATCGTCTCTCGTACTCACAACCTTGACAATTTATTAGCACCACATGATCGACAAAGTATCTACCGCACTTCATCTTCTTGAAACGTGATTGTTGCTGGCTGGTACACCATCATATTCATAAGCATAGATATTACTGCATGCCTTCGTTATAGATTCATGCTGCTTCACGTACGCAGAACCTGGTAACACCCTGTGAGCATGCCAGTAGACCATCTCTTCCCGTATCCATAATTGAGTGTCTTATCCACCTCTGGCTCCTTTAACCTTCTCTGGTAATATCATGTTTTATGCCACAAAGTTCCGAACAGAGGACCTGTTATCTAGATATTCTCATTGATAATTGTCGATGGCCCTATCCTGCATCTATTTCCACTGTGGTTTAAAGACTTCAAACCCAAGGCCACAACTGTGCTTTGATAACATAAATACACCAGTGCCGACGACATATGCGTTGTCACTCCTTACATGATAAAATCAACCTTCTACCCTGGTTTAATGTAGGAAGCCGTACGTAGTAGGTATCGCCATATCTAATCTGTCCACAACGTCTTGTTTTAACACCCACCAGTGTTTACGTTTGGTTTGGGTTATCCAGAGAAGTACCCCATGGAATCTGCATCTAATTAATCTTCACGCTGCTTCTCCAACATGGAACCCTAGTTTTCTTTGCGTATAGTTTTTTTTTTGTTAACAACATATGCTATGAACGTAAGTAAAATCCCCAGAATTAATAAACACCCATCTTTTATTTGATTTCTCGTTTGTCCTCCACAAACGAGCAAGGAAAGGCCCCTCCTTCTAGCGCCAATGTTGATGGAGGATTTTCGTAATCAACGTGATTTTCGGAGGCCCACTGGAATTTACAAGTGTAACACATGTAATTGGCTGTTTTTGGTGATTTGGGTGTGATTTGATGGTGGGGGTGAGCTGAGCTTGAGAGGTTACGAGAATCATCGCAGGTTCCATTAGCGAGATCTGTGGCCGTTCTCCCAAGGTGCCTACGTACCCTTGTTTATATAGGGATCAAGCTCACGTAGTTCTAATGCGAGGCTGATTCTGCTTGACCAGCTGTATTCGGTTGTCTAATTCGTGTAGGACTCAGGTTCCTTTAGAGCCTTTCACGAACTAGTTGGCTAAGTAGAGTAGAACTCGAGTTCGTACCCTACTATAATTCTCATGTCTATTAGAGACATTCTAGGATCAACTGCGCCCTAGAATTACACTCCAATAATAATTCGGTCTTTTTCTGATTGGCTACGCTCAGGAACCTGGTGCTCAGGAACCTATGTCTCAGGAACCTGGTGTTCAGGAACCTGTATTTCGGAACCTGGTTCTCAGGAACCTCTGTCTAGGAACTTGTTTCTCAGGAACCTCCTTATTTCGGGACATATTGCTTAGGGACCTCATTATAGGTACTTGTACCTGCACAAATAACAAATATATTAGTTTGGGGAGCCTCTTTGTGGTTCCCATATGCTCTTTCTGTCTTCACTACTGCTGCTAGGCTGTCTTGAACTCTTCTGCAGGGAGGAACCTGGTCCATTCGTAATCTACTCAGCTTCCGGTTCATCAGGAACCTCATAATACTTGTAGCTTCTTGACTGTCTACTCAGCGAGTGCTCATTTCTTCATGTCTAGTCTTCATATCTTGTAATGGATCTATTTTCTGGCTCGTATGGATTGGACCCTATAGTTTATTGGGCCTAAATCTAGCCCATGGAGATTTTGGGCACAACACATGTCATCCACATAAACCTCCATAGTTTTCCCTATCAGATCTTTAAACATCATGTTCACCAACCTCTGATAAGTAGCTCCAGCGTTGATCAAACCAAATGGCATTCCAATATAACAGTACAAACCCCTATCCGTGATGAAAGAGGTGTGTTCTTGATCAGGCTCGTACATGGGAATTTGATTGTAGCCCGAATAAGCATCCATGAAACTCAAAAGAGCGTGACCAGCAGTAGCATCTACCAACTGATCAATTCGAGGAAGAGGAAAACTATCTTTAGGGCAAGCCTTGTTCAGATCCGTGAAATCCACACAAGTTCTCCACTTTCCGTTAGGCTTCTTGACAAGAACATGATTAGCCAGCCAATCGGGGTAATATGATTCTTTGATCAAACCAACATCTAGAAGTCTATCAACTTCCTCCTTCAATGCTATAGCTCTCTCTCCACTTACAGGTCGACGTTTCTGACGTATTCCTTTCTTGGTGGGATCTATGTTCAAATGATGACACATAATCTTTGGATCGATTCCTACCATATCAGCATGACTCCAAGCAAACACATCCAGATTATTCAAAAGAAAAATAGTGAGCATTCCTCTCAACTTGGAATTCAATTGAGATCCAATTTTCAAAACCTTACTTGAATCCTTTTCATCCACCAAAATTGAAATAGTATCCTCTGCAGGACCAGTTTTTTCCACAGGTTGTGGTGTCCTTGGATCAAGATCAAAATCAAAGTTTCGTGGATCCACGATTGGTGTTGCACCCTTGGAGGGCGCGTCCTCTTTGAGAGGGAAGTCTTCCTCAACAAGGGTATGCACCAATCCTTCAAATAACATTCGCCTCCCTTCAACCTGTTCACCTCTGATGTAAGAACCCTAATTTTTGGTAATATTTTATTTTATTTAATATCTTGTGGCAATGTCAATATGGAACCTTTCTGGTCATCCCTGTGATTAATAGAATTGATTGTCTGAGAAACTGTGTTGTTGTATTCCCTATGTAAGGTAAAAAGGGAGATTGTGAAGGCAAGAGTCTTATTGTTAGTAAGATTTATAAAACTTGGGATTTGAGAATGATTAGAGTGTTAAAAGATTTATTAAGGATCATGACAAGGAATTATGGACATTCGAGGAATTTACACAATTAGTACTTAAGGAATTATAGGGGAAATCCCTACGCGACAAAATATTATTACGAGAGATTAATTAAGATACGATACGAATTAAAGATTGGATAATAAGCATTGGTGGGAGAATAATAATACAAGGAGTAGTATTGCATGCAAGCTCATGCAACTAAGTAGTTAGAAAAGCAAACTAGATGAACCAAATAGCAAGGGGAATAGTAACTAGTTGGCTTGCTTTTTAAAAGGTGGAGACAACAAGTACCAATGGCCATACCTATAGCCATGTCTAGCTTGTACCATACTAATGCACACAATAATACATATCAACCTCATCCAATACCACTCATTCACCCAACACCAAAATCAAACACAAAAACTCTCTCCCCCCCCCCTTTTATTATAGCTCTCGGCCAAGACAAGTGGAGAAGGAAAGAAAAATTCTTTCTCCCACTTCCCATCACTCTAAATTCATACCATAATTCCTAGGTCATCTACATCATCTAATCAAGGTATGCTAGCAATTTCACTTCATTTCATCCATCCAATTCCAAGTTATAAAATGTTAAAGATTGGGTGAATAGTAACCATGTTTGATTTTCTTTTAGATCTTGGATTATAAGTGTTGTAGGAGATCATCTAAGGTGTTGTTGTGTTGTGAGAAGCTTACCCAAGGTCCCTAGGAGCTCAAGAAGGTATAAAATCACAAACCCTCTTGGTTATGTAGTATTTATAATGTTTAGTAGTAGATCCATGCATGTATGAGCTAATCTTGGTTATATAAGTGTTGGATGACTTGGATCTTGAGTTTTTATGTTGAGATTGTGACTTTTATGATTATGGATAACATATATGTCACCATGAGTGTTATGAACCATGATTTGAGTGTATTAAGTGTTGGTTGTATGGTGGAATTGTGAAAAATGGTTGATCTAAGTGATTTGAGCATGCTGATTTTATCCAGGAACATTGACCTGTATTGTGACACGGTTTTGAACCCCCAAATGATGTCCCCTGATGTCCTACCTTATATGGATGGAAATATAATTGAATGTAGTTTCTGGATATGTAAGGTTCATAGCTAGGTGATGTGTGGATTTTTAGTTATGGCCGGAGAAGTGATTTTTGTTTCTGGACTATGGACTGCATAAAGTGACCCCCTTGTGAACCTTGTTTAAACACCTTAAAAATTATTTGGGATCATGGAAAAATTAGAGAAGCTAGGAAATACAGTGGTGAAGGCTACCCAAAAAGAATTGGATTAAAATATGAATTTTTGGATTTTATAAAAATGCTAGAGTAAAATGCGCGCAATGGAAAAAGTCGTTAGTGGAGCATAATTCTAGGAGTAATGGTTATGGTTCGAACGTGGTAACTAAATTAAGTCGAGTAAGTGACGAGCGTAAACGAGTGATGTCATGGACCTATAGCGGGGCTAGGGAGTCATAAGACGAAGTCGTTAAGTTAATTTCGTGTCCCCTTAAAACCCCGTAATTAGAAAGAAATTGTTAAGGTACTAACGAACGATTATTGTTTATGTATAGATCGTTCGAACTCACACGCTCGACCACCCCAACCAAACCAAGGCAAGTTTACTTTTCAAAACTTATACATATACAAGGATTTTCACTGTTGTGTTTGTAGTTTTCAAATTATATCAAATGCTATGTTTATCGAAGTATTGATGCAATTGAGATTGAACAAGTACATGTATGCTTTTACCCCTTGAACTTAGGTTGAAATGTTTTCTTCGGACAACGACTCTAGCAATAGAGGTCGTAGCGGTCCGTATATACTATTGACCGGGGAGCGGTATATTATTATATCGTATCTATATTGCGAAAACCCGAAGGGTCATTCGGGTGGTATCGTATATTCAAATATCTATTATTATATCTTCGTAAATACTCGAAACCCTATCTTGGATTGAAAGTTTATTTTATTAAATAATCATTTTATTAATTATTGATATTAAATTTTAAAATATCATTTATTAATTATTGTTCATTACTTTAAAAACAAAGCTAATCCAAGATACCTTTTAATACTTTCAAACTCGAACTTTTTCGAACTCCAAACATTTTCGAAAACCCCCGGTCAGGCCCTGTTTCTTGTATGATTTCAAGAATTATCGGTCGACTGATGTCGAACCACAACTACTCTGTTTTCAATCAAAATCTGGTTTTTAAAAGAAAAAGAAAAAGGGACTCTGGCAGGTGTGGGAACCGTTGACGAACGATTCCCGGGATGTGTAAGCGGCCGTGAGCCAGGCGGTCCATCACTTATTATTCCGGCCCAGGTGTTGCCGAAGGATGATTACGGATGTAGTTTTCATCGAGGGTGATTACGGATGTAGTTTTCACTCAGGGATAGTTACGGATGTAGTTTCTATCCTTCTACCGGTAGAGAAGACCCGCGGATTATTGGACTCGGATGTGGCGACTGATCATCGTCAATCCCTGTCAGGTTTTATGTTTTCTTTAAGTCCCATCCTCCACTTTGGAAAAATACTCAAACACTGCTTCTTGGGCCTAAGTGCCAAGTTGCCGATAGTGTGGTTTTTGATGAGAAAATATTGATATTGTGCAGTATCTAGAACTGCAAGATTTTCTATAAAGATTGGCACGTGTTAGTGCACTCTTGCAATTATTTCAAAGAATGAAATGTTTTTGAATGAGAAACCTCCTAAGCTAATGGAAGGAAAGAGGTTTTGCAATAACGTATTCCCTGTACAGTATGATAACCGTAGAGTGTTTTGCCGAAAATGATATGCTTATATATATATATTTTCAAACTTGAGATATATTGAAATGAGAACCTTGTAAAGGATTCATATGTTATTCTTAAAGCTCCTTAGTGAGTATAAATGTTTTATACAAACTCGGACATATATATTGTCGGGTTATGTTTTGTAATCTGAGATATACACCCATACAGTTGGGAACGTTTTCAAAATAAACCACTTTATTATTTTCCAAAATGGTGAACTTGCTGAGCATTATGTAGCTCATTCTTGCTTTATAAAAACTTTTCAGAAAGGGAAGAATTTGGCCGATTAACTCCGCACCAGCGGAAGAGGAGTAGAAGAATTACCCGGAGATGACTTAGTCCCTGATAAATACTACAGAGTAGTCTGATAGGTTTTCAACTGTAATAGTAAGACTTGTCTTCAAGTGTAGTTGTATAAGTGGAATTGCGTAAGACTCTGGATTGTACAGATGAATTGTAATATTTAGTGTTACTTTTGGTTATCGTTTCTGAGGCTCTAACTTGATTGTGTAAGATTGAGGTATGGACGGATGTATTGTTGAGTTGTAAAGTTAATACAGGTATGATATGGTTGGATGATGATGTGGCGACCTGAATCTCTGACCTCAGATTTGGGGGCGTCACAGAAATGGTATCAGAGAGATAAGTTATAGTACTCAGAAACGAGAGTGTTGAGAGTTAAGTCTAAATAGGAGAATGACATAAGAGATTGTAGTAAACTTATTATTGGACTACCGGAAGAGGTACCGGTGAGTAGAATGGACTGGAGTGTTTACTGGAGGTATTATACTAGGGACGATAGAATCCTTAGAGACCTTCAGAATGATGAATAGAGGTTTGAGAGTCGTACATGACCTATCATAGGTAATGATATAGGAAGCAGAGCGAAATCTCAAGAGCAGCTGAGATAGAGGCGATATTGCCAATATGATCGGATGACTAGGCCGGCATAAATTTTATGGCCCATAGTCCTTCACAGTTTAAGAGGCAGCATTTTAAGAATCAAGAAGTTTAGACTTCCCTACATAATTAAGGGTACTTAGTACTTGGAATAATGACAGTCTTTTACTTTGGCTATAAGATCCAATTTTCGATAGGTAACGGGTTTACCTGAAAGGTGGTTACTATGCCGTTGTGGATTTCATCACTCTTGATGGCGAATTTTACATGTGTTAAACGAGAATGTTATCATAAGACGAGCGTGCTGGATAATTCCACGCATGATTCGGACGCTAGAGCATGGTAGTTCAACTTAGAGAACAAACAAGCAGAATTAACAAAGCGACTCTAGTGAAGTTGAATATGGTTGCAACGAGCGATACAGTGATCTCAGAGTCTACCAAAAGAAGAGACCAGTGAGTCTATACTGGAACTCTTTGATAGAAATTTTAGCAGAGACTACGCATATATACTTGTAAACCTATATATTGTTGGTAACGTATGTTCACGTGCACACACACCGCCACTGAACCTATGGACTGCATTGAGATCCCTGAGAGATCTCTTTGATCTGTTCCCAGGGGGAACTGGCCACTTGTGATTCATGTCGGAAGGCATGAAGTAGGACCCTATGGACTTAGCAGGTGTCCCCGGAATGATGTGAAGCTTGGCCTTCAAGGTAAAGCACGGAAATGACATATATATTTGTGAAACCTCAACTCGATAAATGACTTTAAGATGATGATTGAGAGACACACTAGTTGGTGTCTTGTATTACGAAGACGAAGAGATGGAGTTACCCTCATAGTGGTGATAATGAGATGCACGAATGATTATTAACTTATTTTGGTAACTACCGGCTGGTGCACTACTTCATTTTAAACTTTTCATTAACCATGTTACCTCGATTAGTTTATATCAGGTAATCCTTCTATCCTTCTACTTCAAACTTGTGGAATAACCACCAATGATATACTTTCTCTAAACCGGGACTCATCCAAAGTATCTTATTTGATCCTCGAGTATTCTATTTGAAGTTTATAATTTCTTCGTTCTGCTCAGGACTATTTACACTTCCTTTCAATTATCCAAGGAATGTTGAACAATTGTTTCCTTAATTAATCAATGAATATTCCTAAATGAATATTGATATTTGACTACTTCTTTCATACTTGCACTCTTCAGTCGAGCCCACAAATATTTATCAACTAGTTGAGAACAGGGATGATCTAACATCCAGATATTCCTCATGAATCTCATTTTTTCAAAATGAGATTGTGCGTCGTACACTGAAATCATAGTAAGGATATCATTTTGATATTGGTATTCCGAATTTACTTCTTATTTCCATTCGTTGTCCGAGTAGCCTAAAGTTTCTTCAATGGCTACGATGTCGAAATTCCGTTCTATCCAATTGAAACTGGCTAGTCGTTATGTCAATATGAATGACTAGTTGATTGTTCCAACTACTCAAAATTGTAATGTTGTGAAGAACACCTAGCTAATTGTCCTAGCTGGTGGTGATTTCTCAAACGGGTGAACTAGCAAATTTTGTCTCGCTAGTTGCTAGTGTTTCTTGAAAAGGACTAGTTGTTGTTTCACTGGTCCAACTCCCAATTTAATTCATTCAGCAATTCCGCAATGCATTTTGCAGGTGGTAAAGTGTGATGATGAAAGTTTTGACGAATGACTTGATTGAGACCTAGTGAGGTCGTCCACTCAACTTGAATTCTACCCATCTTTGTATCAGACTTTATGTCACTTGAATATTCTGTTTTTTTTCATTCATATAATGAAGATTCATTTGAAACCATAGATTACTTGAATGATAAACTGCTTCATTTTTTTTTATCGTCACATAGTAGAATTTCTTTCGATCGGTTGACCTTTATCAATGGGATTTTTTTTAGTTCCTCTATTTTTCAAGAGGGAAAGTATTCCCCAGATGTAAGAATTGTATAAAGACCGTCTTTATGACTTTTGTATCCAACAATCATTGCCCTCGTGTAACATTCTCTATGATATCACCTTACCAAATTTTCAGGACATGAAGGAATAAACCTTGTTGTATTCTTTTTGTACATCCTTACATCTCCGAAAATCGATACTCCTAGTATTTGGAACCATCAGCATTCTTGGAACATCCAATGTGGAATTCTTATTGAAATTATCTATTGGACCTTGTTATTTTAAAACCATTCCTTTCAAAAGTGATTACTCTAAGGTGAACGGGAGGTACAATTGTGAACCGTTGCACCAATATGAGATCAAAAACCAAATATTGTAATTGTGCAGCCAGAGTGTTATGCCGAGTAATTATTAAAGTAGAAATAACATGTCGGGGCATACCACAAGACCTTTAATATTAGTGTGAGGAAAGTTATAGGAAATGATGAGGTGGTTGGGAGTACGTTCCTACCAACCGTTGTCAGGATGTTATAGTAATGAATTCTGGAGTTACCAAGCCTTTTCCTGATCCAAGAAATTCAAATCGATTGCGATGTAAGACATATCCTTAGAGGAAACTAACATGGAAGTGAGACGGACAAGAAAGGAAGAAATATCGTGGCAAGAATGTGAAGCTTTACTTAGCAAAAAGGGAGTGATGCACATAGCGAGACATAAAGTTTAAAAGGCCTTTAATAGCAAATGGATGCATGGATATATCCCAATGATCCTTCGAGATTACCACCTAATCAAGTTTATTGGGAATCGCAGCAGCATACAGGCTGATTGGCGCCAGTTGTGAAAGAAGACGAGCGCATGACATCTTACCTATACCATCGAGAACTGAAACCCTTATCGGAAATGGAGGAATTGTTGACTAGTTAAAGTGCGTAGTTATTTTTCAAGGATAAGGTTAAAGAGAAGGTTTCACCAACTCCAGATCGACCTCTGTACTGCACCAAAGTCGGCATTTCACATTAATGTAAACATTATAAATTCTGGTAGTATCATGTGGATTGACTAGTGAGTCAGAAGCCCTTGTGGGTTAATAAATAAAGTTTTAAGGATGATATGAGCGATTAGTAACAACCTCGTTGTTAGCTATACTTCATGATGAGAAGAGGACTTTGAGGGTCACAATGATGCGTCTTTCAAGAGTTTAAGAGGTGTGCTGATGCAGTAGAAAGGGGATGATAGCCTATACTTCTAAACAACATAAAGGTTACGGGATAGGATATATTAACCGTGAGTCGGGGACTAGTCATGATAGCGTTCACGCATAAAACTGAGACGTTAACCTTATGAGAAAAGTGTGAAATTTTTTCCACAAGTGCCATAAGTATATCTTCATATTAGAACTAAACATAAGAAAGAGAAGGTGACGAAAGGGAGCAGGGAGTATAATGGAGAGATTTGTTATTACCCATGAAAGGCCAGTGTGGTGGCCGATACCTATAGAAGGGATTATTCGAAATTGGAATTCAGTCAGTATATTGACCAAGAAAATAGAGTATATACAATAAAGAATAATGTTAGAGGAAAATGATTAGATTATGGGGAAGGACAAAGATGTATAGAGAATTAAGAGAATGTTTGGCAAACGGGTATGAAGAATGGTATTGGCAAACTATTAAGTACAAACGCGACATGTCGAAAGCAGAATGATAGAGATCTAGTGGATTAATTCCGCCTGTAGAAAATCTTGAACGTGGACAGAATTATAATGGATTTCATAAGTAGGTCGTCGAAGACCGAGCCAAGAGATGGCCCTAGTTGATTTATAATTGTTGAACCAAGTGATTTACCTACGAGGGACTTTCCATTTAGAAGATTATCGATTTATATACGGAAGAGATGGTGGTGCAATATAAAACTTCTGCAGTGATTACGTCAGATAGAGACTTAAGGTTAGACTTCGAATACTGAAGGTGCTTTCAAGTATAATTAATAAAGAGATTGAGCGTATGTACTAATTTGATCTGTGGCTGACGGACAGGGAAGAAGAATTATCCAGACGATCGAATTTATATTTAGTGTCGTGCCTTAGATTTCACGGGGCAGTCGAGAATAAAAACTTATCCATGAAACGAATGTTGTTATCACGATCGGCACCATGCGGACGTAAGGACGTCTCTTGTAAAGCGTACTACGAAAGAAGAAGTTTCGTTTTTCTTGCGTTACGAAGAAGTCAAAGAACGAGGGATATAGTAGCTGAACTGGTTCGACGTATACCGAAGACTATATAGTATCCATAGCAAGTGGTAACGACTGACGGGAGGCAACACGTGCGTGCTAATCAAGCCAAGGAAAATGAGGAATACCGTGCGTATTGACGTCGTCTCAAGTTATAGAACACGACCACAAGGTATTCACGGCCCAACGATACAAGGACTCAACACGGATACTATGAACAAGGTAGAAGAGGAACGTATGAGTAGTGGGATAGAAATTTTCATTCACAGAACAACCGATAAGAAATACAGGTCGAGGAGAGCATGCGTTGAGAAGCAACATTAAAGCATTGGTGAGACTGCAATAGCCCTAATTTTCGTGAATATTCGAACCGGGATGAAAATTAATTTTTATGGGTGGATGAGAAATTTTTGCAATCACGATATGTAAGAATTATTAAATGAAGATTTCGAATTGATATTACGCCTTTACGGTGCAGACGAGTGTATGTAAAAGTCATTAGTTATTTTATGAAACCCATCATTTCGAATGGTCAAATTTCATGAGATATCTAAGGAGATCGTGGTAAGGCATGGGGTTCCTGTGAGCAGTGTATCTGGTAGAGACCCAAGGTTCAACTCCAGGTTCTGGAGGAGTTTTCAGGATCGTGTGGGGACCAAGTTAGACATGAGTACTGCATACCACCCCCAATCAGACGGACAGAGCGAGAGAACCATCCAGACCATAGAGGACATGTTGAGATTATGTGCCATCGCTTTTAAGGGAAGTTGGGATGACCACTTGCCGTTGATCGAATTTTCCTACAACAACAGTTACCATGCGAGTATAGGAATTCCCCCATATGAAGCTTTGTACGAACGAAGATGTCGGTCTCCCTTGTGTTGGGAAGAGGTAGGAGAGCGGAAGATTTTAGGGCCTGAACTGGTCCAACAGACAAGAGAAACTATCGAACTCATAAGAGGACGGCTGGTAGCGGCCCAAGATAGACAGAAGAAGTATGCGGACTAGTCCCGCAAGGATAAAGAATATGAGGTAGGAGAGTTTGTGATGTTAAAAGTATCACCGTGGAAGGGATTGATGAGATTTGGTAAGAAAGGGAAACTAAGCCCGAGATTTATTGGACCTTTTGAGATCTTGAAACGAGTTGGAAAGTTAGCCTATGAATTGGCTTTACCTCCGAGCTTGCAGCAAGTACATAATGTGTTTCATGTGTCCATGCTACGACCCTACCATACCGACTTCCGACATGTGATAGAACATGATCAAGTGGATCTGCAACCAGACTTAACATATGTGGAGCAACCCGTAGAAATTATGGATAGAAAAGAACAGGTGCTGAGGAATAAGGTTGTCAAACTAGTGAGAGTCTTGTGGAGGAACCAGAATGTCGAAAAATCAACATGGGAACTAGAAAGTGCAATGCGTGAAAAGCACCCCCAACTGTTTTCAACCTGATTCCGGGACGGAATCCTTTTAAGGAGGGGAGGCTGTAAGAACCCTAATTTTTGGTAATATTTTATTTTATTTAATATCTTGTGGCAATGTCAATATGGAACCTTTCTGGTCATCCCTGTGATTAATAGAATTGATTGTCTGAGAAACTGTGTTGTTGTATTCCCTATGTAAGGTAAAAAGGGAGATTGTGAAGGCAAGAGTCTTATTGTTAGTAAGATTTATAAAACTTGGGATTTGAGAATGATTAGAGTGTTAAAAGATTTATTAAGGATCATGACAAGGAATTATGGACATTCGAGGAATTTACACAATTAGTACTTAAGGAATTATAGGGGAAATCCCTACGCGACAAAATATTATTACGAGAGATTAATTAAGATACGATACGAATTAAAGATTGGATAATAAGCATTGGTGGGAGAATAATAATACAAGGAGTAGTATTGCATGCAAGCTCATGCAACTAAGTAGTTAGAAAAGCAAACTAGATGAACCAAATAGCAAGGGGAATAGTAACGGGTTAAGTATCAAAGTGGTCACTGAAGTGGAAGCCATATATCAATTCGTTCACCGATCTTTACGGGGTATCATTTGAATCATTAAAGTCATAATAAATATCAAATGGATATCTTTAAAATGTACTCGAAAAACAAAAATAATTTTTCATTGAGTTCTACACATTTTTATTGAATGATTCCATAACCAAACGAAAGGTTAATAATTCTAGTATTTTTGATAATATATTTAGATTTTTAAAAATTCATTTACTATTTATTTTTAATTTTATTGTCATTTTCCTTGTTATAATTAAAAATAAATAGTAAATAAACATTTTAAATTCTGAATATATTATCAAAAATACTGGAATTCATAATCTTTCATTTGATTATAGTAGCATTTAAGAAAAATGTGTAGAACTCAATGAAAAATTACTTTTACTTCCCGAGTACATATATACAGGTGTTTGTTTGATATTTATTATGACTTTAATGACTCAAATGATACCCCGTAAAGATCGGTGAACAAATTAATATTTGGCTTCCACTTCAGTGACCACTTTGATACTTAACCCGAATAGTAACTAGTTGGCTTGCTTTTTAAAAGGTGGAGACAACAAGTACCAATGGCCATACCTATAGCCATGTCTAGCTTGTACCATACTAATGCACACAATAATACATATCAACCTCATCCAATACCACTCATTCACCCAACACCAAAATCAAACACAAAAACTCTCTCCCCCCCCTTTTATTATAGCTCTCGGCCAAGACAAGTGGAGAAGGAAAGAAAAATTCTTTCTCCCACTTCCCATCACTCTAAATTCATACCATAATTCCTAGGTCATCTACATCATCTAATCAAGGTATGCTAGCAATTTCACTTCATTTCATCCATCCAATTCCAAGTTATAAAATGTTAAAGATTGGGTGAATAGTAACCATGTTTGATTTTCTTTTAGATCTTGGATTATAAGTATTGTAGGAGATCATCTAAGGTGTTGTTGTGTTGTGAGAAGCTTACCCAAGGTCCCTAGGAGCTCAAGAAGGTATAAAATCACAAACCCTCTTGGTTATGTAGTATTTATAATGTTTAGTAGTAGATCCATGCATGTATGAGCTAATCTTGGTTATATAAGTGTTGGATGACTTGGATCTTGAGTTTTTATGTTGAGATTGTGACTTTTATGATTATGGATAACATATATGTCACCATGAGTGTTATGAACCATGATTTGAGTGTATTAAGTGTTGGTTGTATGGTGGAATTGTGAAAAATGGTTGATCTAAGTGATTTGAGCATGCTGATTTTCTCCAGGAACATTGACCTGTATTGTGACACGGTTTTGAACCCCCAAATGATGTCCCCTGATGTCCTACCTTATATGGATGGAAAGATAATTGAATGTAGTTTCTGGATATGTAAGGTTCATAGCTAGGTGATGTGTGGATTTTTAGTTATGGCCGGAGAAGTGATTTTTGTTTCTGGACTATGGACTGCATAAAGTGACCCCCTTGTGAACCTTGTTTAAACACCTTAAAAATTATTTGGGATCATGGAAAAATTAGAGAAGCTAGGAAATACAGTGGTGAAGGCTACCCAAAAAGAATTGGATTAAAATATGAATTTTTGGATTTTATAAAAATGCTAGAGTAAAATGCGCGCAATGGAAAAAGTCGTTAGTGGAGCATAATTCTAGGAGTAATGGTTATGGTTCGAACGTGGTAACTAAATTAAGTCGAGTAAGTGACGAGCGTAAACGAGTGATGTCATGGACCTATAGCGGGGCTAGGGAGTCATAAGACGAAGTCGTTAAGTTAATTTCGTGTCCCCTTAAAACCCCGTAATTAGAAAGAAATTGTTAAGGTACTAACGAACGATTATTGTTTATGTATAGATCGTTCGAACTCACACGCTCGACCACCCCAACCAAACCAAGGCAAGTTTACTTTTCAAAACTTATACATATACAAGGATTTTCACTGTTGTGTTTGTAGTTTTCAAATTATATCAAATGCTATGTTTATCGAAGTATTGATGCAATTGAGATTGAACAAGTACATGTATGCTTTTACCCCTTGAACTTAGGTTGAAATGTTTTCTTCGGACAACGACTCTAGCAATAGAGGTCGTAGCGGTCCGTATATACTATTGACCGGGGAGCGGTATATTATTATATCGTATCTATATTGCGAAAACCCGAAGGGTCATTCGGGTGGTATCGTATATTCAAATATCTATTATTATATCTTCGTAAATACTCGAAACCCTATCTTGGATTGAAAGTTTATTTTATTAAATAATCATTTTATTAATTATTGATATTAAATTTTAAAATATCATTTATTAATTATTGTTCATTACTTTAAAAACAAAGCTAATCCAAGATACCTTTTAATACTTTCAAACTCGAACTTTTTCGAACTCCAAACATTTTCGAAAACCCCCGGTCAGGCCCTGTTTCTTGTATGATTTCAAGAATTATCGGTCGACTGATGTCGAACCACAACTACTCTGTTTTCAATCAAAATCTGGTTTTTAAAAGAAAAAGAAAAAGGGACTCTGGCAGGTGTGGGAACCGTTGACGAACGATTCCCGGGATGTGTAAGCGGCCGTGAGCCAGGCGGTCCATCACTTATTATTCCGGCCCAGGTGTTGCCGAAGGATGATTACGGATGTAGTTTTCATCGAGGGTGATTACGGATGTAGTTTTCACTCAGGGATAGTTACGGATGTAGTTTCTATCCTTCTACCGGTAGAGAAGACCCGCGGATTATTGGACTCGGATGTGGCGACTGATCATCGTCAATCCCTGTCAGGTTTTATGTTTTCTTTAAGTCCCATCCTCCACTTTGGAAAAATACTCAAACACTGCTTCTTGGGCCTAAGTGCCAAGTTGCCGATAGTGTGGTTTTTGATGAGAAAATATTGATATTGTGCAGTATCTAGAACTGCAAGATTTTCTATAAAGATTGGCACGTGTTAGTGCACTCTTGCAATTATTTCAAAGAATGAAATGTTTTTGAATGAGAAACCTCCTAAGCTAATGGAAGGAAAGAGGTTTTGCAATAACGTATTCCCTGTACAGTATGATAACCGTAGAGTGTTTTGCCGAAAATGATATGCTTATATATATATATTTTCAAACTTGAGATATATTGAAATGAGAACCTTGTAAAGGATTCATATGTTATTCTTAAAGCTCCTTAGTGAGTATAAATGTTTTATACAAACTCGGACATATATATTGTCGGGTTATGTTTTGTAATCTGAGATATACACCCATACAGTTGGGAACGTTTTCAAAATAAACCACTTTATTATTTTCCAAAATGGTGAACTTGCTGAGCATTATGTAGCTCATTCTTGCTTTATAAAAACTTTTCAGAAAGGGAAGAATTTGGCCGATTAACTCCGCACCAGCGGAAGAGGAGTAGAAGAATTACCCGGAGATGACTTAGTCCCTGATAAATACTACAGAGTAGTCTGATAGGTTTTCAACTGTAATAGTAAGACTTGTCTTCAAGTGTAGTTGTATAAGTGGAATTGCGTAAGACTCTGGATTGTACAGATGAATTGTAATATTTAGTGTTACTTTTGGTTATCGTTTCTGAGGCTCTAACTTGATTGTGTAAGATTGAGGTATGGACGGATGTATTGTTGAGTTGTAAAGTTAATACAGGTATGATATGGTTGGATGATGATGTGGCGACCTGAATCTCTGACCTCAGATTTGGGGGCGTCACATCTGATGTTAACTGAAATTACCTCTTCTGAATCTTCTTCAATTTCCTCCAAAATTCCATCCTGAAGATCATCCAACACTGGAACACTCTCCTCAGGGCGCGCCCTATAACAAGGCATTTCTTCCTCTGGCTCCTGAACAAGATAATGAACTTTCACTTCTTCAAGAGCAATACTCATAACTCCAGAACTACTTTCACTGAGGGCGCGCCCTCCATCCTGCTGTCTCCTGAACCCTTTAATTGCCTTATGATAACAATCTCTCGAGTCATGCTGGGATCCTCGAATTGTTCCCACACCATTTGGCGTAGGAAACTTCATTGCAAGATGATAGATGGAGGTCACAACCTTCATTTCTTTCAACAAAGGACGTCCTACTAAAGCGTTGTGTGACGATTCCACATTCAAAATCATGAAATCCATCATTTGAGTCACAGAAAGAGTTCCTTCCCCGAGAGTTACTGGTAACTTGATAGCTCCCATGACCTTTACAGATTCGCCCGAAAAACCATAGATCCATCCGTTATCTTGAATCATATCCTTATCTAGAAGTCCCAGCTTTTGGTAAGTGCTGTAATACAGAATATTCACCGAACTTCCATTATCAACAAAAACTCGATGTACATTCTTGGACCCAATCTGAATTGCCACCACCAAAGCATCATTATGAGGATGGTGTACCCATCTTGCCTCTTCTTCAGTGAAAGTGATATCAGCAAATTCCCCTTTGAACAATTTGGGCGGCCTCAACTCCAAACTATTCACATTTGTAAGAGGTCGGTATCTTGCTTCCCTTGTATACCTCTCCATAGCATGATTGCTGTCACCTCCCAAGTGGTGTCCACCAAAGATAGTGTGAATACTTCCTTCCTTCACAAACTTCTTCTCTTCAGGCTTACCATCAACATGGAGGGTGCGCCCTCCATCTCTCTTATCAGGATTCTCCCTATGTTTCTTCACTTCTCTGACAATCCATTCTGTCAGGTACCCTTCCTTGATTAAATCCTCAATCTCATCCTTCAATTGACGGCACTCATGAGTATTGTGCCCAGAAGACTCATGGAATTCACAGTACTTTCTCTTATCTTTACTTTGCCAAGAAGAGAGAGGCTCTGGCTTTCTGAAGAATCCTTTATTTTTGTTCACTTCAAAAATATGTTCAATGGAGGCTGCAAGAGGTGTATAACTACCCGGCCTTTGATCATAAGTGTAAGTATCTGGGGGACCCCAATATCTGCCAGATTCAGTTAAGTTCACCCGATTAGCCCCTGTTGCTATCCGGCGAGTTGGACTAGGAGACCTATCCTTCCTCTTTCCGATCTTTACCTTAGAACTGTTTTGATTATCGGTCTTTCGATTATCTGCCAAAGATTGTTCCACAATCTTGAAAGATTCAGCTTGTGCAAACACATCAGCCAATGTCGGTGGATCTCGTCCTTGGAGATGTTTCCAGAAATCGGGTCCCACTGACAATCCAGCTATTAGAAAACTCTTAAGTGTTTCATCAGTTGCTCCTCTCACCAGAGTTGATTCCGAGTTAAACCTCTTGAAGTAAGATTGCAGACTTTCTCCTTCCCTCTGCTTGATATTGGCCAAAGTTGTGACGGGAGGAGCATATTTCACTGCTGCCTGGAATTTCGTCAAAAACAAATTCCTCATCACCTGCCAAGATGTAATAACTCCCGGGCCAAGTTTCTGAAACCATTGCTGAGCACTCTCCCTGAAAGTTGCTGCCAACAATCGACATCTAGCCAGCTCTGTCACTTGATAGACATCCATCTCGATATCAAATCGTCCGAGGAATTCGACAGGATCTGCATTTCCATGAAAGCGCAAATCATTTGTCATAGATCTATACCCAGTAGGAAGCTGCGCCTCTCTTACTTCAGTTGAGAATGGAGAGGAAGTTTGTGCAGTAGCAGATATTCTTCCTCCATCCAAGTGAGCAAGGAGCTTCTTCAAATCATCCACATTGAAAGTTCCAACCCCGGGAACATTCTGAATATTTGGTTGTGCCACAGTTTGAGTACCCCCTGGAGGTGGAGGTGGAGGTGGAGCCGCTGTCTCTACACCTCCTTGATTCCCTGCTTGTGGCTGAACAACATCCTCTTGAGTTTGAGTTTGTGTTTGCTGATCTTCTGGGTTTCCATGAGGTTGTGGATTCCCTTGAGAATTTCTCTGATATTGTTCTCCTGAGTGAGGGCGTGTCCTCGATCTAGATTCATCAGAAGTACTTGAAATTTGATGAATACGGGGAGATCTTCTACTTGAGGGCGCGCCCTGATGATGGGGGCGCCCATCTCCTTGATTCCAATCCCTTCTTTTATCACCGTTATCACGATTTCCTCTTACTCCAGCGTTGTCGTGATAATGAGTTTGTTTAGATCCAAGGGGCCGCGACCTGTTGTGAACAGGAGGCGCGCGCTGTGGATTACTATTGCGAGCAAGAGATCGCTCATGTCCAAGGGGCCTCGACCTGTTGTCAGGGGGCGCGCGCTGTGACTCATGACTCCGTGTAAGGGCTCGCTCATGTCCAAGGGGCCTCGACCTGTTGTCAGGGGGCGCGCGCTGTGGATCATGGGGCCGTGATTCCAAGTATTTGCTTTTCTTCTGTTGCTCAAGGAGTACCATCCTTAAATTGTCGTCATTAAGCCTTATTCCAAGGCGTTCCTTCAGGCTAGCATAATCTTTCCTTTCTCTAGCTATTTGCTCCTCATCCCTTTGAATTTCGCCAGGAGTGCGTCCCGAACGATGAGGATGAGGGCGCGCCCTATCTTGAGGATTTGACAACCTGCGCTCAGAATTATCTTCACTAGGATATTCAACAATCGGATCAGAATAATCTAACCTTCTAGGAGTGATCAGCTGAAATCTTCTTTCCTGATTTTCCTCCCTCCGGGAATCTTCCTAAATCTGAGGGGATTTGTCTGATCGGCGATGATTTCGCGGGATACTCCGAGATTTTCTCCTAGATTCTTGCACTTCCTCCACAGAACTCAACCTGGCTCCGAAACTATTTATGGCATCTCCCATACGATACAACTGTTCCATTAATGCTGCGTTACTGATAAGAACGGGCGGCTGGCCACCACCGGTGGCTGGAGTTCCATGGTGGTGTGGAGGAACAAGGATTTCCTCCGGAACATAAGCTTCGTGACGAGCTTGGTTACCCCCCAAACTATCTTCAGAATCGTAATAATCCTCTTCGTGAGAACCTCCGCGTTGATTGTGAGACATCTTTTCCTCCTAAGATGAAGATCTTGATTGGCAATCCCCTCCTTCTAGCGCCAATTTGTTGACGGAGGAATTTGGTAACAACAAAATTCGAGATACTTCGCCGGAAACAAGATCTACAACGGTGGTTCTTTGCCGAAAAGAGCGGTGACGTGTGGTGGCTGTTTGTGATTGGTGGCTGAGATTGATAGGGTTAGTGGCAGCTATTCAGAGCTCTCGACTTCCAAAACCCACAATCAGCCTACGTACCCCGGTATTTATAGGGGATCAAGCCATACGTAGTTCTTGGAGAGCAAGAAGCCCAAATGGGCTTGGATAACGGACCAGCTTCCGGAATGTTCTACTATGAGGCCTAACCACAAAAGGCCCAAGGCTCATCCAAGATCTCAAGACTTCACGGATAAGGAAACTTCCCCCGTCGAGGACTAGTCCTATCCGCTACCAGCTATCTCTTGATTTCAAGGATGCAGGTATAGCCGTGATTTACCCCAAGTGCAGAACGCATCCCTGTCCCCCGAATGAGAAGCACCCACCAGATAGCAGGACAGGTGATCCAGAGCTTTTGGGTGCAAAGTGCAGGATTACTCCAAAGTTCCCCAATGAGGGCGCGCCCATTGGCTACAGGAACAGAGCTCCCAGAGCACACACCAGAAAGTCCCCATCTTTCCACCTTAGGGCGCACGGATGCCTCCCTTAGCGTCTAAGAAGGGTCCTTATATCCAGGCAAACCCCTGGAGGCCTTCTGCGACGGACATCCCCCTCCTGAGATACGACAGGAGGGAATTCTTCAACTTCTGGAATTCCAGCTTGGGTAGAATCCCATCTTGAATGGAATCCACTCTTGAGTGGTGTTAACGGAGGAATTTGGGAAAACAAATTCGGGGAGGGTTGCTGGAATTATGGTGATGACTAAGTGTAGTGATTGGTGTAGGACGATTAGGGTTAGGGTTTATGCTTTAGGAATGGCTGAGATTGTATGATGTGATTACTGCAATTTAGATCGAATATTGAATTCTCTCTTTTTCGCAAGGGTTTGCATCGTGTCATACAATGTGCCTACGTACCCTATTTATAGGGATCAAGCCAAACGTAGTTCTTGGAGAACAAGTAATCGTAATGGGCTAGGTTTCCGTTTTTAAGAAGCCCATTGGATTATTTCCACCGCCTTTTGATAGTATCAGAATGGACCCAAATGCCCAACTACTTTCTCGGGACGTAACGATTAAGCTATTGACCCGAGAATATCGGGGTCAACGCCCATCTTTAATAACGGAGATAAAATAGTTTTAATATGGCAGTCCAGAGAACTAAGAAAGGGACTCACAATAGGGCGAGATCCCCTCATAAGGGCGAGATCTCAGTAATTTTATAGCTTAGTTTAAGGACTCAACCTAGTCCATAACCTTTGTCTTTATACCTACATCCCCGTGGGGCGAGATATCAGAATATTCGGTTCTATATTTTTCCAAGGGCGAGATCCCCTCATAAGCCCGTGGGCGATATACGAAGGCGAGATCTAAGAAACGGACGAGTTCATTTCTGGGCATAACAACTACCCCCAGTTTCTTGCAATATCCTTGTATAAAAGAAACTAACTCCTCGAAATGTCCTTTAAAATATAGACGAGCCTTCTTCATAAAAATAAAAATATTAAAAACCCTACTGAAATTGTCACACCTCGATTTTAGTTTATCAATCCAATTAAAACATGCCACGTGTCCTTGCCTGGCTGTCATCCATCCTCCCTCATAACCCTATAAAAAGGCTCAGTACTTTCTTTCATTTTCATCCTACTTGTTTTTAAAGAAAACCTCCTCGAAGCGCTTAGATTTGCGGGCGAGATCTTTTGTATTGTGGACGAGGCTCTTATTTTCTTCAGGCGATTTCTCCATTCTTAAGGCGATCTTTCCCCTCAAAAAAGGTACTAATTCTTACTTCTCGTCCCTACTGTTGATTTGCTTATTTTTTCAAAATAATTGCTAGAAATGAATGTAACTCGCCTAGGGTAGATAATGCGTTCACGTTAGTCTTTCACCTAGGACCGCTTCCGAATAAGAGGGCGAGGACTCTTATTATATTTTTCTCTTTATTCCTCTATCTTCAGAAATCATTTTTAACATAGTCCTCGCCCTCTCTTACAGATGTCAAGAGAGGATTTTTCTTCCGACACTGAGTCAATGTCGCCCTCGACCTCGAACTCTCTTCATAATCGGGACGACATCATCTCTATTTCCGATAGCCTTCATGTGGACGATGTTGCTGATGATTTAGCTAGCGTTTATCATGCTCAGGATTTGGGCGACACGGGTGAGGGGGAGGATGATCTATACGGCTTTTTCGCTGCCCTAGATCCTCAAGAGCCTGGTCCCTCTAGAAGGGGTCACGGCAAAGATCTAGCAAAATTTAGAAGAATACTCGACGAAGCGAGGGACGAAGAAAATAATGGGGAAGACGAGAACTCAGAAAGAGACGAAACCTCCAGTCAGGAGGAAGATAATATTGACTTTGAGGATGCTGAAATTGAGAATGCAGATGAAGTGCTATCCGTCTCGCCTGTACGTTACGCGATGGAATTACCTTCTCCTCCCAACAACCCATACAAACAACCCGTCCGTGTAACCGACCTCGATCTTGATTTTGAAGATGATGTTAGCGAACCACTCAGAATGAAACATAGGTTCGACCAAGGCAGAATCTCCTGTGCAGGACTCGCCTCAAAAATATCTTCAGAAGAAATTATGTTTCTAATTGAGTATTATAACCTGGAAGGAAAATGGCTGCGACCTCGCTCCTTTATGAGAATGCATATCTTCAATATAGAGGGGTTACCAACGCCGAGAATGGTTCTAACCAACAAGTTGATAGAGCTTGGCTTTGGAACGCCTATGCATCCTTACCTTCACCAAATCATTACTTATTTTAATATCGCCCCAGTACAATTGTCTCCCAATAGCTATAGGGCAGCTATTGGTCTGTACATGATGTATAGAAATGAAGGGTACGATGCCCCAACCATGGCCGAGCTGAGTCATTTTTTCTCTTTAAGACGATGTGGGAAAGACGTGGGATTCTACTACCTCGCCTTTTGGCCAAGTCATAACAGGAAGGGCTTTATCACTGGTAATCCCAGTAATATGAAGATATGGAAAGAAGATTTTCTCTATATGTACGACGTTCCAAGGATTAGAACTCAATTCAATCTACACCCTTGTAAGTATCTCGTCCTTATAAAAATTAGTATCTCGTCCTTAAAAAATTAGTGTCCCGTCCTTTAAATCTCATCCTTGAATCCCTTGTAAATAATTTTATTTATTCTGTAGACAAACCCACCCAGACAAAATTAACAGGCGATGCTGCAACCAGAGCCTTGGCTATTTCTCAACTTCCCAGGTTAAAGAAAGATCTCGACGTCTTAGTGGTACCCGATAACCTCCGTACCCATGGTTTATATAATGAGGGTTACGGAAAGATCCCATATGTTAAATTCAAAAGAGGAACTAAAAGAAGTACTCGTAAAAAATAAATAGAAGGGCTTACTGGTAAAGGTACCTCGTCCTTCAAACACAACCTCGCCCTTTACTTAGAACTCTAATCGCTTTATTTTTACTGGTATATTTTTAGAATTTGTATGAATAACTTATCCACTTTATGTGCAGGTCAAATGTCGAGACTTCCTTTTGGGCGAAACCCCTACGCTGATGCACCCACAGCTTCAGCCATGGCTAATCAATCTCGCCCTCCTCCTTCAGTCATTTTGAACATACCTCGCCCTACTCCATCAACTATCAATGCTGGCGAGAAACAAGATAAGAATAGGAAGCGGGATGAGGTAACCAAAAACCAGCCACACAAAAAGCACAAAGGAATTGTGATTGAAGACTCGCCCTCTGACTCGGTTGTTTCAACCTTTGGCTCTGTTGCTGCGGAAAATTTTACTGACAATGATGTTAAGCTTCTAAAGAATCGCTCTGACGAGGAGGCTGAATTCAGCTTTAGGGCGGGTCTTGGAGATGCTTTTTATCATGGCTTAAAGGTCCTCGCCATGAAGAACTCGACCATCAAAGATCAAGAGAGATCTCTTAAAAAGCTAAAAAGCGAGGCTTCTTCCCACAGCACCAAGATGGGCGAGGTTCAGAGAAAACTTGACAACGAGACAAAAGCTAGAAAAGATGACGTTGACAGGCTTCAGCTGGCATTAGACAAGGCAAATTTCGACCTCGACAGCATAAAGAAATCTCATGAAGACGAGGTTGCCAAGTTGAAAGGCGAGAACGACTTGCTTGTTGCTAGTTCGAGGAAAGGACAAAGCGAGGCGTATAGTGCAGGATTCCTTGACTATCTTCGGAACTTTCTTGCAGCTGATCCTGATTACAACTGGGCTCAATACTTCGCCCCCTCAACTCCAGGTTATATGATTTCATTTAAAGCGGATAATGCTGAGTTGATCGAAGCTGCAAAGGATGATCTTCGCAAGAAGATAGAGTCAGAGCTCAAGGCAGCCGAAGACGAAGAGGCGAGAAAGAAGGAAACAGCTCGGAACAAGGATGCCACAGAAATCTCGCCCACTCACACTACTGGCAACTGACTATATGAACTCATGATAATTGCAAAAACAATAGGAGTGCGGGCCCTCCTATAATGGCCTCGCCCTTTGTAATTTTTCTTCAATCCATCTAACTTATTTCGAACTGATTGGGGTGCGCGTCCTCCATTTAAAGACGTCGCCCTTGTAATAACTTGGTTTATCCTTTTATAATTATGTCCTTGAACTCTTTTTGCATATTCTTCAAGCTTATTTACTAACAATCTCGCCTAGATATAAGGTTCTCGCCTTAATTAGAAGGTCGTAGGTTAATTATGTCTTCAGGTCCATCTTCTATACCTCGCCCTCTCTTCAACAACTCGTGAAATTTGATTGAAATCTAATAAATTTCTCACTTCAAAGGTAACAACTACCATGTCTTCTCGAGGGTATCTCCCTCTAAGAGAGTCATTTTCCTCAGAACTTAATAAATTTTATGATACTCTCCTCAAAGGAGATCATTCTGCAGCTCAGAAATACCCTCCTCACAGGAGGTGGATTTTCCGAATCTCGAACCCTGATGAGGCGCCGGAAGTACGGACATCCCCCCCGGAAGTACGGTTTTTGCAAGGATTTGATAATTTGGGATACCCTCCTCTAAGGAGGTCGTTCCCCATTCCAGAAATATCCCTCCTCACAGGAGGTGGATTTCCCGAAGTTCGTGCCTTGATGAGGCGCCGGAAGTACGGACATCCCCCCCGGAAGTACGGTTTTTGCAAGGACTTTGGTAATTTGAGATACCCTCCTCAAAGGAGGTCGTTCTCCATTCCAGAAATACCCTCCTCACAGGAGGTGGATTTTCCGAAGTTAATTTTAAAACTCTCCTCAAAGGAGACCATCGTTTCATACATCTATGAAAATCCTCCTTAAAGGAGGTCATCCATCACAGAATTTAAACGAAAAAACAATCAAGAAAAACAAGCATGTTTTATTCATAAATATATAAATCCTGGCTAAGGAAGAGTACATGCACTACCCCCCTAGACTTTCATGAAAATAATAATTAAAGGAAAGTATAACAAAAGTAGAACATACATTACTGATAGTATTTCTTTAAGTGTTCCATGTTCCAAGCTCTCGGAATGTGCTTCCCCTCCATATCGGCCAGATAATAAGTTCCTTCCCATAAGACTGCTCTCACTCTATAGGGACCTTCCCAATTAGCGCCAAATACTCCATGATTCTGGATTTTTGTGTTAGGCATCACCCGTCGGAGAACATAATCGCCCACCTTTAAAGGCCTCGCCCTAACCTTTGAATTGTAAAACCTTGCCACTCTTTGCTGGTAAGATACCAACCTAGCTTGAGAAGTCGTTCTGAATTCCTCTGCCAAATCCAAATAAAGACGATGATTAACTTCATTCACTTCCGGCTGGTAATTATCTCTTCTAAAAGACCCTGCACCCAACTCCACCGGAACCATGGCCTCACATCCATATGTCAAAGAAAAAGGAGTTTCTCCTGTGGTAGATCTAGGTGTCGTGTTATAACTCCATAAGACATTAGGCAATTCTTCGGGCCAATTCCCCTTACTATCATCTAACTTTGCCTTGAGCGTGTGCTTGATTATCTTATTCACTGCCTCCGTTTGGCCGTTTGTCTGAGGATGGCTAACGGCAGAAAAACTTTTCTTAATTCCCAAATTTTCACACAGCTGCCTCATTTCTTTACTGTCAAATTGCTTCCCATTGTCGGATATCAACTTGTAAGGTATCCCGAAGCGACAAATGATGGACCGGTACACAAAGTCCACCAACTTTTTTGCCGTAATTGAAGCTAGAGGTTCTGCTTCCGCCCACTTAGTAAAATAATCAACTGCCACGACAGCATACTTCACCCCTCCTTTCCCCTTAGGGAGCTCTCCTATTAAATCAATCCCCCACATAGCAAAGGGCCAAGGACTCGTCAAAGAAGTGAGAGGGGCTACAGGACTGTTCACGTAATTGGCATACCTTTGACATTTATCACAGGATCTAGCAAAAACCATCGAATCCTCCCGAAGAGTAGGCCAGAAATATCCTTGACGTAATATCTTCTGCGCAAGAGAACCACCCCCCGAGTGATTTCCACAGATTCCCTCATGAATCTCCCGTAGGACGTAATCGCATTCCTCCCCCTCTATACATTTCAATAGTGGCTGATTAAAACCTCGTCTGTAAAGAGAACCTCCAAAATCCACATAACGAGCTGCTTTGTATCTGAGTCTTCTAGCCTCAATTCTATCATCTGGTAGAAGTCCTTCCTTTAGATATTTCCAGATTGGGGTCATCCAAGTATCACGCACAGTTACATCGACTTGCATTAATTCAACCTCCGGGACACTGGGCTGCTTCTGGACTTCCAAAGGGATAACCCCTAAAAGAGTGGCTTCCTTTTGAGAACCTAACTTAGCCAGAGCGTCTGCCTCTTCATTACCATTTCTAGGAAGTTGCTCCAATCTCGCTTCCCGAAACAAACTCATCAATCTCTGGGTACACTTCATGTATAGTTCGGTACGGGGTCCCCTAGCCTGAAACCCCCCATTAACCTGATAAACAACCAGCATTGAGTCGCTCATGATGTTTATATTTTCCACCTTCATCTCGAGGGCGAGCTTCAAGCCCGAGATCAAAGCTTCATACTCGACATCGTTATTTGTTGCATGAAAAGCAAAATGAATCGCACTCCTCAGATGATGTCCCTCTGGACTGATCAAGACAATTCCCGCACCTGCACCTTCATTATTTGATGCACCATCCACATACAAAGTCCACCATGGTGCCGAAGTAGGCCTTTCCTGAATCAACTCGGGCGGAGGGCTAGGTATCACGGCCAAGGCATCGCCCTCATGTGCCAGAGGAAATTCTAAAATAAAATCAGCAAGAGCCTGTCCCTTTATAGCACTTCTTGGCTTATACTCTACATCAAATTGGCCCAATTCCACAGCCCACTTCAACATTCGCCCAGAAGTCTCAGGTTTATGCAATATCTGCCGCAAAGGATACGATGTTCGGACCTCTATTCTATGTGCCTGAAAATAAGGTCGCAATTTCCTGGAAGCCAAAATCAGAGCATACACCAACTTCTCCATATTCGAATACCTTGTCTCTGCCTCTAACAACCTCTTACTAACGTAATAAATAGGATACTGGACGTCATTTTCCTCTCGTACAAGAACCCCACTAACAGAGTATTCCGAAACAGCCAAGTACAGAATGAGAACCTCGCCCTCAAGAGGTTTCGATAGCAGTGGAGGAGACCCCAAATGACTCTTCAATGCCTGAAAAGCTTCCTCACACTCAGAAGTCCATTCGAAATTCTTCCCAACACCTTTGATAGCTTTGAAAAATTCTCTGCACTTATCAGAAGATTTGGACACAAAACGATTCAAGGCGGCAATTCTCCCAGTCAAACTTTGAACCTCCTTCACTGTTCGTGGAGATCTCATATCCAGAAGAGCTTGTATCTTTGCAGGATTCGCTTCTATCCCCCTGTGATTCACCATAAATCCCAAAAACTTCCCAGATTCCACCCCAAACACACACTTCTGTGGATTAAGCTTCATACGAAATTTTCGAAGGATTTGAAACATCTCTCCCAAATGCTGGATATGATCTTCAGCTTCCTTTGACTTTACCAACATGTCATCCACGTAAACCTCCATTGTTTTTCCGATCTGATCTTTGAACATCCTGTTTACTAACCTCTGATAAGTCGCCCCTGCGTTGAGTAACCCGAAAGGCATCCCAATATAGCAATACAACCCCCTATCTGTGATGAAGGAAGTATTTTCCTGATCAGGTGCATACATTAGTATCTGATTGTATCCTGAATAGGCGTCCATAAAACTGAGCAAAGCATGCCCCGCAGTAGCATCCACCAACTGGTCGATCCTTGGTAAAGGAAAACTATCCTTCTTACATGCTTTATTCAAGTCAGTGAAATCAACGCAGACTCTCCACTTTCCATTGGATTTCTTTACCAAAACCGGATTTGCCAACCAATCCGGGTAAAAGGACTCTTTAACTAACCCGACATTTAGCAGCCGATCAACCTCCTCCTTCAAGGCAGTAGCCCGTTCACCACTGACCGCCCTTCGCTTCTGCCGAACACCCCTCCTAGAAGGGTCAATGTTGAGATGATGGCACATTACCTCAGGATCAATTCCTACCATGTCAGCATGACTCCAAGCGAAAACATCCAGATTTTCCTTTAAAAAACTAACTAGCCTCGCCCTTAAATCTGATTCTAACCTCGCCCCAATGTACAGTACCTTGGACGGGTCTCTCTTGTCCACTAGAATTGGCACAGTGTCTTCTGCTGGACCCATATTCTTCTTGGGCTCAGGCAACCGAGGATCCAAATCAAACTCCACCTCCTTTGTTCCACTGGACTCACCCACTTCTCGAACAGAAACAATCTCATCCCCTGGCAATTTAAGTCCTCTCCCAATTGTTGGATCATCTGGAAATTCAACCACCGGAGTGTCTCCATACTCCATAACAAATTTTCCTTTTTTTGCCTTAATACTTCTTTGTTCCTCTTCTTCGTCAGTGACATCCTCAACAACCCCTTCCCGAAACTGATTTTGACTGACTAGAGGAGGAGCCCCAATCATCAACACCCTATGCCTTGTTCTGTTAACTGTGACTTCTTCCCCAAATGCAGTCTCCACTTCTAAATTTCCCATAATAACTTCCACAGTCTCCCGCAGAGTGGGCGGTGCCTCTAACAGAAAGAGCGGGGTACTCTGCCTGACTAATGTCTCATAACTAGCCAAGTCATCGTCGCCGGGAAACTCTACTGTATAAACCATATTAGTGACTGGCCTAGGTTCGAATGATTTCAAGGTTTCCTGAGCACTTTCCTCTTTGAAGTCCAGCATCTCCTCTCGTTGTTTACCTTTTGAAGAAGATTTCATCATCTTGTTGTAACACTCCCTGGAGTCGTATTGACATCCCTTCACACATCCAATACCCGCTGGAGTAGGAAACTTCATTGCTAAATGATAAATTGAAGTCACGACCCTCATTTCCTTCAATACCGGTCTTCCAAGCAATGCATTATAGCATGTAGGTTGATCAACTACCAAAAACTCGAACATTTGAGTAGCCGAATAAGGGTCTTCCCCTAAGGTGAGGGACAACCTCACAGTCCCCTTAACTCGTACAGAATCTCCTGTAAAGCCGTAAATGTGGGTCGTTCCATGAGTCATTTCTTTATCAAGAAGCCCCATCTTCTTATAAGTTCCGTAGTAAAGAATATTCACTGAACTTCCATTATCAATAAACACCCGATGAACACTCCTTGCGCCGATTCTTACATTTACCACCAAAGCATCGCTGTGTGGGTGATGAACCCATTTAGCATCTTCCTCTGAAAAAATTATCTGTGTATCCTCCCCCTTAAACAGCTTAGGAGGTCTTTCTGATAAGTGATTTACATTCGTTAGAGGAGGGTCCCTTGCCTCGCGGGCATATCTCTCCATAGCATTTCTTCCATTTCCGCCAACATGAGGCCCGCCAAAAATAGTGTGAATGCTCGCCTCTTTCACGAACGTTGTCTTCTTCTGATTATCCGACCTATCTTTGTCTTCGGGATCATCCCTCTTAGTCTCCTCCCGAGGAGGGACGTCCGCCTTCACTTTCCTAACCCATTCGGTCAACTTCCCATTCCTAATGAGCAATTCAATCTCCTCCCTCAATTGTCGACATTGATGAGTATCATGGCCATGAGATTCGTGATAAGTACAGTATCTCTTTTTATCTCTTTGAGCATTCTTAGAGAGGGGGAGGGGTGTTTTATACAATCCCTCCTTTTTTGTTACCTCAAAAATATGTCCAATAGACGCCACCAGAGGTGTGAAGATACTGTTCTGGGGATGACCCTGATCTTTCTGAGAATATAGGGGCGGTGGAGGATACCGTGGCGGGCTAGGTGACCTTGATCGGTCTGACTCCCAAGTATCAACAATATTGACATCAACTCTGCCATTCCTCCTCGCATCTCCTTTTGGGCTTGGAGACCTATCCTTGCGTTTGCCCCTACGACTAGTTTCAGGATAATCACTCCTCTTCAAGGCTTCCTCCTCCCTCTTAAAGGGTTCAGCTTGCGCATAGAGATCTGCAAGAGTCAGCGGCTCTTTTCGTTGAAGCTCTTTCCAAAAATCCGAGTTTACTCTCACCCCAGCTATGAGAAAGTTCTTGATGGTCTCATCTGAAGCTCCTCGAACAGTGGGGACCTCAGCATTGAATCGTCTGAAATAAGATTGAAGAGTCTCTCCTTCTCTCTGCTTTATATTGGCTAGAGTCGTGACAGGGGGAGCATAGACAATAGAAGATTGGAACTGAATTAAAAACATTCTCCGCATTTGATCCCAAGAAGTGATTGATCCTGGTCCCAACTTTTGAAACCACTGATGAGCATTCCCCCGTAATGTTGAGGCTAGCAATCTACACTTTGTCAGGTCCTCCACCTGGTAAAGCTCCATCTCCGTATTAAATCTCGCAATATACTCAGCCGGGTCAGAACTTCCCGTGAACCTTAAATCTCCCACCCCCCTGAAAGATGGTGGAAGGGGTGCTTCCCGTACCGCCAAAGAGAAAGGAGACGGGGCCGGCTCAAACATAGCCCCTGCCTGTCCCTCCGACTGTGCCAACAACCTACGCAAAGCATTCAAGTCCAAATCTTCAAACCCAGGAATTCCTCGATGGACCTCCTCGCGTCGCTGTTGATTCATTATCTCTTCGAATCGATACCGATCTCCAACGGTAGAATTCTCCGGACGGGAAAAATTATAACCGCGAGAAGCCATCAGATCTCTCTCCAAGTTAGATTCTATGGGTCCCCTCCGGTTCCCTTCTGCTTGATTGAAGAGATTGGCATAGGACCTTCTCTCCCCGTACCCTAAGCTGTACTGGTTCTGGGTTCCCATTTGGGGATTATGGTTCCTGGTTCGAGCCATTGTGAATGTCGCAGGATCAGGGTCTCCCGTAGTTTCGTTCTCATGATGAGAACGGCGCCTTTCTTGTTCCAAGATCCTCTGACCACCAACTCGAACTCCTTCTACTTGGCTTGACTGTCTGGGGTCCTCTCTATCTGGAGGAAGTTCAACATATGGATCACCAAAAGTTAGAGCTCTGGGAGTGACAGCCCGGAACCTTTGATTTCCTCCAATCTCCCCAACAACTCGAACATCCCCTTCGAAAGGAATCTCCCTGTATAGGTTACGCTGGTAATTCATGTCAAATTCTCTCCCAATGCGTCGATCTCCGGTTGGTGTTCGATAACTCGCCTCCCAACCATGGTTTGGGCGTCGCCCCTCCTGATTCAGGCGAGTTTCTTCGAGAAACTGCCTTTCTCTTTCCATTGCATCCATTCTTGCCCCCATTCGATTGATCGTATTGCCCATATAAGTGATCTGGTCAAAAAGCTCAGTATTACTCATCAGAACGGGAGGATCTCCACCTATCCACGGACTCGGTCGTCTATTAGGAATCCTAGGCGTTACCGACCTCCGATGTGAACCTCCTGAATGATTGGGATTCCCCATCCCAGAGCTCCTTGCGACAGAATTATTCCTTGGCGGCGGCGGAGGCAGATTTTCTCTGGTCCTAACCTCTTCCATACGTCGATTATCCACACGCTCACGGTTTGATTGGGACATCCTTCCTCCTAAGATGTCAAAGACCCCTCCTTCTAGCGCCACTTGTTAACGGAGGAATTTGGGAAAACAAATTCGGGGAGGGTTGCTGGAATTATGGTGATGACTAAGTGTAGTGATTGGTGTAGGACGATTAGGGTTAGGGTTTATGCTTTAGGAATGGCTGAGATTGTATGATGTGATTACTGCAATTTAGATCGAATATTGAATTCTCTCTTTTTCGCAAGGGTTTGCATCGTGTCATACAATGTGCCTACGTACCCTATTTATAGGGATCAAGCCAAACGTAGTTCTTGGAGAACAAGTAATCGTAATGGGCTAGGTTTCCGTTTTTAAGAAGCCCATTGGATTATTTCCACCGCCTTTTGATAGTATCAGAATGGACCCAAATGCCCAACTACTTTCTCGGGACGTAACGATTAAGCTATTGACCCGAGAATATCGGGGTCAACGCCCATCTTTAATAACGGAGATAAAATAGTTTTAATATGGCAGTCCAGAGAACTAAGAAAGGGACTCACAATAGGGCGAGATCCCCTCATAAGGGCGAGATCTCAGTAATTTTATAGCTTAGTTTAAGGACTCAACCTAGTCCATAACCTTTGTCTTTATACCTACATCCCCGTGGGGCGAGATATCAGAATATTCGGTTCTATATTTTTCCAAGGGCGAGATCCCCTCATAAGCCCGTGGGCGATATACGAAGGCGAGATCTAAGAAACGGACGAGTTCATTTCTGGGCATAACAAGTGGAATCCTAAGAAAGATTTCTTCAATGTCTTCTCAGAAAATCACCTTGAATCAATTTGTCACCATGTTTTATATTTAGGGCGCGCCCTCTTTGTTGAGAAAGAGAGGGCGCGGCCTGACTTTTCTCATTTCTGCTAAAACCCTAATTAATACTAGAATTCCCCCAACTTAACATGCATTTGACCCGAATCCATCTTGAAAATACCCGAACCAAATTTTGGCTATAACAGTTAGCTATAATAAATTGGTGTTAGCAATTACAGGGTTCGACAAATTTGACCAACATGGAAAGACGGACTATAATTATAAAAATTTTGCATGATTGGAGATTAAAAATTTATACAAATTATCTAAATTATTTGTGACGTAGGAGTTAGGACTCTCCTATCGGAGATCAACTTCTATCCGAGTTATATATAGAGATGCACAAAAAGCCCGAGCCCGAAAATCTGGCCCGGCCCGATCCGGCAAAGCCCGGCCCGGTCAAAGCCCGGCCCGGTCAAACCCGGCCCGAGGGCCTTAAACGGTCCCTATATTTTTGGGCAAAGCCCGGCCCGGCCCGGCCCGGCCCGGCAAAAGCCCGGTCTTAGCCCGGTCTTTTAAAAAGCCCGGTCTTCGGCCCGGCCCGATTAAAAGCCCGGTTCGGCCCGAAAAAGCCCGGGTAAAATTCGATTATTCTAGTATACTTACATAAATATTTATGTATTTACACTTCCTACAAATATAAAAATAATTTAAGTACATATATATTTACATATTCATTATTAATAAGAAAATTATTTATATGCATATATTACGATACATGAACGAAAACAAGTTAAGTACACTTGTAATCAATTAATATATCATCAAATCAAAAAGTAAATCGATAAATGTAATATTTTTATCGGCAAAATAGATTATTTAACACATATATGCCATTATTACATAAAGAACATTCTTATGTAACATAAAATCTCGATCCGATTTGATGGCGGAAAAAACCCGATCCGGCCCGGCCTGCTTCAGGCCCGGAAAAAAGCCCACCGCGGCCCGCTTCGAGGGCCTAAACGGGCTCACATTTTTCACAGAAGCCCGACCCGGCCCGGCCCGGTCAAAGTCAAAGCCCGGGCCGGGCTTTGACCAAAAAGCCCGGGCTTTTAAAAGCCCGGTCAAAACCCGGCCCGATGGGCCTTTTGTGCATCTCTAGTTATATATGTGCTCCTGCGGAGCCCGCTTTTCATAAAGTGCTATTTTAGTCGTTCAAAACCCCATTTTTGTGCCATTTTGACATTTTCTCTGCTTCCTTCCATGTGCACTACCGAGCCTTACTTTTTCTTGGAGGGTGTCCCTTTTGATTGCTCTGTATTTCTTTTCGACGACTCAATCAAATCACTGTACTACTGGAGGTATACTCGGGACTCGGGAAAATTTCTTTCTCCATTATTTAAGAGCTTCAAAAAGTTTGTAAACCAAACTTCTTTTCGATCTTAAAAAATTCGAATTCAAGTTTGATAATGTTCTTTTCGATCTTATCTAATTCAAGTTTGTTAACGTTGTCCAGGCAAAAAAAAAAGGGTTTTATTGGGTTCTTGTTATTGTGTGTTGGGGCTTCACTCATACGCTCTCTCTGCATTCTCATTTTCAAAGGTACCACCCACATTTAAGTGTTTCTTTAACTGGGTTTCTTCTTATCTTGTCACTTTTGCATTGCCATTATGTCTTTTATGAACATGTGATTTCTTGTTTTTATATACTTTTGCAATCTATTGTGTGTGTGTTTTTTGTGATTTATGATTGTCCTTTTTAGCACTTTCTAATAATTTTATTGTATTAAGTTTCATTTAGTACTAGTTCTTGCTTAATTATTTCATCAAGATTCTGCCATTTCTTTGTGCTGAATCTGACAAGCTTCTCTTTAGTCTCTGCAAGTGGTCTATATTATTATTATTAAAAAAAATGAAAATTTTAAAAATGGGTATGCAACAAATTTATAGCTTTTCATTGTGTCAGTTGACTTGCATTCTCAATGTTTTTTAGTTTCCTCTTTTTGGTTTTTGATGTTTTGGGGATGGAAGTTAATGGCTAGTTAATAAAATGAGACTGTGATATTTGTTCTCGAGCATGTCACTTCTCATCAAGTCTTATGTCAATATATTCGATTAAGAGGTCTCGTATATCAGAAGAATTTGTGACAGTTCTGTAAGAACATTTGTGTCATATTTCAAAGAGATAATATGAAGATAAAAGCAATATCATGGTTTGAATAGATGGGTCTCATATTAAATAAATATATCACTAATTCCCGGCACTTGAAAATCTTGAAGTACATTAAAAAGTTAATAAGCTTTAATCCCTTCCCTGCTGAGAATTTGATGCTCCTTTATCATGGAATTTAACCACACTTATGTCTAAAAAGGAAAATGAATATCCAAGCTGTAGGCATGTTTTCTACAATATATTATCATTTTGATCACTGAGGGGAAATTCACCACTTTTTGGTGTTTTTATAAGTTTTATAGGCTAAAAGCATTAATTTTTTGCTGTATTTTTCGTTAGTAGTACTGGTGAGCCTGAAGTCCTCGAAGAAATGCCAAACCCAACCGAGTCGTCCAATTTTCAGATCGGACAGCGAGTTCACTCAGTGGGAGACAGCCGGAGAATCGGCACAGTAAAATATATTGGACAAGTAGAAGGATATTCAGGTAAATGGGTAGGTATAGAATGGGACAACAATGAAGAAGGCAAACACGATGGGTCCGTTAATGGGGTTCGCTATTTTCAAGCTAAATCTCCTGCTTCAGCTTCTTTTGTTCGTCCCCAAAAGTTGAGTTCTGGGATTTCATTGTTACAAGCTATTGAACTTAGATACAGATCAACTTCTACTAAACAAGAAGAGGGTACATATTTTATTTCATGCGACATTTTGTTAATATGTTATAGTGGAACTTGCAGTTCTCCTGTGTATTTCTTCCTTGTAACATTTGTCAGAGTTTTCCTTGCTGCACTGAATTGAAATAGCTTAGAAATGTATGAATACCTTATACTATTTTGTTACAGATGAAATGTATGTCCTTTCTGCAAGAAATAGACGAGTATATGTTGAGCTCTTGGGCAAAGATAAAATTCAAGATAAGCTGAACCGTTTTGAGGATTTGAGAAGTGCATCATTGTTTTATTTAGGGGTTAGCTCTTGTGGACCTCCTTCTCAACTTGCTGCTACTGTACCAAGTAAGCTAAACTTCTTTATAGTGATTTCCATGAGTGAGCCTCTTTTGGGGATTTTTATGTTCTTAAATTGCAATTAGTCTGTACTTTAAGATGGACATTTTATAATTTGGTCTAAATAAGTAATGTCAAACCATGAACAAGATACTATCTATCTAAACTCCTTAACCTTATTACCTACTAAAAACCATCACAACAGGAATATCATCAATCGTCTATACCTGTTAAGAATCCACACTTTGGATTAGTATGGTCGTATGCATACTTGGTGAATATAAACCTTTAATGTGACAGTAACAGACCTAATTTACAATTGTTGGTTCAGAACACTTAACCTGCAATGTTTCCATAACTCTGTGTGTGTTTCTTTTCTAACTCGTGTAATTCTGCTCGAGGGATATACATAATTAAGAGGTAATGCATTAACCATCCAACTACAGTTACTACTATGCTACTAGAACGCTTTATAGAAAAATATTGCTGATCTTTTAGTCTCCCTTCAAATTGAACCATAATATCTGTCTCATGTTACCTCTTGAATGTGTGTTACATTCAGCCTTGTAGCGAGAATGAGAATGTCATTCAAAATTAGAATTAGCTGTCAGAGTCTTTATTTAAGTTTGTATCTGATGTATCATCTCTTGGTTCAGCTTAATTGCTTCATATAGTCATTTTCTCAATACGGTGCAAGGGTCCTCAGTGGAAGGGATGAGAAAGTGTTAATTCGTTTTTACATGATCATGTAATATATCTTCTGTTACAATTATGATTTCATAAGAGGACAGGTTTTCCTGGACCAGACTGTCTATCTAGGTTACTGTAGTGTTTGTTTTCCCGTATTGTCCTCTGATTAACCAATATTGCAATTATTTAATGCCTCTCTGCCCCAATTATTGGCCTTGGCTTGAGTTGCTAATTGAATCTGAATGTTGCTTACGGTTGGTCTTGCTGTCACTTACAGATCTAAAGGAGCTTGACTTGACAGGAAATTTGCTTTCAGAATGGGAAGTATGTCCTCCAGAAAATCTCTTTGTGTTTCATTATGATGTATTGATGGATTAAATTCAGTCAATTTTATCTTAAGTTTTTTTTAGTATCGGAGTAAATGTATCAATTAGTTGGTTTAGCAAATATTACTAACAATTCCTATCTGAGCAACTCCTTTGCAGAGGGCATATTGCATTGGATGAATTTTGGTATTTAAGTTGCTTGCCAGAGTTTTTGACCAATAATATGTATCTATCAGGCTGTTAAAGCCACTAGTGAACCAGTTATGAGCCTTAGCGTAGGATCTAGTCACAGCCCTGGACACGAGAGAATTCTTCTGTGAAGCTATGCTGAATTGTAAGACTCGTCCTTGACAGAGCCCTTTTAAGACTATTTTTTTTAGAGAATAAAAACTGAATTCATTATTCCTCTCTAAAGGCCTTTATATAGGCTGCATATAGCAGGAGACAAAACAGGAAACAACTAAAAAGCCTGGATGCTGCTGCTGCTGCTGATTTCTTGCATTTATTACAACGATTTCTTTCCTATTACTATCCTGACTTCTTCCTTTTATAATACTTCCCAGTAAATGCATCCATATGAGAATCACAGGAGCACTTTTGAGTCTTTGGAGTTTTTATAACTAAAACTCCGGATCGGTATAAAATTTAGCGACACGAGCTACTTTCTTCCCTTAACAAATTGGATTTGTTGTTCTTTAAGTTAAATATAATGTATGAGATTATGCTTCAAATGATGTAAATCACAGTGTTTTCTTTACTTTATCGCAGTGTTATTTAACGATTAGGAGAATTAAGTATTATGTTTGTGGACTTGCTGTCTAGTTTGTGAATTTTGCTAAATATAGATGGTTTATCTAAAACTTTGCACTATTCATGCGGCATATGATTCTCTGAGTCCATGTTTTTTTAATTTGAGCTGTGCCTGCTACTTTGTTAGAAGCTGGGGGATCACTTTCTGATTGTGGGTCTTGGTGTTATTGCAGGATGTTGGCACCATCTGTAATGAATTACCAACTCTTGTGGCTTTAAATTTATCTTATAATAAAATGTCACATCATGTAGTGGGTTTGCAGTTGAAGAGCATTAAAATTCTAGTTTTGAATTATACTGGCTTAAATTGGAGCCAGGTAAGCAGGCATACATATCTATATTTTTCTTTAATTTATTAACTAGTAGGCTAAAGGTATAGTCTGTTTGCTTTGAAGGTTGAATTACTTAAAGATTCACTTCCAGTAATTGAAGAGTTGCATCTGATGGGAAACAAAGTGAGGAATATACAGGTTTGTGATAATTTTTTCCACATGGCAATGTATCTAGAACGAAGTGAGGAATATACAGGTTTGTGATAATTTTTTCCACATGGCAATGTATCTAGGAAGTTTAATTATATACTTGTAAACTCCTGGGAAGTCCTTGTGTTGCACCCTGGGAAGTCCTTGTGTTGCACCCTTTTTAAGCTTAACCAAAAAATAGTTGGTATATTAGAAGTGTCATTCACCTGTCAACTCCTTGGAAGCCACTAAATAGGTTCAATGTTAGTAACGAATTTGAAAGTAAAAATCTTATCTTTTGAAATTTTTATTATACATTATACCATGAACTTTAGGTTTATACTTTATACAACTGGGAGAGATACATGTATGTTGTTGCAGGTTAGGTCAAACGACAATCTAGTGAAGTCCAAAAGGCATATTACAGAAACACAAGAGATCGCAAAATATCTGAACATTTATAGTATTATGTGCTTAGGATGAATGGTCAAAATATGGTGTATAAAACGTTCTGCTTTATTATTGAATAATCTGATGTAGGACTTTCTTTGAAAAAATGAAAATTTTGTAGCCAACATCTTCCACGGCTGTCCAAGGATTTAATTATTTGCAGCTTCTCAATTTGGAGCATAACTGCCTAGCTGATTGGAATGAAATCTTGAAGCTGTCAGAGCTACCTAGGTATCTGCTACAAAAGTTTTTGCCCATCAGTTGTTTGTTACGACTTTTCTTGTTTATGTTTTCTTTTGTGACAATATTTAGTTTCTGCATTCAGCTTGGAGCAGCTCCATCTGAACAAGAATAATTTGAACTGCATACGGTACCCAGATAATGATGCAATACCAAAATTGACCAGTGGTTGTGAATCATTTGAGAATAATGTCGTGCCTTTCCGAAATTTGTGTTGTCTTCTTCTAGGTGATTCCGTAAATCCTTTCTAATGTGGAACCTTTTGTTGTATTAATTGATCGTGGTTACCAGTTAATTACTTATGTTACATATCCAGGAGGTAATAACATTGGTGATCTAGCTTCTGTTGACTCGCTTAATAGTTTTCCAAAACTGACGGTAAGATTTAGTGCATCTACTGCTAAATTTTGGTGTTCTTTTCGTTATTTGTATGTGCTTATGAATTTTAGAGTAAATTGTGTGTGCTGTTGAAGTATTCCTTTCCACCAAGAGGTTAATTTGTCCATGATGTGTGTGGGTGCGTGTATGCAAATAATGGCAATCCTTATAAACCTCCCATGCGGGCCAACTAATAGTCTATGTGATAGATGACTTTTTATCACCAGCCCATTTTGGCTTCTTTTTTTGGGTATAAACTAAGCATATTGCTGTTCAGTTGGAGATAAGTTTAATTTTTCTTTTTCCTCGACAAATCAGTGTCTTCTAATTTGGTTCTTTTATTCTGGGAACAAGGATATTAGGCTCTCAGAGAATCCAGTAACTGATCCAGGAAAAGGTGGCATTGCAAGATTTGTTCTAATTGCTCGGTTAGCAAAAGTTCATATTTTAAATGGGAGCGAGGTATATTGATAACTATGTTTACCTGATGCATTGCTTTCCGTAGTAAATTTGAATTTGACGCTTCTTTGTTTTCTGCATTTCCAGATAAGTCCCAGGGAAAGGAAAGACTCTGAGATTCGGTACTTGTTTTTCCTGTGTGATGTTATATGCAAGCTTTATAACTTCAACCATCCTTTATGACTTCAATATTTGTAAAAATCTCCTTTGACTTTACATCAATTCTTGAACTGTTTGGACTTCTTAATTATATTACTTTAAACATGACGTGCTTTACCTTAAAATCTAATAAACAAGGCAGCAATGATCTTGCAGGCAGGTAAGTGTCTGTAGAGGTGATATTAGAAAATATAACAAACCACCCTCTTAGTGACGCCCAAGTCTAATTCCAAAGTTGACTGGACTTTGAAGAAAGGCCTTCAAGGTGGTTCGTTTACCCGGGATCAAGTTTGTTCGCATTTAGGTCGTGCTAGTAGTTACTAAACCTATAACTATGGATGAAGTCTTGAATCTGTTCTGTTTTCTGTAACCTTTTCTTTAATTTCTGCTGATACTTTTTGGACGAAATTTTATTCTGGTTACTTGTCCCAGAAAAAAGAATAATTTTTTTTTTGGTTCTTGTCTGACTTAATTTTTCTTGCAGTTATGTACGCTCAGTGATGTCAAAGCTCCAAGGCAACCAGGAAGAAATAAAGCAGCTTCATCCGAGGTAATTTGCGACTGTCAATATCCACCTTCGATGAGAATATATACGTATGATACATATATCTGACGCCAAGTAATCATCAATATGTATTTGGAGTCCATGATCTTAGTGAAATTCTTGGAGCTTGGTTCGTTACATTCAAGTATTTCTGGCTGGAACTGTTTAGCAAAGAGGAAATATAAAATAAAATTCTGAAAGGCTATTATGAAACCTGAGAAGTGAGAACCATTTGACATGGACTGCGAGTTATTTATTCTAAAAGATTAAAATGCTTATTCTTGCGAATGGCTTAAAATTTGACTGAAGGTTCTTTGAGCTTAAAACATTTCACGGAATTGAGGATGAAAGGCCATCAAGTCGAGCAGCAGGCCCTCAGAAAATGGCTTCTGGTCTTATCTGTATGTAATTTAAATTCCATGACTAGATTTTTCGAGGACTACTGCAATGAATATACTTAAATATTGACAATTTTTTTTCTGTAGCCATCACCTTGAAGTGCGTTGGACCATCAATTGGCGAGAAGCCCCCAATGACTAAGAAGCTTCCAGCAAGCACAACAGTAAACATTTTTATTTCTTTAAACCCGGGTCGTTTTGGTTTTGTTAAGATTTAGTTTACATCTCTTACCCTTAATCTAGGTTGGCAAGCTAAAGAATCTGTGTGGGAGCTTTTTTAAGTTCAAGTTGATAAGACCAATGTTGTATCTTCAGGAAGAGGTACATAACAACATCAATTAGCTGTGCATTCTTGTTCTTTATCCCGTTAACCATTTACTCGGTTAAAAAATACAGTTCCCATTTTCCTGGATTTCATTACATGTCTAGGCTTTCAAAATCAAGCGCCAGTTTTATTTTCTATTTTAGCAGAGAGAACAAAATTGATGATTATTCGCACATTAATGCATTATTAATGCAAAAGACGTATAAATAAGATCACTTTCAACTTGTAGGGGTTTCCATTGCCATCATTGCTCGATGATGATATGGCTTCATTGATTGATGCCGGAGTTCGCAATGACTCTACAATTTTGATCGATGAAGAGAATTAGCATGAAGCCGTATCTAGTTTCAGGGAGCAAAATAGCCGGGAAACTAAATGTCAAACTTTGCTGATGAGGTTCCAATTGTACGAGTCTAATATTGTGATTGTAAACTTTGATGATGAGGTTCCAATTGTACGAGTCTAATATTGTGATTGTGAGTCTAATATTGTACAAGCAAGCATGGGAGAAGTAGCATGTAGTATACATGTGATCTTATGTAATTGTACCTCAAAAAAGTGTACATGTTGTCAAAGTGCTATAAAGCACTTTTTTTATCGATACTTCCGTAATACTGTTCCTTCCCTTTTGTTTCTTCTTTTTGTTAATTTACTTTGAAATTTTTTTCGCAATAGTTTTATATAAGTGTAAGTGGACTGCCATGCTCGGTGGGTACGAGTGTGCTAGCAGTCCTGCAGATTAATCGAGATGCGCGAAAGCTGGTCCGGACACTGTATTATCAAAAAAAAAGTGTAAGTAGAGACGGAGTGACAACCGAGCCCCGAACCCACTTTGTTGAGAAGGGGTGAGATTCTGCTACTAGGCTTTTCGCAAATAATCGAGATACGGTTTTTTTTCAAGTTATTTAAATATTTTGTTCGTTATGATTAGTTGATCAATTGCTTGATTGCAATGTTGGTGGTATACAATAATTATAGTTTATACAGATATGGTACTAAATGATGTGAAAGTTTATTTCTTCGTTAATGTTCATTATATTTGCATTAGTGGCAAGATTTTCCCTAGTGGAATAGCTGCTGATCGTATAACAAGGCCGTGGAATCTGCAATTCAGAAACTGAAGAATGAAGAAGGCAAAGACGATCTCGATGAGAACAAGAAAATCGATCAGCCATGGTATTGCAATTTTCTCATATTTAAATTTTCAAGCATAAACTAGTTATCTTACAACATTGGCAATAAGTTAGCTATTAGCAATGTTAATCATTTGTGGAAAGGATTAAGATTATGCACGAGGGTCATTAACCTTGCCTCTTATGATTATTATTGTAGTAGTCCAGAGACACCAATAGAGATGGCTATTGACTTTATCCTGCATGATTTTGAAATGGCAGGTCAGTTTCAGTAATCTCCTTAACTCTATTATTCTTATTAATATGGAAAATCAATAAGGGGTCTTGTGTTTTATGAGTTGCCCAAGTTCCCTATTAAGTGGACCTTACCACTTTTCAATTTATTTTCCTCTTTCTCATACATAAATAATGTAAATTACAATCATTTTCAGAGCAAACCAAACAAGATTAAATAAGAAAGCTTACAAACTAAGAATTGGGTTTTTGTTGTAGAGGTTGAACCAATATCTACATATGTAGATTTTGGGGAGAAGGAATTTTTAGTAGCTGATGAAAGAGGATATGTACATCTGCTTTACAAAATGGCTGAAAATTTTCTTTTTACATCTGATGGTGAAATCTCGGACAGCAGACTCAAACTCAACAAGGTAAGCAGGGAAAAATCTATAAATCTTCTTTATTGTTTTGATTTGAGGATGGGATTCGACAGTCCTTTTTATGTGCCAATTATAAGGTGACACTAAAGATGGGCAAATGTAATAAGATAAAAAGAAACCGATAGAAAGTATATTGTAAAAGAGGAACATCTATTTTTAAAAAAATTGAATAATAATCTTTTTTCTGTATGCATACAATTAAACCAGTTGTCCTTTTTATATTGGTATTGCTTCAGATAAGGACTTTGTATAATATATTTTCTCTTTTTTAAAACTAGTAGTATCTTTTTTCATATCAAGCTACCTGTTTTGTTGTTTGGGTCAACTTACTTTGGCTTCTTACATTTATTTATGTTTGCATGAAGAATCTCTTGGTTTTGCTGTCTAAGGTGGAAAAATGATGGCCTTTTTACTAATTATTGTGGTCTTCAGTTCTTCTATATATACTCACCTAATAAACCAATTCTTAACAGTATTTGCTTTGTTTTATCAAACTTGTGTTTGTTGTGGTTGATTATCAATTTAGGATAGATACAAGCTAAATAAATGTACTTGGGAATCGTGTTGAATGGGTTTTTGATCGTACCATAAAATAATCAGATAATTGTAAATAAATCCTTAAGATGCTTTTCCTACATGTAGAAGAAAGAGTTATATGAGCATTATATATGCTGCATATTAGTCATCTGCATGCTGCCAATGTTTAGCCTTAATAAGCCTTGAAAATGATTTGCATTTAACAAATTTCTTGATAGATTCTTGCACTTGCATGGACATTTTACCTTTCTGTGATGTATATAAGAATCGGTTCATTTCCTGTCCCAATCAATAAAAAACTCACTTCTGAGGAAAGTGACATTTGACCCCTCTTAAAATAAGAAAACAAGTAATTTGATTGAAATAATCTAAAAACAAGTAATTTAGGTTTTAGTACCCTAGATCTCTCTTAAAATGAATAAAGAAAGCAGAGGACAATTGAATTAAGACAACAAGAGTACTTACAGTGTATTGCTGGGGGCAGAATGACAGCATCTCAGGGTGGGGGCAATGTCAATCTATGTGCCCTTTCAATACCAATGTTACACAAATGCATTAGACAAGAAAAAAAGAAAGACCAGAACATATACATACATTATGATACATGAGGTCCCGATCCCTAGCATATGATTGTTATAGCGCAACGCGATTGTTATAGCATACCGTAACACGGTATGGTATGCTGTAATAATCGTTTGCCTCGGACCATCAATGATACATATATATACAAATAAATCAATGTCATATTGATAATGATTTTACACAGTGCACCAGCATGTAGGCCCTGAATATGTTTCACAATCTTTCCATATTGCCTATATATGTTAACCAGGAACTAGTTGATAATATTAAGGTACATCTAATAATTTATATGAGCGAACTTATTTTTAATATGCCAGAATGTTGCTATATGGAATAATACTTTTTGTTCAACTGGAATCTTACTGCTAATTCTACTGTTACACTTGGATAGGCCCCTGTAGGAAGGATATTTTTTACTGGAAAACACACAAGTGAAAAGTTTAATGGTTATGTCCATGGCGGTTATCTTTCAGGTAGTAGTCTATATCATAGTTTCTTCCTTGTACAGCTTAACACTAAAATGGCTGTCCAATCTTGATTGTTCTAACAGAACCTTTAAAAATTAAATAAGCAGGTATAGACACGGGTAAAGCTTTACTGGAGGAAATAAAGGAGAGTGAAAGAAAAAAACTGATACAGCCTTTCCTGGTAGACCCTTTGCTAGCGTTAACTGGTTCGTTGTCGTTGTCGACTAAAACAGATGCTGTATCACCTCTTCACAAATACGATATTCCTACTCAACATTTCCTTAGTAGCACCAAATTAGGTTTCTCAGAGCCGATCTTATGACTAGATGAACCAGTGGACCTATCACATATTGATAACGACGAAAATTGTAACTCTACGAGTGACAGAAGTGTTTCCGTGGGCTCAGACTTACGAGCCATGGATGCCTTCCACATAACAGAGTTAAAGGCAACGCTGAATTCCTTATTTGCAAACCAGAATAGCAAAGGGCATGTAGGTAGATAAGCTTGATAGTAGTAAACGTGACAAAGGGTATTCATTTGACTGAAATTTGGTTGCGGGTATACATGTAAATTATTCGTTGTAGCGAGTATGTGGGGCAAAGCATAAAGTAGAATTCTTTGATGTGCTTGTGACAAATTGGATTTGCAGTTTTATTGCCATTGTTTTTATCTTTTTAATTCAGTTTGTCCATTGTATTTATTCATTTAGAGCAAATCTGATGAACATGCTGAAATAACTATGGGTGACTGGTTGTTGCCAACTTGCTAGATGCTTTTTGTTACTAATGAGAATTTCCATTTGTATTTTGGCACCGAAAGTAGCTTTTGTTTGTAGAAAACAAAAACTCCGTTTTCATGGATATCTACAACTAAATTTTTGTTCGAAGTATAGAACCAAATTCCTATTTGTATTTGGCTAACCATTGGATTCGTCGCTTCGAGATCTAGTTTCATGTTTTTTTGAGTTAACATGGCATTGGATTTGCTCTGAATTGAAGTATTCTTGAAAGCTGAATTGCAGACTGCATGAGTTTTTATGCACGGGCCAATGAATGATAGGAGTATATTTTTATGTTGGTTTCCCTGTAAGTTTTTATATGCATATATTTCTTTCTACCTATTTTGCTGCAGGAGAGTGAAGTCATATTAGAAATATGGGTTTTGGTCCCTGACAATCATTTGTCAGAGACAGGTTATTTAACAATCGGTTCCTAAACCGTTGGATCGTTGATCCAACGGCCCTCCTGGATTACAAAATTTTTTTACTGTCCGCTATAATTTTCCGCGGATAGACAGATTACCTGTCCGCGGAAATTTTTCGCGGATAGGCAATCTGCCTATCCGCGGAAAATTATAGCGGACAGTATTTTTTTTTTTTTTAATCTTAGCCGTTGGATCAACGATCCAACGGCTGTGGAACCGATTGTTAAATAACCGGTCCCTGACAAATGATTGTCAGGGACCAGGACCCTAGAAATATATACATGCACACAACATAACCTAACTATACAAGTAATAACGTTTTTTCAATCTGATCTAGTTTAATTTTGTTAATGAGTTTTCAATTCTATCGAATTAAATCCAAGAACTATCAGTCTGAGATCATATAATCTGTACTTCCATATCACATATGAACAAAAAAATTAAGCTTTGAATCATAAATTTATTACAAAGGCTGAACCAGAACACTTCCAGATAATAAGGTATAGACTTCATCGCTAATCTAAAACACGACACACACTACTCAAGCTCATCCAAAACTAAAAATAACTTAAGTGTTCTATTTAAACTCTCAAGTACTGTATGTTGGAGCTCAAATTCGAGAGCTAGTCGAGCCTATTTTATCAGGTCACATGTCAGTCAAGTTTGAACTGGTTTGGCTCGAATTACAGCCATATTAATACACAAGGAGGCTAGCCATTAAAAGCGAATTTTTAGTTTTCAAGGTAAATAGTCGGACTCAAGAAAGATGTTCAAAACAAAGAAATCAGGCAAAGATCCAAGCACATAAACTGAAAATGAAATCAATTTAATGTACATAATACAGACTATGAAGCCTACTGTACCCTACAAGAAATCAGAAAACATCTGGACAACTTCATCTTGAACCAAAAGGCTGAACTCATGAGCACTGAGAAGGCTCTGAGGTTTCAACCAAGTTGTACATAATGGTTTTGCAATTCTAAGACATTTGATACCTAAACAATGAAATTTCATGACATGGTGCAATACAAAAACATGTAGGAACCAAGTCAGCCATATAGTTCATTCTGTGGATTGTATGCTGAAGGCACTATCTTCTTCTGCATATAGGCCTCACAGCCGATAACTTTTTTCATTGAATGAAAAGCAGGTGGAACATTTAAGGAAGTTTCTACAAGTGGTTCAATTCGTTGATGCTTCCTGTTACACCAATGTGTTTGAGCTTCAATATCTGAGCCTGAAGCATGTCGTTTCCTTTCCAACTTCTTAGTCTCAGGCACATCAGCTTTTTCTATGTTTTTCTTACACAGCTCTTCTAGCTGTTGAATTCGTGCTAGAAGATTATCCGGTGGATATTGAATCTCAAGATGATGGTCTTTAATGCATTTGACAACTGCTCTAAGGGAGGCCAGTTTTTCGCATATGGCCTTACCCTGTTTATAATATTTGAAAAAAATATGAAATCAGCTTGGCAGTTAGATTAGAAGACGAAAAACAAAGTAGCAAGAAATGTATTTTAAAACATACCTCTGATTCATTAGAAATTTTCTTCCAGTTTATTTTTGCAGGAAGCAAATTCTGGGAACATATGTGATCTTTTAGGATAGATACTGGCCGGAACTTCCCAACAAGTTTAAATTCATAAATGTATCGTATGGCCTGGAGCCGGTCCTTTTTCATGAGACCTCTAATGAAATCTGTTGGCATGAAACAGGATAAATCAGCTTTTATCAAACCAGTCAAATAAAAAAACTCGAAAATCAGCTATCTTTTAACATCAATATGGTTGTATGCCTCCAGTACGGCTGCAAACGGATATTTCAGATACGGATCTATCAGTATCCAAATTCGAAAATCCGAATTGGTATCCGAATCCGTATCCGAATCCGAAAATATTTTTAAAAAATTATCCGAATCCGAATCCGACTGATACTATCCGGATCCGGATAATATCCGAATCCGTCAGATTTTTCTATTTTAAATACAATTTTTAATTAAAAAAAGAAAAAATAATAATAAAATATAGATTTTTAACTTTTCTAAAACTAAATAAAAAATTAAATTTACTTGGACATGTTTTATTTTTATTTAAAAATATTAATTTCAATATATCATTTTATGTATATTTTTTTGTTATTCTTTAAAGAGAAAAATGGCCCTGAGGTTGACCTCAGGGCACTTACCTAAGGTTATATTCATTTCTAGTATAAATGATGAGTGTCATTTTTGTAATAATAGAAATGCTCCTCCTGTATTTACAATAATATCCCTGACTTGTAGTGTATTATGTCTTAACCTCAGGGTTGTTACCTGAGGATGTCCTCAGGCCCAGGATACTCTTCTTTAAATATTGAATTTATATGATATTTATATAAAATTATACCTATGTTATGTTTACAAATATATTTATTTCATATAAATGTTGGATTAATCTAAACTAATGGGCTTTACTTAACTTAGGTTGATGGGCCTTACTGTTGGGTTTATTTAAACGTTTATTATGTTTTGGTTACTTAGGAAATAAATCATTGTTATTAATTATAATAGATAACAGTGAAGAATTAGTCAGGAGCGTAGTTGAGAAAAATTAGGAAAGGAGTGGAGTTGTTTGTGTAGTTGATTTAGTCTAAGCACGTTGCTTGTTTCTCTCCAGTTTTAGTGCTACCACTTTGGGTGTGCAGTAGTATTTATTCATGTATTTGTTTTCAGAGTTTGAATAAGAGAAAAAGATTTCCTTCACTACACTTATAGATATAGGTGTTTTTAGTTTATTTTTCCTACATTTGGTATCAGAGCTCACATGATCTAGGGCTTGTGAGTTGATATCTTATACATATACCTCCATATATATTAAGTATTTATCTCTCATATTTCAATGGCATCAAACAATTTCTCCATCTCTATTCCATTGTTCAAAGGTGATAACTATCATTCATGGGCCATCAAAATGAAAGCATACATGAAGGCTCTTAGTTTATGGGACGTGATTGAGAGTGACACTGAGGTTACTCCTCTTCCAGGAAATCCAACACCTGCCCAAATCAAGAAACATGAAGAAGAAATGGCACGAAAGCCAAAGGCACTTTCATGTATCCATTCAGCGGTGTCTGAAGAAATTTTCACAACAATTATGGGTTGTGAGTCTCCTAAAGAAGCATGGGAAAAAATCAAAGAGGAGTTCGAAGGCAACCAACAAACTAAACTTATGAAAATTCTCAACCTCAAAAGGGAGTTTGAGATGATGGGGATGAAAAGTAACGAAGGTGTCAAAGAATATGGGAGTAGGTTGATGTCTATTGTCAATCAAATCAAACTGCTTGGTGGTGATTTCTCAAGTCAAAGAGTTGTGGACAAACTTTTAGTGACTCTTCCCGAGAGGTATGAAACTAAAATTTCCTCACTTGAAGATACTAAAGATCTCTCAACATTAACTGTTTCAGAATTTATCAATTCACTTCACGCCGTGGATCAAAGGAGGATCATGAGAAAGGAAGAAAATGGAGGGAAAATTGAGGGACTCCTATTAGCTAAAGCTTCATCCTCAAAAGGCAAAGTTCAATGCAACCATTGTCATAAGATGGGTCATGAAGAAAAGGACTGCTGGCACAAAGGGAAGTCACAATGTTTCCGCTGCAAAAGATATGGGCATCTGGCAAAGAATTGTAGAACCCAGATGGATGAAGAAGAGATGGCACATTTGATCGAGGGAGAACCACTCCTGTAGAGTTGTGGGTGAGAAGTGCACCCTGGAGAGAAGTGCTCCAAAATTGTGTTTTTGATGAGAAGTGCATCAACAAATAAAATAATGTGTAAGTTGGTGAGAAGTGCATCAACATGGAGGTGGTGAGAAGTGCATCACAGATGAAGAGAAGTGCTTCATAAAGTTTAGATTAAGGGAGTGAATGTTGGATTAATCTAAACTAATGGGCTTTACTTAACTTAGGTTGATGGGCCTTATTGTTGGGTTTATTTAAACGTTTATTATGTTTTGGTTACTTAGGAAATAAATCATTGTTATTAATTATAATAGATAACAGTGAAGAATTAGTCAGGAGCGTAGTTGAGAAAAATTAGGAAAGGAGTGGAGTTGTTTGTGTAGTTGATTTAGTCTAAGCACGTTGCTTGTTTCTCTCCAGTTTTAGTGCTACCACTTTGGGTGTGCAGTAGTATTTATTCATGTATTTGTTTTCAGAGTTTGAATAAGAGAAAAAGATTTCCTTCACTACACTTATAGATATAGGTGTTTTTAGTTTATTTTTCCTACAATAAACACATTATTTGATGAATAAAAAACATAATAATTTCTAAATGATAATAATATAACTATAAATATAGATATAAAATTTATAATAATAATTTCGGATTCGAATATTATCGGATACGAATATGCCTATATTCATATCCGTATTCGAAATTGTCGGATCAGAATACGGATATTATCCGATTTATTTTGAATACGGATAATATCCGATTTATTTCGAATACAAATACAGATATTTCGAATAGATATCGGATTTTTTGAATTTTTTTAACAGTCTAGCCTCCAGTTCACCAGCATTGTTCATTGTTTCTTTCGAACTGTGGACATGAAGTGAAGGAGCATACTTACTATTCGTTGATTTATTTGATATCTATATTTCTGCTGGGGGGTATTCTGTGAGTGATCATAATTTTGAGTAATTTCCAGAGCTGCAGTTTGCATGCTGTGGTAATTATTAATATGTACTAATGTGGAGTCAAGTCAGTGTCTGTGTATAAACTTTATCTTGCACGAAGATTGTTAGCATATTTTCACTGCTTCCAGTCTCCCGCAAGCTAGTTATGTTTTTGAGAGTTCCTTGCTAATTTTACTAAATTTAATTACTAACTCTTTCTTTTTCACATAAAATTTTAAGGCATCTATCTTTCTTGTGTGCCAACTTAATACTCCCTCTGTCTCAATATGATCTTCTCGTTTATAATGTCGGTCATGTTCATAACATGAGACAAATTACTAATTTACGCATAATCTATAAGACCAAATATAGTCATGAGTGATCTTGTTGGATTCGTATTTATGAGTGCTTTAATATAATGAAGTTTTTATATTTAATACTAATACGAAATTGAACATATTAACGATCAAAAGTGTGCGTTGGCAAACGTGTTTTTTGAAATGGGAAGAGTTTTTTGAGACGGAGGGAGTAGTTCACACTTCACAACATAAACTTATTAATGGTCCACCATATATATAAATACATATATAGAGTTGTACTCCATGAAGAACTCCGTATATAAAGAACATTTTTCAAAAAAAAATAAAAAATTCGGGTGAACATGGATCTGCCACATGCACTGTCACGTCAGCAGGTGGACCCACATTTGCTGTCACTGCCATGTGGCAGCTGCTGACATGGCAATGCCACGTTCTGCCACGTGGCAGATGCTGACGTGACATGCTACGTCAGCAAGTCACTGTTCACCCGAAAATAATTCGCGTAGCAGCAAGTCACTGTTCACCCGAAAATAATTCTTTCTTTTTTTTGAAAATCTAGTATGTGAGGGTGCATTTTAATTGTGTGGGTCCATTAGATCATAATTGATTCAATGGTTTAGATTGATTCTCTAGTGTTCTTTATTGTTTTTTATATAAGGGTATTCTTCATTGGACATATATATATATATATATATATATATATATATATATATATATATATATATATATATATATATATATATTATAGGCCATTGCTCCATAACAAACACCCTTATATAACAAACAATAAAGAACATCTTAGATCTAATAGATCCATTGGCCTCGCCAGGGGCACTCGATACAAAAAGTTGTTATTTCTATACATCCAGCAAAAAAAAAAAAACTGTTCATGATGACGTCACTGATGGCATCATCATGACGTCATCATGAACAGTACCTTTTTTTGTTTGCTAGATGGATAGAGGGTAAAAAATAACAACTTTTTGTATTGGGTGGCCCCGCCAGAAGCATTGGATCTATTAGATCTAAGGTGTTCTTTATTGTTTGTTATATAAGGTGTTTGTTATGGAGTGCAACTCTATATATATATATATATATACTATTAAATGCTATAAAATTAAGAGAACAAAAGAAAAAGTCGAATACTACTGAAAGTGTGTGAGGAGGGGTGGACATACCAGGAATTTTTTGTTCCATCCCTAGCAACCGAACTGTGTCTGGAGCTTTTTTGTGTACATAAATTCTGTTGAAGAGGCCAAAAAATTCGTTTGAATCAACTGAAGAAGCCAATATTGCCAAAAGGTAGAAGAGCCCCAACACCTCTACTGGGTTCTTATTCCTATCATCTACAATCCGTGTTTTCCATTCAAGTGCAAACCTGAGAGCTTCTTCTTTGACATGAGGATGAATTTGTCGTGGCGTTTTCAATAGTTTGTCTACTAAATATACAAAACTATACACCACAAAAGAATGAGGACTTCTATTGTCATTCAGGTTTGAGTAATAGCAGTTGCGCATAGCGTCCAGAACAAGTTTAACTGAATTCGTTGACTGAATTAAACTAGCTCCGTTGTTGGTGTTCTCCTGTATTTTGAGGCCTGAAGAGTTTTTGTGATGCCAATGGCAATTAATTGATGAAGTCATGATATGATTCGGGGTCATTTCTGAGAATTGTATGACTCGACATAATTGAGGAGCGTGCGGAAGGCATGAAACAGTTTGAAAAAGCTTCTCAAGCTCACTGGGCTCAAAATTTGAACTAAGATTGTAGGCGGCTATAAGATGCAAGAAACCCAAGATTTCAAGAGGAGTTGTCGTCTTGGCTTTCCAATTTAGTGCAAGTCTCAAAGCATCCTCTTTCACCTGGGGCATAATCTCTGTTGACAGCTTCATAAGCTGCTCCAACAGAAGAATGCAACTTCTCATCATAGCAGTGGAATTATATTCCATCTCCAAATGGGGAGGATGAAATCCTTGAATGGCATCCAGTACAAGCTTCGCAGACTCCCTTGATGACATGAGGCCATCAAAGACATAATTGCATATCAGTCCATGATCTTCCACATTTTCATTCAAAAACATCTGCAATCTTTTTCCGTCCATGTCAGCAAGGATAAGAGCCATGGCACTCTTACTGCTTAATTTAGGGCCATCAGCTTCGTGATCAAGCCAAGTAGTGCAACTTTCAGTTGGCTCAGGTGATGATTTGCAATTTTTTTCAGCGTCTTGTTCCTCGGCATCATTATTAGAGGCTGATAACCTAGCCTTTTCATCTTTCTTCTGCTGTACAAGCCATTGAATGAATATTTCAATGCATTCTGGATGATATTCTGATTCAAGTCTGTAGCGAATAATGCATGCAAGGGCCTCGTGGAGTGAAGCCACAATGTTATCTATGGCCTCGTCCTGCAGAAAATGTTTAAATCAGAATTCAATTAAAGAAATTGTCGACTTCCATATATCTTAAATATCAATGGTGTGGATATACTAGCAATCCCCTCAATTTCATATGTATACGGTGCACTTTGCACCATCCATATACAGGTCCAAAAATGCGGCAAAATGCAACAGGAAATTTGAATTCATAACCATGACTATTCTAAGAGATCGGACTTCGGAGTCCATGTTAAGCTATCATATTCTCCAAGACATCTTAGATGGGTGTCCCTTACTATCAATAATATATATATACTGACAAAGATGGATAAATTTACAATAGATACAAAGAGAGAGAACATACTTTATTGTTGACGGGGTGGCTAATATTCTCGCACAAAGTCTTTGACACCTCAATAGCATTTTTCATAATTTCTTTCAAGAGCATTGCAGGTTGGAACTTTTCATGAAGCCCAAAAACACAGACATATTCAACAGCTTTAACATACCGCTTCTCTTTTAACATGACTTCAATGCCATCTGTCAGATATTACAAATAAGGATTAATATCAATTATAATACATCTGTGCAAATCATAATCTTCAAAGGAACCTGAGAAAATCCTTCAAGTACATATACAGAACAAAGATACATGAATGAAAAGAACAAGTTAATACTAGTTACCGAAGAAAGGACAACCGGAGACGATAACATTTTGGTCATTACATAAATTCTATTATTTCAATGCCCATGTGAAAAGCATAAAAATAATGGTCATATTGGGACAACATGTTACATAACTGAAAACTCATATGATTGTATGTCAAGAAAATTTTCTGTTGGATCTATCACTATGAATGATTTTTATTTCAGGTTTATAACATAGGCATTGAATTTATGTGCATGATTAACTATAGTCTATAGAATAAAAAGCTTACCACTGATTTTATTTGTGTAACCAAGGAGCTGAAATAACTCTGAAATCTGTGTCTGCGGACCAATAACCTCAAAGAGACTTGAGAACTCTTCTGGTACAAAAGCAGACCCCAATTTGTAGGAAGCTAAAAGATGCAAGAAAACAACAACCTCCATCGAGCTCTTCATTTTCCCCTTCCATTTACTTGCAAGTTCCAACGCCACTTTCTTATGATATGACTGAATGTGAGGAGAAATTCTCCTCAACTGCACCAACAAGAGAATGCTGCTCCTACAAACTACATCCTCTTCAAACTCCTTATTTTCTTTTATCAAGTAAAAGTCTTGCATTGCATTTAAAACAATTTTTGCAGGATCCATCGATAGCCTAAGTGCATTGTAAACTGCATCAGTCATTGAATCAAGATCCATTTTATGGTTGATCAAATACAAGAGCAAATTATTTCCATCCATAGTAATAGAAAATCTTATATCTGCGTATGAACCATCATCACTCCATGGCTCAGGTTTCACAATTGAATGATCAACATTGCTAAATTGTTTGTTTTTTACTTCAAGTTCTCTCATCTGTTCTTTGAGCTTTTTTTTCTCCAACTCAAGTTTTCTGCATCTTTCTCCGCATGAAATTCTGATTGAATCAACTTCTTTTTCTTTTGCCTTAAAACTTTTGCCACAATCTTGTAAGTGCTGTTCTCTCATAATAGATACATTCAGCAAATCATGAATATTTTTCTCCATTGAATCAAGTTTCTTACTTCTTTCTTCATTCAGAATCCTCACTGAATTAATTTCTTTTTCCTTTAAATCAATAGTTTCAACCCGTTCTTTAAAATGCTTCTCTTTCAATTCAAATTCTTTCAGCTGGCCAACAAGATTTTTCTCCCTGATTTCAATTTCTCTCTCCTTCGAATCAATCGTTTCCACCCATTCTTTAAAGTACTTCTCTTTGGTTTCAAGCTCCTTCGCCCTCTTGGCGACCTCTTTCTTTTCCAAATTTAAGTCTCCCCAGTGAGAATTATATTCCCTACACAAATCTTGGTTAGATAATTTAACATTATCAGAAACCACCCTACTTTCAAGTTTCTTACTTTTCTTCTCATTAAATTTCCGTATCAACATCAATTCCTTCTCCTTCAAGTCAAGTTCTTTCTCCTTCTTTACGACATTCTTCTCTCTATCCTGAAACTCAGCCATAACCCAATCTAGTTCAGTTTTTCGAATTTCAAAACTCTTCTCCATGGCTTCAAGTTCTTTTTCCTTCTGTTCGACACTCTTCTTTATCAAATCAAACTCAACCAAGGCCCCATCTAGTTCAATGTCACGATTTTCAATACTCTTCTCCTTCAATTCAAGTTCTTTTTCCTTCTCAACCACATTCTTCGTTTTCACATCAATCTCAACCAAGATCCTGTCTTGTCTATTTTTTTCATCTTCAATATTCCTCTCCTTCAATTCAAGTTCTTTCTCCTTCAATTCAAGTTCTTTTTCCTTCTCAACCACATTCTTCGTTTTCACATCAATCTCAACCAAGATCCTGTCTTGTCTATTTTTTTCATCTTCAATATTCCTCTCCTTCAATTCAAGTTCTTTCTCCTTATCAGCCACGTTCTTCATCTTTACGTTAAAATCCACAGCAACCCTATCTAGTTTGATTTCTCGATTTTTGATACTTTTCTCCTTAACTTCAAGTTGTTTCTCCTTCTCCTCCACATTCTTCACTTTAACATCAAACCCAACCAAAATCCTGTTGAACTCAATCCCGCGATCCTCAACATTCTTCTCCATCAATTTAAGCTCCTCAAATCTTGCCTCCATCGAACCCTTGACCTTCTCAAATTCACTCCTCTCCAAACAAAACTTCTCATAAACACCCTCAATCAACTTCTTTTTCTCATCGATTTTCTCTTCTCTCATATCAAAATCCTTCATCCTTCCATCTATAAAATCCTTACAAAAATCAAACTTTTTCATTCTCAACTTCAACTCCTTACTCTTCTCCTCATACATAGCAATAAAACCCTTCTCTTTCCTATCAACTTCTTGTATCCTTTTCTCCAAACTATTCGTTCTTTCATCAAGAACTTTACTACGAATCGTTACAGATTGTTGCACCATATTCAATCGTAAATGTCTTGATTGAATGTCGGTTAAACAATCTTGTAACAAACGCTGAGTGGAAGAGTCTAACTGTTGTAGACTATTCCACTCAGCAAAAAGAGAAACCAGTACTTTCTGGACAATGTCTTTCTTACTTGCCGCAAGTCTTGTTGCGACATTCAACTTCTCTAGTGCATCCATATAATTAAATTATATGGATATATTATGTACACAAAGAAGAAGAAGAGAAGAAGAAGAAGAAATTCGAAAAAATACGATGTTTTTGTTTTTGTTTTTGTAAGTGGCGAAAACGTGGCGAGTGGGGGTGTATATATAGGATGAGGGAGAACAAAAGTTGGTTTTAACTGACTATTGAGATAGGGTTTTCAAAATTTCTACGTACGAGGTACGCTTTCTTCTCCGAATACAATTTTGATATCTAGAATTTCGTTAGCTGAATTATTCACGGTTAACAAGTCAGTTGGCCAAAAATCATAAACACACTTTAAAAAACAAATCATTCTTATATTAAAAAAAAGGTTGATATTAGGATGGTACCTCAAGTTAAGTATTTCTATTTCTAATATAAATGGAGAAGGGTACATTATCTTATATCAAACACCTGTCAATTTTTTTTTAAAAGTATTTCTAATATAAATGGAGAAGGGTACATTATTTTATATCAAACACCTGTCAATTTTTTTAAAAAAATAGCTGTCAAAAAATTTCTTATACTAAAATCAGTTTATACGGTTAATAAATTTCGTTAGCTGGATTATTCACGGTTAATAAATTCAGCCAGCCAAAAATGATAAATTTCGTTAGCTGGATTATTCACGGTTAATAAATTCAGCCAACCAAAAATGATAAACACGGTTTAAAAGAATTTATTATTCTAATATCAAATAGCTGTCAAAAGAATTCTTATATTAACATTAGTTTATACAAAAATATGATATTTATTCTTTTTTTTTTTCAAAGATACATTTTTTATAAACTTTTTGTAAAAAAAATATTTTTTTGGAACACAATTTTCCAAACAAATACAATTGAAGTCCACGTTTTTTTTATAACAAATGTGTTAATTCAATAATAAAAAATCATACGGCATCTACACTACCATTTTCATCATGTCCCGATGGAGCTATCGTTTGAGTTATCAATCAGAACTGCAATCCCATACAAAGTTTCATCATTAAATCACGACCCCCGCTCATAATCAAGAACCGAATAACAAATCTCTCACAAAGGAGAGAAACCAAACTGAAGAATACAATTAATACCTTATATATAATAAGCATAAGGGAGATCTTATCCAAATTTTTGGTCGTAGTAGAACTCTACTACCAAAAGCATATGATCTGTTGAATTAAAAAATTGAATTAAAAGTCATCCGTTGGATTATAAATTATATCCTTTCACTTTGTTAATTTACTATAATACCCTTTATTCATAATAATTTACTTACTAATACCCTTTCTTCATAATAATGTATTTTGTTAAATAAATAATTTACTTTGTTTTTTTCTAGATTTTTAACGAAAAAGTTGAAATATACAATGATAAATCCAAACACTATTTACATTCTTCTAATGACTCTGTTTTGAACTCATCTCAGCTAAAACCAGTTATGGTCTAACGAAATTTGTTTGTTATTTTCGGTACAGATGTCATGTCTAAATACAATACAATTGTACTATACTGAATAAACTAATTGACGGCATCCTTATATATATTAATACCTTATATTATATATAATAAGCATAAGAGAGATCTTATCCAAATTTTTGATCGTCGAGGCTAGCATTCAAATAGAAACCAATATTAGAATAGAAACTAGAAACCTACACTAAATAAATTATATTTCATTTATTTTAATGGCCCCGCTAGGGGCACATTTACAAAAATCTTATAAAATTCTTGGCTCTATTCAACAAAAATATAAAAACAAATAAAAATAATAATAAAAAAAAGTTACTGTTCACGTGCCATGTCATCACGTGAACAATAACTTTTTTTTTAATTTTTTTTTTTATTTTTTTTAATTTTTTTGTTGAATAGAACCAATAATTTTAAACATTTTTTGTATTTGGGTACCCCTAATTTGGTCATTAGATTAGCTTGAAATATTTAATTTAGGTTTAGTTTCTAGTTTCTATTCTAAGTTAGTTTCTATTAGAACAAGACTACTACAAAAAGCATATGATCCGTTGGATTAAAAAATTAGATTAAAAGTCATCCGTTGGATTATAAATTATATCCTTATATATTTATTTATAATTTTCACTTTATTAATCTTTTATTATAACTAGCTTATAACCCGTGCTATGCACGGATTTTTGTTGATATGTAATAAATTTTATTTTATGTTATAATTATATTTTTTATATAATCATTATTTAAAATATTTTATTTTAATTTTAATATTAATAATTTAATATAAATTTAATTAATGATATGCATGGTTTAAAACTTATATTATAAAATTTAAAATAAATATGTCGTTGATAAAATTTGAAACTTGAAATTTTAGTAAATTAATTTAATCATATAATATATTTAATAATTAGATCTAATGATTCTGATTTTTTACTAAAAATTTAATGGTCATTATTCGTAATACGAATTTCTATTATACTAGCTTATAACCCGTGCGATGCACGGATTTTTGTTGATATGTAATAAATTTTATTTTATGTCATAATAATATTTTTATATAATCATTATTTAAAATATTTTATTTTAATTTTAATAATTTAATATAAAATTAGTTAATGATATGCATGGTTTAAAACTTATATTATAAAATTTTAAAATAAATATGTCGTTGATAAAATTTGAAACTTGAAATTTTAGTAAATTAATTTAATCATATAATATATTTAATAATTAGATCTAATGATTCTGATTTTTTTACTAAAAATTTAATGGTCATTATTCGTAATACGAATTTTATTATATTTTGTTACTGATTATATGATATGATGTGATATTTTTGAGTATATATTAATTATTGCTAGATATGAATTGATTGGAAAATATGATATGATTGAGGTTTTTAGGTGTTTATAAAAGGTAATATCTTCAACTAAAAGTAAATGTGAAAAAGGCAATCGACTAATTACCTCTAATTGTATTATGTTATTATTTATTTTTTGGTTAATTAGTGCTAGATATGAATTGATTGGAAAATACGATATGATTGAGGTTTTTAGGTGTTTATAAAATGTAATATCTTCAACTAAAAGTAAATGTTAAAAAGGCAATCAACTAATTACCTTTAATTGTATTATGTTTTATTTATTTTTGGTGTTTTAATAGTATAAATATCATATATATTTTTCTTTATAATGAAGGGTAAATAAGTAAATTCACGAAATACCAAAAAACATATATCAAAAAATAGGTACCAAAATTTTTAATGTTTCGACAATTATATAATTATTAATTAATTTTAATTTAATATAATTTTAATATACTCATGTTTACGGATTATACTAATATTTCCTTATTATAAACAACACATGCAGATTTTTAATATATTTTATTAACAATTGGAAAATATGGTGTGATATTTTCGGGTATATATTAATGATTGTAAAATTAGTTTTAAATTAAAAAGGTAACGTGTTTTAGTTCAAAAGAAAATATTAATGAAGATTAGTTTTAAATTAAAAATGTAACGCGTTTTAATTCAGTATTTATGATTGGAAGATACATTGATGTTTTTAGGTGTTTATAAAAGGTAATATCTTCAATTAAAAGTAAATGTGAAAAAAGGCAAGTGACTAATTACCATTAATTGTATTATGTTATTATTTATTATAGGTGTTTTAAAAGTATAAATATCATATATTTATTTTCTTTTTAACAAAGGGTAAATAAGTAAATTCACGAAGTACCAAAAAACTGGTACCAAAAAACAGGTACAAAAAAATAGGTACCAAAACTTTCAATGTTTCGGAATTTATATAATAGTATAGATTTTGTTACTGATTATATGATATGGTGTGATATTTTTGGGTATATATTAATTATTGCTATATATGAATTGATTGGAAAATATGATATGATTAAGATTTTTAGGTGTTTATAAAAGGTAATATCTTCAACTAAAAGTAAATGTGAAAAAGGCAATCGACTAATTACATTTAATTGTATTATGTTATTATTTATTTTGGGTGTTTTAATAGTCTAGATATCATATATATTTTTCTTTATAATGAAGGGTAAATAAGTAAATTCACGAAATACCAAAAAATAGGTACCAAAATTTTTAATGTTTCGGGTATTATATAATTATTAATTAATATTAATGAAGATTAGTTTTAAATTAAAAAGGTAACATGTTTTAATTCGAAAGAAAATATTAATGATTGGAAGATACATTGATATTTTTAGGTGTTTATAAAAAGGTAATATCTTCAATTAAAAGTAAATGTGAAAAAAGGCAAGCGACTACTTATCATTAATTATATTATATTATTTTTTATTATAGGTGTTTTAAAAGTATAAATATCATATATTTATTTTTCTTTTTAATAAAGGGTAAATAAGTAAATTCACGAAGTACCAAAAAACTGGTACCAAAAAACAGGTACCAAAACTTTTAATGTTCCAGAATTTATATAATAGTATAGATACCTGAGTCTACCACACGCCAGTTAACCAATAAGAAGCGAGGAATTATTTTAGGACCAATCAGAACTAATTCCTAAAATTTAGACATTTCCTTATTTACAATCACACCCTAGCTCTTTAACCATGGCTAGTTAACACTTCTAATTTAAATACAATAATGATTTTATTAAACATATCCATAAATACCTATTTTTTAAAGCAAAAAATATTTACTAGAAAATCACAATTTTAATTTGAAATCAATCATGATATACCACTATATATTTTAAATTAAATGTCATAATTAATCATTCATTAATCAACCACTATTTTAATATAAAGTCAATCACAATCATATTATCATAAGATTTTTATAATATATATTGTACAATTATAATCGAAATTAAATAATTACAAACTAACTTAACTAAAAATCTGAAAAAATCGGATTTGAAATCAGATTTTAAATAACTTAGACAAAATCCATACCTTCAAAAATTTGATTTTTTTATAAGGTCAAAAATATTTTTATTCATAATTTGTTAATAAAATTAATTAATAAATGAATATAAGTCAACACTACAAAATCGGATTTGAACAAATTTTAAATAGCTTGGATAAAATTCATATCTTCAAAAACTCAATTTTTTGAAAGGTTCAAAAATATATTTATTCACAATTTGTTAATAAATTAATTAATAAATTCATATAAACGAATTTTAATACAATATTGATTTTATCAAGCATATCCATAAATACATATTTTTAAAATCAAAAAATATTTAATAGAAAATCACAATTTTAATTTGAAATCAATCATGATATACTATTATATATTTTAAATTAAATTTTATAATTAATCATTCATTAATCAACCACTCTTTTAATATAAAGTCAATAACAATCATGTTATCATATGATTTTTATAATATATATTGTACAATTATAATCGATATTAAATAATTATAATCTAACTTAACTAAAACTCGGATTTGAAATCAGATTTTAAATAACTTGCATAAAATTCATACCTTCAAAAATTTGATTCTTTTTATAAGCTCAAAAATATATTTATTCATATTTTGTTAATAAAATTAATTAATAAATGCATATAAGCCAACACTACAAAATCGGATTTGAACAAATTTTAAATAGCTTGGATATAATCCATATCTTCAAAAACTCAATTTTTTAAAAGGTTCAAAATATATTTATTCACAATTTGTTACTTCCTCCGTCCCAATGGGATGTTAACGTTTGCTTTTTGCACGGAAACCAAGATAGTGGGTGTAATATTGTTAAAATAAATGAAGTAGTGGGTGTAATAGTGATTTTATAGTAAAATAAGTTAAGTAGTGGATGTAATAGTGTAAGGTATTGTTAAAATAAGTGAAGTAGTGGGTGTAATAGTGTTAAAACTTACTATTTTAGGAAATGTTAACAATCTATTGGGACATCCCAAAATAGAAAGTGTTAAGAATCAAAAGGGACGGAGGGAGTAATAAAATAATTAATAAATTCATATAAACAAACATTACATATATTTTAATTATTAAATATACGCTATAAGAGTATTATTATTGGTTGGTAAATAAATTACCAATCAAAAAAATTAAATAGATTTTAGAGGCAAAAAAAAAAAAATTAACAATCAAAAAATTAAATAGATTTTAGAGGCAATCAAAATTTACTTCTAAACTTTAAATCAATCAATCATATAATTTTTTTTTATTATTACCACTTATTCTAATTTACTAATCGTGGTTAAATTAAATTTAAATATAAAATATCTTGATTTAATAATTTCGTATATCACATGGTTTTTAATTTTAAAATTTTTTTACTAACCGTAAATATTATTTTCTATAAATCCACATAACAGTATATTACATATGGTTATATATCTTTTAGTTATGAATTGTTTTTTAACATCCTTTATTATAATAAAGGAAACCCGAATCGAACACGTTTTAGTTAACCAATTACAAGATTATGAATTATTTTAACATCAATCAGAATATATTAAATTTAAATCAATTAAACTTAATGTAACATGTTTCTCTACTGGATCTAGATTCTATTGGTCTTTCAGCCAAGACTAAACTCAAATCAAGTTACACTCAATAACAATTACTTTTATTTTTACATATCAATTAACTAAAAATAATAACTACTAATTTTTATTTTAACGGTTAACTAATAAACAATTTATATAAAATAAAATTCTTACAAACTAAAAAATATAATTATTATATCAATTTAAACATTACAGGAAATCTAAGCTGCTTATTCCCTATTCCCCATCAGACTTAGTCAACTTTGATAAACTATGTTTTTGCATCAATTCATCTCATGGCTAAATCATATCAATTTCGGTTAAGGTACTAATTTGTATCTTTTTATTATATGTCATTCTATACTTGGACAAATTATCTTTTTATTTCGATTGTATATATGTATTATATGTATCGTATTTTAATTGTCCAATAAATTCAACAGAAAAACGTTTTTGAGAAAAAAAACAGAAAACGATTTACGTTATCATTATCCCCAGTCCGGATTCTCTCAGGGTTACTTCCATTAGAATATTAAATAGCAAACTTCAATAATTCAGCGACTTCCTAAATTGTAGGCATAAATCCCTATCACATTACACTGATTTGTTTACATTATTAGGTGTGCCTATAGATAAATGTTTTTTTACAGTGTTGGGTTGTCAATGTTATTCAGTGATTACTTAACAATTTTATTCTAAATACAATAATTATAATTTAAAAATTAATACATTAATACATGAATCTATTATATTTATAATAGATATTTTGATATCTCAAACTTTCAATTCAAAATCATAAGGTACAATTAAAATCATGAATTAAAAATTATTAACAATATAAAACTATTTACGACACTATTCTAAATACGCATTCAAAATTTAAGTTATGTAAAATATTAAATAATTCAGTCATAAAAAAGCTAATCAACCAATTAAAATGTTAGAATGAATTTTAAACCAATAATCTTTTAACATTTTAATCACGAAAATTTTTAACTATGCAATAATTAATGGGAAAAAAATTTGACCTCACAATATATTTGAATTATTCAAAATATTAAATATATTATTAAATAGTACTTTACATTATTTGGTGTATAAATTATCAATCAAAAAATAAAAAATATTACAAAGTCAATGATTTTTTTTTTTTTTGCAAAGTAGAGTCAATGAAAATACTGTTAGTGAATATTTCCATAATAAATTAGTCAATTTAGCACAAATTTTCTTATAAATCACTATTTATTTATTGATAATTAATTCATCAATAAAATGACATATGTTATACACAAAAATAATCAAGCTTGCAAAAATCATCAATAAAAGGGCATACACGTCTATAAAAACAATTAAAATTGAACAAACATATAGTAAATCGTATCACTAATTTCCTTTATTCAATCATTGAACAGATCTTCAATTATGGTACATTTCTAGCTTATGTCACTAAATTATACAATCTTTTCGGTGATATAATCTAACAATTTGTTATAAACGTGAGAAATATGTATATCTGATTTGTCATAACGTATTCAAACAACCGACCAGAACTGTGATTCTATACTATCCAAATCAATGGTATAACAAAATCTAATATATGGATAGATAAAATACACGAACAGGATATTAGGCTCTCAATAAAGAGAGATATTTAGTGAAAGACAAAGTAAAATCAAGGAAAAGCAAATAAGGCTTATCATTTACAAGGAGTTAATACAAAACCTAATATTTTGGTAGATAAAATCCACCAACGGACAACGGGACAATAGACTCTCAATGATATTTTTATTGAAAAATAAAGAAAAATCAAAATAAAAATTTAAAAAAAACTTAAAAAACTGTTATCAACTCCTAAGCTTTAGTTTAGCATCTTTTGGGAAAGGTGAAGAGATAGAGATAGCAGCAGCTACGGTTTTTGTTATAAAAATTATTAATAATGATAAATAAAAAGTTGATACACTAAAATCATATATTGTTTTTAATAAAAGTGTGCCTTTTTGAATTTTGTATTCTTGAACTAAAGTAATAGTATCAATTCCCATATCTTAACCTAAGAGCATCTATTGAATTTGCTTGGTTGGTTGAATATATTTTTTTTATATCAACAAAGCATAAAAAATGGCTTAGGAAACTAAATAACTTGGCAGAAAGATTATACACAAAAGAGAGATATTTGTTAACGAAAAATAAGAAAAAATAAAAAGGAGGGTTTTATTTTGTTTGGGAAACTTTACATAATGCATGCTACTCTTAGTTTTGTTTTGTAACATCTAAATGTTGTTCTAAGACATATAATTATATATTTACATAACTTGGATACATAGTAATATTTCATATAATTGTTATATTTTTTCTATTCGCGTATTTCATTTCATTTCGTGTACACGAAAAAATTTGTGTAATTTAGTGTCATTTTGTGTTCTAATTTTGGGTACACGGTTTAATATCATGTCATTTTCGTTCAAGACTCTAAAGTACATGACATGAATGTACAAAACGATTTGTCAGTTCTACATAAGCTATTTCTTCTTATATATGTAGGAAAATATACTCACTGTTAAAGGAAAATGAATTTCATGTTATTTAACCCAAAATCTGAATTACAAGGACACTTATATAAAAATGTGATTATGTGTTTATATATTACACACTTGATTTCAATTTTATGGACAGTAGCTTATTTTCACAAGTTAGTCAAATTAAAAAAAAATGGGTGATACTCATTTTCATATGTCTTATTTTAAGAATAAAATAAAACTAAAATTTATTATTCCATGTGTTACTAGAAAAGAATAAAAAAACAAAAATATAAACTTTCAAACTGAAAATGCACATTTTACGTTGTCTTTACAAATAAACTAAGGGCAATAACCATAAAAAGTAACAATTATATGTTACTCTCCAAGAGCGCGATATATTGAATTTGTTTGGTTAGTTGATAATTTTTTTTATACAAATCAATTCGTTAATAAAAGGACATATAATTTATAAAAATGATATTAAACAATCACATAGCAAACTGGATTTGATGAAAGTTTCTATTGTTATAACTACGTTCGTTTCATATATCTTGCACAGTAGATATCATTTCTCATATCGCTGAAACATGCAACCTTTTTTTGATAGACAATCTAATGATTTATTGGAGTCGTGAGGATTAAGTTTCTACAAATTTTTATTATGTAATCGAAAAATTAACCATGACCATACAAATATTTTCAATAAATTAATATAATAAATATTTTAAGGATTCGATATCTAATAAATATACCAAATTCTCAGAATATGAGTGGAAAATTTGTTAACATGATATGTAGAAATATTCTCTAACAAAGAGAGAAATAAATGACAACTAAATTTTAAAAAAAAATAATAATGAGGGATTTTGAACTTTTCAACGGGGGTTGTATTTGTTTTGATGATTGGTTCATAATATTAATTCAATTGGTATGAATTCACGAATAATTAATTTTATACTTATGTTAATTAACATTCCAATAAAATTATATATTTTTCTAAATAAAAATTTTATATTTATATTAATTTATTAATACAATTTATCGGTCGGTGCGTAGCACGGGTAGAACGCTAGTTTACTATAATACCCTTTCTTCATCGATTTGTTTTTTTTCTTCATCATTAGAACTAAATTTAATTTAAAAATATCTTTAATTTAGTAAACAAATAAAATATGTATAAACAAATAAAATCAATTACAAATAAACAAATAAAAAAGATGTATACAATGAATTAGAAAAAAATCCTAATACAATATTAATTACATTATTCTATCAAAAATCTATAAATACAAGGGGAAAAAAATCCTAATACAATTATAATTACATTATTCTATCAAAATCTATATATGAACTAAAAGCGAAGGATTTATATGTTTGTCTACCTGGGAAACATTCTGCGAGGGCTCACCCTCCTGAAGTCGGTAACATTTTAAGAAGCCATGGAAGAGAAACATACATTATGCCAATAGATTCGGAGGATGTGCACTGTTCTTTTGTTGTTGATATGTGTATATCATATTAAAAAGGAAATTATAATCTAAAAAGGATATAATTTAGCAAAGTCGTATTAGAATTGAATTTTAAAAAGAAAATTATAATATGAAAAGGATATAATTAAAAAATGATACAATTAAATTTTATTTATTTTATTTTATTAATATTAAAGTTTTAATCGGAAAATAATTTTTAAATTATCACAAACTTAAAGATTATTTTATTAATTTCATGCGTGCTATAAAATTGTCAAAATCAAATTTTAATAATGAGCACAAATTATATCCTATTATATAATAAGAGTAAGAGAAATAATAATAGGTTTTACCATAGGTCAGAACTATACTAGAAGAGTATTTATTGACCTGCCTCCTATTCCCATCAGTAGTCCAATACAGTATGTAATATTAATGTATAATCTCTCGCTTAATTATGAGAAAATTATTATAATATTAAAGCATTTAATTCCAGCTCTAATTAATATGTTCCATGTTCGTAGATGTGACCTTTTGGGGCTCTATGTACGCCTAAAAGATAGGAAACTAAGAAGCTTTTAGCACACCATAATTAACATTTTTTTAAATATTTTATATCATCAAATTTAATTAGTATTTTAAATAAACAATTTTATAAGAACTAAATTCTTCTAGATTATCTCAAAATCTATATGATTTTCAGTATTTTAATTAAAAAAAAATTTATATATAATAATTGTAAAAGATATCTTATCCAAAATTTTGATACTATGATAATTTGTCGTTGCCAAAACAATCTCAACCTTTGGATATAATTTTTTTTAAAAATAGACGATCAAAATTATACTATATAAAAAATAATTATTGTATAAAAAGATTATAAGTTAAAAGAAGTTATATTAGACCTGGATTTTAAAAAAGTCTAAAATAAAAAAAGTTATAACTTAATAAGGAGACCAATTTAATTATTATGTAAATAACATTAAATTTCTATTATATACCATAATAAAAAAGATCGTTAGGTCTTAAAATCAAAAGATGGAAATTGTTATTTTCTAATATTAAAACCTGTATTTGGTTGTTAGTAGAAGTATATTCAATACTTAAAATGATTTTGATAAATTCAACCAAATATAAGTAAATTTTCTAAATCGAATAGAATTTTCAACGCAAAAAATCGTCAAATTCTTTTAAGGCCTAATAGAATTTGGATGAATATTCAACAAAATTTTCAATAGAATTTTCAACGCAAAAAATCGAAAAAATTCAACCTGTGTTTGATTTTGCGTTGATTTGATTCGAAAATAATAATTAAACCATCAATGAATTAAACATTATTTTGTTAATTTCACATCGACTGTAAAATCGTTCAAATCAAATTTTAAGAATTCAAGATAGAATACAAATATTAAATCGAACGTATAATATCTTATATATATCAAATTTTTAACAAAAAATTTATATATAAATTAATAACATATAAAATTTAAAATTTTAATATAATTATAAATATTAAAAAAGGAGCCGTGCGTTGCACGGGTTATAAGCTAGTACTAAAAACAACAATAACATTTTTCAAAAAAAACGTAAAACATGTTTTATCTGATTGCAAATCATTAAAAAAAGGTTGCATTTAATTGCAAATCGCATTTCCAGAAGCTAGTAGAACCGCAAATCAGTTTAAAAAAATAGTATTTTTGTTAATTTTTTATTATAAATTGACAAACTTTTTTTTAATATTTGGACTTGTAATTGCTTAAACAAAATTAAATATGATAACCAACTCTTCATTAAGTTATTTGTTTTCATTTTGCAAATAAAACTTAATTTTTTTTTAAAAAATTGTTATCCTTTTAATTAGAGAATATAATACTTTTTAATAGTCCAAATATTCTATAATTTATTTTAAACAAATTCTAAAAGAAATTCAAATCGACATTAAATCATTAACTATTTACTCTCCAAATAAGATTTAAATCAATATCTTTATCTTTTTTTATATATACTAGCTTATAACCCGTGCAACGCACGGCTCCTTTTTAATATCTACAATTATATTACTTTTATGAAATTTTATAAGTTATTAATTTACATATCAAATTGGTGTTTAAAAATTGATATATATAAGATTTTACATGTCCGATTTAATATTTGTACTCTATCTTAAATTTTAAAATTTGATTTGGACGTTTACAGCCCACATGAAATTAACAAAATAATCTTTAAGTTAATGATGGTTTAATATAATTAAATCTACACAGAAACAAAAAAGAGAAGAAATTGACGATTTTTTAAGTTGAAAATTCTATTTGATTTATGAATTCTACTTATAATTCGTTTTCATTATCAAAATATCCTTATAATTATTTAAAGATAGTTCTACTCACAATCAAATACAATTTTAATAATAAGTGTAAGAGAGATTTTGTCCGAAATTTTTATAATCGGTAGTCTATTCCTCCGTATGACAAAGATCTTAAAATAAATAGATGAAAACCGTTGGATCTAGCATAAAAAATGTTTTATATTTTAATATGTTATAAACTCAAAAGTACTCCGTATATATATTTAAATAAGATAGATTTTGTCCAAAATTTTGATAATCGTCTATTCCTCCGGACGACAAAGATCTTAAAATAAATAGATGAAAATCGTTGGATTTAGCTTAAAAAATGTTCTATATTTTAATATGTTATAAAATAAAAAGTATATTTATATTGAAATACGAAAATTTATATGTCAATGATTTAAATCATATACAATTAGGTTTTTTTTACAATTGATAGCATTATCAATGTAGAACTTCTACGTAGATTAGGATTAATGTAAAAATTCGTAAGTATATTTTCTTTTGATATTCTGAGTGTTTCTATTTGAATAATAATTATTAAAGCATCACTAAATTAAAGATAATTTAATGAGGTTCGCATGGATTATAAAATCATTCAAATTTGATTTCTAGATCTCAAGATAGGGGCCAAATAGTAAATATTAATTTTTTTAATACTAATAAATAAAAAATAAAATTCAATTCTAATACAACTTTTTTTAGTTATATCCTTTCTAGAATATAATTCTCTTTTTAAAATTCAATTATAATACAACATTTTTTAGTTATATCCTTTTTAGATTATAATTTTCTTTTAAAATTCACTTCTAATACAACCTTTTCTAATTATATCCTTTTTAGATTATAATTTCTTTTTTATGTGATCTAATCTTGATCGTCTTGTTTCAATCCAACGGATCATATGTTTTTGGTAGTACAGTGACGATGACCAAAAATTTGGATAAGATCTCCTATATGCTTATTATATATAAGGTATTAATAAAGAAAAATCCTCGGGAGCTCTAGAATCGCTCGAATTCTATTTTTCTATTTTTCTAAGAGCTCCTCTATTTAAAATAATTAAAATCAAAACTTACTTCTTTAGTTCCTATTTTTTAGAAAAAAAATCAAAACTTCCTTTTTTAATAGTAACATTAACATATTCGAAATAGAAAAGGTATTTGAATTTGTAGAAAAGAAGAATTCAAATTTACATATTCGAAATAGAATAAAAATTTTATATTCTTATATATATATATATATATATATATATATATATATATATATATATATATATATATATATATATATATATATATATATATATATATATATATATATATATATATATATATATATACAATCATTGCTTCTAATGATCAAAATTGTAACCCTTTTCTATTTACTTTTTTCGTGGTCTATTTTATTTTAGTTTTTTTATCCATTCTTATTTTATTTAACTCTCAATGTACATGGCTTTTATTTGGTGATTTTCAAGTATTTTTTTTTTTTTTTTTTGGTTTTTAAGGTTTGAATTTATTGATTAAATATTTGCTTGCTTCGCTTTATTTTTAAATTTTGTAACACCCCCAGATCCGGGTCAGGGATCTGGTCATTACGATCTCAATCTCCATCCACAAAACCAGCATAAAAATCAAATTACAACCTTGTGACCCAAAATAACATAAAACACACCCGTTATAGTCCCAGAGATGAAATCAGAGTAACTACCAAATTTTATTAATCACAAGATTGGGTTCTTACAACCCAAAAGATTTACAATTTAACTATTACATACTCTTTGCCATCCATTTGTATATGTCATAAAATAAATACATTTGATACTCAAATGCTAACATCTAGCATACCAATGACTGCCTCTTCAGTAATGGTACGTAGCTATGATCTTAACCGTTATTCCTCTGACGGATGTCACCTGCTTGTGCTGAATGCGCCTTGCGCGAGCCATCTGATCTAGCTGTTGTTGTGATATAAATAAATAAAGCAAGGGTGAGCAATAGCCCACCAACAATAATATAACCTTGAACTTTTCTTTGGCTAGAGTCTATGTAGCAAATAAGTGTTTGTGTGTGCAGAAGTGAATGTGCAGATAAATGACAACACAAGACACGGTATCACTTTAATCTAATGTATTATTAGATAAAGGTTGCTACAATCTGTGAATACAAATGATAGTATTCTCAGCTTCGTTTTTCTCAGAGAGATACAGCTTACAACGTATAAAAAACTTGACTCACAAAGTTACAAAGTTAATGACTAAGGAAGTGAGGCTGTATCCTTATAGAACATGGATACAACCTACTTACTCCAAATAAGGTAGCTGAACAAATTACTTTCTAGTCTGTCTATCCTTTTTGAGTAAGCGTCCAAACGGTTACAGATTTGACTTTGTAAAGCCTGTTCAGATCCACTTCTTTAGACCCTTGTCTCTTCTATATCTCTCCAAGCTTCCTTGTAGGCTTTCCAGAGCACGTTACAGATTGTGGTCCATAAAGTGCATTGGCTTGTTGCAGGTTTCTGACTTGTACAATTTCTTCAGTATTTTGTCTCCAAGAATGTATTCGAGAAGTGACTAAGTAGGTGATTCGAGAACTTGAATTGACTTGATCGATAACTCTGAGTTCTCGAACACTGTTATATTGACATATCGAATTACTTCTCGAATAGCTCTTTTCTTCAGGATTCCTTGAGTTGTCGAATAGAACACTTGACTTGTCGAATCCTTGAGATATCGAATAGCTTTCTGAGTCCTTGAGATATCGAATGAAACTTTGACTTGTTGACTCCTTGAGAACTCGAATACTACTTTGACTTGTTGACTTCCTGAGTTCTCGAATAGAGTACATAGACATATCGAATCTCTGAGATATCGAATGAGATATCGAACAGTGTATTCAGAGATATCGAATAGTGTCTTGAGATATCGAATCCCTGACTTCTCGAATGCTGGACTTATCGAATAGACAAATATACTTCTCGAATTGGTACTTAGGCAAATTCTTCATTTCTTCAAATCCCAACTGTGATTATTTGACAGTCTTTATCTTCTTGCTTGAGGCATGAACCTTGGAACTTCTTTCAAGCATTATTCTAGACTCTATAAGTAGAGTTACACAACTAGGATTTGATGCCTACTACAAGTACAATACAAACAGAAACTCTACAACTAGAGGTTCCCTCAGTTAAGAGGTCATGTAAGTAATGCAAAACATTACAAACAATTAGGCTTGTTATTAGATGTATACAGGCATGCCTCTGTAACTAACAATCTCCCCCAAATTGTGAGTGAGACCCTTAGTCACAATTTCATGTCTGATAACAAGCCTAACATACATAAAGATAAAACTTTAACAGTACAGGTATGTAGATTGATTGAGGAAAGTACATAGAAGTGTTCTTACAAGTTATGAGAAACTACTAGCCATATCCTTTTGGATTCATCTCTTGAGCTTTGGCTTGTAGATTCTCATTTTTCATTTTCTCCTCAGCTTCTTTGGCTTTCTTCTTTGCATTTTCCTCCATGGCAAGAATAATGTCTTCCATTGCAGTGAGTTCTTCAATTAGAGGGGAGCCTGATAAATCCTTAAGTACTTCATTCAGCTGTTTCTCAGAATAGGAACTGATGTAGTCCATTCTAATCTTTACATTTCTACCATATTTCTTGTACTCAATGATGTAAGGATTAAACTTGACTCTACACAGACCCATAGCTCTCAATTCATCAGCCTTAGTTTCCATTGCAGCAAACTCCTCCTCCCTTTTCTTTAGTAGCTCCTCACTGTTCTTTCTCATTTCTGCCTGGTGATCTCTCTTCATTTTGACAAAGTCAATTAGCTCCAGCTTCCATACCCTTTCCACTCTGTCTTCAGAATCCAACATTGCAATTATTCTTTCTATGTCATATAGCTTGCCCCAGTGCTGACACGTTCCTTGTCTGAAGTTCTTCTGTCTTCCATCAGTATATTTTATTTCAAGAAAATCATCAACAATGGCAACATGATAGATTCTTTGAGCCCATATGAACTGCAGTTGGTCTTCATCATAGATTTCATCCAGAGGTGGTAGGTTCAATCCTGGAATTATTGTCAGTGCCTTTGACTTCGATATCTTCACCCTTCTTGTAGCATGCTTAAATTTACTCCTCCTTGAATGATTGCTAGGCAGAAACTTATGACCCTTGTTGGTAGACCATAGTAGTATTCCATTAGTAGTTTGCTTTCTGAAACATACACATGGTTTCTTGACTTGAATCTTCTTCTCTTCTTGAGGTGGCAAAATAGTTGCAGAAGCCATCGAATCAGATTTTGGTAGGTCATTACTAACAGTATTCACCCTAGACTCAGAGTCTTGTGTTGTGGTGAGGTTACTGCTAGCAATGCCTAAGGCTTGCTGTTTTCCAATTTTCCTCTCATAGACTTTTCCTTGGTCATCACCATCTTTCTTATTCTTGTCATCCTTCTTCTTCTTCTCATCTTCATCACCCTTATCTCTCCTGTGATGTCTCTCCTCCTCCCATCACTTTTGTCTTCAGAGTCATCATCCTTATTTCTCCTAGGTTGAGCCCTCTCTGGAGTTTCACCAGTTGCTATAAAAGATCTGAGAATGTGCAGTGCTTCAATTTCTTCAGCATTTCTGGTTCCAACCTTCTTCTGTAGTTGATCAATGATAGCAATGACCAGTCTGTGATTTTGAGAAGTGAGATCATGGGGAATGACCAATTGCTTGATGTCTTCAATTTTGGTGCCAGACTGATAGATGATTGTCCATGGCTTCTTGATCACTTCTGGAAGCCTTGAAGGTTGACCATTCCTCAAATCATCAAACAGACTTTTGTTGTTCTCATTTCTCTTCTCAATAAGCTCAAGTATGGCATCTATCTCTGAGTGTTTTAGGGCTTGTAGAGTCTTGTATGTTAGATGCCATATCTTTGATTTAGATATCATCACTATCTCCTTGAACCATAGATTATTGACTTTCTTGGGGATGACAGTGATGTAGTCAATCTGCTCCTTCAACTCCCTCAGATAGAACTGAGTGTCACCAGCCTGTTCCCTTGTGGCTTTCAGAAACTCCAAGAAGGCTTTATCATGATAAACATTTGAGTTAGCAACTTCTTGTAGCTTGGCCTCAGTAATTACTTTGACTTCTATAGGCTTGGCACTTTCAGATATGGAGGATGGAGGTTTGTCAGATGGCATACTCCCTGCAACCACTGTGGTTGTGATAGATTGCTTCTGGCCACCAGGAGTAATGACATGCACAGTTGGTAGAGTAACAACTGGCAGTGAGGTAGGAGGCTCATCAACCTTTGTTTTTCCTTTGCCTGGCACATGAGTTGGAGATTTATTTACCCTTTGGTGATCACCCTCTCTTAACTTTATCCCTTTTTCCTTGGGTTTCTCCCCCTTAGTATTTGAATTCCTTGTCCTCTTCTCCCCCTTAGGCTTGTTGTCAGGCACAGAGGCTTTAGAAGTGACCTTTGGGGTGGAAGATTCTTCAGGGAGAGGAAGACCCATATGCTTCATCATAGCAGCCAACATAGATTGTTAATGCAGAAGAACATCAGCTGTGGTGGTTGCTTGAGTGTCCAACAGATCATTGAGAAGTGCAACCTTGTCTGTAAGATGGGCATTGGACTTAGTGAGAGTAGCCACCTCCTTTTCAAGAGTATCCACTTTAGTGAATAGCTCATGTGCTGTAAGAACCCTAACTTTTGGTAATATTTTATTTTATTTAATATCTTGTGGCAATGTCAATGTGGAACCTTTCTGGTCATCCCTGTTGATTAATATAATTGATTGTCTGAGAAACTGTGTTGTTGTATTCACTATGTAAGATAAAAAGGGAGATTGTGAAGGCAAGAGTCGTATTGTTAGTGAGATTTATAAAAGTTGGGATTTGAGAATGATTAGAGTGTTAAAAGATTTATTAAGGATTATGACAAGGAATTATGGACATTAGAGGAATTTACACAATTAGTACTTAAGGAATTATAAGGGAAATCTCTACGCGACAAAATATTATTACGAGAGATTAATTAAGATACGATACGAATTAAGGATTAAATAACAAGCATTGGTGGGAGAATAATATTACAAGGGAAGGAATTACATGCAAGTGCCATGTAACTAGATAGTTAGAAAAAGGAACTAGAAAACATAAAAGCAAAAGTGAATAGTGACTAGCATGATGGGTGATGTACTTAGGGGACAATAGGGCATGGATGCAACCTAGGCTAGCTTGGCAACATGTGACTACTCCTTAATAATGCAAGTCATTCTAGCACTTCTTTTTTTACCATTCCAAAACAAAACAAAGCAAAGACACTCTCCCCCCCCCCTTTGAAAAGCTCTCGGCCGAACCACCTTGGGAGAGAGGGAGAGATTTTCTCTCCAAGATTTCTCCATCTACAACCTTCCTAGGGCTTCCTTGCATCATAGTAGAGGTATGGTATCAATTTCAAAGCCTTCCATCCATTGGTTCTTGAGTTATAATTGTTGGAAGTTTAGAGAAATGTTAACATAAGTTTGCTATCTTTTAGATCTTGCATTGTGAGTGTTGTAGGAGGCCATCTAAGGTGTTTTTAAGTTGTATAAAGATTGTTCAAGGTCTCCAGGAGCTCAAGAAGGTATGAAATCTCAAACCACCCTTGGTTATGTGTTGTTCATGTAGTATGGTAGTAGATCCATGCATTTTAGGGGTTATCTTGAATGTATATGTATTGGATAACATGGATCTTGGGTTTTGATGTTGAGATGGTGAATTTTATGACTATGGTGAACATATATATCTCCATGAGTGTTATGAGTCATGATCTAAGCGTTTTAAGTGGTGTTTATGTTATGGAAGCATGAAAAATGGTTGATCTAAGTGAATTGAGCTTGCTGATTTTGTCCAGGAACTTTGATCTGTGTTGTAGCACGATTTTGAACACCCAAATGATGTCCCCTGATGTCCTACCTTATATTGTTGGAAAGATAATTGAATGTAGTTTCTGGATATGTAAGATTCATAGCTAGGTGATGTGTGGATTTTTAGTTATGGCCGGAGGAGTGAATGTTGTTTCTGGACTATGGACTGCATAAAGTGACCCCCTTGTGAACCTTGTTTAAACACCTTAAAAAATATTTGGGATCATGGAAAATTAGAGAAGCTAGGAAATACAGTGGTGAAGGCTACCCAAAAAGAATTGGATTAAAATACGAATTTTTGAATTTTATAAAAATGCTAGAGTAAATTTCGCGCAAGGGAAAAAGTCGTTAGTGGAGCATAATTCTAGGAGTAATGGTTATGGTTCAAACGTGGTAACTAAATTAATTCGAGTAAGTGACGAGCGTAAACGAGTGATGTCATGGACCTATAGTGAGGCTAGGGAGTCATAAGACGAAGTCGTTAAGTTAATCTCGTATCCCCTTAAAACCCCGTAATTAGAAAGAAATTGTTAAGGTACTAACGAACGATTATTGCTTATGTATAGATCGTTCGAATTCGCACGCTCGACCACCCCAACCCAACCAAGGCAAGTTTTCCAACCCTAAGTATTTAATTTCAAAAGATTATATTCTTGATTTTACCCATGCAAGTTTACTTTTCAAAACTTATATATAAGGATTTTTCACTGTTGTGTTTGTAGTTCCGAACGTATTATATGCGTATGCTTTATGAGATTATGTTGAAGTTTGAGATATATGCATATGTGTTTGTACACCCTTGAACTTAGAATGAAAATGTTTCTTCGGACAACGACTCTAGCAATAGAGGTCGTAGCGGTCCAAATATACTATTGACCGGGGAGCGGTATATTATTGTATCATGATTAAATTACAAAAACCCGAAAGGTCATTCGGGAAGTATCGTATACTTACGTATTTATTATTTTTACGTTGTTAAAAATACTCAAAAATATCTATCTTGGATTGAAAGCTTATTTTAATTAAATAATTATTTTACTAATTGTTTATATATTAAATCTAAAAATATTATTTATTAATTATCGTTCATTATTTTAAAGACAAAACTAATCCAAGATACCTTCAGCGTTTTCAAACTTGAACTCTTTCGGACCCAAAACATTTTTCGAAAACCCCCGGTCAGCATTTGCTTCTTGTACGTTTTTCAAGAATTACCGAACGACTGAGGTCGAACTTCAACTACTCAAGTTTTCTATCAAAATGATTTTGAAAAGAAAAGAAAAAGGGGACTCTGGCAGGTGTGGGAATCGTTGACGAACGATTCCCGGGATGTGTAAGCGGCCGTGAGCCAGGCGGTCCATCAATTATTATTCCGGCCCAGGTGTTGCCGAAGGATGATTACGGATGTAGTTTTCATCGAGGGTGATTACGGATGTAGTTTTCACCCGAGGATAGTTACGGATGTAGTTTCTATCCTTCTACCGGTAGAGAAGACCCGCGGATTATTGGACTTGGATGTGGCGACTGATCATCGTCAATCCTTGTCAGGTTTTCATGTTTTCTTCCAGTCCCATCCTCCACTTTGGAAAAATACTCAAACACTGCTTCTTGGGCCTAAGTGCCAAGTTGCCGATAGTGTGGTTTTTGATGAGAAAATATTGATATTGTGCAGTATCTAGAACTGCAAGATTTTCTATAAAGATTGGCACGTGTTAGTGCACTCTTGCAATTATTTCAAAAGAATGAAATGTTTTTGAATGAGAAACCTCCTAAGCTAATGGAAGGAAAGAGGTTTTGCAATAACGTATTCCCTGTACAGTATGATAACCGTAGAGTGTTTTGCCAAAAATGATATGCTTATATACATATATATTCAAACTTGAGATATATTGAAATGAGAACCTTGTAAAGGATTCATATGTTATTCTTAAAGCTCCTTAGTGAGTATAAATGTTTTATTCAAACTCGGACATATATATTGTCGAGTTATTTTTTTGTAATCTGAGATATACACCCATACAGTTGGGAACGCTTTCAAAATAAACCACTTTATCATTTTCCAAAATGGTGAACTTGCTGAGCATTATGTAGCTCATTCTTGCTTTATAAAAACTTTTCAGAAAGAGAAGAACTTGGTCGGTTAACTCCGCACCAGCTGAAGAGGAGTAGGAGATTTACCCCGGAGGTGATTTAGTTCCTGAAAAATACTACAGAGTAAGTCTGATAGGTTTTCAACTGTAATAGTAAGACTTGTCTTCAAGTGTAGTTGTATAAGTGGAAGTGCGTAAGATTCTGGATTGTACAGATGAATTGTAATATTTAGTGTTACTTTTGATTATCGTTTCTGAGGCTCTAACTTGTATGTGCGTAAGATTGAGGTCTGGATGGATGTATTGTTGAGTTGTAAAGTTAATACAGGTATGATATGGTTGGATGGTGATGTGACGACCTGAATCTCTGACCTCGGATTTGGGGGCGTCACAGAAATGGTATCAGAGCGATAAGTTACAGTACTCAGAAACGAGAAGTGTTGAGAGTTAAGTCTAAGTAGGAGAATGACATACGAGATCGTAGTAAACTTATTATTGGACTTCCGGAAGAGGTACCGGTGAGTAGAATGGGCCGGAGTGTTACTGGAGGTATTATACTAGGGTCGATAGAATCCTTAGAGACCTTCAGAATGATGAATAAAGGTTTGAGAGTCGTACATGACCTATCATAAGTAATAATGTAGAAAGCAGAGCGAAATCTCAAGAGCAGCTGAGGTAGAGGCGATATTGCCAATATAATTGGATGACTAGGCTGACATAAATTTTGTGGCCCATAGTCCTCCACAGTTTGGGAGGCGGCATTTTAAGAATCAAGAAGTTTGGACTTCCCTACATAATTAGGAGTACTTAGTACTTGGATTAATGAAAGTCTTTTACTTTGGTTATAAGATCCGATTTTCGATAAGTAACGGGTTTCCTTGAAGGATGGTCACTATGTCGTTGTGGATTCCATTACCTTTGATGGCGAATTTTACATGTGTTATACGAGAATGTTATCATAAGACGAGCGTGCTAGATAATTCCACGCATGATTCGGACGCTAGAGCATAGTAGTTCAACTTAGAGAACAAACAAGCAGAATTAACAAAGCGACTCTAGTGAAGTTGAATATGGTTGCAACGAGCGATACAGTGATCTCAGAGTCTACCAAAGGAAGAGACCAGTGAGTCCATACTTGAATTATTTGATAAAAATTTTAGCAGAGACTACGCATATATACTTGTAAACCTATATATTGCTGGTAACGTATGTTCACGTGCACACACACCGCCACTGAACCTATGGACTGCATTGAGATCCCTGAGAGATCTCTTTGATCTGTTCCCAGGGGGAACTGGCCACTTGTGATTCATGTCAGAAGGCATGAAGTAGGACCCTATGGACTTAGCAGGTGTCCCTGAAATGATGTGAAGTTTGGTCTTCAAGATAAAGCACGGAAATGATAGATATATTTGTGAAACCCCAACTCGATAAATGACTTTAAGATGATGATTGAGAGACACACTAGTTGGTGTCTTGTATTACGAAGACGAAGAGATGGAGTTACCCTCATAGTGGTGATAATGAGATGCACGAATGATTATTAACTTATTTTGGTAACTACCGGCTGGTGCACTACTTCATTTTAAACTGTTCACTAACCACGTTACCTCGATTAGTTTATATCAGGTAATCCTTCTAGCTTTCTACTTCAAACTTGTGGAATAACCACCAGTGATATACTTTCTCTAAACCGGGACTCATCCAAAGTATCTTATTTGACCCCCGAGTATTCTATTTGAAGTTTATAATTATTTCGTTCTGCTCAGGACTATTTACACTTCCTTTCAATTATCCAAGGAATGTTCAACAATCGTTTCCTTAATTAATCAATGAATATTCCTAAACGAATATTGATATTTGACTACTTCTTTCATACTTGCATTCTTCAGTCGAGCCCATAAATATTTATCCACTTGTTGAGAACAGGGATGATCTAACATCCAGATATTCCTCATGAGTCCTTTCTCCTATTCAAAATGAGATTGTGCGTCTTACGTTGAAATCATAGTAAGGATATCATTCTGATATTGGTATTCCGAATTTAATTCTATTGTCGGATCTGATAAAGCATGTGTACGGCGGCACCCTTGGGTGGACCGTTTCACTGATAAGTAATATTTGATGAGAGGTTATCGATTGTTCCGATACCTAGAACATTCTCTTCAGATTTTATAGTTTTTTTTTTCAAACTTAATAACTTCTTATTTCCATTCGTTGTCCGAGTAGCCTAAAGTTTCTTCAATGGCTACGATGTTGAAATTCCGTTCTATCCAATTGAAACTGGCTAGTCGTTATGTCAATATGAATGACTAGTTGATTGTTCTAACTACTCAAAATTGTAATGTTGTGAAGAACACCTAGCTAATTGTCCTAGCTGGTGGTGATTTCTCAAACGGGTGAATTAGCAAATTTTGTCTCGCTAGTTTCTAGTGTTTCTTGAAAAGGACTAGTTATTGTTCCACTGGTCCAACTCCCAATTTAATTCATTCCGCAATGCATTTTGCATGTGGTAAAGTATGATGATGAAAGTTTTGACGAATAACTTGATTGAGACCTAGTGAGGTCGCCCACTCGACTTGAACTCTTACCCATCTTCGTATCAGACTTTATATCACTTGAATATTTTATTCTTTCATTCATACAACGAGAATTCATTGAAACCATTGATTACTTGAATGACAAACTACTTCAATCTTTAATTGTCATGGAGTAGAATTTCTTTCTATTGGCTGACCTTCATCAATGCGACTTTAGATTTCCTCTTATTTTTCAAGAGGAAAAGTATTAACCAGATGTAAGAATTGTATAAAGACCGTCTTTATGACTTTTGTATCCAACAATCATTGCCCTCGTGCAACATTCTCTATGATATCACATTACAAGATTATCAGGACATGAAGGAATAAACCTTGTTGTATTCTTTTTGTCCATCCTTACATCTCCGAAAAATCGAGACTCCTAGTATTTGGAACCATCAACATTCTTGGAACATCCAATGTGGAATTCTTATTGAAATTATCTATTGGACCTTGTTATTTTGAAACCATTCCTTTCAAAAGCGATTACTCTAAGGTGAACAGGAGGTACAATTGTGAACCGTTGCACCAATTTGAGATCAAAAACCAAATGTTGTAATTGTGCAGCCAGAGCGTTATGCCGAGTGATTATTTAAAGTAGGATAACATGTCGGGGCATACCACAAGACCTTTAATATTAGTGTGAGGAAAGTTATAGGAAATGATGAGGTGGTTGGGAGTACGTTCCTACCAACCGTTGTCAGGATGTTATAGTAATGAATTCTGGAGTTACCAAGCCTTTTCCTGATCCAAGAAATTCAAATCGATTGTGATGTAAGACATATCCTTAGAGGAAACTAACATGGAAGTGAGATGGACAAGAAAGGAAGAAATATCGTGGCAAGAATGTGAAGCTTTACTTAGCTAAAAGGGAGTGATGCACATAGCGAGACATAATGTTTAAAAGGCCCTTAATAGCAAATGGATGCATGGATATATCCCAATGATCCTTCGAGATTACCACCTAATCAAGTTTATTGGGAATCGCAGCAGCATACAGGCCTCAAGCTGATTGGCGCCAGTTGTGAAAGAGGACGAGCGCATGACATCTTACCTATACCATCGAGAACTGAAACCCTTATCGGAAATGGAGGAATTGTTGACTAGTTAAAGTGCGTAGTTGTTTTTCAAAGATAAGGTTAAAGAGAAGGTTTCACCAACTCCAGATCGACCTCTGTACTGCACCAAAGTCGGCATTTCGCATTAATGTAAACATTATAAATTCTGGTAGTATCATGTGGATTGACTAATGAGTTAGAAGCCTTTATGGATTAATGAACAAAGTTTTGGAATGAAATGAGATATTAGCAACAACCTCGTTGTTAGCTATACTTGATGATAAAAAAAGAGGACTTTAAGAGTCACGATGATGCGTCTTTCAAGAGTTTAAGAGGTGTGCTGATGCAGTAGAAAGGGGATGATAGCCTATACTTCTAAACAACATAAAGGTTGCGGGATAGGATATACTAACCGAGAGTCGGGGATTAGTCATGGTAGCGTTCACGCATAAAACTGAGACGTTAACCTTATGAGAAAAGTGTGAAAGTTTTCCACAAGTGCCATAAGTATATCTTCATATGAGAACTAAACATAAGAAATAGAAGGTGACGAAAGGGAGCAGGGAGTATAATGGAGAAATTTGTTATTTCCCAGGAAAGGCCAGTGTGGTGACCGATACCTATAGAAGGGATTATTCGAAATTGGAATTCGGTCAGTATTGACCAAGAAAATAGAGTATATACAATAAAGATTAATGTTAGAGGAAAATGAGTAAATTATGGGGAAGGACAAAGATGTATAGAGAATTAAGAGAATGTTTGGCAAACGGAGGTGGAAAATGGTATTGGCAAACTATTAAGTACAAACGCGACATGTCAAAAGCAGAATGATAGGGATCTAGTGGATCAATTCCGCCCGTAGAAAAATCTTGAACGTGGACAGAATTATAATGAATTTCATGAGTAGGTCGCCGAAGACCGAGCCAAGAGATGGCCCTAGTTGACTTATAATTGCTGGACCAAGTGAATTACCTACGAGTGACTTTCCATTTAGAAGATTATCGATTTATATACGGAAGAGATGGTGGTGCAATATAAAACTTCTGCAGTGATTACGTCAGATAGAGACTTAAGGGACGAAGAATTATCCAGACGATCGAAGTTATATTTACTGTCGTGCCTTAGATTTCACGGGGCAGTCGAGGATAAAAACTTGTCCATGAAATGAACGTTGTTATCACGATCGTCACCATGCGAACGCAAGTCCGTCTCTTGTAAAGCGTACTACGAGAGAAGAAGTTTCGCTTTTCTTGCGTTACGAAGAAGTCAATGAACGAGGGATATAGTAGCTGAACTGGTTCGACGTGTACCGAAGACTATATAGTATCCACAGCAAGTGGTAACGACCGACGGGAGGCAACATATGCGTGCTAATCAAGCCAAGGAAAATGAGGAATACCGTGCGTAATGACGTTGTCTCAGATTATAGAACACGACCACAAAGTATTCACGGCCCAATGATACAAGGACTCAACACGGATACTATGAACAAGGTAAAAGAGTAACGTATAAGTAGTGGGATAACAATTTTCATTCATAGAACAACCGATAAGGAATACAGGTCGAGGAGAGCATGCGTTGAGAAGCAACATTAAAGCGTTGGTGAGACTGCAATAACCCTAATTTTCATGAATATTCGAACCTGGATGAAAATTAATTTTATGGGTGGATGAGAAATTTTTGCAATCACGATATGTACGAATTATTAAATGAAGATTTCGAATTGATATTACGCCTTTACGGTGCAGACGAGTATATGTAAAAGTCCTTAGTTTTTACAAAACCCATTATTTCGAATGGTCAAATTTTATGAGATATCAAAGGAGTATGAGGTGGGAGACTTCGTGATGCTAAAGGTATCCCCCTGAGAAGGGTTGAGGCGGTTTGGTAAGAAAGGGAAGCTAAGTCTGAGGTTATTGGACCTTTTGAGATTTTGAGGCGTATTGGGAAGTTAGCCTACGAGTAGCCTTGCCCCCAAGCTTGCAGCAAATTCATAATGCGTTTCATGTGTCTATGTTACGACCCTACCACACCGATCATCGGCATGTGATAGAGTACGACCAAGTGGACCTACAACCAGACTTAACATATGTGGAGCAACCCGTAGAAATCATGGATAGAAAAGAACAGGTGTTGAGGAACAAGGTTGTCAAACTAGTGAGAGTGTTGTGGAGGAACCAGAATGTCGAAGAATCAACATGGGAACTAGAAAGCGCAATGCGTGAAAAGCACCCCCAACTGTTTTCAACCTGATTCCGGGACGGAATCCTTTTAAGGAGGGGAGGCTGTAAGAACCCTAACTTTTGGTAATATTTTATTTTATTTAATATCTTGTGGCAATGTCAATGTGGAACCTTTCTGGTCATCCCTGTTGATTAATATAATTGATTGTCTGAGAAACTGTGTTGTTGTATTCACTATGTAAGATAAAAAGGGAGATTGTGAAGGCAAGAGTCGTATTGTTAGTGAGATTTATAAAAGTTGGGATTTGAGAATGATTAGAGTGTTAAAAGATTTATTAAGGATTATGACAAGGAATTATGGACATTAGAGGAATTTACACAATTAGTACTTAAGGAATTATAAGGGAAATCTCTACGCGACAAAATATTATTACGAGAGATTAATTAAGATACGATACGAATTAAGGATTAAATAACAAGCATTGGTGGGAGAATAATATTACAAGGGAAGGAATTACATGCAAGTGCCATGTAACTAGATAGTTAGAAAAAGGAACTAGAAAACATAAAAGCAAAAGTGAATAGTGACTAGCATGATGGGTGATGTACTTAGGGGACAATAGGGCATGGATGCAACCTAGGCTAGCTTGGCAACATGTGACTACTCCTTAATAATGCAAGTCATTCTAGCACTTCTTTTTTTACCATTCCAAAACAAAACAAAGCAAAGACACTCTCCCCCCCCCCTTTGAAAAGCTCTCGGCCGAACCACCTTGGGAGAGAGGGAGAGATTTTCTCTCCAAGATTTCTCCATCTACAACCTTCCTAGGGCTTCCTTGCATCATAGTAGAGGTATGGTATCAATTTCAAAGCCTTCCATCCATTGGTTCTTGAGTTATAATTGTTGGAAGTTTAGAGAAATGTTAACATAAGTTTGCTATCTTTTAGATCTTGCATTGTGAGTGTTGTAGGAGGCCATCTAAGGTGTTTTTAAGTTGTATAAAGATTGTTCAAGGTCTCCAGGAGCTCAAGAAGGTATGAAATCTCAAACCACCCTTGGTTATGTGTTGTTCATGTAGTATGGTAGTAGATCCATGCATTTTAGGGGTTATCTTGAATGTATATGTATTGGATAACATGGATCTTGGGTTTTGATGTTGAGATGGTGAATTTTATGACTATGGTGAACATATATATCTCCATGAGTGTTATGAGTCATGATCTAAGCGTTTTAAGTGGTGTTTATGTTATGGAAGCATGAAAAATGGTTGATCTAAGTGAATTGAGCTTGCTGATTTTGTCCAGGAACTTTGATCTGTGTTGTAGCACGATTTTGAACACCCAAATGATGTCCCCTGATGTCCTACCTTATATTGTTGGAAATATAATTGAATGTAGTTTCTGGATATGTAAGATTCATAGCTAGGTGATGTGTGGATTTTTAGTTATGGCCGGAGGAGTGAATGTTGTTTCTGGACTATGGACTGCATAAAGTGACCCCCTTGTGAACCTTGTTTAAACACCTTAAAAAATATTTGGGATCATGGAAAATTAGAGAAGCTAGGAAATACAGTGGTGAAGGCTACCCAAAAAGAATTGGATTAAAATACGAATTTTTGAATTTTATAAAAATGCTAGAGTAAATTTCGCGCAAGGGAAAAAGTCGTTAGTGGAGCATAATTCTAGGAGTAATGGTTATGGTTCAAACGTGGTAACTAAATTAATTCGAGTAAGTGACGAGCGTAAACGAGTGATGTCATGGACCTATAGTGAGGCTAGGGAGTCATAAGACGAAGTCGTTAAGTTAATCTCGTATCCCCTTAAAACCCCGTAATTAGAAAGAAATTGTTAAGGTACTAACGAACGATTATTGCTTATGTATAGATCGTTCGAATTCGCACGCTCGACCACCCCAACCCAACCAAGGCAAGTTTTCCAACCCTAAGTATTTAATTTCAAAAGATTATATTCTTGATTTTACCCATGCAAGTTTACTTTTCAAAACTTATATATATGGATTTTTCACTGTTGTGTTTGTAGTTCCGAACGTATTATATGCGTATGCTTTATGAGATTATGTTGAAGTTTGAGATATATGCATATGTGTTTGTACACCCTTGAACTTAGAATGAAAATGTTTCTTCGGACAACGACTCTAGCAATAGAGGTCGTAGCGGTCCAAATATACTATTGACCGGGGAGCGGTATATTATTGTATCATGATTAAATTACAAAAACCCGAAAGGTCATTCGGGAAGTATCGTATACTTACGTATTTATTATTTTTACGTTGTTAAAAATACTCAAAAATATCTATCTTGGATTGAAAGCTTATTTTAATTAAATAATTATTTTACTAATTGTTTATATATTAAATCTAAAAATATTATTTATTAATTATCGTTCATTATTTTAAAGACAAAACTAATCCAAGATACCTTCAGCGTTTTCAAACTTGAACTCTTTCGGACCCAAAACATTTTTCGAAAACCCCCGGTCAGCATTTGCTTCTTGTACGTTTTTCAAGAATTACCGAACGACTGAGGTCGAACTTCAACTACTCAAGTTTTCTATCAAAATGATTTTGAAAAGAAAAGAAAAAGGGGACTCTGGCAGGTGTGGGAATCGTTGACGAACGATTCCCGGGATGTGTAAGCGGCCGTGAGCCAGGCGGTCCATCAATTATTATTCCGGCCCAGGTGTTGCCGAAGGATGATTACGGATGTAGTTTTCATCGAGGGTGATTACGGATGTAGTTTTCACCCGAGGATAGTTACGGATGTAGTTTCTATCCTTCTACCGGTAGAGAAGACCCGCGGATTATTGGACTTGGATGTGGCGACTGATCATCGTCAATCCTTGTCAGGTTTTCATGTTTTCTTCCAGTCCCATCCTCCACTTTGGAAAAATACTCAAACACTGCTTCTTGGGCCTAAGTGCCAAGTTGCCGATAGTGTGGTTTTTGATGAGAAAATATTGATATTGTGCAGTATCTAGAACTGCAAGATTTTCTATAAAGATTGGCACGTGTTAGTGCACTCTTGCAATTATTTCAAAAGAATGAAATGTTTTTGAATGAGAAACCTCCTAAGCTAATGGAAGGAAAGAGGTTTTGCAATAACGTATTCCCTGTACAGTATGATAACCGTAGAGTGTTTTGCCGAAAATGATATGCTTATATACATATATATTCAAACTTGAGATATATTGAAATGAGAACCTTGTAAAGGATTCATATGTTATTCTTAAAGCTCCTTAGTGAGTATAAATGTTTTATTCAAACTCGGACATATATATTGTCGAGTTATTTTTTTGTAATCTGAGATATACACCCATACAGTTGGGAACGCTTTCAAAATAAACCACTTTATCATTTTCCAAAATGGTGAACTTGCTGAGCATTATGTAGCTCATTCTTGCTTTATAAAAACTTTTCAGAAAGAGAAGAACTTGGTCGGTTAACTCCGCACCAGCTGAAGAGGAGTAGGAGATTTACCCCGGAGGTGATTTAGTTCCTGAAAAATACTACAGAGTAAGTCTGATAGGTTTTCAACTGTAATAGTAAGACTTGTCTTCAAGTGTAGTTGTATAAGTGGAAGTGCGTAAGATTCTGAATTGTACAGATGAATTGTAATATTTAGTGTTACTTTTGATTATCGTTTCTGAGGCTCTAACTTGTATGTGCGTAAGATTGAGGTCTGGATGGATGTATTGTTGAGTTGTAAAGTTAATACAAGTATGATATGGTTGGATGGTGATGTGACGACCTGAATCTCTGACCTCGGATTTGGGGGCGTCACATGTGCCCTGAAACCAGAGAGTGATTGATCCTTGAGTCTCTGGACTTCATACTTGGTCATGTCATGAACAGGGACCTCAGTTACCAGCTTATCCCCATATTGATTCTTTATGAACTCAGGAATCTGATCCATAATTAAGCTTTGAAGTGCTTCAACCGTCAATTGTTGTGGAACAGACCCTGATCCTGAAGCACTGTCATGGTGCACAGGCTTCAGCCATTGTGACATAAAGTCAGAGCTAGAGCTAGGCAAGCTAGACTCCTCAGTTACAGATGCAACTTCTGTAACTGGATGGATTGACTCTACTACTGGTGTCTCCACAGAAGTGGGATGAGTTACACCAGCAGTTGACACAGGCACAGAGTCTCTAATGAAAACTAGTGGAACCTCTGTGTTTGTGATGGTGTCATTAAGAGATGCCCCAGCATGCATTCCCTCACCATCTAAATGTGGGTCCTGGGTGGTGAACAGGGTGTCATGCACCAAGTCACTTGAGTTCATTGGCTCATCAAGAGAAAATAATTCTTGATGATCAATGCCTTGCTCCTCAATTGCTTGAGTTGCAGGCTGTAAAGAAATATGAGATGAAGATTCTGGAAGAGTAGTGTGTTGTAGAGTAGATTTTGGCAACTCCCCCTGAGATATAGTGGGAGTTTCAAGTATGATGTGCTCTCCACTCAGTGTAGTGCCAGCCTTATCACTCTCATGTGCTGACTCAATACAAGAAGGTGCATTGGGGAGGATGCTTGATTCTATAGATGCACCCTGTTGAGAGGACACATCTAGTGAGCTGTTTGCCCCTGATTTTACAACTTCAGCCATTTGTGTGACTGAAGAGGTGGTCTTAGTTTTCTTCTTCTTCTTTGGCCTTAGTAAGGGTGACTCTGGTTCCTCACTTTCTAGACCTAGTTCAACAGCTAATGCTGCTTCAGATAAAATATTTAAGGGTGCAGACATTACTTCCTTTCTCTTCTTTTTACTAACATCACCCTTTTGAGAGGATGATAAAGTTGGCTCAGTGATTGGTAGAGGGTTGGTTAGCTAGCCCTGGGTTTGCATTTTGTTCTACTTGCTTGGGCTTAGCTAACTCGGACTTAGAGGAAAATGTTGGCATGTTGTGGGGGTAAGTTCTAAACATACTCTCCATATGAGGAGTTATGTTAAGTCTTACATCCACATCATTCCTAGTCTCCAAATTACCAAAAATGAGTTTGGTCATGGATTTAGGATAGCCTATTCTATTTTTATTCATCCCATCTAATTCAATCAATTTATCATCTAAGAAGTTAAGGACAGATTGAATAAAATGAGGGAAGAAAATTTCATTACCTCTCTTGGCTGAATTCTTACCAATTCTCCCATACAGCTCCTGCAGAATGATGAGACCAACGTCTATCTTCTTTCCATAAGCTAAGGCATAGCCTATTTGCTGTGCAGGAGTACTGATTTGGTCATAGCTAGATTTTCTTGCAGTGAAGACTTGAAGAAGTGTAGCAAACACATAACTCCATTCCTTCCTCAAATGCTTCCTGTTCAAGTTGTTCAATCATGCATTTATACTCTGAAACAGACATGTCTATAGTAGTGAGAGATGGTACCTGGGGGTCTGATGGAGATGTGTCATCCTTGGAATTGGCCATCAAGGCATAACTGCAAAATTCTTGCTCCTCTCCATCACTGTCAGAATCATCCCAACACTTCCCTTCAGCTATGTGGGCCTTACCTTGTGTCTGCTTTTTCAGAAAGGCCTCATACTTAGCTTCAAGCTCAAGATAATCTCTATCCTTCTTTTTAGGCTTCTTGCATTCACTGGCAAAATGCCCTAGGTCATTGCATCTATAGCACCTTACAGATGACCTATCCACATGGCTGGTTTTAAACTTATTCTTGTTTGGTTTCACAGGTGCCTTGCTTTTGTTGAATGAATGGTTTTGGGTTTAGGGTTTGAAGGGTTGATTCCTTTTGAATCTGATGTTTGGAAATTTTCTGGCCATGAAAGCATATGAAGTGTTTTCCATCCCATCTAGTTCTTCAAGAGTGTAAAACTCTTCTTCCTCCTTCTCCTCAACAGGTTCACTTACCTCAGGTTCAGTTTCTTCCTTTTCTACTACCTCCTCTATCCTTAACTGACTTGTAGATGCTTCTAGGTCTTGAATAGATTTGTTGACAATCAAGGCACATGATGTGTTTACCATTCTGCCTTGATTGGCTTGGATAGCCCTTTTCTGAAGCAACTCAAGCTCATGAGTTTTTAAAACCCCATAGAGCACATCATATGTAACTTTGTTTAAATCTCTTTCCCTTAGAGAAATGACCCTTTGCTCTAGATGGTTTGGTGAGGATAGCAGAAACTTCATGTTTAACTCCTTGGTACTGTAAACCTTGCCATTCATCTGCAACTCAGTAACTAGCTTGTGAAATATCTCAAACATCTCAGTAATACTTTCCTTGGGCTGTGCCATGAAAGCTTCAAACTGTGTGACCAGTATCTGTTTCTTTTTTTCATTAACCTCATCAGTTCCTTCACACAACACCTCAATGTGATCCCACATTTCTTTGGCAGATGTACATGATGCAATGTTTGCAAACATTGACATGTCCATGGAATCAATGATAAGCAACATGAGGTGGCTGTCAAGAGCAACCTTCTCCCTTTCTGATTCTGTCCATTTTGATGGATCCTTGGCCTCATAAGATCTTGGGATAGTTGTGGTTCTAACAGTCTTCTCTGGTATCTCTTGTTGAGGAACAAAAGGACCATTCTTGAGAATCTCAGGATACAAAGGATGAGAGCCTTTGATGAACAACATCATCTTTATCATCCAGAGGTTGTAATTCTCTTTGTCAAACTTAGGGACCTTCACCGTTCCTGTAGTCTTTGGTGTATTCGAACTCATGATCGTTTTTCTGTTTTTGAATAAACAGCCCGCTCTGATACCACTTGTTGAGTATTGAATACGATAAAAGAATACAGAGGGGGGGTGAATGGATTCTTGAACTTTTCTTTGGCTAGAGTCTATGTAGCAAATAAGTGTTTGTGTGTGCAGAAGTGAAGGTGCAGATAAAGAACAACACAAGACACAGTATCACTTTAATCTAATGTATTATTAGATAAAGGTTGCTACAATCTGTGAATACAAATGATAGTATTCTCAGCTTCGTTTTTCTCAGAGAGATACAGCTTACAACGTATGAAAAACTTGACTCACAAAGTTACAAAGTTAATGACTAAGGAAGTGAGGCTATATCCTTATAGAACATGGATACAACCTACTTACTCCAAATAAGGTAGCTGAACAAATTACTTTCTAGTCTGTCTATCCTTTTTGAGTAAGCGTCCAAACGGTTACAGATTTGACTTTGTAAAGCCTGTTCAGATCCACTTCTTTAGCCCCTTGTCTCTTCTATATCTCTCCAAGCTTCCTTGTAGGCTTTCCAGAGCACGTTACAGATTGTGGTCCATAAAGTGCATTGGCTTGTTACAGGTTTCTGACTTGTACAATTTCTTCAGTATTTTGTCTCCAAGAATGTATTCGAGAAGTGACTAAGTAGGTGATTCGAGAACTTGAATTGACTTGATCGATAACTATGAGTTCTCGAACACTGTTATATTGACATATCGAATTACTTCTCGAATAGCTCTTTTCTTCAGGATTCCTTGAGTTGTCGAATAGAACACTTGACTTGTCGAATCCTTGAGATATCGAATAGCTTTCTGAGTCCTTGAGATATCGAATGGAACTTTGACTTGTTGACTCCTTGAGAACTCGAATACTACTTTGACTTGTTGACTTCCTGAGTTCTCGAATAGAGTACATAGACATATCGAATCTCTGAGATATCGAATGAGATATCGAACAGTGTATTCAGAGATATCGAATAGTGTCTTGAAATATTGAATCCCTGACTTCTCGAATGCTGGACTTATCGAATAGACAAATATACTTCTCGAATTGGTACTTCGGCAAATTCTTCATTTCTTCAAATCCCAACTGTGATTATTTGACAGTCTTTATCTTCTTGCTTGAGGCATGAACCTTGGAACTTCTTTCAAGCATTATTCTAGACTCTATAAGTACAGTTACACAACTAGGATTTGATGCCTACTACAAGTACAATACAAAAAAAAACTCTACAACTAGAGGTTCCCTCAGTTAAGAGGTCATGTAAGTAATGCAAAGCATTACAAACAATTAGGCTTGTTATTAGATGTATATAGGCATGCCTATGTAACTAACAATTTTCATAAAAGAGGAACTTGCAGAAAAATATTGCAATTCTAGTTTCTAACATGTTTCAACACTGCCAACACAGACGGTGTTGCAGAAGATTTCCAATCTTGAAAGATGAACTAATACGGGAGCATTGCCGCGCTAGATGCCCTGACGTTTACGATGATCAGTCGTATGTCATGCATCTCATCAGTCGTTCTCTACATGTAGAAGGTAGCTCCGACGGATTTACTTGTCTACCGCCCTCTGGAACTCCTCAGCCAACGGTTGGGCTTTTGCTGGACCGGCGCCACTCGGCCACTTACGCGTCTCCTAGTTCATTTAACATCCATCACTGTGAAACGTAAAGTTCGTTCCCCTTTTCCCCAAGTATGATACTTGTTGATAAGACTCCACAAGGTAGTCGTATCTAGTTGGAAAGGAAAATTCACCAATATTTCCCAAGCTGCTGCTTGTTAATGGATACCAACTTGTTCCAACATTCTTACCCCGTCGAATGATGAGAAGCTACACAAGATTTAATAGATAAACAACAACCAAGTTGCGAGTGAAAAGAATTGTTTCAACAATCTATGACCTGGTAGTCACAAGGTAAATAACATTTCTCAAGTAAGGTTCCCTTATAATAGAATTGCATGAACAATGCAGTCACTGAGAACCTTCCTTGATAATATAATACTAATAATAAGGTTCTGAAATAGTTTACATAATATTTGAAGCGAGTTAGAAGAAGTAAATAAATATTCCCAAGAATATTTATTAAGTCAAAATATTGAAGGAGTAATTCTAATATAAGATATTTTTTCAAAATAATCCTCGAGTAACTATTCACAAGTAATGTTCATTAAGTAATTAATGAATATTTAAATAAGCAGTACTTCTTAGATAAATAAAGCTCGAATGAATATTCGAAATAATATTCACTGAACAAATAGTGAATATTCAAATTAATTATACTTATCAGGTAATTAAAACTCGAACGAATATTCAAAATAATATTCACTTAACAATTAGTGAAGATTCAATTAATAATACCAATTGAAGGAATAATTACTAAAGGAATATTCGAAACAATATTCGATAATTGAATCGACTTCAAACGAATATTGGAAATAACATTCGTCGAATAAGTGAAGTTCACATGAATATTCCAGATAATATTCATGGAATAACTTGAGTTCGGATCAATGTTCAAAATAATATATGGAGTTTGAATGAATATTCGAGATAATATTCACTGAATAAATAGTGAATATTCAAATTAATAATACTTATCAGGTAATTAAAATTCGAACGAATATGCGACATAATATTCACTGAGTAAATAACTTAAATGAGGGTTCAAAATAATCTTCTAATATTAAATCAACTTTAGATGAATATTAAAGTTAATATTCATCGAGTAAATAAATATCGAATGAATATTCCAAGTAATATTTATCAAATTATCTCAAAGGAATATTCCAATAATATTTGCCAGATAATAAATAGAAAATATTTAATTAATATTTTCCTCTGAAAATAATATCAATATATCAAGAAATACCGACTCCCGGTCTATAATCGAGGAATGAGATTCAACTGCCATTCGCTTAAGGGTCTTAACAATATTCGGCTTATAACTGATATATTATCTATCTAACTTATAAGCCAACATTTAAATCAGGGAACAAGTATCACAATATAACTTTGAAGTAGGCATGCATGCTATGGCATATGTACTATAACAGAAAACATATATATTCACAACAACAAACTTTAATAAGGATTTGAACTTGCCTGGCAATCTTGTAGTGGTAGTGTGCCTCGTGTCAATCCGATGATCTATAAATAGTCACAATAATCGAGGTCAATCACTTAACACTTTTTAAAAGGCTAAGTATAACTTAACTTAAGTCGAAACACGTTTTCAAGTTATCTCGTTAAACACCCTTTAGTGCAACTCTTTTTATTATTACTATGCCCGTCATTCGTTCGCTACTAAGACACGTCGTCATACTTACACTTGGTATATACTTAAGTCGTATAAATTCTAAGGTCGGTCGTTTACGAATAAAGATTATACCTCGAGTTTTATCACCCGTTTTCTAAGTTATAACCAAAGCCATACTTTTAAGGGGTTCGTTCGCGTTTAACCTCGATTCGAACATTTTTATAAAATCGGAAAACAATCCGTTCGACATATGGTTTTCTCTCACACCTTCCTTTTTACCTCTAATATTTTATTATCAAGATTCGCCACTGATTTCCTAGTATTAAAGGAATCCAATTTCAGTTACGAACTTTTGTTTACGGTTTCGAACCACTTTTACGAATTTAATCATAATTCCTAAACCGTAAGTCCATTTCATACGATCTTTTTATCAAAATGAAGCTTATAACAAAATATAGCTTGTCATGTTAGAATACAAAGCTAAAAATTGAGTTAAATCTACTGTGATACACAGTTTCTTAAGGTTTAACGAAAATCGGGCATTACGATGACTATAAATCGAACGTTTCTAAATTGTTAATTCGCGATCAAACATCAACCAAGCCACACCGGGCATACATGTACCATAATCAGTCCATATCACAACTGATCTCACTACCATACACATCATATCTCTTAAATCAATTAAATCTACTACACAATCATGCTTATATCATCATTATAATCATATCGCATCTAAGATCACTAAGAACAATCACAAAACTCAAAGTATGATCTAGGGTTTCAAGAGGGTTATACCTTCCTTGGGGTGTATATGAGTCTAAAAAGCCTTGATCTAGTCCTTAGAACTCCTTACCACCTTAAACTAGCAAGAATCATCAAGAACATAATTAGTGATTTTCGGATCTGCTATAACTCAGTGGAAAGATCATGAAAAACGAGGGCCTTACCGAGGTTTTCTGGACAAGGCTTCTAAAGGAGAGTTGTAGAGAATCTTAACCTCTTTCCAACAAGCTAAAGAACACCAAATTCCATTGAGTGATGAAGGAGATACGGCCGTTTGAAAATAAGTACAGAAGCTGTTACGAATTCTGGCAGTTTGCTTCTTCAACTTGGGGAGGTGATTTGCCTAGGCTATACTACTTGGATTGCTATGAACCTTTGAGCGAATATTTACCATGGGGTGGAGAAGATATGGTCAAAATTTGGTGATTTTATCATGGATATAAATGGAGATATGAATTTTTTCTTTATCCCTTGTTTCTGCTGGACAGTTTGAGAGAGATGGAGTGTTTTGCTTTGTTGCTTGAACAATAATGCATAAAGTGCTTTCCACTTGCTCTCATCTTGTCTAATACACTTTTTAGGATAATATCTAGCTAAAGTAGCTTTATTAAAGGTAGTATGTCATGGATGATGTATTTTGGAGAGACAAGTGTTGTGTTCTTATGGTTGGATGAGGTGATTGATCTAGCTAAGTAGTTTGATTTCCAAGTATGCTATTACTCTTGTAACTACTTAGTTACTTGATGTTATCCACTAGCACATGTATGTATCTTGATCCCCTGCTTGTTTCTTTGTCCGTTTATTGCTCAATTCGTTGATCGTTCGGAGGAATAACTCAATCGTTTCTAGTTAGGGTTTTACCGGAAGCCTTCTTAATATTTATAATACTAATCTCCATCTTTCTTAATACTTATTGAATTTAAATTCCTTAAATCTTTTTAATAAATCCTTAAGTCTTGCAGTGTCCAGGGAAATCTCGGAGAAAATAAAAGTGCTATTTTTCTGAATCCGATGTCGTTTACATACACTTATTTCGCCCTTGGATCATGAATACGAACTCAGAAATCCGTTCTGAATACTTCTATATAGCGTCATCTAATAATATTCTTATTTTTACCAAAAACACTATTCATTCTTTATTCCATCTTTATTCCTTATATTTATAAAAATGTCCTTGTTCTCTTTCGAGCATTCCTTACCCCTTTTACGGAGCCACTGGACTAATAACATATATCGATTTGGATGACATGAGAATATTTCCTCTACTTGGAATTTCCATATCTTATCTTTCTAGGAGATAGATTATTCTAATCTAGGTTGTCAACCCGTTGCATTCTTCCTAACATATAAACCTTGGAATCTGATAAAGTATATTTTACATATATTTTATAGGATTTTATTCCCGCATTTACGGTGCTTTTGTGAATAATCGTGTCGATTTAATTAGTTTTATTTGAGTTTGTTGCAGGAAATAAATAAATGCCAAGTTGGAAGGGATTTGACATTATTTGATGATTTTACGATGTTTTTAATTCGAAGGAATGATTTTATGAATTTATGAGGAGAAAGGATGAAATTTCGGTTCGTTTCTAAGCATTTTGGAGCAGAATTTTGTGATCAACAGGTGCAACTTTGAAAAAAAGAGAACAGAAATATTATGTTGGCCATGCAAATTGCGTGGTGGCCGTGCTATTTAAAGAGTGCAGACAGGAATAAATTAATGGTCGTGCAAAATATGTGATGGGAGTGCAGAATTTTCTGTAAAAAAATTAAAGTATTCAAGGCTGTTTCTTGTGCACACACGCGTGCTTCAATTCTACGCGCCCCACCTGCCGTTTGCATCTCACGCGCGTGCTGTTGTACTAAGAATCCGGCGAGTGCGTGGCACGCACAAGCCAGGAGAGTGGCCAGGCGCTGCAGCGTAGTCGACAAGTACAAACCTGTGTTGGTTTATTTGTTTCTCTCTGGCACCAAAACAAGAAAAAAAGTGGTCCCACGCCTTTGTCCCGTAACTAATTCTAATTGTACAAGAATTGGTATTTAATGGTAACAATGATATTGGCCTGGGAACGTTATAAAAACTGAACGAGGTTATTATTTTTGGGGGGATCGAAAATATTATAATATACACACAATTTTGTAAACACTTTCTTCTGGAGATTTTTGGGAGAATATTTATTTTCTTTGAAGATCAAGATTAAAGGTTTTTCTTCTATTCTTATAATTATGTGTTCAATTATTAATTCTTGTTTTATTAATTCAATTATGAGTGAGTAGCTAATTAATCTAGGGTTAAGTAGAACCCTAGTAATGATTGATGTGTGAATTTCCCAATTCCCCCAATTTGATTGTTTAATTGCTCTTGCTTATTGAGTTGTTTTAATTAGCAATTACAAATCAGACGTGATTATGTGTATTGTTTGAACCAGTATCTAATTATCAGCGAGAGTTGGATTAGATGGTTGTGATTTATCCAATAAGAACATGAAATTCTCCATGAGAATAGGTAGAATGGATTGTTAGGAATTTAGGGTGCTGTAATTAATGTCTCTAAATTGCATGATACCATGAGAATAGGCTTGATTGTATTTTAAGAGAAGCCATTAATACTCGAGAGAGATTATTGGTATTTATAGGGCGCATCTTTCCTGTTGAGCAGCGTACGATTAATTGGGGCGGGAATTCACAATTGCATTAATTCATGCTAGAGGAGACACTTAATTCTGGATGTTTTTAATATTTGATTAATACAAACACAATTCTCTTTAGCATAAGTTTAGTTTAATAATCTCTCAACATTTATTGTGTTACTTGCTTAGCAGAATTAAATCAGAAACAACTAGTGATTGATACGTTTGTCTCTGTGGGATCGACTCTGACTTACCCTACTACACAGTTAGAAGGATTAGTTAGAAATTATTATTTGATAGGCACGCGACAGCCTTGTCAAATTTTTGGCGCCGCTGCCGGGGACAAAGTAGTGTTAGATTAGTTAATTTTGAATTGATTTAGCTAAGTATTTTAGTTGTGTTGCTTCGGCTATTATTCCCTTGTTAATTGATCATCGTTTCTAGTTCTCTTGTTGCATGCACACTCGAAGTTCAGGTACTGAAAACTTAATTGAAATTGATCCTGAAATTGAAGCTACAGCAAGAAGGCAAGCAGGCAAGCGAAGGAAAAACAAGGATAAGGAAATTATGACTGATACAATAGCTAAAGCTCTCAGGGAGCATGGTATGCCAGATGCTACAGGTGTACTCTCCAGTATTGTCAGACCAGCAGTCATAGCTACACACTTTGAGCTCAAGCCTCAGTTCATCCAATTCATCTCCAATGATTCTTTTGCAGGATTGTCCACTGAAAATCCTGTTGATCATCTTGAGAGTTTTCTTGAAAAGTGTGATACAATAAAGCTGACCAATGTTAGTGATGATGCTATAAAGCTGCGCTTATTTCCATTCTCTCTTCGAGATACAGCAAAAGATTGGTTGAAAGATGAAGGACCAAACACGTTCACTACTTGGGATAGTCTTGCGAAGGCTTTTCTACTTAAATTCTTCAGTCAGAAGAAGACCTCTAAGCTCAGGAATGAAATATCTAATTTTCGTCAAGATGATGACGAGTCACTTCATGATGCTTGGAGAAAATTTAAGCGACTTCAAAGACAATGTCCTCACCATGGAATTCCTGACTGGTTGTTGATCCAAACATTCTATAATGGGTTAACACAAGAGTTTCGGAACTTTGTGGATGCTTCTTCTGGTGGTTCTATTATGAAGAAGAGTACTGAGGATGCGAAAGCTTTGTTAGACGAGATAGCGTCTAATGATAATTATCCATACAGTGATCGAAATCATCCTAAGAAAGGTGGTAAGTATGATGTTGATGCTCTAACCATGTTGAATACTACTATGCAGGCTATGGTCAAAAAGATTGAGCAATTGGATGCTAGAAGCACTTCATCTACTGTTGTTTCATGTGAGATATGTGGTGTTGTTGGACACACCAATCTTGCTTGTCAATACAATCCTTCTGGAATGGCAGTTGAGCAGGCTAATGCTCTTTACAATCAGAATCAGAGGCCGCAGTATAATCCTTACTCCAACACGTACAATCCAGGTTGGAGAGATCATCCAAATTTCTCCTACCGGAACAATCAGGGTCAAGCTCAATCTTCACAAAATAATTTTTCTCAGCCTCCTGGTTTTCAGCAAGCTCAGCCTCAGAAATCCAACTTGGAAAGTCTTATGGAAGGATTTATCTCTACTCAATCGAAGAAGAATGAGCACTTCGATTCAAGCATCAATGAGATAAAGGCTCACAACAAAATGATGGAGAACACGATCACTCAAATTTCTCAACAGTTGAGCCAACTTAATAAATCTTCAGGCCAACTTCCTGGCCAAACTGAGCAACCGTCAAGGGGCCATATCAATGCTGTAACTTTGAGAAGTGGTAAAGAATTGAAGGAGCCGGAATTGAAAGTGAGCAAAAATGTTGTGAATGCTAAGGAAGGTGAAGAGGAGATTGCAACTGAGAAACCGATAGAACCAGAGGTCGTGGAAAAAGAAAAGAAAGAATCAGAAGCTGTTCCTCTCAAACCATATGTGCCGCCTGTTCCTTTTCCACAAAGATTGGCACAAGCGAAGTTAGAGAAGAAGTATGGTAAGTTCCTTGAAATTTTGCAGAAGCTACATATCAATATTCCATTCATGGATGCTATCACTGAGATGCCTTCTTATGCGAAATTCTTGAAAGATATTTTGTCAAGGAAGAGAAAAATTGAAGAAAGCTCTACCATCTCATTAACGGCAGAGTGCAGTGCCATCTTGCAAAATGATCTTCCAAAGAAGTTAGCGGATCCAGGTAGCTATTCTATCCCTGTTCAGCTTGGGGATGTCGAAATTAAAAGGGCTTTGTGTGATCTTGGAGCAAGTGTCAGTTTGATGCCACTATCGATTTGTGAACAGCTTCAGATGGGTGAACTGAAACCCACACGTATCTCTTTACAACTGGCAGACAGAAGTGTGAAATTTCCATTGGGAATTCTTGAAGATGTGCCCCTTAAGGTAGGAAAGTTTTATATTCCATGTGATTTTGTTGTCATGGAAATGGAAGAAGATGCAAATATTCCTATCATTCTTGGGAGGCCTTTCTTAGCAACAGCTGGAGCTATCATCGACATGAAAAATGGAAGAATTTCTTTTGAGGTAGGCGAAGAGAAGATGGAATTCAAGCTGCAAAGTACAATGGGACATCCTTCTACGGATGAGTTTGTGAATAGGGTGGATGCACTAGAGGAAGTGATCGACATGAAAGCCAAAATTCTTTTATCTGAGGATCCACTTCAAGCTGTTCTTGAGGGTAATGTTGATGAAGAAAATGGAGAGTGTCAGGGTTACGCGAAGATTTTGGATGCAGCACCTACATATAAGCATGAACATTCTAATGTGCTACAGCATGAGGAAGTTAAGGAGAGTTCCACGCCTCCTAAGGTAGAACTGAAACCATTACCTGCATCTTTGAAATATGTGTTTATGGGCCCTAATGAATCATATCATATTATTGTTAATTCTGAGCTTGATGACATTCAAATTGAGCAATTGCTCACTGTCCTAAAGAAATACAAAAATGTTATTGGGTATTCCATTGATGATATCAAGGGCATTAATCCATCATTCTGCATGCATAAGATTATTTTGGAAGATGAGCAAGCTTCTTCTATTGAGCCTCAACGGAGACTCAATCCTAATATGATGGAGGTGGTCAAAAAGGAGGTTTTAAAACTTCTTGATGCAGGTATAATCTATCCTATCTCTGACAGCAAGTGGGTTAGTCTTGTGCATGTTGTTCCAAAGAAAGGAGGAATGACCGTTGTGAAGAATGATAAGGGTGAGTTGATTTCTACTAGAACTGTGACAGGGTGGCGAATGTGCATTGATTATCGGAAATTGAATAAGGCCACAAGGAAAGATCATTTTCCTCTCCCTTTTATTGATCAAATGCTGGAAAGGTTGGCGAAACATTCTTACTTCTGCTTCTTAGATGGATATTCAGGCTTCTTTCAGATTCCTATCCATCCGAATGATCAAGAAAAGACGACTTTCACATGTCCCTACGGTACATTTGCATACCGCAGAATGCCGTTTGGTCTATGTTGTGCTCCTCCCACTTTTCAGAGATGTATGATGGCAATTTTCTCAGATTTCATTGAAGACATTATGGAGGTTTTTATGGATGACTTCTCAGTTGGTGGAACTTCTTTTGGGGTATGCTTACATAACTTGGAGAAGGTGCTTCATAGATGTCAAGAAGTTAATCTCATTCTCAATTGGGAAAAATGTCACTTTATGGTACAAGAGGGAGTTGTTCTGGGTCATGTTGTTTCGAAGAGAGGCATTGAAGTTGATAAAGCCAAGGTCGAGGTTGTTGAGCGCTTACCACACCCTACTTCAGTCAAGGGGATAAGAAGTTTTCTTGGTCATGCTGGATTCTATCGCCGTTTCATCAAAGATTTTTCGAAGATTGCTCGACCTCTTACTGAGCTTTTGGGTAAGGAGGTACCTTTTGTGTTCACTGATGCTTGTGTTGAGGCCTTTGAAACGTTAAAGAAAGCTCTTGTTTCTGCTCCAATTATACAACCACCAGATTGGAGTCTACCATTTGAGATCATGTGTGATGCTAGTGATCAAGCTATTGGTGCAGTCCTAGGTCAAAGGAAAGATGGAAAGCTGCATGCTATTTACTATACAAGCAAGACCTTGGATGGGGCTCAGATTAATTATGCAACAACGGAGAAAGAATTGCTAGCAGTGGTGTATTCTATGGAAAAATTTCGATCTTATCTCGTTGGTTCAAAAGTTATTGTTCACACCGATCATGCAGCTTTGAGATACTTGATGAGTAAGAAGGATGCTAAACCTCGTCTGATTCGTTGGATTTTGCTTCTCCAAGAATTTGACTTAGAGATTAAAGATAAGAAAGGGGCTGAGAACGTGGTTGCTGATCATCTTTCACGCCTTACTCTTGATGAGGATGATGGTAAATCTACTCCAATTGATGATTCTTTTCCTGACGATCATCTACTTTCTCTTGCAAGTCTAGAGGTTCCTTGGTATGCTGACATAGCTAATTTCTTAGCTAGTGGAACTGTTCCTCATGGTTACTCGTCGCAGCAAAAGAAGAAATTTTTCTATGATGTGAGGAAGCACTTTTGGGATGATCCTTTTCTCTATAAATCTTGTGCTGATGGAGTCATTAGAAGATGTGTTCCGTATAATGAGATTGCTTCTATAATCTCACATTGTCACGATTTGCCAAGTGGTGGTCATGCAAGTACTACGAAAACTGCTGCAAAGATTCTTCAGTGCGGTTTTTATTGGCCAACTCTCTTTAAAGATGTCCACCAATATGTTCATTCTTGTGATCGTTGCCAAAGAACAGGGAATATTTCAAGGCACAATGAGATGCCTCTCAATGGCATTCTTGAAGTGGAGCTTTTCGATGTGTGGGGAGTAGATTTCATGGGACCTTTCCCTCCATCTTTTAAGAACAGGTATATCTTGGTAGCTGTGGATTATGTCTCGAAATGGGTTGAAGCCATTGCATCTCCCACTAATGATGCTCGTGTTGTGAGCAAGTTCTTTAAGAAGACGATTTTTCCTAGATTTGGAGTGCCAAGGATTTTGATTAGTGATGGAGGAAAGCATTTTCTCGAAAATCGTTTTGAAGCAATGTTGAAGAAATATGGAGTTTATCATAAGGTGGGACTTTCTTATCATCCCCAAACCAGTGGTCAGGTGGAGATCTCTAACCGTGAAATAAAGAATATCTTGGAGAAGACAGTCGCAAAATCAAGGAAGGATTGGTCTATGAAGCTTGATGATGCACTTTGGGCTTATAGAACTGCGTTTAAGACACCTATTGGGACAACTCCGTATAGATTGGTTTATGGAAAAGCATGTCACCTTCCCGTTGAGTTAGAGCACCGTGCATTTTGGGCTATCAAAGGTCTGAATTTTGATATGTTAGTAGCGGGTGAGAAGAGACTTCTACAACTTAATGAGCTAGATGAGCTTCGTTTTGAGGCTTATGAAAGTTCTAAGCTTTACAAAGAGAAAACAAAGAAGTGGCATGACAAAGGGCTGTTACGAAGAGAATTCAAGGAAGGGGAGTTAGTTCTTCTATTCAATTCAAGGTTAAGACTTTTTCCCGGAAAACTTCGTTCTAGGTGGTCAGGTCCGTTCAAGGTACGCAAGGTTTTTCCCTATGGTGCAGTTGAATTGATGAATAGCCATGGAGAGTCATTCAAGGTGAATGGGCAAAGAGTAAAGCACTATAGAGCTGGTGAACCAATTAACGAGGAGGTGGATATTCTGTTGTCTTCTCCTTCTGCTAAATGATTGATGAGTCGGTGTCGGGCTAACGACGTTAAACAAATGCGCTACTTGGGAGGCAACCCATGGATTCTGTATACTGTGGAGGACTGGTGCACTTCATGCTTCGGCATAGGGGAGTATTTCTTTCCTTCTTGTTATTAGTTGATATTCTTAGTATTGTGCCATTGAGGACATTGCCACATTTAAGTGTGGGGATGTGCTTTGTTGTAGTAGCATATTAGTAATAAAAAAAAAAAAAATAAAAAAAAAAAATAAAAATGAAAAATACCAAAAATAATTCTAGTCATGCAATTTGATTAGTTGTATTTTGCTAAATACACCCATGCATGCGTAGGAATCTTGTGTTTATGGATGCTTTTGATTGAGAAGTGATATGTGATGTTCTTGTGCACACACTTACACTAGCAAGTAGAAATTAGTAGACTTATTGAATGTGCTAAATGATTAGAATGACATGAATATGTGCAAGGTAATTTGGTCTATATGCTTTGAGTACAAGTAGGTGCGTTAGAGAGACTGTTATTTGGGATTGATTATGTTTTGTCACACCAAGCGAGTTTTGAGCCTATATGCACATCTTTTGCATGATTATTCGTTTGTTTGAGTGTCCACTTGTCGTTTGCATTGCTAGTACTTGCTTGAAGTCTTTTCTAAGATGCATGACATTAATTGATGATAAGATGATAAAGGCAATAGGATAACCTCATATTTCCTATATTTCCAAACCATTTATACATGATCCATTAGTTAACCCTTTGAGCCTAATCTTATTCTTTCGGTGACACGCCAAGTTACTTGCCATTATCCTTTTTATTCTATTGGCCTTGCATTAAATTTGAACCCAATTGTCAAAGGCTAGTATTGTTCGTAAGGGAGTGATAAGGTGTGTATAAAAGGGGGGTTTTTATTGATGATCATAACTTTGGGGGAATATTTGGGGTTTAGTTCATAGCTTGATAGTCGAAGTTTGAAATCATGTTTATGGGATCGTTGTTCTTGCTATTATTTTGCTCTCTAGAAAAAGAAAAAAAATAGAAAAATAGAAAAAAAAAAAAAAATAAATAAATATGAGAGCATTCTTATCTTTTGTGATCCTACTTTGTTTCGACTATTCAAGTTGTTTATAAATAAAAGTTCAAGTGTGGGGAGGTAATTAGTGGTTTTAATAAGTATGAGGGTTGTTTGAAATTTATTGTCAGGTACTAGCTTTTGACTTAACCTTCTTTGGCTTTCTTGACATACCTTGTCCCTAGCCCCGTTACAACCTTAACAAAGACCTTTTGATTGTCATTGATGATGTATGTTGCATTAAAGGTTAGATTGATAACAAGGACGAAGCATGTTTATGATATTGTTGGAGTTGAGTGAAACACTTACCAATTGTTTTGAGTGAATATTCTTGGTGAGTGAAGGGTGAGTTTTTGCTTTTGGCATAGGAGATCCCAGATTTTGTCTCAAAGATGTGCTCTTGTGTGCTTAGCATGTTTACCAACCTATTCTTACATTTGACATGAATTTCTATGATTTTATGCATCTTCTTTGAGTAGACTACGTGGATACTTGCACTTTAGACACCAAGGCATTGCATTTTCATTTTGATTCTTAAGCTGATGTGACATGAGAGGACTTGTGTGTGTGGTGTTATGTTGGCATTAATCTTTTGCATGGTTGGATGAATTTTGTGGGTATATTCACTATAAACCCTCACGAGACCTTACTCGTCCACTAGGGCTACCTAGGGGTTTAAAGGGCTTGTTGCATATGCCAAATGCAACCGTGATCACCTACGGAAGTGGTACTAATTAGTTAGTATAATTATTATGTTAGTTTGCACGAGGACGCGCAAAGTGCTAAGTGAGGGGATATTTGATAAAGTATATTTTACATATATTTTATAGGATTTTATTCCCGCATTTACGGTGCTTTTGTGAATAATCGTGTCGATTTAATTAGTTTTATTTGAGTTTGTTGCAGGAAATAAATAAATGCCAAGTTGGAAGGGATTTGACATTATTTGATGATTTTACGATGTTTTTAATTCGAAGGAATGATTTTATGAATTTATGAGGAGAAAGGATGAAATTTCGGTTCGTTTCTAAGCATTTTGGAGCAGAATTTTGTGATCAACAGGTGCAACTTTGAAAAAAAGAGAACAGAAATATTATGTTGGCCATGCAAATTGCGTGGTGGCCGTGCTATTTAAAGAGTGCAGACAGGAATAAATTAATGGTCGTGCAAAATATGTGATGGGGGCAGAATTTTCTGTAAAAAAATTAAAGTATTCAAGGCTGTTTCTTGTGCACACACGCGTGCTTCAATTCTACGCGCCCCACCTGCCGTTTGCATCTCACGCGCGTGCTGTTGTACTAAGAATCCGGCGAGTGCGTGGCACGCACAAGCCAGGAGAGTGGCCAGGCGCTGCAGCGTAGTCGACAAGTACAAACCTGTGTTGGTTTATTTGTTTCTCTCTGGCACCAAAACAAGAAAAAAAGTGGTCCCACGCCTTTGTCCCGTAACTAATTCTAATTGTACAAGAATTGGTATTTAATGGTAACAATGATATTGGCCTGGGAACGTTATAAAAACTGAACGAGGTTATTATTTTTGGGGGGATCGAAAATATTATAATATACACACAATTTTGTAAACACTTTCTTCTGGAGATTTTTGGGAGAATATTTATTTTCTTTGAAGATCAAGATTAAAGGTTTTTCTTCTATTCTTATAATTATGTGTTCAATTATTAATTCTTGTTTTATTAATTCAATCATGAGTGAGTAGCTAATTAATCTAGGGTTAAGTAGAACCCTAGTAATGATTGATGTGTGAATTTCCCAATTCCCCCAATTTGATTGTTTAATTGCTCTTGCTTATTGAGTTGTTTTAATTAGCAATTACAAATCAGACGTGATTATGTGTATTGTTTGAACCAGTATCTAATTATCAGCGAGAGTTGGATTAGATGGTTGTGATTTATCCAATAAGAACATGAAATTCTCCATGAGAATAGGTAGAATGGATTGTTAGGAATTTAGGGTGCTGTAATTAATGTCTCTAAATTGCATGATACCATGAGAATAGGCTTGATTGTATTTTAAGAGAAGCCATTAATACTCGAGAGAGGTTATTGGTATTTATAGGGCGCATCTTTCCTGTTGAGCAGCGTACGATTAATTGGGGCGGGAATTCACAATTGCATTAATTCATGCTAGAGGGGACACTTAATTCTGGATGTTTTTAATATTTGATTAATACAAACACAATTCTCTTTAGCATAAGTTTAGTTTAATAATCTCTCAACATTTATTGTGTTACTTGCTTAGCAGAATTAAATCAGAAACAACTAGTGATTGATACGTTTATCTCTGTGGGATCGACTCTGACTTACCCTACTACACAGTTAGAAGGATTAGTTAGAAATTATTATTTGATAGGCACGCGACAGCCTTGTCAGAATCTATATCCATTCAACACTCATTCATTAGAACTGTTACTACCTTGGGGTCGGAATCATTGTTCCTTCTTTTCTCAACACTTAATAAAAAGTTTTAATTCTACCGAAAATTTGGGTTCTTACAGTCTCCCCTCCTTAAAAGGATTCCGTCCCGGAATCAGGTAGAAGACAATTGAGTACTTGTTGGTTATTTTACTTTCCAGTTCCCTAGTCAATCCTTAGTCAATCCCAATCCTTTTTCAACACATCTTACTAGAGCTACAATACATCCTTTATCCTTTTTCATTAATCTTCGCTACTTTTCGTACAATACACTACCCGGTTTCTGCTCTTACCCAGTCATATGCTATTTTCCTTATTGGTATCGGTAATGACTTTGGTATCACTATCGCGTTGCGAATTCAGAGATAACCTCACTCGTAATTACGCATTTCCTAATCGCTTTAATCTTCGCAATCTCGATCAATATATAGAATTAGAGGAATTTATTGAGAGATCACTATGATCAATGAACATTCGTCCTATTGCATAGTTAGTACAGAAGGTGGCCAGCCTTTAGTACTTGACAAGCAATTTAGACAAGTTATGGTATTCCACTTAGACTCCTATCACATAGACAGGTAGTCACATAGCAGTACCTCCCCTCCTTGGGTTGTTCTTCTCAATTTAGAAGAAGATAAATAAGAGAAAATAAAAGAAAAGAATTTCAGAGAGTTGTAGAATTTTTCTTTTCATGATTGTCAAATATCATACTTAAAATTTACCTCTGAACTATAGAGGTTTATTAGAGAAGAAAAATAATCGTAATCGTATAAAATACCACTATATCGAATCTCACGTGCCAACATATCCTCGCTGCAACACTCATCGTCGGAAAATCTTTCAACCTCTCAGGTTAAATCTTAGATTTCTCGCTTGACATCATAGTTAATGACATTCCACGCCACTCTACTGACTCTTTCATATTCACAATACTAACACTATCATGTTGTCATCCCGAGAGTTCGTTAGAAATTCCATTCATAACATTCCTTGCTTCTCATTTCATAATTATCTCCCAATCTTTTCTTTATCAATCACATCCTTCGTATTATCTAGTTCTTATTTACTTCTGTTGCTTAACTCCACCGTCATCTCATTAGTGGGACACTCGTCACCTTTACTCAATACGCATTACACGTTTGAGGTCAAACTTTCCTTTGTTCAACCATTTAGATTCCCACTTTCTCGATCCATGAGTCTCTTTATTACTCAATCAATCTATTCCAAATTTCCTCAAATTCTCCCAACTTAAAGGGGTTAATCTTTATGTCATTTATGCTTTCAATTTCAGCTTTCCATTGTGACCAATAATTACAATGTCAATATCATACTTTTCTTACCTCATTACTGGGGTTTCTCAGGAGTCCGCATATCTACTCCCTTATTGATTCCTCAACTCTATATTCATCTCTATCAGTTACTTGTTTCCATTTCTACTATAATCACTCTATGAACCATCATAGCCTAATCATTTATCGCAATATCACGTTATTCCAAAATTTAAAATATCCGAGATAAACCTGGATGATTTCTCTAACTTAGATTCAGTCCCGACACTTCCACAGTCGTTATCACCTAAATTTCTCAGAAGAATCACCACCACATTAATGTAGCCCAGGGTTGAATCACCATCGCTTGTCGTTTATGTAGTGCTTTAATAGCTAACCTTACGGATTTCATAATTGCCAATTCAAGATCCTCTAGGAAAACAAAATAATCACTATTCCCTATCCATAAGGAACGCTTCCTGAACTTGACGTAGATATTACATGAAGCAGATAAAATTACAGAAGAGCTTCCAGCATAGCAGCTGGAACAGGCTGGTGAGATTATTAATCATATGTCTCCAGTAGAAGACTAGAAGCTTAGCGGTTTGCTTAATCACTTGCCAACCTCATAATTCTCTATCTTGTTTGCACAGAAATACACCAACATAAACTTGCTTGTCATTCATCATCATGCCAATTAGCTTATCAATATCAGTACCAATCTATCTTCTGTATTCAGTCATCCCTTATTACCTCATCTCTCCTCCCTCTTTATAAAATAAAGGAGAGTCGCTTTGGGGAATTTGGTCTGGCCTGTCGCAGAACCTTCTAGATTCGGTAATGCGTTGCAAACAAAATCAGGAATCGAATGTTTACTTAAACTATCCTTATAGTTGATCCTCCCACAATCATCAAGGGAACGTAAATTCCTCCATCACCTTCTGACCTTCAAGGCCCTTCTCATTATCACGCTATTTCTTTGGTATGAGCATTTATACTTACTCCCTTTTACTTAAAGTGTCGGCCACTTCATTGGCCTCTCCTGAATATAATAATTTCTTGAAATCAATGTTTTCTGGATCTATTCCAATTTAGGGTGGAAGCATCCTCCCTTGAACTCTGCTAAATGAGAGAAAACATATTTCAGTCTTTTTTTTTTCTTCCAAAAGTCATTGCTTCCACCTTTCTGTGTGAACTTTATCACGGTTACTCCCATTCATACCTAGGATATTCCTCATCTTAGTCCTTTCTTATTTTAGGATAATCTCAACCTTATTGGTTCAATCCATACTTTCTCATGGTTCCACACATGCTTCATCTGGCCTTATTGTTAATATGTCATACATTCCTTACCAAACTTCCCTTTTGAAGTTTAGAATATTATCTCTTCCCTTATAAGGTTTCTTAGGCCATCCTCATCATTCTTCCTGTATTTTCTGGGTACAGGATATATCAAATTATCATTCATCGATTCTATAACAATTCTGTCTATGTACTTTTCAAGACTCCTTGCAATGAATCCTTAAACGTTATTGCTACCTTGGTCAATCCAATATATATCATCTGAATTCACAATGCCTTTATTAGGGGTAATGCCATTCTCAGTCCTAATACATTCATGGAATCTATTAAAATCCATCATCATGTATCTCAATTCATTTTACATCAAAGTTCTCCCGGTTGGCGCTTGGTTAGAAGCAACCCTGCTTTTTCCTTTCATTACTGGTCTAGTCATTTGATAATCCTTTGTGACTTGGCCTCAACTAGCCGCACTAAGATATGTGAGTTTAGGGGTTGGCTAATAGCATTACTTTTCTATCAATTTCTGGCATAGTGCCTTCTTCTTTGATACCTTTTTTTATCTTTTCAAAACTTTACTCCATATAAGTCTCAATCGACTTCTCGGTACCATCTCCGGTCACCTATCATTTACTTTTATCTTTTCAACTATTCTTATTAATTCCACGTGCCACAAAAGCTTAACACTTCTGGCATAACAACCTTTTCATTTAAGTCAATCCCAGAATTTCTCAGTCCGGCTTGTTTCTTAATTACATTTCCCTTTTTCCGTCCAATCTCAACTTCATAATTTTATCTTTATAATTAATCGTAATAATCGAGGTCTGTCTACCAACCCGTATAGCGGCTACCTTACCCAATCCATAGGGTTCGCTCCAGTTTCCACGCTCTTCAGTGACGTATTCTGATAATCAGAAAGACAAGGTTTGCCAAAATTCGTCGAATTCCCTTCCAGAATTAGGGAAATTTCAGTCAATCTATCCACCCACTAGTAACACTAAGAAGATCCATTTCGATACCCGAAGAATATTTCTAGGAACATCCAAGCGGGTCGAACCATAAACAGTTATAATAATGAAATGATTGACATAAAGTTGGGAGTTTAACCATTGGAAAGAAATCAAATATATACCTCCCCTAGAAGGGGAATCAAAAGTTTCAAACTAAAACATACCACACCTCCCCGATACATATTCGTCCTAATAGTCGATACTACTGAATACCGGTCTATCTAACAACTAGTTTCAGAAGGAACACTATCGTCGAGTTAGTCATTCCACAAAATTGGCACTACCAAGGCCATCCGAATATGGTGAACCGTGTTGTCCAAATATATTCAAAATTACACTATCGTGCTGCATAAGCACAGTGCCTAACCCTGTATGAGATGCATCATAAAATATCACAAAGTTTTCCTTCTTTCATTTAGGCGACGCCAACGCTGGGTCGTCACCAATTTCATCTTTAGCTCCAGGAAGATTTTCTCCTGTTTTATCTTGTACATTCAAACTTTTAGTCTTGCTAATAAGTCGGGTTACGGGACTGCACTCTTTGTAAAGTCCTGAGCAAATCTTTGGTAATACCTCGTGAATCTTATGAAATTTCTCACCTTTGCCGGTGTGGTTGGCCTTTCTCCATTTGAAACTATCTTTAACTTGGCGGGGTCGACCAACACTACTCACTATTGATCATATGTCCTATTAACTGGACTTCATTTTGCCAAAACTCTTAATTACTTTGAGAACTTGGCCTACACCTGTTCTTTCAAGTTTCATTTAAAAGCATTCTCAATTACATCTTAACCACTGATCGCCTTACCTAATACATTTACGATTCAGTGTCGGAATAAACTTAAGGTAACTACCATAATCCATTCAAGGAAAAGAAGGAATTTAATATTCCTTTGAATCACATGCATCTAATGTTTCTGGTTCCTCATTCACTGAATTGAACTAAAGTTATACTTGGTTCCTGACGATAGCCTCATTACTAGTTTATCATAGACTCACTGGTCTTCTCTTCTTGTAGGTTCTGAGATCATTGTCTCGCTTACTACTTCCTTATATACTTTATCCAATCATGCCATCACCTTCCAATGTCTTTATTTTCTAAGTTGATCCATTCATAAAATGGACATTCCCTGAACCAAACCACCTCATCAATTCTCAAGTTGACTTCATAAATTATAACCTATGAAATCTGCCTTCTCATGGCGAATTGCTATTGACAATATTCAAACTAAACCCATTTACCAGATGATATTACACTTTTTGCCTCTATCTCAATTGTTCCTGGGACTCTACTTCCCAACATATATCGATGTATTTGATAATTATGCATCATTCTACTCTTTTCTCATTAATCTGAAAGTCTCTAAGGATTCTTATCGAACTCCATATAAGATCTCAAGCAATCCTTCCAATTTGTCTTAATTGCTGGTACTTCATCCGGCAGTCCGGCTATGAATCCAATATGCCTCTTTAATTCTCTTAATAATATCTCAGTTCTCTATGTACACTTCTCTGAGCACTATACCTTAACTCTTACAGTCTCTCTGGCTACAACCCTCATTTCCTCAAGGGTAAACTCCTTATCCCTAACAGGTTTCTCCTCTTTAGCTGAAACCTCCTCCTGGTTCTCAGTAGAGTATTCCGTCGAATCAACAAGCCGATCACCAACATATAATAAAGCATCACCGTGCTGCTACACGTACGCCTCAAGGTCTGCCGCCTTACAAGTCGACACGAGAACGAGCTAAGTTACTATCATGATACTTAAGAGTTCCCATAAGGGTTTTATATGTCAGTACTACATTAAGTAGTCCGACTATGAACTTGGCAAGAGTTCTTATTATCTTAATGAATTTATTGTTTTAACGTCGCATCATCTCTGGGATTTATAACGTATCGCTCTGATACCATTTCTGTAACACCCCCAGATCCGGGTCAGGGATCTGGTCATTACGGACTCAATCTCCATCCACAAAACCAGCATAAAAATAAAATTACAACCTTGTGACCCAAAACAACAACATAAAACACACCCGTTATAGTCCCAGAGATGAAATCAGAGTAACTACCAAATTTTATTAATCACAAGATTGGGTTCTTACAACCCAAAAGATTTACAATTTAACTATTACATACTCTTTGCCATCCATTTGTATATGTCATATAATAAATACATTTGATACTCAAATGCTAACATCTAGCATACCAATGACTACCTCTTCAGTAATGGTAGCTATGATCTTAACTGCTATTCCTCTGACGGCTGTCACCTGCTTGTGATGAATGCGCCTTGCGCGGGCCATCTGATCTAGATGTTGTTGTGATATAAATAAATAAAGCAAGGATGAGCAATAGCCCACCAACAATAATATAACTGCATAGTGATATATATGACAGTTCAAAAGTATATTTTGAAACCATATGCCATGCATTAACGAAAAGAGTGCCAGATCAATATAAAGGATGAAGTTACAAGGTAACTCAAAACATATATTTTTCGTGGAAGTATCAGCTATGTCAAGATAAGCAAGATACCATCATTTTCATAAAAGAGGAACTTGCAGAAAAATATTGCAATTCTAGTTTCCAACATGTTTCAACACTGCCAACACAGATGATGTTGTAGAAGATTTCCAATCTTGAAAGATGAACTAATACGGGAGCATTGCCGCGCCAGATGCCCGGGCGTTTACGATGATCAGTCGTATGTCATGCATCTCATCAGTCGTTCTCTACATGTAGAAGGTAGCTCCGACGGATTTACTTGTCTACCGCCCTCTAGAACTCCTCAGCCAACGGTTGGGCTATTGCTGGACCGGCGCCACTCGGCCACTTACGCGTCTCCTAGTTCATTTAACATCCATCACTATGAAACGTAAAGTTCGTTCCCCTTTTCCCCAAGTATAATACTTGTTGATAAGACTCCACAAGGTAGTCGTATCTAGTTGGAAAGGAAAATTCACCAATATTTCCCAAGCTACTGCTTGCTAATGGATACCAACTTGTTCCAACATTCTTACCCCTCGAATGATGAGAAGGTACACAAGATTTAATAGATAAACAGCAACCAAGTTGCGAGTGAAAAGAATTGTTTCAACAATCTATGACCGGGTAGTCACAAGGTAAATAACATTTCTCAAGTAAGGTTCCCTTATAATAGAATTGCATGAACAATGGAGTCACTGAGAACCTTCCTTGATAATATAATACTAATAATAAGGTTCTGAAATAGTTTACATAATATTTGAAGGTCGAAGATGATATCTGAATGAAGTAATTTGTTTTTAAAGCGAGTTAGAAGAAGTAAATAAATATTCCCAAGAATATTTATTAAGAGCATCTCCAATGGTAGAGACTAGTTAGGTAAAATTCAAAATTAATTACCATAAATAATAATTATAAAGAATGTGTAAAAAAAATTGCACTCCAATGGGACAAAACCCTTATCTATAATTATAGATAATCTCTTGATGTTGGCTATATTTGTCGAACCTCTAGAGACCTGTAGTGAATTGCCACATCATTTATTTCTATATTAAAATTATATATTCCATTAATAACAACTTGAAATATTAAATACATACCATTTTTAAAATATAGCCAATCATTATAGCCAATACCATCGGAACACAATGTCTTACAGGTTTGACAAATTTTACATAATCAATATTTTATGTAATTTAGCCAATCATTTTTAGCTAATGCCATTGGAGATGCTCTAAGTCAAAATACTGAAGGAGTAATTCTAATATAAGATATTTTTTCAAAATAATCCTCGAGTAACTATTCACAAGTAATGTTCATTAAGTAATTAATGAATATTTAAATAAGCAGTACTTCTTAGATAAATAAAGCTCGAATGAATATTCGAAATAATATTCACTGAACAAATAGTGAATATTCAAATTAATAATACTTATCAGGTAATTAAAACTCGAACAAATATTCAAAATAATATTCACTGAACAATTAGTGAAGATTCAATTAATAATACCGATTGAAGGAATAATTACTAAATGAATATTCGAAACAATATTCGATAATTGAATCAACTTTAAACGAATATTGGAAATAACATTCGTCGAATAAGTGATGTTCAAATGAATATTCCAGATAATATTCATCGAATAACTTGAGTTCGGAACAATGTTCAAAATAATATATGGAGTTTAAATGAATATTCGAGATAATATTCACTGAATAAATATTGAATATTCAAATTAATAATACTTATCAGGTAATTAAAACTCGAGCGAATATGCGACATAATATTCACTGAGTAAATAACTTAAATGAGGGTTCGAAATAATCTTCGAATATTAAATCAACTTTAGATGAATATTAAAGTTAATATTCATCGAGTAAATAAATATCGAATGAATATTCCAAGTAATATTTATCAAATTATCTCAAAGGAATATTCCAATAATATTTGCCAGATAATAAAAATAAAATATTTACTTAATATTTTCCTCTGAAAATAATATCAATATATCAAGAAATACCGACTCCCGGTCTATAATCAAGGAATGAGATTCAACTGCCCTTCGCTTAAGGGTCTTAACAATATCCGGCTTATAACTGATATATTATCTATCTAACTTATAAGCCAACATTTAAATCAGGGAACAAGTATCACAATATAACTTTGAAGTAGGCATGCATGCTATGGCATATGTACTATAACATAAAACATATATATTCACAATAACAGCCTTTAAGAAGGATTTGAACTTGCCTGACAATCCTGTAGGGGTAGTGTGCCTCGTGTCAATCCGGTGATCTATAAATAGTCACAATAACCGAGGTCAATCACTTAACACTTTTTAAAAGGCTAAGTATAACTTAACTTAAGTCGAAACACGTTTTCGAGTTATCTCGTTAAACACCCTTTAGTGCAACTCTCTTTATTATTAGTATGACCCGTCATTCGTTCGCTACTAAAACACGTCGTCATACTTACACTTGGTATATACTGAAGTCGTATAAATTCTAAGGTCAGTCGTTTACGAATCAAGATTATACCTCGAGTTTTATCGCCCGTTTTCTAAGTTATAACCAAAGTCATACTTTTAAGGTGTTCGTTTGCGTTTAACCTCGATTCGAACATTTTTATAAAATCGGAAAACGATCCATTCGACATGTTGTATTCTCTCACACCTTCCTTTTTACCTCTAATATTTGATGATCAAGATTTGCCACTGATTTCGTAGTATTAAAGGAATCCAATTTCAGTTATGAACTTTTGTTTACGGTTTCGAACCACTTTTACGAATTTAATCATAATTCCTAAATCGTAAGTCCATTTCATACAATCTTTATATCAAAACGAAGCTTATAACATAATCTAGCTTTTCATGGCAGAATAGAATGCTAAACAGTGAGTTAAAGCTACTGTGATGCACGGTTTCTTAACGTTTAACGAAAATCGGGCATTACGACTGTTATAAATCGAACGTTTCTAAATTGTTAATTCGCGAACCAAGCCACACCGGGCATACATGTACCATAATCAGTCCATATCAAAACTGATCTCACCACCATACACATCATATCTCTTAAATCAATTAAATCTACTACACAATCATTCTTATATCATCATTATAATCATATCGCATCTAAGATCACTAAGAACAATCACAAAACTCAAAGTATGATCTAGGGTTTCAAGAGGGTTATACCTTCCTTGGGGTGTATATGAGTCTAACAAGCCTTGATCTAGTCCTTAGAACTCCTTACCACCTTAAACTAGCAAGAATCATCAAGAACATAATTAGTGATTTTCGGATCTGCTATAACTCAGTGGAAAGATCATGAAAAACGAGGGCCTTACCGAGGTTTTCTGGACAGGTCTTCTAAAGGAGAGTTGTAGAGAATCTTAACAGCTTTCCAACAAGCTAAAGAACACCAAATTCCATTGAGTAATGAAGGAGATACGGCCGTTTGAAAATCAGTACAGAAGCTATAACGAATTCTGGCAGTTTGCTTCTTCAACTTGGGGAGGTGATTTGCCTAGGCTATACTACTTGGATTTCTGTGAAACTTTGAGCGAAAATTTGCCCATGGGGTGGAGAAGATATGGTCAAAATTTGGTGATTTTATCATGGATAGAAATGGAGATATGAATTTTTCTTTATCCCTTGTTTCTGCTGGACAGTTTGAGAGAGATGGAGTGTTTTGCTTTGTTGCTTGAACAATAATGCATAAAGTGCTTTCCACTTGCTCTCATCTTGTCTAATACACTTGTTAGGATAATATCTAGCAAAAGTAGCTTTATTAAAGGTAGTATGTCATGGATGATGTATTTTGGAAAGACAAGTGTTGTGTTCTTGTGGTTGGATGAGGTGTTTGATCTAACTAAGTAGTTTGATTTCCAAGTATGCTAGTTACTCTTGTAACTACTTAGTTACTTGATGTTATCCACTAGCACATGCATGTATCTTGATCCCCTGCTTGTTTCTTTGTCCGTTTATTGCTAAATTCGTTGATCGTTCAGAGGAATAACTCAATCGTTTCTAGTTAGGGTTTTACCGGAAGCCTTCTTAATATTTATAATACTAATCTCCATCTTTCTTAATACTTCTAGAATTTAAATTCCTTAAATCCTTTTAATAAATCCTTAAGTCTTGCAATGTCCAGGGAAATCTCGGAAAAAATAAAAGTGCTATTTTTCTGAATCCGATGTCGTTTACATACACTTATTTCGCCCTTGGATCATGAATATGAACTCAGAAATCCATTCTGAATACTTCTATATAGCGTCGTCTAATAATATTCTTATTTTTACCAAAAACACTATTCATTCTTTATTCCATCTTTATTCCTTATATTTATAAAAATGTCCTTGTTCTCTTTCGGGCATTTCCTTACCCCTTTTACGGAGCCACTGGACTAATAACAAATATCGATTTGGATGACATGAGAATATTTCCTCTACTTGAAATTTCCATATCTTATCTTTCTAGGAGATAGATTATTCTAATCTAGGTTGTCAACCCATTGCATTCTTCCTAACATATAAACCTTGGAATCTATATCCATTCAACACTCATTCATTAGAACAGTTACTACCTTGGAGTCGGAATCATTGTTCCTTCTTTTCTCAACACTTAATAAAAAGTTTTAATTCTACCGAAAATTTGGGTTCTTACAAATTTATTATTTGCTATGATTTTAGTTATAATTATGGATTATTAGTAACCACTGGTTGTTTTTTGCTTCGGTTTTTGTATTTTTTTGATAGTGATCTCGGTACAGAACCACATGATCGTGTGAACAAGAATTAGGAGATCTTTCTGTTTGAAAAGTAGAGGAACTTGAGAAACTTGGCACAAAAGGTTTGAATTTTTACCATTTCCTCTTTATTTATTTACTGTTAATTATTAATTTATCATTATTATTTTCTTATTATTATTGTTCATAATATTCCAACGTCTTCTTTAAATTTATTCAATCAAATCTAATTTTTTATCCATATGTATTTATTATAACGGGTGTTGTCCTAAGAAAATGTGCCACAAAATCGACGTAAAAAATAAGTTTATAGTTTTGTATATATATCCATATGTATTTATTATAATGGGTGTTGTCCTAAGAAAACGTGACACAAAATCGATGTAAAAAATAAGTTTATAGTTATATATATATATATATATATATATATAAATTTGTACAATATTGTGTTCACTAATTTATTTGTAGATATTTTCTTTTTGATTTCTTTCTTAAAGAGTATATTTTGAAAAAAATATAAAAAATATTACAAGGCCGCCTCGACAGGCGGCTTATATGTATTTATTACAACGGGTATCGGCCTAAAAAATGTGATACAAAATCGACATAAAAAAATAAATAATAATTTATTTAGTTGTCTGCATATATTAAAATTTGTACGTACAATATTGTGTTCATTAATTTATTTATAAATATTTTCTTTTCGATTTTTTTCTTAAATTTATAATTTGAATATTTTTTAAAAATATTACAAGACCGCCGCGAAGTGCAGCTTATTCAACTAGTATGTTAATAATATGTTGAAAGTTAGTAACGACGTACTTTTTTTCAACTTATTTTTTATTACTTGATTTTTTAATTGTTTAATATTTGTTATTTTTATGTTTGCATTTATATAAGTCATATGCATGTATTGAGATTATTGTATTAAATAATAAATATTTTTTTAATTTAATTTAATAAATATTTCACCAATTTATGAGTAAATTTATCCAAATACTTGTATAATTTATAAGTACTAGCTTATAACTCGTGCAACACACGATTCCTTTTTTAATATCTGTAATTATATTAAATTTTTAGTATCTAAATATTATCAATTGACATATCAAATTCTTGTTAAAAAATTGATATATATATATAAGATTCTACACGTTTAATTTAATATTTAAGTTATATCTTAGATTTTTAAAATTTGATTTTGACGATTTTACAGGCAACATGAAATTAACAAAATAATCTTTAATTTAGTGATGGTTTAAAAATTACTTTTCAATTAAAACTACGCAGAAAAAAGAAGAAGAAAATGCCGATTTTTTATGTTGAAAATTTTATTCGATTTATGAAATCTACTTATATTTACTTTTGATTATCAAAATACCCTTCTTATTATTTGAAGATAATTATACTAACAACAAAATACAGTTTTAATAATAAGTGTAAGAGTGATTTTGTCCAAAATTTTGTTAGTCGGTAATCTGGTATTCACTACGACAAAATAAATAAGAACCGTTAGATCATAAAATAAATAGATGAAATCTACTTATTTAAATCATATATAATTTGGTTGGATAGGATTATCAATGTATCTCTTCTACACTGAATATGATTAATGCAAAAATTCGTAATTACATTTTCTATTGAGATTTTGAGTGTTTCCATTTCGATAATAATTGTTAAATCATCCTTAAATTAAATATAAATTTATAACCGGCTGTGAAATCATCCAAATCTGATTTGTAGATCTTGAGATAGAGAACAAATAGTAAATATACCCTTTTTTAAATATTATTAAAAAAATAAATATAATTCATTTTTTACCCTTTTTTAAATATAACCTTTTCATAGTGTAATTTTCTTTTCGAAATTCAATTCTAATATAACATTTCTTTAATAATATCCTTTTTAGATTATAATTTTCTTTTTAATATGATATAATCTTTTTAATAATATAATTTTCTTTTTAATATGATATAATCCTGATCGTTCTATTTTTAAAAAGATTAGATCGACGGTTGAGATTAATTTGGTAGTAGAGTGACGAAAATTATGGATAAAATCAATCTTTTGCTTATTATATATAAGGATATAATTTGATTACTTATCATTTGTATAATACTTTTAATTTAAGTGATAAGTTACATATTTTAAAATTTTCTAAACACCCACATGATAGGGTAAGAGATTTTGATAGGATTTGTTACTTACAATTTACAAAAGGATCACTGTATTTATTCTTCAAAAAAATTATAATGTGGCGTGGAATGTACAATCTTTAGTAAATCCATATAAGAAAAGACCAAGACAAAAAATTATAATGTGGCGTGGAGTGTACAATCTTTAGTAAATCCATATAAGAAAAGACCAAGACAATCTTTGCACAAGCCCAATACAACCAATGCAGGAGCCCATAAAATTCAAAACTTTCAAAGTTGCTCTGCATCTGCAAATTCTGCAAACTCTTTTGGGCCTTCTGAACACACTCTTTTTATTTTTTCAATAATTAGATTTATAAACCTTATTTTTAATAAATTTAGGGGTGAGCCACAATCGAATAACAGATAATTCAAACCACTTGAATAGTGAATATACTCTCTTTATTTAATTATAAGAACTATACTTGTATATTTGTGTAAGTTACTATTTGCATACATGTCTATAAATATTTATAAAATTATTATGTGCATTCTATTAATATGATTTATGATAAATGAAAAAACCTATATTGAAACTAAAGTGTAACATTCATTTCAATAAAACAAAAATCTATAATGTTACACATTACATGTAAATCAGTAAAATCTCGTGTAAACTAAAATGCTAATGTTTTATCAATGTTTGCGGTTACAACTCTGCGCTCTATAACGGCTAATGCTACTGATATTCAACTACAAGTCAAACCTCGTGTAGATGTTTCCAGGATCAGGTGAAGAGAAATCTGCAGGGTTTCTGCTGAGATTGCAAATTCGATAGAGAGGACTTGGCGGTCGACCAGTGTGTGGAGTTGCCATATTCGACATATTTTGAACCGGAGGATTTGCTCACTTGACAGGTCCTTTGTTCTCTTCTCCGCCAGGGTGAGATGACTCAGACTCACCAGTAGGTTTTGCATATTTCTCGGGATTGGATCTGCATTTGCTGTATCAAATTATTTAGACAGAGTAAATAATTAACTTATATCAGGTGAAAGTTCAGAGATTTTACTCAAGAAGCTAGTTTTACCATGCTTATCATAAGCAGTTGTCACGGGTTTGGTGGTACCATCAGTGTTGAAACTTGCAGATTCTAAATCAATGATTTCACAGGAGGTAAAGGGCTTCCCAAGATACTTGCCCATTTCCATATGCTTACATGATTTCAGTGATGATTGGCTAACATTATCCAATGCATCAAAGGTGCCCTTCCTCTTTCTGTTACTCTCAACAGACATACCCTCATTTTTCACCTTGTGACTCCCTTCTGTTCTGGGGCTGCAGAGGCTGAGAGAAAGATCCTATTACAATACAGAGCAATAAGTTACTAGTTTAAATAAAAGTAAAGCTAAAATATTTAAACTCAACATTAACACTATCAAGAACTAAATCTAGAGCATTAAACTCAACAGTAAAAGTAAATATAAAGGCATAAAAAACAATAAGGAACTCCTTTCAACGGGCTTGGAAGATGTTCTCCATTGGGATCTACCTGAAATTGTGTTTTTCAGTGCGAACATAAAAATGTAAAAATTGAATATTTTGCATATATTTGATAAATATAAAAGTATGTTACCTGAAGTACACGTGACAAGCTTACATAAATTTTTGGAGCAATTTCTTCATTGTTTACTACGATCAATATAAAAAAATGATATGAGAATTTTGGAATAACATTTTTAAAATTACATGGAAATTATTTAAAACTTTGATAATTTGTAAGGGAAGAATTTAGATCAACTGTAAAATTTAAAATTGAATATGCATTGATATTTTAATTTAGTTGTATTTTAATATGAAATTTTGATAAAAACTTTAATTGATCTATAAAATGGGCCTAAATCACAAACCCAAATACAATTATTATAACTTTTTTTTTTTGCTAATCAATTATTATAACTTGAGATAGCAGTAAGGAAAGAAAAAATTAAGTCCTCAAGTAGTTAAGTTTCCGATCCATTATAAAAATGGGTGAAAACATAATTTTTTAAGAGATTAGATAGAAAACAAATGTGAAGAATTTAATCCACAAGCAGGTATATAACTGATGGTTATGAAATAGCCACTAGTACATTTATATGTGTTTGAATATGTACATGTATATATAAAAAAAAAAGATTTTAAACGATCAATTTAGCGATAACTTACCCATCTAACCTCACACAATGTGGTGGTAATGGACTATCTAGAAAAACACACAAACAACACTTCATCTCTGATCTTTTGTGACTTTAATATTGAAAAGTATACTAAAAAACTTTGAAAAATACAAATGTTTGTAATATTAAAGATATTGAGTGAAGAGAAGTAAGTAAATTTGGGAAAGTTAGGGACAATGAAACTAGAGATGACAAGGAGCGTATTTATAAGATAATATAAAAGGTTCTGGATCATATTAGGACATTCGAGAGGAGTCTAGAAGGTTCTCGATTATTCTAGGACCTCCTAAAGGGCCAGGAGGAGGAAAACTGACATCTTATCTTCAATTTTTTTTTGATTTTGTTAATGTTTTCTTTTGTGTTTTTTTAACTTTATTTGAGAAATATTAAATTTAACTTGGTACATATCGGGCAAAAATATTTTTTTATATTGTTAATTATGTTATTGTTTATAGTGTTTTTAATTTAAAATGCATGATTAATCAATTTTCCTATTGATTTTTTAAAATGTAATTTATTTTTATTTAAACTTGTATAAGATAAAAATATTGTAGTTATATAATTTTTTTAATATAAAATTTTAGTTATTTATATTTGTTTTTTTAGATTGTAAAGTATGTTGATGACTCACATTATTGTTTACGGCTAACTATATTTATTTTATTGGATTTTAATTATTATTTTCATGTAATATTGCACTTGTTTTTTGTATTTTATGTGTTATGTAATTTGTTTAAAATTTTAAGCATCGACTAAATTTTAAATCCTTGTCTATCTATATTTAATATAAAAACCAAAAAAATTTAAAATTGAATATGGATGGAAATTCTAGTGTAACTGTACTTCATGTGTATTTAGATTAATTTTTTATGATAATAATCTCAAATTCTTTTTTTTTTATTGACTTCATTTTGTTAGGTTGTGTGTCTTTGCTTCCAATAATTCCCAAAAATATTTCCTAGAGTTTTGTCCAACATTTTCTAACTTCCTCTACCTTCTATCCATTTTTTTTTAAAGACATGTCATTTCTTTTGGAACCTATTTTCTCATGAAATTATATCCTATGTAATAATTGGAGTAAGGGACTTCATGTGCTATGGTATGGTTGTCAGGGTAAAATAATAAATTATAATAACCGTGTAAAAGTAACCCGTGCAAGGAATCGAGGACTCGAGGAGGATGAAAGATTGAGTAGTGGTACTAAAAAAAGGAATTGGCATCAATAATACCATAAACCCTATAAAATAATTATAAAATAACATATCATTTTTCCATACATGAAATGTAAATAGATAAGAAAAAATATTAGAATAATGTATCATTACAAAAAAGTATAACAATCAGAGTAAACAAATTATAACGAAATATTTCCTACTCCAAAAATAATTTTTTTTATAAAATAGGAATTGACATTTAACCAGAAAGCAAAAAACAATGTCTTTTAAAATGTACCCAGAAATAAATTGGTGAACTAAGACTTTAAAAATGTTAAAAAAAACCTTTAATAATTAGAAATAACAACAAAATTCTTCAAAATTTACCAAATTATATTTCACAAAATAAATTCTAATTTTAAATAAATACTAAATTCAATAAATTAAATTCACAAAAAACTTTAAATTAATGCACATACAACAAAAATTAACTAAGAAAAAATGTAACGCATGTAACAAGTTGTTTTTTGAAAAAACTAATTAATATAACACATAATATCATAAACTTGCGAAAAATTTAATAAACAAAAATAACAAAAATAATATTCAAACATATTAAAATATTTTATATCAATAGAAAATTTCAAAAGAGTTCAAAACACTCAGAAAAAATACCTCCCACACTTGAAAATACACCTAACATAAACTCTAAACGATTTTTAGATAATCACTACTTAATATAAAAGGAAAAAAAGAAAAGTTATACTACCAAACATGTTTCAAATATGTTTCAAATATGTCTTATATAATCTAATACTTTAAAAAGAAGATACCCCAAAATAATGAAATAATAAAAATATATTATGCTAAACTTTATAATGTAATTTACAAAAATAACAACAATCACATAAAGGTCCTTGAATAAAAATATTAACTAATAAATATCATAAAAAATTTACTTATAAGTTATACAAAAAAATATACTAAGAAATGCAATTTTTTGGAAAAACCATGTTTTCATTCTTATTATTTTTTGCGAAAGTTGTAAATGTAGTACTACATCCGCAAATAAATTAAAATAAAATTCAAAAAAATTAATATACATAGAATTAAAACATTATACAATATGAAAAACTTTAAATTTAATAAATTAAAAGTAACAAAAATATAAATTTCATCAACAGTAAATTTATACTAGATTAATATACATTGAAGCTAATAAAGTAAAAATCAACAAAGTAATTAATTATTATTATAAATTAACGTATCGTTGTTATTAGTTTAGTATATATAATTACAATATATATATATATATATATTATAAGTAAAAAATACAATTTAAAATAACAAAAGAAAAACTTTTGGAGAAAATATTCTAATAAAAATGTTAACATTGTATTGATAAAAATATCCTATATATAGAATTAGTGTAAAGGAGTTCATGTGGTTGGTTTGGTCGTCAGAATATAATTGTCATTTCAAAATTAATAATTTTATATACTTAAATAAGGTTAAATAGAAATTTATAATATTATTAAAAAGTACACCTTATTTCAAAAATTATATAATTGGTGTAAAGGATTTCATGTGATATGGTCGTGTGTCATTTAAAAAGAATATTTCTTGATTAGCAAAAAAAAATATTATTTCTTATATTTTTATATAAGATTAAATAGAATTATAAATAATAATTGTATTTTTAAATTATATTACGTAAAAATTAAAACTATTGTTAAATTTTACACCTTATTTCAAAAATTATGGATAGGACTTATAGGTGTTATTTTTGAATTTTTCAGAAAAAATCAAAATTAATTATATAGAGTATAATAAAGTTTTGAGTTAAAAAAATATATACACAACTAGAATAAAAAAATTAATGTTAATGGGCGTATGGGTTATGTGATTTGATAGTTAAGGGCAGATGTGTCATTTAAGAAGTACTAATAATAATAAAAATATTTTAAATAATATTAAGTAAAAATTTAAAATATTATTAAATTTTACACATTATTTCGAAAATGAAGAATGGGTTTTATAGGTATTATTTTGGAATTTTTCAGACAAAAATCAATGTTAATTAAATAGAGTATAACAAAGTTATTGAGTGAAAAAAAATATTACTAGTTTAAAAATTAGAAAAAATGAATTTCAGGAAAAAAATATAACAACAACTAAAATAATACATATTAATGTTAATAAAATACTAGAAAATTATCAAAATTACCTATGTTTTCAATCTTTTTTTCAAAAATACGGTAAAAGTTGGATATCAAGTTGTAAAGAAAATTGCAAACATCGTATTTTTGAATAAACGTTTTGGAACATGAATTTTGAGAAAGAGCCCTAAAATAAATATCATCAATTTAATACAATTTGCAGACATTATTTTGTAATTTTTCAATCAAAATTTGGGGAAAAAAGTAATATAAAAATTTATAAATCATATTTATAAAGCAACCCGTGCATCGCACGGGTTTAAAGCTAGTAATTTACTAATTCGAGTATTTGTATGATTGTGTTGGTGGAATAAGCCTGCCTGCATTTGACATGGGTTAAGCCTCTAGCTCAACCTCTTATTTGGCCTAAGCATTTTTGGAATTAGCCTTCTTCAATAAGCCTCTAGATCGAGCCGAGAGACTCTTTTAACGAAGACTCATTGAGCTAGCCTCTCTTTGTATTGAGCAATTTTTAGATGGATGGATCAAGGAACCACATTGGATTTTTGAGATGGATGGAACCACATTGGACAGAATCTATTTGTGCTGAGCATTTTTGAAATGGCTGAGCCACTATAGGCTTTTTATGCTATGTATTCTTCACACTAAATCATTATGGATTGAGCCACTATGGACTGAGCGTGCATGTTTCAGCATCTAAACTAGCTCTTCACATGCCCCATATCGTAATCACATGAAGATGCTATTAGGGAGAGGTGGAGTTCGTATTTTCATAATCTTTTCAATGAGGCTAGGAGGAGTGGTTCCGGTGTGGAGCAAGAGGTCTCTATTTCGTCTGTGCGTTCTTTCGGTTCCTGTGAGCGCATCAGCATGGATGAAGTCAAGGGTGCCCTTCAAAAGATGGCAAGAGGGAAGGCGGTTGGTCCGGACCAGATCCCAATCGAGGTATGGCTTTGTCTTGGTGAGGTTGGCGTACAATGGCTAGCAGATCTGTTCAATGTTCTCCTCTTGGGTGATAAGATGCCAGCTGAATGGAGGCGTAGTATTGTGGTCCCTTTTTTCAAGAAAAAGGCGACACTCAGAGTTGTAGTAACTATCGGGGTATTAAATTACTCAGTCATACTATGAAACTTTGGGAGAGAGTGGTTGAATGTCGGATTAGAAGAGAAGTTGAAATCTCAGAGAATCAATTTGGTTTTATGCCTGGGAGATCGACGACCGAGGCCATTCATCTCGTCAGACGCCTTATGGAGAAGTTCAGGGAACGTCGCAAAGACCTCTATATGGTGTTCATTGATCTTGAGAAGGCTTATGATAGCATCCCCCGTGAAGCTATTTGGAAGAGCCTTGAGGATAGGAGAGTGTCGTTGTCGTACGTAAGGGTGATTCAAGACATGTACTCCCAAGCTAGTTCCTGCATTCGGACCCCAGTTGGTGACTCCCGTTTTTTCCCTGTTGAGATTGGGCTACACCAGTCCTCTTCTTTTCGCCCTAAGTCCTCTTCTTTTCGCCCTTATCCTAGATGTCATGTCGCGAGGGATTCAAGATGGCGTCCCTTGGTGCATGCTTTTCGCTGATGATATCGTGTTAGTGGCGGAGTCGAGGGGGGAGGTGAACGAAAAGTTGGAGTTGTGGAGATCTACTTTGGAGCTCCAAGGCTTGCGTGTGAGTCGGTCTAAAACCGAGTATCTCTGGTGTAACTTCAGTGGTGAGGCCAACGAGGAAGGGGTGGAGGTTAGGATTGAAGATCAGATCGTCCCTCGTACGGATAAGTTCAAGTATTTGGGTTCGATCATCCAGAAAGAAGGTGAGATTGAAGACGATGTCATGCATCGTATCAAGGCTGGGTGGCTAAGGTGGAGGGTAGCATCAGGGTGATGTGTGACAAGAGAGTCCCGTTAAAGTTGAAAGGGAAATTCTATAGAGCAGCAATCCGTCCTGCGATGTTATATGGTTCAGAGTGTTGGGCGGCGAAGAAGGCCCTCGAAAGCAAGTTGGAAGCGGCTGAAATGAGGATGTTGCGGTGGTCTTCTGGGCGCACGATGTTGGAAAGAATCCCGAATGTGTTTTTTAGGAGCGAGCTTGAGGTGGCGCCTTTTTCTGCGAAAGTTAGGGAAGGGAGGTTGAGATGGTTCGACCATGTCCGTAGGAGGCTGGCTGAAGCCCTAGTGAGGAGGGTCGAGAGTATTTCGGTTGTTGGGGTGAGGAGGAGAGGCAGACCGAGGAGGTCGTGGGAAGAGCAGCTTAGGTTGGATTTAAAATCCTTAAACTTAAATGAGACCATGACTGCTGATAGGTGTTCTTGGAGGCTCCAGATCAGAGTGGTGGATTCTCTTTTAGGGAGCGGCTCTGTTGTTGAGAGCCTCAGAGTTGGGTTGTCTCGGTTAGCTTAATCTTAGAAGTTCGGCTGTTTCGTTCTCATTTCTCGTGTTTTATTATTATTATTGTCTTCTGTTTTCTAATTTTGCAGTTTCGAGTAGCTTGGCCAGGTGTCATCTTAGATCCGAGTGTTTTGCAGAGCGGAGTAGTCAATCCCCTGGTAGGTAAGCCCCATGTGTCCAAAGCCATGGGCTCAGGTATGTCGTTTTTCAAATCTTAGATAACCCTTATGAATATCACACACTATTAGCTTAATGTGCACTTAGCCGGGGGTCTTCACGGAAACAGCCTCCCTACCGTTAAAAGCAGGGGTATGGTCTGCGTACATCTCACCCTCCCCAGACCCTGCTCTGAGCGGGATATACTGGGTATGTTTGGTTTGGTTTGATTTTATGTAAGTCCAATACATTGGCAATATTCGATCCAGGGGCATTTAACAAATACATGGGCCTCTGCCTCTATCCTTCAATCAAAAATTATAAAGGAATCCTACACATAAGTTTAGAAGTTTTTCAAAATATTTTAATATTATTACACATAAGTGACAATTATATTTCCTACATGAAGCATTATAGGAAATTAGAGTTGTTATCTATTACTAGCGTAAAAGCCGTGCAAAGCACGGGCCCCTAACATAAATTGTATTTTTATTATTATAAAATTTGAATTCAATTATTTTTTTATTTAACGAATTATATTTTTTTGGTACAACTATTACATATTTAATAACTTTAAAAAATAATAATGATCAAAGTATCAAGAACTTTTTAATTGTTCATGTAAATGTGTTAACTTTGATTCAATTCATTTTTCATAATAATTTTTTTTCCTACTATAAATGTAATAACATTTGTCGTGATTAAACAAACGCGAATGATTACTTCACATCAAATTGACGCACATCAAACTATTGCCCTCCTATTATATATACACGCATATAACTCATGCAAATATGGGTTTTTTGAATCTTTAATTTAATTATTAAATTAATAAATATAATTAGAATATATAATATATTTTTAAAAATTAAGCTCGTTATATTTAAGCGGTGTTTAAATCTAAATAAATATATGTGTTTTAATTTGAAAAGAATAAAATATTAGATTCATGGGTCAAAGTATCTATAGACCAAAACTCAAGTCCCGACCGATCGACTACGAACCTTTCGGGGGTCATTTGGTTCATGATGATTAGTTATCATGTATGTGTTTCGTTCATTTCATACCCATACATTGTGTTTGGTTGAGAAAAAAAAAATTAAGCTCGTGTCTCAAACCACAATAAATGAATTTTTGATACCTAAAGGGAGAATTGGGTATGAGTTATGGATGTATAGAATCAAATTTTGTTTTTTTATTTTCATTTATATTTAAACAATTATATGTAAACGTTTATAATTAAATCAATGTCACAGTAATATTTTTAAATTAAATTAATTAAAATTAGTGAATCAAAACTATTTTAAATCAATCATATTCGCTCTACCATTCAACCGAACACATGAAACCGAGAGCGATACCTCTATTATGTACCATCCTAACCTGATTCGGGAACGGTACCTCAATCATGTACCATCTTAACATGAGTCCTAATAAACTTGTACCACTTCACGAATTAAACGATCCCTTAATGTTACCACTTTAATAAAATAGATTGTTAGGTCTGAGATTCATGTTAAACCCCGAGGTTATAAGATTTCTCCGTATAAAATCAAGAATATTTTTGCGAGTATGAGGCATTCTTGAATTTATGGATATAAAATTTTAATTTTGTATTAAAAATGCTTAAGAATAATTTCAGACCCATTTTTCTTAATATATATTTTTATATATTATTAAAGTTGAAATAATATTAATTAACAAAATAATTTATAAATTTTCAATTGAAAAAAATACAAGTATCATAATAATTTATAAAGATGATTGAATAAATAATTTATGATAAAAAGAGAATATGTGGCATATCTAATACAATTTTGAAAGTAAACTCAAAATGCAATATAGCATAGTGGTTATGTCATTAAATTTGTTAGAAGAGAGTAGAGGTTCAATTCCTAATAAATACATAAAAATTAAAATCACATATTTTTAGCATATATTATAAAAGGGTATCATTTTTGCAATTTTGTGACATGTAGGGGTAAAACTGTAACTTCACAACCATTTTATTGGCACTTCATATCCTTGCGTTTTCCTTTAATATATAGTAATAAAATAGCTAGATTATTATTATTATTATTATTATTATTATTATTATTATTATTATTATTATTATTATTATATATCTAATACTACCACATGCTACTTTGTTGAAACATTTTATTCCACGGAGGAGAGCCACATATGACTACATGTCTGCACCTCTACACATATATGCCCGCAGCAGTTCACATTCTACATTGTTTGTACTCTTTCCTCTTCCCTAACCCTGATTATTAACGCATCTATCTTCTCCAATCTCGCCTCTTTCTTCTTCTTCACTGGTGTATGTCCCTAGACCTAAACCCTGGAAGTTTTTGTTTTTTAATTGAACTCATGTGTGAAAAAATGGAATGTCGACAGTCACTACTATATTCAAATTCATTGTACGTGTATCCCTCTGCTGCCCAGACAAATGTCCCCAGACCTAAACCCTGGAAGGTTTTTTTTGTTTAATCTCTGTCACGATCTAACAAAAGAATGATAATGTTAGTGTTGGGCCTGTGTCATAATCCAAATACAAAACCCATCCTACAACAACGATCACAGGATGAGTCCAAGAGCGTAAACCCCACTGTCCACGTTAGCCTTAGTATATGTATCTGATGTCTGTATCTTTCATACCCATCGAATGAAATGAGAATGTTTTTCTTTCTTTTCACTTTACTGCTTTCCTAGTTAGTCTGTAACTTTAATTTCCTTAGAATTAGTTCTTAGTTGTTACAAATTGGTATCAAAGCTAACGTTTCCTCGGATATCATGAGCATTGATTTTGGTAATGTTAATCCATTTTACTTTCCGATCACTTCTTCTTCTTCTCCATATTCATATCCATTTCACAACCCTAACTTTTATCTTCCTCCCGAATATACCCCTCCAACACCACCTCATGTTTTCCATTCTCCTTAACCACCACCATATTATACATCTTACACACACCCTTATCTACCTAACACTAGTGAAATACCTTCGAATTCCACTAACCACCATGAAACTCAAACACATCTGAACCCAAACTTCCCCGTGACATATCTGTTATTCACAGAGGCATGCCTGTTTACATCTAATAACAAGCCTAATTGTTTGTAATGCTTTGCATTACTTACATGACATCTTAACTGAGGGAACCTCTAGTTGTAGAGTTTCTATTTGTTTTGTACTTGTAGTAGGCATCAAATCCTAGTTGTGTAACTGTATTTATATAGTCAAGAATAATGCTTGAAAGAAGTTCCAAGGTTCATGCCTCAAGCAAGAAGATAAAGACTGTCAAATAATCACAGTTGGGATTTGAAGAAATGAAGAATTTGCCTAAGTACCAATTCGAGAAGTACATTTGTCTATTTGAGAAGTCTAGCATTCGAGAAGTAAGAGATTCGATATCTGAGAAGACATTGTTCGATATCCTTGAATGAACTGTTCGATATCTCATTCGATATCTCAGAGATTTGACATGTCTAAATACTCTATTCGAGAACTCAGGAAGTCAACAAGTCAAAGTGGTATTCGAGTTCTCAAAGAGTCAACAAGTCAAAGTTCCATTCGATATCTCAAGGACTCAGAAAGCTATTCGATATCTCAAGGATTCGACAAGTCAAGTGTTCTATTCTACAACTCAAGGAATCTTGAAGAAAAGTATTATTCGAGAAGTGATTCGATATGTCAATCATACAGTATTCGAGAACTCAGAGTTATCTAATCCTAGTTCTCGAATCAGTCACTTAGCCACTTCTCGAATACATTCTTGGAGACAAAATACTGAAGAAATTGTACAAGTCTGAAACCTATAACAAGCCAATGCACTTTATGGACCACAATCTGTAACGTGCTCTGGAAAGCCTACAAGGAAGCTTGGAGAGATATAGAAGAGACAAAGAGCTAAAGAAGTGGATCTGAACAGAACTTTGCAAAGTCGAATCTGTAACTGCTTGGATGCTTACTCAAAAAGGATAGACATGCAAGAAAGTAACTTATCCTGTAACCTTATTTGTAGTAACTGAGTTGTATTCATGTTCTATAAGAATACAATCTCACTTCTTTAGTTAGATAAGTTTTTCATACACATTGTAAGCCATATCCCTCAAAGAAAAATGAAGCTGAGAATACTATCATTTGTATTCACAGATTGTAGCAACCTTTATCTAATAATATATTAGATTAAAGTGACATTGTGTCTTGTGTTATCTTTTATCCGCACCTAAGCTTTGCACACACAAACACCAATCTGCTACACAGATTCAAGAATGAAGAAAAGTTCAAGAATCCATTCACCCCCCCTCTGTATTCTTTTACTATATTCAATACTCAACAAGTGGTATCAGAGCGGGTTGTTTATTCAAAAACAGAAAAACGATCATGAGTTCGAATACACCAAAGACCACAGGAACGGTGAAAGTCCTTAAGTTTGACAAAGAGAATTACAACCTCTGGAAGATAAAGATGATGTTGTTCATCAAAGCCTCTCATCCTTTGTACCCTGACATTATCAAGAATGGTCCCTTTGTTCCACAACAAGAAATACCTGAAAAGACTGTTGGAACCACAACTGTTCCAAGATCTTATGTGGCCAAGGAACCATCCAAATGGATAGAATCAGAGAAGGAGATGGTTGCTCTTGACAGCCATCTCATGTTGCTAATTATTGATTCCATGGATATGTCAATGTTTGCAAACATTGCATCATGCACATCTGCCAAAGAAATGTGGGATCACATTGAGGTGTTATGTGAAGGAACTGATGAGGTCAAGGAAAATAAGAAATAGATACTGGTCACACAGTATGAAGCTTTCATGGCACAGCCCAAGGAAAGCATTACTGAGATGTTTGAGAGATTTCACAAGCTAGTTACTGAGTTGCAGATGAATGGCAAGGTTTACAGCACCAAGGAGTTAAACATGAAGTTTCTGCTATCTTCACCAAATCATCTAGAGCAAAGGGTCATTTCTCTAAGGGAAAGAGATTTGAACAAAATCACTTATGATGTGCTCTATGGGGTTTTAAAGACTCATGAGCTTGAGTTGCTTCAAAAAAGGGCTATCCAAGCCAACCAAGGCAGAATGATAAACACATCATGTGCTTTGATTGTCAATAAATCTATTCAAGACCTAGAAGCATCTACAAGCCAGCTAAGGATAGAGGAGATAGTAGATGATGAAGAAACTGAAGCTGAGGTAAGTGAACCTGTTGAGGAGAAGGAGGAAGAAGAGTTCTATACTCTTGAAGAGCTAGATGGAATGGAAAACACTTCATATACTTTCATGGCTAGAAAATTTCCAAACATCAGATTCAAGAGGAAGCAACCCTTCAAACCCAAAACCCAAAACCATTCATTCAACAAAAGCAAGGCACCTGTGAAACCAAACAAGAGTAAATATAAAACCAGCCATGTGGATATATCATCTGTAAGGTGTTATAGATGCAATGACCTAGGGCATTTTGCCAGTGAATGTAAGAAGCCTAAAAAGAAGGATAAAGAGTTTCTGGAACTTGAAGCTAAGTATGAGGCCCTTCTGAGAAAGCAGACACAAGGTAAGGCCTACATAGCTGAAGGGAAGTGTTGGGATGATTCTGATAGTGATGGAGAGGAACAAGAATTTTGCAAATATGCCTTGATGGCCAATTCCAAGGATGACACATCTCCATCAGACTCTCAGGTACCATCTCTCACTACTATAGATATGTCTGTTTCTGAGTATAAATGCATGATTGAACAACTATCTGTTGAGATGTTTAATATTCATACTAGTATGACTGCTGCTAATGAGGAGATTGCTAAACTGTCTACTAGAAATGAAATGTTAATAAAAAAGAATGAGGAACTTGAGCTAACTGCTATGCAAGTAGAAAACCTTAAGAAAGAAGTTGAATATTTACAGAATAAGGTTTTATGTGCTAGTCAAGTGGAAAAGGCTCTTAGGGATGAATTAGCTGAAAATGAATTCAAACTGAAAACCTTTGAGAAATCATCTGGTCTAGTGCAATCTTACTGTGAGAAAATTCAAGCTAAACCCAAGGATGCTATTGGACTTGACTATGACACTCTTAAACATAGGAAAGGCTATGATGTCATTGAAGATGACATAGTTGTTCAGAAAGAAGTGCCTCAGATTTTGAAAAAGGCTGAAAATCCAATTTTTAAAGAATCAACATTTGAAATTGATGAGGATGCCTTACTCATCAAGAAAATGTTGAATGATGAGGATGAGGCACAATCCAGTAAGCAACAAGCATCCTCTAAGAGTGAGAGTGTCAAGCCAAAAGCCAAGGAGCCAGTAGGTGATAGGTCAAGACCTAAGAAGTTTGTTAAGTTTGTTTCAGCTGGGAAGAGTGAATCTGAGAAGAAAGTGGCTAAGAAGAAACAGAACAGAAATGGCAAGTTAGGGATTACCAAATACAACAACTATGCTTATATGCCTAATGCTCCTAGGAAAACTTGTCAGAATTGTTTCAGTACCAATCATTTAACACATGCATGCAAGAAACTTGTTGGTAGTGTGCCCAAACCTTTCTATGATTGTTCTGTGCCTCTAAGACATAGAGATGCTCCATTTTGTGATAAATTTGACTGTATGCCATGCAATATGAATGTTATGACTAGTTGTTTCAATTTGAGAAGGAAATTCATTGATGGTTATATCAGTCACAATTCTCACACACATTACACAAGGTCAAAGTCTTCGAGTCCTCCTAAAGCTAGGAAGGTACCTCTGTCACCTAAGTCTGAAACCTCAGGTTCTAAGACTTCTAACAGTGACAAGAAGACTAACACCAAGAAAGTTGATAAGCATGTTGTTTATGATAAAACTGTTTCTAAGTCACATGGACCCAAACTTGTTTGGGTACCAAAGGAGAAGTAATACATTTATGTTTGCAGGGCAAAGAAAGTGAAAAGAAGGTCTTGTGGATTTTGGACAATGGATGCTCAAATCATATGACTGGTGATATGGCCATGCTATCACAGTATGAGGAGAAGGCTGGCCCAATGGTTGCTTTTGGAGATGACAACATGGGTAACACATTGGGATATGGCAAGTTGAAAGTTGGTAATGTCATCATTGAAGATGTAGCACTGGTCAAGGGACTCAAGCATAATCTGCTAAGTGTTGGTCAGTTTTCTAATAGAGGATTCAAGGTGGATTTTGACAAAGATGAATGTTTGATCACCCACAAGAAGACTGGTGATTTTGCTCTATCTGGAGTAAGAAAAGGAAGCCTGTTTGTAGCCAATATGGACTCTGCAAACAAGGACAAAATTTGTTGCTTCTACTCAAAAGCATCAAATGAAGACTGTTGGCTGTGGCACAAGAAATTATCACACCTGAACTTCAAAGCCATTAATTCTCTACTCAAAAGAGAGTTAGTGAGAGGCATGTCCATACTTGAATTCTGTCATGAAGGAGTGTGTGAGGCTTGTCAAAAAGGAAAGATGAAAAGATCAAGCCACAAGTCAAAGTCAGTGGCATCAATAACCAAGCCCCTACAACTCATTCATATGGATTTGTTTGGGCCTGTCAATATTATGTCACTAGGAAGAAAGAAGTATGCCTTGGTGTTGGTTGATGACTTTACAAGGTATACATGGGTGGAATTTCTGACATCAAAAGATGAGGCTCCACAAGTAATCATTGAGCACATAAAGAAAGTTGACAAGGAAGCAAAGACCAACAATGCAAGTGTGATTGCACTGAGAAGTGATAATGGAACAGAGTTCAGAAATGCCATACTTGAAGCATTCTGCAAAGAGAATGGAATTTCTCAGCAATTCTCAGCTCCAAGGACTCCACAACAAAATGGAGTTGTTGAGAGAAATGAATAGAACTCTAATTAAGGCTGCTAGAACAGTGTTACTTGATGCAAACATGCCTACATGTTTTTGGGCTGAGGCTGTGAGCACTGCATGCTATATCCAGAACAGAACCCTCATCAACAAAAACACTGGAAAGACACCTTACAATTTGATGACTGGAAAGAAGCCTACTCTAAAGTATGTTCATACTTTTGGAAGCAAATGCTTTGTATTGAAGGATAATTCAGAATATGTTGGTAAGTTTGATGCAAAGGCATTTGAAGGAATTTTTCTTTGCTACTCTATGGAAAGAATTGCATACAAAGTTTATGTCATCAGCCAAAAGAAAATTATGGAAAGCACAGATGTGACATTTGATGACAGCAAACTACCTGGACTAGAAGAAGCCAATGATGAAGATAAAGATCCATTAAGGTTTAATAATCTAGATGATTCTGATGAAGAGATTGAAACTGAAGTTGAAACTCAAGTTCAACAAACACAAGTGAATGATGATACAAGAGAAGAATTTGTGCCAAACAACAGTGGAGAAACGAGCATCCAAGACACACCTGTGAGTAGTGGCAACCTCAGAGGGGGAGGAAATGAGAATGATCATGAGTTGGATGATGAAGCAACATCAAGAATGAGAAATCAGGCTGAGCACTCAAGGAAATGGGATAGATCACACACTACAGAGCAAATCATTGGAGATCCTAATGCAGGAGTAAGGACTAGGAGAGCAACTCAGAATGAGTGCCTCTATGGCTGTTTTCTATCTCATGTTGAGCCTAAGAAACTTGATGATGCAGTGTTGGATCTAGATTGGATTATTGCCATGCAAGAGGAGTTGAATCAATTTGAAAGGAACAAAGTATGGGAACTTGTGCCTGCACCAAAGAATAGAACCATTGTTGGAACAAAATGAGTTCTGAAGAATAAGATGGATGAAGATGGTGTGATAGTAAGAAACAAAGCAAGGTTGGTTGCAAAAGGATACTCTCAACAAGAAGGCATTGATTATGATGAGACATTTGCCCCTGTTGCTAGATTGGAAGCCATCAGAATATTCTTGGCATTCGCTGCTCATTCAAACTTTAAGGTTTATCAAATGGATGTCAAGAGTGCATTTCTAAATGGAGAGTTGGAAGAAGAAGTTTATGTGCAACAACCACCTGGCTTTGAGGATCCACACTTCCCAGAATTTGTCTACAGATTGCTTAAGGCATTGTATGGACTTATGCAGGCTCCAAGAGCATGGTATGATACTCTATCACAATTTCTCCTTGAAAATCAATTCACTAGAGGCACATTGGACAAGACACTGTTTTACAAGAAGTATGGTGATGATATTATCCTAGTTCAGATTTATGTGGATGATATCATATTTGGGTCTACAAATGAAAAGCTGTGTGAGAAATTCTCTAAACTCATGCAGAGCAGATATGAGATGAGTATGATGGGAGAGTTGACATTCTTTCTTGGGTTGCAAGTCAATCAAAGGAGGGATGGTATCTTTATCAGTCAAACCAAGTACATCAAGGATTTGTTGAAGAAGTTTGACTTGGAAGACTGCTCACCCGCAAAGACACCCATGGCCACTGCCACTAAATTGGATGAAGATGCTAAAGGCAAGAAAGTAGATATCTCAGTCTATAGAGGCATGGTTGGTTCTCTACTCTACCTCACTGCAAGTAGGCCAGACTGTAGGAATTTCTACGCATGCGGAAGCGTTTATAACATTTATTGCATAGAAATCCTAATTAATCATGCATATATTTCAAGAAAAATAAGAGAATTACCTTGAATGCTTTCCGGAAACAGCTATGAACTTGTTCTTCAATCCCAGCAATCACCCCTCAAGTGTGAAGTGCTCTAATGGTATCCACCAAGAGAATTGAAAGAAAAAGAAACTAGAGAGAATTTTGGCTAATATTGTTTTTACAAAATTCTAAACTTTGTAAAATGTTTTGTTCTCTCTTACTTTGATCGTTGATGCAGCCTTGTTATATATAACAAAAAACCAGCTGATCATCTTTGACCATAAGGTTGCTTGTAATGATTAGCTTTAATTAATTAATCTTTATTAATTAATCATTTAATAATTAAAACACTTTTAATCATTAATTCATTTTTAAACTCTTTAAAAATTATTCTCTCTATATATTTAATTTCTCAAATTAAATATATATAATTTATAATATTAAGAACTACTTCTTAATATATAATTTTATTTTATAAATAATTAAATCATATTTAATCAATTATAAAATTACTTAATTATTTATTTCTCAAATAAATAATCATTAGCCAATATAAATAATTTCTTTCATCTTCAAACTCTTTTATGGTGTGACCCTTTAGGTTCATAATTATGTCGGTAGTAGAAATAAATAATAATGAACTATTTATTATTATTTATACGAATTACAATTAATTCGTTAAAAATAATTATCGTTATAATTAAATTCATTCTACATCGCGAGTGATACTTTTGAAGGTATATCGCGACTATCCGAATAATATGAATTCATCGCTAGGAATATAGAACCTATTCAGTGAATGGTTCCCGTACAATAAATTCCTTCTGCCCTAACAATATCCCGATTAAATACAAGGCATAGATCTCGTGTCAAGCCTATCTAATTTAATCATATGATTTCTTATTCTTTATGTATAGTTCATGTTAATGCAAATTAGAAACTACTTTCTAATTTCATTCACTCTGGCCAGAGATTCCTGAACTACCATACTAAGAATAGCATAGGATATTCACTTCCTTTACTGGAAGGGGCAGATCCTTTATTGATCGTTAACTATCTCCATATATAAATTCCAATGCCCAGAATAGAACTTATTAATTGCCCTTGAGACTAAGGACTAAACCAAAGCATTGTTCATTATATACAAGATGACTCTAACAATCTCAAGTCTAAGGATACTTGTACAACCATCACTATATGAACAATTACTGACACGTGAGTAAACTCTATTAATTGTTCAAGTGATCGAGTCATGTTCAGTGAACTCATTCCACAATGAGCACCTACATACTAACTATAGTGTCACCACACAAATGCCTATGAGAACAGACATCCTTCGTAAGAAGCAAGTATAGTATGTACCGATCTTTCCGGATTGAATAACTCCCAATTAGTTATCCTATGATCAGGAACAGTTTAAGTTTAGTGTTATCATCTTCTAGATCTCACTATTATAATCTCATTATAATTCTAGAAGCTTTACTCTAAACTATGGAACATCTTATTTAAAACACTTTAAATAGATAAAGCCCGTATAAAAACAAATATGTCTTTCACCAATAATCATAAAACCTATTAAAGATTACAAGAAAGTTTATCCTAACTCATCATCCATGATTGGATTTAGGACACTTCTCTTTCACAGACATCATGTTTGCTACATGTTTGTGTGCAAGGTTTCAATCAAATCCAAAAGAATCACATTTGATTGCTATAAAAAGGATCTTTAGATATCTGAAGGGCATTCCAAACTTGGGTTTATGGTATCCTAAGGACACAGGGTTCAATCTGGTTGGTTATTCTGATGTTGATTATGCTGGATGCATAGTGGATAGGAAAAGCACCTCAGGTAGCTGCCAGTTTCTTGGACAAAGGTTAGTCTCTTGGTATAGCAAGAAACAACAATCTGTGTCAACTTCTACAACTGAGGCTGAATACATAGCTGCTGGAAGTTGCTGTGCTCAAGTGCTTTGGATTAGAAACCAACTTAGAGATTATGGACATGTGTTGGAAAGAATTCTAATCATGTGTGACAACATAAGTGCAATCTCTATAGTTGCCAATCATGTCAATCATTCTAGGACAAAGCACATTGACATCAGATATCATTTCATTAGAGAACATGCAACTAATGGAACCATTGAGTTGCATTATGTCTGTACAGATAAACAACTAGCTGACATATTCACTAAGCCATTAGATGAAGCCACCTTCACAAGGTTGGTTAGTGAGATTGGAATGCAGAATTCTTCAGATTCTGGCTAAGTGAATACAACATCTAGATTGTTGCTCAAATATTTTTGGAGTAACACTTACTTTATCTAAATTCTCAATATTTTTGGAGTAAGTGTTGGCTGAAATATGATTCATAAATATTTCAAATATGTTGCATATGTTGGAAAATCATATTTTTGTTAACTTGAAATTTCTATAAAATTTTGAGAAAATCACTGTTTAATTTGCTAGAATATTCTTCAATGAATATGGCTGGTAAATTTTAAAAGATAGTGAAAATTAATTTTTGTGAGTGATGAGTATATTTCGATAAGTCAGACTTCTCGAATGGTTCACTATTTGACATCTCCAACAAGTCTCATTAGAGCACTCTCGAGTTCTCGAATAGAGTCTTTTAGAGATATCGAATAGAGGTATTCTTGACTTCTCGAATATAGTATTTTAGTTCTCTAATGACTGAGTTCTCGAATACTATATTTGAGTTCTCGAATCATTTGAAAAGGCTGAATTCTCGCTGAATCTCAACCGATTTTGGATTTTTGTCTAAAATTTTAATTCACTCATAAAAACACATTTTATTTAACTCAACCGATTTTGGATTTTTGTCTAAAATTTTAATTCACTCATAAAAACACATTTTATTTAATTTAGAATTATTTCTAAGTTAGATAACTGCCAGCTGTGAGTTACAATCTGCTTGAGTTATCGAATAAGCCTTTCTTGACTTATTGAATAGTTGTTTTCTACTTCTCGAATGCCTGACTTGTCGATACAAAACATACATCTAATCGACAATTCAAGTACTTCATACTTATACAATTCTACATCTATTCGATTCATTTCATTCGACTACTCAAGCATCTAAACTCCAAAAACCTCTGAAAACCCTAATTGCCAAAAGCTAAATTTCTTCTTCAACCTTTACTCTTTCTTCTCTCTGTATCAATGGCAACAGTGAAGTTCAACACCAATTTTATCGGCTTAACCAGTGATGTTAAAGCACCAAATGCGAACTTCAAATGCTTTGTGAAATGGATGGCTGAGTCATACATCAAGGATGCACTCTCTGCCAACCCAACTCTGTATCTAGATATCCTGGAACAGTTTTGGGGAACTGCTATTATGGAAGTTGTAGCCCTGGAAAGCGCAATAACTTCATATATCATCTACTGCAAGATTCAGGATAAGGAAATCACTATCACTACTGCATACATGAATCAAGCACTGGGCCTACAACAAGAGTCATATGACATACTGGCCACAAATGCAGAGTTAGAAGAATTCTTTGAATTCATCAACTATTCAGATGGGATCAATCGTGGAAAGTTAAATAGAAAGAATCTGAGAAATGAGTGGAGCTATGTGTTTGCAACTCTTCTTCAAGTCTTCACTGCCAGGAAATCAAGCTTTGACCAAATCAGTGCACCTGCGCAGCAAATTGGCTATGCATTGGCCTATGGAAGGAAGATAGATGTTGGTCAAATCATCCTACTAGAGCTGTATGGGAGACTTGGTAAGAACACAACCAAGAGAGGTACTGACATTTTCTTCCCTCGCTTTATTCAATCTTTTCTTAATTTTAAAAATGCTCAATTGATTGAACTGCCTGGGATAGATAGAAATAGAATAGGCTATCTTAAATCCATGACCAAACTCATTTTTGGTAATTTGGAGACTAGGAATGATGTGGATGTAAGACTTAACATAACTCCCCATATGGAGGGTTTGTTTAGGACTTACCCCCATAACATACCAATATTTGATTCAAAATCACAGTTAGCATAGCCCAAGCAAGTAGAACAAAATGCTAACCCAGGGCTTGCTAACCAACCCTCTCAGCCAAACACTCTACCAAACATTGAGCCAACTGCATCATCTTTTCAAAAGGGTGATGTTAGTAAAAAGAAGAGAAAGGAGATAGCTGCTGCACCCTTAACCATCTTATCTGAAGCAGCATTGGCTGTATAATTAGAAAGTGAGGCACCTGAGTCACCCCTTATCAGGCCAAAGAAGAAGAAAACTAAAACCACCTCTTCAGTCACACAAATGGCTGAAGTTGTAAAATTAGGGGCAAACAGTTCACTAGATGTACCCTCTCAACAGGGTGCATCTATAGAATCAAGCATCCTCCCCAATGCACCTACTTGTACAGAGTCAGCACCTGGGAGTGATAAGGCTGGCACAACACTGAGTGGAGAGCACATCACATTTGAAACTCCCTCTATTTTTCAGGGGGAGTTGCCAAAATCTATTCCACAAGACACTCCTCTTCCAGAATCTACATCTAAAATTTCTTTGAAGCCTGCAACTCAAGCAATTGAGGAGCAAGGACTTGATAATCAAGAATTCTTCTTTCTTGATGAGCCAACAACTTGACATGGTGCTTGACACTGTGCTCACCACCCAGAAACCACATTCAGATGGTGAGGGAATGCTAGCTGGGGCATATCCTGATGACACCATCACAAACACAGAGGATTCACTAGTCTTTATTAGAGACTCTATGCCAGTGTCAACTACTGTTGTAACTCATCCCACTCCTGTAGAGACAACAGTAGTAGAGTCTTTCCATCCGGTTACAGAAGTTGCATCTGTAACTGAGGAGTCTAGTTTGCCTAGCTATAGTTCTAACTTCTTGTCTCAAAGGCTGAAGCCTGTGCAATATGACAGTGCTTCAGGATCAGGGTCTGTTCCACCTCAATTGACGGTTGAAGCACTCCAAAGATTAATTGTGGATCAGATCCCTGAGTTCACAAAGATTGCTCAGAACCTTCTCACTGCTAACTTGCCAAATCTAGACTATGAAGCTATTCTCTTATGCTACAGAGATGATGTGGAGATGCAAAAGGCAAAGATAGTAGATGATGCTGAGAGAGATGGCAATGTAGATGCCTGGCTACAAGGAAAATTTGATATTTCTCTCTCAGAAGGCCTTCAGTACATCAGGGAAGAATACATAACTGCACTAGGGTCCAATGCCAAATCTCTCACCCCTAGTGATGTTTATGAAGCAGTGAATGACAACTTCAAGGGCATTCTCAAGGCTGCACATTACCTTGACAAGGGTCTAAAAACTGAAGTTCATGAAGTGTGTACAGCCACAACCAAGGAGGTGCAGGATATAAAGAGGACTTTTGAGGCCAAATTTCCTAAATTGGAGACTGTAATCAAGGACATTCTAGCATGCAAATCTACTTGCACCAAGATGGACAATGGTTTAGCTCTTCTAAAATATGCTGTCACAGGTCTGGGGAATAAATTTCAAGCTCTATCTGATCTGACCACAGAATCCACTGCCATGCTGAGGACAATCCTCAGTGACTGAGGTCCCTGTGCATGAAATGTCAAAGTATGAAGTGAAGAGACTGCAAGACCAATCCTTATCTGGTTTCAAGGCAAATGAGCTATTCACTAAAGTGGATACTCTTGAGAAAGAGGTGGTGTCTCTCAAAGAAACCAATGCTCATCTAACAGACAAGGTTGCAACTCTGACTGAGTAGTTGAGCACTCAAGCCACTAACACAGCTGAGGTTCTTCTGCATCAACAGTCCATGTTGTCTGCTATGATGAAGCACATGGGTCTCCCTCTACCTGAAGACTCTTTCAACCCAAAGGTCACTCCTAAAGCCTCTGTGACTGACAACAAGCCTAAGGGGAGAAGAGGACAAGGAATTCAAATACAAAGGGGGAGAAACCTAAGGAGAAAGGCATACAGATAAATGAGGGTGGTCACCAAAGGGCTAAATCTATAACTCATGTGCTAGGAAAAGGGAAATCTAAAGTTGATGAGCCCCCAACCACTCTGCCAGTTGTTACCCTACCAACTGTGCATGTCATCACTCCAAGTGGCCAGAAGCAATCCATCACAACCACAGTGGTTGCAGGGAGTATGCCATCTGACAAACCTCCATCCTCCATATCTGAAAGTGCCAAGCCTATAGAAGTTGAAGTTATTACTGAGGCCAAGCTACAAGAAGTTGCTAACTCAAATGTTTATCATGACAAAGCCTTCTTGGAGTTTCTGAAAGCCACAAGGGAACAGGCTGGTGACACTCAGTTCTATCTGAGGGAGTTGAAGGAGCAGATTGATTACCTCACTGTCATTCCCAAGAAAGTCAATAACTTGTGGTTCAAGGAGATAATGATGGTATCCAAGTCAAAGATATGGCATCTAACTTTTGACACTCTACAAAGCCTAAAACACTCAGAAATAGATGCCATACTTGAGCTTATTGAGAAGAGAAATGAGAACAACAAGAGTCTGTATGATGACTTAAGGAATGATCAACCTTCAAGGCTGCCAGAAGTGATCAAGAAGCATTGGACAATCATCTATCAGTCTGGCACCAAAATTGAAGACATCAAACAATTGGTCATTCCCAGTGATCTTACTTCTAGAAATCACAGACTTGTCATTGCTATCATTGATCAACTACAGAAGAAAGGTGGAGTCAGAAATGCTGAAGAGATAGAAGCACTGCACATCCTCAGATCTTTTATAGCAACTGGTGCAATTCCAGAAATGGCTCTACCTAGGAGAAATAAGGATGATGATTCTGAAGACAGAAGTGATGGGAGGAGAAGACATCACAGGAGAGATAAGGGTGATGAAGATAAGAAGAAGAAGAAGGATGACAAGAACAAGAAGGATAATGATGACCAAGGTAAAGTCTATGAGAGAAAAAATGGAAAATAGCAAGCCTTAGGCATTGTTGACAGTAACCTCACCACAACATCAGACTCTAAGTCTAGGGTGAATACTGTTAGTAGTGACCTAGCAAAATCTACATCTATGGCTTCTGCAACTGTCTTGCCACCTCAAGAAGAGAAGAAGATTCAATTCAAGAAACCATTTGTGTATTTCAAAAAGCAAACTACTAATGGAATACTACAATGGTCTACAAACAAAGGTCACATGCTACTGCCAGGCAACCATGTAAAAAGGATCAAATTCAAACAAGCTGCAAGGAAACCAAAGCTATCAAAATCAAGGACTCTGACAATCTATCCAGGATTGAAACTTCAACCTCTTGATGAAGACTTTGATGAAGACCAATTGCAATATCTAATAGCCCAAAGAATCTACCTTGCTGCCATTATGAATAACTGCCTTGAGATATATACTGATGGAAGGGAGAAGAAATTCAAACAAGGACAGTGTCAGAATTGGGGCAAGCTATATGAAATAGAAAGAATCATTGCATTATTGGATTCTGAAGACAAAGTGGAGAGAGTATGGAAGCTGGAGTTGATTGATTTTGTAAAGATGAAGAGAGATTATGCAGAGAAGATAAGAAAGGGGTGCTTTGAAAAATGGCTAGAAAAGGAGAAGGAGATTGATAGGTTGGAAGCTGAAGCAGAAAAGCTAAGGGCAAAAGGAATGTGTAGATGTTAGGAATAATTCATGAGTTGTGATGTTAAGAATAGAATTTTACTTATACTTCTTGTATATCCTGATTTATAAAGGATTTAGCACTTTGTATATAGGATATATGTATTAGACAGTAATCTGTAGAATTAAGTCAGGAACAGTGCATCGAGTACTACATGTCAGGAACTGAGATTGGATCCTGATACGTCAAGTCAAATACTGATCAAGTACTGATGGGATGGTCAGATCCTGATGCAAGATGATATCAGTCGTGTTACTGATGATGTCATTATGGATGCTACAGAAACTGGCAAGTGCTATAAAACAGGATCTTTGTTTGAAGAACAATCAAGAAGATATCATGAAGGAAAGAATTTTCTATTGATGGAAACTATCAACTGGACGGCAGAACATTGTCATGTATAGATTATCTTTCTGTGATTAGTTGATAGGTAGCATTATAAATACTCTCTCTATATCATTGTAAAAGGTGTTCATGAGGTTTGTAATCGTAAGTATACGAGAGTACAAACAGAGAGAAATTTATTTTGTAAGCAGCTGCTAAAGGTATTTGTACACCTTTGGTAGAGTTTGTATTTGATCTTATTAATATAAACAGTTTGTTTTATTCGTTTATTCTTGTTTATCTAATCAAGCAAAAATCAGACACGATTATATAACTTGTATTCAACCCCCCCTTCTACAAGTTATTCGAGTTAACAATTGGTATCAGAGCATGTTGATTTCGAATAATCATAAAGATCTGCAATCATGTCTGGTTACAAGGATGGGAATACTAAGATTCCTATGCTCAAGAGAAACGAATATACTCTATGGGAAGTAAAGATGTTGCATCATCTGGAAGCAATAGATCCTGATTATCTTGACAGAATCAGATATGGACCTTTTATCCCAACGAAGGTTGTTGGTCAAGCAACTGTTGATGGTGAAGTTGTTCCAGAACATACAGCAGAGAAGCCTAAATCTGAGTGGTCAGATAAGGACAAGGAGAATGTTCTTAAAGATGCTAAAGTGAGAAACATATTATTCAACAGTCTTGATTCTGTTCTCACTAACTATGTTCTCTCTTGTAAAACTGCTAAGGATATATGGGACAATCTTAAGGTTCACTGTGAAGGAACTAAGCCTGTCAGGAAAAATATGAGGACACTACTTATACAACGGTATGAGTACTTTGAATCCAAGTCTGGTGAGTCACTTACTGATACCTTTGATAGGTTTACAAAACTCATCAATGAGATGGCCATGCATGGTAAATATTATGACTTGGAGGATATGAATACTAAGTTCATGAAAGCTGTTAACTCGAATAACTTGTAGAAGGGGGGGTTGAATACAAGTTATATAATCGTGTCTGATTTTTGCTTAATTATATGAACAAGAATAAACGAATGAATCAAACTCTGTTTGTATTAATAAGATCAAATACAAACTCTACCAAAGGTGTACAATACCTTTAGCAGCTGCTGACAAAATAAAACTCTCTCTGTTTGTTTCGAACTCTCGAATACAAACCTTATACAGAGCTACGCACACGAACTCACAACACACGCTTGTTCGACTACGACACTTTTTACAATGATATAAAGAGAGTATTTATAATGCTACCTATCAACTAATAACATAAAGATATAATCTATAGATGACAATGTTCTGCCGTCTAGTCGATAGTTTCCATCAATAGAAAACTCTTTCCTTCATAATATCTTCTTGCTTGTTCTTCAAACAACGATCCTGTTTTATAGCACTTGCCAGTTTCTGTAGCATTCATAATGACATCATCAGTAACACGACTGATATCAGGATTTCATCTTGCATCAGTATCTGATCATCATCAGTATTAGACCGTCATCAGGATTTGCTCTTTGTTCCTGATATGTAGTCTCCGATACACTGTTCATTCCTGACTAAACTGTACAGATAACTGTCTTACACATAAATCCTATATATAGTGCTAAATCCTTTATAAGATCAGGATTACAAGAAGTATAATGTGTAAATTCTATTCTTAACATCACAACTTATGAATTATTCCTAACAATCTCCCCCTATTTATGCTTTAAAATCTGAAGCATAAATCTAAGTTGTGGATGTCAAAACATATAACAATACAACCAGAATAGAATTTATGAATGTAGAATTATGAAGTTAATTACCTCCTTCCCAGATGTAGACATTTATCTAGTACTTAGAAGAAAGAATTTTAACTATTAATGATGCTCTTCCTTTACCACTTCCTAGCTGAGATTCACCACTGTCACTCCTAGTTCTTTTTTTTACTTCCCTTTGTCTGCTCTTTATCTCCCCCGGTCTGGTGTTGTTGTTGTTGTCTTTGAATTGTCTTTATCTCCCCCTTTTTGACATCAGCAACATTAATTCCAAGAGATTCAGAAACAGAACAAATGATATTCATCAGAACTGCTTGATTTTCCATAATTGTGACTTGATTATCTTCAAGTGATTGAAGTCTTGTTTGCATAGCAATTTGAGAATTCTGAATATCTTTCAAAACATCAGAATGAACTTCAATGTTGGAAGTGCTTCTAGTATCTTCAGAATCAGAATCAGAAAGAACTGTATCTTCAAGTCTTGTAGAAGAAGTTGATTGGGTTGTATGATATTCAAGTAATAAAACCTGATTAGAAGTATCAACATCTTCATCTTTCTGATCTGTAGCTGAAACATGATCATCATCTCCTTCACCAGTATTCTGTGTACTAACATCTTCAAATCCTGACTCCTCCTTAGAGTGATCAGAGACTGTAGATGTCTCAATTCTAGCTGATATTAGAAGTACATACAAAGGAACACTAGGATCATTAGGAACTTCATCTGGTACATATGTATCAAGAGATTGCTTTATCCTGGCACCTCTTCTGTTAATGATTCCTGCAAGCCTCTCCTTTTGCTTCTGAGCTTTAACTTCTGGCTTTGCATTGTGATGTGCTAGGTCAAATCTTCTGATACATTTTGATGAATGAATAAGTACCAGCATCCATACCTAAATTTTCAGACCAAGATTCAGGAAAAACCTGATCCCAGAAATCAAATGATGGAGGTTTCCTAATTTTCTCTCCCTCACTATGGAGTTGATCATCCATACCCTCATTCTCACTTTGACTTACTAAAGTCAACACTCTTTCTACCTCACCTTTTGCCTGGTCAGGAGCCAGCCTCTCAATTTGTGGATCTAAGTCCATCTTTTCAAGTGTATCACTCAAATTTGGATAAGTGCTCTCATGACCTACAGAAAAATAGGGGCTAGAAGAAGTTTTTATACCTGAACTCACATGGAGAGAGGGTTCCTCATTTGGCAAGGGGCTTGAGGTTTTCTCCAAGGAGTGAGCTGCTATAGTCTCTGAATCAATACTATCATCTTCTTTCCTTCCAGAGACTACAGGCTCCAGTATACCACTTTCAGGTTCTTTACTAGACTCTGATGTCTTCAGTAATATTTCATTAGACACCATAGTTAGTACATCACCGTCTTTAAGTGTTGTTTGCTGAGACTCACCCTCAAGGTGGATAGACTCTGACTGAACAAAATTTGTTTGATCTTCAGAAAAATCAACCAAAGTCATTCCTCCCATATCATAGGGTTTCTCACTTGCAATTTCAGTCATCACAGAAGTCCTTTCAGCATCAGCTATCACAGCTCCTGAGTCATCCAACCTCTGACTAGATGGTTCTTGTGTTGCAGTGACTGTGACCTGATCTTTCCTACTATTCACCACTGGTGCAATAGTATCTTCTGTTGACTGCATTCCTCTATCTACTTCCTCCAGTTGTTCACCTTGAGCTAAAGCATCTTCAATAATGACATCCTTGTCCAATAAATATGCATGAAGTGATTGAAGTGCAACATGCTTCGAGAGTCAAAATTTCTTGACTAATTGTCTTCTGACAGATACATAGAAATACATCTTCATTAAGTCAAGTCTTTGATGTAGAAGTCCATATTCTTCAGGAAATGAAAGTCTAGGAACACTTTCACTTAGAAAATTTAGAACTGGCCTGGAAAGTTTCACTTTTAGAGAGATAAGTCCCATAGCCATTCTGTATGACAATGTAGTTTCCCATGAAGAATCAATATCCAGATTTCTCTTGTCAAATACTGACATAGATGTAGCTTGATGTGTAGAAACCTGCATAATGTTAGTTGGACTAGACTCTGTGTGTGTAGGTGACAATTGAATCTTTCTCCTTGTTCTCCTGGTATAGTGAGCAAAAGATTTATCCTGAGAAGACTCAAGAGGTGTAGACACAGAAGTGATCTTGGGATGAGATCTTTGTTCAATAGACACAGTCTTTTGAGAGACAGTATCCAGTAACTGTTTTCCCTTTTTAAGAACTATAGTCTTTTGGGAGACTGCAGTCTGGCTGTGGCTAGGTTTTTCATCTCTTTGTGCTAACAGAGAAAGTTGAATTGCAGCCTTCAATTCTGCTCTCTCAGTAAGAGTTAAATCATCATCATCTTCACTAGAATTACTACTACTTGACACAACAAATCTTCTCTTCCTTACAACTGATGTCTTTTGAGAAACACCAGAGGTTGGTTTCTTTGAAACAATAGGCTGTGGATCAAAATTTGGTTCTTGAATTGTTTCAGAGACTATAATGTTTTGGGCTACTTGGGTAGACACAGGTGGTTTCTCCTCCAAATGAGATTCATGAGCCATTTCACCACAAAAGAAAGAAGAATTGTAGAAAGTAGGAAGATGAGTTTTAAGAAGTACCTGAACATGATTTGGATAATGAATTTCAGGTATTTCATCTAGATTCTTTTCATTGTCCTTCTTTATAATGTCAGAGAAAATTCTCTTTTGCTGTTCATAAGAAGAAACACAATGTTCCCTACCAAATCTAGCTTCAACATCAGGAATAAAATGGTTAATAAACATTTGCATAAATCTATGATAATAAACCATTTTCCTGTTTTGATCTCTTAACCCAAGTTTAATACTCATCTGACTTAAGATAATATGACCAATGTTAATTACTCTGTCATAAAGCAAACTATAAGCAATATGTGATGTAACAGAAGTAATTTGCTGAAAAGAACTACATTTACCAGTAAAACATTTAGCAATTTGATCAAAGTAAAAAGACCATTCCTTTCTAAGAAAAGACCTATTCAACTGGCTCATGTTGTCTAGAGGTCCACTATAACCTAATTCAGACAACATAGTTCTTACATTATCATCAGATGGTTCACTTGCATAATTATCAGTAACAGGTAAGCAAAGTACTGAATTAACAACAGATTCAGTAATGTCAAATGAATCTTGTCCTAAATGTAGAACAATCTTACCTGATTGACTCTGAGCAGAATCAATTACCTCAGCATTCTCCCAAGCTTGTGTAACAGCTGCTAGATTAATTTGTGGAGATGCTGTCAATGCAAAACTTAATGGTCCATACGCCAGAAAGTCCATGATTGGATGAAAATCAGATGACACTCCTTCCTTGTTGGTGATAGCTGCTACATGATTGTTTGTCATAAAATCAAAATCACCAAACTTGAAGGCTACTGACTTAGGTAATCTTCTCTGAGTTGCCATTTTTGATCTGAAAAGAACTTGAAAAATTCTTGAAATGGATTAGTGATTTTGAAAACTCAAGAGTGGTTTTTGCTTTAGAGAATGTAAAATTAGAGAAAGCAATTACACGATTAGAGTTTCAAAACAAATATATTTCACAAATCTTTCAGACCACTATCCCACATTGACACGTAGATTGACAGGTGTCAGTCCCTGAAAAGTGCTATTACCCACGATTTTTGGAAAATAAAATCCAAAATTGATTTTCATGAAATAAATCATGGTATAAATAATCAATACTGATCAGCTTCCTTTTCCTGTTGACCTCTCATCAAAATAATCACAAAATACAATGTGATAATAATTCTCAAATCCTGATGGTCACACATGAAATCCTGATCAATATCATCCTGATTCCAGAGACTTAATATGGAGTTTCCACGTGGCATTTTTCTTTTATCTGAAAAAGAAATAAACAATTAATCTGAACAAAAATCAATTGGTTAGTTATATTCGACATTTCTTGAAAACAAGAAATACAGTCACACGCAATAATTAGCATCTGACTTCATTAATACTTCCAAGTGACTGTTCAGCTTCTCACGTCTTTCTTTAAAAGAAACAGACGCCTTATGCCTTTCTCCATAAACCTTTCAATTTCTTTTCTTCTCAACAATGCTTCTCAAACCAAAATTCCCTTCAAATCCATTCTTTAGATTTTTCATAGTCGATGAACATTCTGTTCTTGATCATTTCTTTGAAAAGACGACTCTTCTCATCGAACTAATCATGGATGGATTGGTTTCTGATAATATCCAGAGGTTTCTCCTAGAACATCCATCTGTTGGATACAATCTTCCCCTAACCTCCTCAAAACTTGAGGATGAAGAATTTGGCCGAGAGTCTGAGGTTGATCTTGATGGAGATGCTATTCATTTAAGTTAGCTGCTCTCATTCAAGTCGCCCAGACAAGGAATCCAAGAGTAGACGAGGCTATTCAATCCCCTGATGGATTTCTTGAGATGCTCCTTGTCCTGTACCTCAGAATTCATATCAATAGACAAGTATAGAATTATCAGTAGAAATTAGACAAAAAAATGTTGTATTTCATTTCCATATATGTAATGCTTTCAATTAATGAAAATACAATTACTTGTTATCTACTTGTCTTTTGATTATTGAATGATGTATAAATTATCAGTATGCAAATATCAAAACATGCTGGCATAGACTTAACACATCATAGAATTAGATTACTACACAAAGTAAACGTCAGGATTTGAAACAATTTTCACAATCCTGATACTGACACAATACTGATGACGTCAGCATCCTGATAACAAATCTAATCCTGATGATTATTAACAAGTCTATAATACTGAAATTTATCAAGGCAATGTGTTATAGCTACAGCTTTTAACAATCAAATATAGATCCTGACAAGAATATCAAGTGTATAAGCTAAAAACAACATACCTTGCTACTATTGCAGATGTTAAAGATCTAAAAATTTAACATTCCTAACTCACTTACTAATCTACTGAATGTAGTCTCATCAAGTGGTTTAGTTAGAATATCTGCAAGCTGTTTGTCAGTAGGAACAAAATGAAGTTCCACAGTACCATTCTCAATATGTTCTCTAATAAAATGATACCTGACATCAATGTGCTTAGTCCTTGAATGTTGAACTGGATTTTCTGCAATTTTAATAGCACTAGTATTATCACAAAACATAGGAATATTACTAAGTGTCATACCATAATCCATCAACTGATTTCTTATCCAAAGGAGCTGTGCACAACAACTGCCTGCTGCTATGTACTCAGCTTCTGCAGTTGAGGTTGAGACAGATTGTTGCTTCTTGCTTGCCCAAGAAATCAATCTATTTCCCAAGAATTGACATGTACCTGTAGTGCTTTTCCTGTCTATTTTACACCCTGCATAATCAGAGTCTGAATAGCCAAGTAGAAAGAAATCAGATTCTCTAGGATACCACAAACCAAGATTTGGAGTTCCTTTGAGATATCTAAAAATTCTCTTCACAGCAATTAAATGAGATTCCTTAGGATCACTTTGGAATCTAGCACATAAACAGGTAGAAAACATTATATCTAGCCTACTTGCAGTTAGATATAACAATGAGCCTATCATGCCTCTATAACTAGTATTATCCACACTCTTCCCCTTAGGATCAGAGTCTAGTTTAGTGGCTGTTGCCATGGGTGTTTTTGCAACTGCACAGTCTTGAAAGTCAAACCTTCTTAAAAGATCTTTGATATACTTTGACTGATTAATGAAAATACCAGTCTCAGTCTGTTTGACCTGCAAGCATAAGAAATAATTTAATTCACCCATCATGCTCATCTGATACTTAGACTGCATAAGCTTGCTAAACTTAGCACACAACTTTTCATTAGTAGAACCAAAAATAATATCATCAACATAAACTTGAACTAAAAGCAATTCACCTTTTATCTTTCTAAAGAATAGAGTTTTGTCAATTGTACCTCTTGTGAAGCCATTTTCAAGAAGAAATTTAGACAAAGTCTCATACCATGCTCTTGGTGCCTGCTTTAGTCCATAGAGTGCCTTGTCAAGTTTGTAGACATGATTTGGAAACTTTGGATCAACAAATCCAGGTGGCTGTTCCACATACACTTCCTCATCAAGTTTGCCATTTAGAAAAGCACTCTTTACATCCATCTGGTATACATTAAATTTTGAATGAGCTGCAAATGCAAGAAACATTCTGATTGCTTCTAATCTTGCTACAGGTGCAAAGGTCTTATCATAATCAATGCCTTCTTCCTGAGAATAACCCTTGGCCACCAGTCTAGCTTTGTTTCTTACAATCATACCAGATTCATCTAGCTTGTTTCTGAAAACCCATCTTGCACCAACAATTGATCTATCTTTGGGTCTTGGTACCAGTTTCTATACTTTGTTTCTCTCAAACTCATTTAACTCCTCCTGCATTGCAATTACCCAATCAGGATCCTGTAAGGCTTCTTCAACCTTCTTAGGTTCATTCTTTGAGAGAAAACAACTATACAAGCATTCATTTTGAATTGATCTTCTAGTTCGAACACCACTATTTGGATCACCAACTATCAAATCTTCAGTATGATCCTTTGTCCATTTTCTAACAGGTGGTAGATTAACTCTGCTAGACTCTCCCCCTAAGTTAGTGGTATCTCTTGTAGAAGAATTCTCTCTATCTTCAAAAACTCTCCTTTGATCAATAGAATCAGTAGATTCCATATTGCTGCTAGTTACTGATCTTTCCTCAGTAGACTTTGAAAGATCAGTTCCTGATGGAGTAGACTCTGAATAGCTAGTCTGCTCCTGATGATCACTGTGTTCTCTTTGATTTATTTGCTCCCCCTCAACATTAGCATTCCTTTGAGAAGCAATAGAAATTCCTTCTGGAGAACCTTCATCATCACTGGAGAGTATCTCAGAATTCTTCAGATTTTCAAATTCCAATTTGTCATGGATTTCATCAATTAGCAAAATTCCAAATTTCTTATCATCAAATGCAACATGAATTGATTCCATAACAATGTGAGTTCTAAGATTATAAACTTTGAAGGCCTTAGATGCTGAAGATCCTAGAAAAATTGCTTCATCCGATTTGACTTCAAATTTTCCAAGTTGTTCTGGATGAACTTTTAGGACATAGCATTTGCATCCAAAGATGTGAAAGTATTTCACAGTTGGTTTCTTTCCTTTAATCATCTCATAGGGAGTTTTTCCATGACTATTTACCAAGGTACAATTTTGAGTGAAACATGCAGTGTTAATAGCTTCTGCCCAAAAGTAGGTTGGAAGTTTTACATCTGCAAGCATGGTTCTTGCTGCCTCTATGAGAGTCCTGTTCTTTCTTTCCACTACACCATTCTTTTGAGGTGTACCAGGTGCAGAAAACTGTTAAGTGATTCCTTTGTCTGCACAAAACCCCTCCATTGTAGAATTCTTGAATTCTGTACCATTGTCACTTCTAAGTACTTTGACTTTGTACTCAGAGTTATTATGAATATTCTTGATAAGTTCAATTATTTGCTGAGGAGCTTCATCATTCTTGTGTAGAAAGAACACCCATGTAAACCTAGTGAAATCATCCACTATCACTAGAGCATATCTTTTCTTGCTGATAGACATAATGTTTACTGGACCAAACAGATCAAGATGTAGCATGTGAAATGGTTCAGTAATCGAATTTTCAGTCTTGCTCTTGAAAGTGGTTCTTCTTTGCTTTCCAAGCTGACATGCATCACAAAGTCCATCTTGCACAAAGTTTGCCTGAGGTAGGCCTCTCACCATATTATGCTTAACAAGTTGATTAAGCTTCTTGAAGTTAAGATGTGAGAGCTTCTTGTGCCAATTCCAGCTTTCATCACTTGTTGCTTTGCTGTAGAGACATCTAACAATTCCTTTAGATGTATCACTTAAGCTGGCTTCATATATGTTACCATGTCTTTGACCAGTTAGAACAATGTCTCCATTCTGCATATTAAAGATTTTGCATCCTTCTTTGTCAAAGATTGATTTGTAACCTTTATCACCCAGTTGACTTATGCTTAAAAGAGTATGTTTCAAGCCTTCAACCAGTGCTACATTTTCTATGATGACATTCCCCAAAATAATTGAGCCATATCCCAGAGTTTCTCCTTTGTTGCCATCTCCAAAAGATATTACTGGGCCAGCTTTTCTCTCAAACTTTGTAAGCAGGGACTTCTTTCCAGTCATATGTCCAGAGCATCCACTGTCCAAGATAATTGAATGCTTCTTTCCTGTGCCCTGCAAACAAAAAGTAACTAGTTAGAATTTTTTAGGACCCAACTTTGATTGGATCCTTTCTTACTAAATTTAGAAACGACAGGCTTTGAGAATTTTGTTTTTACTTTACCTATTGTAGAGTCAACTTTAGACTCTAATTTCACAAACTGTTTGTGACTAGGAGTTTCAGATTTCAAGGAATAATAGTCATAATACAGTTCATGATATTCTTTACACATGTAAATGGAATGAAGTAAACTACCACAATGATAACAAGCTTTTTGTGGTTGGTATTGAATTTTCTGAGTCTTGGGGAATCTGGACTCAGTTTTCCAAGAAGGTTTTTGATTGCAGTCTAGGGCCAAATGATTATGATTTCCACACTTATAGCATTTTTTCCTAGATGCATCAGGTACATTCTTGTAATTATTCTCTTTGTTAATACCTTCTTTTCCATTCCTATTTCTTTTGATCTTGCTAGACTCTGAAAGACCATCTAATCTCTGTTTCAACTGAGACTTAGACAGAAACCCTATGTTTACATTCTTAGGTTTCTCTAACACTTTCTCATCTGAATTACTATTGTTAATCCTTTTGTGTACAATAGGGGTACCTTTTGAATCAACAAATTTAACATGATTAGGTTCAGAAACAATTTTCTTACCTTCAGATTTAGATGTGTTAGCTTCTATTTTACTATCATCATTGACAATAGCTACTTTTACTTCTTGTCTAGCCTTATCAAAACCTAAACCATTAACCTTACCACGAATTCCACTTTCAAAGATTTCTATAGTCTTTTTACTGGAATTGTTAATGGTCTTAATCACATCTCTCTCTTCTTCTAGTTCTTTTCTGACATAGTCATAAGCCTCAAGAATAACACTATAATCATGCTTAGCTTTATCAGAACTTAACTTGTATTCTTCCATTTGAATTAATTCAAATTCAAGAAAATTATTTCTATCAACTAATTTATTATTCTTAACCTTAAGTTCATCTCTTTCACAAGTAAGAATTCTAAAATTAGTCATAAGATTCTTAAACTCAGCATGGATAGATCTAATTTCATCAGAATTTAAGCTATCAAATGAATCAAGAGAGTGAAGTGATACCTTAACAGAGGATGGAGAAGTTTTCTTTGGAGATCCAGGTTTGTCTGAACCATTTGCCATCAATGCAATGTTGTCATAATCCAATTCATCTTCAGAATCACTGGAATCAGCCCAATCCTTCTGTGTGACCATAAGTGCATTACCCTTTCCTGAATTCCTAAGCTTCTTACACTCACTAGCAAAGTGTCCAAGCTCGCTACAGTTAAAGCACTTGATCTTGGCCTTATCAAGCTTGACAATTGTACTTTTGCCTTTGTCACTCTTCTTCTCCTCCTTCTTTTGAAAAGTTCCTTTGCTAAATCTTCTCCTGTTAAATCTACCTTTCTTGAATGCTTTAGCAAACATAGCAAAGAGTTCCTGCATCTCAAATTCAGAATCATTGTTGTCAGAGTCCATATCAGTAGTCTCTGACTCAGAACTTTCTTTGCTTTTCTTCTTCCTTGAATTCTTTACAGCAATCTCTTCATGCTGTTCTTCAGGAAGCTTCTTTACTTCAAATTGAGCAGTAAGTGCAATAGTCTTCATCTTTCCTTCACTCCTGTTCTTCTTCTGCTGCTTGTCAAGTTCATAAGCTCTCAATTTTCCATATACTGCCTCTAATGAAATCTCATCCAGATCATTAGCTTCCTCAATCGCAGATATCTTCTCATTGTAGAAATCAGGCAAAGATTTCATGAACTTTGTATTCATATCCTCCAAGTCATAATATTTACCATGCATGGCCATCTCATTGATGAGTTTTGTAAACCTATCAAAGGTATCAGTAAGTGACTCACCAGACTTGGATTCAAAGTACTCATACTGTTGTATAAGTAATGTCCTCATATTCTTCCTGACAGGCTTAGTTCCTTCACAGTGAACCTTAAGATTGTCCCATATATCCTTAGTAGTTTTACAAGAGAGAACATAGTTAGTGAGAACAGAATCAAGACTGTTGAATAATATGTTTCTCACTTTAGCATCTTTAAGAACATTCTCCTTGTCTTTATCTGACCATTCAGATTTTGGCTTCTCTGCTGTATGTTCTGGAACAACCACACCATCAACAGTTGCTTGTCCAACGACCTTTGTTGGAACAAAAGGTCCATCTCTGATTTTGTCAAGATAATCAGGATCTGTTGCTTCCAGATGATGCAACATCTTTACTTCCCATAGAGTATATTCGTTTCTCTTGAGCATAGGAATCTTAGTATTCCCATCCTTGTAACCAGACATGATTGCAGATCTTTATGATTATTCGAAATCAACCTTCTCTGATACCAATTGTTAACTCGAATAACTTGTAGAAGGGGGGGTTGAATACAAGTTATATAATCGTGTCTGATTTTTGCTTAATTATATGAACAAGAATAAACGAATGAATCAAACTCTGTTTGTATTAATAAGATCAAATACAAACTCTACCAAAGGTGTACAATACCTTTAGCAGCTGCTGACAAAATAAAACTCTCTCTTTGTTTGTTTCGAACTCTCGAATACAAACCTTATACAGAGCTACGCACACGAACTCACAACACACGCTTGTTCGACTACGACACTTTTTACAATGATATAGAGAGAGTATTTATAATGCTACCTATCAACTAATAACAGAAAGATATAATCTATAGATGACAATGTTCTGCCGTCTAGTCGATAGTTTCCATCAATAGAAAACTCTTTCCTTCATAATATCTTCTTGCTTGTTCTTCAAACAACGATCATGTTTTATAGCACTTGCCAGTTTCTGTAGCATTCATAGTGACATCATCAGTAACACGACTGATATCAAGGATTTCATCTTGCATCAGTATCTGATCATCATCAGTATTAGACCGTCATCAGGATTTGCTCTTTGTTCCTGATATGTAGTCTCTGATACACTGTTCATTCCTGACTAAAATGTACAAATAACTGTCTTACACATAAATCCTATATATAGTGCTAAATCCTTTATAAGATCAGGATTACAAGAAGTATAATGTGTAAATTCTATTCTTAACATCACAACTTATGAATTATTCCTAACACAAGCCTTGCCTGATTTCTACAATGAGAAGATATCTGCAATTGAGGAAGCTAATGATCTGGATGAGATATCATTAGAAGCAGTATATGGAAAATTGAGGGCTTATGAACTTGACAAGCAACAGAAGAAGAGCAGGAGTGAAGGAAAGATGAAGACTGTTGCACTCACTACTCAATCTGAATCAAAGAAGCTTTTAGAGGAACAGCATGATGAGCCTACTGTAAAGAACTCAAAGAAGAAGAAAAGCAAAGAAAGTTCTGAGTCAGAGATTACTGATATAGACTCTGACAACAGTGATTCTGAATCAGAGATGCAGGAACTCTTTGCTATGTTTGCTAAAGCTTTCAAGAAAGGAAGATTCAACGGGAAAAGATTTAGCAAAGGACCTTTTCAAAAGAAGGAGGAGAAGAAGAGTGACAAAAGTAAAAGTACAATTGTCAAGCTTGATAAGGCCAAGATCAAGTGCTTTAACTACAGCGAGCTTGGACACTTTGCTAGTGAGTGTAAGAAGCCTAGGAATTCAGGAAAGGGCAATGCACTTATGGTCACACAGAAGGATTGGGCTGATTCCAGTGATTCTGAAGAAGAATTGGATTATGACAACATTGCATTGATGGCAAATGTTTCAGATAAACCTGGATCTCCAAAGAAAACTTCTTCATCTTCTGTTAAGGGCAAAAGAAAGAAGCATTCAATTATCTTGGACAGTGGATGCTCTGGACATATGACTGGAAAGAAGTCCCTGCTTACAAAGTTTGAGAGGAAAGCTGGCCCAGTAATATCTTTTGGAGATGGCAACAAAGGAGAAACTCTGGGATATGGCTCAATTGTTTTGGGGAATATTATCATAGAAAACGTAGCACTGGTTGAAGGCTTGAAACATACACTGTTAAGCATAAGTCAACTGGGTGATAAAGGTTACCAATCAATCTTTGACAGAGAAGGATGCAAAATCTTGAATATGCAGAATGGAGACATTGTTCTAACTGGTCAAAGACATGGTAACATATATGAAGCCAGCTTAAGTGATACATCTAAAGGAATTGCTAGATGTCTCTACAGCAAAGCAACAAGTGATGAAAGCTGGAATTGGCACAAGAAGCTCTCACATCTCAACTTCAAGAAGCTTAATCAACTTGTTAAGTACAATCTGGTGAGAGGCCTACCTCAGGTAAATTTTGTGCAAGATGGACTTTGTGATGCTTGTCAGCTTGGAAAACAAAGAAAAACCACTTTCAAGAGCAAGACTGAAAATTCCATTACTGAGCCATTTCACATGCTACATCTTGATCTGTTTGGTTCAGTAAACATTATGTCTATCAGCAAGAAAAGATATGCTCTAGTGATAGTGGATGATTTCACAAGGTTCACATGGGTGTTCTTTCTACACAAGAAGAATGAAGCTCCTCAGCAAATCATTGAACTTGTCAAGAATATTCAGAATAACTCTGAGTACAAAGTCAAAGTACTTGGGAGTGACAATGGTATAGAATTCAAGAATTCTACAATGGAGGGGTTTTGTGCAGACAATGGAATCACTCAACAGTTTTCTGCACCTGGTACACCTCAATAGAATGGTGTAGTGGAAAGAAAAAACAAGACTCTCATAGAGGCAGCAAGAACCATGCTTGCAGATGCAAAACTTCCAACCTATTTTTGGCCAGAAGCTATTAACACTGCATGTTTCACTCAAAACTGTACCTTGGTAAATAGTCATGGAAAAACTCCCTATGAGATGATCAAAGGAAAGAAACCAAGTGTGAAATACTTTCACATCTTTGGATGCAAATGCTATGTCCTAAAAATTCATCCAGAACAACTTGGAAAATTTGAAGCCAAATCGGATGAAGCAATCTTTCTAGGATATTCAGCATCAAAGGCCTTCAAGGTTTATAATCTCAGAACTCACATTGTTATGGAATCAATTCATGTTGCATTTGATGACAAGAAATTTGGAATTCTGTAAACTGATGAAAGCCATGACAAATTGGAATTTGAAAATCTGAAGAATTTTGAGATACTCTCCAATGATGATGAAGGTTCTCCAGAAGGAATTTCTATTGCTTCTCAAAGGAATGCTACTGTTGAGGGGGAGCAAATAAATCAAGGAGGACACAGTGATCATCAGGAGCAGACTAGCTATTCAGAGTCTACTCCATCAGGAACTGATCCTTCAGAATGTACTGATGAAATATCAGTAACTAGCAACAATATGGAATCTATTGATTCTATTGATCAAAGGAGAGCTATTGAAGGCAGAGAGATTTCTTCAAGAGAAACCACTAACTTAGGGGAGAGACTAGCAGAGTCAATCTACCACCTGTTAGAAAATGGACAAAGGATCATACTGAAGATTTGATTATTAGTGATCCAAATAGTGGTGTTCAAACTAGAAGATCAATTCAAAATGAATGCTTGTACAGTTGTTTTCTCTCAAAGAATGAACCTAAAAGGTTGAAGAAGCCTTATAGGATCCTGATTGGGTAATGCAGGAAGAGTTAAATGAGTTTGAGAGAAACAAAGTCTGGAAACTGGTACCAAGACCCAAAGATAGATCAATTGTTGGTGCAAAATGGGTTTTCAGAAACAAGCTAGATGAATCTGGTATGATTGTAAGAAACAAAGCAAGACTGGTGGCCAAGGGTTACTCTCAGGAAGAAGGCATTGATTATGATGAAACCTTTGCACCTGTAGCAAGATTGGAAGCAATCAGAATGTTTCTTGCATTTGCAGCTTATTCAAAATTCAAGGTATACCAGATGGATGTAAAGAGTGCTTTTCTAAATGGCAATCTTGATGAGGAAGTGTATGTGGAGCAACCACCTGGATTTGTTGATCCAAAATTTCCAAATCATGTCTACAAAGTTGACAAGGCACTCTATGGACTAAAGCAGGCACCAAGAGCATGGTATGAAAATTTGTCTAAATTTCTTCTTGAAAATGACTTCACAAGAGGTACAATTGACAAAACTCTATTCTTTAGAAAGATATAAGGTGAATTGCTTTTAGTTCAAGTTTATGTTGATGATATCATATTTGGCTCTACTAATGAAAAGTTGTATGCTAAGTTTAGCAAGCTTATGCAGTCTAAGTATCAGATGAGCATGATTGGTGAATTAAATTATTTCTTAGGCTTGCAGGTCAAACAGACTGAGACTGGTATTTTCATTAATCAGTCAAAGTATATCAAAGATCTTTTAAGAAGGTTTGACTTTCAAGACTGTGCAGTTGCAAAAACACCCATGGCAACAGCCACTAAACTAGACTCTGATCCTAAGGGAAAGAGTGTGGATAATACTAGTTATAGAGGCATGATAGGTTCATTGTTATATTTAACTGCAAGTAGACCAAATATAATGTTTTCTACCTATTTATGTGCTAGATTCCAAAGTGATCCTAAGGAATATCATTTAATTGCTGTGAAAAGAATTTTTAGATATCTCAAAGGAACTCAAAATCTTGGTTTGTGGTATCCTAGAGAATCTGATTTCTCCCTAATTGGCTATTCAGACTCTGATTATGCAGGGTGTAAAATAGGCAGGAAAAGCACTACAGGTACATGTCAATTCTTGGGAAACAGATTGATTTCTTGGGCAAGCAAGAAGCAACAATCTGTCTCAACCTCAACTGCAGAAGCTGAATACATAGCAACAGGTAGTTGTTATGCACAGCTCCTTTGGATAAGAAATCAGTTGATGGATTATGGTATGACACTTAGTAATATTCCTATGTTTTGTGATAATACTAGTGCTATCAAAATTGCAGAAAATCCAATTCAACATTCAAGGACTAAGCACATTGATGTCAGGTATCATTTTATTAGAGAACATATTGAAAATGGTACTGTAGAACTTCATTTTGTTTCTACTGACAAACAGCTTGCAGATATCCTAACTAAACCACTTGATGAGTCTACATTCAGTAGATTAGTAAGTGAATTATGAATGTTAAATTTCTAGATCTTTAACATCTGCAAAAGTAGCAAGGTATGTTGTTTTCAGCTTATAGACTTGATATTCTTGTCAGGTTCTATATTTGATTGTTAAACATTTAAGTTGTAACACTTTGCCTTGATAAGTTTCAGTATGATAGACTTGTTAAGAAGCATCAGAATTAGGATTGCTATCAGTATACTCACGTCATCAGTATTGACATCAGGATTGCATCGTCAGTATCAAGATTATGAAATTTTTGTGTTTAACAGTTTTAAATCCTGAAATTCATGTTTTAAGTAGTCCAATTCTGAGTCTTGATTGAGTCTATACTAGCAAGTTTAACACATGCATACTGATAATTTATAGATCATTAATCAGATCATTCAATAAACAGGGAACAATAGACAAGATAAATAGATTGAAACTTGTATTTTCATTAATCGAAAGCAGTACATACATGGAAATGAAATACAAACTTCTTTTTGTCTAACTATTACAGATTATCCTAATCTTGTCTAATGTTGTAAAGATTGAATCTTGCTTCTTTCATTCACCTGAGAGACAGGATAAGGAGCATCTCAAGATCTTTTAAGTGCCTCATCTGCTCTTGAATGTCTTCACAGTATGACTTGAATGAGAGTAGCTGACTGAATCCTTGTTTTATTGAGAGCCGATGGAAGAATGAATAGCATCTCCATCAAGATCAACCTCAGACTCTCGGCCAAATTCTTCATCCTCAAGTTTTGAGGAGGTTAGAGGGTGATTGTATCCAACAGATGGATGCTCTAGGAGGAACTTCTTGACATTATCTGGATATACTCTAGCCATGACTATTTCGATGAGAAAAGTCATATCTTCAAAGATTGATTTTTGGTTGACAAGAACAAGATGTTTATCGTCTGAAAGGAGTCTACAAGTTGGGTTCATATGGCTATTTGGATTGAGAGTCATGATTTACAGAGAAGAGATTGATAGGTTTTTGGAGTATGGCATAAGTTGTCTGTTTCTTTTATAGAAAGACGAGAGAAGCTGAACAGTCACTTGAGATTATCAATGCAGTCAGTCATTATTGCACATGACTGTATTTCTTGTATTTTCAAGAAATGTTAAACGTCTCTAACCAATTGATTTTGTTCAGAAAATTGTTTAATTCTTTTTTAGGAAAAAGAAAATGCCACGTGGAACTCCATTTAATCTTTGGAATCATGATGATAGTGATCAGGAAAACGAAAGTGATTTCATCAGGATTGATGATTATTTTTATTATTTTTAATCACATTCAGAGTTGTGATTATCTTGGTGAAAAAGATCACATCCGAAAATGAAGCTGGTCGGTATTGATTTTAATTTTGATTTTACCCTGATTTATTTAATTGAAATCAATTTTGGATTTTATTTTCCAAAAATTGTGGGTAAACTGCATTTTTTTTCAGGGACTGACACCTGTCAACCTACGTGTCAACGTAGGTTAGTGGGTGTGAAAGATTTTTGAATATATCTTTATTTTGAGACTCTGATTGTTTTATTGCTAACTTTTAATTCGTATTTCCAGAAGCAAAAACATTCTTTCAAGTGCTCAAAATCACTAATCAATTTCAAGATTTCTCAAGTTCTTTTCAGATCAAAATTGGCAGCTCAAAGAAGTCTACCTAAATCAGTAGCTTTCAAGTTTGGTGACTTTGATTTTATGATGAATAATCATGTTGCAACAATCACCAGCAAGAAAGGAGTATTAGCTGATTTTCATCCAGTAATGTATTTTATGGCTATTGGACCTTTGCATTATGCATTGACAGCATCTCAGAAATAAATCAAGTTGCTATTTCATAAGCTTGGGAGAATGCTTAGGTAATTGATTCTACTTAGAGTCAATCAGGTAAGATTGTTCTACACTTAGGACAAGATACTTATGACATTACTGAATCTGTTGTTAATTCAGTACTTCGCTTACCTGTTACTAATAATTATTCAAGTGAACCATCTGATGATGATGTAAGAACTATGTTGTCTGTAACACCCCCAGATCCGGGGTCAGGGATCTGGTCGCTACAGTCTCAATATCCATCCACAAAACCAACATAATATAATTTACAACCTTGTGACCCAAACAACAACATAAAACACACCCGTTATAGTCCCAGAGATGAAATCAGAGTAACCATCAATATTATTAATCGTAAGTTTGAGTTCTTACAACCCAAAGAATTACAATTTTTACCATTACATATTCTTTGCCATCCATTGGTATATGTCATATAATAAATACATTTGATGATCAAATGCTAACAGCTAGCCTACCAGAAGCTGCATCCTCAGCAATGGTAGCTATGACCTCAGCAGTTAATCCTCTGACGGCTGACACCTGCCTATCATGGGTACGCCTTGCGCGGCCATCTGATCTAGCTGTTGTTGTGATATAAATAAATAAAGCAAGGGTGAGCAATAGCCCACCAAAATATAATTGAGCAGTGATAATGTATAACAATCCAAAATATCTTTGAAACCATATGACATGCATTAACGAACGTAGTACCAATATAATGTATGAGATGAAGTTACAAGGTAACTCAAAATATAATTGTTCTGAAGATATATCTGCTATGTCAAAGATAAGCAAGATATTATCAAATTTTCATAATAGAGGAACTTGCAGGAAGAATATTGCAATTCCAGTTCAAACACTATTCAAACCTGCCAACAATGATAATGTTGCAGGAAACTTTCCAACGTTGAGAGATGAACTAATACTGGAGTTTGACGCGCCAGGAGACATAGCATTTACACGATGATCAGTCGCATGTTATGCTCCCCACCTCTTGTTTACTACATGTAGAAGGAAGCACCGACGGATTTACTTGTCTACCGCCCTCTGGAACCCCCTCGGCCAACGGTTGGGCCATTTGCTGGACCGGCGCCACTGGGTCACTTACGCATCTCCTAGTTCATTTAACATCCATGACTCTGAAATGTAAAGTTCCTCCCCCTTTCCCCAAGTATATTACTTGTTGATAGGACTCTACAAAGTAGTCGTATCCAGTTGGAAAGGAAAATTCACCAATATTTCCCAAACTGATGCTTGTTAATGGATATAAACTTGTTCCATCAATTCTTACCCCTCGAGCGTTGAGGAGGTAACCAAACAGATTCATATCGATGTTTGAAAGAATCAAGATATGAGTGACAAGATAGTTTAGAAAGTATAGGACCGAGCAGTCCAATAAATAACATATCTCAAGTGAGGTCCCCTTATATATTTTTGGAAGTTGAGCGAGTATTTAAATCTTCTTATAAGATAGATTTAAATGAAAATAGAGTTTTTGGAAACCTCCCCTTGATAAAATAGTCATAAAAGACTATGAAATATTTTACACCATATCTGAAGGTGACAGATAATCTTTGAATAATATGAATCATTATAAAAAGAACTTAAAAGAATTTAAATAAATATTCCAAGAATATTTATTAAATCAATAATAATTAAGGAATATGAATACATCATAATATTGCTCGTAAGTAATCCTTGAATGATTATATAGAACTTGCTTTGTAGCCCGTGCAAGGCACGGGCATGCTCTAGATTACAAATATTTATTAATTATTCGTAATCACGTAGGATTGATTTGTTTATATCTTCGATTGTTCATATCTTTGTAGCAATTGTTCTGAGTAAATAGAATTTATGCAATACCCGATCGTGACATGCAAATTATAATTCTGGTTAAATTAAATCTATTTTATATTTTACGCTATGTTTTGTTTTGTTAAAATAAACTTGAACGATATGTAATAAATTGGTCAATGTTAAGAACAAAACCGTATTTCAAAATATAAATATATAGAGTTAACATGGATGGATACAGAGATACATTCAAGTATTAATTACATAATAATAAATGCATATTAGTTCATATCAGTTATTATTATATATGTAATAAATATGTTAGTGTTGCAATACCTAAATAGCCCCCGGAAATATAACATAGATATAATTAGTAGAGGTAAATATGACTTTTTATATGAATAAATTTGCTCATGGAAACCCCCCATTTGCTCTATTATATATATATATATATATATATATATATATATATATATATATATATATATATATATATATATATATATATATATATATATATATATATATATTTATTTATTTATTTATTTATTATATTATTTATGCGTTTACTTATTAAAGATGTGATTGATGAGTTTTACGATAGTTAATGTTAATACAAGTTTGTATTATACTTACATACGCATGAAGGTTTTTTTTTTGTATTGGGATATTTTTTGTAATATTTAATTCGTAAATAATTAAAGTAGATCTAAAATGATTAATAAGATATGGTATATGTTAGTGAATATTATAGTACATTATAACATATCCACGTAAATTTATATATGTATTTATGTTTGTACAAGTTTATGTATGTATAATTATGCAGTAATTAATATATTATAAATAATGAAATATAAATAGATTATACAACATAAATGTATGTATGTATGTATGTATGCTATATAGTATGTAGGCCATTGTTCCATGGAGAACCATCTTACGTGGAGAACCGTGGAGAACCACTTAAAATACATTATAATTGCTTTATATATAAAGGCCCCGCAGGGGCATCTTCACAAAAAAGTCTTATAATTCTATACTCTATCTATTTATAAAAAAACATTACAAAAAAATTTTTTAAAAAAAAAATTCAAAAAATGATGACGTGGCAACATTTTTTAAATTTTTTTAAAAGTTTTTAAAAAAAAAATTTTTTTGATGAATGAATAGAGGGTAGAATTATAAGACTTTTATGTGAAGGGGCCCCGCCAGGGGCCTTATATAAAGGACTATTTTAATGCATTTTAAGTGGTTCTCCACGGTTCTCCACGTAAGATGATTCTCCCTAGAGTGGGACTCATAGTATGTATGTATATATGTATATAATATTATAGTAGATTATTATATATGCACATAAATTTATATATGTATGTATTTATATTTGTACATGTGTATGTATGTATAAATTTGCATATTAATTATACAACAATTAATAGATTACAAATAATGAAATATTAATAGATTATCAACATAAATGTATGTATATATTATATGTATGTATGTATGTATGTATGTATGTATGTATGTATGTAGGTATGTATGTATGTATGCATGCATGTATGTATGCATGTACGTATGCATGTATAATTAATAGTTATGTTGTATGTATATATGTATATATGTATGTATGTATGTATGTATGTATGTATGTACGTACGCATGTATAATTAATAATTATCTACAAATATACATTATAATTAATAATTATACATTATCTGAGTTAAGCCAACTGAGATTTATCTACAAATTAAAACATATAAACAAAAATATATAGTATGTGTATGTATATAATATTATAGTACATTGTTATATATCCACAAAAATTTATATATGTATGTATTTATGTTTGTACATGTGTATGTATGTATAAATATGCATATTAATTATACAACAATTAATATATTACAAATAATGAAATATTAATAGATTATACAATATAAATGTATGGATGTATGTACGTATGCATGCATGCATGCATGCATGTATGTATGTATGTATGTATGTATGTAGTATGTATGCATGCATGTATGTATATAATATTATAGTATATTATATTATATATATCCACATAAATTTATATATGTATGTATTTATGTTTGTACATGTGTTTGTATATATAAATATGCATATTAATTATACAACAATTAATATATTACAAATAATGAAATATTAATAGATTATACAACATAAATGTATGTATGTATGTATGTATGTATATAGTACTTATGCATGTATAATTAATAATTATGTATGTATGGATGGATGTATGTATGTATGTATGTGTGTATGTACATATGCATGTATAATTATTTATGTTTATGTATGGATAATTAATAATTATGTATGTAATGTATGCATGTATGTATGTATGTATGTATGTATATATGTATGTATGTATGTATGTATGTATGTGTGTATGTACGTATACATGTATAATTATTTATGTATGTGTAGTATAATTAATAATTATGTATGTATATATGTGTTATGTATGTAGATAATGATTTTTAATATAAGCTCAAATGCTCACATAGCTCAATTGGTTATGTTGTTGAATTTAGTATTGTAAGGTCATGGGTTCGAACCCCTTGAATAACAATATTTTTACAAATATTTAGAGTTAGGTTTGGAGTGAGGTTCGGAGGGTCCGAGCCTATGAATAAATTTGCTCAGGGAAACCCCCTGTTGGTGTATTAGATATATAAGTATTAGATATATAATATAATAGATTATTTACTGAATAACTCTCTTCTTTAAATGAATATTCAAAATAATATTCATTAATTAACTAAACTCAAATAAATGTTTAAGATAATATTCACTAAATAAATCAAACCTTAAGTGAATATTTGAAAATAATATTCATATAATAAATAATATTCTAAATAAATATCCAACTAATATTCTTTTGGTAATCAAAACTTTAAAGGAATATTCGAAGCAATATTTCTTAAGTAAATAGAACTTCGAATGAATACTTTTAAATAATATTCATTAAGTACATAAAATCTTAAATGAATATTCAGAATAATATTCATTAATAAATAAATCCCAAATGAATATTCAATTGATATTCATTAAACAAATAATATTCTAAATAAATATCCAAATAATATTCATTTAGCAAATGATATTCTAAATAAATATCCAAATGATATTCATTTAGTAATCAAAACCTTAAAGGAATATTCGAAATAATATTCCTTAAGTAATTAGAACTTCCAAAGAATACTTTTAAAATAATATTTATCAATTACATAAAACTCAAATGAATATCCGAAAGTGATATTCATTTAATGAATAAAATTCCAATGAATATTCGAAACTAATATTCATTTAAGTAATTAAAGCTCAAATGAATATTAAAATAATATTCAGCGAATAAATAAACGCGAATGAATATTCAAAATAATATTCATGTAGTACTTCTCGATTGAGATAATATTTAAATAACATTCCTCGAATAATTTTCAAGTAAGACTTTATGGAAAATATAAATAATGTTCATAAATAACATTCCTCAATAAACTGTCACTGGAATCCCTCCGGGTTTCCACGACTATCTCTATATTACAAAATACCGACTCCCGGTCTATGTTTAATGAAGGAATATCATACGCCCTTCACTAAGGGTCTTAACAAGACAATCCGGCTTATAACTGATAATTCATATCTAGTCTATAGGCCAATATCAATTCAGGGAACAAGTATATCAATAAACTTGAAAGTAGACATGCATGCTATGCCATATGTATACAACAATCATCATATATATTATCACAACCTTAAGTGAATATTTGAAAATAATATTCATATAATAAATAATATTCTAAATAAATATCCAACTAATATTCTTTTGGTAATCAAAACTTTAAAGGAATATTCGAAGCAATATTCCTTAAGTAAATAGAACTTCGAATGAATACTTTTAAATAATATTCATTAAGTACATAAAATCTTAAATGAATATTCAAAACAATATTCATTAATAAATAAATCCCAAATGAATATTCAATTGATATTCATTAAACAAATAATATTCTAAATAAATATCCAAATAATATTCTAAATAAATATCCAAATGATATTAATTTAGTAATCAAAACCTTAAAGGAATATTCGAAATAATATTCCTTAAGTAATTAGAACTTCCAAAGAATACTTTTAAAATAATATTTATCAATTACATAAAACTCAAATGAATATTCGAAAGTGATATTCATTTAATGAATAAAATTCCAATGAATATCAAAGTAATAATTCATTTAAATAATCCAACTATAAATGAATATTCGAAACTAATATTCATTTAAGTAATTAAAGCTCAAATGAATATTAAAATAATATTCAGCGAATAAATAAACGCGAATGAATATTCAAAATAATATTCAAGTAGTACTTCTCGATTGAGATAATATTTAAATAACATTCCTCGAATAATTTTCAAGTAATTAATACTTCATGGAAAATATAAATAATGTTCATAAATAACATTCCTCAATAAACTGTCACTGAAATCCCTCCGGGTTTCCACGACTATCTCTATATTACAAAATACCGACTCCCGATCTATGTTTAATGAAGGAATATCATACGCCCTTCACTAAGGGTCTTAACAAGACAATCCGGCTTATAACTGATAATTCATATCTAGTTTATAGGCCAATATCAATTCAGGGAACAAGTATATCAATAGACTTGAAAGTAGACATGCATGCTATGGCATATGTATACAACAATCATCATATATATTATCACAACAACAGTTCCAAGTATTGGAAACTTGCCTGGAAATCGAGTACGGGTAGGGGTAGTGGTAGCGTGTCCCGGGTCAGCCTGATGATCTATAAATACCCAAGGCATTCGGGATTAATCACTTAACACCTTTCAAAAGGTTAAGTATGAACTTAACTTAAATCGAAACACGTTTTCAAGTTGTTTCGTTATACCCCTCTAATTCACTCTTATCATTGCTTTTATTATCCGACACTTGTTCGTTAATAAAGCATGTCATTACCCTTACATATAGTCAGTATTTGATTTGTAAAAGTTTTAAAGTCGAAAGATTATACCTCGAGATTTATCGATCGTTTTCTAAGTGGTTTACCGTAGTTATAACCAAGTATACTCTTTAGGGGTACTTTCGTACTTAACCTTGATTCGAATATTTTTATAAAATCGAAAAACGATCTTTTTAATACGAGGTCTTCTCTCACACCATCCTTATGATCTCTAATATTTAATTACCAAGATTCGCCACTGCGATACTTATTTTACACGGTTCAATTTCAATTACGAATTCGCATTCTCGGTTTCGAACCACTTTTACGAATTTAATCATAACTCCTAAACCGTAAGTCTGTTTCATGCGATCTTTATATCAAAACGAAACATGTAACATGATCTAGCTAATCATGGCATAAGACGAAGCTAAGCAGTGAGTTACATCTACTGACAAGTTCGGATTTCAAGATTAAACGAAAATTGGGCATTACGACGGCTATAAATCGAACGTTCTAATAATCGTAACACCAAAACCAAGCCACACCGGGCACCAACATAACTTATACACATGATTCTCATCTAAACAAGCTCAAGAACACAATATTATACCAACATAATCATCATCTCTTAAATCCATTAGATCTACTACATAATCATGATTATAACATCACTAACAAGCTCTTAACACTTAAATCTATCAAGAACATGCATAAATTCAAAGTAGGCCTAGGGTTTCAAGATATTTATACCTTCTTGAGAGTGTGATATAGCCTTACAAAGCTTGGTATGGTCCTTGTCTAGCCTTAACAAACCTAAGATCAACCAAAGAAACATGAAAATCAAAGTTAGTTCTTGAAGAACACTATTCATCCTCCTCTTTAATGATTTTTTTGAAAATGGAAAAAGAAGAGATTGAAGCTAGGATTTTGAGGAGATAATTTTTATGAATTATAGGACTCACATAAAACGTTTCAAGATCAAATGATGGTTGGAAGTAGGATTTTGATCCTTGAATTTAAGGAATAGCCGAATGTGATGTTCTTGGAGAGAGTTTGTGTTTTTGCTTGGTTGTCTTGAACAATAATGCATAAAGTGAATGGTTTTAGATAATATCTCATCCTTGGTTGCTTTATTAAAGTGATGATGCAAGGGGTGATGAAATTAGGAAGACATGTGTTGATCTTTTGGTGGTTTAAGGCTAACCAAATGGTTTGATTGCTAAGTACTTAGTTGATTCCCTTGATTCTAGTTACTCTTGTAACTATGTTGGTTACTAGATATTTTCTAGTGGCTTGTGCATGACTCTTGCTCCCTCTGTTTGTTTCTTTGTCCGTTTATTGCTTAATTCGTTGATCGTTCGAGGGAATAACTCATTCGTTTCTGGTTAGGGTTTTACCGAAAACCTTCTTAATATTTATAATACTATTCCTCATCTTTGTTAATACTTCTCGAATTTAAATTCCTTAAATCCCTTTTATAATTCCTTATGTCTTGCAGTGTCCAGTGAATTCTCGGAGAAAATAAAAGTGCTATTTTTCTGAATTCGACAGCCTTTACTTACACTTATTTTCCTCCTGGATCACTAATACGAACTCAGATTTTCATTCCGGGTACTTTTATATAGTGTCGTCTCATAATATTCTTATTTCCATAAAAAACACTATTCATCACTTATTCTCTTTTTAGTCCTAGTACTTAGAAAATATCTTTGTGCTTCTTCGAGCGTTCCTTAACTCTTTCATGGAACCTCCGTACTTGTAACCGATATCGATCTGGATGACATGAGGGTATCTATTTCTCTCTAGGAATCTTATCTTAACTTTCTAGGAGATAGATTATTCTAATCTAAGTTATCACCCAATAGCATCCTTCAGGACATATAACCTTAGAATATATATCCTTTCATTATTCATTCATTAAAACCAGTATTACATTCTAGTTGTAACCACTATTCATTCTTACATCAATACATAATAAAAAGTTTTAATTCTACCCAAAAATATGGGTTCTTACAGTCTCCCCTCCTTAAAAGGATTCCGTCCCGGAATCAGGTAGAAGACAATTGGGTACTTGTTGGTTATTTCGCTTTCCAATTCTCTGGTCGATCCTTACACATTCCAATCTTTCTAAAGCACATCGTATTGGTGTTACAATACACCCTTTATCCGTTCTACCAATTCTTTGATACTTTCGCACAACACATTATCCGGTATACGCTCTTGTCCGATCTTATACTATTAACCTTATTAGTACGTGCATTGACTTCGGTATCACTAACGCGCTACGAACTTCGGAGATAACCTCACTCGTAATTTTGCAATTCCTGATCGCTTTAATCTTCGCAATCTCGATGTATATATATTTAGGTGGAAAAATTTATCGAGAGATCTGATCAATGAACATTTGTTATATTGCATAGCTAGTACAGAAGGGGGCCAGCCTTTAGTACTTGACAAGCAATTAAATAATTAATGGCATTCCACTTAGACTCCTATCATACAGACAGAGAGTTACGTAGTAGTACCTCCCCTCCTTAAAGGGTTGTTCTTCTCAATTTAGAAGAAGATAAATAAGGGAGAAGAAAAGGAAAGAATTTCAAAGAACTATATAAGAAAATTTTCATGATTGTCAAAAATATCATACTTAGAATTTACCTCTGAACTATAGAGGTTTATTAGAGAAGAAAAATAATCGTATTCGTATAAAATACTACTTTTTCATAATCTCACATATCACATGTCCTTGCTGCTCTGTCCATCATTCTGTGGACCTATACTCTTGTTCGATATTAGTATCACCTACTTTTGGAAAATCCTTCAACCTCTCGGGTTAAAATCATGGATTTCTCGCTTGACATTATTATTACTGGCATTTCACGCCACGACACTGGCCATTTCATATTCGTAATTCTAACACCATCAGGTTGTCATTCCGATAGCTCATTAGGAAAACCCATTCATCAATCCATTCATAACATTCCTTGCTTCACTTCCATAATTATTTCCCAATCTTTTCTTTATCAATCACATCCTTCATATTATCTAATTCTTATTTACTTTTGTTGTTTATCTCCACCGTCATCTCAGGGTTGAGGCACTCGTCACCTTTATTCAATATGTGTTACACGTTTGGGGCCAAATTTTCCTTTGTTCAACCATCTAGATTTCACTTTTGCATTCCATGAGTTTCTTTATTACTCAATCAATCTTTTCCGTATTTCCTCGAATTTTCCAAACTTAAAAGGAGTCAATTTGTATGTCATTTATGCTCCTAATTCCAACTTTCTGTTTTGGCCAATACCCTTGCCCTGTCAATTCCATACTTTTCTCGCTTCATTACTGGAGCTTCTCATGAGTCCTATCTGACTCTCTTATTGATTTTCATCTCTATCAGTCACTTGTCTTCATTTCTACTATAATCATTCTATGAACCATCATAGCCGGATTATTTATTACAAATATCCCGTCGTCTCCAAAATTAAACCACCCGAAACTGACCTGGACGATTTCTCTAACTTAGATTCAATTCGACATTTCCGCAGTCGTTAACACTTAATTTCTCAGAAGGGTCATCATTGCTTATCATTTACGTCGTGTTTTTAATAGCTAAACATACAGGTTTTACAATTGTCAATCCAAGATCCTCTAGGAAAGCAAAATAATCACTATTCCCTATCCATAAGGAACGCTTCCTGAACTTGATGTAGATATTACATGAAGCAGATAAAATTGCAGAAGAGCTTCAAGCATCGTAGCTATGCCAAGTTGACGAAATTATCAATCATATTTCTTTAGTAGAAGACAGGAAGCTAACGGTTTACTTAGTCAATTTCGTACCAGGTCCTGGTTTACCTTGACATAGGACCTCCTAACACAGGTAATATGCTTAAGACGATATCAAGAAGCGAATCTTTACTTAAACTACTCTTATGGTTGATTCTTGCACAATCATTAGAGGAATGTAAATTCCTCCACCACTTTCTGACCTTCAAAGTCCTTCTCAATACCATTCCGTTTCTTTGGTATGAGCATTCATAATTACTCCTCAATACTTAAAGTGTCGGCCACCTCATTGGCCTTTCCTGATAATAATTTCTTGCAATCAATGTTTTCTTGATCTATTCAACTCAACTTTTTTTTTCTACCTTATTCCCATCACTGTTGGGTGAAAGTATTCTTCCTTAAATTCTGCTGAAGGAGAAAATATCCATCAGTCTTTTTCCATAAGTTATTGCCTTAATCCTTAAATGTGACTTTTATCCCGGCTAATATCCTTATCAGGTCTAGGATATCTTTTGTCTCAGGTCTTTCTTACTTTAAAACAATCTCAACCTTATTGGTTTAATCCATACCTTCTCATGGTTTCTTACATGCCTCATTCGGCATCATTATTGTTATGTTATACATTCTCTACCAAACTTCCATTTTGAAACTCAGAGTATTACCTTTTTCCTTGTAAGGTTTCTTAGGTCATCCTCATCATTCTTCCTGTATTTTCTAGATACAGGGTGTATCAAACATCATTAATCAATTCTATTACAATTCTATCTAAGTACTTTTCGAGACTCCTTTCCATAAATCCTTATAGGTTATGGACACCTTGGTCGATTCATTTATATCATCTGATTTCTCAATGTCTTTATTAGGGGTGATGTTATCCTTTTTGCATTCCCAAGGGTTCGTCTTAATATATGGACATTCTATCCTCAATTCTATCTTCAAGGAATACTTATATCCTGTAATTGGCAATCCAATCATATATCCTTAATAAAGGTCTCTTTTCAATCACTCTCATCTTAATCCTCTATAGGTAGCTTAATGCTAACCTCTTCTTATGAATGTCGGTCTATATGACCTTCCAAAAGAAAAAATATGTCTATCTGCTCTTTCTTACAGGACTTGGTAATGGTAGCAAGGATGTTCTGGAAGATATTGGTCGTGTTCAACGTGAATCTCTTAGTGCCTAATGCTCCTTTTGAGGACACTAAGTTTCAGATAACATTTATGCATCATACTGCACCATCTTTGACAATCTTCGTAACTCTTCATTGGTCACTATCTCCAGTACTAATACACCAAGGGTATTTATAAAATCCATCATCATGTATCTCAATTCATTTTACATCAAAAGTTCTTGCAGTTGGCGCTTGGTTAGAAGCAGCCCTGCTTTGTCCTTTCATTGCTGGTCTTGTCACTTGATAATCCCTTGTGACCTGGCCTCAACTGGCCACCCTAAAATATGTGAGTTTAGGGGTCGGCTAATAGCATTACTTTTCTAGCAATTGCTGGCATAGCGCCTTCTACTTTGATACCTTTTGATCTTTTCAAAACTTTACTCCATATAAGTCTCAATCGACTTCTCGGTACCGTCTCCGGTCACCTTTCCTTTTCTTTTATTCTTTTAGTTACTCTTATTAATTTCACGTGCCACAAAAGCTTAACATTTCTGGCATAACAACCTTTTCATTTAAGTTAATCCCGAACTTTCTTAGTCCGGCTTGTTTCTTAATTACATTTCCCTTTTTCCGTCCAATCTCAACTTCATAATTTTGTCTCTATAATCAATCGTAATAATTGGGGTCTGTCCACAAGCCCGTATAGCGGCTACCTTACCCAATCCATAGGGTTCGCCCCAGTTTCCACTCTCTTCAGTGATGTATTCAGATAATCAGAAAGACAAGGTTTGCCAAATTTTGTCAAATTCCTTTCCAGGATTAAGGAAATTTTAGGCAATCTATCCACCCACTGGTGATACTAAGAAGATCCATTTCGATACCCGAAGAATATTTCTAGGAACATCCAAGCGGGTGGAACCATAAACAGTTGTATTAACGAAATGATTGACATTGACTTGGGAGTTTAATCATTGAAAAGAAACCAAATATGTATACCTCCCCTAGAATGGAAATCAAAATTCCCAAACTAAAACAGGCCACATCTTCCCAATACATATTCGTCCTAATAGGCGATACTACCGAATACCGGTCTAACTAACAACTAGCTTTAGAAGGAACACTACCTTCGGAGTTAGTCGTTCCATAAAATTGGCACTACCAAGGCCCTCCGACTCTGGTGAACCGTGTTGTCCAAATATATTCATAATTACACTATCGTGCTGCCTAAGCACAGTGCCTAACCATGTATGAGATGCATCATAAAATATTACAAAATTCACCTTCTTCCATTTAGGCGACGCCAGCGCTGGGTCGTCACCAATTTCATCTTTAGCTCTAGGAAGATTTTCTCACATTTATCTTGTCCATTCTAACTTTTAGTCTTACAAATAAGTCGAGTTACGGGCTGCAATCTTTGTAAAGTCCTGCATAAATCTTTGATAATACCTTGTGAATCTTATGAAATTCTCACCTTTGCTGGTGTGGTTGGCCTTTCTCCATTTGAAACTGTCTTTAACTTGGCGGGGTCGATCAATCACTACTTTCTATTGATCGTATGTCCTATTGTCTGGACTTCATTTTACCAAAGCTCTTACTTCGAGAACATGGCCTACACCTGTTCATTCCGGTTTCATCTAAAAGCATTCTCAATTTCATCTCAACCACTACTTGCCTTACTCAATCCATTTATGATTCAGTGTCAAAATAAACTTAAGGTAACTACCATAATCCATTCAAGGAAAAGAAGGAATTTAATATTCCTTTGAATCACATGCATCTAATGTTTCTGGTTCATCATTCCACTGAATTGAACTAGACTTATACTTGGTTCCTGACGATAGCCTTATTACTAGTTTATCACAGACTCATTGGTCTTCTCCTCTTGTAGGTTCTGAGATCATTGTCTCGCTTACTACTTCCTTATATACTTTATCCAATCATGCCATCACCTTCCAATGTCTTTATTTTCTAAGTTGATCCATTCATAAAATGGACATTTCCTTGAGCCAAACCACCTCATTAATCTCAGTTTGACTTTATAAATTATAACTTATGAAATTTGCCTTCTCATGGTGAATTACCATTAACAATACTCACATTAATCCATTTATCACATGATATGACACTTGTTGCCTCTATCTCAACTGCTACTGGAGACTCTGCTCCTTGTTCTCTATTGTTGTCTTTGATAATCATGTACCACTCTAACTCTTTTCTCATTAATCTAAAGGTCTCTAAGGATTTTTATCTATCCCATATAAGATCTCAAGTAATTCCTCCAAATTCGTCTTAATTGCTGGTACTTCATCCGGCAGTCATGCTATGAATCCAATACGCATCTTTAATTCTCTTTAATAATATCTCAGTTATTTATGCTCACTTCTCTGAGTACTGTACCTTAACTCTTACAGTCTCTCTGACTGTAGCCTTCATTTCCTTAAGGGTAAACTCCTTATCCTTATCAGGATTCTCCTCCTTTGCTGGAACCTCTTCCGGGTCCTCAGTAGGGTACTCTCTCGAATCCACCATCCGATCTTCAGTATAAAAACAAGCATCATTTTGTTACTGCTCGTAATACCCAAGGTCTGTCGCCTTACTAGTCGATACAAGAATGAGCTTAAGTTACTATCATGATACTTAATAGTTCCCATAAGGGTTTTTATATGTCAATACTACATTATGTAGTCCGACTATGAACTTGGCAAGAGTTCTTATTATCTTAATGAATTTATTGTTTTAACGTCGCGTCATCTCTGGGATTTATATCGCTCTCTCTGATACCATTTCTGTAACACCCCCAGATCCGGGGTCGGGGATCTGGTCGCTACGATCTCAATATCCATCCACAAAACCAACATAATATAATTTACAACCTTGTGACCCAAACAACAACATAAAACACACCTGTTATAGTCCCAGAGATGAAATCAGAGTAACCATCAATATTATTAATCATAAGTTTGAGTTCTTACAACCCAAAGAATTACAATTTTTACCATTACATATTCTTTGCCATCCATTGGTATATGCCATATAATAAATACATTTGATGATCAAATGCTAACAACTAGCCTACCAGAAGCTGCATCCTCAGCAATGGTAGCTATGACCTCAGCAGTTAATCCTCTGACGGTTGACACCTGCCTATGTTGGGTATGCCTTGCGCGGCCATCTGATCTAGCTGTTGTTGTGATATAAATAAATAAAGCAAGGGTGAGCAATAGCTCACCAAAATATAATTGAACAGTGATAATGTATAACAGTCCAAAATATCTTTGAAACCATATGCCATGCATTAACGAACGTAGTACCAATATAAGGTATGAAATGAAGTTACAAGGTAACTCAAAATATAATTGTTCTGAAGAGATATCTGCTATGTCAAAGATAAGCAAGATATTATCAAATTTTCATAATAGAGGAACTTGCAGGAAGAATATTGCAATTCCAGTTCAAACACTATTCAAACCTGCCAACAATGATAATGTTGCAGGAAACTTTCCAACGTTGAGAGATGAACTAATACTGGAGTTTGACGCGCCAGGAGACATAGCATTTACACGATGATCAGTCGCATGTTATGCTCCCCACCTCTTGTTTACTACATGTAGAAGGAAGCACCGACGGATTTACTTGTCTACCGCCCTCTGGAACCCCCTCGGCCAACGGTTGGGCCATTTGCTGGACCGGCGCCACTGGGTCACTTACGCATCTCCTAGTTCATTTAACATCCATGACTCTGAAACATAAAGTTCCTCCCCCTTTCCCCAAGTATATTACTTGTTGATAGGACTCCACAAAGTAGTCGTATCCAGTTGGAAAGGAAAATTCACCAATATTTCCCAAGCTGATGCTTGTTAATGGATATAAACTTGTTCCATCAATTCTTACCCCTCGAGCGTTGAGGAGGTAACCAAACAGATTCATATCGATGTTTGAAAGAATCAAGATATGAGTGACAAGATAGTTTAGCAAGTATAGGACCGGGCAGTCCAATAAATAACATATCTCAAGTGAGGTCCCCTTATATATTTTTGGAAGTTGGGCGAGTATTTAAATCTTCTTATAAGATAGATTTAAATGAAAATAGAGTTTTTGGAAACCTCCCCTTGATAAAATAGTCATAAAAGACTCTGAAATATTTTACACCATATCTGAAGGTGATAGATAATCTTTGAATAATATGAATCATTATAAAAAGAACTTAAAAGAATTTAAATAAATATTCCAAGAATATTTATTAAATCAATAATAATTAAGGAATATGAATACATCATAATATGGCTCGTAAGTAATCCTTGAATGATTATATAGAATTATTTATTGAATAACTCTCTTCTTTAAATGAATATTCAAAATAATATTCAATAATTAACTAAACTCAAATAAATGTTTAAGATAATATTCACTAAATAAATCAAACCTTAAGTGAATATTTGAAAATAATATTCATATAATAAAAAATATTCTAATTAAATATCCAACTAATATTCTTTTGGTAATCAAAACTTTAAAGGAATATTCGAAGCAATATTCCTTAAGTAAATAGAACTTCGAATGAATACTTTTAAATAATATTCATTAAGTACATAAAATCTTAAATGAATATTCAAAATAATATTCATTAATAAATAAATCCCAAATGAATATTCAATTGATATTCATTAAACAAATAATATTCTAAATAAATATCCAAATAATATTCATTTAGCAAATAATATTCTAAATAAATATCCAAATGATATTCATTTAGTAATCAAAACCTTAAAGGAATATTCGAAATAATATTCCTTAAGTAATTAGAACTTCCAAAGAATACTTTTAAAATAAAATTTATCAATTACATAAAACTCAAATGAATATCCGAAAGTGATATTCATTTATGAATAAAATTCCACTGAATATCAAAGTAATAATTCATTTAAATAATCCAACTCTAAATGAATATTCGAAACTAATATTCATTTAAGTAATTAAAGCTCAAATGAATATTAAAATAATATTCAGCGAATAAATAAACGCGAATGAATATTCAAAATAATATTCATGTAGTACTTCTCGATTGAGATAATATTTAAATAACATTCCTCGAATAATTTTCAAGTAATTAATACTTCATGGAAAATATAAATAATGTTCATAAATAACATTTCTCAATAAACTGTCACTGGAATCCCTCCGGGTTTCCACGACTTTCTCTATATTACAAAATACCGACTCCCGGTCTATGTTTAATGAAGGAATATCATACGCCCTTCACTAAGGGTCTTAACAAGACAATCCGGCTTATAACTGATAATTCATATCTAGTATATAGGCCAATATCAATTCAGGGAACAAGTATATCAATAGACTTGAAAGTAGACATGCATGCTATGGCATATGTATACAACAATCATCATATATATTATCACAACAACAGTTCCAAGTATTGGAAACTTGCCTGGAAATCGAGTACGGGTAGGGGTAGTGGTAGCGTGTCCCGGGTCAGCCTGATGATCTATAAATACCCAAGGCATTCGGGATTAATCACTTAACACCTTTCAAAAGGTTAAGTATGAACTTAACTTAAATCGAAACACATTTTCAAGTTGTTTCGTTATACCCCTCTAATTCACTCTTATCATTGCTTTTATTATCCGACACTTGTTCGTTAATAAAGCATGTCATTACCCTTACATATAGTCAGTATTTGATTTGTAAAAGTTTTAAAGTCGAAAGATTATACCTCGAGATTTATCGATCGTTTTCTAAGTGGTTTACCGTAGTTATAACCAAGTATACTCTTTAGGGGTACTTTCGTACTTAACCTTGATTCGAATATTTTTATAAAATCGAAAAACGATCTTTTTAATACGAGGTCTTCTCTCACACCATCCTTATGATCTTTAATATTTAATTACCAAGATTCGTCACTGCGATACTTATTTTACACGGTTCAATTTCAATTACGAATTCGCATTCTCGGTTTCGAACCACTTTTACGAATTTAATCATAACTCCTAAACCGTAAGTCCGTTTCATGCGATCTTTATATCAAAACGAAGCTTGTAACATGATCTAGCTAATCATGGCATAAGTCGAAGCTAATCAGTGAGTTACATCTACTGACAAGTTCGGATTTCAAGATTAAACGAAAATCGGGCATTACGACGGCTATAAATCGAACGTTCTAATAATCGTAACACCAAAACCAAGCCACACCGGGCACCAACACAACTTATACACATGATTCTCATCTCAACAAGCTCAAGAACACAATATTATACCAACATAATCATCATCTCTTAAATCCATTAGATCTACTACATAATCATGATTATAACATCACTAACATGCTCTTAACACTTAAATCTATCAAGAACATGCATAAACTCAAAGTAGGCCTAGGATTTCAAGATCATTATACCTTCTTGAGAGTGTGATATAGCCTTACAAAGCTTGGTACGGTCCTTGTCTAGCTTTAACAAACCTAAGATCAACCAAAGAAACATGAAAATCAAAGTTAGTTCTTGAAGAACACTATTCATCCTCCTTTTTAATGATTTTTTTGAAAATGGAAAAAGAAGATATTGAAGCTAGGATTTTGAGGAGATCATTTTTATGAATTATAGGACTCACATAAAAAGTTTCATGATCAAATGATGGTTGGAAGTAGGATTTTGATCCTTGAATTTAAGGAATAGCCGAATGTGATGTTCTTGGAGAGAGTTTGTGTTTTTGCTTGGTTGTCTTGAACAATAATGCATAAAGTGAATGGTTTTTGATAACATCTCATCCTTGGTTGCTTTATTAAAGTGATGATGAAAGGGGTGATGAAATTAGGAAGACATGTGTTGATCTTTTGGTGGTTTAAGGCTAACCAAATGGTTTGATTGCTAAGTACTTAGTTGATTCCCTTGATTCTAGTTACTCTTGTAACTATGTTGGTTACTAGATATTTTCTAGTAGCTTGTGCATGACTCTTGCTCCCTCTGCTTGTTTCTTTGTCCGTTTATTGCTTAATTCGTTGATCGTTCGAGGGAATAACTCATTCGTTTCTAGTTAGGGTTTTACCGAAAACCTTCTTAATATTTATAATACTATTCCTCATCTTTATTAATACTTCTCGAATTTAAATTCCTTAAATCCCTTTTATAATTCCTTATGTCTTGCAGTGTCCAGTGAATTCTTGGAGAAAATAAAAGTGCTATTTTTCTGAATCCGACAGCCTTTACATACACTTATTTTCCTCCTGGATCACTAATACGAACTCAGATTTTCATTCCGGGTACTTTTATATAGTGTCGTTTCATAATATTCTTATTTCCATCAAAAATACTATTCATCACTTATTCTCTTTTTAGTCCTAGTACTTAGAAAATATCTTTGTGCTTCTTCGAGCGTTCCTTAACTCTTTCATGGAACCTCCGTACTTGTAACCGATATCGATCTGGATGACATGAGGGTATCTATTTCTCTCTAGGGAATCTTATCTTAACTTTCTAGGAGATAGATTATTCTAATCTAAGTTATCACCCAATAGCATCCTTCAGGACATATAACCTTGGAATATATATCCTTTCATTATTCATTCATTAAAACCAGTATTACATTCTAGTTGTAACCACTATTCATTCTTACATCAATACATAATAAAAAGTTTTAATTCTACCCAAAAACCTGGGTTCTTACATTGTCTGCATTAGGTTATAGTGGACCTTTAGATAACATGAGCCAGTTGAACAGGTCTTTTCTTAGAAAGGAATGGTCTTTCTTCTTTGATCAAATTGCTAAATGTTTTACTGGTAAATGTAGTTCTTTTCAAAAAATTACTTCTGTTACATCACATATTGCTTACAATTTGCTTTATGATAGAGTAATTAACATTGGTCACATTATCTTAAGTCAGATGAGTATTAAACTTGGGTCAAGAGATCAAAACAGGAAAATGGTTTATTATCATAGATTTATGCAAATGTTTATTAACCATTTTATTCCTGATGTTGAAGCTAGATTTGGTAGGGAACATTGTGTTTCTTCTTATGTACAGCAAAAGAGAATTTTCTCTGATATTACAAAGAAGGACAATGAAAAGAATCTAGATGAAATACCTGCAATTATTATCCACATCATGTTCAGGTAATTCTTAAAACTCATCTTCCTACTCTCTACAACTCTTCTTTCTTTTGTGGTGAAATGACTCAGGAATCTCGTTTGGAGGAGAACCCCCTTTGTCTACCCAAGTAACCCAAAACATTATAGTCTCTGAAACAATTCAAGAACCAAATTTTGATCCACAGCCTATTGTTTCAAAGAAACCAACCTCTGGTGTTTCTCAAAAGACATCAGTTGTAAGGAAGAGAAGATTTGTTGTGTCAAGTAGTAGTAATTCTAGTGAAGATGATGATGATTTAACTCTTGCTGAGAGAGCAGAATTGAAGGCTGCAATTCAACTTTCTAAGCTAGGACAAAGAGATGAAGCACCTAGTCACAGCCAGGCTGCAGTCTCTTAAAAGACTGTAGTACTTAAAAAGGGAAAACAGTTACTAGATACTGTCTCTCAAAAGACTGTGTCTATTGAAAAAGGATCTCATCCCAAGATCATTTCTGTGTCTACACCTCTTGAGTCTTCTCAGGATAAATCTTTTGCTCACTATACTAGGAGAACAAGGAGAAAGATTCAATTGTCACTTACACACACAGAGTCTAGTCCAACTAATATCATGCAAGTCTCTACAAATGAAACTACAATTAAGTCAGCAAATGACTATAGAGATCTTGATATTGATTCTTCATGGGAAACTACATTATCATACAAACTGGCTATGGGACTTATTTCTATTAAAGTGAAGTTGTCAAGGCCTGTTCTAGAGTTTCTAATTGAAAGAGTACCAAAACTTTCATTTCCAGAAGAGTATGGACTTCTACATCAAAGACTTGACTTAATGAAGATGTATTTCTATGTAACTGTCAGAAGACAATTAGTCAAGAAATGTGGATTCTCAAAGCATGTTGCACTTCAATCACTTCATGCATATTTATTTGACAAGGATGTCATTATTGAAGATGCTTCAGCTCAAGGTGAACAACAGGAGGAAGTAGATAGAGGAATGCAGTCAACAGAAGATACTATTGCACCAGTGGTGGATAGTAGGAAAGATCCCATCACAGTCACTGCAACACAAGAACCATCTAATCAGAGGTTGGATGACTCAGGAGCTGTGATAGCTGATGATGAAAGGTCTTCTGTGATGACTAAAATTGCAAGTGAGAAACCCTATGATATGGGAAGAATAACTTTGACTGATTTTCCTGAAGATCAAACAAATATTGTTCAGTCAGAGTCTATCCACCTTGAGGGTGAGTCTCAGCAAACAACACTTAAAGACGGTGACATACTAACTATGGTGTCTAATGAAGTATTACTGAAGATATCAGAGTCTAGTAGAGAACCTGAAAGTGGGATACTGGAGCCTGTAGTCTCTGGAAGGAAAGAAGATGTTTGTGAGGGTTCAGAGACTATAGCAGCTCACTCCTTGGAGAAAACCTCAAGCCCCTTTCCAAATGAGGAACCCTCTCTCCATGTGAGTTCAGGTATAAAACTTCTTCTAAACTCTATTTTTCTGTAGGTCATGAGAGCACTTATCCAAATTTGAGTGATACACTTGAAAAGATGGATATTGATCCACAATCTGAGAGGCTGGCTCCTGACCAGGCAAAAGGAGAGGTAGAAAGAGTGTTGACTTTAGATAGTCAAAGTGAGAATGAGGGTATGGATGATCAACTCCATAGTGAGGGAGAGAAAATTAGGAAACCGCCATCGTTTGATTTCTGGGATCAGGTTTTTCCTGAATCTTGGTCTGATAATCTTGGTATGGATGTTGGTACTTATTCTTTTATCAAGATGTATGAGAAGAATGACTTAGTAAAGCACAATGCAAAGCCAGAAGTTAAAGCTCAGAAGCAAAAAGAAAGGCTTGTAGGAATTATCAACAGAAGAGGTGAAAGGCTAAGACAAACTTCTACACCACCAGTACCAGAAGATATTCCTAATAATCCAAGTATTCCTTTGTTTGTACTACCAATATCAGCCAGAATTGAGACATCAACAGTATTTGATCAATCTAAGGAGGCGTCAGGATTTGTAGATGTTAGTACACAGAATACTGGTGAAGGACAAGATGATCATATTGCAACTTCAGATCAGAAAGATGAAGATGTTTGTAACTCTAATCGAGTATTATTACTTGAATATCATTCTACACAGGCAACTTCTTCTACAAGACTTGAATCTGAAGATATTCCAAACACTTCCAACATTGAAGTCGATTCTGAAGTTCTACAAGACATTTAGAAATCTCAAGTTGAAATTCAATCAAGACTTCAAACACTTGAAGATAACCAAGTCATTATTATGGAAAATCAAGCAGTTCTGATGAATCTCATTTATTCTGTTACTTAATCTCTTGGAATTAATGTTGCCGATGTCAAAAAGGGGGAGATAAAAATAGTTCAAAGGCAACAAACTAGGGGAGATAAACAGACTGGGAGGAATAAAAGAATAACTAAGGATGACAGAGGTTAATATTATCAGGGAAGTGGTAAAGGAAAAGGAAAAGAAGCATCAAATAGTTGAATTCTTTCTTCTAAGTACTAGGTACTTTGTCTATATTTGAAGAAGGAGGTACTTAACTTCATGATTTTTGAATTCATAAATTCTATTCTGATTGTATTGTTATATGTTTTGACATCAACAACTCAGATTTATGCTTCAAGTTTTAAAGCATAAATAGGGGAGATTGTTAGGAATAATTCATGAGTTGTGATGTTAAGAATAGAATTTTACTTATACTTCTTGTATATCCTGATTTATAAAGGATTTAGCACTTTGTATATAGGATATATGTATTAGATAATAATCTGTAGAATTAAGTCAGGAACAGTGCATCGAGTACTACATGTCAGGAACTGAGATTGGATCCTGATACGTCAAGTCAAATACTAATCAAGTACTGATGGGATGGTCAGATCCTGATGCAAGATGATATCAGTCGTGTTACTGATGATGTCATTATGGATGCTACAGAAACTAGCAAGTGCTATAAAACAGGATCTTTGTTTGAAGAACAAGCAAGAAGATATCATGAAGGAAAGAATTTTCTATTGATGGCAACTATCAACTGGACGGCAGAACATTGTCATGTATAGATTATCTTTCTGTGATTAGTTGATAGGTAGCATTATAAATACTCTCTCTATATCATTGTAAAAGGTGTTCATGAGGTTTGTAATCGTAAGTATACGAGAGTACAAACAGAGAGAAATTTATTTTGTAAGCAGCTGCTAAAGGTATTTGTACACCTTTGGTAGAGTTTGTATTTGATCTTATTAATACAAACAGTTTGATTCATTCGTTTATTCTTGTTTATCTAATCAAGCAAAAATCAGACACGATTATATAACTTGTATTCAACCCCCCCCCCCTTCTACAAGTTATTCGAGTTAATTGTAGAGTTCAATTCAATCCCTATGTGGTGAAGTATAGGAGGAGAAATGGAGATAATGTCAATATAAGAATGAACCTACTAAGGCACTATCCTGCCAACATTCTAAAACCAGTACTTGAAGATTTCAAATACTCCATCATGCTTGAAGAATTGGATACCTTGGCAGAGATCATAAAGGCCATGGATGAGAATGCAAGAAAGGAGAAAGAAAGAAAACAGAAAGCATATGATGATCTACAAGCCAAGGCAATGGAGATGGAATCAAATGAGAATGGCTAGTATTTCATCATACTGTAAGATTATTTATCTTGTAATTTCATTCATGTGCTCAATCAATCTACATACCTGTACTGTTCAAGTTTTATCTTTATGTATGTTGGGCTTGTTATCAGACATGAAATTGTGACTAAGGGTCTCACTCACAATTTGGGGGAGATTGTTAGTCACAGAGGCATGCCTATTTACATCTAATAACAAGCCTAATTATTTGTAATGCTTTGCATTACTTACATGACCTCTTAACTAAGGGAACCTCTAGTTGTAGAGTTTTTATTTGTTTTGTACTTGAAGTAGGCATCAAATCCTAGTTGTGCAACTGTATTTATATAGTCAAGAAAAATGCTTGAAAGAAGTTCCAAGGTTCATGCCTCAAGCAAGAAGATAAAGACTGTCAAATAATCACAGTTGGGATTTGAAGAAATGAAGAATTTGCCTAAGTACCAATTCGAGAAGTACATTTGTCTATTCGAGAAGTCTAGCATTCGAGAAGTCAGAGATTCAATATCTGAGAAGACAATGTTCGATATCTCTGAATGAACTGTTCGATATCTCATTCGATATCTCAGAGATTCGACATGTCTAAATACTCTATTCGAGAACTCAGGAAGTCAACAAGTCAAAGTGGTATTCGAGTTCTCAAAGAGTCAACAAGTCAAAGTTCCATTCGATATCTCAAGGACTCAGAAAGCTATTCGATATCTCAAGGATTCGATAAGTCAAGTGTTCTATTCGACAACTCAAGGAATCTTGAAGAAAAGTATTATTCGAGAAGTGATTCGATATGTCAATCATACAGTATTCGAGAACTCAGAGTTATCTAATCCTAGTTCTCGAATCAGTCACTTAGCCACTTCTCGAATACATTCTTGGAGACAAAATACTGAAGAAATTGTACAAGTCTGAAACCTGCAACAAGCCAATGCACTTTATAGACCACAATCTGTAACGTGCTCTGGAAAGCCTACAAGGAAGCTTGGAGAGATATAGAAGAGACAAAGAGCTAAAGAAGTGGATCTGAACAGAACTTTGCAAAGTCGAATCTGTAACCGCTTGGATGCTTACTCAAAAAGGATAGACATGCAAGAAAGTAACTTATCCTGTAACCTTATTTGTAGTAACTAAGTTGTATTCATGTTCTATAAGAATACAATCTCACTTCTTTAGTTAGATAAGTTTTTCATACACATTGTAAGCCATATCTCTCTGAGAAAAACGAAGCTGAGAATACTATCATTTGTATTCACAGATTGTAGCAACCTTTATCTAATAATATATTAGATTAAAGTGACATTGTGTCTTGTGTTATCTTTTATCCGCACCTAACTTTGCACACACAAACACCAATATGCTACACAGATTCAAGAACGAAGAAAAGTTAAAGAATCCATTCACACCCCCCCCTCTGTATTCTTTTACTGTATTCAATACTCAACAATATCAATCCTACATCGTCCAATCCCCTTTGAGTTGTCTTATGAGTCCACCTGTCACTACAACACAATTTCATCCTAAATTTATCTTTGAACAACAACCTGATTTAGTTGCACCTCAGATGTTCGATGAAAGTCCCGAGTCACGGATGTCAACTTCCAATGCTATTGATGATAACTATCATCGGATGGAGGATAAATACATTGAAATGATCCAAATCCTTGAGAAGATGGGGAAGAGCCTTGCAGAATCGTCAAAAATACTTAATGGGATTTCCTCAAAGCCGGTAACTCAGTCTTCTCCTATGTTAAATCATATTTCAAATGTTGATAACCTGGATAGTATTGGTATACTAGAGAAAACATTGGATGTTGAGAGTGAGGATTCCAATGACTTACAATTGCCTTAAGTTGATGAATTTGCTCTTCACATGTTTGATAAAAGGCCTAAGAATGAATATGTTACGCTGGATAGACATTTTCACACCACTCTTTGTGCGGGACAAGTTCATTCTGATGTTGAATCAAGTCAATCAACTGTAGTGGAAACTTTGGTGGAAAGTTTGAACTATGACAACAGAGTGTTTCATGTGAATTCTAGCATAAATGTAAATGAAAGGAATAACATTATGAAATTGTTTAATGATAATAATGATGTCTCTATTAGTGATGAGGATGAATCGGAGGGGATTGCCAATGAAGTTTGGAAGGAATTTGTTGATGAGAAAAATGGTGATAGTACTTTCGAAGGTAGTTATGATGAAAGTGAATCCCCAAGACAGATAGTTGATTTTAGTGAAGGCAAATTAGATTCTACTGGAAGAAGTGGAAGTAGTGGCGGAATTCTAGCTGTGAACAGTGTTTTTATTGGGGTTAAAACTGTTGGTTTCGAGAATAAAGAGGAATGGAGGGTTAAAGAAATCAAGCTAAAGGATATTGAAGATTGGAAGGTGTTGAAATCTAAATACACTTTATCTTTAAAATTTGTTGATGTGAAGAGAACCCTTAATGAAGGTAAAGGCACAAGGGGGAAGGCTCCAGATGTTTGTTTTTTAAAAGAGGTGGTACAAGATGATGGTATGAGAAAGAATGAAGAAAATAATGCCACTGACGAAAGTAAGAATTATGGAGATCAAAGTTGTAAGGCACAGTACGTGTTGCCAAAAATCAATGGTTTGGATGATCTGTCTAGCATTGTTACTGAGGAAAGTTTGATTATCTTTGATCCCGGTGGTTATGAGCGAAAAATGACGTGTTTTACCAATATGTCAAAGGGAAAGAATGGGAGTACAGAAGTAAGAATAAATGACCTTGCAATGATAATCTCAGCCTGTAATGTTGTTGCTGCTAAAGAAGATTTAGGTGCAAAAGTAAAGAAATGGAGGGAAAGGTTTAAGCGAAAAACTGGTGTTGAAGATGTTAGTGCTGAATCTGGAAGTGGAAGGAATATTACACATGATTGTTCCCATTTTGAAACTCTGATTGGAGACTTGAAATCTATCAAAAAGATCTATGATGAAATCTATGACACTTTTAATGAGGACAATAACGCAAGAATTTCAGTCATGGTCAAGCAAAGAAGCGTTGCTGAGTCATTTGAGGTATTTGACTACATGTATAAAAAGAACCTCTATTCCTAGAATTTAAGAATGATTCCTAATAGCAAAATGAGGAATATGGAATCAGCTCGATTATTATTTGATGACAGTTCAGGTAGGAAAGTTGAGCCGTAGAAGAAGTTGCATTTTGAGTCCGTAGCATAAATTTACTGAGCATTCTTAGTATTGGTAGACATGGAGGCTTGAAATATGAGCTTCAACCTTTCAGTAAGATGGTCACTACAGGTGGTATGGTGTCTGGTATTAAGCTCTATGGGTGCTTTATTGACATTCCAGGAAGATCTGAAAGGCTTCACGAGGCAAATAACAGGACTATCGATTTCCTGAATAAATTAATAATTGTTGTTTATTGGAGAACTCCACGAGTTAAGATTGGAAAGAAAGTTATGGGAAAGATACAGAAGATGGAGATTAAGTATGCTAGTTTGCATCAATATGAATTTGGTAAAGAGGGATCGAACATATTTTCTGAATTGTATGAGATTAGGTCTTTGCTGGATGAGTTTACTCATGGTAATTTACTTATGGGCCATGCTCTGAATTGTCTTGATGCACTGAGTTTACGCTATGAGTTAGTCACAACAAAATCTAATGATGAATATCGGTTTACATGTGAATTCAAAGTTGGTGGACCTGTCATTTTTACCAAAGTTGTTTTTAGCAAGTTATTTGGAAGGGGTGACTATAAGGAGCTGACCAGTTTGAAGGATTATGCTATCAGAATTAAGGTTTGTCAGAATGACATAAAATACGAAACTAAAAATGGCAAGAACAATTCTTTGGAATACAGAAAAGGTGGAAAAATCATTGTCACGCATGGGTTTACTCAAGTGACATATGATACGATAAATGAGATGAAAATTTCAAGGATCACACTTGACGAGATAACTAACTTGTGTATTTTGAGTGCATGTGCTCGTAAAAGACCTGTGAAGGAAGTTAAATGTGTTGAAGATGCTATGTCCCTTGAACCCTGCTTTTGAGGATCCAATTGTAGATGGTGTTTACATTGCATTCGCTAGCCAAAACGATTGTGAAAAGGTGTTCAATGAATTTCGGTTCATTGCAATCAACCTCCTTAAATTTGTTCAGTTTCCTTCATCTGTCTATAAGAAAAATGCAAATGGCAGCTTTATTGTTACTCCAATATGTTGTGAGCAAATACCGTCTACTATTGGACCTGTTGCTGTGGTTCATTACAGAAGGTGCGATAAAATCTGGAATTTATCTCGAAAGACACAAAAGCTTATGAATGATAATGGAGTAATGGTGCTTGAAGAAGTCACATGGCAGATGTGGAAGAAAATTATACAAAATTTTGTGTATTTCATCCTTGAGGACAAGGATGATTTTAAGAGGGGGTATTTGTCACGATCTAACAAAAGAATGATAATGTTAGTGTTGGGCATGTGTCATAATCCAAATACAAAACCCATCCTACAACAAAGGCCATAGGAGAGTCCAAGAGCGTAAACCCCACTATCCACGTTAGCCTTAGTATATGTATCTGATGTATGTATCTTTCATACCTATCGAATGAAATGAGAATGTTTTTCTTATGTTTTTCTTTCTCTCCACTTTACTGCTTTCCTAATTAGTCTGTAACTTTATTTCCTTAGAATTAGTTCTTAGTTGTTACAATCTCAAAGGTATGAACGATGATTTGTGAAGTACATGTTTGATAAATTGTCTACACAAATGTTGTGTTTGGAATTTTGATTACTTGCGTTCATAATGCAATCTCTTAATTATCAAGTTTACAATATAGAGTAATATACTTTACAAATGTATCAAGAATTTTGTAGGTTTAAAAAATTATATAATAAACATTTGAGATGGTAACAAAGGATTTCTCTCGAAATATATTAAGAGTGGCTGTCAGAGTAAACAAATATGGAATTATATTGTGAGTTACGGACTTTTAGAAGATCTCATTAAGGGATATATGCTGTAATGGTTAAAAGCATCAAACTTATGACTCGTCTTATTTGGAGGGTATTTTTGATGGAATAATGAGGAAATAAATCTTTTCGGATGAGACGACTTATCACTTATATTCATGTTAGCAAGCACTGGTGGTCATTCTTCAGAGAAAATTATTTATGCACTATATAACAATATTTGCTATTCCCTAAACTTTATAATATGAAGTTTTCTTTTCTATTATTAAAATATTTTATGTTATCGAAGTTGAGGCATGGGTTAACTTTTCTTAATTATAAATAATGAAAAATTGTCAACTATGTAATTGTCTTTCTGGTGCACAAAATATAGTAGCAATGTGAAACTACAGTGAGTTGAAATTGATGTGGCTCAATATGAATTCGTAGTTATTATACATATAGATATGTGTGAATTGTTATTATGACACCTTGGCCTATCAAGTCACCAATTAAGTGAAGATTGAATGCTCAATGCAACTGAACTCTTATCTACAAACAAATTATTGGAGCTTACTTGCTTAGCATTATATCTTATGTATGAGAAAAAGCAAGGGAAAAAGTCTTTCAGGTACCCATACATCAGAGAGCTTGCTAGTCAGAGAGGGAGGGGCCAGCTAGCAGTTGAATCACCCTTATTATTGTGGTATGATGTTGAACTTAATTATTTGACAGGCAGTCCGACAAAGGTAAATATGCTTTTAAATTAAGTGAAATCAATGTTATCAAGAATTCTAGATCTATGTTAGCACCACTGTATTTAAAAATAAAAAGAACTTGTTTTAAAGCCAAATGAAGACAATTTCTATCTGATAATTATAGGATGAAGTTTTGGAAATTGTAGATCTCTAGGCAAGGAGGTAGGTCATTCTTCTTTGAAGTGTTTAGTGAAGTGTGGAATTTCATATTGTGTATTTTATCAGGGTCGGACAGATCTTCTTCTGAATCATAATCATCATTGTCCTCGTAGCCAACATCTGGGAAAAGACACAATGTGAAATTCCATACTTCACATTATAAGGATTAGGATTGGTTTGAGCAAGAAACAAAAAATCTTGGATTGTTTTATAGTAGGATATTGTTGTAGCTTTTAGTAACAAAGAAACACAAAAGGACTTATTTTCACATCGCATGATTGTAACTAGTATACAATTATATATGTGTTTATAATATTTAGACATAAGGATGAGTATTTATGTTTGGTTTGAATATTTTCACGGGTAAGTTCGAAAGGGATACGTACTATTGGATACAAAGAAGACTCGGAGACTCTGAGGACAGTATTGTAAGTGTATTTAGTTATTTTTGGTTGTATCTTAAAAACGCTTTTTGAAGTATTTTGATGATTGAATTCTGTTTGAGATAAGTTTCTATGATTCAAAATTATCTTTGTTCATCTTTGTTTATCAAAAATTGGACATTTTATTGATTTTCGATTAGCTATTATTCTTCATTAGCTCCGTCTCATCCATTTGTTAACATTTCAAAATAGGGTGTCTGGCACGCATTTTAAGGTGGATTTTAAGGATAGTTGCATAATTTATTTTTGAAATTTTCTTTTTTTGTATAAAAATAGAACAATCCTATTTTTATACAAAAATAGAAAATTTTAAAAATAAGTTATGAAACTATCCTTAAAATTCACCTTAAAATGCATGCCAGAAAGTGACAAAAAAAATGTTAACTATTGGGTGGGATGGAGGGAGTATTGTTTATTCATTCGACTAGTCAAAAAAAATGTTAACTATTGGGTGGGACGGAGGGAGTATTGTTTATTCATTCGACTAGTCAGTAGTGTTCATTTACTGAAACTGTTCACTTTTTCTCGATTAGCTAACATTGTTTATTAGCTAATGTTGTTATTTGGTTTGTTGATTTGCTAATATCGGTTATTGATACCCGATTAGCTAATATTGTTCATTAGATAATGTGTTTTATTTTTTCTGGATTCGTATTAGCTAGTTTGACTCCCTAGCTAAGGTATGGATTGTGTGATTGAGTTGGTATACTCGTATCATGATACGAGGTTATCCTAAAATATAGATAAGTAAGTATCAGATTGTCGTATTGCATTCTAGATTGTCGTATTGCATTCTGATAGGTAAGTTAGGATTCCAGGTTAAGAAAAAGGTATCGTGAATCGTACTGTGTGAATTTTTTGTGTTCTTGATATATTACTTTAAATTATTGGTTTTTTTTTCCAGATGAAGTTATATTTTGTTCTTTTGTGTTTTCTCATGATTTGCTCTAAGTATATTTACCAAGCGTTTGTTTGCCCATTATTTTATTTACGTTCTAGCCATTTCAGACTAGGATAAGTATAATAACAAGATAGGAAAAGGAAGAAAGAAGGTTGGATAAGTACAAGTGTAACTATCGTCGAGAAGAGAAGGCGTTGACCTTGTAGTATGCATAAATTAAGTTTGAAGTTTCCTAGTTTGTATTAGGTTTTCTTTCTGTGTTCGTATTTCTGTATTTGTAATTCTGTACTTGGTTGGGGGTCCTTCGAAAACAGACTCCCTATTGTATAGGGGCATGGTCTGCGTACATCTATCCTTCTCAGACACCACTTTAAGTGGTATTATAACTGAGTAAGTCTTGTTGTTGTAGTACAACATGTTTCAGATAATCATTATAAAATATTTTAAGTGTGGACATGGTTTTATGAACGATAAGACTTTTATTTTTAATTATGTTTGGACTACGAGTGTGTTTTGATGGATTGGGCTTGACGGACCTCAGACCGAATTATTTAAAGTACCACAAGAATAGGGCTGTCACAGAGATGTTAGGGGTATGTCAGGTCAAATCGATCTCGGTGTAGTCTTTATGATCTCGACGTCTCAAGGGCCTTGTTTGTTAATCATGGAGTTAGGTTCCGTAATCCGGGGGGGTTCAACCTTCGGGCCACCTTGTGGTCTGTACCTTCTATGTTATGCTACGATTGCATTTTAGAACCGGGTATGTAAAGTTTCAAATGCTACCCATCGTCTCTTGGAGGGTGAGGTAATATCTTAAGATTTGCATCGCTACTTGTAGGTTTCATGAATTTATCATTAAAAATCCTCGAGAATGAAATCATGTCTTCTATTTTATCATTCCGATCGTGAGATAGTTGATGGCAAGTTCATCTATCAAATTCGGAATTTCGGCCACATTCAAGCAAAATCGTGAAAAAAAAATTCGAAATGATTTTGTTTCTTGTCGTCGCGCTATCTATCGTTAATGAAGTTGTAATCTTACACGTAAAATTGTTGTACTTCATGAAAATATTACACTAGGTTTTTTTGAAAAATTAACAAATACAGAATAATTAGATTTTTACTTGTCTCACTAATTATAGTAGATATCTATCGATTTAGATTTGCTCGAAATCAAAAAATTTAACCTTTACATCTTAATTTTTTCTAATAATGATCACATTTATATCTGATATTTAGACGTATTGATAATTATAACGTTAAATCTCACTTCAACAGTGATCATAATTATTTGATACTTTCATATGAAGGTGAACTATCATTCTAACCCTAATCATCAAACTAGAAATTTTTGTGTGTGTTTTAATTGGTTCTATCTTATTAAGTGGACCTACTTACTTCCTGCAAAGATATTTGATTGAAACATCTAATGAAACTAACTAAATCAATGGTAGATATTATTGTTTTATTGTCATTGACAATTATATTACATTAAAGTAATTTACCAGAGGCAAAGGTTCACATAGGTTCAGATGAATACTAACTCTTATCAGGAAAAACTAAAAGACAATTTAAATACAAAGTTCTCAATTGATGTGATACCACGCTATATAGCTACATACTTGGCAAGCTCTTGGAGGCGAAGGTTGCAATCAGTTCTGCACGTACCTCTCTAGAAGTATTGGTTGCATTGAGGAGCTCCTAAGCTTGGACTTGGGCTACGGTCCTCTTGCACCTCAGATCATGATGTTGACATTACAATGACATGAACCCGACCCAGTTAACTTTGGACCAGCGCTCATGTGGGTGGAATTATGAACGGAGAGGTTATGCGTTCCATGAAGACTTCTTTGCAGTAGAGAATGATACGATGGAAGCTCCTGAAGTAGTGGATGTACGTGCACAATGTGGTCACTGAAGATTTCATACTCGGGAACGTCTATGCTGATGGCCTTTTAGGCTACCACCGTATTAATAATTGAATTTGTTTGGGTAATTTGATGTTAAGCAGCTTGTATGTCCAGTAGTAGTAGATTGCAGTATTTGTGCATGGCATTGCACGCTGGTTGTCATACTATTGGAGTTGTTTGGGTACCTAAATGGTGCAGAGTTCTTTTCAAGTTCATCAAACTTGTTAAAGTGTTAACTAATGTATATCAATCACCTAAAATTTGAAGATGTTACGTTTTGAATGTAAAAAAAAACAGTCAAATTTAGATTGAAACTAAGTAATTTTAGGAAGATTTCTTATGGTTAAGTGTTGAACATTTTAGTCTAGTTACATCTTTAATTTAATCAATCTAAAAATGGCAGAATACCCTTTTACCACAATAAGTCTCACTCCCTCACTCAAAACATCGCCGTTCAATATTTTGACACTTTCACTAACAATTAGGTACCCAAAAATATTCCCAAAATTTTTCCCAAATGACATGGCATGATTTTAATTCGTGAACGTATATTTATGCACGCGAGGTCCCATATTATTTTAAAAAAATTACCAATTATGCAAGGATTTGGGAACAATTTTGGAGACTCTAGTATTTTTCTTAAATGAAATCTGAAGAAGGGTGAATTAACTTTTTACCGGGTGAGGATCCTCTGTCCCCTTCATTTGTCCTCTTCTGTGTCCCTTATACAAAATGAGTGTCCCTGGCGGGCCATTGTAAGGAAAATGGAAATAAAATATTTTATTTCCATTTATCTTACAATGGGCCCCGCCAGAGGCACCCATTTTATATAAGGAACACAGAAAGGGACAGAGGATCCGGGCTCCTTTTTACCCCAATATTACAAGTCTTCCTAAAAATACCACAATTCTTTACCCTTTTCACGCAATATTACAAGTCTCACTCAAAACGTTGACGCTTTCGTATCGCCACTTCTCTAATATGACCATGCAAATCTTTACAGAATTTCGAGTTTCACATTTCTGAGATTCATCTCTCTAAAACATGCATATTGTCACATAAGAGAGGTGTACACCAGCGTAATATCCCATGATTTAAAGCCCATATACGCATGTCAAATGCATCTCATGTGGTACTTTCCACCATTCCTCCCTAGTTGTGACACAATAATAATCACTACCTGGTATAGCCATATTCAGGGCCAGGCAACTCCAAGCAAGATTAATTAACAAGACCCAAGCAAGATTTTCAAAATAAGGGCCAGGCAACTCCAAACGAAAACAGACAATCAACATTTGTACATAACGGAAATGAGAATACGGACTATGCCCATTACTATATAAGAATATTTAGGCATCTGGGACCCAGCAAGATATCAGAAATCATCACTGGACGAGTGCAGTGACATTTGTCGTCGAGTGAAAATCCGGAGGCGAAACATTTAAGGAAGTTTCTACTAGTGGTTCATTATGTCTACGTTTCCTGTCACACCATTGCGTTTGAGCTTTAGGGCCAAGATCTGAGCCTGCAGCATGTCGTTTCTTTCCAAACTTCTTAGGCATATCACCTCTTTTTGCGTTTTTATTGGACTGCTCTTCCAGCTGCTGAATTTGTGCTAAAAGACTTTCAGGAGGATATTCAACCTCAAGCTGATAGTCTTTAATGCACTTGACAACTTCTCTGAGGGAAGCTAGTTGTTTGCCTATGGCATTAACCTGTTACAAAAGTTGAAACAAGTACGAATTCAGCCTGGCAGTTGGATTGGAAGACTAAAAAGAAAGTAGCAAGAAATGTAAAAACAACATACTTCTGGTTCATCAGAGGTTTTATGCTCATGTATTTCCTCAGCAAGCAGTTTGTTGAAACTTATATGATCTTTCAGGATAGGCACCGGCGGGAACTTCCCATCAAGCTTAAATTCATGGATGTACCGTATGGCCTGAAGCCGGTTCCCCTTCTGAATGAGGCTTATTATGAGATCTGTTAGCATCAAGATCACATGAATGGTATGGCATGAAAATTTTCTAATGGATTGATCTTGAAGAAAAAAACTTGTTCCACATTTAAGACATATGCATTGAATTATGAGCATTATCTACAAAAGCAATAAAGAAAAAATTACCACTGATTTTTCCCATGTAACCAAGGAGCTGGAATAATTCTGAAATCTGTGTGGGCTGATCGATTACCTCAAAGAGACTTAAGAACTCTTCTGGTTGGAAAGAAGACTCTAATTTGTAGGAAGCTAAAAGTTGTAAGAAAACAATAACCTCCATCGAGCTCTTCATTTTTTCCTTCCAATTGCAGGCAAGTTCTAAGGCTGCTTTTCTAATATATGACTGAATATGAGGAGAAATTCTCCTCAACTGCTCCAACAAGAGAATGCTGCTTCTGTGAACTCTATCCTCATCAAACCTCTTATCTTCTTTTGTGGCATAAAAGCCTTGCAGTGCATTTAAAACAAGTTTTGCAGCATCCCTTGATTTCCCAAGTGCCGTGTACACTTCATCAGTCATTGAATCAAGATCCTTTTCATCATTGATCAAGTACAAGAGCAAACTGTTTCCATCCATGGTAACAGAAAATCGTATATCTTCATACGAACCATCATCGCTCCACGGCTCAGGTTTTACAATTGAGGGATCAACATTGCTGGATTTTCTGTTTTTCACTTCGAGTTCTTTTATCTGCTCGTCCAGCTTTTCCTTCTCCAACTCAAGTTTTCTGCAACTTTCTTCGCATGATTTTTTTTTTATATTTACTTCATTCTCCTTAAACTCAAGTTCATTTTTGCTCTTTTCGATGCTCTTTTCCTTTATTTTAAGTACTTTTTCCTTTTCTTCCACATCTCCCTTCATCCAATCTAAGTCAAGCAGTGCCCCACCAAGTTCAGTATCACGAATTTCAAGTTCTTTTTCCTTCTTTCTTACATTCTTCATTTTTACATCAAATTCAACTAAATCTCTATCTAATTCAGTTTTACGTTTTTTGATCTTCCTCTTCTTCACCTCAAGTTTTTTTTCCTTGTTTCTTATACTCTTCTTCGAATGTTTCCTTAACAAATACAACTCAAACCAAGCTTCATCTAATTCAGTATCGCGATTTTCAAAGTTCTTCACCTTCAGTTCAAGTTCTTTCTCCTTCTCTTCTATATTCTTCTCCTTTAATGCAACTTCTTTCTCCTTCTCTTTCACATTCTTCATTGACAAATCAATTTCACCCACAAGGCCATCAAGTTCATTTTCGCGATTTTCATTACTCTTCTCCTTCAATTCAACTGCTTTCTCCTTCAATTCAAGTGCTTTCTCCTTCTCTGCCACAATCTTCATTTTCTCATCAAACTCATCCATCATCTCAAGTTTTTTCTCCTTCTCGACCAGATTCTTCATTTTCGCCTCCAACTCAACCAAACACTTACCTACTTCAATTTCACGGTTTTCAATCCCCTTGACCTTTATTTCAAAATCTTTCTCCTTATCCACCAGATTCTTCATTTTTGCCTCAAATTGAATCAAACCCCTATCTAATTCAATTTCACGATTTACAACACTCTTCTCCTTTAATCCAACATCTTTCTCCTTCTCGACCAGATTCTTCATTTTCGCCTCCAACTCAACCAAACACCTACCTACTTCAATTTCACGGTTTTCAATCCCCTTGACCTTTATTTCAAAATCTTTCTCCTTATCCACCAGATTCTTCATTTTTGCCTCAAATTGAATCAAACCCCTATCTAATTCAATTTCACGATTTACAACACTCTTCTCCTTTAATCCAACATGTTTCTCCTTCTCGACCAGATTCTTCATTTTCGCCTCCAACTCAACCAAACACCTACCTACTTCAATTTCACGGTTTTCAATCCCCTTGACCTTTATTTCAAAATCTTTCTCCTTATCCACCAGATTCTTCATTTTTGCCTCAAATTGAATCAAACCCGTATCTAATTCAATTTCACGATTTACAACACTCTTCTCCTTTAATCCAACATCTTTCTCCTTCTCGACCAGATTCTTCAATTTCGCCTCCAACTCAACCAGACCTCTATCTAATTCAACTTTACGATTTTCCACAGTCTTCTCCTTTAATTCCACTTCTTTCTCCTTCCGTACTGCATTCTCCATTTTAAAAGCACTATCAGTCATAAACTTATAGAGTTTTATTTCACGATTTTTTATGCTCATCTCCTTCACCTCAAATTCTTCTTCCTTCTCGACAACATTCTTCACTCTCCCATCTAACTCAACCAAACCCCTCTCTAATTCCCTTTCGCGATCCTCGACACTCTTCTCTTTAATCTTAACCTCCTCAAATCTCCCCTCAATCAAACCCTTAAACCCCTCAAACTCCCTCTTCTCCAAACGAAACTTCTCGAAAACCCCCTCATTCAACTTCTTCCGCTCCTCTAAATCCCTCACCTCCTTCTCCAAACCCTCCTTAACAAAATCCAAATTCTTCATTTTTGTATCCAACTCCTCGTGCATTACCTTTAACCCCTTCTCTCTACTCTCAACTTCCTCCACTCTGTCTTGCAAATTTTTCGTGATCTCGTCGAGCTCACAACTCCTTTTGTTACAAGATTCGTGCACAAGATTCAATTGTTCGTGTCTCAATTGAATCTCAGTACAGCAATCTTGTAACATCAGTTGAGTGGAAGAATCTGCATGTTCGAGATTCTTCCACTCAATTAGTAGAGAATGCATCGCTTTCTCTACACGGGCTTTTTTACTTTCAATATTGTCTTTCATAAACCCATTAATTTTCTCTAGCAAATCCATTCACTATAAAACATAAAAAAACATCCGAATATATGTATGTAAATATGAAATATGCAGATGTATGTATGTATGTAAGTATAGACAGAGACAGGGAAGAAGAAAACCTGGAAAATGATGATGACTCTTCTGAACTGGGCAGTGGCCAAGGTGGACCGGACACGTCCGATTTTGTAAGTCTATACGGAGATAACGAGTGTGGATTTTATATTAATTGCATAGGGCTTGCTTTCCCTGAGGTTACCTCAGGTAAGTTTGCTGAGTTAATTAAAAAAACAATACAAAAATAAGGTTATTTTTGTAAATACAGAAGACCATGTTAAGTTATTACAAAATTGCCCTTGCGGGACCAGTTATTTTATAAAGAATATCTCAGGTAAGTTCCTGAGGTAACCTCAGGAACATTATTCTCAATTGCATATCCTTTTTATGAAACTTTTTTTTGGTTTGATTTGGAGACTATTGTAATAACTAAAATCATTAGTTATATAATAATTATTTAAAAATTTGTTGACTGTAATATGTTTTATTCCAATGGTATTAGCTATAATGAATAGGTATATTTTAAAAATAATATTTTATTATTATTTTAATAATAATATATATATAAGTAAATAAGATCACGATATAAGTAGAAATAATGAATTATAGATATTATCTATATATTATAGATGTCCTCCAAATATAGAGGATGTCATCAAACAATAAGTATGATTGGCGAAGAAAAAATATACATATTATCTAAAAAATTATACAAGAAGTATGATTGGCGAAGAAAAAATATACATATTATCTAAAAAATTATGTTATGTCATCAATTTTAGTTAATAAATTTGTAGCATTGGAGATGCTCTTAGTAAATCTCGGATATGGGCTTCTAACTAAAGCTAATTAAAATTTAGGCTAGGATTTTCAAAAATTCATGTCAAGATACGATTTTTTAAAATTTTTAAAGAAAATTGAAATAAATTGTTTTTTATGGGATCTACAACTTTATTTCTTTTATAGCAAGTACAATTTTACTTTCTTAATAGTACGTAGTTTATTAAATTGAACAGTTTTAAATGTTGATCTCGAAAATCTAAAATTTAAACTTATTATTTAAATTTTGAGTTTAACAGATAGTTATGTGCATATGGCAAGTAGGTATAATTTATTTCATTTTGAATGAAAAAAAATTGATAAATTTAAGTAAATACTGTAGGTTGAAAGTTATAAAAATGGTAGTTATTGTATGTGATAGTTAATGGTAATGGTACAACAGTTGTAATTATTGTGCATGATAGGTTTAACTTTATAACAGTCATATTTAACGTTATAACGGTCATAATTATTGTCCATAATTATAACGACAATTTCTGGCCAATATGAAAAGATGAGTTTAATTGTTGTAAGGAATGGCTTGACAATAATTCTTTTCCGGCTAGTCTTAATGACATCAATGTGATTCTTATTCCTAAGAAGGAAAATGCCTATTGTATGTTCGATTTACGTCCAATTGCTTTATGCAATGTTCTTTATAAGATTATTGCTAAAGTGTTAGCTAATAGACTTAAAGTTATCCTTTCCGGTTTGATTTCGGAGAATTAGTCAGCATTTGTGCCTGGTAGAAACATTACTGACAATGTTTTAGTTGCCTTTGAAATCATTCATCATATGAATAGAAAACGTGGGAGTGAGGAGGGGGAAGTTGCTCTGAAATTGGATATTAGCAAGGCTTATGACAGAGTTGATTGGAGTTTCCTTAAGAATCGTCTCTTAGCAATGGATTTTTGTAATAAATGGGTGTCATGGATTATGATGTGTGTTACCACTGTCTCCTATGAGTTCTGTTTTAACGGAGCTTCTATTGGCCCTATCATTCCTCATAGAGGGTTACGTCAAGGGGATCCTCTATCCCCCTACCTCTTCCTATTTTGTGTGGAGGGCCTTTCTTCTTCTCTGAGCCAAGCAGCAAGGTCTGGGCGTATTCATGGTTCTCAGGTTGCTCCATCAGCCCCTATCATAACTCATCTCCTATTTGCGGATGATAGCTTCCTGTTTTTTCGAGCAAATATTGAAGAAACCACAGCTATTAAATCGTTGCTTAACAGTTATGAGCTAGACTCGGGCTAGTCTGTCAACTTTCAGAAATCTGGAATTGGTTTTAGTAGTAATGTCGATGAGGATATGAAGCAGCAGATCTCGTCTATCCTGGGGGTTCATAAAAATTTGTAGCACGGCAAATACCTGGGGCTTCCGTCATTAGTTGGTCGCTCTAAAAAGCGTGTCTTTGGGTTTGTAAAAGACAGGGTTTGGAAGAGATTGCAAGGGTGGAAAAGTAAACCAATTTCAAGGGCTGGAAAATCGGTTCTTATTAAAAATGTTGCTCTTGCCATACCTTCTTATTGCATGTCATGCTTTCTAATTCCGAAGACTCTTTGTAAGGAGATTGAAGTAATGCTTAATAAATTCTGGTGGAGGTCAGGAACGGGAGAAAATGGAGGCATAAACTGGCTTGCTTGGGAGTCTATGAGCATGTTTAAATCAAGGGGAGGATTGGGCTTTCGAGGTTTGCATGGGTATAATATAGCTCTGCTGGGTAAACTATGTTGGAATTTCATTAATAATTCGACCTCTCTAGTAGCTCGTGTCTAGTAGCTCGTGTTTACAAAGCAAGGTATTACCCTAGGTGTCATTTCTTAAATGCTGAAAAAGTCTTGTGTCCTAGTTTTATATGGTCTGGTATTCTTGCTGCGAAGAATGAGTTGGAAGGAGGGTATAGGTGGATTCTTGGTGATGGGAAGACAATTAACGTTTATGCATATTCTTGGCTTAAAATGAAGTCAGATTTTCGTGTGTATTGCATTCAAGATACTAGTACTGTCAATGCAGGTACTAAAGTGGCCAGCCTGTTTGTTCCAAATCAGAAAGTCTGGGATTCGAGGAGGATAAAGAATATGTTTACTCGTGAAGATGCTGATTGCATCCTCAAAACACATATTCCTCAAAATGATGTGAGGGACAGAGTAGCTTGGGTGAAGACTTCTAATGGTCTCTACATTGTTAAGACTGGTTATCAATTTTGGCATAGTAGAAATGCTCATGTTAGTAATGTTGAATCAAGTTTGGGCTGGAACAAAATCTAGAGAATTCCTATCCCCCACAAAGTTAGAGTTTTCCTCTGGCATTTTTGCAGAAATACCCTTCCAGTTCGGAATCGTCTGAAAGGGAAAGGTGTTAAGGTGCCAATCCTGTGTCCAATGTGCATGAACGATGTAGAGCATTTAGCCCATGTGTTTTTCGATTGTGAATTTGCAAGTCAGTGCTGGAATTATGCAGGTAAGGTTTTTGATATGCAAAATGTGGAATATGTTGCATCCTGGTTACTTCACAAATTTGACAATGCAAATAATGAAGAGCTACTGATCATTACTAAAGTGTTGTGGGGTATTTGGTTTTTTCGCAATAAGCGTGTCTGGGAGAACAAGGTGGTTACTGGTTAGTGCTGCGATTGCAATGGACTGGAGTGGAAAGTTTTTTGCAGATTGGAGGTTGGTTGTTCAAAGTAGAAATTCGGTTCAACCTACTACTAATCAGACGTCTATAGTTCAGGTGAGTAGATGGAATCGTCCGTTAGATGGTTGCTTTAAACTCAATGTAGGTGCTTCTATTAGACAGGGTGAATATCATTTTGCAGTGGGATTGGTTCTGCGGGATCATAATGCTAAGTTCTTAGAAGGCAAGGTATTGTGTTTCGAGGTCTGTAGTAGTATTCTGGGAGCAGAATTGGTGGCTGTTCGGGAAGGTATTAAGTGGATGTCTTCTCTTTCTTTGAGTAACGTTATCATAGAGACAGATTCTCTCATCTCAGCTCAAGTTATTCGAGGCCTGGATTCGAACTTATTAGAAGAAGGATTCGTCATTGATGAATGTCGTAGTCTTCTAGTTGCTAGGCAAGATTGGTCTATTTCTTTTGTTAAAAGGCAGGCAAACAAGGTAGCTCATGTTATGGCTAAAATGCCTTGTTTACCGAATTGCTAAAACACATTTACGTCTCCTCCGGACTTGTTGGTTGAGGCTCTTTTGTATGATGGTTCTTTTTATTGAAAGTTTCCTCTTTTTCTTCAAAAAAAAAAAGAAAAAAGTTTTGCATCAAATCAAATAATCAACCTAAAAATTTCAAAAACCGAATGTTCCATGTTCATACTGAATTATAATGAAATTAAAATATTAGACAATCAATTTATGATAAAAATTATACGAAACATAATGACCGAATCATCCTAAACTGTTCCAAACTAATAAATGGAAATTGTGAATCTATATTTAAATTATATTATACATATATAATTTTGTCTTTTAATTTTATTTAATTATATAAATTTTCGATCTAGATCATTTTTGTAGTGAAAGTTTTAATTTTGAATGAAACAATATTAAAATAGTCTATAATTTTGTTTGTATAAATAGTTCAATTGTACAAGTCAATGTTATAAATGCTAAAATAGGATAAACGTGTTTTAACACGGGTGCCATCCAATTTTAATAGCATTAAGGTTAATATTGATGCAGCCATATTTGAAGATTCAAACAGCTACAGTTATGCTTTTGTGGTTTGAGAACATGAAGGAAGTTTGATAGAGGCTAGTTCGAGATGTATGCTGGGGGAACCAAAATCAAATTTGGCTGAAGCAATTGAAATAATGGAAGCTTTGAGCTGGGTCAAGAAAGAAGAGCGATGCAATGTGACCATAGAATCTGATTACCAGCAAGTAGTACAAAGTATACGTACCTCCTTTGTTTGCTTTTCATACCTAGGAAGAGTGATAAAGGAATGTAGAGTCTTACTTGCAATTTTAAGCACCAAAAACATTAAGAAATGGTCGCAAACAAGGTAATGCATTATCTAGAGAGATACTCTTTTTTAGTAGCTGATCACACTTGGAGAATGGGGGATGTTCATTCCGATTTCAATCATGTTTTGTTGAATGATCTTCATTTTTAATGAAAGTCGATTATTTTTGTGGTAAAAAAAATAGGATAAACGTGTTTAAATGAATCTAATTAAATTTTTGGATAGGTTTTTGAAAACTTTAAGCAATGGACATTGATTTCTTTTTCCTTTTTCTTTTTTTTACTTTAAAAAAATGTGAATTCATTTTTTTATTTTTAAATTAAGTAAAATAAAAGTAACCACCTTTAAATATAAGAATCTAATACTATTGTAGTAAGCAATTTTATCCATCTTAATCATAAGCGTTTTCTACTTTTTTTTGTAATTATACTTCTCCCCTGAAAATATTTATATACACATAATTTGTTGTCGAAATAATTTTTAAAATTTATTTGAATATGAAAGTGTATTTTTTTGCAGAAAGTCAGAAACCTTTTTCAAAAATATCATTTTTTTCATATAAGAAATACATTTTTGAAATATTTTTAATAAATTACATTTGGAAAAAACTCTAAAAAAAATTCTTTAAAAATCTAAGGCGAATTTAAGAAAAATACAATTACACATAGAAAGAGGTAGCAGTATTTGGCTCACTACGTGGCACAAACTTTCAAATCAACATCATAATTGTTCTGAATGAAAAATCTTTTAAAATAATCGTAAATTTTGTTTGCTCCAATAGTTTGATTGTACAAGTCAATGTAACAGGCTAGGTTATAGACCGCCTTGGACCATACCGTATCAAAGGATCCCGAGCTCATGTTATCCTCGAGTAGATATAACCCCTCAAATTCCAAGGGTTAATAGACAAGAACATAATTAAATTGTTTCCTAATTTGTTGTTGGATAATTGAACTCAAAAAATTTGTAGTTAAATTATTAAATTGATATAAATTTGCATTTAGGTAATTGTCGTTAACATGTACTAACGAAATCAATTTTCCGGCGTCAACCAACTGCTCTGATGACATGCAACGTTACGGTCACCAAAATCGAACTCAAAACTTGATAAAAACTAGCACAAATAGAAGCTTATACCTCCAAGAATCGATTCTAATTATTCAAGCATGCAAACAATGGTTTAAACGCCAGATTCAATTAAGTCGATGCCGGAATTTAAGTTTTCAGATCAACTACGAATTCAACTCAAAAATTCATGAAAAAAATATGTATGTAATCCTAATACAACAAGCAATACAACTATATAATTCAATTCATGTAGAAATAAACCAACAATAAATCAAAAATTCTAAAATCATTCTATATATAATAGGAGAACAGGTACTTGTCAAACCTGCATCTTGAGCAAATAAATTAGCTCCCGAACCTAACTCCGAACCTAACTCAATTATAATATTTAAAAAATATTGTTGTTCCAAGGAGTTGAACTCATGACCTCTCATAATGAAACCAAACTCACCAAACAATTTGGCTAGATGGACATTTATACTTATAATGGAATTCATTAACCACATACATAAATATTTTTTGGGTTATATCATGTTTAATATATATTAAACTATTCATTTAAGATACAATTACATATATTATAACTTGTGCACACGATTTTTTTATAAATATTTATTGACCTACCCATCTAAATAAATTTTACAAAAAGTTTTCTTATATTTTTGAAATGGAGAAAATAATTATTATTTTGAGATAAATTGTTTTGTTCATATTCTCATATATGAAATGTATAGATAAAATAATTATTCTTTGAGATCAACTATTTTGTTAACAATATCACTTATGAAGTGCTCGTGGTTAATTTTGTTGTGAAATTTAATAAAAAATGCACTAAATTAAAATTGGTTGGTCAAATTAGAATCAATTAAACTATAGGCATACTAAAAATATGAATTTTAAGAAAATTTATTTAAAAAAATATACAAATGCGATTTGGATTACATATCGATTATTGGTTAATAATTACATATAATATATAGTTTATTTATAAGACGGTATGATAAATACTATACAAAATATAGCAAATTAATTAGCGAAATAAGAAAGACGTACATGAAGTTTTGAAAGGAAATTTGAAACATAGATATGAGATTTGTACTCCATGTCGGTTATCAGTTATCGATTAAATAACTAAATAAAATATATCGTTGAGTTATGAGACGTACTATAATTAAGATTACGTATATAGTGCTATATAACATAACAGTGTATCTTCTTCTATATATAATAGGAGAACAAAGGGAGTACCTCAGATTTTAACTTTAATAAGTAAGATCCTGTATGTTACAATAATTAAGGTCTTGTAATCTTTAAAATGTATTGTAAAATGTCTAAAATTTTAAAGATGAAAGCATTCAATAATTTGTTGCATGATCATTTCCTTTTAAATGCTTGCAAAGACATATACTTGCCTATTGGTGGTCAAGGCCACAACGGTATCCTCCCACACTTTTGGTGATCGTGCATTCCTCACATACGTGCTCCAAATCCAAATTTGTTTCATATATTTCTAATGTATAAAAATATCATCAAATCGTTCAAATAATACACATCTTCGCGATATTCAACAATATTAGAAATGGCCCGTGCCTCGCACGGGCTATTATGCTAGTTAAAACTAAAAATCGAAATAGGAAAAATATATATATACTAGATGTTGAAATTGGTATTAGAAGAAACTAGATAATCTTGTGGGATTCAATTTGATTACTCAAGATTTGGAGATCAATAACACCTTCAAAACTCGTTTGATCTTCAAGAACAGTGAAGAAGACTCAAGAACGAATTAAACATAACTAAGCAAAAAAATCAAGGGATTCCGTTAAAGTCAAAGATGGGTTAATGTTTGTGCAAAAATTTTAATGTTCAATGACTACATAGCAAGTTAATTCTAGCTAGTTCAGTGATCCGTTAGCAAGCTTGTTGAGTTTGACTACCCAAATGCAAGTTGAGTGTCAGATCAATGTGCAAAATTTTTAATGTTCAGTGACTACATAGCAAGTTAATTCTAGCTAGTTCAGTGATCCGTTAGCAAGCTTGTTGAGTTTGACTACCCAAATGCAAGTTGAGTGTCAGATCAATTATGAATTAGTCAATTAATCCCAAATTCCAATCATGATTAGAGACCTCACTTATAATTATGATTAATAATTATTAATGCTAAACATAATCCAAGAATGAGGAAATCATGCATCATAGTGATACGGGTACATTTATCCACGAACTCTATAACTATAATTAGCTAAAGAAAAAGAGGATTTGGGGTTAAACATTGTCTTTTCTCACACATCCACCACCATTTTTAGATATTCTCATTTATTGATTATTGTTTCTCAACCCTACTCCTATTCTCATGTCCGAGGTATCACGGGACCTAAACCCCCCTCCGATATTTTGCAGAGACCAAACCACCAATTACACCTCTTCCAAGCATGTAAACGGTGAGAAAGGGCTAAATCGGGATCTGTAGTTATCACAATGTATAAACTCTTAAAAAGGATAAACATGTTTAAATATATGAATTTTTTTGAGTAAATAGCATTTTGCACCCCGCATCTATACGTTTTTTCGATTTAATGTCATACTATATTTGTTGGCACATTCCACTCCTAAGTTACAAACTTGTTTCGATTTGCACCTTTTTGACCAAATTCCGTCCAAATTGACTGTTATCGTTAGTTTATGCAGGGATAAAGCTGGAAATATTATTTCAAGTTTAAATTTTGACAGAATGCACCCCATACCTTCAAAATGCCATACCTTCAAAATGCCGGTAAAGTGTATCATAACTATAATTTTAATAATAATAATAATAATAATAATAATAATAATAATAATAATAATAATAATAATAATAGTTTAAGAATGGAGATAAAAACATAATTTTTCATATTAAGAATTATTTAATATGTATACTATTATTTATAGTTAATTTAATTCTTAGGCTGCAATAATAGTTACTTGCCAAAATTTTTAGAACAATATCAGTATTATTGAACTCAGTTTTCATAATTTGTACATATTATTAATAATAAACATCGTTAAATATGATGACATATTTTTAAAATTTCTATATGAATCGTTAATATGAATAATAAGTCCGAAGTTCTTACTATATTTTAATTTATTGAATTTATAATATTAATTTTATATTAAGTAATATTTAATACAAATGCTCATATATATATATATATATATTCAATTTTTTTATTCTTTCATTATAATATGTAATTTATAAATATATTCTATTGTTAATCATATTCAGTTATAGACTTTAATGACCAAATATTAAATCAATTTCTTTTTTGATTTCTTGAATTATTATTATTATTATTATTATTATTATTATTATTATTATTATTATTACTTAATGATCCTATAGTTTGTTGTAGATAATTACCTAAAATGCTATTTTTGTAAATGCATGGGGTGGATTTCATTATTATAAAAATGTCATCCACCTTTTATACTCAAAATGCTAATAACTTTAGGTAATTACCTACAGTTAATTGTAAAAACTTTTTTTCTCTTAGTATAATTATATACTTCGATAGAAGATTGAAAGTATCAGGTGTAATAGGGCATAACTGAAACTTAAATTAATGTTTTCTGTTTTACCCTTACACAAACTAAAGGTAACTGTCAACTTGGATGGAACTTGGTCAAAGGGGTGCAAGTCGAAGCGAGTTTGAAACTTAAAAATGTAATATGTCAAAAAATGTAGTTTGAGACCAAATTGAAAAAAGACCTAAAGATGAGCGTACAAAGTGTTATTTACTCACTTTTTTTTTATTTAAATGTGATTTTCAATGCTTTTTTTTTTCTAATATTATTGTAGTAAGCAATTATATCCACCTTTAGCAAAGGAGTGGCGGAATCAACCAAGGAGAACTTGACGGATTTCCTGAAAATGAGGATGGTCGATGAGCACCAAAATTACTTGGGGGTTCCAACGATTATAGGGAGATCAAAGAAGGTGATATTTGCGGCTTTGAAGGATAGAATCTGGAAAAAGCTCCAAGGGTGGAAGGAAAAACTCCTATCCCGTGCAGGAAAAGAAATCATGATCAAATCTGTGATCCAAGCGATCCCAACCTATTTGATGGCCATTTACAAAATTCCCACTTGTGTAATTGAGGAAATCATAAGTATGATGAGAAAATTCTGGTGGGGCCAGACCGACTCAAAGCAAAAAATACATTGGCAAAGCTGGGACTCAATGTGCAATCCGAAGTGTCTTGGGGGACTGGGCTTCCGAGACTTGAGTGTGTTTAACACTTCTCTTCTGGGAAGGCAAGCCTGGAGACTTATTACGCAACCTGAATCTCTCTTTGGACGAGTCTTTCGAAGTAAGTACTATCCGAATAGTGATTTCTTGAACTCTTATTTGGGCTTGTCTGGAAGCTATGCATGGAGGAGCATCTGGGGAGCCAAATCCCTAGTTAAAGAAGGGACATGTTGGAGGGTAGGCAATGGAAGCAACATCAATATTTGGGATGACCCATGGGTTGCAGACAAGGAGGGAAACTTCATATCGTCTCCAAGAAATAACTCTATCAACCTAGTTTGTGAACTCATTGATCTCAACAAAGCTGAATGGAAATTTGAGAGGCTCGTTGAGATCTTCAATGAGAGAGACGTCAACCGTATTATGGCTATTCCCCTGAGTATTCGACTGCCTAGAGACTGCTTGAAGTGGGTTCTATCAGATGATGGGATTTACACAGTTAAAACAGCATATATGCTATGTAAGTCATACAACTTTGCCAACGCTCATCGTGTTTGGAAGGATATATGGCACTTGAAAACAACCCCGAAAGTCCAACACTTCCTTTGGAGGACCTGCATAGGAACCCTTCCAGTTAGAGCCTACCTGAAGCAACGACACATATTAGATTGTGATGACTGCCCTTGGTGTCCTGGTGAACCAGAAACAATCACTCATGCTCTCTTCAAATGTCGCTCGATTTGTGATCTATGGGAAGTATGTGACTGCGAGGATCTTCTCAGCAATGATGAGGAGGTAGACTTTAAATCACTCCTGAACATATGGAGCAAAAAATCCGAGAAAAAACAACAAATGGGTGCAGTGCTAATGTGGGCTATTTGGAATAGAGGAAATGATAGGATCTTCAATGACAAGGAAGTCACCCATCAGATTCTAGTCGAACGAGTTAAGCACCTTGTGGAAGACTATAACAAATATAATCTCAGGATTTATGGTCGCTCGAATAGAACCTCTCTTCAGAGTCCCAACACTTGGGAAGCTCCACCTTCAGACCTCATCAAGATCAATTGTGACACTTCTTTAGACACAAGGGGCTGGATAGGCCTTGGTGTTGTCGCAAGGAACGCTTCTGGAGATGTGTTGTTTGCTGTTACTAGAAGGACCAGAGGTCGTTGGCCCCCCGTGGTTGCAGAGTGTAAAGCGCTACTATTTGGTATTCAATTAGCCCGTAGATATGGCTTAACAAAAATAATCTTGGAAACGGACTGCAAAGTTTTGATTAATAGGCTCACCAAGAATTCAACTTCACTGATTTGGACTCCTTGCTGGAGGATGTTCTGCAGGAGAGCTCCAATCTTGAGTTTATCTCGTGGACGCATGTCAGAAGAGGTGGTAATGGAGTAGCGCACGCTTTAGCTGGAATTTTTCCCTTCGGTTTAGAGCAAGTCTGGGAAAATCACTGTCCCGCAGATATTTTCCCTCTTGTTTGTTCGGACAAATTATCTCTTGATTTATAAAACAGTTTATTTCCCCTCAAAAAAAAAGTACAACTATCTTCAAAAAAAAATTGTAATTATACTTGTCCCCTGAAAATATATTTACACACAATTCGTAGTTGAAATAATTTTTTGTAAAATACTTTTTCGAAAAAACCTTTTGCATAAAATTATAAGAAAGACATTTTTGCAATATTTTTAGAAAATTACACTCGGGAAAAAGCTCTAAAAAATTTTCTTCAACAATCTAACGCAAATTTCATCTAAGACTCTTTTTCCTCTCTCTCTCTCAAGCGCCACTCGTCTTCTTCTTCTTATTTCTTCTTCCGCCGGGGCTTCCACCGGTGAAAAGCCCCAAAACCTTTAGTTTCCCTTGTATTTTTCTTCCTTCTTTTCAATAAACCTTGTTTTAAAGCTTCGTTTTGCCTAAAAATCTTCCTTTATTAGGTAAGATTGGTGTGTTTCTTTTAAGGCTTGGTAGTAGTTTGTTTTGTCGGATCTAAGGATTCAAAGCCTTTTTCGACTTGCTTTGATTTGGGTTCTCTCCATTGCGTGGGAGGTTTGTTTTTCGCTGCCTTTTTGTGAGCGGGGTGTTGATTTAGTGATGAAAGTTCGTATGAAATTGTAGTGTTGGTCGATAGCTCAAACGATAGCTCCATCGGAGCATGCTGAAGTGGGTACCGATAATCTAACGAAGATGCTCGAAGTGGGTACTTGTATTTGTATATACTTTATCTTCAAAATATCGTTTAACTGTCTCTTCAGGAGAACAGGCGATTGCAATTTACAATTTATTCGACTCGATCATTGGTGTAGATGCTGTATGGTTTTTTATTAATGAATTAGCACCTTTGTTCTTAAAAAAAAAAAAAAATCACGGAAAGCGTCTTACGTGGCACAAACTCTCATCGATATTCACACTAGTAGGAGTACGGAGTATCATTTTTGCCTATTCACCACTTGGAGTTGCACCCAAATTTTATACTCCCTCTGTCCCATCCATTTCTTCACACTTTCCTTTTTGGGATGTCCCATCCAATTCTTCACATTTCCTGAAATAGTAAACTTTATACATTATATATTTATGGGTCCCACTACTTTACTCACTTTTCTCCTCCACTATACCCACTTTATACATTATATATTTATGGGTCCCACCACTTTACTCAATTTTCTTACTTTTCACCCCTTTCTTTATATATTTCCTTGACCTCCGTGCCCGAACCCATATGTGAACATATGGGTGGGACGGAGGGAGTACTCCGTATTACAGAATTATTAATGAACTGTAAAAGTTAGATGAGGTTTTAATACCCAAGAGTAAATATTTTTCCATACAAGTTAAAACGTCTACAAAAAGCTATACTGAAATGATAGCTACTGCCACCCGAAGTGAATGCTCTGCTTTCACACAAGCTTTTGGCCTGTTTAGTCCACAGCGGTAATAGTTGATTTCATTTTTTAATGCGCAAGATTTTGCATGTGGAGGGCTCTACTTTTTCTTTGTCGAATCTTTTATTATAGACTTTTTTTGCTATTCAGCTTTTCCTAATGATTTTTACCAAAGTAAGACGAGAAAGACCCGTTATTATAGACTTATTTCTCATGAATAAGTTATTTATTTTGAAAAAAATATGTAAATATATACTTTTTTTTAAAATAAATAACTTATTTTTGTAAAATAATGAATATTAAACTCGACATACACATTTTTTCTTTAAAAAAAATATATAAATATAAATTTTTTTCCAAAATAAGTAACATATAATTCTAATTAAGATTTGGTAATCGGGACCAAAAACTTTTTCTATTTCTGAAAATCCAACTTATTACGTCAATATCTAAAAAAAAGTTAGAATTAAAAATTTAAGTATACACAAACTCACTCCAGAAGCAGCATCATCTTTAATTTTTGACGAAAGCGTCTTCTTTAATTAGTAATTAATTTTCGTTGTTGCTCGCGGTTAAAGTTTTCTTTGGTTTTTTTGATTTAATGAAAAGTAGTAGTTTTTGGTTAAACTGAAACGATTTCGATGACAGCCTTGTAAAAAGTTAGTCCATATTGTTAAGTGGGCTTAACTTAAAAAAAAATAACTTATGACTTTAAGCCCATAAGTTGATTATAAGTGATAATTAAATCAGAAATTATAAGTCAATAAAGTGTTTGGTAAATCAGAACTTATAAATCAGTAGAGTGTTTGGTAAATCAGAACTTATAAGTTAATTTTTTTTTATTAATTTCAAAATATTTGTTTTTAATATATAATAATGGATATCAATGGATAGATCTCGATGAGTAGAGAAATTTGATATATAAATATCAATTTTTTAATGAACGGATCAAAAGATATATGATTTTGAAGATTTGAAGAATATTATATATCACGTGTATCAAGAAATAAGTTAAGAAAAATAAGATGAATGTTGGGACTTTCTAAGGGCCCGTTTGGGAAATCTTATTTTTGAGAAATAAGTTACTTATTTTGGAAAAAAGTTAAGAAATATGTACTTTTTTCTGAAATAATTAACTTATTTTTGCAAGATAACGAATATTAAACTCTCGATACACATTTTTCTCCAAAAAAAGTATGTAAATACATTTCTTTCCCGAAATAAGTAACTTATAAGTTGAATGTTAGATTTGCCAAACACCACCTAACTTTCAATTTATGAACTTATAAGATCATAAGTCATTAAAATAAGTTGGTAGGCAAACACTTGTAAATAAGCTGAACTTGACTTAAAGTCCAATAAGCCCGCTTATAAAGCCAGCCAAACAGCCCCTAATTTTGAAAAATATTTGTCCTGTACTCATCAAAACTATTATTTTAAACTTTTCCTCATAAGTATACTACTCCCTCACTCACTGGGTACGAAAATTAAGAAAAGATATAAAAAATGAGTAAGATTAGATGGAAAGTGGATAAATTGGTAGGACCTATCAATATTTATTACTCCCTCTGTCCCATTCATTTGTTTACACTTTCCTTTTTGGGACGTCCCATCCAATTCTTTACATTTCTAAACTTTCCTAAAATAGTAAAGTTTTATAATATAAAAATCAACTACATCCATTAATTTTCTCCACTAACTCATTTTATACATTATATAGTGATGGGTCCCACCACTTTACTCATTTTTCCTACTTCTCTTCTGTTTTTTTATATTTTTCCTTGGTCTCCGTGCCCAAACCAAATGTAAACATTTGGTTGGGACGGAGGGAGTAATAGATTTGAAATAGTGGAGAAAAGTATTGAGTGTAATAATATTTTATATTGTAAATTTGAGATAGTGGTGGAAAGTTAGTGGGTGTAATAATATTTTTTATTATTAAAATTTTACTATTTTTAGAATATATAAAAATGAAGGGATATCCTAAAATATAAAGTATATAGAAATCAATGGGAAAGAGGGAATATCAGTTTTCAACACTAGAGTTTTAATAAAAATAATAATTATCAAATTTATAATTATTTAGTTTTCTACAATTAGGAGGTTTATCTTTCTTCTCCCAAATTGCCAAGCTTTTTTTTTTTCAAGTATGACAAAAGGATGATATTTACAGGGACTCTCTTGTGGGTCCCTAAGAGTAAGTCCAATAGTTCCTTAATTGATTCCTAAAAATATATAAATTAATGGTTCATAGTGATTTAGAAACCTTGTTTTGTACATCAACTCCAATAATATTCCTTGTATTCATATTCCTTATTATTATAATGATAAATTTGAAATTAATTGGAGAATGAGATATGGACAAATATTGAAAAATGGAGGTAAATGAATTTTGTATTGATAGAATTGAAATTAGGGATGGCTAGTGATTCCCCAAAAGTAAGGAATGGCTAGAGGTGTGTGTTCACTTGAATAGAATGGAATGGTGGGAGAATTGAGTGAAATTTGTACTCTTATTTGGGAGAAATTGGGAAAAAATGTTTAAATTTTCATTCCTTACTTCATTCCCTTCCACACAATTTAAACTAAAGTTTTAACCCACATGTTTTGGAAGGAATGCCCCATTCTCCATCATCATTATTTTCTTTGCAATAATTCATCATAAAAAACTTCTTCTCCCTCGTATTTGTTCATTATTTTCCCAAACATCCCCCTTTCTTCATAAATTTTGTTTACAATTTTCATTCCATTCCTCCCACATTCCATTCTCCTCAAGTGAACACATCCTTAGTATTTTTGGGAATCACTAGCACTGTTAGAGTGTTATTTTGTACTAAATCCCTTAAATCTTGATTTAGGAAGCAATATAGCAAAGCTATTGGACTTGCTCTAATCTAACTAACTTACTTATTTCTTAAGCTAATTATACAAATGGGCTTCCTAACCCTATGATATTTACATGGCCTTTGATCCTAATACAATCTAATTGACCTCTAAGCCCAATAATATTTACAAGGTTTTATAACGGGAGTTTGATGAATTTTTTTTTAGTACAAGTCAACTTATTTTAAGATAAAGTTAGAGATTCCTAACTTTATTTCTAAAAAAAGTCAACATTTTTTTTGCAACTTATAAAATCTCAAACATACATTAAATATTTGTATATAAAAAATTATCAAAATATAAAATTTTTACTCAAAAATAAATTCATAAGAATTTAAATTTTTTTTACCAAACAGGCTCACAATTTAATTCAAGTGGACTTAATAATGGTATAGCGGTTATCATATTATTCAGACCATCACTTTCACCCATGACCCAACAGGAGAGTACAAATGTACAACTAGTATTGGGAGCCCGCTTCGCAGGGCTTTAATTCTTTAATACCTGTGGCCACACTCTTGTAACTCATGATTATACTTTGTTTCCTTTTACATGTTTTTAATGTAATGTACTACTTTATTTTGGACGAATGCAACTTTTGATTATCTATTGAATAATTTGATTATATAGTGAATAATAATAATACGTGCTAAAGAATGGCGTGACATGGCCTAACATGTTATTCAATCTTGGTGATTTACACCTTAACATGTCTAGTTTTGTGAATTTCTTACTGACATTAGTTTTTTAGTTGTACTTAATTTTGTTCCAGTAATTAATATAAATTATATAAAGAAAAATGATAATATAATAAAATTAAAATTTTCGTTTTAAATGATATTAGTTGTTTAGTTATATTTGAGTTTGTTTTAGTAATCTAATTGTATATATAAAAGTGATAATAATAAAAATATAAATTTGAAAATAAACATTTACTTTTGTAAATAAAACTATACATTTAATAAGTGACCTTCTCGGTCTCGCCTTCGAAGAAATCTCGAAATTTATATATATAAATAAATAAATTTCAAATTCAAAAAAAGATAATTGTTTATAATAAACATATCTAAGTAGATATTTTTTTAAAAAAAAATTAAAATATGATTCAAATATTGATGTACTTATATACATTTAATTATAGTAATTAATGATTTTATGACGTTATTATATCAGTACATTTTTTTGCATTAATTATAAAACTATGTTTGTAAAATCTTTAACTAACATGAATTTTTCATTGAAATATTAATGTAAAATTATATTTATAAAATTTTATATTTAACAGAAGGCATTGTTACAACCAGTTTCCGTCGGTGTATCCGTTCGATCGGACCTGCAATTGAAGAAGAATGCGAGGGTGTGGCCCCCCGATTCACCTCCGGTGTGAGAATAAGTTAACTGGTTTTTGATGAGTAATATTAGACGCAGAGTGTTTGTATTGTGTGTAAGTGATTGAATGAATGAACCCCAAACCTTTGTTAACCTCTTTATCCTCAATGTTGGCAGTTATCGGAGAGTAAGGTGAGTGATGAACGTGTTCCACGTTCCTAGGGATATACAACTGACCGAACCGTTGCAAATAAAGGGGCCGAATGACATGGGCTTTCGCCAAACCGGTATTCATTTCATGACTGGGCCTTCGGTCCAGTCCAGCAAGAAGTTGGGCCTCTAACATGTCCCTAGGCATCGTTCGGAGTTATCCTCAGGACGAAGGCTAAAGCCCAAGCCCATCTTCGGAATTCTGTGTTCGTACGTTCCCTTCGGATAAGAATGGCGATGGATAAGACTGAGACGCCTCCTAGGGAGCCGTGTCCCTTTATGGCTGACAGCTGTCTGTCCTCTAGATTTGCGTTTCAATCTCCGCCGTTGAATACGAAACGGCTCTGTCCAAACGTCACATCTTTTCTATTTAAACTCCACAGTTTCTTTCTTTCTTTCTTTTACGCACCTATCATTTCTTTAACATTCAAAGCAAAAACTCCCTCCAAAGAGATCTCAAATAGCAATTGGGAGCGTTGTTTCATCACCGGAGGCCCTCAAATCGCCGGTTCTAGTCGACGTTCACGTCCAAGAAATCTACCCCCACGAACTCGATCTTATCAGGGATCTCAAACAAATCAGTAAGTGCTCATTACTTCCCTTCTTTTTTCGATTCGTCGCACACTTGTATTACTTTCTTTTTTGCTTTTGTGTTCATATCTGCGTTTCGTATTCACACACACATGTATGTATCTATATGTACACATATGTAAAGTTACCCGTATAGTTTATTCTTGTCATTTTGAGTAGAGCATGCGCATGTCTTTTCCTTTTAATTTCCGTTGTGCTGCTCTGACACAAACCCTTACTTGAACCTTGAGATTTGCTTGGAAGCTGTCAGGGTTGAGATGTCTTTCGGGATTTTCGAACCCTGAGAACTCCCTTCGGTCCATCCCGATCTTTCATAACTTTTAGACGACCCGTAGTTTGCCAAACTTTAGATTTTAGGACTCTTCGACCGATCCTGGCTCACTGTACTCGGCCTCTCCCCTTTTTGTTTTCGTCTTCTTTGTCCGAGTACAAAGCTAATGTCTCTTCATTTCCGAATGCAGGGACATGGATCGGTCAACTGAGGGTGCTGGTCCTTCGGAGGTTTCGCCCTTTAGCGATGCCAAATTATTCCCGGCCGCTAACCTTCGGTCACTATTGACCGAGGAACAAATTGAAGACTTCCATTCTAAGTACATGGTGGAGAAGAATGTCTGGTTCTTCTTCGCACCGCGGAAAAAGGACCGCATCTGGCACAACCCCGAGATTCCTGCCATCTGCGGAGGAGGCGTGGCGACCGGTATCTCGGAGATGGCGTTCAAGTGCGGCTTCCGGTTACCGATGTTGCCAATTCTGAAGAAGATACTGAAGCAACTGAGGATCGCCATAGGTCAGTTAGACCCGAACAGTTTCTTCCACATCAACGCTTTCCAGGCTCGGTGCCTCGCTAAGCAAATGACTCCAAGGACCACCTTGTTCTGGCACCATTATGAGCTCCGGAGGAATTCGAAGAGTAATGGCTACTACTCTATAGCGCGTCGAACCGGTAGGGCCGATTGGGGTCAAACCAATTCCAGCAACAAAGGGACTCATGAGAGTTGGGCGTTTATTTCGGGGCCGAGGATGGAAAAGTATGGCCGATGGTATGACTTAGATCCGACCCGGTTAACATATCCCGACCTGTTGCAAGCGGATGTGCACGATTACCGCCTACTTTGTGAGCTTGACATGGGCCAGGTCCCTCGTTCGGATGGAAGGAATAACGACTGGCTGGTTACCCTCTGGGGTAGTGGTAACATCTATACTTGTTTCCAGCTTTATATATTCGGTCGTAGATACTTGTTTTCAGTTTCAATATTCTGCTGTGTAACACTCTTGTTGTTCTATGCAGTGTCTTCTCTTCAGGACATTATTGAGCGCAAGCGAAAGAAGGCGGCTCAGCTTTCTATAGCCGCTACGGCCGAAGAAGAGGCAACCGCTCGTTCGGCCGAGGAGGAGAAGTCGGTCCCCGACCAGGGAGAGAGGGTTGAAGTTCCACCTGTTTCTTCCCCTCAAGAGCTGACTTTGGGTTTGGCTACCTCGACCAATTCCCGAAAGAGATTTCGGTCGGGAGACGCTGATCCGAAAGTGTATTCTCCTCCCTGGGGAGTTATTGAAACCGACCAGATCATCGTTCCCGCTCCTCAGCTGTCAACTGTTGTGGGTCCCGATCTCTGCAAGGGCCTCATCCTTCCGGCCGATCGGCCGACGATTGCCAAGGCGAGTGACCTGGAGGCGTGCACTGAGATGCTAGCCCTCCTCTCTATGGTAAGCCTTTTTTCTTTTATGCTATTACTTTATTTGTCTTTGGGTTTTTTGACCTTTTCCCTTGTTCATTTTCAGGGAGTTTCTTGGGCCGCTGTAGTCACCGAACGGATGGAGGGGATCCAGGACAAGCTGGCCGGAGCTGACCAGCTGAAAGTTCGGGCTGTCAAAGCTGAGGAGGACCTTCGGAACTCCAACATTGAACTGGAGAGGGTCACCGGTCAAGCTAAGACTCTGTCTGCCGATAATGAGGCTCTCAAGGAGCAGCTGAAGGAGCTGGACACCCTTCGGGCACGCATCGAGTGGAGAAACAAGCAGCTTAAACTTACAAGGAAGAGCGTTCGGAAGCTGAAGAAAACTCTGGAGCTGACCGAAGAAAGATGCTATCAGATGGGGTATGACGGCGCTGTGCTGAAGGCACATTCTCTAGGCCTTGATCATACCCAGCTGATCGATCTTTCACTCGGGATGAGGGATCCAGTTGGTCGGGAGGACACTGATCAACCCTTGGAGGTTTCTTCGGGCGAAGATGAATCTCTCTCCGACGATCCTTCAGCTGGTGACGCCTTGTAATTTTGTAGATTTTTAATATTTTCGAATGTGTACTGTTTAACTTTGCCTTCGGGCTCTTTATTTGTGCCTTCGGTCTTGTAATACTTTACTTTGCCTTCGGGCTTGTTTTATTTAAGTTTGCCTTAGCATAATATTCTTTTTTATGCATCTTCGGCTTCGGCCTCAATTTGGCTCCTGTTTCTGTTCATGCGTCTTTGGCTTTGATTTGCCTTGGTATGCTTATTTTATTTCTATTTTTATGCGTCTTCGGCATTATATTGCCTTGGCATAATTACTTATGTTTTTATGCATCTTCGGCCATTTTTGCCTTAGCATAATTACTTGTATTTTTATGCTTCTTCGGCCATTTTTGCCTTAGCATAATTCTTGCCTTTTTGTGCATCTTTGGTCATAACCTAGCTGCCCCCAAGTATTTAAGGGGTTTTGTAAATGATTAAGGTCTCGTTCGGTCGGCTGAAAAATATTTCCTCCCGGCCTTAATTAATGTCAAAGCAACTTGAATACTAAGGCAATTTTGTAAGAGGCCAAATTTCATTCGGTCGGCCCCAAATTTGGATTCGTCAAGTATTTGTAGCTTAGAATACAATGCACTTGAACACTACCAATAAGTTAAAGGGCGCATGTTTTATACGGTCGGCCCCAAACATGGGTCTATTAAGCTTAATACTGCGTACTTAGCTTTTTGGCTGTAAATGTACTTAGCTTAACAATAACAGATAAAAAATGGAGCAAAACAATCTTTTCATTAATCATGCAATTCTTACATAGACTTGATTACATAGACTTGATTACAGATTGATGCTAGGTTATGGAATTCAGAATAAAGTTGCATAAGACAAAATACTGAAGTAAAAAGCAATAAAAATTGGACCAGTAAGCTTACTGGTAGAAACGGCGAAGGCGAGCGGCATGCCAGGTGTTTTTGATTGGGCTACCGTCTGGATGAGCCAATTTGTAGGTGCCCGATCGGACCACTTCAATTACCACGTATGGACCTTCCCAGTTGGGCATAAGCTTGCCTTTTTTGGCTGGCATGGAGGTGGCTAACTCCCGAAGCACTAAGTCCCCGGCTCGGAAGGATCTCTTCTTCACCCCCGAATCATAATACTGGGCTGCCTGCAATTGGTACCTTAAGTTTCTTTGGTGGGCAGCCTCTCTTTCTTCTTCCAGTAAGTCCACGTTCGCTCGGAGTCCGAACTCATTGGTCTCCACGTTGAACACTTCCGTTCGGTAAGACTCCAGGCCAACTTCGACAGGTAGAAGGACATCAGTTCCGAAGGCCAGTTTGAAAGGCGTTTCCCCCGTTGAAGATCTCGTAGTTGTTCGGTAAGCCCATAGGACCCATGGTAGTTCTTCAGCCCAAAGTCCCTTAGCTTCCCCTAGCCTTTTCTTGATTCCATCAAAAATGATTTTGTTGGCAGCCTCGATCGCCCCATTTCCCTGGGGATGCCCTACCGAACTGAACTTCTGCTTTATCCCGAATTGAGCCAGGAATTTTCTGAACTTGCTCCCAACGAATTGAGTACCGTTATCGGACACACAGACCATAGGTATGCCAAACCTCAAGATGACCTGTTCCAGCATGAATTTCTTCGCGGCCTCTTCGGTAATGGCCGAAAGGGGTTTTGCTTCTATCCACTTAGTCATATAGTCGATTGCCACAATACAGTATTTTGCTTGCTTAGTGCTGGTGGGTAGGATTCCCACAATATCGACCGCCCACATAGCAAATGGAATAAGGCTGAGGACCGAAGACATTTCTTCGGGAGGTTGCTTCGGAATTGTGCTGAATAGTTGGCATTGCTTGCATTTCTTTGCATACTCTGTTGCGTCTTCTTTCATTTTTGGCCAGAAAAATCCCTGCCTAAGAATCTTGAAGGCTAAGGCTCGTCCTGCCAAATGTTCTCCACAAATCCCTTCATGAACCGTCTCCAAAGCAAGCTGTTGTTCATCTTTGTCTAAACACCTAAGTAGCGGCTGGCTTGCCGAACGTCTGAACAAACGGCCCCCGACCAGAGTGTAACTTCCCGACCGATACTTCACCTTCTGTGCTTCCCTTCGGTCAAGTGGTAGGATGCCTTTTTCCAAGAAGGCCCTGATGGGAGTCATCCAATTGACCCCTTGATGAATTTCCATGCACTGCTTCTTGTCTATCGAAGGCGTCTTTACTTCGGTCAGATAGATGGACCCATTTAGGTTCTGGGTTTCTGCCGAAGCTAACCTCGAGAGGGCGTCTGCCCGACTGTTGTTCTCTCTAGCTACTTGAGTTAACTCGAAAGTTTCAAATAGCAAAGATTGTTCACGTACCTTAAGGGCGTATGCCTTGGTTCGGGGATCTTTTTGCCCATACTCCCCTGAGAACTGCTTTACCACCAACATGGAATCACTGAACGCCCTAATGTGCTTAACTTCTAGACTTCTTGCCAGATCTAGCCCTGCCAAGAGTGCTTCATATTCGGCTTCGTTGTTCGTCAACGGGAAAGTGAACCTGATAGCTTGACAAATCTCAAATCCTTCTGGGCTTGTAAGAATTAGCCCTGCCCCGCACTTTTCCTTGGCGACCGACCCATCGACAAACAACTTCCATTTTCCCGGTGTCTGAATCATTTGTTCTTCAGGAGCTAAGTCATTCGGCCCCGAAAAAGAGCATTCTACCATGAAATCCGCCAGTGCTTGGGCTTTAATCGAAGTCCTTGGTGTATACTCCAAATCATGCTCCCCCAGTTCGATTGCCCAAGCAACCACTCTGCCCGATGCCTCTGGCCTTTGTAGGATTTTCTTTAACGGCTGATCGGTTACCACTTTGATCGTCCTTCCCTGGAAATAGTGCCTTAACTTTCTTGCGGCCATTACCAGTCCGTAGGCGAACTTCTCTGCATTCGGATATCTTGTTTCTACATCTTTGAGAATATGAGAGACATAGAACACCGGATGCTGGTTCCCTTCATGCTCTTTGACCAACACGGCTCCGAGTGTTCGGTCGTTCACAGCCAAGTACAGCTGCAATGTCTCTTTCGGGTCGGGTCTCATTAAGAGTGGGGCTTTCACTAAGTACTCTTTAACCTCTTCGAATGCTTTCTGGCAATTTGGCCCCCACTCGAAATTCTTGGACCCCCGAAGAACTTCGAAGAATGGTAAGGCCTTCTCGGCCGATCTGGAAATGAACCTCCTCAAGGCTGCTAACCGTCCGGTCAGCTTTTGAATGTCCCTGATGGTCTTCGGCGCTTCCATGTCGATGACCGCTTTAATCTTCTCCGGGTTTGCTTCAATTCCTCTGGCACTAACCATGTATCCCAGAAACTTCCCACTATTTACTCCAAACGTACATTTGTTCGGATTGATCCTCATGTTGTTTCTCCTGAGCGTTTCAAAACATTCCCTCAGATCCTCGGCATGATCCACTACGCCATAAACGGCCTATAGCAACCCCCAAACTGTGTTACCATAGACCCCTGTTTTAAGTTACCATAGGCCAAAATAGGGCTATGGTAACACTTCAGCTGTGTTAGGTTCTCAGCAGTAACTACAGGTATCTAAGGTAACATCAAAAACCAACCTAAGGTAACACAACAAATGTGGTTACCAAAAACCTCTATAGCAACACCTTAAACACTCTATAGCAACATAGGTTGTGTGTTACCACAGATGATACAATTTTGCATAATATTATGGGGCCCACACGTGGGGCCACACGTAGGATCCACACGTGGGTCCCACATGTGGGGACACGTGGCATTCACATTTAGGTCCACATGTGGGGCCCACTTTTTGGACCTATTATGGGGCCTACTTTTTGAGCATGCAACACATGCACTTTGTACCTTTTGTAACACCATAAATGTAATAAAAGAAAAATGTACTACTTGAATATCGAATTTTCCATTAAATAAACCAACAACCAATTCAAATCCTAATTTCATTCACCAAAAACATAACTAGTATAGTTACATCAACGAATCAAATCCAGCAACATTGAAGAAAATAAATTAAAATGTACAAAAGATGCATCTGCAAAAGTCTCTCCTTCTCTGCTCTCTGTACTTGGCAGATCTTCAATATTTGTGTCCAACCCATCTCTGGAACTGGAAGCATCTCCTTTTTGTTTGGCTGAACCGCTGGAAGTAGCTCCCTGAAAATAAGGCTGATCATTTGGGTCAGCATTGCTTTGAAGTCATTTGATTCACAGGACTCTTGCTGCAAACAAAACACATCATATGAATCCTATCCAAAACTGAGACATGTAAATTATGCAGAAATATAGAAAACCTGAAGTACCTGTTAAGTGCAATAGTATAGCAGACCCTGATCACTCCAAGCAACGGAAAAAATCAGAATGCAAATCAGTACATGGAAAAAATCATTAGCATGCCTTGATTTACAAACAATATGGAAAAAAATTCAAGTTCAAATTTTCAGATGAGTGCATCGTACATTAGATAGAAAACATTGAAAACAAATTCTAAATGTAGCGGAGTATCTAAATGTAATTGACACCTTTGCAAAAAAATATAAAAAGTTGAGCTATCAGAATATACCTCACAAATGCCAAAAGGTTTCCAGTAATTTCTGCAATGCAAGCATCTTTTCAAAGTCTCCAGTGAGCTGTGAAAGAGTACAGTAAATAAAGTGTCAATTACAAAAGCAAAAAAGAGCTACAAGGAAATACTCCATGTTAATATGAACTGCATTGCATTAGTGTAACATTAGGATCATCAGCAACTTTAATCAGCATAAGCTCAATGTAACTGTAACTGATTTTCTAGTTCATTTTGCTTTGCTTTGCGTGCTGGTTTAAACAATGTTACGAATCTGACCTTATTATTTTTTGTATGAGACATTTTTAGGATATACATATATGTATTAGGCTAGTTTAAAAATGTGGTATCATTTCTTAATTCCGTGATTAAATTAAGGATTTAGAAAAGAATGGTCAAATTTATTTAGAATCATAGACCTAACCAATTTTATTTCGGAAAGATTCGACCGCACGCATTATTTATTCATTTCCTCCATCAAAATTTCGATAATTCGAATATAAGAAATAAAAGACATTTACATTTTCATGCCATTTCTTAAAGTAACATAAAGCTTTGTTTCCGGTGTTAAGGGAACTATCGAGAGGTACAGGAAGGCAAATTCCGATGTCCCTACTACTACTTCAGTTTCTGAAGCCAATACCCAGGTATAAATGTTATTTACCTGTATAAATTACATTCGAGTTTCTATAGAAAGTGAACGTACTTGATCAAAATTTTAAGTACATGGAAAACAAGGTGAGAATCGAACTTTAAACCTGCACTATAAGGACATCTACGTAGCTCATCAATACTTGTTTCGAATTGCCAAATCCTTATTGTTTGATATTAATCTCAGTATTACCAGCAAGAAGCTACAAGATTACGTCGGGATATTACAAAAATACAGCAGGACAACATGTGACATTTTCAAATTGTGTTGCAGATTTAAATCGGGAAAAAAATTGTAACTACGGAAAATGAAAAATGAATAGGAAGAGTGAGATAAACACCACGAGGCAGATAAGGGAGAGGGAAGGGAAACCAGTTGTAATTTTTTTCAAAAGAATTCAGGGACGATGCTAAACTTGAAATTGAAACTTAAAAGTAGCTGTGTTACTGAGTATCAGATTCCAATGAGAAATTTGGTCAAATGAAGGAGAAATAATTGACAGGAACACGGGTGAACGGGGATGTACTGATGAACAAGAAAATTAGAGAGCGAAAATTTCAGATATAATTTAATAACATCCTACTTAAATACAGAAATATTTTGCCTTATACATTGATTAGTTTATGAACACTCACCATACTACCCTTGCTTATATTTACAAACTTTTTTAGTGACATTGACAACTGATAATTTGACAAGTAACTATTATAGGTGCTATTGTCCGTGATTGCGTATTAGCCTATTAATATTAGTTGCTACAGATAACACATACTTATGAACCAATTTTTTTTAAAATATATTAATGAATAGTGACTCCAACACATACCTTTCATATTAATGAATACAACACATAGCCAAAGGTAAGGACCTACTGTAAAAATACTGAAATTCATAGCAGCAAGTTGATTGGTGAGCTAATTGGGATGCACAATTCACAAAATTAGACGGTAAGGACATGTACTCACTATAGTTCCAATTGTGTGTAAAGTGAAACACTCAACTACATTCATGCTATAAGTAGATAAGTTGAAAAATATGGTACCTACAGCCTTGCTCTTCTCTCCTCTTTCCGCTGAGCAAGGGCAACATACAGTGGTTTGCTCACAGTCATCTTCCCGTTCATCTCAGCAAGCTGCGGCAGAAAATGAAACTGATTAAGATACTGACAAAAAAAGAATAATATGAGCAGAAAATATCGACTCACAGCTCGAGTAGCTTCTTCAGCAGTGGAGAATGCAACAAATCCAGATCCTCGGCTGATTCCACTAGGATCACGCATAACCTGTAAAGACAAGAAGGAATACACAAAATTTAAAGAGGATTCTTGATATAATGGAGACTGAAGATTTGATATGATGCGCGCAAAGACAGTGATGAGAAATTTTTTCATTCTAGATAATCATTGAACACACATTTACATACCTTGCAAGATGTAATAGTTTAGAAATCAGAGAATAATCAGTTTTCCTCTTACAATTCTTCATAATACTACTGCAGAATTAACAACAGCATAATTAACAACAGCAACTTTTTTTTTCCCTATCTTTACAATATGCATGGTTCCAGATTATGGTTATAAGACCTTGAAAAATATTAGCACTAAGACCTGATTCAATCTTCCCTCTTGAAAACACAAAGCTCCGAGGTATCCTATCACCTGTTATATGGTCCACCACATTCTGCTGCTGTTGCTTCTTTCCAACAAGCTTGACAAAAGCAACTTTATTTTTCTGTTGCAGTTCAAAAATTAAACATAACATCATCACACCATATAAGTTAGATACCTAAAAAAAAATACAAAAGATATATACTATAAAAGAAATTGCTTACATTTCGAAATCTAGCCATAAAAATCTCCTCAATACCCTATACAACTACTCACTTGTTGCTTTAACAATCAAACTGCACAAACATTTGTAGTCAACCAAAAATTCAATCTACATAATCAACCGAATACATTCTTGCAGCAAACTCTCTTACATTTATGCTCAAAAGTTTCGTTTACTTCTTAGTACAAGACTTCGTAATGACACAACAAACAGTTCAAGAACTTCTTTAAGAAAATCCCATAAATTATTCTCACGGGACTTTCATCAAACACCAAATACCATAAATCAAAAACATGCTTCAAACACATCAAATACTTAAAAATAGCAATCTGGGCCATCTTAAAATAAAATTATCAACACGCGCACAAAAAATCCTAATTTTACATACATATAAGTGTAAATAATAATTAAGACATAAAATGAGCTTGTAATACTAACATAAACCTTCAATAAAGCCAAGATTAACACAAATACAAAATCTTGGAATTTGAGACATACCCATAAGCATTAACAGCAAAGAAGTTACAAAAATGAGCCTGAATCCCTTGCCCATTTGTTCTTGAAACCTCAATTCTTGACTTCAAATTCTATGTTTTCACAATGGAGTAGTACTTGTGGTTCTTTCCCTGCATACACTTACACTGTATGTATAATCTTTGGGGCTTTTTGGAACTCGAGATTGAACAAGATTCACAAACTTGAACAAGATTCACAAACTTGTGGTTCTTTCACTGCATACACTTACACTGCATGTTCTTTCACTGCATACACTTACCTCCCAAAATTGAACAAGATTCACAAACTCAAGCCCTAATTGCCTGCAATTTCAAAAAAAAAATAGAGAATTGAGTCGAGTATCTAATTAATCATAAAGAAGAAGTGAATATTTAATTACCAATTGGAGGTGTAGGGTTTATAAATCGATTTGTGGAGAGAGTTCGTGGAGAGAGTTTTGAGAGAGAGAGAGAGAGTATGTCGACAGAGAAGTGTTCGTGGAGAGAAGTTTTGAGAGAGAGAGTTTTGTTGAGGGGAAAGTAGTGTCTGAAAATTTTGTAAAGGGGGAAAGCTTTCCGCCCAAAATTTCGCTGTGAGTGTCTAATTTTTCATTTTGCCGCTCGTGTTTTCATTTGCCTCTCAACAGTACTCAGTATATATAACAATTTACTTTCTTTTTTTATTTTTGTAAATATTATCAATTTATTTTAATTTCTTGAAATTAAAATATAATTATTAAATCTACTGTTTTCATAATTTTGTAATAATTCACAACTTATACGTAACTTAGTTTTCTTTATTAAACTTTTAATGAATTTAGTTAAAATTTAATAATGTTTGGATATTACATTATTTTAAAATCTTTTTATTTGAAATTTATAAACAAAATTTTAATATTTATGAAAAAACAATAATTTAATTATTTGATGGAATATTACGTTTTAAAATGATTATTTCAAAGATTTTATTAAAATTAATTATTTTTAAAGTCAAATAATTATTAAATCATTAATTTTAAATGAAATAAAAATTTTGTTAATGAATACTCTATGGTAACACACCTCATGGTGTTACCCACTGTTAACACCTTTTATAACTAAAGTAACATACTTTTGTGCCTATGGTAACACCACAATCAAAAGGTTGCGATAGGTAAAAATTTTGATAGCTATGGTAACACCCATAGTGGTAACACCCATGCCAAAAGGTTGCGATAGGCCATCTATGGCGTAGTGATCCTTGAAAAGGGACTTAACAATCATATCGTCCACGTAGCACTCCATGTTCCGACCGATCTGGGCTTTGAACACTTTGTTGATCATCTTTTGAAATGTTGCCCCGGCGTTCTTCAAACCGAAGGGCATCTTTATGTAGGCAAAAGTGCCATTCGGTGTGATGAATGCTGTCTTTGGAACGTCCTCGGCATTCATGGCAATTTGGTGATATCCTGAGAATGCGTCCAGGAAACTGAGTATTTGATGCCCCGAAGTAGCATCTATCAGTTGATCAATGTTCGGCAAGGGATAGTGGTCTTTCGGACAATGCTTATTTAGGTCGGTGTAGTCGACACACATTCTCCACTTGCCATTAGATTTCTTCACCACCACTACGTTTGCCAACCAATCGGGATAGTCTATCTCTTCGATGAATTTTGCCTCCAGCAATTTTTCGACTTCAACTTGAATTACTTTCTGCCTTTCCATGGCGAAATTCCTCTTCTTTTGTCTTACGGGCTTGGCTTCGGGAGCTACATTTAAGCAGTGTTTAGCGACCGCAGGGTCCAAGCCTGGCATATTTTTGGGATTCCACGCGAATACGTCGTGGAATTCCCTAATGACCTTGATGACTTTCTCTTTTAATTTCGGCTCCATGCTCTTTCCAATTTGGATCATCTTTCCCGACTGACCCACGTACAGTTCCACCTCTTCGGTCTCTGCAGCCGGCTCAGCAATCGGGCTTGACAGGTCGGCCCCAAACTTTTCCAACTCAATGTTCAGCAGTTGGTGGCTGCCCCCAGCTTCGGTCTCATTTCTTTTCCTCTTTCCGGCTTCGGTCATCTCGATATCTTTGTCTTTTTCCAAGTCCTCCAACATGATTATTCTGGCGGCTTTCTGATCGCCTCTCATTTCTCCAACTCCATGCTCTGTTGGCGGCTTCTAGAGCCTCGCGGAGTGCCTTTTCCTGTAACTCGATCTCCTCCCTTTGGAGCTTTAGGGCCTCTAGCCTCAAACGGTCGGCCTCCCTCTTTTTGGCCAGACGTTCGGCCTCCCTGCTGCTTTTCTCTTTCTCTATCTCCTTCCGTTTCCCCTTGGCTTTTTGTTCCTCTCGCCACTTCATCAGAATTTCCCGTTGTTCTTCGGGAGACGGTATGTCTCCCTCTTCGTCGAAAATCAAAAGCCTTGGGGTGATGGGAGGAGTGGTGCGTGTATTTCCGGCCATAGTGCTATCGTCAGCTGTTGGAATCTCGGTTTCATTCGCCATTGCTAACTGTACAATTCAACACAAACGCAACTCTACGTTTCCCACAGACGGCGCCAAATGTTACAACCAGTTTCCGTCGGTGTATCCGTTCGATCGGACCTGCAATTGAAGAAGAATGCGAGGGTGTGGCCCCCCGATTCACCTCCGGTGTGAGAATAAGTTAACTGGTTTTTGATGAGTAATATTAGACGCAGAGTGTTTGTATTGTGTGTAAGTGATTGAATGAATGAACCCCAAACCTTTGTTAACCTCTTTATCCTCAATGTTGGCAGTTATCGGAGAGTAAGGTGAGTGATGAACGTGTTCCACGTTCCCACGTTCCTAGGGATATACAACCGACCGAACCGTTGCAAATAAAGGGGCCGAATGACATGGGCTTTCGCCAAACCGGTATTCATTTCATGACTGGGCCTTCGGTCCAGTCCAGCAAGAAGTTGGGCCTCTAACAGGCATACTCGATCGCTTTCTTAGACAATACATCGTTTCGCATATATAAAAATAAATTCACATAAGTTATAATTCTAAAAAAAGAAATTTATACGTACTAAATATTTTATATGAAAATTGAAATATTTAAAATGATATTAAGTAAGTGCATTAGTTGAAATTTTTTTATCCAACTAACCTTTATCTTAATATGTGTGTTTTTTACAAAAGGGACATGTAAAATGACACGGAAGGAGTATTTGCTTTTCAAATTTTAGATAAGATTATTTATATGCAAGAGGCCCCGCTAGGAGCACCTATTTTAAATTTAGTGATTCTAATTTTAATAATTCAATTTTTTTTAAAAAAATTAATGTGTTTTAATGATATTTGTCTTTATTTTTTATATAAAGTATTCTCTAGTATGAACTCTATATATATATATTTCAGTTTAACTTTGGTCAAACCGTGAGAGTACAAATGTACAATAATGCCAAATTTGAACTTTTTTTCTTCTGAAAAGCTAGTAGTATTATTGATAATAAGATAGGCATTACAGACCATTTGAGATAGAATATACATACCAAACCCAACCAAATGCTAGTTACCAACTTAGAAACCACTTAAAAGACCCACTTAGAGAAACTTGAGCTAAATAAAGTAGCACTACATAATAAAATCAGAGAGGAGAATTAGCAGGCCACAACTAGTACTAAGCCTTCTTCTTAAGTTTTCATCTTCTTAGTCTCATCTTCCGCTTTCTTCATCTTAATTTCCTCCATTATAGCAAACTCCAAGAGCATTTCTTCCGCACTAGAGAACTCGAAAATTGACAGGGGAGAGTCCACCATATTTTGCAGAGAGGAGTGGATATATTTCATTGCATCCTCTCCTTATGGTATACTCCCTCCGTCCCGGTGAATAATATATATTGGGTTTGGACACGAAGATCAAGAAAATGTATAAATAATGAGTAAAGTTGGATGAAAAGTGGGTAAAGTGGTGGATCCTTTCAATATTTAATAATAAATTTGAGATAGTGGAGGAAAGTAGTGGGTGTAATAGTATTTTATATTATAGATTTGAGATAATGGAGGAAAGTTAGTGAGTGTAATAGTATTTTTTATTATTAAAACTTTACTATTTTTGGAAGGAAAATGTTAACCACAGCCCTTAGGGCTATGGTTAAGGTGGTTAAGGTGTTATGTGGTAGTTTTTAATTTGCTCAAGGTTGTACCCCACTTACAAAAAAGTATGTGTCCCCATACATTTACATAAATCATCCAATAAAAATTCACCACATGCCAAAAATTAATCCTTAAACATAGCCCTAAGGGTTGTTAACATGACCTTTTTGGAATGTATAGAATTGATGGGACATCTCAAAATAGTAAATGTATATAAATGAATGTAACGGAGGGAGTAGCAGTTAGTATCATATTATTCTGACAATCACTTTCACCCAATAGGAGAGTACAAATGTACAATAATGCCAAATTTGAACTGTCATGTGCCAGTCCAGTGCTGTCATGTGCCAGTCCAGTGTGATTTAAAAAAGTAAAATTTTAAAATGATTTGTGACTTTTTTTTTTTTTTTTTGAAACAAATGATTTGTGACTTATTTGTCACTCAAGGGAGAATATAATGAAAACGAGTCGAATAATAATCAGGTTGATCCGAATTTATAATTACTCGTTCGTATTTAGTTCGGATTCAAATTAATAAATTTATATTTTGCACAAATTCGATTTGAATTCGAATATGAATGTTCGTATTTGATTCGATTTGATTTGATTGAGTATCGAATTACTCAATTTTGGACAATCGAATTCATATTCGTTCAGAATAATTTTAAAAAATTAAGAATATTGGAATAATTATTTTATTTTTTTCCACATTAATTCTATTATTTTAGTATCTGTTCTTATACATGCGGTAAGGGATAAGTTTGACAAAACATAGTACTCATTTACCACATGAGCTATACAATCACTCCTGAAATAATTATTTTAAAAAAAACTAAAATGTGCTAATTTGTATAGTATTACTTATATATATATATATTATAGGGTTTCATGTGCCTGAGGATGAGCTCAGGGTACCTGTATTGAAATATTTTTAATACAAATTTATATATAATATATAATACATACATAATTTACGAATTCTAATCGAATACGCAAAATAAACACATTATTATCAAGTACTCCAAAATTATTCGAGCTATTCTATATATAAAAATGAACGAATACTGAAGTGGTAAGATTCGACTCAATATTCATCCGAATTATAAAATATGATTCGAATTCGCTCGATTATTACACAAATACGAATAATATTCATTTTTAACGAGTCGAATCCGGATTCGAACCCGAATTACTCGAATACATTTTCGTGCGAACTAATTTAATAATAAAAATGCAGTCGGATAGTTTGTAATTCAAGTAGTAACACCTAAGATTAATAGTACAAAAGAGTATTCATTTATTGCGTGTCTGTTTGGCTCAGCTTATTTTAAGGGTTTATGAACTTATTTTCGGGTAAAAATTTTATATTTTGATAATTTTTTTTATCCAAGTATTTAATGTATGTTTGAGATTCAATAAGTTGCCAAAATAAGTTGGAAAGTTAGGAATTTCTAACTTTGTGCCTGTTTGGCAGAACTTTTCTTGTGGACTTATGGACTTACTTTCGGATAAAAATTTTATATTTTGATAACTTTTTTTTATACAAGTATTTAATATTTGTTTGAGATTCAATAATTTGCAAAAATAAGTTGGAAAGTTAGGAATCTCTAACTTTGTCTTAAAATAAGTTGACTTATTCTGAAAAAAAAAATTCCCCAAAACAATCCCTTTGTCTTAAAATAAGTTGACTTATTCCGAAAAAAAGTTCCTCCAAACACCCCAATATCTTAGCTAAAAATTGTGGTAGAAGAGTCGCGCTTCAAGAAATCTGAACCGAAGGCGGCAAGGAAATTGTACATTTCTAAATAGGGAAATTGCCAAGACGTTCCATTGAGCGCAGAAGGAAACTAAATGAATAAAGGATAGAAAAGATTTATATGTATACTTTACAGGTAACTCGAAAAATAACACTTGGCTACTTTAGTTCTAATAGAAAACAATAAGATTGGTATTAACAGTTCCAAATTCAATTTTGATTTTTAAAACAATGAGTTTAGTTTTCCTTTCCCAACCCATCTTTTTTACTACAAGGAGAAACAAAGAGAGAGTGCATCCAATCAAGAGCAAAATACACATGGTCAACATGTTCTGTGCAAGAGAACAACAAACATTGAGGAAATGAACTTTTGCTACATGGGTTGGTGAAATGAAAATCTGATTGTTCCCGGCAGTAGGAAATGAATTACATTCTATGGTAGAAGGGAAATAATACAGAACTCTCTGGGTGTTGAGAAGAAGCTGACATCCACATGTTATAAGCCATCTCTTCTTTTAGATTGAGCTTGTCATGCCTTTATACGGACTACAAATGAACCTGTTCATGAAATGATAATCCCATCATTTGTATACAATTCTGGTACAGAGGACAATTTACTTGAAATATTGAGATATAGTGTTGCACTTATGCTTATGATATTTTTGTCAAGTGCTAACTGATTATGACAACCAAAGTATATATTATATATCTGGTCTTGATTTTCCCGTCCCCTCTTTCTTAAGAACTCTTGTCAAAAATTAAAGAGAATATATTATATATATATAGTCAATAAATGAAGGTACTCACAGGTAGGGAGGTTGGATATGTCTGCAGAAACTGCACAAGGGATTCCCAAATTTGAGAGTGCTCCCCTTATAATTCCGCAGGGAAAATAGAGAAGCATGCTTGTTGCTGGTGCTGCTTTGGCTTCGGCCAGTGCTGCTTTGTTTTGCGCCAGTGCTTCAGGATCTTTAGCACTCGACTCGTCCAGTATTGGATTTGACACACGTGAAAGCCAGCGGAAACGATTATCCTGCAATACAAATGTACCCTACAAAGAACATAGTTATGCAGATGAATATTAACAAGAATACTTTCAGTTCTTAAATTCAGGGTCACAGTCTTACTCTATGATTGGTCTTCAAGTTATCTATCTGCTTCTTGAAGAGCTCAGACCAAAAGTCCTTGCAGATAAACTTGATTGCTTCTAGGTGATCACTAAACCGAGGCCGGTCCATTGTATACCTAATGAGAAATTAATTAAATCAACCAACAATTGGAAATTAAACATGTGGTGAGATGCTATTGTCATCAAGTTACAAGTTTCTTAAAATCATATGATCCCGACTTAAGGTAATACAGTTGCTGTTTGCAGAACCACATTATTAGATGGTATATGAAAATTTTCTGACAATTTGTTGTGATTCTATTATCTAGTTACAGAAACATTGCATCATCATTTATCAGCAAAGGACCATTTATATATTAGCCAACCCTTTTGCATGGGTGCATCACTCAAATATGTTAAATATTACACGGCTTTACCTCCTAACAAATAGTATGGTTAAGTTAGTGATATATCATGGCAAATTTCTAGCAGTAGTAACAAGTGAAGTAAAGGCTGATACTAGACTAGTTGCAGAGGCTAAAGTGTTAAGTAAATGCTTGGGACTCGCCAACATTATAATAAAAATTGCTCACATAGAGATTCTCTACTGTAGGTACGAACATGTAAAGGCATCAGAGTCCTCCTCGGCAGATTTTTAAGGAATGGAATTTCTACAACAAGAAATTAGTCTTGGGTCACATATTTAGCCGAAGCAGCATTGCTAGTGCTGCATCTAAAAAGAGGAGATAATTGCTGGTCTAAACCCTTATAAGTAAACCATGTCAAGCTGCAGATTGGCAAGGATTAGCTAATCTAAGAAAGTAATTACCGGATAATGGCACACTATAATCCATCATGATCATATTTAGTAATAGTCTCCAAATGTTTCAATCTCCACCTTTATATCACCTCGATTGTGGTACATAAGAATATTGTTCACATCACTTTACACATTTCGCCCACAAGTTCTTTGCAGTTGCATATACCCAAAGAAAAATCGGAATCCTAGTAACTACTAACATACACATTCACTGCAGACTAAAAGAAGATATTCAACATTCATACTTCAAAGTCCAAACAAATATGTTGCAAAATTCAACTACGAAATACACTACAAACTTAAGAAGATGCATCTTCAAACTTAAAACCGAGCAATCTAACCCTGCGGCACCTCATCTATGAACAACAACATTTTAATTAGCAGATGTGAATATTACTAATCAAAATTCACGAAACGATTATAAAAATAACTACTAAACAGCTCTCCGTAAACAAATCTAAATCAATTAATCAACACAGTAGACTTAACTAGGACATTTGAGTGGCATAAATCAACAGATTCCACACAATTACAAGAATCGAAACCACTACTAACACATGATGAGATCAACTCAACTAATCCAAACACATCTAAAAAATTAATTAAAACCCTAACCAAATCCAATCGAATCAGAAAAAGATAGATAGAAAGTAAAATTGGGAAGCGAACCTCTCGGAGAGCTGATGGCCGACCTGATAGCCAATAGCTTCGATAGTGCGAGCAGCGAGTTCAGGTTTATTAGCGTAGAAGCGAGTGGTATAAGAAGAGACGATCTCAGTAAGTAAACTGTCTACGCAACTCTCCGACACTTCCCTTCCCATTTTCCGATCGCCGCCGCTTGCTTCAATATATTAACACGCCGGCCAGGCAGCTAAGTGACGATATGGTAAACGAGGTGTCTGACTTTACTCTTTCAGGAAAAATAAAACCGGAATGTATATATTCTTTACATTTTATTGATTTCAAACATGGTTGTAAAAATGTAAATCGGTTGAGGTACCGATTTAAGAAAAATCGAATCGGTTAAATTTTATATAATTAAAAAATTAGGTTAAATATAATGACAAATTTTAATAAAAATCATATAGGTTACATAAGCGGGCCATTGTTCTATGGAAAATCATCTTAGAGAATCACTAATTTTTGATTCTATAATAGAATTAAAGTTCTAATTTTTTGGTTCTATAAAATAAAAACCAATTTTTTTTAGTTTTATAACAAAAAAAAGACCAATTTGCTGATTCGGTGATAAAACCAAACTTATTTTCTTAAAAATTATAAAAAAAAATCAGACATGCTATCACGTCACCAGTGCCACGTCACCAGTGCTGACGTGTCACTGCCACGTCAGCAGTGACGTCAGCAGTGATGACATAGCACTACCACGTCAGCAATGGTGATATCACTGCTGACGTGGAAGTGCCACGTCAGCACTGCTAACGTGGTAGTGGTGACATGGCAGCAGGCCATATTTTTTTACAATTTTTTTTTTGGGAAAAAAAATGATTCTACTATAGAACCATATGCATTCTCCACGTTTTTTCATGTAAGAAGGTTCTCTCGTGGGACTCTACATAAGCGAGAAGTAAACAGATAACAAATTATGTCACAAACTTCATCATTAAATTAAAAATTTTACTATTCTTAATCTGATGAGATTACGTATTCTCTTATGAAATTCAGTAATATTGTAATTTAAAAATCGAATGTATAAAAAATAAATGACATAAAATTATGTTAATTATTTGGGCATGATCATACCGAGATAAAAGCATAATTGTGTAAAAAATTATTTATTTTATATAAGAAATTATTACAAATTTTGAATGTATAATATATTAAATTATGTTATGATAATTGGTTATATTTATCGACCATCTTCATAAGATATAAGTATACTACATTTCCTACATGCTTAAGGGGTGACTTCTCCTCCAAATAGAGTGGTATAATAATAGAGTGGTTCTATATGTAAGTTAAAATTATTTGGTTTATTATTTGAAAAAACTAAATGTACAAGAATATTATTAAGAATTTGATTTTCATGTGTTTTTATATTATTTGTAAGATTATATAATATTTAATAAATGAAACTTGACGGAAGAGATATAACATGAAATAATAACATAATAGTAGAATGGTATAAAATGAAAATCAATATGATTTAATGTATTATTTAAAAAAGCCAATTCTATGAGAGTAGTATTGAAAATTTCTCTATATTAAATTACATTTTTAAAGTTGATTATATTTGTCGATCATAAGGGGCGACTTCTCCTCTAAATTAACTAAGACATTTTTAATTATTAATTTTTAATAATAGATTTTATTATCAATAATAAAATCATTTAAACATAACATAATTCAAAATTATATCACTCTTTAATTATAAGTATTTTTTTAAATTTGATCAAGGATCTTAAGTTGTATTCAGGAAAAACTCTGGACATGCGACATCAAATTTCCTACAAATCAAGGCCATTACTAGCCAAAAGTATCTCCTCTTATTCTCGGATAAGGAGATATATGATAACTTTGATGTCAACATGATAGTTCCAATTTTCCGCAAGGTTAATTACACAAACATAACAAATATCATCACTGTTAGAGTTGCTAAAATTTAGATTTTAGGTCTTCCTGTGCACACATGGAACCACAAGGCCATCGGTGCACTAGTAAAGAAATGGGGCAATTTAGTCAGTTTGGACTCGCTATCCCACACATGATTTCACCTCACCAACAGTACAAATCGAAACACTGCACACCTTACCTATAGCGGGCTCCTTATCGGTGCAAATTTTTGATAGCACATACACCATCAATATTCAAGAGATTTCATGTGATTCTGCACGAATCTCTCATAACTATCACTACGCCAAAATAACACACTCCACTACTTCGGCGGACTCAAAAGTAAAGATTGACAACAACCCAGAAATTGGTGGAGAGACTGACAAGGAGGTCCTAACAACTCGCAGACTCCATTCAATGGAGTTGAAACTCCTGTTGCACCTAGTTCCACTGACACTAGGGATGTTAATACAGAGCATGCGCAGGACATCTGCATTGAAGAGCCTGCATTAGCCCATCTTGTAGAATGTCCCCATTTCCCGTTGCCACCTAAAATCATTGGCAATAGGATGGAGGATTCCACTTTGATGCCAGGATCTCTTGAGAAAGAATTGATGACTGACTCTACCACAGCCCCTTTGACCTCGAGTGTCAACCTTAGAGAGTACAGGGATCATCTCTCAGTTAGTACTAGCGACACAACGAAATCAACCACAAACTACACCGCAGAACCCATCAACACAGCAGAATCCTATTACAGCATCCCTAAGGGCTCCTAATTAAAACTTTGTAAGGGTCTTTTCAGCCTGCACATCAAAAGAGGCAGAGGTCGACCAAAAAAATACAAGACCAATACATCTCATAAAACAATAAACAATAAACACATTAATTCACACAAATTGGCCACACACGCCACGACCAGATCAACTTCCCCACATACAGCAGCTAGAGATGACAGTCAACTTCATAGTGAGCGACAGTTACAGGTTATACCTTACTCATTGGAGACAAACAAATCGCTCATGGCACACAAAATCCTCCAAGATGCATTGGATATGGGACTGAGTACGGCTGGTGATGAGGATCAGGCGATACAAGACATCATTGCAGTCCTATAACTTATATATTGCACAATTTTCTGCACTACATCTATCATATTGTTTTATGGAGCTATTCTCGGGATTATCATGGAACGTCCGTGGGTGCAACAATATCACCAACCGCAGAAATGTCAAATCACACATTCATCAATCAAAGATAAATTTTCTTTGTCTTCAAGAAACGAAATGCAACAGCTGGAATGATGCCATGATTAGCAGCATCTGGGATACAAACACACACAAGTGGATTGAAGCTCCAGCTCCTTACCTCTTGGGATACTATGCACTATCAACATACTAGCCACATAATAACAAACAATTGGATCCTGTTCAAAGGTCACACATCTCACACGAATCAACACTTTGCTTGCATCAATGTATACGCCCCTCAGAATACTATAGATAAACAGTTAATTTGGGACCAACTTTGTAACATAGTACAAGAACATGAAGACATTCCACTTGTGCTCATAGGTGACTTCAACAGTGTCAGCGAACTCACAGATAGAGCCAATTGTCTGAATTGCACAGCAGATGCTCAGAGTTTCAATGACTTTCTCACCAACAGTGGCCTCATCAACATAAAAACTCAACCTCCACACTACACGTGGTTTGGCCCCAATCACAAAAAGAGCAAACTGGACTGGATATTGGTAAATCAACTTTGGTTCAACACACAAAACTGGATGGCTAAGCTATTAAACAGGAAAAATTCGGATCACAGGGCACTTTGGTTAGGAACATGCCCAATAAACTGGGGTCCTAAGACTTTTAAACCATACAATACTTAGCTAGGAGAACATACACTGAATGCTATGTTGGACAATCTTAAAACTAACATTAATCCAGACAAATTGAGTTACGACATGCAATCAAAGAAATTAGAAATGTGGGTAAATGGTGGAATAGGATTATCCTGGACAATGTGGAGTCTGCAATTAAAGATAAATAAGACATGGTTCAGAGACTTGACCTTAACAATGACCCACAGATAGGCGTAGTGTTGGTCCCGAAGTATTGCAGAAGGGGGGGTTGAATGCAATACTGATAAAATTCAATCTTTAAAACAACAACGATAATAAAGATTACAAGTTATTAGTAGATGTATGCAAGCAATAAGTGAAACAAGATTTCTCACAAAATAAATGTTTTATTTATCTTGTGTGAAGTGTTGCTATAACCTAGAGAAAATGTTCTCCAGCTTCGTTGTCTCTTGAGATTACAAGATTGCTTCGTGTGCGTACATGTGCATAGAAAAGAACCTGAGATGTGTATCTAAGTAGACTAAGATACTCTGTTGTCTCTATCGCATGGGGTGTTGAGCTGCTGTCGTTTTTAAGTGGCAGCTCATTACAATTTGCACACCCATGTGACTTTCATAAATTGCTATACAGACAGGATAAACCTTACAAGTAAAGCAACCTAGATTCTTTCTATTTCTAGCTAATACAATTCTAGTAGATGTGGATATTACATACACCTCGAATTGACCAGCCTTGTCTTCTGAATCTCTTAAGCTTCTGTCGTAGTCTTTGCAGGTCTTTAGTTCTTCACCAAAGTTTCTTTCTTCTTCCTCTTGCTCCCCCTCACTTCCATCTCCATCTTCTTCCATAACTTGCTCCCCCTCAATTCTTGGCTCCCCCTCACCTGTAGCTCCACCTTGTTTCTCCTTCTCTACCAGGGTTGCTTCATTCTGATCTACCACTCTCTCTCCACCCTTATTCTGATCTACCACTTTCTCTCCACCCTTATTCTGATCTACCACTTTCTCCCCCTTAGTTGAGTTGGCAACACCAAGGATAGCAGAAAATGATAGAAGAGTCTGTTGAATCTCAGCAAAACCAGTAGCTACCATAGTGGACAGAGCATCAAGTTTAGCTTCCATGGATGCACATCTGCCCTCAAGGGATTCCAACCATGATTCAGCTTGTTTAGAAGGACCACCAGTTCTCAATCTTTTTTATGGCAAAGAAAGAGACTGGGGCAAGGAGGCTATAGGGTTTCTCACACTCTCATTGTTTTTCTGAGTGATCTCATCACTCCTCACAGAATGACTCTCAAGGCGTAGTGCCTTTGTGTGTGGGGTTCCCTCAGTTTCACTTTGGACATGCTCAAGTCCCTCACCTTTTGCCAGCTCGTTTGGCTGCCTCTCATTTTTATGCTCACCTCTCTTTTCTTTTATCTCTCTTTTTCTTTTCACTCCCTCACTCATCCTAGATGCATGGGTATGAGCAGTACTTGCATGCATTTTAGTTGAAGAAGTAGAAAGTTTAGATTGTACCTTCAAAGCAGAGATAGTCATTTGATCATCATCTGAAGCATCTTCAACAATTATAGTATCATGATCAAGCTGTGTAGAGGTGACAACATCTTTACCCAAAATGTTACTGTCCACAGGTGGGTTGACAACAACTTTTGTGGTGTCTTTGATAGCAGCTAAGGCTGTGACAACAACTTCCTGAAGGTCAGTTACTCTTTGGAGTTCGACCAAGATGTTGGATGTTTCATTTTCTGGCAGAGTACCATCTTGATCTAGCTCAGTGTTTGAGTGAGTGGTATCCATTTCACTTTGAGAAATGGGTTCTTGTGGACCACTTGATGGGGGCTCATCCATGACTTGAGATGGATGATCAAAACCTAAAGGGTTGGGACTGTCCCCTTCTCTAGGTTGTTGAGAAGAAACAATTGATGAATTAGAGAATAAAGAAGATGATGGTATAAAAGAGATTTTTGACTGTTCCACAGGGGTAACTTGTGGAACATCAAGAGTAGAAGTTTCATGACCCTCACTGTGCCCTAACTCTGTGTGCATTTCTGCAAGTGTAGGCTCCTCATGAGTGAGTACATGAGGTTGTGCTGATTCTTTACAGGATGCCTTGGGAGACAGGCCAGTTTCAATAAATACTTCTTGTTGAGAAGAAGCACCTAGGGATGTGTTTGATTCCCTTTTATCCTCCACAGCCTTTTGTGAGATTGTGGGGTGGCTGACTGTGGCTTTGCCCCTCTTAGCTCTCTTCTTCTTAGGCTCAAGAGGAACCACTGTGGGTTCACTTTCACTAACATCCTTATTTGCTGCATCATGTGCAGTTTCTCCCTCAACCTTCTCAGAACTACTACCAACACCAGTTTCCAAGGGTCTTTTCTTGGATTCTTGCAGAGTTGTTTTTGTGGTCTTTGGTTGTCTAGATGATCTGATAGGAATGTATTGAGTAGAATGTGGGTTAACTGAATTTGGGTCTAATTCAGCTTCATTCTCAAGGGAAAAGATAACATACCCAGAGGGTAGTGCTACATCAAGATTAGGCTCTTGATCAGCCATGTGCTTGGTGAAACAGAGTGGAATATGTGCATTTAAATTTTGTGAATTGAGTGATGTGTGTGTATTTCTTTTCAAAACATTGCATTCTATAGTGAGAGATGCATTATCATCAATACCACATAAAGAATTCAAACACATTGTAAGAAAGCGAGGATAGACATGTACCTTCCTGCTCAGAGCTGACTTGAGTTGGCTCATAAGCAACTTTCCTACATCCACTTTGTATCCATGGACTAGATAGTGAGTGAGCTTCTTGATATAGGAGGGAATTCCATTCCAGCCAGTGGTTTTGGTTGATAAAACCTTCACCATGACATAAAAAATCATGCTCCATTCTTTTCTCAAATGCTTTCTGTCCATTTCACCAGTAGAGTACCATTTTGTTGTACCCTCTTCAAGAACAGGACCAGAATACCCAATTTTCAAGAAAAACTTCTTTAGGGTTTCATCACTTGCAAGTTCCTTGTATGATTCTTTAGCTTGCTGATGTGCTAAAAATAGAGATTTAAATTGCAAGCGCACAATTCAGTCGTTTTAATACTTGAGATATCGATCCACAGAGACTAATATTTTCGCGATCCTTAAAATTTAATTTAATCGAACTAGAACAATTGATTTTGGAAAATTTAGATTTTACTAATTAATTCCTAAAAGAAACATTAATCTATTTTTTTAAACGGCAATTAAATTATTATACTACCTTTCAACTAATTAATTAAAAATGAAAAGAATCAAAATTAAAATTACGCTAAAATTCCTAAATTCGAAATTAAACTCAATTTTATTTCTAAAACTTTTTTTTTCTTTTTTATCCAAATAAAATTTATTTACAGAAAATTTAGAAAAAATGGGACGTGATGTAATCGTAAAACAATACAATAGAAACACCGTTTCAAAAAAAAAAATACAATAGAAACACACAACTCGGACATAATTCTTTTGGAACCAACAGATCATTCGACTCAGCAACTGAAAATGCAAATCCAAAGAAAACATAGAAAACTAACTCAGGTCTCAGCCTAATACTACCATTCAACTCGGCACAAACATAACAAATACAACTCGGGAACAACAGAATAACAAAACTAGAACTCAGTAAACAACTCGACCGCATTTAAATACAGAACTGGCAAAACAAGCAGCATCGACAAAATCAGGGGACTCTCGAACCCAGCAAGGGAACTCAAAGAAACTCGCATACTCCTAATAGTAACTGAAAATAACTCGGACGTCATATGTAAAACGCAGCAATGAAGGTCTTCACGAACGCAGCAACAAACGAATCAACAACTCCGATTGAAAACAATAGCTAACAAACAAAAACTCATAAGTTGAGGTAAACATCGGCAACTCAGTAATTCATCGAGAATGAAAACGTCATCGTATAAACAACGAAAACAAACGACAAATTCGGTAACTATAAACAACGAAAACTCAATATTTCCCGCAGCAAATTAGAACAGAAAATGTAGGCACTCACAACAAATCGGACATAAAATTCGGAACTAACTAGACATTCAAACTTCAATCATGTACCAACATTCATAACCCAACGAGTAAACAACGGAGCCAGCCATTACACATCTCAAATCTCGACTATAATAGCCACATTGAAACCCGTAGCAAATTCGCAGAAAAATGTAGAAATCAAAACCTCACAAACTCAAATACTTAAGCATATCAATCAATTCGAAACATTAACTAAACCGAACTCAGTGGTGACTCGGCTATCTCAATAAACTCGACTACACAGCAACAGTTCGAAAATAACTCAGACGAGGAAGATCTCGACTCGGAAAACTCAGCATACGAATAGAAGACATACACGTACACTAATTCTAAGACTAAAAACCGTGAACAAAAACTGGGGAAAGGGGATTAAGTTGTGGGTCTTGAATCGAAGTGGCAAAGAAACGAAACTCGGGGAGGAGTTGGGATAAGGTGAAATCGAGAGGAACGGGGGTTTTGCAGCGAAGAGAAACACGGAGGGGAGGAGGTGCTGTGGAATTCGTGGGAAGAGAGAGTGATAGATGAAACCGAGAGAGGGGGAGAGAGAGAGAGAGGGGGAAGGAAAGAGGGAGAGAGATTTTGCTGGGGTTGTGCGAAAAGAAGAAGCAAGGGAGGGGGAATTTATACTGAAGGAAGAACACAAAACAGAAATTAAGGGAAGAGATGAGAGGATGAGTTCGTTCGGGATTTCAGTAGAGAAGAAAAGAGGAGAGGCTAGGAAACGGGTTGAAATAAAAACATAGAAATAGGGGAAGGGGTCTGGAACGGGGAAGGAACAAATACTGGGTTTGTGTATTTGAGAAAGCATGGGAAAAACAGAGTTTAAGTTTCGAATTTAACAAATAAAAATGAATAGAAACGTACTGAAAATTACTCTAATATTTTTGTAAATTTTATTTTATTAATTACACTAATACATAAAACAGAAAAATTAAGATCTACAATTAACAATAATAAAGCCCACAATAAAATGGAAATTTAAAGGGCAAAATTGCAACTAAGAACAAGAAATTAAAGATCGTTAATTTCAACCCCAAGTGGTTAGCTTTCGCTACTTTGTCCACTAATCGGATTTACAAAAATAATGAAAATGAAACTTGTATTAAAATGAGAGAAGTGTTTAACAAGAACAATTACAAAATGAAAAGCTACAAAATAAGGAGATGGAGGCTACAACTAAATTTTTGGGTAACTAAACTAAACTAAGATATATGCTAAAACTAAGATGTAGGATGTTGTAAATGAAGGGGGTATTTATAGGTGAGGATTAGGGTTTTGGGGGTGTGTGTGCAATTTCCATAATTGCACCCAAGTCCTAGCTCTTTTTCCTTCTTTCATTTTGATCCTTTTTCTTTCTCTTTTGCCCTTCTTTGCACTTTATTTCATTATTTTGCCATTTCTTCATTTTTCTCGAATTTCCTGAAATGCAACAAAATAATTTATTAAAATAGGAGTTCAAGCAATAAATAGGTAATAAAAATATGCAAAAATATTTTCATAATCCATCAACAATTTTCGTGTTGGGTAAATTTAAAATAGGTGTTATTGATATCGAAGCTATCAATACCCTCTTTCATAATCCATCAACAATTTTCGTGTTGGGTAAATTTCTGATTTTATATTAATTTTTCTTTGAATCTGCCGAATTAGGGTTCTTCATGAATTTGGGGTTTTTTGATTATTTGATTTTTCGATTGAAGTGATTGTTTGTATAGATTCATATTGATGCCAGGAGTTCAATTCCATGTTTAATTTCATCGTTATATTTCTAGTTTTGTCAATTCGAATTCTAGGGTTCTTTAGTCAAATTGGGACTTTTTGATTGAGCGATTTTACGGTTGTTTTGATGATTCCAATAGCTTTATATGATCATTTATAGTCGATTCATGTGGTTAATTGTATCATTCTATTGTTATATTGTGATATTTGAGTTTTAAGTTTAATTAGTTTCTTTAATCGATTCGTTCGTGGGTTGTGATGATTGTTCGTGTTAGAGGTGTTAGGGGTTAGATTGTATGAGTTATAAGCTTCATTTTGTGATGTTAAACACACGATTTGGTTTAGAAATGAAGGAGAACGAGTTTCGGCCGAATTTGGGTTCAAGCTCGCCAGATTTCGGCCGTGTTTTTGCTGTTTTCGTTGGCACGGTTGAGTTTGTCGTGAAATTTTAGTCAAGATCCATATTTTACACGCTTGATTTGGTTTAGTTTTGTGAAAGTTATGGTCGCCGGAAGTTCGTCGGATTCTGGGTCGGTCGTCGGAATCTGTGGAGCTGCCATTAAAGCTGATGAATGTTCTTGGAGTATTCATACGATGAATGTGTGAAGAAGGTGATGAATAGTACCATTTGATCTTCAAAATCTTAAAACAATTTTCTGAAAAATGTTTTTGGGTCAAATTTTTAGAATTTTTTTCTAAAATTCAGATTTCTTTTATGTGTTATTATTTTAACTTCTAAAAATTAAGTTTAATTAGTTAATTATTTTTAAATAATAATTTAATTGATTTAATTAATTGATTAATTCATTTTAATTGATTAATTATATTAATTAATTATTATTTAAATATATAATTGACTTCATTGAATTTAAATCTTTTTATTATAAAAGATTTATTATTTTTATGAGTTGATTAATAAATAATTAATTTGAATAATCAATTAAATTAATTATTAATTGGATTATTCTTATTAATTGCGTATTAATTAAACCGTTTATCCGTTTTTAACGAGAAAAGTATTTCTGGAATTAGAAAAATGACCCGGTTCTTATAAAAATAGTTTTAAGTTAAAATTCAACTTTTAAATTTGGATCGACTTTTTATCAAACCTTTTTATTGAGTCGGTTATATCCGATAATTATGGTTTTGACCCGTTTTCTGTTTTAAAAATATTGGATAAAATCTTTTTATGATCTGATCAACGTGCCATGTGATTATGTGATCTACTTATTGAGTCTCTTTACGTGCAATGTGAATTATTAAGGTATTAAGTAGCGAGGGTTATGATGTAAATCGAGTTTTGATCGATATATATAGTCAATGTGTGTTAATTGTTTATATGATTTATATTATAAGATGTCATTAAGAGTAGATGATGTTTTCTTTGATTTAATGACAACGATGATGGGATATCATTTATTTTCACGAGGATTAATGGGTAAGTATTGATTTAGGTTTGTCAACGGAGATAAGTAGATGTCTAATAAAGGATGTTAGAGATGGATGCAATATTCCTTGTGGGTTATGAGGAAGGTGGGAGATGGATGCATTATTATTTGTGGATTGTAATGAAGAAGGTTGGAGATGAAGGTATTGTTTGTGGAATTGCTGGGTTACTTGTGAGGTGTTTTAACACCGGGAAAAACGTCTATGTTCAAAGGGGACATTTCCAATTATTTTTCTTAAGACATAGATATTGGTAAGTATTGTTAATACCTTCGAATTGAGTTTATAAGCGTTTATAGAATGTCAGAGTTGACGTCTGAAGACTGAATTACCGTATTATGTTTGACTATAGAAGTTGACGCGCGGGCTCGATATCGACGGATCAGATTCGTGGCAATCGCAAAAGCATCTTACCAACGAATGATTACAATAGAGGATGTGATGAAGTAAGATAGAAGAAGAAGAAAATCGTATTACCGCGACGTTACGCAATAACTAAGGACCAGAGGCAAGTATTTTCTTGATCATCCTAAACACTTTTTATTTTCTGTTCCATTTATTCATATCATGACAAATAGTTATTGTTCAGAGCTATTTGTGGTTCTTAAATATTTTTGTGCGGAAACAGTTACTTGATATTGGTACCCTTGATGTGGGGAATTGTTTAAGATAAACTCTTCATATCCTTATTATCGTCGTAAATAATAAAGATGTGAACTGTATGTGAAACTAAGCATTTCCTGTTAAATTCGGAAATTGCTCTATTGGATTGGAAGTTATTAAAGCGTAGGAGGCCATGATGATTTCATGGTCCAGCAATATTTAAGGAGGATATGGTAACCATACCATCTTCCTATAGGCTAACATTACTTGCCTATTTTGGGTACCCCAGAAATCCGGACTATACACACACGGAAAAAAAAAATACCGGTGGAGTATAGAGGTCCCATTGCCTTAGAACCTGATCAGGGGGCATTGGTGTTTCAATTATATATATCCAATCCATATCGCCCGAATGGCTATTATATATTGTGAATTGGCAGATGATTCATTTTTATGACATGCCAAATGATTTCAGTTATGATTTGAATTATATCACAGTTGTTGATTCAGTTTCTCTATAAACGGTTTTACATTTCAGTTGATTTTATGCCCCACTAATCCTGGTTTTATATCAAAATTTTTATACGCTTGCTGAGCATTTCTTTCGCTCATACTTGCTGTTGCAAATTCTAACATTTAGGTAAGGTAGTTTGGCGAGACTTATCCGCACAGTTCAGAAAGAGAAGGAGCGTGATGCTATTTCGAAGATGACTTGGCTCAGGATGTCTGGATTTAGTGTAAGATCTATTTTATATAATTGAGTTCTAATATTTATTATTATTAATATTATTATGTGATGGTCTAGTTAGTTTGGCGTACTTCTTTTCGAAATTACACCAGTGGTTTAAGATTTGATAAAAGGGAATGTTGTAAAGAATGAATGTTTTTTTTCTAATGGAATTTGGATTCTTGTTTCTAGCCCTATAACCTTAAAAGATCTTGGTATGTTTGGGGTCACAGATGTTATATTTCCAGTGTTAGATAATCATAAGTGATTGATTATTATTAAACAGGTGTTTTATTTTGAGGATTTTCCCGTGACAACCAAATCTTCTGACCCCGGATTTGGGGGGTGTCACAAACATAGCAAATACAACTCGGGAACAACAGAATAACAAAACTAGAACTTAGTAAACAACTCGACCGCATTTAAATACAGAACTGGCAAAACAAGCAGCATCGACAAAATCAGGGGACTCTCGAACCCAGCAAGGGAACTTAAAGAAACTCGCATACTCCTAACAGTAACTGAAAATAACTCGGACGTCATATGTAAAACGCAGCAATGAAGGTCTTCACGAACGCAGCAACAAACGAATCAACAACTCCGATTGAAAACAATAGCTAACAAACAAAAACTCATAAGTTGAGGTAAACATCGGCAACTCAGTAATTCATCGAGAATGAAAACGTCATCGTATAAACAACGAAAACAAACGACAAATTCGGTAACTATAAACAACGAAAACTCAATATTTCCCGCAGTAAATTAGAACAGAAAATGTAGGCACTCACAACAAATCGGACATAAAATTCGGAACTAACTAGACATTCAAACTTCAATCATGTACCAACATTCATAACCCAACGAGTAAACAACGGAGCCAGCCATTACACATCTCAAATCTCGACTATAATAGCCACATTGAAACCCGTAGCAAATTCGCAGAAAAATGTAGAAATCAAAACCTCACAAACTCAAATACTTAAGCATATCAATCAATTCGAAACATTAACTAAACCGAACTCAGTGGTGACTCGGCTATCTCAATAAACTCGACTACACAGCAACAGTCCGAAAATAATTCAGACGAGGAAGATCTCGACTCGGAAAACTCAGCATACGAACAGAAGACATACACGTACACTAATTCTAAGACTAAAAACCGTGAACAAAAACTGGGGAAAGGGGATTAAGTTGTGGGTCTTGAATCGAAGTGGCAAAGAAACGAAACTCGGGGAGGAGTTGGGATAAGATGAAATCGAGAGGAACGGGGGTTTTGCAGCGAAGAGAAACACGGAGGGGAGGAGGTGCTGTGGAATTCATGGGAAGAGAGAGTGATAGATGAAACCGAGAGAGAGGGAAAGAGAGAGAGAGGGACGAAAAGAGGGAGAGAGATTTTGCTGGGGTTGTGCGAAAAGAAGAAGTAGGGGAGGGGGAATTTATACTGCAGGAAGAACACAAAACAGAAATTAAGGGAAGAGATGAGAGGATGGGTTCGTTCGGGATTTCAGTAGAGAAGAAAAGAGGAGAGGCTAGGAAACGGGTTGAAATAAAAACATAGAAATAGGGGAAGGGGTCTAGAACGGGGAAGGAACAAATACTGGGTTTGTGTATTTGAGAAAGCATGGGAAAAACAGAGTTTAAGTTTCGAATTTAACAAATAAAAATGAATAAAAACATACTGAAAATTACTCTAATATTTTTGTAAATTTTATTTTATTAATTACACTAATACATAAAATAGAAAAATTAAGATCTACAATTAACAATAATAAAGCCCACAATAAAATGGAAATTTAAAGGGGCAAAATTGCAACTAAGAACAAGAAATTAAAGATCGTTAATTTCAACCCCAAGTGGTTAGCTTTCGCTACTTTGTCCACTAATCGGATTTACAAAAATAACGAAAATGAAACTTGTATTAAAATGAGAGAAGTGTTTAACAAGAACAATTACAAAATGAAAAGCTACAAAATAAGGAGATGGAGGCTACAACTAAATTTTAGGGTAACTAAACTAAACTAAGATATATGCTAAAACTAAGATGTAGGATGTTGTAAATGAAGGGGGTATTTATAGGTGAGGATTAGGGTTTTGGGGGGTTTGTGCAATTTCCATAATTGCACCCAAGTCCTAGCTCTTTTTTCTTCTTTCATTTTGATCCTTTTTCTTTCTCTTTTGCCTTTCTTTGCACTTTATTTCATTATTTTGCCATTTTTTTATTTTTCTCGAATTTCCTAAAATGCAACAGAATAATTTATTAAAATAGGAGTTCAAGCAATAAATAGGTAATAGAAATATGAAAAAATATGCACTTATCACTTGTAGTCCAGTTCCTAAAGCTTCGTTGATGCCTTTAATTGTGAGAGTGCGGGTAACTATTTTGATTGAGCAATTTATGGTGTCATTACCTGCACCTCCTGGAACATTGGCAGTGTTCCAGAATTCTTCAAGTCTTTCTAGGTTTAAAGATGGTGTAGATGTTATAGCATGACCCAGATAGGACTTGTTGATAAAGGATACGAGTCCTTTAAAACCTTCACCAGCATCTCCAGCAGTGAGAATACCAGCAAAGTTTGTTTGAGAAGAGGATTGTTTGGGTGCCATTTCTTGCTTTAAGCTTTGGAGAGAGATTTTTGCTTTTGAGAGAGAGAGAGAGAGGTTTTGTTGAGAGTTAAGTGTTTGTGTGTTTGACAGTTGCTTTCATGAAAATAGCAAATGTTTTACTGAAAAAGGGAAAGTAGCAATGTCTTAGCCCATTAATCAGTCACGTGGTGTCGTGGGTAGTTACTTTATAGTGGCTGTAAATCGTGGAGGTAAAATCCCAATTAATTCAGTCCACTAATCTTGACAGTAACCTGTGCGCTGTAACAAATTCATTAGTAATTTTGAGAGGATGACAGCAGGTTTTGCTTGACAGTAACATCGTCGCAAGAACATACTATCATCATTAAGCAATTTATACAATTTCCTTTAAATTTCATGACAGAGACTTTTTCCATTGTGTCGTCTAAAAAAACTTGATGTCAAGTAGGGATGACAATTTGTCCCGACCCGATGGATACCCGACCCGTTCCGATTCGATTGGGTCTAATCGAACCCGAAATTCTGGATATGGATCTGGGTTTGGGATTTATTTCTAGACCCGAATAAATTTTGGGTCGGGTTTGGGTTTTGTCCAAACCGAACCGAACCGGAACCGAAACCCGAAAATTGAACCGAACCCATCTCAAACCTGGATCCGATCCGAAATACAAATATAAATATATACAAATATATATTTGTGTATAATATAGTGTATTATGTATATAATAATATGTTTTTTAGTTATTAATTTTTTAATAGTCTAATTATTTTAATGCTATTAATTTAAGCCGTATTCAACTTAAGGTTACTATATCTTTCTCGTAATCTCGTCAACAGTTTTTTTTGTTCATAAACTATTAAGAGACTCATCTTATAAAGCATTCAAGTCAATTTTTGATATATAAATGTTACAAATTGATAGACATATTTTTCCTATTCATCTTTTAATTATACATATTTGGATGATGCATGCGCTTAATTAAAATTTACATTTTTTCTTGACATTTGATTAAATATAGTGTTCTAGTTGATAAATTACTATTTCAAAAAAAATGTTGATAAATAATTGTATAAATAAATTGAGACCCGATTAAAACCCGAACCGAACCGAAACCCAACGGATCGGGTCTGGATCTAGGAATTCTGGTTTCAATCGGGTCTGGGTCCGGATCTGGATCCAACATATATATTTGGGTCCGGGTCTGGTTTTCACAAAACCCGAACCGACCGACCCGATTGCCATCCCTACTGTCAAGGCACATCGTGACAACACTTCACTTATTGACAGCAACTTAAGCGGAAATAATTTGTGTCATGAATTTTAATCGACTTTGCCTAATGCGTAAGCGAAAATTACCAAATAGCATTTTAATCGATTTAAGCACGTATTTGTTAGTTTAGCACACATCCACAAACATCCATACACACAAACAAGTAAACAGACAATCAACACTATAACTAAAATGAGAAGACGATAATGAAAGACATGCAAGAACATCAAGAAGATAAAACGGTCTTTTCATTAAAAAAAACTTAAAATAATACAAATAGTTCTTGAGAACTGAAAATTATTTTAAGTTGGGAAAGGCTTCCAACAGCAGCCTCTCCGCGATCTTCTCTATCTCCTTTTGATCGGAGATCCCCTCTTCTTCAAGATAAGTATGAAACTTATCCACCCATAGATCAAGCCGCTCATCGGTAGTAGCTATCTCCATCTCCTTTTTGAGACTTGGAGGCTCTGGCTTTGCTCCTCCTGCTGCACTTGGCGCCGCTGATGTAGACATTTCCTCAGCCTTCATCTTGCTCATTATCTCTAAAGTTCTTAGTGTGTTAAGTGAGAACTAAGGGTTTGGCCTCGGTCTTATTTATAACACATTAAGTGACTTTACAGCTTTCAACTGCCTCTTTTTAATGAAGTAATTAAACTTTTAAATTAAAAAGACTAACAAGTACCCGGGGTCATTTCAAATGACGCGAATACTTATCACTAGCACGCGTATGAAATAAGTTAATGTCACGTGACTACTCATTGCATAAATTAAAACAAGCATGTGATTTGAATTTAGCATAGTCATAGCAAACATGCTGTCAAAATAAACAAGTAGCACATAAGACAGTAACTTCTCATGACAGTAACATTGAAAGCTACGGTCACAAGCTTCAATTTAACCACATTGAAAATGTAAAAACTAGTAAGTTAACATACCAGATTTAGCATTCCCAATTCACTTACCAACCTGTTGAAGGTTGCTTCATCTAGTGGCTTCGTAAAAATATCTGCAAGTTCTATTTCTTTTGGAACATAAATCAGCTTCACAGTTCCCTTTTAAACATGCTCTCTTAGGAAATGATGTCTGATATCAATGTGATTTGTCCTGGAGTGTTTAACTGGATTATCTGAGATAGTTATGGCACTAGTGTTATCACAATAAATAGGAATATTGGACAACTCTAAACCATAATCCATTAGCTAATTTTTCATCCAAAGAATTTGAGCACAACAACTTCTAGCTGCAATGTATTCAGCTTCTGCAGTTAAAGTAGATGCAGAATGCTGCTTCTTGCTAAACCATGACACTAATCTTCCACCAAGGAATTGACAGCTTCCTATTGTACTTTTTCTGTCAATCTTGCATCCAGCATAGTCTGAATCCGAATACCCAATCAAGTCAAATCCAGTATCTTTAGGATACCAAAGGCCTAGGTTTGGAGTGCCTTTGAGATATCTAAAGATTCTCTTGATTGCTACTAAGTGTGATTCTTTTGGATCAGCTTGAAACCTTGCACAGAGACATGTAGCAAACATAATGTCTGGTCTGCTAGTAATTAGGTACAACAACGATCCCACCATACTTCTGTAGGTACTAGAATCCACTTTCTTTCCTTTAGGATCCAAATTCAGTTTGGTTGCAGTAGAGATAGGTGTCTTGGCAGGTGATGCATCTTCCATGTTGAAGTTTTTGAGAAGTTCTTTGACATATTTCGATTGGCTTATGAAGATGCCATCATCCTTTTGATGAATTTGTAGACCTAGGAAAAATGACAGTTCTCCCATCATGCTCATCTCATATTTGCTATTCATAAGAGATGAAAACTTTTCACACATCTTCTCATTTGTAGAACCAAAGATTATGTCATCAACATAAATCTAAACCAAAATGATGTCCTTGCCATGGTGCTTGTAGAACAGTGTCTTATCCACCACACCTTAAATTGATTCTCAATGAGAAAAGTAGAAAGAGTTTCATACCAAGCTCTGGGGGCTTGCTTCAATCCATAGAGTGCTTTGAACAGCTTGTAGACAAAGTCATACAACTCAGCATCCTCAAAACCAGGTGGCTGTTCAACATATACTTCCTCTTCTGATTCTCCATTAAGAAAGGCACTTTTAACATCCATTTGGAACACTTTGAAGTTACAGTGTGCAACATAGGCTAAAAATATCCGAATAGCTTCAAGTCTGGCAACAGGTGCAAATGTTTCATCATAATCAATCCCTTCCTGTTGACAGTAACCTTTAGCTACTAGCCTTGCCTTGTTTCTTGTCACATTTCCACTTTCATCCAACTTGTTTCTAAAAACCCACTTTGTGTCAACGACTGACTTCCCTTTAGGTCTCGGGACCAGCTTCCAAACATTGTTTCTCTCAAATTTGTTCAGCTCTTCTTGCATGGCTATCACCTAATCTGAATCCAACAATGCTTCATCAATTGACTTTGGCTCAATTTGAGATAAAAAACAAGAAACATGGTGTCAGCAGAAACATTTATCCTTGTCCTTATACCAGTAGTGGGATCACCAATGATTAGATTGCTAGTGTGATCTCTGTTCCACTTAGTGGTTCTTAGCAAGCTTCTTTCTTGATATGCTTGATCATTTCCTCTTTGAGGGGTTGATTCTCCACCATTGATGTTTTCTCCTTCATGTTCTTCAACATCTCCATAATCATTCTCATTCTGATGATTAGCTGATATAGTTTGAGATTGAGCTGGAGTTTGAGTAGCATCACTGGTATTGACAGCATTTCTCTCAAACTCAATGTCCTGAGTACAAGTAGGTTCATCAGCAACAATTTCTTCTTCTTCCAAATACCCTTGATTTTCAAATCTAAGAGGCTCCATTTGACCATCCTTTTGCAGTCCTGGTAATTTGGTTTCATCAAATGTGACATTTACACTTTCTTCAATGACTTTGTGATCAATGACATAGACTCTGTAGGCAGTCCTCTCCAATCCATATCCCATGAAAATGCCTTCACAAGCTTTAGCATCAAACTTTCCTTTCCTTTCATGGTTGTCAATCATCATGAAACACTTACTCCCAAATACATGAAAATATTTGATAGTAGGTTTCTTTCCTGTTAACAGATAGTAAGGAGTGTTTCCATGAATCTTGTTGATCAAGGTTCTGTTCTGTGTTTAGCAAGCTGTGTTAATAGCTTCTGCCCAGAAATATGTTGGTAATTTAGAATCATTCAATATAGCTCTCGCAGCTTCAATGAGAGTTCTATTTTTCCTTTCTACAACTCCATTTTGTTGTGGTGTCCTGGCAGTGGAGAATTGTTGGACAATGCCTTATTCCTTGCAGAAGTTTCCTAATGTGGCATTTCTGAACTCAGTACCATTGTCACTTCTCAGATATTGAACTTGAGCATTAGGGGTTCTTTCAAGAACTCTTATGTGATCAATGATTTCTTGAGCAGCTTCATCCTTTGTCTCTAAAAACTTCACCCAAGTGTACCTTGAGTAGTCATCCACCAGTACCAGGGCATATCTCTTTCTTGCTAGAGATTGAACATTTACTGGACCAAACAAATCCATATGAATCAATTTGAATGGCTCAGTATTAATATTCACTTGCTTTGACTTGCGCATAGATCTTTTCAATTTACCCATTTGACAATCCTCACATAGTCCTTCTTAACAGAATTCCTGTTGAGGTAGTCCTCTCACCAAATCCTTCTTCATCAGAATGTTCATATTCTTGAAATTTAGATGTGAGAGCTTCTTGTGCCAAAGCATGCTTTCACCAACTGATGCTTTACTGTAAAAACAGTAAGCCTGGTCTTTCTTGACATAATTTTAGTTTGCAACAAACAAGCTTCCTTTCCTGACTCCTTTCAAAGAGAGGCTTCCATCCTTCTTGTGATAGATATTACAAACCATCATATCAAAATCAACCTTAAATCCCCTGTCACTAAACTGGCTGACACTGAGTAGGTTGTGCTTTAATCCATTAACAAGAGCAATATCTTTAATGACAACATTTCCAATTTCCAAACATCCATATCCCACAGTGTAACCTTTGCTGTTGTCTCCAAAAGTTATGATTGGGCCGGCTCTCTCCACAAAATGTGATAGCAGGGCTATATCACTAGCCATGTGCCTGAAGCATCCACTGTCGATGATCCACATGACTTGCTCCTGCTTCTTGCCCTGCAAAACAGATGATTTTAATTTGCATCCGGTACCCAAACTCTGTTGGGTCCTGCAGTTACAGCATCATTGTTCATATCATTCTGCTTCACATTTAAACCAACACTAGAATCCTCCTGTCTGACTTCTTTTGCTGTCCACTTCTTTCTAGAGTTAGACTTGGTCTTTCACTTAGTGTAAGCAGCCTTTTTACCAACATAGGTAGGCATAGAAGTCTCAGCAGTTTCTAAATATGAGCATCTTTCAGTAAATAGAATAGGCAAGTTGAAACAAGTACTCATAACAACAATTTTGCATGGCATACAGTCAATGTTATTACAGACATCCATATTTCTTTGCATAATGGGGGTTCTATGTAAGTTACCACTAACATTGGATGCATTAACCTTATCTTATTTGGGTACAAACAAATGTTAAATGTTGAGATGATCCACAATTATTACAAAGCTTCCTAGGGGCATCCTTAACATAACTATATCCATTCTTCTTGTCAATCCCTAACTTGCCATTCATATTCTTAGGCTTGTAGACATTTGCCTTGATAGTATGTTCTAAAGTTGCTGTCGAGCTACCTTTGACAGTACCTTTCTTTGCCTCTGTCTTGACAGCAAGTTTGAAAGTTGCTGTCTTGGGTTCTCTCTTGACAGTATCTTTTGAAGTTTCTGTCTCATCCTCGTTGTCAGCTACTTTAGAACATTTTGTCTGATTGCTTGGTAGAGTTTCTGTCACGGGAGACTTGACAGTATCTTTTCCTTTGCTCAGTGTGCTGTCAATGCACTCATCTTCATCAAATAGCTCTTGTTTGATGAACAAGGAGGTTTCATCAAAATCAGCTTGAAGATTTTTGAAAATCGGTTTGTTAACTCTTTTGAGAATATGAGGTTTGACAGCATCACTATCATCAAGAGCAATTGCCTTTCCATGCCTTCTACCATACTCGAAGCCTATTCCTACCTTCTGATTCTCAGTGTGATTAACATGATATTCCTGGACTAACCTAGAAGAGTTTCTAAAAGCTTTGAGTTTAAACTCGTTTTCTACAATTTGACTCCTGAGAAATTCTTCTATTTCCTTAGCACAGACAATATCATTTTTCAATCTAGCATTCTCTTGAGCTAATGAATCTAGGGGACTGGTTCTTAGCAACAACATTTCATTTTCAGATTTGAGAGTTTCATTCTGTTTAGTTAACTTACCAATTTCTTCGTGAGCAGCAGATAAACTAACATGAATGTTAAACATCTCAGCACTTAAATCTTCAATGATGTGCTTATACTCAGTTTTAGACATATCAAGTAAAACGAGAGATGGTACCTGATTAGATGAACTTGAAGCTTCTTCATCAGATTTGGCCATGAGGGCTAAGTTCAGAAACTCCTCTTATTCTTCATCTTTAGAATCATCCCAGCATTTTCCTTCAGCCACATAGGCTCTTCCTTGATTCCTCTTAAATTGATTTCCAGATCCTTTTCCATGATTCTGTCTTGGTCTTCTGCACTCAGTAGCAAAATGGCCTAGCTCATTGCAGTTGTAACATCTGAACTTCGACCTATCCACCATCCCCATCTTGTATCCTCCTCTTGTGGCTCCACCAGTGGCCTTTGAAAAACTTCCCTTGTTGAACTTAAATGATTGACCCTATGGCTTGTATGACTTGTCCCTTCTGAACTTGATATTCTTGAATCTCTTAGCCATATAAGCCATGGTTGGATTATCCATGCTTTCAATCTTTTCTACCATGTAGAAGTCTTCATCTTCAACATCTTTCAGTTGCAGAACCACTTTCTCCTCGTCATCCAACACCTCCTCTGTCTTCAAGGATGGCATCTGTGTTGGTTGTGAACTTTGTGATGGTTCACTTGGACAAGCTACTTGTGGTTCATGAGCTACAAGGGCTCCTGACATATTTGCTACCTTTCCTTTGGTTCCAGTTTGAATAGCTCTCTTTTGAAAAAGTTCGAGATCATATGATTTGAGCACACCATAGAGAGTTTCAAGAGACAGATCATTCAAGTTTCTTCCCTCTCTTATGGCTGCGACCTTGTGCTCAAGATGCTCAGGGAGAGTGAGCAGAAAATTGATGTTAATCTCCTTTCTATCATAGAACTTTCCAGGAATTTGTAACTCAACTATTAGCTTACTGAACCTCTCAAATATGTGTGTAAGTTCTTCGCCTAGTTTAGCCATAAAGGCTTCATATTGTGACACAAGAATTTGCCTTTGATTTTCACAAACCTCTTCACTTCCTTCACACAATAACTCTATCTTACTCCACATCTCTTTTGCAGATGTACATCCCATGACATTACCATATATGGCTTTGTCTAATGTAAGAGAATCGAGTAAGATAAGTTATAAGTAGTCGTCCAAAACTACTTTCTCCTTTTCGGTCTCTGTGTACTCTGAAGGCTTCTTAGCAACCTAGTGGGCTGGAATGAGTTCATCATTCACAGTAGCAGCAGCTACTTCCTTCTGAGGTATGAAGGGGCCGTTCTCAAGGATTCCCAAGTACAGTGGATGGTCAGCTTTGATAAATAACAAAATCTTTCTTTTCCAGAAATTGTAGTTCTCTTTATCAAAGACTGGAATCTTGATTCCACTTTACTTCTGAACACTCGTCATGATCTTCAGATTTGTATATCAATCTGGTTGCTCTGATACCAGTTGTTGGTCCCGGAGTATTGCAGAAGGGGGGGTTGAATGCAATACTGATAAAATTCAATCTTTAAAACAACAACGATAATAAAGATTACAAGTTATCAGTAGATGTATGCAAGCAATAAGTGAAACAAGATTTCTCACAAAATAAATGTTTTATTTATCTTGTGTGAAGTGTTGCTACAACCTAGAGAAAATGCTCTCTAGCTTCGTTGTCTCTTGAGATTACAAGATTGCTTCGTGTGCGTACATGTGCATAGAAAAGAATCTGAGATGTGTATCTAAGTGGACTAAGATACTCTGTTGTCTCTATCGCATGGGGTGTTGAGCTGATGTCTTTTCAAGTGGCAGCTCATTACAATTTGCACACCCATGTGACTTTCCTAAATTGCTATACAGACAGGATAAACCTTACAAGTAAAGCAACCTAGATTCTTTCTATTTCTAGCTAATACAATTCTAGTAGATTTGGATATTACATACACCTCGAATTGACCAGCCTTGTGAATCTCTTAAACTTCTGTCGTAGTCTTTACAGGTCTGCTACAAACGATAGAGTGTTGCAGCAAATCTGTTTCTTGAACATGTAACCTGTCACGGACTTTGACTGAGAAAAATACCCAAATCAAATAATTCAATGTGACAGTAACCTTCACCGCCGAGTCTGCTGTCAAAGGAATATTCAGTAGTTGACAGTACGAGCTCCCGCCAATGTTGCTGTCGGAACTCCAGACTTGCTGTCAAGTGTGAGAATGTTACTATCCCATGCTTCAGCCAATGTTGTTGTCAGATGTAGCTTTGTCGTGACTTTGCAACATTTGTCTTCTTGTAACCTTACTGTCAGGAATATGAAAGTAACTTTTATTCTTGCTGTCTTCTGGATGTATTCCTTGAGGCTTGAACAAATGTATGAACTTCTCCCAAATCATACAATTATTACGTGACAGCAATTATTCGATTACAAAGACATACTCTGGTTGTGACAGTATGTTCAACTTAGTAAAAACTAAGTACAGGGAAATGTAGTTAAGTTGTCTATATGTTATCACCCATAAATCCCAACACGTAGCCAAAGCTGATCTTGATCGACTCTACCTTCACAGGGATCACATGATATGGCAAAAATCTCGCATTCAATGGTTAGAAGGAGGAGAAAAAAATACAAAATATTTTCACCATGTGGTTAATAAATAGACAGAAGAATAACATCATTAGCTTACAGCACTCCAACCATTGGATTGTTGATCCAGTACAAATAAAATACGCCTTTTATCACCACTTTAAATCCTTTCTTAGTGAAGAACAGAGTCCGCCCATCTTCAAGATTCATACTTTGTCTACTAATGCTATCCCTGATGACGTTAAGGAATCTTTTGAAAGTATGTTCACAGAGGAAGAAATTTCCATGGCACTCAAGGAATCGGAATCAAACAAATCACCTGGACCAGATGGACTCAATGCAGGATGTATTAAGCACTGCTGGGAATACATTAAGCCGATCTTCTCAAAAGCATTGCTTGCATTTCACATATATGGTTCCGTCCCACACGGCATAAACTCATCGTTCATTGCACTAATCCATAAAACCTCCAATCCAACAAAACCTACAGATTTTCGCCCGATTAGCCTCATTAACAGCACCATGAAACTATTATTAAAAATTCTAGTGAATAGACTCAAACAAGCTCTACCATACATCATCTCGGAGGAGCAGACAGGCTTTATGCATGGCAGAAACATATCGGAAGGAATTATTATTGCATCAGAAATTGTCCACTCCATGCAAGTTCATAAAACAAAAGGAGTCATTCTAAAACTTGATTTTGAAAAGGCTTTCGACACAATAAACTGGAACTTCCTATTTGACACTCTGCATAGCATGAATTTTGGAGACAAATGGATTATGTGGACTAAAGCCATATTTGATTCCACTAAAATTGCAGTCTTAGTCAATGGCTCACCGACCAGTGAGTTAAAACCTGGTAGAGGGCTTAGGCAGGGAGACCCACTCTCCCCTCTGTTTTTCAACTTGGTGGGACAAATCTTACATCACTTGATTGTAGAAGCCAACACTCAAGGGAAATTTGATGGAATTCAGATTGGACATGATCCACATAATTTCACACATCTCGAGTTCACTGACGACACACTTCTATTCATTAATGGAGATGATCACTCTATTGACAGCATCAAAAGGATCCTCATTATTTTCCAGCACTTGTCTGGACTTAAGATTAATTTTCATAAGAGTGAATTATTTGCAATCAATCATTCCCATCAACAGCGAGAGAAATGGGCACATACTTTAGGATGTAACTTGGGCACCTGGCCTATCAAGTACCTAGGGGTTCCCCTTGGTCTTTTCCAAACAAACAAACAAACAACTCTGGGATCCTTTGCTGACCAAATTTCACAACAACCTCAATAACTGGTCAAAAAATCATCTTAATATAGCTAGGAAACTAGTTTTAATGAAAGCGACACTCGATAGCCTCCCCATTTATTGGTTTAATTTCTTTCGTCTACCGATAGGTATCAAAAATAAGCTCGATAATATAAGACGTAACTTTCTTTGGGGAACAAACAAACTACACCTTACAAATTGGAAAGAAGTAATGGCTAGCAAAAACAAAGGAGGGCTTGGAGTCACAAATCTTGAACATCATAATCTAGCTATGCTTCGCAAGATGTGGTGGAGTATACTAGAAAATAGGAATAAACCCTGGCTGAGGCTTTTAAAAGCCAAATATGGCAGTGACCACCGTACCTGGACTGCGACCAGAAGCAACAGCAAGCCTTCCACTCTGATACACAACTTACAATACTTACAAGGGAATGGGGGTATGACCATTTTATTTAATAAAAACAACTACAAATGGAAAGCTCACAAAGGCGACATGATCCATTTTTGGGAGGACACATGGACTGATGACAACCCTCTGCAAACAATTTACCCAAGACTTTATCGCATCACCAGGTACAAAAATATCTATATTAGAGACATGTTGGATTTATGGTGTGCGAACAGCAATGTTCCTACATTCCTCTGGACGAGAGCACTTCGTAGTCAAGAAAGTATTGAAGCCTTAGACATCTACAATATTTTTCAAGCGTATAACACCTCAAACCAACAAGACATTCTCGTTTGGAATCACACAAACAATAAGTACACATCATCATAGATGTATAAGCAACTAGAGACTGAGTTTCGCCCTACTTTTAGATGGGCCTTTATTTGGACGATTAGAGTTCCTCCTAAAATCAAAGTGTTCATTTGGAAACTCTGTAAAAATGTCCTTCCAACTAAATGCTTTCTTCGAAGCAGACTGAAAAACAACAACATGCCCACACTATGTACAATTTGCAACCTAGAAGAAGAGGACATTAATCACATACTCAACACTTGTCCCAAAGCAAAGGCTACTTGGCACCTTGTTGATAGTTGGTGGAAGGTAGTCAACATCAACTTAGATGGCCCTAACTAGCTATGGAGTATTTTCAATGCAGCAAAAGGTACACATTTCATGTCTCAATGGCAATCCACTGTTGCTGCGATTCTCTGGTCATCGAAACAAGGCCACATTCGACAACACTGTCTATAATAACAACAAGAATCTGGTAACACTGATCATACACAGATCATTCGCCTGGTGTCACAGCGGAAGAACTCTCCTGGTAAACAGTGACAATATTTGGTACAAGAACCCAATCCTTGTAGTTAGAAACAATACTACTGATTTCTTTAATAATCTCAAACAATATTGGGACTACATTGGCTTTATCGATGGGGTGTGGAATGACACTAATCATCATCAAAAAGTAGGAATAGGAGGTTACATTAAACATAACTCAAATGACCTCTACTTTATCTTTTGTGGCCCTGTCATTTCTTCTTCCCCACTGAAAACTGAAACTAAGGCTTTGATCTTTATCCTTCAGCACCTCACGACAAACATTCGGAATAATAAGAAAATTGTTATCCACACTGACTCATATGAACTGTGGACCAATGTCATGAATTATAAAATAGGTAAGTCAACATCGATACAATTCGCTACACAAGGGGACCTCACAAAACCTCAAACATACCTAGGTGGCCCATTTTGAGTAGAACACTCAATTTTGGGGCGGACTTTCTTGCTAAACAGGGTAGTAATAGGTCAAATACCATCTGGGGCCACTAGTTTAGCCCACCTTTTGAGGTCACTTGTTTAGCCCACTGGCCCATTGCTATTGTTTCCCGCTTCTTTCCTTCACACGGCTCTAGGATATCTTTTCTCATAATACATCGTACACAAAGGACAGGCTTGACACCTTTCCCCTACACACAACCATCTTTTGCAACCATCACTTGTTCTCTCTTACTAGACATATCACATCTATCCCTACTTTACAGACCTCAGCCACTCCTTGCTGCAGTTTAAACACTACTTTCCACCCTACCGTTCGCCATACTGTATCATTTCATACTTTTTACATATTAATAAAAAACACTTCCAGTCTCCATATTTATATCCCTACTACACTGCACTCTTTTCTCGCCTTACATCTCTTCCCTCTCAACTCCCCACAATGGCTTACTACTCATGGAAAGCTCCTCTCAGAAACCAATACAAAATCAACGTGCATGTCATTCATACTTCTCGCCAATTCAATGGCAATACTAACGGTATTGGGATCATTATCAGGGACTATCGTGGGAGGCTGGTTAAGGGTTTGATAAGCACCATGCGTGGCCTCTCTCCTCTAGCCACACAACTTTGGGCTATTCACCTTGGCCTCAACCAAGCTCGACTCTCTAATTGTGAGTTGGTGCTTCTTGAAACCGACAACTTTAATCCCTTTTTTTGAGGTCACCCGTCTAGATAGAAGGGGCGACAGAACTTGCCTTTGGATTGTGGAACAAATCAAGAAGCTGTTGGGCTACAATCCGGAGTGGGAGAATGTCATCAAATACATCTCGGAATCGTCAAACAGATGTGCTCATTACTTAGCAGTGGTGGGCTAAACAACTGGTCAACAATGCACTACATTCTCGAGCCATTTGGTCGCTTGCAAGAGAAGATGGACCTCGACATGGGGTTTGGTCCTCCTATTCCACAGCTTCTGGTCTCTCATATCCCGCGCGATGACTAAGGTTTGGTTGTGGGCTTCGCTCTAGAAGTTATCACAGAGCTTGCTGTTGAAGTCCAAGACCAGGTCTCGGTTAATGGAGGCGATGCAAACTAAGTCACTAGGTTCTCTCCTTTTGTAATCCAGTTCTGGTATTCTGGTTCTTTTGCCTCTTTCTGCTGCTTTTGTTTAGGGCGTAGCCAGCAGCATGATCACTAGGTTCTTTCCCTGGTTAGGGTTGTTTGCTTCCTTAGCCCTTTTGTGTTTGTATGGGTCGGTTGGGCTTCGGGTTCTCTTGAAGTGTTACCAACCTATCAATAAAAATTCTAGTTATAAAAAAAGGATCTTAAGTTGTACGAAAAAAGTGTATTATGGCGGATGAATAACAAAAGAATAAAAATAGAGCAGCAAATCCGAGGTCCTTCTCAATTTGACCAAGGCCCTATACCATAACATATGCTAAAGGCTAAAGGCTAAAGCCTAAAAACTAGACCTGGCAATCGTGTCGTGTACTTTCGTTCCGTGTATTTTTGTGTTTCGTGTATTTGAAGGTGAAACCCGTATCCACCCGAAATGAATTCGTGTACTTGAATGTGAAACCTGTATCCACCCGAAATGAATTCATGTACTTTCGTGTCATGTTTCGTGTATATATTATATAAAATAAAAAATAAAATTTAGTTAAAATTTATTAGTAAATATTATATTCATATAAAATATACATAAAATATTTTATATTTTCATATATAAATTTAAATACAACTCTATAAAAACTTGTAAATATGTATATTTTTGTGTAAAATATATATCTTTATAAAAATAATATTAATATATACATAAAGTCTATAACTAGTAAATTATAAACATATTTTTTTCGTGTACTTTCGTGTACTTTCGTGTACCCGAAATGAAAACACATATCCAACATTAAATATTTCGTGTAGTTTCGTATTTCGTGTAGTTTCGTATTTCGTGTACCAAAAATCAAAATCCAAAACCGTATTTTTCATGTCGTTTCGTGTTCACGACAGGCCTCCTAAAAACCCACTGCTATTCCTGCCTCTGGCTCAGGACTCGGGAGATGCTTCTCGGTACAAAGTACAAACTAACTTCAGAACATGCAACTCTTCGAATCACTCTAAACATTTCTTAGCATAAACATTTGAGATCGTCTTTCTACTTTTTTTTTTTTTTGCTAATCGAGTTACTTTGACAGCATTAGATTAATATGATCATATATAATTAGGATTTTATAGGTATTCATGTTCGCATATACTAAAGAGTAATAACAGAACAACTTCTGATCTGAACAGACATTTCAACCAGCACCATGCCACCCATACAGCATGTGCTCCTTTATAGGAGTACATGCTCCTTTATTAACTTAGTTTTGTTTGTAGCCATTTATTCACTTACAAGCAAGGAAATTCATTACAAAGCATTTCTTAAGCATTAAGAGCAAACTCTTATTCTTCTACCAGTCCGACGATACCTGGAAAAAAAAAACTACAGAGATCAAATTTCCCGAAGAAATATGCTAGTTATCATCACTCAAGTGAATGAAGCAACGGATTTGAAAACTTTTATTCTAATGCTTACCACAGGCAATTCTTGCACCAGCATTACCAGTGCTTTTGCTTAGCTCATGTCCACCTGAACATATAATTACACAAAGTTAACAAGTATTTATACGAAAAAAAATAATAGGAAATAATAGCAAAGCTATGATATTGATTCCTTTCTTCTTTCGGGCCTCAGTTCTACCATCAACTCTAGATCATCCAGCTTGTTCCACTCACAGAACTTCAAAAATCAAGCTCAGCAACATAAAACCAGTAGGCATGAGATCCATTATTACTACAATTTGTGACATCTCACTGCTGCCTTATATAGGATCCTTTCAATTAGATTCCCATTTTACATGCACCTAAATATCTTATATGAGTATTTAGCTAAATATATTATATATTTATATGAGATGCAATGTGGTGAAATAAAAACTTTGGCATGTGCACTTGACATGGCAACAGAAGTAAAAAAAAAATTGAAATTGAGCAATAGACCAAAAAGGAAGAAAACTAGTACAGATAGAAAATGACAAATGTGGTTATTAGATTAGTATAAGATCCTACTACAGTGGTTTAAATTTATGTATCTCTATAATTTGCGACTTCTGATAGAGAAAAAGCAAGATATGCAGTTGCTAGGAAGTGTTGCATCTTAACCACCTCATACCTGATTTCCAAGCAGATGCACTGCTTATGTTTTGGTTCGGTAAATAATGAAGTCTAGGAGGTGTAAAGATTAGGCTATATTACAAATGAAGCTCTTCTTTTGCAAAAACAGAAAAACACAATCCTTACCTCTGCCAAGGTCATCCTCATCTGCATGAACCACAACTGCTCTTCCAAGTATCGAATTTGGTCCACTAAGGGGAATCTATTAAATAGCCAACTTTAGTGATATAAAGTTTAAACGGAAAAGTGAATTCTGGCAAATATTGAGTAAAAATGGAAGCAAAAACAAGGGTGTGCCTAACCTGTCTGTCAGTAATTTTGACATCCACATTGCCTACATGCAAGCATTATAACTTGTTAAAAATCAAAGAAATAACTATGGATTATAAATATAAATATGGCCTGGTGTCGAATCACATACCGTCATGGCCAACAGTCAGATTCCCCAAATCACCAGCATGACGAATTTCATCGTCAGGCGCACCGTGCTCTGTACCTTTTGGATTGAAATGTGGCCCTATAAAAATACAATAGTAAGTTCTGAATCTTCCGATCACCCAAAAAAAATAATCAGACTACATTCTCACTTTTTTTGCCAAAAGTCCAGTGTTAAATATATAAATGGACTCTACCTGTGGAATTACAACCATTTGTTGTGTCCCCAAGAGCATGAACATGGAAACCATGGAGGCCGGGCTTAAGGCCACTAATATTTCCAGTAACATGAGTAGGACCTGTTATTTACTGAAATAAGTCATTTAACTTGCACAGAAGATTAACAGCTGACCGAAATGTCACATAAATACTTTATATTACCGTCTCCTTGTTGCTTAAAGTGGAGTGTTCCTGTCACACCCTCATTGCTGCTAAGAATTGCTACAGCCTTCACCATTATTCTACCAAAACAAATAAAAAATCATTCAAGCAGAAAATTTAGCACACTTAGTCAATGGCATACAGTTCTTTTCATATAATTTTAGGTGAGATTTACATGTCTTATATTAAATCAAGAGGAACATTAGTACTAAATTAATAGCAGTTTAAGCTATATGCCAGAATGAAGTTACAACATTTTTTTTTCCTTTCTGAATTTACAACCGAGAGTAAAATTTTACTTATCAATTGATATAAAGTGGAAAAGAAAGTGTTTTTATCTAATTACACCCACAAATTTATATATATGTTCAATGATCTAAAACTCTGGAAATAACAAAAAGAAAATCAGGGGAAACCATATATTGTGCTAGAGCCTTAAATTAATAATGAACAATCATTAAGCAATCAAGAAAATATGTTACACAAACAAGTTAAATTGCTCATAGAACTGTATGCACACACACACCAAGGTAGCTTAAATTATGAAGTATGCACTAGCTATAACAGAATTGAGAGAAGCTATATATCTCATGATATGCAATATCCTCTGAAAATTAAAGAAATGATATTTAAACAATAACTACTTAAATCAAATATGAGAGAGAGAGAGAGAGAGAGAGAGAGAGAGTACCTCAAGGCTCAAGAGACACTTAGAAAACTGAGAGAGAGAGAGAGAGAGAGAGAGGGAACAATCCAAGACTAAGAGGGTGTTCAAAATAATAAAGGTGGAGTTGAAACTTGAAAGCACAAGAAGCTACGAACCTGACGCGTGTGCAATTTGCATGCAGTATATGTTCATTTTGCAGTAGCCATCTTTTTGTTTTTTATTTTCTTATGCAAGTCCAACTCTCATCTTCAAACCAGCTTCCTCGATCCTTATCTTGTTTTTCCGTATTTTTCTTTGTAAACCCCGTTTCAAAAAAATTATGTTGAAATTTGTTTTAGACCCTTGGGATTGCATCAAAGCAAGACATTCAGAAAGTCTTGTATCTTTTTTCTATTGTACTTTGAGTTAAAAATTTATTTCAAATCAATTGAAATAAGTATTTGAATTACGAATACAACTTAGTTGAGCTAAAAATCCCTCTCAAATCAATCGAACTTTGAATAAGATGATGAATTTATTCCAACACAGCTCAGATCACCTATGCTTTTGTGGATTTATAAGACAATACAAAAGTACTTTGCACTTCCTTCTTACTCCTCGACCTCGACTAATAACCTGAAAAATTACATTTGTAAATTTCACAATTGAATTGTGTAGAAGTCTGACTATGAATTTTCCTTATTAATCAGAGGCATGCTCTGTGTAAAAGTACATCTAATGTATTTCTATCCAGTGAAAAACAAAATTGTTTTGGATGTTTTAAACTGGAGTCCATATGCTAATCAATAAGTTTCCATAATTTTCCGCGACTCTTTCCACAACTGTGCTTCAATTTCCAGTTTTCTTAGCTCCAAAAGACCACGCTCAACTGTAAAACAAACATTTCGATTTTTAGAGTAGCTTTCGAAAATTGTTGTCTAATATATTATTAAGAAAAATTTGTCGATTTATTGAATGAAATAGGGAATAAAAATCAATTGCATTATAAAGCATGCAAGTATTTCAGACCACAAGAGTGACAAAGATGGTACCATGAACTGCTTCATGTGAAGTTACTGGTTGGGTGCTTTGGGAGATCCAGAACTGCCAACGCTCTTCAGCAATCTCCGGTTCTAATCCATGGTTTACGGCTCTTCTCCAAAAATATATAAGCCAGGCCTGTGGAGCGTTACATTCGTATCAATGTTTTTTCCGATACATTTGAATTTCATAATTTGTAAGATGTTTGTAATTGTGTTCTGTTATTTACTATCAAAACCACTGTACCAGTAGAGACATTTAGCATAAGAAACTAAGCATGTCCAGAGTCTATAATCAGATTCACTATGATAAAGCAGAAATGACATGTAAGAAATGAGTAAGCAGCGTATTGTGTATTCTAAGTTCTGGTATATCACCATACCTGCTTAAAACGCACATTGTCAGTCTCTTCCTTGCTCAAGTCTGAGGAGAAATTACACATGCCGTTACAGAAATTCTATAAGAGATGTCGATCAAAATAATCATACAAAAATTGCAACAGATCGATCTATAAGACAAGGAACAAATGTAGGACATCGTTTGGAGAATTGAAACGATAACTATACAGCAATTTCAGCCAAAACATTTTGTTGTTCATAACTTCATATTGAATTTCTATGTCTTAAAATCCCATTAAACGTCCTTAATAAAAAGCGACTACTTCTATCTACCCTGAATTGAATCGGGACGATCTTAATCATAATATTTCAACCTTCAGGCTTCATGTATTGGTATAACTTACCAAATGTTTCTGTAAAGTGCTGGCCATCAATTGGTAGCTTCAGTTCATCTACACAGGATAATTAATGGGCATTAGAGAACGAAACACGTAATATGTATTTAATTTTCAACTGCTGGACCAGTAAGATAGACAATCGGGGAGTAAAACATGATGAATTACTAATTATTCAATTACATTTTAACACAACACAGAAGTTTCTTTTTATGAATGTTAGGGGTTTTCTTTAGTTGTGTCTATAGTAGTTCTAAGAATGGAATAACTTGAAAGTTTACTGCACACCTGTTACACCAGATTTTAACGATCTTTGTCGTCTCTTGTGAGCCATTGCAACAGCCAATGCACTTTCTACCTTCAGAGAAGAAAATTGAAAAAACGAGTCACTACTTATTTCAGAAACATATGAATACTGTAAAATAGTTACATAGATGCATGCTTTTATTGTTTTACCACAATTCCATGTTTGGAAGTTGACGGGTAAATGGTTACATAGATGCTTTTACAAATCACTGTTCTATCACAATTTCAAGTCTGGAAGTTGATGGGGAAGTCCAAAGTGTAATTAAATAAGCATTTGTCTTGCCTATTTCATATTAAAACCGTGTGATATATGGTCAAATATCTACTTGTTATCCGTCAGGTCACATTCGAACTGTGGAACCAGCCTTTGTTATAGAGCAAGGCTATCACGGAGACTTGTGCACCGGATACGATTGATTTATTACATTTAAACAAATCAGTTTCAGCACTCACATCCGCAAGTTCTAAAGCCTATTATATTACAATTTCTCTAAAACAATCTAAATATTGTGATAGCACATTAAACATATCTTTTTCAAAACTGTAAGAGATTGTAACAGAAATTCGTTTAACAATTATGTACAGAATTAAGAAGATAAAAATGTCATAAACCTTGAGTAAAGTAAGTTCCCGAAGCCCTCTCTCCACCATTAGCATGTCTTCAATGTTTCCCTTTCTTTGCAGATTTTTTTTAGCTAGAACATTTACAATTTTAAGAGAGAGAGAAGACGAGTTAAGAGAAAACAGAAATGTAGATACATAAAATGTTTTTGAGAAACACCAAGACAAGTCCTAGAATAACATACCCGAAGTACATTCATCTTTACCTTTCTCTGCGACAGCTAATACAACTTCCGAAGGACGACGGGCAAATGATGACCAGTAACCATGTCTCGCGGAAGCTATGTCCAAATGAACACCTGCCGAGTGAGAGGACAAATTAAATATGATTAATAGAAGTGATAATATTAAAAAGTGTTATAAATTTACCATGATCAACACATAAGCTCCAATGCTGAGCTAGCCAACACCTCTTCATAATAACCTCTCCCTAATACGAAAAACTCTGATCCATTTAATTATAGCATAAATGAGTTTAAATATATTATGTAAAGATCAAAATAAACAGAATACCATCTCTTCTGGACTAAGTATCATTCTTTTAGTCATGGTTTGAAGTGAAGCAAGTTCTTTTGTGGCATTTTGAAGCTGCTCCAGAGCAGTTGCTGCTTCCTCCCTGGCAGACTAGTTTTAATGGATGCAAATTAGAAATAGACTGCATTAGACATTGCCATGACTTACTGTTTATAATTAAATGGATAGTATAAAAGAAACAGAATAACATACAAATATATGTTCAGAATACCTCGGCTTCCATCCTAAGTAATACAATCTCTTCACCTTTTCCACCAAATGTCTGTTCTGCAGCTTTTATAGCAGCCTGCAAGAAGTTTTTTCAAAACAAATATTCTATTTAAGCATCTCATGCGTCTATTTAATGATTGTAAGACTCTCATTGACAGATATGCATCCATAACCAGGCATGCCTCTAGCACTGACCTCCCTTTCTTGCAGGTCTGCCTCCTTCCTGAATAATATATACGTAAACATTAGGTTATATAAACATTGGTATCGTAACAGATACATATTTCCTTTTCACTTGCCTGCTCAAAAGACGTTTTTCCATAGATACACCTTCACCAAGAAATGAAACCTAAGAACAAGAAAAAGGATTAATGTACAAAATTCAAGTCACAGTAGTACCAAGTGATTGGATTAATGTTATGAAGTCATTATGATGAATATTTTCGTAATAGCATTACAAGCTACCTGTTTTTCCAGTGCCCTCGTCCTCATTTCTGATTCCTTAAACCTCATTTCTGCACGGTGAAGCTGGAAGACACATATTAATTGTGACATTGATTATGTTAATTGATTATTAACAACTGGGTGAGATTTGATAAACACAATGATATGTTTGCTTAGTCCCTCAAGTAATTATTCAAATCACCTTTTCACGTAAACTTTCGTTTGCATCTTGTAGTATGTCAACCTGCAAGGCAAATTTCATATCCACATTATATATCTAATTACAGTATTCCAATCTATACAAAGTCCATGAACATTAATACTATCCCGAAAGTTCAAGTACCTCATCTTCTAAAGCAGAAGCTGAATCCTGGTTGCTAGGTTCTCGAAATTTCATGCTACCCAAATCTATAGACATCCTGCTTATCAAACAAATCAACAATAAGGGTTACATACATGCAAAGAGAAATGTGAATATGCCTAGTGAAATGAACTTGTACAAATTTTATGCTTGTACTTACTTTTTCTCTCTTCGTGGACTCTCTCCAGGAATTCCTGATTGGCTTGGCCTTAGTTTCAAAGGTACACTTTGGGGTACCATCTGAACTGCCTTGACTCCTAAACTAGGACGACCAGCTGTTGAAGGTTGATCCGGAGAGCTAATAGCATAAGATGTACGTATACCAGAACCTGAACGAGCTAAAGGAGCTTGAACTTGATCCACTGATTTGGGGGATTGAGGAGTACGCAAAGAAGATGAAGAGCGGGTTGATTGAGGTTGTTCAACAGGATTGGGTTGAGATGACTTTCCAAATGAGTTTAAATGTGCAGATGAAGGTTGCTGTTCAGCATTGACTGATTGTATGCGGCTGCTTGCCACTGGTGAGGCTTGTTTCTCGAAATAATTGAGTGATTTAGGTGTCCGGCTGCCTACAGAAGGCTGTTGTTGGTCAGCATTGAATGTTTGTGGTGCACGACTGCCTATTGATACATGAGAAGTTGGAAGCTGTTCTTCAGCATTATTTACAGGTTGAGATGCCCGAATGCCTGCTAAAGATGATGGCCTCTCAGCAAAGTTAAAGGGTTGTTGAGCTCTATTACCTAATGAAGACCGTGCCTTTGGAGATTGCGGGTCAGCATTGTTAGCAGCTAGAGAGGCCCGGGTGCCTGATGATCTTGTTTGTGGATCTATGTTAGGCATTCGACCTGGCTGAAAGAAGCAACACAGAATTTTCAATCCATGTGACTACCTTAAAGTCTTAAACTATGACCAAGACTAAGATATAAGATATTACTAATTAGAACACGGACAACAAATTTAGTCTTATTAACCATCATCTTTCATGTTAACAAGTACCAATGTTAACAAGTCTTTGTTCCCTTGATATCTCATTCAAATAATTTTCTCCAAAAAAAATTCTATTCCTGCTCATGTTATAATTAAAAAAAACAATTCACACGAAATAATATTGATCCCTGTCTGCAGCTTTATAAGTTTTTTTTAACCAGACCTGTCAATATGTCTGGGTGAATTACCAGTTGAGTCTCAAAAGGGTGAGAGTGAGATTTAGACCCTACCTCTATGGCTCTATCCTCTATACCGATAAGTATAGATGTCATTTCTTGGAAAGATTAGAAGACACTTAGCAATACAACTATCGGAATATCAGATTAACATGAGTTGCAAGACTTATGTATTTAGCAATGTTATAGTACGAATCTACGCATCGAAAATATAAAGCAACTATGAGAAATGAACATTAACTTACCATAGCCAAAGGTGAGCGAGGTCTAGCTGCTCTTCCTTTACCACCAATCCCAATGCTAGGGGCAGTTTCCAATACAAAATCATCCTCCTCATCACTGTCATCAGCGCCAATGCCTGACGACTGATTAGCCATCACATGCATTAACCGCTCAGCCGCGGCTTTTGTATGTGGCAGCTTCTTGTTACTTGCTGCTGACCCTGCAACAGCTGAGGCAGAACGTGCATGGCGATGCATCGGAGAAGTCATCGGTTCTTTCACTGATTTAGTCCCACCTCTGCCTCAATGACCATATATCTGCAACATCACAAAACACACACAGAAACATGTATTCAACGACATTCCTCTAGATAATGCACTATTAAATTAGATTTTGAATCATCAAAATCAAGTTATAACATATATGCACTTAATTACATGCATAGATTTGTTTAGGATTTAAAAGTTTAATAGGAAACATACCTTAATGGATCAACGATGTGTTCTTGAGAAACCAGATCGTTACAGAGTCATAGTCACATAATAAACAATGAATGAAATTACACAATAATAACTGATTATTCTGTACATTTCAGATTTAGCGTTGCAATTACAGGGACACCCAACGCATCACTATGCCCATTCCCTGGACACTAATATTTTAGAAATCATAAATAAATAAATGTTAAAATGTGTTTGTAATAAACTTTAGTAACTAGATTTTGCAGAAATCTAAAAACATTTATTCAATTTAGACTTTAATGCACAGATAAAAATTTATGAATTTTAAAATATTGTTGTTAAGCTTTCAAAAAAAAAAATATTGTTGTTAATTTTAACTTTATGCGAATTTCGATAGAATTGATGTAAAATCCTTCATCTCGTAGAGTGTTGTTGATTTAAATATAATTTCTAACAAATTTTCAAAATTTCATGAATTTTAACCAAATTTCAAGAATCAAGAGATCTAAAATACACAAACAAATCATTTAAAATCAACCATTTGATCGAATACAAAAAATATAAATGAATTTTAGATTTAATGTATTTTTTTAAATCAAAATTAAATACAACCAAATTTTAATAAAATATTTAAAATCTAAATTGAATACATGGGTTTCATGTGCCTGAGGTTCTACCTGATGTTAAAATAATCTATATACAAAATTAAGGGTATTTGTGTAAATTACTGATGAAAAAAAAAATTACGTTTACAAAAATACCCCTACGGACCCTTTACTTTATAAGTACAAATATATTATAACCTAGTGAAATATATTACTCCCTTCGTCCCATTTTATGTGAACCTCTTTCCTTTTTGATATGTTCCAAAAAGAATGAACATAAGATACTTACTATTTTTGAACACTACTTTTCACTATTACACCCACTATTTCACCATTTTTTTATTAAATAAACACTATTACACCCACTATTTTCTTCCATTATCTCAAATCTATTATTAAATATTGATAGGTCCCACCACTTTACCCACTTTTCAACTAACTTTACTCTATTTCTACTACTTTTTCTTAATCTCCGTGAAAGTCAAATAGGTTCATACATTATGGGACGGAGGGAGTATAACCTAGGGGAGGTGCCTGGGACAACCTCAGGCCCAGTTTTCTCTAATTTCAAACTCATTGAGGGCAATCCCAATGGAATTACTTATATTGGATCCCTAAAATATTATAAAATAATGATTACTTAAAATATAGGGAATGAAAAAACTCTTTCACTCCAATGGTGTTTCCTATTTCAGTTACTTATATTTTAAAAATAATATTTAATTAATAAGTATAATGAAGTATGGAGGATGGTTGAGATAATATATTATATTTAATTAGTAAGAATAGAGGATGTAGTTAGCAGAAGGTACTGGCAAATATAGGGGAGCAAAATTGCTTCCCCACATATAGGGATAGAGTTTCTCTCCCCTAAAAATTATTGGTAAGGGGAGGATGGTTGGAGGAAGAATTTTGAAATCAAATTCATGTAAGAACTCACTAACCATGGATATGCTCTGAATAGCACTAAATTTTGAAAGAATCCTCAAAATCTAGACCGAATATATAGAATTTTAAAAATCCTTAAAAACCAATACCACCCCTAATTTAATTTTTTGGATAATTTTTTCTGAACCAAAGTTAAAACAATACATTATTAGAAAATAAAAAATTAAAAAAATATATTTTTTCAGCGGTCAAAGTAGGAACTGCCACGTGGCAGAAATTTATCACTTGAAATATGGTCAAACACTCTACACGATGAACCAAGCTACTCCGTAAAATCAAAATTAGGGTTAGTACTCAAAATCCCCAAATTCTCCCAATTCCTAAACCATACAAATCAACACCGTGTAATAATTAAATCTAACCATTGCAGTTGAATTCTTATAACAATGAGAATTTTAGAGAGTGTAATTGCAGAAGCCCCAGTTACAATGATCTCTGACTCTGTAGTTACAGAAGATTATAACATAAATGGCGGGAATATGTACGGATGGCTTGTAAGTTGCCATGGCTTCTGGCACAACATTGGGTTGATTGTGCCTTCGTTTATGTTTGTCATGTTCTTGGTGGTTCAAGCTAAGAAGAGTTTCGTAAAGCTTTCGAATGGTCGATCACTTGTTATTATTGCTTATTATGGGCTTCTTTGGGTTGTTTCTCTCTTTAATCTTGCCTGGTGTTTGCTTCAGGTTTGTTTCCTTTTTTTCGGTTAGTTTGTGTGTTTGATTGTTATATGTGTGTGGAATTATGTGTTTGTTTTTAGAATTTTTGCGATTGCGGTGGTTACTAATGGTCACTTGAAGTTTGTTAAGTTAGTTTATGTGTTTGTTTGCACATATGGATCACATGCTTCACAAAAATTTACTCTTAATGTTGTTCGAGAAATTTGAATTGAGAGGAAAAGAAGATAGATGAGTGTGATTTTCGCTGTTGTATACATTGGTTTTTTGAGTTATGCGGAGACGAGTATGTATGTTGAATAGACCAAATAGATTATGAGATTGTTTTGTAGAATGGAGAAATGATAGTCATTTCGGTCTTAATTTCTATCTGTTTATTTGGTTTGCTTTGAGGTTAAAGATACTAATTAGGGGGAAAGGTTCTTATAAACTGATCCCTCAGGTACGAGATTGAGTAGACGCTTTGTTTTTGGATATCTGAAAACTTTGATTTTAAATCGAAGATAGTTTTGTACTTGTAGTGTGGTTGAAGAAGTAGTAGATCATAGTGTATGCTTATTAGTAGTTAGTAAATCTTTTAATTGCGACTCTTTGTAGTTTTAAGTATTCATTATGTTCATTGCAGTCATAACCAATAACCTAGAATTGAAATATAATATTCCTTATTTCTCTCTCACGTTATGTCAAGTTCCTAATATAACATCCACAGCCTCTCGCCTCCCTCTGACCCTTATCATGATCGTAACAAACTTTGTATTAGATCCTTGAATCAAACTCATTTCAAATAAAATTATTATCTAGTCCTAGCCTTAATTTTAAATACATTCCTCAAGTGTTCTTTTAAATTCACTAGAACTCTCCAACTATTCGAGATTTTATTAAATATACTCATTGCAACCCTAGTCTTTTACACTGGATTTCCTAAAAGAATTAGCACAAGCGACTGATTTAAATGAAAATAGATTTGTGTCCCAAATTTAATCTGTTAGGAATCTGTAAGTTGCAAAGAGAATTAACTAGAAGCATCACTATTTTATGATTGATTCATCTTGAGGTCACATGAACATGTTCCCTTATATGGACATGCCACAAGAAGAAAACATTGTTGTGAATTGTGACTGAATAAGCCATAGTCTTTTCTAGTGCAGTTATGAAATATCTGAAGGTTTTTTATTTGAGTAATTCTGGTTCAGGGACTGTAGACCTGTTTACAAATAGACGAGTGAAAAAAGCGAAGACCGTGTGTCTTCACTGCCCTGAAAAAAATCAAAATATCTAGAATAGTGATATCACACTTAGCAAACCAGGGAATATACCAGGTGCAAAGATATTAGACTGCTTGAGCGTGGTCAAGCTATTTATAATATGCACTGCCTGTTTCTGACAACATTCTTCTTGAAGTTCAATGCTGCAAGAAAAGCTGTTGTATTGCTGAGAACATGAAATCGTATACAAAGTTCTTTATTACTTTGATTCCTCAATAAGACTTTATTGGTTTTGTACAGGCATGGGAATGTACTTCTGCAAGGCAAACAGCATGGAATATCCTATCGCTTTTTACGGATGCTGGAATGCTCTTTCTTGAAGTAAGCTTGGTGGCCTTCTTACTCCAAGGAAACCATGCTAGTGGGAAAGAAGCTTTGACAAGGACGTTTGTTGTCTCAGGACTCATTGTTGCTTTTGATACACTTCTCAAGGTGATTTCTGTGATTATTATGTTTTATGGATAGTATATCGTTATTTGAGCAGTTTATTTGTCATCTCTACTGAATGATTGTAGTCATATTAAAGGCTTAAGGTAAAAAAAGATAAGTTTTGACCTTGCTTTAAATTTCATTTGAAAAAAAGCATACTTCTGTTGTACTAACAGTCTACGCCTTAAAATTGGCTATTGAAAGTATCAAAAGGGCAATGGAGCTGGACAATACCAAGTTTCTTCTTTTCCTTGCTGCAATGTATCAAGTACTACTAGACCTCCTATTATGAGAGAAAAGGCCCTCTTTATCACAATTTAGAAGTAAAATGCCCTAAATATCACAAATTGAAAAAAAAGGCCCTTACTATCACGAATAAACGTAACTTACAATGGCGTTTCCACTAACGCATTGGCGTCAGGCGTTGGTCTACTCTGTTTATATATTTTTTTTTAAAAGGTACCAAACGCAAGAAAAAGTTGCGTTGCTTGAAAACGAATTATGAAATAGCGTGCCATAATGCTTTTGTCCGAAGCAACGCTGAGATAAATTGATGGGTCTCCTCTTTAATTAAAAAATTGAATATTTTAATGAATTTAATTGTCAAATTTTTAAATTATGGATTTAGAAATATTCAATTTTTAAATTTTATTTGTATTCAATTTTTTAATTAAAATTTTTAAATTTAAAAAATACAATTTTAATTAAATTTAGAGTCTTAACAATTAACTTTTTGGGTTCACCGTTTCCATTTTGGGTTTAGAATATTCAGAACAACGAATAAACCGTATACGAACTTAGGGTTTGGGGTTTAGGGTTGTAACTTATCCTGATTTTTAAACGCGTTAGCGTTTAAAATCAGGCCTAACGCGTTTAAAAATCAGGCCGCCGGATTCAATTTTTTAATAAAAATTTTAAATTTAAAAAATTCAATTTTAATTAAATGTAGGGGTTCAACAATTAACTTTTGCGGTTCAATGTTTTCATTTTGGGTTTAGAATATTCAGAATAGCGAATAAACCGTATACGAACTTAGGGTTTAGGGCTATACCCTAAACCCTAACTTATCCTGATTCAGGACGCCGGATTCAATTTTTTTATTAAAATTTTTAAAATAAAATTTTAATTAAATTTAGGGGTTCAACAATTAACTTTTGGGATTCAACGTTTCCATTTTGGGTTTTAGAAATATTCAGAACGACGAATAAACCGTATACGAACTTAGGGTTCCCTAACTTATCCTGATTTTTAAAAAATCGGGTTCAGGCCGCCGGATTCAAATTTTTATTTAAATTTTTTAAATTTTATTTTTATTTTTTTGGAGTTTCAATAGTTAACCTTTGGGATTCAACATTTACATTTTGGATTTAGAAATATTGTTATGTTTTGCGTTACTTATATTGTTTTTTTAAAAAAATATTGTGTTTATATCTTTCCAAAAAAAAGAGAGGAGACCCAGCAATAACTCCACATTATCTTGCGTTGCTAGTGTAAACGGAAGTTTAATAAGCGTTCCTGGTGTCAGGAACGATATTATATGTGGGCCATGTGGCATTTAAGTTTTGGAGGTACTGGACAAAGATAAACAAGCAAGACGCCATTGTGTTGCTATGGCAACGTTTGTTTAACATGCGTTACATTGTGATATTAAGGGCCATAATTTCAGCTTGTGATATTTAGGGCATTATTTTCTGAAATTGTGATGTAAAGGGCCAACACCCTATTATAATGACATATGCAAGACTCCACTATAAGGGTAACAAAGGAAAAGCACATTGAAACTCTGTTAGCATGGAGATTGGGGGACAAATTAGTTTTGCAGGGAGGAATATTATTAAAAGGGGGTGGGGAAAAAAAGGGATTAGCTGTTGTCATTTTGTTCACCCAATTTCTGGTAAAAAGAGTATCTGAGCCACATGAATTGCTTAGCTATATTGTTTAGTCTTGTCCTTTTATTTTGTTAGCAAGTGGAATCAACTTGCTTGTTTGTTTGTGATTATTTAACTGTTTCAGCTATCAAATGTGTTATCCAAAACATTTCCTGCACTAGTTCATACGTACACTTTCTTTGTAATATGTTGCTGACTTATATAAACTTGAGAGATCCTCGAGTATTTAACACAGTTGATGCTGATCAATTAACATTTGACTTGGGTGTGACTTTGTCGTCATGGTGTAGCAAAAAACCTACAAAACCCAACTTTTCGATAAGCGGGTCAATGGTCCTTGAAAGGATGACGTCCAGTTCTTTGTTCCAAGCCCCCGGAAGGCCAAACTTAGGTTAAATTCTAAAGTTACTTCACAACTAACGACCTTACAAGAATAAAATTCTATCATAACAAAAATAATTGATATATGAACTAAGAATAGGATAAATAAACAGAATCTTAGAATTTTTCTTTGTATTTTTTTTGCTCCAGTGAAATGTCCAAGGCTGAGTAGCCAGCCAATGACTAGAAGATTGTATTTAAATTTGGTATATTTAATCTTTTTTAGTAGTCCAAACATGATAAAATTTGTAGTGTATGCATCATTGTTAAGTTTAGTGTATTCATGTACATTGATGATAATTATTGATGATTTTTTTGAAAAGTAATGGATGATTACCGTCTTACTCTTCATCTTTAGGCGATATACCTGTACGGTTTTTCAATTTCATTATTTATCGATGATGGTGAGAGCAGAAGTCGGGTCAAATGGGGATTGTGGGTCATCCACAAGCTACTACTTACTGCAGTTTATGGTATCATACTCTTTATGTATAACTCAGATTGGAGAGAGAGATTACCTGGTATGTTATTTCTCTTTATTATCATTTGTTTCTAGTCTGTGATATTTTAGCAGTCTATGTGATTAGTTATTTGTCCTACAGAAGTCCAGAGGTTTGACAACTCCGTACTCTGTTTATAGTTTACATTATCTACTGTTTGTTTTTGTTTTTTGCACATTCCTTACATTCATTAATTCATTCTACTTCGGCAGTTTCGTGTAATATGATTGCTTTCTTATTTTACAGCAAGACCAGCTTTTTACAAGTATGCTACCATCATGTTTTGCTTAAATGTGACGGCATCAGTAGCTTGTCTTTTGCTGGCTGGACATGGTGCTTCATTTGGAGCCTGGTAATCTAGAAACTAGTAATGTTAGGCAAATGTTTTCATTTTTTACAACTTGGTTTCATCTGATAAATTATTCATTTTTCTTTTTCGACAGGTTGTATGGTTTTACTACTGTTTGCTACCATGCCTTGTACCTCCCGCTGCTATATGTCACATTTCTGGCAGACTTCTTTGAGGTCATTGGATGTCTTTGTCTTTTGAAACTATATTATTTCCTTCTACTTAGCTAGTTTTTGTGTTTATTAGTCTCATCCTTATAAAGACGTGTGTCGAACCTTGATGAATGTATTTTGTTGATTGTAGGAGGATGCTCTGAATCTGGAGAGTGTTTATTATTCCGAAATGAAAGATGCTGGCTTCTTTGACGCTGATTGGGAGTTATAATGACAATAAGCCAAACAATAGAACTTAATGTGGTACATTGTGTATATAAAAATATGATTACACGAAAATTGTTAGTCTTGATTCCTCCCTTTATTCTTACTGGTTTGTGCTTTACCAGTTAACCAGTTTCATCAAACCATGTTTTTCGGCACCTGAAAAAATGTTGTTTATTGCAATGTAATACAAGACTTAGCTGAGTTTTAGATGTGATAGCAGAAATTCTAGGTTGTTTCAGGTTTTCTTCTTTATACTATCGCAATATGGCAAGTTTTTGTCTTTGTTGGAAAAGAAAATGCTTCTCTCACTCGATTATTGTCAATATTTTTGTTTTTCTTTTCTTGAACAGTTGCAGAGATACGAGACAGTTTTTTTCTTTTTTCATGCACTCACTATTAGTTGGACCTGGCGTTCATTAAATCAATCAATTAAAACAATTACCAATTAATAAATGAATTACAGGAAGTCTGTGAGTAATTTGTATTTAACTTTCTTTGGAAAACAAATCGTACTTCATTCAGACCAACGATGAAACATTTAAGGTCCTGTTTGACAATTATCTGATAGCTGTTAGTTGATAGCGGATTGAATTAGCTGTTTTGACTAACGGATTGAATTAGCTGTTTTGACTAGCGGATTGAAATTAGCTGTTTTTTTTTTTGACAAAATGCAGAAGATTATATTACTGAAACAAACCAATAAAATAGCGGGACAAACCCCCGACTATCAATACGATCAGGTTGAAAAACAAATATATTGTTTGCTGATCGTTTAACAAACTGAACTTAAAAGTTCTTGAAGCTAAGAACAAGTTTGAAAATATCCGAAACGATCCAAATTGCTCCAACATCCCTGAAAGCAGCGGTACTACAATTGACCACATCACGTAAGATCCGTTGATACCCCAGTGTTCGGAAGCCTCAGTTCCATAAATTAGAGGAACGACACTCCAGCTATCTACATGCCAGATACCAGCTATAGACATGTCGAAAGTGGGAACCCCCAAAGGCTGAGCAATACCCCAGCTATCTACATGCCGAATACCAGCTATAGACATGCCGAAAGTGAAAATAAGATGACGAACAATCTTTAGTTGTGAGTGGTGAGCTCTTGCAATAATCGTTAACTTGCCAGCTTCGATGCGGAATTTTCGGATCCCCCAAAATATCAGCAAAATTACTCTCAGCAGATACATACAAGCAAATACCAACATACAAACAAAACTCGCCACACAGGCGAGACGAAAAAACAAGCCAAAAGGCGAGACGAAGATCCAAAATCAAAGTTCTCGGAATAACACCAAATTTTGGTATGATGTTAAGAAGGAGAAATGGAATCTCAAGGTATTTTTTATTTTCAGAAATTAGCTCTAGATCGGAACAGATCTGAGAAAATTCGAAGGAATTTTCGGAGCTTTATTGAAGAAAAAGCTGTGATAATTGAAGGGGGGAAGGGGGACGAAGATGGAAGAAGAAGGCAGGGGCGGCGGGGGAGAGGGGGTCGGCGGGGGGAGGGGGTTACTCGACTCTCATGAGAGAGAAGAGAGCTTTGGATAGGAAAAAACAAGTTAATTACTTCTCTCCTTTGGATAACTTTTTCTAATTACAATTAACAACTTTTTGAAATTAGCTGTTTTGAATAAAAGTGTTTGGTAAATAGCTTTTTGAATAACTTTTTGTGACACATAGCAAATCTCTAATTTCAAAATTAGCTTTTTGATCCCAAACCTCTAACTCAAACCTCTAACAACCAAACATTCACATTAGAGATTTCATTTGGTTAAACCTCTAATCTACCCCCAAAACTCTAATTTACAAACACCCCCTTAGACTGCAATTTGTGCAAACCGATACTTGACTAGAAATAGACATCTGAGCTCTTGGGATACCCATCATACTCCAGTTTCACATTCAAAGTAGCGCAAACAGCTATAAACTTCAATCTCAAACTCTCCACAGGATGAGTAGCTAACTCGTCCTCAGGATCGTTAAACGGGTACTTATTCTCCAAAATTTTAAACTTTTTTCTCCAAAATTTTAAGCTTTTCACTCCACCACTACAACATCAACAACAATTCCATAAGGTTCTGTCTTCAAGTTTTAGCAGATGGTACAAAATTACTTTTTAAAGAGAATTTTGTACTGATAGAGTGTGTTTTACATATATTTTATAGGATTTTATTCCCACATTTACGGTGCTTTTGCGAATAATCGTGTTGATTTAATGAGTTTTATTGGAGTTTATTGCAGGAAATAAATAATTGCCAAGTTGAAAGAAATCGAGCATTATTCAGTGATTTATGTGATTTTTAGTTCGAGAATTTGATTTGGTGAATTTACGAGAAGAAATGAATAAATTTTGGTTCGTTGCTAAACAATTTTTGGCGCCGCTGCCGGGGACAAAGCAGTGATAGATTAGTTAATTTTTGAGTTAGTTTGGCCAAGTTGTTTAGTTGTGTTGCTTCGACTATTATTCTTGTTCTGTTTGATCTTTGCTTGTGGTTTTTCTTGTTTCTTGTAAAATTGATTTTCAGATTCCTATAACAAGAAATTAAGCGAGTGAAGAGAGGAGCAAGAAGAAAGCATGGAGGCATTGATTGAGACTATGCAGGCATTATCTGAAAAGATCGATGAAGTAGAGTCAAGAAATTCTTATTTGGTTGCTACATGTGATGTTTGCGGTATACAGGGACACATTCAAATTTTTTGCCAATATAACACCCCTTATTACCCAAGCCAAGCACAATATTGGGATAATAATTTTCATTACAATGCCCATTACAACTCTGACCAAGGACCACAGTATAATCCTTATTGTGAGACATACACTTCTAGTTGGGAAAATTATTCTGATTTTTCCTACCAAGACAATCCACCTCAGCCACCACAGAAATCCAACTTGGAAAATCTTTTGGAAGGAGTTATTGTTGCACAGCTGAACAAGAATGAAGAGGTTGAGACAAGTCTTAATGAGTTGAAAACTCAAGGTAAGTTGATTGAAAATTCAATTGCTCAACTAGCTCAAGAGGTAACTGAATTCGTTGAGAGGCGCTCTCAATTGGAGGAAATACCAATGAGTCAATTTGATGATGCAACTTTGTGGAGTGGTAAGGAGTTCGAAGAGTCACCAAACGAGGTTAGTAATAGTGAGCTAATTTTTGATGATTATGATGATTTTGAAAATATCACTCTTATTGACCCATATGCTTCTCAAGAAATTAATTTATGTGAAAACTCATTTGATAGAAATGATGTTGATTTCTTAGATGACTCTCTTTGCATGCTATTTGTCGAGGATGATAGTATGGTTGTGGAAGATATAAATTTGAATAAGGATATTGTGAATCCAATTGTGGTAGATGAGAAAGAACCGAATTTGGATACGCTTGACTTGAACAATGCTAAGATTGAGAATGTGTATATGCCTTTTGTAGACCCGATTTGGGAAGGATTTGTGAAAAGTAGTCATAAATGTTTTGATGCGGATTTTGCTAAATATTTTCACATCCCGAAATTTCGTGAGCATCACATGAGTCTCGCATGCCAATTTATGTATCTTCTTGGTTATCTAATTGGTGCTCACATCATTAGATTAATTCAAATTAGGAGATATGTACATCTATATGCTTTTTCTCCAGGATAATTGTCAACAGGCGTCGGGCTAACGACGTTAAACAAATGCGCTTCTTGGGAGGCAACCCATGAGTTTTTTTTTTAGCTTAGATATTTTTATTTTTATTTGTTTACTCCCACAAGGTACCTTAATGAATTTGGTGTGAAGTGTTTCAGGAACATAAAGAATTTTTGCAGGTTGATACTATTATGACCAGATTTTAGCAATTCTTTTCTGGACAGACACGTCATGCTGCGGCATAAGGGGAGTATTTCTTTCCTTCTTTTATATATTGGAATTGTTTAGCTAGCGTGCCATTGCGGACATTGCCACATTTAAGTGTGGGGATGTGCTTTGTTGTAGTAGCATATCAGTAGTATAAAAAAAAATTAAAATGAAAAATACCAAAAATAATTCTAGCCATGCAATTTGATTAGTTGTTGTATTTTGCTAAATACACCCATGCATGCGTAGGAATCTTGTGTTTATGGATGCTTTTGATTGAGAAGTGATATGTGATGTTTTTGTGCACACACGTACACCAGCAAGTAGAAACTAGTAGACTTATTGAATGTGCTAAATGATTAGAATGACATGAATATGTGCAAGGTAATTTGGTCTATATGCTTTAAATACAAGTAGGTGCGTTAGAAGAGATTGATTTGGGATTGATTATGTTTTGTCACACCAAGTGAGTTTTGAGCCTATATGCATATCAATTGCATGATTTTTCGTTTGCTTGAGTGTCTACATGTTGTTTGCATTGCTAGTACTTGCTTGAAGTCTTTCTTAAGATGCATGACATTAATTGATGATAAGATGATAAAGGCAATTAGGTATAACCTCATATTTCCCATATTTCCAAACCATTTATACATGATCCATTAGTTAACCCTTTGAGCCTAATCCTATTCTTTCGGTGACACACCATGTACTTGCCTATATCCTATTCTTGTATTGGCCTTACAGTAATTTTTGAACCCAATTGTCAAGGGCTAGTATTGTTCGTAAGGGAGTGATAAGGTGTGTATAAAAGGGGGGTTTTATTGATGATCATAACTTTGGGGGAATATTTGGGGTTTGGTTCATAGCTTGTTAGTCGAAGTTTGAAATCATATTTACGGGATCGTTGTTCTTGCAATTATTTTGCTCTCTTGAAAAAAAAAGAAAAAAAATAAATAAATATGAGAGCATTCTTATCTTTTGTGATCCTACTTTGATTCGATTAGTCAAGTTGTTTATAAATAAAAGTTCAAGTGTGGGGATGAAAGTATGGGAGTTGTTTGAATTTTATTGTCAGGTACTAGCTTTTGACTTAACCTTCTTTGGCTTTCTTGACATACCCTGTCCCTAGCCCCGTTACAACCTTAACAAAGACCTTTTGATTGTCATTGATGATGTATGTTGCGTTAAAGGTTAGATTGATAACAAGGACGAAGCATGTTTATGATATTGTTGGAGTTGAGTGAAACACTTACCCTTGTTTTGAGTGAATATTCTTTGTGAGTGAACGGTGAGTTTTTGCTTTTGCATAGGATATCCCAGGTTGTGTCTCAAGATGTGCTCTTGTGTGCTTAGCATGTTTACCAACCTATTCTTACATTTGACATGAATTTCTATGATTTTATGCATCTTCTTTGAGTAGACTATGTGGATACTTGCACTTTAGACACCAAGGCATTGCATTTTCATTTTGATTCTTAAGCTGATGTGGCATGAGAGGACTTGTGTGTGTGGTGTTGTGTTAGCATTAATCTTTTGCATGAGCTAGATGAATTTTGTGGGTATATTCACTATAAACCCTCACGGGACCTTACTCGTCCACTAGGGCTACCTAGGGGTTTAAAGGACTTGTTGCATATGTTAAATGCAACCGTGATCACCTACGGAAGTGGTACTAATTAGTTAGTTTAGTGTATTATTTTAGTTTGCACGAGGACGCGCAAAGTGCGCAAGATTTAGAGCAGCTGCGCGGTTGAAGCATGCGCAGTAGCCCCTCCAGGAGCGCTCCAGCGCGTCACGCATTGCAGAATGGCGCAGCAGCGCTGCTTTTAGCGCAAGGGCGCATGAGGGTCTAGCGCAACAGCGCTTGAAGTAGAGCAGGTGCGCCTCACAGTTCCTGACTTCCTGTCCTGTGCGCGAGTCTTTTGCAGAAAAAAATAAAAGAATCAGTTTCGTTTGTTTCCAATTTATAATATAATTGTAATATATTAGTTTGGGCCTAAATTATTGTTGGGTCAACTATTTAAGTCTTGTAAACACCCTATATAAACACATCTAGGGTTTAGAATTAGGGATCAAAACATTATTATTCATTAGACACAACTCTTGTACATAACTTGTATATTCTAGTATAGAGAGATTGGAGATAGCTTTTCACTTTTCTTTGGAGATTGAAGGTTTTTCTCTATTCTTTATAATATTATGTGTTCATATTATATCTCTTGTTTTGTTAATTCAATTATGTATGAGTAGATAATTAATCTAGGGTTAAGTAGAACCCTAGTTATGATTGATGTGTGATTTTCCCAATTCCCCCAATTTGATTGTTTAATTGCTCTTGCTTATTGAGTTGTTTTAATTAGCAATTACAAATCAGACGTGATTATGTTTATTGTTTGAACCATTGTCTATTTATCAACGAGAGTTGGATTTAGATGGTTGTGATTTATCCAATGAGGACATGAACTTCTCCATGAGAATAGGTAGAACGGATTGTTAGGAAGTTAGGGTGCTGTGATTAATGTCTCTAAATTGCATGATACCATGAGAATAGGCTTGATTGTATTTTAGAGAAGCCATTAATACTCGAGAGAGGTTATTGGTAATTTATAGGGCGCACCTTTCCTGTTGAGTATTATACGATTGATTGGGGAGGGAATTCACGATTGCATTAATTCATGCTAGTGGGGATACTTAATTCTGAAAGTTTTAGTTAATTGATTAATTGAATTAGTATAAAATTAGTTTAATAATCTTTGATATTTTATTGTGTTACTTGCTTGGCTGAATTGAATCGAGAACAACTGGTGATTGACACGTTTGTCTCTGTGGGATCGACTCTGACTTACCCTACTACATAGTTAGAAGGATTTGTTAGATATTATTATTTGATAGGCACGTGACAGCCTTGTCATGTACCATTCATGTAATTGACAATTATTGACATTGATAAACACCTAAAAGCAATTTGACTATAATTCAGTTCTAAGAATATTTTTTTTTGCTAAATAGTTCTAAGAAAACTAATAAATTCGAAAAAATATATTTTTTTTGCGAAACTTAATTCATTTAAAAATACTAATTTATTATCGGTGCGATGAATGGGTTGATTTTAATATAATATAATTTTTTTCCTAGCATTAAATAACATCTAAATGGCATCTTAATTAGTCATTAATTATACCTATTAAATATATAATTAATTTACTTTATTTTTTTTCAAGAAACAAGATATAAAATTTACTTTTTTATTTATTTGAAATATTAGAAAATTTTAATTGAGCATTATAATTATTATTAAATATAAAAATATTAAGATTATTTTTTGGTAAAATGACAATTTAAAATTGTTTACATTTCATCATTTTCTATTCTATATTTAAACTCACCGCATGTTCTTTTGATACAAGACGAACTTAACTTCTCCGGCAATCATTTTTATAGTAAGTAAATAGATCTTTCTATTAATATCTAGAATTTGTAAAAAAATAATACTGACATATATTTACTGTTGCTCATGAATAAATTACACATGGGTTTTGACCAAACCATAATGAAGTTATACACACGTTATTTCATTATATTATTCAAAATAAAATTATTATAAATAAATAAGTTTTTACACTATTATTGAACATGTATTTGATATATGTTGACGGAGGAATTTGGTAACAACAAAGTTTGAGATTCGTCGTCGGAATCTAGAATTTGTAAATAAATAATACTGACATATATTTACTGTTGCTCATGAATAAATTACACATGGGTTTTGACCAAACCATAATGAAGTTATACGCACGTTATTTCATTATATTATTCAAAATAAAATTATTATAAATAAATAAGTTTTTACACTATTATTGAACATGTATTTGATATGTGTTGACGGAAGAATTTGGTAACAACAAAGTTTGAGATTCGTCGCCGGAATCAAGATCTATGACGGTGGCTCTTCGTCGGAAAAGTCGTCGGAGTGTGGTGGCTGTGATGAATTGGGGGCTGAGATTGAGAGGGTTTTTTGGTGGTGGCTCGTAGAGCTCTTCGCTTCCATCCTCCTCAATTTGCCTACGTACCTCTATATTTATAGAGGATCAAGCTCACGTAGTTCTTGGAGAGCAAGAAACCCAATTGGGCTTGGATTGACGAACTAGCTTCCGGAATGTTCTACTATGAGGCCTAACCACAAAAGCCCAAGGCTCGCCCATGAACTTTGGACTTCACAGATAAGGAAACTTCCTCCGTCGAGGACTAGTCCTATCCGCTACCAGCTATTTCCTTATTTCATGGACGCAGGTATAGCCATGGTTTACCCCAAGTCCAGAACGCATCCCTGTCCCCCGAATGAGAAGCACCCACCAGATAGCAGGACAGGTGATCCAGAGCTTTTGGGTGCAAAGTGCAGGATTACTCCAAAGTTCCCCAATGAGAGCGCGCCCATTGGCTACAGGAACATAGCTCCCAAAGCACACATCAGAAAGTTCCCATCTTTTCACCTTAGGGCGCGCCCTTTGTGTCTAAGATGGGTCCTTATATCCAGGCATACCCCTGGAGGCCTTCTGCGACGGACATCCCCCTCCTGAGATACGACAGGAGGGAATTCTTCAATAATCTTTGTATAACCTGTTGATAATTGTCTTCACTCTGCCTTTATGCTTCTCAGGGCGCGCCCTCCACATATAGGAAGTGAGGGCGCGTCCTCCTTCTCCAAATCTTTATCAAAACCCTAATTTATCCTGAAAATCCCCAAATTGAACCTGTATCTGACCCGAATCCATTTTAGAATACCCGAACCGAATTTTGGGCATAACAACTACCTCCAATTCCATGTAAAATCAAAGATGAAGTATGGAATTTCAATCTTAAACAACACCAAAAATTTTGTAGCTTTACTTCTCCAGGGCACGTCCTCATTCCTCTTATCTTCAAGATTCTATGCGAAGAGCGCGTCCTTAATTTCTTCAATCCAAAATTTTTTCTCCTAGACAACTCTAGTTTTGATTTCTTCATAGAGGAATAACACAAAATCACCACATCTCTAAGCTTACATGAGCTAACTCGGCGTAAGAAACAAGAGATATTATGCACAAGTGTAAACCTCTCACAGGGCTCGCACTAAAGCTAAATATATACATATATATTACAAAGGGCGCACCTTATGATATTAAGGCGTACGGATCTCTTCAACTGTCGTCCACATACACTTCCATGGTCTTTTCAAGCAAATCTTTGAACATCATGTCCATCAATCCTTGACAAGTTCCCTCCGCATTAATCAAGCCAAAGGGCATTCCAATGTGGCAGTAAAATCCTCTATCCTGCTGTTGTATCTACCAACTGATCAATTCGAGGAAGAGGAGAATTATCCTCAGGGCAAGCCTTGTTCAGATCAGTGAAATCTACACAAGTCCTCCATTTCCTATTAGGCTTCTTAACGAGAACCGGGTTAGCTAACCACTCTGGGTAGTAAGACTCTTTAATCAAGCCAACATTTAACAATCTATCAACTTATTCCTTCAATGCAATAGCTCTTCCTCACTTATCAGACGTTGTTTTTGCCTTATACCCTTCATGTTAGGATCTATATTCAAGTGATGACACATGATCTTTGGGTCACTTCCCATCATATCATCATGACTCCAAAAAACATCTGAATCCCTAGCATCCGCCAAAACTAAGATTGTATCTTCTGTTGAACTAGTCTTTTCCACCGATTGAGGCGTTCTTGAATCAAAATCAAAATCAAAACTTCGAGGGGTCTTCAATCGATGCTTCATCCTTGAAGGGCGCGTCCTCTTTAAGAGGGAAATCTTCCTCAACAAGGGAATTTGCCAGGCCTTCCAAAAACATTCTTCTTCCCACGATATGCTTACCTCTATTACTAATTGATTTGATATCATCAGAATTTTCTTCTTCAAGCTCTTCTATAATCCCTTCTTGAAAGTCATCAAAGTCGAGTTATCAGAGGGCGCACCCTCTGGGTGGACGCTTCCTCATCTTCTGGTTCTTGAATGAAATGATGAACCTAAATTTCTCCCTTGATGTTCATGATTCCTTCATAGCTTCTTTCAATGAGGGCGCACCATCCATCTCTCTATCTCCTGAAACCTTCATTTTCTTCAACAAAGGGCGCCCTACTAGGTCATCGTGAACTGATTCCTGACCCAAAACCATGAATTCCATCATCTGAGTCATTGGGAGAGAACCTTCTCCAAGAGTTTCGGTAACTTGATTGCACCCATCATTTTGATAGCTTCTACTAAAAACCATAAATTTATGCATTCTCTGCTACCATTTCTTTGTCTAGAAGCCACACATTCTTGTAGGTATTGTAATATAGAATATTCCCCGAACTTCCATTGCCCGAATCTGAAGAACACATGCCTCATCTTCAGTACAAATGATATCTACACATTCCCCCTTAAACAATTCAGGTGGCCATAACTCCATACTATTCACATCGGTGTGAGGTATATCTTGCCTCTCAAACATATCTCTCCAAAGCATTGTTGCTATCACCCCCCCAAGTGATGTCCTCCAAAGATAGTGTATACTTCCTTCCTTGACAAATTTCTTCTCCTCAATTTTGTCCTCATCACGGAGGGCCCCTTCTTCACAGGATTCTCCTTATGCTTTTTGACTTCTCTGACAATCCAATCGGTCAAGTATCCTTCTTTGATTAGATCTTTAATTTCATCCTTCAGCTGACGACATTCATGAGTATTGTGACTTGTTGACTCATAGTACTCACAGTGCTTCTTCTTATCCTTGCTTTTCCAGGCAGATAGAGGAGCCGTCTTCTTAAAAATCCCTTTATTCTTGTTCGTCTCAAAGATGTGTTCAATCGAAGCCGCCAACGGAGTGTAATTATTTGTCCTTTGATCATAAGAATACTAGTTGCATTTACGCTGTTAGCATCGATTCCGGTACGATATACAGGACTTGTAATCTTCCCCTTAGCATTCCCGGAGCTTCTGTCTTCCGATTTTCTACCAAGGATTACTCCACCATCTTAAAAGATTCAGCCTGTGCAAAAACATCAACCAAAATAGCTGAATCCCTTTCTTGGAGATGCTTCCAGAAATCCGTCTCTACTTGCAAACCAGCTATCAAGAAACTCTTAAGTGTCTCATCGGTTGTTCCTCTAACCAAAGCGGATTCTGCATTGACTCTTTTGAAGTAAGATTGAAGACTTTCTCCTTCTTTCTGCTTGATGTTGGACAGAGTTGTAACGGGAGGAGCATACTTCACTGCTGCTTGGAACTTGGCTAAGAACAAAGTCCTTATCGTCTCCCAATAGGTAATCACTCTAGATCCAAGCTTTTGAAACCATTGCTAAGCATTCTCACTGAAAGTTGTTGCTAGCAGACGACATCTAGCCAGTCAGTTACTTGGTAAACATCCATCTCAATGTCAAAGCATCCTAAGAACTCCACAGGGTCTGTATTTTCATGAAAACGTAGATCATTGTTCATAGATTTATATCCTGTAGGGAGCTGTGCCTCTCTAACCTCTGTTGAAAATGGAGAAGGAGTTTGTGTCGTAGTAGATATCCTTCCTCCATCCAAGTGAGAAAGAAGCCTCTTCAAGTCAATGACATTAAAGATGCCCACACTTGAGTATAATTTGAGTACCCCCTAGGGGTAGAGGTTGAGACGTCGTCTGAGCATTTCCTGGAACTCCGGCATGAAGTTGTGTGAGAATTACCTCTTGAGTATAAGTTTGTTCCTTTTGACCTTGAGCTTGTGGATTTCCTTCAATCTGTGGATTCCCTTGAGGTCGTGGATTTCCCTGAGAAACTCCTTGATGCTTTACTTTAGAAGGAGGGCACGCCCTCGACCTCACTTCACTAGAAGTCCTTGAAGAAATTTGAGTGATGCGAGGAGCTCTACCTCCTGAGGGCGCGTCCTCTTTATTGTGAAGTCACCTCTCTCCTTGATACTTCTTCATCCTCTAATCTTCATGATCTCAGCTACTTCTTCTTCCAGCATCACCTTGAGGAGGGGCTTGTTCATATCCAAGGGGCCTCGACCTGCAATCAGGGGGCGCGCGCTGTGGATCACGGGGCCTCGATTAATCCAAGTGCTTTTCCTTCTTTTGATGCTCAAGGAGTACCATTCTTAAATTGTCGTCATTAAGCCTTACACCTAGGCGTTCCTTCAAGCTAGCAAAATCTCTATTTTCCCTATCAATCCTCTCTTTGTCACGTTATATTTGAACAGCCGACATCCTACAATGACGAACTTCTCCATTAGGATGTTCAACAACAAGGGCTCCTTCTTCAAAATAATCCATCCTTCAAGGAGTCACCAGTTGAAACCTCCTATCTTGCACATCCTCCCCTCCTCAAGAGCTTCCTTTGACCAAGATACTACTATCAAGTGGATTGATGACTTCAGAATTCAGGAAGCTGCAACCATCAAATCTAAGAGGATTGCACTGGGGCTTCAAAAGGCTGTTGAGATGAAGGGCGCATTCTCAAAAGTGGGAAGACTTTTGCGATCGGCCGAAATCCCAACTCCACCTATTAAAGACAATGGTGAGAGCAATTCTTACTCAAATATGGAGGAGACTTCTACCAAGGTAAATGCTTTCAATCCTCCAACAGACCCCGAGCATGGCGAGTCCTACCGGCACAATCTTGCATTCTCGAAAAAGTTGAAAATTTCGCTCAACTAAGACTAGGGAAAGTGTACATGGACTACCCTTCTAGACTAGGAGGTAATTAGTTTACCTTATAGTCTACTATTCAGGCATCACCCTACTTCGATCAATTACTGGTATAACGAGGAACCAGAGCATCATCCTATTGATAGTGGGGTCATAAACCTCACCCTAAAACGTTTTACAAAACGGTAGTGAGCACTCTCCGGTCACGAGCTATTCCAAATCTCATCCCATGAAGGGGCATCTCAATGTGAGGCATCTCACTAGGAGGCATCCTATGAAGAGCATCTCACGAAGAGGCATCTCACTAGGAGGCATCCATTAAAGGGCATCTCACGAAGAGGCATCTCACTAGGAGGCATCCATTAAAGGGGAGGTGCATCAGTACTACCCCCAGCATCAGTATATCATTCCTTGAAGATCATCTCTTAACGAGGCATCCCAAGAGGGGAATTTTAAGAGAGAGCCGTTGGAGTTGCTGAGGACGTGCCCTGTTGCTTAGGGTGCGCCCTATGAGGTCGAGGGCAATGACAAAGTCTCTTCTAGTCCAGATGAATGTCATTCTTATGTAGAGGGGCTCGCTCATGACCTTGGGGCCTCAACCTGCCTATCAGGGGGCACGCTCTAAGATTCATGGGGCCGCACATTAATACAATTTTCTTCAAGCAAAAGATATGCCATGGATCGTTGCGATCATACTTGCAGACGAAGCCACAACATGAGGTTGATAAGCTAGGGCGCGCATTGATGCCTATCATTCAGGTCATTGTAGATACGAGGGTGCGTACTCTGTAGCAAAGTATTGTTTCTTCATAGAGGGGCTCGCTCACGACCTTGGGTGCGTACTCAACTTCTTTACTTCTGGAGTCCAAGCAGTAAATTATCCTCGTAGATATTGGAGTCCGCTTGAGCATTTGCATCTTTCTCTGAGGGCGCGCCCTAACCAGAAAGGTCTTCTAATAAGAAAGTTCCTTGAGGGCGCGTCCTATGTCGGAGGATTTTCCTGAAGTCGTGAATTTTCTTGAAGCTGAGTCCTGATGTAGAGCATTTCCTCGGGGTTGAGGATTCTCACCCTATCTTCAACTAGCCGTACTATGAGAAATCAAGAGAACAGTCGTAGGGCCATTCCTCACTTGGTGACTAAGCCAAACAATGTCATTCCCACTTCTTTGGATTCATTATCTTCCAACGAAATCTTCAAAGCAGGCTCTCTCATGTCCAAGGGGCCTCGACCTGTGATCAGGGGGCATGCACTGTGGATCACGACCTCGAGGAAGGGCTCGCTCATGTCCAAGGGGCCTCAACCTATAATCAGGGGGCACGCGCTATGGATCACGGGGCCACGATTCCAAATTCTCTATTTTCTAGCTAGGTAAACACCTATAGGCTTTCTCATCAGGAAAACCCCTGGAGGCCTTCACATCAGGCAAACCCCTGGATGCCTTCACATCAGGCAAACCCCTGTAGGCCTTCTCACCAGGCAAACCCCCATAACTTTATACAACCAATAAATATATAGAACAAAATTAGAGGTTGTATTAGCAAAACTCACCATTTGCAGTTTTCTCTTCTATATCATCTTCCATGGGTGCGCCCTGTGGCACGCCCTGACAGTGCGCCCTTGATAAGAGATGCTGCACCTTTTAGAAAATCTTTGAGGCTTCTATTGACGTGACCTCCTCCAAACTGGAATGTGGCGCTCCACAAATTCTTGAGATCTGAATGAGGCGTTCTGGAGATGTGGAGATGTGTTCAACCATTGAATTCTCCTAGAAGTTGGAAATCATCTGAGCCTCAACTACCACCCTCAGGGCACGCCCTGAGAGTCCTTGGGGATTCTCTTTCACCATCTTCTTCCTACAAAAGTTCAAGAAATAAATAATAGAATTCACAACAAAATAAGTCAAGGGTTACCTTGAAGGCGCATCCTGATAGTGAGGGCACGTCCTGATGGTGAGGACGAGTTCCTGATAATTGCGCCTCTTCCCTAGAACATCCTTCTTCAAATCATATTTGAAATCGCCCCTTGGAAAACCTAGTTCAACGCCGCTGATCAGAAACCTCCACCTTTGAACATACCCGGAACCATCTTTTTGCAACAACAACCTGAAAATCAGTTCTAGAACCATCTTTGACATCACAATCGCCTTCGGATCTTGTTCAACCCCCCTGCCAGAAATCGCCATCCTTGGATCTTCTCCGTTGCTGTAGATCTGCAACCCTATCGAGGGCTATTCCTTAGATCTTGCTTGTCGCTTCATAAGAACCTTCATCATGGTGAGAAATCCATCCTCCTTGGATTATGATCTCGATTAGTAGCCTTCCTTCTCCGAATAGGATGTGGATTTCATCCTAAACCAATTTTCAATAGGTTTCCTAAACCAAGTAGAATTCTTCATTGAAAATTTGTAGTTGTCTTTTCTCTCCAGTTTCGGACTGATTCCAACAAAATTCTTCAGATTATAACACCTTTGGGTTATCGAGAATTTAATAAGCTTCGCGTGGGTTGTAAAATCATCCAAATCTGACTTCTAGAACTCAAGATATGACCCAAACAGTGTAGGTAGCGTGTGCAGCACAATACATACGATTTTTCATATATTTTAACTCCAAGATCGATGACCCATCATCAATTAAGCCATACTTGAGACATATCTTTCAAACCATGATGAGAATCGTAACCTGTTGAATGCATTAAAACCTTAGATTTGGTGTAACATCTTTCCTCCTAAGATGTAGATCTTGATTGGCGCCCCTCCTTCTAGCGCCAATTTGTTGACGGAGGAATTTGGTAACAACAAAGTTTGAGGTTCGTCGCTGGAATCAAGATCTATAACGATGGCTCTTCACCGGAAAAGTCGTCGGAGTGTGGTGGCTGTGATGAATTGGGGGCTGAGATTGAGAGGGGTTTTTGGTGGTGGCTCGTAGAGCTCTTCGCTTCCATCCCCCTTAATTTGCCTACGTACCTCTATATTTATAGAGGATCAAGCCCACGTAGTTCTTGGAGAGCAAGAAACCCAATTGGGCTTGGATTGACGAACTAGCTTCCGGAATTTTCCACTATGAGGCCTAACCACAAAGGCCCAAGGCTCGTCCATGAACTTTGGACTTCACAGATAAGGAAACTTCCCCCGTCGAGGACTAGTCCTATCCGTTACCAGCTATTTCCTTATTTCATGGACGCATGTATAGCCATGGTTTACCCCAAGTGCAGAACGCATCCCTGTCCCCTGAATGAGAAGCACCCACCAGATAGCAGGATAGGTGATCCAGAGCTTTTGGGTGCAAAGTGCAGGATTACTCCAAAGTTCCCCAATGAGAGCGCGCCCATTGGCTACAGGAACAGAGCTCCCAAAGCACACACCAGAAAGTTCCCATCTTTTCACCTTAGGGCGCGCCCTTTGTGTCTAAGATGGGTCCTTATATCCAGGCATACCCCTGGAGGCCTTCTGCGACGGACATCCCCCTCCTGAAATACGACAGGAGGGAATTCTTCAATAATCTTTGTAAAACCTGTTGATAATTGTCTTCATTCTGCCTTTATACTTCTCAGGGCGCGCCCTCCACATATAGGAAGTGAGGGCGCATCCCCCTTCTCCAAATCTTTATCAAAACCCTAATTTATCCTGAAAATCCCCAAATTGAACCCGTATCTGACCCGAATCCATTTTAGAATACCCGAACCGAATTTTGAGCATAACAATATGTGTTGAAAAGGTTAGTAGGCACTGGTTAGAAAAAAAATATAATTTTTTCTTCGTAAATTGAAAATTGTAACATAGTAAATAAAGTATGTTTAACTTTGGTGGAAAGTTATAAAGTAGTATCTATGAGTAAAAAAATTGTGATGAAAGGTATTCCTACGTGAAAAGTTGTAACCCATATCTATATGTGGAAAGGTGAAGTGTTTAAAGTTATGACGTCATTAATATCCTTTAGTAGGAATTAGTATACTAATGATAAATTAATATAATTATAATATAATAGGGTATATACAATATGGTACGATTTTTCATGTGAACATAAAACTCTACTATTTTCATGAAATAATATTATGAATCATACTTATAGATCATGTGCAGGATTTGTTGAATTCAGAACGTTTTGTGGCAAAACAAGCAGTAAAAAACGTAGAGAATAAAATTTCATTTTTAGACTTTATGGCAAATCAAGTGGGATTTTTTTTACAATTTTGTAGAAAGTTAGTAAATAATATTTCTCCATCTTATATTTATTGATTTGTTTATGATTCGTTTATCATTACAGGGATTTCAGGTAGGAAATTTTCAAATCCTTCTATTGTCAACAAAAGTTGGTGCTTTCGGCATGACATTGACAAAAGTTACACGTGTCATTATATTAGATCCGTCATGGAATCCAAGGTAAAGATCTTGGTGGTCTATTTTTTTGTGGTGGGATCCGTTATGAAATGCAAGGTAAAGATTTTGGTTTATTTTTTTGTAGTGGGAATTTTTAGATTTTTAGTAGTAGCTCTGTGTTTTTAATAATAACTAGCATAATAACCCGTGCGAGGCACAGGTCATCTTCTAGCAATCGATATAAATTATGTGTATTTTTACGATTTAAAGAATATTTTTGTATTCAGTTGTGCCTTTTCTGTTCATACATATTATAATATTATGATTTTAATTTATGGATTATTTTATTTATGTATAAATTATAAGAGCGCAATTTTTTTTAAGTTAGAGGATGTTTTGTAGCATATAAATATATTATATAGGTTATAACACAATTTTTTTTAAAACAAAGATAAAAGGACATAATAAAATTTGATATTATAAATCTGTAAAAATTGGTTGTATACATAATTATATATGATATTTTTTTATAATTAAAATACAAAATTTTATAAACAATATAAGTCGTCATTAACATATTTACTCAAAAGTTAAATTGATAGCAAATATTAGAAAAGGGCGAGAACAGAGGTTTAACTAATATGTTTTTTAATTCAAACACAAAAGCTTATTTAACTCAATGGTTATAGGGATGAGTTTCCTTGAGAAGTGCATGAGTTCAATTCCCCACAAGAACAAAATTTATCTAAATTTTTTGTTTGAATAAGAAATCCGTGGCAACTTCATGTAATTTTTCAATATTCAAGGGCAAAACTGTACTTTCACAGGGGGTTTATTGGCTCATTTTACCCCTATGTTGCTCTATTATATATAGAACACAAAAACTTATTTAACTCAATGGTTATAAGGATGAGTTTCCTTGAGAAGGGCATGAGTTCAATTCCCCACAAGAACATAATTTATCTAAATTTTTTGTTTGAATAAGAAATCAGTGGCAACTTCATGTAATTTTTCAATATTCAAGGGCAAAACTGTACTTTCACAGGGGGTTTATTGGCTCATTTTACCCCTATGTTGCTCTATTATGTATAGAACTAGCATAATAACCCGTGCGAGGCACGGGTTACCATCTAGCAATATGATTAAAATTGTGTAGAAATTGTAGTTCAAAACATGCCAGATTGCCTTGAAAGCAAGTCTCCGCTAAGTTGTACAATCTTCATGCTAAAAGTTGCCAGATCAGATATCAGTTACAAAAAATTTAACCTACTCACTTTCAGCATCCATGGAAGTCCCGTTGTCACATTTGAACAGCTGTGCTGTCTTTAAAAGCTCTTAGATATATGGAAAATTCCTTAACAACTTAAGAGTTGATCACCAACCAATATATCATAATTATTAATGCTACAACGACATCTATAAATAATATAAGAAAAAAGAAAATGGCAAAAGTGCGCAACTGATGTAAGTGGTACAATGCACCACCTGTACCTCACAAAGAAGAATTTCCTCTAACATATTTAAAACAAAAATAAACTACAATCTACAAAGATAATCTACAAATAAAAAGATAGAGTAATAGTTATGTCGAAATCTTTATATTTTTTTGAGCAAATGATTGGCCCATCATATAATTCGAATATATGAAAATTCTAGTCTAAAAAAAGAATCCAATCACGGGCTCTTAGGTGACAAAAGCCTTCCTTACATTACCTTTTTCTAGTCATCCATGCAGCTCCTACAAGAAAGGGTCTTCAGCAGGCTTCCGATCTTGCTGTAGTATAACACAAAACGCCTATCTATAGAGAATGGAAAATAAAGATTCTTCCTTTTGGGGAAACAGAGATGGAAAGACTAATATGCTTCTTTTCCTTTGAGGTTTATTTAAGTACATCACCAGAAAATTCAGTAGAGTTGATAACTTGGATCGCATACGTGTAATAGTTCGAATGAAACCTTTTATTAATAAAACTCGAGTAACTTAAGCTTCAGAAATGACGAAATATAGATATGTATAGGCACCCGAACAGGGCAAAACCACTTTGTAGCGCGGTACTCATAAGTCCACCGTAAAAAATAAATCGACAAATCTTTTAATACTAATTAATATTTATGAGTGACAATCTATGAAATAATATAATGATTAACCGAGACTTTTATATTTTATGCACTTAGTTGGACTACATTTTATATTTAACTCAAGATTAGATTGTTATTTAGCTTTTCATAACATTTGATGATTTTTAAGTTAACGGTCTATTATTTTTTTTTTTCTAACTTTGGTTATATCATTGCAGTATCCGGTTATTTCTAACTTTTCGGACAATATTTTTTTTTAAAAGCCTCCATATGGTAATTTCTGAGCACTCATATTCTTCTGTCCAAATGCTTTTTCACTTGATTAAAAATCTAAATTAAAAAATTATGAGCATTACACATACAAATTTCTACACTATTGGCCAATTGAAAGTACCTAAAAGATGAAAGGTCTTAAGTATACATGAACTCTTTGCTTGCCACAACGGTCTGAGTCCAAATCTTCTACACCACTTTAGGTGTGTCACTCCATGTGCCACCTTAGGTGGTTGTTTTTGATTGGCTCACCTCTCCATTAATATAAATGGGACCCCCTGCATTCAAAACAACCACCCAATCAAAAACAACCACCTAAGGTGGCACATGGAGTGGCACACCTAAAGTGGTGTAGAAGATTTGGACCCCAACGGTCTCCATCTAAAGACATACAATCATTTCAAGCAAGTGGGTATCTATTATTGATATATGAACCTATAAATGTACATAAACGCACATACGATTAAAGACCTAAATAATAATACGTAAATCCAAGATAGCTTTGATGGCTACAAAAGATGGAATTTAAATTGAAAGTATTTTAACAAAGTTAATAATAAAAGGTATAAATGAATTTAAAAAGATGTACAAACCAAACCTCGTTGTCACATATACACCATGAGATAAAGAGTACGAAAGTTATATAGGAAAACATGTCATTTGAATCATATGAGATAATCAAATAGTCTGGCAACTGTTTGCATAAACTCCAAATCTGCATATCTTATAATAAGTTCAAATTGTAGTAAAACTGAAATCTTCCATGGTGACAGTTAAGGAAATATTTGATATGAAAATCTTGGGCCTTTTCAACCTTTAACACTTCCTAACAAATGTCTTGGCATTTTTCAAAAGTCCTTTTTTCTCCTTTTCTATATGTATTAATTTGTTAAGCATAAGAGAATTGTTCATGACCAAGGTTTCGATGCTTATTAATGTAAGTGTACTTACGGATAAAAAAGACATGTTGGTAGAACTATAATATTGAAGAAAAAGATGCCAATATATAAACATCTATAATGTAGCAGCTAATATTACTTTATAAAGACTCCTACTTACCGGAATATCGGGAATAATCTAGTAGTTGACAGAATCTACACTACATAGGCATCCACTCACTCCTTTACATCCACTTGGATCCTCATCAACTAATCAATTTTTTTTGCCATATAGCAAGATTGTAAATATGCAGCAATACTTGAATTGAATGGTATAATTAATCAATTTATTTTTCTTGAAAAATTCTAACGAAACTGCTACTAAGTTATTGAACAGCACTTCATGCACAATTAATCACAAGATTTAATAAAGCAAAAAAAAGTTAAGGACAAAGCTATTTCATTACAAATAAAGAACACGGGTGCATGGCTACCAAAATGCAAAGCATTATTTAAGAGGCAAATTTATTTCGTTAAAAATGATGACAATGAAAGGATATACCCTCAAATTCCTTTGAGAATCATTACACTTCTTCTTCAAAAACTCCGCCTTCCCACAATATCTTTTGTGAGGAAGACTCTGGGTCATCCTCCCTTTTTGGGTTTCTGGTCCATTAAAAAAAGGGTTTTAAGTGCCTGAGGATGACCTTAGGAGAGGACCCTGAGGTTAAAACAATTACAATACATATGAGAGGGTATTTATGTAAATTGTTGAAAAAAATTAATAATTACAAAAATGCCCCTGCGGGGACCTTACTTTATAAGTAGAAATATGTTATAACCTTAGGAGAGGACCCTGAGGACAATCTCAGGCCCATTATTCTCTTAAAAAAAACACTTCGTGTTGCGGTTTATGTATTGGTCCCCCTTAGTGGAACACTCTACCAAATATAACAAATTAAAGCTGAATGAACAATTGAAAGGTGAAAGCACAAAAAAGTAGGTAACTAAGCATGACATACTGGGTAAATAAAATACTAAAACGAATAATATTCAATGAAGACCCTCTTTGGTAAAAACTATTGACAAAAACCAAGGTTTCGATGCTTATTAATGTAAGTGTACTTACGGATAAAAAAGACATGTTGGTAGAACTATAATCTTGAAGAAAAAGATGCCAATATATAAACATCTATAATGTAGCAGCTAATATTACTTTATAAAGACTCCTACTTACCGGAATATCGGGAATAATCTAGTAGTTGACAGAATCTACACTACATAGGCATCCACTCACTCCTTTACATCCACTTGGATCCTCTTCAAATAATCATTTTTTTTGCCATATAGCAAGCTTGTAAATATGCAGCAATACTTGAATTGAATGGTATAATTAATCAATTTATTTTTCTTGAACAATTCTAACGAAACTGCTACTAAGTTATTGAACAGCACTTCATGCACAATTAATCACACGATTTAAAAAAGCAAAAAAAAAGTTAAGGACAAAGCTATTTCATTACAAATAAAGAACACGGGTGCATGGCTACCAAAATGCAAAGCATTACTTAAGAGGCAAATTTATTTCGTTAAAAATGATGACAATGAAAGGATATACCTTCAAATTCCTTTGATAATCATTACGCTTCTTCTTCAAAAACTCCTTCTTCCCACAATATCTTTTGTGAGGAAAACTCTGGGTCAGCCACCCTTTTTGGGTTTCTGGTCCATTAAAAAAACACTTCATGTTGCGGTTTATGTATTGGTCCCCTTTAGTGGAACACTCTACCAATAATAACAACTTAAAGCTGAATGAACAATTGAAAGGTGAAAGCACAAAAAAGTAGGTAACTAAGCATGGCATACTGGGTAAATAAAACACTAAAACGAATAATATTCAAAGAAGACCCTCTTTGGTAAAAACTATTGACAAAAAAAGATAAGACCGCATAATGTGCTACGATTTTAAAACACGGGTACTGACTACAAAAATCCTTTGAACATAAGGTATTCAAAAAGTCGAATTGTATAGAGCACGCACATGATTTATATACTTTGGATATAGAAGAGTGAAAGACAATAATGCAGTATAACATATTAACAATTATTGAAGATCAGTAATGTTTCTCAAAATACGATAGTTCTAAAGGTCCATGGGAATAAAAGTCACATAAATAGTCAAATTGTATACAGAGGGAACGGGATTTGCAAACTTTGCTAATAGAAGAATGTAAGATAAATGCAATAAATAATTTCTTGTGAACACCACAAAAATAACTAACCATAACCAATCACAGTCAATGTAAACACTAAATGCTAAGGGTGTCGTATAAAGAATTGAAGCTTTAACATCATTTATGTGGGACTTGGTTTTGGAGAATCGAAAGACAGAAATGAGTCCTTGGCTTTGTTTAGTGACTTATAATAAACTACAACCAGCGCACAGTATTTCTAGTGCCACTAATTTTAAGAATTTTTTAAACGTGTTTCCTTCTTGTTTCTACGCATAGCTTTGTTTAGTGACTTATAATAAACTACAATCAATGCACAATATTTCTAGTGAAACTAATTGTGTTTCCTTCTTGTTTCTAAGCATAGCAAAAATCTACTCATTAGTTCTAGTGCGTTAATTTGGTGCTAATTAGGACACAAATTCCTGCATCTCTCATTTAGCTTTTCTGTCTTACATCTGTTATCTTCTAGTTCATTGGCTAACCCCAAACACAAATTTGTTTCAACTTTGGCCTTCTCCCCATATGGCTCGGCAACCTTTCTATGATATTCTGCTTTTCTCAAAGCTACCCACTTTTTTTCCCCTCTTTGCCTCTTGTTTTACATCCCCGAGCTTCTTAATTAACTCTTCACACCGTAAATAAATAAATATTAGCTTAGATGCACCAGAAACATGGTCAATCACCACAAAGTGAGGCCCTTCTTTCCGCTTAACAGCTCAACGACCCACATGTTCAATAGAAAGGTTTTCAGCATACTTTCCTATATTTCTAGAGGACACATGTCACTTCTGCAATTTCATAAGTCTTCCTTTATCTTCTCTAGATTGTAGGGATAAACAATCAGCACAAGCATTTTCCTGCACAAGCCCCCTCGTACTTTCTAAAACTTTACTTTGTTCTTCCAGTTAAGCCATCTCCATATCCGCGTGTTGCCTTTCTTTGACTTTTGTTTTCCTGTCTCAAGATTTTCATGTATCCATTCTAGTGCTGCCAACTTGAGATTTTCTCTTAAACCATGAGCTTTAACCCTTAGCAACTCAAACTGCAGTTTATCTCCATCAACCTTTTTCATTCAAAATGAGCAAGCCTCTTTCTTTATCAGCCCTACTTTTGTCTAGGATTGCCATACACATTTTTATCCATGAAACACAATAATATCATTTAAAAAATGAACATCACCAAAGAATTTCATAGAAAATGAAAAATTAAAAAACTTTAGCAGACATTCATGCATGGTGAGGACTAATTATAGGTACTGATATGCTTACCAGGCTGTGAGGAAAATTATAGTCTCCACAAAGCATAGTTTTCTTTAACAGCCGGGATATCATATATTGACTTGTAACAGCGACATATTTAGATGTCTTGCCCTCGTTTTTCATTTAGTTAGGTCCTTAGAAAATCAGAAAGAACCCAAATTCAAGAAGGCTTTTGTTGAGAGTGTAACATGCTAATCTAATTGAACTCGGAGGATGATTTAGCATTTTACTGAAATTACTTTCCTTCATAACAGTTTCAAAATAAAACAAGAATATATGAAAGCGATAAATTATTATACTAGTTATGGGCTAATGGATCTAAGCCAAGAAAACAAACTATATGTATATATATAGAGAGATTATACAGACAAACTAACAACCTTAAAATGGAATATTTAAAATTTTATATACCTTATCATTAATTTATAGTAGATACTCTTTAACTCAAGAAGCGATGGTATGTGGGCAAAAGCCTCTTCAACAACATTGTCACCTTCTTTGGCCTTATTCTCATCCTTTGAAGCGTCTACCTCAAAAATGTCTGGACTAATTTTTCAGGAGAGTATTTGTGCAAGTACATAATTTTAGCGGTCCAAACATAAGCCTAACCTAAAATGTTTATGTTGTGGAATTATTATTTTCCATAATTAGAATGAAAAACAAACACTTCTAGAGTGAACAAATATAGAAGAAGGCTACATACTTGATCAAGAATGAAAGCAATTTTTGTAGTATGTCTTTGCCATTGCACCAAATGTTTTCACCTGTAACCAACAACATCAGATAAATTATCTTCTAGACAAATAACTCAATTCTAAACAATGATACCAGCTAGAGGTATAATCTTTGTGTCTGAATAATTAATAAATATCATATGTAAGTTTATAGATTCACTATAAACAATCTTCGGCACTTAAGCTACAGCCAACAAAAAAAACGTTTAAGATCAATCATTAGCAACGAATCTTGAACACCTAAATAAATATTCTAATCACGACACATAACTAAATACCAATTTTTTGTATGTATGCAAAGAATCTGGCCTTGAATATTCCTCAATTTAAGACACATAATACTCATAGCAGATACGTACATACACACAAATAAGGCAAATCGGTGAATATTAGCAGTGAAATTGGAAGAATGAATTGGAGGATTAGCCTTGATCCTAAGATAGCCGCATAAAATGAATAGCTAGCTATCGGCGTCTGGGCTCTGAAAGAAAATCAATCGCTAAAATATGAAGCCGAATGCTCTATATCGGTGAGGGGAAGGTTTTGTGGTTTTGTAGTGTGGCGGACATGTAAATGTGTGAAAAATAGGGGTATTTCAGTCATTTCATAGGGAATTATTTTGCTCATTTTACCCTTGAGTTCTCCTATTATACAGAGAAGAAAGAGATAAGTTTACTTATCCATTTTTTAGGGAACAATAGAGGAGAGAGTATATAGAAAACAGGTACCTATCAAGTTTATGTTTTTGTTATGAACTAGCATGAAAACCCGTGCGAGGCACGGGTCATTTTCTAGCATAAACTTTAAAATTCCAAAATTTTGTCTTATTTCTGATGGTACATGAATCGTATAACAGGCGACTTAGTGTGGGTACATCAATTATACTTGAGAAATTGCACTTGAGTTATGTAATTAGATGGTTTCCCAGAAACCATTCAGGATTGAGGTATTTTTAAGTTGTGAAATGAGTAACTTTGATACTAAAAATGTTTGGCGTGTGCAAGATAAATACTAAAACATTTTTATGTTTAAGTTGTTACACGTCGGTGTATGAGATTGTGTACAATGTTCATAAAAAGTGAAAATTGACTTTTCCATGATTTTCAGTCACTGTTTGTGAATTTTCATTGACAAGTAATTAGATAAAAGAGTTAAACCCTATGACAACATGAATGAGTTAATCCAAGGCTAAAAATTTCCTATTTAACCACTTCTAAGTAGCAGCGTTTTTATTTTTCAGCTAATATAGTTTCATCCTTACATAGTCATTCCACTATGAAATGTACCTTGGTACATGTTGCGGAGTACATATTAGTGAATTGTTGGATCATACTACAATTGGTTGTGTTCATATGGTTTTCTTTTTATGTACCTATATTGATGCTTGTACGATGTGCTTCATAACGAACTGTGACCTAGTAGATGGTTGTACATGACAGTAATTTTAGTCTTGGGAGCATCGAGTGCGTGTGATTAACGATAATTATTGAGTGTTTATATGTTCTTCGAGATTCTCATATGATATCTTAAAGTAATTGATATAATATTAAGAAAGTGACCTGATTGTGTATTTAAATTTATATTTTTTGCTAGTAGTAAAGGCTCGGGGATGGGGAAATGAAATTTGATGCTACGGATGTCCTGCAATGAGTTTGAACGATGAGATGCTGGGTAACTGTGCAACTTCACTTGCTTGGGCGATTAGTTCTACAAATTGGGTTGTACGTAGTTATCAACATGTTACGTAAAAATGTTTCTAATTTTTTATATAAGCTGCCTGGTATTTTTTACAATCTATTCTGTAAGTAAGAGAAGGTGTGGAAAAAAAGAGCCGACTATCCCAACTTTCATTGAATTTGACCGAGATCGGTAGGGGATGAAATAAGGGATGGGCATCGAGTCATTTCGGGGCTTGGAAATAATATCCCTGTTCTCGATCCCCTTTCCCGAACAAGTCTCGATCCCCGAGCGGAGATTTTTTTTACTCTCTAATTTCCGCCCTGAACGGGAAAAGTGGATCCCTGTAGGAATCTAGGAATTCTTTCCTTTTAAAAAAATAAATAAATATTTTATCAAATATTTTCCAAATAAGAATTTAATCGATCATATTGTATACTCCCTCCGTCCCCTTTTAGTTGTCCATTTTGGAAAAAAAAATTGTCCCAAAATAGTTGTCCATTTCTTCATCCAATGTAATTTTTGATAGGTTTTTCCTAAATTTACCCCTGCATTCCTATTTCCAATGTTTGACTAATATGCACATACAAAGAACTCAATTTAATTTGGTTAATTTATTAAGGGTAGATAAGGAAACTAATTATCCAACTAACACTTTCTTAATATGTGTAATTTTTTCAAAAGAGACAACTAAAAGGGGACGGAGGGAGTAATATTTAGTTTGTTTTTGTTTTATATTATAATTCAAACATTATTCTGAATCTAAAATTATTTTTAATTTAAATAAAAGATAAAACTAATAATACATGTATTCTAAAATAATTTTATTTAATTAATAAAATGGTTAAATATTTGAAACTTATAAAAATGTAAATTATAACTATTTTTATAATTTATTTTATTTAATATATTAATATGTAAAATATAAAATTTTTATTACATTCGTGGACCAGCTAACAGGGAACAGAGCGGGTAATGAGAAATGGGGAATTTCGGGACGGGAAGAGACACTAACCCTCGTCCCCGTCCCCACCACGATCCCTGTAACTATTATAAATCCCCCATTCTCCGTCCCAAACCAAAGAAACCCACAAATCCATAACTGACTAAAAGATTACTCATGTGTGTTGGTATGACTGTACCCTAACCCAATATGTTGTTAAGGAGATGATGAGAGATATTAAAGGTTTAAATCTTAGTCTATAAATGAAAGATATCGTACTTTATAAATGAGAGATATTAACGCAAGAATGATGTAGTTTGGTACTCTGCCTTACACAATCAGAATTTACATTTTTTTTCGAAAATAGTTGTTGTCAATTCACTTCCACGGGATGACAATGCCATGCCATCATGCAAAACTAAAATAAAGTTTAAGTCTAACAAAATATAAACTCATTCTTAACTTGTGTGAACCAAACAAAATATAGAAATGTTTGTAGAATGTTTATGAAAGTTCAATGAAAGTCATGTAACCCCATGACGGGGGTGACGTTACCTTCAGTTCTTTAATGTCCGACAATTTAAATGGAATGCTCAGACATGTCAAAGATTTTCATAAAACTCTGTACTATCAACTACAGGCTGTCCGTTGCATTTTTTGTGCTAAAATTTTTGCAATCCTTTACGCAAACGGTTGGTGTTAATACTTATAAACTAATTAAATTATCTCATTATCCTTGATTCGGGATTTGAATGATAGACATTTATAATTGAACTAACATCTCTAAATGTTGGGTGTACAAATATATTATTTGTGTTCTTAATTTGAAAATAATATTATTAATTTAGGTAAATTTATATTGTCACTAAAATGTGAGAAAATGACCAAAATACACCACTTTTGTAGTCTCCCTGCCCAAAATACCCGTAGGCGGGATCGTCCGCCCAAATTGTCCACGGAGTACGCATGTTCAGCTAGCGCAACCTATGATACACATTCTGAAAATGCGCATCTGGGGAAACGCATCTCCCAGATGCGCAATGACGTCAGTTGACGTCATTTTTTACATTTCTTCTCAACGTCTCCGGCGAGCTCCAATCGCCTCTCCCGTTTCGTCTTCTTCGTCCAGTACATTCCGGCATCCTCCACAACTACTGAGCATATCAAAAGGAAGACCAGACCTCACTCTCCATCTTGCCATCTTGATTTTGTGATTTCTGGCCCCGTAGGGGCATATACGAACCAATCGGAAAGTGGGATCGGAAAAATACGTGTTTGCTCGATTGCTAGAATGGACTGAACGAAGGCTGGTCGGAAAATGCAAAAATCACTCCGATTTTCGTCTCTCTTTCTCGTCTAGGGAGACGACGAACAGTGAACGGGTTGCGCATTTCGAAGATGCGTATTAGCTTTTACGCATTACCAAGATGCGTATCTTGAATACGCATGTGACACCCAGCTATAGATTTGTAAAGACCACACATTTCTTACATGCGTGTACGGTGTACGCATGTGAAGAATGCGTGGTTGGTGGGTAAAAAGGGTGGCCGTTCTCGCGCGTGGGTATTTTGGGCAGCTGGAATTAAAATGTGGGTATTTTGTTTTTCACCCCTAAAATGTTTGGATAAATTTTTTTATTAAAAATATTAATTTTATCAATTGTTATTAATTTATCGAGATTCTATTATAGATATATTTCCTTCCACTTCAATATAGTTAATTTTTTTTACATCATGGGTACTTAACATATATATCATATTAATTAAGAATGTATTATGAATTTCGTTTATTTTTTCCATACAAATTTAGACCTTAATTAGATATCCAATAGCCATGTTACATAATAAATGAATTTAAGTATATTGAAAATTTATAAGTTTATAATAAATATATTACAATTATTAATGTGTTTCATATACTAATAATTAATATCATTTCACTAAATTGAATGATTTAAAAATGTATGAGTTGACTACATATCATATATCACTAATTTATCCTATAAAAAAAGATAATATAAATAAGTAAAAGTTAAAAGAAAATGATGATTGAATAGTATTAATATGAAAAATCATTTTACGACACACACGTACACATAGTATGTGTATGATTGTTAACACATAAGGTTGTGTGGCCAAGTGGTATGTTAGTGTGCAAATGGGCGCAAAGACCTGGGTTTAAATCCTTGCAGCAACAATTTTTTCCAAAAATAATATGCACAAGGGTAATTCAGACATTTCAAGTGCATTAAAATATCTCACAATTTTATCTTGTGTTGGTGTATTATATATATAATAGATAGATGTAGCTTACATATACTATAATAGAGATGGAAAATATTTCATGTTATATTTGATTTAATTTTTCCATTACACAGATATCCAAGACTACATTGTCTGGTATGATATTTAATGAAGATCCGCCAACAAATTTTTTTAGCTCCGATGTAATTTTTTTTCTCATCAACTTATTTTCTTGTAATTTTTTTTCTTGTCAATTTCATTAACTTCGACTTTTGATATTTAATATATTTAAATATATATTTGTTCTCACGTTAACTTTCAGGATCGCAAGACTATTTTTTAGGTCTTTTACCCTCAATTCTGTCAGTCGGAAACAAAAGCTATGGTTTCTTGGTTTTGACATGATAGGGATGAGTCGGTGAAGTGTTACATGAAGAATTTGGAGAAGAAGAAGTACATTGCAGGTGTCTCCTATCATAATCATATTGTCCTGGCACACCAGTAAAAAGATTTATGGTCAAGGTAATATCTGATTATATTACTAGGTCTTTTTCTTCCTTAAATTTGTTGTTTAAGTTTTGTATATTTTATATGTTTTGAATAAAAATATTGTCCCCTTACTAGTGAAATATTCTTATATAAATTTGTTAACATCATATTTGTTGTAATAAAAAATTTTTGTTTGTGTTGTTACATCGAGGACAAGGAAGAAGGAAGAATCTTGTCTAACCTTTTCAACCTTTTTCAACGTCTTCTCTTGCTTGTCAATTGCACTTCTTCATTTCTGTATTTGGAAGTTTTAATCCATTTATTGAGCGAGTTTTAGGGTTGTTGCCTCTCATTGTCGGTCCTTTTGATTGACTTTTCAATTATTGAGTGAGTTTTGTTGTATTTCTTCACCCTTTTTTTTTTCTACGACATCCTGAAATTTAGAAAGAATCAACATTAGTAGTACAGTAGCAAGATAGAAATCAGATTATCATTTTCAACTAGTCAATAGCCAGCCTAACATATACTGGATCTAACATCGTAATAATACAACAAAGGATATCTAAAATTGTTCTAATCAAGGGAAGTTCTCATTGCAGAGTTTTTAACTACTGTTTAACTATCCTATCCATGATGAAATAAATTTGACCTTTTTTCAAGATCAGCATTATCGTGGTTTGAATGATTCATCAGTTTTTTTTTGCCCATAAGGGTGAAAGCAAAAAAGGATTTCACGTAAGGAAGGCTAAGATATCTCCTCCTAGCAACAAGAAAAATATTAAAAGAATTGTAATGGGTAACAGTTTGACCAAGAGGTAATTCTATATGTAATTTTGGGAAGGTTATTGAATTATTTCTTTTATTGTTCCAATTAATGTTCTAAGAGGTGAATTCTGTTGCTTCTTCCTTTTTAGTTTTATGAAACAGCTCATCAGCAGTTGCAAAGCACATGAAGGAAAAGCTGCGGGAAAGGCCAAAAATTAGGGAAAACACCATTATAAACTAAAATTAAATTTTCTTTTTTTTTTTTGACGAAAAATTAAATTTTCTATTTAGCTGCATCTTTATTTTGATAATCTATCAAATGAACATACTTTTTTTTAAAAATGGTAGATTCTCCAAATTGGATCTCAAAAAATTTCCAAATGACACATGTCATCTTCTGATTGATCATATTATAATGGACCCCCTGTTCACATCAATCACATCAATTAAAATAACTCATACTACCAAATTATCAATTCCACATCGTATGAAAATTCTTTTTGGAATCCAATTTAGGATTAAATGAACATATTTGAAATTAGACAGTAGTTGATATATGTAACATAAAACCTAAATATTTTTTTTTTAAAAAAAAAGATAAATACAAGCCTTTTCTCATAAATACACCCATGTATGTTTACCGAAACAGCCTTTGGTCGTGCACTCAGCCGAGGGTCTTCACGGAAACAGTCTCCCTGCCTTAAAAAGTAGGGTATGTTCTGCGTACATCTCACCCTCCCCAGACCCAGCTCTGAGCGGATATACCGGGTATGTTTGGTTTGGTTTTATGTTTACATTTCCATGCTTGAAACAAAGCTTGTTTTGCCTACTCTTGTCTCTTTCAGGTAAGCTTCTCTTGTTAATTTCAGTACTAATTCAAACTAGCTTATTAAGCAGGCGTGAATTCTTATATTAGGTGTTATTTGTTTTACTACTTGCAATAAGTTTCATGTTCCGTGATTTCTATTTTACTTATGAATATGCCCTTTGATTTTGTAGAATTGGTCATTTGGGTATTTGAATTGCTAGTTAAATTGGGGATTATTAATTTTTAAATTGGAATATTGTAAGGTTAAAGAGTAAACACTATTCACGTTTATACATTTGTTGGGAGATTAGTTTGGTTCAACTTTGAAGTAGGTACTGGACATATATTTGCAAAATCGCACCTTACCGGTATTGGGTTTCTTGGCGTTAATTCGATTTTATTTGGAAATGTGTAGAAATTGATGATTTATATGTGTGATTTAATGGTTTCTCTTGTAATTGATTTTAGTTCTGATTGTTAATTGGATTGCGCAAGTATATTTGTGTAATGAATTTCCCCTTTTCTTGCTGTTATTTACGCGTCTTTTACTAATGGGTATGATGAATTGATGTTTGTGCAATTGTTGATTTGCCATTTTCCGCTTAGCTGCATTAATTTGTTCCTTTGTATTGTATGACTGGTTAAAAGGACAAGGAATGGAGTATGATAACTTTTTTTTTTGTATGTCCATTTTTGTGCTCCCTTTTGCATGTTGTCGGTTGGTTGCTTGTATTTCTTTTCGTTGCCATTTAGCAACCATAACATTGGTAAAAGCATCTTCTTCTATCTGTCTTAGTTATAGTTTAGATGTTTGTTTAGAAAGATTCTTGGGCTTTTATCTACTGTGTGATTGTATAATGATGTAATTCGGTGTGTTTGGTGTTAGGCTTTTGCCATCATCATCGTAAGGGAATCATGGTACGCTCGTGGTGGTGGAGGAAGGAAGGAGGCTATCGGTTCCTCATTGATGCTGGTAAGATAGGATTCAGGTACCAGCAGAGATGTGGTTTGGTCAATATAAAGTTCAAATGGGTAAAAGATAGTGTATTGGATGCTGTTGTGGCTGGTGGTAGGGAACTCAAAGCAGCCTGCATCCTTGTCTCCATCATATGCTCTGACCATCGATGCTGCCTTCCCGTATACCACCTCTCAAGCCGTAGAGGACAACTTGGTCTTCCTCAAGATCTTAAGATTTCCACCTTTATTAGGAGGTACCCCACTATTTTTGAGGAGTTTTATGAGAACGACAGTGGGGGTACTCGTGTCCCCTGGTTCCGCGTGACTCCGGAAGCCCTACATCTCCATGAAGAGGAACTTATGGTTTTTCAGCAGTATCAGAATGATCTTCTTAATAGGCTCCGCAAGTTGCTCATGCTCACGAAAGATAGGACTCTTCCTTTACAAACAATCGACCAACTAAAATGGGATATGGGATTGCCATATAACTACCACGATAGTTTAATACCTCAGTATTCAGAACATTTTTCATTAGTATGCCTTCCTGATGGTCGTGCTGGTTTGAGACTTTTGTCCTGGGATGATCATCTAGCTATCTCCCACTTGGAGAAGAGTTCAGCTTTTCAGAAACGGGAAGATGTTACAAATGAAAATTTAGCTTTCCCCATTGCATTTACCAGGGGATTTGGATTGAAAAGGAAATGCATGAACTGGTTAGAAGAGTGGCAAAGACTCCCTTATACTTCGCCCTATGGTGATTCTTCCCATCTAGATCCCCGTACAGATGTTTCTGAGAAGAGAATTGTTGGAGTCTTCCATGAGCTTCTGCACTTGACGTTACAAAAAAAAACCGAGAGACGGAATGTGAGCAATCTGCGTAAAGCCTTGTGCTTACCTCAGAAGTTTACTAAGGTGTTTGAGCGCCATCCTGGAATATTTTACATTTCAAAGAAATGTGACACCCAAACTGTGGTTCTTAGGGAAGCGTATGAACGTCGAAATCTTATCCAGAAACACCCCCTTGCTGATATTAGAGAAAAATATGCGACCCTAATGAAAGAAGGAGTGCTTAAAAGGAGCATGGGCATATACAAGAAGAACAGAAATGAATCTCCAGACCAAATACGAAATGATTGTGGTGATGATTTTGGTCACAGTAGATACACTTCTGAAGGAGAGTCGGATCAGCATCTGCTTTCTGAATACGAGTCAGATGAAGCTCCACAAATTTCTTGACTTTTTGCTAACTTGTGTGTAAAACCTGATAGTTACTGTACGGAGCTGGTCAAGACACATGTGTTTCAGCATTCCAGGCTGTCAATTTGTAAGACTACGCACATTGGCTAGACGGAGCTGGGGAGTTTCGTAAAAGCATGGAGGCAACTGGTCGAGAAACCAGGGGTGATAAAGATGGTACTTATGGTTGTGTTTATGGCTTATGCAGTCGTATGGGAAATATTGTTCACCATTCTTTTTAAAAAATATTGATTGCTCAAAATTAGAGTGAAGAAATGTCTACTTTGGGCTCGAAGTTTATAAATTATATAATTTCTTATTTTGTCCGATCTATAAGTAAATGCTATATATAAGATGTGTCATTAAAAACTTGAAAAATCACTGGTGCAACAATTAACATTAATACATTTCCTATGCTTCTCATTGCTGTACTGGGCTGTGTGTATCTCCGTATTCTTCAAAACTCGAAGCAATAGCGTTGAAGGGTACACAAAATCAACACTACATATTACATTTTATTATCTATATACGGTAGTTAGAATTTATTCAATTTAATTATGATTATCAAAGATTAATGTATATTTTTTCTTCTTATAGTGATGAATGCAGAAAACAAGGTTCGGATGCATTGAGGAGGCGAAAAGTAATAAAATACTAGGCATTGTTAATGGTAAAGAGCTATTTTTTTTTTTTTTTATCATGTTTATGGCCCTCTTGATTATGGTCTTTCTCATCCTACTTAGAGATAAGGTTTGCAAAAGCCACAACAAAATTAGCAGCAAAGAGGGGAGAAAAAGTGCAAGAACCAAATTATACTTGCAAACTATACACGAAACTAATAACTATTGTAGTATTGTACTACATACATCGATTATTATAGACTATGTTATATAAATTTTCCTTATATATAATATATATGCATGCAGCTGGGAAGCCAAGTTGGATTGTTCAGCACTAAATCCAGGGTTAATCAGAAACAATTTTTTTTAGCATTTCTGTTCTTTCTGGTGACTCGGGGATCATCAGTGCTGCCATTAGTGGGAATCACATATTCACATGGGAGGCAAGTGTCAAATATCACATATGGCTTGGTCTCACTGTAATGACACTTTCTACAGATAGTGGTGTTTGTTATATTGTCTACTGGGCTGTCACAAACCAACTATTGGAGGTAATTGTTCCTTCAGTTTTACCTATGAATATTTCTAACTTTAAATTATTATTATTATAAATTTATTTGTAATGCTACTACAAAAAACAATTACTAGTTTTATGTCGTTGCTGGGCTAAAAATAATCATCTCTATAAGTATAATGTTTTACATGTTAAAAATACATATTAAGCGAGAATATAAACTTCTTCTTCCATAACAAACATGATCAATATTGTCTATTTGTCTTATGTAATTTTTTTTTTTTGAAGAAATTGTATAATGAATTCCTAAGATGTCTAAAGGGTATTAATCTTAAAGATGAGTAAATCCTATCAGGTAATGGGAGGTTGCTCAAAAATTTAGATCTTGAGGCACTTTTTTTTATGTGTATAATTTTTTTAATGCAATTTTTTTTTTAATATTTTAGAATTTAGATGGAATAAAAAGATGAATTAAAACAAAGAAAATATGTTAGTAGTCTAAATTAAAATTTGAGACAACATGAGCACAAAATTTCTGTAACAAAGCCAGTGTTGCTGATTCGCTTCTTAGAATATGGGGAAGATATTTTCCTGCATTGTTATTGTGCTACTTGGTTAAATATAGAGTAAAGTGCACTTTGTGTATGTGAATTTTGACGAAAACATCACTTGTAATACTATCTTTCAGAAACTACTATTTGAAATACTGAACAATGAATTTACTTAAAATTCGTGTACCGCCGTCTATTTGTTTCTAACGGCGTTAGATTCTCAGGGACAAATCAGTCTCTTCCACCCTGATACAGCTTTGCGCGGGCTTTTGATACGTGACTATAGGCATTTTCCTCCTTTACTCTTTAGATCCCTCAAATTAAGGTAACAATTAGGGATTTTGCTACTAATTTCAAGAACCAGAGTTTATGTTTTACTAATTATATTACTAATCACAAGTTAATTAGTATGGTTTCTTATGAGGCAACAAGGGTTGTGTATTCAAGAATTCAAAACTTGGATCCTGATAATGCTTCCAAAATTATGGGTCTTCTCTTGATTCAAGATCATGGTGAGAAAGAAATGATAAGATTAGCTTTTGGCCCTGAATCTTTATCAAAAAGATCTTGGTTTATCTTCATCAAATACTCCTACTACACCTTCAACACCTTCTTCTCCTATGCCTTTTTCGAGGCATAACTCTTCGGCGTCTTCTAGGCTTTTGAGTGGTACGAGTCTTCCATCTCCTCTGAGTATACCTAATCCATCTTCTTCGAAGTCGTTTTGGTCGTTTTGGGCAGCTGCTTCGAACTTTTTTGAAGATTTGGTTAGTCCGAATACATGCCTGAGTCATTATAATGTAAGTGGGGTTAGTAATTTGGGAATCAGGTCTTCGTGTTCTAAGACTATGAATTCATCAGCTCCTCCATTTTACGGAAATGGTAAAAGAGATTCCAATTTGATCGATGAATTTAAACTCCAAGATCGGCCTTCTTTCCTTAATGATGGCTATTACCCTGATTCTGCTTCTAGTCCAAATGGAAGTGGTAGTGATGGTGGAGCACTGTTCGTATGGTGGTAGTGGTGCAGCCAGGAGCTGGAACGGCGGTGACACGATTAATGGCCTCTCACACAGGAGTTGTTCAGTTAGTGATGTGTGTGCAGGCCCTGATGACCCGGCTGGAGGATTTGGATGGAAACCATTGTTTGTACTATGCAAGAGGCTGCTGTAAAAATGGGACAAGCTGCAGGTTCCTCCACGAGGGGACACCAGATTCTGATGCTCTGGTTGGTTCTCCAAGCAAGCCCGCGCAAAGCTGTAGGTGAAAAAGACTGATTTGCCCCCGAGAATCTAACGCCGTTGGAAACAGATAGACGGCGGTACACGAATTTTAAGTAAATCCATTGTTCAGTATTTCAAATGGTAGTTTCTAAAAGATAGTATTGCAAGTGGTGTTTTCGTCAAAGTTCAGGTACACAAAGTGCACTTTACTCTTAAATATATCTAGTATGTCATGAAACTACTTCACTATGTCATAAATTATATGTGGTATACATGCTTCTCGATTCGAGCCAGAAAGACAATCATATGAAACAATACACCATTAAGAATCAAATTCATCCATCCACAGACCTTTTTTATTAAAGTTAAGCAATGAGTGACAGTTGATTTTAACTGGCAAAAGGAGGTCTCACTTTGTGTAAAACCCAGAACTAATCATCTTTTGGGAATTTCTTTCGTATTTTCAACAAAACGTTATAATATATTCAGGAGTGGTACTGACTACTGACCAAGTTCTGTGGCTGGGTCTGAGGCCAAGAGAACTATTTCAAAGCTGACAGAAGAGTAGATGGAGCACCAAAGAGATGGAAAATTTACAGGAGTTGTTGAGTTGTAAATTTTATCAATTTGCTAAACAGTATATATGCATAGTTGATCTAAGACCTTTAGTGTCACTGATCCTAAAATATCTTCCTGCCGCTGACTGAATCAGTAAAATTTTGTCAAGGTTGGGGGTTGAATGAATTGATATCATCAAGAAACTATTGCTATATATATAACTTCTGAACCGTTCTAGAGTTTCACAATTCAGTTACCCCTTCTCCTTTCCTGTCGATCCTTAAATATATGTAAGTTTTGATGGATGTTTATTACACCTTGTCTCTGCCTAGGAAAAATTTCAGGTATATGTTATTTTAAAAATTGCAAGTAAGATTTGCGATGTGGTAGCATTACTGTATCTACCCTGTGTCATGGCTTATGGGATCTGCAAACTTATTCTCTCAAATATGGAAATATTTGTTTGTGGTTAGATATTGCTCATTGACCAGGGAGTAAAACTTTCAAACTCATAGAAGATCCTAAATCTAATGGCAAATATCAGCGAGATAGCTAATTGTATGCACTTCTCTTGAAGCCAGTTTTCTTTTTGTATTAATTGGGAATATTATTGATGCGGTGCCATGCTGGTGTGGTGGTTTCAGTTTCCCTATCTTCTTCCATCCCCTTCCATGATTATGTCAGAGGTCTCTGGTGCAACCTAGGAAGCAGCAAGCAGGGGTACTTGACTAACATCGACACTCCGTATCCTTACCACAACTTAGTTTCATTTAATAGATTTTGTCATTTATCTTCTTGACGGGTCATATGGTGTCACTACTGTTTGCTACCAGGCATTGTTTCCCCCATTGCTATATGTTACATTTTTTGCGGCCTTCTTTGAGGTAATTGGTTGTCTTGGTCTTTTGATATTATTTCATCTATTTATCTAGCTTTTGTGCTTATTATTCTGAAATGTAAGATGCTGGCCTCTTTGAAAGAACCAAATATAAAGAACATGAGATGTAGTTCAGTTTGTAAAAAATACAATTATGATCGCACAAAAATTGTTGCACAAGCTTGATTTCTCCCTTTAATATTACCTGTTTGTGCTTTAGCGGTTGTATCAGATCATGTTGTTTGGGCACCTGTTAAATTGGTATTCGTTGCAATGTAATAAATGACAGAATCGAGTTTTGGATGCAAACGTTTAGAACTTAGTTATTTCATATTATCTTCTTTATGGCCTTCACAATAAACTATAAGAGCTCCAGGTATGAGGGAAATCCTATGAGATATATATTAAGCCTTGGTGCTGATCAAGAGATGTATAGTTATGTTTCTCAATACTTATAGCTATTTGAATAATACTATAGTGCTGAGCATTTGAATCTCATTTTCCACATTATAAAACATTTTATTTGATTTTAGATGATATTCATAGATTTTAATAAAGTGTATTTGGACATATCAAAGTGGTAGTAGTTGTAAATTCTCACTAACGCTAAAGAAGAAAACATTAATGTGTATTAGCCTCCAATTTCACTTAATATCGGCGACAGCTATAATGGCCAGCAGATTAGCCCAATTTTTTTTTTAATAATGAATTTGATATTTAATATATTTATTATAACTGTTGTCAAAACAAATATTATTTTATATTAAACACAGGAATACGTTATTTGAAGAGTAAAAATTCAAAAAAAAGGATTAAATAATGTTGAAAGTGATACCTTGATAAGAGCGTGATAAAATCCTATTACAGAAGTTGAGAGATAAAAAGAAAGAAAATTTGTTAAAAAACTTTTGCAAAGGTAGATAAGAAATTCAAATACGAAAAGGTCACATCATTTTTACAAACAAAAGAAAAGTAATTCAACAAAAGACAAATATTTTAGAGAGAATAGAATGAAGTCAATAAAAATGTAAAAAAGGCTTATCCAATTCATAGACAGAATTATGAAAAGTTTTAAAGTAGTATCTCCCTGGTAATATCTCCCTTATCAGCCCTCCTTTTCAAAGATCCAAAATGTGTTTTCACCAACTGACAAGAAGACGGTGCTTTGTTTGAAGTTTAAACTCTCTGCACAAGCTTGAGTCTCAAATCAAATGGCGCTAAATACGTATACAGTTATGCATCAATCGTTTCTAAATTTTCCAAAATTAATCATATTAAAATAAATTAGTTTGTAAATAAGTTGTGCTTCGAACGGAATATTGCATAGAATGCAGTGTGTTTTATTAGACAATCATAATATTTCTGAATGTGTTTTTTTCGGAATTTTTCTAATTTATAGCCCAATATTTGTTTTCGCGGCTGATTGTAATATTTTGAAGTAATCAAGTAATAATGATTTGAACTAGCAGAAAGAAAAGTAATAACGATTTGCAACATGAAAAATATAACATGATGAGTATGTAAATGCAACAACATGATAATAAATAATAATGACGAGTTTCAAAAAAAAATTGACATTTTACAATTTTGACAGATTTGGTGGTGATTCGGTTGACGTTCTAGATTTACAAGTAAAGAACCAACGATGTGTGTTTGCTGGATCAAAGTGGAGTGGTTAGTTAGGAGTTAGAATTGGCACTTTTACAAGGGTTAATACATTTGGTGAGATTATGGTGCAGGTGCAGTTGTGGTTGAGCCTTGAAAAGTTGTAAGTATATAAGGTTAATTACGAGTTCAAGATATAATAATATTTCATATCTTTTAATACAAATCGCTTTATAATAGCAAATACATGAAAATTTATAATTTCATGTATAAAAGTAACCACTCAAAATTTGAGTTGTAAATATGTTTGGTTTTGATTCCATTTTTATTAAAAAAAGATTGGAACAAAAAAAGGGGTTTAGATGATTGAGAGCAGGATTGCAGGATGATTTGATGGGGGAAACGATGTTGTAGATGGAGAAAAGGGGGCGACGACCGACGACTATGGTGACCTAGGAAAGTCGATTCTCATTTGCCTTTTTCAATCAAAGTTTGTATTTCTTAAATAAAAGAGCACAATAGGCTTTAATTTCGATGATAAAATGAAGGTGATAAAATTAAATATGTCAGTTTCCTCCCACACAAAAATTGTAGATGTTTTGTGTGTTACTATTTTGGTAGGGTCGATATTACAGTTAAACCTTGATAAATGAATATGTTCGGATTGGAAATTTTTTTTCATTAATCGAGATTATTCATTTATCGAGGTCAAAAATACACCGTCTCTATTATGTTGGAATCGAAAAAAATTATTTATTTGATGAGATTATTCGTTTATCGAATATTTATTTATCGATATTTAATTGTAATTAGTCAGATTGTTGGATTATTCTATTCAAAGAGGCAACCTCCTCCGACACATGGCCTCGTTTGATTCAATGTAAATTAACTACATAATTTTAACAGGTTATAACAATTAGATGATTTTTGAAATTATTAACCAATAATTTGAACAAGAAAGGACAGATCAAGAGAATATTTTTGTTTATAGGATAGATAAAAAGTGTTTCATGTATAGTGGAAAAATTTAGATTATTTATTTAATTTTGGTGAGTGTTGTATGCAAAGCATTAAGTATGGATAAACGTTTTCATTTCTTCAAATTTTTGTGGAAATAATTTTATATAAATTTTAAAAATCATTAATAAAAAAAATTTAAAATATTGTTTTCAAATCTACTTGTTACAAGATACGAAAAGTAAGAGTATATCTGATATAAATTCGAATAGAACTACAGGATTTAGTATAAAAAGATATGATACGTGTTTTGAGATTCTTAAAATCTTCAGGTGCCACAATTTAATACGGTTTTTTAAAAATATATTATATTTATTTTTTTATGTAGTTAATATAATTTAAAATAATTTATTTATGAAATTATAATTTTATTTATATATTATTAATGTAACAATAGTTGTTTAGAACTAACAGTTAAAAATATAAAATTTTAATTGAAATCTATTGTTGATGGAATTCAAATATTCGTTCATTAATAAATATCTTAAAAGAAAATTCTTAATATTATATCTAACGACTCTAATTTATTTATAAAAAATCTAACAATTATAATTCTTTTAATGATTAAATAATGGTCATTATTAATATTTTAATGATTAAATCATGTTGATCCAAATTATACATTGCGAATTTAACTAAGTCAGTGAATTAATTCAAGAATGATCTTGTAGATGATATCCAAAAACTTGAAAGAGATCTTGTGGCTGTGGGTGTCTAGGGACATACTACTAGTTGGTGCTTTTTGACCAACTGCATGCAATTGCAATAAGTTCGGGCTCACAGTCACCTCACCAAGTTGAAGGAAGCTTAAAAATATGGCTTTCTTCACTAATGCTGGTACCAAACCCATCTGCATCTCATTTTTATTTTTTTTTGCCATAAATTTCTCAACCAACCCATTTTTAGGTTCCACTTCATTTTCATGATTATGATCCACTGCCCCCACTACGATTATAGATAACTAGATTAGTACCTGAGTGCATATATATGTTTAGTATAATTATCATAGAAAATAGTGACACATGCAGAGTGTTTACCATTGAGTCATTAATCATAATACGTTTTTCTGGTCCATAAATATATAGATGATTTATTTGTAATTCAAGTGCATTAAAAATTCTCTTTTTTTCTGTATTGTACTAAAAATATTTATGTAGTTTTAGCATACAAAGTTGATATATAAATGTCATATCTTCTAGGTTGACACTAAATTTTTTTAGCCATCTCCAAAGATGACTCATAATGAAATTAGTTTATTACTTATATTTTGATAATTTATTTATGCTTACTACCTTAAATTTAAATATTTTATTAATTATAAATTTATTGAAATTTTAATGGGTATAATAAAACATAATTTAAGTCCAATTTCAACCTAAAGATATATGTTAACATTAGTAAAGAATAATATCAAATTTGTAATTTATTTTGAGCTTGTTTAATATCTAATTATTATCAAATAATAATATATATTTAATATCTTGACGGAATTCGAATATGAAAACTTTGACAGGGTTCTTTAATTAGTACTAGATTTAGCTATTTAATTTTAAAATATTGCACGGGTTTCAACTAAAATTTTGATAATTTACTTTTATTTATTAAATATAAAGATTTTTATCAACTTATTATAAAATATTTACAAGTATTATTGAAATTAAAATGGGGTGTTAATTACGAATTGTCCTTTAATTTATTATAGTGTAGTGTTGATATGTAATTTTGTTCTTTCACCTTAAAATTACACTAAGTTATTTTCATTTATTTCTTTAAAATATCTTCGATTTTGTTCAATTTTTATTGAATTAAATATCAATGTTAAGTTCACTGATAATATTAATATTTAATCCAATTTTTATTAATGTTAAGAAAAGTATATATCTTACTAATATGATCGGATTAACTTCCTAATCTTCCTTAGTATAACTGGCATTTGGTAACAGTAACGTGATTTCATGATTTAGTTGTAATAGTGTGGTTTGGTAATTTGTATTTAAAATTGAAGTCAAAAGTGTTATATATTTTTCTTGTCCTATATACTATTGCATGTCATATTGCAAAACTTGCGTTTTGTTTTAGTTTATAGAATAATCTATTCCTATATATTAAATGACAACACAAAGGTAAAAAATGCCAAAATAATATCATAAAATTATCAATATGTCCTTATTTATCATGTAATTATAAAAATACCATTATAATTTTATTTTTTTACAAAAAGTGTGTGTTGGGAATTGAACTAGGCCTGTCAATGGATCAAGAATCCGATCCGATCCAAAATTAGCGGGTATAGATCCTTCGAAAAAATATCCGATCCGATAAGGAGCGGGTATGGATTTAGCATGATCCGATCCGTTAACGATCCGATCCGAATATATTTATATATTAAATATTTTTTATATATTATATATAATATAGTTATTATATATAACATATAATATAAAAAATATATCTACATATCTATACTATATTATATATAATATATGTTATATTTATTATTTATATGTATTATATAATATCTAATATATTATATTTATTATTTATTATATATTATATATATTTTACTTATCATATATAATATAAAATTTATAAAAAATATAGACTTTTCGATTAACATCTAAAAATTTGAATACAAGTCAAAGTGCTAATTAAAATACTAGTTGACCGCTGTTAAATTACCAAATCAAATGAATTTTTTTTCTCTAAAATTTTGGCAATAACATTAAAAGGATATATGTTGACATCCGTATGGTCGGATTTCGAGAAATATTTTGAATAGAGAATTTGATTATCACAATTTGATTTTAACAACTTAGAATTTTAAAAATTCAAGAGCTTCAAAGTTCAGACTTTGTTATTTTGTTTGTTGCTAGGTGATGTATTTCAGTGTTAATGTACAATATAATTGGAACTTGTTATGAGTTGTTTGTGGAATTTTAAATCTGGATATGTCAATTTTATAATTTTGCATGTTTTTCCTTTTTTTTAATTAAATGGGTTGGGTCTCCGATCCGAAAACCCGAAACCCGAACGAATCGGGTATGGATCGGGCTAAAAAATATTCGGTCCTGATCCGATCTGATCCGAACCCGAAAAATCTTAATGGATATGAATTTAGGATAATTCGATTCGAATCCGACCCGTTAATAGGCCTAAATAGAACCCATGACCTTAAACTTTGAATTGACAATCTCAACTAGTATGCTAGATGCTCATTTTAATCATATTATGAAATTCATTATCAATATGTGCAAATATTCCACACGTTATATTCTATTTTGGTCTCTTCTTGTAATCTACTTTGCAAGTTATAAAATTTATCTATACGAGTGCCTTAAAATCATTTTTTTAATGATTATTTTGCAAATCTAACTATACTTGAAAGACTTTCGTAAGAACAAGTAAATACACAAAATATTATAAAATTGAAATTAATTGGTCCGTTAAAAACATGATTTTACACTAAAAAAGGATTACATTAATATTTTTATATTGTAAATTTATTTTAGTATATAATGTCTCAAATTTTATATGCTATTAGACTACAAATTGCATCGTTTACCGTACCAGTTTCGATGTAACTTTAAAGAAATTTAGGTCAATAAAATTTATAATCGAATTGAATGATATGAGATTTAAATTTTGAACTCTATATCAATTATCACTTGAGTAATTAGATAAAATCCATATACATAATCAAGTTAAAATACATTTACATTAATGTAATCAAGCAAAAAAAATGATAATACATAAAAAAAAATTGAAGAAAAATATATAGTTGTATGAAATAATGTTCAGTATAGTCACATAATATTATCCATTGGTCCAATATACCTATTGACGGTGATTTGGTAAAAAATAGACACTCAATATGGTGTACGATGTATAAACCTGTATAATATATGCAACAAATGTGTTGTCTCATATCTCAATTTCAGACAATATTCATGCTCCTAAAATTTATGCTCAAGTCGTAGTTGTTGATTTTTCCTTATGAATCCTATCATTTTATATTGAGTGTAATACATATGACTTCATTGAAATACTTAATTGTGCGAGTTCGTGCATATTTTAATGATCTAACGTCCATGATAGTTATCGCAATCTTAAGATGTGTAACGTTGTACTTGAGTTTCATAACAAAGCTGAATCAATGAGTACTCAGTTTTGATGTGTACTTTTTTCTTTTTTATACTCGCTATAATAAGAAAGAAAACTGTATACTGATATATATTCATGATTTCACTATAGTAACATTCTTTATTTCTCATATCAACATGTATCACTATTTATATTCCAATCTAAGAATTACGAGTGTACAATACAAACATTAATAAACCAAAAACCAACATCTTTTTTAAGGCGTTCATATAGAGGCCCGTGCCTTACACAGGCTATTACGCTAGTTTATCTTTTACATTCCTTTAGTTTTGGGATTTTGTACTTAGAATCAATATTTTGCATCCCATAATTTTAATACCCACAACATATTCCATTCCTTGCATTGCTTTCCGTCAAAATTGACCGTCACTGAACATCAATATTATACAAGGGCAATTTAGTCATTTAATTGAAATAATATGTTTTTAAATAAAAAAATTCGGAATGCACATTTTTTTACAAATTCAATATTTGTGAAATTAACACATTGATAATATTTTTAAATAGATCCAATATAATTTTTTGATGTCTTGAAATTTCTATATTCAATAATAATAAAATTTTAATTAGTACACTTTAAAAAAATGAACTACTGATATTTTTTAAAAATTATTTTTTTTTTTACAATTTTTTTTTAATTTTTTTTAGTAAAATTGTATTTATAGTTTATTTTTATTTTTAAATATATAAATATTTTATGACTAATGACTGAAATACCTCTTAATTGACTAATGTTAACGGTCAAAATTAATGAAAATTCGTTAAAGGAATGTATAATGCAACATGTTGCAAAGATAAGGAATGTGAAGTTTTGATTTGTAAACTATGCAAAGATAAGGGATGAGAATTGATGCTCTTTGGATTTTGATGATCACAATCAGCAAGCCAACAACCTTGTTAGTAGATATAAAACAGTGTGCTATTTCTGCTTGTACTAACTTGGTTTTGCAGGGTAAAACAGCTTACTGATTGTTTAAATCAGTATCCCAAATCAACAAGGCAAAGTCATAGTACTGGTACAGTTTGGCAAGCCATTTGCGCAGAGACAGATCACAAATAACATGCCATTTGTCAACAATCCAGAAAATTCAGAAGTGCGAAAATCATGGAGATTTTATAGGGATTGACTTCTAATCAATTGTAAGGATTATTTAAATATGAAATACGTATATTATATATATCTGTGTTTATCTTCAACATATCATTTCATTCAAATTTGATTTCCTAAATTATAAGAGTTTTTTTTTATTCAAAACTCTTCTTTACTTATTGAAAACCTCCTATACGTATTTTACTCTTATATCTTTCTGAAGAACAGATCTTACACGTTCTATCTCTTCTTCTTCTTTATTCAAGCGTTAACATTAACGTTATAAACAAATCTAACAACTTGAACGTTGGTTTGGATCCAAACGTTGGACAATTTGTTTAATTAGTTTATGACCGTTTGTGTTAAGGGCTTTATATACTTGTTCTTGGTTTTATTTTTCGGTTGCTGGAAATCTAAGAACCACAAGAACATATACAACTCAGTTTTACTTTGCAAAATCTTTTATCTTGATTCTTTCGAGCTCATTTATATATCTATTCGTATTGTGTATTTAGAGAATTCATAGTTTGAGTTGTAACTATCTTTGATTAATTGTATTGTTCTGATTGTAAGTGTTTAGTTGTTGGACACTTAGCTTGAAATAGTAGGGATTCGAGTTGTGCTAAAGAAGTATACTAGGATAGTATAGTTTAGAGAGTAGATTCTATTTTAGGTCTATTCAGCATACCATTTGTCAGCAGCTGGGATTAAGGGAGATATATTATTGTATCTTGTAATCGTTTTATTATTGATCAATAAAATATTCTCTTACCAGGTTGGTAAAGGACAAGGACGTAAGTCGTAGGGTCGAAGCTGGCTAAAAGTCTTGTGTGTTCTTATTTACGTTTCTGTACTTTACTTACTGCTTGTGCATTCAACTTACCATTTACATTTAGCGTACCATTTGCATATGTTAAAATTGAAATCAATAAATTGTTTCTGATAATTATTAAAATTGGACATAGTTAATCATTTACACTTATTCATACCCTCTAGGTACGTATTTTTAGGAATATTGTTTATTGTTGTTTCACCTAAAAACATATCAATGTATGAATTTAATGCCATGATTTCGTAAAAATAGATAGCCTGGATGAAACCAAATTATGTCATTGATAGAGTGCACATCATTATATCGAGCACATCTAAATAAGGGTCCGTTTCTTAACGATAACTTATAAGTTATTTATTTTGAAAAAAAATTCATATTTATATATTTTTTTTAAAAAAAATGTGTATGGAGTGTTTAACATTCGTTATCTTGCAAAAATAAATTACTTATTTTAGAAAACAATACATATTTACGTACATTTTTTTAGAATAAGTAATTTATTTTTGAAAAATAAGATTTTCTGAACGGATTCTAAATATTCAGCTGTCCAACTATTCTCTTTCAGGTGTTACTACTTATTACTTATTTACATATTTGGACATTATTGTATTAATCAAGTTGGTACTTTAATTAAGAGTGGAATATTTCTTACCAAAAGGACAATACGCATCATTGTTGCTACCGTAAAAACATGTTAGGATGAATATACAGCCTATTATTTAAAGTTCAAAATGACACCTTTTTAAAAGTAAAAAGATATTCCACTAAAGTTTTCAAATTTTTACTATTTCACTGTATGAAATTAAAAAAAGGTATAAAGTTGAACAGTTTTAGTAAAAATAACAGAGGTCGGTTACTTTCACGCTGTAATTAGTATATCACTGGATCTTTTAAGTAGAAAAAGGATCTTATTAGTACAGAAAGCTAGAGAAGTGAAAAGAATTACTCCATAAAACATGCAACTCATATGCAAATTATGAATATTTTTATATGAAGGATCCTTTTTTAGCCGGCCTTTATCGAATGATGCTAGATGATTTAACAATTAACCGACGATATAGTGTAGCTGCTTTGTTTAGAATCCGGATCATGATCCAAATAGAACCCAAGCTTTATATCAGCATCGCATAAGAATCCATATAAAGCTTTATTATTTCTATAATAATATAATAATAATAATAATATTATTATTATTAATGAAAAAATATTAAAATTTTAAAATATTGGCAGCACACCAATACCTCAACCACAAACACGTCATGGGCAGGGCCTATATACTTGCCTTTCACTTCTCTCTCCAACACCTCCCCCATTTCTCTCTACTCTCCTACCAAAACCCTCTCTCTCTCTCTCTCTCTCTCTTTCTCTCGCTCGCTCGCTCGCCTAGACATAATCTATTTCGTCACCAATAATATATATACACACACACAACACATTATGTCGATGAAATCTAGGCCTAATTAACATTCCAACATTCCATCCTTTCTCACCTTCATTTTCCTGTAAGTTTCTCACTCTTGATCCTCATCTTTTTCTCCTCTACGATCTCAATTTTCGATTAATCATGCTTTGTAAGGCGCTTGTTCAGTGTATTTTTAATCTCGATAAATTAATAATCTAGTTTTATTAGTAAAATTCTGCAAGGATATATTGATTTGTAGAGGTTTGACTGTATCATGAATCATGATTGTAAGATTTAAGCCAATTTAAATTATAATTGTGTGTGATTATGTGTATGTATATGATTGTGATGTAAGTTGTGTGTTTTGGATGTACATACAGGTGAAGAGATCTAGGTGTTAGTGATTCTGATGCTGTGTTTTTCGATTGTTTGAAGAAAAATGACTACTGAACTTCTCGATATTCAACCACAAGAACTCAAATTTATATGTAAGTCTTGAAAACTTTATTTTTTGATCGATTTTCTGTTTATGTCATTTGTTCGGAATCTTTTTAGTCGTGTGTGATTTTTGCTAATATATCTCCCCTGTTAGTAATAAGGTTCAAGTGGTAAATTGTTAACGAAAAAAGGAAACGAATGATAAGCTAATTAAGTTCTTGTTTGGCTTTTGCACTTGTAAGCTGAAATGAACTGGTTTTTGATTTATCGGAAATGAATACTTAATTTGTTGCTCAGTCAATTATTTTTTACTTAATGCTCGCATATGAAGATTATTGAAAATATATTTGCATATATATTATTTGAAAATCTTTTCTTCTGTATAAAAATTGTTTTTAAATTTGTATGCAGAAATTGATTTTTCTTCAAAAATTAGGTGCAAGTATCATTTTTGAGTGTCTCAATATACTTTCAACAGTCAAAGTAACCAGAATTTTGGGATGGTTGAAGTATTTTAGTAATTTATTGACTTATTTTTGGTAATTTAACTTGACGGAAATTTATACTATTACCTGCACTGCATGTAACTTTTTGTATTTTAATTTATGTCATTGTGTTAGCTTTAGTAACTTGAAAGTTTAAACTATACCATCGAACTTATGTGAGAAGAATTAAAAGTCAAAAATATAAATCTAAGTGAAAAGAGACTTTTTGCTGAGGTAAATTTAACGAGGCCTTATAATATCTGTGTCAGTTTTAGAGCAAACTTTGTTGGGCTTAGTTCAGTGTTGCTTGAAAAACTTTGTTAACCAATGTTGTTTCTGCAGATGGTTATTCTTGTAGTTTCCCCTTATTACTTTAGCAGAAAAATTAAATCATGAAGTCTATCTTTCATTTTGTAGTGCCTTTGACCATATTTTGTTTCTTTGCTGATTGGACAGTGAACTGGCCTTCTGAGAAAATAACTTCTGATTTTTGTGAATATGATTCAATATTCTTTTGCAGTTGAGTTGAAGAAACAAAGCTCATGCTCTGTTCGACTAGTCAATAAGACCGACCAACATGTTGCCTTTAAGGTACAAATGTCTAGTTGTTCACTAAAGAATTATTTACCGGGCAATGCATTCATTACATGGAATTTAGATTAATAAACTTAACTACTATAATTGCAGGTAAAAACTACATCTCCAAAAAAGTACTGTGTGAGACCAAACACAGGCGTTGTAAAACCAAAAGAAATATGTGATTTCACAGGTATCTGTGCTTCATTGCTGTTTTGAAAAATAACTTAGTTTCGGAAATTTGGCTTGTACGAACCGTATACTTGCATGATTTTTTCCCCCCTATCAAAGCATAAAAAAATTGAGCTAAGGCTCAAGTGTAACACAACTGGTACTTTCATATGCCTTTAGTTCTTTCTCATTTTTAAGACGCCATGCATCAGTTTCCTCTTGCTTCTTAGAAACTGGGTGTAATTAGTTCCCTTTGTTTTTATGTGAAAATAGTTACAATGCAAGCACAAAGGGTTATTCCTCCTGATATGATCTGCAAAGACAAGTTCTTACTTCAATGTGCTGTTGTTCCTGTGGGGACGGCTGAGGAGGATATTACATCTGCCACGGTACCACTCCAAGACTTGTAAACTTTTTTGAGTTATGTGATTCAATTTTAAATTATTGTAATCTCATTTTTTTATATCTCAGTTTGCCAAAGATGGGAAGTATGTTGAGGAGAAGAAGCTTAGAGTGATTCTTGTCAGCCCACCCAATTCGCCCATACTCTCTCCAGTCAATGGTACGCGAAAGCAGGTGCAAGTTTATGATGTTCCTATACCAGAAGAGCAGCATCCTAATTACACTGGAAACTTTAGTCCCCATCAGACGGTAAGCAGTTCTTTAAGAGCTAGAAACTGAGCATGGATGTATTCTGTTGAATCCTTTCTATGTTTTACATATTCTGATTCTGTAGACATCAGTATCTATATCTGATTGTAGGTTTCAAGTTTGTTTCTGAATGTGAATCTTATTTAGTATTATTTCTATAGTTGCTAGAGTGCAAAGTTGCATATTTCATATTTCATCGTTCAAGTGACTAGAACATTTTATATTTATTTATTTTTATTTTGGGACTTAATGTACTGATTAATTGTTCACCAAATAATTTAAGGGTATCGAAGATGTGAGGGAAACCAAAATGGATGCTGCTGAGGACTTGAAGCCTGTAAAGCTTGAAACTGCTGAGGACCTAAAGCCAGTAAAGCATGAAACTGCTGAGGACTTGCAGCCTGTAAAGCGTGAAATTGCTGAGGACTTAAAGCCAGCACATCGTGAAACTGCTGAGGAGTTGATCTTAAGCAAAAATTTTGAGCAAGATTCGAATGGTCATGTAGTTTCTAAAACTGTCAAGGATGTAGAAGAGCTGAAGGTAGTAAAGGATTTTGAGGAACAAAAACCACCGACTGCTGTAGAATTTAAAATAAAGAGGGACGTGGACGAACTGAAGTTAGCGAAGGATATTGAGGAGGTGAAGTCGAAACTAAGAGAGTTTGAATTAAAGCTGTACGAGGTAAACTTTAGCATATATAATAATTGCCTACAATTCTAAAAAAAGTGATTCTGAAAAATACAGTGTATTAAGAACAAAAAGTATTATTATGAAGGGTCGTAGGCAAAATCTTGGTTCAGTAAATAATTATTTGGGTTAGTGAGTAGTGACATGATATGTTATTAACTTATTATCGAGGATGCCTATTATAAGTCAACTAGATGAAAACTAATGATTGTTAATTATATTACTGTGTGGAAGATATCTTCCTGCAAAGTTCGTGTGCCACTTGGTTATATATATCTAGTACATCATTGGATTACTGTCTAATGAAATATATGTGCTTTTCATATACACCAGTAAGAGATCAATTCTTTGATGTACATTTTTTTTTCTGATTAAGTTGAGCAGTGAGTGACAGTTGATGTTCAATGGGAAAAGAGAAACACACACTACTATGTAAAACCCAGAGTTATTATTTATAAACAGTTAATTTTTTTTACTGTTAAGAGTTGTACTAACCAAGTGCTGTGGGTTGGTCTTAGGCTGAGAGAACAATTTCAAATCTGACAGAAGAGAAGAGAAGGAACACCCATGATAGGGAAAATTTACAGCAGGAGTTGGTGAGTCATAAATTCCATCAAGTTACTAACCAATATTTTCGAATGACTGATCTAATATTATTAGTTATGTTATTGATCCTTTAAATATCTATTCCTGCTGTTGACTAAATCAGTCGATTGCTAGTATTGGAGGTTGAATAAATTGCTATAATCAAGAAATAATCTGTATGTATGTACCTTCCAAATTGTAGTAAAGTTCCACAATAAAGTTTCTCCTTCTCATATCGAGTTGATCCACAATACAGTTTCTCCTTCTCGTTTCCGGTTGATCCTTTCAATATATGCAAGTCTGATGTTTATTACTCCCTCTGTCTATGCCTAGAAAATATCAGGTCAGGTATATGCATGCTTAAAAATTGCAACTTAAAGTTGCAATGTGGCAACATTTTTGGATATACCCTGCATTTGGATCTGCAAACTTATTTCATGTTCTCTTCAATTTGGCAATAAGTATTCAAGTCCAGAGACAGGTTTTCTAACAACCGTATTTCTTTTTGTGGTGAAATATTGCTCTCTGAAGAGAGTAAAACTTTCAAACATTTAGGAGATTCTATATCTCATGGCATCTATCGAAGGAATATCTTATTATTATTATATGAACTTCTTGAATCTAATTTTATTCTTGCATTTCATTGGAACTATCTTGAAGCATTGTCATACTGTTACGGGTGTTCCCGTTTTTATTTTCTTCCATAATTTATTTCTTCCAAATTTGTGTGAGAGGTCACCGGTTCAACACTGTCATAAAACCAAGTGCCAACATGAACTAGACATTTTCTTATTTCATCAAAAGTTTTCACGCATCTAATGTTTTATGCACTTCTGCTTTGCAGGGTCTGATGAGAAGCAAGAGAAGTGGGCAAAAAGCTCAGGCAGGATTTCCTCTGCTGTTTGTTTGTATGGTGGCACTTGTTAGCGTCTGGCTTGGTTACCTTATGCACAAGCAGTAGATAACAGTTATTGTTAAGATGCTGTGAGGACTCTTTATGAAATATGACTGTAGATAACAGAAAATTGACGCCCCTGCGATGTAGAGGTTGCAAAGAGGGGTTGTGCGAAACCCGATAAAATGTACTTGTGGCTAAGTAATTAACTCTATTTTGAATAGACAAAGTGTGTACACTACCGTGTTTTACAATATATCAGTGTAGGGATCTTTTTGTTTTTTTTCATACACTAGTATGCAAAGTTGCAAATTTATCTTTTCCTTGTATTAATATATACCATTGGTTAATTTCTGCTGGTTATTGCAAAGTTTGTAATCTTTCATCTGTAACGCAGGAGTCGCTATTTATAATCCCCAGCCCCTGCCCCCCCCCCTTTCCCCTTCTAAACTACCGAAGTTTAGGAAGGAATATAATATAGAAGACTTTAGGTGGCACTGAGAAATTTTAGAATCCTCATGGCGGCCAAGTTGTGGATTAACGAGAGTAGTTTTCTTAGATGATGGAGCACTCAATGATCCTCCACTTGATCTTTAGAATATTTGCTTGTGGGAGTTGGGATTTCAACTTGAAAGAAGAATTACAATTTTGTTTGAAGGTACGAAGATGTCTAAATATATGAACCCTTTTCCAGCGGAGCTAGCACGACAGGTTTCAAAACATATATGCATGGTAATTGGTATACCAGACCAAGTATTACGAAATAAATACCCTCTAAATTATGTACATGTTAGAAGGAAACTAAACCCTCAATACGGACATTTGGGTTGGGATGGCACCGCACACGTATGGTGTTATAGGAATGCTGTCTGGGATGGCAAAATGGCAACACAGAGCAGAAATTCATCTAGCATGTATTATACTAACAATATTAGTAATGTATGCATATTCACTCCCTGCGAATGTGAGTACTATCAGTTAAGCATCAATTCATAATTTTTTTATTAAGTATATCTTTATATATGTTTTTGCTAGAAGATGGGGACAAACTTCCGGCACCCGGCCTGACCCCTTTCCCCGCTCCGAGTGTGAGAGATTTAGGGATCTCTTCCGATAAGGGGTGACATTCATTACACGGAATTCACCGACTGTGACAGAGATTTAGGGATCTCTTCAGATAAGGGGTGGACATTCATTACACAAAATTCAGATCGATAGAATCAGGTACTAGCCTACTACAGTTGCTGGTGAAAACAACACTTCAAAAAAATATTCTGTGTGTGGCCAAACACAGGCATTGTAAAACCAAAAACAATCCGGGATTTCCCTGCAGGTATCTGCACTTCATTAATGTTTTACAAGTGACTGTTTCGGAAATCTTCGCCAATGAATGAACCATACACTTGCATATGTCCTACATAAAACATCAGAAACCAAAGCTAAGGCCCAAGTATGACAACTGTTAATTATTTTCAAATGCCTTTAGTTCTTTCTAGTTGTTTACAATACCATGCATCAATCATCCCTTGCTGCTAATTTGCTTCTTAGAATTTGGGTGTACTTATTCTTATCATCTATTCATATCATGTGAGAAACTTAGAATCTGAGGTTAATGCTGTAGAGATGAGAAAAAAATTGATGTGATCACTGACACCATGTAACTAGCAGAACTTATCAACTGAATGTCTAGGTTTTTGCAATAATTGCAGTGCAACAGTGACTTCCTTGTGTCTCCATTAAATTTCTTGTTGAATGAACAATCAGATGATTTGTGTGTGGCTTATAGGAAGATTAATTGTATCTGGATCTGGATGAGTTGACATTGAATGTATATCCCTCCGAGATTCCTCTTGTAAGAGAAGACTGTAGCTTGACTGATTTTGGGTAATGGAGACCTCATTAAGATTGATCCTCTCAAGACTGCTCAAGTGTCATTAAGGCCCATTAAGAACTGAATAGCTTTTGATCATGTTGAAGCTTGGATAACTTTTGAGATGCACCACAGTGACAAGCAGAAGAACAAGTAGGTTTAAGGCACAAAGCATCAATATCATCCCAAAGCATCTTCAATTCAATAACAATAATCAGCAATTTATTACTGTTTCCCCGAAACAATTCATTCAGTTCTTTGTGTAAGCCAAATAATTGGGTTTTACTTGAGACTCCATATCGTTCTTTTAATACCAACCAAATCTGATGTGCAGAATTAGAGTATATCACACTCCTGCCACTTTATTTTGACGAGGCACCAAGAATCCAAGAAATCACCATGTCATTGCATCTTGACCAACTCTTAAAAGAACCAGAAGTAGAATCTAAAAAACTGCACATATATGTTGTGATGTGGTAACATTACTGTATTTATCTGGTTTCATAGCTTATTGGATCTGCATGCTCATTTTAATTTTTGTATCGTATTTTGCAATTTTTGTTTATGGAGACATATTGCTCATTGAATAGGTAGTAAAAATTCTGAATTCATGGAATACCTTAAACCTGTGGCTTCGATCAGAGAATTAGATAATTCGTAATTGGTATGGATTTCAATATATTTTACTTGAAACTAAGTTTTTCTTGATATTTAAATCGGCACCATAATGGTATAGTGGTTTCAGTTTTTATCTTCTCCCACCCCCTCCAAATTGTGTGAGAGGTTTCTGGTGCACTGTCATAAAACCGAACCAATTGCCAACATGAACTAGACATTCTCTTTTTTCATCAGAAGTTTTCACTTATGTGATGTTTTAAGCTCTTTTGCTTTGCAGGGTCTGATGAGAAGTAAGAGACGTGGTCGAAAAGCTCAGGCAGGGAAGGGATATGCACCACCGCACTAAAGAGTACAAATACTCATTCTAGTATTCATTTTTGCCTTCTCTTTTACTTGTGTCCGAAGTTCGCCGGTAAACGTTAAAGAAATGTTAAAATCTGATAAATAGGAAGGGCAATATAGTATATTATAAAATAATCCGAAATATAACTACCATTTTACAAGGGTAATGGTTAAAAATAACCATTTTGTAAAAGTTCATCACGAAAATAACAATTCTGGAAGGAGATGGCTGAAAATACCGGATTGGATACGCATTTACAAAATGGGTATTCAAAATACATATGATACGCATTTGCAAGTTGGGTATCCCATATGTGATACCCAAATGGCAAATGCGTATCTACATTTTTTTTTAATTTTTTTTTTAAGATATCCATTTCTGAGTTGGGTATCTTATACAAAATGGGATACCCAACTTGGAAATGCGTATCCAATCCGGTATTTTCAGCCAATGCACCTAGAAATTGATATTTTTATTAACTTCACTTAAAAAATTGTTATTTTTAACATTTATTCATTTTACAAGATTTTGAAGATAAACATTTTATATTATTGTACGCACTTAATTTTTTTATTACTACATCTAAAAATATTCTAAGAAATTCGTAGCTTTTTTGATAATATAAATGGTGAAGTTTGAGGTAGGTATTAGTATTTAAATTTATATTATTGCACATTTTTAGCATTTTTTATTCATATATATGTTTATTACAATGGTTGTCGATAAAAAAAAATGTGATATGAAATGGGTGAGTGTTCTAAATACCCAATTTTGAATATTTCATAACCAAAATGCCCAGATCCGGGAAGCACCGCCCTAAATGACAACCACATACGCTACTGGCATGAGCGTATGCGCTGTTACGCCTACACCATCGACGTATCAATGTGACACGCTTTAGACATGGACGGATATGCACCACATACGCATCTGTTAGAAGCGTATTAGAAGATACGCTGCTTGAAACTGCCACCACATACGCATCTGATACATGCGTATTAGAAGATACGCATTTTGGAACGACGTGTTTGACGTCATGTTCATCATCTCCAGAACTTGCGACATGGCGATTTCGATCGAAAAATTTTGATCTCTCCGTTCTCTCTCAGGCATCGGTTATGTTGTACACACCATTCAATTCGCTTTTCAATCGTCTACAACCCTATACCAGTGTTTTACCATTTGTTATGCCGGATTTTAAAAACCTAAAACTCGATTCCGGCGAGTTCGAAAACTCCGACGAGGAAGGGGACGAGGCTACGATCACGTAGACGTGCGGTGGTGGGTTGGGCGTTCTTTGGTGAGGGAGATCGCGATAGGCGACGAAATCGCCCAAAATCGCCGGCGAAAAGAGATGGTGGGAGAAGGAAAGTTCTGGCAGCTACAGTAACCAAGGATACGCCACTCCAAACGGCGTATCCCGTGGGTATGCTGGGCGTTGTTTTGAAAATTAGGTATTTTGGGAAGTGGGTAGTAAAAAATAGTTATTTTGGTCATTCTTTCTTATGAAATCGGTATAAAAAAATTATGTAAAGAGTTTTTTTTATTAATTTTCTATGCATATTTAATTTGTATAATTTTAATTTACAGTAAATTTTTCTCTTTTTTTCTAGAATTTTTGAATTTTAAGTATTAAATATTATAAAAACTCTCAATTACCCTGTATATTCTCCTAAATTTTCTCGTCAAATACTCATAAATGAATACAATTGAGGCCAAAAAAAATATTCAATTAAAAAGATTATTTATTTATCGATAAATAAATATGTTATTCAATTATCGATAAATGAATATTTATTCATTTAGACAATTTTTCAACTTTTTTTATGATAATAGTATTTTAAAATTTAATGTTCAAATTTACCTACAAAGTAATAGTTAAATACTGAAAATTCTTATCATATATTTTCAGGATACTCAATAATACAAATACATTCATTAAACATAAAAATTAAGTATTTACTATTTGGAGCATTTTGGAGCCTATTTACTTAAGATTATTTATAAGATTATAGGTGTAAAATACCTAGTGTTCATCAAAAAATATATATGTAAATGAATATTTTTTTATTAGATGACATATATCATAAAAAAAACATTGTTTCAAATTTAGTGAATATTTACTTATATTACATAGGGCTTTTAAAGATTCCTAAGTAATTTATTCATTAATGCATTTAGCGATATTATTCATTTATCAAATTATCCTGATATTTGTTTATTTAAAACAAATGGAGAAAAAATATCTATAATATCACATAAATTATTTTATCTTAATATTGTACAAATTAAATATATATAAACAATAAAATAAACTATTTACATCTTTATACTCTGGAGTACATGTTAATAATTGTTTGTCTGGTTTGTTGATTATGGTTTTTATTTTCATGGATGTTTTTTCCTGATTAGCCATTTTTCCTTTGTAGCTAGTTTAGTAGTTTTCCGCTCTTTACAAGAGCTTTGAACCTGAAATTCTTATGATCTGTTATTTATATGCATTTAAGTGTGATTTGAATTTAATTTACTTTCATAATTCTGAAATATAACCTTTGTTTTCTTTGTACTCTTATTCAGTTGAACTAACTTTGTTCTTTTTACATTTAGCAAAAAAAAAACTTTGTTCTTTTTTCTAAGTATCGAACAAACTTTGTTGATAATGAAGAATTGAGGGTTAAATTCTCTTTTTATTGAAGCATCAAGCTTCTTTAACAGTCTTAATTCCTAAGACATAGGCCAGAAGCTAATGCACATAACAAGATTTTGGGCACAGGTGAGGAATGACAATGACCATATAGAGAATTTCTTTTGACATTCTAGGGGGAATAAATGGTAGAACAATTGAATAAGTAATGAAACCCTTGCTGAATTTGGAACTCGGGCCTTTTTTCTTTTAGCTTGTGAATTTTTATCCCTTTGGATTGCAATATATATGCGTGGGCAGTGGCGGACCTGCTCTCAGGCGAGTATGTCTTGGCCCTCCATGAACTTTTTTTTTTGTCAAGGCCCTCCCTGAACTTTCAATAGCAGCTGTACTATGTCTAAATAAAATAGATTTCTATTGATTATTGTCATTTCTTTAAACAATTACTGTCAATTATTGTCAGTTTCGTTAGAAAAGTTAGAAACAATTTTAAATTTGCCTAAAAATTTTCTCAGTTTTTAATGGGATAAATTTCAATCGGCTTCATCCCCGTAAAACCAATAAACTCGCTAACAGGCATATTAGTACATCTATTAAAAATTGTTAGAATCTAATAAAAAGATCCAGTTGGGCCTTCCTCTAATACCTTAAGGTTTTAGATGAGTTGGTTAATTAACATGGTATCAGAGCTCACGCTGGCGGGAGGACTCATGTTCGATTCTCTGCCACCCCCAATATTCTCACATTTATTTCGGACACGAAGGTAAAAATTATGTCCCAAAGATGGGCGCCCGTGATCCACTCTCGACCCAAAAATGGGCTTTCGAGTGAGGGGGAGTGTTAGAATATAATATAAAGATCCAGTTGGGCCTTCCTCTAATACCTTAAGGTTTTAGATGAGTTGGTTACTTAACAAAAATAATCACAAAATCATTTGGAAAAGCGTTTTTACTGTAAAATTTGATTCAAGGTAAAAATAATCATCTGGAAAAGCGTTTTTACTGTAAAATTTGATTCAAGGTAAAAATAATCATCTCAATTGGCCCATCCTAGATAAAAATCCTAAGTCCCCCACTGTATGCTTGGGTTTGCAAATATGTTACGAATCTTTGATAGAATGAGAAACCACAGAGGTCCTATTCTGAGAGTGCAATGTGAAGGCGAAGGATAACAACGAAGTAGTGTACTTGATTTATGCTTATTTATGCATGTCATTTGTTTAGTATGGAAAATGTTTTTCTATGCTGTTCCTTTATTTACATGTTCCCAAACCAAATCATGAAAAATATTTCATTATATTTGGAGCATTTGCTTCTGGTTATTTGGTTGATCCTTCAAATGCGAAGAACCAGCTCTGATTTTATCATGGTTTTGTATATATAATAATATAGCTTAACTTTTTTTTTTTTAGAAGAGCCAATATATTTCTTGAAAACAAGGATTACATCTAAAGGGACCTAAGAGGATACACGATACATCGTAATCTAATAAGCAACTGAAAGCAACTACATCATACGATTTAACAGATCCTAACTTGCTAAACATTAATTAGTTGACACTACAACTACTAACAGCAACTACTTGTATTACTGCTTACGAGAGAGATCAACTATATCATAACATTAGAAGGGTGGTCACCAACGAATCCTTCAGCGTAACCATTGCCAAAGATAAAATCTTCTTCTATCACGTTGTGAACATCCACTACCACTGGGGTTCCCATTGTCTCATTTTCCACAGCCATGAAATCTTCATGGAATGCATAGCCATTATGCATAATTCCTGACACAGGAGTTGAGCCAAAATTGACCGGGTCTTGTTCGTCATTATAAATCTCCACATCCTGGAACTGGGGGGCTAGAGGGCCAAAGCCTAAGTCAAGACTCATGAGTTCCTCTATATAGCCTATAGGCCTAGAGAAGGAGTACAACTGGTTGCAGGTGTTACCACCTAGCCTGGCTAGGTATATGGCGAGTTGGTTCCTTTCAGGGAACACATACACAATAGAGCATATCCACCTAGGATCGCGGAGACAGATGAAAATCTGAGATGAAACTTGTACAGCTTCTTCTGGGACATCAAAAGGGAAGTTCTTGAGCACTTGAAAGGCTTGCCAGTTGTCTGTTTCAATCACGATATCTCTGTGGTTTTCCTCAAAAGCTCGAATGAGACCATGTAGGATTGCCCACAACTGATTTTGGAGAGGGGATAGGTTGGGAATGACCCCAGTCGAGAGTTTAAGTAATTCCCCGTCAGAGTTGCGAGCTATCATCCCTATCCCATTAGTGTTGCCGTTCATGAAGGGTAAAAAGGGTGTGGCGCCATGCACATTGATCTTGATCGTTTCTTGGGGGGGGGGGAGCAGCCAGTGGTATTCCATTGGGGAAGAGAGAAAATAGGCTAAGTGGTGGATGATAAAACTACTGAGCTAGGTATATATTGAAGGTGATATACTCTTCAACACTAATCTAGATATGTTGAATCAATAGACAGACGCAGAAGCCTTTTGTTGGAAAGGAAAACTTTCTGAGCAGATATGATTACCTTTTTTAGCAATATCTATGACCCCGCGTGATGTACTGGCCAATCAGCAAAATAGTTTTTAGATTCCCAAGATTTGCTTATAGAAGGAATCTAATAAACATAGAAATAGCCGAGAGACAATCTTGGAATGCACAAGATAAAACCCATATCTGGGGCAAATATAAACAATATTATGGCAAGATTTCTGATAAAATATTTGGTAATCTCAATCCATATTTTGGCAGATAATCTGCTTCTTGATTTAAATCCCTTGAACATTGAATTATTATCAATTCAAAACCAGCCTCTCTAATTTCCTGCCATTCCTGATTTAAAACTTGGACTTCTTGCTGCAATTCATACGAGTCAGTACAAATGATCACTTTTTTCTTCTTGACCCAGGGGACTGAGAGAAGGGTTTTAAGTAAAAATAAACAGGCCTCCTTCTCTAATAACAACGGAGTTTCACCGCTTGAAGGACCAGAGAACAGTACTGATATTTGCCTTTCCTTATTGTACACTAACCCCCTATCCCTGCCGTTATTGCCTTATTACTTCCTATGCACCACGAGCCATCTATGAAACCCACAAAGTCATGCTTAGAAAATATGACATTAAGTAGGCTGTCCTTCCTGTTAATGATGTGCATTTTTATCAACCCAATCGGATTTAGGTCCCAGATGTTTTGCATGCAACCAATTTGAGAGGGTACCCAGTTGAACGGTCTCATCCATTTATAGACTGTAGCTTTAAGTGCGGAAGCTAGCCCATCTTTGCTTGACTTTGAATTATTAAAAATGTAATCGTTTCTAGCTCTCCACACTGTCCAGAGAGTGGCTGATGTTAACTCGAATAACTTGTAGAAGGGGGGGGGGTTGAATACAAGTTATATAATCGTGTCTGATTTTTGCTCAAATAAATAAACAAGAACAAACGAATAAAACAAACTGTTTGTATTAATAAGATCAAATACAAACTCTACCAAAGGTGTACAAATACCTTTAGTAGCTGCTGACAATACAAATCTCTCTCTGTTTGCACTCTCGTATACTTACGATTACAAACCTCACAAACTCTAACTCGACACTTTTTACAATAACATAGAGAGAGTATTTATAATGCTACCTATCAACTAATAACAGAAAGTTAATCTATACATGACAATGTTCTGCTGTCCAGTTGATAGTTTCCATCAATAGAAAATTCTTTCCTTCATGATACCTTCTTGCTTGTTCTTCAAAACAATGATCGTATTTTATATCACTTGCCAGTTTCTGTAGCATCCATAATGACATCATCAGTAACACGACTGAAATCAGGATTCCACCTTGCATCAGGATCTGACTATCCATCAGTATTTGATCAGTATTTGACTTGTCGTATCAGGATCTGCTCTCAGTTCCTGAAATGTAGTCCTTGATGCCCTGTTCCTGACTAAACTCTACAGATTACTGTTTAACACATATATCCTATACAAAGTGCTAAATCCTTTATAAGTTCAGGATATACAAGAAGTATTTGCAAATTCTATTCTTAACATCACAACTCATGAATTATTCCTAACAATCTCCCCTATTTATGCTTTAGAATCTAAAGCATAAATCTAAGTTGTAGATGTCAAAACATATAACAATTCAACCAGAATAGAATTTATGAATTTAAGATCATGAAGTTAAGTACCTCCCTCTTCAGATGTAGACAATTATTTAGTACTTAGGATAAAGAATTCAACTATATGATGCTTCATTTCCTTTACCACTTCCCTATTGAGATTCACCTTTGTCACCCTTAGTTTTTCCTCTATCTCCTCCAGTCTGTTTATCTCCCCCAGTCTGTTGCCTCTGAATTGTTTTTATCTCCCTATTTTTTACATCAGCAACATTAATTCCAAGAGATTCAGTAACAGAACAAGTGAGATTCATCAGAACTGCTTGATTTTCCATAATAGTGACTTGGTTATCTTCAAGTGTTTGAAGTCTTGATTGAATAGCAACTTGAGATTTCTGAATGTCTTGTAGAACTTCAGAATCGACTTTAATGTTGGAAGTGTTTGGAATATCTTTAGATTCAAGTCTTGTAGAAGAAGTTTCCTGTGTAGAATTATATTCAAGCAATAATACTTGAGTATTTTTACAAACATCTTCATTTTTCTGATCTGAAGCTGAAATATGATCATCATGTCCTTCACCAGTATTCTGTGTATTAACATCTACAAATCCTGACTCCTCCTTAGAGTGATAAGATACAGTTGATGTCTCAATTCGAGCTGATATTGGAAGTACATACAAAGGAATACTAGGATCATTAGGAATATCTTCTGGTACATGTGAAGTAAGAGATTGCTTAGCCTTTCACCTCTTTTGTTGATGATTCCTGCAAGTCTTTCTTTTTTGCTTCTGAGCTTTAACTTCTGGCTTTGCATTGTGCTTTGCTAAGTCATTATTCTCATACATCTTGATAAAAGAATAAGTACCAGCATCCATACCAAGATTGTCAGACCAAGATTCAGGAAAAACCTGATCCCAGAAATTAAACGATGGTGGTTTCCTAATTTTCTCTCCCTCACTATGGAGTTGATCATCCATACCCTCATTCTCACTTTGACTATCTAAAGTCAACACTCTTTCTACCTCTCCTTTTGCCTGGTCAGGAACCAGTCTCTCTGTTTGTGGATCTATGTCCATCTTTTCAAGTGTATCACTCAAATTTGGATAAGTGCTCTCATGACCTATAGAAAAATAGGGGTTAGAAGAAGTTTTTATACCTGAACTCACATGGAGAGAGGGTTCCTCATATGGCAAGGGGCTTGAGGTTTTCTCCATGGAGTGAGCTGCTATAGTCTCTGAATCCTCACAAACATCTTCTTTCCTTCCAAAGACTATAGGCTTCAGTATACCACTTTCAGGTTCTATACTAGACTCTGATGTCTTCAGTAATACTTCATTAGACACCATAGTTAGCATGTCACCATCTTTAAGTGTTGTTTGCTGAGACACACCCTCAAGGTGGATAGACTCTGACTGAAAAAAATTTGTTTGATCTTCAGGAAAATCAATCAAAGTCATTCCTCCCATATCATAGAGTTTCTCACTTGCAATATCAGTCATCACAGATAGGGATGGGAACGGGTCGGGTTCGGCTCGGGTTTTACAAAATCCAAATCCAAATCCAAATATTTTCGGGTTTCGGATCGTATCGGGTTTCGGATCCAAAACTCAATATCCAAATCCAAATCCGTCGGGTTTCGGATCGGATCGGGTTTTTTTCGGGTATTCAAAATTAAAAATAGTGTAAATAAGTTGCTTAACAAAAAAATAAAAAAAATTGTGTAAGTAAGTTAAAAAATACCGCTACATCCATGACAATTTATTTTCTCGATCTTTCCATATCTTATGTCTCAAAGATATGTGTATGTATAATATGTATTTATAATATACATTTATAATATATATATATATATATATATATATATATATATATATATGAAGTGTATGTATAATATGTATTTATAATATACATTTATATATAATATATAAAATATAATAAATAAAAGTCGGGTATTTTCCGGGTTTCGGGTTCGGCTCGGGTTTTGATCGGGTTTCGGGTTTCGGATCGGGTTTCAGATCGGGTTTCATGAAATCCATATCCATATCCAAAATCTTTCGGGTTTAAAATTTAAATCCATATCCATATCCAAATCCAAAATATCGGGTTCGGATCGGATAAAAAATCGGATTTCGAATCGGGTATCCGTCGGATCGGATTTTTTTCCCATCCCTAATCACAGAAGACCTTTCAGCATCAGCCATCACAGTTCCTGAGTCATCCAACCTCTGACTAGATGGTTCTTGTGTTGAAGTGACTGTGATATGATCTGTCCTACTATCCACCACTGGTGCAATAGTATCTCCTGTTGACTGCATTCCTCTAACTACTACCTCCTTTTGATCACCTTGAGCTGGAAGATCTTCAACAATGAAATCCTTGTGAAACAAGTATGTATGAAGTGATTGAAGTGCACCATGCTTAGAAAGTCCAAATTTCTTGACTAATTCCTTTCTGACTGATACATAGAAATGCATTTTCATTAAGTCAAGTCTTTGATGTAGAAGTCCATATTCTTCAGGAAATGAAAGCCTTGGTACTCTTTCAATTAGAAAATCTAGAACAAGCCTGGATAGTTTCACTTTGATAGAAATAACTCCCATAGCTAGTCTGTATGATAGTGTTATTACCCATGAAGAATCAATATCCAGATCTCTATTGTCAATTGCTGACCTGATTGTAGCTTCATTTGTAGAGACCTGCATGATATTAGTTGGACTAGACTCTGTGTGTGTAGGTGACAATAATTGTTTTCCCTTTTTAAGTACTACAGTCTTTTGAGAAACTGCAGCCTGGCTGTGACTAGGTGCTTCATCTCTTTGACCTAGCTTAGAAAGTTGAATTGTAGCCTTCAATTCTGCACTCTCAGCAAGAGATATATTATCATCATCTTCACTAGAACTACTACTACTTGACACAACAAATCTTCTATTCCTTACAACTGATGTCTTTTGAGAAACACCAGAGGTTGGTTTCTTTGAAACAATAGGCTGTGGATCAAAATTTGATTCGAGAATTGTTTCAGAGATTATAATGTTTTTGGCTACTTGGGTAGACACATGGGGGTTCTCCACCAAATGAGATTCCTAAGTCATTTCACCATCAAAGAAAGAAGAATTGTATAGAGTAGGAAGATGAGTTTTTAGATGTACCTGAACATGATGTGGATAGTATATTGCAGGTATTTCATCTGATTCTTTTCATTTTTCTTCTTTGTAATATTAGAGAAAATTCCTTTTGTTGTACATAAGAAGAAACACAATTTTCTCTACCAAATCTAGCTTCAACATTAGGAATAAAATGGTTAATAAACATTTGCATAAATCTATGATAATAAACCATTTTCCTGTCTTGATCTCTTGACCCAAGCTTAATACACATCTGACTCAAGATAATGTGACCAATATCAATTACTCTGTCATAAAGCAAACTATAAGCAATATGTGATGTAACAGAAGTAATTTGCAGAAAAGAACTACATTTACCAGTAAAACATTTAGCAATTTGATCAAAGAAGAAAGACCATTCTTTCCTAAGAAAAGATCTATTTAACTGGCTCATGTTATCTAGAGGTCCATTATAACCTAATTCAGATAACATAGTTCTTACATTATCATCAGATGGTACATTCTCAAAATTCAAACTAACAGGTAAGTGAAGTACTGAATTGATAACAGATTCAGTAATATCATAAGTATCTTGCCCTAAGTGTAGAACAATCTTACCTGGTTGACCCTGAACAGAATCAACTACTTCATCATTCTCCCAAGATTGTGAAACAGCAGCTTGATTGATTTCTGGAGATGCTGCTAATGCATAACGCAAAGGTCCAATAGCCATAAAATCCATCACTGGATGAAAATCAGCTGATACTCCTTTCTTGCTGGTGATTACAGCAACATGATTGTTTGTCATAAAATCGAAGTCACCAAACTTGAAAGCTACTGATTTGGGTAGTCTTCTTTGAGCTGCCATTTTTGATCTGAAAAGAACTTGAGAAAACTTGAAATTGATTAGTGATTTTGAGAACTCGAAAGTATTTTTGCTTTAGAAAATATGAATTAGAAGAAAGCAATAAACAATCAGAGTCTCAAAATAAAGATATATTCAAAAATCCTTCAGACCCACTAACCCACGTTGACACGTAGGTTGACAGGTGTCAGTCCCTGAAAAATGCAGTTACCCACGATTTTTGGAAAATAAAATCCACAATTAATTTCAATAAAATAAATCAGGGTATAGTCAAGATAAAAATCAATACTGATCAGTTTCCTTTTTTTGATGTGATCTTTTCATCAAGATAATCACAAATCTTACTGTGATTTAAAAATTAAAAATAATCATCAATCCTGATGAAATCACATTTGTATTCCTGATCAATATCAACCTGATTCCAGAGACTAAATGGAGTTTCCACATGGCATTTTCTTTTATCTGAAAAAGAAATAAACAATTAATCTGAACAAAATCAATTGGTTAGATACGTTCAACAATTCTTGAAAATACAAGAAATACAGTCACGCGCAATAATAACGACTACATTGATAATCTCCAAACGACTATTCAGTTTCCCACATCTTTCTATAAAAGAAACCGACGCCTCATGCCATACTCCAAACCTTTCAATATTTTCTCTGTAAACCATGTCTCTTCAAATGGCTTTCGACCCAAATTTTCATATGAACCCTAACTTTAAATTCATTTCTTCTGACTTAGAAGAGATTACTTTTCTCATCGAGTTCAAAATGGTTAGTATTAACCCAAATGATTTTCAAAAGTTTCTTCTAAAACATCTACCAGTTGAACAAGATCTCCCTCTAATCTCCTCACACCTTGAGGATGAAGAATTTGGTGATGAGTCTGAGGTTGATCTTGATGGAGATGCAATTCATTTATCCATCAGTCCTCAATAAACATGGGATTGTGCCAGCTGCTCTCATTCAAGTCATCCTGAGAAGAAATCCAAGAGCAGATGGATCTGTGCAAATCCCTAATGGATTTCTTGAGATGCTCCTTGTCCTGTATCTTAGATGCATAAAGGAAGCAATATCCAAAAACATTAGACAAGTATAAGATTATCAGTAGAAGTTAGACAAAAAGATGTTTGTATTTCATTTCCATGTATGTAATGCTTTCAATTAATGAAAATACAATCTTCCTTATTATCTACTTGTCTATTGTTGTTTATTGACTGATCTGAATAAAAGTGTAAATTATCAGTATGAATGTATTAAAGCTCGATTACATAGACTTAACAAATCTCAGAATTGAATCACTGAATAACATGAACTTCAGGATTTGAAACAGTAAACACACAAATTTCACAATCCTGATACTGACAATACAATCCTGATGACGTCAGCATCCTGATAGCAATCCTAATCCTGATGTTTATTAACAAGTCTATCATACTATAATTTATCAAAGTAAAATGTTACAGCTTAAACATTTAACTATCAATATAGATCCTGACAAGAATATCAAGTCTATAAGCTGAAACCCATACCTTGCTACTTTTGCAGATGTTAAAGATCTAGAAATTTAACGTTCCTAACTCACTAACCAATCTAATGAATGTAAACTTATCAAGTGGTTTAGTTAGAATATCTGCAAGCTGTTTGTCAGTAGGAACAAAATGAAGTTCCACAGTACCATTCTCAATATGTTCTCTAATAAAATGATACCTGACATCAATGTGCTTGGTCCTTGAATGTTGAACTGGATTTTCTGCAATCTTGATAGCACTAGTATTATCACAAAACATAGGAATGTTACTAAGTGTCATACCATAATCCATCAACTGATTTCTTATCCAAAGGAGTTGTGCAAAACAACTGCCTGCTGCAATGTACTCAGCTTCTGCAGTCGAGGTTGAAACAGATTGTTGCTTCTTGCTTGCCCAAGAAATCAATCAGTTTCCCAAGAATTGACATGTACCTGTAGTGCTTTTCCTGTCTATTTTACACCATGCATAATCAGAGTCTGAATAGCCAATTAGGGAGAAATCAGATTCTCTAGGATACCACAAACCAAGATTTGGAGTTCCTTTGAGATATCTAAAATTCTCTTCACAGCAATTAAATGAGATTCCTTAGGATCACTTTGGAATCTAGCACATAAATAGGTAGAAAACATTATATCTGGTCTACTTGTAGTTAAGTACAACAGTGAACCTATCGTGTCTCTATAACTAGTGTTATCCACACTCTTTCCCTTAGGATCAGAGTCTAGCTTGGTGGCTATTGCCATGGGTGTTTTTGCAACTGCACAGTCTTGAAAGTCAAACCTTTTTAAAAGATCTTTGATATACTTTGACTGATTAATGAAAATACCAGTCTCAGTCTGTTTGACTTGCAAACCTAAAAAGAAATTTAATTCACCCATCATGCTCATCTGATACTTAGACTGCATAAGCTTGCTAAACTTTGCACACAACTTTTCGTTAGTAGAACCAAATATGATGTCATCAACATAAACTTGAACTAAAAGCAATTCACCTTTAATCTTTCTAAAGAATAGAGTTTTGTCAATTGTACCACTTGTGAAGCCATTTTCAAGAAGAAATTTAGACAAAGTCTCATACCATGCTCTCGGTGCCTGCTTTAGTCCATAGAGTGCCTTGTCAAGTTTGTAGACATGATTTGGAAACTTTGGATCAACAAAACTAGGTGGTTGCTCCACATATACTTCCTCATCAAGCTTGCCATTTAGAAAAGCACTCTTTACATCCATCTAGTATACCTTGAATTTTGAATGCAAGAAACATTCTGATTGCTTCCAATCTTGCTACATGTGCAAAGGTTTCATCATAGTCAATTCCTTCTTCCTGAGAATAACCCTTAGCCACCAGTCTTGCTTTGTTTCTTACAATCATACCAGATTCATCTAGCTTGTTTCTGAAAACCCATTTTGCACCAACAATAGATCTATCTTTAGGTCTTGGTACTAGTTTCCAAACTTTGTTCCTCTCAAACTCATTTAACTCTTCCTTCATTGCAATTACCCAATCAGGATCCTGTAAGGCTTCTTCAACCTTCTTAGGTTCATTCTTATAGAGAAAACAACTGTACAAGCATTCATTTTGAACTGATCTTCTAGTTCGAACACCACTATTTGGATCACCAATTATCAAATCTTCAGTATGATCCCTTGTCCATTTTCTAACAGGTGGTAGATTGCTTCTGCTAGACTCTCCCCTAAAGTTAGTGGTATCTCATATAGAAGAGTGTTCATTTCCTTCAAAAGCTCCCCCTTGATCAGTAGAATTAGTAGAATCCATACTGCTGCTAGTTCCTGATCTTCCTTCAATAGTCTCTGAAGGATCAGTTCCTAATGGAGTAGACTCTGAATAACTAGTCTGCTCCTGATGAACACTGTGTTCTCCTTGATTGATTTACTCCCCCTCAACAGTAGCATTCCTTTGAGTAGCAATAGAGATTTCTTCAGGAGAACCTTCATCATCACTGGAGAGCATCTTAGATTCCTTAAGATTTTCAAATTCCAATTTGTCATGGCTTTCATCAGTTTGCAGAATTTCAAATTTCTTATCATCAAATGCAACATGAATTGATTCCATAACAATGTGAGTTCTGAGATTATAAACTTTGGAGGCCTTTGATGCTGAATATCCTAGAAAGATTGCTTCATCCGATTTGGCTTCAAATTTTTCAAGTTGTTCTGGATGAACTTTTGGGACATAGCATTTGCATCCAAAAATGTGAAAGTATTTCACACTTGGTTTCTTTCCTTTGATCATCTCATAGGGAGTCTTTCCATGACCATTTACCGAGGTACAATTTTGAGTGAAACATGCAGTGTTGATAGCTTTTGCCCAGAAATAGGTTGGAAGCTTTGCATTTGCAAGCATGGTTCTTGCTGCCTCTATGAGAGTTCTGTTCTTTCTTGCTACTACACCATTTTGCTGAGGTGTTCCAGGTGCAGAAAACTGTTGAGTGATTCCATTGTCTGCACAATACTCCTCCATTATAGAATTCTTGAATTCTGTACCATTGTCACTCCTAAGTACTTTAACTTTGTACTCTGAGCTATTCTGAATATTCTTGACAAGATCAATGATTTGCTGAGGAGCTTCATCCTTCTTGTGTAGAAAAAATACCCATGTGAACCTTGTGTAATCATCCACTATGACTAGAGCATATCTTTTCTTGCTGATAGACATAATGTTTACTGGACCAAATAGATCAAGATGCAGCATGTGAAATGGTTCAGTAATAGAATTTTCTGTCTTGCTCTTGAAAGTGGTTCTTCTTTGTTTTCCAAGCTGACAAGCATCACAAAGTCCATCTTGCACATAATTTTCCTGAGGTGGGCCTCTCACTAGATTATGCTTAACAAGTTGATTAAGCTTCTTGAAGTTGAGATGTGAGAGCTTCTTGTGCCAATTCCAGCTTTCATCATTCGATGCCTTGCTGTAAAGACATCTGACAATTTCTTTAGATGTGTCACTTAAGCTGGCTTCATATATGTTACCATGTCTTTGACCAGTTAGAACAATGTCTCCATTCTGCATATTCAAGATTTTGCATCCTTCTCTGTCAAAGATTGATTGGTAACCTTTATCACCCAGTTGACTTATGCTTAAAAGTGTGTGTTTCAAGCCTTCAACCAGTGCTACGTTTTCAATGATGACATTCCCCAAAATAATTGAGCCATATCCCGAAGTTTCTCCTTTGTTGCCATATCCAAAAGATATTACTGGGTCAGCTTTCCTCTCATACTTTGTAAGCAGGGACTTCTTTCCAGTCACATGTCCAGAGCATCCAATGTCCAAGATAATTGGATGCTTCTTTCCTGTGCCCTGCAAACAATAAGTAACTAGTTAGAAATTTTTAGGACCCAACTTTGATTGGATCCTTTCTTACTAGATTTAGAAACAACAGACTTTGAAGATTTTGCTTTGGAGTTACCTATTGCAGAGTTAATCTTAGACTCTGATTTCACAAACTGTTTGTGACTAGGAGTTTCAGATTTCAGAGAATAATAGTCATAATACAGTTCATGATATTCTCTACACATGTAAATGGAATGAAGTAAACTACCACAATGATAATAAGCTTTTTATGATTGGTATTGAATTTTCTGAGTCTTGGGGAATCTAGACTCAATTTTCCAAGAAGGTTTTTGATTGCAATCTAGGGCCAAATGATTATGATTTCCACACTTATAGCATTTTTTCTAGGTGCATCATGTACATTCTTGTAATTATTTTCTTTGTTAATACCTTCTTTTCCATTCCTATTTCTCTTGATCTTGCTAGACTCTGAAAGACCATCTAGTCTCTGTTTCAACTGAGACTTTGACAGAAAACCTATATTGACATTCTTAGGTTTCTCTAACACTTTCTCATCTGAATTACTATTGTTAATTCTCTTGTGTACAATAGGGGTACCTTTTGAATCAACAAATTTAACATGATTAGGTTCAGAAACAATCTTCTTACCTTCAGATTTAGATGTGCCAGCTTCTAGCTTACTGTTATCATTGACAATAGCTACAGTCTCTCCTTTTCTAGCTTTATCAAAACCTAAACCATTAACCTTACCAAGAATTTGACTTTCAATGATTTCTTGATTCTTTTTACCAGAATTGTTAATGGTTTTCATCATGTTCCTCTCTTCCTCTAGTTCTTTTCTGACATAGTCATAAGCCTCAAGAATAACACCATAATCATGCTTAGCTTTATCAAAACTTAACTTATATTCTTCCATTTGAATTAACTCAGATTCAAGAAAATTATTTCTATCAACTAATTTATCATTCTTAATCTTAAGATCATCTTTTTCACTAGTAAGAATTCTAAAATTAGTCATAAGATTCATAAACTCAACATGGATAGATCTAATATCATCAGAATCTAAGCAATCAAATGAATCAAGAGAGTGAAGTGATACCTTAACAGAAGATGGAGAAGTTTTCTTTGGAGATCTAGATTTGTCTAAAACATTTGCCATCAATGCAATGTTGTCATAATCCAATTCATCTTCAGAATCACCGGAATCAGCCTAATCCTTCTGTGTGACCATGAGTGCATTACCCTTTCCTGAATTCCTAGGCTTCTTACACTCACTAGCAAAGTGTCCAAGCTCACTGCAGTTGAAGCACTTGATCTTGGCCTTATCTAGCTTGATAATTGTACTTTTGCCCTTGTCACTCTTCTTCTCCTCTTTCTTTTGAAAAGGTCCTTTGCTAAATCTTCTCATGTTGAATCTTCCTTTCTTGAAAGCTTTAGCAAACATAGCAAAGAGTTCCTGCATCTCTTATTCAGAATCTTTATTATCAGAGTCTATATCAGTAGTCTCTGACTCAGAACTTTCTTTGCTATTCTTCTTCCTTGAGTCCTTTACAGTGGGCTCAACATGCTGTTCTTCTGGAAGTTTCTTTGATTCAGATTGAGCAGAGAGTGCTACAGTTTTCATCTTTCCTTCATTCCTGCTCTTCTTCTGCTACCTGTCAAGTTCATAAGCCCTTAGTTTTCCATAAACTGCCTCTAATGAAATTTCATCCAGATCATTAGCTTCCTCAATTACAGATATCTTCTCATTGTAGAAATCAGGCAAGGCTTTCATGAACTTAGTATTCATATCCTCCAAGTCATAATATTTACCATGCATGGCCATCTCATTGATGAGTTTTGTAAACCTATCAAAGGTATCAGTAAGTGACTCACCAGACTTGGATTCAAAGTATTCATACTATTGTATGAGAAGTGTTCTCATATTTTTCCTGACAGGTTTTGTTCCTTCACAATGAACCTTCAAATTGTCCCATATCTCCTTAGCAGTCTTACAAGAGAGAACATAGTTAGTGAGAACAGAATCAAGACTGTTAAACAGTATGTTTCTCACTTTAGCATCCTTAAGAACGTTCTCATTTTCCTTATCTGTCCATTCAGATTTAGGCTTCTCTGCTGTATGTTCTGGAACAACCTCACCATCGACAGTTGCTTGTCCAACAACCCTTGTTGGAACAAAAGGTCCATCTCTAATTCTATCAAGATAATCAGGATCTGTTCCTTCCAGGTGATGCAACATCTTTACTTCCCATAACGTATACTCGTTTCTCTTGAGCATAGGGATCTTAGTATTACCATCCTTGTAACCAGACATGATTGCAGATCTTTTATGATTATCCGAAATCAACCTGCTCTGATACCAATTGTTAACTCGAATAACTTGTAGAGGGGGGGGGTTGAATACAAGTTATATAATCGTGTCTGATTTTTGCTCGAATAAATAAACAAGAACAAATGAATAAAACAAACTGTTTGTATTAATAAGATCAAATACAAACTCTACCAAAGGTGTACAAATACCTTTAGTAGCTGCTGACAATACAAATCTCTCTTTGTTTGCACTCTCGTATACTTACGATTACAAACCTCACAAACTCTAACTCGACACTTTTTACATTGACATAGAGAGAGTATTTATAATGCTACCTATCAACTAATAACAGAAAGTTAATCTATACATGACAATGTTCTGCTGTCCAGTTGATAGTTTCCATCAATAGAAAATTCTTTCCTTTATGATACCTTCTTGCTTGTTCTTCAAAACAACGATCCTATTTTATAGCACTTGCCAGTTTCTGTAGCATCCATAATGACATCATCAATAACACGACTGATATCAGGATTCCACCTTGCATCAGGATCTGACCATCCATCAGTATTTGACTTGTCGTATCAGGATCTGCTCTCAATTCCTGAAATGTAGTCCTTGATGCCCTGTTCCTGACTAAACTCTACAGATTACTGTTTAACACATATATCCTATACAAAGTGCTAAATCCTTTATAAGTTCAGGATTTACAAGAAGTATTTGCAAATTCTATTCTTAACATCACAACTCATGAATTATTCTTAACAGCTGAAACCGTGGTTGGCCAATATCTTAGAACTTCCATTCCTGGGTTGAGATTGAACAAGCCTTCAAGGGAGAATGGATGGATTTGAATAAGACTTGGAGATAACCCTACCCACTTCAAACATAAATCCCAAACTGAGAATGCTAAGTAGCAATCCCAGAACAAATGAGTGATGTCTTCGTTGGCCAAACCGCACCAAGCACATGTAGTGCTGATCGACATTCCTTTATGAGCCAACAACATCTTGGTGGGTAGAATATTATGTTTAAATTTCTAGAGGAATATTTTGACTGAAGGAGGGACTTTGCATTTCCAAATTCGTAACCATGCATTAGAATCCTGAACTATATCTTGAGCGGATAGTTATTTGTATCCTTCACTGGGAGTATACCCCTTTGAATTTACTTTCCACTGGACAATATCACTACCATTTGAAGGACTATGCAACATAATAATTTCGAATAATTTGCCCTCCTCCTCTTTTTCCCAACTCCTCAATCTTCTTCTCCACATAAAGTCGACGCCATTGAGATGATTTGTGCAGAGACATTGCATATCCTGAATCGATATTTCCTTGTAAAGGCAGAGACTATACAATCTTTGAAAACTTTTTGCTAATGGTTTGTCATCTCGCCAATGATCAAGCCAGTTATTTGTATTATTACCTTTCCGAACCTTACAGAAGAAATCTTTACTGTCAAAGATTTTTAACTCTGGGAATTCAGCAACTGATAGTATACTTTTCATCACTGGTGAAAGTTTGTTGTTTCTCCTTAGGGACATATTCCATTCCCCGTACTTAATCTTGACTATTTGATTCCACAACCTTTCCCTCTCAGTTCTATGTTTCCACCGCCACTTCGCAAGCAGCGAGATGCATGTTCTTTTTAATTCTTTAATGAGGAGAGACCCAGGCCTCCTATATGCTTGCTGGTGTAGATCTTGCTCCATTTCAAGTAATGAATCTTCTTAGAATTTACGGCCAGGCCATTCCAGAGAAAATCTTTCCTGATGCGATCAATTTTCTTGATTACTTCTTCTGGTATCCTAAGAAGATTTAACCAATAGACATGGATACTATCTAGCAATGATTTAAGAATAATCAAACGCCCAGCTAGTGTAGTATCAATCTTCTTCCAACTTCGCAGCTTTTTGTGAAACTTATTGATGAGGGGTGACCAAAACTCAATCCTTCTGGGTGATTTACCTATTTGAGCACCTAAATATAGCATGGGCCATGACCCTACATTACATTGGAGCATGGATGAGCATTCTTGTATAGATTACTTCTTATCCTCAGGGCCATATAGGAAACTCTTGCTAAAGTTGACTTTTAGTCCAGACATTAGCTCAAAAAGTTTAAGCACAGTCTTGATACCTTTGATAGAATGAGCATCGTCTCTGATGAATAGAACCGTATCGTCCGCAAATTACAGATGTGATACATAACAAGATGGCCCTAGTTCAATTCCTTTAAAGATCCCTAGTTGGACTGCTCTAAGAGAAGATGTAGCATTTCCCCCACAAGATTGAAAAGCAAAGGTGATAAGGGATCACCTTGCCTAAGCCCACACTCCATTGCAAATTCTTTGGTTGGCGCCCCATTAATTAAAACTGATGGTCTTGCTATAGAGAAGATGGTTTATAACCATGCAATCCATTTCTCTTTAAAATTCATGCGTCTCATAGTGCAGAATAGGAATTCCCATTTCGTTGTGTCAAAAGCTTTAGCGAAATCAATTTTGAGAATTAGTCCTCTGCACTCCTTCCTTTGGATACTATATGCTACCTCGTTGGCAATTAGGATGCCATCAGAGATGTAATAACCCAGATTTTTGGTAGAATTAAAACTTTTTATTAAGTATGGATAAAAGGAGGAACAATGATTCCGACTACAATGTATGAACAGTTCTAATGAATGAATATCGAATGGATATAGATTCCAATATTTATATGTCATGAATAATGCAATGGATTGACAACTTAGATTAGAATGATCTATCTCCTAGAAAGTTGAGATAGGGTTTCTTAGAAAGGAATGGACACTCTCATGTCATCCAGATCGAAATCTGTTATAAGTCCGGAGGTTCCGTAAAAGAGTTAAGAAATGCTCGAGGAAGCACAAGGATATCTTCTGAATACCATGATTAAAAAGAGAATAAATTGTTAATAGTGTTTTTGGTGGAAATGAGAATATTATGAGACGACACTATATAGAAGTACCCGGAATGGATTTCTGAGTTCGTATTAGTGATCCGAGGGGAAAATAAGTGTATGTAAAAGTTGTCGGATTCTGAAAAACAACACTTTTATTTTCTCCGAGATTTCCCCTGGACACTGAAGGATTTAAGAAAAAATATTTGAGGAATTTAAATTCGAGAGTTATCAAGAAAGATTGAGAATGGTATTATAAATATTAAGAAGGTTTCCGGTAAAAACCATAACTAGAAATCCTTGAGATATTCCTACGAACGATCAATCAAATTGAGCAATAACCGGACAAAGGATCAAGCATGAAAGCAAGATGCATGCATGTGCTATTAGAAAATATCTAGTAACCAAGCTAGTTACATTACTAACTAGAACACTTAGCAACAAACCAAGTACTTAGCATTTCTTTCTCATCCAACCACACAAATGCAATACTTGTCTCTCCAAAATCATCATCCATTGCATCACACCTTTATTAAAGCTACTTTATGGAGATATTATCACAATAATTCATTTGGATGAGACTAAAGCAAGAGAACAAAGCAAAACAACTTCATTCTCTCCATTTCTTCAAAACTGCCAAGCAAGAACACAACTCAAAGAAAAATTCATATCTCCACTTCTATCCATGATTAAATCACCAAATTTTAACCATAGATTCTCCACTCCATGGGTATCATTCGTTCAAAATTTCATGGCCAACAAAGTAGTGTAGCCTAGTCAAATCCCTTCCCCAAGTTGAAGAACCGAACCTGCCTAGTCCTTTACAGCTTCTGTCCAGCGGGAAAAACGGGATCCAAACCATAGCTAGGAAGCTTTGTTTTTGGTGATCTATAGCTTAAAACAAAGCTTATGAAGAGGCCAAAATGTGGTAAAAATTTAAGATCCAAACTCTTATTTTTCGATTTGTTATGAATTTTACAAGATTGATGATGAACAGTAAATCTTAGAAACTAACTTTTGATTCTTGGTTTCTTTGGATGATCCAAGCTTGTTTAAGGTGTCCTAAGGGCTATACAAGGTTTTATGAGGCTAGTACACTCTCCAAGGAAGGTATACCACTTGAAACCCTAGATCTTGTCTTGAGTTTTAAGCATGTTCGTGATGGATCTAGCTTAGTTATGTTTATGATAATGTTATAAGCATGATTAGTTAGTGATTTAGTGATTTAAGTAACATGATGATTATTATGATGAAGTGATATGTTCTTGGACATTTTGAGGTGTGGCTTGGTTTGGTTGTTATGATTTTTGAAACGTTCGAATTATAGTCGTCGTAATGCCGAATTTTTGCTAGACCTTGAAAACTGTGCATAATCAGTAGGTATGAGCTCCTGACTTTGTGAAGTAAATGACCTATATTTGTAGATCTCGAGTCATAAATCATTTTGGCATGATAATCGAAACAAACGAACTTACGGTTTAGGAGTTATGGTCAAAATCGTAAAAGTGGTTCGAAACCGTAATCGAAAGTTTGTAACTGAAATTGAACCCTCGTAAATTATGTTATTCAGTGACGAATCATGGTAATTAAATATTAGAGATAAAAAGGAAGGTTTTAGAGAAAACCACATGTCAAACGGACCGTTTTCCGATTTTATAAAAATGTTCGAATCGAGATTAAACGCGAACGAACCCCTAAAAAGCATACCTGGTTATAACTTTGGTCAAGCACTTAGAAAACGGGCGATAAAACTCGAGGTAAAATCTTGGTTCGTAAACGACCGACCTTAGAATTTATACGACTTAAGTATATACCAAGCGTGAGTATGATAACATGTCTTAATAGCGGACAAGTGTCGAATCATAGCAGTGATAATAAGAGTACACTAGAGGGTGTAAAACGAGATAACTTGAAAACGCATTTTAGCATAAATAAAGTACATAATTAGCCTTTCAAAGTGTTAAGTGATTAATCTCGGGTATTGTGACTGCTTATAGATCACCGGATTGGCCCGAGGCACACTACCCCTACAGGATTACCAGGCAAGTTTCCAATACCTTGGAACTGTTGTTGTGATAATATATATATATGATTGTTGTTATACATATGCCATAGCATGCATGCCTAGTTTCAAGTAATATTGATACTTTTTCCCTGATTTGATGTTGGCTTATAAACTTGATACGATATATCAGTATAATGGAATTCGTTAAGACCCTTAGTGAAGGGCATATGATATTCCTTCATTAATATAGACCGGGAGTCGGTATTTTGTACTATAGAGATAGTCGTGGAAACCCGGAGGGATTCCAGCGACAGATTATTATTCATTTTGAGGAAGGTTATTATTAAACATTATTTATATTTCCATAAAGTATCAATTACTTGGAAATCTTTCGAGGAATGTTATTTGAGTATTATCTCAGTCGAGAAATATTAGGTGAATATTATTTTTGAATATTCACTTAGAATTTGATTATTTAATGAATAATTACTTTGATATTCATTGGAATTTTTATTTATTAAATGAATATTACTTTCGAATATTCATTTAAGGTTTTATGTATTCTTGAATATTATTTTAAAATATTCATTCGAAGTTCTATTTACTTAAGGAATATTACTTCGAATATCCCTTTAAAGTTTTGATTACTAAAAGAATATTATTTGGATATGCATTTAGAATATTATTTATTAAATGAATATTATTTAAAATATTTATTTGAGTTTATTTATTTAGTGAATATTATTTTGAATATTCATTTAAGAAGAGATTTATTTAGTAAATAACTCTATATATTCATTCGAGGATTACTTACGAGCAATAGTATGATTTAATAATATTCCTTAGTTATTATTGATTTAATAAATATTCTTGGAATATTTGTTTAAATTCTTTTTATAATGATTTATATTATTCAAAGATTATCTTTCACCTTCAGATATTATGTAAAATATTTCGGAGTCTTTTTATGACTATTTTATCAAGGGGAGGTCCCCAAAACTTTATTTTTATTTAAATCTATCTTATAAGAAGATTTAAATACTCGCTCAAACTTCTAAAAACATATAAGGGGACCTCACTTGAGAGCTGTTATTTATGTGACTGCCCGGTCATATACTTGCTAAACTATCTTGTTACTCACATCTTGATTCGTTCAAACATCGATATGAGTCTTTTGGTTACCTTCTCAACGCTCGAGGGGTAAGATTGATGGAACAAGTTTATATCCATTAACAAGCATCAGCTTGGGAAATATTGGTGAATTTTCCTTTCCAATTAGATACGACTACTTTTTGGAGTCCTATCAACAAGTATTATACTTGGGGAAAAGGGGAATGAACTTTACGTTTCAGAGTCATGAATGATATTCGAACTAGGAGACATGTAAGTGGCCGAGTGGTGCCGGTCCAGCAATGGCCCAACCGTTGGCCGAGGAGTTCCAGAGGACGGTTGACAAGTAAATCCGTCGGGGCTACCTTCTACATGTAGAGAACGACTGATGAGATGCATAACATACGACTGATCATCGTAAACGTTAGGGCATCTAGCGCGGCAATGCTCCCGTATTAGTTCATCTTCCAAAGTGAGAAATTTCTGCAACACTGTTGGTGTTGGCAGGTGAAAAAGTGTTGAAACTGGAATTGCAATATTTTTCCTGCAAGTTCCTCTTTTATGATAATTGAGAATATCTTGCTTATCTTTTGCACAGCAGATAGTTCCACGGATTATATATTTTGAGTTACCTTGTAACTTCATCTTTTACATTATACTGGCACTATCTTCGTAAATGCGTGGCATATGGTTACACAGATTTTATGAACTATTGTATATTATCACTGTTCAATTATATTCTTTTGGTGGGCTATTAATCACCCTTGCTTTATTTATTTATATCACAACAACAACAAGATCAGATGGACCGCATAAGGCACACTTGGCGTAAGTAGGTGTCAGCCATCAGAGGATTAACTGCTGAGGTCATAGCTACCATTGCTGAGGAGGAAGCTATTGGTAGGCTAGTCTTTAGCTTTTAAGTAGCTAATGTATTTATCTATTTAGCATATAAATGGATGGCAAAGAGTATGTAGAATTTCATTGTAATTCTTTTGGTTGTAAGAACTCAAACTTGTGATTAATAATATTGATGGTTACTCTGATTTCATCTCTGGGACTATAACGGGTGTGTTTTATGTTGTTGTTGGGTCACATGGTTGTAATTTAATTTATGATGGTTTTGTGGATAAAATTGAGACCTTAACGACCGGATCCCTGACCTCAGATCTGGGGCTGTTACAAGAGATACTTCTCCCTTTTATGAAGGCTGTCTGGTTATCCGAAATGAGGGCATACATGACTTCCCCCAACCTAGTGGCTAGAGCTTTTAGGAGAATTTTCATAGTGAAGTTTATAAGACTTATTGGTCTGAAGTCTCCAACACCTTTGGGGGAATCCACCTTAGGGATCAGGGTGATGAAAGATGAATTAATCCCGATAGGAAGCTTAAAGTTTGTCTGAAATTCTCTTGTTAGCTCCATATAGTCCTCTTTCAAGAAAGGCCATGCCATCTTAATGAAAGCTCCATTGAGTCCATCTGGGCCAGGAGCTTTTGAAGAGCCAAGAGAAGAAATGGCCTTTTCAATTTCCTGCTCCGAGAATGGAGAGATCAGATACATGTTATCTTCATCCTTAAGTTTATTAGGGCTTAGGGAGTAAGGACTCAGATTGTAGTTGGGGGTGCCCGCTGAGAATAGTTTAACAAAGTGTTGTCGGAAGAATTCTTTAACTTTCGCAGGATTAGAAATCCAGACATCTTCATTCCAGATACCATGAATTTGGTTTTCCCTATTCTTGTACTTGATGTACTGGTGGTAGAACCTCGAATTTGTATCCCCCTCTAATTCCCACTTTAGTCTAGCTTTTTGTTTAAGCATGGAACCTCTGATTGTATATGCCCTTTGGAGATTAGAAAAAGCTCCCTATTTCCCAGCATTATGGTCACCTTGTCTAAGGATTTCCTCCAACCATTCAATGTGCTGATCAATATTTTGCTTGTTGCATGAACTCCAATCTTTAGTTAGAGCTCTGAGTAACCTCCATGAGCCAAAATTTGCTTGGGGGAGTCTTGACGCCGGCAAACAATTTCTTAATTCTTGTTGGATCCATACTTTAAACTCCTCATTGTCCAGCCAGAAGTTGAAGGCTTTGAATGGGATTGGCCCCCAGGTTTTGGACTCTTTTGTGAGGATTAAAGGAATGTGGTCTGAATTCTTTCTGCAATCCCATACTAGTGACCAACTATTCCTACTTGGCCAGGACCAGTTGATGAGTGCTCGATCCAGTTTACTCTTTTTATTGTCATGCCCGAACCAGGTGAACTTATGACCCTGCAGAGGGATATCCCATAGCTTATTTAGAATGATGAAGTCGTTGAATTCCCTGGAATCCAATTCTCTAAAAACATAATTTTCAAGCTCCTCCTTGCTATAGATGCAATTGAAATCCACTATGAGAAGAAAAGGCTCCTGTTTAAAATGCTCCATGATCTCTCTAATATCTCCCCACAGCTTCTTTTTACTGTTCAGTTCTTGAGGGGCATACACATTGATGATGTTGAAAATTACTTTGTTACATTGGAGGGAGTTCTTCAGCCAAATCAAATTATTACTGACCTTACTATCTAACTTAGTGAACATTGAAACTTCCCACGAAATTAAAAGCCCACCTAAAATTCCTACGGAGGGAGCTTCTAACCAATCATGGTCTAGAGCAGACCATATGGAATCTTTCATATTATCTAACCACCTTTGACACTTGGTTTCTTGTAAAAGAACCATTGTAGGACTATGCTTTGACATCAGCCCCCTAAGATTCCTTCTTGCTATTGTGTTACACGCACCTCTAATATTCCAAGAGAGAAATCTCTGCTCCTCCATTAAAAGAGAAAGTCTAAACTGGCTGCGACCGACTTCTAATTTGAGAGGCTTTTGCTGATCAACACTGCAGCTTGCTCTTTTTCATTCGGCGCTATGAGGCTCATAAATTCCCCCACTTCCATGATTTGATTAACCAACTGATCTTTGCTAGTTTCTGTGGTTTAGGTTTTATTGAAAGGCGACATAGTAAGCAAAGGCCGATCTACATTTGCATTGGCGTTGTTTTTATTGGCCTCGTTCTGTTTAGTGCTAGGTCTTGTAATCTTGGATTTCCTTTTGGCTTCTCTTATCTCAAAGAAGCAAGAGATTTTAGGATTCTTTCTAGGTCTACCGACCTTCCCACCTATTTTGAGCTTCTTGAGACCAATTTGCTCCACTTCTGCATTTAGGTGGTCCACATAAGATTTTGCAGATTCAGAATCTAATCCCTCTACGCCAAGATCCTCATATTCCTGGGTTTCAGATAGGGAACTTGATGATTGCTTCTCTCTAGGATTCCATGCCTCACCTGACTTTTTCAAGGGTTCTCCGATGCTCTGTTCGCATTTGTTACTGGAATTACTGGAGATTTCAGTTGGGATTCTTAGGTGAGAAATGGCCTTTATTCTCTACTTCAGGAAACTCTGAATTTTGGCTTTTAGCTCTATGAGATATATCTACACCTGGGGTTGACTGCTTCTCGTTTGTCTTCCTTACTGCAGATGGGTTGATGTCGATTACTGGGCCACTTACTTCACTAACTATGACCCAGAAACCTTCATTACCAATAAACATTTAAAGGTTTCTTTAAGTTTCCTGACCATGAAGGTGTTAATATAGATTAGGGGGTAGAGAGCATCTCTTCTTTTGAATCAATTAGCTCCATGTGCGAGAAAGTACCCCACTCTTTGGCTATTAACTCATAGTTTGATTTGTTCCAAAGACTAAGAGGCAATCCATCGCATTTGATCCAAGTCTTTCTTGGTAATATCAAATCTTTATGCGAGACTTCATGAAATGAGGAGAACCAATGATCCAACCACCCTAGTTCAAACTCATTTTTGGTTTCAAATGAATTGAATGTGAGTAAAAACTTGGTTTTGGCCAAACCGTGAATTTTAATGCCTTGTATTCCTTCTTTCTCCACCATCATTAGGAGTTGCTTTGTTGTTGTATCAAATCTGGAACATGCGATGAGGCTATTATTCAATTCATCTTCAGTTTCCTCTTCCATAGATAATCTAATTAATCGATGGCCCAGGTTCTCCTTGTCATCATTAAAAACAGGTGGGTCTCTTCTCTCAGAAGTTGCAGGACTTAGGCGAGTGAATCTTGGTGTACTGGGATGGTGGGCCTCTGTACCGGAATAAGTGGACCTAGACATTTTTGTCTGCAAGAGCAAATTTAGCTACAATCTTCTTTCCACGAAAAAGAGGGAAGTGGCTCGATTCCACTATTTGATTGGCCTGTTTAAGGTTGAGGGGGATGATGAAGCCATATCTGACATTATTCTTGTCCTTCCTCCTGGGAAGAATGATGTCTCTTATTCCACCGTAAGGCTTAAAGAAATCCAAAACCTCTTTCTGAGATGCTGATTCTGGGATATTGTGCACAAATATAGAAAGGTTATTCCTCTTAGCAGGAGCTTCCGAACTCTTGAAGGGTTGACGGGGGCTGTGCACTTTTGATGGACCTGCTGCCTTGACATCTTTCGGTCTTCCCCTAAGCACCTCTGCATAAGACTTGGCTAAATGCGTATTGCTGGGATCAGTTCCTCTTTCCTGTTCTGGGTTCTCTTGTTTGTAGTAAGTTCTTCCTTTTACTCTCTCTACCTTGTACCATGGAGAGTCGTACCCCTTATGGTTCGTTGCTCGGGCTTCGCCAACCAATCCCTTGACAGTTCTGTAGAGAGAACTCTCCTTTTCTTGTGCAGCTGAAGCAAAGTTCATGACCTCCTTTTAGTCTTTTCTCGGCAAACTCATATGATGTATTTATAATAGCGCTGTTGAAATAGCTGCATCTCTTCCTAGCTTAACTTCCTTGATCAACCTGTTGTTTACCAAGTCTACGTTACTTAGTATGAAATCCACCACGATACTTTCTTCCTTCTTCATCATCTAAATGAAATCTCGTCTAATTTCGTGTGTTAGCTTTTCTGAAATTGCATCGTTCAATCTTCCATGTTCATCTCACCTTAATAGGAAAAAAAAATAATCAAACATATTTAGTAATGAATCAAACCTTAAATTTTGATTTATGTTGATAGACGATTTGTTATAATCGTATTTGATCTCAAATCTTTTCTTATCACACCAATATGAAGTAGTGTAGCAGAAATCATATTTAATCAGTAGAGCACCGAACAATGATTAATCGCCAATTAATATTGATTAATTCTGATTCGGAAAGGCATCGAACAACGATTAATCGGATTAATCTCGATTAATCGCCGTTTTTTATAGAACAAAAATATGAAGGTGTGATATATTGTAAATACGAAGATAAAATCATTTTATCTTTGTCTGACATTTAGTTCATAGAAGCATTCATTAAGCTTAGGCATATATATTTGTTAAGAGGCCTACACGTAAATTGTCTACTTGGAGCTCAGCTTTGGAACCTTGTGAAAAGCAAATGTTGAGAAGCTCGTATACGCCAGCACCATAAAACCTCCAATTTTTTATAGCAATTTCTTTGACTTGTAAAATGTTTCTGAATATGCTAATATAATGTCAACAGCTCAATTTTAAAATGCTTGTTCATTTTCTCTTCAGTAATCCTGACAGTAACTTGTTTATGTTGATAAATCTGTTCAAATTTGTGAAATATCAAACTTGTGTTGTATGTTATATTCCGTGGCTTGTGTATTTTTTTCTTTATAAGTGTGGCTTAATAATCTATACAAAATTTTGTCTGATATGATTGACCTTCATATGTGTTCATTTGAGCAGGGTTTTGCTTGTACGAGCATGGAGACCAGTTGCTGAAAGAGGAACAGCAGATGCTTGATCGTTTGATTTGTGTTTGTGAATTGGTCATTTGTTAGACCATATGGATTATTATATAGCAATGTAGATGACTAGTCCAGACTGAAAATTCTTTTCCTTCCTCTTGGATTGAAAGCATCTACGAAGTTACGATTTTACCCCTATTTTTCAAAATGTTACAAAAATACCATCATTTAATAATTATGTAAAAATAATGAAATTATGCTTGTGTTGGGATTCAAATCACTAACATTTTAATCTCAAACTCATGCCTTAACCAATTGTGCTACAGTTGATTCTGAGTTTTGTTTAAAAATCATATATAAGATAAACCACCTCTTTTCTCTTTTTGTCTAATCCTCTTTTTTTTTAGCAAACTCTACAATTCTCTTTTTCCATTTTAAATAATTGATATAGAAAACAAATAGACTATACATTATGTAACCGAGTCCAAGAAGAAGAAAGATTAATTTACAAACGCCTCCATGTAGATTTTAAATTATTAAATAAAAATAAGATTTGGATTTAAGAAATATGTAAGTTTTAGATATTAAATCATACATAATTAATAATTGTGTCACGATACTTTTACGTATATAAAATTTTAAAGGGATATTCTCTCTGGTATCATCATCCTACTGACTTTTGTCGTTGATAACACTACCTTTTTGTTAGTCACAGAGGCATGCCTGTTTACATCTAATAACAAGCCTAATTGTTTGTAATGCTTTGTATTACTTACATGACCTCTTAACTGAGGGAACCTCTAGTTGTAGAGTCTCTACTTGTTCTGTACTTGTAATAGGCACCAAATCCTAGTTGTGTAACTGTACTTATATAGTCAAGAATAATGCTTGAAAGAAGTTCTAAGGTTCATGCCTCAAGCAAGAAGATAAAGACTGTCAAATAATCACAGTTGGGATTTGAAGAAAGTGAAGAATTTGCCTAAGTACCAATTCGAGAAGTAGTTTTGTCTATTCGAGAAGTCCAGAATTCGAGAAGTCAGGGATTCGATATCTCAAGACACTATTCGATATCTCTGAATACACTGTTCGATATCTCATTCGATATCTTAGAGATTCGATATGTCTATTACTCTGTTCGAGAACTCAAGAAGTCAACAAGTCAAAAGTAGTATTCGAGTTCTCAAAGAGTCAACAAGTCAAAGTTCCATTCGATATCTCAAGGACTCAGAAAGCTATTCGATATCTCGAGGATTCGATAAGTCAAATGTTCTATTCGACAACTCAAGGAATCCTAATGAAAAAGAGCTATTCGAGATGTAATTCGATATGTCAATATAACAGTGTTCGAGAACTCAGAGTTATCGATCAAGTCAATTCTAGTTCTCGAATCACTTACTTAGTCACTTCTCGAATACACTCTTGGAGACAAAATACTGGAGAAATTGTACAAGTCAGAAACCTGCAACAAGCCAATGCACTTTATGGATCTCAATCTGTAACGTGCTCTGGAAAGCCTACAAAGAAGCTTGGAGAGATATAGAAGAGACAAAAGAGCTAAAGAAGTGGATCTGAACAGGCTTTGCAAAGTCAAATCTGTAACCATTTGGACTCTTACTCAAATAGGATAGACAGACTAGAAAGTAATTTGTTTAGCTACCTTATTTGTAGTAAGTAGGTTGTATCCATGTTCTATAAGGATACAGCCTCACTTCCTTAGTAATTAACTTTTGGAGAGTCAAGTTTTTCATATTCATTGTAAGCAATATCTCTCTGAGAAAAACGAAGCTGAGAATACTATTATTTGTATTCACAGATTGTAGCAACCTTTATCTAATAATACATTAGATTAAAGTGATATTGTGACTTGTGTTGTTCTTTATCTGCACCTACATCCTTGCACACACAAACACTTATCTGCTACACAGACTCAACAAAGAAAAGTTCAAGAATCCATTCACCCCCCTCTGTATTCTTTACTGTATTCCATACTCAACAAGTGGTATCAGAGCGGGTTGTTTATTCAAAAACAGAAAAACGATCATGAGTTCGAATACACCAAAGACTACAGGAATGGTGAAAGTCCCTAAGTTTGACAAAGAGAATTACAACCTCTGGAAGATAAAGATGCAGTTGTTCATCAAAGCATCTCATCATTCGTATCCTGAGATTCTCAAGAATGGTCCATTTGTTCCCCAACAGGAGATTCCTGAAAAGACTGTTGGAACCACCACTATTCCAAGATCTTATGTGGCTAAGGATCCATCCAAATGGACAGAATCAGAAAAGGACATGGTTGCCCTTGACAGTCACCTCATGTTGCTGATTATAGATTCCATGGACATGTCAATGTTTGCAAACATTGCTTCATGTACCACTGCCAAAGAAATGTGGGATCATATTGAGGTGTTATGTGAAGGAACTGATAAGGTCAGAGAGAACAAGAAATAGATACTGGTCACACAGTATGAAGCTTTCATGGCACAGCCCAAGGAAAGCATCACTGAGATGTTTGAGAGATTTCACAAGCTAGTTACTGAGTTGCAGATGAATGGCAAGGTTTACAGCACCAATGAATTGAACATGAAGTTTCTGCTATCTTCATTAAATCATCTAGAGCAAAGGGTCATTTCTCTAAGGGAGAGAGATTTGAACAAAGTTACATATGATGTGCTCTATGGGGTTTTAAAAACTCATGAGCTTGAGTTGCTTCAGAAAAGGGCTATCCAAGCCAACCAAGGTAGAATGATAAACACATCATATGCCTTGATTGTCAACAAATCTATTCAAGACCTAGAAGCATCTACAAGCCAATTAAGGATAGAGGAGGTAGTAGAAGAGGAACAAATTGAAGCTGAGGTAAGTGAACCTGTTGAGGAGAAGGAGGAAGATGAGTTCTATACTCTTGAAGAACTAGATGGGATGGAAAACACTTCATATGCTTTCATGCCAGAAAATTTCCAAACATCATATTCAAGAGAAATCAACCCTCTCAACCAAACACTCTACCAAACACTGATCCAACTGCATCATCCTCTCAAAAGGGTGATGTTATTAAAAAGGAGAAGAAGAGAAAACAGGTTGCTCCTGCACCTTTAACAATTCTGTCTGAAGCAGCATTGGCTATAGAATTAGAAAGTGAGGCACCTGAGTCACCCCTTATCAGGCCAAAGAAGAAGAAAACTAAAACCACCTCTTCAGTCACACAAATGGCTGAAGTTGTAAAATCAAGGGCAAACAGTTCACTAGATGTATCCTCTCAATAGGGTGCATCTATAGAATCAAGCATCCTCCCCAATGCATCTACCTGTACAGAGTCAGCACATGGGAGTGATAAGGTTGGCACAACACTGAGTGGAGAGCACATCACATTTGAAACTCCCTCTATCTCTCAGGGGGAGTTGCCAAACTCTAATCTAAATGACACTTCTCTTCCAGAATCTACCACTCAAATTTCTTTGCAGCCTGCAACTCAAGCAATTGAGGAGCAAGGCATTGATCATCAAGAATTCTTTTCTTTTGATGAGCCAATGAATTCAAGTGACTTGGTGCATGACACCTTGCTCACCACCCAGGACCCACATTTGGATGGTGAGGGAATGCATGCTGGGGCATCTCCTAATGACACCATCACAAACACAGAGGTTCCACTAGTTTTTACTAGAGACTTTGTGCCTGTGTCAACTGCTGGTGTAACTCATCCCACTTCTGTGGAGACACCAGTAGTAGAGTCAATCCATCCAGTTATAGAAGTTGCATCTGTAACTGAGGTAGGAGTGAGAATTTCCCGGTTCGGAACCGGGAACCGAACCGAACCGGGGAAAAAATTTGGTTCTGGTTCTATAATTTTGTAATTTGGTTCCGGTTCGGTTCTAATTTTTATAGAATTTTGGTTCCCGGTTCGGTTTCGGTTCTCTTCCAAGAAAAACCGTAAGAACCGAACCGAACCGTATATATATACATACAAATAAAAAATATATATTGTATACTATATATAACAGAGAATCAAGTATTCTTTTTATACGTTTATACGTTTAGCTATAGTAGACATTTGTTGTTTGGCATTTGGATGAAATAGTATGTTTATTTTCTTTTCAAATTTTAAATTTTAGTTTGGAAATTGTTGTTTGGACGGTTCTGACCCGAACCGAACCGTAATTTATGATTCGGTTCCGGTTCGGTTCTACTACATATATGGTTCCGGTTCGGTTCTCAAAATTTCTGAAATTCGGTTCCCGGTTCCACCGGTTCCGGTTCGGTTCGGTTCGGAACCGTTGCTCACCCCTAAACTGAGGAGTCTAGCTTGCCTAGCTCTAGCTCTGACTTTCTGTCACAATGGCTAAAGCCTGTGCAACATGACAGTGCTTTAGGATCAGGGTCTGTTCCACCATAATTGACGGTTGAAGCACTTCAAAGCTTAGTTGTGGATCAGATTCTTGAGTTTGTCAAGATTGCTCAGAACCTGGTCACATCCAACATCCCTAATCCAGACTATGAAGCCATTCTGTTATGCCATAGGGATGATGTGGAGATGCAGAAGACAAAGATAGTTGATGATGCTGAGAGAGATGGCAATATAAATGCCTGGTTGCAAGGAAAATATGATATTACTCTTGATGAAGCACTTCAGTATCTCAGGGAGGAATACATCACTTCACTAGGATCCAATGCCAAATCTCTGACACCTGGTGAAGTGTATGAAGCCATGAATGAGTCACACAAGGGATTCCTCAAGGCTGCCTACTATCTTGGAAAAGGAGTCAAATCTGAGGTCAGCAGGGTGTGTGATAAGACAGTCACTAAGGTGGAAGAAATCAAGAGAACCTTTGATGCCAAGTTCCCTCAGTTGGACAGTGTGTTTAAAGACCTCAAATACTGTAACACCACCTGCACCAAGATAGATCATGGGCTAGCACTGCTAAAGGATACTGTCACAGGTCTGGGGCATAAATTCCAATCTCTATCTGATCAAACCACATACTCCAATGCCATGCTGAAGACAATGTTCAAGAATTTATATGGAGACAGGCTGGTAACTGAAGTTCCAGTGCATGACATGTCTAGGTTTGAAGTGCAGAGACTTAAAGACCAATCCCTGTCTGGCTTCAAATCTACTGAATTGTTCAGCAAGGTAGATGCACTTGAAAAGGAGGTGGCTACTCTCACCAAGTCTAATGCTCATCTTACAGACAAGGTTGCACTTCTCAATGATCAGTTGGACACTCAAGCAACCACCACAGCTAATGTTCTTCTGCATCAGCAATCTATGTTGGCTGCCACGATGAAGCATATGGGTCTTCCTCTACCTGAAGAGTCTTCAAACCCAAAGGTCACTTCTCAAGCCTCTGTGCCTGACAACAAGCCTAAGGGGGAGAAAAGGATAAGGAATTCAAATCCAAAGGGGGAGAAGCCTAAGGAGATAGGCATTCAGATAAAGGAGGGTGGTCACCAAAGGGCTTCAAAATCCATACCTAATGTGCCAGGCAAAGGAAAATCCAAAGTTGATGAGCCTCCTACCTCACTGCCAACTGTCACTCTACCAACTGTGCATGTCATTACTCCTAGTGGTCAGAAGCAATCTATCACAACCACAGTGGTTGCAGGGAGCATGCTAGTTGATGAACCTTCATCATTCAAATCTGAAAGTGCCAAGCCTGTAGAAGCTGAAGTCATTACCCAGGCTAAGCTACAAGAAGTTGCTAACTCAAATGTCTATCATGATACAGCCTTCTTAGAGTTTCTGAAAGTCACAAGGGAATAGGCTGGTGATACTCAGTTCTATCTGAGAGAGTTGAAAGAGCATATTGACTACCTCACTATTATTCCTAGAAAATTCAACAACTTATGGTTCAAGGAGATAATGATGGTATCCAAGTCAAAAATATGGCATTTGACTTTCAACACTCTACAAAGCCTAAAGTACTCAGAAGTGGATGTGTTCCTTGGACTGATCGAAAAAGGGAATGAAAATAACAAGAGTCTCTTTGATGACTTAAGGAATGATCAACCCCCAAGGCTACCTGAAGTAATCACAAATCCTAGAACCATCATCTATCAAGATGCAACTAGAATTGATGATGTCAAGCAGCTGATCATTCCTAAGCATCTAGTCCCTCAGAACAAACCCCTCATTATTGCCATCATTGAGAAGCTGAACAAGAAGAAGGGTGTAAGAACAGCAGAAGAATTGGAAGCCATATCTTATCTCAGATCATACATTGCAACAGGCATTGTACCTGAGTCTGCTAAGTTCAACCCAAGCAAGGATGGTGATCAAGACAAGGATAAAGATAAAAGTGATGGAAGGAGAAGACATCACAGGAGTAATAAGGGTGATGAAAACAAGAAGAAGAAGAAGGATGATAAGAAATATGACGATGACCAAGGCAAAGTCTCTGAGAGGAAAATTGGAAAACAGCAAGCCTTAGGCATTGCTAGCAGTAACCTCACCACAACACAAGACTCTGAGTCTAGGGTGAATACTGTTAGTAATGACTTACCAAAATCTGATTCAATGGCTTCTGCAACTGTTTTGCCACCTCAAGAAGAGAAGAAGATTCAAGTCAAGAAACCATCTGTATGTTTCAAAAAGCAAACTGCTAATGGAATACTACAATGGTCTACAAACAAAGGTCACATGCTACTGCCAGGCAACCATGTAAAAAGGATCAAATTCAAACAAGCTGCAAGGAAACCAAAGCTATCCAAATCAAGGACTCTGACAATCTATCCAGGCTTAAAACTCCAACCATTAGATGAAGACTTTGATGAAGACCAATTGCAATATCTAAGAGCTCAAAGAATCTACTATGCTGCCATTATGAATAAATGCCTTGAGATTAAATATACTGATGGAAGGGAGAAGAAATTCAAGCAAGGAAAGTGTCAAAATTGGGGCAAGCTATATGAAATAGAAAGAATCATTGCATTATTGAATTCTGAAGACAAAGTGGAGAAAGTATGGAAGCTGGAGTTGATTGATTTTGTAAAGATGAAGAGAGACTATGCTGATAAGATAAGAAAGGGGTGCTTTGAGAAATGGCTAGAAAGGGAGAAGTAGATTGATAGGCTGGAAGTTGAAGCAGAAAAGCTAAGGGCAAAAGGATTGTGTAGAGTTCAGTTCAATCCCTATGTGGTGAAGTATAGGAGGAGAAATGGAGATAATGTCAATATAAGAATGAACCTACTCAGTCATTATCCTGCCAACATTCTAAAACCAGTACTTGAAGATTTCAAAGACTCTATCATGCTTAAAGAATTGGATGCTCTGGCAGAGATCATAAAGGCCATGGATGAGAATGCAAGAAAGGAGAAAGAAAGAAAACAGAAAGCATATGATGATCTACAAGCCAAAGCAATGGAGATGGAATCAAATGAGAATGGCTAGTATTTCATCATACTGTAAGATTATTCATCTTGTAATTTCATTCATGTGCTCAATCAAATTTCATACCTGTACTTTTCAAGTTTTATCTTTATGTATGTTAGGCTTGTTATCAGACATGAAATTGTGACTAAGGGTCTCACTCACAATTTGGGGAAGATTGTTAGTCACAGAGGCAAGCCTGTTTACATCTAATAACAAGCCTAATTGTTTGTAATGCTTTGCATTACTTACATGACCTCTTAACTGAGGGAACCTCTAGTTGTAGAGTCTCTACTTGTTCTGTACTTGTAATAGGCACCAAATCCTAGTTGTGTAACTGTACTTATATAGTCAAGAATAATGCTTGAAAGAAGTTCTAAGGTTCATGCCTCAAGCAAGAAGATAAAGACTGTCAAATAATCATAGTTGGGATTTGAAGAAAGTGAAGAATTTGCCTAAGTACCAATTCGAGAAGTAGTTTTGTCTATTCGAGAAGTCCAGCATTCGAGAAGTCAGGGATTCGATATCTCAAGACACTATTCGATATCTCTGAATACACTGTTCGATATCTCATTCGATATCTTAGAGATTCGATATGTCTATTACTCTGTTCGAGAACTCAAGAAGTCAACAAGTCAAAAGTAGTATTCGAGTTCTCAAAGAGTCAATAAGTCAAAGTTCCATTCGATATCTCAAGGACTCAGAAAGCTATTCGATATCTCGAGGATTCGATAAGTCAAATGTTCTATTCGACAACTCAAGGAATCCTAATGAAAAAGAGCTATTCGAGATGTAATTCGATATGTCAATATAACAGTGTTCGAGAACTCAGAGTTATCGATCAAGTCAATTCTAGTTCTCGAATCACTTACTTAGTCACTTCTCGAATACACTCTTGGAGACAAAATACTGGAGAAATTGTACAAGTCAGAAACCTGCAACAAGCCAATGCACTTTATGGATCTCAATCTGTAACGTGCTCTGGAAAGCCTACAAAGAAGCTTGGAGAGATATAGAAGAGACAAAAGAGCTAAAGAAGTGGATCTGAACAGGCTTTGCAAAGTCAAATCTGTAACCGTTTGGACTCTTACTCAAATAGGATAGACATACTAGAAAGTAATTTGTTTAGCTACCTTATTTGTAGTAAGTAGGTTGTATCCATGTTCTATAAGGATACAGCCTCACTTCCTTAGCAATTAACTTTTGGAGAGTCAAGTTTTTCATATTCATTGTAAGCAATATCTCTCTGAGAAAAACGAAGCTGAGAATACTATTATTTGTATTCACAGATTGTAGCAACCTTTATCTAATAATACATTAGATTAAAGTGATATTGTGACTTGTGTTGTTCTTTATCTGCACCTACATCCTTGCACACACAAACACTTATCTGCTACACAGACTCAATAAAGAAAAGTTCAAGAATCCATTCACCCCCCCCTCTGTATTCTTTACTGTATTCCATACTCAACACTTTTTGACTTACTTGTGGTGTCCTTAGAGCAACTCCAACATTATCCTAAAATACCCTCTTAAGTCAAATTAAGAGGAAATAGAGACAAAAATTGTCTCGAACAAGATCCTAGCAACTCTCTATAAATTTAGGATCCTCAATTCTTTTCTCAGATTTAAGACTCTCTCTTCTCTCCTCTCCTCACTTCATTTTTTAAAACTTTATCAGCAACATGAATTTGCGTGCCAACACGTTACTGTTATATTACCACCCGTAACTTGGAGTTATGGTAGCAGTGCCGTAACTTCAAGTTACGGATGCTCCCCACAAAACAAAAAGTTACGGATGCTCCCACAAAACAAAATTCATCACAAGTACAGGGGTAATAACTGCTACCATAACTTGAAGTTATGATGGCACAAAATCAAAGTTATGGCGCAGCACATTTAGAATATTAGATATAGATTAAAAATAAATGGAGAAGAATTTTGAGGAGGATTGTTGAAGATGGTGTGTAAATTTTTATCCTAAATGACTATGAGACAGTTGATTATATTATTTTTAACAAAAAATTTAAGAATTTGTTGGAGTTGCTTTTATACCTTTGATTTTTGGTCTAGTACTCTTTCGTTAGTAAAACGTTAGAAAAACGTTATAAAGTATCAAAATGGTCATTATAACATACTAGCCTATAACCCGTTAAAAATAAAATTTTGTAATGATATTCTTTATTTTTCTATATATAAGGTGTTTTTTCTAAAATGCAATTCATACTTCCTAGATTTTTGTTTTTCAATCATATACTTGTTTTGCATGGCCCAAATTCTTAAGATTTATCTATTTTTGAAGAAAATAATGAAAACAACACTATTGTGCTACTGCTAGAAAAGACCACTATTAACGACTATTAAGTGTCCAGTAAATCACCACAAAAATAATAATAACTAGCATTTTGTTGGGTTTGGTCTTTGGTGAGCACATCAGTCCGCATTTTACTTTTAGGGACTTTGATAGCTTTGTTTTTGAATTGGTTAAACAGAATCATCATCCATTATTGTTGAGATTTCATATCAATAGCACACAGAGTCGTGGTCGTAAAATTTAAATATCCAAGTACCATGAATTCCTTATATTCCTTATTCATTACTATTTCAGAGTAATGGACAAAGAGATTATTTATCTCGTCACCTACCCCTTGATACTAATCATAAATCAAGTACATTACTTCGTTGTTATCCTTCGCCTTCACATTACACTCTCAGACTAGGACCTCTGGTTTCTCATTTTTCAAATATTCATAACATATTTGCAAACCAACGCATATATATAGCAATCAAAAGGGGTAAAAATTCACAAGCTAAAAGAAAAAAGGCTCGAGTTCCAAATTCAGCAAGGGTCTCATTACTTATTCAATTGTTCTACCATCTGCTCCCCCAAGAATGTCATAAGAAAATCTCTATATGGTCATTGTCATTCCTTACATGTGCTCAAAATCTTGTTATGTGCATTAGCTTCTGGCATATGTCTCAGGAATTAAGACTGTTAAAGAAGCTTAATGCTTCAATGAAAAGAGAGTTTAACCCTCAATTCTTCATTATCAACAAAGTTAGTACGATACTTAGCAAAAAGAACAAAGTTAGTTCAATTGAATAAGAGTACAGAGGGAACAAATGGTATATTTCAGAATTATGAAGGTAAATTAAATTCAAATCACACTTAAATGCATATAAATAGCAGATCATAAGAATTTCATATTCAATATGTCCATGTTAAAAAACTCTTGTAAAGAGCGGAAAACTAGCTACAAAGGAAAAATGGCAAATCAGGAAAAAAATCAACGAAAAATAAAAACCATAATCACAAAACCAGACCGACAGATATCAACATGTACCTCCAGAGTTAACTAATGTAGAGCATAATATTCCTAGACACAAGAATTGTAGGTCTGTTCCAATACTGCAATCCAACAAATGTTAATTGCTTGAAATTTTCAAGTTGAAACGCTAGACACAAATACTTGTGTAGTTGAAAAAAAAAAGACGACCCATCCAAGATATTATGTCAAGCTTTAACTAAAATAAAAGGCCATATTAAAAGCTCCTCAAACTACACTAGCTTATGTACAATGAGATTCTGTTGGAATATGTTATTCGGGGTGTTTGAATCAAAGGTTGATCGAGAACCAACAAATTTGTAGATCAGTGACTCAATAATAACCAAACAATAAGGATGGACAGAGACACTTGCATGTAATGGAAGAATCGTACCCTCGAACAGAACTAGCTTGCACGAGTTTCCCTTATTAATTTGCATTAATTTTAAGCATTGTAGTTAGCATGATGCATTTATCCAAATAACACTTACATGCATGTTGAACAACTGAACAAGGCTCCAATGAATAAAATGCATAATTTATTCATCCAAAATATGAAAAATATAAGTATGGTCTCTTTATTTATGCAAAATTGAACATGATAATCAATACGTTTGTATGGTCTCTTTTGAGTTATAATTTTAATTTTAAAAATGATAGAAGAACTTTTAAAAAAAAAGATGATAGAGGAACAATTATTGTTTAGAACTTCAAAATCGCAGAAACTAGACGAGAAGGAGGTCATGGTGCTGGGAGGGAAGTTAATAGATGCATTATCACTGTCATGTTTCCTTATATTGGATATAAAATAGTATTGGCCATTAAAATTTTCTCTTGGATTATTTTTTTCCACAAATGCTTGATGTCATTGCTTGGAGCATGCTAAATAGCATTATACGAATATACAATTTCTTGATAATGTGGAGACTGTTCTTTAATTAATTATTGTTTTGTAGAGAAAATTTATGGTCTCAATAACATGTGGCATGTTATATTTTTGTAGGTAGTTATAATTTTGTTTTGGTAATGCCTCAACATCTTCTCCGTATCTTAGCTGGTGAATCTCAATAAAAATATAATTCTATTTTTGGTCGGGGAAGGGGGATAGGGGTTATCATGCCTTTTATTCTCTAAGCCACTCCAACTTATACATAGATTTGTTTATTTGCATATTTTATATACTCATAGCAAAATGTTCATTTCCTCGTTCCTTTAATTTTTTTTTCAGGTTATTACGTTTTTGTTACCGGTGATTAGGGCTTTTTGGCTGGTGGCACAATGAGTCAGATTGATCTGGATATCAGTTCTGATATGTTTCATGACTTATTGGTAGATATCTTTAGCGAGAATCATGGTGTCACTGTAACCAAGGTATTCATTTTCAATATCCTCTCTCGTTATGTATATGTGTGTTTATGTGTGAAAAATCGGACCTAAGGTATTCTATATTCTCTCTCTACATGTATCCAAGATGTGTATGTGTTTTTGTATTTCTATGTGTGATATATTTCAGCTTGCATGCATTGAGTTTGAAACAATAATTTATTGAATTTGTTGATTTTTCTTCAAGTATTTATACAAATTTTAGTCGCTAGACTCTAATTACTGAATGGTGAATTTCTTTATTCTTACAAGGAAATGCACAAATGCATGGAGAATTTCATTGATGTTGCAGATAAGGAAGACTCTATCTTTCCGTGTCTATAACGTTGAAAGAACAAAAGAGGTATATTCCATAAGACCGCCTTAATAGAAATTTGGGGTTTTTTTGTTAAGTAAATTTGTTGTTGTATTTAGTGATTTAAAATGAAGTTCTTTGTTCTGCTTCGGTTCTTAATGTTAATTTATTTTTGAAATCATTTTTCAGCTCTACCAAGGATTCTTTTAGTTTTCTAGTCAAGTATCTTGAGACATTTTCAGATGAAGATGGGCATACTATGTCCGAAGCTAAGGATGATGCAATGAGAGCCATACTTGAGGTTTTGAGGATTCCTGACATTTTTGAGGTATGAAAATACATATGAAATGCCTATGAACTATTTATGTCAAATTTCTAGCATAATTCAAAAGGATATGTTTGTTGTGAGGACTTGTAAATCATTTTGAACTGGATTGCTTGATTTAAAAGTGTCTGTGTTTCATATGAAGAAGTTTATGCTATTTCTAACAATGTATTAAAAATGTGTATTTACAGTGCACATTTCATGATTGGCATGTTGTGCTACAATTGAAGGAAGATCTTGCATACGAGAAAGTTTTTGAGAGTTTGCGGATTTTTAGGACTCAAGAGATTCACACATACTTAGAGTTTTACGAAGAAAATCATAAAGTGCTGACATTTCATGGTAAATATAGAGTTAGTTTGATAGTATTGCTGCTCTCTTATTTTTTTTCTAATCCTTCTTGTGAGTTCAGGTTTTCCTCATGACGAATGTCTAGAAAAGATGAAAGTGTTGTCAGTGGTTGAAGCATATAATGCAGACCTCGAGTATGATAAGAATGTAGAACTCAAGAGTGAGCGTAATTCTGAAAATGATGTCGAAGATGAAGATTACAAGGTTCCATATGCGTTAATTGAGAATATTTTAACAGTAAGTGGTCTTTCAGCAGCCTTTATTCCCTAATGTGTAGATTTGAAATTTTTAACTCCCAAATTTCCTTTGTTTGCTGTTTTTTGCAGATCCCTCTTAATGAGATGAGTAAATGGATCAACAAGGCAATCACCGCCAAATTATTGGTGGGTAAAAATGATGAAAAGAATAATGTAATTTTTGTGAGGTGCGATCTACTACTTGTTTTAATCTACATCAAGTAGATAGCATATAATGTTCTTTTGCATTTGCTTGTGTCTATTTCTAATTGTTTGTATTTTTATTTTGTGTAGACACTGTCTTGACCGAGTTCATGACCTGAATGAATGGCCTTCCCGATGTACAACGGTAATAAAATAGTGTAAAATACACCTTTAAGTTGGGTAAGAGATGGTTTATGCATGACTGTATATGTTCTGATCTATACCACTAACTTTTGCAAAGTTTTAGTTGAATTAAAAAATATCCGACTCTAGCCAAGAGAGTTATTTGCCAAGATGGTGATAGGTGATGGGCTATTGCCTGTGCATTGGTAGTTGGGTCTTTGTGTCTCACCCAAGAGCGGAGAAAAATATGGAGATTGGCATCGCAGGAGTTGGTTGAGCGATGCATTAAAGCATTCCCTGAAATCAAACTTATCAAACTTGAGAAAGAATTCAAGATAGACCCAAGTACTAAACAAATACACCATTTCAAAACAAATTTCAAAGTGGTGTCTTCGACAAAATATCTTTCTTGAATTCTTTCCCAAGTTTAGTACTTGGGTCTGTCTTGTTTCTAGTTATTATTTTTCTGGTGATTTACTTGACACTTGAAAGTCGTTAATATTGGTTAATAGTGGTCTTTTTTAGCAGTAGCACAATAGTGTTGTTTTCATTATTTTCTTAAAAAAACATATAAATCTTAAGAATTTGGGTCATGCAAAACAAATATATGATTGAAAAATAAAAATCTAGGAATTATGAGTTGTACTTTAGAAAAACCACCTTATATATAGGAAAATAAAGAATATCATTAAAAAATTTCATTTCATAAAAATTGATTTGTCACGATAAAAATCACAAATTTTAATCTATACTATTATATTGAAGCCGAAAGATTGAAAGTTTGTCGGTTTGGTGTTCGGTTTGGTTATCCTAATTATTAAAATAAGTAATGACATAATATAATTAATGGTAATTAGCTATTGCCATTTTCACATTTATTTTAGTTGAAGATATTACCTTTTATAAAAACATCAATCCTACCATATCTTCAAATCATTAATATTTCTTCTATAATTAAAAAACGTTGCATTTTTTATTTAAAACCAATCTTAAAATCATTAATATATACCCAAAAAATATCACACCATATGTTCAATTATTAATAAAATATATTAAAAATCCCTAAACATTGTTTATAATAAGGAAACATTAGTATAATCTGTAAATATTAGTATATAAAATTATATTAAATTCAAATTGAAAAATTATTAATGTAAAACAAAATTTTGTAATCCTAATCTTCCGATCATTAATATTTCTTTTCTAATCAAAACATGTTACCTTTTAATTTGAAACCTAATCTTACAATTATTAATATGTACCCAAAAATATCACACCATATCTTTTAATCACTAATAAAAATATATAATAGAAATCCGTATACAACAAATAATTATCTTTAGATTTTTAGCAGAAAAATCAGAACCGTTAGATCTAATGATTAAATATTGGGATATTTACAAAACTACCAAACTTTTTGAAACTATTTACAAATATACAGTTTTTTGGTTGCAAAGGTCTGACACCGCAAGTGGAAAAGGCTGCAAATGAGCTTAAATCGCAGGCAAAAAATGGTTGCAAAGGTTGCCCGAAAAAAAAAAGGTTGCAAAGGTTGCAAGTCGTATTTTTTAAAAAATCTGTTGCAACTTGGGTAATTTTGAAAAAAGCCCTTAAATATTTTATATGATTTAAATTATTATATTAAAGTCGAAATATTGAAAATTTGTCGTTTGGTTATTCTAATTATTAGAATAAATAATGCATAATATAATTAATGGTAATTATTCATTATCATTTTCACATTTACTTTTAGTTAAAAATATTATCTTCTATAAAAACATCAATCGTACCATATCTTCAAATCATTAATATTTCATTTCTAATTAAAACACGTTACTTTTTTTATTTAAAAGTAATCTTACAATCATTAATATATATACCGAAAAATATCACATCGTATTTTCAATTATTAATAAAATATATTAAAAATCCCTATACAGTGTTCGTAATAAGGAAACATTAGTATGATCTGTATATATGAGTATACTAAATTATATTAAATTAAAATTAAAATAATTATTAAAATAATAATTATATTAAACCATAATTGTAATATTAAATAAAATTTCATAAATAACTAAAATATCATATCTTCCAATCAATTTAAAAGACGTTTATTTTTAATTGAAAATATTACCCTTTATACACACCTAAAATATCGTATTTTCCATTGATTAATATTTTTTCTAATTAAAACATGTTACCTTTTAATTTAAAACAAAATTTTGTAATCATAATCTTCCAATCATTAATTTTTCTTTTCTAATTAAGACATCTTACTTTTCAATTTAAAATATAGTCTTGCAATTATTAATATATACCCAAAAATATCACATCATATCTTTCAATTACTAATACAAATATGTAATAGAAATATGTATACAACGAATAATTATCGTTAGATTTTTAGCAAAAAAATCAGAACCGTTAAATATAATGATTAAATATTTTATATGATTATGTTATTTCATATCAAAAAAATCTCGTGCATCACACGGGTTATAAGCTAGTAATAATTAAACTTAACATATCGAACCTAACATAATCACATTGAATATCATCTAAATTTAAATATCAAATGTTAGCTAAAATCCCCTATAGAATCTTATATACATTTTTGTAATAATAAAATTATGTTGGTCAAGATTCAAGAAAGAATCCTCTTAAAAAAGAGAATCGAGAGAACCACTTTAAAACATTAGTTTTAAAATCGAAAATAATTATAAATATTTTTATATCTCTACCATGTTTCCAAAAAATCAATTATAAATAACAATTTGTTTCTAAATATAAAAAAAGTTATGAGAAATTTCTAGAATCTGTTTTTGAATCTCAAAAATTTTGTGAATTTGATTTTAAATCCGAGTGAAATTTTTTGGAAATTGTACATAAAACCTTTTCAAAATTTAGTTAATGATTCAAATATTTATTTTAAAAATTATATAATGACGATTAAAATGTGTTAGTACAAAATATTTAGAATTTTTTTTTTGTGAATCTCAGGTTCTCTGATTTCTTTTTATGGGAACTCTTTTTCAATCTTACTCAAATTATGTGTAATGATCCTAGTTTTTTTATGTAAGATGCTTTTGTTCTTCATGGAGAAATGGTCAGAATTATAATCCCCAAAATTAAAAATTTTACAAAATGACACGTGTCTATAATTGATTATTATTCATTTAAATATAATGGGCCAATAAAAATTCCCCTAAATTTTGTACCCAAAACATTACTCCAGACTCCAAAAGTAAACATCGCCTAGGCCGTTATAATACAATTTACGGCAACATGTAAGACGAGAAATAAAAGGAGCTGGTGAACATTTCTTGGTCCGCGTTAGAGAAAATGTACTCGCCACTGCCGGCTATGTAGAGGTACAGAAGAGGGAATGAGGTATATAGAGTCGTCTACTGGAACCATGACAAGATGCGTGTGGAGATTCGAAATGGTGTAGTCTGTGTTAAATAACCATCGCTGTTCAGCAAGATCATAGCATTTAGCAATTATAACTATGTTGTCCCTGATATATGCAGTAAGGCACTCGTCTCTTTTGTCGTTGGGCCGTATAGAACTATCCGGATAGAGTGCAAACAATTGTCGTCTTTCTACACTCGAACATCCCGAAAAACCGAGATAATTAGTTGTGTCATCAAATGCTTGGAGGCACATGTTAGACAAGTCTTCATTCATAATAGGGGTCACAAAAGGTTCGGTGTTGTTGCTAATCACCCAAGCTTGGCCTGTAGAGTACACATTTTCCATCATTACTAGTGTGGTGTTTATGGTTGGTGAATTTGCGCCCAGCACTAATGAGGACCTGGGATTAAATATTGTTCCATTATCCCATATTTCCCACTTGGTCGCATCAGGGACGGCAGTTTTACAATCATATATCATTATGTAATTTCCAGGATCGTAACCGTAAGCCGTGAGACACAATATGTCTCCGTTGGACCGAATAGTTCCATCAGCTTTCAGAGTCCATAGTTGACTCAAGTCTTCAATATTGGAATTGCATGGCCAAAGTACTATTGCGTTACCGCCATCATCACTCACTTGAGCACAAAGGCCATTTCGACCAACAATTCGAATAGTAGGTTCTTGAGCTATGACGCAAATATCAGCTTCAACATTCCTCCTACGTGTTGGTTGAGACCGGTGCCAGAGCTTTAGGTTGCCATAATAAAGGGGAGGATTATGATTATTGCACACGAAATACAAGATGCCGATGTTAAGAGCTATGCGTGATCCAAACACGTGGTCTAATACACTTGGGTTGCCATACCGATTAGTTACAATGATTGGAGGAGAAATTGCGCCGTCTATCGACTTTTGGATTCCGGTGGAGAAGCTATCCCATTTGTTTTCGAGATCGATCATGGTAATACTTGGTACTTCCTCACGGTTACTCTCAAACAGATTGCGGATGAAGTGCTCTATATAACTGAACAAGATGTTTAAACAATATTTCAGTCATACACACATTCTAAAAACAAAGTTGGTGGGATGTGTCAACGTATTTAATTAATCATAAAAAACGAAGTCTCATAATTATAAATTTCGTACCCTTAATGTACCTGAATCTTATGGCTTCAGAGAACATCTGAATTACAACAATGAAGGAACTAGCCAAGCCTTTTCTTCTGAACTGCTGCAGGACTAAAATGGATTGGTCAAGAGAACCCCTACCTAGAGAAATATCTTTTCTATTCAAACGCGCATCCGTTTGCAGTGACCCATAAGTGCTGCCAAATGGAAGTGGAATGTGTTGCAGTTTTCGGAACAGATTCTCATCATCTCCCATATCCGCGAAATAATAATACTGATTCCTTCTCCGATAACCTAGAATGTCAAGTCTTGTGGAATCAATTGCTAAAGTGATGGTCTCTCCTTGATTATTTACAAGGTCGAGTAGAAAAGCTAACGGAGCCGTGGTATTTAAGGGATCATGTAGCCTGGGTATCCCATAAACGGGCCCAGACTCAGTGTTTTGCAACATAATCCGGATTCCTCGAATTAGCTCACGGTAAGTACTTGGTAGATTTTCCGACCGTGTATCGAATCTCAGTACTGGATAAGGCGGATCACGGGCATATGTACTCACAATACTTGTTCCATTGTTCAACATTAGTAGCCATGCTGCAACAAGGGCAAAATGAACCCCCACGGCCATTTGAACCTGCGCTAAAAACAGAGTAACTCATGTAGTCAAGTTGAACATACACAAATGTAAAATAAGACAACACGTACCATTTCCAGACTCTTCACCTGTCACGCTTAATTTCTAGCCAAAAAAACAAGAAATGTATTGTATGTTTTCGATTAATTAAAATTCTTCTGGTCCTCGTTGCGGCCACTTAGATAGAAACCTTATGTACAAGCTATTGAGTTGTTACCAGGCCAGAAATAATATATACAAGCTTGAAGCTACTGAGTTGTTAACAGGTCTAAATAAGGGTAACTAAATATTCTGAAGTAATGACAAAGCTATATATGACAGTTAATCTACTTAATTAATTGCAGAGATATCATAGCATCTATACAACAACAGCTTGATATGATATTATGCTTGTTACAACTCTGTACTTAATATCCTCCGTATTAAGAACATTTAAACGGAATCACCAACGAATACAGCGCAATACTGTAATCAAGACACAAAATGTCAAAGCTAAGGATAGCATTGAACATGTACCACCTACTTGGCATCACATACGACACCCTCGCCAAATACCAAATTGTATATTAACTTTCACCCTTACCATGTATTGATTTTGCAAAATTGCTGTGCAGAACTTTTAATTTTAAAGGGTTCTCTGGTCTCATTAAATGGACCCAAGCCTAAATTCATAAGACTAAAAATGATGTTATTTAACCAATGTTTCAAAGCAACAATAGTTTCCGCAACTTCCAATAAAATGTAAAAGAACATTCTGACTAATTCAATACATAACATCTAGTAGAAGCAACATATAATAGTCTGTTTATTGATTTATTCTTCTTGTGCAGAAGTTGCTTGAAACTTATTATATCAATTGCTTGAAACTAATTCAATTAATCGAAGTACCTACATATATAAATGGACTGGAGACAATGACAAAACGATCTAAACCTAAACTTGCCTTGTTCACTCTCTTTAACTAACAGACTAAAGTCAGTCAGTTATGCCTAAAATTTCAGATATTAGGCTTCTCTGCTCCGAAACTGAATGGAGCTGTTTTCAGCAAAGAAGGAAGAATGGAAGCGATTACAAACCAAAAAGATACTGGAGCTCGGTCTGTTAATACAAACATCCAAAAACTTTAATCAGTATTCTCATCAAAAAGCCTAACTCACTACCCAACAGCTAACTTTTTCCATTTACATAACATTAATAGATTGCAAACATGATGGCTTATTAATTGTTTTGTGCTTATCTATATTTACTTCACAGCAACAGATTGATTAGTAACATACACAACACCGGAGCATCACAACGTATAAGTTTTCTGGTAGATTGTTAGGTTATTGAAATAGTCCATTATACCGTTTTGGTAACAAGAATTTGAGAGCTGGTACATATGTTAAAACAAGCATTACACATCACTCAATAGTCAATAACAAATCCAACAGCATCACACGCAGACAACTTGAACCAAGAAGGCTGCGAACATCTGTGTGGCATGGTGCTCTTGGGTGCCTCCCTATGGGAATTGCAAGGTGCCAAGAGAAGTTGCCAACTTTTGGCACCCCCTCAAATTGGATAAAAGACAAATCCTTGTATTGAAAGTATATATGCACTCTCTTTAGCTAACAGACTACAATTAAGCATTATGTCATAACTGAGTTACTGAATTAAACTGTCTTTTCAAATTGTAACCGTTATTTTTCACAACGCAAAATTATTCCTAATCTAATTTTGAGATTTCGGACACCCAAGCTTGCATCTAGTAGTCTTTGATTGCGAATGATTTACTATTCGATGCACTTTTTTCAGAAACGTGTGGGAGATGCTTCAGCATCCTTTACAAATCCTTTGGAGAAAGCTGATGTTGCAAATGTTGAAAACCCAGAGTTTAGCATAGATGCAGGTTCAACTGGCAATGTCTCGAGATTTATCAATCGCAGATGTGACCCCAGCCTCTCTGTTTAGTGTACATTGAATGACCACCATGGCCCAAGACTTGCTCGAGATCATTTAGCAGCCTAATTAATGACATAGTTGAGTCATTATCTCAAAAAGTTTGGAAGTAGTCCAAGTTGCTACTTCTTTTTAATGGCTTCATTATGTAATAGAATTGCTTTATTTGTGATGTATATTAGTTTTAATCAAGTCAATGCCTTTTTCTAATCTGTATAATTTAGGTGTTTATAATTGATCAGTAATATAAACGGCAGGGCACGGCAGGGCAAATTAAACTGAAAAATATATTGTTGTCTGAAAAGCATTACATAAGGAAAATCCTTGGTCTTTTTCTACGTTTATCAAGATAACAACATAAAAAAGACAATTGCTATCATATTACGTACATATGATCAAAACTCACAAGTACAGCATGTTTGATCGTCGAGGGTGCAAATCAAGGAGGCAATTGATTCCGTGAACCAGAAATCTTAGAGGAAAGATAGATATTTGGATGCCTGATGATTGCTTTGTCTACCTTATAATTTGAAGGTAAAGTACTGGTGATAAGGATAGTCTTAGAAGGAACAAGTGTTGGGAGGAGGGACAAGGGTTTTAAGTGGTAAATATCAGAAAATAAGAGGTGGTGTCGCGGAGTTTTGGCCCTCTGAAAGTTTGAGGTATTCAATGAAAATGAATTACATATTGCTCATCTATGACTTTTGGCATCAGTTCTGATATTATGTAGAGTTAGTTACCAGATATAAAGCACTGATGACTCATGATATTACTGAAATAACATGTAAAGGATTGTTCTATCAGAAACCATTACATTGGTAAGGGGTAACAATCTAATAAAACTCTTATTTTGTTATAAGTTACGTAGTAGTTTCTGCCAATGTTTTGAGTATGTGCTAGTTCCGAAGCTTTTTACGTAGTCGATCTTAAATTTATTTCTGTCTTTTTTCTTTTAGAGAAATATAGTGAGGTCTACTCTGCATGGAATACGATTGTCAAAGGAACCATGATCTGATTAAATGTGTGGACCGTAGGAAGAGATCCTACATCATGGAAAGAGCCGCATGTAATTGTTCCAGAATGAGTTATTGGTAAGAATATTAATGTTACAGGGACTGAATTTGAACTACTTCCATTTGGTGCTGGAAGAAGAATTTGGCCTGGATATACTTTAGGATTAAAGGTTATTGAATCAAGTTTGGCCAATTTTCTGCGGATTTAATTGGAAATTACTACCATAATCATCAACAAATCTTAAAGTAACATTCGATCGTCTAAATATAACATTACCTCTAGTAGCACTAACACATAATGTGTGCTTTTACTAATTTAATATTCGAGTTCCAGAGTTTGCTGAAACTTATTTCTCTACAGACATGATTGGTTTGAGGAGAATTTTACATTGGGCTATAGAATTAGTGAGTCCGGCTGTTGCACTCGTGTCATCTGGTTCATCATCTGCTTTCTCAAACTCGAATTGGTGAATCAAACTTGCTAAAGCCAGCTGCACAATTCTTAGCCCTAGAAACATTCCAGGACACCTTCTTCTCCCACTTCCAAATGGCAGCAACTCATAGTGATTGCCTTTAACATCAACATGTTGATGGCTAGTCATAAACCTCTCCGGTTGAAACTCATCAGGATTAGGCCATACTTGAGGATCGCGGTGGATCTTTGACAGATTAACAATTAATCGTGTATCCTTAGGGACATGGTAACCGCTGACAACACAATCTTCTATGGACTCACGAGGTGGTAGTAGTAGTGAAGATGGGTATAAACGCATAGATTCTTTAAAAATGGCCTGCAAGTAGACCAAGTTCTTCATGTCGGACTCTTCGACTTGTCTATTCCTCCCAACGTGGTTGTTCAGTTCATCTCTAGCCTTCTTTAGCACATGGGGGTTACGTATCAGCAGAGATAATGCCCAGGTTAAAGTCACTCTTGTTGAGTCTGCCGCTCCTGATATAAATGCCTGAATGCAAAATATTTCAATAAATTTGCACATAAACAGGAATAATCCGTACAAAGTGACCGACAACAGAAAAATCATCCTAAAATGCCCCTGTTGCAAGTTCATAAATTCATTACAAGTTTGAACAATGATATTTAGGTGTTTAAACATATAAAAAGACTCAGTATAGTCATAAACAAGCCACGAAAAAATACAGAGCATACCAGAGAAGTGGACTTAACAACAGTGTCAGGGTCAAAGCCTTCAAAATCTTGGGATGTAGCACCATCAATTCTGGAGAGTATCATGTCCATGATGTCGTGTTGTTCATCTCTCAATTTTCTTCTCTGTTTGTGCTCTCGTAACCATCCACTGAGTATACAATCAGTTTCCTCTGCGGCCTTCCGCATGGCCTTCTCATAGCCTCCCCAGTCCAACCATCTTAAAAGAGAAACATAATCTCGCAAGACAAAGCTGCCAACCTGTTCAGAAAAGAATCTTATGAGCTTTGAAAAATGAATGCCCTTTTCGTCATTCCAGTTATATCGTTGCCCCACAATCGTTCTCAGCACTATGTTCATTGTCAAGCATCCAAACCATTGATTCATATCAATTTTCACCATATGGTTTCGAAAACTTCTATTTTTTAACCAAAAGTCATATATATCTTCCAGGGATTCCTTTATTTCAGATATTCGAAGATGTTCGAACATCTCAATATGGTTTACACTTAAAAGCTCTCGCGTGATCTTGCGCATTTTTTGCCAATAAGGTCCATATGGACCAAGACCAGACATGGCATAGTTATAGGCCATTACTTCCACTCCAATGCTTCTGGGGCGGTTCAAGAAGACTTTATCGTTGGATGAATAACACTCTTTAGCTACCTTCCAGTCACTACCATTGCTTTCTGCGAACCGAGTTTAATTGCGAAAATGGGTCCCTATATTTCTGTCATAGACCCCAACACAACATGAGGCAACTTTGAGCCACAAAAAAGATGGAAGTGACCAATTATAGGCCATGTGTTACGGCATAATTTCGGTTGCCTCTATTATCTCCCAAATTTTCAAATACGAATCTAGTAATAATTAACTTAACCCCCAAGTTAATTATTTCCTCTCTCTGAAACGAGGAAAAAATCAATCACAATCAATTTATGATAGAAAATATCTCTAAACGATATCCTTCAAATCAGGAAGGTATCCCAACACGTATAATTCAAAGAGATAAAATCTACTAATTCCCAAAATACATCCCTTAACAATCATAGGGATTAAAAACCAATACTTTTTAACAGAACTGCGTTGGCTTGATCCTTATAAATATAAGGTACGCAGACATCTTGAAAAAGGATCCGACACATCTAACAAGTCGAGACACCTCTCAAGTTCAGCCCCAAACATCCAAAATCCCAAATCCCCCTATTTTCATAATTCGTTATTCCAGCAACCTCCAAATTTGTTATCACCAAATTCCTCCGTTAACAATTGGCGCTAGAAGGAGGGCATATATTTTTTGATTGTGGAGGACAATCAATTCATACGCATGGGGGATTATTATGGATCTGGCGCTGCTTTAATGGAGGAGCTAAGCGGTGAAGGCGGCGACTCTATTCCGAATTAAGATAAGTTTTCTTATGATTTTGTCCATACAAATCTGTTATCTTATAAAATTCGTAGTAAATTCAATACATGTCGGATTTCGATGATTTTTAATGATTCGGAAAGCTTGTTAAATTGCCTATAACTTTCGTTCTTTGAGTTTTCTCAGATTATATCTCGATCTATTCTCGAAATCACAAAATACAATCAGATCTCGTTTTTTCAGCATCGAGAAGCAGATCAGCAGACGTTTTTATTTAATTCCCGATTCGTTATAAATCCGTTTTTTATGAGCCTTATATCGTCGGAAAGGTCTTTTCGTTCTCTACAACTTTCGTGTTTTGTGTTTTTCCAGAAAAAATCGTTTAGAAGGTCAAAAACGCCAAAAACAGATCTGGGCAGAATTAGAATTGTGAAGATTTTCAAGATTTTAGGTGTTGTCTTCGTGTTACATGATTTTGGAAGGCTCTTAATTAAAGAGTTTATTATTTTGGAAGGCCCTCCTTTATGGGGTAATATTTTGAAAGACTCTTTATTGAATAATTTATTATTTTGGAAGGCCCTCCTTTGTGGGGTAATATTTTAGAAGACCCTCCTTTGTAGGATTAAGATTTTGGAAGGCTCTTAATTAAAGAGTTTATTATTTTGGAAGACCCTCCTTTGCATGGGTAATTATTTGGGAAGGCTCTTAATTAAAGAGTTTATTATTTTGAAAGACCTAATTCTGATGAGGGTAATATGTGAAAAGACGATCTTCTCTAAGGAGAGTTTTAATAAAACTATAGCGATTTTCTAGAACATTATCTCCCGGGAGGAGAGTTTTTCTGGAATTTGGATATGACCTCCCGAGAGGAGGATATCACCCGATAATTTAAATCTTTGCAAAAACCGTACTTCCGGGGGGATGTCCGTACTTCCGGCGCCTCATCAAGGTACGATTTTTCAGCTACATTATCTCCCGGGAGGAGAGTGTTTCTGGAATTTGGATATGACCTCCCGAGAGGAGGGTATCCCGATAATTAAATCCTTGCAAAAACCGTACTTCCGGGGGGATGTCCGTACTTCCGGCGCCTCATCAAGGTACGACTTTGGGAATATGACCTCCCGAGAGGAGGGTATTTCTAGAATGAGGATACGACCTCCCGAGAGGAGGGTATTCCGAGATATATTTTTCATATTTTTTAGGAATACGACCTCCTTGAATGAGGGTATTTCTTGCTAAGTTTGTTTGTTAGGAAATTGCTTGGAATGCTTTGAATGACTCTTTCGGATAATGCTTGACCCTCCAAGATAAATTCTCTCACCTACAAAACTTATTATTTAATTCTCGCATATTGTCTCGTTTACATCTACATGCGCATTACGGGCACCTAGGTGCTCCATATTTTTTACTAATCTTTATCTCCTAGTTATTTCAGTGACTCGTGAAATTTGGAAGATCGAAGCATTCTTAGTTCTCCACTGCAGCAAGCTACACTGAAGAACTGGGGGTAGTTGTTACGGCATAATTTCGGTTGCCTCTATTATCTCCCAAATTTCCAAATACGAATCTAGTAATAATTAACTTAACCCCCAAGTTAATTATTTCCTCTTTCTGAAACGAGGAAAGAATCAATCTCAATCAATTTATGATAGAAAATATCTCTAAACGATATCCTTCAAATCAGGAAGGTATCCCAACACGAATATAATTCAAAGAGATAAAATCTACTAATTCCCAAAATACATCCCTTAACAATCATAGGGATTAAAAACCAATCTTTTTTTAACAGAACTGCGTTGGCTTGATCCTTATAAATATAAGGTACGCAGGCATCTTGAAAAAGGATCCGACACATCTAACAAGTCGAGACACCTCTCAAGTCCAGCCCCAAACATCCAAAATCCCAAATCCCCCTATTTTCATAATTCGTTATTCCAGCAACCTCCAAATTTGTTATCACCAAATTCCTCCGTTAACACCATGCACCCTCAGCTTCCGGGAGCTTCTCGAGGCTTTTGATGTTTTTACTAGCATATGGTGTCCATGACAGAAAGATATAGCAGAAAGTGAGCAAAGAAGCAAAAAGAGAAAACACTACAGCAGTTTCAAAAGAGGGAGTGAAGTCCATATTGATAAAATTTGGTTATGCTTTCATCAGAATCCACCAAAGTAGCTACATTTATACAGGGAAAAAATACCAAACTGCATATCTTTTTGTCCAGAAAAAAAGCGGGCAATGCTCTGATCGTTGCTCAAGAAGGAATGCTAAATGGGTTAAGTACTGGAAAACTTGGTGTACCTAAAATATGCCCAAAAATGTCATGGAACTAAAAAAAATTCAAATGTCATATGTCTCTTATTAGTTGTAAAAAAAATTAAATAAAGTGCATTTAAATTAATTTTATCAATTCAATTTTTTTATCACGCCATTTTGTACAAATCTTTGGGAAATTTTTTGAATTTCCTATATGTCTATGAATCATTTAAGGTGTTTTTAGATATTTTAAAACTTTAGATGAGTAAATTATTTAACATGATTATTTTTAAATTTATTTTTGCTTAAGTTTATGATGTCGATTTAACGAGAAATGTTGACTAATACATTCTTAACATTTTACGATTTTCAATGATTTGGTTGCATTCTTTTTGAATAATTAAAAGGTATATTTACAAAAATATATATATTTTTAACTTTTTTTTACGTTTTTACTATCATTAACTTTCTCTTTCAATTCTATACTTTAACTTTTACAAAACTAGCATTCATGCCCGTGCTACGCACACGTGTCTTTTTTTTTAATTTTTTTTTTTATTAATTAAACAATTCAAATCGTTTGACTCAAATTTAACCGTGCATGTGTACGTCACCTCCGTTAAAATAAAATCAATGCCCTTAACGGAATGAGTCGAACGGACACATATCAGTTTTTAATTTTAATTATGTACCAAATTTTAATGGTGCATGAACAGAAACTCCATACACTACAAGAAAACAGCTTTAAACCGCCTGTCACAAAACCGACCGTCACAAATCCAAAGGTTATAACCGACCGCTGTCGTAGTTAGTCGGTTTTATGATAAAACTGATCATCTAAAACCGACCGATGCGGACCCGGACCCATTTTGCTGACTCACATTTTCGGTCTATGGGACACGTCATATAAAACCGACCGATAATTTTTGGTCGATTTTAATCGTTCCCCTATAATTATTATATTTTTTTTCACCTTAAAACCAACCGAATTGACGTATAACCGACCGATTTTTTTTGGCGGAAAAATTTTCGCGAAAAGTCAAAAATCCCGCCCTTGGCCAAATTTTCGTGTCATCTAAAACCGACCGATAATTTTCGGTCGATTTTAACCGTTCCCCTATAATTATTCTATTTTTTCTTTTTCACGTTAAAACCAACCGAATTGACGTATAACCGACCGATTTTTTTTGGCGGAAAAATTTTCGCGAAAAGTCAAAAATCCCGCCCTTGGCCAAATTTTTGTGTCACACTAACCAATAACATAACCGATCGATAATTGTCGGTCGGTTTTAAACGTTCCCCTATAATTATTCTCTCTCTTCCTCTCTTCATCTCTATCCTACATCCACTTTACCAAAATTTCTCTCCCTTTTAACTTTCATTTTCGAAATTTGGAGTAAAAGAACTCTTTCTCCAAATCATCCCCCTTATACATGGATTCATGGTTTTGGATTTCGAATTTTTATATACTTATCATTGTTATCATTGTGTTTTACTGCAACGAAATCCTACAATGGTATCCTAACTACTTGCATCAAATGATGATTTGGTTATATGTCTAGTGTATTGTGATGCTCTTGACTGTTTAAGAAGAAGAATGTGAAGAAAATGAAGAAATTGAATAATGATGATGAAGACGATGATGGTCTTGACGAAATTGAATAGTGTTTGTAAACTTAGTTTTGATGCTTTTCACGAAGTTGAGTATTAATGTTGTTTGTGAACATTAAATTCGTAGCATTTATGTTTGTATGTTTAATTATGTTTTTATGAAGTTGAATGGTGTGGTGAATCTGTAGTTTGTTAATGTTGAATGGCTTGTTGGTGATTACAATATTGAAATATAATGAAATGGAATGGCATAACCTGCAATTTTTTCTTTAAAACCCAGAAAACCGACCAAAATAATACATAACCGACCATTTTTTACCATTCCATTCCCAGAAAACCGACCGAAATAATAAATAACCGACCTTTTTTTACCATTCCATTTCCAGAAAACCGACTGTCTACCTTTATAAATGGTTGGTTTTAAATAAATAAAAAAAATGAAAAATGGCTAAAAAATTAAATAAAATAGAAAAAATATTAAGAATTTATACATACCCAGTCATACAAAGTTATTTTTCTTAATGTTACTTAATTTTTTAATTTATTTTACAAATTAGTTAAAAATGGGGAAAATATCATAAAAATGAAACATTAGTGTAAAATATTTTTTCCCCTGAAATTTTGGAAATAATATTATAAAGGATGGATATTGACTTCCGTAAGGTTGGGTCATCCAGAAATATTTTTAAAAAAATCGAAACCCTAAATCCCAACGAAACCCTATTTAAAGGTTTTAGTCAACGTACTAGTTGACTGTTAAATTGTCAAACTAAATAAAAAAAATTCACTAAAATTTTGCCAATAACATTAGAAATGATGGATATTGACTTCCGTAAGGTTGGGTTGTTGAGAAGTAATTTTAAAAAAATTGAAACCTTAAACCCTGACGAAACCCTGTTTAAGGGTTCTAGTTAGCGTACCAGTTGATCGTTAAATTGTCAAACCAAAAAAATAATCATTAAAATTTTGCAAATAACATTAAAAAGGATGGATATTGACAGGTTGGGGCGTCGAGAAATATTTTTTAAAAAATTTAAACCATAAACCCTGATGAAACCATGTTTAGGGTTCTAGTCAACGGATACGGATACGGGCGATGAAGGAAGGGCAACTGACCCGATGATTGGAAACATGACAGCTATAGAGGCACGCTAGTGGCGAGAAAAGAGGGCTCGATCACATTCAAGTGGAGTTTATGGAGCTAATCAACCTCGTGAACCAACACGTATCAATATCTCTGATCGACAATAAGTCTCGTTATCCAGTGTTATGTTTCTTTCACTTGTCAATGTAGTGCAATTGATCTTAATATATATGCTCAATATTTGCTAGAAAAGGTAGAATAGACATCGCCCCTTTTACTAGAAAAATCTGTTCATTGATTTTTTTAAATATTTTAAATGATATTCGATTTTTGGATTAAACTCATCCCAAAAAAATAGTATATTTAAAAAAATATTTTTGATAATAGTCAAATGAAAATATCTTTTAAATAGTTGTAGAATTAAATAGTTATATAAAGTTACTATTCCTTTTGAGAATGGCTTTTATTTTATTATTATAACTGCTCAAAATGTTTTTAATATGTGTAATTATAAAAGATGTACTCCCTCCGTCCCACCCAATAGTTAACATTGGGGGACGTGGGTTCGGCACGCATTTTAAGGTAGATTTTAAGGATAGTTCCGTAACTTATTTTTGAAATTTTCTTTTTTTGTATAAAAATAGAACAATTCTATTTTTATACAAAAAAAGAAAATTTGAAAAATAAGTTATGGAACTATACTTTATAAGAGCCTTAAAATGCGTGCCACGCAAGTGAAAAATTTATGTTAAGAAATGGATGGGACGGAGGGAGTAATAAAAAGCAATTTTTAACAATTTCTTAACTAAAGCTGAAATTAAATTTATGGTCAATTTTATTTACAACTGATATAAATTATTATCATTATAAGAAAATACTAAATTTTCACAATTTTTCAAAGAATAAATAAATGTATTCTATTGAATTTTTAATAGATACCTAAATTACAGAGACAATACATTTTATTATTAGAAAAAGTCAACTCATAAATAAATGTAACACATAGTCACATACTAATATAATATTCACTTATTTTGTACAACTAATTTTTATTGTTGACATTATCGGGTGAATCATTAAAGAAATGAAGTTTTATAATTAGAAATATACAATCGTTTATAACTATTCCTTTTTCAAATTGTTCATTGACGTAACTTATTCATTTATATGTTGAACAATAATTTATAAATATATAAGTTAGAAGCTAATTAAGAAATTAATCCTCCTTTCAAAGGAAAATCATCAAAAATGTTAAGTGTTACTACCTCTTTCTAAAGAGAAATTAGGATCAAAGTAAACAAAAAAGCTGGGTTAAGGTTCTATAAACACCCGGGCTAAAGTATAATAGAGCCTGAGTACCAAACTGGCACTACAAAAGAAGAGAAAGCAAACAACACACTAATAACCCCCACTACAAAAGTCACCGAAAGGGAGGTAAGAAACTAATAAAAAAAACAATTCCCTACTGTCAGACCCTGGCAAGTTCGATCATCAAGCACAATAAAGGACAGCTCCCATATAAAATAATTAAATTACCACTCCTAAATACTTGCTTAACTATTACAGTAAAATTTAGGAGGATAATTTAGTGATGTCACATTACTAACAACGTGCCATAACTCAAATTTTCTGAACCAAATTCATCACTTAACTTTCGATTAGGTCACCATGAATTTCTTTATAATTAAATAAATTATTATCTTACCAAAATAAAATAACACTCACATGCATGTTGAACAACTGAACAAGGCTCCAATGAATAAAATGCATAATTTATTCATCCAAAATATGAAAATATAAGTATGATCTCTTTATTTATGCAAAATTGAACATGATAATCAATACGTTTGTATGATCTCTTTTGAGTTATATTTTTTAATTTTAAAGATGATAGAAGAACTTTAAAAAAAAAAAAGATGATAGAGGAACAATTATTGTTTAGAACTTTAAAATCGAAGAAACTAGAAGAGAGGGAGGTCATGGTGCTGGGAGGGAAGTTAATAGATGCATTATCACTGTCCTGTTTCCTTATATTGGGTATAAAATAGTATTGGCCATTAAAATTTTCTCTTGGATTATTTTTTTCCACAAATGCTTGATGTCATTGTTTGGAGCATGCTAACTAGCATTATACGAATATACAATTTCTTGATAATGTGGAGACCGTTCTTTAATCAATTATTGTTCTGTAGAGAAAATTTGTGGTCTCAATAACATGTGACATGTTATATTTTTGTAGGTAGTTATAATTTTGTTTAAGTAATGCCTCAACATCTTCTCCGTATCTTAGCTAGTGAATCTCAATAAAAATATATTTTTTTTTTGGTCGGGGAAGGGGGATAGGGGTTATCATGCCTTTTATTCTCTAAACCACTCCAACTTATACATAGATTTGTTTATTTGCATATTTTATATACTCATAGCAAAATGTTCATTTCCTCGTTCCTTTAATTTTTTTCCAGGTTATTACGTTTTGTTACCGGTGATTAGGGCTTTTTGGTTGGTGGCACAATGAGTCAGATTGATCTTGATATCAGTTCTGATATATTTCATGACTTATTGGTAGATATCTTTAGCCAGAATCATGGTGTCACTGAAACCAAGGTATTCATTTTCAATATGCTCTCTCGTTATGTATATGTGTGTTTATGTGTGAAAAATCGGACCTAAGGTATTCTATATTCTCTCTCTACATGTATCCAAGATGTGTATGTGTTTTTGTATTTCTATGTGTGATATATTTCAGCTTGCATGCATTGAGTTTGAAACAATAATTTATTGAATTTGTTGGTTTTTCTTCAAGTATTTATACAAATTTTAGTCGCTATACTATAATTACTGAATTGTGAATTTCTTTATTCTTACAAGGAAATGCGCAAATGCATGGAGAATTTCATTGATGTTGCAGATAAGAGAAGACTCTATCTTTCCCTGTATGTAACGTTGAAAGAACAAAAGAGGTATATTCCATAAGACTGCCTTAATAGAAATTTGGGATTTTTTTGTTAAGTAAATTTGTTGTTGTATTTAGTGATTTAAAATGAAGTCCTTTGTTCTGCTTCGGTTCTTAATGTTAATTTATTTTTGAAATCATTTTTCAGCTCTGCCAAGGATTCTTTTAGTTTTGTAGTCAAGTATCTTGAGACATTTTCAGATGAAGATGTGCATAGTATGTCCGAAGCTAAGAATGATGCAATGAGAGCCATACTTGAGGTTTTGAGGATTCCTGACATTTTTTAGGTATGTAAATACATATGAAATGCCTATGAACTATTTATGTCAAATTTCTAGCATAGTTCAAAAGGATATGTTTGTTGTGAAGACTTGTAAATCATTTTGAACTGGATTGCTTGATTTAAAAGTGTCTGTGTTTCATATGAAGAAGTTTGTGCTATTTCTAACAATGTATTAAAAATGTGTATTTATAGTGCACATTTCATGATTGGCCTGTTGTGCTACAATTGAAAGAAGATCTTGCATACGAGAAAGTTTTTGAGAGTTTGCGGATTTTTAGGACTCAAGAGATTCACACATACTTAGAGTTTTACGAAGAAAACATAAAGTGCTGACATTTCATGATAAATATAAAGTTGGTCTGATAGTATTGCTGCTCTCTTATTTATTTTTTTAATCCTTCTTGTGAGTTCAGGTTTTCCTCATGACGAATGTCTAGAAAAGATGAAAGTGTTGTCAGTGGTTGAAGCATGTAATGCAGACCTCGAGTATGATAAGAATGTAGAACTCAAGATTGAGCGTAAGTCTGAAAATGATGTCGAAGATGAAGATTACAAGGTTCCATATGCGTTAATTGAGGATATTTTAACATTAAGTGGTCTTTCAGCAGCCTTCATTCCCTAATGTGTAGATTTGAAATTTTTAACTCCCAAGTTTCCTTTGTTTGTTGTATTTTGCAAATCCCTCTTAATGAGATGAGTAAATGGATCAACAAGGCAATCACCGCCAAATTATTGGTGGGTAAAAATGATGAGAAGAATAATGTAATTTTTGTGAGGTGCGATCCACTACTCGTTTTAATCTACATCAAGTAGATAACATATAATGTTCTTTTGCATTTGCTTGTGTCTATTTCTAATTGTTTGTATTCTTATTTTGTGTAGACACTGTCTTGACCGAGTTCATGACCTGAATGAATGGCATTCCCGACATACAACGGTAATAAAATAGTGTAAAATACACCTTTAAGTTGGGTAAGAGATGGTTTCTGCATGACTGTATATGTTCTGATCTATACCACTAACTTTTGCAGAGTTTTAGTTGCCTCAAAAAACATCCGACTCTAGGCAAGAAAGTTATTTGCCAAGCTGGTGATAGGTGATGGGCTGTTGCCTGTGCATTGGCAGTTGGGTCTTTTTGTCTCACCCAAGAACAGAGAAAATATGGAGATTGGCATCGCAGGAATTGGTTGAGCGATGCATTAAAGCATTCCCTGAAATCAAACTTATCAAACTTGAGAAATAATTCAAGACAGACCCAAGTACAAAACAAATAATTTACTAAACAAATACACCATTTCAAAACAAATTTCAAAGTGGTGTATTCGACAAAATATCTTTAATGAATTCTTTCCCAAGTTTAGTACTTGGGTCTGTCTTGTTTCTAGTTATTATTTTTCTGGTGATTTACTTGACACTTGAAAGTCGGTAATATTGGTTAATAGTGGTCTTTTTTAGCAGTAGCACAATAGTGTTGTTTGCATTATTTTCTTAAAAAAAAACATATAAATCTTAAGAATTTGGGTCATGCAAAACAAATATATGATTGAAAAATAAAAATCTAGGAATTATGAGTTGCACTTTAGAAAAAACACCTTATATATTGGAAAATAAAGAATATCATTAAAAAATTTATTTCATAAAAATTGATTTGTCACGATAAAAATCACAAATTATAATCTATACTATTATATTAAAGCCGAAAGATTGAAAGTTTGTCGGTTTGGTGTTCGGTTTGGTTATCCTAATTATTAAAATAAATAATGACATAATATAATTAATGGTAATTAATTAGCTATTGCCATTTTCACATTTATTTTTATTTGAAGATATTACCTTTTATAAAAACATCAATCCTACCATATCTTCAAATCATTAATATTTCTTCTATAATTAAAAAACGTTGCATTTTTTATTTAAAACCAATCTTAAAATCATTAGTATATACCCAAAAAATATCACACCATATGTTCAATTATTAATAAAATATATTAAAAATCCCTAAACATTGTTTATAATAAGGAAACATTAGTATAATCTGTAAATATTAGTATATTAAATTGTATTAAATTCAAATTGAAAAAATTATTAATTTAAAACAAAATTTTGTAATCATAATCTTCCAATCATTAATATTTCTTTTCTAATTAAAACATGTTACCTTTTAATTTAAAACCTAATCTTACAATTATTAATATATACCCAAAAATATCACACCATATCTTTCAATCACTAATAAAAATATATAATAGAAATCTGTATTCAACAAATAATTATCTTTAGATTTTTAACAGAAAAATTAGAACCGTTAGATCTAATGATTAAATATTGGGATATTTATAAAATTAACTAACTTTTTGAAACTATTTACAAAAATACGGTTTTTTGGTTGCAAAGGTCTGGCACCGTAAGTGGAAAAGGTTGCAAATGATTAAATCGCAGGCAAAAAATGGTTGCAAAGGTTGCCCGAAAAAAAAAAGGTGGCAAAGGTTGCAAGTCGTATTTTTGAAAAAATCTGTTGCAACTTGGGTAGTTTTGAAAAAAGCCCTTAAATATTTATATGATTTAAACTATTATATTAAAGTCGAAATATTGAAAATTTGTCGGTTTGGTTATTCTAATTATTAGAATAAATAATGACATAATATAATTAATGGTAATTATTCATTGTCATTTTCACATTTACTTTTAGTTAAAAATATTATCTTCTATAAAAACATCAATCGTACCATATCTTCAAATCATTAATATTTCCTTTCTAATTAAAACACGTTACTTTTTTTATTTAAAAGTAATCTTACAATCATGAATATATACCGAAAAATATCACATCGTATTTTCAATTATTAATAAAATATATTAAAAATCCCTATACGGTGTTCATAATAAGGAAACATTAGTATAATCCATATATATGAGTATACTAAATTATATTAAATTAAAATTAAAAAAATTTTAAAATAATATTTATATTAAACTATAATTGTAATATTAAAAAAAATTTCATAAATAACTAAAATATCGTATCTTCCACTCAATTTAAAAGATATTTACTTTTAATTGAAAACTAGCATTTTACCCGTGCTACGCATCGAAAACATAATTTTAAAATTTAAAAATTGTTACAAAAATATATAGTGTATCAAAAAATAAATTATTTTGTTATATTTTGCTTTGAGAGTGACGAACCCGATATGCATCTTAAGTAAATTTCCTCAAATTATGTGTAATTTTATGGACGCGTGTTAAAAATTTAAAAAATTGTGTATGTAAAAAAAATATAATATCAAAACACATTCATTTGATATATGATAAAATTTACCTGAGATAAATTTCAATTTTTCTTATTCCCTTTTATTTTTTCCCCAAGTAATTTAACGGCATTTTATGCTATTTTTAAAGAAAGCTTGGTTCAATATAATCATGTTTTGAAGATCAGACGTAGAGAACAATTAAAACACAATTATTATTAGCAAAATAAATCGAATACATATTTTTCATTCTATAAATGTAAATAAAATAGGAAATAAGCAATTTTTGGGAGAAATTCTAAAGATACCAAAAAAACTTCCAAAAAACCCCCCAAAAAGTGAGTTGTCATATTTTGATTGGTTAGCGTTCTACCCGTGCTACGCCCATCTTTATGGTTTTTTTCTTAATTTTCTTTTTCATTTGATTTATCTCATTTTTGAGAAACTTTCAACCAAGGTCATAAGTTTTTTTATCCATATTTTAAGTTTTGTTATTTTGAAAATTTGGTATATTTAAATGTGCAGTACAATGGGTTTCTACAATTTTTATTATATTAATATTCAAAATATTTGCATGGGTCGCGATCAATTTTTCGAATAAATATTAAAAATTCATAAATACTTTCTAACGACTGTTATAAATCATTAGATTGTCTCTTAAAAAAAGATTGCATGTTTCAGCGATATGATAATGGATCACTATTGTGCAAGATCCATTAAATGAACGTAATTATGATAAAGGAAAACTTTCATCTAATCTAGTTTCCTATGTGTTTGTTCCATATCATTTTTACAAATTTTATGTTCATTAATTAATGAATTGATTTACTATAGAAAAATAAACATTATAAATTAACCAAACAAATCCAATATATCCCGTTCTTTGAGTAAGATATGACTGTTAGAGTTTATGGTGATTGGCATCAGTTTGTTTTTAATGACAACTTAAATGTGTATATTCAGCTTGGGAGTTTGTATGTTGAATTTTTAATTTTTTTCTATCAAAATATGGTATATTAAACTTCATAGCGAGACACAGTAGTTCAATAGCTGACCGTATTTGGGGAGGAGAAAATGTCCACTCTGATTTGGTACATGTATTGTTAAACGATTTGAAAGTTGAATGAAAGCTTTATTTCTTGGCAAAAAAAATATTAGTTTTCTTTTACCTATAAATAAGGAAGGAAAATTAATTCGATCCGACGGTACCCGATCCGAACACCAAAACTTTGGATATACCGAACCTGAATTTTTGGATTCGGGATTTGATATAAATTTTAAACCCGAAATAGTTTCGATTTGCATTTGGATTTAAGTTGTACGGAACCGATATCCTATCCGAAATTTGAAACCCGATCCACTATCGAAACCCGATATACAAATAATATACTCCCTCCGTCCCAATGAGTTCTTAACATTTGCTTTTTACACGGAAACCAAGATAGTGGGTGTAATATTATTAAAATAAATGAAGTAGTGGGTGTAATAATGATTTTATTGTTAAAATAAGTTAAGTAGTGGGTGTAATAGTGTAAAGTATTGTTAAAATAAGTGAAGTAGTGGGTGTAATAGTGTTAAAACTTACTATTTTAGGAAATGTTAAGAATCTATTGGGACATCCCAAAATAGAAAGTGTTAAGAATCAAAAGGGACGGAGGGAGTAATACTATAATTTGAAATTATTTTATGTTGTATTTTAGATGTAAGACATATTATTTTATTTATTTTTATTCAAATATTCATTAGAAATAGTCAATACTAATTTAGTACTTAGAACTTCTTTTTCTCAATTTCAAATTTTATTGATATATTTAAAATGTAATTTTCTTTAATTTACATAAATTTTTCACTTCTGTGTATAAAAAGAATTATTTTTTAACATATTTTAAAATTTTACATAATATGTTAATTCGTATAATATATTATATTTGACTAAAGTTAATCATTTTAATTTTTAATTTTTGTATAAATATAATTAATAATGTTTGTGTCTAGCAATTATTTTAATTTGACTTCATTATTACTAATTTTGGATACCCAATAAAACCAAATCTAATCCAAAATCCGACGAATTTGGTTTTGGATATTGAATTCTGAATTTGGATTTGTTTTTAAAACCCAAAAATATTTGGATGTGGGTTTGAATTTTACAAAATTCGGATCAATCCCAACCCTTTATCATCCAACCCGTTGTCATCCAAACGCGTAAAATAAGACATTTGAAAATGTGTATCACCTATCTATTTTCTATTTGACTAAGACTAACATGTTAAAATTAAAAACTCTACGTGAAACTAAAATCAAATGTGTCATATATAAACATGTAATCACATTATTATATATGTGTCCTTGTAATTTAATTATTGGGTTAAAAAACATGAAATTCATTTTCATTTAACAGTTAGTATATTTTTCCAACAAATATTAACGTAGATCGGAAAAATTGTTAGTGATTTGTACATTCATGTCATGTGTCTTTGGGATCTTGCATGAAAATAACATTAAATTATTTTGTGTACCCAAAATTTGAACACCAAATGCTACTAAACTATGCAATTTTTTTGTACAGGAAACGAAAATAATACACGAAAAGAAAAAATATGACAATTATATGTAATGTTACTCTCTATCCAAGTTATTTAAGTATGTTACTATGTAACTGAAAATAACATTGAAATGCTACAAAATAAAACTAAGAGTAGAGTACATAAAAATGAAGCTCTCCATTTTTTATTTTGTTTATTGTTAATAAATATCTCTGTTTGATTAGAATATGTCTACCAAGTTATTAAATTTTTTATCTATATTCAAGGTTTTGTTGATATTAAAAAATATATTATTAACCAACCAAGCAAATTCGATATTTCTGCTCTTAGATTTGGATAAGAGAATTGAATACTATTACTTGAATTCAAGGATACAAAATTAAAATGGGCACCTTTTATTAGAAACAATATATAATTTTATATGTATGGACCTATATAGTTATCAATAATATTTAATTTTAAACGATTGCTATAGCCGTTTCTCTCTCTCCTCCTCCTATAAAATAGACTAAAGTTTAGGGGTTGACATCTGCGTTTTAGTTGATGATAAGCCCATTTTTATTGTTTTCCTTGATTTTGCTTTGTTTTTCAATAAACATCTTTCTTTGTTAAGAGTCTAGTACCACGATGGTGTGTTTTGTCTACTGATATATTGGATTTTGTACTTTCTCCTTGTGAATGATAACTCCCGTTTTTTTTAAATATATCTCTTTATTGAGAGTCTAGTATCCCGTTAGTGGATTTTGTCTATCCTATGGGTTTTGTTCTTTCTCTTTTGAGAGGAGTTTCCTTTATTTTGGCATCAAGGATCGATCTAGGATTTTATTATATTGGTTCATTGATTTGGATAATATAAAATCGTAATTATGGTCAGTTGTTTGAATACGTTCTCAAATATTGCATATGTATTTCCCTCACAATTAGAATAGATTGTTGGATTATTTCGCCCAAAAGACTATGTATTTCAGTGATATAAAATGAATTTTATTTTTTAGATTGATAATTTATACACCAAATAATGTCTAATACTATTTGAGAGTCTATTCAATATCTTGAATAATTCAAATATATCGTCAAGTCAATTTATTTGTCCCATTAATTCTTCCATAACTAAAAAGTACTAATAAGTAAAATGTTAATGATAATTGGTTTAAAATTCATTTTTTAATATTTTAATTGGTTGAATTTATTTTTTTATAATTAATTAATTTAAAAGTTTATATTACTTAAATTCTGAAGGTGTATTTGGAATAGTGTAGTAAATATTTTTAAAAATTTAAAATATTAAATTGAATAAGAGTGGATTTATTCAAATTTGTTTCACCCTATGATTGTACATCGAGTGTTTGAGATATTAAAATATTATATTTTATAATATAAATAAAATAGACAGATGCATTAAAATAATATATTTGTGTTCAACACAATTTCTAAATACGCAATTTTCGAAAATAGCTCTATACGTAGAGAGTGGCGCAAAGAAGAGATACGCTAGCATATAATAATATTATTGTGATTGCTATTTATAATTAATTTAATTTTAGTGGTAAATTCTAATTGGCTCTTATATATTTTTTTGAAAATTAATTCATAATATTGTAAATCGAAAGAGTGGAAAATTCATCTTGCGAAAATCGCTTAATATTGTATATTTATATAATCCTAATTGATTGTAATTTAATATATTAATTTATTATAAATATTTTTTATATTAAAAAAATATGTAATTGTTGTGGAATAAAAACTAGGTTATTAGATTGCGGCTAGGGTTTGATGTATTTAATGCAAAGGGTGGTTGAGCTTCGAGCTTTAATGGCTGCTTCTGCGTTCGAGACTTAATCGGTCCTCACAGAATGCCTACGTATCTCTGTATTAAGAGAATCAAGCCAATAAAAACGTAGTTCTGAGTTGAGGGGTCTGACCCTTTATATAGGCTGAGAAGCCTCAGAATTAGGGTACGGTTGAGTGACTTGGCGGACAAGTCAATCTTGAGGAAAGTTCTAGACCCCTTCCTTGTAGGAGTCTGTTTCCTTGTATGAGTGTATGCCTTGGAGGCTACTCCTTGTAGAGATAACGTTCTTATCTGACACTTATTGCTGAGCTGTTTATTATCCCTAATATTAATTACGAAATTAATATTGTAAATAGGATTTGGGCCCATCTGGTGGGCCCCACGTTTGGACCATTCTAGGTCTAATTAATGCCACATTAAATGTGTCTTTAGGGCTTACTTTCAGCCCACATCATTTGCCCCCCAACTTCTAGGAAAACTGATCAGGTTTTCCTTGAAGTTATAAAGGCCTTAACTGAGACTTGGGTCAGGGTTCATTGCTCGTATGCGAGTATTTTCAACAATATCATCTTGGTGTAAAGCGTGGAGCGACCGACGCAATTTACGACGATGTTGAACGACACTAAGTGGTGTTAAATGGCACTAGACAGCGCTAATCAGCCTTAAACAATGTTTAAACAGTGTTAAACAATGTCAAATGGCATAAAACGGCACTAACGGCACTAATCGGCGCTAAACGGTGCTATTCCGGCACTAAACGGTGCTAATCGGCACTAAACGGTGCTAATCGGCACTAATCTGTGCTAATCGGCATTAAACGGTGCTTAATCGGCACTAAACGGTGCTAATCGGCACTAAACGGTGCTAGCGGGGTCCGGGGGCGGCAGCCCCCGGGCGGGGTCCAAGGGGCGGCAGCCCCTGGCGGGGTCCAAGGGGCAGAGCCCCTGGCTGGGAAATTTTTTATTTCTGAAGACTAGTACTATTCAGAAATTATCGTTTCGACTTATTTTTCTAAAATTTTATCACTAATTTTGCTTCCAAAATTGCATGTTTTTCTTCTTCTTCTTTTTTTTTTTTTTTTTTTCCAGGCCAAATTCGAGCTCAAACTTCGAGCTCAAACTGTCCCAGGTCGGGGCTTTTTTCGAGCTCATTTAGCTTATTTTCGACCTGGAGCTTTTCGAGCTCAACTGGTACAATTTCGAGCTCAATGGACGAGCTCAAACAGTCCCAGGTCGTATCCTTTTGACCTATTTTTCAAGTCATTTTCGACCTGGAAGTTTCAGTCTCAATTTGTTCAATTTCGAGCTCAAAAGACGAGCTCAAATAGGGGCCAAATCGTGGCTTTTTTCGTAGAAATCCAGTGTTTTTTCGACCTGAAATTATCGAGCTCAAATAACGTTAAAACGACCTCAAAATTAATCCTAGGTCGTTAGGAATTTCCATATTTTCTAGTTCATTTTCGAGCTCAGACTCACGATCTTAATTTTAAGGAATATCGACCTCAAATGGGTTTCAAGTCGTATGGATTTTTCGTGACTTTCTGTTCTTTTTCGACCTCAAATTTACGACTTAGCCATAGCATATTTTCGACCTCGAATTTAAGACTTTTCTGGTCGTTTGATTGAGCTCGGAAATGTACTACAAAGTGAGGTCGTTGGTTTCGACCTCAGTCAACTTTGTTGGGGACTCTTGTTTGGTTTTGGGCCTTAGGCTCATCAGAATTCTGGGCCTCTCCTCGTGGGCCCCAATCACATGTTTGGGCTCTTCTTTATTAAAGCCCTAATTGACTTTGACTTGGGCCTTAACTTTTGGTCAACATGACCTTAAATTAAAACCTTAATTAGGTTTATCAATATGGGTTGGGCCATGACAGGCCTTTAATCACTTTAACTAAACTTGGGCCTTAACTAGCCTAGTGTTGTTGGGCCTTTTTAAAGTCCACTTTGTGTTGATGGCCCACAAAGGTTTCAAATGGGCTACAGCCGGTTGACCTTCTCCCTCTTCTTTCGGGTCTTTCCTTGGTTTGTAGGACCTTGCCTTGGTTTTAATTTAGCCACTAGTTCCTGATTTTTAGGCCTTGAATTCAAACAACCAGCTTAATTTGAGGCAAACGGCCTTGTTGGCCATCAAGGCGAATGCGTATCTCAATGCTCTCACTGACAGTTTCGTGCCTCCAAGGCATTATCATAGAGCCAACCAGTCTCAAGATGAGCTTTGATGGGGGTCTGTCTAGCAACTTCCAACGTCGATGGGCGCCAACAATTTGCGCTCTATAGCGGGGTCTCCAAGACCTGATAGTAAACACTTCTAGTGTAATTCTCGATTTCAGACGAGGCGAATTTGGACAAGGCATCGGCCGTTATACAAGTTGGTATTCCTCGAATCATACCATACCAACTGTGATTTTACAATTTTCAGATATTTCAACATCGTTTCATCTTTGGCTTTTAGAGCTCTACTCACTTGGGCTATCACCAGCCTTGAGTCTCCATAGACTTTAAGATTTTTGGCCCTCATGGCTAAAGACGAGCCTAATCCGGCATTCAAGGCTTTATACTCTGCCTCGTTATTGGTTGTCGAAAAATATTCAACTTCAAGGCACATTCAATCGCGAAGCCATCAGGGCTCTGTAGGACTATACCAGCACCACTTGATTTTGTTTTTGATGCCCTATCAAAATAGAGCACCCAATGTTTCTCCTAAACTTTAACTTTATAAGTTCTCTCCCTCTTGGGGTGTCTCATCTTGCCCTTACTGGGGTGTTGTGCCTTCCTGCCCCCGACTTCTTGGTTGTCAATGGTATATTCAACTAAGAAGTCAACGAGTACCTGTGCTTTAATTGCAATTCGAGGATTGTACGCGATATCAAATAATCTGAGTTCTATCGCCCACTTAGCTAGCCTTCGGGTTATGCAACATGTTTCTCAGTTGCTGGTCCGTCAGGGTTTCAATCTTAAGTGCCTGGAAGTACGATCGTAGCTTCCTCGAGGCTGTCACCAATGCCAAAGCAAACTTCTTAATGGGAGAATAATTTAACTCAGCTGCATGCAACATCTTGCTCACATAGTAGATAGGCTTTTGAACCTTGTTATCCTTTCGAATGAGGATGGCACTCAATGCTTGTTCAGATATTTCAATGTTGGCATTCTGGATTGAGGGTCCAAAATTTCAGATTGGTTTTCAAGCTTTGACTTGAAGTTTCAATCATTGGATCTTATCTGGAGGTTCACGACCCCTTCAAGTTTGGCCTTCATAGTTATCCCATGGCCTTCATGGCTAATAACTCGTGTTCCTTATCCTAGGATTCGAGGTTGACGTTTACATGTTCATCGTTGGTGTTCATATGTCGACTACCAAGTATTCACGACCTTTCTTTTGGATTGATGTCAAACTAAAGGTCTTTTGGATCCCTTACTTGACTTCATGTCTTTCACGGCTTGTCTCGAATCTTAGTTCTGATTTCAGGGTTTTCAAACCTATCTTTGCTTCTTGTTTTTTATCCGGGGTCCTTCAAGGACTTAAACTCTTAGTAACTCTCGACCTTTCAGGGTTTTTATTTATGCGTTTGTTTGTTTCCATTCGTGTATTTTTTTTTTATTTTCGGTACTTGGTCATCTTTGACTTACACACATCAGGTGTTAGGTACATAAATAAAATCACATAATCAATGAATGGAAAACAAACTTGCATTAATAACTTGAGATGGGTTCAACCCTTACATAGAATACTACTGTCCTACTCGGAGCAACATGCTCTGCGATGGTTTCATCGAACCTTATTTCTACTTCTACTAGATAAAATATGAATCTAAAAACTACTAGGATAATTTGAACCCATCGGGGCTTTGCAAGACTAGGCTTGCACCACTTGATTTTATTTTTGATGCTCCAATAAAATAGAGCACTCACTACTCCTTCTGGTTACCTCATTCTTATTCTGAAGTTCACTTACAGCTTGGGGTACAATCTCCTGCCCCTCGATTTCTTGGTTGCCAATGATGCATTCAACCACGAAGTCAGTTGACGCCTTAGCCTTAATGGCTGTCCGAGGTTTATGTGTGATGTCCTCTGCTGGCCTTTCTTGATGTTCCTTATCACTACAAACGTCCATGTCTTCAATCGGAAGAACCTGCCCCCCGACTCCATCAGGCCTTAACGCGGCTACATAACAGCTCCTAGCCATTTTCTGGTCACCTTTTTGTTCTCCTACACCATTCCTGGTTGGAAACTTGATCTTCATGTGATAGGTTGAGGCCACAGCCTTAAAAGCATGGAGTCCAGTCCTCCCGAGGATGGCATTGTAGGTGGAAGACGCTTTGATAACCAAAAAGTTCAGCATCTGAGTGGCCTCTGTTGGCTTCTGTCCGATGGTGACGGGCAACAGAATAGTTCCCTCAACTTTAGACTCTACTCCGCTGAATCCATATATAGGCATGTTAGATAGGGTCAACTGAGAGTCGTTGTATCCCATTTTCACGAATGCATCATAGAACAAAATGTCCACTGAAGCTCCATTGTCTATCAAGACTCGCTTCACCTCTGAATTCCCAATCATGGGTGTTATGACCAGCGGGTCATCGTGGGGGAACTTCACCCCTTCAAGATCTGAATCCTCAAATCCGATCGTTAACTCGGTTCTTGCACGTTTCGGTGCTTCTTCGACAATGTGCACCACCTCTCTTGCATAAGCCTTCCGAGAGTTCTTGGTTGTCCCAGCCGCTGTCGGGCCTCCCGAGATCATGTTGATTACTGGCCCTCGGGGCTGTGGGTTTCGATCTCGATCATCATCGCTCCTATCATGATTTCTTCTTTGACCACCACGATCTTCACCCTTAGTGAAGTGGCTCAGTTTTCCTCTACGGATTAAAAACTCGATCTCATCTTTGAGTTGTTCGCAGTCATCAGTGTCATGCCCCACGTCTTTGTGGAATCTGCAATACTGATTTTTGTTCCCCTTTGTGGGATCACCCCTGAGTGGCTTCGGCCATCGGAAATCCTTATCCTTCTCAATGTCCAATAGGATTCGACTCCTGGGAGTGTTCAACCTTGCATACTCAGTGAACCTTGGTCCTTGGCTCTTCTTAGGGGCAGAGTCGGAGTCCTCACTAGTTCGGGGATACTTGTCCCTAGCATCATATTCCTGGTCATCATACTCCTGGTCTTGCCTTCGCTTCTTGGAGTTCCCGTTGCCTCCATTGTTTATCACGACATCCTTCATGGTGCTGTCCTCGGCCTTGATATACTTATCAGCCCTTCGTTGGAGCTCAGCCATATTCTCGGGTGGGTGCTTTGCCAATGACCTTTTAAAGTAAAGATCAGTGGTGCCGTGCTCCAGGGCTACCATGGCCACCTTGTTCTCTAAATCAGTAATATTTAATGTCTCCTTGGTGAACCTCTTAAGATAATCTCTCAGATTCTCATTCTTCCCTTGTACCACATACATGAGAGATGCAGAACTTTTTTCATGAACTCTCCCGCTGATAAATTGACTAACAAAAGCAGCACTTAACTCCTTAAAGGAGCCAATTGAGTTTGCAGGGAGTCGGCTATACCATCTTTGAGCCATGCCCGACAAGGTTTGAGGGAACGCCCTACACTTCAAGGCGTCACTTGCAGGCTGTAGTAATAGTGCGTTCGAGAACGTCCTAACATGATTTGCGGGATCACCCGTTCCATCGTAAGCCTTAATTGTCGGCATCTTGAACTTCCTTGATATGTGGGCATTCATCACCTCCTCGGTGAATGGGGGCGTGGGATCATCAGGATCCCCAAGTGGCATCAGATCCTTGGGGTTGCTCTTAGGGGTTTCCACCCTTGTAGTTCTTCCAGTTGGGGCGGTAGCCCTTCTTTGCCTTCTTGAAGGCCTCTCCAGATCTATAAAGGGAATCGGTCCTGACGTGGGAGGTGGCAAAGTCTGATTTGATCTGGCTTGCTCCCTGGCCATATCTTCCTTTAATCTCAAGATCTCGGCTTCATAAGCCTTAATCCTCTCAGTAGTTGTTGAAGGGAGTCCATCATGAGTAATTCGAGTTCTCCCCATAGGTTCTTTACTTGCACGCCGCCTCTTTGGAGCTTCATCACGCTCGTAATCATCGCCAGAAGATGATTCATCCGTATAAGGACCAGAAAAATCGCGATAATCTCGATCTCGAATATACAGGGCATGACCACTTGGTCCAGCTCCGTAGTTAGGCATCCCATACATTGGATTGGTGCTTATGGGGAGATCCGTAGTGTGGATCTGAACCCCTCGTGTAGGGTTGTTGGGGTCTACAATCAGGGAAGAAATCCCCACCTGGAGGGGGTTAGTCCCTGGAATTGTGTAGACGATCGGAGGTAGCGTACTCTCAACATGGGTAGTCGTCCCTAGGGGTTGAGAAACTTGATACGGAACGATAGTCCCGGATGTCGGAGGTACTTGCTCAGATGTCGGAAGTACTTGTTCAGTAAGGGGCGGAGCAGAGCTAAGAGGTAGAGCCTCGGTAGCGATTGGCTCTGTAGTGCTTGGTGCAGTTCTTCGTGTTTGAACCATGGTTGATGTCTTCTTCCCACAGACGGCGCCAAATGTTGTGGAATAAAAACTAGGTTATTAGATTGCGGCTAGGGTTTGATGTATTTAATGCAAAGGGTGGTTGAGCTTCGAGCTTTAATGGCTGCTTCTGCGTTCGAGACTTAATCGGTCCTCACAGAATGCCTACGTATCTCTGTATTAAGAGAATCAAGCCAATAAAAACGTAGTTCTGAGTTGAGGGTCTGACCCTTTATATAGGCTGAGAAGCCTCAGAATTAGGGTAGGGTTGAGTGACTTGGCGGACAAGTCAATCTTGAGGAAAGTTCTAGACCCCTTCCTTGTAGGAGTCTGTTTCCTTGTATGAGTGTATGCCTTGGAGGCTACTCCTTGTAGAGATAACGTTCTTATCTGACACTTATTGCTGAGCTGTTTATTATCCCTAATATTAATTACGAAATTAATATTGTAAATAGGATTTGGGCCCATCTGGTGGGCCCCACGTTTGGACCATTCTAGGTCTAATTAATGCCACATTAAATGTGTCTTTAGGGCTTACTTTCAGCCCACATCAGTAATATATGGATATGTTAAATAAAGTCATTACTATATTTAAATTAGAATTGTTAACTAACCATGGTTAGTATAATAGGATAAGAATGTTAAATAAGGAAAACTTTTAATATAATATGATTGGTCTAAAATTGAGGAATGACCTTTGATTGATCCTAAAATAATTCATAGTTTTCTGATTGGCTAACTGCATCTAACTATATACCTGGTAGACTCATGTATTATAATAAAGGATATTACCCTTTATACACACCTAAAATATCATATCTTCCATTGATTAATATTTTTTTTCTAATTAAAACATGTTACCTTAATTTAAAACAAAATTTTGTAATCATAATCTTCCAATCATTAATTTTTCTTTTCTAATTAAGACATCTTACTTTTCAATTTAAAATATAGTCTTGCAATTATTAATATATACCCAAAAATATCACATCATATCTTTCAATTACTAATAAAAATATATAATAGAAATATGTATACAACGAATAATTATCGTTAGAGTTTTAGCAAAAAAATCAGAACCGTTAGATCTAATGATTAAATATTTTATATGATTACGTTATTTCATATCAAAAAAACTCCGTGCATCACACGAGTTATAAGTTAGTAATAGTTAAACTTAACATATAAACATATTCACATTGAATATCATCTAAATTTAAATATCAAATGTTAGCTAAAATCCCCTATAGAATCTTATATACATTTTTGTAATAATAAAATTATGTTGGTCAAGATTCAAGAAAGAATCCTCTTAAAAAAAGAGAATCGAAAAAACCACTTTAAAACATTAGTTTTAAAATCGAAAATAATTATAAATATATTTATATCTCTAGCATGTTTCCAAAAAATCAATTACAAATAACAATTTGTTTGTAAATATAAAAAAAAAATAAGAGAAATTTCTAGAATCTGCTTTTGAATCTCAAAAATTTTGTGAATTTGATTTTAAATCCGAGTGAATTTTTTTGGAAATTGTACATAAAACCTTTTCAAAATTTAGTTAATGATTCAAATATTTATTTTAAAATTAAAATGTGTTAGTACAAAATATTTAGAATTTTTTTGTGAATCACAGGTTCTCTGATTTCTTTTTATGGGAATTCTTTTTGAATCTTACTCAAATTATGTGTAATGATCCTAGTTTTTTTTATGTAAGATGCTTTTGTTCTTCCTGGAGAAATGGTCAGAAATATAATCCCAAAATTTACAAAATGACACGTGTCTCTGATTGATTATTATTCATTTAAATATAATAGGCCAATAAAAATTCCCCTAAATTTTGTACCCAAAACATTACTCGAGACTCCAAAAGTAAACATCGCCTAGGCCGTTATAATACAATTTACGGCAACATGTAAGACGAGAAATAAAAGGAGCTGGTGAACATTTCTTGGTCCGCGTTAGAGAAAGTGTACTCGCCACTGCCGGCTATGTAGAGGTACAGAAGAGGGAATGAGGTATATAGAGTCGTCTACTGGAACCATGACAAGATGCGTGTGGAGATTCGAAATGGTGTAGTCTGTGTTAAATAACCATCGCTGTTCAGCAAGATCATAGCATTTAGCAATTATAACTATGTTGTCCCTGATATATGCAGTAAGGCACTCGTCTCTTTTGTCGTTGGGCCGTATAGAACTATCCGGATAGAGTGCAAACAATTGTCGTCTTTCTACACTCGAACATCCCGAAAAACCGAGATTATTAGTTCTGTCATCAAATGCTTGGAGGCACATATTAGACAAGTCTTCATTCATAATAGGGGTCACAAAAGGTTCGGTGTTGTTGCTAATCACCCAAGCTTGGCCTGTAGAGTACACATTTTCCATCATTACTAGTGTGGTGTTTATGGTTGGTGAATTTGCGCCCAGCACTAATGAGGACCTGGGATTAAATATTGTTCCATTATCCCATATTTCCCACTTGGTCGCATCAGGGACGGCAGTTTTACAATCATATATCATTATGTAATTTCCAGGATCGTAACCGTAAGCCGTGAGACACAATATGTCTCCGTTGGACCGAATAGTTCCATCAGCTTTCAGAGTCCATAGTTGACTCAAGTCTTCAATATTGGAATTGCATGGCCAAAGTACTATTGCGTTACCGCCATCATCACTCACTTGAGCACAAAGGCCATTTCGACCAACAATTCGAATAGTAGGTTCTTGAGCTATGACGCAAATATCAGCTTCAACATTCCTCCTACGTGTTGGTTGAGACCGGTGCCAGAGCTTTCGGTTGCCATAATAAAGGGGAGGATTATGATTATTGCACACGAAATACAAGATGCCGATGTTAAGAGCTATGCGTGATCCAAACACGTGGTCTAAAACACTTGGGTTGCCATACCTATTAGTTACAATGATTGGAGGAGAAATTGCGCCGTCTATCGACTTTTGGATTCCGATGGAGAAGCTATCCCATTTGTTTTCGAGATCGATCATGGTAATACTTGGTACTTCCTCACGGTTACTCTCAAACAGATTGCGGATGAAGTGCTCTATATAACTGAACAAGATGTTTAAACCATATTTCAGTCATACACACATTCTAAAAACAAAGTTGGGGGGATGTGTCAACGTATTTAATTAATCATAAAAAATGAAGTCTCATAACTATAAAGTTCGTACCCTTAATGTACCTGAATCTTATGGCTTCAGAGAACATCTGAATTACAACAATAAAGGAACTAGCCAAGCCTTTTCTTCTGAACTGCTGCAGGACTAAAATGGATTGGTCAAGAGAACCCCTACCTAGAGAAATATCTTTTCTATTCAAACGCGCATCCGTTTGCAGTGACCCATAAGTGCTGCCAAATGGAAGTGGAATGTGTTGCAGTTTTCGGAACAGATTCTCATCATCTCCCATATCCGCGAAATAATAATACTGATTCCTTCTCCGATAACCTAGAATGTCAAGTCTTGTGGAATCAATTGCTAAAGTGATGGTCTCTCCTTGATTATTTACAAGGTCGAGTAGAAAAGCTAACGGAGCCGTGGTATTTAAGGGATCATGTAGCCTGGGTATCCCATAAACGGGCCCAGACTCAGTGTTTTGCAACATAATCCGGATTCCTCGAATTAGCTCACGGTAAGTACTTGGTAGATTTTCCGACCGTGTATCGAATCTCAGTACTGGATAAGGCGGATCACGGGCATATGTACTCACAATACTTGTTCCATTGTTCAACATTAGTAGCCATGCTGCAACAAGGGCAAAATGAACCCCCACGGCCATTTGAACCTGCGCTAAAAACAGAGTAACTCATGTAGTCAAGTTGAACATACACAAACGTAAAATAAGACAACACGTACCATTTCCAGACTCTTCACCTGTCACGCTTAATTTCTAGCCAAAAAAACAACAAATGTATTGTATGTTTTCGATTAATTAAAATTCTTCTGGTCCTCGTTGCGGCCACTTAGATAGAAACCTTATGTACAAGCTATTGAGTTGTTACCAGGCCAGAAATAATATATACAAGCTTGAAGCTACTGAGTTGTTAACAGGTCTAAATAAGGGTAACTAAATATTCTGAAGTAATGACAAAGCTATATATGACAGTTAATCTACTTAATTAATTGCAGAGATATCATAGCATCTATACAACAACAGCTTGATATGATATTATGCTTGTTACAACTCTGTACTTAATATCGCCGAATACAACATGAGGCAAGTTGGAGCCCCCTAAAAGAGTCAAGTGACCAAATATAGGCCATGCACCCTTAGCTTCTGGAAGTGCCTTGGAGTTTCCTATGTGTTTATTAGTATATCGTATCCAGAAGAGATAGTATATAGAGATCAAAGAAGCAAAAACAGAAACTACAACAACTGTTTCTGAAGAGAGAGTGAAGTCCATTTGTATGTTCATAAAAATTTGAATTTACTTCGGAAATATTAATCGAAGTACCTACATATATAAATGGACTGGAGACAATGACAAAACGATCTAAACCTAAACTTGCCTTGTTCACTCTCTTTAACTAACAGACTAAAACTAAAGTCAGTTGGGCTGCTCCGAAACTGAATGGGGCTGTTTTCAGCAAAGAAGGAAGAATGGAAGCGATTACAAACCAAAAAGATATACAAACATCCAAAAACTTTAATCAGTATTCTCATCAAAAAGCCTAACTCACTACCCAACAGCCAACTTTTTCCATTTACATAACATTAATAGATTGCAAACATGATGGCTTATTAATTGTTTTGTGCTTATCTATATTTACTTCACAGCAACAGATTGATTAGTAACAAACACACACCGGTGCATCACACGCATCACTCAATAGTCAATAGCATATACAGCAAACAAATCCAACAGCATCACACGCACACAACTTGAACCATTCATAGCATCTCCAATAGAGGTGCCAAGAAGGCTGCGAACATCTGTGTGGCATGGTGCTCTTGGGTGCCTCCCTATGGGAATTGCAAGGTGCCAAGAGAAGTTGCCAACTTTTGGCACCCCCTCAAATTGGATAAAAGACAAATCCTTGTATTGAAAGTATATATGCACTCTCTTTAGCTAACAGACTACAATTAAGCATTATGTCATAACTGAGTTACTGAATTAAACTGTCTTTTCAAATTGTAACCGTTATTTTTCACAATGCAAAATTATTCCTAATCTAATTTTGAGATTTCGGACACCCAAGCTTGCATCTAGTAGTCTTTGATTGCGAATGATTTACTATTCGATGCACTTTTTTCAGAAACGTGTGGGAGATGCTTCAGCATCCTTTACAAATCCTTTGGAGAAAGCTGATGTTGCAAATGTTGAAAACCCAGAGTTTAGCATAGATGCAGGTTCAACTGGCAATGTCTCGAGATTTATCAATCGCAGATGTGACCCCAGCCTCTCTGTTTAGTGTACATTGAATGACCACCATGACCCAAGACTTGCTCGAGATCATTTAGCAGCCTAATTAATGACATACTTGAGTCATTATCTCAAAAAGTTTGGAAGTAGTCCAAGTTGCTACTTCTTTTTAATGGCTTCATAATCTAATAGAACTGCTTATAAATATGAACTTCTTTTTCTAATAAATATGAAGTAGTCAATGCCTTTTTCTTATCTTTTCACGTTTTATGAAAATCAGGAACTTCAGTATGTTTATAAATATGAACTTAACTGTGTCATCGTTTCCAATAACAACACTAAAGAGCATTTATGCCATTGCTGTGCAGCTGATTGTCATGAACGGCTGTACTGGCTAAAATGTTTCAGCTGATCTGCCATAGATTGCCAGGAGTTGAAAGCAATATGATGTGGAAATTTTACAGAGTAATATACCTCCGTCCCCTTTTAGTTGTCCCTTTTGGAAAAAAAATTTGTCCCATTTTAGTTGTCCATCTCTTCAATCAATACAAAAATATGGTCATTTTTCCACTAGTACCCTCATTTATTTGTCATTTTTAATGTTGACTTTTCCACTATAGTAATAAACTTAGGCCTCGTTTGTTTATGCAATTTTGGAGTTACACGGTAACTTAAAAATCCTTGGAACTAAGATACTGAGTTTAAGTTCCCTGGATAATTGAAAATCTGTGTTTGGTTAATCATTATGAAATTTCAAGTTAAATAGTTATTTTTATTTGAATTATCTATTAACAAATTCATTTTTTGTATAAATACTAATTATCTTGTTAAAAAATAAATAAATAAGTTAATTATAAACTTATCTTAAAAATTTCTATATAAAATAAAACTAGAAATATTATAATATTCTGTAGAAAAAAACATATATCTATTACAGATTATAGTTAAAATAAATAAAATTATTTTAATTATAATAAAATAAATAATTTTAAATATAATTTATTACATGATTGTTATATAGAAAAAAATATATTTATTATAAAAATTAAAATTTTTAAATGTTCTTTTAACAATTTACCTCAACCAAATCAAGCAACCCAATTTGTAAAATTAAATTTTACAAGAAAATTAAAAAGTTTATATAGTTAAGCATAAAAAAAATATAGATCATACTAAAAATATTTTACTAAATAAAAATTAAAATAGTTACTCAAATTAAGGAAAAATAATTACCTATTAAAAAGTGGATGTGTAATTATGAATACAAAATAATAATAAAAAAAGAAGTTAAACATATTTACTATGTAACTCACGGTGACCACCCTCTGCTAGGTAACTAGGTTCCACCATTTTGTAGTAACTCAGAGTACCTTGGAAGTTTAGGTTACATAATTCATTTCAAAAATCACACAACCAAGCATTGTAACTTGTTAAAGTTCCATGGTACTTGAAGTTACGTCGTTGAGTTACATCCACATAAACGAGGCCTTGAAGCATTAATTATGGGTATAGATGGAAAATAAAAATAACATTTAAAGTTTCTTAATATGCGTAAAATTTTTAAAAGGGACAACTAATTAGGGACGGAGGGAGAGTTGTTTCTTCGAAAACTGAGGATTGTACCTCAAATTAATTATCACTGATCAGTAATATAAACGGCATGGCAAATTAAACTGAAAAATATGTTGTTGTGAAGTTGCTGTCTGAAAAGCATTACATAAGGAAAATCCTTGGTCTTTTTCTACGTTTATCAAGATAACATAAAAAAGACAATTGCTATCATATTACGTACATATGATCAAAACTCACAAGTACAATTAATCTCAGAATTAAACACAATTTTTTTTTTCATTTGCTGACTAATGCTCTATGCTGCTGGGTGATAAATCTTGGCTCCAAGAACATTTCCTGCACATAAAAGTGGCGGCATGTTTGATCGTCGAGGGTGCAAATCAAGGAGGCAATTGATTCCGTGAACCAGAAATCAGAAATCTTGGAGGAAAGATAGATATTTGGATGCGTGATGATTGCTTTGTCTACCTTATAATTTGAAGGTAAAGTACTGGTGATAAGGATAGTCTAAGAAGGAACAAGTGTGGGGAGGAGGGACAAGGGTTTTAAGTGGTAAATATCAGAAAATAAGAGGTGGTGTCGCGGAGTTTTGGCCCTCTGAAAGTTTGAGGTATTCAATGAAAATGAATTACATATTGCTCATCTATGACTTTTGGCATCAGTTCTGATATTATGTAGAGTTAGTTACCAGATATAAAGCACTGATGATTCATGATATTACTGAAATAACATGTAAAGGATTGTTCTATCAGAAACCATTACATTGGTAAGGGGTAACAATCTAATAAAACTCTTATTTTGTTATAAGTTACGTAGTAGTTTCTGCCAATGTTTTGAGTATGTGCTAGTTCCGAAGCTTTTTACGTAGTCGATCTTAAATTTATTTCTGTCTTTTTTCTTTTAGAGAAATATAGTGAGGTCTACTCTGCATGGAATACGATTGTCAAAGGAACCATGATCTGATTAAATGTGTGGACCGTAGGAAGAGATCCTACATCATGGAAAGAGCCGCATGTAATTGTTCCAGAATGAGTTATTGGTAAGAATATTAATGTTACAGGGACTGAATTTGAACTACTTCCATTTGGTGCTGGAAGAAGAATTTGGCCTGGATATACTTTAGGATTAAAGGTTATTGAATCAAGTTTGGCCAATTTTCTGCGGATTTAATTGGAAATTACTACCATAATCATCAACAAATCTTAAAGTAACATTCGATCGTCTAAATATAACATTACCTCTAGTAGCACTAACACATAATGTGTGCTTTTACTAATTTAATATTCGAGTTCCAGAGTTTGCTGAAACTTATTTCTCTACAGACATGATTGGTTTGAGGAGAATTTTACATTGGGCTATAGAATTAGTGAGTCCGGCTGTTGCACTCGTATCATCTGGTTCATTGTTAGAATATGTTAATATTCATTTTAATATTCAGATTTGTAATTCCTTAATACAGGGAATATAGTGGTCCTTGATATAGGGAGCCTTGATATAGAGATATAGTGGTTGTCATTCCTTAATATAGGGCCTTTGTTTGTGATAGTTGCAGGTCATGATAAATGTATATATTCAGCACATTATCAAGGAAATAGACAGACAATTAACTTCCTTCATGGTATCAGATTAGGGTTACGATCCCTTATTTTTGTTTCTTTTCTTTCTTCCAGCCTCCCCTCTTCTATCTCAGTCTCCTACCTTCTTCCATGGCCGATACCAGTAGTCTACCCCTTACTTCTGGTACCAAGTTTCATCCTGCTCTATCCATCACCAACGTCAAGTCCTTGATTCCGATTACCTTAGATAATGACATTGGCCTCTATCATTCATGGGCAGCCCTCTTCAAAGTCCAAGCCAGAGTTCATAATCTTATGCATCACATAATTCCTCCCACGGAGACGACAGCTAAAGCCAAGTATGATGCTGCAAAATCGGCGGATCCCGAGTTATGGGATCGTCTCGACGCTGTAGTTCAACAATGGATATATGGCACCATATCACAAGAGCTCCTTCACGCCATCCTCTTCAAAGATGACACTACAGAGGCAGTTTGGAAAAGATTAGAGGCGTTGTTTCAAGATAATAAAGCCTCACGTGCAACTCATCTCGAAGAAGAATTGGCTTCGGTCGATTTTCACAACTTTTCCTCGATTGATGCATATTGTAATCACATCAAATCTCTTGCTGATCGTCTCAATGATGTCGACGCTCCAGTCACAAACAGCAAGTTAGTTTTGAAGCTTATCGGTGGTCTACCAGAGGCTTACGCTGGTACGGTGGATTTCATTCAGAACCAAGACCCATTACCTCTCTTTGAGAATTGTCGTTCTCGCTTAAAGCTAGCTGAGAGAACCATTAAAAATCGCCTTGCTAAGGAATCCAACAGCAGCTCCAACACTGCTCTCCTCGCCGCTTCCAGTGCCGGTTCCAACACTCAAGCAGCACCCATGGGTTCTTCTTCCTCCATCCCTGGCCGACACACCCGTAACAGACTTAAAGGGCCTAAAAACCCACGGAACAATGGCAAAGGAAGAGGACAGTCACCATGGCAGCCACGTTCCCCTCTGGCATGGCAGCAACAATGGAGTCCCTGGCAACAACAGCAATGGAATCCACAATGGCAGGTTCCTCCTTGTCCATACCCTACTTCTCCGTGGCAGCCAAGACCAACTCCACCGTCCCAACAATCTGGTCTTCTCGGCTCAAAGCCTCAAGCGTACAATGCTTCAGTCACTCCTTCTTCCGTTGGATACACTCCGACAGACATTGAAGCAGCCATGCATGCTCTTTCTTTTACGCAACCAGATGGAAATTTTTACATGGATACCGGAGCCACTTCTCATATGACTGCAGATCCAGGTACACTATCTCCTTATTTCAATTCAAGCAATACAAATCATAACATTGTTGTTGGTAGTGGTCACTTAATTTCAATTATGGGTCATGGTAGCACCATTTTGCCTCCACCCTACCCCCCCTTTTCCTTGACTAATGTTCTGCATGCTCCTCAACTCATTAAAAACCTCATATCTGTTCGTAAATTTACTAGTGATAACAAGGTTTCAATCACGTTTGATGCTTTTGGGTTCTCTGTGAATGATTTACAGACAGGAAACACACTAATGAGATGTAACAGCACTGGAGACCTCTATCCTCTCTTCACCAAAAACCAAGCCACATTTTCAGACATTCCTTCTGCCTCTACTGCTTTATCTTCTGAATTATGGCATAGTCGTTTAGGACATCCTGGAGCTGCTGTTCTTAGCTCTCTTCGCCATAAAAACCTTATTGAATGTCATAAGGCTCGTAAAACGTTTTGTTCTTCTTGTAATCTTGGAAAACACTCTAGATTACCTTTTTATGATTCTATGTCATACACTTTGCTTCCATTTGATATAATTCATAGCGACATTTGGACTTCGCCTGTTATTAGCACATCTGGCCATCGTTATTATGTTTTATTTCTGGATGATTATAGCAAGTTCTTGTGGACTTTTCCCATTGCAAACAAATCTCAGGTCAAACACTTGTTCAAATCATTTCATACTATTGTCAAAACTCAGTTTGAACGTAATATCAAAACATTTCAATGCGACAATGGTACTGAATATATTAATGGCATGTTTAAAGACTTCTTTGATCAAAATGGAATGCTATTTCGCCTATCTTGTCCTCATACCTCATCTCAAAATGGTAGAGCAGAACGACATATAAAATCAATCAATAACATTATTCGGACCTTACTTGCTCATGCCTCCATGCCTCCTTCATTTTGGCATCATGCTCTAGAAATGGCCACCTATCTTTTAAACATCCTTCCCACTAAAGTTTTGGGATTCCAGTCTCCAACTCAAATCCTGTATAAATGTGATCCTCTTTACTCGGACCTGCGTGTATTTGGTTGTCTATGCTTTCCTCTATTTCCTTCCACTTCTATTCATAAATTGCAAGCCAGATCGACACCTTGTGCTTTCCTAGGTCCTGCTTCACATCATCGAGGCTACAAGTGCTATGACATGTCCAGTGGGAAAATAATTATTTGTCGCCATGTGCGTTTCATTGAAACAGAATTCCCATTTTCAAAAACTCACAAGATATCAAATTCTGATTATGAGTTATTTGATGCCACTGATTCCTCTCATCTTTTAAACCAGTGGCACCAAGCTTCTCACGCTCAGCCTATACCCACTACTACTACTGACCATAACACTGTTAATACGCCTCTTTCTGTAAGCACCACTCCTACTCAACATCACACATCTGCTCCTAATACACCACTAGCTCACTCTCCACCGTCTCCTACCACCACTCACACTAGCTCACCCTCTACAGATTTTCCATCCTCACCAAACCACACCCCTACATCACACCGTATCCCCATGCCTAATAATCCCATGCTTCACCGTATGACTACCCGGTCCATCAATGGCATCTTTAAACCCAATCCTAAATACACCACCAATTTAAACACAACCTGCACTCCAAATATATCTCCTATACCAAAGGACCCTGTTAGTGCTATTCGTGATCCAAATTGGAAGAGTGCAATGTTGGATGAATATAATGCTTTAATTGAAAATAAGACATGGGAGTTAGTGCCTAGACCACCTGATGTGAATGTTTTAAGGTCTATGTGGATTTTTCGTCATAAACATCAATCTGATGGTTCCTTTGAGAGGCATAAAGCCCGTCTTGTAGGTGATGGTAAAACTCAGCAGCAGGGAATTGATTGTGATGAGACGTTTAGCCCAGTGGTTAAACCATCTACTATTCGAACTGTTTTAAGCATAGCTGTATCTAAATCTTGGCCGATTCATCAGTTGGATGTCAATAATGCCTTTTTACATGGTCATCTAAATGAAACGGTGTATATGCATCAGCCTATGGGTTTTCGAGACAAGATTCATCCTGACTATGTTTGCTTATTGTTAAAGTCTCTGTATGGTTTGAAACAAGCTCCACGTGCCTGGTACAAACGTTTTGCAGAATTTGTTGCCACCATTGGTTTCACTCATAGTAAGTGTGATCACTCCCTATTTATTTACCAACATGGCTCCGATATTGCATACATTCTGTTATACGTTGATGATATAATAATCACAGCCTCTTCTGATCATCTCCGTAAGCATTTCATAGCTCTCTTAAGCTCAGAATTTGCAATGAAGGATCTTGGTCCGCTCAGTTATTTTTTTGGAATTGCAGTTACTCGTCACTCCCATGGTCTATTCTTATCTCAAAAGAAATATGCAGCCGAGATCATTGACAGGGCAGGTATGTCCAACTGCAGTCCATCTCCTACTCCGGTTGACACTAAACCAAAACTCAGTGCCACTAAGGATGCTCCGTATGCAGATCCCACTCAGTATCGAAGTCTTGCAGGTGCTCTTCAATACCTTACTTTCACCAGGCCAGATATTTCTTATGCTGTGCAACAAGTCTGCCTCCACATGCATGATCCGAGGAATGAACACATGACTGCTATCAAACGTATTCTGCGCTATATTCAGGGAACTTTATCGTATGGTCTACATCTGTATAAATCATCTGTTGATCGCCTCATCTCTTATACGGATGCAGATTGGGGTGGTTGTCCGGATACTAGGCGCTCCACTTCTGGTTACTGTGTTTTTCTTGGTGACAACTTAATTTCTTGGTCCTCTAAACGTCAACCAACTTTATCACGTTCTAGTGCCGAAGCCGAGTATAGAGGAGTTGCTAATGTTGTCTCCGACACCTGTTGGATCCGCAATCTGCTATTAGAATTACAATGTCCCATTCAGAAAACCACTCTAGTTTATTGTGATAATGTGAGTGCCATTTACCTATCTGGTAATCCAGTGCAACATCAACGCACTAAACACATTGAAATGGACATTCATTTTGTCCGAGAAAAGGTTGCTCGTGGCGAAGTTCGTGTTCTCCATGTCCCATCCCGTTATCAAATTGCTGATATTTTTACAAAAGGTCTTCCGCGTATATTATTTGATGATTTTCGGGACAGTCTTAGCGTACGAGAGCCTCCCGCTTCAACTGCGGGGGTGTGTTAGAATATGTTAATATTCATTTTAATATTCAGATTTGTAATTCCTTAATACAGGGAATATAGTGGTCCTTGATATAGGGAGCCTTGATATAGAGATATAGTGGTTGTCATTCCTTAATATAGGGCCTTTGTTTGTGATAGTTGCAGGCCATGATAAATGTATATATTCAGCACATTATCAAGGAAATAGACAGACAATTAACTTCCTTCATTCATCATCTGCTTTCTCAAACTCGAATTGGTGAATCAAACTTGCTAAAGCCAGCTGCACAAGTCTTAGCCCTAGAAACATTCCAGGACACCTTCTTCTCCCACTTCCAAATGGCAGCAACTCATAGTGATTGCCTTTAACATCAACATGTTGATGGCTAGTCATAAACCTCTCCGGTTGAAACTCATCAGGATTAGGCCATACTTGAGGATCGCGGTGGATCTTTGACAGATTAACAATTAATCGTGTATCCTTAGGGACATGGTAACCGCTGACAACACAATCTTCTATGGACTCACGAGGTGGTAGTAGTAGTGAAGATGGGTATAAACGCATAGATTCTTTAAAAATGGCCTGCAAGTAGACCAAGTTCTTTATGTCGGACTCTTCGACTTGTCTATTCCTCCCAACGTGGTTGTTCAGTTCATCTCTAGCCTTCTTTAGCACATGGGGGTTACGTATCAGCAGAGATAATGCCCAGGTTAAAGTCACTCTTGTTGAGTCTGCCGCTCCTGATATAAATGCCTGAATGCAAAATATTTCAATAAATTTGCACATAAACAGGAATAATCCGTACAAAGTGACCGACAACAGAAAAATCATCCTAAAATGCCCCTGTTGCAAGTTCATAAATTCATTACAAGTTTGAACAATGATATTTAGGTGTTTAAACATATAAAAGACTCAGTATAGTCATAAACAAGCCACGAAAAAATACAGAGCATACCAGAGAAGTGGACTTAACAACAGTGTCAGGGTCAAAGCCTTCAAAATCTTGGGATGTAGCACCATCAATTCTGGAGAGTATCATGTCCATGATGTCGTGTTGTTCATCTCTCAATTTTCTTCTCTGTTTGTGCTCTCGTAACCATCCACTGAGTATACAATCAGTTTCCTCTGCAGCCTTCCGCATGGCCTTCTCATAGCCTCCCCAGTCCAACCATCTTAAAAGAGAAACATAATCTCGCAAGACAAAGCTGCCAACCTGTTCAGAAAAGAATCTTATGAGCTTTGAAAAATGAATGCCCTTTTCGTCATTCCAGTTATATCGTTGCCCTACAATCGTTCTCAGCACTATGTTCATTGTCAAGCATCCAAACCATTGATTCATATCAATTTTCACCATATGGTTTCGACAACTTCTATTTTTTAACCAAAAGTCATGTATATCTTCCAGGGATTCCTTTATTTCAGATATTCGAAGATGTTCGAACATCTCAATATGGTTTACACTTAAAAGCTCTCGCGTGATCTTGCGCATTTTTTGCCAATAAGGTCCATATGGACCAAGACCAGACATGGCATAGTTATAGGCCATTACTTCCACTCCAATGCTTCTGGGGCGGTTCAAGAAGACTTTATCGTTGGATGAATAACACTCTTTAGCTACCTTCCAGTCACTTACTACCATTGCTTTCTGCGTACCGAGTTTAATTGCGAAAACGGGTCCGTATTTTTCTGCCATAGACCCCCACACAACATGAGGCAACTTTGAGCCACAAAAAAGATGGAAGTGACCAATTATAGGCCATGCACCCTCAGCTTCCGGGAGCTTCTCGAGGCTTTTGATGTTTTTACTAGCATATGGTGTCCATGACAGAAAGATATAGCAGAAAGTGAGCAAAGAAGCAAAAAGAGAAAACACTACAGCAGTTTCAAAAGAGGGAGTGAAGTCCATATTGATAAAATTTGGTTATGCTTTCATCAGAATCCATCAAAGTAGCTACATTTATACAGGAAAAAAAAAATACCAAACTGCATATCTTACTGTCCAGAAAAAGGCGGGCAATGCTCTGATCGTTGCTCAAGAAGGAATGCTAAATGGGTTAAGTATTGGAAAACTTGGTGTACCTAAAATATGTCCAAAAATGATATGGAACTAAAAAAAAATTCCTAAAAAATTTTCAAATGTCATGTCTCTTATTAGTTGGAAAAAATTAAATAAAATGATTCCAAGTGCATTTAAATTAATTTTACCAATTAAATAAAATGATTCCAAGTGCATTTAAATTAATTTTACCAATTAAAATTTTCCCGGAAAAAAATACTCGAGAAAATTTTCCTGGAAAAAAATTTCCCGAGAAAAACTATTTCTCTAAAAAAATTCCAAAAAAAAAAAAGTGATGCTCATGTATTTTGGTGGAGAAGAATTTCAAATGACTATCTTTTACTTGTAATTTCAAATTACAAAAAAATAGTTAATATTGAATTGGTATGGAATTCATCAATTCCAATTCCAAATTTTTTTAATCTTACCAAACACTAAATTTGGTCAATTCCAGAAATTCAAATGAATTCCAAGTTACCAAACAAGCCATAAGATAAATTGAACTCACATTCTCTTTAAAAAAAAATTCATTCTTATAATCATTGAGTTAAATAAGTTTTTGAATTTGAACTAAAAAATTGTATTACATAAGCCTGGTTTCTCAATTTTCCTACTTTTGTTATTAATTTATTTTTAAATAAAAATGTAAATGATAACTTAAATTATTTACAAAATTTTGTGTTTTTAGTTATCAAAAATATCATGAATAACTATAGTCTATATCACTACACCATAAACAGCCTACGGTAACATGAAAAAAATGTTACAGCAGGTACATTATATGTTACCTTAGGCCCATAAAGTAGCTAAGGTAACATTTTTCTGGTGATAGCTCTCAGCATGTTGCCTTAGGTGTCTAAGGTAACATTTTTTATCCCTAAGGTAACATGGGATTTTATGTTACCATAGCTTGCTATAGCAACAAAAGTGAGGGTTATGGCAACTTAATATATATGTTACCTTAGAGACCTAGATTTTTTTTTAAATAGTGGGCCCCACAATGGGGCCCACAAATGGGAACCACCTAGATAGGCATATATATATATATATTTTACATCACAAAATTTTAGGTGAATAATATTGAATAAAATTGCATATTTATTATACATCCCAAAATAATCCAATTCACCAATACATTACACAATCAACATACTAAATCTCCCGAAACATCTTAATCCACCAGTTACATCATACAAAATCCCACCAATACAGTCAAAAAGAAGTTAAACGGAGAAAGTTCACAGCATCGAAATGTTTAAGGCAACCACAAAGTTAAACATGTGATTTTGGCCACTGAAAAGAACGCATTATGTTATCACAACTTCGAACGTCCAACCATTGCAACTGGCCTGCAATAAACAAGTAGCTTTCAATAATTAAACTATCTATATAAATTCTAGAGCTTCGTCCAACCATTCCAGTTATTATGAACAGGCCTACTTAGCATAAAAATTATAAATGGCTTACAAGAGCAGAAGCTCCTCCTGCCCCATTGCAAATTCCAGCAAAGAGTTTTTGGTTTTTAATTTACAGTATTAGAAACATGAGACGTGCGAAAAAACCTCAAAGTGTTTATGGAAAAAGGATAATACCTAAATATCAAAGCCCTGGAACCAAATTGAAACATGAATCCAAGAAGCTCTTAATCCAAATCAAATCACCTGGAAATCCAAATTGAAGCCTGCAACAAAACTAATAAAACCAAGTGAAAAAACCCGTGTGCTCGAATTTGCTTCTCTGCCTCCGCTACATCTGAACAGCAACAAATTTAAACATGGTGTGACTGTATCTATTCTTAGTATAATATAGTGCAAGACTTAATAATTTAAGCTTTCTCATTGACAACTCAGAGATTGTTGTATCTAGATATTATAAACAATATACAATTTACGCCCAACTAGAATATGTACCTGCAGTAACTACTTCATAGACAACCAAATTTCAAATTTTGATAATAATATCAAGTATGATATGCATTGTAAGTAACTGATATACAAATAAATATATCATCCTTGTGCAATTGACACTTAAATTGGATTCTCGATTATATTTTTTGAAGATTAAATGATAAAATTAAGAATTTTATTATTCCATCTCACGTGTTTACCGGATTCTTTAGTAGATGTAGACTAATTTTGGTAAATTATTGAATAATTTTATTCTTTAATTTAAATTATGTGGATGTAAAGCTTTAAGAATAATTAAAAAGAAACACACACCTATTTTTTGAATTTTTTATTTTCTTAACTTCAATTCTTTATTTTATTCTACTAAAATAGTAAGATCCCAAATTGTTGTAAGTACAAAGTATTAAACACTTTCTACGTAACACAAATTTGTACACATTCTTCGAATTAGTTAAAGTGTGTTATATCATTTAAATTATTCACATAAAATTTGGCAAAATAGTGGTTTGGTGATTTTTTTTTATAAATTATGTCCACCACTCCTTCGACTTTGTATGTGAGAAAGACAAATTTTTGAATATTTTTTATTATAATTGTAATTTTATCATTTTAACGATAAAATTACTCTAAATTTTTGAATACTTGATATTATGATTGTTATTTTTACCATTTAACGTTAGAAAGAATATCACAATTATGGAAAAAATCTCAAAATTTAGGGATGTTGTGGGTAAATTTATGAGAAAATGACCAAACTACACCACTTTTCTATAGAAGCTGCCCGAAATACCCATATGCGGGAGTGTCCGCCCTTTTTAACCACTGACTACGCATGTCAGTGATGCGGAGTCTACGATACGCATTCTGGGTATGCGTATGTTGAGTCACGCATTCACAGAATGCGTATTGACGTCAGATGACGTCATTTCTCCATGAACGTGAACGGAGCTCAGACGGGCGAAAAATTGCCTGAAAATCGCCTCTTCTTGTCCAGCCAATTCCGAGCACCTCTACAACAACTGAGCACATCAAAATGATGCCCAGGCCTTGCTCTACATTTATACAACGTCGTTTATTGAGATCTGGCCCCGCAGGAGCGAGTTCGAACAGATCTGAGAACGTGAACGGAAAAAAACTCGTTTTGGGGATTTCGATTCCGGTTAAATTAATGATAATTGTTTGGTATAGACTTGTAGAGTACAAAGAGGCGATCATTTTGATGTATAGTATGCCAACGGTAGATGCTTGAAAAGAACGGTGGAAGCGATCGAAGTTTTCGTCGAAAAACGCCTCCGGCGGCTGCTGTGGAGACGACGAAGTACTGTTCAACTACGCATCTTTGAGATGCGTATAAGGTGTTACTGTTCACGAATTCATTTGTCAGATTTACAAAGTTTACGCATTGTAAACATGCGTGGCCTCCGACCACGCAATTCCCAGATGCGTATACAGACCACGCATGTGTGTAATGCGTGGTCCGTGGGTAAAAAGAGCGGACCGAAATGGAAACAGGTATTTTGGGCAAATGGAATGGAAATGTGGGTAGTTTGGTTTTTCACCCTAAATTTATTGAGCTTTTAAAATAATATTTTAAGATTTAGAATAAAAATTGTATAAATTTAAACTTATTTCGAATTAAATCAAGTGATTACTTCTTTTTTTTCATATAAAATTAATTGTGACTAAGCAAAGAAAAACATTTTGAGATGAGTTTATTGCTAGGTTTTCATTAAAATTAAAGAGATGATATTTTTGAAAAATTGTGAAAATTATGGCAATTATTGAAAAACTCTAAATTGTTAGATTATTGAATTTAACCAATGTTATTTTAAAAGGTAATTTCTTTGAAATTAATTTAATTAAAATTTGAATAATGTTATTGAAAATTTGATATATGAGACATCACTTACAATGTGTCCGTTTGGCTTAGTTTAAAAAAAGTAACTTATGACTTTAAGCTCATAAGTTGATTATAAGTGATAAGTAAACGTCTGTTTGGCGGAGCTCATAAGGAACTCATAAATTAGTAAAGTGTTTGGTAAATCAGAAATTATAAGTTTACTGTAGAACAAATATTTTTATACAAATTTCCTAAATCGCGTCGAAATATAACACATATGGTATGCAAAATGATCGTTGGGAGCTGGAGAAAAACATGGTGAAGTTAGATTTGAAAAAAATATCGCCGCTTGACGGCAAAAATCCAATTAAAAACGGAGGTATCAGTGAATAGTAAATAAGCTGGAAAAAAGTTAAGACTTTCTAATTTTCAACTTATGAACTTATAAGATCATAAGTTCTTAAAATAAGTTGGTAGACAAACACTTTAAGATAAGGATTTATTGGCTTATTTGTCTTATAAGAGCATCTCCAATGGGATAGATCCCTTAGCTAAATTTTAAAATTAATTACCATAAATAAGAATTATAAAGAATGTGTAAAAAAAATTACACTCCAATGGGACAAAACTGTTATCTATAATTATAGATAATCTCTTGATGTTGGCTATATTTGTCGAACCTCTAGAGACCTGTAGTGAATTGCCACATCACTTATTTCTATATTAAAATTATATATTCCATTAATAACAACTTGAAATATTAATAACATACCATTTTTAAAATATAGCCAATCATTATAGCCAATACCCTCGGAACATAATGTCTTACAGGTTCGACAAATTTTACATAATCAATATTTTATGTAATTTAGCCAATCATTTTTAGCTAACGCCTTTGGAGATGCTCTAAGCTGGCTTATAGCCCAGCCAAACAGCCCCAATATTGAAGTCGGTAAGCACCACTTATATTACTTAATATTTTATCTAATTTAGTGGAGTATCTTTCATACAAATACGGAGTAATTGATTCCACACGGTTAAAAATGTCTTTTCATTAAAAATCTACAAAAATCCATTTATATGTACTATATGGTACTGTTTTAGATTAATAAATTATTAATTATGTAACTTAGAAAATCAATATATTAATCTAATTATTTATGGAAAGCTGGTAATATCTAGAATTTTATATATTTTCATGCAAAACATAAAATATTTTTATATTTGCATATTTTATGCTTGAATTCAATAACGTATCCTTTTTCTTTTTTTTTTTTGAAGTAATTCAATAACGTATCCTTAAAATTCTATATGCAAAAAATTTATATTTTCAAATGACTTTTGAGAATGATTTCACGTTCATATTTTTTTTATCTAAAATATTATTAAAATTTTCTAATTTGAATCCGTTCAATAATATAATATAACCTTAAGTGATTTTATTGGACGATGACCCAAAATATCGTCCTAAATACCCACGGAACACGCTACTTGTGGTGGAGCATCTTGAAACACGTCACTGGAAGACGCCACTGGGAGTGTAGTGTCATACAGACACGTTGTTGGGGGAGCCATATCACTTTGTCATGCTGTTGAGGAAAGTGAACAGTAGGTAGAGATACGCATTTGCAACATGCGTATCAGGAGCAGTGTTGTGAAAAGCGCAAATCGGACCTAAGCGGCGGGATGACCTTCTAGCGCTTAAGCTGTTAAGCGGACGCTTAAGCGGTTTTAAAAGCGGATCACTAATCGGATTATAAATAATTATATATTTATAGAAATAAATATAATATTATTTTTTAAAAAAAAGCTAATCACATATGATATAACATATTATGATAAAAATTAAAACTAGTAATCTCTACATTCACAAAGTCATACTTAGTTATAATGAACTTAGAAAATACAAACACCATAATTATCATAATACGAGTTCAGAAAGATAGAAAGATAGATTGTAGCATCCTTTCAGAAAGACGGAAACATATGCATTCTTTCACCATCCTTTAGAATTTTTTAATAATTTTTATAATTTTTTATAATTTTTTATATTTTTTTATAATTTTATAATTTTTTTTAAATTAATCCGCTTAATCCGTCTTTGACCCGCTTAAACCCGCTTAATCCCGCTTAAACCCGCTTAAACCCAAAAAACGCTTAAAATCCCGATTTTGTTAAAAGCTAGGCATTTTACCCCCGATTCCGCTTAAGCGGCCGCTTAATGCGCTTTTCACAACACTGATCAGGAGATACATATGTTGGAACGGCGTATCTCACGTCAGCTTCGTCATCTACAGAGCTCGCGAGAATGGCGATTCCGGCATGAATTTTGTTTCTCTTCTTTCATCCACATCACGAATTTTCTCATCACGTTCTATATATCAATAGAATCGCAATTCAATTCTCTACACATCCATACCAATTTTATTACGTTTGAATCGCCAGATTTGAAATCCCTAATTCAACCCTACTTTCCAATTCGTGTTTCCGTTTAAGTTCGTTCATGCCCCTGCGGGACCGGAGGAGATAAACAGATATGGGGATGAGGTAGTAGACAACTCGTCTGTCATGTGGTGATAATTTGGAGGGTGGTAGATGATGAAAGGATGGTAAACGCATATCTCTTTTTCCGTCGAAGTCGTCAATCATCACACCTCTCAAATTGGCAAGTTCATGTATTTTCTGGCGATAAACATTACTCTCGGATGCGCCACACCGAATGGCACATTTCGTGGGTAGATAGGGCCACACATTCCAAAAAATTGTATTTCGAACCTTGGATACCCCATTTTGATTTTGAGGTATTTTGATCATTTTCTCGATTTGATTTTATAAGGATGATCTTGCACCCAACTTTTTTAATACCTAATATATTATTAAATTTCTGGAGTTTGAATTAGTCCAACAACATATAAATTATTTATTTTCTTAATTTCAACGTTACCAAAGAAGATATTTAATTTTAATTCAATCAATTTTATATTCTTATATCTATTTTATTATTTTTCTAAAGTAGACATTTTGTATTTATAATTTTAATTTAAAAATATAAAAATGTATTTATTTCTAATTCCATTAAATTCATATCATTATATTACTATTTTATTTTTAGTTGAGATTTGTATTACTCCCTTCGTCCCTTTTTATTTGTCACATTTGGGAAAAAATTGTTTCTAAATAATTGTCTCGATCTTATTCTAATACATTTTTATATCAATTTTTTCATATCTATCCCTCCATTCCTAATTTTAATATTTGACTTTACAACTAATCTCATTATTTAATATAATAATTAGGGGGAATACATGAAAATAATTTATAATATTATTTTTTTCTTAATATGTGTATTTTTTTGAATGTGATAACTAAAAAAGAACACAAGAAGTATAATAATATTCATTGTATCAGATACGGAGTAACTTATTCATTGTATCCATGGTTGTAAAAATCGGTAATCGGTATAAATCGGTTGAGATACCGATTTAAGATTAATCGGGTAATCGGGGATTAATCGGAAGGATTAATCGGAGTATTAATCGGATATTATAATAATATTTAATATATTTGTCTAATTTATAATTAAACATATCATTTTAAATAAATTCAAAGGATTAATCGGATTTCAAAAATCGAATCGGTTGATTACTTTACAGAGGATTAATCGGGGATTAATCGGCTAAATCGGGAATTTTTAGAACCATGATTATATCAGATAAATTTATTATATTTTCTCGCAAAATTCAAATCTTCAAATTTCGGGTCAACCCGGAACAAAATTCCACTTTACATTTCCACATTCGAATTCACAAAATATCCATCAAACCCTTTCATTTCCCCCAAATCCCTCTCATCTCCACCTTTTGTATATACACACACAATTCTATATCTATACATACACTATAAATCATGTCAGCTTCTACAGTTTCAATCACCGCGAACCCCACCACCTCACGCCGTCGTCCAATCGTCACCACCGACATGAAATCCGGCTTAGATTTGCTCGGAGCCGACGCTTCTCCGATCTCCGGCGGCGTTGAAATGGGCCCCACACGAGACTCAAGCCAATCAATTGAGAGATCAAGAAGAGAAGCTGTAGTTCAAGTGAAGAAATCAATTGCCCCTAATTCTGGAACAACTTCGAAACCCTATCGGAGTCATCGAAAAGCCGTATCGAAACCGAAATGGCAAACTGTGGTTAGTGTTTTTATTAAGAATCTTGTTTTGTTACTTTTGCTAGCTGGATTAGTTCAAGTGATTAGGAAGGTTTATTTTAATAGTGTTGATGATGAGGGGTTTGGGAATGTCGGGTTTTCGGATAATGTCGATGGGAAAATTGCGGAAGTTGAGGGGTTTGTGAAACGGAGTGTGAAAATGATGCAGGTGCAAGTGGAGGTTTTGGATAGGAAGGTTAAGGAAGTGGAGGATAAGAGTGTCGAAATTAGAGGTGAGTTAGGGAAGTTAGGGGGGAAAGTCGATGTGGTGAGCGATAGGATGGGGAGTTTGGAGAGGTATTTGAATGGGAATGAGTGGTTATCGAAAGGGGAGTTTGATAGGTTTTTTGAGGAGTTTAATGCGAGAGGTGGAGGTCATGGGAGTGAGGGGTTGGATGAGGTTATGGCGGTTGCGAGGGAAATGGTCGGGAAGGAGATTGAGAAACATGCGGCGGATGGGCTTGGGAGGGTGGATTATGCGTTGGCGTCTGGTGGGGGGTTTGTTGTCAAGCATTCGGAGGCGTATGTTGCTGGAGGTAAAGGTGGGTTTTTGTTTCCTGTGATTGGTGGTAAAAGTGGGGTTCATACTAATTCGGGGAAGATGTTGAGACCTAGTTTTGGCGAGCCAGGTGATTGTTTTGCTTTGAAAGGGAGTAGTGGGTTTGTCCAGATTAAGCTCAGGACAGCTATAGTTCCTGAGGCTGTTACTTTAGAACATGTTGCTAAGGTAAGGTTTTACTATGCATCTCTTTTAATACTTGCTACTGGTATGTGCACTTTGTTGGTTATTACCAGTTGTGTTATTTGCAAGTTTGTTAAAATCAGAAGTCGGTTGTGTTGTTGAAATTGGAATACTCGTCCGAGTTACCGAGTACTCGTGTTCAACATCTTCAGTAATCGGTTAAACTCAGTTCGTTTGGTCTCACGTTTTTGAAAACTTGTCCAAGTTGGCCAACTTTACAACACTGTTACTTGTATTTCTGAAACTTAGCTTCATAATAATGGTACTTCGTTCACTTGTCCATTATTTAGAATTGATTACTCGGAAGGGTCTTTTCATGTAAACTCTTGAAGGAGAAACTTCCGTAGTACCAATATATTAAGTAACAAGTCCACTAGTTGACAGCATCTTGATGTTCGGTTTTGTTAATTTGTGATTATTTTCAAGTTTTCAAGTTGAAAGATACATCTCCAATCCTTAAGAGGGAACATTAAACTTTGGTCTTCTGTTTGAAACAATCTAAGCATCCATGTTTTCATGCCTGAACTGAAAAAAATCTTCTGATTGGGCTGTTGATGATTTTTGTAGATATATTAAAAAGTGGGTCTTGTATATGCCAATTTACCTGCAACATCTTTTCAAACAGCCTTTTTTTCTGTTTAATTTGGATTAATTATGAAAAAAATTAAATTAAATAAGTCATAGATGGCATCGCTCATCTGCATCTGGTTATTTTCATTTTTTTGCAGTCATGCATTGATCAATTGTTCAAGTTATCCATCTTTAGTGAATTAAGCTATTAGTAGTTTCTGATAATGAAGTAAATGAATAAAATATACATATTGGACACAATGCGATTGAGTACTCTATTTTCATTAGCTGATGGGGAATGTTAATGTGATTACTCAATTTTCATTAGCTGATAAGGAGTGGCCTAACGCCAGTCAAGTAAAGAGGGGCTATTGTTTGTGCTATATATAGTCTTAAAAGAGTTTGGTTCTCTGTACAACCCATCCTTCACCCTTTAGGTTTAGGTTTTTCTATGTAATTTTTGGAGAATTCCTTTTTTAAATCCTGCAGTCCCCGATTTATTTTGTTCACTTTCAGTTACCTAAAGCGAAAGGCGACAGTTACAGTTTGAACATACTTCTCTGCATATCTTCATTTCTCACAATCTGATATTAGGACAAGTGTCCTTTCCTATCTATACTTTACCCTAGGAAATCTTGCCTTAAAAAATTTAGATATCATTTTGATGTTCATTGGGTGTCATATGTTTCATTCTACACATAAGACCGAAAGTATTGTGATTGAAGCATCAAAATGTTTTGCCTTATTCATCTAAGTTAGACCATCTTATGTTCAATTCTTACATTTCATCACTCATTTAATTTGTAGGGAGAATTTATATTTGATTATCCAAAAAATCGGACGTTTGATGCAGCATAGCTACAGTCTACGTATATATGTTTATTGATTTCAAGTTTATTCCTTTGTAGTAGTATTTTCATTGATTTAACGAGGTTAAGAGTCAAACTCTTGCATCTGCATTTCTAGACTAGTCTTGTACTTGTAATATTACCCCTTGTATCAACTGCAGTACCATCTACCTGTATGGCAGTATTTTGCTCTTTTGTAGCTACCAACTGCTATAGATTTCTTGTAACTAATATACATCTGATTGCGTATTGAACAGAGTGTCGCTTACGATAGATCCAGCGCTCCCAAGGACTGTAGAGTCTCGGGATGGTTCAGAGGACATGAAACTATTGATTTAACACGTAATGCTGAGAAAATGTTTTCCCTGGCCGAATTCACTTATGACCTCGAAAAGAGCAATGCTCAGACTTTTGATGTATCAGACTCCTCAGGCGTTGGCGTTATTGACATGATAAGGCTTGACTTCACATCAAACCATGGAAGTGCTTCTCATACATGTATATATCGCTTCAGGGTGCATGGTCATGAACCTGATTCTATTGTCCCTTTGGCAATTCAGTCTTGAGGTTAATTGCTCCATTTTAGATCCTTGTCAGTGCTCCTCTCTTTTCTTTTTTATGTTTTAGTTTCAACTGGGGATGCTTAAATGTTGAGAGACCAAGCTTTAAGTTCAGTTTGTATTCATTTGTTGTTTTTCCCTGCAATCTGTAGCATCATCTATCAGTTTTTTTTAGTACCGAACTATTTACAACTGTAAAGTATATTTACCACGAAGTTGCTGTAATTTTTGAGAACTTGTGGCATTGTGTGGCATTGTGGTGCTTGTACTGCTCTCCGTTAAAATCTTGATGACGAGGGACTTGAATCAGAAGAAAAAAATAGTTCATGGAGCCAAAAATAAGGAATTTTTTATTCAAGGATCTAGACAATAAAACACGAATAGTTTAGTTCAGGGACCTATTATTTAATTTTCCCAACTAAATATTGGGTTGAAGTGTTGAACTACTTCCATGGACTGAAATCTAGTATAAACTTCATGTCAGTCTGCAATAGGTACGACTCCTTTCAATCTTTATATGGACATCTACCACTAACAATTCCAACATAAGAAGTGTATCGTGCCGACAAAGAATTTCAGGTTGTTGATTGAGTCTATGTCAAGTTATAGCCTTATCGCCAACATTTTGTGATAAATCAACCATCTCATAAGCTAACCAAGCATTATATATTATGGTCCTTTTGTTATTGAACAATGTTGAGTTGTTACAAGCTCGGTTTGCCTGCAACTAGCCGTATTCATCCTTTTCATATTTCTGTCTTCAAAGGCTGCCCGAGTCCATATCCTACAACGAGTGGTAAGATAGTAATGATACGGGCATGCACAAGATATCCACCCCACGTGGTAAAAGAACTACTTTAAACCAGCCTGGATGAGTTACTCCCACTGTCTCAATATAATCTTCTCATTTGGGCAAAAACACAAGTTTTAAGAAAAACACTAAAAAATGTTTAAACAATAATTTTGGAGGGGGAGGAGATTAGGCTCTGACATACATGTTTTATGGGGGGGAAAGTAGAAAAACTTCCCCCCACTTTTCTTAACAATTCAAAATAGCCAATGAGAGGCATCCACATAAACAGATTACATAAGCAAATGCAGATTACATAAGCACATTAGAAAACAGATTACATACATACAAAACAGATTACACAGTACATACAAAACAGATTACAAAGAATAAAGGCATCACTGCTTGGTCTCTGCTCAGAAAGAAGATGAATGCTGGAGGCTTCCCTTTCGATCTCAATCAACCACCATCAATAGGAGGTAATGAAGGTTTTGTCCACCAATTTGATTTAAATGAACCAGCAGAAGGAGACACACAAGGGCATGCACAACATCAACAACAGGATGGTAATCATCATTGCAGAAAATGGACCAAGCTCAGCTCTGATGCAAGATTACAAGTTCTGATTTACTTGCTAAACAATTCATCAACTAATTAGAATTAGAAGGTAAACCTTACCATGGTGCCATACGAGATACAGCAAACAAGTTCAATGTCACAAGAACAATTAGCACAATATGGGAGATACAACATGGCAACAGATGGACACAATTCCGGAAGGAAAAGAATCCAACTACCACCTAATGCAGTAACATGCATTAATATGGGAGATAGATCATGCATAAAGGACCTGACAACTCAATAAATGTATCACATAGTACTGCTAACAGAATGGTAAAAAGGGGACTGATAAAACCACACACAAATCCTCTACATCCTGGATTAAAAGATGCAAATATCATGCAAAGAATGGAATGGGTTCTACAACTACTCATGGGAGACACAGCAGCAACAAAGAGGAAGTATAAGGCAATGTATGATTTTGTGCATATAGATGAAAAATGGTTTTACATAAGCAAGAAAGCAATAAGAGTTAACTCATCATCAGAGTCACAGTCGACGTCACAGACTGTAGGTGTGGTCGCCATCACAGTCGGCGCCTCTATCGCAATGTTCGAGATCGAAACAACTATATGAACCACTTAACTCATCATCGGAATCAGAAAAACCATGGTGCACATCCATATTACAAGAGAGATTTAAGAGAGAGAGAGAGAGAGAGGGGAATTAAGAGAGAGGCGAGAGAGAGCGGCGAGAGAGAGGGTAGAGAGAACTAGGGTTTGAGAGATAAGAGAAACAGACTAAATGAATTAACGGCCACACGACTTAAGAAAACAATAATACACGCTGAATAAACGATTTAAGGTTAAGTAAAATATAAGTAAATTAATTTTTGGGGAAAAGGGATAATATTTGTTTAAGTTGGTGGGTTATTTGTTTAGTGTATTTTTTTTGCTAAAAAAGGAAAGGAGAAGAGTATTTTGAATGTCCCAATAAGGAAAGTGGGAAGTGTTTTTTGAGACGGAGGGAGTAATACTTTTGAGTTAGTTATGTTATATATATTTTCTTTGTACTGAGTTGTTACTTGTTAGCAGTGTTCCAGAAATCGCTAGGCGGTCCAGGGCGGTTGGGGTACCGCCTAGCGCTTAATTGGATAGGTGGGGATTAATCGAACCAATTAATCGGAGCATTAATCGGATATTATAATAATATTTAATATATTAGTCTAATTTACAGTTAAACATATCATTTTAAATAAATTAATAGGATTAATCAGATTTTAAAAATCGAATCGATTAGTTACCTTACAGAATATTAATCGGTTGAATCGGGGTTTTTTAGAACAGTGCTTGTTAGGCATCTATATGACATACTAGTATTTATGCCCGCCATGTTGGGCGTTTAATTTTATAATTAATAACTAAAGTATAATAGATAAAAATGGGAAAATAAAATTTAACAATTACAAACTATAAATAAAATTTTAGTGCAATTTTCAATATTATTAACAATTTTTTTTAACGATTCGATCATGCGATGTTAATATTAAATCAAAATAGTAAAAAAAATGTAAATTTAAATGGTAAAAAAAAATACTTTTTATAGCTAACTCAAATTAAATGATAAAGAACTTTTCTCGGCACGCCTCTGGCACCTCGATTTATTCGTAAAAAAAATGACTAAAAATCACTAATAAAATAATTTATTTTACTTATAAATTCAAATTAATCAATATAATTTTATTTTTTTGATAAGTTGAATCAAGTTAATTTCAGAGAATAAGTAAAAGGGGAATGCAAGTTTCCAATACAATTTCTTCCTCTCCTTTAATTCCAGGAGTAGCTGATCACGCTTGAAGTGAGAACTGTTATAGCACCTTCATCATGCATTATCAATAAGCTTATTAGGCTTACATTCATGTTATTAATTTACTTTGAAGAATTTGAGCATAGAAAAAACACCAATACAATTTATTCATCAACCAATTACGGCTCGAGAAGTTGGAAATTCAAAGAAGCAAGCAAGTCCGCATTATTATAATTGATAGATAATTAGTGCATCAATACAAGGGATACATATAAACTTCAATATGTAAAAATAGATTATGGATATATAGGTAAAAGATAGCATGCAGACTGGGTCTTTGTTTTATTTAGATATGTGTAGATAGCATAACACTCTATCTACTTACATGCAGATCACATATATATCATCGTGATTGTAGGAGGTCAGAGAAGCCAGGCATGCCACTCCTGGCTTTCTTGTAATTCACGAGGATTGAGGGATATGACGTCGTTTTGTGCATCGATGGCAAGCCCAGTATCCAGATTAGAAATGGTGTAGTCTCTGTTAAATGACCATCGTTGCTCAGCACCCCCATTGCATCCAGCAGTGACAACAACTGAATTTTTCGTGTCTGCAGTGAGGCAGTCATCTCTTGTTTTGTCAGGCCGTATAGAACCATCTGGATAAACAGCAAACGATTGTCGGCTTTCTCCACTCTGACAAGCTCGATAAACGATTCGAGGATTGTAATCAGGGGCTTCTAGGCACATATCTCCATTATAATTCATGATGGGTGTCACAGTTGGTTGAGTGTTATTGGCTACTACCCAAGCTTGGCTACTAGCGTACAAATTTTGCTGCACAGTTAGTGTGGTGTCGGCATTTCCTGATGTTGCGCTGAGCACTAGTGAGGACTTGGGATTAAGTATTGTTCCATTATCCCATATATCCCACTTGGTCGCATCAAGGACCGCTTTACTACAATCATATATCATTATGTAATTTCCAGGAGCGTAACCGTAAGTGGTAAGACACTTTCCGTTGGAACGGATGGTTCCATCAGCTTTAAGAGTCCAAAGTTGATTCACATCTTCATTCGACTTGCATGGCCACAGTATTATTGGGTCACCGTTGTTGTAAAATCCACCTCTCACATCAGCACAAAGACCGTTTCTACCAATAATGCGGATAGTAGGTTCTCCAATTTTGCAAATATCTCCAGCTGCTTCCAAATGGGCTGAACCTTTTTCAGTAGGTAAATGGATGATAGGCTCTGAGATATTTGCACCTCCTCCAGTACTAATTAGTGAGAGTTGGTTGGTATTAGGGGGGCGATTGCACACGAAAAATAAAATGCCGATGTTAATAGCTAGGCTAGTCACTGTGCTTATTGATTTTATGATACCTTCCCTATTAGTAAGTAAAACTGGGGGATCAAGTGTGCCGTCGACTGAGTTTTGGATTCTGTCAGAGAGACTACCCCATTCATTCTCTAGGTCCAACATGGTCTGATCTGGGACTTGCACAACTTGTCTTCTAATGAGATTACCAACGAAGTTCTCGATATACCTGAAAATATTGTTTCATTTTGCAATTCAATAAATAAAGATGGACCACTATCACTTGCGTACAAATATATTCTTCTATCATTTCAGGAAAAACTTATAATATATGCAAATGGAAAGTACATGTACAAGAGAACGATTTTAACTTATCTAATTCGAAGTGGTAGTGATTAAAAATGCATGTTGAAATATTTATTTTGCACTCAAAAGTCTATATCTCGATCTTTACCTGAATCTTATGGCCTCCGAAATCATCTGAATTATCACGGTGAATGCACGAGCCAAGTCAGGTCTATTGTAGTTTTGTAGGTCGATGATGGCTTGTTCTAAACGAGCAATACCTAAAGGGGTACTTTCCCTACTGCCCCCCTCTTGTGCCAGTGCCCCATAGGAGCTGTTAAATGGAAGCCTAGTGTGCGGTAAGTCTGGGAAAAGAGTTTCTACACCTTCAGCAGTATCGTTAAAGTAATGAAACTCATTTGCTCGCCTATAACCCACCACATAAAGCCTGGTAGTATCAATTGCCACAGTGATGGTATCTTCATTTGAATTAACAAGTTCAACTAGAATGAATCGTCGAGTTCTTGGCACAGAGTCCCTATCGACTAGCCTTGGTATCTCGAAAACAGGATCTAACTGATCGTCTGTCAAAATACTTCGAATGCCTCTGATCAGATCAAGGTAAGTCTGCCTTGGGTTTGTTGACAGTGTTTCAAATCTTTGGACGGGGTACGGATCAGGATCGGGAGCATATATATTTTTGCCAGCAGTCAAGGCATCGGTGCTCAAACTACTCATTCCATTCATCATTAGCCATGCCGAAACAAGGCCAACATGAACTACCCACAACATTTTAGCCCGTGTAGAAATTGTGTGGGTATGCTCTGCTTGTATGTGTATATGATAACCTAGAAGAGTTATAAATACTGTATAAGCAATGTGAGCATAAGATAGATGGTAAAGCTGAACAACAATGTAAGAGAAGAACAAACTATAACTCTTGTATTGTTATGGAGTATTCAGCTTGGTTTATATTACATACTACATGAAAATATATATAGTAAAACTTAGTACTACAAACCGCGTACATGGTTGTTGCAACAACCAGCACCCAACATGGTTGTTAGCACCTAACTTAGTTGTTGTAACAACTAAGTTTGACATTTGACTTTAACACCCCTCCTCAAACTGAAGATGGTCGAAAACCAACTTGAGTTTGTAAACAGTCTATGCTACTGCTTGTGATGTATACATAATAACTAAATCTTGTGTTACTTGTATTGTAAAAAACAGTGTGTGCACTTGTTGAGGCAAGGAGATGCAGCGGAAGACCGGAATGGGCAGCCGAACAAATCAGTTCTGAAAATATAAAAATCTTTAAACTTTATTGACGGCTGTGACCGGAATCAATGGAGGTGGCAGCGGAAGAACTGATGAACTAAGTTTCGTAGAGGAGACATGATGTAGAAGAATCATGTCATCTTGAACTTGTTGACCGATGAATGTAGAAGTTGACTGAGTGTATCTTTCCATTTTTTTTTATTTTTTTTTTTACAAACCTAAAATCACTTATACCCGTTTTATTTTCCAGTGGGCTGATTTAGTGTGGCCCAAATAGAAATGAAAACAAGGGTATAACTATATACTAGCCCAAACCAAAACACGAGCCAGCAGCCTTACAGGGATGAGGATGAGCCATGAGGTTCGCCGAAACTAATTTGTAGGGTTTATTGATCCTGCCCCTTTCCCTTCATTTCTCCACATCTACACAAAAGCATTATAAATACATACAAGCTCATACTGTGTGTATCTAATGGCCGGGGCTGGTTTATCCGGATCCGATAGAGGAGCTGCTGGTTAACCCGAATAGAAATGATGGATGGCCGGAGGAGAATGAGGGTGTTAGTGGTTTGTATTGTGGCTGGAATGGGTGTAAATATAAGTATTATTTGTGTAACTTGCTAAGTTGGTACACAAGATGTTTGGTTAAATGTCACAGAGAAAGCATCGCCAAGAAGGCGAGAGGGAGGAAGATGGAATGATGCAGCGGTGTAAAAGATGGTGAGTTGTGGGTTGAGTACTCCTTTGTTGACTCGTTAATAGGAGTTGTGACAACTGTTTGTTGAAATAACTGAAAGAAGCTTCGTCACCTGAAACTATGGTTATGTCACCGGAAACTATGGTTGTCACCGGAATAACACAGGTAAGGCTCTTTAAAGCTCTGATACCATGTAGAAATTGTGTGGGTATGCTCTGCTTGTATGTGTATATGATAACTTAGAAGAGTTATAAATACTGTATAAGCAATGTGAGCATAAGATAGATGGTGAAGCTGAACAACAATGTAAGAGAAGAACAAACTATAACTCTTGTATTGTTATGGAGTATTCAGCTTGGTTTATATTACATACTACATGAAAATATATATAGTAAAACTTAGTACTACAAACCGCGTACATGGTTGTTGCAACAACCAGCACCCAACATGGTTGTTAGCACCTAACTTAGTTGTTGTAACAACTAAGTTTGACATTTGACTTTAACAACCTGCACAAAAAGATCAAAGTTTAAATAACTTGAATCAAAGTTTAACAAAATACATAAATTATACCGTTCAGAAGATTCTATTTCCTGCCGGACTTACTTTAGTCGGGCCAAGATAATAATATTTGATTCTGAGATTTCTTCTACACTCGTTGCTTTTATTTCCCTCCCTTGAGGTCGGTATTTATACAGTTTTTGAGCTCGAAATTGGCGGTCCCGAATGTCCTCTTGCACATTTTGCTTTTTTTCTTTTCTCTTTTGTTATCTTCTCATTTTGAACGTTTTTTCTGAGGGTTAAGTATCAAATGTTTTTAAGGATCATGTATCAAAATGGTCACTCAAGTAGTGAAGTGAAAGTCATATGTTAATTCATTCATTGATTTTAACGGGTTATGATTAATAATCAAACAAATACCTCTATATATGTATTCGAGAAGTAAAAATATTTTTTCATTGATTTCTTCACATTTTCTTACAATTAAATATAAATAGTAAATAAATTTCTTAAAATCAAATATAATATCAAAAATAGTAGAATTCTTAACCTTTCATTTGGTTATAGTATATTTCCAGAAAAAATGTATAAAACTCAATGAAAATTATTTTTACTTTTTCAGTACATATATAGAGATATTTGATTGATACTTATTATAAGTTTAATGATTCAAATGATATCCCGCTGAGATCAGTGAATGAATTGATATATGGCCTCCACTTAAATAACCAATTTAATAGTTAACCCTTTTTTATTTTTAGAATGATTTGTCTTTTAATTTGTTTCCGTGAGTTGAAGTGAAGCTAGGGTTGTTGGATTTGATTGGGTAGCATGAATTTATATTCAAATTCATCTAATATTTCGGATCGTATCGAATTGAATTAAATGTCATTTTTTAATGATTAATACATATTCGCTACATAAGGATTATGGGTAATTGGATCGGATATTCAATCTAGTTAATAATTTTAAAATATAAAATAAAAATTAATATTAAAATCTAAAATAATAAAACAAACGATTTTAAGATGTAGGAGCAAATATTAACATCTAAATACAAGAAGTATAGAACATTAAAAATAAAAAATAAATATCTATCAATCGTGAAATGTACTAGATACAATTAAAATGATCAATATATGAACTCAAAGCTTTAAAATTATTCAAATTAAAACAGAAATTTAATTTTAGATACAATACAATGATAACGTATTTATTACAAACGTAATACTTTTTTCAAGTTATGATATAAAATATTAAGAAAGGATTTGGATATTATCTAATTAATTCGAAAATTATACATTATTTGTATTATTATAATTATATTTATATTAATATATAATAAAATATATAACCATATAATTTTATTTATTCAGATCGAATTTTTAACAAATCATATCATGTAAAATTTATTCATAGTAAATAAATTGAATTTTTATCGAATTAAATTTATTTTATATAGATTCATATTCAATTATAAGATTTTCTAATAAAATCGGATAGAATCGAAGATACGATCGATCTATTGACAGACTAATTGAAGGTATGCACGATACGATTGCATGGCCGTGTCCAGGGTGTGCGACGCCGACAAGCAACAACCAAATTAGAAGAATAAAAAATTACGTGCTAATCACTTAAAGTGTGAAATAGCCCACATTAAAGAAGTGACCTTTTCCGGACACTACACTTATCTTGGTAGGTTCCATATTGATTTCTTGTCTACTAGTATTCCAGGCGGCCAGTCGTGCGGTCCAGGCGGTCCGGGCCGTGCCGGGCCGGGCCCGAATCACAAAATGGGAGACCGGAACCGGATTCGCGGGTTTATGGATGTGCGGTCCGTGCCGGTTATTCGTTCGGGACCATGCAACTTGCTTTTGTTTACAATTTGTAATTGTGTGTTTTTGACTTTATTGTGTAAATGATGTTTTGTGTTCTGTGCTGTCTGCCAGCCCCATGCCTGTCTCTGTCGAGTGTCGACTGTCAGTATAAATGAGTACCACTTAATATTTTTTTTATGAGTTTAGTTTAATTTTTATTTTGAAAATTAATTTTTTCTATTTCAAAAAAATTATGAAAATTAATTTTGTGAATGTAGTTAAAAGAGGACGGTACCTCATATCAATTTTATTAATTAAAAATATTTTACAAATGATTTGAGAGGACTCCTCTCTAAAAAAACGGAACAAACCGCATTAACATATAATAATACAATACAAATTAAATAAACTATCCACTATTTATACAAATTAAATAAACTATCCATTATTTATACAAATTAAATAAACTATCCACTATAATTGTTGTTAACTTGTTGAGGCGCCAGATTCTGATGAAGTATCCATTATCATCCATGGATCGTCTTCACCATCTTCGTCTTCGTCTTTCTTTCCTTGTTGTCTTTGTGCGGCTTGATCCCAATCTTTTTTGCAAACACAAATCTTTACCGCGTCTGGCGCAAGACTTGATCTCTTCTCGTCTAACACTCTTCTACCTGCACTAAAAGCGGACTCGGACGCAATTGTAGAAGCGGGAACAACTAAAATATCCCTTGCAATTTTTGCTAAAACCGGAAATTGTGACTCATGATTCTTCCACCATGTTAGTATTTCAAAATCATCATTTAACTCATAATTATAAGAAAAAAATTCGTTAATCATACTAAAAGCAGAAGCAGGTACATGATCAGATGAAGTGGAAATTCTACATTTTTGTTTTTTAGTTAGTATAGATGCAATAGTACTATTAAACCTACTAACACTACTACTATTCTTAGGTGGCATAACATTTTGAGTTTTAGGAGCATACAAATCTATAAGTTTATATAACAAGACTAAACAATTATTTACATACACCATATGATCATAATCAACTCCTAAAACTTCATAATAATGCTCTAACATATTTTCTAAACCTTCTTTTCTAACACCGGGATCAAGAAGACATGCAATACCATAAATAAAAGGAAATTCCGTTAAGTATTCGATCCACTTAGTTTTCATATCAAAAATAACCGCATAAAAAGCATCATCTTTTTCATAATTAAATAAACTAGTAACAATATTAACACATTCAATAATAACATGATGTACATTTGGTTCATAAACATAAGAAAAAACCGTAGTAGCATGTGCAAAACATTCAAGTAAGTCACGTACGGTAGTTGCCAAATACCAATCATTATCGGTAAGTAACCCACCTTCGTATTGGTTTCTCGGGTCATCATTATATAACACGGTGATAATGGGTCTATATTTAATTGCTTCTTTTAATAATTTATAAGTCGAACTCCATCTCGTAGGACAATCGATACCCCACTTCTTCGGCCTTAATCCATTATCCTTACACAATTTCTTGTACCTAGACCTATATGTACCCGCTAAACGTAGATACTTAACTACTTTCCTAATAGGTTCTAATAAATGAGTTAATTGTGCAATTCCTTTTTGGGCCGACAAGTTAATGATGTGAGCACAACATCTAACGTGTAAAAATTGTCCATCTAAAACTAAAGGGATATCAGGCCTAATATAATCCATACATTTGTTATTGTTAGTCGCATTATCTAAAGATATTGTGAATACCTTCTTATACAAATTAAATTCATTTATTGTTTCTAAAATTCTTTGTTTTATGTTATAACCAGTGTGTGACTCATCCATAACATCAAATGCAATAATTCGTTTTTGTAAGATGTAGTCACTAGCAATCCAATGAGCCGTAATACAAATATAAGGCTCACCTTGACTCGAACTCCAACAATCACTAGTTAAAGACACCATACCATCAAAATTACCTAAATATTCAATTAGTTCGACTCGTTGACTATAATATTGTTTTTGTATGTGACGTTTAAGTGTGTTCCTAGGAATTCTTTTAAAAGCCGGATTTATTGCATTCTTCATCATATGTTCTAAATTTGGGCTCTCACCGTGGGAGAAAGGTAATTCATCTAAGGTAACATATCTAGCAAAATCATCGATCATTTTATCTCTACTATAAGCAAAAGGCATACCTCCACCGGCCGACGATGTCATAAAACCACCAAGTTGTGTTTGTTGTGGACCTCTACGTGCTTCTCCACTTTCATGATTCGCCTTCGTAATTTCGTGAATATTTTCTAAATGTCGATTAAGTGTACCCGTACCTTGTCCTTTAGTCCACGTAAATGGTGCTTGTGATCGACCATTTTGTATACAAATCAAACAATGAAGTTTATATTTTGGTGGAGCATCCGATATTTTGACTTTATCAAAATATGTCCAAACATGCGAGGATTGTCTCGAACTCGTACTACCTACAAAAATTTACAAAATAAATAAATTAGAAATGAAATAAAAAAATTCGAAGCATATATAAAAATTTTAAAAATGTAAATTACAAATGAAAATTAGAAGTTAAAAATGAAATGAAATATTCGGTGTTAATTTTAAAATTTAATAAACAATATAGCGAACAAAATTTATATAAACAATGTAAAAGTTCGAAGCATATAATTTAAAATTTTTAAAAACTAAACAAAATTTATAAATTTAAAAACTAAACTAACGAACCAAAAAATAAAACTAATTTTACCTTCTTCGTTAAACTGTGTATCAGTTGCCCGAGATTGAGGTGGTAACATGCCGGTTAACTGAGTTGAACCTTGAGATGAAATAGTACCACTGCCCCTTGCTTGTTCCATTTTTTTCAGAAAAAGTAAAATTTTATAAGTTTTAAAAATAAATATTAGTAGCCGGAGATGAGAAAGAGAAGAGAAATAGATACAGAGATAGAGTGAGAATTAGAGATAGAGAGATTGGTGTGAGAAAATGGTGAAGAAGTGCTCTGTATTTATAGGAGCTTGGTCTTTCAACCGTTGGCTACAAACGGTAACCTGCAACCTGTAAAGCAAGGCAGTCAGCAACTACAACGGCTACAAAACAACGGCTAGAAACGGCTGGAAATGTGGTGCGCGTTTGGCACACACGCGGGCCGGTCCGGGCCGTGCCGTGCCGTGCGGGCCGGTTCATCCGGTTCGTGCGGTTCCGGTTCGTGCCGGGCCGGTTTACGGTTTTATAATTCCTAACCCGTGTTCGGACCGGGTCTTTAAACGGGTTCGTGCCGGTTCGGGCCGGTTCAACTCGGGCCGAATTAAACCGGTTAAAAAACCGGGCCGGTCCTGAGCGGGCCGGTCTGGACCGCACGACTGGCCGGCTCTAACTAGTATCTTCTTCTTTTCTTTGCATATCTTGTCAACTACTGTATATGTGATGGGCAATTACAGCTATTGGGCTTGCTAAACAGGCCTTAACTCCACATTAGTATGATATTGTCCGCTTTGGGTTGGGTCAAACCCGCACGGATTTGTTTTTGGATCACTTCCAAAAGGCCTCATTCTATAATGGAGTTAATCTAGCTGCTTATTAACTAGCAATCTGCCCCTCCCACAAACGATGTGGGACAACTCCTAACAATCTCCCCTTTCACACATCGGGCTCGACAACTCTTAATAATCTCCCCCTTCACACATCGGGCTCGACACCTGTCGAATCTGCCTCCTTCTATGTGATCTAGCTCCCCCTTGACCCATACTGGAAGTCCCTGGCTATCTGGCTCCCCTTGGGCCCATACTGGAAGGCCCACCTGCTCCTCCTTAAGCCCAACCTGGGATAAGCCCATCTGCCTCTTCCTGGATCTATTCTGGAGCCCATCTGAGATTGTTTTTGGGCACATCCCAAAAGGCCTCATTCTAATGGAGTTAATCTAGCTGCTTATTAACTAGCAATCTGCCCCTCCCACAAATGATGTGGGACAACTCCTAACAACAGCATCTTGAATAGGGGTTGCCAAGTTCTATGTGGCATGGCATCCCTGGTCGCTTGAGTATCAATGTTGTCAACCAAAGTTGCCAAAGTTGGTAACTTCCCCATTTAAATAAAACACATACAACTACTCAAAAATGTATTTAACTTTACTCATTTATGTATGGGACCACATTGACAACTTTTAAAGTTGCCAACTATTGGAGTAGATTTGTAATAAAAGTTGCCAACGATGAGATGGTGGAGAGAAGAAATAAAAAAGTAATATATTTGATGATGTGGTAGAAGTTGGCAACTATGTTGGCAACCTCTATTGGAGATGCTCTTAGGGCCCGTTTGGATATTAACATAAGGAACTTATAACTTAAAATCAATATGTATCATGTAAGTGATAACACTACTAGAAAAACTAGAATAGACATCACACTTTAGACATCGGTTAGAAAAGCCACTGATGTTAAAAGTCTCTTTAACATCAGTAAAAACTAAATTGATGTCTAATAGTAGTAAATACATCACTTCATTATAAAACCGATGTTTAGAATTTATTTTTAAAAAAATAAAATCTCGCTTCCCCTTTTCCTTTTCCCCCTTAGCAAAATATTTCCCCCTTAACCAAATTAAACTCCCACTCAGCTGCACTACTTTCTACTTAAAAAATAAAAAATAAAAAATAAAACAAAACAAAACACAACACCCCCCACCCGCTCAGCCAAAAAATCAAAGCAAAACAAACCCCCCCCCCCCCGGCCGTTGTGGCGAAGAACCCTAGCTAACCCCTCTTTTCTTCAATTCGCTCAAATTAACCCTCACCCCCAACTCAAATTGTAGGTGATTCTTGTAATCTTTGCTCCAATTGTTAAACCCCTTTTCAATTTTCTTTGTAACCTAGCTTATTTATTTCATTTCCTTTGTTTCTTGAACAGATCTAGAGGTTGGAAGTTGGTTTTAGCCAGCCAATTAATTAGAGGGGATCTGTGTGAAGATTTCTCTTGATTTTCACCAACTTGGAGGTGGGTTGTTCGAACTTACCCTCTTCTTCGTTTCTTCCACCTGATATACACACATATAGATAGATGCAGTCAAGACCCGGTCAATTTTGTGTAAGAATCAACATTCGAGCAGGAACAAATCTGTTCAATTCATTCTTCTTTGCTTCTCTTTTATTTTTAATTTTGTTTTGTATTCTTGATTTAGTTTTGGGGTTTAGAGTTTGTTTTATGGTGGATTTTTTTGTGGATATGAATTGGGTTGTGTGTGTGTGTGTGTGGATTTTGAATTGGTGCATTGGTTGTTCATTCAGAAGGGCTCGATGAAATGAGTCCTCTTGGTGAAATTCCTCCTTTTGTTGCTCTCAACATTAAACCTATCAACTTACCCATCTGTCTTATTTCATATATATATATATGATGGTCCTGTAGATCAAGTTCTCACTAAGTTTCTCTTCCTTAAATTAACCAGGCCCTGGAGTACTATACAATGTCACGCCTGAAAAGATACAACAATTACATTTTGATCCACGTAATTCTCTCTGTGTAATTTCTATCCAAGTTTGTAGAAGTGTTGAGTGTAATTGTTTTGTTGCATTGAGCTAACAACCATGTCAGGTTCACAGTACTATATCACAATGTTCTAGTTTCTTTCTTTGATGAACTAGGTTGTTGATTATGCATATAGATATTTATCTTATTTAGTTCTATTGTCAGTTAAAATTGGCTTTTGGTTTCGTAGTGGATTTTGGTATCCCTCGTTGTACAGTTGAAGAATTGAAAGGCGGTGGCCCAGATTATAATGCTGAAATACTAAGGCATGTGCTGGCTGGTGAAAGAGGACCAGTTGCGGATTCATTTGTAAGTCTCTATTTATGTATAAATTATGTAATCAAATCTTATTCATCACATAGTTAGCAAAAGCACCAACAGTACTGTTCCTAGTGTTTGAGATCCGCACCTATATGGTCTAAACAACACCATGCATATGTTTCATACTTTTCAAGCTGTCACTGCATTGTACAACTCTAATGTGCCGTTCTTACTTCTTTGTACAACAGATCATAGACTTGAAACCAATGAAGAAGAGTAAGGTGACATACTTTCAGTTTAGATGATTATATCTTCTTCCTTTTTTGCTAAGTAGATCAGTTTATTGTTTAATAGTTTTGTATGTAATTATTCATTTTGTATGAAAATAAACTAGGAGGGAATGTATCACTACAAGTGGTGGCGAGGTTGGTCGACTTAATACTGGTGGCGGTACGCGGGTACACTATTATTCTTGTAGTTTCGTCTTGATAATAGTTTTGAGTTAAAGTTGCCTGCAAGTTTTTGGCATAACCAAGCTTCATTAATCTGCTTCAGAAATGACATGAAAGTTAAAGCATTCAAGACTTATCACGGCATTTCAAGTCAGGTTTTCATCTTTCATTACCATCTTTATTCACTTTCTTTCAATTATGGATGAAGAACTCCAGTAATAGAACCATTTGAGTCTATTCAAAGCGTGTAATAACTTTGAATGTGACATGTTGCAGGGTTATATAGTCTATGTTGTAAAATAGAAACTTAAGCAAGAATACTTTTGTATTACATTTAAATGGTTTAAAAATCAGAAAATACTGTTATATTACATATAAATACTTTGGCAATCAGAAAATATAGATATTTATTATTATGTATGTTGTCTTGGTACCCCTTGACACTTGTTTTAGGGTATATAATAGTAAAGTTTTGGTTGCTTTGTTTTTCTCATAATAAATTAAGTAACTAATACTAATTTATATGTATTGGGGTGTATGATTGTTGGGATTGTTTTGGCTACGTAATTTTTCTCCTCTCTGTTTTTCCTGGAAACACCTAGACTTGATCAATTAATTGATCATTAGAATTTGTGAAAGACCAAAGATACATGATTACATATGTTCACTTGACATGTTCATTTTTATTTAGTATAATTGTTTCGCCCATTACTATAGTATTTTAGCTTCTAACAGTGTTCGGGTTGTATTTTTACAGATTACTGACACTATTACAACTCGTGAAATTGCTTTTACGGGGGACACTATGTCAGACTTGATCATAGATAACAGTAATTATAGTGATGTTTTGAAAGCCAAGATTCTCGTTATGGAGGTAGGATTTGGAGCAGTTAATTTTTTCTCTATGTCCTTGCCTATATAATCTGATGCTCATGAGATTTTTATCTGTGGAAATTGCATAGAATTATCTTCTTGTTGGATATCTTTCTCATTTTATTTGATTAGGTCTGAGCAGTAGCAGCCTAGCAGCTGTATGGTTAGGACAGGGAAACACTTATTATATTATATATCTTAAGTAATTTTCTCGCAGATTCTCTCATTTTTGTTTATTGTGCAGGCCACCTATGTCGATAGTTTAGTGACAGTAGAGCTGGCAAGAGATTATGGTCACATCCATATGTCTGAGGTCGATTTTTGTTACTATTTTTGTATCTAAATCTCATGCTGCAACTTCATTCTTACCTATATTTTTCTTGATAACCTTCCACCAGATAATCAACCATGCCACCAGATTTGAGAACAAAGCGATTCTTTTGATTCACTTTTCAGCTCGCTATCAGCTAAATGTGAGTGTTCTATCTGTTGGGCTTGTAGTGTTCTATCTATTGGGATTTTTTGTGCTATTGTATTGTTCCCTTGCACGATATAGTTTAACATACTCATTAATAGAAGAGTATTGTTCCTATTTTTATTCTAATTAATCGAGTATATTTCTGTAAGTTTTAATTGCTGCAGTTTGAGTTATTTCTCTTAACAGTTGCATTATCAAATTGGTGGATCTGTGTTGTATCTGTAGTTTAGTTATTGATCCAATTTTTTTTGTAAAATGGGGATGTCCTAAACAACCCGGTGGCATTGAATGTGGCTATGTAGTTATGCACTACATGAAAGAAATTGTAATGGACAGTGAAATGTCATTTCTAAAAAAGGTATAAGTTTTTCCTTCGATGCATAATTGGTATATAATTATAGTAGCATTCCTTGTAATTTTTCTTGTGTTTACACTTTTCGTGGAATGCCAAGACTCGCAAGGTAACTTGTTCAAGGGACGAGCTTGATGAGGTCTGAGTTGAGACTCTTAGCCTTATTGAAAACTTTGTATAAGCATGGCCTAGGAATATGCAATTTTTTGTGTAGTAGTTCTAATTTGGCAGTACTTTATATTTGATGATCGAATTAGTTTTTGGATGAATTAGATGTACGTAGTTTGGATGGTTTGGATTATGTAAATTGAAATGTAGTTGCCGATATTTGGCTTTGGTATATATTGGCATCTTGATTTCGTTATATTAGTTTTGGTTTGCCATTTTGATTTTGTTATATTAGTTTTGGCATGTCATATATACAGGGAATCCACATATAAAAAAAACAAATCAGACATCACTTTTACCAAAAACTGATGTTAAATATCACAAAGTAACAACAACACACCTATATGCAACGATGTAAAAAGAATAGAAAGACATCGGATTCAAATTAAGAAACCGATGTAATAACGTACAATAGACATCAGTTCCATTTAACAAACCGATGTAATAATGTACAATAGACATCGGTTCTAATTAAGAAACCGATGTAATAATGCACAATAGACATCGGTTGTATACTAAGAAACCGATGTATATTAGAATCATAGACAGTTCACTACTAAGAAACCGATGTTAAACATAAACATTGACATCAGTTACATTTATGAACTGATGTTAATTGTGGACATGGACATCAGTTCTTTATTTTTTTCGATATTTATGTCTTGATTTATATTACATGTCATATGTTTAAGATGATATAAATCTTGTATTAACGTAAAATTCACTGATAGTCATGACATATTACTGCAGAAACGATGTCTAAAACTACTACAGACATCAGTTCTTGTGTAGCATCCCAAAATCCGGGGTACAGATCTGGGGCTACTAACCACAAACAGCTACAAACAATCCTGGATATATACAACATATAATGATAAAACCCCTAACCAAGATCGCATACAAGTTATGGTATGAAACAAACTACCAAATATATTATTACAATCCAACCTCAGAATAAAATGTTATACAATTTTTATGAATAAACAAAATCACTGTCTAACTACATATCCAACCTTGACAACTCCCAATCCATTAATCGAAAAAGCCCATAACTCGAACGTCTCCTCTCGCTGCGTAAAGAGCAATACCAACTGTCCACTAGGTTCTCTGATTATCTCTAACAACTGGAAAAATAAACAAAAGCAAGATTGAGCCAACAATGCTCAGCAAGAGTAAATAGTGATAACAATTTCAATAACGATGACAATTCTGATAAACAAAGGAGTTTCATCTCATTCTAAGAAAGAATCAGTTATATCATGTTGGAAATTTATTTGTAAAAAATAAAAGAAAAAACAATTTTTTGAAATAAATGTTTTTTTTCACAAAAAATATTTTACGACTATTAAAATCTGAAAATTAGAACAAGTGTACCGGATTTTTCTGGGATGAGTCACGGATCGCGCTTTCTTTAAGACGTTTCGTGGTTATGTCCAAAAAAGTGCGAAACAATCACGTTTACCACGCCGCCCCTAGGATAAAACAACCCAGAAAAATATCTTGTTCGATAATCTTTTGCACCAATAATTATCGATCAATTAACACCAAAACTAACTGCTCAAATATGTAGTATTTGTTGAAACTGTATTCGGCCAGTGAAAAAACTTTAACGAATAGGAGGACTCCAGGAGGTCAAAAACATGAAGAATATATATCAAGGCTGTAGTCTGTAGATGATAAAAAGTGTGTAGAGGTTTGGTAAAAACAAAACAAATGGTACACCTCAAAACCATGCATAAGAAACAAGGCTATAACTAGAGTAGACCCACTGAAATGTTTGTTTAAATATGTATGTTAGCGTGCGAGACCAACAAACAAAAAAAAATGGAGAGAATATGTATAACATGCTTGTAGGTGTAAAAAATGTGTAGGTTATATATCAGTAACAAAATTCACCACCTATTTATATAGCAAAAGTAGATGTAACTGACATGCAAGAAACAAGCCTTTTTGACTGAAAATCTGGACAAAGTAAAGAGTGTTTCTTCCGTTTTTATTCGAAGAGCCCGTTATACATAGAACCTAGACATCAGTTTTAAATAACAAATAAAAACTGATCCATAAATGTACAAAGAAAAATTGCATAACTCTCTCCTCCTGGTTGACTTTTCTTTTTAATAAAAAAAATATTTAAATAAATTATTTTTTAAAATAATTCACCAACAATCCCCCACTTGAATATTTTTTTAAAAAAAACAAAATAACAAAGTATTTGAGCAGTATAATAAGGTTGCACATAAACAAAGGTGTCTTCAGACTTGAACCTTTACTTAGTGAGTAAGATCCCGAGTTAAATAAGAGTGACCCGAAGTCTTGAACTCTATCCCGGGCATCAAACCACGCACAACCTTTCAAGGTGTAGTCAATTAGCCCGTGCGTTAAAGGCCATGCACGTCTATCCTAGTATGTGAATGCTCTAGAAATTTATGCCCAAAAAATTTCATAAGAAGCGGCCCCTACTTCTACATTCACACCGGTGAGTCTATCAAGAGTACTCCTGAAGTTAGGTACTCCCTCTAATTAGAGTATAGAGCTCATTAAGAGTAAATAACTCAACCTCTCATCATTTCAGGAAACATGCTTTATTAACATAAAGATGCATGTTCTTCGCATATCACTTCATAACTTGTTATTACCACATTGAACCTATTTCTTGGGATCTCCAGTCAATTAGGTTGGGTTACCATCACGAGTGACTACTCTCTACGGGCAATAGTCCCATATTAACCGAAGTTTTATGGACTTTCTCTCTGGCTAATCCTTTCGTCAAAGGATCTGCCAAATTATCTTCTGATCTTATGTGATCCACTCTAACAGCTCCTTTAGAGAGATACTCTCTGACAGTGCTGTGCTTACGACGTATGTGTCGTTTCTTACCTTTAAAATAACGGTTCTGAACCTTATCGATAGCCGCGGTACTATCGCAATGGATAATACAGATGGAACCGGTCTTTCCCATAAAGGGATCTCAGCTAGCAAGTTTCTTAACCAACTTGCCTCTTCACTAGCTATGGCTAGTGTTATCAACTCTACTTCCATAGTGGACTCAGCTAAAATAGTCTGTTTCTTTGATTTCCAAGAAACAGTACCCCCAGCTATACTAAAAATATAGCTACTTGTTGCCTTGGAGTCTTCTGACAAGGTATTCCAGTCAGCATCACTGTATCCTTCAAGGACAGCGGGAAACTTACCGTAGTGTAATCCAAGGTTCATAGTTTTCTTGAGGTATCTCATGACCCTCTCAATAGCATACCAATGCTCCATACTAGGTCTACTGGTAAACCTGCCCAACAATCCCACGACATATGCTATGTCGGGTCTAGTGGCATCAGCAGCATATCTAAGGCTGCCAATGATACTTGCATATTCTTGTTGTCTTACACCATGACCTTCATTTTTAAACAGCTTAACACTAGGGTCATATGGTGTACTAGCAGGCTTACAGTCAAAGTAATTGTATTTCTTTAAGATCTTCTCAACGTATAGAGATTGGTCTAAAGAAAGTCCCTTTTCTGACCTAGTAATCTTGATACCAAGGATTACACTTGCTTCTCCAAGATCTTTCATGTCAAAGTTGGCATTCAACAATGATTTCACTTTATTTACTGCATGAATATTTGAACCAAATATCAGCAGGTCATCTACATATACGCAGATAATAGTGCAAATGCCATTTTCGAATTTGTAGTAAATGCATTTGTCACTTTCATTGACTCTAAAGTCATCTGTCATGATAACGTGGTCAAACTTTTCATGCCACAAGGTAGGTGATTGCTTAAGCCCATATATAGTCTTATCTAGCTTGCACACCTTCTTTTCCTGCCCATGGATAACGAAACCCTCAGGTTGATCCATGTAAATTTCCTCCTCTAGTTCACCATTTAAGAAGGCAGTCTTCACATCCATTTGGTGAATCACTAGATTATGGATGGCAGCTATAGAAATTAAAACTCTGATGGATGTCATCCTCGAGACTGGTGAAAATGTGTCAAAGAAATCCACATTTTCCCTCTGTTTAAAGCCTTTGGCTACTAGTCGAGCCTTATACCTTTCAACAGTACCATCAGGTCTTAACTTCTTCTTAAAGACCCATCTACATCCTATTGACTTACAGCCAGGAGGTAAATCAACCAAATGCCAAGTCTTATTGGATTCCAAAGAATCCATCTCATCACTAATGGCTTCTTGCCAAAGATCGGCATCTAAAGAAGACATGGCTTCTTTAAAACTGGTAGGATCTTCCTCAAGATTATAAGCGTAGAAGTCGGGACCAAAATCTTTGGCGACTCTAGCTCTCTTGCTCCTCCTCGGTTCGATTTCCAAATCCTCGGTGTGTTCTTTCTCCTTTAAACGAGGAGTAATACTCGTTGACGCACCCCCACTATTCCTCAATTTAAATGGAAACTTGTCTTCATAGAAATCAGCATCGACTGATTCTACAATAACTCGTGCATTTAAATCAAAGAATCTGTAGGTTATACTATCAATGCCGTATCCAACAAATACACACTCATAGGCTCTACTCGCAAGTTTAAGCCTCTTAGGATCAGGAATTCGAACATAAGCTAGGCAACCCCAAGTCCTAAAGTAGGAAGTATCAGGTTGTCTTCGCTTAAGCGTCTCATATGGAGTTATCATACTTCTAGATTTCGGTACTCTATTGAGTACATGACATACCGTTAGTATGATTTCTCCCCACCAGTGAGATGCAACACCAGAACCAAGCATGATGGAAACTACTAACTCTGTAAGAGTTCTATTTTTCCTCTCTGCTTTACCATTCATTTCTGGTGAATAAGGAGCAGTTCTCTCATGTATAATCCCATGAGAGTCATAATATTTGGTAAATAGGTTTGATTCGTACTCTGCTCCTCTATCACTACGAAGTCTCTTGATTTTCTTCTTGTACTGATTTTCAACTCTATTCGCAAATAACTTAAACATGTCAAATGCGTCACTTTTGTTTTTCATAAGATAAACAAAAGTATAATCAGAACAATCATCGATAAATGTGATAAAGTATCTCTCACCATTTCGAGTTAAAACTCCATCTAATTCACATATATCAGAATGAATTAGATCTAATGGTTCTGTATCTTTAATCACTACTGACTTATGGGGAGTCTTAGTGATTTTCGCTTGACTACAATATTCACATTTATCTAAATCAGAGATAGACAACTTAGGAATTAATCCTAGGTTGCTCATATTTATTATGCTTCGTTTATTAATGTGACAGAGTCTAGTATGCCAAGTATTGAAATGAGTCAACATGTAAGAGGAAATAGAAAGTTTATTAACTTCAGCATTCAACTTAAACATTCCATCTACGGCATACCCTTTTCCCACAAAAGTACCATTCTTAGTAATGGTGTACAAATCAGAACCTATAGTCTGGATAAACCCTCCCTTATTAAGTAAAAATCCAGACACCAAATTCTTTCGCATCTCTAGAGTGTGCAAGACGTCCTTCAGCAGTAGGGTCTTTCCAGAGGTAAACTTGAGCTCCACATTTCCAATTCCAGCAACATTGGTGGTGTGGGAGTCTCCTAGCAGCACCTTCTTATCCTCAGCATCCGTATATGTCTTGAACATTGTACGGTCATAGCAGACATGGCGGGAGGCGCCAGTGTCTACCCACCACCCATCAGCTCCACCAACAAGGTTAACCTCCGTGATTATAGCTATGAAGGCTTCATCAGTGTTGTTAACTTGTGGTTGAGCTTGGCGCTTAAGTCTGCACTTCTTCGCCATATGTCCTGGCTTTCCACAATTGAAACAGTGGAACGCTCCAGCAGTATTCTTGGGTGGTTGTTGTGCTGTCTGATTCTTCGGAGGTTGAGAGCTTCCTTGTGGGTTGCGGTTCACCTTCTTGAAATTCTTTCCCTTAGGCTTCAGACCCGCACAAGAGTTTTTCCTTTGCTTATTGTTGGAGACAACTAGCACCTCTTCCTTCCGATCTTGCTTGCGAGCTTCCTCTTCAATCCTGAGGCGAGTAATAAGACTCTCTAAGGAGAATTCCTTAGTCTTATGCCTTAGGATGTTCTTGAAATCCTTCCAGCTTGGCGGCAACTTGTCTATAATCACAGCTACTTGAAATTGTTCATCTAGAGGCATCCCCTCGGTGATGATCTCGTGTGCAATCTTCTGTAGCTCGTGTGACTGTTCCTCAACTGACTTGTCATCGGTCATTTGAAACTTGAGATAGCGGCTTACCGCATACTTCTTGGCGCCAGCCTCCTCCGTATCATACTTCTTTTGTAGTGCTTCCCAGATCTCTTTCGCAGACTTATCAGAATTATAGTAGTCATACAAATTATCGGATAAGCCATTCAAGATAAAATTCTTACAAAGAAAATCATTTTCTACCCATAACTCTAACTCCTTAGCAAGCTCAACATTAGCAGGTGGTACAGATTCAAAAGACTCGGTAGAGGTAGTAGTAGTAGAGGGAGCAAGCACAACAGGTTTTGGGGTCGTCAAAACATATGCTACTTTACGCATGGTAAGAAAGAATAACATTTTTTGTTTCCAACGCTTAAAGTGCACACCCTCAAAACGAAACGGCTTATTAATATCAAAAGCAATATTACCAGAAAAATCAACGGTAGACATGGCAAGCGGATATATAATAATTGTAAAATTCCGAAAACTTTTTAAAATTGTTGGAAATTTATTTGTAAAAAATAAAAGAAAAAACAATTTTTTGAAATAAATGTTTTTTTTCACAAAAAATATTTTACGACTATTAAAATCTGAAAATTAGAACAAGTGTACCGGATTTTTCTGGGATGAGTCACGGATCGCGCTTTCTTTAAGACGTTTCGTGGTTATGTCCAAAAAAGTGCGAAATAATCACGTTTACCACGCCGCCCCTAGGATAAAACAACCCAGAAAAATATCTTGTTCGATAATCTTTTGCACCAATAATTATCGATCAATCAACACCAAAACTAACTGCTCAAATATGTAGTATTTGTTGAAACTGTATTCGGCCAGTGAAAAAACTTTAACGAATAGGAGGACTCCAGGAGGTCAAAAACATGAAGAATATATATCAAGGCTGTAGTCTGTAGATGATAAAAAGTGTGTAGAGGTTTGGTAAAAACAAAACAAATGGTACACCTCAAAACCATGCATAAGAAACAAGGCTATAACTAGAGTAGACCCACTGAAATGTTTGTTTAAATATGTATGTTAGCGTGCGAGACCAACAAACAAAAAAAAATGGAGAGAATATGTATAACATGCTTGTAGGTGTAAAAAATGTGTAGGTTATATATCAGTAACAAAATTCACCACCTATTTATATAGCAAAAGTAGATGTAAATGACATGCAAGAAACAAGCCTTTTTGACTGAAAATCTGGACAAAGTAAAGAGTGTTTCTTCCGTTTTTATTCGAAGAGCCCGTTATACATAGAACCTAGACATCAGTTTTAAATAACAAATAAAAACTGATCCATAAATGTACAAAGAAAAATTGCATAACTCTCTCCTCCTGGTTGACTTTTCTTTTTAACAAAAAAAAAATATTTAAATAAATTATTTTTTAAAATAATTCACCAACATATCAACTTTTAGATTGCCACAAGGGCCAACAATTCGCCATTAATAAGGTGCATCAGAAACTAGAACATATAAGAGTTCCGATATCAAATTATTATTAAAACAGACTTCCAAGGAGTCAAAAACTGAACATCTCAATCTCAGAGTATATTAGAATTGAAATTTTTTATTTATTAAAAAAAAACATCAAGGTTAGGCTGCTGATCAGTCACGCACTAACCCGGACAAACGCACACAGCAATGTCCTTAATTGGATCCATGTCACACATTGGCCTTAACTTCTGACCATTAATCTGGTCTCCCCGAAGTGACATCTGTTGACCATAATTTGATCTCCCCGAAGGGACATCTGTTTTAAAAACATTTCCAATTCTATGTCACACGCATTAGGTGTCGGAACAATCGACAACCTTTGTCAATCAACCAACTGGAAAACTCACGTTCCAGGACGACAACTCATAATTCGAAGAATCAACAGGAGAGCAATTTATATCATCAAGTATCGACAAGTTCGATACAATACAGAGGAATAGCCAACTAATCAAGATCTTTAATAAATACCGACAAGTTCTGTAATAAGTGGGGTGGAGAATATATAGAACAATACTTTGAATTCATAGCGACAAGATAGATATAAGTAATTGGAGACATAACATCATTAACTTGATTAAAGAAAGATTCGAACTTGGGCAACAATAAAAGATATAAAGTGCAACAAGATTATCAACAAGTAAAATTCTAAGTAGGTGCGGGGTATAATCAAGCTCAGCGCGTTTAATAAAATTTTTACGACACGTTGAATGGTTTGAGTCCACATAGGTGAATAAAGTAGATTAAAACAATTATTTGTAAGATAATTTCAGGGTGAGTAATAACGGTTCAGTTTATGGAAAACATTTTCGAAGAGGAAATCCATTGGTAAAAATATGCTAAAAGTCAAGAATTCTATTAACAGGTATTTATGGGGATTTAAAACTTGGATTCTCTCTATTTAGAAAATCCCTTAAACATTTTTCAATGAAAATAAAATAAAAGAAATGGCATTCCATCGAGGAATCCAATGACATACCATGGGTAAAGTATTTTATGGAAAAAGGTTATTGGTAAGATCCTTTGAAAATTTGGTATTTGAACTATGGGTGGGGAAACATAAACATTTTCACGCTAATTGAAGAAGTATATCATTTTCTAAACATACTTGATCAATCCGTACAACAAAGGAATTGAATTGCATCACTTGAATGATAAGTGAAGAGCAAGACACTTGCCTCCATTTACGGAGTTCCTGATTTTCACCTCGATCCTCAACTTAGTTTCAAGACAGCCTTTAGTTGCTAGCCTTTCATTTGGCCCTACCTCCCTTTCCTACTTCGTAACTCACCAGCTCTCACGTCAGTTTACCCGTCGGCTTTAATACTTGTCCTTCTATTCGTCCTTCAAATTATCCGTGCACTGTCCTTGGCCAGGTCTCCCATTCGAACCTTTACAAGGTCAATCACTATTTCAGTACTAATTCAAGCAAAACCTTATCGTTTGCTCTATTCTACCCATGCGCGTCCTATAACGCTTACATATACAATACATATAGACATATTCATTCATATTCACATAATAGTCTTACTATAATCAACTAAGTCACATAAGCACATCACATAACCATTTCAAAACAACACAACCACTTAATATTTAAAACCACAACATATTCTCGAAATAATCCACTGATACATATACTTAAACCCTTAGTAATCATAACACAACTTCAAGCATTGAAATTAAATAAGTTAAATAGGTTTTAAATAGATTTGCAGGGGATTTTTAGAAAATTTCGGCATGTAATATTCGTTTATCGGACTATCCACCTGTTTTTCAATTCAACAACTCAAGGAGTTTTAACTATATATTTACCAAAAATCAAGCTGCCTCAACTTGCAGCAACATAAAAGTGCACAAATAAAGAAAGTACCCACCCAGACATGCGGCACCTAGCACATAAGAAATTCTGCCTCGACATGCAGTAAACACATAATAATTTATATTAGCATTAACTACTACTTACGCTACATCAATAATCGTATCACTCACGCATTTTAATGATACACGTGACAATCAATTATTGATTTTCGTAAGCCCTAGGGAACAACCCCTAGCATTAACTATTACTTACGCTATATCAATGATCACATCACTCAAGTATATTAATTATACTCGTGATAATTAATCATTGATATTCGTAAGCCCAAGGAACTAGTTGAAGAGAATTACACAAGTCCTTAAATATTGAAACTTAAGACTTGTGATCTCATTACAACTCCTCGCAGATAAACACATAATAGAATGAATCTAACAATTAATCTTTGATAAATAACATATAACATTTTACAATTACTTAATCGACACCAATCTGACCACATACAATTCACCACCAAGAATTTGACAGGTATATCATTTAACAGATAATATGACTCGACTACTACATTTAGCACATATAAACCAATTACCATTAGCAAGGTCATATAAACTCCATCATTATACGACAAATAATAATCAATACTAACAATCATTTAGCCACTTATATCTTCACCCCCACTAGCTTGACAAGTATGAAATTCAACAAATACATCGACTTGACTTTTAATATTTAGCACAAGGTAACTATAACTTAGCCAACTCAAATAATTCTTAACATTTTATATTCGGCAATAACAATTAGCAATTAATGATTAACAAATAACAATACTAATCCGACATATTTCAGACTCACATCTTTCTCCACAATTATAACTAACTACCAACAATCATTAAACCCGGATATTTTCGAGTTCCCAAAATTATACTCCCGAAATTACAACTCTATTACTTAACAAGTTTCTAAATTTAAACTACTCACATTATGACTCTACTATTTATAAATTCTCAATTTGAATAACTCCAAAAATTAAAGTATTAAAACCAACAATCCCAATTTGGACTCCCGAAAAAATAATAACTAACATTTTCCAAAAAACTGGAATCCAACTTCGAAAATTAAGATTTAACTATAAATTCCGGAAGTCAACTCTAATGGCCTAACTTTGACCGGCTATAACTCACTCATTTTTAATCCGATTTACATGATTCACGAGTGTATTCCATGTATTTTCTCGCAAGGATTCCAAATATGTAATCAGTTTTCAAATCCGACATCAAGCAGCCATAACGAACAGATCCATCAGAATCCCTAATAACTTAAATAAACAAGTACATACATACAAACTACATGCATACATACATCTTGTATATATATATACACACAAACATTTTCCCATCAATTTCTCTCTCTACTACAAGTATACATATATATATATATATATATATATATATATATATATATATATATATATATGGAGTAAGGATCTAGGGAAAACCTCGTTTAATGGAAAACTAAGAAAACTAAATCGAAATATAGCATATATGGTATGCAAACTAATCGTTGGGAGATGAAGAAAAATGTGGTGAAATTAGATTTAAAAAAAATATCACCGATTGACGGGAAAAATCAAATTAAAAATGGAGGGGATTAGGTGTGATTCTGTGTGTGAGGATGTATTTGATTAGTGTGTGGGTGCCCCTGGCGGGGCCATTGATCTTAATACATCTAATGGCTAGGATTAGTACCTTAGTTTTCTTCAAAAAATAAGTTCTCTTTTGAGCACTTGCCTATATTATGTATATATATATATATATATATATATATATATATATATATATATATATATATATATATATATATATATATATATATATATATATATATATATGTATGTATGTATGTATATATACCTGCACAAACACAACACCAGCCATCTCCCTTCGTTGCCATAGCGACCCAGACCGGCCGAAATCAGGCCGCCATCACAACCCGACCCCCCGCTGCTACCTTCTCTCTGCAACCACACCCCCAACAGCGTCCCTTCGATTTTCCTTAGCTTTTTGTTTGAAATCCCCAACTCCAAATCAGCCATAGCAACCCCCAATTAGTAGCACCCTAATTCCCCTTTCAATTCTACCCGATTTTAAGCCCAAAAATTGGAAACCCTAATTTCTATTTCTCCCTCCCCCTTTTTTTCTCTCTCTCCCCGAGTGTTTCTTTCTTTTGGCTGAGAATAATCTGGAACATCAAGAAAGGGGCTGGGTTTTATGATTAAGAGAAAAAAAACAAACACTGAAATTTCACAATGCTAAAAATCATTTTAAAAGTCACTAAATAGCCTTTAATAATTCGAAATTAGCTAGAAATAAAGAGTATAAAATTATGAACACCCGCATATTTTTAAAATATTTTTAGGATCAAGAATGAATTAAATATGAATTTTACAAGTTTTGATCCTTTAAATGCAATAAAACTCTAAAAATTATTTTAAAATACAAAAACACCCGAATAAATTCACCCAACCATTTTAAAAACTAAATAATACCATAAAGATAATTTCACAAGAGATTTCATGATTTTTTTAATAACCCCGATAATTTTATAAAAATTTTAGAAGATAAAAAATGCATGATTTAAACATATTTAAATCCTAAAAAATACAAATAAAAATACACGGACTTTCACAGCACACACATATCATCATGTAAACAAATAAACACAACTTCACGCATATTCCACCTTTCCAACAATATTCACATAACAAAATTCATAATTTATATTTAAATAAATATTATAAATTCGCGATTTTCTAAGTCGTTATAACCTTCCCCCCTTAATAGGATTCTGTCCTCAGAATCAATCCTAAGGACACCAGTAACAGTTCTTCTTAAACATCTTACTTCCACTTCCCAGGTTGTATCTTCAATTCTAGGATTCCCTATATCATCTCATACATTAATAGGCTCATCTTGTGAGCCCTCAATTTCTGAGATAACCTTAAGCTTTGGTTTCCAAGTCTTATTTACTCTAGATGTTTATCGCACGTAAACGAATATCCTTTTTCCGGAAATCATTATGAATTTTCCGTGCAACGAACTATACTTCGCGTAAAAACTCATAATACCAAGCCAATCATTCTCAATAACGCAATCGCGTAATTTGCTTTGATTTACAACGGCCTACACCTGATATAACTTTCACGCTTTACGTATTACCACACGATTTCAAATAGAACTTCGAGAAAAGAATCTCAAGAAATCCTCCGATCGCTTCCACTCCACTTTTCAAGTACTATGCTGATCAAGAAGGGAATAATTAAGAAGTTTCTTTCTTTCTTTAGTCCTATACTTTTACCGAGTACCCAATCTGGAAACTTAACATCATTTTGTCCATTCTTAGTCGCATTCTCGCAATCGAATACTACAACCAAACACATACGTCCTTAGATGCACATCAAGCATAATTCAATTAGCAACTCGGTTCTCACTCTTATAAAATATTCTGGTTTGCTAAGTCTTTTGAAGTATAGCCTTGATTATTTGTAGTTCTTGAAAACTAATACACCCGTCACCTTGGCTGTAACTCCACTCAATACAAGAGCAAAATTGAAATAAGATCAATCTGTAATGCCAATTCTCCCGAGGTCACAACTTCACTCGATACTAATCTTGAAACCATTCTTTAATAATTCCCAACAAGCTCCCGCTTTTATCAACACGCATATTCAACTTAATACGCACCATCACTTATTGATATATCCTAAAACGAAATCTTCCTCAATTAAAACTTTGAGAAAAATAATATCAAGAAATTCCCCGATCATTCTTACTCCTCTTTCACGTGCAATGTTACTTGAGAAGGGAATAATCGGAAACTTCTATCCATCCTTCATCTCATTGTTTTACTGAGTACCTGATTAAAAAAAAAACTTAACCTCATATCATCTATTCCCAGTCGTATCTTTAATACCGAACCACACGATCAATTCTCACAACCTGGCATGCACGTCCACCACAACTCGATTTACGACTCATTTTTCACTTTCTAAAAATATTGGTTTGCTAAACATTTGAAAGAAATCTCGAATATTTTGTAGGTTTAAAACAAATCAAAAATCATTTTTTTGTCCACTGAAAATCCTTTTTGAAAACAAACATTTTTATTTTTTGAAAATCATTTTAAAACATTTAAAATAATGAAGTTTTAAATAAAAAGCTTTTGGAACTAAATATCTTTGAAAATATTTTATCCTTGACATTTACAGTCGTGAAAACTAATAAACTCCATAACCTTAGCTTCGACATAACTTCCTCCAATAAAAAAATACTTAACCAACTCGTTTTGTGACTTCACTATCCCGTATCCTCCGAAATCACTTTCGGATCACAATTTTATATGCTTGACGAGTCTTCAAGTTTGACTCTACATCTTACGTCTTCAACATTTGACACCACTCTCATTAACTACAAGAGCATGACATTCGAAATTCACACTAAAACTCTTATGCAAAATTTTCTTCCTTTTCTTGTAAACTCTTAAATCACTCTCGATTGATTTGCATACGCTTCCTGAATCTTCGATCATCTTGTTATGTGATCTACGATCATATTAAATTCTTCGTCCGAACGTCATTTGAAATCTTATTCATTGGAATATGCTTCTTATACAAAATAATTTCACTCCCTTGGTATAACTTCTTGATTTGCTTAATCGTTAAGACCTCTATGTCTCCTTCCAACCTCAAAACGCCGCCTTTATCTTTTGTCCTCACAATTTGCTCGTGCTTCGTTGATGGGAAATAAATCCAATCCTAAGTTATATTTAACTCCTTTTTATAGTCAGCACGATCCACTTTTTGCTAACTTCCTTCAAAATCGTCTTGAATATCTAGATTCTTAATAATTATAGAAGCAGTCTTATCACTCTCCTTCTAACAACAGTTTTGTGTGGTCTTGTCTGAAACATTTTCAGACAATGGTTCCGGAAAACTGTTGTCTAAATATGAAATCTGTGCAACACTACATTTTAAATACCGTTGTCTGACTTCATCTAATAGACAATGGTTTTTTGCTCGTTGTAAAAACTGGGATCAGACAATACTTTTTTTTCTTGAACACGGGAACCGTTGTCTGATCTTTTCGGGCAACTTTTTTTTTTGCAGAGTGTTGTCTGATCAGTGTTGTTTGATAGCAGATTTGGTTTAGTGTGATGGCTTGTTCTAAAGAAGCAATACCTAAAAGGGTTCTTGACCTACCGCCCCCCTCTTGTGCCAGTGCCCCACAGGAGCTGTTAAATGGAAGCCTAGTGTGCGGTAAGTCTGGGAAAAGAGTTTCTACACCTTCAGCAATATCGTTAAAGTAATGAAACTCATTTTCTCGCCTATAACCCACCACATAAAGCCTGCTAGTATCAATTGCCACAGTGATGGTATCTTCATTTGAATTAATAAGTTCAACTAGAATGAATCGTCGAGTGCTTGGCACAGAGTTCCTATCGACTAGCCTTGGTATCTCGAAAACAGGATCTAACTGATCGTCTGTCAAAATACGTCGCATGCCGCTGATCAGATCAAGGTACGTCTGCCTTGTTGTTGACAGTGTTTCAAATCTTTGGACGGGGTACGGATCAGGATCGGGAGCATATATATTTTTGCCAGGGGCGGGGCTGGGGTGCGCGGGGTGAGCGACCGCACAGGGCCCCAGAAATATAGGGCCCCAAAATTTTTTCCTCCTTATGTATATGTATATATATGTAGAGAGATTTTGAAATTTTGATAAAAAAAATTCAGGTTCTTCATAATTTTTATTTTGGCTCTTTCAAAAAAAAAAAATTGCAAGTTTAACTAGTAAAGTTGGAAAATATTTAGAGTAACAATATATAAAGGTAAATTAATTATTGTCTTGTTTAAATATATTACCATAAATTGAGTATTGATCATCTTGGAGAGTCGAACAGTTTCTCTAATTAATAGAACTAACGTCTTTATTTTTTAATGTATCTCTTTGCTGACAGCTCATATAAATGGAAGGCCAAATTTTAAGAACTCGCACAGGGCCCCAAATTTGTTTGCCCCGCCCCTGATTTTTGCCAGCAGTCAAGGCATCGGTGCTCAAACTACTCATTCCATTCATCATTAGCCATGCCGCAACAAGGCCAACATGAACTACCCACAACATTTTAGCCTGCCCAAAAAGATCAAAGTTAAAATAACTTAAATCAAAGTTTAACAAAATATATAAATTCATAGTGATACCGTTGAGAAGATTCTATTTCCTGCCGCACTTACTTTAGTCGGGCCAAGATAAATATATGATTCTGAGATTTCTTGTACTCTCGTTGCTTTTTTTTTTTCCCTCCCTTGAGGTCGGTATTTATAAAGTTTTTGAGCTCGATCGAAATTGGCGGTCCCAATTAGCAAAAAAAAAAAAATTAAAAAAATAAGGCGGTCCCGAATGTTTGTTTGTTTGTTTTTTTTTGTTTCCGTGAGTTGAAGTGATCGAAGGTATGCATGATACGATTGCAGTACGTAATAATCACTTCAAGTGCAAAATAACATACATTAAAGAAGTGCCCTTTTCCAAAAAAATACATACCAAATTAGAATAATAATATTTTTTCCCTATACAAAGTAATTACTCATATGAAATTCCAGTCGCTCTCTCTTCTCCTAAACAAAATCCTAAAAATTATATTGTTTAGGGATTATCATCAACCTTTTTGATTGGTGATAAATCTCTTTTATTGTTTTCATTCAATTTTCATTATTATTTAATAAATTTCGTTACTTGTCATTGTGAGAGTAGTTCTACCCGATAATTAAGTTTTTTTACTCATAATTTGGATTCGTTTATCTCTACTCGTGAGAATTTAGTTTTGTTATTTACTTTTATAAAAGCTTTGATGTATCTAATATTCAGGATTATAGATCAGCATGATTATTATAATAAAAAAAATTGGATAAGGGTCTACATGTTGTCGCAGTTATGGTCAACTTTTCAAATGCATTGACAATTCAGGTATACATTTTCTTCATTACTACATCAAATTGTTAGATTGTCTCTCAATGTATATTTCAGCGATATGAGTGACGAATTAATGCTCCACAGTGTAAGATCCATACAATGATTGTAGTTTTAATGAAGAAAATTTTGATTTGATTCTTATTACGTGTTTGTTAAGTATTGATTATTTTTGTAGATATCGTATAATTTATTATTAATAAACTAGCTTTTAAGCACGAATACACGTGCACGTTATAGATATTAATAAATTGTTGATGTTTACTAAATTTATTAGATGTATGATGAAGGGTTGAACTATACGATAGTAAACATTAGTAAAAAAAAATTATATAAGATGCTAATCTTTTTTCAGTTTATTTGAACTTTGTGTTTAGTTACTTTCATATTTGTACTATAAATTTAATATTTAAAATATGATATAAGTAATTGTTTATTAACTAACATGAATAATTATAATAAAACTTATTGTGTTATAAAATATGACATAATATGACTTTGGTTTGTATGTACTAAAATTTTTCTCATAAACGTATTTAATATCACTGTTCATATTATAATTTCAACAATACAATTACATGCATTTAATTTGAAATTTGAAAACAAAAACAAATATGTTATAGACATTTGAAAATTCTAATTCGTTATTTAAGTATTAAATGTTTAAATCTTCTATTTTGACCATACAATAATAATCACTATTTTTTTTATAAAACTCTCGTAGCACTAATATCACCAACTTGTCTTGCAATTTAAATTCATGTTAGCAAGTAATTTTTTTTTATTTTCTCAAAAATGTAAATCACTAAAAAAGATATCATAAACGTGTATGTACATGGTTGTAAAAATCGGTAATCGGTATAAATCGGTTGAGGTACCGATTTAAGATTAATCGGTAATCGGGGATTAATGGGAAGGATTAATCGGAGTATTAATCGGATATTATAATAATATTTAATATATTAGTCTAATTTACAATTAAACATATTATTTTAATTAAATTCATAGGATTAATCGAATTTCAAAAATCGAATCGGTTAGTTAACTTTCAGAGGATTAATCGGGGATTAATCGATTAAATCGGGGATTTTTAGAACCATAATGTATATATATATATATATATATATATATATATATATATATATATATATATATATATATATATATATATATATATATATATATATATATATGTGTTGAAGGTTGCTTTCACTCTTATGATTGCTCTTCAAGTTGGATAAACAACGACTAATTTCACCTTTCACTTGAAGAGTTTGAACCTTCAAATATTTATAATTTGATTCTCTACTCGTAACCTCCTCTATCTAATTGCCTAATCTCCATTCGAACGGACAATATTCTTCGATTATAATACGAGACCTTCTTAATTTAGGGGGTGGTATTGTATCATGAGTTTTAAATACTTTTAAAGACTTTAGAAGTTTAGGGGTATTCAATTAATACTTTTAAATACTCTTTAAAAGTAAGGGGGTATTGTATCAGGATTTTATAAAAGTCTTTAAAAGTTTAAGGTATTCAATTACAACTTTTAAAGAGTTGTTAAAAGTATCGTGTTATTCAAAAAGTCAATGACTTTTAATGAGAATGACTTTTAATGACTTTTAGCAAAAATTATAACTACATCCCTTGAAAAAAAAGTCATGAGCTTTTTGATAAGATTTGACATGACTTCTAATAATTGTTTCATTACTGTCAATAATTTCTTTAAAATTTCTACTGTCAATAATTTCAAACTTCTCTTTCTTCCTCTTCTTCCATCTCTTTTTCTTCCTCTTCTTGGTTTTCAATTTCCATATTTATATTCATTTTAGTAAACAATATTATTGAGGGTGCGATCTTTTGCAATTTTGTAAAACTAGATCATCTTTTGCAATTTTGTAAAACTAGATCATAACACACAAAGTAAAATAAGAATCCTTCAAACGTCATAGTAATTCATGGGCTTCTAAAAATTTTGTGCTTGCATAAATTTACATAAAACATCAATAAAATAGCTTTGCATCATAAAAATATTGATGGCTAATGACATAGTTCTGCATCATCATTAGCTATGAATAGTGATAAATATATAATTCTCAGATAAAAATATGCAACAAATACTCAATTTAACAAGAAATATACCTTGTACTCAATTTTTTGGTGGCCGGATTAATCAGAGAACACACAATTGAAATTGTATTGCAACGAAAAAAGGTTAAAGGATTTCATAGCATAGGCTAATATATGATCTTTGTAGTTAGTCTAGTAAACCACAAAATCTATCTATGAAAATTTTTAGAAGTCATTTCATTAGGAGTCATCAAAAGTATTTCGAAATTTTAATGACTCAACAATAATCATTAAAAGTCGTTAAAAGTCTATAAAATCCATAAAAATCATTACCCCAAAAATTGTCATTAAAAGTCATAATACAATACCACCCCCTTAATTCATAGGAATCCCTATGCACTTTTTCTGTACAATCTATTTTAGACTTTAACTTTGACACACCTTTTTTTAAAGCCATTTCATCACCACTAAATATAAACGAATTAAATCACCACTAAATATAAACGAACTAAAAGTTTATACCACCATAAATAATCGTGTATCAACGACGATAAATTATATTCTATATATAATTAATGTAAGGGAGTTTTTATGATACGATTTAGTTGTTCGGGATAAATTTGTCATTTAAAAAAATATTATATTTTATATTCTTAAATAAGACTAAACAAAAATTAAAAATATTTTTAAATTGTACACCTTATTTCAAAATTTATGAATAGAATTTTTAGATATCATCTAATTGATGTAAGGGAGTCTCTGATTTGACGATGTGTCATTTAAGATGTATTAACAATAATTATATTTTTAAATAATATTAAGTAGAAATTAAAAATATTGTTAAATTGTACACCTTATTTCAAAAATTATGAATAGGATTTATAGGTTTTAATTTGAATTTTTTCAAAGAAAAATCAAAATTAAATATATAGAGTATAATAAACTTATTAAGTGAAAAAAATATAAAAAATAGTAACATTTATTAATTTTTAAATTGGAAAAATTTGAAATATCAGGTAAAAAATATAATAACAATTATAATAACAAAATAAATGTTAATAAAATAAATGTAATTAATTTAGTGAAATTTGCAAACATTATTTTACTATTCTCTTAAAAACAATTATAAAAATAAAAATTTTATATTAAAAATTCACAAATTATAATTATAAAGTATCCATACATTACACGGGTATAAAGTTAGTATACGTAAACAGCATGTAAAAGCAAAATTACAAAACGATGGACAAAAGCATTTACATACAACCCTCACAACTCACAAGTCACAAAAAAAAAAAAAACTACTTAGAGAAAGGATGATCCAAAAAATGTTAAAGTAAAAACAAACTAATTTAGAAATAAAACAAAAAATGACAATGTGTTTCACGATGCGGATAACGAGATGTCTGAAATTGTGTTTCACAGTATGCATTTCACATCTGAATGTGGGGCAGGTGAGGAGTATCATCATTCATCAGTTAATCACTACATAATAATAAAAAATTTATGTGTACAGTTTTTTTTAAAGAAATTGATTAAAACAAAAAATGACAGTCTTGTATACGTTCTGGAAAACGCGATGTGGGCATCAGTTGATCACTATGGCTGACCCCACCGACCTGTCTCTGGTATTTTCTTGTATGGTACTGTAGTAAGATTGAGGCAATTGCGTGTCAATTTGGCAAATGTGACGATAAACTTATAAATATTTTATTTTAGAAAAAATTTCATATTTACATACTTTTTTAGAAAAAAAAATGTGTATAGGAAGTTTAATATTCGTTTTCTTGCAAAAATAAATTAATTATTTCAGGAAAATACAAATTTCTTAATTTTTTTTCAGAATAAGTAACTTATTTCTAAAAAAATAAGATTTTCCAAATGAGCCCGCATGTACCGTTTTCATCTTATGTATAGATTGTTATACGTATCACATATTCATCGTATGTGTTACGCCAGATTTTTAGCATGTCTAATAATCTCCCAAATTTCTAATATTATTAATTATTAATTCAGATTAATAAAAATAATTTAATCGCTAAGTTTTATCCTCTCCCTGAAACGAGGAAAGAATCAATCTCAATCAATCAATAACGGAAAATATCTTCAAACGATATTCTTCAAATCAGGAAGATATCGCAACGACAAGATTAAATCAGTAATTACCCAGATTAACGAAGTTTATCCCTAAAGTCTCTAAGGGATAGACACAAATCAATTTCACAGAACTGCGTTGGCTTGATCCTTATAAATATAAGGTACGCAGGCATCTTGGAAAGGGATCCGATACACGAGACAAATCGAGACACCTCTCAAGTCCAGCCCCAAACATCCAAATCCCAAATCCCCTATTTTAATAATTCATTATTCCAGCAACATCCGAAATCTGTTATCACCAAATTCCTCCGTTAACAATTGGCGCTAGAAGGAGGGCATATATTTTTTGATTGTGGAGGACAATCAATTCATACGCATGGGGGATTACTATGGATCTGGAGCTGCTTTAATGGAAGAGTTAAGCGGTGGAGGCGGCGGCTCTATTCCAAATTAAGACAAGTTTTCTTATGATTTTGTCCATACAAATCTGTTATCTTATAAAATTCCTCCGTTGTTAAGCCAGATTTTTGGCATGTCTAATAATCTCCCAAATTTCCAATATTATTAATTATTAATTCAGATTAATAATTATAACTTAATCGCTAAGTTTTATCATCTCCCTGAAACGAGGAAAGAATCAATCTCAATCAATCAATAACGGAAAATATCTTCAAACGATATTCTTCAAATCAGGAAGATATCACAATGACAAGATTAAATCAGATAAAATCAGTAATTACCCAGATTAACGAAGTTTATCCCTAAAGTCTCTAAGGGATAGACACAAATCAATTTCACAGAACTACGTTGGTTTGATCCTTATAAATATAAGGTACGCAGGCATCTTGGAAAGGGATCCGATACACGAGACAAATCTAGACACCTCTCAAGTCCAGCCCCAAACATCCAAATCCCAAATCCCCTATTTTCATAATTCATTATTCCAGCAACCTCCGAAATCTGTTATCACCAAATTCCTCCGTTAACAATATGTAATTAGAGGCTTGAGTTTGATAATTAAGATACTTATATTAAATTAGTCTAAAAATGGATACAATAGGCTCAAGTTTTAACTTTAGGAAATTTAATTTATTACTTGGAAATATAAGTTATAACAAATAAAAATAAGTTGTACTTAATTAGCAAAAAGAAAAAGGCTTAAGAGTACAGCCTTTATAATTTATTCTTGTCTACTAAGCCGATTAGAAAAAAATTAGGGGATAAGGTTAATTCATAGATTTGAGCCAAGATTTTCTTTTTCTGTTTTGTGAAATTCAAATAAAATTTGTCAAAGTTTCAAACAAAATTTGTTACCTAAAAAATTACTAAAATTTAAACATATTCATCAAATCCTTTATTACAAAGTAAATCTTGTAAATCTTTGAATTTATTAGTATGATACTTATGGTGCTTGAAACAATTTACAATTGGGTGAAAAATGAGAAAGATACCGCATTGATTAAAGATGGAGATGTATTTTCTAGTTAATACAGCTATTGCTCAGGTTGTAATAGATCTACTGCCTCTTTTATTTTACTTTGCACTAGTATGATTTTTTTTATTTTTTCAAAAGCAAAACATAATTTTATTACTTCAAAACCGCCTCATACATCAGAGTCTCCAACATAAACGATGGAGGAGACTGAAAAACATTGTGGCAATCCACCATACAAGGTGCCTTAGCTAACAGATGAGCACACTTGTTGACCTGCCTTTTAGCGAAAGAAATTGCAACACCAGGTCTAGCATCTAGAATAGAACGACATTCGATTGGTACATCTCCCACTTCCAGATTGTAATCGACTCCCTTCCTCAAAGCATTTACAGTAAGTAATGAATCCGTTTCAATATCCACATTGATCATCTCCAACGAATCTGCAACGACTGGATCCAATTAATGGCTTCAAACACTCCTCTTACTTCAGCTTCAAACACTGGTATCTCTCCTGCACACCGAAGGTTCTTCGCCTGAATGAACTCTCCATGATGATTCCGAAGGACCATGCCTATAGGGAACGACTGAGCTCCCGGCACCAGAGTTGCATCTACATTGACTTTGAATCTACCTTCATTAGGAGCCACCCATTTAATTTCACATGTTCGACACTGTTGAACATTATTCCCACCTGACCCCTTATCTCCCTTTCTTCCTCTCTGCCACTGAGTTATCTGATTATTGCTCCATTGCACTGCAATCGTGGGAGTTAGCACTTTATGTTCCCAGACCTTAAGGTTTTTATCACCCCATATACCCCACATAATCGTAGCTATCTACTCATTAACTCCCTTCGACTTTGTTGCTAACCTCTCAAGAACCCAGTCTGGAACTGACTCAACTAACGACAAATCAAAAGAAAGGCCCATTAACCTCCAACACTCTTTTGCAAAATTGCATTCCAGAAATATATATATGTCGCAGATGCTCCACATTAGTCTCACACATTGGACATATAATTGGAGTCTGCACTCCTCGACCTCTTAATAACACACGAATTGGAACATTATTTCTGAATATCCTCAACACGAAAATCTTGAATTTCTGAGGAACATCCAGTCCCCACAGCCCTCTCCAACCTTTCTCATGATTAACCCTTCGACATGTACTGAAATTCGAATGCCAAAATTTGTAACCTGACTTAACACTATATTTGCCATCAACTGCAAGAGACCATGAGATGCGATCACAGACCTGACTCCTTGGGATAGGTGTTGTTGAGTATTGAATACGGTAAAAGAATACAGAGGGGGGGGGGGTGAATGGATTCTTGAACTTTTCTTTGATTGAGTCTATGTAGCAGATAAGTGCCTGTGTGTGTAGAAGTGAAGGTGCGGATAAATAAATAACACAAGACACAATATCACTTTAATCTAATGTATTATTAGATAAAGGTTGCTACAATCTGTGAATACAAATGGTAGTATTCTCAGCTTCGTTTTTCTCAGAGAGATATGGCTTATAGTGTATGAAAAACTTGACTTACAAAAAGTTACTAAGTTATGAAGTGAGGCTGTGTCCTTATAGAACATGGATACAGCCTACTTACTGCAAATAAGGTAGCTAAACAAATTACTTTCTAGTCTGTCTATCCTTTTTGAGTAAGTGTCCAAACGGTTACAGATTTGACTTTGCAAAGCCTGTTTAGATCCACTTCTTTAGCTCCTTGTCTCTTCTATATCTCTCCAAGCTTCCTTGTAGGCTTTCCAGAGCACGTTACAGATTGTGGTCCATAAAGTGCATTGGCTTGTTGCAGGTTTCTGACTTGTACAATTCCTTCAGTATTTTGTCTCCAAGAATGTATTCGAGAAGTGACTAAGTAAGTGATTCGAGAACTAGAATTGACTTGATCGATAACTCTGAGTTCTCGAATACTGTTATAATGACATATCGAACCACTTCTCGAATAGCTCTTTTCCATCAGGATTCCTTGAGTTGTCGAATAGAACATTTGACTTATCGAATCCTCGAGTTGTCGAATAGCTTTCTGAGTCCTTGAGATATCGAATGGAACTTTGACTTGTTGACTCTTTGAGAACTCGAATACCATCTTGACTTGTTGACTTCTTGAGTTCTCGAATAGAGTAGTAGACATATCGAATCCCTGAGATATCGAATGAGATATCGAACAGTGTATTCAGAGATATCGAATAGTGTCTTGAGATATCGAATCCCTGACTTCTCGAATGCTGGACTTCTCGAATAGACAAATATACTTCTCGAATTGGTACTTAGGCAAATTCTTCATTTCTTCAAATCCCAACTGTGATTATTTGACAGTCTTTAACTCCTTGCTTGAGGCATGAACCTTGGAACTTCTTTCAAGCATTATTCTAGACTCTATTTGTACAATTACACAACTAGGATTTGATGCCTACTACAAGTACAATACAAACAGAAACTCTACAACTAGAGGTTCCCTCAGTTAAGAGGTCATGTAAGTAATGCAAAGCATTACAAACAATTAGGCTTGTTATTAGATGTGTACAGGCATGCCTCTGTAACTAACAATCTCCCCCAAATTGTGAGTGAGACCCTTAGTCACAATTTCATGTCTGATAACAAGCCTAACATACATAAAGATAAAACTTTAAAAGTACAGGTATGTATTTTGATTGAACACATAAATGAAATTACAAGATAAATACTCTTACAGTATGATGAGGTACTAGCCATTTTCTTTTGATTGCATCTCCATTGCTTTGGCTTGTAGATCATCATATGCTTTCTGTTTCCTTTCTTTCTCCTTTCTTGCAATCTCATCTATTGCTCTCATGATTTCTGTCATAGCATCCAATTCTTCAATCATAATAGAGTTTTTGAAATCTTCAAGCACTGGCTTCAGAATGTTGGCAGGATAGTGACTGAGTAGGTCCATTCTTATATTGACATTGTCTCCATTTCTTCTCCTATACTTCACCACATAGGGATCAAACTGAACTCTACACAATCCCTTTGCCCTTAGCTTTTCTGCTTCAATCTCCAGTCTATCAATTTCTTTCTCCCTTTCTAACCATTTCTCATAGCAGCCCTTTCTTATCTTCTCAGCATAATCTTTCTTCATTTTCCCAAAGTCAATCAATTCCAGCTTCCATACTTTCTCCACCTTGTCTTTAGAATTCAGCAATGCAATGATTCTTTCTATCTCATACAATTTACCCCAATGTTGACAACCCCCTTGTTTGAATTTCATTTCTTTCCCATCAGTGTACTTGATTTCAAGGTGGTCATCCACAATTGCAGCATAGCATATCTTTTGAGCTCTTAGAAATTGCAGTTGCTCTTCATCAAAGTCTTCATCAAGTGGCTGGAGTTTCAATCCTGGAATGATTGTTAGGGCTCTAGATTTGGATAGCTTCACTCTTCTTGCAACATGTTTAAATTTCATCCTCTTGACATGATTGCTTGGCAGAAATCTTTGACCTTTGTTGGTAGACCATAGTAGTATTCCATTAGCAGATTGCTTTCTGAAACATACACATGGTTTCTTGACTTGAATCTTCTTCTCTTCTTGAGGTGGTAAGACAGTTGCAGAAGCCACAGATGTAGATTTTGCTAGGTCACTACTAACAGTATTCACCCTAGACTTAGAGTCTTGTGTTGTGGTGAGGTTACTGCTAGCAGTGCCTAAGGCTTGCTGTCTCCCACTCTTTCTCTCATATGTTTTACCTTGGTCATCATCATCCTTTTTATCCTTGTCTCCCTTTTTCTTCTTGTCTTCATCACCCTTATCTCTCCTGTGATGTCTTCTCCTCCCATCACCTTTGTCTTCAGAATCATCATCCTTATTTCTCCTAGGTTGAGCCATCTCTGGAATTTCACCAGTTGCAATATAGGTTCTGAGGATGTGCAGTGCCTCAGTTTCTTCAGCATTTCTGGCTCCAACCTTTTTCTGTAATTGATCAATGATAGCAATGATCAGTCTGTGATTTCTAGTGGTGAGATCATGGGAAATGACCAATTGCTTGAAATCTTCAATTCTGGTGCCAGACTGATAAATGATTGTCCATGGCTTCTTGATCACTTCTGGTAGCCTTGAAGGTTGACCATTCCTCAAATCATCAAACAGACTTTTGCTGTTCTCATTCCTCTTCTGAATGAGCTCAAGTATGGCATCTATCTCTGAGTGTTTTAGGTCTTGTAGAGTCTGGTATGTTAGATGCCATATCTTTAATTTGGAAACCATCACTATCTCCTTGACCCATAGATTGTTGACTTTCTTGGGGATGACAGTGATGTAGTCAATCTGCTTCTTCACCTCCCTCAGATAAAACTGAGTGTCACCAACCTGTTCCCTTATGGCTTTCAGAAACTCCAAGAAGGCTTTATCATGATAAATATCTGAGTTGGCAACTTCTTGCAGCTTGGCCTCAGTAACAACTTTGACTTCTACAGGCTTGGCACTCTCAGATATAGAGGTTGGAGGTTTGTCAGATGGCATACTCCCTGCAACCACTGTGGTAGTTATGGATTGCTTTTGTCCTCCAGGAGTAGTGATGTGCACAGTTGGTAGAGTGACAACTGGCAAGGTAGATGGAGGCTCATCCACTTTGGATTTTCCTTTGCCAGGCACATTTGCTAGAGACTTTGAAGCCCTTTGTTGACCACCCTCTTTTATTATTATGCCTTTCTCCCCCTTTGTATTTGAGTTCCTTGCCTTCTTCTCCCCCTTAGGCTTGTTGTCAGGCACAGAGGCTGTAGAAATGTCCTTTGGGATTGAAGATTCATCAGGTAGAGGGAGACCCATATGCTTCATCATTGCAGCTAACATGGATTGTTGATGCAGAAGGACATCAGCTGTGGTGGATGCTTGAGTGTCCAACTGATCATTTAGCAGTGCAACCTTTTCTGTAAGATGAGCATTGGACTTGGTAAGAGTAGCTACCTCCTGTTCAAGAGTGTTCACCTTAGTGAATAACTCATTGGCCTTGAAACCAGATAAAGATTGATCATGCAGCCTCTTCACTTCATATTTAGACAGTTCATGCACAGGGACATCAGTCACTAGCCTATCTCCATAAAGATTCTTTAACATTGTCCTCAGCATGGCATTGGCATCTGTAGTCTGGTCAGATAGATTTTGAAATTAATGCCCCAGACCTGTGACAGTATCCTTTAGCAGAGCTAGCCCATTATCCATCTGGGTGCAGGTAGAGTTGCAGTGTTTGATGTCCTTGAACACACTATCTAGCTGAGGGAATTTAGCATCAAAGGCCCTCTTGACTTCTGCTACTGAAGTGGCTGTCTTGTCACACACCCTGTTGACTTCAGTTTTGACTCCCTTGCCAAGATAGTGTGCAGCCTTGAGGAAACCCTTGTATGAATCATTTACAGCTTCATACACTTCACCAGGTGACAGGGATTTTGCATTGGAGCCCAGTGAAGTGATGTATTCCTCCCTGAGATACTGAAGTTCTTCATCGAGAGTAATATCATATTTTCCTTGCAACCAGGCATCTATGTTGCCATCTCTCTCAGCATCATCAATGATCTTTGACTTCTGCACTTCCACATCATCCCTATGGCATAACAGAATAGCCTCATAGTCTGGATTAGGCATGTCTGCAGTGAGAAGGTTCTGAGCAATCTTTGTGAACTCAGGAATCTGATCCACAATTAAGCTTTGAAGTGCTTCAACCGTCAATTGTTGTGGAACAGACCCTGATCCTGAAGCACTGTCATGTTGCACAGGCTTCAGCCATTTTGACATGAAGTCAGAGCTAGAGCTAGGCAAGCTAGACTCCTCAGTTACAGATGCAACTTCTGTAACCGGATGGATTGACTCTACTACTGGTGTCACCACAGAGGTGGGATGAATTACACCAGCAGTTGACATAGGCACAGAGTCTCTAGTAAAAACTAGTGGAACCTCTGTGTTTGTGATGGTGTCATTAGGAGATGCCTCAGCATGCATTCCCTCACCATCTAAATGTGGGTTCTGAGTGGTGAACAAAGTGTCATGCACTAAGTCACTTGAAATTATTGGCTCATCAAGAGAAAAGAATTCTTGATGATCAATACCTTGCATCTCAGTTGCCTGAGTTGCAGGTTCCAAAGAAATTTCAGAGTTAGATTCTGGAAGAGAAGTGTGTTTAAGAGTAGATTTTGGCAACTCCCCCTGAGAGATAGAGGGAGTTTCAAATGTGATGTGCTCTCCACTCAGTGTTGTGCCAGCCTTATCACTCCCATGTGCTGACTCTATACAAGAAGGTGCATTGGGGAGGATGCGTGATTCTATAGGTGCACCCTGTTGAGAGGATACACCTAGTGAGCTGTGTGCCCCTGATTTTACAACTTCAGCCATTTGTGTGACTGAAGAGGTGGTCTTAATTTTCTTCTTCTTTGTCCTGTGTAAGGGTAACTCAGTTTCCTCACTTCCTAGACCTAATTCAACAGCTAATGCTGCTTCAGACAAGATATTCAATGGTGCAGACATTACTTCCTTTCTCTTCTTTTTACTAACATCACCCTTTTGAGAGGATGATGCAGTTGGCTCAGTATGTGGTAGAGTGTTTGGTTGAGAGGGTTGGTTAGCAGGCCCTGGGTTAGCATTTTGTTCTACTTGCTTGGGCTGTGCTAACTTAGATTTTGCATCAAATGTTGGCATGTGGTGGGGATAAGTCCTAAACAAACTCTCCATATGGGGAGTTATGTTCAGTCTTACATCCACATCATTCCTAGTCTCCAAATTACCAAAAATGAGTTTGGTCATGGACTTAGGATAGCCTATTTTATTTTTATCAATCCTAGGCAATTCAATCAATGAAGCATTTTTATAATTAAGTACAGATTGAATAAAGCGAGGGAAGAAAATATCAGTACCTCTCTTGGTTGTGTTCTTACCAAGTCTTCCATATAATTCTTGGAGTATGATTTGGCCAACATCAATCTTCTTCCCATGGGCCAAAGCATATCCAATTTGCTGCACAGGTGCACTGATTTGATCAAAGCTTGATTTCCTGGCAGTGAAGACTTGGAGAAGAGTTGCAAACACATAACTCCACTCCTTTCTCAGATTCTTTCTGTTTAGCTTTCCAAGGTTAATCCCATCTGAGTAGTTTATGAACTCAAAGAATTCCTCCAACTCTGCATTAGTGGCCATTCTGTCAAATGACTCTTGTTGTAGGCCTAGTGCTTGGTTCATGTCTGCAGTAGTGATAGTGATTTCCTTATCTTGAACCTTGCAGTAGATGACATATGAAGTAATTGCGTTTTCCAGGGCTACAACCTCCACAATAGCAGTACTCCCACTACAAGAAAAGGGTCAATAGACATCAGTTTATGGCCGATGTCTATGTTATTTTGCATGTGATGTCTAGGTCGGAGATGTCTATTCTAGACATCGGTCAGAAACTGATGTCTGTGCTAACATAGACATCGGTATTTCCTTCAATACACATCAGTTGTTCTACAAAATAGTTTACATATAATTAATTTTATAAACAACTTGCATGCCTTATATTCTAGAAAACATATAATATACTAAGTTATTTTTAACATACACATCACTTCCTTTCTTTGGAAAAGATGTCTATAGTTATCTTAGACATCATCCTAGACTGATGTCTAATGTTCTTATAAACATCAGTTTCTTTTATAAAAAAGCGATGTGTATAGTTATCTTTCATATCACTGTTATCTTTCATACACATCATTCTTTTGACAAAGAATTGATGTTGTATTCTAGGTTAGACATCAAGTTTTTAGTCCAAAGGTGTTGTCTGTTGTTTAGAATCAGTTTCCTACACTGTTTATACACTAAAATAGCCAAAACTTAAATTATGCACAAAATAATAACCAAAATTACTAAATTTATCATTGAAAGAATAATTCCAGAATACTTGCATCATTAGCAAAATCAAAATGGCTTACAATATTTGAGTCTATATATACCAAATTGTCACTACATAAATTCGCAAAAGAAAACAGCAAACACCAAACTAGCTACGTTATCGGTTTTCCAAACTAGCATGTTCTGTAGATCCACAAACTGTAAGACCCTGAGGTTCAAGACGAATTACTGCAATTATCTGCAAAGATGAAAGTAATGGTTAGATTATACAAATTAACTAAAGCTCAAGTTCATAGTACTTGAGCTGAGTACTCAGACATAAGGTACATAAACTTGATTACAAGAGGGTGAAGTTTCTGTTTTCGACATAAAAGATCAGACACAGATCCCACACAACACAATCATGTCCTGTCGTGAGCAAAACTGGAGACTCTGGGTTCCAGTTTTTATTTCTGTTATGTTCTGGTTCTTATTTCCCTTAAGGCTTCAAAGTTAGTATATTAATTTGCCCAACCTTAATACAAAAGAAAGCAGAATAGTTAAAACATGCGCAGAATATTGACATGAGCATTGTCACAGCCTCTCCAACAGTCAAGAAAAGAGAATCTGGTTTCATTAGATCACGGGTGTCATCAGACCGCTGCAATTTTTCCATCACCTCGCCTATTGGATTCACCAATATAAGCTATAGCCCCCAAAAAAACAAAAATGGCATGATCAAATACTGCAAAAGTTACAGGGGGAGATGTTTTGTCTAAAGAACAGGGGCAAAAAAAACTTATGACGTATCTCGAGGCTTTTCTTGTCTAATACCCTCCTCAAATACTTGAAGAAAGCGACTCCACTGGTATCAATATCACTTGCAGCTGTAAATAAACATATCAGATCAATATGTTGTAATAAGATTTATGTATCATAGAAAATTTTCTAGAAATTAAAGTTTATTTTGAAGACCAGGGAGAAAAATGGTGGCTTGCAGCAATAAATCACAGCAATTGATTTATTAAGTTTCGACGTCAGGTTTGAAAAATGAACTTACCAGACAAATCTAATATCACAAATCCGAGTTCAGAATATTTTTGAGTTCCTTCTTCTGCTTCACCCAACAGTCAATGTCTACGATACTCACCTTTTTAATGCTCTATGAATAGGAAATATCACATTAGTATTTTAATAAATGCTGCCATAGTAGTGAATAAGAGGATTCTCAGCAGATAAATTCAATAAGACCTACGTATCGAGTTAAATATGACTATTGGGCATTATACAGTCACTGACCTATCCCAAATCAAAAAAGGGTCTGAAATAGGTAGACCTTTCAAATGGATCAAAACCTGCAAACTGGCATGGAACATAGGTTCAAACTACTTAAGGATACAAAACACGTACAGGAGTAACAAGTCTATATAATTATACCCTGTACATGACTTCAATTCCATAATCCTGTCGGGGTTGATCATTGAACATCAGGGCATCTAGCTGATGCCCAATAGCTTCTTCTATACTAAACTATAAAAAGATATTAAAGTAAAATACCACTATACAAAAGTGTGTCTAAAATAAACCACATAGTAAGAGAGTTTACACTTAATCTTGGACCAAATGGTCTCTTTCTGCAGTGACTCATTTTTCGTATAGATAGTTGCAGCACCACATAAAAAAAAAATAATGTGCATACACTGAAAAACTATGAGGTTGGAAGTTAGATACGGATTTTTTGCTTGGAGGGAGTCAAGTGCGTCACTTTATACAAAAAAAAGATATGATCGACCTGATTTTTAATAACACTGGAGAATAAGTTTGTAACTAGAAACCAAAATAATATTGAAAAAGTATTATATAAGTAAAAGATGAAATGAAGCACAAAGAAAAAATAAGAAGAGAAATACTTCCACTTTGAGCTGATCCGCTTCCATGATGTAGTGTTCCACTTCACAATACTTCCACCTTTACCTAAGCAAGAGAAAAACCAACCAGTGAACTACGCCTGTATTATGTTATCAATCAATATCAAGACAGCAAGATGTATAAACACACACACGGACATTTATACAAAAATATAAATTCCCATCAGATGGATCAGTAGTCTCTTGAACCAGTCCAATCGAAGACTATCAGCTCCACAAAAACCAAAAACCAAAAACCAAATACTTATAGATTCGTATCTCAAAACATAATGGAATTTCCTAAAGTATATTTTGTATAGCAGATATTATCAGATGTTTCTGAGTATTATTCTCTCCAAGTTTCATTTTTATAACGTGACTGTTTGATGTATCAATCTCATTTCTCGTACATGATTTTAGCCGGTTCCAACATACCAAAATACGTATATAAGTTTTCTCGACTCAATAATTAAACTGGATTACAGTTAACAGGTAAAAACTATCCAATGAATAAGATTGGCAAGAAATAGTTGACAAAGTGATGATTGATGACAAAAATAGAAGAGAAGTACCTGAGGGATTATGTTTTTCTCCATTACATCCTGAAAAAGCAGCGGTGGTGGTAAATCCAATCCCAGCATTAAAAATGGCATCCTGCTAGTCTCGGTGACAACATTTGCACCTTCAGTTCTCACAACCTCCAGTTCTCCCTAAAAACCCAATTCCAACTCCTTATGCATTTGTAAAAAGGGTAAGTAATTTAATATATGTCCATGCAGACAAGATATGAAAAGCAAACCTGAAAACACTCATGAATGATGCTGTGCTTTCTCTTTGAAGACTTGAGTTTTTCATGAAGCCTGTTCAGAAGCCATGACATAAACTCTACTGGGTCAGACTGAGAACCTATTTTGAAACGTTTATTACTTGCTTTCATAACCGCCTGTAGAAACTCATGTGGACTCACCTGTACAAATGTGTAACAATAATTAAACACATAATTGCTAAGGAAACAATAAGAATAACTAAAATGTATAGACAGGAACATCAAACCTGTCCTTTAAAGTTCTTAGAAATCAACAATTTACAAGAGGCCATGCAACACAAATAATGTACTTATACACACTTACAATGCAAAATATTTCAATTTTCATGCACTATGGACTCAGATGCCAATATAATAGAACTTTAGTAAAAGATCTGTCTCCTTGATCCTTTGCAACTAGAGCTACTAGCACAAACTTATTTAAAAAATTCTTTTAAACCATTTTAAACAAAGACACCATTTGATATTAACAATTATATATCCGCTGATATATTCAGGATAAGATGGGCAACCAAGAATAATTCATTTGTGAAGTGATTTATATTGTCTCAGCAAAGTCTAAAAAAAGTTAAAAAGTACATTGGTAGTACAGAATATATTTGTCATTTAAGGTTATATATAAGGATGATATTATCACCTGCACTAGATTCTGAGCGCCTGTAGTCTGGTGTTGATAATTGTTAAGTACCAAGGCAATTATACAAACCAAATGCGTCAAATTGTAGAACACTCCTAACCGCATACTGGAATAAGTTACACACTTGTCCAAAGCCCCAATTTTACCTCGAACTAAAAGCCCCAATTGAAGTCCGTGAAGAAAAAGCCCCAATCGAAGCCCTAATTGAAAATAAAAACACAAGAATGAAGAAGAGCAAAATCAAATAAGTAATAAAGAACATAATCAAAATAGTTTACCAATTAATTAAACCAAGCCATGGAAGCCCCAAATTATCACCTACAAATCAAAAAATAAAATGATACATCGAACTGAGATTGAGAGAGAACGAGAGAGATGAGAGATTTGAGAGAGAACGAGAGAGAGGGAGAGAGAGAGAGATGGGAGATTTGAGAGAGGATGAGATTTGAGATGGGAGCTAGAGATATTCAGTCGTGCGAGAGAGAAAGAGTCGAGAGAGAGAGAGAGAGAGTGGAGAGATGAGACAGAGAGATTTTGTTTATTTAGTTTTTAATTTGTTTAATTTGTGTGAAGGGGTACAATAATTGTGTAGGCGGGGAGAATATTTTGTTAATGGGGGGAAATTTTGACTTAGTGGGTGAAAATTTCGTTAAGGGGGAAACAAAAATGAAGGGCGCGCGTTTTCATTTTTTAAAGGCTGAATTTGGACATCAGTTTTAAAAACAGTGATGTCTACGAAAAGCACAGACATCAGTTTAATTTGGGGTGATGTTATTACATATTTTAACATCAGTGGCATTTACGACTGATGTCTAAAGCGTGATGTCTATTGAACTTTTTCTTGTAGTGTCCAGAATTGTTCCAGAATATCTAGATATAGAGTTGGGTTGGCAGAGAGTGCATCCTTGATATATGACTCAGCCATCCATTTCACAAAGCACTTGAAATTGGCATTGGGTGCTTCAACATCACTAGTGAGAGCGATGAAGTTGGTGTTAAACTTTACTGTTGCCATTTGTGAAGAAGAGAGGAAAGAAATTGAAGGTTGAAGAAGAAATTTGGCTTTTCGTAGCTAGGGTTTCAGGGGTTTAGAGAGTGTAGATGCTTGAGAAATCGAATGAAATGAATCGAATAGATGTGAAATTGTATAAGTATGAAGTACTTGAATTGTCGATTAGCAGAGAGTTTTGTATCGACAAGTCAGGCATTCGAGAAGTAGGAAACAACTATTCGAGAAGTCAAGAATGGCTTAATCGATAACTCAAGCAGGTAGAAACTCACAGCTGGCAGTTATCTAACTCAGAAATAATTCTAAATTAAATAATATGTGTTTTTATGAGTGAATTAAACTTTTAGACAAAAGTCCAAAATCGGTTAAAATTCAGCGAGAATTCAGCCTTTTCAAATGATTCGAGAACTCAGATATAGTGTTCGAGAACTCAGTCATTCGAGAACTCAGTTACTATATTCGAGAAGTCAAGAATTCCTCTATTCGATATCTCAGAAAGACTCTATTCGAGGAGTACTCTAATGAGACTTATTAGAGATGTCGAATAGTGAATCATTCGAGAAGTCTGACTTATCGAACTATACCCATCACTCATAAAAATTTGATTTTCACTATCTTTTAAAAATTTACCAGACATATTCATTGAAAAATATCCTAGCAAATTAAATAGTGATTTTCTCAAAATTTCATAGAAATTTTAAGTTAATAAAAATATGATTTTCAACATATACAACAGATTTGAAATATTTATAAATCATATTTCAGCCAACACTTACTCCAAAAATATTGAGAATTTAGATAAAGTAAGTGTTTACTGCTGCAACAATCTAGATGGTGTATTCACTTAGCCAGAATCTGAAGAATTCAGCATTCCAATCTCACTTACCAACCTTGTGAAGGTGGCTTCATCTAATGGCTTAGTGAATATATCAGCTAGTTGTTTATCTGTAAAAACATAATGCAACTCAATAGTTCCATTAGTTGCATGTTCCCTTATGAAATGATATCTGATGTCAATGTGCTTTGTCCTAGAATGATTGACAGGATTGGCAACTATAGAGATTGCACTTGTGTTGTCACACATGATTGGAATTCTTTCCAACACAAGTCCATAATCTCTAAGTTGATTTCTAATCCAAAGCACTTGAGCACAGCAACTTCCAGCAGCTATGTATTCAGCCTCAGCTGTAGAAGTTGACACAGATTGTTGCTTCTTGCTATACCAAGAAACTAACCTTTGTCCAAGAAACTGGCAGCTTCCTGAGGTGCTTTTCCTATCCACTCTGCATCCAGCATAATCAGCATCAGAATAACCAACCAGATTGAACCCTGTGTCCTTAGGATACCATAATCCCAAGTTAGGAGTGCCCTTCAGATATCTAAAGATCCTTTTTATTGTAATCAAATGTGATTCCTTTGGATTTGATTGAAACCTTGCACACAAGCATGTAGCAAACATGATGTCTGGCCTACTTGCAGTGAGGTAGAGTAGAGAACCAACCATGCCTCTGTAGACTGAGATATCTACTCTCTTGCCTTTAGCATCTTCATCCAACTTAGTGGCAGTGGCCATGGGTGTCTTGGCAGGTGAACAATCTTCCAAGTCAAACTTCTTCAATAAATCCTTGATGTACTTGGTTTGACTGATAAAGATACCATCCTTCCTTTGACTGACTTGCAACCCTAGAAAGAATGTCAACTCTCCCATCATACTCATCTCATATCTGCTCTGCATGAGTTTAGAGAATTTCTCACACAGTTTCTCATTTGTAGAACCAAAAATGATATCATCCACATAGATTTGAACTAGGATCATATCATCACCATGCTTCTTGTAAAACAGTGTCTTGTCCAATGTGCCTCTAGTGAATTGATTTTCAAGAAGGAATTGTGATAAAGTATCATACCATGCTCTTGGAGCTTGCTTAAGTCCATACAATGCCTTAAGCAAACTGTAGACAAATTCTAGGAAATGTGGATCCTCAAAGCCAGGTGGTTGTTGCACATAAACCTCTTCTTCCAACTCTCCATTTAGAAATGCACTCTTGACATCCATTTGATAAACTTTAAAGTTTGAATGAGCAGCAAATGCCAAGAATATTCTAATGGCTTCCAATCTAGCAACAGGGGCAAATGTCTCATCATAATCAATGCCTTCCTGTTGAGAGTATCCTTTTGCAACCAGCCTTGCTTTGTTTCTTATTATTACACCATCTTCATCCATCTTATTCTTCAGAACCCATTTTGTTCCAACAATGGTTCTATTCTTTGGTGCAGGCACAAGTTCCCATACTTTGTTCCTTTCAAATTGATTCAGCTCCTCTTGCATGGCAATAATCCAATCTGGATCCAACAATGCATCATCAAGTTTCTTAGGCTCAACTTGTGATAGAAAACATCCATAGAGGCACTCATTTTGAGTTGCTCTCCTAGTCCTTACTCCTGCATTAGGATCTCCAATGATTTGCTCTGTAGTGTGTGATCTATCCCATTTCCTCGAGTGTTCAGCCTGATTTCTCATTCTTGATGTTGCTTCATCATCCACATCATGGTCATCCTCATTTCCTCCCCCTGTGAAGTTACCATTACTCACAGGTGTGTCTTGGATGCTTGTTTCTCCACTATTGATTGGCACAAATTCTTCTCTTGTATCATTATTCACTTGAGAATGTTGAACTTGAGTTTCAACTCCAGTTTCAGTCTCTTCATCAGAATCATCTAGATTATCAAACTTCAATGGATCTCTGTCTTCATCATTGGCTTCTTCTAGTCCAGGTAGTTTGCTGTCATCAAATGTTACATCTGTGCTTTCCATAACTTTCTTTTGACTGATGACATAAACCTTGTATGCAATTCTTTCCATAGAATAGCCAAGAAAAATTCCTTCAAATGTTTTTGCATCAAACTTTCCAACATATTCAGAATTATCCTTGAGTACAAAGCATTTGCTTCCAAAAGTATGAACATACTTTAGTGTAGGCTTCTTTCCAGTCATCAAGTTGTAAGGTGTCTTTCCAGTGTTTTTGTTGATGAGGGTCCTGTTCTGAATATAGCATGCAGTGCTCACAGCCTCAGCCCAAAAACATGTAGGCATTTTTGCATCAAGTAACATTGTTCTAGCAGCCTCAATTAGAGTTCTATTCTTTCTCTCAACAACTCCATTTTGTTGTGGAGTCCTTGGAGCTGAGAATTGCTGAGAAATGCCATTCTCTTTGCAGAATGCTTCAAGTGTGGCATTTCTGAACTCTGTTCCATTATCACTCCTCAGTGCAATCACACTTGCATCGTTTGCCTTTGCTTCCTTGTCAACTTTCTTTATATGCTCAATAATTACTTGTGGAGCCTCATCTTTTGATGCCAGAAATTCCACCCATGTATACCTTGAAAAATCATCAACCATTACCAGGGCATACATCTTTCTTCCAAGTGACATTATGTTGACAGGCCCAAACAAATCCATATGGATGAGTTGTAGTGGCTTGGTTACAGATGTCACTGTCTTTGACTTGTGGCTTGATCTCTTCATTTTTCCTTTTTGACAAGCCTCACACACTCCTTCTTGGCAGAATTCAAGTGTGGGCATGCCTCTCACTAACTCTCTTTTGACTAGAGAATTAATGGCCTTGAAGTTCAGGTGTGATAGTTTCTTGTGCCACAGCCAACAATCTTCATTTGATGCTTTTGAGTAAAAGCAACAAATTTTGTCCTTGTTTGCAGAGTCCATATTGGCTACAAACAGGCTTCCCTTCCTTACTCCAGATAGAGCAAAATCACCAGTCTTCTTGTGGGTGATCAAACATTCATCTTTGTCAAAATTCACTTTGAATCCTCTATCAGTAAACTGACCAACACTTAACAGATTATGCTTGAGCCCCTTGACTAGTGCTACATCTTCAATGATGACATTTCCAACTTTCAGCTTGCCATATCCCAATGTGTTACCCATGCTATCATCTCCAAAAGCAACCATTGGGCCAGCCTTTTCCTCATACTGTGATAGCAGGGCCATATCACCAGTCATATGATTTGAGCATCCACTGTCCAAAATCCACATGACCTTCTTTTCACTTTCTTTGCCCTGCAAACACAAAGGTATTACTTTTCCTTTGGTACCCAAACAAGTTTGGGTCCATGTGACTTAGAGACAGTTTTATCATAAACAACATGCTTGTCAACTTTCTTAGTGTTAGTCTTCTTGTCACTGTTGGAAGTCTTAGAACCTGAGGTTTCAGACTTAGGTGACAAAGGTACCTTCCTAGCTTTAGGAGGACTTGAAGACTCTGACCTTGTGTAGTGTGTGTGGGAATTGTGACTGATACAACCATCAATGAACTGCCTTCTTAAATGAAAACAACTAGTCATAACATTCATATTGCATGGCATACAGTCAAATTTATCACAGAAAGGTGCATCTCTATGACTTAGAGGCACAGAACAATCATAGAAAGGTTTAGACACACTACCAACAGGTTTCTTGCATGCATGAGTTAGATGATTGGTACTGAAATAGTTCTGACAAGTTTTCCTAGGGGCATTAGGCATATAAGCATAGTTGTTATCCTTGTTAATCCCTAACTTGCCATTTCTGTTCTGTTTCTTTTTAGTCACTTCCTTTTCTGATTCACTCTTTCCAGCTGAGACAAACTTAACAAACTTCTTAGGTCTTGGCCTATCAACTACTGGCTTCTTGGTCTTTGACTTGACACTCTCACCCTTAGAGGATGCTTGCTGTTCACTAGATTGTGTCTCATCCTCATCATTCAACATTTGCTTGATGAGTAAGGCATCCTCATCAATTTCAAATGTTGATTCCTTAAAAATTGGATTTTCAGTTTTTCTCAAAATGTGAGGCACTTTCTCATGAACAGCTGTGTCCTCTTCAATGACAGCATAGCCTTTCCTTTGTTTGAGAGAGTCATAGTCAAGTCCAATAGCTGCTTTGGGTTTAGCTTCAATTTTCTCACAGTAGGATTGCACTAAACCAGATGATTTCTTGAAAGTTTTAAGTTTGAATTTATTCTCAGCTAATTCATCCCTAAGAGCCTTCTCTACTTGACTAGCACATAGAACCTTGTTCTTCAAATATTCAACTTCTTTCTTAAGGTTTTCTACTTGCATAGTAGTTAGCTCAAGTTCCTCATTCTTTTTGGTTAATATTTCATTTCTAGTAGACAGTTTAGCAATCTCCTCATTAGCAGCAGTCATACTAGTATGAATATTAAACATTTCAACAGATAATTGTTCAATCATGCATTTGTATTCAGAAACAGACATATCTATAGTAGTGAGAGATGGTACCTGAGAATCAGATGAAGATGAGTCATCCTTGGAGTTGGCCATCAAGGCATAGTTGCAGAATTCTTGTTCCTCTTCATCACTCTCAGAATCATCCCAACACTTCCCTTCAGCTATGTAGGCCTTACCATGTGTCTGCTTTTTCAGAAGGGCCTCATACTTAGCTTCTAGCTCAAGATAATCTCTATCCTTCTTTTTAGGCTTCTTGCATTCACTGGCAAAATGCCCTAGGTCATTGCATCTATAACACCTTACAGATGACCTATCCACATAACCGGTTTTGAACTTATTTCTGTTTGGCTTCACAGGTGCCTTGTACTTGTTGGCTGAATGGTTTTGAGTTTTGGGTTTGAAGGGTTGATTTCTTTTAAATCTGATGTTTGGAAATTTTCTGGCCATGAAGGCATATGAGGTATTTTCCATCCCATCAAGTTCTTCCAGAGTGTAAAACTCTTCTTCTTCTTCCTCCTTTTCCTCAACAGGTTCACTCACCCCAGCTTCAGTTTCTTCATCATCTGCCACCTCCTCTATCCTTAGTTGGCTTGTAGATGCTTCTAGGTCCAGGATGGATTTGTTGACAATCAAGGCACATGATGTGTTTATCATCCTACCTTGGTTGGCTTGGATAGCCCTTTTCTGAAGCAACTCAAGTTCATGAGTCTTTAGGACTCCATAGAGCACATCATAGGTGACTTTGTTCAAATCTCTCTCTCTTAGAGAAATGACTCTTTGCTCCAGATGATTTGGTGAAGACAACAGAAATTTCATATTTAACTCCTTGGTGCTGTAAACCTTTCCATTCATCTGCAACTCAGTAACTAGCTTGTGAAACCTTTCAAACATTTCAGTGATGCTTTCCTTGGGCTGTGCCATGAAAGCTTCATACTGTGTGACCAGTATCTGTTTCATGTTTTCCTTAACCTCATCAGTCCCTTCACACAACACCTCAATGTGATCCCACATCTCTTTAGCAGACGTGCATGATGCAATGTTTGCAAACATTGACATGTCCATGGAATCAATGATAAGCAACATGAGGTGGCTGTCAAGAGCAACCTTCTCCCTTTCAGACTCTGTCCACTTTGATGGATCCTTGGCCTCATAAGTTCTTGGGATAGTTATGGTTCCAACAGTCTTCTCTGGTATCTCTTGTTGTGGAACAAAAGGACCATTCTTGAGAATCTCAGGATACAAGGGATGAGAGGCTTTAATGAACAACATCATCTTTATCTTCCAGAGGTTGAAGTTTTCTTTATCAAACTTAGGGACCTTCACCGTTCCTGTAGTCTTTGGTGTATTCGAACTCATGATCGTTTCTCTGTTTTTGAATAAACAGCCCGCTCTGATACCACTTGTTGAGTATTGAATACGGTAAAAGAATACAGAGGGGGGGGTGAATGGATTCTTGAACTTTTCTTTGATTGAGTCTATGTAGCAGATAAGTGCCTGTGTGTGTAGAAGTGAAGGTGCGGATAAATAAACAACACAAGACACAATATCACTTTAATCTAATGTATTATTAGATAAAGGTTGCTACAATCTGTGAATACAAATGGTAGTATTCTCAGCTTCGTTTTTCTCAGAGAGATATGGCTTACAGTGTATGAAAAACTTGACTCACAAAAAGTTACTAAGTTATGAAGTGAGGCTGTGTCCTTATAGAACATGGATACAGCCTACTTACTGCAAATAAGGTAGCTAAACAAATTACTTTCTAGTCTGTCTATCCTTTTTGAGTAAGTGTCCAAACGGTTACAGATTTGACTTTGCAAAGCCTGTTTAGATCCACTTCTTTAGCTCCTTGTCTCTTCTATATCTCTCCAAGCTTCCTTGTAGGCTTTCCAGAGCACGTTACAGATTGTGGTCCATAAAGTGCATTGGCTTGTTGCAGGTTTCTGACTTGTACAATTCCTTCAGTATTTTGTCTCCAAGAATGTATTCGAGAAGTGACTAAGTAAGTGATTCGAGAACTAGAATTGACTTGATCGATAACTCTGAGTTCTCGAATACTGTTATAATGACATATCGAACCACTTCTCGAATAGCTCTTTTCCATCAGGATTCCTTGAGTTGTCGAATAGAACATTTGACTTATCGAATCCTCGAGTTGTCGAATAGCTTTCTGAGTCCTTGAGATATCGAATGGAACTTTGACTTGTTGACTCTTTGAGAACTCGAATACCATCTTGACTTGTTGACTTCTTGAGTTCTCGAATAGAGTAGTAGACATATCGAATCCCTGAGATATCGAATGAGATATCGAACAGTGTATTCAGAGATATCGAATAGTGTCTTGAGATATCGAATCCCTGACTTCTCGAATGCTGGACTTCTCGAATAGACAAATATACTTCTCGAATTGGTACTTAGGCAAATTCTTCATTTCTTCAAATCCCAACTGTGATTATTTGACAGTCTTTAACTCCTTGCTTGAGGCATGAACCTTGGAACTTCTTTCAAGCATTATTCTAGACTCTATTTGTACAATTACACAACTAGGATTTGATGCCTACTACAAGTACAATACAAACAGAAACTCTACAACTAGAGGTTCCCTCAGTTAAGAGGTCATGTAAGTAATGCAAAGCATTACAAACAATTAGGCTTGTTATTAGATGTGTACAGGCATGCCTCTGTAACTAACAGGTGTTGCTAAGATTGCCTTAGCATCACAACTCTGAAACAAGTTAGACACCTTTTGAACATCCCATCTTCTTTCACCAGGAATGAATAGATCGCAAAATTTAACACAGGCATCTTGCTCACTTCTTCGAGATTCCACCCTATAATTCTCCTTTCCCCTAAGCCAAACATCTTCAAATATTCTTATCTTCTCCCCATCCCTACAATCCACCTGTACCCCTCTTTCAGGACCTCTTTAGCTTGCCATAACCCTGACCAGATGAAGCTGACACCTCCACCACGATTTGCTTCAAATAAAGAAGTATTTGGGAAATATCTCGCTTTGTAAACTCGAGCTACTAAAGAATCAGAATTCGTGAGAAAATTCCAACAATGTTTGCCCAAAATGCTAGATTAAACTCGTATAAATCCCTAAAGCCTAGACCACCATCGGTTTTTGCCATGCTCATATTCTCCCACGAAAGCCATTTGAAACCTTTTTTACTATTATTACTAGAGCCCCACCAAAATCTGTTCATCATTCTTTGCAACTCCTGACTCAACGATTTCGGTAACATAAAGCAAGACATAGCATAGGTTGGAATAGTCTAAGCAACACTACGCAGCAAAATAGCTTTCCCTCCTCGAGATAAACACTTTTCTCCCCATCCCTAAATACGCTTCCAAACTCTATCTTTGAGATAATTAAAAACCGACTTCTTCGATCTTCCAATGAGGGAAGGTAACCCCAAATAATGATCACTGTTAAATCCTTATGAACCCTCAGAATATGTTTAATTGTCACTTTTTTGTCCACCCTAATGTTTGAACTGAAACAAATGCCAGACTTTTGCAGATTTATAGATCGACCAGACTGAAGCTCATAACTTTGTAAGACAAATTTTACTTGACTTGCCTCTTCCTCTACAGCTCTAAAGAATAAAAAGCTGTCGTCCGCAAACAAAACATGCGTAACTTCTGGCGCATTTTTCGAGACTTGACAACCATGGATTCTATCATTCATAACAGCATCTTTAATCAAATGAGATAACCCCTCCACACAAAATAAAAACAGATATGGTGACAAAGGGTCACCTTGGCGTAAACCCCTCCTTGGCAGTATAGGACCTACTTGAGATCCATTAAAACTAACCGAATAATGAACAGTCGTAACACATAGCGGTATCCAACTGATCCATTTGTCAGAGAAACCCATCTGCTTCATTCTACCCTGAAGAAACTGCCATTCAACTTGATCGTACGCCTTACTAACATCAAGTTTCAAAGCTACTTCACCCACTGAACCATGTCTCTTCCTTCTCATATGATGCAACACCTCAAATGCAACCAATACGTTATCAGTAATGCTTCTCCCAGGAACGAATGCTGACTGATTCTCCGTTATAATACCTGGTAATATGCTTCTGATGTGATTAGCTAGCACTTTTGCAATTAATTTATATAGGACATTGCACAATGCAATAGGACGAAGGTCTCTCTTATTATCAGCATTCTTCTTCTTAGGAATCAGGACAATATTTGTATCATTAAAGCCTTCAGGAAATTCCATATCCCTCATCCAAAATTTACAGCTTTGAAAGACTTCATCATGTCACAACAAACCCCAAAAATGCTGAAAAAAGGCTGGATTTAACCCATCCGGGCCTGAACTCTTATCTGGGTGCATTTGTTTGATCGCAATAGTGAACTCCTCAAAGGTAATCCTCTGTCAGTTTACTGTTCTGAGCCTCCGAAATAACAGTATCATTGTTGCCAAGAATCGAGTCCTGAGCACGTCCCTCTGTCCCAAATAAATTCACGAAATATTCTTCCACAATGCTGCACATTCCCTCATGATCGTCTACTAGAGTACCTTCATCGTTCCTCAACTTCGTTACATGATTGATTTTCTTCCGTTTTGTTGCATAGGGATGAAAGAATTTTTAATTTGAATCACCCTCTGCAAGCCAGAAAGCCTTAGCTCTTTGTTTCCAATACAATTCCTCGTGAGCCAACAGATCATCTAACTTTTGCTTTTCTGCAAAATATCTCTTCGTGGTCTCTTCATCCCCGCACTCCACAAATAACTCAAATACATCCTTCTGTTTCTTTATTTTCTCCCGAAACTTATTGAAAAAATTCTTTCCCCACTTCTGCATAAACATAGAGACATCTACTAGCTTCGACAAGAAATACATAGGCGACAGACTTCTCCAAAAAACAGAAACCTCCTCGTGAAAGGATTCCTCTTTTAACCAAGTGTTCTCAAAACGAAACCTAAATTGCCATTTTGAGTGAAACAGACTACACATATCAAGCTGGATAGGCTCATGATCAGAATAGATCGTATGATGAACACTAAGTTTACATAACGGGAACATGTGCCACCATGCATCTGTAGCGAAAGCATGGTCCAATCTTTCATGAACCCAGTTATCTATCCCCCTACTTTTCTCCCATGTGTATTTACCACCTGTAAGATCAATCTCTACCAGTGCACAATCCACAATAATTTGACGAAACCCATTTAACAAATAAGATGGGTGATCATGCATACCTTTTTTATCTATAGCATACAACATGTCGTTAAAGTCTCATATGATACACCAGGGCAATGTGGATTTATTGGCAAGATTTCGAATAAACTCCCAAACATTCTTCCTCCTAGCTCTTTCAGGGAAGCCATAATAACAAGACATACGCCATGAAAGAATACCATCTTTCAGAAAAAACATATCAATATGATTAAGAGAAAAATCACCAATACTCAACTCAACATTCCTCTTCCAAAAAATAGCCAGACCCCCACTACGACCATTACAATCCACAGCAAAATGATTACTAAAACCAAGCTTCAAGCTAAGCTTCTTTATGTTATCACTAAAAACAAGCGTTTCTGATAAAAACAAAAAATCGGGTTTACGAGACCTAATCAAGTCTCCTAGAATTCGAACTATCCGAGAGTTCCCCAACCCTCGATAGTTCCAGCTTAGGGTATTCATTGGGGCTGGCTAGCTTGCAATGCAAGCGTAGCCAAAACATTTGTCGAAGAAGTTGCACAATCAGTTCCAGAAAGAGCAGCTTCTATTTGCATATTATTTGTATTGTTGTGTTCCCCAGCTTTAAACTACCTAAAGTGTCCATTACGTCACAACCTTCTGGCCTCCCCTCATACGTTTTCTATCTGTTACTTTAAGACCAATTAACTCCTCATCTAGCCCAAATACAAGATTTGAAAACATCTCTGATCCCGCTAATTCAATGCACATTCTTTTCCCTTATCATAGTTGCATTTTGAACAACTTGATCCTGACCCCTGAATTTACTCCCATGAACAGCTCCTATCCTTTTTGTTGCGTAACTACTCTCCCCTGATTTCGGTAACCTGTTACCCCTTCCACCTCTCTCCAACCAATCTGCATCGCCCTCCTCACGAAGCCACTTACTTTTCGCCGGGCCTTCCATCCTTCGCGGTGGTGCTCTTAACCATGCCCCCATTCTTTAACACCCCCTTCATTAGTGATATCCAAGAACTTCCTACAATAGCGTTCAGTGTGAGACACCAGACCACATGTAAATCAAAAATCTCCTAGCCGTTCGTACTTACAACTAATTACCACCTCCTTTCCATTCTTCCCTGTGATTTTCTTCTTTCGCTTTAGAGGTTTCTAGACATCGATGAGAATCTTGATTCTCATACATTCCTTCCAAATACCTGTGTTATTTTTGTGATAATATTCCAAGAATTCTCTAAAAAAATCTCCTAATTGCTTACCTACAGACTCTGACATTTAGCCTAATGGTAAATCGTGTAATTGTATCTGTTGCCCAGTAATTAACAATTTTAGAAAGGGGGTTGAATACAATTGTATAAGATTTTTTACTTAAACAGAAAATAACACAAGTATGAATCAATAACAGCTTTATTAACTCTGATATAAAACTACTACAAACTCTCTTAAGTAATCCTTATGTTCTTAATAGCTGCTAGGTTATAAGATAACTCGTGTAAGCGATTACAATCATGTAAAACCTAAACTGTGTTTATATAGCATACACAGCTACACTATCAATTACAAGATATTCTAAATCAATTACATATAACTCTGAATGCATATCTTGTATGATAGTTGCCTTCCTAAAATTTAGGAACCGACATATCAATCTTCCTTGATCTCTGGACTGATGAGAATCTTCACGTAATCCTGATCAACTTGCAATCCTGATGGCAATCCAATACTAACGTTGTATTACTGATGACGTCAACATCAGTATTTGATCAGTAAAAGTCTAGATCCTGATATCACTTGAATCAATATCTAAAAATCTCCCCCAATTTGTACTTAATGAAATAAAGCACAAATTCCTTGATTCAGTGATGTCAAAAACTCAAAACAAAATTTTACAAGAAATCTTTAGGCTTGGTCTCATAAATTCTCACAAAGAAATTACTTATATGTAAGAAACTTGATAGTAACTCTTCTTCTTTTTCTCCCAGAATTTGAATCAGTCTTTTCTTCAGATTCCTGAGTTCTTCATTTTCCTTATCAATCTGATAGATACCAGCCCTGAGATTTTGAATTGAGCTTCTTGGTAAGTCTAACTCTCCCAACAGTAAATATATAAGTTCTCTTCCACCAGGATTCAAAGATAACTGTTCTTTATACAGTATCACTTCTTTAACAGCTGAACCCCTTTGCATTTCTACTTCTTGTCCTTCTGAATTCAAGTACATGGGAGTGTAATTACCATCATACCTTGATCCTCCTTCTAAATATCTAGATTTGATTGTTCTGAAGATCATGGTACACCAGTTATTGTAAACACTGGCTTCTTTATCAGGAATTCTTCTGTTCTCAAGTAGATAAAGAACATATTTCAGTTCTTTTGTTGACTTGCACAATACCTCAGGAATACTCAGCTTCTTGACACTTCTGTCTTTCATAAAATACAACAATTTCTCTACCTTCTTGGAGTCCACATTGCAAGCAATAATTGCAACAGATTCAAGTTCCCAAAGATCATCAACAGTTAGTTCATCACTAAATCTTCTAACGAGAAAATGTTGATCTGTTTGAGCTATAGACCGAAGTTCTGCATCTCTAGAACCAATACCTCCACATGTGTAAGGTTCCAGTCCCATCAATTCTGATTGCATCCTAATCCACCTTGGTGGAGATTTGTCAGACTTGGTAACTATAGCTTTCTGAAGTCCAAGAGAAACTAGAGGTTCTAAGATTATTCCACCAGACCTAAAAATAGCTGGTCCAGTGTACTTCATATCATCAACATCTTTCCATTTTCCTACTTTCTTCTTGGACTATGGTTCATTTGGAATTTCCTCCTCAGATAGTTTGTTTATGTCATACCACAATTGTTCATCAGACTCAAAAATTCTTCTCACGTGCTCATCTGCTGCATCCTTAATAACATCAAAGGAGTTATTTAGCATCATCAGATTCAGAGTCAGAAACATCAACCTGAGTTATTTCAGCAACATTACCCTATGCTTCTTCAATAGCTTTCTTCCTTCTAATCAAAGGAGTTTCTTCTTCTTCAGTAACAGGTTCAGCAAATATGTTTGATGAAGGAGTGTTCTCAAGAGATAGTGGAGTTTTCTTCTTTTTATCCTCCGATATTTCTTCTATTATGATTCCACTAGATCTCGTCTATCTTGTACTTTCCTGAACAGGTTTTCTTCCTCTGCCTATGTTTCTACCTCCTCTTCCTCTTCTTGCAATAGGAGCTTCTTTCTGTCTAGTAATTTCCTCAAGAATCCTGTTTTGTTCTTCCACAATCTCATCAGTAGTCATGGTTGGATTTTTTTCAGAAGTTAAAGTAAGTGCCTTCTCAGCATGAAACTGATGAACTTTAGCACTATTGTGATATACAATTTCACTATCGCCTGACTCAGTAGTAATCTTCTCAAAAAGATGTGGAGCATCTGCTACATCAGTAATTAACAATTCTTCATTACCTTCAAGAATTGTAGGAAATGCTTGCCTTCCACTTTGACCAGGTGACAAAAATTGTTCTTCTGTCAGGATTTGAGATTGAACCATTGTCCTCACTGTTCTGTTACCAGATTTAGAAACATGAGTTGACTGTTTGGTTTGAGTTTGAGATGAACTTCTCCTTTTCACCAGAGCAGCATCAGAGGTTTCCGTTCCATGTACCTGAGCACCACCATCATTTCCAGAAGTATCATCATCCTTTCTTACAACTGGATTAGGTGTGCATTTTGTTTTGACTACCTTCGCCCCCTTTTTGACATCAGAACCCTCATCAAGAAAGAATGATAAGATAAGTTTGAGAGTTTCGTCAATAGTATTGACTTTAGAAGACAAAGTATCAACTTTAGCCTCCACAGTGTCCATTCTTGTGGTGAAGGAAGTGCTTAAACGTTGAAACTGATGAGTAGTAGGAATCTCAGAATAATCCTTGATAAACCGAGCATGAAACCTTTCATTGTCAGACTTGATAGACTTGACTTCATCTTTCAATCCCTTTTCCATAAGAGTAGTAGTCTTTAGATGAGCCTTAAGCTCAGGATTAGACATCTTAGTAGCAATATGGCTGGAATGAAAAAGAGCATTTGTGAAACTTATCTCCGCAGTTGGCTGATTCCATTCGATATCCCATTCATATCCCATCATAGCTCGAATATGTTCAGAAAGAAGATTACTATATTCTCCTCTGAAATCATCTTGAGCAGTTATAGATTTACCAACAGACTGCGTATATTTACTAGAAGATCCATGAGCAGACCCTAGACTTGCTTGCAAAGCTGCTTTCAGTTGGGTTGTTTCAGGATTATCATCAACATCATCTGAGTTGTCATCAGCCTCAGGAATTTTATCATCCATATTATCTTCAGGATTCATAACACCTTTCAATTTTAAATCAACGGCAGATGGAACTGGTGTATCCTGAAAACCTGCATTGTGAATAGAAACATTTCCTACATCTCTCTGTTCTTTTAAAGTGATCTCATCACTTATCACAATGTTACCTAAGTTACTTTGAATAGTAACTGCTACCTCACTAGAAGTTTGTAACTTCTTACTCTTTTCTACCTCTCCTTTTGCTGGTACAGGAGACTGCCTCTCTTCACTCTTCTTTTTCTCTAATTGTTCACTCTCATTCTCACTAGAAAGGTTCTGGCTCAACAAATTCGAAAAAATAAGAGGTGGCTGAGAGGAGTGGACTGAAGTCATACAAATAGAGGTATCCCTTGTCTCAGGTCAATCTATAATCATACTATCAGTATTAAAAGAAGTAGAGATAAAAGTGTTACCTGATGAAGTAGTAAATGATTCCATTGGCCTTGCAGAAATTGGCTCAATAAGCAGTGGAATATTTGGATCAGTAGTACTTGCATCAGGATTAACATCTGCAACTAGAGAATGACTTGCGTTAGTATTTGCTACCAATGGTTCTTGTGTAGTCTGAGGTTGAGAAGTTGCTTCAACACTTTGAGTCAAAGGTTCTTGTGTGCTCCCCTTAAATGAAGTGTCTGTGAGTCGATCATCACATTCAGCAATATGCTTGCCATGAGCAGCTTTATCTGCCAGACTTTGAACTAAGTCAAATTCAATTTCTGAAGCCCCTTGAGCATTATCAGGAAACTCCCTTGCTGATGTGATTTTGCCTGCGTCTTCACTTTGAGAAGATTGTTCTTATGTGGCAGGAATATTCTTGTCTTCACCTTCCCTTTGAGAAAGTGGTTCTTGTGGGACTATTCCTTCAGAAATGTCTGCATCCACACTTTGAGTGGATGGTTCTTGTGTGACTAGATCTGCAGTAGCTGCTGAACTACTTTGAAGGTCAGGTTCTTGTGGGCTAGATCCTCTCAGAGGTGTAATAGTCCTCTTTTTCTTCTGTCTATGAAAGACCTTTGCTTCAGCATTTTCTGTTGAAGTGGTACAGTTTTTAAACCAAGCTGAGCAGCAATTTTATTTACGTCATCCATAGACATCTCAATTATCCTTCTTTTTGGAGATGTAGGTGCTGGAGAATCAGAGATTTCAACAGTCTTTGCAGGTAAAGTGTCAGGAGTAGAGATGTCAGGAACTGATGATCCATCAGGATTGGTAGAAACATTAGGAATGTCCTCTATATCATCATCAAGAGTTTGTATCTCCATAGGAATAAAGTATATGCTTTTGTTGATTAATCTCCTTCTTTTCTTTGGCTTTTCAGAAATAGCCATTTCTTTAGTAACAACAGCAGTAGCTTCCATTTTCTTCAAAGAAACTGATAAATGTAATTTATCATCATCAGAATCATAATCAGACTCAGAAAAAATTTTCTGACTGAATTTCCTCTTTTCTCCTATTTCATTATATACCCCTATATCAATCAAAGATTGATCAACCTCAAGTGCAGATTTCTCCATAGCCAGGACCCCTTGTTCACCCCCTTGTGACTTCTTTTGAGAGTGTTTTAGAGTGGAGAAATTTTTTAATCCTGATTGCCTTCCAGACACATCAGTTCTAGCTGATTTCTTAGATTTTACAACTGATGCCTTTTGGGAGATACCAGAGGTGGCTAACTATTTAGCAGAGTGTTTGGGTTGTGTGCTTTGGTTAGAAATAGGATGTGTGGTGTCCTGTCTCATAGCACCAGTAGGTGATCCAATACCATCAGTAACAGTTCGATAATAATCAGGCATCCTCTTTTGCAAGAAAATCCAAGCAACAATTAAATCTCATAACTGATAGCTCGAAAATAAATATGAATGAATTAACAAGAATAGAAATACGAAATTTCTGAGATTTAGGGTAGGAATGAACTTGCCTATGTCTCGATGCTAAATTACCGAATAATTAAAAAACGCTATCCGCGAGCGAATGTCTCAAGTCTCAGAAATAAATTCTATAATTAATTATCAAAATGATTTTAGTAATCGGGTAAGAATTTAAATCACGAAATGTCAAAATAACTCGATAATCATGTTCTTGAAAATCAAGTAATTCTCGAAATATAAATTTAAAACATACTCGAAACCTTAGAATTTTACTAACGTATCATTCTCGAATTATTAGATTTAAAATGGAGGCTCTATTCGCTTTTCCTATTGTTTTAATAAATCGGGTTTTGTGACATCGTATGATCCAAAAATCACATTATTCGTAAGGGAATTTCTCAATTTAAAGGTCTCTAATTATTCCTAAGTATATGGCGCTAATTGATTTATTTAACAACATATTTCGAATAAAATAAATAAAAAGGTTTCCATAAAATCAACACTAATTTTCTATAATTCTCATTTTACAACGAAATTCTCTGATTCAATTAATTACTTAATTCGCATTTCTAAATCAATTTAGCTTTTATAAACCACATCTCGAAATAAAAAGGGCATTTATAAAATTTTCTTTAATTATCTAAAATTCTCAATTTATCTAGAATTATCTAATTCAATTAAGTTTCTCCTAATAAAATCCATCCTATTTCATCATTGAAATAAAATGGTGCCAATATTCATTTTATAAAATCTTTAATCCATAATTATTATTATTAATCCTAATTTTATTAATCCCACTAACTTCTAATTTTTCTTCCATTTTAAAATTCATCCAACTAAATCAAGTGCTTTTCTCTCTTTTAAACCACTTTAATAATCCTATTCTTATTATTTATTTATTTTACTGACTAATTAATCACCATTTTATTCCTATTTCTCCTTTGTTAATATTTTCAACATATCAAAGAAATTATTAGTCAACCACAAATATTTATAAATTCCTTTATTTACCATCACCATAATTATTCTATTATTATAACATTTATTCAAAAATAATAATTCAATTTCTATTCAAACTAAAATAGAGGCTAAATAAATTATAACAAATTACATCACCACCACCAATCCGGCAACCACCGGCCGGACGCCACGGCGCCTGCGGTGACCACTTCTCCCACCAGTTCCCTGCTCTCTCTCTCTTTCGATCTCTACCTCTCACTCTCTCTCCCTCCGCCCAAATCTCTCTCTCTTTTCTCTCGCATCTCTCTCTCCGCTTGTCTCCCTCTCGACCTCCCCCGTTTTTCTCGTCTCTCTTCTCTACTCCCTTCACCCTCGTCTCTCTGCCTCCATCTATCTCTCCCCGTCTCAATTTCTCTCTCTCCGTCGCAATCTCTCTCTCCCCTCCGTCTCACTATCTCCTCGCCTCCCTCACCTTCTCTCCCTCGATTCATCTCCCTCACCATCGATCTCTCATCCTCCCCCTTCTCACAACACCCCTGCCCCCTCCTGCTTCGTTTCCAGCCAACCCACCACCGCCGGCCATCGTTGCCGTCGCGGTGTGGCTCCATCTTCGACATGCAACACCAACAACCAACCCAATTCAAAATTTCCTAATAAATTAACCCCCTTCACAACCACAACTATAATTATATGCACAAATTAAACCCAATTACAAGGAATTTTAAAACCCTAATTCTAAAACATAATTTTTAACAAAATTAATATTAAAAGAGTTTAAAAAAACATGTTCAAAAGATTTTAGAGGTATAAAATTCATACCCTCTTTGAAAATCACTTTTAGAGCTTTAAATCTTTAGAAATCACTTTCTCAAAATCCCTTGAATATGGATGTTGAATTAAAGAGTTTTTAATAAGCTACATGAATATGGAATTGCATGTATGATCAAGTTAATACTCTAGTAGTTTTAAGCTTTTAAAGGAGATGTTTAACGGTGGAAAAATATATAAGTGGGTGTGTTTTTGGTTTTTGCCGAGAGAGAAGAGCAAATGAGAGATATAGGTTTTTCTTTTCCCTTTTTAATGATTCTCACATTATATATATATATATATATATATATATATATATATATATATATATATATTCTCTTGGGTCATTTGTGGGCCACCAACCATTGTTGGGCTCAAAATTCTCAATCCAGAAATCTCTAAATAGAATATTAAGAATAGCAACATTTTCTAGAGTCCTATTTCTAATTATATAAAAAAGAGTAAAATGCAAAACGATGGCTGTATTTTACACTGAATTGCAAAAAAGTGACCGAACTTTCAAATTTTCATTTTAGTGGCCACACTTTGTTTTTTATTTTTAAATTAGTGGCCAATTTTTTTTTTTTTTTAAAATAAGTGGCCAAAATTGTTTTTGATTTCTAAAATAGTGGCCAAAATTATTTTTAATTTTCAAAAAAATACATGAAAAAAGATCGATAGCCACTAAAATGAAAATCTAAAAATTCGGCCACTTTTTTTGCAATTCAGTGTAAACTACAGCCACCGTTTTGCAATTTACTCTATAAAAAATATAGAATTGGTAGCGACAATAATAGTAATAATAATAATAATAATAATAATAATAATAATAATAATAATAATAATAATAATAATACATCTTAATTATAAAAAAAATGAGCAGCATCGCACTAAATAAATATTTATGCGTATCTATAAAACTAATAAAATAAAAAAAACGGTTTCACGAAATTTATTAGGGGAGGCTCGATATTAAAATTTATTGATAAAATTCGTGGTTATTACAATGACAAAGGAAATTTTCTTCTAATCTAGTTTCATACGTGTTTGTTCATATCATTTTCATAAATTGTATGTTCTTTTATTAGTAAATTATTTACTATAAGAAAATAAACATTATCAATCAACCAAATATATCCAATATATCCTATTTTTATAGTAAGATATGTCTGTTAGAGTTTATGGTGATTGCCCTCAACTTGTTTTTTTTATTAAAACTTAAAATGTGTATATTCACTTTGGGAGTTTGAAGGTTGATTTTTTTTTATTTTTTCCCATTAGAATATAGTATATTAAATATTAGTTTACTTTTACCTATGTTCTAAAAATCGATGATTAATCACCGATTAATCCCTGTTCCATGGGTTACCGCACTGATTAATAATCCGATTATTCGATTAATTATTCTGATTAATTCCCAAATACCCGATTAATCCCCGATTAATCCCTGGACAGTGCCTCTACCGATTAAGTCCGATTCCCGCTTTTTACAACACTGACTTTTACCCATAAATAGGGGTGGTAAATTAATTCGATCAAATGGTACCCGATCCAAAAACCCAAAATTTTGGATATACCGAACCCGAATTTTTGGATTCACGTTTGGAATTAAATTATAAACCCGAAATAGTTTCAATTTGGATTTGGATTTCAGTTGTACCGAACCGATATCCGATCTGAAATCCGATACATTTGTTTTGTTTAGACAAAACAAAACTAATAAATATCTTTATTTACAATCCATCTACCAAGTTATAAGTTTTTTTACCTATATTTAAAATTTTGTTGATATTAAAAATAAATATTATCAACCAACCAAGCGAATTCGATATAAAAATCTCTCTTTATTGATAGTCTAGTACCCCGTTGGTGGATTTTATTTATTGATATATTGAATTTTGTACTCTGTCTTTGTGAACTTCCGTTTCTTTTCTTTGAGTTTACATTATTTTTCAATAAAATATATCTCTTTATTGAGAGTCTAGTACCATGTTAATGGATTTTGTCTTTCCATATATTTGGTTTTGTTTTTCTTTTTATAAGAGTGTGTTCTTTTATTTTGGCATCCAGAATCTTGGAACTATAGGATTTTGTTATATTGGTTCATTGATTTTGTTAGTATAGAATTCTAGCTGTCGGTTGTTTGAATACGTTCTAACAAATCATATATTTATTTTCCTCACGATTACAATAAATTGTTCTATTATTTCGCCAAAAAGGCTATAAATTTTAGTGATATAAGCAAGTGATGTACCACAATTTAGGATCTGATCAGCTATTGTAGTTTGGATGAAAGAAACCTTGATATCATCTATTTTAATATGTGTTTGACCAATCTTGATTATTTTTGTAGATGTTGTATGACCTTTTATTGATGAATTAGTTACCTATAATTCTATAAAAAAAATAGCAATTTATAATAGAATTTGAAATTTTTAATTATTTTTGTAGATGTTGTATGCCCTTTTATTGATAAATTAATTATCTATCAAAAGAAATAATGATTTATAAGAAGTGTTGCGCTGAGTTTACCAATTTGCTATGAAAATATTCACAAACAATATTTTCATTGATTCAGTAACGTGATAATTTATACACCAAATAAAGTCTAATACTATTTGAGAGTATATTTAGTATTTTGAATAATTCAAATATATTGTCAGGTCAATTTATTTGTCTCGTTTAATTATGTCATAACTAAAAAAATTGATAAGTAAAATGTTAAAGATAATTAGTTTAAATTTAATTTTGATAGTATATTTAGAATAATGTGGTAAATATTTTTCAATTGTTAAAACTTTTGATTTCAATAATAGTTGATTTATTTAAATTTGATTGCACCTTATGATTGTATACCGAGAGTTTGAGATATTAAACTACTATATTATATAAAAATATAGATAAAATAGAATCAGGTATTAAAACAAATACATCTACATTAAAATCAATTAATAAATACACAATTTTAGAAAATGGTTCTATACGTATAGGCGGGTGTAAAGAATAGATGTGTGAGTATATAATGATATAATTGTAATTGATTTAAATAAAAAATTGTGATTAATTAGTTAATAAGTATTTATGAAAATTACTCCGTAATATATAACTATATATTATAGTATGATTGTAGTTGATATTTATGAAATTAGCTCTTAATATCTAATAGTATAATTTCGATTGACTTTATATTAAAAGATTGATAAGTTAGTAAATATTTTATCACTTAAAAAAATAATTAATTTATGCATGTACTAAATAAAATAAATTTTTTATTTCAAAAAAATTATTAAGTAACCAAGATAAGAAAATTAGGATGAGAATGATATGATTAATTTAATTTTTGTGATAAATTTTGATTGGCTCTTATATATATTAATGAAAATTAATCCGTAATATTTAATAATGTAATTTTAATTAATTATAATTCAAAAGAGTGGAAAATTAAAATTGTAAAAATCTCATAATATTGAATTTATGTATAATCCTAATTGATTTTACTTTTATATTAATTTATTATAATTTGTTTTACATAAAATAAATGTAATATACGTATATGTTAAATCAAGTAACTACTTTATTAAAATTAAAATTGTTAACTAACCATGATTAGTATAATAGGATAAGAATAATAAATAAGTAAAATTTTTAATATAATATGATTGGTCTAAAAATTAGATATGACCTCTGATTGGTTCCAAAATAATTCATGATTTTCTGATTGGCTAACTACATCTAAAAAAATGTAATATATGAATATGTTAAATCAAGTAACTACTTTATTTAAATTATAATTGTTAACTAACCATGATTACTATAATAGGATAAGAATAATAAATAAGGAAATCTTTTAATATAATATGATTGGTCTAAAAATTAGAAATGACCTCTGATTAGTTCTAAAATAATTCATGATTTTCTGATTGGCTAACTACATCTAACTATATACCTTGGTAGACACAGGTATTATAATAAAAGATTAAAATTGTGATTTTCTAATAATATTTTTTGATTTTTAAAATATATATTTATGGATATGTTTAATAAAATTATTATTGTATTTAAATTAGAAGTGTTAACTAACCATGGTTAAAGAGGTTGGTTGATATTGTAAATATGGAAAACTTTTATTATAACATACTTGGTCTAAAATTTAGAAATTAGCTCTGATTGGTTTTAAAATAATTCCTAATTTCTGATTGGCTAACTGTACATTGGTACATTGGTAGACTCAGGTATTATAATATAGGATTAAAAAGATGATGAACACTTATAAAACAAATATATGTAAATAACTGCAATTTATAATACATTATTTATCAAATTCTAAAGTAAAAATAGAGCAAAATTTAAATGTCATTATATATATTTTGATAATAGGGTCACGCTCTAGTGAGAACACATGTCAGTATGAGAGCGGTGAGAAAAATGTGTTCATTACATTTTAAGTTATTTTAAAGGGGCCCCCTAGGAGCACCTTCACAAAAAAGTCTTATAATTCTACCCTCTATCCATTCATAAAAAAATTAACAAAAAATTTAAAAAAACAGCTGCCACGTCATCATTTTTTTTTTTATGAATGGATAGAGGATAAAATTATAAAAAATTTTCGTATTGGATGCCCCAGACAGGGCCCTTTAGAATAATTTGAAATGTAGTGTTCTCATTATTCTCTAACATATACATGTTTTCACTTGAATCAGTTCCTTTGATAATATTCTAATTTTCGTATTTCTAAAAGTAATTTTGTGTAATGCAACGCTCGTGTTGCACGTCGCAACACAAGCATTTCCATCACAACACCGCATGTAGTATAATACTTTTTAGAGTTATTTGCACTTTACATCCCGCTGCTTTACTCAAAATTTCAATTATGCATATTTAGTTTTATAAATTATACTTTGCATCTCCAAACTCTAAATCATAAGTCGAATCACAATCCACTACGCCATAGATGGCCTATAGCAACCCCCAAACTGTGTTACCATAGACCCGTGTTTGAAGTTACCATAGGTCAAAATAGGGCTATGGTAACACTTCAGTTGTGTTAGGTTCTCAGCAGTAACTACAGGTATCTAAGGTAACATAAAAATACAGCATAAGGTAACACAGCAAATGTGGTTACCAAAAACCTCTATAACAACATCTTAGACACTCTATAGTAACATAGTTTGTGTGTTACAAAAGATTACACAATTTTGCACAGGGGTCACATGTGGGGCCCACATGCGGGGCCCACATGTGGGACCCACTTCTGGGTGGGGCCCAAATGTGGATCCACTTCTGAGTGGGGCCCACCTGCAAGGCCTATTGTAACACCTACTATTACCTATTGTAACACCTAATATTACCTACTGCAACACCTAATATTACCTATTGCAACACACAATTTACCTATTGTAACACCATAAATGTAACAAAATAAAAATGCACCAGCAGAATATTGAATTCCCATAAAACAAACCAACAACAATTCAAATCCAAAAGCAACTACATCAAATCCAAACCAACAACAATTCAAATCCACCAGCAACTACATCAAATCCAAAAGCAACTACATCAAATCCACCAGCAGTTTTATACATAAACTAAAACAGACAAGTGCTAGAAGATAGCATTTACTATCCAAAGCAATAGAAGTCTAAGAGTTAGGTCCACCGGTCATAGGAGTAGCATCACCTACTGTGTCACTGGAAATTGTCGCACAGATTTCACCAATATTAATATTCAGAGTGGGGTTTGCTTGAACTAATTTTTTTAGGACCAATGTCATGTTGTCCTGGACCTTCCGATTGATCTTGCCATCCACTTCAGCGCAGACCTTCTAGTTTACTTTTGCTTCCACTTCGACAACAACTTCCTTCCGTATCTTTTTTGTCAGCTCTTGCACGTATGAATCGGTTGGAGCTGAAGTTGAAGCTTGAGTAGAAGTTTTGAGACACTTCGGGTCATGTCTTCCTATAAGCCAACCTCGACCATGAGATTTTTTTGCACCCGAAACTAGTTCCTCAAGACCATCAAGCCCTTCTTATGATTGGACTGTAAAGAAAATGAAAATGAAAATGTATCCTAGAAAATAAATCTAAGTCAATATATGAAAATGAAAATGGACTGTAAACATGAAATATGGACTGTAAAGATGAATTTTTACTTACAATTCTGAACTGCATCACATCAGGATTAGATTGGTATCTTCGTCCAGGCTTGCGCTTACGAGTTTTGGCAAAAATCTTTGCAAGAAATAGGTCGTTATCTAGCTGCTGGTCATCTGGCTGCTGGTCATCTGGCTGCTTGTCATCTGGCTGCTTGTCATCTGGCTGCTTGTCATCTGGTTGCTTGTCATCTGGCTGCTTGTCCTGAACCTTCACACATCAGGAATGAATAAATCCTGCCAATCTTTATGAACAGAAACTTAAGATGCATGACACAATCCTAGATGGAAAGAAATAAGCGTTTAATCTAAACTATAAACTACTATATAAAAACTTGTAAACTGAAAGTGTCACTACTTATACTACTGTATTGAGATATAATTCATACATAAATTTAATTACATAAACTAACCGATCAAAATCTGTCATATGGTCAAAGATCTCAGTGGAGGCTTAGCTTAGCAACTAGATGATTTAAATTAAATTAAATTAAAGAGAATCCATTTTCAAAGATTTATATTAAATTAAATTAAAGAGAAGCCATTTTCTTAACTATAATTCACGACTCTAAAAAAGATTGACATTTTATTTTTTGAAAATCCTGAGTAATTTTATAATTTTTGACTCGCAAAAGGATTAAAAATAAATTTTCAGGAACTTACCATCTTGTATTCAATTTGAGAAAATAGTTTGGGACCAGTAGTGTGCGTGTCTGTGTATTCACGACGACTTTTAGCATTTCTTTCAGCCTTCGCCTGCAAAAAAACATGAAAAAAGAGCACTGGTTTATGTCACTGAAAATTGGACAAATGGCAAACCTGTAGAAAACAACAACTTTTTAAAGTTATAATTATACCTGAATGTTGAGTATTGAATACGATAAAAGAATACAGAGGGGGGGTGAATGGATTCTTGAACTTTTCTTTGGCTAGAGTCTATGTAGCAAATAAGTGTTTGTGTGTGCAGAAGTGAAGGTGTGGATAAAGAACAACACAAGACACAGTATCACTTTAATCTAATGTATTATTAGATAAAGGTTGCTACAATCTGTGAATACAAATGATAGTATTCTCAGCTTCGTTTTTCTCAGAGAGATACAGCTTACATTGTATGAAAAACTTGACTCACAAAGTTACAAAGTTAATGACTAAGGAAGTGAGGCTGTATCCTTATAGAACATGGATATACCCTACTTACTACAAATAAGGTAGCTGAACAAATTACTTTCTAGTCTGTCTATCCTTTTTGAGTAAGTGTCCAAACGGTTACAGATTTGACTTTGTAAAGTTTATTCAGATCCACTTCTTTAGCCTTTTGTCTCTTTTATATCTCTCCAAGCTTCCTTGTAGGCTTTCCAGAGCACGTTACAGATTGTGGTCCATAAAGTGCATCGGCTTGTTGCAGGTTTCTGACTTATACAATTTCTTCAATATTTTGTCTCCAAGAATGTATTCGAGAAGTGACTAAGTAGGTCATTCGAGAACTTGAATTGACTTGATCGATAACTCTGAGTTCTCGAACACTGTTATATTGACATATCGAATTACTTCTCGAATAGATCTTTTCTTCAGGATTCCTTGAGTTGTCGAATAGAACACTTGACTTGTCGAATCCTTGAGATATCGAATAGCTTTCTGAGTCCTTGAGATATCGAATGGAACTTTGACATGCTGACTCCTTGAGAACTCGAATACTACTTTGACTTGTTGACTTCCTGAGTTCTCGAATAGAGTACATAGACATATCGAATCTCTGAGATATCGAATGAGATATCGAACAATGTATTCAGAGATATCGAATAGTGTCTTGAGATATCGAATCCCTGACTTCTCGAATGCTGGACTTCTCGAATAGACAAATATACTTCTCGAATTGGTACTTAGGAAAATTCTTCATTTCTTCAAATCCCAACAGTGATTATTTGACAGTCTTTATCTTCTTGCTTGAGGCATGAACCTTGGAACTTCTTTCAAGCATTATTCTAGACTCTATAAGTACAGTTACACAACTAGGATTTGATGCCTACTACAAGTACAATACAAACAGAAACTCTACAACTAGAGGTTCCCTCAGTTAAGAGGTCATGTAAGTAATGCAAAGCATTACAAACAATTAGGCTTGTTATTAGATGTATACATGCATGCCTCTATAACTAACAATCTCCCCCAAATTGTGAGTGAGACCCTTAGTCACAATTTCATGTCTGATAACAAGCCTAACATACATAAAGATAAAACTTTAACAGTACAGGTATGTAGATTGATTGAGGAAAGTACATAGAAGTGTTCTTACAAGTTATGAGAAACTACTAGCCATATCCTTTTGGATTCATCTCTTGAGCTTTGGCTTGCAGATTCTCATTTTTCATCTTCTCTTCAACTTCTTTGGCTTTCTTCTTTGCATTTTCCTCCATGGCAAGAATAATGTCTTCCATTGCAGTGAGTTCTTCAATTAGAGGGGAGCCTGATAAATCCTTAAGTACTTCATTCAGCTGTTTCTCAGAATGGGAACTGATGTAGTCCATTATAATCTTTACATTTCTACCATATTTCTTGTACTCAATGATGTAAGGATTAAACTTGACTCTACACAGACCCATAGCTCTCAATTCATCAGCCTTAGTTTCCATTGCAGCAAACTCCTCCTCCCTTTTCTTTAGTAGCTCCTCACTGTTCTTTCTCATTTCTGCCTGGTGATCTCTCTTCATTTTGACAAAGTCAATTAGCTCCAGCTTCCATACCCTTTCCACTCTATCTTCAGAATCCAACATTGCAATTATTCTTTCTATGTCATATAGCCTGCCCCAGTGCTGACATGTTCCTTGTCTGAATTTCTTCTGTCTTCCATCAGTATATTTTATTTCAAGAAAGTCATCAACAATGGCAACATGATAGATTCTTTGAGCCCATATGAACTGCAGTTGGTCTTCATCATAGATTTCATCCAGAGGTGGTAGGTTCAATCCTGGAATTACTGTCAGTGCCTTTGACTTCGATATCTTCACCCTTCTTGCAGCATGCTTAAATTTACTCCTCCTTGAATGATTGCTAGGCAGAAACTTATGACCCTTGTTGGTAGACCATAGTAGTATTCCATTAGCAGTTTGCTTTCTGAAACATACACATGGTTTCTTGACTTGAATCTTCTCCTCTTCTTGAGGTGGCAAAACAGTTGCAGAAGCCATCGAATCAGATTTTGGTATGTCATTACTAACAGTATTCACCCTAGACTCAGAGTCTTGTGTTGTGGTGAGGTTACTGCTAGCAATGCCTAAGGCTTGCTGTTTTCCAATTTTCTTCTCATAGACTTTTCCTTGGTCATCACCATCTTTCTTATTCTTGTCATCCTTCTTCTTCTTCTCATCTTCATCACCCTTATCTCTCCTGTGATGTCTCCTCCTCCCATCACTTTTGTCTTCAGAGACATCATCCTTATTTCTCCTAGGTTGAGCCCTCTCTGGAGTTTCACCAGTTGCTATAAAAGATCTGAGAATGTGCAGTGCTTCAATTTCTTCAGCATTTCTGGTTCCAACCTTCTTCTGTAGTTGATCAATGATAGCAATGACCAGTCTATGATTTTGAGAAGTGAGATCATGGGGAATGACCAATTGCTTGATGTCTTCAATTTTGGTGCCAGACTGATAGATGATTGTCCATGGCTTCTTGATCACTTCTGGCAGCCTTGAAGGTTGGCCATTCCTCAAATCATCAAACAGACTTTTGTTGTTCTCATTTTTCTTCTCAATAAGCTCAAGTATGGCATTTATCTCTGAGTGTTTTAGGGCTTGTAGAGTCTTGTATGTTAGATGCCATATCTTTGATTTAGATATCATCACTATCTCCTTGAACCATATATTATTGACTTTCTTGGGGATGACAGTGATGTAGTCAATCTGCTCCTTCAACTCCCTCAGATAGAACTGAGTGTCACCAGCCTGTTCCCTTGTGGCTTTCAGAAACTCCAAGAAGGCTTTATCATGATAAACATTTGAGTTAGCAACTTCTTGTAGCTTGGCCTCAGTAATTACTTTGACTTCTATAGGCTTGGCACTTTCAGATATGGAGGATGGAGGTTTGTCAGATGGCATACTCCCTGCAACCACTGTGGTTGTGATAGATTGCTTCTGGCCACCAGGAGTAATGACATGCACAGTTGGTAGAGTAACAACTGGCAGTGAGGTAGGAGGCTCATCAACCTTTGTTTTTCCTTTGCCTGGCACATGAGTTGGAGATTTATTTGCCCTTTGGTGATCACCCTCTCTTAACTTTATCCCTTTTTCCTTGGGTTTCTCCCCCTTAGTATTTGAATTCCTTGTCCTCTTCTCCCCCTTAGGCTTGTTGTCAGGCACAGAGGCTTTAGAAGTGACCTTTGGGGTGGAAGATGCTTCAGGGAGAGAAAGACCCATATGCTTCATCATAGCAGCCAACATAGATTGTTGATGCAGAAGAACATCAGCTGTGGTGGTTGCTTGAGTGTCCAACTGATCATTGAGAAGTGCAACCTTGTCTGTAAGATGAGCATTGGACTTAGTGAGAGTAGCCACCTCCTTTTCAAGAGTATCCACCTTAGTGAATAGCTCATGTTCCCTGAATCCAGAGAGTGATTGATCCTTGAGTCTTTGGACTTCATACTTGGTCATGTCATGGATAGGGACCTCAGTCACTAGCCTGTCTCCATAAAGATTTTTGAACATTGTCCTCAGCATGGCAGTGGATTCTGTAGTCTGATCAGATAAAACCTGAAATTGATGCCCCAGACCTGTGACAGAATCTTTTAGAAGAGCCAAACCATTGTCCATCTTGGTGCATGTAGACTTGCATTCCAGAATGTCCTTGATGACTGACTCCAACTGGGGAAATTTGGAGAGGAATTCTCTTTTGACTTCATTGACTTGGTGGATTATGGCTGCAACTACTTCATTCACTTCTGATTGCAGGCCTTTACCAAGAAAATGTGCAGCCTTCAAGATCCCCTTGTAGATGTCATTGACAGCCTCATACACATCACTGGGAGTTAGAGATTTGGCATTGGACCTCAGTGAAGTGATGTATTCTTCTCTTAGATGTTGGAGGCCTTCTGAGAGAGGTACAGAGTATTTGCCTTGTAACCAAGCATCCACATTTCTATCTCTTGCAGATTCATCTGCTATTTTCTGTTGTTGCTGCTCTACATCTTCTTTATGGCATAGCAAGATGGCTTCATAGTCAGAATTGGGTAGGTTTGAGGTGACCAAGTTTTGGGCAATCTTTACAAACTCAGGAATCTGTTCCACAACCAAGCTTTGAAGTGCTTCAACCGTCAATTGTGGTGGAACAGACCCTGATCCTGAAGCACTGTCATGTTGCACAGGCTTCAGCCATTGTGACAAGAAGTCAGAGCTAGAGCTAGGCAAGCTAGACTCCTCAATTACAGATGTAACTTCTGCAACCAGATGGATTGACTCTCCTACTGGTGTCTCCACAGAAGTGGGATGAGGTACACTAGTAGTTGACACAGGCACAGAGTCTCTAGTGAAAACTAGTGGAACCTCTTTGTTTGTGATGGTGTCATTAGGAGATGCCCCAGCATGCATTCCCTCACCATCTAAATGTGGGTCCTGGGTGGTGAGCAAAGTGTCATGCACTAAGTCACTTAAGTCCATTGGCTCACCAAGAGAAAAGGATTCTTGGTGATCAATGCCTTGCTCTTCAATTTCTTGAATTACAGGCTCCAAAGAAATTTGAGATGAAGATTCTAGAAGAGTAGTGTGTTGTAGAGTAGATTTTGGCAACTCCCCCTGAGAGATAGAGGGAGTTTCAAGTGTGATGTGCTCTCCACTCAGTGTAGTGCCAGCCTTATCACTCCCATGTGCTGACTCAATACAAGAAGGTGCATTGGGGAGGATGCTTGATTCTATAGATGCACCCTGTTGAGAGGACACATCTAGTGAGCTGTTTGCCCCTGATTTTACAACTTCAGCCATTTGTGTGACTGAAGAGGTGGTCTTAGTTTTCTTCTTCTTCTTTGGCCTTAGTAAGGGTGACTCTGGTTCCTCACTTTCTATACCTAGTTCAACAGCTAATGATGCTTCAGATAGAATATATAAGGGTGCAGACATTACTTCTTTTCTCTTCTTTTTACTAGCATCACCCTTTTGAGAGGATGATGCAGTTGGCTCAGTGATTGGTAGAGTGTTTGGTTGAGAGGGTTGGTTAGCTAGCCCTGGGTTAGCATTTTGTTCTACTTGCTTGGGCTTAGCTAACTCAGACTTAGAGGCAAATGTTGGCATGTTGTGGGGGTAAGTTCTAAACAGACTCTCCATATGGGGAGTTATGCTAAGTCTTACATCCACATCATTCCTAGTCTCCAAATTACCAAAAATGAGTTTGGTCATGGATTTAGGATAGCCTATTCTATTTTTATTCATCCCATCTAATTCAATCAATTTATCATCTAAGAAATTAAGGACAGATTGAATAAAACGAGGGAAGAAAGTTTCATTACCTCTCTTGGCTGAATTCTTACCAAGTCTCCCATACAACTCCTGCAGAATGATGAGACCAACGTCTATCTTCTTTCCACAAGCTAAGGCAGAGCCTATTTGCTGTGCAGGAGTACTGATTTGGTCATAGCTGGATTTTCTTGCAGTGAAGACTTGAAGAAGTGTATCAAACACATAACTTCATTCCTTCCTCAAATGCTTCCTGTTCAAGTGCCCAAGACTGATTCTATCTGCATATTTGATGAAATCAAAGAAGTCTTCCAATTCAGCATTTGTAGCAAGTGGGTCATACACCTCTCCTTTGGTACCCATCCAAAGTGCCTCATTCATATCCTCTGTGGTGATAGTGAGATTTTTGTCTTGAATCTTGCAGTAGATGATGTACGAGGATATTGCAGAGTCAAGAGCCACCACCTCCACTGTAGTAGACTGCCAAAACTGTTCTAGAATGTCGAGATACAGAGTTGGGTTAACAGATAGAGCATTCTTGATGTACGATTCAGACATCCACTTCACAAAGCAATTGAAATTGGCGTTGGGTGCTTCAACATCACTTGTTAGAGCAATGAAATTGGTGTTGAACTTTACTGTTGCCATTTGTGTGAGAGAGAGAGAGAGAGAGAGAAGAAATCGAAGGTAGAAGAGGAAATTTAGCTTTTGTAGTTAGGATTTTAGAGGTTTTGGGAGTTTGGATGCTTGAGAAATCGAATGAAATGAATCGAATAGATGTGAAGTTGTAAGAGTATGAAGTACTTGAACTGTCGATTAGATGTATGTTCTGTATCGACAAGTCAGGCATTCGAGAAGTAGAAAACAACTATTCGAGAAGTCAAGAAAGGCTTATTCGATAACTCAAGCAGGTTGTAACTCACAGTTGGCAGTTATCTAACTTAGAAGTAAATCTAAATTAGGTAAAATATGTTTTTATGAGTAATTCTGAATTTTGAATAAAAATCCAAAATCGGTTAAAATTCAGCGAGAAATCAGCCTTTTCAAATGATTCAAGAACTCAAATATAGTATTCGAGAACTCAGTCAATCGAGAACTAAAACACTATATTCGAGAAGACACAAAAACCTCTATTCGAGAACTCTAAAAGACTCTATTCGAGAACTCGAGAGTGCTCTAATGAGACTTGTTAGAGATGTCGAATAGTGAATCACTTGAGAAGTCTGACTTGTCGAATTATACTCATAGAAACTCAATTTTCACTATCTTTTTTTAAAATTTACCAGCCATATTCATTCACGAATATTCTAGCAAATTAAACATTGATTTTCTCAAAATTTCATAGAAATTTCAAGTTAACAAGAGAATATGATTTTCCAAATATGCAACAGATTTGAAATATTTATAAATCATATTTTAGCCAACACTTACTCCAAAAATATTGAGAATTTAGATAAAGTAAGTGTTTACTGCTGCAACAATCTATATGATGTATTCACCTAGCCAGAATCTGAAGAATTCAGCATTCCAATCTCACTAACCAACCTTGTGAAGGTGGCTTCATCTAATGGCTTAGTGAATATATCAGCTAGTTGTTTATCTGTAAAAACATAATGCAACTCAATAGTTCCATTAGTTGCATGTTCCCTTATGAAATGATATCTGATGTCAATGTGCTTTGTCCTAGAATGATTGACATGATTGGCAACTATAGAGATTGCACTTGTGTTGTCACACATGATTGGAATTCTTTCCAACACAAGTCCATAATCTCTAAGTTGATTTCTAATCCAAAGCACTTGAACACAGCAACTTCCAGCAGCTATGTATTCAGCCTCAGCTGTAGAAGTTGACACAGATTGTTGTTTCTTGCTATACCAAGAGACTAACCTTTGTCCAAGAAACTGGTAGCTACCTGAGGTGCTTTTCCTATCCACTCTGCATCCAGCATAATCAGCATCAGAATAACCAACCAGATTGAACCCTGTGTCCTTAGGATACCATAGTCCCAAGTTTGGAGTGCCCTTCAGATATCTAAAGATCCTTTTTATAGCAATCAAATGTGATTCTTTTGGATTTGATTGAAACCTTGCACACAAGCATGTAGCAAACATGATGTCTGGCCTACTTGCAGTGAGATAGAGTAGAGAACCAACCATGCCTCTGTAGACTGAGATATCTACTTTCTTGCCTTTAGCATCTTCATCCAATTTAGTGGCAGTGGCCATGGGTGTCTTTGCAGGTGAGCAATCTTCCAAGTCGAACTTCTTCAATAAATCCTTGATGTACTTGGTCTGACTGATAAAGATACCATCCTTCCTTTGACTGACTTGCAACCCAAGAAAGAATGTCAACTCTCCCATCATACTCATCTCATATCTGCTCTGCATGAGTTTAGAAAATTTCTCACACAGCTTCTCATTTGTAGAACCAAAAATGATATCATCCACATAGATCTGGACTAGGATAAGATCATCACCATGCTTCTTGTTAAAACAGTGTCTTGTCCAGTGTGCCTCTAGTGAATTGATTCTCAAGAAGAAATTGTGATAAAGTATCATACCATGCTCTTGGAGCCTGCTTAAGTCCATACAGTGCCTTAAGCAGTCTGTAAACAAATTCTGGGAAGTGTGGATCCTCAAAACCAGGTGGTTGTTGCACATAAACTTCTTCTTCCAACTCTCCATTCAGAAATGCACTTTTGACATCCATTTGATATACTTTAAAGTTTGAATGAGCAGCAAATGCCAAGAATATTCTGATGGCTTCCAATCTAGCAACAGGAGCAAATGTCTCATCATAATCAATGCCTTCCTATTGAGAGTATCCTTTTGCAACCAACCTTGCTTTATTCCTTATAATTACACCATCTTCATCCATCTTATTCTTTAGAACCCATTTTTTTCTGTTCTTTGGTGCAGGCACAAGTTCCCATACTTTGTTCCTTTCAAATTGATTCAGCTCCTCTTGCATAGCAATAATCCAATCTGGATCCAACAGTGCATCATCAAGTCTCTTAGGCTCAACTTGTGATAGAAAACAACCATAGAGGCACTCATTCTGAGTTGCTCTCCTAGTCCTTACTCCTGCATTAGGATCTCCAATGATTTGCTCTGCAGTGTGTGATCTATCCCATTTCCTTGAGTGCTCAGCCTGATTTCTCATTCTTGATGTTGCTTCATCATCCACATCATGCTCATTCTCATTTCCTCCCCCTGTGAAGTTGCCACTACTCACAGGTGTGTCTTGGATGCTTCTTTCTTCACTATTGATTGGCACAAACTCTTCTCTTGTATCATCATTCACTTGAGTTTGTTGAACTCGAGTTTCAACTTCAGTTACAGTCTCTTCATCAGAATCATCTAGATTATCAAACTTCAATGGATCTTTATCTTCATCATTGGCTTCTTCTAGTCCAGGTAGTTTGCTGTCATCAAATGTCACATCTGTGCTTTCCATAACTTTCTTTTGACTGATGACATAAACCTTGTATACAATTCTTTCCATAGAGTAGCCAAGAAAAATTCCTTCAAATGCTTTTGCATCAAATTTTCCAACATATTCAGAATTATCCTTCAATGCAAAGCATTTGCTTCCAAAAGTATGAACATACTTTAGAGTAGGCTTCTTTCCAGTCATCAAGTTATAAGGTGTCTTTCCAGTGTTTTTGTTGATGAGGGTTCTGTTCTGGGTATAGCATGCAGTGCTCACAGCCTCAGCCCAAAAACATGTAGGCATTTTTGCATCAAGTAACATTGTTCTAGCAGCCTCAATTAGAGTTCTATTCTTCCTCTCAACAACTCCATTTTGTTGTGGAGTCCTTGGAGCTAAGAATTGCTGAGAAATACCATTCTCTTTACAGAATGCTTCAAGTATGGCATTTCTGAACTCTGTTCCATTATCACTTCTCAGTGCAATCACACTTGCATTGTTGGCCTTTGCTTCCTTGTCAACTTTCTTTATATGCTCAATGATTACTTGTGGAGCCTCATCTTTTGATGCCAGAAATTCCACCCATGTATACCTTGTAAAATCATCAACCATCACCAAGGCATACTTCTTTCTTCCTAGTGACATAATATTGACAGGCCCAAACAAATCCATATGAATGAGTTGTAGGGGCTTGGTTATAGATGTCACTGTCTTTGTCTTGTGGCTTGATCTTTTCATCTTTCCTTTTTGACAAGCCTCACACACTTTTTCTTGACAGAATTCAAGTGTGGGCATGCCTCTCACTAACTCTCTTTTGACTAGAGAATTAATGGCTTTGAAGTTCAGGTGTGATAGTTTCTTGTGCCACAACCAACAATCTTCATTTGATGCTTTTGAGTAAAAGCAACAAATTTTATCATTTTTTGCAGAATCCATATTGGCTACAAACAGGCTTCCCTTTCTTACTCCAGATAGAGCAAAATCACCAGTCTTCTTGTGGGTGATCAAACATTCATCTTTGTCAAAATCCACCTTGAATCCCCTATCAGTAAACTGACCAACACTTAGCAGATTATGCTTGAGCCCCTTGACTAGTGCTACGTCTTCAATGATGACATTACCAACTTTCAACTTGCCATATCCCAATGTGTTACCCATGCTGTCATCTCCAAAAGCAACCATTTGGCCAGCCTTTTCCTCATACTGTGATAGCAGGGCCATATCACCAGTCATATGATTTGAGCATCCACTGTCCAAAATCCACATGACCTTCTTTTCATTTTCTTTGCCCTGCAAACACAAAGGTATTACTTCTCCTTTGGTACCCAAACAAGTTTGGGTCCATGTGACTTAGAAACAGTTTTATCATAAACATCATGCTTGTCAACTTTCTTGGCATTAGTCTTCTTATCACTGTTAGAAGTCTTAGAACCTGAGGTTTCAGACTTAGGTGACAGAGGTACCTTCCTAGCTTTAGGAGGACTCGAAGACTTTGACCTGGTGTAGTGTGTGTGAGAATTGTGACTGATACAACCATCATTGAATTGCCTTCTCAGATTGAAACAACTAGTCATAACATTCATATTGCATGGCATACAGTCAAATTTATCACAAAATGGTGCATCTCTATGTCTTAGAGGCACAGAACAATCATAGAAAGGTTTGGACACACTACCAACAGGTTTCTTGCATGCATGAGTTAAATGATTGGTACTGAAACAGTTTTGACAAATTTTCCTAGGGGCATTAGGCATATAAGCATAGTTGTTATCCTTGTTAATCCCTAACTTGCCATTTCTGTTCTGTTTCTTCTTAGTCACTTTCTTTTCTGATTCACTCTTCCCAGCTGAAACAAACTTAACAAACTTCTTAGGTTTTGGCCTATCAACTACTGGCTCCTTGGCTTTTGACTTGACACTCTCACTCTTGGAAGATGCTTGTTGTTCATTTGATTGTGCCTCATCCTCATCATTCAACATCTGTTTGATGAGTAAGGCATCCTCATCAATTTCAAATGTTGGTTCCTTAAAAATTGGATTTTCAGTCTTTTTCAAAATGTGAGGCACTTCCTCATGAATAACTGTGTCATCTTCAATGACAGCATAGCCTTTTCTCTGTTTAAGAGTGTCATAATCAAGTCCAATAGCAGCCTTGGGTTTTGCTTCAATTTTCTCACAGTAGGATTTCACTAGACCAGATGATTTCTTGAAAGTTTTTAGTTTGAATTCATTTTCAGCTAATTCATCCCTAAGAGCCTTTTCAACCTGACTAGCACACAAAACCTTATTCTGCAGATATTCAACTTCTTTCTTAAGGTTTTCTACTTGCATAACAGTTAGCTCAAGTTCCTCATTCTTTTTGGTTAACATTTCATTTCTAGTAGACAGTTTAGCAATCTCTTCATTAGCAGCAGTCATACTAGTATGAATGTTAAACATTTCAACAGATAGTTGTTCAATCATGCATTTATACTCTGAAACAGACATGTCTATAGTAGTGAGAGATGGTACCTGAGGGTCTGATGGAGATGTGTCATCCTTGGAATTGGCCATCAAGGCATAATTGCAGAATTCTTGCTCCTCTCCATCACTGTCAGAATCATCTCAACACTTCCCTTCAGCTATGGAGGCCTTACCTTGTGTCTGCTTTTTCAGAAGGGCCTCATACTTAGCTTCAAGCTCAAGATAATCTCTATCCTTCTTTTTAGGCTTCTTGCATTCACTGGCAAAATGCCCTAGGTCATTGCATCTATAGCACCTTACAGATGACCTATCCACATGGCTGGTTTTAAACTTATTCTTGTTTGGTTTCACAGGTGCCTTGCTTTTGTTGAATGAATGGTTTTGGGTTTTGGGTTTGAAGGGTTGATTCCTTTTGAATCTGATGTTTGGAAATTTTCTGGCCATGAAAGCATATGAAGTGTTTTCCATCCCATCTAGTTCTTGAAAAGTGTAAAACTCTTCTTCCTCCTTCTCCTCAACAGGTTCACTTACCTCAGGTTCAGTTTCCTCCTCTTCTACTACCTCCTCTATCCTTAACTGGCTTGTAGATGCTTCTAGGTCTTGAATAGATTTGTTGACAATCAAGGCACATGATGTGTTTACCATTCTGACTTGATTGGCTTGGATAGCCCTTTTCTGAAGCAACTCAAGCTCATGAGTTTTTAAAACCCCATAGAGCACATTATATGTAACTTTGTTTAAATCTCTTTCCCTTAGAGAAATAACCCTTTGCTCCAGATGGTTTGGTGAGGATAGCAGAAACTTCATGTTTAACTCCTTGGTACTGTAAACCTTGCCATTCATCTGCAACTCAGTAACTAGCTTGTGAAATCTCTCAAACATCTCAGTAATACTTTCCTTGGGCTGTGCCATGAAAGCTTCATACTGTGTGACCAGAATCCTTGAGATATCGAATAGCTTTCTGAGTCCTTGAGATATCGAATGGAACTTTGACTTGCTGACTCCTTGAGAACTCGAATACTACTTTGACTTGTTGACTTCCTGAGTTCTCGAATAGAGTACATAGACATATCGAATCTCTGAGATATCGAACAGTGTATTCAGAGATATCGAATAGTGTCTTGAGATATCGAATCCCCGACTTCTCGAATACTGGACTTCTCGAATAGACAAATATACTTCTCGAATTGGTACTTAGGCAAATTCTTCATTTCTTCAAATCCCAACTGTGATTATTTGACAGTCTTTATCTTCTTGCTTGAGGCATGAACCTTGGAACTTCTTTCAAGCATTATTCTAGACTCTATAAGTACAGTTACACAACTAGGATTTGATGCCTACTACAAGTACAATACAAACAGAAACTCTACAACTAGAGGTTCCCTCAGTTAAGAGGTCATGTAAGTAATGCAAAGCATTACAAACAATTAGGCTTGTTATTAGATGTATACAGGCATGCCTCTGTAACTAACAATCTCCCCCAAATTGTGAGTGAGACCCTTAGTCACAATTTCATGTCTGATAACAAGCCTAACATACATAAAGATAAAACTTTAACAGTACAGGTATGTAGATTGATTGAGGAAAGTACATAGAAGTGTTCTTACAAGTTATGAGAAACTACTAGCCATATCCTTTTGGATTCATCTCTTGAGCTTTGGCTTGCAGATTCTCATTTTTCATCTTCTTTTCAACTTCTTTGGCTTTCTTCTTTGCATTTTCCTCCATGGCAAGAATAATGTCTTCCATTGCAGTGAGTTCTTCAATTAGAGGGGAGCTTGATAAATCCTTAAGTACTTTATTCAGCTGTTTCTCAGAATAGGAACTGATGTAGTCCATTATAATCTTTACATTTCTACCATATTTCTTGTACTCAATGATGTAAGGATTAAACTTGACTCTACACAGACCCATAGCTCTCAATTCATCAGCCTTAGTTTCCATTGCAGCAAACTCCTCCTCCCTTTTCTTTAGTAGCTCCTCACTGTTCTTTCTCATTTCTGCCTGGTGATCTCTCTTCATTTTGACAAAGTCAATTAGCTCCAGCTTCCATACCCTTTCCACTCTATCTTCAGAATCCAACATTGCAATTATTCTTTCTATGTCATATAGCCTGCCCCAGTGCTGACATGTTCCTTCTCTGAATTTCTTCTGTCTTCCATCAGTATATTTTATTTCAAGAAAGTCATCAACAATGGCAACATGATAGATTCTTTGAGCCCATATGAACTGCAGTTGGTCTTCATCATAGATTTCATCCAGAGGTGGTAGGTTCAATCCTGGAATTACTGTCAGTGCCTTTGACTTCGATATCTTCACCCTTCTTGCAGCATGCTTAAATTTACTCCTCCTTGAATGATTGCTAGGCAGAAACTTATGACCCTTGTTGGTAGACCATAGTAGTATTCCATTAGCAGTTTGCTTTCTGAAACATACACATGGTTTCTTGACTTGAATCTTCTCCTCTTCTTGAGGTGGCAAAACAGTTGCAGAAGCCATCGAATCAGATTTTGGTATGTCATTACTAACAGTATTCACCCTAGACTCGGAGTCTTGTGTTGTGGTGAGGTTACTGCTAGCAATGCCTAAGGCTTGCTGTTTTCCAATTTTCTTCTCATAGACTTTTCCTTGGTCATCACCATCTTTCTTATTCTTGTCATCCTTCTTCTTCTTCTCATCTTCATCACCCTTATCTCTCCTGTGATGTCTCCTCCTCCCATCACTTTTGTCTTCAGAGTCATCATCCTTATTTCTCCTAGGTTGAGCCCTCTCTGGAGTTTCACCAGTTGCTATAAAAGATCTGAGAATGTGCAGTGCTTCAATTTCTTCAGCATTTCTGGTTCCAACCTTCTTCTGTAGTTGATCAATGATAGCAATGACCAGTCTGTGATTTCGAGAAGTGAGATCATGGGGAATGACCAATTGCTTGATGTCTTCAATTTTGGTGCCAGACTGATAGATGATTGTCCATGGCTTCTTGATCACTTCTGGCAGCCTTGAAGGTTGGCCATTCCTCAAATCATCAAACAGACTTTTGTTGTTCTCATTTATCTTCTCAATAAGCTCAAGTATGGCATCTATCTCTGAGTGTTTTAGGGCTTGTAGAGTCTTGTATATTAGATGCCATATCTTTGATTTAGATATCATCACTATCTCCTTGAACCATAGATTATTGACTTTCTTAAGTAAACGAAGATAAACCTGCTTCAACTTCTTCCATTTCAATGTCTTCAATGTCTGGCAGGTCAGTTTCCGGAACTTTGTCATTTTTAATTCCACTTCCAGTTGCAATCGCTGATGTAGCTTCTTTTTGTTTGCGTTCCCGCATAGCAAGATAATCCGCCATTGATCCAAGTCCTTGACCACATGGTAACTGTGTTTTTGCAGGTTCCACCATACCTGAATTTGCCGCCTCATTCTTATCATTCTCAGTGGAACCCTTTTCAGTTGTAGTCACATCATTAGATCGTGAACGAGTAGTTGGTCCATTAAGAAGCTCGTTTTTCTTCACTTTTCGGGTTTTCTGAAAAATAAATTGAATTAGTACTATGATTAAAATTTTAATTAACTAGCTACATAGTAGATAAGATGCACCTTTGGCATAATTTCTGAAGTATCATCTTCGTTGTGTTCCTCACTTTCTTGAACATATTCATCCCCGTCTCGAATCTGTTCTGTCCCTTTACTTTTTCCTTTGCCCTTTTTGAACACACCTGACAGACTAAGAGCTAATTCAGGCACCCCTAGCTCTTGAAGCTTTTCTCTGTTTCTCAGCCTATTTTTAATTTTAATCATTTCATACTTGTTCAGCTTCATCGGTTTTATTGGAGATGATGCAGGTGGAAGTGGTGGGGGAGGTGGTAGAACAATATCATGCACGTGCGTAATTAAAAGAAACATATAGTTAGTGAAATAGCAATATATGTGGAACATCGATTAGGCTACATCTTTGTATTGATTTTTGTTATCTAACCTCAATGTCATTCTCATCCATATTTTCATCTCCATCTATATCTTCACCTTCATCTATATCTTCACCTTCATCTACGTCTTCACCTTCATCTATTGGATTATGTAAATCCAATTTCCTTCGAACATTTCCAGACTTCAGATTCACATTTTCATCAATGCCTTGTGGAATTTTAATCAATGCCGACTTCTGAGAACTTTTCACTTCAACTAACTTTGCCTTCTGCTTGAGGGCTGCATCAATGATTTCTGGTCTAGCACCAACCAGGCGTGCCAACTTCCTAGCACTAGTGACTTCGGCTTCACCCCTGCCGTCACGTTGATTTTTTAAAAGTGTCGGCTTTCGAGTACTCTTAACTTGATTTGGAATTATGACTTGTGCATTATTCAGTCGTGCTGACTTCCTAGGAGTGTAGACTTCAGTGGACTTCTTATTTCTTTTTTGCTGTTGTAACTGATGAGTGGTCACAAACTGACGTTTCACTTGTTTGATCGCTGCAACAATAGAATTAAATTGTTAGTACACCAACAAATGTCAGAACTCTCATAAAAGAATTAATAATATGTATTAATAAAAGTATATAACTAAAAAGTTTAATACCTTGAAACACATTTGGCCTTGGCCGTATGACTACAAACGGTTGCATTTGCTGTAATGGCTCGAATCTAGTATCAACAGTGTTATCAATATAAAGATCTATGTGGCCACCATTTTTACTTAATTCAAGCAAGTCTTGATCATTCGCCACTGTTACGCCAGATTTTTGGCATGTCTAATTATCTCCCAAATTTCGTAATATTATTAATTATTAATTCATATTAATAATTATAACTTAATCGCTAAGTTTTATCCTCTCCCTGAAACGAGGAAAGAATCAATCTTAATCAATCAATAATGGAAAATATCTCCAAACGATATCCTTCAAATCAGGAAGGTATCCCAACACGAATATAATTCAAAGAGATAACATCTACTAATTCCCAAAATACATCCCTTAACAATCATAGGGATTAAAAACCACTCCTTTAACAGAACTGCGTTGGCTTACGCACGCATCTTGAAAAAGGATCCGACACATCTAACAGGTCGAGACACCTCTCAAGTCCAGCCCCAAACATCCAAAATCCCAAATTCCAATATTTTCATAGTTTCGTTATTCCAGCAACCTCCGAAATTTGTTATCACCAAATTCCTCCGTTAACAATTGGCGCTAGAAGGAGGGCATATATTTTTTGATTGTGGAGGACAATCAATTCATACGCATGGGGGGTTCTCATGGATCTGGAGCTGCTTTCATGGAGGAGCTAAGCGGTGGAGGCGGCGGCTTTATTCTTAATTAAGATAAGTTTTCTTATGATTTTGTCCATACAAATCTGTTATCTTATAAAATTCGTAGTAAATTCATTACATGTTGGATTTTGATGATTTTTAATGATTCGGAAATCTTGTTAAATTGCTTATAACTTTCGTTTTTTGAGTTTTCTCAGATTATATATCGATCTATTCTCGAAATCACAAAAAACAATCAGATCTCGTTTTCAGCATCAAGAAATCAAACAGCAGACGTTTTCTTTGATTCCCGATTCGTTATAAGTCCGTTTTGGATGAGCCTTATATAGTCGGAAAGGTCTTTTAGTTATCTACAACTTTCGTGTTTTGTGTTTTCCAAGAAAAAATCGTTTAGATGGTCAAAAAGGGTAAATACAGATCTGGGCAGAATCTGAATCGTGAAGCTGTTCAAGATTTGAGATGCAATTTCGTGGTACATGAAGAACAAACAGAAGCTTGAAAAATTCTGAATTTATCGGAAACAAAAGTCGAGTTTTTGTTACGAATTACACAAGAAGACCTTTTGGGTATTATTTTGGAAGATCATCCGGGTGCTGTTGATATTTTTTGGGAAGACCCTTTGGGTGTTGCTGATATTTTTTTTAGAAGACCTTGTGGGTGTTGCTGATATTTTTTAGAAGACTCTTTGGGTGTTGTTGATAGTTTTTAGAAGACCATTTGGGTGTTGATGATATTTTTTCGAAGAATTTTGGGTATTGCTTATATTTTTTGAAAGACCCTTCAAGTGTTGTTGGTATTTTTTGGAAGAATCTTGGGATATTGATAAGGCTTTAGGAAGATTACCTCCTGTGAGGAGGGTCTCCCTTATTTTTTGTAATAGACGACCTCCTCTAAGGAGGGTCTTCATGATTTATTTAAAAGATGATCTCCTCTAAGGAGAGTCTTAGTGAAAATGAAGAGAACTTCGGAAAATCCACCTCCTGTGTGGAGGGATATTTCTGGAATGGGGAACGACCTCCTTTGAGGAGGGTATCCCAAATTATCAAAATCCTTACAAAAACCGTACTTCCGGGGGGGATGTCCGTACTTCCGGCGCCTCATCAAGGTTCGAGCTTCGGAAAATCCACCTCCTGTGAGGAGGGATATCTCTGAAGCATTTATGGAAATTCTGGTGGATATGACCTTCTTTGAGGAGGATATTTTCCGGAATACGTTATGGAAACTCTAGAATGCGTCCTTCTTTGAGGAGGGTATTTCGGAGTGCTTAATGGCGGATATTTCTTTGAATATTTGTTTTTCAGGGTATTGTTCGGAAAGCTTTGCACTACTCTGCGAATAATGCTTGGATGGCTCTCCAAGATACATTCTCTTACACCTACAAAACTTATTCTTTTTTACATCTCACATATTGTCTTGTTTACATCTACATGCGTATTGCGGGCACCTTAGTGCTCCAAATTATTTACTAATCTTCATCTCCTAGCTGTTCAGTGACTCATGAAATTTGGAAGATCGAAGCATGCTTAGTTCTCCACTTCAGCAAGCTACACTAAAGAACTGGGGGGTAGTTGTTACGCTAGATTTTTGGCATGTCTAATTATCTCCCAAATTTCCTAATATTAGTAATTATTAATTCAGATTAATAATTATAACTTAATCGCTAAGTTTCATCCTCTCCCTGAAACGAGGAAAGAATCCATCTTAATCAATCAATAGCGGAAAATATCTCCAAACGATATCCTTCAAATCAGGAAGGTATCCCAACACGAATATAATTCAAAGAGATAAAATCTACTAATTCCCAAAATACATCCCTTAACAATCATAGGGATTAAAAACCAATCCTTTAACAGAACTGTGTTGGCTTGATCCTTATAAATATAAGGTACGCAGGCATCTTGAAAAAGGATCCGATACATCTAACAAGTCGAGACACCTCTCAAGTCCAGCCCCAAACATCCAAAATCCCAAATTCCCATATTTTCATAGTTTCGTTATTCCAGCAACCTCCGAAATTTGTTATCACCAAATTCCTCTGTTAACAGCCACCATTTTCCATCCCTCTTGCTGATTACCATCTCTTGCGTAAATTCCTCCAATTTCAGTATACTTAAGCTCATCTTTAACATGGTCCATCAGCACCGTGTAAGAAAATCAATCAGAATCTAAGTTACTTAGCACACACTCTTTTCCACCAACATATTCTGTATTCTGAAATTTTCCCATGTGGTAAATTCTGAGATTGATGCGCTTCTCTGTCATCCTAAAAAAAAAACTTACATTAGAACCAGTACAAACAAAAAGTAAGAATCAATTTAAAAGCAACAACTGATCAATTTAAAAGCAGTCTAGCAAAAGAATGTAAATTAACTAATAAAAATGCAATAAATCACTAATAAAAATTAAAATGCAGTAAATCACTAATAAAAAATACTAATAATTAAGAAGCATGGACTTAATTGAGAAGAACTTAACACAATAAAAAGTAATCCATAAAGAAGCAATTCCCCGCATTAAAAGGCAGGCAGTACATTTGTTACATTAAGAGGAAAAACTCCTTAAAAAGCACTAGACAGTTTCATTGACTACTTTTGGAGGAATGATAATTTTTGTTGCAGGTACATCTACTCTAGACCAGCTCACATCACTAACTTGATTTCCAATTCCATGACCATGTTGAATATCATAATCGGATCAATTAAATCATCCTCGTTCCCATTTTCACCTTCGACATCACACCAGTCCTTTGGCAGTCTCTTGATAACATTATGATACATCTTGTCAGTCGGATCTTCAATATAAAATACTTGTTGTACTTGTGAAGCCAGAACATACGGATCAACTTTTTGAACCAGTCTTTTAAAATTGACTCGTGTTAGGTCATACAAATCCTTTTCTGCATGGTACCAACAACACCTAAATAGAACCACAGTAAAATCTTCCCAATAATCGATTTCGAGGATTTTTTCAATCGATCCGTAGTAATCGACATCACCAACATTTGGATTCTGATCTTTTGAACTTGCAAAGCTGGTGGTTAAGGAAGACACAAATACACCACTATTCTCTGTTGTACACCTAGCATCTCTGTATTTTGTATAAAATCTGTACCCATTAATAACATATCCCGTAAACCTCTTAGCTGCTCGATTAGGTCCCATTGCAAGGACTTCTAGCTCTTTGGAAATGTCCTTTTTTTTCGAACCTCTTCCTTCAACCACTTCCAGAAATCTTCGGTGTGTGCCCTCTATCTTTTATATTTTTCGATACTGGATGACCATCAAGTAAAGCTCGATGTTCCCTACAATAATTACCTAGTTAATATTATTAAACAAATAAACATTCTAATTCTTATTAAAATAAATTATAACATAAATCTTACTCGATCAAAGTCTCGATGTCCTTGTTACCAGAATTGAATAGAATGTAACGATGACATGCAATCCATTGAGATTCTTTGAGATGAATAGGTTTTCAATCTTTATTTGTTCTTGTACCAATTGGATATTGCATCTTTTGTGGACAACTTTCAAATTTAGGTACTGCATCCCCGTTTAAGAATCTTGAACAGAACGTCAAGCATTCTTCTGCTAGGTAGCCTTCAGCAATGGAACCCTCAGGTTTAGACCTGTTGCGCACATAAGATTTTAATTTAGCTAGACAACGCTCAATTGGCCACATGCATCTGAGGTGTGCAGGTCCCCCATATTCGATTTCCTTGCACAAATGAACCAGCAAGTGAATCATTATGTCAAAGAAAGCTGATGGAAATATCATCTCAAAATGGCAAAGAATTTCAACAATTTCTTGTTCTAGCCTATTCAGGTCAGCCAAATTAAATACTTTGCTCCAAAGATTTCTTAGAAATGCACCAAGTCTTATCAAAGGTAGTGCAACCTCAGGTTTTAATGTTTTTTTCACTGAAATTGTAACAAGTAATGCAGAAGAAAATGAGCATCATGGCTCTTATACCCCCGAGATTGTCCTTTCCTTCATGTGAACATATCGACTCATATTAGCTGCACAGCCGTATGGCAGTTTAGCCTTCTCCAATACTGAACAGAATATTTCCTTCTCTTGGTTTGTCATGTCAAAAATAGTAGCCCTAATCTCAAGGTATTTTCCATCACTTGATTTAACAGGATGAAGGACCTTCATGATCCCCATTTCTTGTAAATCCAAACGAGCACTCAAATGGTCTTTTGTCTTACCGCCAATATTCAACAAAGTACCAAGTATGCTGTCACATACATTTTTCTCGATATGCATACAATCAAGGTTGTGTCGCAATAAATTGTGCCTCCAATATGGTAAATTGAAAAATATTGACTTTTTTTTAAAGGGGAATCCCTTTTATGCTTTACACCCCGTTTGCTCATTTTCTTGCTTTTGTCCTTTCCAAATTCATTTTCATAGCCGGACAATAAATCAAGTATATCTGTTCCGCTTAAAGGGGGTGGAACCTGTCCCATTTCAACTTCACCATTGAACCTTCTCTTATCGAACCTCCACTTGTGCTCCGGACATAGAAATTTTCTATGGTTCATGTAGCACATATTTTTACTATGTTTCAAGTACATTGAAGATGTCTCATAATGGCATGTGGGACAGGCCAATTTACCCTTTGTGCTCCAACCGGATAGCATTGCATATCCTGGAAAATCGCTAATGGTCCACAACACACTTGCACGTAGCCTAAAATGTTGATTAGACAAGGCATCAAAAGTTTATATACCTAAATCCCATAATTCTTTCAACTCTTCTGTTGAGTATAGAATACAGTAAAAGAATACAGAGGGGGGGTGAATGATTCTTGAACTTTTCTTTGTTGAGTCTGTGTAGCAGATAAGTGTTTGTGTGTGCAAAGATGTGGGTGCGGATAAAGAACAACACAAGTCACAATATCACTTTAATCTAATGTATTATTAGATAAAGGTTGCTATAATCTGTGAATACAAATGATAGTATTCTCAGCTTCATTTTTCTCAGAGAGATACAGCTTACAGTGTATGAAAAACTTGACTCACAAAGTTACAAAGTTAATGACTAAGGAAGTGAGGCTGTATCCTTATAGAACATGTATATACCCTACTTACTACAAATAAGGTAGCTGAACAAATTACTTTCTAGTCTGTCTATCCTTTTTGAGTAAGTGTCCAAACGGTTACAGATTTGACTTTGCAAAGCCTGTTCAGATCCACTTCTTTAGCCCTTTGTCTCTTCTATATCTCTCCAAGCTTCTTTGTAGGCTTTCCAGAGCACGTTACAGATTGAGGTCCATAAAGTGCATTGGCTTGTTGCAGGTTTCTGACTTGTACAATTTCTCCAGTATTTTGTCTCCAAAAATGTATTCGAGAAGTGACTAAGTAAGTGATTCGAGAACTAGAATTGACTTGATCGATAACTCTGAGTTCTCGAACACTGTTATATTGACATACCGAATTACTTCTCGAATAGCTCTTTTTCATCAGGATTCCTTGAGTTGTCGAATAGAACACTTGACTTATCGAATCCTTGAGATATCGAATAGCTTTCTGATTCCTTGAGATATCGAATGGAACTTTGACTTGTTGACTCCTTGAGAACTCGAATACCACTTTTGACTTGTTGACTTCTTGAGTTCTCGAACAGAGTAATAGACATATCGAATCTCTGAGATATCGAATAAAATATCGAACAGTGTATTCAAAGATATCGAATAGTGTCTTCTGAGATATCGAATCCCTGACTTCTCGAATGCTAGACTTCTCGAATAGACAAATGTACTTCTCGAATTGGTACTTAGGCAAATTCTTCACTTTCTTCAAATCCCAACTGTGATTATTTGACAGTCTTTATCTTCTTGCTTGAGGCATGAACCTTTGAACTTCTTTCAAGCATTATTCTTGACTATATAGTACAGTTACACAACTAGGATTTGGTGCCTATTACAAGTACAGAACAAGTAGAGACTCTACAACTAGAGGTTCCCTCAGTTAGGAGGTCATGTAAGTAATGCAAAGCATTACAGACAATTAGGCTTGTTATTTGATGTAAACAGGCATGCCTCTGTGACTAAAAATCTCCCCCAAATTGTGAGTAAGACCCTTAGTCACAATTTCATGTCTGATAACAAGCCTAACATACATAAAGATAAAAATTTAAAAGTACAGGTATGTAGATTGATTGAAGAAAGTACATAGAAGTATTCTTACAAGTTATGAGAAACTACTAGCCATATCCTTTTGGATTCATCTCTTGAGCTTTGTTTTGCAGATTCTCATTTTTCATCTTCTCTTCAGCTACTTTGGCTTTCTTCTTTGCATTTTCCTCCATGGCAAGAATAATGTCTTCCATTGCAGTGAGTTCTTCAATTAGAGGGGAGCCTGACAAATCCTTGAGTACTTCATTCAGTTGTTTCTCAGAATAGGAACTGATGTAGTCCATTCTAATCTTTACATTTCTACCATATTTCTTGTACTCAATGATGTAAGGATTAAACTTGACTATGCACAGACCCATAGCTCTCAATTCATCAGCCTTAGCTTCCATTGCAGCCAACTCCTCCTCCCTTTTCTTTAGTAGCTCTTCACTATTCTTTTTCCTTTTTGCCTGGTGATCTCTCTTCATTTTTACAAAGTCAATTAACTCCAGCTTCCATATCCTTTCCACTCTATCTTTAGAATCCAACATTGCAATTACCCTTTCTATATCATATAGCCTGCCCCAGTGCTGACATGTTCCTTGTCTGAATTTCTTTTGTCTTCCATCAGTATATTTAATTTCAAGAAAATCATCAACAATGGCAACATGATAGATTCTTTGAGCCCATAGGAACTGCAGTTGGTCTTCATCATAGTTTTCATCCAGAGGTGGTAGGTTCAATCCTGGAATAATTGTCAGTGCCTTTGACTTGGATAACTTCACCCTTCATGCAGCATGCTTAAATTTACTCCTCTTTACATGGTTGCTTGGCAGAAATTTTTGACCTTTGTTGGTAGACCATAGTAGTATTCCATTAGCAGTTTGCTTTCTGAAACATACACATGGTTTCTTGACTTGAATCTTCTTCTCTTCTTGAGGTGGCAAAACAGTTGCAGAAGCCATTGAATCAGATTTTGGTAGGTCATTAATAACAGTATTCACCCTAGACTCAGAGTCTTGTGTTGTGGTGAGGTTACTGCTAGCAATGCCTTATACTTGCTGTTTTTCAATCTTCCTCTCATAGACTTTGTCTTGGTCATCATCATTTTTCTTGTCCTTGCTATCTTTCTTCTTCTCACTTTTACCATCCTTATCACTCCTGTGATGACTTCTCCTCCCATCACTTTTATCATCATCTTTATCATCCTTATTCCTCCTAGGCTGAGCCATTTCTGGAATTACACCAGTAGCAATGAATGATCTTAGGATGTGTAGTGCTTCCAATTCTTCAACAGTTCTGACTCCACCCTTCTTTTGTAGCTGATCAGCAACAGCAATAATGAGTCTGTGGTTTCGAGGGGTGAGATCACTAGGAATAACCAACTGATTAACATCTTGAATTCTTGTACCAGACTGATAGAAGATGGTTCTTGGTTTAATGCATACTTCAGGAAGTCTAGCTTGTTGACCATTCCTCAGTTCAGTGTACAGACTCCTGTTGTTCTCCCCTTTTTGTTCAATTAATTCCAAGATGGCATCAATCTCAGTGAATTTAAGGGCTTTCAATGTGTCAATAGATAGGTGCCATATCTTGCCATTGGCCACCATCATGATTTCCCTGAGATAGATTTGATTCAGCTTCCTTGGAATTACTGTTAGATATTCAATTTGGTCTTTGAGGCTTCTCCAGTACAACAAGGCATCTCCTCCTACCTTTGCCTTTGAGACTTGCAGAAACTTTGTTAACTCGAATAACTTGTAGAAGGGGGGGGGTTGAATACAAGTTATATAATCGTGTCTGATTTTTGCTTGGTTATATGAACAAGAATAAACGAATGAATCAAACTCTGTTTGTATTAATAAGATCAAATACAAACTCTACCAAAGGTGTACAATACCTTTAGCAGCTGATGACAATACAAATCTCTCTCTCTGTTTTTTTCGAACTTTCGAATACAAACCTTATACAGAGCTACGCACATTCGCACTTTTTACAATGATATAGAGAGAGTATTTATAATGCTACCTATCAACTAATCACAGAAAGATAATCTGTACATGACAATGTTCTGCCGTCCAGTTGATAGTTTCCATCAATAGAAAATTCTTTCCTTCATAAAATCTTCTTGCTTGTTCCTCAAACAAAGATCCTGTTTTATAGCACTTGCCAATTTCTGTAGCATCCATAATGACATCATCAGTAACACGACTAATATCAAGATTCCATCTTGCATCAGGATTTGACCATCCCATCAGTACTTGATCAGTACTTGACTTGACGTATCAGGATTCAATCTCAGTTCCTGACATATAGTACTCGATGCACTGTTCATTCCTGACTAAACTTTACAGATAACTGTCTAACACATATTTCCTATACAAAGTGCTAAATCCTTTATAAATCAGGATATACAAGAAGTATAAGTAAAATTCTATTCTTAACATCACAACTCATGAATTATTCTTAACAATCTCCCCCTATTTATGCTTTTAAATCTGAAGCATAAATCTGAGTTGTTGATGTCAAAACATATAACAATACAATCAGAATAGAATTTATGAATTCAAAAATCATGAAGTTAAGTACCTCCTTCTTCAGATGTAGACAAAGTATCTAGTACTTAGAAGAAAGAATTCCACTATTTGATGCTTCTTTTCCTTTACCACTTCCCTGATAAGATTCACCTCTGTCATCCTTAGTTCTTCTTTTATTTCTCCCAGTCTGTTTATCTCCTCCCCCAGTCTGTTGCCTTTTAACTGTTTTTATCTCCCCCCACTACGCCATAAGTGAGCATACGCAACCCTTTTTACAAAGCGTTGCATAGAAAGCGTTTCGTTAGATAGAAGTTTTGGGTCTTTTGCAACTGAGCTGAATTGGTGTTGCGTTAGATATAGATTAGCGTTGCGTATTACCCACAGTGTTTCATATTATGCAACACTAACTGATGGCGTTGCGTTAGATAATTTTTTATTTTTATAAATGGTGACGTGGCAGGAGTGGGACCCACATGTGCTGACGTGGCATTTGCTGACGTGGCACATGTGGGACCCACATTTACTGACGTGGCAGAAGTGGGGCCCACATTTGCTGACGTGGCATTTGCTGACGTGGCAAAAAACGTTGCAATAGATACCAATAGTGTTGCGTTTGCTCATTGAAGTGTTGCATTAGATATATTCATATTTTTTTAAAAAAATATGACGTGGCAGATGTGGGCCCCACAACTGCTGACGTGGCAGTGTGGGACCCACAAGGATGACGTGGCAGAAGTGGGGCCCACCTTTGCTGACGTGGCAGAAAGAGTTGCATTAGATACCTGTAGTGTTGCATTTGCTGTTTGAAGTGTTGCATTAGATAAATTTATATTTTTTAAAAAAAATATGACGTGGTAGATGTGGGACCCACCACTGCTGACATGGCAGTGTGGGACCCACAAGGGTGACGTGTAATATCATTATATTAGATATATATTGAAAAAATATTAAAAATATTTTTAAAAAAATAGAAACAATAATCCGTAACAAAGCACTAGTTACGAGTCATATTGCAAATAGTAGTGATCTACTAAGATCTCCAATCAAATTAATTTTTTATTTTTTGAAACTTGGGGAATAACATTATATTAGATATATATTGCCATCCGTACGGTTGGATCGTTCAAAATTTTTTTTTAAAAAATAGAAACAATAATCCGTAACAAAGCACTAGTTACGAGTCCTATTGAAAATAGTAGTGATCTACTAAGATCTCCAATCAAATTAATTTTTTATTTTCTGAAACTTGGGGAATATCATTATATTAGATATATATTGACATCCGTATGGTTGGATCGTTCAAAAATATTTTTTAAAAAATAGAAACAATAATCCGTAACAAAGCACTAGTTACGAATCCTATTGAAAATAGTAGTGATCGACTAAGATCTCCAATCAAATTAATTTTTTATTTTCTGAAACTTGGGGAATATCATTATATTAGATATATATTGACATCCGTACGGTTGGATCGTTCAAAAATATTTTTAAAAAAATAGAAATAATAGTCCGTAACAAAGCACTAGTTACGAGTCCTATTGAAAATAGTAGTGATCTACTAAGATCTCCAATCAAATTAATTTTTTATTTTCTGAAACTTGGAGAATATCATTATATTAGATATATATTGACATCCGTATGGTTGGATCGTTCAAAAATATTTTTTAAAAAATAGAAACAATAGTCCGTAACAAAACACTAGTTACGAGTCCTATTGAAAATAGTAGTGATCTACTAAGATATCCAATCAAATTAATTCTTTATTTTCTGAAACTTGGGGAATATCATTATATTAGATATATATTGACATCCGTACGGTTGGATCGTTCAAAAATATTTTTTAAAAAATAGAAACAATAGTCCGTAACAAAGCACTAGTTACGAGTCCTATTGAAAATAGTAGTGATCTACTAAGATCTCCAATCAAATTAATTTTTTATTTTCTGAAACTTGGGGAATATCATTATATTAGATATATATTGACATCCGTACGATTGGATCGTTCAAAAATATTTTTTAAAAAATAGAAACAATAGTCCATAACAAAGCACTAGTTACGAGTCCTATTGAAAATAGTAGTGATCTACTAAGATCTCCAATCAAATTAATTTTTTATTTTCTGAAACTTGGGGAATATCATTATATTAGATATATATTGACATCCGTACGGTTGGATCGTTCAAAAATATTTTTTAAAAAATAGAAACAATAGTCCGTAACAAAGCACTAGTTACGAATCCTATTTTATTGAAAATAGTAGTGATCTACTAAGATCTCCAATCAAATTAATTTTTTATTTTCTGAAACTTGGGGAATATCATTATATTAGATATATATTAACATCCGTACGGTTGGATCGTTCAAAAATATTTTTTTAAAAATAGAAACAATAATCCGTAACAAAGCACTAGTTACGAGTCCTATTGAAAATAGTAGTGATCTACTAAGATCTCCAATCAAATTAATTTTTTATTTTCTGAAACTTGGGGAATATCATTATATTAGATATATATTGACATCCATACGGTTGGATCGTTCAAAAATATTTTTTTAAAAATAGAAACAATAGTCCGTAACAAAGCACTAGTTACGAGTCCTATTGAAAATAGTAGTGATCTACTAAGATCTCCAATCAAATTAATTTTTTATTTTCTAAAACTTGGGGAATATCATTATATTAGATATATATTGACATCCGTACGGTTGGATCATTCAAAAATATTTTTTAAAAAATAGAAACAATAGTCCGTAACAAAGCACTAGTTACGAGTCCTATTGAAAATAGTAGTGATCTACTAAGATCTCCAATCAAATTAATTTTTTATTTTCTGAAACTTGGGGAATATCATTATATTAGATATATATTGACATCCGTACGGTTGGATCGTTCAAAAATATTTTTTAAAAAATAGAAACAATAGTCCGTAACAAAACCCTAGTTACGAGTCCTATTGAAAATAGTAGTGATCTACTAAGATCTCCAATCATATTAATTTTTTATTTTCTGAAACTTGGGGAATATCATTATATTAGATATACATTGACATCCGTACGGTTGGATCGTTCAAAAATATTTTTTAAAAAATAGAAACAATAGTCCGTAACAAAGCACTAGTTACGAGTCCTATTGAAAATAGTAGTGATCTACTAAGATCTCCAATCAAATTAATTTTTTATTTTCTGAAACTTAGGGAATATCATTATATTAGATATATATTGACATCCGTACGGTTGGATCGTTCAAAAATATTTTTTAAAAAATAGAAACAATAGTCCGTAACAAAGCACTAGTTACGAGTCCTATTGAAAATAGTAGATATAACTAGTCTTGTCCCGAATGATGAATCTATTTTTTAAAATTATTTTTTCGACGTTCCAATCGCACGGATGTCAAGATATAACGATTTTAGTGATGTGGTAATTTTTCAAAAAATTTCCAATATTTGTTTAGTTTGTTTTATAACGGTCAAACCGGTCAAAGTGGACCTTCCTTTTAACTAGTCTTGTCCGAATGATGAATTTATTTTTTTAAATTATTTTTTCGACGTTCCAATCGCACAATTATCAAGATATATTGATTTTTGTGATGGGGTAATTTTTTAAAAAATTTCCTATATTTTTTTGGTTGGGTTTTATAACGGTCAAACCGGTCAAAGTAGACCTTCCTTTTAACTAGTCTTGTCCAGAATGATGAATCTATTTTTTTTAATTATTTTTTCGACATTCCAATCGCACGGGTGTCAAGATAAAACGATTTTAGTGATGTGGTAATTTTTTAAAAAATTTTCTATATTTATTTGGTTTGCTTTTATAACGGTCAAACTGGTCAAAGTGGACCTTCCTTTTAACTAGTCTTGTCCCGAATGATGAATCTATTTTTTTAAATTATTTTTTCGACGTTTCAATTGCACGGGTGTCAAGATATGACAATTTCAGTGATGCGGTAATTTTTCAAAAAAATTCCAATATGTATTTGGTTTGGTATTATAACGGTCAAACCGGTCATAATATGTAACGATTTTAGCAATATTTTAAAATTTAATTAAATAAAATTAAAATATCTAAGCTTGAACTCTATTAATTTATTTTGATAAAAATAATTAAAACAATATATAGTTCCAAAATAGAACCCATCCCGCTCATAATTTTTCGCTATTTGTTTTCAACTTTTCATTAACCGCTCAGTTCTCTCAATTATTGTACAAAATATGCCATCTCATTTTATCTCAATTATTTCTCAGTTCTTTATCTCCTTCTTTCTCTCTCCCTCTCCATCTCTCCACCCCTCTTTATTTCTTTAGCGATTAGCGATATCTCTCACAAAAAAAAACCTAATTCGTTTATATGTACCAAATTTTGTTTGCGACAAAATCAAGGAACACCTACATCCAGCAAATCTCAAGCTCTCTCAATCCTCTTCTTCCAATTCCAGTGGTAATGCAGGTGATTGTAGGGCTTTCATTGTAGGGCTTTCAATCACTAACTGATTAGGATTTAGAGATTCAAATTAGGGTTTTATATTTGGATGTTTGGGTTTTTGTTTTGGTTGAATTCAAATTAGGATTAAAATTGGTTTTGTACTTAATTGGATTTCGTATTATTTGGTTACTATTGATTTGATTTTGCTGCTAATTGTGAATTTGTTAATTCTTGATGTGTATGTTCTTGATGTGAATTGTTAATTCTTGATGTTGAGACTTGCGGTTGCCTTCATTTTTTCTATAATCCTGTGTTGCAGGCCAGGGGTGGGGGACTTGTGTTCCTTCATTTAAATCCAAGATCCATTGAAGACGATGCTTCAGATAGCACACAGACCCCAGCATTACTTGCGTATGTTATAGTTTTGTTCTTTTGTACTCAAGTACCTTGCAGATTGTAGAAACTTTATCTCAATCCTTTATAAAGTAATATTGTTTTGAAACTTAATATGCTTCATACTTGCTTGGCATATTTCCGAAGCAGCTTTTTGTAATATTAACATTTATCTCCTGGATTGCATGTCTTACAGAAGTTGCTGGTAAAAAAGTATCAAAAACGATCTTAGCAACAGGTACCATACATGAAAAATTATATAAATAAATCAGCCCATATGTCGATTGTATATATCAGAACTTGACAACTATGTTTCCCTTTCTTTAGCCATACTGGGAGCTTCCTTTGTCCTTATGATCTGCTTGGTCACCATGATCTGCACGGATAAGGGATGCGCTAATCTTTTCACTACTTTCCTCTCAAAGAAAGCATCCTCAACTGGTACAAGAACAAAGCTGTGAAGGAGAAAAAACATTCAAAAGCACTTGAAGAGTCGTTTGATGCTGTGACTAAGAAATTGCGCAAGACCCAGGAAGAGAACCGCATAGTACGATAGAAGACAAAAATGCATCATGAGCAAAACAAGGAGGTAATCATTGATCCTTTAATAGATAGGGCAATATTGCATGACTATTTGGAATTGTGTACAAAGTGTACGTTGTCTCTGCTGCACAATTCACTTACGTTCTGTGTCTCCAGTTTGTAGTGATTGTTCTCTGAATTATAAAAAGTTTATAAATTGAACTGGTAAGTTTGTAGTGATTCTATATAAAAGTTTTTCTGATAGTGAATTTTTTTTTAAAAAAAGAAAAGCTTTTGGGTGCATTTTTAAGTTTTAACTGATGCTGGGAATTTTATTTTTCTCTAGATGAATTACCAAGAATTTTATAAAGAGAAAATCAGGCTTATTAATGAAGCCCGCAATGAGAAGCAAGAGAACTTTGAGAAGGTACAGCAAGAGAAACAGGAGAAGATGAAAATCTATATGGAAAATCCTTCTTCAGCAGCGGATCGTCAATCCAGGTAAAATGCAAATAGTATGTGAATGGCATTAACCATGTTTATGCACATCCTTCTTTTCTGTGCCATAAAAAAACCACTGCTAGCATATTCATATTGTAGTAGTTTCTGCATGATTGTTGATGTTAGTAAGCTACTACTTGTTGGACCTTTTGGCTTATGTGGATGTTAAATATGAGGTGCATGGTCATTATTTTTTTAATTTGTGAAGTATCAATCTGTTAGGTCTGTGTGCATGTCATGTTGTAGATTGATTTCATTTTTAACTTGTGTACTGGCCTTGTTTAGTTTTTTTGTAATTTGTGAAAAACTTGTAAGCATATCTACTTATTGGTAGAGGTAGACAATCATGTAGATGATTGTCACTGTTGTATTTAGTACAAAGTCGAGATATCAAAGAATGAGTTCTGATTGTCGATTGCTTTGTGTGGTTGTGCAGGTTGATTACCTTTATCTTTTCTTCTCACATTAGCATATGCTACAACGTCTCAGGGTACTACAAAAGGAGTTCTTGGTGGTTTGTCAAATTATCGTACAGAAGTTATCTTTTCTGTCAAATTTACCTGATAACTAGAAGGTTGTTTCAACAAGCTGATGTGGATTGCTATAATTATGTAGGCGGCTACACTTAGTATTTTTTTGTAGCTTTAACTTGCTAGTAGTAGAATTTTGTATTTTTGTAAAACTATTCTGTAGTTTTGTTGGCTGCATTATTTAGGGCTTTTTGAAGTTGTTGGCTTGGTTTGGACAGGATGTTTTATGAATAAACAAAGCAGTCATTTCAATTTTTTTGTAAAAAAGTGTTGCATTTGACTATATATGATGTTGCATTATGGTATATTTAGTGTTGCTTAAAAAAAATGATTAGTGTTTCATTAGACTCAACTAGTGTTGCATTAGATAGTGGGCCACTGCTGATGTGGCATCTTTGTGGGCCCCACTACTGACGTGGCACCTTTGTGGGCCCCACTGCTGACGTGGCATGCCCCCCATTTGTGACGTGGCACTTGTGGGCCCCACTAATGACACGTCAGCATGCTGACGTGGCACCTGCTTATATGTCAGCATGCTGACGTGGCACATTGCTTACTTGTCAGCATGCTGACATGGCTGAAACATCTTATGCAACCCCTTGTAGCGTTGCGTTTACATGCTTTTGGTGTTGCATAAGGCCTTTTATGCAATGCTTTTCGAACTGTTGCAATAGCTTGGAAAAGGGTTGCGTCAGGGGCCTTACGCAACTGAAAATGGGGGTTGCGTATGTGCATTTATGGCGTAGTGCCCTTTTTGACATCAGCAACATTAATTCCAAGAGATTCAGTAACAGAACAAATGAGATTCATCAGAACTGCTTGATTTTCCATAATAGTGACTTGGTTATCTTCAAGTGTTTGAAGTCTTGATTGAATTTCAACTTGAGATTTATGAATGTCTTGTAGAACTTCAGAATTGACTTCAATGTTGGAAGTGTTTGGAATATCTTCAGATTCAAGTCTTGTAGAAGAAGTTGCCTGTGTAGAATGATATTCAAGTAATAAAACTCGATTAGAGTTACAAACATCTTCATCTTTCTGATCTGAAGCTGCAATATGATCATCTTGTCCTTCACCAGTATTCTGTGTACTAACATCTACAAAACCTGACTCCTCCTTAGATTGATCAGATACTGTTGATGTCTCAATTCTGGCTGATATTGGTGGTACAAACAAAGAAATACTAGGATCATTAGGAATATCTTCTGGTACTGGTGTTATAGAAGTTTGTCTTAGCCTTTCACCTCTTCTGTTTATAATTCCTGCAAGCCTTTCTTTTTGCTTCTGAGCTTTAACTTCTGGCTTTGAGTTATGCTTTGCTAAGTCATTCTTCTCATACATCTTGATAAAAGAATAAGTACCAGCATCCATACCAAGATTATTAGACCAAGATTCAGGAAAAACCTGATCCCATAAATCAAATGATGGTGGTTTCCTAATTTTCTCTCCCTCACTATGGAGTTGTTCATCCATACCCTCATTCTCACTTTGACTATCTAAAGTCAACACTCTTTCTACCTTTCCTTTTGCCTGGTCAGGAGCCAGCCGCTCTGATTGTGGATTAATATCCATCTTTTCAAGTGTATCACTCAAATTTGGATAAGTGCTCTCATGACCTACAGAAAAATAGAGTTTAGAAGAAGTTTTTATACCTGAACTCACATGGAGAGAGGGTTCCTCATTTGGCATGGGGCTTGAGGTTTTCTCCAAGGAGTGAGCTGCTATAGTCTCTGAGCCCTCACAAACATCTTCTTTCCTTCCAGAGACTACAGGCTCCAGTATACCACTTTCAGGTTCTTTACTAGACTCTGATGTCTTCAGTAATACTTCATTAGACACCATAGTTAGTACATCACCATCTTTAAGTGTTGTTTGCTGAGACTCACCCTCAAGGTGGATAGACTCTGACTGAACAATGTTTGTTTGATCTTCAAGAAAACCAGTCAAAGTTATTCCTCCCATATCATAGGGTTTCTCACTTGCAATTTCAATCATCACAGAAGACCTTTCAACATCAGCTATCACAGCTCCTGAGTCATACAACCTCTGACTAGATGGTTCTTGCGTTGCAGTGACTGTGATCTGATCTTTCCTACTATCCACCACTGGTGCAATAGTATCTTCTGTTGACTGTATTCCACTATCTACTTCCTCTAGTTGTTCACCTTGAGCTGAAGCATCTTCAATAATGACATCATTGTCAAATAAATATGCATGAAGTGATTGAAGTGCAACATGCTTCGAGAGTCCAAATTTATTGACTAATTGTCTTCTGACAGATACATAGAAATACATCTTCATTAAGTCATGTCTTTGATGTAAAAGTCCATATTCATCTGGAAATAAAAGTTTTGGTACTCTTTCAACCAGAAAATCTAGAACAGGCCTTGACAACTTCACTTTGAGAGAAATTAGTCCCATAGCCAGTCTGTATGATAATGTAGTTTCCCATGAAGAATCAATATCCAGATCTCTATAGTCATTTGCTGATTTGATTGTTGCTTCATTTGTAGAGACCTGCATAATATTAATTGGACTAGACTCTGTGTGTGTATGTGACAATTGAATCTTTCTCCTTGTTCTCCTGGTATAGTGAGCAAAAGATTTATCCTGAGAAGACTCAAGAGGTGTAGACACAGAAGTGATCTTGGGATGAGATCCTTTTTCAATAGACACGGTCTTTTGAGAGACAGTATCCAGTAACTGTTTTCCCTTTTTAAGTACTACAGTCTTTTGAGAAACTGCAGCCTGGCTGTGACTAGGTGCTTCATCTCTTTGTCCTAGCTTAGAAAGTCGAACTGCAGCCTTCAATTCTTCTCTCTCAGCAAGAGATATATTATCATCATCTTCACTAGAACTACTACTACTTGACACAACAAATCTTCTCTTCCTTACAACTGATGTCTTTTGAGAAACACCAGAGGTTGGTTTCTTTGAAACAATAGGCTGTGGATTCAAATGTTCTTCTTGATTTTTTTCAGAGACTATAATGTTTTGGGCTACTTGGGTAGACACAGGTGGGTTCTCCTCCAAATGAGATTCCTGAGCCATTTCACCACAAAAGAAAGAAGAATTGTAGAGAGTAGGAAGATGAGTTTTAAGAATTACCTGAACATGATGTGGATAATGAATTGCAGGTATTTCATCTAGATTCTTTTCATTGTCCTTCTTTGTAATGTCAGAGTAATTCTCTTTTGCTGTACATAAGAAGAAACACAATGTTCTCTACCAAATCTAGCTTCAACATCAGGAATAAAATGGTTAATAAACATTTGCATAAATCTATGATAATAAACCATTTTCCTGTTTTGATCTCTTAACCCAAGTTTAATACTCATCTGATTTAAGATAATGTGACCAATGTTAATTACTCTGTCATAAAGCAAAATGTAAGCAATATGTGAAGTAACAGAAGTAATTTGATCAAAAGAACTACATTTACCAGTAAAGCATTTAGCTAATTGATCAAAGAAGAAAGACCACTCTTTCCTAAGACAAGATCTTCTTAACTGGCTCATGTTATCTAAAGGTCCATTATATCCTAATGCAGATAACATAGTTCTAATATCATCATCAGATGGTACATTCTCATAATTCAAACTAACATGTAAGTAAAGTACTGAATTAACAACAGATTCAGTAATATCAAAAGAATCTTGTCCTAAGTGTAGAACAATCTTACCTGATTGACTCTGAGTAGAATCAATTACCTCAGCATTCTCCCAAGTTTATGTAACAGCTGCTTGATTAATCCGTGGAGATGCTGTCAATGCATAACTTAATGGTCCATACGCCAGAAAGTCCATGATTGGGTGAAAATCAGTTGACACTCCTTCCTTGTTGGTGATAGCTGCTACATGATTGTTCGTCATAAAATCAAAGTCACCAAACTTGAAGGCTACTGACTTAGGTAATCTTCTTTGAGCTGCCATTTTTTATCTGAAAAGAACTTGAAAAATTCTTAAAATGGACTAGTGATTTTGAAAGCTCGAGAGTGTTTTTTTTTTGCTTTAGAGAATGTGAAATTAGAGAAAGCAATTACACGATTAGAGTTTCAAAACAAATATATTTCACAAATATTTCAGACCACTATCCCACGTCGACACGTAGATTGACAGGTGTCAGTCCCTGAAAAGTGCGGTTACCCACGATTTTTGGAAAATAAAATCCAAAATTGATTTTCATGAAATAATTCAGGGTATTATCAAGATAAAAATCAATACTGATCAGCTTCCTTTTCCTGTTGTGACCTCCCATCAAAATAATCACAAAATGCAATGTGATTTAAAAATAATAATTCTCAAATCCTGATGGTCACACTTGAAATTCTGATTAATATCATCCTGATTCCAGAGACTTAAATGGAGTTTCCACGTGGCATTTTTTTTCTTTTATCTGAAAAAGAAGTAAACAATTAATCTGAACAAAATTAATTGGTTAGATATATTCGACATTTCTTGAAAATACAAGAAATACAGTCACACGCGATAATTAGTGTCTGACTTCATTGATAGTTCCAAGTGACTACTCAGTTTCTCACGCCTTTCTATAAAAGAAACAGACGCCTTATGCCATTCTCCATAAACCTTTCAATTTCTTTTCTTCTCAACAATGATTCTCAAACCAAAACTCCATTCGAACCCATTCTTTAGGTTTTTCACAGTCGATGAACATCCTGTTCTTGATCATCTCTTTGAAGAGACGACTTTCCTCATCGAACTAGTCATGGATGGAGTAGTTTTAGATAATATCCAGAGGTTTCTTCTAGAACATCCATCTGTTAGATACAATCTTCCCCTAACCTCCTCAAAACTTGAGGATGAAGAATTTGGCCGAGAGTCTGAGGTTGATCTTGATGGGGATGCTATACATTTAAGTTAGCTACTCTCATTCAAGTCGCCCAGACAAGGAATCCAAGAGCAGACGAGGCTGTTCAAATCCCCTGATGGATTTCTTGAGATGCTCCTTGTCCTGTAGCTCAGAATTCATTTCATTAGACAAGTATATGATTATCAGTAGAAGTTAGACAAAAAGCTGTTGTATTTCATTTCCATGTATGTAATGCTTTCAATTAATGAAAATACAATTTCTTATTATCTACTTATCTTTTGATTTTATTGACTGAATTGAATGATAATATAAACTATCAGTATGAATGAATTAAAACTTGCTTGCATAGACTTAACACATCACAGAATTAGATTACTACACAAAGTAAACGTCAGGATCTGAAACAATTTTCACAATCCTGATACTGACACAATACTGATGACGTCAGCATCCTGATAATAATTCTAATCCTGATGATTATTAACAAGTCTATCATACTGAAATTTATCAAGGCAAAGTGTTATAGCTAAAGCATTTAACAATCAAATATAGATCCTGACAGGAATATCAAGTCTATAAGCTAAAAACAATATACCTTGCTACTTTTGCAGATGTTAAAGATCTAGAAATTTAACATTCCTAACTCACTTACTAATCTACTGAATGTAGTCTCATCAAGTGGTTTAGTTAGAATATCTGCAAGCTGTTTGTCAGTAGGAACAAAATGAAGTTCCACAGTACCATTCTCAATATGTTCTCTAATAAAATGATACCTGACATCAATATGCTTAGTCCTTGAATGTTGAACTGGATTTTCTGCAATTTTGATAGCACTAGTATTATCACAAAACATAGGAATATTACTAAGTGTCATACCATAATCCATCAACTGATTTCTTATCCAAAGGAGCTGTGCACAACAACTGCCTGCTGCTATGTACTCAGCTTCTGCAGTTGAGGTTGAGACAGATTGTTGCTTCTTGCTTGCCCAAGAAATCAATCTGTTTCCCAAGAATTGACATGTACCTGTAGTGCTTTTCCTGTCGATTTTACACCCTGCATAATCAGAGTCTGAATAGCCAATTAGGAAGAAATCAGATTCTCTAGGATACCACAAACCAAGATTTGGAGTTCCTTTGAGATATCTAAAAATTCTCTTCACAGCAATTAAATGAGATTCCTTAGGATCACTTTGGAATCTAGCACATAAATAGGTAGAAAACATTATATCTGGCCTACTTGCAGTTAGATATAACAATAAGCCTATCATGCCTCTATAACTAGTATTATCCACACTCTTTCCCTTAGGATCAGAGTCTAATTTAGTGGCTGTTGCCATGGGTGTTTTTGCAACTGCACAGTCTTGAAAGTCAAATCTTCTTAAAAGATCTTTGATATACTTTGACTGATTAATGAAAATACCAGTCTCAGTCTGTTTGACCTGCAAGCCTAAGAAATAATTTAATTCACCCATCATGCTCATCTGATACTTAGACTGCATAAGCTTGCTAAACTTAGCACACAACTTTTCATTAGTAGAGCCAAATATGATATCATCAACATAAACTTGAACTAAAAGCAATTCACCTTTTATCTTTCTAAAGAATAGAGTTTTGTCAATTGTACCTCTTGTGAAGCCATTTTCAAGAAGAAATTTAGACAAAGTCTCATACCTTGCTCTTGGTGCCTGCTTTAGTCCATAGAGTGCCTTGTCAAGTTTGTAGACATGATTTGGAAACTTTGGATCAACAAATCCAGGTGGCTATTCCACATACACTTCCTCATCAAGTTTGCCATTTAGAAAAGCACTCTTTACATCCATCTGGAATACCTTGAATTTTGAATGAGCTGCAAATGCAAGAAACATTCTGATTGCTTCCAATCTTGCTACAGGTGCAAAAGTCTCATCATAATCAATGCCTTCTTCCTGAGAGTAACCCTTGGCCACCAGTCTTGCTTTGTTTCTTACAATCATACCAGATTCATCTAGCTTGTTTCTGAAAACCCATCTTGCACCAACAATAGATCTATCTTTAGGTCTTGGTACCAGTTTCCAGACTTTGTTTCTCTCAAACTCATTTAACTCCTCCTGCATTGCAATTACCCAATCAGGATCCTGTAAGGCTTCTTCAACCTTCTTAGGTTCATTCTTTGAGAGAAAGCAACTATACAAGCATTCATTTTGAATTGATCTTCTAGTTCGAACACCACTATTTGGATCACCAATAATCAAATCTTCAGTATGATCCTTTGTCCATTTTCTAATAGGTGGTAGATTGACTCTGCTAGACTCTCCCCCTAAGTTAGTGGTATCTCTTGTAGAAGAATTCTCTCTACCTTCAATAACTCCCCTTTGATCAATAGAATCAGTAGATTCCATATTGCTGCTAGTTACTGATCTTTCCTCAGTAGACTCTGAAAGATCAGTTGCTGATGGAGTAGACTCTGAATAGCTAGTCTGCTCCTGATGATCACTATGTTCTCTTTAATTTATTTGCTCCCCCTCAATAGTAGCATTCCTTTGAGAAGCAATAGAAATTCCTTTTGGAGAACCTTCATCATCACTGGAGAGTATCTCAGAATTCTTCAGATTTTCAAATTCCAATTTGTCATGGCTCTCATCAGTTTGCAGAATTCCAAATTTCTTATCATCAATTGCAACATGAATTGATTCCATAACAATGTGAGTTCTGAGATTATAAACTTTGAAGGCCTTAGATGCTGAATATCCTAGAAAGATTGATTCATCCGATTTGGCTTCAAATTTTCCAAGTTGTTCTGGATGAACTTTTAGGACATAGCATTTGTATCCAAAGATGTAAAAGTATTTCACACTTGGTTTCTTTCCTTTGATCATCTCATAGGGAGTTTTTCCATGACTATTTACCAAGGTACAGTTTTGAGTAAAACATGCAGTGTTAATAGCTTCTGCCCAAAAATAGGTTGGAAGTTTTGCATCTGCAAGCATGGTTCTTGCTGCCTCTATGAGAGTCCTGTTCTTTCTTTCCACTACACCATTTTGCTGAGGTGTACCAGGTGCAGAAAACTGTTGAGTGATTCCATTGTCTGCACAATAATCCTCCATTGTAGAATTCTTGAATTCTGTACCATTGTCACTCCTAAGTACTTTGACTTTGTACTCAGAGTTATTCTGAATATTCTTGACAAGTTCAATGATTTGCTGAGGAGCTTCATCCTTCTTGTGTAGAAAGAACACCCATGTGAACCTTGTGAAATCATCCACTATTACTAGAGCAAATCTTTTCTTGCTAATAGACATAATGTTTACTGGACCAAACAGATCAAGATGTAGCATGTGAAATGGTTCAGTAATTGAATTTTCAGTCTTGCTCTTGAAAGTGGTTCTTCTTTGCTTTCCAAGCTGACATGCATCATAAAGTCCATCTTGCACATAATTTGCCTGGGGTAGGCCTCTCACCAGATTGTGCTTAACAAGTTGATTAAGCTTCTTGAAGTTGAGATGTGAGAGTTTCTTGTGCCAATTCCAGCTTTCATTACTTGTTGCTTTGCTATAGAGACATCTAACAATTTCTTTAGATGTATCACTTAAGCTGGCTTCATATATGTTACCATGTCTTTGACCAGTTAGAACAATGTCTCCATTCTGTATATTCAAGATTTTGCATCCTTCTCTGTCAAAGATTGATTTGTAACATTTATCACCCAGTTGACTTATGCTTAAAATAGGCCTTCAACCAGTGCTACATTTTCTATGATGACATTCCTCAAAACAATTGAGCCATATCCCAGAGTTTCTCCTTTGTTTCCATCCCCAAAGGATATTACTGGGCCAGCTTTCCTCTCAAACTTTGTAAGCAGGGACTTCTTTCCAGTCATATGTCCAGAGCATCCACTGTCCAAGATAATTGAATGCTTCTTTCTTGTGCCCTGCAAACAAAAGGTAACTAGTTAGAATTTTTTAGGACCCAACTTTGATTGGATCCTTTCTTACTAGATTTAGAAACAACAGGCTTTGAAGATTTTGTCTTTACTTTACCTGTTGCAGAGTCAACTTTAGACTCTGATTTCACAAACTGTTTGTGACTAGGAGTTTCAGATTTCAGAGAATAATAATCATAATACAGTTCATGATATTCTCTACACATGTAAATGGAATGAAGTAAACTACCATAATGATAACAAGCTTTTTGTGGTTGGTATTGAATTTTCTGAGTCTTGGGGAATCTGGACTCAGTTTTCCAAGAGGGTTTTTTATTGCAGTCTAGGGCCAAATGATTATGATTTCCACACTTATAGCATTTTTTTCTAGGTGCATCAGATACATTCTTGTAATTATTCTCTTTGTTAATACCTTCTTTTCCATTCCTATTTCTCTTGATCTTGCTAGACTCTGAAAGACCATCTAATCTCTGTTTCAACTGAGAATTAGACAGAAACCCTATGTTTACATTCTTAGGTTTCTCTAACACTTTCTCATCTGAATTATTATTGTTAATCCTTTTGTGTACAACAGGGGTACCTTTAGAATCAACAAATTTAACATGGATAGGTTCAGAAACAATTTTCTTACCTTTAGATTTAGATGTGCTAGCTTCTATTTTACTATCATCATTGACAATAGCTACTTTTTCTTCTTGTCTAGCCTTATCAAAACCTAAACCATTAACCTTACCACGAATTCCATTTTCGATGATTTCTTGTGTCTTTTTACCAGAAATGTTAATGGTCTTAATCACATCTCTCTCTTCCTCTAGTTCTTTTCTGACTTAGTCATAAGCCTCAAGAATAACACTGTAATCATGCTTAGCTTTATCAGAACTTAACTTGTATTCTTCCATTTGAATTAACTCAGATTCAAGAAAATTATTTCTATCAACTAATTTATCATTCTTAACCTTAAGTTCATCTCTTTCACAAGTAAGAATTCTAAAATTAGTCATAAGATGTTAGGTCGAATACACAATATATAATCAAATACCGTATGAATAAATAACAAGAACACACGTTTAACTCTTAAAACTGTTTGGAATTAACAATGACGTAAAATATCACAGAGAGCTGCTTAGGTTACAAAAATGATATTCGTTCACGATGGATACCCTTCTAGGGTTAACCTAACTGTATTTATAAGATATACAGCTACGTACAATCGTTAATTGATTCTCCTAAAATTAAGCTATACAATTGATATCAATTACGATTGCTACACGTCTTCTAAGTCAACTCAATCTCTTTGACAGCTATCCAATCCTCAAAGATATTGCTTCCATATTTATCTTGTATCAATCTTCAAACTCTGTTGACTTGTAGACGCTTCCAGTAGACAGACTTTAGCAAACTCTGTTGCTCTCCCAGCTAACAGTGTTTGCGCTTCCATGTATTGAGCTAGCAGTGTTTACGCTTTCTTCTGTCAGCGTTTGCGCTTCCAGCTATCAGCGTATACTCAAACTCTGTTAACTGCTTTCAACCAGTAAGTTAAACTCTTTTTACCTGTAACACTTAAACACTGACATTAAATCACATCAATTATATCTAACAATCTCCCCCAACTTGTTCATTAGAGAAATGTACAAGTTCATAATAATTGATGATGTCAAAACGAACAAATAAAAACACAGTGTTTAACATATAATCAGAGTTTAAACTTGACTTAGCAAAATTTACAGAAAATTCGAATTACTTACAAATTCTGTCTACCTAACCTCCTCAAGATCTAGAGTTGTTCTGAGATAATCAATCAACAGTCTCCTCTCAGCATTTTCAAGTTCAATCTGCATAGCTTCCTTGATCTCTCTTAAATCTGGATCATTCTCATCAGTTTGAAAGATAGCAGCTCTGAGATCATAGATCTTGTTTCTTCTCATTTCATTCCCCAATCTGATATACTTCACTTCTTCATACTTCACATTAAAATCCAGAACAGTAATTCCAAGATCAGTCTTCAGCTTTGTAGTCCCCTTTTCCATTTCTATCAGATTCCCATTCCAATCTCTGTACTTCGGAACATACTTGCTGTTGTACTTCATATTTCTTCGTGCAAGATTCTGAATCATCTTTTATCTAAGCACATTTGCAACTGACTGAGCTCTTTGATTTCTCACTCTGAAAAGATACAGAACATACTCTAGTTCTTCCCAGTATTTTAAATCAATATCATTCTCAGCAATCTTGAACACTGTTCCATCAGCCATGAAGTATAGCAGAAAATCCTTTCCTAAACTCTTCTGATAGACAAGCTGTACTGACTCCAGTCTGTCTAAACTCTCTTGAGTGACACCACGACCTGGAACAGACAGTGAAGAAGGATCTCTGGGAGCAACATTTTGTCTTTTATCCCTATGTGAGCCTATGCCTCCTTTATTGTATCCGATTTTACCAGATAAGGCTCTACCATCAGTGAAATCCATTGGAGCTGTAACTGGAGCTGTAGCTGCTAGACTTGAATCATGAAGAACTCCTTTTCCAAACTTTGATTTCAACTGAGAAGACAATAGTGGTGTGGTCACAACTTGTGCAGCAACAGAGGTTGTGTCTTCATTCTTCTGTACAACATGTGTATCAACAGAGGTTGTAACTATCATCTTATTCTTGCTCTCTTCACCCATCACCCCCTTTAACTTCAGCTTGGCATCAAGAGAAGACTTTCTAATCAGCTTTCCTTAATCTTCTTCTTCTTCTTCTTCTTGAATACCAGATAATTTTTCTTTGATCTCAATTCCTTTCATTACAGGCCTTGAAGACTTTGAAGCTCTAACAGTTTTCTTTACTTTCTTGGACTTTTGAGCTTTTAAATGCTCTTTCTGCAACAGCTTTTCTTCAGCTTGTATGTCCTCAAGTGTAGCTTCAGCATTCTCTTCACGAAATAGTTTTGCAGCCAATTCTTCATCTGTTTGTGGATTGTCAGTGAATGACAAATCCTTTGGCTTTGAACCAGAAGTACTCTTAATATTTGTATCTATCACCAAATTCGGCTTTGACCTAGTAGACCTTCCATGACCTTGTCTAGAATTTTCATTTCTTAAGCCCTTTTCAGCATTAGCACCTTCATCATCCAGATGATCTTTCTTTGATAGAGTTTGAGCTTTCTTACACTTGGTTTTATCAATTCTCTCCCCCTTTTTGACATCATCACCATCTTGAATCAGAATTGAGGTGATTAACTCAAGAGAGTTTGCAATGGAATCAACCTTCTCAGTCAGTAAAAGCTGATTCTGTTCAACTTTGCTCAGTCTGTCATTAAAATTTGCTTGAGCTCTAGAGAATTGTTGAAAAAGCTTAGCATTAGCTAGTTGAGATTTCTCCTCATGAGTAGCAACCTCTGTTCGAAGATCCATAATAGATTTCTGAGTATCATCAAATCTGTGATTCAAAGACTTGATCTGAATCACTGTGCCTTGGAGACAAGTAAAGATATCAGGATTTGAAATCTTGGAGGAATGTGCCTGTAGAAAATTAGCTGCTCTTCCAGGAGGAAAGATACAATCTGACTTGTACCAATCAGCAGTTTGCTTTGTCAAATAATCATCATCAATTTCATTAACAGAAGGTCCAGCAAAATCTGGTTTTTCTCCTATTTTCTGACCATCAGTTTGAAATTGTGCAGTTTCAGCTCCTGTACTTTTGTCTTCAAAAGAATCACTGATAGAAACATCAATATTTTCTTCAATTTGCTCATGTTCTGCAACAGAGTTTCCATGTGAAGCTTCAACTTGCATAGGCTCAGAATTGGCCTTGGATGGTTGATCAACCTCATCACCTCTTTCAGGAATGTGATGAGCATCAGAAATCAGCTCAGTATGGGATGCTACAGTTTTAGTGATGACAACTGTAGGCTGATCAGCTGCACCAGTTGCTTCAGAATGAACAACAGGTGAGATAGGATCAGAGAATGGTAAGAATGAATCAAGAATATCATCCACTGGTGAAAAACCATCTCTGTGACCCTCTTCTGCAGGCATGTTATCCTCTGCAGGCAAATCAGTGTTTACAGGAACAGCATCCTCTGCAGGCATTTCAACCTCTGCAGGTATAGCATTCTCAACATTAGTTGTTTGCTGGGAAATCACCTCTGGAGCTTCAACAAACTCTTCCATTGTAGGCAAAGCATCTCTAACATCTTCATTTTCTTGAGCCTTAGCAGATTCTGATTCAGCAATCTTTGCTCTGATTCTGTTATAATAGGTTCTATGATAACCTCTGTCTCACCAGTAGGAATATCAATAGTGATTTTCTCTTGAGCCTCATCAACATGCTCAGCATCAGAATCAGTAAGAATGAGCCTTCTCCTCTTAACTTGAGGTACTGGAATCAGTTCTTCATCTTCACTAGAACTGTCCTCAGCTGGTGGTGTTGAAGGTCTATTTGCTCTTTCTTTGAATCTTCTGGAATAAACAGCCTTTGGAGATGTCTGTTTAGCCTTAGAATGTTTTGTGTTAATTGCAGCATGCTTCTTCCTTTTTGACTTAGATGGTGGTTGTGGGTGAGTAGTAGTGACAGGGTTTGTTGGTGTTGGTTCAGGTGTTTGTATAGGTTGAGATGGTATGGTTTCACTACGATCAGTGTCTAAAGGTTCAGGCATATGTTGTGTTTCTGGTTGTTGTGGTTGATGTGGGTCATTTTGTGGTGATTGAGAATCTTGTGGTTGATTTACAAAGTTCTGTAAGGCAAGTGGCAATACAAAAGGAGGTATGTCTTTACCAACATCTTTGTTAGTCATATCAGAGAATATTCTCTTAGTGACTCTAAAGGGTTGAATCTCATCAGCTTCATCAACTGTTAACCCAGGTACACATGCATTGAATAAAAGTTGACAAAATCTAGCAAAATAAACTGTAGTAGACTCTGACAACTTATCACCCAAATTCATTAACACATAACGACCAAAATCAAAATTACTGCCATAGAGTAGAGAATACCCAATTTGCAGACTGTCCATTGGAATTGCATCCCAGTTGGTGACCTTCTTCTGGAATGTCCTGGTGATACAGTCAAAGAAAAAGTTCCACTCTTTTCTCAGATTCGGCCTCCTCACACTGCCCAGCTTTGCAAGAGATTCCATATACCCAATCTCTGTTAGCATCTCTCTCAGATTTTGCTCAGAGACAACAGCATACGAAGTATGTGTGTCTGTGTGTCGAAATCCATGGTTTCACGAACAGTTTGTGGAGTAATCACAAACTCTTGTTCTTCATGAGAGAAGATGATAGATGGAGTTCCATTTTCCCCTCCTTCTATATACCTTGAGTTTTGCCAGAAGGTGACAACCTGAGAAGCAGATAAAGTAGCCGGTTCAACCAACGCTTGCCCAATCTCAGAGTCGCGAAGAAAGTTTTGCATCAGATGAAACGCTTCTGGAGCACGGTCGTTCTCAAGTAGAGCTGCATAATTGTTAGGCACAAAACGTAGACCAAACGAAGTGAAAGGTTTTGTTGCCATTTGATCAAGAAATAAGCAAAAATCGACAGTAAAAATGATATGCAAGAAAAGTGTTTGTGAAAATGCCAAAGTGAAAAACAAGAGAGAACTGTGTTTTGGTAAAGTGAATATGAGTGGGTGAGTAATGATTGTAGCAAAAAGTTATTTGAGTAGTAATTAAAATTAAACTCAAACGTTTTTACTTGAAAATACGCAACTGTTCCCTTGAGAAGTGCGAAAGTGATACATAATGATGAGTAAGTGGGTGAAAGTGGGACACGTGTCAAACATGCAGCGATTCACTTAATTCACGCGCAGTAAAAGCCATTATTACTGATGTCGTTCCATTTATCAAGACACTTTACCACTAAATACACTAATTAATAGTTGTCAACCACTCCATTTACTCCAAAATTTTCAAATTATCTTAATGAAAATTTACCTTAGAGTACGTAACACAATCAATCAGTGTTTGTCAATTTTTCAAACTTTATCACAAAAACCCTTTCAAAAATGCACAGTTGTGATTTTTGTGTGTGAATAGCAGAGTTTACCAAATCAATTTTTATAGCATCTAATCTTTCATAAAATCCATAAATCAAATCAATAAACACTGAATGCACAAACTCTCATATTAAACTCGGAGTATATGATGAATACTAAACTCTGTAGTTCCTTAAATACAGAATTCTGAATACCCCTGTTCCCATTTATGTTCATGATTATCCAAGTAAGCACACAGTCATTATAGACAAAAAGATCAGGAGATAAACATCAAAGCATCATTCAGTGAGTTACATGTCAAGGATTTCCTCACAAACTCTCACAGCACACAAGTGTTTAGGTGAAGTGTTTTCGCTCAAATTCAATCAGTAAAAGCAGATACTACCATAAGCTTGAATTTCCACCAAATCTACACTACTTCGATTACATATATGCACAAATCAAAAGGACTTTGTTCAGGGTTGTAATGTAGTAAGATCAAACAGGTGAGAAGAGATATTTTTAGCATGAGTGAATTTCGAACTGAACAATTTTAACAGACTAAAGTGTTCAGTCAAACTGTTAGTACATATTTGTACAAGATGATCAGTATATATACCTTTTTTTTTTATATATACTGAGTAAACTTTTCTTTTCTTGAGAAACACTCACCTGCTTGCCTTTTATTTATCAAAAGAATATAACTGCTCTTAATACTTCTGTATTCAAGCAAAATTAGCAGTTAATTAGGCTCAAAGGGGTTTACTAAGGGTAGTGTTTATGAACAGTGTTTATGAACAGTGTTTATGAACAGTGTTTATGAACAGTATTCAAAGAAGTTTTGAACAGTGTTTGAAGAAAGATGGTAAATCCTAGTGCCTTTATCATTTTCATGCACACATATATCATGTAGTCTCAAAATGGTTTAATGCAAGTTCTAGAGCAATATACTTACTGATGAACATCACACAGCAATAAAATCTGATTGATATAAAATGTATCAATCACTTATTCGGCTCAAAATCTCACAGGGTGCAGACATGAACTGTTTCTCACCAAACTAAACAATGACACATCTCAAGTTTTAAAATTTTCACAAGTGCAAACAAGGAATCACCAAAAACTATGTGTCTTGGAAACAAAGTGTTACTAATCAGAGTTTAGAATTCATCAATATCAGATGTTATCCATGAGAGGCAATACACACAGTATTCATAGATTCAGAGTTTAGGATCAAATAAACTAAGAGATGCTCTAAATATGAAACAGTATCATGCTGTGTTAACTTACTGCACAGTTTCTGATTAGATCACAGTGACTCAGAAAGAATCTTGATTTATTCACTGAGAATCATGCTTCATACATTTTTCTTCATTGGTATTTTCATTCAGACAAAAATCAACTTAGAATTCATAGAGTTTATCAAACATATTAACAGTGTATGACCAATAATCATGTTGACAGAATTTACCAGTGTAAGAAGAGAAACATGTGAACAGAGTATGCATAACAGAGTTTAATTAACAAGGTTCACATAGCACTTTAGCAATTTACAGAAATATGAGCAGCACATTTTATTAGAAAAGTATGAGTCTAACCAACATTTTTAGTCAAAACCAGATACCATCCCTAGTTCATTGACCAGTCTTGTAAATGCTGCTTCACTTAGAGGCTTTGTGAAGACATCTGCAAGTTATTGATCTGTAGGCACAAAGTGAAGCTCAATATTGCCTTCCTCTACATGCTCTCTGATAAAGTGATACCTTATGCTGATGTGCTTGGTCATTGAGTGTTGTACTGGATTACCTGTCATTGCAATAGCACTTTGATTATCACAAAAAATAGGTATTTTGCTATACCTCAGCCCATAATCCAGCAATTGATTCTTCATCCATAGAATCTGTGCACAGCAACTACCAGCAGCAATATACTCTGCTTCAGCTGTAGATGTTGATATTGATTTTTGTTTCTTGCTGTACCAAGACACAAGTCTGTCACCAAGAAATTGACAACTTCCACTTGTGCTTTTTCTATCAATCTTACAGCCTGCAAAATCTGCATCAGAGTAACCAAGTAGCTTAAAATCTGATTCTCTTGGGTACCACAGCCCTAAAGTTACAGTGCCCTTGAGATACTTGAAAATCCTCTTCACATCTGTTAAATGTGGTTCCCTTGGATCTGCCTGAAACCTTGCACACGGACAGGTGGCATACATGATATCAGGTCTGCTAGCTGTTAAATAGAGTAGAGAACCAATCATTCCTCTGTAACTTGTCATATCCACTGATGACCCTTTATCTTTGTCCAGTTTTGTTGCAGTTGCCATGGGAGTTGTTGCAGATGAACAGTCAAGCATGCCAAATTTCTTGAGAAGATTTATGGTATATTTTGCTTGATTAATAAAAATTCCATCATCTATTTGCTTCACCTGTAAGCCTAGAAAATAGCTTAGCTCTCCCATCATACTCATTTGATATCTTGACTGCATGAGCTTGGCAAACCTCTTACAGAGTTTATCATTAGTAGATCCAAAAATGATGTCATCAACATATATTTGAACTAAGAGCAGGTCACTACCAGATTGAAAGTAAAACAGAGTTTTGTCAATAGTACCTTTGTGAAACCCACTTTCTAGTAGAAATTTAGCAAGAGTTTCATACCATGCCCTTGGTGCCTGCTTAAGTCCATAGAGTGCCTTGTCTAACCTGTAGACATGGTCTGGATATTTTGGATCTACAAACCCAGGTGGTTGTTCAACAAATACTTCTTCTTCAAGTTTTCCATTCAGAAAAGCACTTTTCACATCCATTTGAAAAACCTTGAATTTCTTGTGAGAAGCATAGGCAAGAAACATCACTACACCATATATGGCCTATTGTTACATTTTTTTCATGGATGTTGCTAGAATATGTTACCTTAGCATGTTACTTTGGACCTAACATAACATTTTGTATTTTGTGTTACCTTAGCCACAAACGTGATGTTACCTTAGCTTTAAAGTGTTGGATGTTAGCAACATACATGATATGTTACCTTAGATCATTAATAAACTCAATTTTAAATTTTTTAACCAAAAAATTGTAATTATTTAAAAATCACATTTACCTTTATAATATTTCATTTTTTTAAAAAGCAAGAGTTTACCAATTGAATGAGGATTTTTTTTGAATATCAAGGTATTTAATTATTATTATTTTTTAGGTTCTATATATTTATTAAATGTAAAAATAATAAAATGCATATTATAATAAAAAAAACAGAAAAACAATTGTAAAAGCTGGGGAAAAAAAAGAATGCAAGGTTCCCGATGAAATGTTTTAGCGGCCAATTATCCCGCCTATCTGAAATTTTACACTTAAACAAAATTGTACGCTCTCTCACTCTCATTCTACTCTCTCTCTCTCTCTCTCTCTCAAACCTCTCTTTCCCTCCCACACCTCTCTAAATTAGTACGTCGTTATACAAATTATGTCGACACGCTCTGTACCAAATCGAAGAACTCGACTTATTCTATTCTCACTCTCTCTTCCCTTCTTTTCTAACTTCTCTTATTTATTATTTTTAATTTTGCTGATGATAAATCGTGATTCCCTCGTTCGATCTAATTAATTGGTAAGCACTCTCTCAATTTTTTATTTTGATTATGTTGTTGCTTGTTTGATTTTGCTCTTCTTACTCTGTAATTTTGATTTTCAATTAGGGATTCAATTTGGCCTTTATCTTCAGGGGACTTCAATTAGGGCTTTAGTTTGGGGTTTCAATTGGGGCTTTCAATTTGTGTATTCCAGTAGTATTGTTTCTGTTCATGAGAGTTTGTTAAGCTACTAATTCTGTAATTATCTTAAGAAAAACTAAATGATTCTATGAGAAGAGCGTAATATGTACATCATGCTATATGTCTAAATACGCTTCACACTGGAATGTCGTCTTAATTTGAAGAGTAAGCACCAGATTTGTTGAGACCTGGTATCAACAAATAATTCTGAGAGTTATATAGTTAGGCAATCATGATTCATATTCAAGACCTTTGTCAAAATGGTTATGGTATCATGTTCGCTGACCTCTCCTACAACCTTAAGGTCTAGGTGAAGAGCCTAATATTCATGCTCTATGTGTAAATAGAAATGGACATACTTAATTTAACCCATCCACCTTATTTTGGACTCAGGATATCAAAATGTGCAACCCAAGTTTGTAAACCTTGAGATGTACACGATCAATGAAGACAGCAACGCAAATCGTGCTCAAATCAAAGTCAGTAAAGGGTTCGTAGCCAAGGAGCCAGTAAAAGGGCATATGGCGAGTTCTTTCTCTCATAATTTAAAATGTTGTCAAGTCATAGGATATATTGCAATTTTTGTTTAAGCCAATTTGACTAGCAGTTTACTAATTAAATGTTAATGAACATTGGCAGGTGAATGTTGTTAGAGGGCTTAAGTTGTATCAAGACATATTTTCTGATATTGAGATCTCTAAGCTAACCAACTATGTGAATGAGCTTCGGGTCTCTGGCCAGAATGGAGAACTATCAGGTGGATCCTTATGAATGCCAAAAAAAAAAAGAGTCAGTTCTTGGAATGCTAATTAAGTCTTGTTTATATGGCTTTAGGTGAAACCTTTATTATGTACCACCAGCAGGTCAAGGGAAAAAACAAGAGAGAGCTGATTCAGCTTGGAGCTCCAATTTTTGGACCTGTTAAAAAAGAAGCTACAAGTCAATCTCAAAAGAGTAAGTTCTATAACTTGTGTCATAAACCATAACACTGTACTTGCTCAGTTTTCCTACGATTATTTCTAGTATGGAATGAGTCTGCTCTTAAGGCTTTACTAACAATGCAAAAGAGTTAGTTCTGTTACTTGTTCCATAAATCATAACACCATACTTAATTCCGTTCTCAAGGCTTTACTATGTATCAAGCTTGTTCTGCATAAACATTATTTTATTGGGAAACCATATGTAGGTCAAATCGAGCCAATTCCAGAAACACTTCTAGGTGTCATTGATTCTCTGGTTCGCTGGCATTTAGTCTCGGAGAGTAAGAAACCAAACAGCTGCATCATCAACTTCTTTGATGAGGTGCTACTTTTGATTGATTAAGCTAACAGAAGGATATTTATACAGGACCAAGGAGTCATGTACTTTTTACATATTTTTAGCTGAGGTTCAACTATGTTCTTGCAGGGGGAGTATTCACAACCCTTCCTAAAACCACCTTATCTGGACCAACCTATCTCCACTCTTCTTCTCTCTCAGTCAGAAATGGCTTTTGGACGTACTCTTGTATGCGACGGTGATGGGAACTATAGAGGGCCACTTATGCTTTCACTGAAAAAAGGGTACATAGTATAGTCTTCAACTGTATCACCAAATAAATAAAATGCATGCTTTCCCTTAACTTCCAAGGGGCAAGAATGTAGGATTACTGATATTTGTAGTTCATGCACAAATCTTGTGGAATCTTAATTCCATATGACATTTAACAACAACATTTTATCCAGATGAAATGTCCTTCATCTGTTTCATTTTCAAAAAAAAAAAAAAAAGGCCTTCCGTAACTAGCTTTATGCTTAGGTTGTATGGAGTTACTCTGGATTTATATTATCATAAAAATTTTGGCCATCAGAGGTTTTGGCCATGTGTATGAATCTTGTATACCTTAGTGTATCAAATATTGTCTGGAGGATATTCCATAATATCTGGAGTTTCAAGAAGCTGGATTATATCCACTAAAAGCTTACAGATCCGAACAAGTTATTCTTCTCTAAATCTGGCTAGCATAACCATTACCTTGTATTAGTGAAATAACTAACTGCGTGGATTATAACATAGTTCCTGTGACTCTGCAGATCTCTTTTAGTGATGAGAGGAAACAGTGCTGACATGGCGAGGCATGTTATGTGTCCATCGCTAAGCAAAAGAATCAGCATCACTTTCTTTAAAGTATTTGATATGCAATATGTCACCCCTCTCTTCCCAATATCATAACGAAGTATGAGATTAATGTTAAAGGTAGCAGCAGATGACCAAATATTTGATATGCAATATCTCACCCCTCTCTTTTTTTCTCTTCCCAATATCTGTTGTACATGTAGTCTGATACGTTTGTTGCTGCTATGGTCCTGCTATATTGAAGGAAGGAGGTTTCTGAATAAAAAGAACTTGAACCAATAACCCGTCTAGTGGTACTTAAAGCGCTCTGTGAGATCCGGATTAAAGTAATATCCCTGATTATCCTTTTATTTGGCTTTGATTTATTTGCTTGACGTAATATTGTTATCTAGTTTAATTGTTTATCTAATTAGTGATATCACTATTTCTTTGAGCTCTCAACAAACATTGTCTTCATACGAGGATATAATCAGTGAGATAAGAAAACTGGATATAATCATACGAGGAACTACGTGTTGTGAAGGAAATGCTTTAGAATTTAGATATATGTAATTATAATGTGAAATAACTAATATAAACTTTAATTGAATACGCATCATATACCTTAAACACTCTCTGTAACAGGAAATGGAAGGACGTGTTTGTCTTGAATGCCGATAAAGTTTTCCCATTAATAGATTCATTTGCAAATTCCTTGCTTTACTAGGAATTCCCTCCATCTGTGTTTAGAGGATAAATATCAATAAATTAATAGGTTATAACTCTAATAATCATGGTGACCGAAAGCTTAAAGAGTAAATCATAAGTTACGCAATAACATCAAAAAGATTCATTTAAACATGCTATCTAGTATGGAACCCAAGACATACTCTGCTTGCCTTAACATCAACACAATTTATGAGATACAACTACTGAGCTTAGTGAAATATTCGATCATCATTCTGCCTGTTTCATATAATTATTACATACTAAAAAACAAGCGTTTCCTACATTCTAACGATCAGTAAGACAAATATCCTGTATCGGATAAAATAAACCCAATAATCAATAAGTTTTCTATCAGCAAAGTGCTAAAAATTTGTAACACATGAGAAAATGGTATCAATTTCGAACCTCCGCAAGTGCAGCTCTATTCTCACTCAGCTCAGCATAACAAGATGCAACTTTAAACTTCACCTGAAATTGATAGTGAATTTTGATTACTGATTTTCTTTTTCCCAATATGTCAAAAGCTTGACACTATGGTATGGTTGCAGCTTGTATCTAAGCAAAGGTATGAAAATAACAACTACCTCATTTTCGTTTATTGGTGAATTGTTAGATAAATTTGGGGATGATCACCTGTTTACTACAGATAATGAAGTCCTAGTTGCAATCTGTTGAAGCTAATGTTCTTCCAGTACTTGAGAAACTACAAAAGGTCAGTTTCTTGGATAGCCTGATAGGTTTATAGTTTCCATATGAAGTTACTTTTAGACAATAACTTATATACCTTTGCAATATTTTTTATCTATGATAATTCTGTTAATTCTTGCAAATTAACATATGAAAGTATTTGTTATCTATGATAATTTTGTTAATCTTAATGACCACTGAATGCTTGTTCAGAGAATAATTCTGTTAATTCTGATAATTCTGTTGAGACACATGCTTTGGGAAATTTGCTCCTTTGGGAGGAGAGCAAACTGCAGCACAGCTTCCTTATGATATTGTATCAATTGGTCGCAACACCCAGTGGTTGTGGTACTCGATTTATGCAAGGTACTTTCATGCCTGCAAAACTTAATCTGCATCTTATTAGAGTTAGTTTTCAGTCTTGAATTATTTTAATTTTTGCTCTTATATTTGATTTTTTGTTATAAACTATTAAATTATAGCAAGCAAGTCAGCTGGAGCACAAGAGTATTGGTTGTATCAGACTGGGGCAGAAGATTCATTTTCGGAAGAGACTCCATCATGATCTGATTTTTTTTAAGAAGCAATATGGTTTAACGGTTAACCATCAAAGCAAAGGATTTCTGGAAGTACCAAGATAGTTTTGCAAAGTGTTATTTTAGTTTACAAATATGATTGGCGGCAGTAGCATCTAGTATGACACCATGGCATCTCTATGTTTTGACTTTATAGTATTCTGCTACTACTATTAGTACTTATGATCATCGTAAACTAGTCTACAATATTTCTAGTAGTTGGTTAATTTTATGATGGTGAATTATGATGTTTTGAGTTGGAGACGTTAGTAGTAATGTAGTTGGTGGATTATGTAGTGGCTGGTGACCTGTTTTGGATTATGTAATGTGTTGGATTTGGAAATGAATAGCAGGTTTAATTTGGGATGCATAATATTTGTGTGTAATTTTGTTAAATATTTTCTGGAAAAGATGTTACATTAGCTAATGGAAATGTTGCTACATAAAAGCTAATGTAACATAAAAGATGTTACACTAGGTCATACAATGTTACCAATAAAAGTGGGGCTCACAGTGTGGTCCCCATTGTGGATCCACTGTGGGTCCCACTATTTTAAAAAAAAATCTACGTCTCTAAGGTAACATATATTTTAAGTTACCTTAGGGATCAAAGATGTTACCTTAGACCCCTAAGGCAACATAAAACTGCATGTTACTTTAGGGATCAAAGATGTTACCTTAGACACCTAAGGCAACATGCTGAGAGCTATCACCAGAGAAATGTTACCTTAGCTACTTTATGGGCCTAAGGTAACATATAATGTACCTGCTGTAACATTTTTTTGGTGTTACCGTAGGCTGTTTATGGTGTAGTGCATCCTTATTGCCTCTAATCTGGCAACTGGTGCAAAAGTCTCATCATAATCTATTCCTTCCTGCTGTGAATAGCCTTTAGCTACCAGTCTTGCTTTGTTCCTTGTGATAACACCATCACTGTCAGTTTTATTTCTGAAAACCCATTTAGTACCAACAATGGATCTGTTCTTTGGCCTTGGTACAAGGGTCCACACTTCATTTCTTTCAAATTCATTTAGCTCTTCTTGCATTGCAGTTATCCAGTCAGCATCTTTAAGAGCTTCTTCTACTTTCTTTGGCTCAGTTTGTGACAAGAATGCATGAAACAGACATTCATTTGTTGTTGCACTTCTTGTCCTTACTCTTGCATCTGGATTACCAATAATCAAATCAGGTGTGTGTGACTTAGTCCATTTTCTTGCAGAAGGCAGATTGCTTCTGTCATCATGTGATCCTCCCCCTTGATCCATGCTCTCCTGATTTTCTTGGTGCCTTTCTTCATTTTCTGATGCTCCCCCTGAATGTGACTGTTCAGAATTTGAACGATCAGAGTTTGAATCAACAGAGTTTGATTCAGAGTTATCAACTGAGTCATTATCAGTATTTGAATTATCACTTTGATGTGATTCTTCATGCTCCCCCTCAACTGGTTCTTCCCTTGTTTCTAATTGAATAGTCTCTTCAGTGTTTACCAGTAGAGGTTCAGAATTGACCTCAACAGTGTTTGTCAGATCTGTTTCATCCGAGTTTAATAAATCTTCATTTTCAAAGTGCAGTTGATCATGTTCATTAACATCTTCAAGTCCAGTTATTTTCTTGTCATCAAATGACACATGTATAGATTCCATGATCACTCTAGTTCTCAGATTATAAACTCTGAATGCTTTAGTTGACAGTGGATAGCCAACAAAAATTCCTTCATCTGCCTTTAGGTCAAATTTGGTCAACTGTTCAGGATGAGTCTTCAACACAAAGCACTTGCATCCAAAAATATGAAAATATTTTAGATTTGGCTTTTTCTTTTTCACCATTTCATATGGTGTTTTACCATGCTTGTTGATCAGTGTTGCATTTTGAGTAAAACAAGCAGTTTGAACTGCTTCTGCCCAGAAATATGTTGGCACTTTTGCTTCATCTAGCATGGTTCTGGCAGCTTCTATCAAGGTTCTGTTTTTCCTCTCCACTACACCATTTTGTTGTGGAGTACCAGGTGCAGAAAACTCTTGTTTGATTCCTTTACTCTTGCAAAATTCTTCCATTGTTGAATTCCTGAATTCAGTTCCATTGTCACTTCTGATAATCTTCACTTGATTCTCTGACCCTTTGTCCAGTTGTATTATATGTTCTGCCAGTGTTAATGCAGTTTCATCTTTCTTTGCTAGAAAATACACCCATGTGTATCTGGTGTATTCATCAACAATGACAAGAGCATATTTCTTCTTTCCAAGTGACATGACATTCACTGGTCCAAAAAGATCAACATGTAGAAGATGATAAGGATCAACAATTGAAGACTCAGATTTGCTCTTGAAAGAGGCTTTTCTCTGTTTGGCCTTTTGACAAGAATCACACAGGCCTTCTACATTCAACAATGACTTTGGTAAACCTCTTACAAGATCATTCTTTATTAGCTCATTGATGTTATTCAGATTTAAATGAGAGAGTTTCTTGTGCCACTTCCAACTCTCTTCACTAGACATTCTTGTTGACAGACACACTGCTTTGCCATCAGTGTTTATTGACAATTTTACTTCATAGATGTTATTGTGTCTGTTTCCAACTAGAGCAACTTTCCCTGTAGATTTACTGATGACTTGACAATATTTAGGCTGAAAATCTACATGATATCCTCTGTCACAGATTTGACTCACAGATAGCAGATCATGCTTGAGTCCTGGAACCAGAGCTACATTTGTGATGATGACACTTCCAAGATTAATATTGCCATATCCCAGAGTATGTCCTATGTTGCCATCTCCATAGGAAACTTTTGGGCCAGCCTTCTCCTCATACTCTGATAGCAGGGCTTTATTTTCAGTCATGTGTCCTGAACATCCACTGTCCACGACTAGGGTACTTACCCTGGTGCCCTGCAATCACAAACAATCACTGATTGTTAGTTTTAAGGATCCAGACTTGCTTGGATCCTTTTGCTTTATTGAATCTGTTAGTTTTTGCAGCGGATTTAGCATTATCAGAGTTTAAACTAACATTTTCATTCTTAGTACTTGCAGAATCAACTTTAACCCATTTCAAATTAGGTTTCAGTTCATAATAATTATGATAAATAGCATGATAATTCTTGCAAGTATAAATTGAGTGCCAACTACTTCCACAATGTTTGCACAGAGTTTGTGGTCTTGGTTTGACATTATCCTTTTTCACTCCAGATTTGGAGGGTAAAGAATTAATGTCTTTGTTCTTCCTGCAAAAGCTAGCAAGATGATTAGTGCTACCACAATTATAACAAGTTTTTCTAGGTGCAAATGTAGCAAGCATTGGTTTAATTCCTGATGTTATGCCTACCTTACCATTTCTGTTTTTCCTAGGCATTCTCTGTTTGTTGACAGATTTTATTTCTTTAATCTTATGCTTAAGTTGTTTATCTGTCATTGAACCAATATTAACCTGTTTGTCACAGGTTTTTACTGGCTCATGGTCAACAGTTCCATGTTCAGTTTTAACAGTACCATGAACAAATGTTCCAAATTTCTTAGTAGAAAGAGGTGGTCTAATTTTGACTGTATTCTGAAACCTAATCACATCATCCTCAGAATAACCTAGACCTACTGTGTCTGATTGAAAGACCTCTTAAGTGTCTTTTCCAGAATGTGTCCAAGTTTTAATAATGTGCTTTGCATCCTCCAATTCAGATTCTTGTTGCTTATACTTGCCTAGCAACTCCTGTTCTATAAACACAGCATCATCTCTTTCTTTCTGAATTTTATTCATGTTTTCAAGTTGATCCTCAACAAGTTTATTTCTTTCTTTGAGTTGAGAACACTCACTTTTGATTCTCTCATTTTCTAAAGTCTGATCCCTATAATTGATGTGTAATGCCTTAAGATAAATTCTCAATTCAGTTATATTATCTGTATTATAAGCATAAGTAGTTGGAGGTACCTTTAGATCAGAATCTTCACTCTGAGTAGAGGCCATGAGTGCATAGTTCACCTCCTCATCTGAATCTGAGGTGTCTGCCCAATCTCTGCCTTTGGTGTAGAGTGCCTTTTCAGTTTTATTCTTTTTGCACTCAGGAGCATAGTGACCCATCTCCTTACACTTGTAGCATTGAATCTCAGACTTATCTTTCTTACCAGATTTGAAGTCCTTTCCCTCAGATTTCTTGAAATTCTTCTTGTCAGACCTTGAGTAATCCTTGGAGAATCTTTTTCCCTTCTTGAAATTCTTGAATCCCATCTTCTTGAAGGTCTTTACCATCAATGCAGCCATTTGCATCATCTCCTCATCATCTTCAGAATCAGATGTTCCATCTGTGTTTGAGTCAACATCAGTGTTTGATGACTCACTTTCTGAATGAATGACCAAGGCCTTTCCTTTTGCCTTCTTCCTTGATGCTTCCTTCTTTGAAGATTTTTCTTCAACTTTCAGTGCAACAGTCTTTGACTTCCTGCTTGATCTTCTGTTTCTCTTCTCCAATTCCAATTCATGAGTCTTGAGCAGTCCATAGATTTCATCAATCTCAGTATCAGCAAGATCATAGTTGTCTCTTATGGTGGTTGTTTTCACATCCCACTTTTCAGGAAGAGAAAGAAGAAACTTGAGATTTGAATCTTCCAGATCATATTCTTTGTTAACCAATGATAGATCATTGAGCAGTTTACAAAATCTATCAAATGTTTCTGTCATGGTTTCTTCAGACTTTGCCTCAAAGTGCTCATACTCCTGTATGGGTATGTTCCTTCTATTTTTCTTAATTGCAGCAGTTCCTTGACATCTAACCTCAAGTGCATCCCATATATCCTTTGCAGTTGTGCAGTTGATCACTTTGTTAGACATAACATTGTCAAGAGCACTGTGAAGCAAGTGCTTTACTTTGGCATCCTTAGCAATAGATGAAAGATCCTCAGCAGTTAGATCTTTCTTTTCCTTAGGAACCACCTTTGATTCCTCACCAGCAGCAGCAGCAGTTAACTTAGTAGGTTTATGAGGACCTTCATAAATTCTATCAAGATATTCTGGATCTGTGGCTTCCAGAAACATGGTCATCTTTACCTTCCAGATTGCATATTCTGATGGCTTCAGTATTGGAACCCTAATTGTTTCATACCTACTAACAGTAGTAGGTGCTTTCTCAGAACCTGATGGAGGAGGAATCTCTGCCATTGATTACTATTGTGTTTTGGATCTTTAACTGTAATAAAGTAACAGATTGGCTCTGATACCACTTGTTAGGTCGAATACACAATATATAATCAAATACCGTATGAATAAATAACAAGAACACACGTTTTAACTCTTAAAACTGTTTGGAATTAACAATTCCTCTCTCAGTGACGTAAAATATCACAGAGAGCTGCTTAGGTTACAAAAATGATATTCGTTCACGATGGATACCCTTCTAGGGTTAACCTAACTGTATTTATAAGATATACAGCTACGTACAATCGTTAATTGATTCTCCTAAAATTAAGCTATACAATTGATATCAATTACGATTGCTACACGTCTTCTAAGTCAACTCAATCTCTTTGACAGCTATCCAATCCTCAAAGATATTGCTTCCATATTTATCTTGTATCAATCTTCAAACTCTGTTGACTTGTAGACGCTTCCAGTAGACAGACTTTAGCAAACTCTGTTGCTCTCCCAGCTAACAGTGTTTTCGCTTCCATGTATTGAGCTAGCAGTGTTTACGCTTTCTTCTGTCAGCATTTGCGCTTCCAGCTATCAGCGTATACTCAAACTCTGTTAACTGCTTTCAACCAGTAAGTTAAACTCTTTTTACCTGTAACACTTAAACACTGACATTAAATCACATCAATTATATCTAACATAAGATTTTTAAACTCAGCATGGATAGATCTAATTTCATCAGAATTTAAGCTATCAAATGAATCAAGAGAGTGAAGTGATACCTTAACAGAGGATGGAGAAGTTTTCTTTGGAGATCCAGATTTGTCTGAAACATTTGCCATCAGTGCAATGTTGTCATAATCCAATTCATCTTCAGAGTCACTGGAATCAGCCCAATCCTTCTGTGTGACCATAAGTGCATTACCCTCTGAATTCCTAGGCTTCTTACACTCACTAGCAAAGTGTCCAAGCTCGCTGCAGTTAAAGCACTTGATCTTGGCCTTATCAAGCTTGACAATTGTACTTTTGCCTTTGTCACTCTTCTTCTCCTCCTTCTTTTGAAAAGGTCCTTTGCTAAATCTTTTCCTGTTGAATCTTCCTTTCTTGAAAGCTTTAGCAAACATAGCAAAGAGTTCCTGCATCTCAGATTCAGAATCATTGTTGTCAGAGTCCATATCAGTAGTCTATGACTCAGAACTTTCTTTGCTTTTCTTCTTCCTTGAGTTCTTTACAGCAGTCTCTTCATGTTGTTCTTCTGGAAGCTTCTTTAATTCAGATTGAGCAGTAAGTGCAACAGTCTTCATCTTTCCTTCACTCCTGCTCTTCTTCTGCTGCTTGTTAAGTTTATAAGCTCTCAGTTTTCCATACACTGCCTCTAATGATATCTCAACCAGATCATTAGCTTCCTCAATCGCAGATATCTTCTCATTGTAGAAATCAGGCAAAGCTTTCATGAACTTTGTATTCATATCCTCCAAGTCATAATATTTACCATGCATGGTCATCTCATTGATGAGTTTTGTAAACCTATCAAAGGTATCAGTAAGTGACTCACCAGACTTGGATTTAAAGTACTCATACTATTGTATAAGTAGTGTCCTCATATTCTTCCTGACAGGCTTAGTTCCTTCACAGTGAACCTTAAGATTGTCCCATATATCTTTAGCAGTTTTATAAGAGAGAACATAGTTAGTGAGAACAGAATCAAGATTGTTGAATAATATGTTTCTCACTTTAGCATCTTTAAGAACATTCTCATTGTCCTTATCTGACCACTCAGATTTTGGCTTCTCTGCTGTATGTTCTGGAACAACCTCACCATCAACAGTTGCTTGTCCAACAACCTTCGTTGGGATAAAAGGTCCATCTCTGATTCTGTCAAGATAATCAGCATCTGTTGCTTCCAGATGATGCAACATCTTTACTTCCCATAGAGTATATTCGTTTCTCTTGAGCATAGGAATTGATAAGTGGATTTTATATCCACTTGTTACGTTCCATATCGGCTTAAATTGATTCACTTGGCCTCAAGTTTGTTGTATTTTTGATGTGTTTTGTGTAGTTGTGCAGGATTACAATTATCGGCTAGGAGTGGTGGTTTCATTGGTCTTGGAGTTGAAATTGAGCAATGGAATGAAGGATGGCATATTTTCATAGGCTACCATGAAGATCATAACGCTCAAGAATTGAAGAACGGGAAGTGGCAAAAGAATTGGAATAGGAAACGAAGGAGAAAGGAGCAAATTGTGTAAAATTCGGATTTTTTGGGTAGGTTGCGCAGTCTTCACTGTTTTGGTCATATCTGGAGTTATAGAAGTCCGTTTTCAGCGATCTTACTGTCCACGCGAAGCCTGGGAAATTTTCTATAATTCTGAACAGGATCTAGCCGCACTGAGAGCGCCCTGCCCGCGCTGAGAGCGCCCGAACTTCCTGGAAATTGCTGAAATTCTATCCTTGTTTCGAATTAAATTGTATTTTTAGGTCTTTTCTTGTTGGAAAAGTATTCTAGGGCCTATATAAACACTACCTATCATTGTAAATCAGATGAATAACTTAGAATAACATCAGAGAAGCAAGGGAGAAAAGCAGAGAAGGATTCACCAATGCTCGTGACAAGCAACGGAGATCTAGATCTACTTCATCTTTTGTTTTCTTCTATTAGGATACTCTGGATTTTGGATTTGTTTTCTTAAACCTTTATTCTAGCATTATTATATTCATTCATACTTTGTTTATTATCATGATTTCACTTGATCCCATGATGACGAGAGGTTCAATTACGTACTAATCGTTGTCATGGGATTCTAACGGAGTTATCTATGTAGCTTAGTAGTTTGATTGCTTTAAAGATTTATGTGTGGTGAATTCTTGATATCCTCGTATGGTTGTGCTTTATGAATTTAGATGCGTAGCTAACATTTAATTTGTTAATCTCTTGCAAAACGAGAGTGGATCTTGAGATTTAGAACTTGCCATGCTAGCATAGGATAGGTTGATGTTTTAACATCATGATTTGTGGCGCAAATAGAGATATTATGCTGCCCTATGTGATCTTAATAGACAACTTGTTCTTCAACCATTATGTTTTCAAATCTTATAGAGATATAGGGTCTAAGCATGATTGGTGTCTATTCATCTTCTATCTCTTTTGTGAATGTATGTTTAGTTTGGTATTCGTATACTGAGAAGTAGCGTTTACTTGTTTCGTGTTGTCTGATCAGATATCAAAACCATCACGTGCATTGATTAAAGGCATCAACTCTAAGCGAAGTATTTAATGAAGTTAGGATCCCATGTTTATTCTCATATAAGCAATCAGTTTTAATTCTTATTTGTTAATTAATTCTTAGTTTGTTAATTTGCTTTTCAATTATTTTTAGTAAATCAAAACCCAATCTTGTTAATTGTCTTAGCAGTGAATTAAAACCATACATTGTTGCATAGGTACAAACTGAATTAAAACCATAACCAGATCTCTGTGGGAACGAACTCGACTTATTCATATATTACTTGTGACCACGTACGCTTGCGTGATTTTGTGTAAACAGGAATCTTAGTATTCCCATCCTTGTAACCAGACATGATTGTAGATCTTTATGATTATTCGAAATCAACCTGCTCTAATACCAATTGTTAACTCGAATAACTTGTAGAAGGGGGGGTTGAATACAAGTTATATAATCGTGTCTGATTTTTTCTTGGTTTTATGAACAAGAATAAACGAATGAGTCAAACTCTGTTTGTATTAATAAGATCAAATACAAACTCTACCAAAGGTGTACAACACCTTTAGCTGCTGCTGACAATACAAATCTCTCTCTCTGTTTTTTTCGAACTTTCGAATACAAACCTTATACAGAGCTACGGACATTCGCACTTTTTACAATGATATAGAGAGAGTATTTATAATGCTACCTATCAACTAATCACAGAAAGATAATCTATACATGACAATGTTCTGCCGTCCAGTTGATAGTTTCCATCAATAGAAAATTCTTTCCTTCATAAAATCTTCTTGCTTGTTCCTCAAACAAAGATCCTGTTTTATAGCACTTGCCAGTTTCTGTAGCATCCATAATGACATCATCAGTAACACGACTGATATCAGGATTCCATCTTGCATCAGGATTTGACCATCCCATCAGTACTTGATCAGTACTTGACTTGATGTATCAGGATTCAATCTCAGTTCCTGACATGTAGTACTCGATGCACTGTTCATTCCTGACTAAACTTTAAAGATAACTGTCTAACACATATTTCCTATACAAAGTGCTAAATCCTTTATAAATCAGGATATACAAGAAGTATAAGTAAAATTCTATTCTTAACATCACAACTCATGAATTATTCCTAACAAACTTCAAGAAAGCAGCATCATGATAAGTCTCTGAATTTGCTACTTCTATCAGCTTGGCCTCAGTGATCACACTAGCTTCCACTGGGTCATCCTCATGTCTAGGGTTATGAACTAGGTTACTTGGCATGGACCCTGCCACCACTATAGTAGTGACAGTTTGCTTTTGGCCACTAGGTGTAGTGATGTGCACAGGTGGTAGAGTGACCACTGGCATAGAGGATGGAGATTCATCAACCTTGGATTTTCCTTTGCCTGGCACATGGGTTATAGATTTAGATGCCCTTCGGTGACTACCCTCATTTATCTTTATACCTTTCTCCTTAGGTTTCTCTCCCTTTGTATTTGAATTCCTTGTCCTCTTCTCCCCCTTAGGCTTGTTGTCAGGCACAGAGGCTGTAGAAGTGACCTTTGAGTTTGAAGATTCTTCAGGTAGAGTGAGATCCATATGCTTCATCATAGCAGCCAACATAGATTGCTGATGCAGAAGGACATCAGCTGTGGTGGTTGCTTGAGTGTCCAACTGATCAGTAAGAAGTGCAACCTTTTCTGTAAGATGAGCATTAGATTCTTTGAGAGACACCACCTCCTTCTCAAGAGTATCCACTTTAGAGAATAGCTCATTTGCCCTGAAACCAGACAAGGATTGATCTTGCAGTCTCTTCACCTCAAACTTTGACAATTCATGCACAGGGACTTCAGTCACTAGCCAGTCTCCATAAAGATTTTTGAACATTGTCCTCAGCATGGCATTGGATTCGATAGTCTGATCAGATAGAGTTTGAAATTTATGTCCTAGACCTGTGATAGAGTCTTTTAGAAGAGCAAAACCATGGTCCATCTTGGTGCATGTAGATTTGCATTCCAGTATGTCCTTGATTACAGTCTCCAACTTAGGGAATTTGTCCTCAAAAGCTCTCCTTATCTCCTTCACCTCCTGGGTTGTGGCTTGACATACACCATTAATTTCTGTTTTGAGACCCTTTCCAAGGTAGTGTGCAGCCTTGAGAATGCCCTTGTAGTTGTCATTGACTGCTTCATACACCTCACTAGGGGAGAGAGAGTTGGCATTTGACCCTAGTGCAGTGATGTACTCTTCTCTGATGTACTGGAGGCCTGCTGAGAGAGGTATGTCATATTTTCCTTGCAGCCAGGCATCTACATTGCCATTTCTCTCAGTATCCTCCACTATCTTAGCCTTTTGCATCTCCACATCATCTCTGTGGCATAAAAGAATGGCTTCATAATCTAGATTTGGCATGTTGGCAATGAGAAGGTGCTGAGCAATCTTTGTGAACTCAGGGATCTGATCCACAACTAAGCTTTGAAGTGCTTCAACCGTCAATTGTTGTGGAACAGACCCTGATCCTGAAGCACTGTCATGGTGCACAGGCTTCAGCCATTGTGACATAAAGTCAGAGCTAGGCAAGCTAGACTCCTCAGTTACAGATGCAACTTCTATAACCGGATGGATTGACTCTACTACTGGTGTCTCTACAGAAGTGGGATGAGTTACACCAGCAGTTGACACAGGCATAGAGTCTCTAGTGAAAACTAGTGAATCCTCTGTGTTTGTGATGGTGTCATTAGGATATGCCCCAGCATGCATTCCCTCACCATCTAAATGTGGGTCCTGGGTGGTGAGCAAAGTGTCATGCACTGAGTCACTTGAAATCATTGGCTCATCAAGAGAAAAGAATTCTTGATGATCAATGCCTTGCTCCTCAATTGCTTGAGTTGCAGGCTGCAAAGAAATTTGAGTGGTAGATTCTGGAAGAGGAGTGTCTTGTAGATTAGAGTTGGGCAACTCCCCCTGAGAGATAGAGTGGGTTTCAATTGTGATGTGCTCTCCACTCAGTGTAGTGCCAGCCTTATCACTCCCATGTGCTGACTCTGTACAGGTAGGTGCATTGGGGAGGATGCTTGATTCTATAGATGCACCCTGTTGAGAGGATACATCTAGTGAACTGTTTGCCCCTGATTTTACAACTTCAGCCATTTGTGTGACTAAAGAGGTGGTTTTAGTTTTCTTCTTCTTTGGCCTGATTAGGGGTGACTCAGGTGCCTCACTTTCTAATTCTACAGCCAATGCTGCTTCAGATAAAATGGTTAAGGTACAGAAGCAACCTGTTTTCTCTTCTTCTCCTTTTTACTAACATCGCCCTTTTGAGAGGATGGTGCAGTTGGCTCAGTGTTTGGTAGAGTATTTGGTTGAGGTGGTTGGTTAGCAGACCCTGGGTTAGCACTGTGTTCTACTTGCTTGGGTCTGGCTAACTCAGATTTGGAGGCAAATGTTGGCAAGTTGTGAGGGTAAGACTCAAATAACTTCTGCATATGGGAAGTTATTACAAGCCTTACATCCACATCATTCCTAGTATCCAAATTACCAAAAATGAGTTTGTTCATGGATCTAGGGTAGCCTAATCTACTTTTATCTAAACCAGGTAAATCAGCCACATTTTGATCTAGATAATTAAGTACAGACTGAATAAACCTAGGAAAGAAGATATCATTACCTCTCTTGGTTGTGTTCTTACCAAGTTTTCCATAGAGTTCCTGCATTATGAGCTTTCCAACATCAATTTTCCTATCATAGGCAAGTGAGTAGTATATCTGTTGAACAGGAGCACTTAGTTGGTCAAAGCTGGATTTCCTTCCACTGAATACTTGCAGGAGAGTGGCAAACACATAGCTCCACTCTTTTTGCAGATGCGCCCATTTTAGATTTCCAACCTTGATGGTGTCTGAGTACCTTATTAGTTCAAAGAATTCCACTAGTTGATCCTCTGTTACAAGGCCATCATACTCATTCTGGTGAAGACCCAGAGCCTTGCTCATGTCCTCAAAAGTGATGCTGAACTCTTTACCAAGTATCTTGCAGTTAATGATATAACCCAGACTGCCATCATCTAGAGCAACTGTTTCTGTAATGGTAGTATTCCAAAATTGCTCCAGAATGTCTAGATACAGAGTTGGGTTGGCCGTAAGTGCTTCTTTGATATAAGATTCAGATATCCATTTGACGAAACACTTGTAGTTAGCATTTGGGGCTTCGACATCACTTGAGATAGCAATGAAGTTAGTGTTGAATTTCAGAGTTGCCATTGATTCGGAGAGAAGAGAAAAGAGAATGAAGGTTGAAGAAGAAATTTGGCTTTTAGCAGTAAGGGTTTTCAGGGATTTTGGGAGTTTTGATGCTTGAGAAATCGAATGAAATGAATCGAATAGATGTGAAATTGTATAAGTATGAAGTACTCGAATTGTCGATTAGATGTATGTTTTGTATCGACAAGTCAAGCATTCGAGAAGTAGAAAACAACTATTAGATAAGTCAAGAAAGGCTATTCGATAACTCAAGCAGGTTGAAAACTCACAGCTGGCAACTATCTAACTTAGAATAAATTCTAAATTAGGTAAAATGTGTTTTTATGAGTGAATTAAAATTTTAGACAAAAGTCCAACATCGGTTAAGATTCAGCGAGAATTCAGCCTTTTCAAATGATTCGAGAACTCAAATATAGTATTCGAGAACTCAGTCATTAGAGAACTAAAACACTATATTCGAGAAGTCAAGAATACCTATATTCGATAACTCTAAAAGACTCTATTCGAGAACTCGAGAGTGCTCTAATGAGACTTGTTAGAGATGTCGAATAGTGAATCACTCGAGAAGTCTGACTTATCGAAATATACTCATCACACACAAAAATTAATTTTCACTATCTTTTAAAATTCATCAGCCATATTCATTTAAGAATATTCTAGCAAATTAAACAGTGATTCTCTCAAAATTTCATAGAAATTTCAAGTTAACAAGAAAATATGATTTTCCAACATATGCAACAGATTTGAAATATTTATAAATCATATTTCAGTCAACACTTACTCCAAAAATATTGAGAATTTAGATAAAGTAAGTGTTTACTGCTGCAACAAACTAGATGCTGTATTCACTTAGCCAGAATCTGAAGAATTCAGCATTCCAATCTCACTAACCAACCTTGTGAAGGTGGCTTCATCTAATGGCTTAGTGAATATATCAGCTAGTTGTTTATCTGTAGAGACATAATGCAACTCAATGGTTCCATTAGTTGCATGTTCTCTAATGAAATGATATCTGATGTCAATGTGCTTTGTCCTAGAATGATTGACAGGATTGGCAACTATAGAGATTGTAGTTGTGTTATCACACATGATTGGAATTCTTTCCAACACAAGTCCATAATCCCTAAGTTGATTTCTAATCCAAAGCACTTGAGCACAGCAACTTCCAGCAGCTATGTATTCAGCCTCAGCTGTAGAAGTTGACACAAATTGTTGTTTCTTGCTATACCAAGAGACTAACCTTTGTCCAAGAAACTGGCAGCTACCTGAGGTACTTTTTCTATCCACTTTGCATCCAGCATAATCAGCATCAGAATAACCAACCAGATTGAACCCTGTGTCCTTAGGATACCATAGACCCAAGTTTGGAGTGCCCTTCAGATATCTAAAGATCCTTTTTATAGCAATCAAATGTGATTCTTTTGGATTTGATTGAAACCTTGCACACAAGCATGTAGCAAACATGATATCTGGCCTACTTGCAGTGAGATAGAGTAGAGAACCAACCATGCCTCTGTAGACTGAGATATCTACTTTCTTACCTTTAGCATCTTCATCCAATTTAGTGGCAGTGGCCATGGGTGTCTTTGCAGGTGAGCAATCTTCCAAATCAAACTTCTTCAATAAATCCTTGATGTACTTGGTCTGACTGATAAAGATACCATCCTTCCTTTGACTGACTTGAAACCCAAGAAAGAATGTCAGCTCTCCCATCATACTCATCTCATATCTGCTCTGCATGAGTTTAGAGAATTTCTCACACAGCTTCTCATTTGTTGAGCGAAAAATGATATCATCCACATAACTCTGAACTAGGATAATATCACCACCATGTTTCTTGTAAAACAGTGTCTTGTCCAGTGTGCCTCTTGTGAATTGATTTTCAAGGAGAAATTGTGATAAAGTATCATACCATACCCTTGGAGACTGCTTAAGTCCATACAGTGCCTTAAGCAGTCTGTAGACAAATTCTGGGAAGTGTGGATCCTCAAAGCCAGGCGGTTGTTGCACATAAACTTCTTCTTCCAACTCTCCATTCAGAAATGCACTCTTGACATCCATTTGATAAACTTTAAAGTTTGAGTGAGCAGCAAATGCCAAGAATATTCTGATGGCTTCCAATCTAGCAACAGGGGCAAATGTTTCATCATAATCAATGCCTTCCTGTTGAGAGTATCCTTTTGCAACCAACCTTGTTTTGTTTCTTACTATTACACCATCTTCATCCATCTTATTCTTCAGAACCCATTTTGTTCCAACAATGGTTCTATTCTTTGGTGCAGGCACAATTTCCCATACTTTGTTCCTTTCAAATTGATTCAGCTCCTCTTGCATGGAAATAATCCAATCTGGATCCAACAGTGCATCATCAAGTTTCTTAGGCTCAACCTGAGATAGGAAACAACCATAGAGACACTCATTCTGAGTTGCTCTCCTAGTCCTTACTCATGCATTAGGATCTCCAATGATTTGCTCTGCAGTGTGTGATCTTTCCCATTTCCTTGAGTGCTTAGCCTGATTTCTCATTCTTGATGTTGCTTCATCATCCAAATCATGATCATCCTGATTTCCTCCCCCTGTGAGGTTGCCACTACTCACAGGTGTGTCTTGGATGCTAGTTTCTCCACTGTTGATTGGCAAAAATTCTTCTCTTGTATTATCATTCACTTGAGTCTGTTGAACTTGAGTTTTAACTTCAGTTTCAGTCTCTTCATCAGAATCATCTAGATTATCAAACTTCAATGGATCTTTATCTTCATCATTGGCTTCTTCTAGTCCAGGTAGTTTGCTGTCATCAAATGTCACATCTGTGCTTTCCATAATTTTCTTTTGACTGATGACATAAACTTTGTATGCAATTCTTTCCATAGAGTAGCCAAGAAAAATTCCTTCAAATGCCTTTGCATCAAACTTACCAACATATTCAGAATTATCCTTCAATACAAAGCATTTGCTACCAAAAGTATGAACATACTTTAGAGTAGGCTTCTTTCTAGTCATCAAATTGTAAGGTGTCTTTCCACTGTTTTTGTTGATGAGGGTTCTATTCTGGATATAGCATGCAGTGCTTACAGCCTCAGCCCAAAAACATGTAGGCATCTTTGCATCAAGTAACATTTGTTCTAGCAGCCTCAATTAGAGTTCTATTCTTTCTCTCAACAACTCCATTTTGTTGTGGAGTCCTTGGAGCTGAGAATTGTTGAGAAATCCCATTCTCTTTGCAGATTGCATCAAGCATGGCATTTCTGAACTCTGTTCCATTATCACTTCTCAGTGCAATCATACTTGCATTGTTGGCCTTTGCTTCCTAGTCAACTTTCTTTATGTGCTCAATGATTACTTGTGGAGCCTCATCTTTTGATGCCAAAAATTCCACCCATGTATACCTTGTAAAATCATCAACCATCACCAAGGCATACTTCTTTCTTCCTAGTGACATGATATTGACAGGCCCAAACAAATCCATATGAATGAGTTGCAAGGGCTTGGTTATTGACGTCACTGTCTTTGACTTGTGGCTTGATCTTTTCATTTTTCCCTTTTGACAAGCTTCACACACTCCTTCTTGATAGAACTCGAGTGTGGGAATGCCTCTCACTAACTCTCTTTTGACTAGAGAATTAATGGCTTTGAAGTTCAGGTGTGATAATTTCTTGTGCCACAGCTAACAGTCTTCATTTGATGCTTTTGAGTAAAAGCAACAAATTTTGTCCTTATTTGCAGAGTCCATATTGGCTACAAACAGGCTTCCTTTTCTTACTCCAGATAGAGCAAAATCACCAGTCTTCTTGTGGGTGATCAAACATTCATCTTTGTCAAAATTCACCTTGAATCCTCAATCAGTAAATTGACCAACACTTAGCAGATTATGCTTGAGTCCCTTGACTAGTGCTACATCTTCAATGATGACATTACCAACTTTCAACTTGCCATATCCCAATGTGTTACCCATGCTGTCATCTCCAAAAGCAACCATTGGGCCAGCCTTTTCCTCATACTGTGATAGCAGGGCCATATCACCAGTCATATGATTTGAGCATCCACTGTCCAAGATCCACATGACTTTCTTTTCACTTTCTTTGCCCTGCAAACATAAAGGTATTACTTTTCCTTTGGTACCCAAACAAGTTTGGGTCCATGTGACTTAGAAACAGTTTTATCATAACCAACATGCCTATCAACTTTCTTGGTGTTAGTCTTCTTGTCACTATTAGAAGTCTTAGAACCTGAGGTCTCAGACTTAGGTGACAGAGGTACCTTCCTAGCTTTAGGAGGACTTGAAGACTTTAATCTTGTGTAGTGTGTGTGAGAATTGTGACTGATACAACCATAAATGAACTGCCTTCTCAAATTGAAACAACTAGTCATAACATTCATATTGCATGGCATACAGTCAAATTTATCACAAAATGGTGCATCTCTATGTCTTAGAGGCACAGAGCAGTCATAGAAAGGTTCGGGCACACTACCAACAGGTTTCTTGCATGCATGAGTTAGATGATTGGTACTGAAACAGTTCTGACAAGTTTTCCTAGGGGCATTAGGCATATAAGCATAGTTGTTATCTTTGTTAATCCCTAACTTGCCATTTCTGTTCTGTCTCTTCTTAGTCACTTTCTTCTCTGATTCACTCTTCCCAGCTGAAACAAACTTAACAAACTTCTTAGGTCCTAACCTATCACCTACTGGCTTCTTGGCTTTTGACTAGACACTCTCACTCTTAGAGGATGCTTGTTGTTCATTGGATTGTGCCTCATCCTCATCATTCAACATTTGCTTGATGCGTAGGGCATTCTCATCAATTTCAAATGTTGATTCTTTAAAAATTGGATTTTCAGTCTTTTTCAAAATGTGAGGCACTTCCCCATGAACAACTGTGTCATCTTCAATGACAGCATAGCCTTTTCTCTGTTTAAGAGTGCCATAATCAAGTCCAATAGCAGCCTTGGGTTTAGCTTCAATTTTCTCACAGTAGGATTACACTAGACCAGATGATTTCTTGAAAGTTTTCAGTTTGAATTCATTTTCAGCTAATTCATCCCTAAGAGCCTTTTCAACCTGACTAGAACATAAAACCTTATTCTGCAGATATTCAACTTCTTTCTTAAGGTTTTCTAATTGCATAGCAGTTAGCTCAAGTTCCTCATTCTTTTTTATTAACATTTCATTTCTAGTAGACAGTTTAGTAATCTCTTCATTAGCAGCAGTCATACTAGTATGAATGTTAAACATCTCAACAGATAGTTGTTCAATCATGCATTTATACTCAGAAACAGACATGTCTATAGTAGTGAGAGATGGTACCTGAGGATCTGATGGAGATGTGTCATGCTTGGAATTGGCCATCAAGGCATAATTGCAAAATTCTTGTTCCTCTACATCACTGTTAGAATCATCCCAACACTTCCCTTCAGCTATGTAGGCCTTACCTTGTGTCTGCTTTTTCAGAAGGGCCTCATACTTAGCTTCGAGCTCAAGATAATCTCTATCCTTCTTTTTAGGCTTCATGCATTCACTGGCAAAACGCCCTAGGTCATTGCATCTATAACACCTTACAGATGACCTATCCACATGGCTGGTTTTGAACTTAGTCTTGTTTGGATTCACAGGTGCCTTGTTCTTGTTGAATGAATGGTTTTGGGTTTTGGGTTTGAAGGGTTGATTCCTCTTAAATTTGATGTTTGGAAATTTTCTGGCCATGAAAGCATATGAAGTGTTTTGCATCCCATCTAGTTCTTCAAGAGTATAGAACTCATCTTCCTCCTTCTCCTCAACAGGTTCACTTACCTCAGCTTCAGTTTCTTCATCATCTACCACTTCCTCTATCCTCAGTTGACTTGTAGATGCTTCTAGGTCTTGAATAGATTTGTTGACAATCAAGGCACATGATGTATTTATCATTCTGCCTTGGTTGGCTTGAATAGCCCTTTTCTGAAGCAACTCAAGCTCATGAGTCTTTAAAACCCCATAGAGCACATCATAAGTGATTTTGTTCAAATCTCTTTCCCTTAGAGAAATGACCCTTTGCTCTACATGATTTGGTGAAGATAGTAGAAACTTCATGTTCAACTCCTTGGTGCTGTAAACCTTGTCATTCATCTGCAACTCAGTAACTAGCTTTTGAAATCTCTCAAACATCTCAGTGATGCTTTCCTTGGGCTGTGCCATGAAAGCTTCATACTGTGTGACCAGTATCTGTTTCTTGTTCTCTCTGACCTCATCAGTTCCTTCACATAACACCTCAATGTGATCCTACATTTCTTTGGCAGTGGTACATGAAGCAATGTTGCAAACATTGACATGTCCATGGAATCTATAATCAGCAACATGAGGTGACTGTCAAGGGCAACCATCTCCTTTTCTGATTCTGTCCATTTGGATGGATCCTTAGCCACATAAGATCTTGGAATAGTAGTGGTTCCAACAGTTTTTCAGGAATCTCCTGTTGGGGAACAAATGAACCATTCTTGAGAATCTCAGGATACAAATGATGGGATGCTTTAATGAACAACTGCATCTTGATCTTCCAGAGGTTGTAGTTTTCTTTGTCAAACATAGGGACTTTCACCGTTCCTGTGGTCTTTGGTGTATTCGAACTCATGATCGTTTTTCTGTTTTTTAATAAACAGCCCGTTCTGATACCACTTGTTGAGTATAGAATACAGTAAAAGAATACAGAGGGGGGGTGAATGGATTCTTGAACTTTTCTTTGTTGAATCTGTGTAGCAGATAAGTGTTTGTGTGTGCAAAGATGTGGGTGCGGATAAAGAACAACACAAGTCACAATATCACTTTAATCTAATGTATTATTAGATAAAGGTTGCTACAATCTGTGAATACAAATGATAGTATTCTCAGCTTCGTTTTTCTCAGAGAGATATGGCTTACAATGAATATGAAAAACTTGACTCTCCAAAAGTTAATTGCAAAGGAAGTGAGGCTGTATCCTTATAGAACATGGATACAACCTATTTACTACAAATAAGGTAGCTAAAACAAATTACTTTCTAGTCTGTCTATCCTATTTGAGTAAGAGTCCAAAACGGTTACAGATTTGACTTTGCAAAGCCTGTTCAGATCCACTTCTTTAGCCCTTTGTCTCTTCTATATCTCTCCAAGCTTCTTTGTAAGCTTTCCAGAGCATGTTACAGATTGAGGTCCATAAAGTGCATTGGCTTGTTGCAGGTTTCTGACTTGTACAATTTCTCCAGTATTTTGTCTCCAAGAATGTATTCGAGAAGTGACTAAGTAAGTGATTCGAGAACTACAATTGACCTGATCGATAACTCTGAGTTCTCGAACAATGTTATATTGACATACCGAATTACTTCTCGAATAGCTCTTTTTCATCAGGATTCCTTGAGTTGTCGAATAGAACACTTGACTTATCGAATCCTTAAGATACCGAATAGCTTTCTGAGTCCTTGAGATATCGAATGGAACTTTGACTTGTTGACACCTTGAGAACTCGAATACCACTTTTGACTTGTTGACTTCTTGAGTTCTTGAATAGAGTATTTAGACATGTCGAATCTCTGAGATATCGAATGAGATATCGAACAGTGTATTCAGAGATATCGAATAGTGTCTTCTGAGATATCGAATCCCTGACTTCTCGAATGCTAGACTTCTCGAATAGACAAATGTACTTCTCGAATTGGTACTTAGGCAAATTCTTCACTTTCTTCAAATCCCAACTATGATTATTTGACAGTTTTTATCTTCTTGCTTGAGGCATGAACCTTGGAACTTCTTTCAAGCATTATTCTTGACTATATAAGTACAGTTACACAACTAGGATTTGGTGCCTATTACAAGTACAGAACAAGTAAAGACTCTACAACTAGAGGTTCCCTCAGTTAAGAGGTCATGTAAGTAATGCAAAGCATTACAGACAATTAGGCTTGTTATTTGATGTAAACTGGCATGCCTCTGTGACTAACATCTTCAATTAAAGGCTGCATAAATACATCAATGTTGTTGTTTGAAGATTCTGGACCGGGGATGATTGTTAAAAGAATCAAATTTTCAGGCTTCATGCATAGCCAAGGTGGCAGGTTGTAGTTAACCAATACAATAGGCCATGTTGAGTGAGTTGTACTCATAGTACGGAAAGGACTAAATCCATCTGAGGCCAAACCAAGTCTGATATTTCTCTTTTCTATCGAAAAATCAGGATACCTAGCATCCATAGCCTTCCATGCCTCGGCATCTGCTGGATGTCTAAGATTTCCGTCAGTTTTTCGTCCCACGGCATGCCATAACATAAGTGCAGAATACTCCTTCAACATATACAACCTTTGCAGCCTTGGTTTTAGCGGAAAATAACTCATAACTTTTGCTGGAACCTTGTGAATTACCTTTTCTTCATCATCGTCACTGTTACCTTTCCTTTCCACTACTTCCCATCTCGAAACACCACAAGTTTTACAAACATCTGCATTTTTGTTTTCTGCCCAATATAGCATGCAATCGTTTGGACATGCGTGTATTTTTTGGTAATCTAGACCTAAATCTCTAATGATATTTTTTGCGGCATTAAAAGATAAAGGTATGTGGGCCTATGGAAAAGCCTCTCTCATCAACTCTAGTAGATCCCCGAATGCAGCCTCCGTAATCCCATGTATACATTTTAAAGAATAAAGCCTAAGGAGAAAACTTAATCGCGAAAACTTCGAACAACCAGGATATAATGGTTATTTTCCGTCTTCAATATAGCGATCAAATTTATTAGGTTTGGCATTTGGTACTTCAGTGTGCTCACCTTCACCATTCTGCATTCCATGGGTACGTTGCAACATGTCACCTAGAGTATCTCCAAAGTCTATACCAGCCTCATGATCCATATCTTCATCACTCTCATGTCGAGAAACCTCGCACATCCATTCCATGTACAATGGAGATGGACCATTGTAGATGAGATGCTCGTATATTACATCTTGACGATACCACTTGTCATTTTTACATTTCTTGCAAGGACACGTTATTTCATCACCTACGGTGAATCTAGAAACTTCACTTTTTATAAAAGCCTTTACCCCGCTAATATAGCCGTTACTAAACTTTGGAAGTTTTATCCACGTGTTTTCCTCATTGTCATTCACTACATTTATCAAGCACAACTCTATTAATATAAAAAGAGTAGTCAAGGTGTTTATTTCGGCCAACCTAAGCAAATAAATACCTATTAATAACTAACTAATTATACAAATAATTATGAGATTTATATACATGAGTTTAAACCTAACTACTAAACAACAGAGGGTTTTTTTTTTAACTGTTAGTTATACAGTTGAGATAGTTTTTAAGCAGCAGCAACAAATAATATATATGACAGAGATACGAAAGAGACTAAGACAGCGAGACACATCGCGACAGAAGTCATACATAAATCACAGATTAAAATTTGACCAAAATATCACAGATTTAGGCATAAATCAACATAAATATGTAATCATAATAAATAACAAATTTATACAAAAATCGATAAACAAAATCGATCCTTGTATGTAATACAATACACAAATTCGAGAAACACGACACATATACAAAAACAATTATCACAGATTATATTATTTCAACAACAATACATAAATCAACATCCACACAAAAGGCATATATACAATAATCAAGAAAAAACAGAGACTGAGGGCTAGAGAGATGGAGAATGAGACAGAGAGATGGAGAGAGAGACACAAAGAGATAGACAAAGAGATACAAAGAGAGAAACAGAAAGAGGGAGAGGGAGGGAGAGAGAGAGAGAGATACATAAAGAGAGAGGCATAAATCGAAGCATGAAACACATAGTATACATAAATCGAAGCATATAAAGAAAGATTTATACCTTAATTGAACAAAGGTCGAACCCTAATTGAAATCGTAGAACCAAGCTTCGATTGACCAGCTCGAACCCTAATTGAACCCTAAACTTCTTATGAGAGATGCGAGAGAACCCTAAACTGCCAATTATTTTTATAGCGGCTGAGTTTGGTTTTTCATTTTGAGAGCGGTTGAGAAGTGAAGTATGAAAGAGAGGCTCGTGTTTTGAGAGAATGAGTGAACCCTAGTCACTAGTATACTTTCCCCCAATCCTAATTTTTCATTTTGGCGCTCGTGTTTTCTCTTTTTTGCCGCTCGTGTGTTTTCAGCTCTGCACAGTACACTCATTTACTTTTTTTTTTTTGAATGTTACTTTCTTTTTTTATTTTTGTAAATATTATCAGTTTATTTTAATTTCTTGAAATTAAAATATAATTATTAAATCTACTGTTTTCATAATTTTGTAATAATTCACAACTTATATGTTACTTAGTTTTCTTTATTATACTTTTAATGAATTTAGTTAAAATTTAATAATGTTTGGATATTACATTATTTTAAAATCTTTTATTTGAAATTTATAAACAAAATTTTAATATTTATGAAAAATTAATAATTTAATTATTTGATGGAATATTACGTTTTAAAATGATTATTTCAAAGATTTTATTAAAATAAATTATTTTTAAAGTCAAATAATTATTAAATCATTAATTTTAAATGAAATAAAAATTTTGTTAATGAATACTCTATGGTAACACACCTCATGGTGTTACCCACTGTTAACACCTTTTATAACTAAAGTAACATACGTTTGTGCCTATGGTAACACCACAATCAAAAGGTTGCGATAGGTAAAAATTTTCATAGCTATGGTAACACCCATAGTGGTAACACCCATGACAAAAGGTTGCTATAGGCCATCTATGGCTCACGTTTTCTATCAAAAATAATATTGCTTTTAACGAATATATTCATAAATGTGATATAAAATTGTGTAATTATTATATAATTTTTATTTTACGATAGTACAAATATATTTTAATCTAGCCTTTTTATAATAGATTAATTTAAAAGTTTATGTAACTTAAATTTTGAATGTGCATTTAGAATAATTTGGTAACTTTTTTTAAATTTTAAAACTTTTAATTCAATAATAGTAGATTTATTCAAATTTGATTGCACCTTAAGATCGTAGATCGAGAGTTTGAGATATTAAAATACTATATTATATAATATAAATGTAGTAAACTCGTGTATTAAAATGATATATTTGTATTAAAATCTATTAATAAATACGCAATTATGAAAATTGTCTCTAGACATAAAATGGGACACAAAGAACAAATGTGTCAGTATATAATAATATAATTGTGATTAATTTTAAATTAAAAATTGTGATTAATTAGTTAATAAGTATTTATGAAAATTAATCTGTAATATATAAGTACTAGCGTTCTACCCGTGCTACGCACCGACCGATAAATTGTATTAATAAATTAAAGTAAATATATTAATTTTATTTTATTTAGGAAAATATATAATTTTATTGGAATTTAATTAACTTAAGTATAAAATTACTTATCCGTGAATACATACCAATTGAATTAATATTAATATTATGAACCAGTCATCAAAACAAATACAACCCCCGTTGAAAAGTTCAAATCCCTCTTTATTGTTTTTTTTAAAATTTAGCTTTCATTTTGTTTCTCTCATTGTTAGAGAATATTTCTACATATCATATCATGTTAACAAATTTTCACCCATATTATGAGAATTTGGTATATTTGTTCAATATCGAATCTTTAAAATATTTATTATATTAATTCATTGAAAATTTATGTATGGTCGTGGTTAATTTTTCGATTACATATTAAAAATGTATAGAAACTTAATCCTCACGACTCCAATAAATCATTAAACTGTCCATCAAAAAAAAGTTGCATGTTTAAGCGTATGAGAAAAGATATTTACTGTGCAAGATATATAAAACGAATGTAGTTATAATAATAGAAACTTTCATCTAATCTAATTTGCTATGTGATTGTTCAATATCATTTTTACAAATTATATGTCCTTTATTAATGAATTGATTTACTATTAAAAAAAAATTATCAACTAACCAAACAAATTCAATATATCGCGCTTTTGGAGTAACATATGCTTATTAGAATTTTTGGTTATTGCCCTTAGCTTATTTGTAAAGACAATTTAAAGTATGCATTTTCAGTTTGGAAGTTTGTATTTTGATTTTTTTATTCTTTTTTAGTAAAACATGGAATAAAAATTTTAGTTTTCTTTTATTCTTAAAATAAGACATATGAAAATGAGTATCACATATCTTTTTTTAATTTGACTAACTTGTGAAAATAAGCTATTGTCCATAAAATTGAAATCAAGTGTGTAATATATAAACACATAATCACATTGTTATATATGTGTCCTTGTAATTCAGATTTTGGGTTAAATAACATCAAATTCATTTTCTTTAATAGTGAGTATATTTTTCCAACATATATAAGAAGAAATAGCTTATGTAGACCTGACAAATCGTTTTGTACATTCATGTCATTTACTTTAGGGCCTTGAACGAAAATGACATGATATTTGTTGAGTATTGAATACGATAAAAGAATACAGAGGGGGGGTGAATGGATTCTTGAACTTTTCTTTGGCTAGAGTCTATGTAGCAAATAAGTGTTTGTGTGTGCAGAAGTGAAGGTGCGGATAAAGAACAACACAAGACACAGTATCACTTTAATCTAATGTATTATTAGATAAAGGTTCCTACAATCTGTGAATACAAATGATAGTATTCTCAGCTTCGTTTTTCTCAAAGAGATACAGCTTGTAATGTATGAAAAACTTGACTCGCAAAGTTACAAAGTTAATGACTAAGGAAGTGAGGTTGTATCCTTATAGAACATGGATACAACCTACTTACTCCAAATAAGGTAGCTGAACAAATAACTTTCTAGTCTGTCTATCCTTTTTGAGTAAGCGTCCAAACGGTTACAGATTTGACTTTGTAAAGCATGTTCAGATCCACTTCTTTAGCCCCTTGTCTCTTCTATATCTCTCCAAGCTTCCTTGTAGGCTTTCCAGAGCACGTTACAGATTGTGGTCCATAAAGTGCATTGGCTTGTTGCAGATTTCTGACTTGTACAATTTCTTCAGTATTTTGTCTCCAAGAATGTATTCGAGAAGTGACTAAGTAGGTGATTCGAGAACTTGAATTGACTTGATCGATAACTCTGAGTTCTCGAACACTATTATATTGACATATCAAATTACTTCTCGAATAGCTCTTTTCTTCAGAATTCCTTGAGTTGTCGAATAGAACAGTTGACTTGTCGAATCCTTGAGATATCGAATAGCTTTCTGAGTCCTTGAGATATGGAATGGAACTTTGACTTGTTGACTCCTTGAGAACTCGAATAATACTTTGACTTGTTGACTTCCTGAGTTCTCGAATAGAGTACATAGACATATCGAATCTCTGAGATATCGAACAGTGTATTCAGAGATATCGAATAGTGTCTTGAGATATTGAATCCCTGACTTCTCGAATGCTGGACTTATCGAATAGACAAATATACTTCTCGAATTGGTACTTAGGCAAATTCTTCATTTCTTCAAATCCCAACTGTGATTATTTGACAGTCTTTATCTTCTTGCTTGAGGCATGAACCTTGGAACTTCTTTCAAGCATTATTCTAGACTCTATAAGTACAGTTACACAACTAGGATCTGATGCCTACTACAAGTACAATACAAACAGAAACTCTACAACTAGAGGTTCCCTCAGTTAAAAGGTCATGTAAGTAATGCAAAGCATTACAAACAATTATGCTTGTTATTAGATGTATACAGGCATGCCTCTGTAACTAACAATCTCCCCCAAATTGTGAGTGAGACCCTTAGTCACAATTTCATGTCTGATAACAAGCCTAACATACATAAAGATAAAACTTTAACAGTACAGGTATGTAGATTGATTGAGGAAAGTACATAGAAGTGTTCTTACAAGTTATGAGAAACTACTAGCCATATCCTTTTGGATTCATCTCTTGAGATTTGGCTTGCAGATTCTCATTTTTCATCTTCTCTTCAGCTTCTTTGGCTTTCTTCTTTGCATTTTCCTCCATGGCAAGAATAATGTCTTCCATTGCAGTGAGTTTTTCAATTAGAGGGGAGCCTGATAAATCCTTAAGTACTTCATTCAGCTGTTTCTCAGAATAGGAACTGATGTAGTCCATTCTAATCTTTACATTTCTACCATATTTCTTATACTCAATGATGTAAGGATTAAACTTGACTCTACACAGACCCAAAGCTCTCAATTCATTAGCCTTAGTTTCCATTGTAGCAAACTCCTCCTCCCTTTTCTTTAGTAGCTCCTCACTGTTCTTTCTCATTTCTGCCTGGTGATCTCTCTTCATTTTGACAAAGTCAATTAGCTCCAGCTTCCATACCCTTTCCACTCTGTCTTCAGAATCCAACATTGCAATTATTCTTTCTATGTCATATAGCCTGCCCCAGTGCTGACATGTTCCTTGTCTGAATTTCTTCTATCTTCCATCAGTATATTTTATTTCAAGAAAGTCATCAACAATGGCAACAAGATAGATTCTTTAAGCCCATATGAACTGCAGTTGGTCTTCATCATAGATTTCATCCAGAGGTGGTAGGTTCAATCCTGGAATTATTGTCAGTGCCTTTGACTTCGATATCTTCACCCTTCTTGTAGCATGCTTAAATTTACTCCTCCTTGAATGATTGCTAGGCAGAAACTTATGACCCTTGTTGGTAGACCATAGTAGTATTCCATTAGCAGTTTGCTTTCTGAAACATACACATGGTTTCTTGACTTGAATCTTCTTCTCTTCTTGAGGTGGCAAAACAGTTGCAGAAGCCATCGAATCAAATTTTGGTAGGTCATTACTAACAGTATTCACCCTAGACTCAGAGTCTTGTGTTGTGGTGAGGTTACTGCTAGCAATGCCTAAGGCTTGCTATTTTCCAATTTTCCTCTCATAGACTTTTCCTTGGTCATCACCATCTTTCTTATTCTTGTCATCCTTCTTCTTCTTCTCATCTTCATCACCCTTATCTCTCCTGTGATGTCTCCTCCTCCCATCACTTTTGCCTTCAGAGTCATCATCCTTATTTCTCCTAGGTTGAGCCCTCTCTGGAGTTTCACCAGTTGCTATAAAAGATCTGAGAATGTGCAGTGCTTCAATTTCTTCAGCATTTCTGGTTCCAACCTTCTTCTGTAGTTGATCAATGATAGCAATGACCAGTCTGTGATTTCGAGAAGTGAGATCATGGGGAATGACCAATTGCTTGATGTCTTCAATTTTGGTGCCAGACTGATAGATGATTGTCCATGGCTTCTTGATCACTTCTGGAAGCCTTGAAGGTTGGCCATTCCTCAAATCATCAAACAGACTTTTGTTGTTCTCATTTCTCTTCTCAATAAGCTCAAGTATGGCATCTATCTCTGAGTGTTTTAGGGCTTGTAGAGTCTTGTATGTTAGATGCCATATCTTTGATTTAGATATCATCACTATCTCCTTGAACCATAGATTATTGACTTTCTTGGGGATGACAGTGATGTAGTCAATCTGCTCCTTCAACTCCCTCAGATAGAACTGAGTGTCACCAGCCTTTTCCCTTGTGGCTTTCAGAAACTCCAAGAAGGCTTTATCATGATAAACATTTGAGTTAGCAACTTCTTGTAGCTTGGCCTCAGTAATTACTTTGACTTCTATAGGCTTGGCACTTTCAGATATGGAGGATGGAGGTTTGTCAGATGGCATACTCCCTGCAACCACTGTGGTTGTGATAGATTGCTTCTGGCCACCAGGAGTAATGACATGCACAGTTGGTAGAGTAACAACTTGTAATAACCCTAACTTTAGCGATGCTACAGTGATCATATGAATAGTTATTTGGAGGATTTAGAGAAATGGTATGTAGGTACCCTATAATGGAAACAGAAAATGAATAAACAGAAACCATATTAGTATTGTACAATGAAAATAAGTGACTCGAAAGGACGATAAATTTCAGAAATTCCTGAATATGGATTTTGAGGATTTTGACTTCCAAAGAGCTTCTATTGGATATTAAGGAGCATGGAAATATTATAAGAATTATAGATTGAGGGATTAGTGAATTTAGATTAAACCAGGGGATTATTAAGTTAAGAGAATACCAAAGGAATTTGGATTGTTAAATGATTTCAGAACCACTGAGATAATGAGGTATATTCGAAACGAACCACAATTAGACGAGTATGGAAACCAAGCAACCAAGATTAGTAATATAACAAGGATACATACCACATTAGTTACCAATGTGATTGGCATTTTACTTAGAAAATTAAGAGATTAGGAGATTAGATCATCCAAGTGACATCACCATCCAATAACACATGTTTTAAGGGGCAAATTAGTACTTTTGCAAGGTTTTAACCACAAATATCTTCCAAGGCTTCCATAACACTCTAGATTAACAAGTAAACACCAAGATAAGATCTAACCAACACAAAACAAATCTCATCTTCTTCATTTCATCAAAATTCGTAGGTCACTATTCATCAAGAAAAAAATCAATTTCAAAACCCTAGCTAGAATCAACTAAAAATCAAGGGGAAAATCATGGAGGTTACTTGAGGATATATAGAGACATCCACCAAGTTTCATAGCAATCAAGCATCATTTGGTAAGGTAATAAATTCATCAAAGTGATGAATGAATAGTGATGAATAGTAGTTTTCAAGAACTAACTTGTGTTTTATGGTTTCTTTAGACTATACAAGCTATTGTAAGGTTGTTTAAGGGCTAGCTAAGGATTATTAAGTGTTGTTAAAGATTCAAGAAGGTATAAATACTCTTGCCCTTTTTATATTTATGATGGATATTGTTTGGTTTAGTGATTAAGTGGTATAAATGTTAAGATTATGATGTTATATGTGTTTGTAAGTGATTAAAGTTGAATATGGAAGGAGTATGTGCTTGTAACCATGGTTGGTAAGATGACCACATGGTGTAGGTGATGGTGTATAAGGTGGATGATTGATTTGGAGGAGTTTGATTTTGGAAAGTATGAAAATATAGCCGTTATAATTTCCGATTTTCGTTAGACCAAGAAACTGCCCTGTTTTTGGACACTGTACCCATACGGTAGGTTACTGTCCAGACCCACAAGTGACCATGAGGAGATAGAGCTTGGTTCATAGATCGTTTTGATATAAAGTGCGTTAAAATCTGATGAACGGTTTAGGAGAAAAGTCAGTTTTAGTGAAAGACGTTCGAAAACCGAGAAACCGTAATTGTGTTAACTTTGAGGCTATAACTACCATACTTAGACATTTTTAAAAATTATAAAATTTTTGAATATGGTAGTAGGGTAGTCAAAGAAGCATTACCAGTTGGCCTTATGGTAAAATTCAAAATCCATATTTTCTGAGAATTTTTACAGTTAAGTGTGGTCGTTAGGGGAAATGGTGAAAAACCCCTGAAACTTCGATTGAACTTATAAATGGTTAAGTTCTTGAACCTTTGGGGTAATAGTGATACGTTAAACATATATTAAAGTGTCAAGGGTAATGTTATACAAGAGTGTAGTGAGTAAGAGATGTGGTATTCTAACGACGGTCCTCTTGTGTTTATAGAAACTCCGGAAGAGCCACGAGCCATACCGTCAGGATACCGAAACCAAGGAAAGATCTTTTCTATCCCTACTTGGAAATTATCTGTCTTTAAAGAAACTTGATTTCATGGAATATATATATATGTGATGCTATGGTTACTATATTGTTAAGAATTTGTTTTCCTTGATTATTGATATTAAAAGGAGAGGTATATGAGTATGATATGAATATGGACATGGATACGAGTATGAGATGGATATGGATATACATAGAGATGTTTATGCATGAAGTGAACATGCCTTATGATTAAGAGTTATATATATAAAGGAATGGTATCAGTTGTTATCTAGAGTTATATATAAAGGAATGGTATCAGTTGTTATCTAGAGTTATATATAAAGGAATGGTATCAGTTATTATCTAGGGTTATATGATTTATAATATTATGTTAAAAATATTCTTTCCAAATGTTGTGATAGATATTATTGAGTATTATTTAATACTTCTAAAATAAATGGAATACTCTATGTATACAAGAACATATTTGATTTCATCGAATATAGAAGAGATGTCTGAGTCATAATCAAAGTATTATGACATAAATATTTTAAAGGTGATGATAAATGGAAATGGAAATGATATATGTGAAGGGAAATGTGAATGGAAATGGAAAATGTGAAATGGTATTTGTTAATGGAAAAGTGATTTGAAAAGGGGGATTGCAACAATAAGCGTAAGAGGCTGTGTGGTAGTGGCACAGTCCAGCATCCAATATTTATTCCGGCCCAAGAGTGCCGAGGGAGGATGTAGTGGTGAACCTTCCTCCTGGGGATGGTGGAGAACCTACCTCCGTCTACCGGTAGTAAAAAGGGACGGGTACGGAAGGCGACTGATCATCGTCCTTACGTATTCGGCAACAGTGGAAATCCCCAACGTTCTCTTTAAAGGAAAGAATTGAAAAATGGTTTTCAGATTTCTATAACTGAAAACAGAAAAGTGATATGAAAAGATGGAATTCCTATTACAGATGAAGAGAAACTGATTTTATGTTAAATTATATAATCGTTGCATATGAAGGAAATGAGAAAATGATAATGAAAGATTTGTTCAAGTTTTCATATTATCCTAGAAAAGTACACTGAGATGGTATATTGATTGTTATAGCATTCAAGAAGAGGAACTGATATTATATGATATTAGAAGCGAGACTGATGGAATGATACTATATATTTCTTTTGTACAAGGATAATTGGAAAGTGTATATACATATTGAATGGAAATAAAATTCTTCCATAATAACTGAAGTTTGCTTTTGTCTATTATATATATATATATATATAATGGTTTATTTTCCTTTGATGTTAGTAGATAGAAATTATCTTGCTGAGCTACTATAGCTCACTCTTGCTACTGATGTATACACAGCTAGGTATGTCGATACTACGCAGAACGCCCCGCAAGAGGGTAGGGGGAAGGCGACCTTCTGAGAGCGCGCTAGCATCGATTCCTGAGGTAGCGTAGAGGCAGACGGGTTCTGGGAACTTATGTATAATTAAGTGTGTAAGAATGTAATAAACTTTTGATTGTTGAAATGCTTCATGTCGAAGTATAATTCAACAATGTATTTAAGCTTGATCCTGGTTTGTAATAACTCTTTTAACTCTCAACTCTAAACTGTTATTATGGTAAATGTTGTTCTCTGAGCATATGACTGGTGTGTGTGTGTGTGTGTGCGTGTATTATTGCGGGGTCAATTGCATAAGTATTGATTGTTATAAAAAAAGACCCAAGAGATATTGATATTGAATGGAAATCGGTCCGTGACGGCCCGGATTCATGACCCCGGATTTGGGGCTGTCACAGTTTGGTATCAGAGATTAGAGTCATATTGCTCAGGAACAAGAGTGATAGTAATATACGTATATAGATATATAGGTAATGATATAAAATATGAACTCACATCGAGTTCAAGGGGGGTTTATCGAACGAAGCGTTTATTCTAAGTAGTGATTACAATTTTATAGATTATTGCTAATAAAGGTTATTATGCCAAAAGTGTTAAGTTTATGTAGCACACGAAATCGATATGAGAAAGGGAATACTTGATGTATCGGGAAGTGTACGTTAGATAACCTCGTGAGTAATTCCAGGGTGACCTATCATCTCTTATTAAAAAGGGGCCGGTATCTTTTCAAAACTTTCTGGTACCTTTGGAATGTGTTTCAAAATTGTATTTTATCTATTTTAGTCAAAATATTTTCCTAAGATTATTTTTGGAAGAGGGTATTTATTATCGTGACTAAATATTTTCTTTATACTTCTTATTCCAATTAAGAGGAACAATCCTATATGTATACACAAGGACGATCTGTCTGTGTGATTGAAAGTCGGAGGGGACGCCCTCACTTGTGTTACGTACGGGTTCTTCAAATAAAAGTTATTTAAAACTCTTAATCTTATAAATTGTTGTGGGACACTTGCTTGTTTCTGGGTCTGTTTCAATTCAAAGTTTCTGGAATTCTATCAATTGTTTCGAATATAGAAGATTTCCTTAATGGATGGAAAAATGGAAGCAAAGTTTAGAGTATACGTGATTATACGAGGAAACTCGAGATTTCAAGGGAAATTTCAATAAGAGATAATTAGAGTTAGAAGCGTTCCGATATAAAAGAGGAAGGAAGTTCGTGAGAAGAAATGGGTATATTTGATGATTAGTAAGATAAAATAATATGAGGAATTTTAAGGTATAATTGAGATTTACTATTGAGAGTAAGGGTATTTTGAGGAAAAAGTCAGAATAAGGATAACCAAAGGAAGTGGGATAATTAATGAAGTTTGTGTATTCTGTCTAAATTCTATCGTATTTTGATATTAAATGTTAAAATTCAAGAATATTGATGTATATAAGGTGATTGACTTAAATGAAAAGGTTATTGTGCTAAAAGTGATACGCTTAAATTGCTAAAGTTGAGTTGAGAATATTATGGTATATAAATGAGTTAACTAGTGATGTAATTGTGTATATGAGAATGATGTATATGGGAATGATGTATATTATACCCTAAATTTAGTTGATTAATGAAGAATATTGTTATATACAGAATCATGCCGCCTAAGCGTAATAATAGAGCGAATGCAAGGGAAAATGAGAGAGAGGAAGGAAGTCATAATAGGCAAGGTGAAAACGCTCATAACGAACAAAATCATGAAGAAGAAGAAGATGAATCAACTGGCCAACAAGGAAATCAGGGTGGTGACCCTTTTAACCAACTCATGGACCTATTAAGGCAGAATTTAGTTAATCCACAAAATCCTCAACAACCACCTGTTCTTCCCAATCAGGCAGCTAACTCCTTTCGTGCTTTTAAGTCATTAAAACCCCCAGAGTTTGAGGGAACTGCTAACCCAGTAGTAGCCAGAGCCTGGTTAAAAGAGATGGAGAAAGCTTTTGAGATATTGAGGATCGAAGAGGATCAGAAAACAACCTTTGCAGCCTATCTCTTAAAGGGAGAGGCAAATTATTGGTGGGAAACTAAGAAGAATCTAGAGGGAGCGGGAGTGATAACTTGGGAACGTTTCACTAGGGTATTTTTAGAGAAGTACTTCCCTAGGTATTTGGAAAACCAAATGGAGATGAAATTTCTGGAATTAAAGCAGGATAATCTATCAGTGGCCGAGTATGAAACAAAATTTACTGAATTGTCTAGGTTTGTTCCAGAATTTGTGCGTACTGAGGAACAACGAGCAAAAAGGTTCCAACAAGGATTAAAACCATGGCTACGGACACGAGTGGCACCATTTGAGTTGACTGAGTATGTTGCGGTAGTTCAAAAGGCATCTATTATTGAAGCTGAGAGTGAACAGACTCTAATAGGTCGAGAGAATAAGAAAAGGAAATTTGAGGGTCAGAAAGGAGGTGCAAGTGAAGGAAGTTATTTTAGCAGGGTCAGTAAAGGACAAAAATCTCAGTTTGTAGGAAAGTCAAGAAATAACAAGGCTGTTAGTGAGACTGTGAATTAGGGTGGGAAGTCAAACCAATCAAGACCACCATTACCAGAGTGCAATACGTGTGGTAGAAAGCATACAGGAGTGTGTAGAGTGTTAGGAATAACTTGCTTTAAGTGTGGACAGAAAGGACATTATCAGGACAGGTGTCCATCAGCTGATAAGGGTGATGTCAAGTGTTATCAATGTGGGAAACTAGGACACGTTGCTAGAGATTGTCATTCTGGTGGGTCGTCTGCGCCGGGACAAAGTATGACTGCTTCAAATAGACCTACTGCCAGGGTGTATAATATGACTTTAGGAGAAACGTTGAAAAAGCCGGATACAGATGCAGGTAAACATTTTCTTTTATTATTTAACCTTCCAAGTATAAATGTTTGGTTAGGAATCAACTTGGTCAATGAATGGTGTAGGTAGGTTGACAATCTAGAAAAGGAAAATCAGTATCTGTTAGGGGTTAGAAATTCTATGAAAAGGAGAATAAGAGTATTTTGTGAAAAACACAAACTTGTTTAGGCACGAACAGGAAATATATATTATAAGTAGAATTTTCTTACAATTGTTTCAAGGAATAATGTTGTAGTCAAATTTCTGGAGGATTTTACAGAGATAGGATATAACAAGATTGAAGTGTTTATATTTATGTCATGATAGAGATCAAAATACAGATAAACCATCACTACACCATAAAAGGCCTACGGCAACACCAAAAAAGTGTTGCCGCAGGCCCGAAATATGTTGCTGTAGGGCCAAAAAACTCCTAAGGCAACATTTTGCTGATGTTGCTATTTTTACCGTTGCCTTTGGGGTCAATGGCAACATTCTTATTCTCTATGGCAACATCAGTTTTAATGTAGGCATAGACTTGTTATAGCAACATTATTATTAGTCTTTAGCAACATAATATTATGTTGCCTTTGTGTAACATTTTTTTAAAAAATAGTGGGTCCCACCAATGGACCCCACTTTTGGGACCTACTGTTGGACCCACTTTTGGGACCCACAGTGGGGCCCACTTTTGGGCCCACTGTGGGGACCACTTTAATGGCAACAAAAAATTTTGCCTATAGCAACATTTCATAAAATTATTTTTCCTTTTTGCCAACACTTTATAGCATTAATGGCAACACTTTTCTATTGTAAACAAAAAATCATAAATATGAAAATATTCATTCCCTCACTAACCGAATCAACACAACCAACTTTAATTACCATCATAACCATCCATACAGATTCAGTACAATCTCAGCCAACAATCTAAATTCAGAGAAAAAGGTAGAAAAGTAGGTGCCACAAGTACATAAACTACAATCTTGCTAAGTACGTAAGTCCAACAAAATAGAAAAAGACGTTGTAAAACATAAACATTTGGCATGACTAAATTAAGAGCTAGTGCCACCAAATCACTGGAGTACCATCTTCATTGTCACTCGGCAGCAGCAAGTCCACCGGCCACAAGCGCTGCAGCAGTGGCAGCTATGCATGTGCCTACTGCTCCATCTGTGACACAGATTAATAAGAAAGCATAAACATAATTAAATCTGTTATATCAATTATGCTTCATACCTTTTGTGATGCGATCTTCAACTAACTTTTTCAGATTCAAGGTTTGCCTCCAATCTGGCTCAATCTACAGACCAAAGTTCAAAGGGTAAACTTAAATAAAAGAAAAGAAACTAATATAGTCATTTGTTAAGTTCAAAAATTGAACATAAAATGTACAGCTACAACTTCACGAAGACAATCAGAATCTTTAGAAGCACATTATTAGAAAATAAATGAACTTTCTTGTAATGAGTAAGCTTTTGAGGTTACTACTAAAGATGAAACAAGAACCAGGTCTTGTCCCTTGATCCAACACATTTCATTATTTAGTAATTCTACAAGCCTCAACAAGGTTTTCTCATTTACGAGTGTACTCCACTTGATAAAATTAGTTACCGAAAGTTAGTAATATATGTATGCAGATAGCAAAAATATGATAATATGACACATGTAAATAAATATAGAATATACCACTCAACATTTACGAGTTTACTCCACTTGGTGCATTTAAATTATTGGCTGTATCAACTACAATTTTGTACAGTATATTTTATATTATAGTCGAATAGTGCAAGTTGTAGAAGTTATTTTTCCAAATTAAAGTACCTGAATTGTCATCGAGATTAAGTGAATTAGCTCAAAGCCACAGAAAGGTGGCAAGTGTACAGTAACCTATCATCTGTGAAAAGGGAAAACTACTAAAGAGAAATGTATGTCTACAGTGTCAAGGTCACAGGGAAAAGCAATGTGTTTTTGTCATATAAACAGAAATGTTTAGCAGGGGACATGTAACTCACAGACCGAGCTTATTCAGTAGAATTGAAGTTGAAGCTCCAAGTAACGCAACAGACCCATAGGCAATTGATGTATGGTTATTCAAAGAGTAAAGACCTGAGAAATAGAGGGAACCAGATTTATGTATTGTCTAACAGTTTAACTTCTGAGTTAAATTAAAGTTAAGCTGCAAAATTGTTTCTTTACTAACTCTTTTTTTTCCATGTCTGACACTGAAAGTTCAGTTGCCAAATTCCAACAGAAGGTTCTTCTTTGTGCTAATAAAGAGTTAAGACACTTCATTCCTTTTTAAGATGAGTTGTATATATCCTCTTAAAAGACTCTTTTTTTCTAACTCTAACAGGTAGCTGGGATTCAGACTTTGAAATTCACCCACCGTGATTATGTCTGAAATTCCTTAAACCCTACGTAGGACATCATCTGCCAGAGGGAAAGCATCCTGAACCGCGGTCTGTTCATCAACAATGTCCAGTAGACGGTCATTGGGAATCACTATTAAAGTATCAACATTTTTCTGCAACTTTTCAATGGCCTCCAGTGCCTACAAATGAAGTTGATTAGAGCTATAAGATCTACATTAGCACAGAGAGTAGGTAAATTAGTTTGTATGCTGCTGCTACAACCTCGGCTTGATGTAGCTCTCTAGATCAATATGACTATACGAGAAATATTAAGGATATGCTAAACCACTACTCTACGCACGCAACTTTTGTACCTTCCATTTGATAGAGCCTGCAAAAAATTTCGTATGATCAGTTATAAATTCAATAACTTTTATAAACTGATGGGAAAGGATTATTTGTTGACTGGTCAAAGAATATATTTAGAATAAAACAGCATTTAAAAAATTAATACCATGTCTTTTCTTGAGACTCCATAAAACTTGATCTTTTCATAATTTTAGGATTTGCAGCAGAAATAGCCACCATTTTCCAGGTCAGTTTTATCATAAACAAAGATGATTCCTCTATAAATGTGTTTAACAATCCCTACCCTACCCTGCAGAGTGTAAATTAGATTCTTAACAATCCTGATTGTCATCCCTGGCTTTGTACCGATTGTCAAAATATCTTTATAGATGGTTTTCATTATGTATTTTACGTACAAAGCGGGAATGCAGTCATGGACTACTAATTACATTTATAAACATTTACTAAATTGAATATATGCATTCCAATATTTTAAACCAAAATTGACCGAGCAATTTCTTACTAAGAGACATTTGCTAATTACACAGACCATAAAATTCCAAGAAAATTGTTCCGTCTCTTAACGTTTACCGTAAACATTGCAAGAACATCAGCAAATAAGCTAAAGAAAATCACAGAAAAGCCCATTGACTTTGTAAGCCAGGAGTTAAAAACAAATACTCACCTCTTTTACCTCTATAATTATTATGTTAATATTCTAAACTGAACCTGGGAACCTGACTTTCCAGATTCATAGTGTAGTTGTAGTGCAATGAGACTGTATATATTGATAGATTCTAAAATTCTAAGCAAGGAGATGACATGGCGAAATATTATTGGAAAAAACAAGATACATAAAAATATATGAAAGGATATGATTTAACAAGTGCTGATGAAGATGAAGATGTTGCTGAATGATGAGGTTACCGTAGTCAGTGATGGAACAGTGTCCTTTGTGTAGTCGTGAATATACTATTGCTTCCTCTCTCTGCTTCTGATCAACTCATAGCTCTTTTCGTGCTCCTCGTCTTCGAACTTCATCAGCTTCAATTTCAAGTCATAAAAGTTAATTCAATTAGTAAATCATAACTTAAAGCAGTTGAGGTAATTCATTCACATGATAATTGATCTGTTATTAAATCATAACCTGCTGACCAGCTCTCTTATTAATATCTAATGCCAATGTAGCTTCATGTCTTGCCACCTCAAAAACTGGAAAAAAAATTAGGATTTTATAGCAAAGAGAAATAAAAAGACATTATCCAATATGTCATTAACAGAGCATATGATGTTTCAAAAAACAGTCCAAATCAGGTTATGGTGACATTGCACCAGATGTAGTGGCCAACATCTGCACATCAGGTTCCTCTACTTTCCACTTGACTGTGTGATCAACACTGGAATTGCTTGCAGGTGCATCAAGTTAAAGTGCTATTAATAATGACAGACATCGTACACAGATTCAGTCAGTAACATAATTTCCTTAAAGTCCTACCAAGTATTTGCTCATAAAATCTGCAAGAATTGTAGAGGAAAAAAATGTAGTAAAGTTTAATCAAAACACAAATTATTCCATGTACTTACTTTTGCATCAGAAACCCAATTACAATATCCAAAGCATCAATTATGCCCAAAGTTGACCACTTCCCAGTTTCATATAGGATTGATTACTTTAAGTCAACATTAGCATATTAAAAAAACTTGTAGGCTCAAAATCAAGACGAGCACTTAGTTTTCTTCTCTTTAAAACTGAAATGGAAATATATCAAATATATATACGAGTTAATACCTTTCAAACATTGGGCCTGGTTAGATACTTAAAAGCAGCAATTTAGGGTTTTTCACAAAAACAGAGAAACATAATTAATAACAAATATTCACAAATAATCACCCCAAAAATTATAATTTCATAAATAATAGGGACTTGCAGTTGACGAAATCAAATTGAACACGAAAATTGAACATCAAATACTCACAAAACATGAACATCAAATACTCACAAAGCTTGAACAACATATACTCACAAATAACGAACACCACTAAAAGAGAACATCAAATTGAACATGAAAATACATAAGATATATAAATACCTTATACTCGTAGCCCCAAATCGAACTCGACAGAAATCCTAATTTCGAATCCCGAAATTGAACTCGATTGAGCCCGAAATTGACCCGACTTGTTTGAAGCCCTAATTCAAATTCAATCTTAAGACAAAAAAAGAGGCCCAAATTAGTAAAAAAAAACTAAATTAAAGGCCAAATTTGAACCAATTGAACCCAGATTTAACCATTGAAGCAGCGCAGAATGTGCATACAAAGAGTAGAGAGAATGTGAGAGAGAAAGACATGGAGAGAGGAGGGATTAAAGAGAATATGTGAAAATATTGTGTACAAAGCGTGTGTTCAAGTAGCTAAGCAGCCGAGATAGAGAGAAGACCGAGAGAGAAGTTATCTGTAGTGAAGTGTAAAAAATGGAAAGTGAAGCTCAGACAAAAGAGGGGTCTAAAGAATTGGATAGGCGGGTCTTTTTGCCGCTCAGCAATTTGCCCAAAATTTTAATTCTTTTATCTTTTAGAATTTTAGAGTAAAAAATAATTTAAATTTTTATTTAATTTTTGCCGCTCATCAAACTTTAGTCCTTTTTTTTCAACATTTGATTTAATTAATTTATTTCTTTATTTAATATTTAATTCCATTTTTTTGCTAAATGATTTCTTTTACATAATTTGAATTAATATATTCAAAAAAATTTATATACGAAAATATTTTTTTATTTATTGATATATTAAAATATATTTAGAAAAAAAATTATTTTAAAAAATTTGTTTAATAATATTTAATAAATATAAAAATAAAATTACACATCTTAAAATGTTTTAACATTTTTAGTGAAATATTCACTCTCTAATGGAATATTCTAGATTTCTATAAAAATAATTTTATTATTTTTATCCAAAAAAAGTAATTTTCATGTGAAAAAAGGTTAAAATTTTTATTTTTAGTAGAAAATATAAAATTTTGTTCATTGCAAAATTACGGCAACACAATTTCAGACCTACGGCAACACACAAACACTTTTATTCTATGGCAACATATTTTTGCTACCTAAGGCAATATGAATATGATAATGAAAGGCAACATATCCAAAGGCAACATAGGCTCTACATGTGATCATAGGCCTTTTATGGTGTAGTGCATAGTGAGATACACTACCATGTAAGGAAAGGCCAATGTGGTGGCCGAGGTACTAGTAAAAAGGGAGGAGAATGAGGAGATAAAATAGAACGATTAAATACAGGAAGAGATTAGTAAGGGAAGATAATGAAAAGCACTACTATTGATAAGCTAAATGGCATGTTGATGAATGACAAGCAAGATTATGTTGGTGTATTTTTGCGCAAACAAGATAGAGATATTATGAAGGAAAAAGGATAGAGAAAGTGGTGTAGAAGTCAGAAGTGTGGATGAAAGAGGTATCTATGGACATTTTCAACGTGATTCCGGGACGGAATCCTTTTAAGGGGGAAGACTGTAATAACCCTAACTTTAGCGATGCTACAGTGATCACATGAATAGTAAATTTGGAGGATTTAGAGAAATGGTATGTAGGTACCCTATAATGGAAACAGAAAATGAATAAACATAAACCATATTAGTATTGTACAATGAAAATAAGTGACTCGAAAGGACGATAAATTTCAGAAATTCCTGAATATGGATTTTGAGGATTTTGACTTCCAAAGAGCTTCTATTGGATATTAAGGAGCATGGAAATATTATAAGAATTATAGATTGAGGGATTAGTGAATTTAGATTAAACCAGGGGATTATTAAGTTAAGAGAATACCAAAGGAATTTGGATTGTTAAATGATTTCAGAACCACTGAGATAATGAGGTATATTCGAAACGAACCACAATTAGACGAGTATGGAAACCAAGCAACCAAGATTAGTAATATAACAAGGATACATACCACATTAGTTACCAATGTGATTGGCATTTTACTTAGAAAATTAAGAGATTAGGAGATCAGATCATCCAAGTGACTTCACCATCCAATAACACATGTTTTAAGGGGCAAATTAGTACTTTTGCAAGGTTTTAACCACAAATATCTTCCAAGGCTTCCATAACACTCTAGATTAACAAGTAAACACCAAGATAAGATCTAACCAACACAAAACAAATCTCATCTTCTTCATTTCATCAAAATTCGTAGGTCACTATTCATCAAGAAAAAAATCAATTTCAAAACCCTAGCTAGAATCAACTAAAAATCAAGGGAAAAATTATGGAGGTTAATTGAGGATATATAGAGACATCCACCAAGTTTCATAGCAATCAAGCATCATTTGGTAAGGTAATAAATTCATCAAAGTGATGAATGAATAGTGATGAATAGTAGTTTTCAAGAACTAACTTGTGTTTTATGGTTTCTTTAGACTATACAAGCTATTGTAAGGTTGTTTAAGGGCTAGTTAAGGATTATTAAGTGTTGTTAAAGCTTCAAGAAGGTATAAATACTCTTGCCCTTTTTATATTTATGATGGATATTGTTTGGTTTAGTGATTAAGTGGTATAAATGTTAAGATTATGATGTTATATGTGTTTGTAAGTGATTAAAGTTGAATATGGAAGGAGTATGTGCTTGTAACCATGGTTGATAAGATGACCACATGGTGTAGTTGATGGTGTATAAGGTGGATGATTGATTTGGAGGAGTTTGATTTTGGAAAGTATGAAAATATAGCCGTTATAATGTCCGATTTTCGTTAGACCAAGAAACTGCCCTGTTTTTGGACACTGTACCCGTACGGTAGGTTACTGTCCAGACCCCCAAGTGACCATGAGGAGATAGATCTTGGTTCATAGATCGTTTTGATATAAAGCGCGTTAAAATCTGATAAACGGTTTAGGAGAAAAGTCAGTTTTAGTGAAAGACGTTCGAAAACCGAGAAACCGTAATTGTGTTAACTTTGAGGCTATAACTACCATACTTAGACATTTTTAAAAATTATAAAATTTTTGAATATGGTAGTAGGGTAGTCAAAGAAGCATTACCAGTTGGCCTTATGGTAAAATTCAAAATCCATATTTTCTGAGAATTTTTACAGTTAAGTGTGGTCGTTAGGGGAAATGGTGAAAAACCCCTGAAACTTCGATTGAACTTATAAATGGTTAAGTTCTTGAACCTTTGGGGTAATAGTGATACGTTAAACATATATTAAAGTGTCAAGGGTAATGTTATACAAGAGTGTAGTGAGTAAGAGATGTGGTATTCTAACGACGGTCCTCTTGTGTTTATAGAAACTCCGGAAGAGCCACGAGCCATACCGTCAGGATACCGAAACCGAGGCAAGATCTTTTCTATCCCTACTTGGAAATTATCTGTCTTTAAAGAAACTTGATTTCATGGAATATATATATATGTGATGCTATGGTTACTATATTGTTAAGAATTTGTTTTCCTTGATTATTGATATTAAAAGGAGAGGTATATGAGTATGATATGAATATGGACATGGATACGAGTATGAGATGGATATGGATATACATAGAGATGTTTATGCATGAAGTGAACATGCCTTATGATTAAGAGTTATATATATAAATGAATGGTATCAGTTGTTATCTAGAGTTATATATAAAGGAATGGTATCAGTTGTTATCTAGAGTTATATATAAAGGAATGGTATCAGTTATTATCTAGGGTTATATGATTTATAATATTATGTTGAAAATATTCTTTCCAAATGTTGTGATAGATATTATTGAGTATTATTTAATACTTCTAAAATAAATGGAATACTCTATGTATACAAGAACATATTTGATTTCATCGAATATAGAAGAGATGTCTGAGTCATAATCAAAGTATTATGACATAAATATTTTAAAGGTGATGATAAATGGAAATGGAAATGATATATGTGAAGGTAAATGTGAATGGAAATGGAAAATGTGAAATGGTATTTGTTAATGGAAAAGTGATTTGAAAAGGGGGATTGCAACAATAAGCGTAAGAGGTTGTGTGGTAGTGGCACAGTCCAGCATCCAATATTTATTCCGGCCCAAGAGTGCCGAGGGAGGATGTAGTGGTGAACCTTCCTCCTGGGGGATGGTGGAGAACCTACCTCCGTCTACCGGTAGTAAAAAGGGACGGGTACGGAGGGCGACTGATCATCGTCCTTACGTATTCGGCAACAGTGGAAATCCCCAATGTTTTCTTTAAAGGAAAGAATTGAAAAATGGTTTTCAGATTTCTATAACTGAAAACAGAAAAGTGATATGAAAAGATGGAATTACTGTTACAGATGAAGAGAAACTGATTTTATGTTAAATTATATAATCGTTGCATATGAAGGAAATGAGAAAATTATAATGAAAGATTTGTTCAAGTTTTCGTATTATCCTAGAAAAGTACACTGAGATGGTATATTGATTGTTATAGCATTCAAGAAGAGGAACTGATATTATATGATATTAGAAGCGAGACTGATGGAATGATACTATATATTTCTTTTGTACAAGGATAATTGGAAAGTGTATATACATATTGAATGGAAATAAAATTCTTCCATAATAACTAAAGTTTGCTTTTGTCTATTATATATATATATATATATATAATGGTTTATTTTCCTTTGATGTTAGTAGATAGAAATTATCTTGTTGAGCTACTATAGCTCACTCTTGCTACTGATGTATACACAGCTAGGTATGCCGATACTACGCAGAACGCCCCGCAAGAGGGTAAGGGGAAGGCGACCTTCTGAGAGCGCGCTAGCATCGATTCCTGAGGTAGCGTAGAGGCAGACGGGTTCTGGGAACTTATGTATAATTAAGTGTGTAAGAATGTAATAAACTTTTGATTGTTGAAATGCTTCATGTCGAAGTATAATTCAACAATGTATTTAAGCTTGATCCTGGTTTGTAATAACTCTTTTAACTCTAAACTGTTATTATGGTAAATGTTGTTCTCTGAGCATATGACTGGTATGTGTGTGTGTGTGTGCGTGTATTATTGCGGGGTCAATTGCATAAGTATTGATTGTTATAAAAAAAAAAGGCCCAAGAGATATTGATATTGAATGGAAATCGGTCCGTGACGGCCCGGATTTGGGGCTGTCACACAACTAGCAGTGAGGTAGGAGGCTCATCAACCTTTATTTTTCCTTTGCCTGGCACATGAGTTGGAGATTTATTTGCCCTTTGGTGATCACCCTCTCTTAACTTTATCCCTTTTTCCTTGGATTTCTCCCCCTTAGTATTTGAATTCCTTGTCCTCTTCTCCCCCTTAGGCTTGTTGTCAGGCACAGAGGCTTTAGAAGTGACCTTTGGGGTGGAAGATTCTTCAGGGAGAGGAAGACCCATATGCTTCATCATAGCAGCCAACATAGATTGTTGATGCAGAAGAACATCAGCTGTGGTGGTTGCTTGAGTGTCCAACTGATCATTGAGAAGTGCAACCTTGTCTGTAAGATGAGCATTGGACTTAGTGAGAGTAGCCACCTCTTTTTCAAGAGTATCCACTTTAGTGAATAGCTCATGTGCCCTGAAACCAGAGAGTGATTGATCCTTGAGTCTCTGGACTTCATACTTGGTCATGAACAGGGACCTCAGTTACCAGCTTATCCCCATATTGATTCTTGAATAGTGTTCTTAGCATGGCATTTGAGTCTGTGGTTTGATCAGACAGAGATTGAAACTTATGCCCCAACCCTGTGACAGTATCCTTGAGAAGGGCCAAGCCATTATCCATTTTGATACAGCTAGACTTGCAGGCTAGAATTTCCTTGACCACGGTTTCCACTTGGGGGAATTTGGAATCAAAAACCCTTTTTAGCTCATGCACCTCTTTGGTTGTGGCTGTACACACTTCTATGACTTCTGTCTTTAGACCCTTGCCAAGGTAGTGTGCAGCCTTGAGAATTCCCTTGTAACTGTCATTGACTGCTTCATACACAGCACTAGGGGTGAGAGAATTGGCATTGGACCCTAGTGAAGTGGTGTACTCTTCTCTGAGGTACTGTAGGCCTTCTGAGAGAGGAATGTCATACTTTCCTTGAAGCCAGGCATCTATATTTCCTTCTCTCTCAGACTCATCCACAATTTTGGCCTGTTGTTGCTCCACATCCTCTTTATGGCACAAGAGAATAGCTTCATAGTCAGGATTTGGCAGGTTGGCAGTGAGGAGGTGCTGTGAAATCTTTGTGAACTCAGGAATCTGATCCACAATTAAGCTTTGAAGTGCTTCAACCGTCAATTGTTGTGGAACAGACCCTGATCCTGAAGCACTGTCATGGTGCACAGGCTTCAGCCATTGTGACATAAAGTCAGAGCTAGAGCTAGGCTAGCTAGACTCCTCAGTTACAGATGCAACTTCTATAACTGGATGGATTGACTCTACTACTGGTGTCTCCACAGAAGTGGGATGAGTTACACCAGCAGTTGACACAGGCACAGAGTCTCTAGTGAAAACTACTGGAACCTCTGTGTTTGTGATGGTGTCATTAGGAGATGCCCCAGCATGCATTCCCTCACCATCTAAATGTGGGTCCTGGGTGGTGAACAGGGTGTCATGCACTAAGTCACTTGAGTTCATTGGCTCATCAAGAGAAAGGAATTCTTGATGATCAATGCCTTGCTCCTCAATTGCTTGAGTTGCAGGCTGCAAAGAAATATGAGATGAAGATTCTGGAAGAGTAGTGTGTTGTAGAGTAGATTTTAGCAACTCCCTCTGAGAGATAGAGGGAGTTTCAAGTATGATGTGCTCTCCACTCAGTGTAGTGCCAGCCTTATCACTCCCATGTGCTGACTCAATACAAGAAGGTGCATTGGGGAGGATGCTTGATTCTATAGATGCACCCTGTTAAGAGGACACATCTAGTGAGCTGTTTGCCCCTGATTTTACAACTTCAGCCATTTGTGTGACTGAAGAGGTGGTCTTAGTTTTCTTCTTCTTCTTTGGCCTTAGTAAGGGTGACTCTGGTTCCTCACTTTCTAGACCTAGTTCAACAGCTAATGCTGCTTCAGATAAAATATTTAAGGGTGCAGACATTACTTCCTTTCTCTTCTTTTTACTAACATCACCCTTTTGAGAGGATGATGCAGTTGGTTCAGTAATTGGTAAAGTGTTTGGTTGAGAGGGTTGGTTAGCTAGCCTTGGGTTAGCATTTTGTTCTACTTGCGTGGGCTTAGCTAACTCAGACTTAGAGGCAAATGTTGGCATGTTGTAGGGGTAAGTTCTAAACAGACTCTCCATATGGGGAGTTATGTTAAGTCTTACATCCACATCATTCCTAGTCTCCAAATTACCAAAAATGAGTTTGGTCATGGATTAAGGATAGCCTATTCTATTTTTATTCATCCCATCTAATTCAATCAATTTATCATCTAAGAAATTAAGGACAGATTGAATAAAACGAGGGAAGAAAATTTCATTACCTCTCTTGGCTGAATTCTTACCAAGTCTCCCATACAGCTCCTGCAGAATGATGAGACCAACGTCTATCTTCTTTCCATAAGCTAAGGCATAGCCTATTTGCTGTGCAGGAGTACTTATTTGGTCATAGCTAGATTTTCTTGCAGTGAAGACTTGAAGAAGTGTAGCAAACACATAACTCCATTCCTTCCTCAAATGCTTCATGTTCAAGTGCCCAAGACTGATTCTGTTTGCATATTTGATGAAATCAAAGAAGTCTTCCAATTCAGCATTTGTAGCAAGTGGGTCATACACCTCTCCTTTGGTACCCATCCCAAGTGCCTCATTCATATCCTCTGTGGTGATAGTGAGACTTTTGTCATGAATCTTGCAGTAGATGATATACGAGGATATTGCAGAGTCAAGAGCCACCACCTCCACTGTAGCAGACTGCCAAAACTGTTCTAGAATGTCGAGATACAGAGTTGGGTTAACAGATAGAGCATTCTTGATGTTCGATTCAGACATCCACTTCACAAAGCACTTGAAATTGGCGTTGGGTGCTTCAACATCACTAGTTAGAGCAATGAAATTGGTGTTGAACTTTACTGTTGCCATTTGTGTGAGGGAGAGAGAGAAGAAATCGAAGGTTGAAGAAGAAATTTAGCTTTTGCAGCTAGGGTTTCAGAGGTTTTGGGAGTTTGGATGCTTGAGAAATCGAATGAAATGAATCGAATAGATGTGAAGTTGTAAAAGTATGAAGTACTTGAATTGTCGATTAGATGTATGTTCTGTATCGACAAGTCAGGCATTCGAGAAGTAGAAAACAACTATTCGAGAAGTCAAGAAAGGCTTATTCGATAACTCAAGCAGGTTGTAGCTCACAGCTGGCAGTTATCTAACTTAGAAATAAATCTAAATTAGGTAAAATATGTTTTTATGAGTAATTCTGAATTCTGAATAACTCATAAAAACATATTTTACCTAATTTAGATTTATTTCTAAATTTCTTCTCAAGCATCCAAACTCCCAAAACCTCTGAAACCCTAACTGCAAAAGCTAAATCATGTACCCGAAATTAGAACACTAAATTACACAAATTTTTCGTGTACACGAAATGAAATGAAATACGTGAATAGAAAAAATATAACAATTACATGAAATATTTTTAAGTATCCAAGTTATGTAAATATATAATTATATGTCTTTAAGAACAACATCAAGATGTTACAAAATAAAACTAAGAGTAGCATGCATGGTGTAAAGTCTCCCAAAACAAAAAGGCCTCATTTTTATTTTTTCTTATTTTTCGTTAACAAATATCTCTCTTTGTGTAGAATCTTTCTACCAAGTTATTTAGTTTTCTTATCCATATTTTATGCTTTGTTGACATAAAAAAAAATATAATAAACCAACCAAGCAAATTCAATATATGCTCTTAGGTTAAGATATGGGAATTGATACTATTACTTTAATTCAAGAATATAAAATTCAAAAAGGCACCCTTTTATTAAAAACAATATATAATTTTTAGTGTATCAACCTTTTTATTTATTATTATTAATGATTTTTATAACAAAAACCGTAGCTGCTCTCTCTCTCTCTCCACCTTTTCCAAAAAAATGCTAAACTAAAATTTAGGAGCTGAAATCAGTTTTTTAGGTTTTTTTTTAGAATTTTTTTCTTTATTTTTCAGTAAATATATCATTGAGAGTCTAGTACCCTTTTGCCCATTGGTGAATTTTATCTACCAAAATATTAAATTTTGTACTATCTCCTTGTAAATGATAAACCTTATTTTTTTTCCTTGATTTTTTTTTATTTTGGCTTTCAGTAAATAACTCTCTTTATTAAGAGCCTAATATCTTGTTCGTGGACTTTGTCTACCCATTTATTAGATTTTGTTGTATTAGTTCATTGATTTGGATAGTATAGAATCATAGTTCTGGTCAGTTGTTTGAATACGTTATGACAAATACAACAAAATATGATTGTGATTGACTTTATATTAAAAGAGTGTTTGATTAATGAATGATTAATTATGAAATTCAATTTAAAATATATAATAGTATATCGTGATTGATTTCAAATTAAAATTGTGATTTTCTAGTAAATATTTTTTTGATTTAAAAAATATGTATTTATGGATATATTTAATAAAGTCATTATTGAATTTAAATTCGTTTATCTGAATTTATTAATTATTTTATTAACAAATTGTGAATAAATATATTTTTTGAATCTTTCAAAAAATCGAGTTTTTGAAGATATGGATTTTATCAAAGCTATTTAAAATTTGTTCAAATCTGATTTTTGTAGTGTTGGCTTATATGCATTAATTAATTAATTTTTTTTAGCAAATTATGAATAAATATATTTTTGAGCTTATAAAAAAATATAATTATATTTTTTTAAACAAATTATGAATAAATATAATTATTTTTTTTATCAAATTATGAATAAATAAATTATGAATAAATTATGAATAAAAAATTATAATTATATTTTTTTAACAAAATATAATTATATTTTTTTTAGCAAATTATGAATAAATATATTTTGAAAGTATGGATTTTATTCAAGTTATTTAAAATCTAATTTCAAATACGATTTTTTCAGATTTTTAGTTAAGTTAAATTATAATTATTTAATATCGATTATAATTGTACAATATATATTATAAAATAAATTTATAAATGTATGATAATATGATTGTGATTGACTTTATATTAAAAGAGTGGTTGATTAATGAGTGATTAATAATGAAATTTAATTTAAAAAATATAATTGTATATCTTGATTGATTTCAAATTAAAATTGTAATTTTCTAATAAATATCTTTTTGATTTTAAAAATATGTATTTATGGATATGTTTAATAAAATTTAAGGTGTTAACTAACCATGGTTAAAAAGTTAAGTTGGAATTGTAAATAAAGAAAAATTTAAATATAATATGATTGGTCTAAAATTTAGGAATTAACTCTGATTGGTTCTAAAATAATTCCTCGATTCTGATTGGTTAACTGACGTGTGGTAGATAAGGAAATTTTTTAATGTAACATGATTGGTCTAAATTTCAGGAATTAGCTCTGATTGGTTCTAAAATAATTCCTCGATTCTGATTGGTTAACTGACGTGTGGTAGACTCAGGTATTATAATAAAGGATATAACTATATATTATAAGTATGATTGTAGTTAATATTTATGAAAATTAGCTCGTTATATTTAATAGTATAATTGTGATTTTCTTTAAATTAAAATATTGATAAGTTGGTAAATATTTTACTACTTTAAAAAATATGTAATTTATACATGTACTAAATAAAATAAATTTTGTATTTCAAAAAAATTGTTAAGTAATCACGATAAGTAAATTAGGATGAAAATGATATGATTAATTTAATTTTAGTGGTAAATTCTGATTGGCTCATATATATATTTATGAAAATTAATTCGTAATATATAATAATGTAATTATGATTAATTGTAAATCAAAGAGTGAAAAATTAATATTGCGAAATCGCTTAATATTATATGTTTATATAATCCTGATTGATTTTATTTTAAATTATTTAATTAATTATAAAAAAATCATTAAAAATATGTAAGATATGGATATGTTGAATCAAGTAATTACTATATATAAATTAGAATTGTTAACTAATCATAGTTAGTATAATAGGATGAGAATGGTAAATAAGAAAAAATTTTAATATAATATGATTAGTCTAAAATTTTGGGATGGCCTCCGATTGGTCCTAAAATAATGCTAAGTCAACAGCAGCAGCAAGTCAAGTCATCACTGGGTGAACATTTAACCAACCCTCCTATGAAACTCTCTGATGATATCTGAAATCATGGTAGCAACTCTTGGATGATGGCAAGGTAGCAAGGTCAGTCTAAAGTCCGGTCAAAACAATAAGAGCAATCTGATGCACAATCTCCATCGGAACATCCCTAACCAGCAAACTCCCTCCATGGTGCACAACAAAAGGATCTGGAACAGATAGCAGGCGAAGGATACCATCTCTAGTAGCAAAGATCTCCTCATAATGAGACCACAACCAGCGGTAATACTGAAACAGGGTATGGTGAACAGGCCATGGAACCATCTCTCCGACCACCCCAACATACTCAGTGGGAACAGGTGGCATAGCAGCAGTAGTAACCACAAGGGGCTGAGCAGGAACAGGTATGGTAGGTGCAGATGGAACAATATCACAAGTAGGAGTAACAGTGGCAAGTGGGAACATGTAGTCGGGTATGGTAGGGACTGTCGGAGTCGAAGCATACACCGGAACAGGAGTAGTAAACAGGTCAGCAAAAGCTGATACTCTGGTGGGTGTATCAACTCTGGAAACTGGAGCAGCTGAACTAGGCAGGATCTCGGTACGGATGGGTGAAAGCTGGCCCTCATCAGTCGGCTCAGAGGTAATGGGCTCGGGTGTCTCATATCTGAACATCTCAGGAGCATATAGAAGTGTGGTCTCTACAATCATGATAGGAGCTGGAAGCTGCTCAATCTCTGGAGTAGGAGTCTCTAAGTCAATCACTGGTATAGGTGAGTCAGCAACCTCTACAATCTGGTTTGGAGAATATACCAAGTCTATCACATGTGGAGGTGAAGGTGTAAGAATATGAATAGAAGATGAAGGAATTTACGGACGAGCGGAAGCGCGGTATAACAATTATTCCGTAAAAACCATGTATCGTGCATATAGAAAATCATATAAAAATGAAAGAGCGGAGGAATCGAAAACTTACCTTGAAAATCGAAGCTTATAAAATCGATGGTTTCTAGCAGTTGCTTCTCAGAGTGTGAAGCACTCTACCGGTATCCACCAAGATTGATTCTTCGATAAAGCTTTTTATAAAACCAAGCTTTTATAAAAATGGTGTTTTGAGAGAGGGAGAGAGAGAAAGAAGAAGGAGGCTACTAGGGTTTTCACAAAACCACAATGTGTATCAAAACACCTCACATCTCTTTCTTTATATAGGGCTCATGTAGGTTTAGTATAATTAATATATCATGTATATATTAATATATATATATCCCACAAATTGTTTAAATAATAATTAAACTATTTTAATCATTATTAAAAACAACTTGCTCTCTCAAAATACCTTCATCAATAAATTAATCTTTTTATGGTGTGACCCTGTAGGTTCAATATTAAGCCGGTAGTAGAAATAAATAATAATAAACTTTTTTTTATTTATTATTTATATGAATTCTAAAATTCATTAAATATAATTAACTGATTAATTATATTTATTCTACATCGTGAGTGATGCTTCTCAACATATCGCGACTATCCGGATAATATGAATTCACTGCTTTGAATACCAAGAACCTGTCAGTGACTAGTTACCGTACAATCAATTCCTTCTACCCTACAATATCCCGATTAAATACAAGGCATGGATCTCGTGTCAAGCCTATCAAATTTAATCATATGATTTCTTATTCATAATGCAAAGTTCATATTAATGCAAATTAGAAACTTCTTTCTAATTTCATACACTCTGGCCAGAGATTCCGGAACTAGCATACTAAGAATAACATAGGATATTCACTTCCTTACTGGAAGGGGTAAATCCTTTATTGACCGTTAACTATCTCCATACACAAATCCCTATGCCCAGAATAGACCTAATGGATGTCCTTGAGACTAAGGACTAAACCAAAGCATAGTTCATTATATACAAGATTACTCTAACGATCTCAAGTCTAAGGACACTTGTACAACTATCACTCAGTGAACAACTATCGACACGTGAGTAAACTCCATTAGTTGTTCAACTTATCGAGTCATGTTCAGTGAACTTATTCCCTAATAAGCACCTACATACTAGCTATAGTGTCGCCACACAAATGCCTATGAGAACAGACATCCTCCTAAAAGGAGCAAGCATAGTATGTACCAATCTTTGCGGATTCACTAACTTCCGATTAGTTATCCTATGATCGGGAACTGTTTAAGTCTAGAGTTATCATCTTCTAGATCTCACTATTATAATCTCATTATAATTCTAGAAGCTTTACTTTAAACCATGGAATATCTTATTTAAAACAATTTAAATAGATAAGGCCCGTAATAAAAACAAATAAGTCTTTTATTAATATTAATGAAATCAAATAAGAGTACAAGAAAGTTCTTCCTAAATCATCATACATGATTGGATTTTAGGACAAACTCTTTCAATCTCCCACTTGTACTAAAACCAATCACTCTGGTATCTAATACCCATTCACTCATTATGACGATCGAAGTGAATCTGAGATTGTGACTTAGAGAGTGGGTCTGCTATGTTGTTATGTGTGTCAACTCTCTCAATGTTGACATCTCTACTTTCAATGATTTCCCTAATCAAAAGAAAGCGCCACAAAACAGTTTTGCAGCGTCACTTGCATCTATAAACTCTGCTTCCGCTGTTGAGTCAACCGTTGTAGGCTGTTTGGAACTCTTCCAACTAATCGCTCCACCCTTCAGAGTAAACACGTACCCTAACATGGATTTGCTATCATCACTTTCTGATTGAAAACTAGAGTAGGTATAACCCTTCTATTTTTCAACTCAGATCCACCAAAAACAAGAAAAATATCCTTACTCCTTCGCAAGTACTTAAGGATGTTCTTCACTTCTTTCCAGTGGTCTTCACCTGGATCCGACTGATATTTGCTTGTCACACTAATTGAATAAGCAACATCAGGCCTAGTACACAACATCGCATACATGATAGATCCTATTGCTGAAGCATAAGGAATCTTACTCATACGCTCTCTTTCCTCAGGTGTCTTAGGAGACATCTTCTCGGAAAGGGATACTCCATGGCTCATCGGGATGAGACCTCTCTTGGAGTTTTCCATGCTAAACCTTTTAAGCACTTTCTCGATGTATGTACCCTGGGTAAGACCTATCATTCTTCTAGATCTATCTCTATAGATCTTCATCCCAAGAATGTAGGATGCTTCTCCCAAGTCCTTCACAGTAAAGTTCTTTGATAGCCACACTTTGACTGATTGTAGCATCGGTATGTCATTTCCTATAAGAAGTATGTCATCCACATGCAACACAAGAAATGTTACCGCGCTCCCACTAACCTTCTTGTAGACACATGGTTCATCTATGTTTTTGATAAAATCAAACTCTTTGATTGTCTCATCAAAATGGATGTTCCATCTACGAGAAGCTTGCTTCAATCCATATATGGATCGCAAGCAGAATCCGAATTGATTTGAGTAGGGCTACAGGCAAAAAAGTTTCATCAAAGTCAATCCATTGCCTTTGTCTGAATCCTTTTGCCATGAGCCTAGCCTTGTAGGTCTCCACCTTGCCATCTACTCCAATCTTTCTCTTGTATACCCTTTAGCACCCAATAAGTCTAACATCCTCAGGTGCTTCAACCAAGGTCCATACTTGGTTGGCATACATAGAATCCATTTCGGATTTCATGGCACTCTGCCATTTCTCTGAGTCAACACTATGTCACATAAGGTTGTTTAGTTTGAACAGGAGTTTCCTCTTGAACCGTAGTAGTTTGTGTTTCATGAACTTCTTTAAGTTCAATCTTGCTCCCACTGTTCCCTTCAAGGATAAACTATTTTTTTCTAAGAAGGTAGCATGTCTGGAGACAAACACCCTATGATCGGTGTAAAAGTGATACCCTAAAATCTCTTTAGGATAACCCACAAACCTACATTTTACGGATCGAGATTCCAGCTTGTCAATGTCAACTTTCTTGACATAAGCTGGACATCCCCAAATCTTAACGTGTTTAAGACTCGATTTCCTTTCTTTCCATATCTCATACGGAGTTTGAGGAACAGATTTGGAAAGCACCTTATTCAGTAAATATGCTGAGGTTTCCAATTCATAACCCTAAAGTGATACCGGAAGATCTGCATAGCTCATCGTGGATCGAACCATGTCTAACAAAGTTCAATTTCTCCTTTCAGATACTCCACTCAACTATGGAGTGTCCGGATGAGTCCACTGGGAGACTATACTATTTTCTTTGAGATAATCTAGAAACACACCACTCAAGTATTCATCTCCTCGATCTGATCGAAGAGCTCTAATACTATGTTTGGTTTATTTCTCTACTTCATAACTGTATTCTTTGAACTTTTCAAAGGCTTCAGATTTGTATTTCATCAAATACATATATCTGAATCTAGATCAATTATCTATGAAAGTCACGAAGTATTAAAATCCTGCCATGGCTTGCGTAGACATTTGTCCACATACATCTATGTGTACCAATACCAGCAACTCTCTAGCGCTCTCTCCATGTCCACTAAATGGAGATTTGGTCATTTTACCCAATAGACAAGACATGCATGTAGGATATGATTCATAATCAAAGGGTTCCAGTAACCTTCCCTTATGCAATGTCCGAAGTCTATTTTCACTAATATGACCAAGTCTGTAGTGCCATAAATAGGTAGGATTTTCATCATCCTTTTTTCTTTGTTTAATATGAAGTAAAACATATTCTATGTCACATACATACAGACCATTATTTAAAGTTCCACTACCATAAAGAACATTATCTCTGAGGATTGGATGTTTAATATTCTGAATAATAAATGAAAATCCATCCAAGTCTAACATTGGAATAGAAATAATATTCCTCACAATCGAGGGAACCAAAATAACAGTTATTTAAAATAATAGTCTTGCCCGTAGGCATATGTAAATCAAATGACCCTACAGTTATGGCAGCAACTCTTGCTCCATTGCCCATCCGTAGAATCGCCTTCTCTTCCCCAAGAGCCCTACTTCTCCTTAGTTCTTCGCAACGAATTGCAAATGTGAGAACCACAAGTAGTATCTAATACCTAAGTAGAAGTTGATTTAGTGACATGTTTACTTCAATCATAAACATATCTGAATTAGAAGCGGTAGTCTCACTAGCCTTCTTCACCTTCAGTTCTGCAAGGTAAACCTTACAGTTCCTCTTCCAGTGCCTCGTCTTGTTACATTGAAAACAAACAGCATATCCTAGCTTCTTAGCCCTTGAGAACTTTTCTCAAGCTTCGAAGCCAGTCAGCATAGTTGGGATCAGTCAATATGTGAGCATCTAGTATGCTACGGAGTGATTGTGTAGAAGACCTAGTGTATATATCTATATATATTAAGTCTGCAAATGATATACACATAACAACACTTAGCAAATATTCAATTTCATTATTAAAACACTATATGAATCGGGTCTTTATTCATAAGTGGCTCCCACTAGTTTATCTAATTTATACAACCCCCTAAGTGAATAAATAAGCATTCAAAATGCTAGTGGGAATAGGGATCCTACATTCCATCACACAACCCCGGCTGTGGCACGAAACGCCATGTGATGTTCAGTAGGCAGACAACTCTTGTCAATTACATCTCAAGTTATTCCCTAATAAAACTTTAGCCTCTTGAATAATTGAGTCACGGCTGTGGCACGACAAACTCAATATTCTAAGTCAAGTCTAACCCAACATTCTGTACAATTGAATCAGTCTCCAATAGCCCACGGCTGTGGCACGTAACGACCATTAGATTCTAATTCATTGTACACATCTCTATGTAATAGACAAGTATTTCTTATTTCGAAATCAAAGCCCTCGGCTGTGGCACGAAACGACAGTGATTCAAAAAATGAGAACTACTTTCTACCATGTTGGAAGGCTATGACCGACACAAGCCCGTTGTGTCATTGGCCAATTACTACTTGATATTTATAAAAGAGGTTTTTTTTTTAAGGTCACGAAACATTTTCGTATAAACCTATAAGTCTAACGTGTTTTAAGTTTAATAGATAATCTAAATCTATAACAAAAACACGAAAAATCTCAATATTATTAGTCAAGTCAAATCCAACATTTTGTACAATTAAATTAGATTCCAATAGCCCACGGCTGTAGCACGTAACGACCACTAAAATCTAATTTTGTACACATCTAATGTAACAGACAAGTATTTTCATGTTGATCGGTAACAAAGTCCTCGGCTGTAGCACGAAACGACAATGCACCGAAAACAAGAAATACTTTCTGTCATGTTGGAAGACCATAACCGACACAAAACTTTTTGTGTCTATGGCGGATTACAACTTGACATATATAATACATAGATCTCATCTTCTTTGTTATAAACCAATAATTAAAACTCTTTTAATTATTAATTCTATTTCTAAACTCTTTAGAAAATTAATCTCTCCCTTAATATAATTTCATAAATTAAATAACTAATTAATAATATTAAGATCATATCTTAATTATTTTATAATAAATTAAATCTCATTTAATCAATTAATAAAATTGCCAACTAATTATTATTTCATAAATAAATAATTATCAGCCATTATTAATTAACTAATATTATTTAATAATCATAATCATATTATAAAGAGATTCTTTTCTTCAATTAAATATTTCAAATCAATAATCGATAATAAGATGATTCCCAGATCGGGGGGAGCATTGTCAAGAGGCGTCACTTAATACCCCTTTCTTACAGATCAAAATCTGTTTTTGACAGAATCATCCTTTCTCTCAATATTGAAAATTCATATTTAATTACGTGTTTCAAAAACACAAAAATCTCATGATTGTATTCATAATATTATTATTAAGGCAAGAAACGATTCCTATTTCTAGATTTTCTAGCGCACGCCTTATTTTGATTTAAGTTCACCTAAATCTATCATCTCATGGTAAACATAGGCATATATCTCATATATAAACATAAATAAATAAGTAAGCATGCAAGCAATATCATGTCACACATTGATATAATGATGTATGATTTATTATAGCATTTAAAAGCAATTTAAAACAATTAAAACATGCTTTAAAACACTTCCGGTAATATAAATATTTCAAAAATATTATATAAAAAATATTTGACCACTCCATTAGATCCGTCTCGGAAATACGAATCCAACGATATATTGCACGCCCAAAACGGAGTTAAGAAACTCCCAAAAAATCAAATTTAATGTGACAGAAGGGCTGTAACGCATTTAATGAATGCGTTACAATAAATTAAAACAATTTTATTGTGTAACGCATTTCGTAAATGCGCGACTGTACCTGTCACGCATTTCTTAAATGCGTGACACCCTTCCCCGCGGGTGCACACCACGCGCAGACAGCAGCTTTGCGGAAAACTTTTTTTTTTTTTTGTTTCAGCTTACTGTGTTGTTGCAACGGCTGCCTACTGAATTGTAACTGCTGAAGCTTTATTACCCAAAACAAAAACTGGCGATTCCTTTAATAATCTTTATTATTATTACAATTTTAATATTAAAAAATTAATTAACAATTAACTAATTAATTAACAAAAAAAAACGTAAGGACATGATTTCTTAAAATCAACAGCAGAAAATGACTAGGTAACTATGGGGTCTTTGTGCAAATTTTAATTTCATATTATTCACATGCATAATTATTTTATGAATTTTAATTAAAACAATTTTAAAAAATTCATAACAAATAATCTACACATCACAAAATTATGAAAAAATATCTAGATGATCCATAACACTTATAGAACCCAGATCAATGGTCAAAATCTCATGCAAATATTATTTTGAATTAATTCATAATTAAATCCAAATAAACTTGCAAAAATCATAATAAATCCATACATGCATAAAAAAATCTGAAATTTTTATATGAATCTCTATATGCAAGAACCTAGCTCTGATGCCATTGAAGGAATTTACGGACGAGCGGAAGCGCGGTATAACAATTATTCCGTAAAAACCATGTATCGTGCATATAGAAAATCATATAAAAATGAAAGAGCGGAGGAATCGAAAACTTACCTTGAAAATCGAAGCTTATAAAATCGATGGTTTCTAGCAGTTGCTTCTCAGAGTGTGAAGCACTCTACCGGTATCCACCAAGATTGATTCTTCGATAAAGCTTTTTATAAAACCAAGCTTTTATAAAAATGGTGTTTTGAGAGAGGGAGAGAGAGAAAGAAGAAGGAGGCTACTAGGGTTTTCACAAAACCACAATGTGTATCAAAACACCTCACATCTCTTTCTTTATATAGGGCTCATGTAGGTTTAGTATAATTAATATATCATGTATATATTAATATATATATATATCCCACAAATTGTTTAAATAATAATTAAACTATTTTAATCATTATTAAAAACAACTTGCTCTCTCAAAATACCTTCATCAGTAAATTAATCTTTTTATGGTGTGACCCTGTAGGTTCAATATTAAGCCGGTAGTAGAAATAAATAATAATAAACTTTTTTTTATTTATTATTTATATGAATTCTAAAATTCATTAAATATAATTAACTGATTAATTATATTTATTCTACATCGTGAGTGATGCTTCTCAACATATCGCGACTATCCGGATAATATGAATTCACTGCTTAGAATACCAAGAACCTGTCAGTGACTAGTTACCGTACAATCAATTCCTTCTACCCTACAATATCCCGATTAAATACAAGGCATGGATCTCGTGTCAAGCCTATCAAATTTAATCATATGATTTCTTATTCATAATGCAAAGTTCATATTAATGCAAATTAGAAACTTCTTTCTAATTTCATACACTCTGGCCAGAGATTCCGGAACTAGCATACTAAGAATAACATAGGATATTCACTTCCTTACTGGAAGGGGTAAATCCTTTATTGACCGTTAACTATCTCCATACACAAATCCCTATGCCCAGAATAGACCTAATGGATGTCCTTGAGACTAAGGACTAAACCAAAGCATAGTTCATTATATACAAGATTACTCTAACGATCTCAAGTCTAAGGACACTTGTACAACTATCACTCAGTGAACAACTATCGACACGTGAGTAAACTCCATTAGTTGTTCAACTTATCGAGTCATGTTCAGTGAACTTATTCCCTAATAAGCACCTACATACTAGCTATAGTGTCGCCACACAAATGCCTATGAGAACAGACATCCTCCTAAAAGGAGCAAGCATAGTATGTACCAATCTTTGCGGATTCACTAACTTCCGATTAGTTATCCTATGATCGGGAACTGTTTAAGTCTAGAGTTATCATCTTCTAGATCTCACTATTATAATCTCATTATAATTCTAGAAGCTTTACTTTAAACCATGGAATATCTTATTTAAAACAATTTAAATAGATAAGGCCCGTAATAAAAACAAATAAGTCTTTTATTAATATTAATGAAATCAAATAAGAGTACAAGAAAGTTCTTCCTAAATCATCATACATGATTGGATTTTAGGACAAACTCTTTCAGAAGAGTCCTCCGAGTCATTGTCCATCGGTATAACCTCCTCAGATGGATCACTATCCGCCCTTGAGCTGGGATCTAGAGGTCCCTGAGGGTAAGGTGTAAGAGATCTGTCTCTAGCTGATCGAAAGTCCTCTGGTCCTGAAGTAGTCATCTACAAAAGTACAAGGAAGTTCGGTCACAACAGGTTCTAATTGACTAGGTACATATAGATATACATATATAAGGGTGAAAGGCACTTAGTGCTAAAATCTCAACATCGTATTATATCTCTAAACTCTCACGTCGTGTTATAATTCTAGGCTCGTACGATTCCTAAAAATATAACTAACGCTCTGATACCAACGCTGTGACGCCCCCAAATCCACCCTGACCGGGGACCCGGGTCGTCACATCTGTCTCGATATCCTGCAGCACACGTTAGCTCAAAAATAAACAAAATATTTATTACAACGGAACATAGTAGTCCCACTCCGCAGATCCAAGATCGGTCTCGCACATTATTACAATATGACTTATTACATCTCTAAATAATACCTTACACATGTCTATAAAGTAGAAAAGATAACAGGTTCCAGCTGGTCATTCTAATCCTTGTCATCATAGCCCGGAGCTTTCTCTTTCCCCTTGTGCCTCTGGCTTGACGGCTCACTTCTTGACAGCTGAACAAATGTGGTAAAGCAAGAATGAGCAACTATGGTGCTCAGCAAGTCCTCTCCTTGCTCGGTATAAAAATATAATAAGATTTACCGAAAGAAAATACTCGAAATTTAATGAACAATCGGATATCAGCAAGCTGACATTTGACTCGAGACTCGTCTCGATAATAGAATACTCGAAAGACTCATTTAGTGTAACTCTGATGACTCATGAGAAATGAATAAACTGGTCTTCCATCCTCTCGGTATCTCGGTGGGGCGATCAACTATCCGACCGGGAATACCGTCCTCCTATGACACCGCACTTCGCCCGATCATGGCTACAATACGATATCAACGAAATATATTATATAGATATGAATGCTAGCATCATAATGGGTCATTAAGTCAACCCTGACAATATAGTGCCTAAAATATTCTCGTGTCCATATAAAGGTACACAAGTCTCCTTTTCTCTATAATAGGCCTCTTTCCCAAAATTGACCAGTAGAATACAGAACTCCCGAACATTTAATGAACTGATATTTTGAGATAAACTTCACAGGAAATACTTATTAAATCTGGCGGACTACCAGTCTGACTCCATTGTGCCACCAATCCAAACAATGGACTGATGTAAACTCTCAATAATAATATTTGTTGGCTGACACGAACAAAGTGCCAACCTCTGACAAGAAAGGCAACTATCTCGAGATAATGAGAATAGTCTTAAAATGAAATATTTTGAGTCGTACTGAACAAATAATACCACTCGAATATTTATAATACTCACAATTGATGAACGTTAAATAGAATGTTTTTCCACTTGATCAACGAGTAAAATTCTAACGATCCTAATTTTATAACTCCTATTTGTTGATTCGAACGATAAACCAACTAAAAGATAATCAATAAATATTGTCGAATTTGTACAATAAATTCGACTGAAAAGAATGAATTTAACTGTCTGGAACAAATGAGACTAGTTCCACTGAATCAAAATAAATAGTCGTTTCGAGTTAATGAGATCGACCAGATAGCAACAAAATTGCTTTTATGCGTATAGGGGATACAATTCGCAAGTAAACTACTTTTAATAGTAAAATAGTATTTAACGAGAAAATAATACTCAAAAGAAATTATTGCATCATAAGGAGCAACAAATAAATCTCATAACTGATAGCTCGAAAATAAATATGAATGAATTAACAAGAATAAAAATACGAAATTTCTGAGATTTAGGGTAGGAATGAACTTGCCTATGTCTCGATGCTAAATTACCGAATAATTAAAAAGCGCTATCCGTGACCGATTGTCTCAAGTCTCAGAAATAAATTCTATAATTAATTATCAAAATGATTTTAGTAATCGGGTAAGAATTTAAATCACGAAATGTCAAAATAACTCGATAATCATGTTCTTGAAAATCAAGTAATTCTCGAAATATAAATTTAAAACATACTCGAAACCTTAGAATTTTACTAACGTATCATTCTCGAATTATTAGATTTAAAATGGAGGCTCTATTCGCTTTTCCTATTATTTTAATAAATCGGGTTTTGTGACATTGTATGATCCAAAAATCACATTATTCGTAAGGGAATTTCTCAATTTAAAGGTCTCTAATTATTCCTAAGTATATGGCGCTAATTGATTTATTTAACAACATATCTCGAATAAAATAAATAAAAAGGTTTCCATAAAATCAACACTAATTTTCTATAATTCTCATTTTACAACGAAATTCTCTTATTCAATTAATTACTTAATTCGCATTTCTAAATCAATTTAGCTTTTATAAACCACATCTCGAAATAAAAAGGACATTTATAAAACTTTCTTTAATTATCTAAAATTCTCAATTTATCTAGAATTATCTAATTCAATTAAGTTTCTCCTAATAAAATCCTTCATATTTCATCATTGAAATAAAATGGTGCCAATATTCATTTTATAAAATCTTTAATCCATAATTATTATTAATCCTAATTTTATTAATCCCACTAACTTCTAATTTTTCTTCCATTTTAAAATTCATCCAAATAAATCAAGTGTTTTTCTCTCTTTTAAACCACTTTAATAATCCTATTCTTATTATTTATTTATTTTATTGACTAATTAATCACCATTTTATTCCTATTTCTCCTTTGTTAATATTTTCAACATATCAAAGAAATTATTAGTCAACCACAAATATTTATAAATTCCTTTATTTACCATCACCATAATTTTCTATTATTATAACATTTATTCAAAAGGAATAATTCAATTTCTATTCAAATTAAAATAGAGGCTAAGTAAATTACAACAAATTACATCACCACCACCAATCCGGCAACCACCGGCCGGACGCCACGGCGGCGCCTGCGGTGACCACATCCCCCACCAGTTCCCTGCTCTCTCTCTCTCTCTCTCTCTCTCGATCTCTACCTCTCACTCTCTCTCCCTCCGCCCAAATCTCTCTCTCTTTTCTCTCGCATCTCTCTCTCCGCTTGTCTCCCTCTCTACCTCCCCCGTTTTTCTTGTCTCTCTTCTCTACTCCCTTCTCCCTCGTCTCTTCGCCTCCATCTATCTCTCCCCGTCTCAATTTCTATCTCTCCGTCGCAATCTCTCTCTCCCCTCCGTCTCACTCTCTCCTCGCCTCCCTCACCTTCTCTCCCTCGACTCATCTCCCTCACCATAGATCTCTCATCCTCCCCCTTCGCATAACACCCCTGCCCCCTCCTTCTTCGTTTCCAGCCAACCGACCACCGCCGGCCATCGTTGTCGTCGCGGTGTGGCTCCATCTCCGACATGCAACACCAACAACCAACCCAATTCACAATTTCCTAATAAATTAACCCCCTTCACAACCACAACTATAATTATATGCACAAATTAAACCCAATTACAAGGAATTTTAAAACCCTAATTCTAAAACATAATTTTTAACAAAATTAATATTAAAAGAGTTTAAAAAAACATGTTCAAAAGATTTTAGAGGTATAAAATTCATACCCTCTTTGAAAATCACTTTTAGAGCTTTAAATCTTTAGAAATCACTTTCTCAAAATCCCTTGAATATGGATGTTGAATTAAAGAGTTTTTAATAAGCTACACGAATATGGAATTGCATGTATGATCAAGTTAATACTCTAGTAGTTATAATCTTTTAAAGGAGATGTTTAATGGTGGAAAAATATATAAGTGGGTGTGTTTTTGGTTTTTGCCGAGAGAGAAGAGCAAATGAGAGATATAGGTTTTTCTTTTCCCTTTTTAATGATTCTCACATTATATATATATATATATATATATATATATATATATATATGGTTAAGTTCTATGGAGACCAATATTTTTAGTGGAGACCGGAGACCAATATCAATCAAAACATTGTAAAAACTTATTTATTGAAAATTATGTTCTATGAAAATCACTATACCATCTATTTCATTGAAAATCTTGAAGATGATATATGTTTTACATACAAATTTCTTTAAAAATCTTAAAAATCATGTATGTTCTGCAAACAAAATATTGCAGAACGTATTGTTCTCCACTCAAATGGTGGTCTCCACAGAACTATATATATTATATATATATATATATATATATATATATATATATATATACATATATATTCTCTTGGGTCATTAGTGGGCCACCAACCATTGTTGGGCTCAAAATTCTCAATCCAAAAATCTCTAAATAGAATATTAAGAATAGCAACATTTTCTAGAGTCCTATTTCTAATTATATAAAAAATATAGAATTGGTAGCGACAATAATAGTAATAACAATAATAATAATAATAATAATAATAATAATAATAATAATAATAATAATAATAATAATAATAATAATACATCTTAATTATAAAAAAAATATGCAGCATCGCACTAAATAAATATTTATGCGTATCTATAAAACTAATAAAATAAAAAAACGGTTTCACGAAATTTATTAGGGGAGGCTCGATATTAAAATTTATTGATAAAATTCGCGGTTATTACAATGACAAAGGAAATTTTCTTCTAATCTAGTTTCATACGTGTTTGTTCATATCATTTTCATAAATTGTATGTTCTTTTATTAGTAAATTATTTACTATAGGAAAATAAACATTATCAATCAACCAAACATATCCAATATATCCTATTTTTATAGTAAGATATGCCTGTTAGAGTTTATGGTGATTGCCCTCAACTTGTTTTTTATTAAAACTTGAAATGTGTATATTCACTTTGGGAGTTTGAAGGTTGATTTTTTTTTATTTTTTCCCATTAGAATATAGTATATTAAATATTAGTTTACTTTTACCCATAAATAGGGGTGGTAAATTAATTCGATCAAACGGTACCCGATCCAAAAACCCAAAATTTTGGATATACCGAACCCGAATTTTTGGATTCACGTTTGGAATTAAATTATAAACCCGAAATAATTTCAATTTGGATTTGGATTTCAGTTGTACATAACCGATATCCGATCTGAAATCCGATACATTTGTTTTGTTTAGAGAAAACAAAACTAATAAATATCTTTATTTACAATCCATCTACCAAGTTATAAGTTTTTTTTACCTATATTTAAAATTTTGTTGATATTCAAAATAAATATTATCAACCAACCAAGCGAATTCTATATAAAAATCTCGTTTCATTGATAGTCTAGTACCCCGTTGGTGGATTTTATTTATTGATATATTGAATTTTGTACTCTGTCTTTGTGAACTTCCGTTTCTTTTCTTTGAGTTTACTTTATTTTTCAATAAAATATATCTCTTTATTGAGAGTCTAGTACTGTTGGTCCTGGAATGTATTGCAGAAGGGGGGTTGAATGCAATACTAATAAATTTCAAAAACTATTTCAACATCATAAATAGAAATTGTAATTTACTAGTAGAAGAAATGCATTTACAAGTTATATCTTGCACAGATGTTTCACAAAATAAATGTTTTATTTATTTTGCAAAGTTTTGCTACAACCTTGAGAACAAAGTAATTCTCAAGCTTCGGTTTCTCTAGAGATTACAGTAATAGAGATACTCTTAATTGTGTGATAGAGTGTTCCCTTTTATAGAGTGATGGTTGGATCTTTTTCTACTATACTATCACTATCAACATGGGTTGTTGAGTTGCTGTCATATTCCTTTTGCAGCTCATTACACGTTTTATTCCCATGTGATTATCTAATAATTACATACAAAGTAACTTTAGATACTTTCCACATTTGAGCCATCCAGATCTAGCAGTTATCAAATTTATCTTGCTCTAGACTTTACAGGTTGCTCCATGTGATCTCTCGAGCTTCTGTTATAGACTTTCAAGCTTGCTGTAAAGTTTGAATGTTGCAGCACGCCTGCTTCTTTTGAACATGTACTCTGTCGCTTAATTTGACTTAGAAAAGTCCTAAATCAAGTTGATTCTATATGACAGTATGTTTGCCTCAAAGTTTGCTGTCAAAGGATTGTGTTTTGGTTGACAGTATGAATTCCTCGCAAAGATTGCTGTCAAGAATTCCAAACTTGCTATCGCAAACTATATATGAAAGTTGTTGTCATCAGAATCTCCGCCAATGTTGCTGTCAAGTTAAAACTTGTTATCGACCTAGGCAACATGTTGTTTCCTTGTAACCTTGCTGTCAATGCTTGACAGTAACTTTTATTCCTGCTGTCGAACTTATGTATTTCTTGAGGCTTGAACATAATCGAACTTCTTCCAAGAATTACAATTATCACATGACAGTACATATTTAATTACAAGGAAAACATTTCTGGCTACGACAGTATGTTCTACTTAGTTAAACTAAGTATACCAATGAATCTAGTTAAGCTATCTGATCTATCACCCATAAATCCCAACAATATCCCCCAATTTGTTTTTATGGACAATAAGGACAAATTTACAAATATATCAGGCTGACAACTTAACTAACATAGATCAGAATGAATAAACCCTTCATTTCTGAAAAATGTGATTAATCTAGATTGTTTTCAAATAATGATCATAAAAGTTCATAGTTAAAAATCAAGTACTCCTCTAGACTGAGTAGATAGAAAATGTTTTACTTAACTTGATTTGAGATTTCATCTAGCTCTTTTTCCCTCCTTTTCTTGCAGAGCCTTTCTGAGTCTTTCAATTAGCTCCTTTTCTTCAGGAGACTCTGCATCATCTTCATTTTCTAAGATGTATTTTCTGATCATTGAGAAAGTAGTGTTTAATACATCTTTAAGTTCCATCCAATAAACATTTTGCTTGACAATTGATCTGAATTTCAACACATCTCCCTCCATCTTGAATCTTCTGCCAAGCAACTGATTTAAGGTTTCCCCTCTTAGTCTGTCCAAGCTGGGATCTTCTCCTTTCCTTTGATCAAAAATCATATCTAGCTCCCAAGAGCACAGCATTTCAAGTTTGTTTGATGATCCTACCACTTGCCAGTACAATTCTTTTAGCACACTGGTTCTCAACTTAGAAAAGCTGTTTGCATAGATTTCTTCTTTTCCATACTTGATTCTAAAGGATTGTCTAGTACACATGACTGATAGTTAGATTCATTGCTATTGAGATTGTTGAGTTTACTGTAGCTTTCCTTCATTTGAGCTTCAATCTCATCTTCTATCTGTTGATGAGATTTGTGCCTTGAGGCTAATTCTTCTTTGAATTTCTGCTCTGCCTCATATCTATCCATTTCTGGCTTTGTGTAAGGTTTCTCCATTTCTTTCCAGTTGTACTCAGGAATGGGATTGTCCTCCTCAAATTCTAAGTCTAGAGCTTTATAGACATCTTCATCAGTTTTAAGTGTCCAGTCACCATGCTTCTAAATGAATTCAGCACGTCTGACTACATAGTATTTACGGACTTGGTCCATAATCTTTTTAGAGATATTACCATAGCTTTCCAAGAGTTCAACCATTCTTTCCAAATTGAAATAATCAATTCTGTGTTTTACAGTTTCAAAGGATGAATTGAGTTTGTTGGAAACCACCCTTGATTTTGTTACCTGAGTGAAGTCTGGTTCCACCATAATCAATCTTTCCTTATTTTCCCATAGAATGAATCTGGTAGCTTTTTCCTTTGACTCATCTAAATCTATGGATACAGAAGTGATTGTCTTTTTGGCTATCTCTTGTAATCGTTCCAGGCTATTCATTTTTCTTGTCATGATTGGTTTCTTAAGCCCTAGACCAGTGGCTTTTCTTTGTCCAAAATAGACAGTCTTTCCCTTTATCTTCTTATTTGCCCTTCTTTTTATTCTTCCTGTCTTGGATGTTTTGACAGTAGTTTCTTTGACAGCATCCTTGATAGAGCTTCTGATAGTGTCCTCTTTGATAGCATCTTTCATGACAGTATCATCATCTTCCCTGACAGCATCTTTTACCAGAATGTTATCATCTTCCCTGACAGCATCTTTGACATTAACTTCATTTTTCTTGCTTGATCCAGGAGTTTCTGAAGTTTTCTTTGGCTCAGCTTCTTTAGTTTGGGATTGCTCTTTTGAAGAGTCTCCCATTTCTAGCCTTTTAGCTCCTCCAACTTCACCTCCACCTTCATTATCATCACCATTTTTATCCAAGGTGTCATCAAAAGATCAACTTCCACCTTTGGCATTTCTACTTTCATTTCCTTTGGCAATGAGCTTCTTAATTTTTGCACTATATTCCTCATCTCTTTTTGCCATAAGCTTGTGGATATCTTTAACTGCTTGAACCCTTTCCTTGGTTATAGGAGCTTTCAGCAATAATTTCAGTGCTTCCATGATGATTTTGCTCTGTAGATATGTTTTGCCTTCAAGAGTTAAGAAACCAAGTCCCTTAGTTCCTTTGGCTGTTACTTGTCTGAAGCTAACACCATATGGCTGAAAACTCACTTCTGGGAGTTTGCTGTTGATCATTGAGTTCAGCTGTGCAAGAAGTCTTTCATTGAAGATGGTTGATCTGGTTTTAACTAGTTGCCCAAGAATGTACTGAATTCTGGCAGAGAAAGATTCTAGCAGTTGCATTGTGATGAATATAGAGTGTCTGCTCTTTAGAAATACCTCAACTGCCCATCTTTTCTCTGAGTTAATCTTTACAGACAAATTGATAATTTTTTCTTTCAGTGCCTCTGCCACTTTAGCAGGTCTTCCTCCAGATTCTGTGATTGCTCCATTTACCAGATTGTTGAATTCCTCATCCTTATTGTTTAGAGTGCTCTCCATATGACTTATCATCATAGATTCAGCTTCTTCTGGAGAGTATGTGCTTCCATCAGTCCAAGTAACAAACTCAGAAGGATTCACATATTCAGGCAACTTGCCCTTGCCTTTTCCCATCCTGTTTGACTCCTCCTTTTTTCTCCAAAGCCTCTCCAAAGTGGATTCTTTCTTTTCAGGAATTGGTTCACTAATTTTGATCGAAGATGCTTGATTTCTTTGTATCTGTTCCAATACTTCCTTAGATACCAGCATTGTCTCCCCATCTATTTCAGTTTCAAAAAATTCACCAGTTCCAGAGGCTATTGTAGTTTTTTTTTCCTCCCCCTTACTCCTTTGCTCCCCCTGTCTTTCAGCTTCCCCTTGTGTCTTCCTTTTTATTTCTGGTTGCTCAGCTTCTTTCTGATCTATCACTTTCTCCCCCTTAGTTAAGTTGACAGCATTAAGGATAGAGGAAAGAGACAGCAGAGATGCTTGAATTTCAGCAAATCCAGTTTTCACAGTAGAAGACAGGTTGTCTAACTTGCTTTCCATGGATGCACACCTGTCTTCTAGAGCCTTGAGCCTTGTATTTGATTCAGTAGAGGGACCACCAGACCTAAACCTTTTTGAAGGTAAGGAATAAGTCTGTGGTAAGAAGGCTGTGGGGGTTCTCACATTCTCATTATTTTTACAGGTGATCTCATCACCTCTCACATTAAGTCCCTCAAGGCCTAATGCCTTTTGATAAGTGGCTCCCTCATTGTCACTCTGGACATGCTCAAGTCCCTCACATTTTGCCAGCTCATTTGGCTGCCTCTCATTTTTAAGCTCACCTCTCTTTTCTTTTATCTCTCTTTTCTTTTTCACTCCCTCACTCATCCTAGATGCATGAGTATGAGCACTACTATCATGCAAAGAAGAAAGAAAAGATTTAGATTTTACCTTAAAGGCCTTAGAGAGTGGCATGTCATTATCAGAGATGTCCTCAATTAATCCTTCCTGGATTTGAGGTTGAGCAGGATTGACAGCATCTTTGGGAATGCTCTTGACAGCATCTTTTACCAGAATGTTACTGTCACTTGATTGTTTGACAGAACCTTCTGGGTTGTCCTTGACAGTAACATTGGTTGTGACAGCAGCTTCCCTATGGTAAGATGCTTTGAGGGAATCGATCAAGATGCTGGCTGTTTCAATATCTGACAGAAATCCACCTTGATCTAATCCAGTGTTTGAAGGAGTGGTATCCATTTCACTTTGAGAAATGGGTTCTTGTGGACCACTTGATGGGGGCTCATCCATGGTTTGAGATGGATGATCAAAACCTGAGGGGTTGGTACTGTCCCTCTCTCTAGGTTCTACAGAAGAAACAATAGATGTAGGAATGAAGGTAAAAGTATGAATTTCAGATGGATTATTTGGCTGCTCCACAGAGGAAAATTGTGGAACATCAAAAGTAGAGATGAATTTCTCACTGTGCTCTATCTCTATGTGTGTATCTTCAAGTATAGGCTCCTCAAGAGTGAGTTCTTGAGGTTGTGCAGACTCTTTACAAGATGCCTTGGGAGACAGGCCAATTTCAATAGATGCCTCTTGTTGAGAAGAGGCACCTAGAGGTGAGTTTGTTTCCCTATCATCCTCTACAGTCTTTTGGGAAACTGTAGGGTGGCTGACAGTAACCTTGGCCCTTCTAGCTCTCTTCTTCTTAGGCTCAGAAGGGGCTACTGTGGGTTCTATTTCACTACCATCCTTATTTGCTGCACTAGGTGCAGTAACTCCCTCTTGACTCACAACATTTTCACCAGTTACATTCTCTAGGGATCTTTTCTTTGATTCTTGTTTGGCTATTTTAAGGGCTTTGGGCAGTCTAGAGTCCCTAGATGGAGTGTATGGTGTAGAATGTGGGTTAACTGAATTTAGGTTTAATTCAGTCTCATTCTCAATTGTGAAAATAGTATACCCTGTAGGTAATGGAAAATCAAGGTTGGGCACTTGATTAACCATGTGTTGTGTGAGACACAGTGGAATATGTGCATTTAAATTTTGTGTGTTGAGAGATGTGTATGTGTGTGTTTTTCTTTAAAACAGGAAATTCCTCCGAATGAGGAGCATCTACAACATTTCCACAAATATGATTAATACACATTGTTAAAAAACGAGGGTATATGTATACCTTTTTGCCTATGGCGCTTTTCAATTGTACCATGACTAGCTTTCCAACGTTTACCTTGTATCCATGGACTAAAGAATGAGTGAGTTTCTTGATATATGAGGGTATTCCATTCCAGCCTGTAGACTTAGTAGAGAACACCTTCACCATGACGTCAAAGATCATGCTCCACTCCTTTCTTAGATACTTTCTATCCATTTCTCCCGTTTGATACCATTTATCAGAGGTTTCTTCAAGTTTAGAACCAGAATACCTAATCTTCAGAAAGAACCTCTTCAGAGTGTCATCGTTTGCTAAGCCCTGAAAACTTTCTCCACTGGCCAAAACAATACCCAAAGAATGGCTTGCATCATCTATCTATCTTGCATCATCTTTCTCCAATGTCCTTTACTGAGAAAGAATGGCTTGCATCATCTATCTTGAAGTTAATTGCTTCATTCTCTCCAGTTCCTTGAATACTGGAAGATTTCCAGAATTTTTCAATTCTATCAATATCAAGCTTATGGGTTGAGGTTATTGCATGACCTAAGTTGGATTTATTTATGAATGAAATAAGTCCTTTGAAGTTTTCACCGGCATCACCAGGAGAATGGATACCGGCAAAGTTAGTTTGAGCAATAGATTGTTTGGGTGCCATTGATGAGTGTTCTGAAAAGTGAGAGAGAAAATGTGGTTTTTGGATGTAGAAGGTTGAAAGGTTTTGCAGATGAAAGTGATAGTAGATTAAACGGTAGATTCAGTTTATAAGATGAATCGTGTTTACTTGTCTTAATTGAACGTGTGGTAATGATTTTACCCATTAACCCCACTTGCTATATCACGTGGCAGTTGCTATTAGATCGTGGATTGGTGGATTAAAATTATATATATATATATATATATATATATATATATATATATATTACTGTAAATAAATATATATCTCTCCACTATCTTTGACAGTAACCTGTGCGCTTTTCTTCTCTCCACTATCGTTGACAGCAAATTCTCGTGACAACAACTTTTATTGACAGCAACTTTCGTTGACATCAACCTGTGCGCTAATAACATTTCTGTCAATAAGGTGAATGAGTGACAGCAAGTTTATTTGACAGTAAACTAGGCGCAAAAACATGCTGTCACTACCTACACACAAATTAAGTTAAAGATACTTGACTACTTATTACCACATTAGGACAGACATGTAAAACCATTTTAGCATAGTCATAGCAAACATGATATATAAAATGATAAGTCATTTTAGCATAGTCATAGCAAACATGATATCTAAAATGATAAATCATTTTAGCATAGTCATAGAAAACATGCTGTCTGAACAAGTAGCACTTAATACAGTAACCTCTCATGATAGTACCTTCTAATGACAGTACCTTCTCATGACAGTAACTTTGAAAGTTTCTGTCATGCGCAGCGAAATGATAAATCAGTAAGTGAATCATACCTGATTTAGCATTCCTAGTTCACTCACCAACCTGGTAAAAGTTGCTTCATCCAGTGGCTTGGTGAATATGTCTGCAAGCTGCTTTTCTGTTGGAACATAAACCAGTTTCACATTTCTCTTTTCAACATGCTCCCTGATAAAATGATGCCTTATATCAATGTGCTTTGTTCTGGAGTGTTGAACTGGATTGTCTGATATGGCTATGGCACTAGTGTTGTCACAATAGATAGGAATGTTTGACAGCTCTAGTCCATAATCCATTAACTGATTCTTCATCCAAAGTATTTGTGCACAGCAACTTCCAGCTGCAATATATTCAGCTTCTGCTGTTGATGTAGAAACTGAATGTTGCTTTTTACTAAACCATGACACCAATCTTACCCCAAGAAATTGACAGCTTCCTGTAATACTTTTTTTGTCAATCTTGCAGCCAGCATAGTCTGAATCAGAGTATCCAATTAAATCAAATCTCGTTTCCTTAGGGTACCAAAGGCCTAGATTTGGAGTGCCTTTGAGATACCTAAAGATTCTTTTGATTGCAACTAAGTGTGATTCTTTTGGATTTGCCTGAAATCTTGCACAGAGACATGTAGCAAACATTATGCTATTAAATAAAGCAGTGATCCAACCATGCCTCTATATGTACTAGAATCCACTTTATTGCCTTTAGGATCTAACTCTAATTTGGTGGCTGTTGAGATAGGTGTCTTGGCAGGTGATGAATCTTCTAAGTTAAACTTCTTGAGAAGTTCTTTGACATACTTAGTTTGACAGATAAAGATTCCATCCTTCTTCTGATAGATTTGGAGACCAAGAAAGAATGCTAATTCTCCCATCATGCTCATTTCATACTTGTTTCTCATTAGAGATGAGAACTTTTCACATAATTTTTCATTTGTTGAACCAAAAATTATGTCATTAACATATATTTGCACAAGGATGATGTCTTTGCCATGGTATTTATAGAATAAGGTTTTATCCACCATACCCCTTATAAATTGATTTTCCAGGAGAAAAGTGGAGAGTGTGTCATACAAGGCTCTTGGTGCTTGCTTTAAGCCATATAGAGCCTTGAATAGCTTGTAGACAAAGTTATGCAATTTGTCATTCTCAAAGCCAGGAGGCTGTTCAACATACACTTCTTCTTCTAATTCTCCATTTAGAAAGGGACTTTTGACATCCATTTGAAATACCTTGAAGTTGTAGTGTGCAGCAAAAGCTAAGAAAATTCTTATGGCTTCAAGTCTGGCAATAGGAGCAAATGTTTCATCATAATCTATCCCTTCCTGTTGACAGTAACCTTTGGCCACTAGCCTTGCTTTATTTCTTGTCACATTTCCACTTTCATCTATCTTGTTTCTGAAGACCCATTTTGTCTCAATGACTGATTTTCCTTTTGGCCTTAGAACCAGTTTCCAGACATTGTTTCTTTTAAACTGATTGAGCTCTTCCTGCATGGCTATCACCCAATCAGAATCCAATAATGCTTCTTCAATTATCTTAGGTTCCATTTGAGATAAGAAGCATGAAAACATGCTATCAGCAGAGATATTCCTCCTTGTCTTTACACCAGTAGTGGGATCTCCAATAATTAGATTACTGGTATGATCTCTGTTCCACTTGGTTGATTGAGGCAAGCTTCTTGTTTGATTAGATTGACCTTCGTTAGTATGAGGATTTGACTCTCCACCATTTTCATTGATCTGCTCATTTAACTCAATTTCTCCAGTTTCACAGTCTTGTAGATTAATGCCTGATATTGTCTGTGATTGAGCTGAAGTTTGATTTGGATTATGAGCATTGACAGATTCTTTCTCATATCTCATTGATTGAGTGAGACTGGGTTCTTCATCAACAAATTCTTCTATTTCCAAGTATCCTTGATTCTCAAATCTGAAGGGTTGCATTTGACCATCCTCATGTAATCCTTGAAACTTGGTTTCATCAAATGTGACATTCACACTTTCTTCAATTGTCTTGTGCTCCATGATATAGACTCTGTAGGCAGTCCTTTCTATCCCATATCCCATGAAAATGCCTTCATATGCTTTAGCATCAAATTTGCCTTTTCTTTCATGGTTGTCCTTCATTAAGAAACACTTGCTTCCAAAAACATGAAAGTACTTGACAGTTGGTTTCTTTTCTGTCAAAAGATAGTAAGGAGTATTACCATGAGCCTTGTTGATTAGTGTTCTGTTCTGTGTGTAACAAGCAGTATTGATGGCTTCTGCCCAGAAATATGTTGGTAGTTTAGCATTGCTCAACATAGTCCTAGCAGCTTCAATGAGTGTCCTGATCTTCATTTCCACAACTTCATTTTGCTGTGGAGTCCTTGCAGCTGAGAATTGTTGAACAATTCCTTGATCTTTGCAGAAGTTTCCTAGTGTAGCATTTCTGAACTCAGTTCCATTGTCACTTCTTAGAAATTAAACTTTTGCTCCTGGGGTTCTGTCAAGTACCCTTATGTGATCAATGATTTCCTGAGCAGCTTCATCTTTTGATTCTAAGAATTTCACCCAAGTGTACCTAGAATAGTCATCTATCATGACCAGTGCATATCTTTTTCTGGATAGTGATTGAACATTCACTGGTCCAAACAGATCCATGTGAATCAACTTGAGTGCTTCTGTGTTGGTGTTGGTGTTGATTTGTTTTGATTTATGCATTGTTTTTCTTAGTTTTCCCATTTGACAGTCTTCACACAGTCCTTCTTGACAGAATTCCTGTTGAGGCAGTCCTCTCACCAATTCCTTCTTCATTAGCATGTTCATTGTTTTGAAGTTGAGATGGGAAAGCTTCTTGTGCCAAAGCATGCTATCTCCAACACTTGCTTTGCTGTAGAAGCAAAATATTCTTTCCTCATTTGTTGAGTTTAAATCTGCAACAAATAGGCTTCCTTTCCTAACTCCTTTCAGAGACAGGCTTCTATCCTTCTTGTGGTAGATTATGCATTCCATCATGCCAAAGTTGACTTTGAATCCCTTGTCGGTGAATTGACTAACACTAAGCAGGTTATGCTTCAAACCTTCCACAAGAGATATTTCTTCAATGATAACATTTCCAGTTTTTAAACAGCCATATCCCACAGTATAACCTTTGTTGTTATCTCCAAAGGTAATTGTTGGGCCAGTCTTCTCAACATATTGTGATAGCAGGGATATATCACCAGTCATGTGTTTGGAACATCCACTGTCTATTATCCACATGACCCGTTTGTCTTTCTTTCCCTGCAAAACAGATGGAGTTTAATTTGCATTTGGTACCCAAGCCTTGTTGGGTCCTGTAGACTCAGTATCAACAGAAATTTTATCAGAATTTGAGACAATATCATCAGAAGATAGTTGCTTGACTTCTTTCATTACCCACTTTGGTTTAAAAAAAGGGTTAGACTTTTTCTTAGTTAGAAAAGCCTTCTTACTATCTTTAGTGGATTCAGAAGTCTTTGCAGTTTGCATATAAGAACATTTCTCAGTAGATGAAATTTGCAGATTAAAGCATGTACTCATGGCAGTAACTTTGCATGACATACAGTCAATGTTGTTACAGACAACCATTGTTCTTTGCATAACGGGGATTCTATGTAAGTTCCCTTTCAACTCTGTTGCATTAGGTATGCTACTAGTTGATTTCTTACAAACATAAGTTAAATGCTTTGAGGAGCCATAGTTATTGCAAAGTTTCCTGGGTGCTTGCTTAACATATGCATAATTATTCTTTTTATCAATGCCTAGCTTGCCATTTCTGTTCTTAGGCTTGGAGACGATTGTCTTGACAGTATGTTCAGAAGGTACTATCGAGCTACCTTTGACAGCACCTTTTGTACTTATTATCTTGACAATAGGTTTGAAAGTTACTGTCTTGGGTGCCTTCTTGACGGTATCTTTTAAAGTTATTGTCTCATTCTTTGTGACAGTATCTTTTGAACATCTGGTCGGGCTGCTTAGTAAAGTTACTGTCATGGGAAATTTGACAGAATCTTTTTCTTTCTTAGATATACTGTCATCCCTCTCATCTTCATCACAGAGTTCTTGATTAATAATTAGGGAAGTTTCATCAAACTCAAACTCTGTACTTTTGAAAATTGGATTGCTCACATTATTGAGGATGTGAGGTCTGACAGTACTGTCTTCATTACTGTTCTGTAAAACAACCTCTTTACCAGGTCTCCTACTATAATCATAGCCTATGCCTATCTTCTTGCTTTCAGTATGTTTCTCATGATACTCTTGAATTATTTTAGAGGAATTTCTAAATGCCTTAAGCTTAAATTCATTTTCAGAAATTTCTTTTCTTAGATATTACTCTATCTCTTTAGCACAGATTAAATCATTTTTTAATCTTCCGTTTTCCTGAGCTAAAGAATCAATAGAACTGGTCTTAAGCAACAACACATCATTGTTGGATCTGAGTACTTCATTTTCTTTAGTTAATCTAGCAATTTCTTCATTTGCAGCAGATAAACTAGTGTGAATATTAAACATTTCAGTACTCATTTCCTCAATAGTTTGCTTATAGTCATTTAAAGACATATCTAGTAAAACTAGAGATGGTACCTGACTTGACGAGGTTGATGTTTCTTCATCCTCTCTAGCCATCAAGGCTAGATTCACAAATTCCTCTTCTTCTTCATCATCAGATTCATCCCAGCATTTTCCTTCAGCCACATAGGCTTTTCCTTGTCCTTTCTTAAATTGACTTCCAGTTCCTCTCTCCATTCTTTGTATTTTTTTTGGTCTCTTGCATTTAGTAGCAAAGTGACCAAGTTCCTTGCAATTGTAGCATCTAAACTTTGATCTATCCACCATTCCTGTTTTGTATCCACCCTTGGTGCCAGTAGCAGGTTTTGATGAGCTTCCTTGGTTATATTTTGGAAATTGACCTTGAGGCTTATATGGCTTGTTCCTCCTGAACCTTATATTCTTGAATTTCCTTGCCATAAAAGCCATCATTGGATTATCCATTTTCTCCATTTCTTCTAGTGTGTAGAATTCTTCATCTTCAACATCTTCTAGTTGAAGAACAACCTTTTCTTCATCCTCAACCAACTCTTCAATTTTCACAGATGAAAATTGAGGCTGTTGAGCACTTTGTATTTGCTCACTTGCTTGAAAGTATGATGGTCCTTGAGCAACTAGAGCACCAGCCATGTTTGCCATCAATCCCTTGGATCCACTTTGTATGGCTCTCTTTTGATAGTATTCTAGTTCATATGATTTTAGAACTCCATACAATGTTTCAAGTGAGACAGTGTTTAGATCTCTTCTTTCTCTAATGGCTGTAACTCTATGCTCGAGGTGTTCTGGAAGAGTTAGCAGAAACTTGATATTGACCTCCTTTCTTTCATAAAACTTTCCATGAATCTGGAGCTCAGCTATCAGTTTGCTAAACCTTTCAAACATGTGAGTTAGCTCTTCTCCATGTTTGGCCATAAACGCTTCATACTGTGACACCAGTATTTGCTTTTGATTTTCTCTAACTTCTTCACTTCCTTCACACATCAGCTCTATCTTGTTCCACATATCCCTGGCAGAATTGCATACTATTATATTTCCACTCATGGCTTTGTCCAGGGTAAGTGCATCTAGCAGAATGAGCTGTAAGTGATCATCCAGGGCTACCTTCTCCCTTTCTGAGTCATTGTACTCAGTAGGCTTCTTAGCAACCCAATGAGATGGGATTACTACATCATTAACTGTAGCAGCTGGAACTTCCTTTTGAGGAACGAAGGGGCCATTTTCCAGGATAGCTGGGAATAGTGGATTCTGAGCTTTGATAAATAACATGATCTTCTTTTTCCATATGTTGTAGTTTTCTTTATCAAAACCTGGAATCTTGATATTACTTGACCTTTGAATACTTGCCATTTGGATCTCAGATATGTGTATTAATCTGAAAGCTCTGATACCAGTTGTTGGTCCCGGAATGTATTGCAGAAGGGGGGTTGAATGCAATACTAATAAATTTTAAAAACTATTTCAACAACATAAATAGAAATTGTAATTTACTAGTAGAAAAAATGCATTTACAAGTTATATTTTGCACAGATGTTTCACAAAATAAATGTTTTATTTATTTTGCAAAGTTTTGCTACAACCTTGAGAACAAAGTAATTCTCAAGCTTCGGTTTCTCTAAAGATTACAGTAATAGAGATACTCTTAATTGTGTGATAGAGTGTTCCCTTTTATAGAGTGATAGTTGGATCTTTTTCTACTATACTATCAATATCAACATGGGTTGTTGAGTTGCTGTCATATTCCTTTTGCAGCTCATTACACGTTTTATTCCCATGTGATTATCTAATAATTACATACAAAGTAACTTTAGATACTTTCCACATTTGAGCCACCCAGATCTAGCAGTTATCAAATTTATCTTGCTCTAGACTTTACATGTTGCTCCATGTGATCTCTCGAGCTTCTGTTATAGACTTTCAAGCTTGCTGTAAAGTTTGAATGTTGCAGCACGCCTGCTTCTTTTGAACATGTACTCTATCGCTTAATTTGACTTAGAAAATTCCTAAATTAAGTTGATTCTATATGACAGTATGTTTGCCTCAAAGTTTGCTGTCAAAGGATTGTGTTTTGGTTGACAGTATGAATTCCCCGCAAAGATTGCTGTCAAGAATTCCAAACTTGTTGTCGCAAACTATATATGAAAGTTGTTGTCATCAGAATCTCCGCCAATGTTTCTGTCAAGTTAAAACTTGCTGTCGACTCAATGAAACTTGCTGTCGACCTAGGCAACATGTTGTTTCCTTGTAACCTTACTGTCAATGCTTGACAGTAACTTTTATTCCTACTGTCGAACTTATGAATTTCTTGAGGCTTGAACATAATCGAACTTCTTCCAAGAATTACAATTATTACATGAAAGTACATATTTAATTACAAGGAAAACATTTCTGGCTACGATAGTATGTTCTACTTAGTTAAACTAAGTATACCAATTAATCTAGTTAAGCTATCTGATCTATCACCCATAAATCCCAACAAGTACCCTGTTAATGGATTTTGTCTTTCCATATATTGGGTTTTGTTTTTCTTTTTGTAAGAGTGTGTTCTTTTATTTTGGCATCCGGAATCTTGGAACTATAGGATTTTGTTATATTGGTTCATTGATTTTGTTAGTATAGAATCCTAGCTGTCGGTTGTTTGAATACGTTCTAACAAATCATATATTTATTTTCCTCACGATTACAATAAATTGTTCTATTATTTCGCCAAAAAGGCTATAAATTTTAGTGATATAAGCGAGTGATGTACCACAATTTAGGATCTGATCAACTATTGTAGTTTGGATGAATGAAACCTTGATATCATCTATTTTAATATGTGTTTGACCAATCTTGATTATTTTTGTAGATGTTGTATGACATTTTATTGATGAATTAGTTACCTATAATTCTATTAAAAAAATAGCAATTTATAATAGAATTTGAAATTTTTAATTATTTTTGTAGATGTTGTATGCCCTTTTATTGATAAATTAATTATCTATCAAAAAAAATGATTTATAAGAAGTGTTGCGCTGAGTTTACCGATTTGCTATGAAAATATTCACAAACAATATTTTCATTGATTCAGTAACGTGATAATTTATACATCAAATAATGTCTAATACTATTTGAGAGTATATTTAGTATTTTGAATAATTCAAATATATTGTCAGGTCAATTTATTTGTCTCGTTTAATTATTTCATAACTAAAAAAATTGATAAGTAAAATGTTAAAGATAATTAGTTTAGAATTAATTTTGATAGTATATTTAGAATAGTGTGGTAAATATTTTTCAATTGTTAAAACTTTTAATTCAGTAATAGTTGATTTATTTAAATTTGATTGCACCTTATGATTGTAGATCGAGAGTTTGAGATATTAAACTACTATATTACATAAAAATATAGATAAAATAGACTCAGATATTAAAACAAATAAATCTACATTAAAATCAATTAATAAATACACAATTTTAGAAAATGGTTCTATACGTTTAGGCGGGTGCAAAGAATAGATGTGTCAGTATATAATGATATAATTGTAATTGATTTAAATAAAAAATTGTGATTAATTAGTTAATAAGTATTTATGAAAATTAATCCGTAATATATAACTATATATTATAGTATGATTGTAGTTGATATTTATGAAATTAGCTCGTAATATGTAATAATATAATTTCGATTGACTTTATATTAAAAGATTGATAGGTTAGTAAATATTTTATCACTTTAAAAAAATAATTAATTTATGCATGTACTAAATAAAATAAATTTTGTATTTCAAAAAAATTATTAAGTAACCAAGATAAGAAAATTAGGATGAGAATGATATGATTAATTTAATTTTTGTGATAAATTTTGATTGGCTTTAATATATATTAATGAAAATTAATCTGTAATATATAATAATGTAATTTTAATTAATTTTAATTCAAAAGAGTGGAAAATTAAAATTTCAAAAATCTCATAATATTGAATTTATGTATAATCCTAATTGATTTTACTTTTATATTAATTTATTATAAATTTTTTTACATAAAAAAATGTAATATACGGATATGTTAAATCAAGTAACTACTTTATTAAAATTGTTAACTAACCATGATTAGTATAATAGGATAAGAATATTAAATAAGTAAAAATTTTAATATAATATGATTGGTCTAAAAATTAGATATGACCTTTGATTGGTTCCAAATTAATTCATGATTTTTTGATTGGCTAACTACATCTAAAAAAATGTAATATATGAATATGTTAAATCAAGTAACTAATTTATTTAAATTAGAATTGTTAACTAACCATGATTACTATAATAGGATAAGAATAATAAATAAGGAAATCTTTTAATATAATATGATTTGTTTAAAAATTAGGAATGACCTCTGATTAGTCCTAAAATAATTCATGATTTTCTGATTGGCTAACTACATCTAACTATATACCTGGGTAGACACATGTATTATAATAAAAGATTAAAATTGTGATTTTCTAGTAAATATTTTTTGATTTTTAAAATATATATTTATGGATATGTTTAATAAAATCATTATTGTATTTAAATTAGAAGTGTTAACTAACCATGGTTAAAGAGGTAGGTTGATATTGTAAATAAGGAAAATTTTTAATATAACATGCTTGGTCTAAAATTTAGAAATTAACTCTGATTGGTTCTAAAATAATTCCTAATTTATGATTGGCTAACTTTACATTGGTAGACTCAGATATTATAATAAAGGATTAAAAAGATGATGAACACTTATAAAATAAATATATGTGAATAACTGCAATTTATAATACATTATTTATCAAATTCTAAAGTAAAAATATAGCAAAATTTAAATGTCATTATATATATTTTGATAATAGAGTCCCGCTCTAGTGAGAACACATGTCAATATGAGAGCGGTGAGAATAATGTGTTCATTACATTTTAAGTTATTTTAAAGGGCCCCCTAGGAGCAACTTCACAAAAAAGTCTTATAATTCTATTCTCTATCCATTCATAAAAAAAAATTAACAAAAAATTTAAAAAAACAGCTACCACGTCATCATTTTTTAATTTTTTTTTTGATGAATGGATAGAGGCTAAAATTATAAGACTTTTTTGTATTGAATGCCCCAGACAGGGCCCTTTAAAATAATTTGAAATGTTGTCTTCTCATTATTCTCTAACATATACATGTTTTCAGTTGAATCAGTTCCTTTGATAATATTCTAATTTTCGTATTTCTAAAAGTAATTTTGTGTAATGCAACGCTCGTGTTGCACGTCGCAACACAAGCATTTCCATCACAACACTGCATGTAGTATAATACTTTTAGAGTTATTTGCATTTTACATCTCGCTACTTTACTCAAAATTTCAATTATGTATATTTGGTTTTATAAATTATACTTTGCATCTCCAAACTCTAAATCATAAGTCGAATCACAATCCCTCACATTTTCTATTAAAAATAATATTGCTTTTAACCAGGGTCGTTCCATGCTTTATGAGGGCCCAGGGCGAAATTCGAAAAAAGGGACCTAAATTTTTTTCCCAAAAAAATTTAATATAATAATACCAAAAAAAATTCAAGATAATTTCTAATAAAATCAAACAAATGAAACATCATAGTACTAACATAAAAATTAATGGCAATAAAACTAGTCTAGTTATAAATCGAATAACTAGTTTGGATATCAACATATACCGTACACAAGTGATAAATTAAGAAAAACAACTTCGTCTAGCACTTCTTGATGTAAAATCCGTGATGATGGTATCAATGTCAATATTCTCCAACATATCTCTTTCAAGGCATAAAACTGCAAGGCCATTTAAATTGTAAGTGAGAGTAAAATTATAAGCATCAAATTATCACCAAAAAAAACTTAAAATTGAAAAAAAATACAAACCCTAAATCTCTCCTAATTATATGTATATATATTATATATATTATAATTTACAATATATGATTATATTAATTCACATTTATTAGAATTTAGATAAAGAATGAGTATACCTTTGATTTTTGAAAGAGATGATTGAGTGTGTCAGTATGTGTTGGCTACTTCGCGTGTTGCAACCTGCTAGAACAGACAACAGTGCATAACCCAGCAGAGTAGTATACTTATTAAATGGAAACAAAATAAGACCTATACTGAAGCTATTATCAGGTTTTTTAAAATTTTGGGCCCCCAATTATTTTGGGCCCAGGGCAATTGTCCTGGTTGACCTGCACCTGGACCGAGCCTGCTTTTAACGAATATATTCATAAATGATAAATGTGATATAAAATTGTGTAATTATTATATAATTTTTATTTTACGATAGTACAAATATATTTTAATGATTTTATATGTATCATATGTCCTAATAGTCACATTTTATTTAATAAAAAAACATTAGTTCAATTTTTATAAATATATTATAATTGATTAATGATCAAAAAATAACATTAAATTATAATTTAAAATTTTTAAAAAGTGTAAAATTAGTTGCATGTTTAAAATCTAAAATTTATATCATCACTGCAACAATTTTATATCGCATTTGTCAATATATTCGTTAAAAATAATATTATTTTTGATATAAAACGCATAAATGATTGTGATTCGACTTATGATTTAAAATTTTGGTATATAAGTACAATTTATGAAACTACATATGTATAATTGAAATTGGAGTAAAATTGGAGAATGCAAAATGTGATTAACTACGTATTTAAAAAAGTCATTATATATGATCATGGTTGTAAAAATCGCTATAAATCGGTTGAGGTACCGATTTAAGATTAATCTGGTAATCGGAGATTAATCTGAATGATTAATCGGATATTATAATAATATTTAATATATTGATCTAATTTACAATTAAAAATATCATTTTAAATAAATTCACAGAATTAATTAAATTTCAAAAATTGAATCAGAATTACCTTACAAACAATTAATCTCCGATTAATTGGATTAATTGAACTTTTAGAATTATGTACTGTATATGATGCGGATGAAAGTGAAATTAAATTACGATGGACATGGCCATGGGAAGATTTGATAGTTTCGTGGGGCAACTTCATTGAGGCCCAATACTCTCTCCTGGGCTGCACTGTTATTGTGATTTGGAGCCCAGGAGTTTCTAAATTACAACTGGTAAATCAATTTGGGAAGTTCACAGAGAAAGGGTTTAGAAGAATTATGGAGTGCGTGGTTCAAGGAATTATAGAGACACAGGTACGTATCTATCTATCTCTCTTTGTGTTTCCTTTTACTTTCATCTTACATTTCTTGTTTGATTATATCTTTAGTATAATCTTAATCTATCAACCCCCATTTCCATTTGGTAAAAAAAAAATTAATACAAATGATAATTGAAGCTTCTTTTTTTTTTTGGCCATAAAAGGATAATTGAAGCTTGTTTAGTTTATATGTATGCAGAAAGTAGAATCATATGCTTGTTAATTGTTGGGTATGGAGCTGGTTGATTGTTCCTTTTTCGTAAATTTGTAATGTTGCACTGTCAGTGATAAAATCTTATATAGTAGAACCTCCACAAATTAATATCCCCGATAAATTAGTATAATTTGGGATCCAACATAATAGTGACGGTGTATTTTTAACCTCGATAAATTAACTGTAAATGTTTTTGTGAAGTTGAAAATTTTATGTATGGGAATCATTTGCGGGGGTTTGAGTTGTAATGTTTAGGAAATCGATTAAAAAATATTAGAGGGCGTAAAGAGTTTCTGAAAGGAGGCCCTTTACTTACTTGGCATTATATATATGCTTGTGCAGTTGAGTGTGTATTCTAAGTGGGCGTTTAGATCGTTAGTTGGAATGGGAATGGGGATAACATGGTATCCCAAGGGGTGACTAGGGAATGTTTAACCCATTTAATTGGATGAAGTTTCCATTCCATATCACCAAATTGCTAATCCAAACAATGATACATTAGATTGAGGTTCGATTTCCATTGACCGGGCTCAATAACCATGAACCAAACTCCACCTAAATGTTGAGGATAAGTAATCTTATAGTAATTTTATTTAATTTGCAGCATGTTGAAGCCCTTGAGATTCTTCTTCAAGGTCTTTGTGGTGTTCACAGAAAGAGTTTAAAGATCCATGAATTGTGCCTCAAAAGTGGCCCCAACCTTGGTATGTTCTGATGCTACATTGCTACTCCATCTTCTTCATTTCTGCAATATTTTATTATGAGGACTAGCCATAAAAATATATAATCATGCCAATTAGGATATAAAGCCGAATTTTTTTCTGTTTCCTCTTATGTGATGAGTTGTGGATATATATCACCTGTTTATATACTCCATTTTTCCCTTGTATATGACTACAGGCGTTATGAATTCTTCTTTCCATCTTGTATTGATAGTTTTGTATAGGCTTAGAATCCTGCCTGCTATGTACCACTATGGAAACTATACATGTATAACTAAATAAAGGCAAGATACATCATGCAAATTAATGAGTTAGTCATGCATTTTTACTTTCTCTTCGTGTTTTTTGTGAGCTTTTTTGTTAATTTTTAGAAGCTTAATAATTAGCTTTCGTTGGCTGTATGGATGACATATAGGTACTTCACCGTCCGAGGTTCGACTTTTATGTGATCTAGAGCAGTCTGAGCCCCAATGGTATACTTCTTCGTCTATGTATTTATTGTTTTGGGTTGATCTGTGTTCCTGCGCTTTTAAAAGTTTAATTTTCTTTTAATCTACTGTAGGACAGTGAGACATGTCGGCGGTGCAATGAGGGGTGCTGGTGCTGAACAAATCTCGGTTAATGTGAGGACTATGGTAGAAAGCAAAGTCAGCAACAACGTGCTCCGCTTATTCTACGCACTTGGCTACAAGTTAGACCATGAGCAACTAAGAGTTGGATTTTCTTTTAATTTCCTAAGAGGTGCTCAAATGACAGTTACGGTCTCTTCAGTCAATAAAATGCTAAGATTGCATGCTACTGATGAAGCTGTACCTATTACACCGGGAATACAGCTGGTTGAAGTTACGGCTCCTGCAACCTCTGAGAACTATAGTGAAGTGGCTGCTGCAATGTCATCATTCTGCGAGTATCTTGCTCCGTATGTTTCTTTCAAGTTAAATTAACTTTTTAAAATTTATAATGAAGTCTAATCTAGAGTTGTAAGATTTGGTTACTAACTAAGAATAACTCACTTGAATATTTTTGTTTTGTTAGTTGGCCTCACTTGAGGTGGGGAATGAGGTAGCAATTTAGGATTCCTGCTAGAGCCCACTAATACACCTGAAAACTGCACATTTTGGTTTCTGATTTGGTTGTTCCACCTGAATTTTGTTTTGAGTTTTATTAATTACATGAAAGTATGAAACTCGTAATTAATTTTTTCTGTCATGAATACAAGCTTGGATCGAACCATCTATGTTTACTTGACTATTTTATCATAGACTCTTCTGTGTCTATTTATTGTTATACTTTTATTTGTTTGCAATAAGGTGTACTATCGTAATACCAAATTAGTTATTTCATATTTGCCAGCCTTCAAAAGTGACAGCAACATTACTCAAAAGGATCAACTCTGGGATAAAATCAATTTATGTATCAATTATCATTTCTTGAACAAATATATGTTGAATACTGCAATCAGATTCTTTAAAGGAATGATGCCGGAGAATAATTATAGATCACACCCAAAAAAAACTGAACACGGACTAAAGTCTATTACAGCCGGGCTGAAATTAAATCCTTTATATATAATTAAAGGAGGATCTTGGTTGTCCGTCACGAGGAGTGCTTGCCCCTTTTTCACCCATCTATTAAGATTCTCCAAAGAGTCTTAAATTTAATTCTTTACAGCTACAAATTATTTTTACATAATATTATAAACATAATATACATAGATGCAAACACTTGGTTTATAATTACATTCACCAATTAAGCTAAACACCCAAAACTTAGCTAAATTATAAATAGTACCACCCACAAGTACATAACTAAGTCTAGATGAGTTGTATATTCGGTTATTAAGTATTATAGCCGCTATGTATAAAAACTCAGAAATTTTAAAAAAAAACGTGCATCGGGCATAGAGCTAGTGAATAAAATCCAACCTATCAACTAAACAGAATATGGTCCATTATAGTAACAATAAAAGAAAGCCTCTGATCCTTATCAGGTAATGAATTGATCGAGTTATGTGAAAAAAAAAAGGGACACAATTATGTCAATCTATCATCCATAAAGATCATTTTTTGTCCGAAGGAACAAGTCTAGATGAGTTGTAGATTCGGTTCCTAACTGGGAATGACTCGCATGACCCATTTTTATTTACTGGATTTGAGGAATGAGATAGCAACTTAGGTGGCGTTTGGTTCATGGTTAATGAGTCCGCTTAACGGGAAATCGGGAATCAGAACCTCAAACCCATATGTTGGTGTTTGGATTGGCAATTTGATGATTAGGAATGGGAACTTCATTCCCACTAGATGGATAAATCATACCCTCCCTCCCCCTTGGGATACCATATCATTCCCATTTCCAGTAACCCCCATTCCCATTCCCAGTTCCGATTCCCATTAACGATCCAAACATGCCCTTAAAGATCTGGATAAAAAATTACTGAATTGGTCGTTCTACCTAAACTGTCTTTTCATTATCACATGAAAGTATGAAGCTCGTTGACTATTTACCTTTGTTCGATAAACAAGCTCAGGTAGGACTGTTCTAATATTTCTTTTACATTACTTTCAGTGTTCTAAGAATTGGTTTAGGCGGCCACCTAGGCTCTAGGCGGGGAATAAACACATTAATTTTGTGAAAATCTGACAGTAAGGTGTTTTTTTTTTTGGCAATAATAGAGATTATCAGGTGGTTCTAGGCGGAAAAAAGTTTGAGACTGGCCAGGTTTAGGCAGAAGTTAAATATTATAAAAAATGTTACAATATGTTATATGTCCAATTAATACTTGGATTAATCGCTGCCTAGCAGTCAATTGCTAGAAGGCATCTTACCCGCCAAGCGTTTTTAGAACACTGTTTTTGTCGCATTTGTTTCTATGTTATTGATTATCATTTCAACAAGTTGTACTTTACTTTTTCCCAAACTCCCATGATTTGTTAGTCAAGTTGTCAAATAACCTTAGAAGTGACACCCATATTATTTAAAGGATCAATTGTTGGGTAAGTCTTAATTCCACGTATCATTTTGTGTACAAATTAATGTTGTATGCTGCGAACTAACTTCAGCAACGGTAATGAGGCAGGACAATAAATATAATTGTAAAACGGTTATAAACTTAAGTGATTGAATCACAAACAAAACCCTAACCGGACGAAAGTCTGTTACAGTCGGGCTGAAATAAATATAATTATGTCGTTTAGAAAGAAGAAATATGTATATTTAATCCAACCTATTAACCATATAAAATATGGTGCAGTAATAATAACAATAATTAAAAGGCTGCCTATCCCTATCAGGTAAAGATTAGATCAACTGCTGTAACCAATTAGGTGAGGCAAATTCATGCATAGAAACAACTTGGTCTGGAGAAATGGATGATAGAGGTTGCTTTTTCTGATTTGAGTCTGCATTCAGGATTCTTCAAAATATGCTCTAGTGATGGTGCATGATTGTTGAATATGTTAAAATGAAAATCCTGAAGTTTAGGACTTAAATTTCAATCTTTATAAGCTATTAAACTGGAAGAAGCTTTGATACAGGGAGGTGTATGTCTGGAACTTGACTATAGTTAGCTTCCGAATATTTGAGTTACGTTGACAGCTAATGATTCTATAATTTAACTGTTATACAGGCTGCTTCATTTGTCCAAACCGGGTGTTTCAACTGGCGTTGTTCCGACTGCTGCTGCTGCGGCTGCATCCCTCATGTCAGATGGTGGAGGTACAACCTTGTAACAGGGTTGTAATAGGCCTTAAAACTCTTAAAGCAAGTTCCTATGGTTACCTATCTGGAGTATGAGCAAATCGTTATAGTTGACTATGTGAAGAAGGCCGGCTGTGGACCTGTAACCTGGGAGCAACTGTATTCTTTAGATGCACAGTATTTTGTGAACATTACCAGGGGTGGTAATTTCAGATATTTTTATGGAAGTTGTTTGGGTATGTGATATCCTTTGTAATGGGGAAATAGAAATTATGTTTTGAGGATAGCTAAACAAATTTTCTTTTGTTTTTTTTGGTATTTACTAATTAGTATATTTAAGCTAGCAGAGAGATGGTCATTTCATGCTTCTGATTGTGATACACAGCATAATCAATCCTCTCTTCCTAAGTATTGAATTGATAAACAAGAGATAAGAAACGGCAAGATAAAATCTCTTGAGAATGATCATTTTTATCGACAATATTATCATATCGATCAAATATTACACTTCTAGCATACATCTAATATAGGTAGCTTAGGTGGTTGAGCTTACCTCTAGTCGACCCAGAGGTTCTGGGTTCGATACTCGCTTACCACGAGATTTGTCAATGAACAAATACTCATTATAAAAGGTTATAAGCCAAAATATTCAAAAAAAAAAAAATATAGATAGTGATAGGATACCTTCTACAAGCCGGAATGGCTATCCGGGCCTGCGACAGCTACCGAATCCGGAGACATGTCACCATTGTTAGGTCCGGGTACGCTCCAGATCCGTAACGTTACTCCGGTGCGAGGCAATAGAGCACGTGGCATCCCAAGGCTCCTGTCACCATCAAAGGGTCCCAACTAAAAACGACAGCTAATGATTACCAATAATGAGCTTACAAGAATGAGGAGGACACACTCTAAAAGGGGGCTGACACACTTCCCCACAATTATTCTCCTGGACAGGTGTCGTGCATCTACACGCCCCAGGTGTCCTACCTACCTAGGATTGGACGCCCATGATTTAAGGTACCAACCCCGAAACCCTAATTCTGGGACTATAAATAGACCCAGAAAAGAAGGTTTGGGGGTTACGTTCTTTTTACACACACTCACACACATACACCCCCCGTAATTAGATACTCTGATTCTTGTCTTTGATTTTCCAACGCCGTCACTCATTCTCACGCCGGAGGTGCCGCGGGTCCAAACCCACCTCCCGGCATTGTTTTGCAGAGTCCCAACCACCAGCTACACCGCTTTCCGGGACTGAGGACGGCGGAGGGAACACCAGATCGGAATATAGAGTTATCATTGGCGCTAGAAGGAGGGCGCATCTCTGTCCTTTGGTCTAGGTGCCACTGGACTCAACTCCAGCGACAAACTCTTGAAAAAGGATTCTAACCAAAACCAGTAAGATCTAAAACACCTCAACCTTTGATAAAAATGCAACCTCTACACCTTCCGACTTTATATGCATGTTTTTAGTCCCCTCTAACTTCTATTAACCCAGATCTGTGATAAAATTGCAATTTTTCAATTTCTAAGCTCAGCTATATTCAAGTTATCTTATACAAAGCACAGTATAGATTTGTTATAATTGTTGTTTTGTGAATCATCCTGCTTGAGAGGTTTGAATCATGGTAAGGGGAAGTAAATCTACGCAAAGAATGAACACTCGGGCGCGGGATCACGAAACAGCCCCAGAACCAACGTTGGTCCCGACCGAGGTGCCTCCAGTTGTGCAGAGACTAGAGATCGCACCGGGCGATGCCCGAATTGACATCGAGGTAAATCAGTACAAATACACGGATGTGCCTCTAGCTGGGATGCATCTCCAAAACCTAACCCAGGACGAATTGGCGGAAGCAATCCGAGTATATAGGACAACCCGAGCACCTCCACCTCCTGAACCGGAGCAGGCAGAAAACTCCCAAGGCTCCCAACACTCTCATCGATCCAGGATGTCTGTCTTTGCCCGGCTTGGAGACAAAGGCAAAGAAAAACAGACAGCCGATAAAGCTCAGAGCAAAAACCAGGAAGTTGAGAAGCTCAAAAAGCTGGCTGATCTAAAGGAACAAATCAGGCAGGAAGAAGAAGCAAAGCTCGAACTCAAAATACAGAAAAGAATACAGGAAGAAGAGGACCGGATCTTCAGGAGGTCTGGATCCAAAAGGATTCTAAGAGAAGTCAGTCCGGAGGTAATCTCGGACGAAGATGAGCCCGAAGAAAATTTGATGCAAATGATTCATGAGCTACAAAAGAAAGTGGGGCAGGACTCCAGACTTGAAATTGAGGGGACTTTGACTCCGTTCAGCCGATCTCTAGAAGCTATCCCCAGACAAAAGAACCTAAAGCATTACAACTTTGACTCCTTTGATGGGTTGGGGGACCCAGAGGAGCACGTTAATTACTTTGAGCAGATTGCTCTTATCTACTATTACAATGACATAACCAAATGCAGGTTTTTTGCGTCAACCTTAAAAGGAGGGGCTCAGAGGTGGTTCAGTCGAATCCCTTCCCGAAGTATTCGCTCGTGGAAAGAATTCCGCGAGTCCTTTTTAAAGAGGTTCAGAGCGAACCGAACTCATGAATTGCACATGTGCCATCTGGAGACTATCCGTCAAAAGGATGATGAGTCCCTCGCGGATTATATGAAACGATTCCAGGAAGCAATAAACAAAGTCTCGCGGTTGGATGAGCGAGAAGCCCTTAGCATTTTCCGGAGGAATCTGGACCCGGACCAAAATGAAAGATACGTCTATGAGTTGATCAATAAGGAACCTGAAAGTCTAGCCGCAGCATATGCCATGGCTGCACGATTTATCAAAGAAAGCGATGTACTACAAGCAATGAGAATGACCCGCCAGGGAAACTCTGCACACCGAACTGCCAGTGATGACCGCTCTCGGGGAGGTTATCAACCTGACAAGCGATTCAAGCCCAACAGACAAACAAATTATATCCAAAATTCACAACCATCGGTCTTCGAAAGGATCTCAGAACCAGCTGCAGTAACTGTTAGTCCGGACTCAAAGCCCGCTAAACCGCCCAAAGCTGAACCAAAACCGGAGCCGGAGTGGACTCCACTCAGCCGAACACGGGCTGATATTCTGAAAGAGGTCCGCGACAAACCATACTTTTATCCGCCCAAGCCGATGATCACGGCACCAGAGAAGCGCCCGACGCACAAGCAATGTGAATACCACGGGACTCATGGTCATACAACAGAAAATTGCTTGTCCCTTAAATACTTCATTGAAGATCAAATCAAAAGAGGGAACATGGGGCAGTATATTGCTCGAAAGAACACGGAAAAGGAAACAGGAAAGAAACATGTGGTCAATGTGGTAATCGGGGGGTCCAACTCCCCTCCCCCAAGCCCGGGTTCAGGCGGAGAAGTAATGATGGTCCAATCTTTCCCCGAACAAGTGATCACCTTCAGCAATGCCGACTTTGAAGGGATTGATCCCAACCACAATGAAGCCTTGGTGGTTAGCCTGGACGTGGCGGAAAATGAGGTCAAAAGAATTCTGATCGACAATGGATCGTCGGCCAACATTATCTTCAAGCATACATTTGACAGAATGCAGCTGGGCAGTGTGAGAATGGACGAATGCAGAGAGGACCCTCTCTTTGGATTCGGAAACAACTTAGTGCCAATTCAGGGGAGACTGTACTTGCCTGTTCAGTTCGGAACCTTCCCAAAGCAAGTCACTCATATGATAAAGTTCTACGTCATCAATACCCCTTCCTCCTACAATATGATCCTCGGCCGTCCAGCGTTAACAAAACTCCGAGCAATAACCTCCACTCCTCATCTAAAGTTTAAATTCCCCACCCCCTCAGGAGTTGGAGAGGTCAAGGGAGACTCGGAAACCGCCAGTCGTTGTTACGGCCAGGCACTGGTCATGGCCGAAACTGATCCGGAGAACAAGCGAAAAGCGTCAATGTACCACAAGAACTTAAGCAGAAAGAAGCACAGAGCTTACTTCAAAAATCAGTCTGGACATGAAGTCCAAAACATAGAAAGAATAGAAGCCCAGACAAAAGAAGAACTGATTGCCAAAGCCAGGGAGTATCTGGAAACAAACACCCAGGCCCGGGTTCAACAATTTATGGCGAAGAAAGATTTGGGTAAAGTCGAGTCGGCAGTTGAAATCGAGATGATTGAACTGAAAGAAGGTAACCCGGACCGAAAGATAAAGATAGGATCAGGACTGGACCCTACATTCAAGAAAAACCTGGTTCAACTCCTCAGGAATTATGCGGATGTCTTTGCCTGGAGCCCGGAAGAAATGCCTGGACTTGATCAATCGGTGGCCATGCACAGTCTGGATGTCAATCCTAACAAAAAGCCAGTAAAACAGAAGAGAAGAAACTTTGCGCCTGATCGGCAGAAGGCTATTGATGAAGAGGTGGAAAAACTACTTAAGGCAGGAATAATTTGCGAGATAAGGTATCCGGACTGGCTGGCCAATGTAGTTTTGGTTAAAAAACCCAATGGCAAATGGAGAATGTGTGTCGACTATACAGATTTGAATGCCGCATGCCCCAAAGATCCATATCCTCTTCCCAGCATAGATCAACTCATCGATGCCACTGCGGGGCACGTAATGTTTAGCTTCATGGATGCATTCTCTGGATACAACCAAATCAAGATGAACCCGGCCGACATAGCCAAAACCGCCTTCATAACTCACCGAGCGGTTTATGCATACAAGTATATGCCGTTCGGATTAATGAATGCTGGGTCATCCTACCAAAGGGCGATGGTGGAGATTTTCAAAGATCAGCTGGGCCGAAACTTGGAGTCCTATGTGGATGATATGATAGCTAAGTCAAAAGCGGTGGAAGAGCATGTTCCGGACTTACAGGAGTGTTTTGAGAATCTGAGGAAGCATAAGATGAAATTAAATCCGGAGAAGTGCACCTTCGGAGTCGTAGCCGGAAAATTTTTGGGATTCATGATCAGTCAAAGGGGAATCGAAGCCAATCCGGAAAAGATTAATGCCATAATGGAGATGGAGCCACCCCGAACTCAGAAAGAAATCCAGAAGCTGGCGGGCTCTTTGGTGGCACTGAGGCGATTTATCCCAAAACTGGCCGAAAGATGCTTGCCCTTCTTCGAGCTGCTGAAAGGGGCGAGAAATAAAAGAGAAATAAACTGGAATCCGGACTGCCAGAAAGCTTTCGAATCTATAAAGCAATTCCTGTCATCGCCACCAATTCTATCTAAAGCTGAGCCAGGGGAAACATTGTTTCTTTACTTAGCTGCAGGACCACAGGCTGTGGGAGCGGCCCTGATCAGGGAACATGAAGGAAAAGAGAAACCGGTATATTATGTCAGTCAGGTCCTGAAGGACGCAGAAACCAGGTACCCGAACTTGGAAAAATTTGCTTTTGCTCTGGTAACAGCCTCAAGAAAACTAAGGCATTATTTCCAAGGAAGAGAAATCAAAGTCGTAACTGACCAACCTCTGCGAAGGATAATTCACAAGCCAGATGTGTCCGGCAGACTTGTAAATTGGGCTATAGAGTTAAGCCAGTTCCAACTCACGTTCGTACCCCGGACGGCAATAAAAGCTCAGGTGTTAGCTGATTTCGTTGTGGAATGTTCTTTCCCTGAATCCCAAGCTAGTCCCATGGTTGTGGATTCGGGAAAAGAGGAAAATGAATCAGACCCGGAGGCTTGGTCTTTGTATGTGGACGGATCTTCAACAAACGAAAGATCTGGGGCAGGGTTAGTTCTGAAAAGCCCTCATGGATTCCAGATACAGCAGGCCATAGCCTTCAATTTTTTAGCTACAAACAACCAGTCAGAATACGAGGCACTTCTAGCCGGACTCCGCTTGGCAAGATCCTTGAAAGTACGGAGCTTAAACATTTATAGCGACTCCCAAATTGTGGTAAAACAGACCAAGGGAGAATATATCGCCAAGGATCAAAGACTAGCTCAGTACCAGGCCCTGGTCAAAAGTTACTTGGCTGCGATACCGAAGTTCGAAATGATTCAGATAAATAGAGAAGAAAACACAGAGGCTGATGCTTTGTCAAAGCTAGTTCAGAATGATGCCGAACTGGATAGCTCGGTATATTTTGAAGAAATTGAAAAACCAACAATTGAAAATGTCGAGGTAATGGAAATAGACGATCAACCTAATTGGATGACCTCTCTGATTTCGTATTTGGATAGAGGAGAAGTGCCCGATGACAAGAATAAGGCTCAAAGACTCAAGGCCAAAGCTGCTAAGTTCTTCTTAGAAGAAGGACAACTCTATCGCAGAGCGTTCTCCAGTCCGGTCCTAAAATGTATCGGTCCAGCAGAAGCAGAATATTGTCTACAAGAAGTTCATGAAGGGATTTGTGGAGACCATTTATCCGCAAAGGCCCTGGCTTACAAAATAATAAGGCAAGGCTATTACTGGCCAACAATTCATAATGATGCGGTGGAGTTTGTCAAAAAATGTAAGAATTGTCAGTTATTCAGCAATGTGCAAAGACAAAGTCCAGTTATACCTTCATCCGTCCTGTCTCCGGTGCCTTTTGCTGTCTGGGGTATCGACATTGTTGGCCCATTTCCTAGGGCTAAGGGAGATCTCAGATATCTATTGGTAGCCATCGACTACATGACTAAGTGGGCAGAGGCAAAAGCCATGAGAACTATAAATCAGCAAGACTGCATCAGGTTCATGGACAACATACTGATGAGGTTCGGGATACCCCAAGTTCTGGTCTCAGATAATGGGCCTCAGTTTGTCGGATCCGATTTTGAGAACTACTTGAAAGAAAGGGGCATTAAACATAAGAAGTCATCAGTGGCATACCCACAAGGTAATGGACAAGCCGAAGTAACTAACAGAATTTTGCTAAGAGGAATAGAGAAAAGGCTGCAGGAGTGCAAAAACAAGTGGCCCGAAGAACTGCCAAACGTGCTATGGGCATACAGAACCAGTCCCCGAACAAGCACAGGCGAAACACCCTTCAAGCTGGCATATGGAACTGAAGCTATGCTCCCGATAGAAGTGGGCTCGCCCTCTCACAGGGCTATTAACTTTGAAGAAATTGCAAACGAGGAAGGGCTAAGAATCAATCTCGATTTAGTTGACGAAGTCAGGGATGAAGCAGTTGCAAGAATGGAAAAGTATAAGGAGAAAACAAGAGAATATTTTGGAAAGAAGGCCAGAATCAAAAACTTTCAAGTCGGAGATCTAGTTTTACGGGATGCGGAAGCTTCGGACCCAACCAACACCGGAAAGCTCAAGCCAAAATGGGAGGGCCCGTATAAAGTCAAAGAGGTCCTTCGCCCCGGAACATACAAGCTGATTAATATGGATGAATCCGAGGTTCCAAACACTTGGCATGGTCTTCGATTAAGGAAATTCTACCAGTAAAAAGAAGGTCAAGGCCCGAGTAATCAATCAAGGAGCTATCTAAAAGCCTAGAAAAGTCTTCAACAGATAGATTAGCCTCTGTAATGAAGCAAGAATAAGTTATTTGTAGTAAGGATGTTATAATTAATGAAAATAGGCCTGGCCTTATGCTATTTATATTTCGTTGTAAATTTATTGTAACACTCACGAACAAAAGTCCCTGATCCGGAGCCATAGGCAAAATTGGAACCAGGGCAAAAGCAATATGAAACTACCACTTTAGTCCGGGTTTGTTCCTACGAAACAATCCGGACTGGGGGGCAAAAACGATGAATTTTTCTAAGTAACACAGAGCTATAAAGATCTGGACTTAGCTAAAAAACTACCACTTTAGTCCGGGTTTGTTCCTACGAAACAATCCGGACTGGGGGGCAAAAACGATGAATTTTTCTAAGTAACCCAGAGCTATAAAGATCTGGACTTAGCTAAAAAACTACCACTTTAGTCCGGGTTTGTTCCTACGAAACAATCCGGACTGGGGGGCAAAAACGATGAATTTTTCTAAGTAACCCAGAGCTATAAAGATCTGGACTTAGCTAAAAAAACTACCACTTTAGTCCGGGTTTGTTCCTACGAAACAATCCGGACTGGGGGGCAAAAACGATGAATTTCTCTAAGTAACCCAGAGCTATAAAGCCTTGGACTTAGCTAAAATATAAACACTTTAGTCCGGTTTCGTTCTTAAGAAACAATCCGGACTGGGGGGCGAAAAAGATAAGTTTTTCTAAATAACTTCGAGTTATAAAGCTCTTGAATTAGCCTGGAAGTGACCACTTTAGCCCGGATTTGTTCCCATAAAACAACCCGGGCTGAAGATGGGCGAAAAATCAAGCATAACGATGAAACAAATTCAAAGCAGACGACAAAGAAGCAAAAGCAAACGATTATGGCTGTTTCTCAAGCCATTTTTATTAAGCAGGGGGAAGGGGAGGTACAACACTTATCAAAACAAAAAAGATAAAAGATTATATCTAAGCGGTTGCAGCACCAGCACCGCCAGAGCCATCCCCACCGTGCCCAGGCCCGCGGCGTCCCCTCCCAGCCTGATCATCCACCATCCTGCGTAGAGCTAAAGCATCATCAATCCTTTTCAGGACCTCATCGATCTCGGCCATGGTGGTGGGGCCATCAAATACCATCCCATCTACTATTATTTTGTTATTCTCATAGTCGTAAACTAGAGTTTTGGGATCCATGGTTCAAAAAAGAGAGAAGAAGAGAAAAGAAAAACTGAAGAAGTTTGTGGCAGGAATAAAAGAAGAATGGGGTATCAGGAATATTTATAGGGAGGAGGTAAGGTCGACCTCAAGGCGTTTCCAGTAGTCAAATACATGGGAAACTGAAAAGACATTAATGCTGGTCAAATAACGCAAGGACCAAGGCGTTTGACCCTGGAAACCACAATGCTCACCGATTTCCTAGCTAAATGCAACAAAAAACGAGGTAAACACAAAAACTATACGAACAAAATAAATCCTCACCACCACCCGGACTCCATCTTTCAGGATCATATCCAGACTGGGAGGCAAAACTTTACGAAATCTCTATAAGCCACTTAGCTTAAGAGAGTATACGTAAAGCTATTACAACCAAACCGATCTTAATTTTCGTTTCGAATCCAGTCCGGGGATCGAATTACAGGAGATTCATCTAAGTCACCTCAGATCCTCAAACTCCGAATTTAAGAGAAACAAAAATATGGAAGAGAGCAAAAGGAGTTAAATAAACTGCCGAATAGGCGCCATAATATAAATAATATTCAACGAGGGACCGAACCAGCCGTATGATTCGAAACATCCCGGGGAGAATTCGACCACTAAAGTTATAGCTCGAAGTTACAACAAAGACATTCAAACGAAAAGAAGTTACAACAAAGACATTCAAACGAAAAGAAGTTACAACAAAGACATTCAAACTATATGGCTGGAGGGTCTTTAGCAGGTGGTTCTTCGGCATGAGTTTCTGGAGGGACCAGGGCTTTGTTCAGAGATGGGTCCTGGACGTCCTCTTCCCTCTCTTCACCATCTTCATCATCCGAGTCAGATTCCTCCTCGGAGCAGTAAGGTTCTGGATCTTCTCCGGTGGCAATGAAATGTTGTTCTGCGGCAATAAAGAGAGGTTTGAATTCGTCCCAGCCGGCGGATGGGTTTTCTTTCAATAACTTGTGAGAAATAACCCACGCACGGCCAATTTTGGAAGCTGCCTTCTTGCCTAACTCCGTGTAGTACTCCTGAGAGTGACGGAACTCATCCAAGATGGCAGCGGGTTCTTTGTAGCCTGCGAGCTTACCTCGGAGTTGTTCAAGCTCCTTCTCGGCGGTCTGAGCCCGGGCTTCCGCATCATCAGCCTTTTTCTGGAGAATTGCGAGCTTCCCCTCGGACTCTTTGGATTTCAGCTGCAAATCTTCAACATTTTGCTTCAATTTGGAGTTGGCATGATCCAAATCGAAAATTTTGATATCTTTCTCCTCAGAAGCAGAAATGATAGCCCGTGCAGCTTCAACAGTCTCCAACTCTCTGTTCCCTATCGCAAACAGCCCGGCCATCTCAGAGCCCATCTGGAAAGACAAAAATAATGTGTCAGCAAAAATATGACAAGTAATGACGAAGTCTAAAAGAACAAGAAAATCTACCTTTAGCCAAGTACTCATCATCTCTTTGAATAAGGGGTTAAACCCTAAAGCCTGATAGCGCGCCCATTCCTCCTTATCAGGCAGATCAGCGATGAACTGGCTGCATTTCTTGGCTTCAATTAGAGGCTCTTTGTCCGGGTGGCTTCTCTGACTAGGACCGGAGACGGTTCCAAACGTTTTAGCAACCTCGGGCGCAAAAGGAGTAGAGCTCGGGGCAGAGGTTGCAGAGGGCTTCACCCCGGTAACATTCACAACAACATTTCCAACATCTCCTCCCCGAGCCCGCTTTGATTTCCGTTCGAGCCCACCCGACGGTTCTTCCTCAACATCGGGGGGAACAGATTTGCCTTTTGTGTTAGCCCCGGACTCTGAATCTTGCTCAACACTCATGTCCGTTTTGGAACTCTCCCCTTCGCCGGCGGCGTTCTTCTTTTTCTTCCCTTTTTGTGACCGCTGATTCACCCTGTGTATGCCACCTATTCCTTGCATAGCGGTAGCCAGACATGCCGTCTCAGCATCCAAGGCCTTCATCCTCTCTTTATGGAAAGGGCTGTACTGAGGCAAACCTGAAAAGAAGACAGGGTAAAAAACAGTCAGAACGATCGACAAAGGGAAAGAAAATTTCAAGATACAAATAATTACACACTACTTACATCCAAAAGAATGTAATATTTCATGGTCCATGAATGAATGCCGAGTTGTTGTAACCCCTAACGCCCTACAGAAGTCATGAACCTTTATCCGGGCAACGCCTGTTAATTCATATTCTTGGAAGTCACGACAGGCCTCAACCCGGAACAGAGGCATATATTCAATGTCTTCGAACTGTAGGAAGGCCCACTCCTCATGCCAACCCTTGAGGGAGGACATCATGGTGACGGGCATCACCCCTCCCTTCTTAAAACCACACCGTTGGTAGTTAAACCGGAGCTCATACAAGGGCATTAAGGTTGACTTGACCAGAGTGAAAATATAATGGAAAAGCCGGAAAGTAGGAAGGAATCCTTTGACATTACAGCAACCAAGGAACCACATGATCCACTTGACGGCGTTCGGGGTAAGTTGAAACAAAGGGATTTCATACTGAAATTTACAGAGACACTTAATGAATTGATGACAATGTGGATTGTACCCCGATCTAAGGTGCTCCAGAGAAACCCCTACCAAACCATCCCCGGGCCTATGGTATATTCTTTCATGGGGTTCGGGCCACCTCCAAACAACTTTGTCGTCTAGATGAAAGCACGACCTGAAACACTCATCCAACTTATCGGTATTGGCAATATCTAGCAAAGGGGCCATGGGGGTGCTAGTTCCGGGGAGATGTGATAACTCGGCGTCCATAGAGCACTGATCATAAAAGACAGGACCCCCGGAAGACATTTTATACACTTCGGATAAGTTCCTGAAATAATACTCATCGGGGATAGAAATATCTTTCTCAACAAAGAAGAATTGAACATCTTTCCAACGACCCTCGGCCGTATTAAGAGTCTCCCCCGGGGGGAGTCGCAGGGTGGGGAGCTCGTCTAGAGTGGTCTTCGGGAGTTTCCTAGTTCTGTGGGTCATTGTAGATGAAGAGGAAGAACCAGATCTAAGCTCAGCAGACAATTCGGAGTTCGAGGAAGAGCTAGAGGGTATAAAAGTGGATCGGGGTCGTTTAGCAAATTGCTTTTTATACACCATAAAACAACACACTACCCCAGATTCCCCAAAATACAGCAGATCCCCGAACCAAAAAACAAAAAGACAAACACGATTATCAGAAACACCAAAACAAAACAGAAATCAATACCAAAGATCTACACAAATAGACACAAATACACGCATACACAAAACAAAAATTTAAACCCAGAAACTTCAAAACCCAGAGACTTCGAATAAACTAAGCCAACCGCCACAGTCCCAAATACTAGAGATACATAAACACAAAGCCTCAAATGACCCAAGAAACAAAACAATCACTTCAGTTTTAAATCCCAACGAACACAGTGACGGGGAAAGTAAGCAGTTATAGAGATAATGGAATTTGAACAGTGGGGGAAAAGTAATATCGAATCACTCCGCAAGAAGTGCAAGTAAAGACATAAAAAGTAAAGAGAAATAAGGAGAAAGAAATGCTTACAATGAGGAAGAAGATGCAAGAAGAGCACCCGCCACCGACCAACAACCAAGGTATGGAGAAAAAAAAAAGAAGATCGGAAGAAGCGTACGGTAAAAATGAAAAAGGGGGAGAAGCATAAATGAAATATACTTATAGAGAAACTGAAGTAAGCAAACGGGTGAGATGCTGCCACGTGGACGGCCAGGAAAAATCTCGATTAAAACAAAAGAGGTTGTCAGAAAAAGCAATCATGACTGCGCGTCTAACGAGGAGAATGGACAAGCTCTGGAAATTCGAAAATACGAAAGAATATCAGAAAATAGTTGATTAACGTTTCGAATTCACAAGCCCACAGCCCCGGACCATGTGCAAAACACGAAATCCAGACTGGGGAGATCAGAAATGTGGAATTTTTCTTTTCACCTACTCAAAACAATGGACATCAGAACACAAACTACTACTCCCCCATCCAGAAGAATCTGCATAGGGGAGTGGGGGGCAAATGATAGGATACCTTCTACAAGCCGGAATGGCTATCCGGGCCTGCGACAGCTACCGAATCCGGAGACATGTCACCATTGTTAGGTCCGGGTACGCTCCAGATCCGTAACGTTACTCCGGTGCGAGGCAATAGAGCACGTGGCATCCCAAGGCTCCTGTCACCATCAAAGGGTCCCAACTAAAAACGACAGCTAATGATTACCAATAATGAGCATAATACAAGAATGAGGAGGACACACTCTAAAAGGGGGCTGACACACTTCCCCACAATTATTCTCCTGGACAGGTGTCGTGCATCTACACGCCCCAGGTGTCCTACCTACCTAGGATTGGACGCCCATGATTTAAGGTACCAACCCCGAAACCCTAATTCTGGGACTATAAATAGACCCAGAAAAGAAGGTTTGGGGGTTACGTTCTTTTTACACACACTCACACACATACACCCCCCGTAATTAGATACTCTGATTCTTGTCTTTGATTTTCCAACGCCGTCACTCATTCTCACGCCGGAGGTGCCGCGGGTCCAAACCCACCTCCCGGCATTGTTTTGCAGAGTCCCAACCACCAGCTACACCGCTTTCCGGGACTGAGGACGGCGGAGGGAACACCAGATCGGAATATAGAGTTATCAGATAGATCGTACAGATGTACCAGCAATTCGATTTTATATACCACAAATGCAGAATTACTCAATTACCTAAACTAAACCACGAGTAGGTTAAGAAGCTTCTCTTTTCTTTTTCTATTTTTGCATAGTATAAGTTTACAAAATTAATAAAATCAAAATCTTATGTAGTCAAATCTTGATAAAATATTAACTAAATTTTCTTACTCTCTCGATCCTGAAATACGTATGTTACTCCCCTCCCTCAATCCCAACTGATTCATTACCTTTCAAAATGAGGTTATACACTTATACATATGTTACAATGCAATTTTCAATTTTCAAAATAATGATTAAATAACTTTTAATATTTAATCAAATATTGATGAACTTGATCATTAAAAAATTAAAAAAAAAACATGTAAAATTGGACAGAATATGATTTATCAAAATCAATTAAATTTCACTATGGTTATCACTTGTCACGTTAGGACCCCCTCCCACTTCCCGCATTTGATCATTTCTAGGGTTTAACTAAGCTAAAACCCTCTTACCTTAAAAATCTCTCTCTCTCTCTCTCTCTCTCTCTCTCTCTCTCTCAAATTCTCGCCCAAAATGACACTCTACCGCTTACTCCTCCGCACCCTAACCCGTACCCACCCCCGCCCCCACCACCCCACCCTTCTCACCCCTCTCCGCACCCTCGCCTTCTCCTCCGCCGAAGAAGCCGCCGCCGAGCGTCGCCGTCGCAAACGCCGCCTCCGCATCGAACCCCCTCTCCACGCCCTCCGTCGTGACAATCCCACCCCTCGCCCCCCTCGTGACCCCAACGCCCCTCGTCTCCCTGACACCACCTCTGCCCTCGTCGGCTCTCGCCTCTCTCTCCATAACCGCGTCCAGTCCCTAATTCGTGCTGGCGATCTTGATAACGCCTCCGTAATTGCCCGTAAATCGGTATTTTGTAATCCCAGACCTACTGTTTTTACTTGTAATGCTATTGTTGCTTCGATGCATAGGGCTAAACGATACGAGGATTCCATTGAATTGTTTGAGTATTTTTTTAAGCAGTCGAATATTGTTCCGAATGTGGTCAGTTATAATTATTTGATGAATGCGCATTGTGATATGGGGAATGTGGATCTTGCGTTAGGGGTTTATAGACATATTATTGAGAATGCGCCTTTTTCACCTTCGGCTGTTTCGTATAGGCATTTGACGAAAGGGTTGATTGATGCGGGACGCATTGGGGAAGCAATGGGTTTGCTTAGGGAAATGCTTAGTAAAGGGCATGGAGCGGATTCGTTGGTTTATAATAATTTGATTCTGGGGTTTCTTGAGTTGGGGAATGTGGAGAAGGCGAACGAGCTTTTTGATGAGTTGAAGGAGAGGTGTTTGGTTTATGACGGGATTGTGACTGGTACGTTTATGGATTGGTATTTTAAACAAGGGAAGGAGAGGGATGCTATGGAAGCGTACAAGTATTTGTTGAGTAGAGAGTTTAGGATGGTGCCGCCTACTTGTAATGTGCTTTTGGTAATTTTGCTTAGGCATGGGAGGAAGGTTGAAGCGGAGGCTTTGTTTAATAAAATGTTGGATGAACACACTCCGCCTACAATACAGGCTGTGAATTCTGATACGTTTAATATAATGGTTAATGAGTGTTTTAAAGAGGGGAGAATTTCTGAGGCGTATGAGGTGTTTAAGAGAGTGGGTAAGGGTGCAAAGTCGAAGCCTTTTATGATGGATGTTGGAGGGTCTAATAATATGATTATGAGGTATTGTGAACATGACATGGTGGATGATGCTGAGAAGATTTTTTTGGAATTATGTGGTCGGTCTTTGAATCCGGATGTTACGACTTATAGAACTTTAATTGATGCATATTTCAAGGCAGGGAGGGTTGATAGTGCTTTGGAAAAATATGTCGAAATGGTGGATAAAGGTTACCGGGTGCTTCCTCTTTACGCTGATAGGTGGTTTTCACTGTTGATTGAAGATGGTAAAGTTATGGAATGTGTACCCATATTGAGTAAAATGACACAAAGAGAAGTGAAACCTGATGTCACGACCTATGACATTGTGATTCGTGGGCTTTGCAAGCAAGGGAACTTGGATGATGTTCTCATGCTAGTTGAACAGATGGTTAGGGTTGGTGTAGGCATTCCTTCAGCACTTGAGCAATTCCTGACCGAGCTTTATGCCAAAGAAGGGCGGGCTGCAGAGATCGAAAGACTTGTACATTTGAGACATGCTCCTTATGCAGAACCCCCTCCAACAGCCAGACCAACAGCAGGACCGCCTCAAACAGGCAGACCACTGCCATATTGACTTTTAGGTACAAAATTGCTTAACTACCTGTTTAAACCATTGCATGACTCCCTGTTTCAACTATTTCTCAAATGCAAAAAAAGAAAAAAAAAACAACACAAAAAATTACTTTAGTATATTTTAGCACTTTAGTCGCAGCATGCTAAGGTGGTATCTTTGCTTAACAATTGTAATCATGGATCATGTCATGCTTTGTTGCCACTGACTGATTGAAAAATTATTGTATGAGAGACCTTTCTGTACTTATTATAGTTATTTCTTTTGGCAATAACAGAGATAATCTTGTGGATTTTATGTAATAATTTGAGGTGTATTCTAAACTAGTAATTCCGAGTAAGAGGAACCTAGCCTCCATAGCCAAATAAGAATTAGTTTGCTCTTTCTCTCTTCTATATTGTGGTCCATACTTGAGACATGCTTTGTTTCAAATTCCAGACTCTTGTCTAATTTAAATAGTAGTATATAGAACAAACCTCCATGATGCAGGAACTTTACCCATGCCATCTCTTATGCCACTTTAAAGTGTTATGTACTTGTAATATACAAAATGTAATAATAACCGACACTGATAATATGCATACTGCCAAATACAGTAGAACTTGTCTCGTGGAACATGCTAGAGTTGTGGTTTTGGTGGTTTTTTATGGGACTTGACTGTTTGTTTACTAATCTTGCTCATGGTGGTAATTTGCCTGGCTGTGGTTGCTATTTATGCTGTGATACTCCTGCACTATCAGCGGTTTCTTCCTTGTATGATTTGAATATGGCATAGTTGAAGTGTAACCAGCTTTTTTTTCCTTGAATCCTCTGCAGATATAAGATAGGTTTACTGTTAAAAAAATCATGCTAAATTAGGTTCACATTTTTAGTGGCTACGATATAAATTCGTGAACAAGCTCCCAGCCTGTGATTAGTTATTGGTTGTATTAAATTTTAATAAGGAGGGATCAATTTATTCAGCCTGCATGTCCTGAACCTTCGTAAAAAAAACTATCGTAGTTACATGTTGACAGGCGAAACAGAGAAGCAGTTTTGAAGAAATAAGCAGTGTCAGGGATTATGATGGGTGGACTTTCTTTCAATGTTTTAGATTTTTAGTATTGGCTGTATTTCAGTATCTCATACTCGTCTGAACCTTCATACTAAAAAAAGTAAAACAAAAAAAGATTTTGGTCACTGAACTAGTGAACTATGAGCACGATTAGATAACTTAAGTTGTAAAGAACTTATCTGTTATTGTCCGAGGTCCTATGTTCGATTCTCGTTCACCCCGAAATTTATGAGAGCATATACTCATTGTAAGGCATATAAGTCTACTTTTCAAAAAAAAAAAATGATAAAGCCTATGGAAATATCGGTTTTAAGTAAAAATAAGTGAACTTTTGATGTGGATCCAAATGTGGAAGTGTTTATCGTTTGATAGTACTTTATTTGAAGCGCAATTTGCAAGTATAAGAACTATCTCTAATAGAGATACATTTGAAAGGTGTCAAACATATTCACCTTACTCAAAATAATAATATATTTTTTTTTTAATATGTATCATATATAACATTTTTCAAGTTTAAAAGGTGTCTCATCTCAGATAAGGTGTTAAGATGGTCCCATAATAAATTATCTTAAAACAAGATATAAATAAAATAGATATGTACAATATATAATTTATTTATTTTGTTTTGCTAGAGTACAATATATAATTTTAGTGCAACTATTTGGATATTTTCTATTTGGAGGAAATGCCAACAGGGTGTCAAAAATTGACAATTTTTCTTAGTACTCCTTGAACACCCTCCTCACTCTAATAGAAAACCATCCAAGAATGTCTAGCAATTGCAAAATTTGATTAAATACAACAAAAAAAACTTGATGTTACTTTCAGCGAGTAATTAAGGCAAAATAGGAAGCTTTCAAAACCATATGAGACTCCACAAACAAAAAAGACTGATATGACTATCAATTTGTTGTATCGAATCCTTTAAGGCATATAGTTTTACTTTTGTTGTTTTCGAAATTTTAAAAGAATGTTTCTTTAACGGTTTTGTACACACACGAACATACGAAACATTATACATTACGATATGGGGGTAATAGAATAATGTCATTCATTAGCAGAAATTTTTGTATCAAATATCCAGTGTTCTTCAAATTCTGATTTCACATAATCTCTAGATTACTCCGTGTAAAGTCACTATTAGTTATATGTGCCAAATATTAGGATGTGATTATAATAGAAAAAGAAAAACTATTTAAGATAACTCAACAATATCAAAATTTTCAAAACCCCATCACTTTCAAACTGAGATTTAGCAAGGGCTCCAATGCTGTTGGATCAAACTTTCTGGCAAATAGGTAACATATAGGGGTTCTATCAAAGTTATATGGACAGAGCGTCCCATTGTTCCTAATGTTTTGTATAAAAACTTCTGTGACATTCTCAGCTGTAAAGGTTGCAGGATGAGGCCCCACTTGTGACCAGTCCACGTAAGTCACGGTTCGGTTTGAATTTAGGGATCCGTAAAATTTTTGAATGTAAGTTGGAAGGAAATGTTCATCGGGGTAACAAGCGGGCAAACAGTACTTTTTGAAGAGTGTGTAGTACTTGGTATCTGCGACTATTCCAAATGCCAGATTACGGTTAAGCTCAAACCATTGGGAACCTTTCCTCCAATCACTAAGAAGAATATAAGGCTTCATGTTTTGGTTGTAGCGGCCACGACCATAGCGAGAGTCCTCATCATAAGATTGCACAAAGCTGTGTTGGGATCCAGTGAGATACTTGTATACAGTTGGGAAGTTGTGAACTGGGATACAACTCTCAGAGAGAAGAACAAATCGCTCATTTGAGAAATCTAGTAGTGCATTGGCTAGAAGACGTCTCTCTGCATCAAAAAGAGATACTGTTCCCCATTGAACTTTCTGAATCAAACACGAAGAAAAAATGCTTTAGAATTAAACTACATGATAGCATACAATAAGGCAATAAATTTTTACAACCGCTGACGTATAATATTTTAACTGGAGAACCACACTGTCATACTATGAAGTAAATTGAGTAGCCTTATATTGGAAAGAGATACAGTGAATCCGGAATATTGTGAAATATATGGAACTGACATACTATATAGGTTTACTAAACAAAATTATGTTTTAAAGTGGATCTATAGAAGAACCAAGTCACCAACAGCATAGTGCACAAAGATAACAAAATACACAAATAGGAATTGCAAATGTAATTCAGTACCTTACATCCGTCAGTACCCCCACCCCCCTCCTACGAATCTAAACAAGCTTATTCTGCATTCAGGGTGCAATGCACTCTACTGAATCATATAGGGAGAAAGAAAATTAAAATTTAGGACTCTGTAAAATTATCTTTGCCAGATCTGCGACGACAGATTAGTGCTATTGCTTTTCCAACATTCATCAGACATTACATCATATAAAGTTTAAAACAGATATTGATAGCCCTGGCAGTCTTTGGTCTTTCATCAAACATTTGGTAAATATTTGATTCCTAATATTTAGGTTACTCATAGTAGGTTGGGGATGAATTCTAATCCTAGATCTTTATATTATCATGCAGCGAACCTAAAGTTCCATACTTATTTTAATAATTGCAATATGATTTATGTCACAGCTGCCTATTCAGATTATCCCCCTTTCTGCCATCCTCATCTAGCTGTTTTCAAAATATTGGTTTCAGTCCTGATGTTCAGACAAGAGAATACTGGGTAAGAAATGATGAGTGGGAATCAATTAAATGTCTAGATCATCAGCCTATTAACAGATATGAATAGAGGAATCAAGGATGAAAACAGGGATGAAAGATGAAAAATTACAACACCAGAACTTGCAAACAACAGAATATCAACCAAAGATGGCCTAAGATAATAGTCGGAAGTGGTTGATCAGCGTAACAAATTATTTAGCTTGAAACAACTTTTGTTATCATTGAGGGCCACCTTACGTATTTAATTTCATATAGTTCTGTCTATTTTTATTTACTAAGCTCTTAGTTTATTACATCCACTTATTGGGTATTTATTTAGTCTTTTACCTTTCTTCTCAAACATTACCAACAGTTCTTTTTTCTTTCCCAAGTTTATAGAAAACAGGTTATACAAGCACATAAGTTATGGGAATTCTTCACACCAGATGCTTTAAACTAGTCACCACATACAAAATATCTTACAACATTTACAGTGCTTAACAAAACTCTAAGATGTTTCATTTTGAAATGTGTAGATGTTTTTAATTATCATATTACTTTCGAGTAGACATTGGAGTATGCCTTAACTTCCATACTTCCAAGAACATCCTAAATGCTCCTTGTATAAGGTGTTCATCTATTTAAGTAAGACTTGAACCTGAAATTGTTGTTTAGGTTTGCTGATACAATTTATATATTTATAGCTCGTTAACCTGTCTGAGGCTATTTTTTCTGTAATTTTCTAATTACAAGCACCCAGTGGTGAACAACCTTTCTACATATATGAAAGTAGATGCACAAATAATTTTACACGAATCCTCGTCTGAATCTCATAAATGAAAGTAGAATATGCTGCATGTAGAATGTACCACTTAACAAACTAGTACACAAGGTCTCAACTCTAATAACACAAATCCAAATCACTTTTAGTTGCATTCTGATATGGACGAATATGATCATTCAGTTCTCTTGAGATAGTGGATTGGGAGTTAGTCCTAACTCGGTCAAGTAAAACCTTATCATTACAATTAAAACTAAAACATTAAATAGATGAATACAATAACCTACATTTTAGCTGATATAAATCACTAAATATTTTCAGCAAGTCATAAAACTACAAGTAAACGCACCTGGCTAGGTATCTGCCGCTTGTAAAAAGCAGAAGTATTGGGTACATCAAGCTCGAAATCAGGAAGTGCATGCACGTAAATGGAGTACATCGTTTTACTCTGTCCATTAAAGAATCTTTCCCACAACGGCAAAAATGGCAAAGGGCCCCTCGTCAAGAACATAAACGCGACCTTTGGCTTTCTAGGATACGGATACTCAGCCTTAAGTGGCCTCAAAGAAGCTCTCCAAAACAGCTCCTTATCAGTCAGCAAATGTGACAAATTCTTGGGAGCCAAAAAACTTTCCATACTCAAACAATCCTCTTTCTCACACTTAGGCAAAATAGGACAAGGAATAGCAGTTACATTATTACGATGAGGCTCGGGTGTTTCAGCTTGTTTACCATTAAACTGTTCTCCCTGTAACTGAAAGTACCGATCAACATGAGAGCTCGAAGTTACCCCAATCACAACGCCAACCACAAAAGTTATCAAAACCACAATCAATTTAATGAGTCTAATCGACGAATCCTTTACGGAAGCAGGCACGGATTTATAAGTCAAGTCATTTAACGAACCTCTACTCCTCATTTCTCTTTTACCTCGCTTAAAACAACACCATCAAAAACTACGAAACCTCGAAATGAAATGCAAAAACAACTACAATTTCACCACATTCAAATTGAAACTATCGACAAGAATCCAACCAAGCCAATAAAGAATCACCAGACATCAATTAGAAACAGAAATTAACCTAAAGTTGAATTATAAGAAATCAAACTTTTCAGTTAAATAAGAATAAATACAACTACATCAGAGTAAATTGAATCCAAACAAATTGATAAATGATCTGTATAAAACACATTAGAGCTTCACTGATGTAGATCACACTTATACATTTAAGTTTCCTGAGTGCTTATCTGTGTGCATATAAGGAGTGTGATCCGAGGAAGGCGATAAGTATATAAGGATTTTTAAAGAGAAAAGCTGAGGGTGTATGTGTATATACTATATAGATTTGAGAGAGAGATGTATATAGCTTATGGAGAGAGAGAGAGAGAGAGAGAGAGAGAGAGAGATTTTGGAAGTGCAGTACAGGCGGAATCTATGAGATTTACAACAAAATAGAACAGTCATAAAATTGTTTTTGATTGGAGATGTGTAGTATCATGATTTATGACCAACGAGCAACGGGCACGGAGTTCAAACAGAACAAGTCTCCGTTTGGGTTACTTCCTGTCCGATTAATTTTTTACTGTACAGAATATAGTCATTAAAAAAAAATAAAAAATTGGCCCGGGGTTCCTAAAAAAGGAAAAAATGACAAAACTTGCCGGTTTTTGAGAAAAGTTCGCAGAAATAGACTTTTCTAAAAAAAGTGGCCAAAACTCATCGGTGAAATACGTAATTAGGAATGGTGTATGTTGAATACACATTCTCAGAATGCTTATTTTTTACAAATTCATTGAGATTACGCATTTTTCATTGGGGTATTCAGTGAATACCCAATTGCAGTATGCGTATTCTTCATATATGGGATCCCGCAGGGGAGACAAAAATTGGAATAAGCAACCAACAATTGCGTATCCTTCAGAAAATGAATACTCCACCACAGATTGCGTATTCCATCGGTTACATATGACCATCTTTTCATAATAGATCATTTTTGTTAATTTTTTCTCAAAATAGGTTATTACTGGCCTTTGTCCCTCCTAAAGTTACAAGTGATTTGTACTTAACGGGTCTCGCAGGGCATTTTTGTAAATAAAAACTTTTTTAAGTGATTTTACATAAATACTCATTAATTTGTATTAAAAATGTTTTAACCTCAGTTAGAACCCTGAGATCATCCTCAGACACATAAAATCCTTAAAAAAAATTTTAATATTAAATTTAAATTTAGGAAAAAAATGTGAAACTAAACTCTATATGCGTGTTTAGAGCACTCCAAAGGTATAAAACCCTCAAAGCATCTCCAAAAAATATTGTTAGCTAATTATATCTTTATATACATGGATCTTAATTTCAATAATTTTGAAAAAAAAATATAATTTTTTAAAAAATATTTATAATAAAAAAATATACTTCAAAACGCTTATATATGGTGTTAAACGGGTACAAGATATAAAAATATAAAATGCAAACACACACAGACACACACACACACATATATATATAGGAGACTACTCAAATGAGACCCCTCTTATATTGAGAACTGCACATTGGGCCACAAATCAGGCCCAATAAACCAAACATTACTGTTTATGCGCGCCTTATGGTCCGAACACCACCAATCAAGATATTGGAATGGGTAGCTTTTTGCAATTTCGAACCAATTTAAGTTAACAAAAAATTCTGTCTAGCTTTTCCATAACAAAATCAACTTGATGTCCATTACACCAAGTGTATACGTGGTCATTCTTGGACAAATCCTCCAAAGCACAATCACTAACAAATTTTTTAAATCTTCCCATTGCCTCAAAACTTCTACTGGACCCCCCATATTTTTCTTCCAGGCTCATTATCTCGTTAAAATCCACTCCCACAATCCATGGACCTTGAATTGAATCACCAATTCTCTTTATGAGTTTCCAAGTCTCCGCTCTTTGTGTAGCATCAGGATTGCAGTAAATTCCCGTAAAATGAAGCATTGGAAATTCTTCGCAACTAATTAATACATCAATATGATACGGAGAATATGATCTAACCTTCACCGAAAACCTTTCTTTCCAAGCTAGTAATAAATCTCCACTCATGCCACATCTATACGCTGCAAAGTAATTTTCAAACCTACATTTTCTAACTGACTCAACAGCTTGACTTCTAGTTAATCAACCACCATCACCACCACTCCTATCACCCACAAAATCACTAGATCAACCACCATCACCACCACTCCTATCACCCACAAAATCACCAATTTTCGATCAAAATCACAAAAAAATCAAAGAAAATCATCGAAAAGTCAAAGCAAATCACCAAAAAATTAAATACAAATCATCAAAAATTCGAGCATAAATCATCAAAAAAAACAGCTATGAGACAAGACAAATCACAGCATCACCATTGTAACGCCCCGACTTCCCAATACTGAAAATATACTTTTATAATAAAATAGACTTTGATACTGGGGAATTTTAGAAATTTTCAGCATGAAATATTCGTAAATCGGACTATCCACCTGTATTTCAACCCAAACCAAATTCCAATTCACAACCACAAATAAAACTTAATACACCAACGATTCCTCACCGAGGATCGAGTCCAGGTTATGGTATGAAACAAAAATCTATACTATGCAAAATATTACAACTTCTATTTCAGCTCTAAATACAAATCACTATACCGTTTAATCTGTAGTTTAATCCAAAACCGTGCTCGCCCGCATTAGCTCTGAAATCTAATCCGAAAATGGGATCCTCCTCGCTCTCATTCGCATTTGAAAATATAAATAGCTCATCCTTAAACCTAACTGCAAAGGGTTAGGTAAAACAAAGAAAGAGTGAGTCAAAGAACGCTCAGCAAGTGCAAATAGTGATAGCAATATCAACAACAATTATAAGTTCTGAAAATCAGGAAGAATTATCATATGCTTCGAAAAATATCAACTAAATCAAATATCTTTATTATCACGAGGAACCAACATTGCTTCACTGGAATGGGGTGTATCACAATAATAACTGATAAAAGTTCTGATAGCAAGATCTAATTGAAATAAGCTTCAAGGGAATCGGGTATCAAAATAACCCAATCTCAATGTATAGATTAGAATTGGATTTTTATTTATTTTTTAAAAAAACATTTGGAATTAGGCGGCTGATCAGGCTCGCACTAACCCCGGACAATGCACACAGCAAAGTCCCTCTAAGTGGATCCACGGCACACATTGGCCTCAACATCTGACCATTACTGGTCTCCCCGAAGGGACATCCGTTGACCATAATATGGTCTCCCCGAAGGGACATAAAAAAAAACATTCCAATTCTAACCCAACTGCACTAGGGGTCGGAACAATCGACAACCCTTAACACATCAATCAACTGGAAACTCACGTTCCAAAGAAATAATTCACGATCCAAGAATTAATAATGAATTCAAGATCAACAGGTGTCGACAAGTTCGACACGATAAATAGGGTAATAAATAAAGAACGATAATCTCAAAAGTATCGACAAGTTCGATACATTAACCAGATGTAAATGAATAAATAATATCAACAACAGATCTCGACAAGTTCAATAGAATAATATGGATGATATAGATCACATCTTCATGATAATTAAAGAAAATTTCACTTGATCAAGAAGCGAAGGGATTATTTGCAATATAATCAACAATAAATGAGACTACAAGACAACGATTATCATTAAGTGCTAAACCTCTAATTAAATTTCCAACACATGGAAAGGTTCGAATCAATATAAGCGAGTAAAACAGCGTAAACGTCTACTTGTAAAAATAATTACCGGATGATCAGTTTCAAATTAGTTTGAAGAAAACATTCCTCGAAAGAATATTTATTGAGGGAAAATCATAAATCATCTTCAGGAATTATATTAAAAGATTTTTATAAAGTCTTAAATTCTTGGATTCCCCCTGTTTTTAAAATATCACTTAATTTCTATTGAGGAATATAAAATAGTACTCGACTGACGAATCCGGTCAAATACCATGTATTAGAATATTAATAAAAAAAATGAGGAATTTTTATAAATAATAATTTTTAAAAGAGCCAACACTTGAATGATAGGTATTGAGGAAACCGATAAAATAACAAGTATTGGAATATTAATAAAGATAAGAATATTTATTTAAAATAATTTTACGAGAATCAACAATTTTAAGATAATTTGAAAATACTTATTTAGGGAAAATGTCACTTGAAACAAAAGTAAGGGTATAGACCCTAGCAAAGCCATTTGGAAGAAAAACCTCACGAATGGTAGAAATAAGTTCACATCATCCCAAAATAAATACGAAGGATATACATGCTTGCAAGAAGGGTTTCGAAAGAACATATAAATAAAACAGGAGGGTTCACATCACTTGAACGATAAGTGATGGATAGTAAACTTGCCTCAATACACAGGGTTACCATTTCCAATACTTTAACTCTTTATCACTTTGCATTCGTCTCTACTTCTTATTCACTGGCCTTACTTGGTCGTACCTTCGCATCTCCTTCATCACTTGTCAATCTCGATAATTATCTCCTTCCTCTACATTCCATCTACACGTGCTTTGGCTTTTAGCTGGCATCCTATTCATACCTATATACATGTAAAGTACTACTTTAGTACTCTTATAACCTTAATCGTTTATCTCTATTCTACTCAAACGCGTCCTATAACGCTTTACAATTTATCATATAATCACTTAGTATGTATTAATATCTTACACTTATTTTACATAACACACCTATATCCTTTACACATCTGAAATCTTTATCAAATACTCTCGAAATAATAAAATAATTCTAATAAAATTTGGACCCTCCTTTGAAATATGACTTAACCTGTCATAATACAACTTACCAACCCAGAAATCAAACAACCAAAATCAAATTCCAATTCCAAATTATACTTACAACTTACGGTTTACAATTCACTACTCCACTGTAACCTCGAAATACAACATTAAATTCTTAACACATAAACATCAATTATTTGTACATATAAACTCCATTATTTGCTGAACATGTACTTATACGCATAGCCTTTAACATCACCACCTCAAGATTAAAATACTTTCTTCCTTCCTCTTACACTTTCTTCACTTCACATTTTGTTTCCAACATTTACCTCATAATTATCTACACATCATAACATCATTTCTTATAAAATTAGCATAACACCGGGAGTTCATCAACTCCGATAACCAAATCAAGACAAACCACGACCACCACTCACTTGAAACTTTACAGAAATCTGCAGTGGACTAGAGGTAAACTACCAATTACAATCACCATATTAATCACTAGACCCATCGATCATATTACTACATCAACACACACCAAAGCTTTAACTTAACCACAATTTGAACAAAACTCAATTATAATTAAACCAGAAACTTACAACAACAATCAAATAGTTATTCAACCACATAAAACCCGGGAACAGAGATTACAAGCCTTGCCTCCCTGTGACCACACCATCAGTACCCAGAATGAACCGAGCTCCGAAACAGGGAAACACACACACTCGGCAAGACACCACCAGCAACTCATATCAGCAACACAGCAGTTTACCCACCTGATTTACTCAAGTTAATCACTTAACTAAGCCCCCAAATCGTGACACACAAAATCGAACTCACACAACTTGTACAACTCATACACACACGACACAGCCATCATTTTACAATACACCCACATATACATCACTCCACCACACACCACTAATACGCAGCACCCACGAACAGATATATACAAGCATCAGCACACCCACACGCAGCTACAACGAACCCACATCAACTAAGCATACACCCCAGCTTGACTAATACACTTGCATCAACCCATTCAATCAACCTCTTAACATCAACAACCCATTCGTTCACACAAGTATACACGCACACGAATCACTACATACCCACACGTACGCCTCCGATTTACGCACACAAACACACACGAAGCGCCCAACAACACAGCAATACACTGGCAGGACAAACAGAGGAAAAGGAGAGGATTAATCGTAACAAGAGTCACCCAAAAGCAGGCCACAATCACACACTAACACAGCCTCCCCTTTCTTTTTCGAATAACACCAACCACCATCTATACATGTTAGATATAATTGATGTGATTTAATATCAGTGTTTAAGTGTTACAGGTAAAAAGAGTTTAACTTGTTATTGAAAGCAGTCATAGCAGAGTTTGAGTATACGCTGATAGCTGGAAGCGCAAATGCTGACAGAGGAAAACGTAAACACTGCTAGCTGAACACATGGAAGCGCAAACACTGCTGGTTAGGAGAGCAACAGAGTTTGCTAAAGTCTGTCTACTGGAAGCGTCTACAAGTCAACAGAGTTTGAAGATTAATTCAAGATTAATATGAAAGCAATATCTTTGAAGATTGGATAGCTGTCAAAGAGATTGAGTTGACTTAGAAGACGTGTAGCAATCGTAATTGATATCAATTGTATAGCTTAATTTTAGGAGAATCAATTAACGATTGTACGTAGCTGTATATCTTATAAATACAGTTAGGTTAACCCTAGAAGGATATCCATCGTGAACGAATATCATTCATTGTAACCTAAGCAGCTCTCTGTGATATTTTTACATCAATGAGAGAGGAATTATTAATTCCAAACAGTTTTAAGTCCTAAAACGTGTGTTCTTGTTATTTACTCATACAGTACTTGATTATATATATTGTGTATTCGACCTAACAAGTGGTATCAGAGCAGGTTCTGTTACTTTATTAAAGTTTTAAGATCCAAACACAATAGTAATCAATGGCAGAGATTCCTCCTCCATCAGGTTCTGAGAAAGCACCTACTACTGTTAGTAGGTATGAAACAATTAGGGTTCCAATACTCAAGCCATCAGAATATGCAATCTGGAAGGTAAAGATGACCATGTTTCTGGAAGCCACAGATCCAGAATATCTTGATAGAATATATGAAGGTCCTCATAAACCTACAAAGTTAACTGTTGCTGCTGCTGGTGAGGAATCAAAGGTGGTTCCTAAGGAAAAGAAAGATCTAACTGCTGAGGATCTTTCATCTATTGCTAAGGATGCCAAAGTAAGGCACTTACTTCACAGTGCTCTTGACAATGTTATGTCTAACAAAGTGATTAACTGCACAACTGTAAAGGATATTTGGGATGCACTTGAGGTTAGATGTCAAGGAACTGCTGCAATTAAGAAGAATAGAAGGAACATACTCACACAGGAGTATGAGCATTTTGAGGCAAAGTCTGAAGAAACCATGACAGAAACATTTGATAGATTCTGTAAACTGCTCAATGATCTATCATTGGTTAACAAAGAATATGATCTGGAAGATTCAAATCTCAAGTTTCTTCTCTCTCTTCCTGAAAAGTGGGATGTGAAAACAACCACCATAAGAGACAACTATGATCTTGTTGATACTGAGATTGATGAAATCTATGGACTGCTCAAGACTCATGAATTGGAAATGGAGCAGAGAAACAGAAAATCAAGCAGGAAGTCAAAGTCTGTTGCACTGAAAGTTGAAGAAAAATCTTCAAAGAAAGAAGCATCAGGGAAGAAGGCAAAAGGAAAAGCCTTGGTCATTCATTCAGAAAGTGAGTCATCAAACACTGATGTTGACTCAAACACAGATGAATCATCTGATTCTGAAGATGATGAAGAGATGATGCAAATGGCTGCATTGATGGTAAAGACCTTCAAGAAGATGGGATTCAAGAACTTCAAGAAGGGAAAGAGATTCTCCAAGAATTACTCAAAGTTTGACAGGAAGAATTTTAGCAAATCTGAAGGAAAGGACTCCAAATCTGGAAAGAAAGATAAATTTGAGATTCAATGCTACAAGTGTAAGGAGATGGGTCACTATGCTCCTGAGTGCAAGAAGGGTAAAACTGAAAAGGCACTCTACACCAAAGGCAGAGACTGGGCAGATACCTCGGATTCAGATGAGGAGGTGAATTATGCACTCATGGCCTCTACTCAGAATGAAGATTCTGAACTAAAGGTACCTCCAACTACCTATGCTTATAATACTGATAAATAACTGAATTGAGAATTTATCTTAAAGCATTACATATCAGTTATAGGGATCAGATTTTAGAAAATGAGAGAATCAAGAGTGAGTGTTCTCAACTCAAAGAAAGAAATAAACTTGTTGAGGAACAACTTGAAAACATGAATAAAATTCAGAAAGAAAGAGATGATGCTGTGTTTGTAGAACAGGAGTTGCTAGGTAAGTATAAGCAACTAGAATCTGAATTGGAGGATGCAAAGCACATTATTAAAACTTGGACACATTCTGGAAAAGACACTTAAGAGGTTTTTCAATCAGACACAGTAGGTCTAGGTTATTCTGAGGATGATGTGCTTAGGTTTCAGAATACAGTAAAGATTAGACCACCTCTTTCTTCTAAGAAATTTGGAACATTTGTTCATGGTATTGTTAAAACTGAACATGGAGCAGTTGAGAGTGAGCCAGTAAAAACCTGTGTCAAACAGGTTAATATTGGTTCAATGACAGATAAACAACTCAAGCATAAGCTTAAAGAAATAAAATCTGTCAACAAACAGAGAATGCCTAGGAAAAACAGAAATGGAAAGGTAGGCATAACATCAGGAATTAAGCCAATGCTTGCTACATTTGCACCTAGAAAAACTTGTTATAATTGTGGTAGCACTAATCATCTTGCTAGCTTTTGCAGGAAGAACAAAGACATTAATTCTTTACCCTCCAAATCTGGAGTGAAAAAGGATAATGTCAAACCAAGACCACAAACTCTGTGCAAACATTGTGGAAGTAGTTGGCACTCAATTTATACTTGCAAGAATTATCATGCTATTTATCATAATTATTATGAACTGAAACCTAATTTGAAATGGGTTAAAGTTAATTCTGCAAGTACTAAGAATGAGAATGTTAGTTTAAACTCTGATAATGACAAATCCGCTGCAAAAACTAACAGATTCAATAAAGCAAAAGGATCCAAGCAAGTCTGGATCCTTAAAACTAACAATCAGTGATTGTTTGTGATTGCAGGGCACCAGGGTAAGTACCCTAGTCGTGGACAGTGGATGTTCAGGACACATGATTGGAATAAAGCCCTGCTATCAGAGTATGAGGAGAAGGCTGGCCCAAAAGTTTCTTATGGAGATGGCAACATAGGACATACTCTGGGATATGGCAATATTAATCTTGGAAGTGTCATCATCACTAATGTAGCTCTGGTTCCAGGACTCAAGCATGATCTGCTTTCTGTGAGTCAAATCTGTGACAGAGGATATCATGTAGATTTTCAGCCTGAATATTGTCAAGTCTTCAGTAAATCTACAGGGAAAGTTGCTCTAGTTGGAAATAGACACAATAACATCTATGAAATAAAATTGTCAACAAACACTGATGGCAAAGCAGTGTGTCTGTCAACAAGAATGTCCAGTGAAGAGAGTTGGAAGTGGCACAAGAAACTCTCTCATTTGAACCTGAACAACATCAATGAGCTAATAAAGAATGATCTTGTAAGAGGACTACCAAAGTCTTTGTTGAATGCAGAAGGCCTGTGTGATTCTTGTCAAAAGGCCAAACAGAGAAAAGCCTCTTTTAAAAGCAAATCTGAGTCTTCAATTGTTGATCCTTATCATCTTCTACATGTTGATCTTTTTGGACCAGTGAATGTTATGTCTCTTGGAAAGAAGAAATATGCTCTAGTCATTATTGATGAATACACCAGATACACATGGGTGTATTTTCTAGCAAAAAAGGATGAAACTGCATTAACACTGGCAGAACATATAATGCAACTGGACAAAGGGTCAAAGAATCAAGTAAAGATTATCAGAAGTGACAATGGAACTGAATTCAGGAATTCAACAATGGAAGAATTTTGCAAGAACAAAGGAATTAAACAAGAGTTTTCTGCACCTGGCACTCCACAACAAAATGGTGTAGTTGAAAGGAAGAACAGAACTTTGATAGAAGCTGCCAGAACTATGCTTGATGAAGCAAAATTACCAACCTATTTCTGGGCAGAAGCTGTTCAAACTACTTATTTTACACAGAATGCTACTCTGATCAACAAGCATGGAAAAACACCATATGAAATGGTGAGAGAAAAGAAGCCAAACCTGAAATATTTTCATATTTTTGGGTGCAAATGCTTTGTGCTGAAAACTCATCCTGAACAGTTGACCAAATTTGATTTGAAGGCAGATGAAGGAATTTTTGTTGGCTATCCATTGTCAACTAAAGCATTCAGAGTTTATAATCTCAGAACTAGAGTGATCATGGAGTCTATTCATGTGTCTTTTGATGACGAGAAAATGACTGGACTTGAAGATGTAAATGAACATGATCAGCTGCACTTCGAAAATGAAGATTTAATATCTGATGAACTAAACTCTGATGAGGCTGATCTGACAAACTCTGTTCAGCTAAACTCTGAACCTCTACTGGTAAATACTGAAGAGACTTTCCAATCAGAAACAAGGGAAGAACCAGTTGAGGGGGAGCACGAAGAATCACATCAGAATGAAGACTCAAACACTGATAATGAGTCAACTAATAATTCTGAATCAAACTCTGATGACTCAAACTCTGTTAGTCCAAAATCTGATAGTTCAAAATCTAAGCAGTCACATTCAGGGGGAGCATCAGAGAATGAAGAAAGGCACCAAGAAAATCAGGAGAGCATGGATCAAGGGGGAGGATTCTATGATGACAGAAGCAATCTGCCTTCTGCAAGAAAATGGACTAAGTCACACACACCTGATTTGATTATTGGTGATCCAGATGCTAGAGTAAGGACAAGAAGTGCAAAAACAAATGAATGTTTATTTCATGCATTCTTGTCACAAACTGAGCCAAGGAAGGTGGAAGAAGCTCTTAAAGATGCTGACTGGATAACAGCAATGCAAGAAGAGCTAAATGAATTTGAAAGAAATGAAGTGTGGACACTAGTACCAAGGCCAAAGAAAAGGTCTATTGTTGGTACTAAGTGGGTTTTTAGAAACAAGACTGATAGTGAAGGGGTTGTTACAAGAAACAAAACAAGACTTGTGGCAAAAGGCTATTCACAGCAAGAGGGGATAGATTATGATGAGACTTTTGCACCAGTTGCCAGATTGGAGGCAATTAGGATGTTTCTTGCTTATGCTTCTCACAAGAAATTCAAGGTATTTCAAATGGATGTGAAAAGTGCTTTTCTGAATGGAAAACTTGAAGAAGAAGTGTTTGTTGAACAACCACCTGGTTTTGTAGATCCAAAATATCCTGACCATGTCTACAGGCTAGACAAGGCTCTTTATGGACTTAAGCAAGCACCAAGAGCATGGTATGAAACTCTGGCTCAGTTTCTTTTAGAAAGTGGATTCAACAGAGGTACAATTGATAAAACTCTGTTTTATTTCAAATCTGGATGTGACTTGCTTTTAGTTCAGATATATGTTGATGATATTATTTTTGGATCTACTAATGATAAACTCTGTAAGAAGTTTGCCAAGCTCATGCAGTCCAGATATCAAATGAGTATGATGGGAGAGCTAAGTTACTTTCTAGGCTTACAGGTGAAGCAAACAGATGATGGAATCTTTATCAATCAAGCAAAATATACCAGAAATCTTCTCAAGAAATTTGGCATGCTTGACTGTTCATCTGCAACAACTCCCATGGCAACTACAACAAAATTGGATAAAGATACAGGTTCATCAGTAGATATGACAAGTTACAGAGGAATGATTGGCTCTCTTCTCTATCTAACAGCAAGTAGACCTGATATCATGTATGCAACATGTCTGTGTGCAAGGTTTCAGGCAGATCCAAAGGAACCACATTTAACAGCTGTGAAGAGGATTTTTAAGTATCTCAAGGGCACTGTAACTTTAGGGCTGTGGTACCCAAGAGAATCAGATTTCAAACTACTTGGTTACTCTGATGCAGACTTTGCAGGTTGTAAGATTGACAGAAAAAGCACAAGTGGAAGTTGTCAATTTCTTGGTGACAGACTTGTGTCTTGGTACAGCAAGAAACAGAAATCTATATCAACATCTACAGCTGAAGCAGAGTATATTGCTGCTGGTAGTTGCTGTGCACAGATTCTATGGATGAAGAATCAATTGCTGGATTATGGATTGAGGTATAGCAAGATACCTATATTCTGTTATAACCAGAGTGCTATTGCAATGACAGGTAATCCAGTACAACACTCAATGACCAAGCACATCAGCATAAGGTATCACTTTATCAGAGAGCATGTAGAGGAAGGCAATATTGAGCTTCACTTTGTACCTACAGATCAACAACTTGAAGATGTCTTCACCAAGCCTTTGAGTGAAGCAGTATTTACAAGGCTGGTCAATGAACTAGGGATGGTCTCTGGTTTTGACTAAACATGTTGGTTAGCCTCAAAATTTTCTTATAAAATGTGTTGCTCATATTTCTGTGAATTGTTAAGTGCTATGTGAATCTTGTTGTTTAAACTCTGTTATGCAGACTCTGTTCACATGTTTCTGTTCTCACACTGTTAAACTCTGTCAGCATGTTTGTCTGTCATACACTGTTAATATGTTTGATAAACTCTGTGAATTCTAAATTGATTTTTGTCTGAATGAAAACATCAATGAAGAAAAATGTATGAAGCATGATTCTCAGTGAATAAATCAAGATTCTTTCCGAGTCACTGTGATCTAATCAGAAATTGTGCAGTAAGTTAACACAGCATGATACTGTTTCATATTTAGAGCATCTCTTAGTTTATTTGGTCCTAAACTCTGAGTCTATGAATACTGTGTGCATTGCCTCTCATGAATAACTTCCGATATTGATGAACTCTAAACTCTGATTAGTAACTCTCTGTTTCCAAGACATAGTTCTTGATGATTCCTTGTTTGTACTTGTGAAAATTTTAAAAACTTGAGATGTGTCATTGTTTAGTTTGGTGAGAAACAATTCATATCTGTACCCTGTGAGATTTTGAGCCAAATAAGTGATTGATACATTTTATATCAATCAGATTTTATTGATGTGTGATGTTCATCAGTGAGTATGTTGCTCTAGAACTTGTATCAAACCATTTTGAGACTACATGATATGTGTGTGCATGAAAATGATAAAGGCACTAGGATTTACCATCTTTCTTCAAACACTGTTCAAATAATGTTCATAAACACTGTTCATAAATATCACCCTTAGTAAACCCCTTTGAGCCTAATTAACTGCTCATTTTTCTTAAACTCTGAAGTATTAAGAGCAGTTATATTCTTTTGAAAAATCAAATGCAAGAAGGTGAGTGTTACTCAAGAAAAGAAAAGTTTACTCAGTATATATATTAAAAAAAAGGGTATATATACTGATCATCTTGTACAAATATGTACTAACAATGTGACTGAACACTTTAGTCTGTTAAATTGTTCAGTTCGAAATTCACTCATGTTCAAAACATCTCTTCTCACCTGTTTGATCTTACTACATTACAACCCTGAATAAAGTCCTTTTGATTTGTGCATATATGTAATCGAAGCAGTGTAGATCTGGTGGAAATTCAAGCCTATGGAAGTATCTGCTTTTACTGATTGAATTTTAGAGAAAACACTTCACCTAAACACTTGTGTGCTTTGAGAGTTTGTGAGAAAATCTTTGACATGTAACTCACTAAATGAAGCTTTGATGTCTATCTCCTGATCTTTTAGTCTATAATGACTGTGTGCTTACTTGGATATGTTAGATATTGATTCAAGTGATGATCAGGATCTGGGCATTACTGATCAGATACTGATGCTGACGTCATCAGTATTACAACGTCAATATTGGACTATCATCAGGATTAGAAGCTGGTCAGTATTTTATGAAGATTCTCATCAGACCAGAGATCAAGGAAGATTGATATGTCGGTTCCTAGATTGTAGGAATGTAGCTATCATACAAGATATGCATTTAGAGATATATGTAATTGATTTAGAATATCTTGTAATTGATAGTGTAACTGTGTACTCTATATAAATTATATACACAGTTTAGGTTTTACATTAAGTAATCGCTTACACGAGTTATCTTGTAACCTAGCAGCTCTTAAGAACATAAGAATTTCTTAAGAGAGTTTTGTAACAGTTTTATATCAGAATTAATAAAGATGTTATTGATTCATACTTGTGTTATTTGTTTAAGTCGAAAATCTTATACAATTGTATTCAACCCCCCTTCTACAATTGTTATTTACTGGGCAACAATTGGTATCAGAGCGAAACTGATTACTATTAATCAGAAACGATCTTAAGATGTCGACAAACAAGTATGAAAGCATCAAAATTCCAATTCTCAAGAAGACTGAGTATCCAACCTGGAAAGTGAAAATGATGATGTATCTGGAAGCAACTGATCCTGACTATCTAGACAGGATCAATGATGGACCATTTCTTCCAACAAGACTAGTTGCAAGAACAGAGACTGTTGCTGAACACTATGTCATTAAGGCAAAGAGTGAGTGGACGACAGAGGAAAAGGCTCAAGTACTCAAAGATGCAAAGGTAAAAAATATTTTGCATAACAGTCTTGATAATGTCATGTCTAACAGGGTAATAGCATGCAAGACTGCAAAGGAAATTTGGGATACTTTGGAAACTCAATGTCAAGGTACTGAATCTATCAAAAGAAACAGAAGGGCTCTGTTGATTCAGGAGTATGAGCAGTTCGATGCTAAATCTGATGAAAGCCTTACTGATATGTATGATAGATTCTTGACTTTACTGAACAATCTATTATTGGTTGGCAAAGAGTATGATCCAGAGGATTCAAATACCAAGTTTCTCAGAGCTTTAACTGAGGAGTGGGATACTCAAGCTTCAATCATAAGGCATCAATATGATTTGAAGATGCTGTCTCTTGATGAAGTCTATGGGATGCTAAGAACCCATGATCTTGAGGTTCAACAGAGGAAGAACAAGAAAAATGTCAAAGCAAAAGTTGCTGCTTTGAATGTTGAATCAAAATCAAAGGGAAAAGCTGAGGAGGTTTCTTACAGAAAAAGTAAAGTGGAAGAGTCAATTCCTGATGACTCATCATCAGATACTGATACTGAGTCTGATCCTGATGATGACTCTACTGATTCTGATATGATGGAAATGGTTGCTATGATAGTCAAGGGCTTCAAAAAGATGAAGTTCAGAAAGGCTAGGAAGCAAGGGAAATTCCAGAAGAAAACCTTCAATGCTGACAAAGACAGGTACAAGAAGAAAGAAGGTAAAACCAGCAAGTTTGACAAGTCAAAAATCAGATGCTATAACTGTGATGGAATGGGTCATTTTGCAACTGAGTGCAAGAAGACCAAAACCAAAGCTCTCATTTCTTCAAGCAAGGATTGGATGGACTCATCATCTGACTCTGAAGAAGAAAAAGTGATTTATGCTTTGATGGCTAAAACTGATGAGACTTCTGCTGGTGAAAATAAGGTATCTGAAGTTTTGTTTGATTTTGATACTAATAATGTCTCTGAGCTAAGATCTTTCTTAAAATCTCTGCATATTAGTTTTAGGAGTCAAACTCTTGAAAATACTAGAATAAAATCTGAAATGGCAGAGGTTGTTAAGAGAAATGATCATCTAGAAGCTGAGTTAATTTTCTTGCAGGAAGTTCAAGCAGAATGTGATAATGCTAAACACATGAAACTTGAAATGCAACTTAAAGATGCAAATGAAAAACTCAGAACCTGGACACATTCTGGTACAAAAACTCATGAAATAATTACTGATAAAAATTGGAAAGAGTGTCTAGGTTATAAGCCAGAAAATGAGAAAAAGGACAAAGAAAAGGTTGTTTCATCTAATCCTGGAAGAGTTATAGTTGATGACTCAACAAATCCAAAAACCTACAGATATGTTACAGACAGTACTAAAACCAAATTAAAACCTGTTAATTATGTGTATCCAGAAATTCCCAAATCTACTTCTACACATCATTCTGAGTCTAGAACTGTCAAAAACAAAAATGTAGGTCTTTTGTCCAAGAAACAACTAAGAGATAGAATTTGTGATGTAACAGATAGGAAGAGAGTTCCAACTGTCAAAAGGAACAGGAATGGTAAAGTTGGAATAAACAAGGAGAATAATTATAAGTATATTCCAAATGCACCAAGAAAAGTATGCTTTAACTGTGGTAATTCTAATCATCTTGCTATTGATTGCAGGAGGAGTAAAAAGAAGCCAACTGTAGTTCCTAAGTCTGACATTAGGAATAAATCAGTATTCTATAAACCACAGAATCCTTGTTTCCATTGTGGCAGTAAATGGCATTCTATTTATACATGTGAAGAATACCATAATTTGTACTATAATTATTATGAGCCTTTGCCCAAGTTCAATAAAAATGCAAATTTTGGAAAAACAAAGAACTTGAATACTAATCATGCATCTGTTAAGAAAAAGATTTATTCTGATGGAGTTAATCCTGATGAAGGTGTCTTAACAAGAAAATCTTCTGCTGCTAAAAATGTTAAATTGCATGAAAAGAGAACCCAACAAGTGTGGGTTCTTAAAAATTCTAACTGAGTTCTTTGTGATTCTGATTGCAGGGTAAAAAGAAAAATGTGTTAGTCATGGATAGTGGATGCTCTGTGCACATGACTGGAGACAAAACCTTGCTATCAGAATTTGAGGAGAAGGCTGGCCCAACTGTGTCTTATGGAGATGGCAACATTGGACAAACTTTGGGATATGGCAGCATTGTAATTGGAAATGTCATCATTGAAAAAGTAGCTCTGGTGAAAGGACTCAAGCATAATCTGTTAAGTGTTAGTCAAAGCACAGACAGAGGTTATCGTGTCAATTTTAATGATACTCATTTTGAAGTTATCAGCAAATCTTCAGGAAAGGTTGCATTAACAGGTCAAAGACATGGTAACATTTATGAAGCCAACATTCACACTAATACTGAAAATCCAACTACATGCCTCATCAGTAAAGCGTCTGTAGATGAAAGTTGGAATTGGCATAAGAAGCTTTCTCATCTCAACTTCAACAATATAAATGAGTTGGTTAAGAAAGACTTGGTAAGAGGATTACCAAAGGCTCTATATACTCCTGATGGACTCTGTGATGCTTGTCAGAAGGCTAAACAGAGAAGGACATCATTCAAGAGTAAATCTGAATCCTCAATTGATGAACCATATCACATGCTTCATCTTGACCTGTTTGGACCAGTGAATATTATGTCCATCAGTAAGAAAAGGTATACTCTAGTCATTGTTGATGAATATACTAGATTTACCTGGGTTTATTTTCTTCACAGAAAAGATGAAACTGCTGAATTACTGCTGGACCATGTAAGACTTATTGAAACTGGCACGGAATACAAAGTCAAGATTCTGAGAAGTGATAATGGGACTGAATTCAAGAATTCAGCAATGGAAGAGTTCTGCAAATACAAAGGAATAGCTCAACAATTTTCTGCTCCTGGCACACCTCAGCAAAATGGAGTAGTTGAAAGAAAGAACAGAACTCTTATTGAAGCTGGCAGAACTATGTTGGAGGAAGCTAAACTACCTACATATTTTTGGGCAGAAGCAGTCAACACAGCATGCTACACTCAGAACATCACTCTAATCAACAGACATGGTGTAACTCCTTATCAGATGATTAAGGAAAAGAAGCCAAGTTTGAAGCATTTACATGTGTTTGGCTGCAAGTGCTTTGTTCTAAGACCTCATCCAGAACAGCTAGGAAAATTTGAGACAAAAGCTGATGAGGCCATCTTTATTGGCTATCCAACAACAAGAGCCTTTAAAGTCTACAATCTGAGAACAAAGACAGTCATGGAGTCTATTAATGTATCTTTCGATGATAGAAAGATAACAGGAATAAAAGAAGACTCTCATGATAGTTTGACTTTTGCAAATGAAGCTACCAACAATTCTGATGAAGTCACGTCAGATACTGATATTCTGTCAGATCCTGATGATCGATCAATTCCTGATCGAACACTTGTTACTGATGATGACTCAAATAATGCAAATGTTGAGGGGGGCAAGAGCAAGACATCACCAGTACTGATACAACTCAAACATCAAGTAGAGACTCATCAGAAACAGATTCAAGTGACAATCATGACAGTATATCAGAAGGAGATAGCACTATCTCAGGGGGAGCTTCTAGCAATTCTAGTTCTTTTGAAGAAAACACCAATCCAGGGGGAGCATCCAGTTCAAGAAATGACTTACCATCAGCAAGGAAATGGACTAAAAGTCATACTCCTGATTTAATCATTGGGAATCCCGAAGCAGGTGTTAAGACAAGAAGTGCAACTCAGAATGAATGCTTATATAATAACTTTCTGTCAAAGGAGGAGCCTAAGAAAGTTGAAGATGCACTTAAGGATGCTGATTGGGTGATAGCTATGCAAGAAGAACTGAATGAGTTTGAAAGAAATGAAGTCTGGAAACTTGTACCAAGGCCCAAGGGAAGGTCTATTGTGGGTACAAAGTGGGTATTCAGAAACAAGACTGATTCAGATGGCACAATTGTGAGGAATAAAGCAAGACTAGTAGCAAAGGGGTATTCTCAACAGGAAGGAATAGATTATGATGAGACTTTTGCTCCTGTTGCAAGACTAGAGGCCATCAGAATTTTTCTGGCATATGCAGCCCATAAGAAGTTCAAAGTATTCCAGATGGATGTAAAAAGTGCATTTCTCAATGGAGAACTGGAAGAGGAGGTATATGTTGCTCAGATCATGTGGATGAGAAATCAGCTAATGGACTATGGTTTGTCATTTTCAAAAATACCTATTTATTGTGATAACCAAAGTGCTATTGATATGACAGGAAATCCAGCTCAACATTCTCTTACAAAGCACATCAGCATCAGGTATCACTTCATAAGAGAACAAGTACTGGAAGGAACAATTGAACTTCATTTTGTTCCTACTGATCAACAGTTAGCTGATATATTCACCAAGCCACTACCTGAGGCTACTTTTACAAAGTTGGTGAATGAACTTGGAATGGTAAACTATGGCAGTTCCTGAGAGAAAGAAGCCATCAGATACTGACAACTTGCAAATACTGATGGAAAGTCAATCCTGACAATGGTCAACATCGAATCCTGATGCAACGATTCGATCATCAGTATTTTTGTTCAGAATCTAACTGTCTTCGTTTTATTTCAATTTCCTGATTCAAGCTAGGATAAATGTTATTGAATTCCTGATAATGTGATCACTTTAATTAGTCCTCATATTTATTCTAAGATAACATGATAAATCAGGAAAACATTGAATAGAATAGAGAAACTAAATTTTTCTTTGAAAATAAGAAAAAAATTACATTCAAAGATTACATCTTTTTGTTCTCTATCTACTAATCTATTCAACAGGAAATAAAAGACCAATCCACTCCATTGTTTGTAGCCATCCCAGATCCCATCTTTGCCACTTTGTTTGGGTGGAAGTTGACAGGGATAAGGTTATTTTTGGTGACATATTCATTAACAATGGTTGATGGAGTTGGATGAGGATGCCTTAGATGAAAGCCATGTGAATGCTGTTTGGAGGGCAGCATCGATGTCGATCACTTTTGCAGGTTTTTCCTTCTCGATTTCTTCGATACCTGCATCCATCTGCAACCAGAGAGTCTCCAGTTGTCTTTCCCAGTCGAAAGCATCAAACTCTTCACGAGTATAATTGAATATATCTCTTTTCTCTAAGAGATGGAGGTTCTTCTCTTTGATTGTAAGGTTCGACATTGTTAAAAAAAAATTTTGCTGTGAAGGGTTTTTCTTACTTTTCTTTCAGGAGAGAATGAAGGGTTAATGAAGTAAGTGGGCAAGTCTCTAAGGTTAAATAGAGAAGGGTGGTACAAGAATATGAAACGATTCATATTACTGGTATTAGTACCAGGTATTATTTGATTGTGATGTTTTAAATTTCTTTATTTAAAATAATTACCATGTTTTAATTTTAATCACAATTTTATTTCTCGAATAATTCGAGCGCGTGTGCTTCACTTGATCATTACATATAGTTACAGATGTAAGTCGTGACGCGTGCAATCATCACCACTCTCTCACGTAATTTGGTCCATTACTCCAGTATAAGCAAATGATTTACTGACACCTGTTTTTGAGAAATCATAAGTATTGTCCAAATATCAATTTAGTTTTCTAATTGATTTATTATTCTCAAACCATCAGTAAAACATCGTCTCTCTCTGTCTTTGCACTCTCAAACCCTAATTTCAAAATTAACACAACTTTTGTGTTTGAAATTCCAATGGAGAATTTATCTTTCATGAACAGCAAGGTGGTAATCAATGGAGTTACTTTCAATACTAATAACTTCACTGCAGTTCTAGATCATCAGGACTTGCCCAATGATTTCCACATTATTCAGGACTTTTTGGCCTCAAGCCCAATCAATTATGCTCTAACCCAACCTGCCAAAATATCTTTTAAGTCTGTTATGCAGGTTTGGAACACAAGTGTTTTTGGGAAAGGTCTTCCATCAGAAAAGCCTCAGATGAGCTTTGAGTATGACAATGTTACATACTATGTGACTCCTGAGATTGTCACTGAAGCCCTACACTTACCATCAATCATTGGTAAGCCTGTATTCAAAGTTCCTGATTCAAAACTTCTTGAGTATGTTGTAAGCTTGGGTTACAATGGTACGCCAAAGAAGTTTGGAGAGCTCTACAGGACAAAGCTTAAGAAGGAATGGAATTTCTTCTTTGACACTATCAGCAGATGTTTCTTGAATAAAGTGTCAAACTTTGATGTCTTACCCACAGGTTCAGCCAAAATTGGGTACTCTCTAATTCATGATCTCTCATTTGATTATGGTTCTTTTATACTAAAGGCATTAAGTGAAAGAAAAGCAGATAAATGTGGTTATGTTTGCTTTCTTAGATTTTTCCAATTAATTTTCTCTCACTTATGTCCTCATGCTGTTTTTGAGAATGATACAATGTTGCCTATTTGTAAAATCTCAGAAAACAATATGAAGAGTCTAATTAATTCTGATAAGGCAAATAAGTTTGATGGAACTCCATACATTCCTGATGAAGTATGGTCTCTTTTAAGAGAGAGAATGCCTATTCAATATGGCCCAGCAACTGGTGCTATGGGACAAGACCTTACACATCCTATTCCTGACACAAGCACACAACCTAAACACTTATCTAAACAGTCAACCACCTCTGGTGTCTCACAAAAGGCATCAGTTGTAAAATCAAAGAAATCAGCTAGATCTGATGTGTCTAAGAGGCAATCAGGATCAAAGGATTTCTTCACTCCAACTCACTCTCAAATGAAGTCACAAGGGGGTGAACAAAGGGTTCTTAAATCATCTAGTCTGAATAAAGAAACAGGAGTGAAGAGGAAAGTTGATCAAAGAGTTATTTCTGATTCTGATTCTGATGATGACACAATGCCTATATCAGTCTTGCTGAAAAAGAAGGAGATTGATGTTGTTGATACAAAAGAAGTGGCTGTCTCTGAAATGCCAAAGAAAAGAAGAAGATTAATCAGGAAAGGCAAATTTGTTGATCACACAGAATTTCTGAATCTTACTGATGCCATGGAAGACAATTCTGATGTTGTTAATCAGGATGGGTCATCAGTTCCTGACGCTACTGCTAATCCTGACATCTCTACTCCTGATAATTCACCTATGAAGACTGTTGAGATTTCTGATTCTCCAGTATCTGCATCTCCAAAGAGAAGAATTATTGAGATGTCTGTTGATCAAGTAAATGCTATTGCTGCTCAGCTGGGTGTTAAACCTTCACCACTTGAAGGGAAAACTGCTGAAGCAAACGTCTTTCACAGATAGAAGAAACAGAGGACTACTATGTCATCTCTGAGAGGATCTAGCCCACAAGAACCTGAACTTCAAAGTAGTTCAGAAGCTATTGCAGATCCAGTCACACAAGAACCACCTACTCAAAGTGTAGGTGCAGACATTTCTGAAGGAATAGTCACACAAGAACCATCTTCTCAAAGTGAAGATGCTGGCAAAATCACATCAGCAGGGGAGTTTCCTGACAATGCTCAAGGGGCTTCTGAAATTGAAATTGAACTTGCTAGAAGTCTGGCAGATAAAGCTGCTCATGATTTGCACATTGCTGAATGTGATAAAATGATTGCTGACACTGCATTTGAGGGAAGCACACAAGAACCTTTGACTCAAAGTGTTGAAGAAGCTTCAAAACCTCAGGCTACACAAGAACTGTCAGTAGCAAATACTGATGCAAGTCATGCTATAGTTGCAGTGGTCAATCCTGATGTAAGTACTACTGATCCACATATTCCATTGCTTATTGAGCCAATTTCAGCAAGGCCAATGGATTCTTTAACTACTTCATCAGGTAACATCTCTTTCTCTACTTCCTTTACTACTGATAGTATGATTACAGATAGATCTGATAAAAGGGATACCTCTATTTGTATGACTTTAGACCACTCTTCTCAGCCACCTCTTATTTCTTCACATTTAATGAGCCAGAACCTTTCTTGTGAGATTGAGAGTGAACATTTAGAGAAAAAGAAGAGTGATGAGAGGCAGTCTCCTGAGCTGGCAAAAGGAGAGGTAGAAAAGAGTGAGAAGTTATTAACTTCTAGTGAGGTAGAAGTTGCTATTGAAAGTAACTTAGGTAACATTGTGAGAAGTGATGAGATCACTTTAAAAGAAAAGAGAGATTTAGGAAATGTTACTAATCTGTCTGCAGGGCATCAGGATTCACCAGCTGTATCTACTGGTGTTTTGAAAATGAAAGGTGTTATGCTTCTTGATGATAATGTTGATAATAAACTTCCTGAGGCTGGTGGTGGCTCAGATGATGATGATGATGATCATGCTGATCCTGAAACAATCCAAATGAAGGCAGCTATAAAAGCAAGTCTCCGATCTACTTATGGGTCTTCAAGTAGATACATGCAGTCAATTACTCAAGAAGAATTCAGAGGGGAGTACAGTTCAATTCTTCCTCCTGATACTCGAGCTGCAAGGGGATATGAATGGGATACTGAATTGAATGTACCGAATGCTGAGATGAATTTTCAAAATGCTCTTTTTCATTCTGGTCATATTGCCACGAGGATGCCAACTCCTGAACTCAAGGCTCTTCTCAAAACAAATGCGCTTCTAGCAAAGGGATTGAAGAGTGAGATTGACTCTATGAAGGCTGAAACTGATAAATTTCAAGCCGGTATTCAAACATCTGTTTCTATATCTGCTACTGCTTCTCAAGCACGTCTTCTTGCTGATGATATTAAAGCACTTGACAAGAAAATGGATTCTAGAATGACTGTCTTGGAATCAAAAGTTGATACTATTGATGAAACCCTGAAGCTTATTTTGTCCTTCTTCATTGAGGAAGATACTGATGTCAAAAAGGGGGAGAAGATAGTCAAAACAAAATGCTCACCTAATCCAGTTGTACAAAAGGATGATGATAATTCTGGAAATGATGGTGGTGCTAAGTCATATCATAAAGTTGAAACCTCTGATGCTGCTTTAGTAACAAAGAGAACTAATACTCAAACTAAGCAGGCAACTCATGTTTCTAGATCTGGAAAGAAGACAGTGACAACAATGATGCAATCTCAGAATCCAAAAGAAGAACAGTTTGTGACACCTGGTCAAACTCTGTCAACCATTCCTGAGGATGATGTGTATGTGGAACAGGATGAAGATGCTGCTAATCTGTTTCATGAACTTGACACTGGGGATGGTCGTGTTCTTAAACTATTTCATAAAGACAAAAGAGTTCAACAGTATCATGCTGAGAAAGCACTTATCTTATCTACTGGAGAAAATCCAAACATGACTACTGATGAGTTCTTAGAAGAACAGAACAGGATCTTTGAATAGATTGCAAAACAGAATGAAGCTCCTGCTGCAAGAAGAGGAAGAGGCAGAGGAGAAAGATACAGAAGTAGAGGAAGATTATCTGCTCAAACAAGTACAAGGCAAACAAGATCTAGTGGAATCAAATTGAAAGATGTTTCTGAAAATGAAAAGAAGAAAACTCCACTATCTCTTGCATTAACTCCAAATAATAGATTCAATGCTCCTGAAGAAATTGAAGAGGAGATATTGCCTTTAAAAAGAAAGAGTAAGGTAGCTGTTCACTCTACTGCATCTTATGAGAAGTCAGTCTTTGGTTCAATTCCTGATGTTGTCTCTGATTCTGAAGAAGCTGAAATTTTAAAAGAACTTAAGATTATGATTCTTAAGGTTGTGGTTGAATTTCACAATATGGAAGTTTTTGAAGATACACTGGAGTATGAACAAGAAAACTTCAGAAGATTTGAAAGAGAAAGTGAAATCAGAGCTAAAGCCAGAGAAGCAGAAAGGATAACAACCAGAGATTACTTAAGAAATGTTCATAGATCAGACAGGAAGTTATGGTATGATAAAGATAAATCTGTTCCTGAACATCAGCAGGATTATCCAACAAATGAGAAGAAGAAGAGTAAAAAAAAGGAGGAGAATAAGGTTGATTATAGGAAACCAGTTGTTTTCAAATCAGCTGGATTGATAACAGAGTCTTCTTTGATTAATGAATCTTTACTGATTGTTAAATCAGAGTCTACTACATTTATTGCTGAAAGTCCACCAAAATGGGTAAGTATGCAATCTGGTTTGAGAGGAAGGGAACCTGGCACAAGAGGAGGAATTGGGTATAGTCATGCACTGATTATTTTCATTGTACAAACTGATCAACATGCTCTAGTTGACAAGATTGGGGATGAGTTAACTGTAGATCATCTCTGGAAACTTGAAGCTATTGCTATCATTGCTGATTGTCATACTGATGCAAAAAAAATAGAAAAGATGGTGTACTTCATGAAAGATGGAAGTGTGAAGAAGATTCCTATTCATGAATTGTTGTGTAAATCTGCAAAAGAGCTGAAATATGTTCTGTATCTTCTCAGAAGTAAAAGAATAAATGTTAATGAAAGAGAAGTTTACCACAATTGGTGTGTCATGATTTACAGGAAAATTAGACAGAGATTCATGGATGGAGGAACGAGGTATGATGGCAATTATATTCCCATGTACTTAAATTTAAGAGATATAGAGGTTGAAATGAAGAAAGGTACAGCTGTTAAAGAAGTGTATCTAGGCATGGAACAACTGTCTCTAAATCCAGATGGGAAGGAAATTGCTTATGTGTTGCTAGGTGACTTAGATCTTCCAAGAAGCTCAATTCAGAATCTCAGGGCAGCTATCTATCAGATTAATGAGGAAGATGAAGAACTCAAAAATCTGAAGAAGAAACTGATTCAAGTTCTTGAAAGCAAGGAAGAAGAATTGTTATCTGAATTCTTGAGATTGAATCTGTTTTATCAAAGAATTTCTGAAACTGTTCCTGATGATTTTTAGAAGGTATTTTGTTTTGAGTTTTTGACATCTTGAATCAAGGAATTTGTGCTTTGTTTTATAAAGAAAAATTGGGGGAGATTGTTAGATATTGATTCAAGTGATGATCAGGATCTGGGCATTACTGATCAGATACTGATGCTGACGTCATCAGTATTACAACGTCAGTATTGGACTATCATCAGGATTAGAAGCTGGTTAGTATTTTATGAAGATTCTCATCAGACCAGAGATCAAGGAAGATTGATATGTCGGTTCCTAGATTGTAGGAATGCAGCTATCATACAAGATATGCATTGAGAGATATATGTAATTGATTTAGAATATCTTGTAATTGATAGTGTAACTGTGTACTCTATATAAACACAGTTTAGGTTTTACATTAAGTAATCGCTTACACGAGTTATCTTGTAACCTAGCAGCTCTTAAGAACATAAGAATTTCTTAAGAGAGTTTTGTAACAGTTTTATATCAGAATTAATAAAGCTGTTATTGATTCATACTTGTGTTATTTGTTTAAGTCGAAAATCTTATACAATTGTATTCAACCCCCCTTCTACAATTGTTATTTACTGGGCAACAGGATAATCATGAACATAAATGGGAATAGGGCTATTCAGATATCTGTATTTAAGGAACTACAGAGTTTAGCATTCATCATATACTCCGTGTTTAATATGAGAGTTTGTGCATTCAGTGTTTATTGATTTGATTTATGGATTTTATGAAATATTAGATGCTGTAAAAATTGATTTGGTAACCTCTGCTACTCACACATAAAATAATCACGACTGTGCATTATTGAAAGGGTTTTAGTGCTAAAGTTTGAAAATTTGATAAACACTGATGGATTGTGTTCTGTACTCTAAGGTAAATTTTCTTTAAGATAATTTGAAAATTTTGGAGTAAATGGAGTGGTTGACAACTGTTAATGAGTGTATTTTGTGGTAAAGTGTCTTGATAATAGGAAAGACAGCAGTAATAATGGCTTTTACTGCGCGTGATTAAGTGAATCGCTGCATGTTTGACACGTGTCCCATTTTCACCCACTCACTCATCATTATGTACCACTTTCACACTATTCTAGGGAACAGTTGCGTGCTTTCAATGTAAAAACGTTTGAGTTTAATTTTTAATTACTACTCAAATCACTTTTTGTTACAATCACTTCTCATCCACTCATATTCACTTTACCAAAACACAGACCTCCTTTGTTTTTCACTTTGACATTTTCACAAACACCTTTCTTACATATTACTTTCACAGTCAATTCTTGCTTATTTCTTGATCTAATGGCAACAAAACCTTTTACTTCGTTTGGTCTTCGTTTTGTGCCTAACAATTTTGCAGCTCTACTTGAGAACGACCGTGCTCCTGAAGCGTTTCACCTAATGCAAAACTTTCTTCGTGACTCTGAGATTGGGCAAGCGTTGATTGAACCTGCTACTCTATCTGCATCTCAGGTTGTCACTTTCTGGCAAAACTCAAGGTATATAGAAGGAGGAGAAAATGGAACCCCGTCTATCATCTTCACTCATGAAGAACAAGAGTTTGTGATTACTCCACAAACTGTTCGCGAGACCATGGATTTTGACACACATACTTCGTATGCTGTTGTCTCTGAGCAAAATCTGAGAGAAATGTTAACAGAGATTGGGTATATGGAATCTCTTACAAAGCTGGGCAGTGTGAGGAGGCCGAATCTTAGAAAAGAATGGAACTTTTTCTTTGACTATATCACCAGGACATTCCAGAAGAAAGTCACCAACTGGGATGCCATTCCAATGGATAGTCTGCAAATTGGGTATTCTCTACTCTATGGCAGTAATTTTGATTATGGTCGTTATGTGTTAATGAACTTAGGTGATAAGTTGTCAGAGTCTACTACAGTTTATTTTGCTAGATTTTGTCAACTTTTGTTCAATGCCTGTGTACCTGGGTTAGAAGTTGATGCAGCTGATGTGATTCAACCCTTTAGAGTCAGTAAGAGAATATTCTCTGATATGACTAATAAAGATGTTGGTAAAGACATACCTGCTTTTGTCTTGCCACTTGCCTTGCAGAACTTCCTCAACCAACCACAAGATCCCCAATCACCACAACATGACCCACACCAAACACAACAACCAGAAACACAAAATATGCCTGAACCTTTAGCAACTGACCATACTGAAACCATACCCTCTAATCCTGTACAATCACCTGAGCCAACAACAAACACTGTTCCTCCTACATCACCACAAACACAACCTGAACCAATCAACCCTGAGCCAACAAATCCTGTCACTAATACCCAACCTCAACCAACATCTAAACCAAAAAGGAAGAAACATACTGCCCTCAACACAAAACATTCCAAGGCTAAACAGACATCTCCTAGAGCTGTTTATTCCAGAAGATTCATTAAAAGGGCAAATAGACCTTCATCACCACCAGTTGTGGAAAGTTCTAGTGCAGAAGAAGAAATGATTGAAGTGCCTCAAGCAAAGAGGAGAAGGCTGATTCTTACTGATTCTGATGATGAGCATGTTGTTGAGGCTCAAGAGAAAATTTCTCATGATATTCCTACTGGTGAGAAAGAGGTTATCATAGAACCTACTATAGCAGAATCAAGTGTCAAGATTGCTGAACCAGAACTTGCTAAGGTTCAAACTAATGAAGATGTTAGAGATGCATTGCCAACAATGGAAGAGTTTGATGAAACTCCATTTTCTTTTGATAATGAAGCATCTACTCCAATACCCATGGAGGTTACACACTCTGTTGATACTGGTGTTGCAGATGGGCCTATTGTTGTTCTTGAAGACACTGAGGTTGCATCACATACAGAATTAAACTCTGATGCACATCATGTTTCTGATCATGGTGAGGAGATTGATCAACCAGAGAAAGTTATTTCTTCAGAGCATATTCAAGATGATAAAGGAAAACAGGTTGCTCAAGAACCTGTTGCTGCTCAAGATGAAGACATTGCTTCAGTTGCACCTACTGATGTGTCAGTGAGTGATTCAGTTGAAGACAAGAGTACAGGAGCTGAAAAAGCACAATTTCAAACTGATGGTCAGAAAACAGGAGAAAAACCAGACTTTGCTGGACCTTCTGTTAATGAGATTGATGATAATTATTTGACCCAACAAACTGCAGATTGGTACAAGTCAGAGTGTATTTTTCCTCCTGGCAGGGCAGCTATGTTTCTCAAGGCAAATTCTTCAAAGATTACAAATCCAGATATTTTCACTTGTTTGCAAGGAACAGTGATTCAGATCAAGTCCTTGAATCACAGATTTGATGATAATCAGAAAGCCATTGTTGATCTTCGAACAGAGGTTGCTACTCATGAGGAGAAATCTCAACGAGCTAATTCTAAGCTTTTTCAACAATTCTCCAAAGCTCAAGAAAATCTTAATGACAGACTGAGCACAGTTGAAAAGAATCAGCTTTTACTGACTGAGAAGGTTGATTCTATTGCAAACTCTCTTGAGTTAATCACCTCAATTCTGATTCCAGATGGTGATGATGTCAAAAAGGGGGAGAGAATTGCTAAAACTAAGTGTAAGCAAACTCAAACTCTGTTAAAGAAAGATCATCTAGATGAAGAAGGTGCCAATGCTGATAAGGGATTAAGAAGTGCAAATCCTAGACATGGACATGGAAGGTCTACAAGGTCAAAGCCAAATTTGGTGACAGATACAAATATTCAGAGTACCTCTACTTCAAAGCCAAAGGATTTGTCATTCACTGACAATCCACAAATAGATGAAGAATTGGCTGCTAAACTCTTTCGTGAAGAAAATGCTGAGGCTACACTTGAGGACATACAAGCTGAAGAAAAGCTGTTGCAGAAAGAGCATTTAAAAGCACTAAAGTCCAAGAAAGGGAAGAAAACTATCAGAGCTTCAAAGCCTGCAATGAAAGGGATTGAAATTAAAGAGAAATTATCTGGTATTCAAGAAGAAGAAGAAGAAGAAGAAGAAGAAGAAGAAGAAGAAGAAGGAGGAAAGTTGGTAAGAAAGTCTTCTCTTGATGCCAAGCTGAAGTTAAAAGGGGTAATGGGTGAAGAGAGCAAAAGTAAAATGATAGTTACAACCTCTGTTGATACACATGTTGTACAGAAGAATGAAGACACAACCTCTGTTGCTACACAAGTTGTGACCACACCACTATTGTCTTCTCAGTTGAAATTAAAGTTTGGAAAAGGAGTTCTTCATGATCCAAATCTAGCATCTACAGCTCCAATGGATTTCACTGATGGTAGAGCCTTATCTGGTAAAATCGGATACAACAAAGGAGGTATAGGCTCACACAGGGACAAAAGACAACATGTTGGTCCCAGAGATCCTTCTTCACTGGCTGTTCCAGGTCGTGGTGTCACTCAAGAGAGTTTAGACAGACTGGAGTCAGTACAGCTTGTCTATCAGAAGAGTTTAGAGAAGGATTTTCTGCTATATTTCATGAATGATGGAACAGTGTTTAAGATTGGTGAGAATGATATTGATTTAAAATACTGGGAAGAACTTGAATATGTTCTGTATCTTTTCAGAGTAAGAAATCGAAGAGCTCAGTCAGTTGCAAATGTGCTCAGACAAAAGATGATTCAAAATCTTGCAAGAAGAGGAATGAAATACAACAACAAGTATGTTCCTAAGTACAGAGATTGGAATGGCAATCTGGTAGAAATGGAGAAGGGGACTACAAAGCTGAAGACTGATCTTGGAATTACTGTTCTGGATTTTAATGTGAAGTCTGAGGAAGTGAAATATATCAGGTTGGGAAATGACATGAGAAGAAACAAAATTTACGATCTCAGAGCTGCTATCTTTCAAACTGATGAGAATGATCCAGATTTAAGAGAGATCAAGGAAGCTATGCAGATTGAACTTGAAAATGCTGAGAGAAGATTGTTGATTGACTATCTCAGAACAACTCCAGATCTTGAGGAGGTTAGGTAGACAGAATTTGTAAGTAATTTGAATTTTCTGTAGATTTTGCTAAGTCAAGATTAAACTCTGATTATATGTTAAACACTGTGTTTTTATTTGATTGTTTTGACATCATCAATTACTGTGAACTTGTACATTTTTCTAATGAACAAGTTGGGGGAGATTGTTAGATATAATTGATGTGATTTAATATCAGTGTTTAAGTGTTACAGGTAAAAAGAGTTTAACTTGTTATTGAAAGCAGTCATAGCAGAGTTTGAGTATACGCTGATAGTTGGAAGCGCAAACGCTGACAGAGGAAAGCGTAAACACTGCTAGCTGAACACATGGAAGCGCAAACACTGCTGGTTAGGAGAGCAACAGAGTTTGCTAAAGTCTATCTACTGGAAGCGTCTACAAGTCAACAGAGTTTGAAGATTAATTCAAGATTAATATGGAAGCAATATCTTTGAAGATTGGATAGCTGTCAAAGAGATTGAGTTGACTTAGAAGACGTGTAGCAATCGTAATTGATATCAATTGTATAGCTTAATTTTAGGAGAATCAATTAACGATTGTACGTAGCTGTATATCTTATAAATACAGTTAGGTTAACCCTAGAAGGATATCCATCGTGAACGAATATCATTCATTGTAACCTAAGCAGCTCTCTGTGATATTTTTACATCACTGGGAGAGGAATTATTAATTCCAAACAGTTTTAAGTACTAAACGTGTGTTCTTGTTATTTACTCATACAGTACTTGATTATATATATTGTGTATTCGACCTAACAATACAAAGCCACCACTCTCAATACCAACAATCCTCCTTAACCATACCAGCAATACATATACGCAGCACATACATATGGAGGCTACTGCCACACACACACACACATCGTATTGATACCTTCACCATCAACTCGACCCACACCATAATTTCGACCCAGCCACTGCACATATCGGAGCAATACACACCCACATCTGCAATTGAATTCACAACCAGCAAAATCCCTCAATTCGCCACATTACTTCGACACACACAAGCATGCAAGCAGCCACAAAACACACACGCAGTTGAACACACATATACACGCACTATAAACACGCACTATAAACACGCACGTACACTACAAATAATCACACATACACACAGTCGAACAGGGGAGAGGGAGAAAGAGACGAGAGAGAGATTTGAGAAGGAGATTGGGGGATTTTAGAGAGAAAGATTGAGAGAATTCTAGAAAAAGAGACACTCGAGAGTGCTGAAGAAAAAGAGATATTAGAAAATAAACACAACTCCTAGAACAATCCAGAGAAAGCTCGGTTTGTGATTAAAACAGCAGGGCCAAGATATACTTTCACAACAATTTTCTGATTAAAACCAATTAAATAAACTTTGCAAAATAGAAAATAAATGGGCAATAATTAAGAAAAATCACAATATCATTTTTAAAATGTAGAGAATGAAATTAGCTCTCTCCCCATATTTTTAAAATATTTTTAGGATCAAAAATGAATTTAATATGAGTTTTACAAGTTTTGATCCTTTAAATACAATAAAACTCTTAAAATCATTTTAAAAATATTTAAACACCCAAAATAATTCTCCCAATAATTTTAAAAACTAAATAATATCATAAAGATAATAACACAAAAGATTTTGTGATTTTTATCAACTCCAATGATTTTATAGAAATCTCAGAAGATAAATAAGGCATGATTTAAATACATTTAAATCATCAAAAATACAAATAAAAATCCACAGGCTTACACGGCGCACATAAATCATCATATGAGCATACGAACACAATATCACATATATTGACCTTTCTCAAAAATATTCACATCATATAATTCCCATTTAATAGAATTTTTTTTTTTTTTTCTAGGTCGTTATATCCTTCCCCCCTTAAAAGGATTCTGTCCTCAGAATCAATCCTAAGAAACAAGTGACGGTACTTCTCAAACATTCGCTTTCAATTTCCCAGGTTGTATCTTCAACTCTAGGACTCCTCATAATAACTCATACATCGATAGGCTTATCTCGTAAGCCCCTCAAACTCCAAGATAAGTACAAATTCCGTTAATTCAAAGCGTTTACTACTCTTAGACAAATGCCTGATCTATAGAAAATCGAACATGACCTTTTCGTAAAATGGACTATGCCCTGCGTAATCACTTCAAATACCAACTCCATCATCCTCATATAATTCATTTTCATTTATTTACCATCTTAATTTAATCATATATAATGCTAATATGAAATTTGCCTTGACTTGCAGTAAACATGCAATTGAACAACCCATGATACCTTGATTCAATCTGTCAACCAAACCTCATATTATCTATCCTCGATCGTGTCCTCGAAATCGAATACTATAATCAACATATACGTCATTAGATACACGTCAAACATGATTCGATTAACAACTCAATTTTCATTCATATAAAAACATTTATATCCTCGATATTTACAGTTTTGACAATTAACTTTATAACCTTGACTTTAACAGAACCCACTACAAGAACAAAATCCTGATTAACTGGTTTGTACTTTCAATTATTCAGGGGTCACAGCCCCCTCAATACTAATCATAAAATGCTTTCATTCCAACAATTTCCAACAAACTCTAACCTTAATTAATCATGAAACTTGACTTAAAATACGTCAACTCAATTACATGTCTTCAACAAATAACTCACGATCTTAGAAAATCCTCTAAACTATACTTATTCCGCATCTTCTAGAATCAATTTCTGAAACATAAATCTACTTACTCAACAAATTCTCGAACTTGACTCTACGCATTATAACTCCAACGCTTTACACTTCTCAAATTAACCACAGAAATCATGACATTCCTCCATCAATTGCACTTTGAACTATTCCGAAACAAAATACACGTTCACCACTTGTCTTCCTGACTATTCAATTTCACATTCTGGTTCGTCACCTCATCTCAGCACCTCTTACTTCCATGATAACTTGAAAGGCAGAGTGTGTAAACTTGTAACACTATAACTAATGTAACTCAATTAAAGGAAAAGATACTTAACCAGAAGACAATCAAGAACAAGAAGTCACAAGAAATCAATACTAAATGAAGACAAGGTAATTGATACAATTGAACATGTTAACTATGATCAAGCCAAGAAGAAATCATTGAGAGAAGTTCAAGTCAAAGTTGTTCATGCCTCAGTGATTTGAGAAATCGAGAATCAAGATCATAACTATCAGTATCAACAAGACCAATTGATTTCAAGTGAACAAGAAGGAAAGCAAATATTGGAAAGCCACGTTACTAAGTGAATATGGTAATTTATTCAAGAAGCAGAAACACTATCAAGACTAGTCACTTATGAACCAGACCAGTGCATCAAGTGTCAGGACATTGATAGCAAGTTTATGTCAGTAATAAAGATTCATGTTCAAGAACTTACTGAAGAATAAAGAAGACATGAAGATATCACAAGTTCAAGATGTGCATTGAAGTTTCAAGTTGAAGACCATAATATTTTCTAAGTACTAAATATTCTAGATGACTAAGTAGAAATTCTCAAGTAGAAGTTCTACTTAGAAATTCGAGATGGCTAAGTAGAAATTCTCAAGTAGAAGTTCTACTTAGAGTGCAGCTTCAACACGACACATGGCATCTTCTGATTGGCAGATTTCCAAGCTTTCAAGATAAGGCAAGATTTATGTGGACATCATTGGGCCACGTACATCTTAGTCTTTGAAGACTACAGGACATAGATTACATGTAGTATAAATAGAAGTACTTGTGTAATTTTTTAAGTTAGTTAGCAATATTTGAGGAAAACACAAGAAAAAGAGAGAGAGTGCATTCACAGAGCTTAGTATCATTCACTTCTCTCTGAACTTCTGTTATACTTTGTAATGAATGTTGTAGCAACCATTTCAAGTTATATATAAGAAATATATTCCTTGAATCTGCGTGTTCATTTATTGCATCGTATTTATTGCTTCTCATATTCGAAAAGTTGTATTCACCCCCCCTCTACAACACATTTGGACCTAACAATTGGTATCAGAGCGGATGTTTAACATACAAAACATAGATCCTTGTGTTTGGTAGAAGAATCGTGAGTTTTTATTTTCTAGATCTACTTTTCATTTTCTCGAAAAGTGTGCTTTAATTCGTTGGTAGTGAAAACTCATCCGAAAAATTATTTAAATACTCCAGGTGTGATTATTTAGCTTGGGTGTATTTTAATTAATTTTTGTGAATTAATCTGGGTTCGTTGATATTTGGTGTTCTTGAGTGTTCATCATCTGTTCTTATCAAAGAAGACAACCCAACAACTTTTTGATCTCCTTTTCAAACAGATAAATAGTAAAAGAATAAAAAGGTGTTTTTGGACTTTTGATTTGCATTATTCACGGCCGAAAGTGTAACAAGACATACTCAGTACCTAGCACGTGGGTTAGGTGGATTAGGTGAGTAAAGCATCAAAGTCAAAAAGGTGTTAAAGAGATAATATTGTTTATTCAATATTAAAGTAATCTGCAGAAAATTTATTCTAAGGACAAAAGTTCTACATAGAATTTCTACTTGAGATTTTCTACATAGAATTTCGACTTGGACAATTTCTACTTGGTGAAGTTCGACTTGAGCAAAATTTCTACTTAGAGAAATTTCGACTTGAGCAAAATTTCTACTTAGAGAAATTTCGACTTGGCAGAAGTTCTACATATATATTCTACTTAGCCTAGTCTTGGGTACTTAGAAACTTTTTAGTGACCAGAATTGAAATGGCTCCTAAAAATACATTCAAGATCCCAATGTTCAACCGAGATCACTACGAAGAATGGGTTTTCAGAATGAGACTCTACTTGGAGACAGTTAACCCTGAATATCTGGAAGTTCTTGATAAGGGTAAATTTGTTCCAATGGTGGCTATTCCTGCACGTACGGAAGGAGGCGAAGTTATACCAGCTCGGTCTGAGCCTAAAAAGGCAGCGGATTTTTCAGAGGCAGACAAGGAGCAAATAGCTTATGATACCTCCGTACGACAAACCTTAATGGAATCCCTTGATCATGAAATGTTCAACATAGTCAAAGGCCTGACTACAGCAAAGAAGATTTGGGACAAGATAGAAGTTGTCATGGAAGGATCTGCAGAGGTTAGAAGCAACAAGACACTTATACTCAAGATGGAGTATGACACCTTTAGAATAAGAAAAGGAGAAGGCATAACAGACGTCTATCTAAGATTCAGTCAGTGGGTATTGGATTTGAATCTGAGAGGTGTTACTCTCCCCATGGTTGAGACCAATACGAGATATCTGAGGAACCAGCCAAAGAGCATTGAACATAGGGTCTACGCAATCAGAGAAACCAGAGATTTGCATACAACTTCTCTGGAAGAATATTATGGAATTCTAAAGACCTATGAGCTGGAGACACTTCAAGATCAAGCATGGGACAATGATTCAAAAGGAAAGGAAACTGCATCAGGATTAGTTGCTGATGAGGAAGAGTCTAAGAAGGCAATGGTTGCAGCAAAGCCTAAATCATCACTTGCACCACATCAAGTTGATAATGATGACGAGTGCACATCTAACAGTGATGATGACTACTTCACCCAAGAAGAGCTGGACAACATGGACGATAGTGTCGTGGCATACATGGCAAGGAAGTTCAGCAACATGAGATTCAGAAAGAGCAACCGACCACAGAGAAATTCTTCATCTTACTATCGGGCTGCTAGGGGTGGTGGTAGTTCGTCAGGCTACCAAGGTAAAGGCAAGAATACCAGCTACAAATCTCCTTTGGATTTCAAAATAAAGTTCAAATGCTATAACTGTGGAGAAGCCGGACACTTTGCTACGGACTGCAAAAAGCCTAAACAGACTTATCCAAAAGAGACATATGAAGCCCTCAAAAGCAAGTATGAATCGCTGGTGAAGGAAAGACATGGAAAAAGAGCTTTATTAGTAACAGAAGGAAGAGTTTGGGATGATTCAGATGAGGAAGATGTTACTCATGTAGCAAACTTTGCGCTCATGGCTGAGACATCAGAGGAACCAGAGGTACCAGTTCTAACCCTTAAAGTAGAAATGTCTATTGATGATTATAAGGAACAGAACGGGGCTCTTAGCGAAGAGATCTATATGTTGTGCAAAAGCCTAGACACTTCTCAAAAGGAACAGAAAACACTTGTCGCCAAAAGCAGAATGCTTGAGGCAAAAGTGGAAGAGTTAGAGGCTGCTTGCACTGTAGATAGTTCTCTAAGAGATTTTATTAAATCTTTGGAACACAAGCTCGTCCTTAAGGAAGAAGTAGAAGCATGTCTTAGGGACAAACTAGCTGAGTTAGAAACTAAATGCGAAGCTTAGAAACTAGCTGCTAGTAAAGTGTATGTAGATAATGACATATTTAAGAAGATAACTGGAGTAGGTGTAGGACTTGATTATTCTAACCTTTCTAAGAAAGAAGGGAAGAGACCTATCGACACTAGTTCCAGTGACCTTAAAAATGAAATTCCTAGCATTTTTAAATCTTCTGTCAAACCCATCTACAAACACCTTGTTCCTAGAATAGAAGAAGAAGAGACTGAATTGATAGCTAGATATGAGATTGAGATGGAAGATCGCCAGAAAGCACAACCCATAACTCCTATCAAACAAGTTAAAATCAATTTTCCTAGAGATGAATCTAGACTAGGATTAGGAGCTAAGGCTGTTAAACAACAAGGGAAGAAAGGCATAAAAGAGGTTAAGGCTGAACGATTAAAGAAAGCATGTTATCACTGCAAATCTACTGAACATCTTTCTTATGCATGTAAAGCTATCTTAAATGTTCCTGCTGCACATGCCATGCCTGCCACACATACAATGAATAATCTGCATTCGAATCATGCACAGTGTGGTCAACTTAATTGTATGCCATGCACTTTTAACGTCATGCAAACTTTTGTGAATTTAATGAATGCATCTAGCCAGTCATGCTCAAATACTGCTGCTAGTTCAAACATCAAGAAAAAGCATGTGAGAGCCAAGACTGTCAGTCCTCCTAAAGTTAGGGGTGACAAACCTTCTCCTAGGACTGACAAACATGTCATGTCTGAGAAAGGAAAGGAGAAAGTCGAAAGCTCTAGTAATGTTAAGAAAAGTGCATCTCCTGTTGTTAAATCTGTTGATTATCGATCTTATCGAAAAGCCGGGCCCAATCAAAGTTGGGTTTCGAAGAATGTCTAACCAATCTGTCATTGCAGGGCGTTAAGCAGAATAGAAATAAAGTTATATGGGTGCTAGACAGTGGAGCATCGAGGCATATGACTGGAAACAAGTCCCTGCTTACAGAGTTGGTTATGAAAGCTGGCCCTTATGTCACCTTTGGAGATGACAGCATAGGTGTGACAAAGGGATATGGCAAACTGAAAACTGGCAATGTCATCATTGAAGATATTTCCTATGTTGAGGGATTAAAGCATAATTTGTTGAGTATCAGTCAATTCTGTGACAAAGGTTACGAAATAGTCTTCAACAAGAAAGGTGTATCAATCACTCACATCAAGGAAGGCTCACTGGCTTTGATAGGAGTTCGAAAGGCAGATCTTTTTGTTGCAGACATGGATTCAGCAAATCAGAATGAGGTCACCTGTTTCTACAGCAAAGCCTCGGATGATGAAAGCTGGTTATGGCACAAAAAGCTATCTCACTTAAACTTCAAAACGATGAATGCTCTCGCGAGGCGAGAATTGGTGAGAGATCTACCTCAAATGGAGTTTGCTCCGAAAGGACTCTGTGAAGCTTGTGAAATGGGAAAGTCGAAGCGAGCATCGCATAAAAGCAAAGAAATTTCTAGTATTACTGAGCCTCTGCAACTTCTTCATATGGATTTGTTCGGCCCAGTGAATGTCCTATCTTTGTCTAGGAAAAGATATGCATTGGTAATCGTGGATGACTTCTCCAAGTATACATGGGTATTGTTCGCAATGACGAAAGACGAAGTATCTTTCCTAATCATTGATCACATCACTCAAATTGAGAATGTTTCAACACTTACTGTGAAGACGATTAGATCAGACAATGGCACTGAATTCAAAAACGCAGTGCTAAATGACTTCTGTGTATCTAAAGGAATACGTCGTCAGTATTCAGCCCCGAGAACTCCACAACAAAATGGAGTAGTTGAAAGGAAGAATAGAACATTGGTTGATGCAGCAAGAACTTTGTTGTATGATTCGAAACTTCCTCTGTACTTCTGGGCAGAAGCAGTGAGTACCGTGTGTTACACTCAAAATCGATCCTTGATCATAAAAGATAAAGAAAAGACACCATGTGAGCTAATGAACGGCAGAAGACCAACAATCAAATACTTTCATGTCTTTGGAGCAAAATGCTATGTACTTATAGATGATGAAAATCTATGAAAGTTTGCAACAAAAGCTCGTGAAGGAATCTTTGTTGGTTACTCCACAGATGTGGTGGCAGCTTATAGGGTGTTCTTAGTGAATGATCGAAAAGTGACTGAAAGCTACAACGTCAGATTCGACGATACCAAACTCCCATCAATTTCAAGAGATTCTAGTGAACCTGAGTCCCTAAAATTTCAGAATCTGGACTTAGAAGAACTTGAAGATGAACCTGAGTTGGTTGTCCCATTAAATGTTCCAAGTGTACGTGAAGAACCTGAATCTAGTGAACAAGATAATTCTACAAGATCAGGAGAGACTTCTTCAGTACGAACCGACAACAACTCAGGGGAGTAAATAGCAGCTCAAGGACTACTGTTCAAGGCTCGAGTCGAGTTGACTCTAGTTCTGTAGGAGCTGGCACTAACTCAGGGGGAGTTAGTGAAAATAATCAAAGTAGTCAGCACCACAACTCAGAAAGTCAAGCTGAATCATCAAGACAATTTCCAAGAGAACGGGTATGGAATAGAAACCATCCGTTTGAATTAATTATTGGTGATCCAGATGCTGGTGTGTCTACTAGAAGATCCGCAAGAGCTGACCTGGCTAATATTTGCTTATATTCTGGGTTCTTATCCAAGCTTGAACCTAAAGAAATAGAAGAAGCTCTTGGTGATGCTGATTGGGTGATTGCAATGCAAGAGGAACTCAATCAGTTTGAAAGGCAGAAAGTTTGGAAACTAGTACCCCGACCAAAGAACAAATCAGTAATTGGAGCTAGGTGGGTATTCAGAAATAAAATGGATGAAAACGGACTTGTAACTCGAAACAAGGCTCGTTTGGTTGCAAAAGGTTATTCTCAGCGAGAAGGAATTGATTATGATGAGACCTATGCACCGGTTGTAAGACTTGAGGCAGTCAGGATATTCTTGGCATTTGCAGCACATAAGAACTTCAAGGTTTTTCAGATGGATGTGAAAAGTGCCTTCCTGAACGGAGAGTTAGAAGAAGAGGTGTATCTGGAACAGCCGCCTGGCTTCATTGATCCAGAACTTGTAGATTTTGTGTATCTTCTCTTCAAATCTGTCTATGGCCTCAGGCAATCCCCAAGATGTTGGTATGAAACCCTATCCGTATTCTTAATTGAAAGTGGTTTTACTAGGGGAGTAATTGACAAAACATTGTTCTATAAGAATGTGAAGAATGATTTAATACTTGTTCAAGTCTATGTGGACGATATTATCTTCGGGTCATCTAATGAGCGCTTGTGCGAGAAATTTGCTAAGCTAATGCAAGAGAAATACGAGATGAGCATGATGGGAGAGCTGTCCTTCTTCCTTGGATTACAGATCAGTCAGAGAAAAGATGGTATCTTTATCTGTCAATCCAAGTACGTCAGAGATTTACTCAAGAAGTACAATCTAGAAGATGCATCAGCAGCTAAGACTCCCATGGCAACAGCCACGAAGCTTGATGAAGACAAATCAGGTAAACCAGTTGACATCACAAGCTATCGAGGTATGATTGGCTCACTTCTCTATTTAACTGCAAGTAGACCCGATATAATGTTCGCAACTTGTTTATGTGCAAGATTCCAAGCGGATCCTAGAGAATCACATCTCATAGCCGTCAAAAGAATTTTTAGGTATCTCAAGGGCACACCAAATCTAGGGATTTGGTACCCAAGAGATACAGGTTTTAATCTAATTGGCTATACGGATTCAGACTATGCAGGTTGCAGGATTGATAGGAAAAGCACATCTGGTGCTTGTCAATTTCTTGGCAGAAGATTGGTGTCCTGGCAAAGTAAAAAGCAACATACAGTATCTACTTCTACTGCTGAAGCTGAGTACATTGCTGCTGGAAGCTGTGTAGCTCAAATACTATGGATGAGGAACCAATTGAAGGATTATGGCATGGAGCACAAGAAAATTCCAATTATGTGTGACAACACAAGTGCCATTGCCATAACCAACAATCCTGTAGATCACTCAAGAACCAAGCACATCGACATCAGGTATCATTTCATAAGAGAACATGTCGAGGAGGGGACTGTGGAGCTACATTTCGTGCCCACAATGCAACAAATTGCAGATATATTCACCAAACCCCTTGATGAAGTAACATTCAATAGATTGGTTGGTGAATTGGGAATGCTTAACACAAGTTAGTAAAGCATTCTATCTGTAAAATCCATGGTTATGTTTGTATATGCAAGCTATTTAATCATTATGTGCTTAGACTTTAAAATGCCTAATTAATGATTGTTATAGGTTGCATATAGTGTTATTTGACATGAATTCATTGTGTTTTAAGTGTATTTAATAGTACAAATCTTTGAATTTATGCTTGTTAGATTGCATGATCATAGGGGGAGTTAAATTCATAATATTCTAAATTTTGCATGATTTTTAGATGAATTTACCTGTGTTTTTCATGTAATTAGAGGCCTTAGAATTATCAAGGAATGTTTTAATTATGTCATATATTAAAATCCTTGAATTGATATTTATATTAATTTGGCAATATTAAGTGTTGAGTTTTTCAAAAAGAATTGTCAAATTATTCTAAGTATCTTCAAAATTTCGAGTTAGTCACTATCTCGAAACTTATCTTGAAATTCTAGTTGAATTTCGATTTGAGCTTCCAGAGTGAAGTTTTGAAAATTCTAAGTCTGGGAAGAATTTCGAGTTAGTCTCTATCTCGAAATTCATCTCGAAATTCGACTTAGGGTTCGAATTCGAGTTACCAGTATGCCTATTTCTTTCTTCAAAATATTCAAGATAAAGTCTATCTTACAGGGGATATTTTTGAAAAGATCTGAGAGAATAACTTCGAGTTAGTTAATAACTTCGAGTTAGTCTCTATCTCGAAACTCTACTCGAATTTCGACTTGATGTTCGAGATAGAGTTCTCAGCTGGTCAAAGGGATTTTTCGAGTTAACTCCTAACTCGAAACTTATCTCGAATTTCTACTTGAATTTCGAGATAGGTTTCCCTAGTACTGTTTGTGGTTTTTGCTGCTTAAGTGGTAATTGTTCGAATTAGCATGTGTTTTTCGAGTTAACATCTATCTCGAAGTTCATCTCGAAGTTCGACTTAATAAGTTCGAGATAGAGTTCGACTTAGGTCCTCCCTGTATGTACTTAGTATTTTCATTCTTTTTAACAGGGACACTTTTGTCATTTCACAATCATGCCTATATATACATCTCTAACTCGATTCATTCATTCACTTTTACCTAATTCAGTTTTACAACAGCCTCCACATACATACAGGCGATTTCGACTTACAAACCACTGTTCGTAATTTTTGTGATTAAACTCGTACAGATCACGAATTACTGCCCGATTTTTGACAGCCATTATCTGAGTGATTATATCTGTGTTTGTGTGTTTGTTCAACTGTTCATCATTCTTCTTATCCATCTATACACACGCACATACACACACGAATATACATATCAAGCTTTAGTAATTGGTTTGTAATTGATTGTCTCACTCACGATTTCACTGGTATTCGCCTGTAATGGTATCACGATTTACCCCATAGTTTAATTTCTCAGATTGCTTTTAGTATTCTCGATAAATTGAAAGGGATAAAACTGTGAATTTGTTAATTACTTGTTTATATCCCGTAGTTTGATTTCTTGAAGTGATTTTTGGTATTCACAAAAGAAATTAAAAGGGCTATAACTGATACTTCTTTAATTAATTGTTTTTTGAAAATTAAAATTAAATTTCACATTTTGTTAAGGAAAAACATTTTAATTAAAATGGCTCACCAATTTTCACTTGCTAAAAACAATTTTATAATATTTCTACGGAAATTGGTGATCAACTCCCGCGCTTTAAGTTTTGGATACGATTTCTCAATTTGTACTCCAAAGCTAGCCATGCTTTTACTGCTAAACCTACACTAGTACATGATGCTTTACAGCAATTATGGACTAGTGCGGTTACTTTTGGGAGCAAAACAACCCCTTATGGTTTCAGGTTTACCTTAGCGGGTCAGGAATATGAGGTGACTGAAGAAATTGTCAACAGGGTTCTGGAATTCCCAATAAAAGATGCTTATGATCCAGAACCTACAGCTGCAGAACGCCTCAGCTTCTTTGAAGAAATAGGATGTTATACTCCGACTGGCCGGATCACTGGAAACATCCAAAAACAATTCTTTCATGTGGAATGGAATTACTTTTTCGAGGCTATCACAAAATGTTTTCGGGCACGTGAAAAAGATTTTCATCAAATTCCAATTCCCATGCAAAACTTTGGGATTGCCCTAGCAAGAGAACTGGACATAAATTATGGACGCATAGTTCTCTCTGAGATAGTGGGTGTAATGGGATCTCCTGCAAGTAGAGACCTCAACACAACAGATGTTGTATGCTGGTTTCCTCGGTTCTTACAGATGCTGATTAATGAGTTAATACCGAAGGATGCTCTTGCTGTTAGACAGGGATTTGCCAGAAGCCCAACATCTGCACCACTAGGGATGGGCACTAAGTCACTTTCAACAATTGATAATCAGGATAAACATCAAGGTAAACCAATGTCAATTCCTGAAAACATTCAACTGTGGCTTAGATATGATGCAGGAGTTACCACTTTGGCGGAATTGATAAGTGGATTTATATCCACTTGGAACATTCTAAATCGGCTTAAATTGATTGTCTTGGACTCAAGTTTCTGGTAGTTTTGATGTGTTTTGCTTAGTTGTGCAGATTTACGAGAAGGTTGACTAAGGTGGATGCTTCTATTATTTTTTTTGGAATTAACTGATTAAAATTCGGATTTTTAAGAAGGGTTGCGCAGTCTACACTGTTTGGGCCATATCTTGAGTTCTATAAGTCTGTTTTCAGCCCGTAAGCAGTCCACGCGAAGATAACGAGATTCTCTATCATTCTAAGGTGGTCCAGAGGTCCAATTACGTTTGGAACGTTCCAGAAAAATTGAAGAAAAGTCAGCCACGAAATTTCCTTAAAAACAGAACCAGTTTAGGAAACGTCTTTTGCAGAAATTCTGTTTTAACTCTATTTTGGGTATTTTCTTGCTGGGCAAGACTTTTAGAGCCTATTTAAACACATCCTACCATTGTAATAGGGATATACACATTATCATAGTTTTATTATTGTAACCAGCTTAGATCTGCAAGGGAGAAAAGGAGAGAAGGGTTCAACGCTCGTGACAAGCAACGGATCTAGATCTACTTCATCCTTTGTTCTAGATTTGTTTTTCTCAAACTCTTGTTTATTAATATAATTACTTCTTTTATTCATATCTTGTTATTTACCATGTTTTCATCAAATCCCATGGTGACGAAAGGTTTAATTATGAACTAATCGTTGTCATGGGATCCTAGTGGATTTATCTATGTAGCTTAGTAGTTTGCATGCCTTAAAGATTTATGTGTGGTGAATACTTGATATCCTTGTATGGTTAATCTTAATGCTTTTGGATGCGTAGCTAACATCTAAATTGAATTGTTAATCTCTTGCTAAACGAGAGTGGATCTTGAGATTTAGAACTTGCCATGCTAGCATAGGATAGGTTGGTGTTTTGACATCATGATTTGTGGCATCAATAGAGATATTATGCTACCCTATGTGATCTAAGTGGATAACTTGTGCTTCAACCTTTATGTTTTCAAATTCTATAGAGATATAGGGGCTAAACATAATAGGTGCCTATTCATCTTCTATCTCTTTTGTGGATGTATGTGTAGATTGGTACTAGTATACCGAGAGGTAACTTTTACTCTTTTCGTGTTATCCGATCAGATATCAAACCCATCGCATGTTTTAATTAAAGGCTGCAACTCTAAGTGAAGTAGATGATGAAACTAGGGTTCCATGTTTTTATTCTCATAAGTAACTCGATTTCTATTCTTATCAGTTAATTTAATTCTTAGTTTTGTAATTCGCATCTTAGTATAATTTAGATAATCAACAACAATTTGTTACTTTTCTTAGCAGTGAATTAAAACCATACATTGTTGCATAGGCATATTTATAGAATTGAACACCATTCTAGATCTCTGTGGGAACGAACTTGATTTAATCATATATTACTTGTGACTACGTGCGCTTGCGTGAATTTAGCATAACAGGAATCATCGCGAGTTTCATCATATGCTCAGAATCCGTCTGCTCATGCTGAGGCATTTGAAGGGATTCCTGATGAGCAGAGCGATGACGAACAAGGTAATGAATCAGGTAATCTCTCTTTGCATACTACTCATTCATCTTCATATGTATCTGATTCCGGAACCCAAGAGACTGCTAGCCCGCAGGATCTATCCCAGGGTGAGAGCCATATTTCTGAGTCTGTCATACATTCTTATTCTCGTTCACCCCTGTCACCGGAATCCAGACAGCCAGCACATGTAAATGTAGGATATGATGAGGAGAGTGACCCCGAAGAGCAGCCTCTTACTCGAAAGAAAGCCAAATTTTCTCATGCTGCTACTTCTAAACCTCAGTCAAACCCTAGTGTGTCACACGCAACCACTCCACCTCACGAGAGTGGTTCTCCCCTTGAACAATCTGCACATAGGGATTTTGGTGAGGATGATGTACCTTTTGAAGATACTGTTGCTTCAAAAGGACATGAAGTTTTAAGAGCTTCAGCCGTACCTTCACCGGTACGTACTGATGCTGCAAAGAGGATCGGTTCTGATGTAGTACAAGAACACTTTGCAACCTCTCAGCCTGAGATTCCAACTCAGGAACCAACAGCAATTGATCCCATAACTGCAAATTATATTGCTTATCCAGTTTCTGCAGGTACTGCTTCATATTTTGGATCACTTATTGAAGACATACACGAGCGTGAGACAGGGAGTGTGTGTGAGAGGTTAGGGAGAGAGGGACCTTCATTTTTAAGGCCCGAAACCGAGCGCCAAATACTAACAGAACGAGTATTAGAGCGAGGACACCTAAACCAAACACCGTCCCTTAACATTGAAAATCTTGATACACGTATGACTTCTATGGAAAATCAGATGAAGCAGTTTGGGCAGACGATGGGGCAGTTAAGGATGAACATTGGAAACAATCAAAGGGCTCTTGATGACTACGCAGCACGAATGGCAAGTCAAGCTACAGCGTTTAATGTTTTGACAAACAAGGTAAATGACTTGGGCCATGCTGGTGATGTCTTAGGAAACACTCTGAATGAAAGGATGGGAGCAATGGAGACTACAATGGATACACTGGCTGTGGAGATCAGTAGAGTGATGTTCGCAATCAGAAGTTTTGTGCCCCCTGAGTGTTTCGAGCCGCAACAACCTCCCCCCGATGCTGGTGCAGGTGGTGCTAGTGGAGCAGGAGTCTATGGTTCTGGTTTTGAAGGTTCTTATGCAGCTGGTGGATCTGGAGACCAAGATGGAGTTCAGGATAACTCACCTAAGGGGGAGAGTGGAAAAGAGACGAGACAGCAAGCAGTTCATATCGAAGAAATTGAAGAACATGCTGATCTTGTCAAGGAAATAGAAATTGAGCCGTCTATTGATGAAGAGGCTCTGAGGAGGAGAAAGGGTAAGGCAATAGCAATTGAGCAAGATGAGCCATTCGTTGACCTGAGTCATCAAGAAAAAGTACAGGTGGTACTTGATTCAGATTCTGATATGGAAGACGTACCTTTAGCACATGCAATAAAAAGATCTTTGAAGGAACAAGGTGGAGGTGCTGGGATGTCTTTCGGAATGCCTGAAGAAATTATTGTTGATGAGGAAACCCTTAAGTCTCAACAGTTAGCCTTGGAACAAGCTGAGTTCTTTAAAATGAAGGCAATGCAAGAACGTGCTGTGTTTCTAGAAAAGAAAGTGGAGCTACAAGGGAAGCAGTACGATCATGAGCTTGCAAGGCTAGCTGATCCTCAAGTTGATCTGGACAAGAGAAGGTTAGGGCAGAAGTGGGATGAAGCAAGGAAGATAATGATGGGACCCTGTGCGAAAGGAGTTCATAACAAGGAGGCAGATGATCTGTTCTATAACCTAAATTTGCAGAATCCAATGACTGCGGACTACATGAGTGCATTAAAGAGATTAATCTCTAAAGTCAGGGTTGGATACAATGCAACGCTTAAGGAGTGGCAGGTTATATTGTATTTGACAGAAGGAGTCCCAATGTCTTTCCTATATGTGGATGACCAATTCATGACGAGAAGATCTGCGTCAGAGTTGTTCTTGCTAGCAACAAAAATTCAATACTCTCAATCTGAGAAGCTAAGCATTCTGTATAGAGATCAGTTAATGCAGCTAGCAGAGGACAAGGGTCCAGAATTCTCAGCATATCCTAATGTTGTCCGGATGGTAGTTGACAGTAAATTGAAGAGGGTTAGCATGAAGGAAAAGGACTTAATGGAACTTTCAGTGGAATCTCTTAAGGCCGTCTGTAGACAAATGATGAGCAAGGGATTCGCTTCTGAGCTTAAAGATAAATCAGTGAAGATCATTGAAAGTGTCATATTCAAGAAGAGCAATGAGGTGTGGAAGTGTGATATCATTGCTCCAAACCCTCTTGATAACGTGAAGATTGAGCCGAAGCTGATAGAAAAGAAATGGAATATTCTTCAAGCTATGAAGAATGTAGATGAAGCTCTGAATCTTCCTTCTGGAGAACTGGAACAAGGAGAGATAAGGGAGTCAGTTGGTGTTCCAGGAAGAGATAGTGTATACTGGATACACTCTTTTGTTGATGATACAGCTGATGCCTTAGTATTCATAGATGCAGACCAGAATAAAACACTCTTGCATATGAGTAGAAAATGGCTGCTGCAGACTCAAGATGCTGCATTTCTGGAGAAAGTGTTATATGTGTTCAAATGGGACGAAGTGGAAGATAAGCATGTGGAAGAAAAGCAGAGACTCATGAGTTACCTGTCTGAAGTAGTAGTGGAAAAGAAGCGAATGGAGCAAGATGCGGCTAGTGTCCACAATACTAACCGTGTCAAGGGCTATCCCAAAATGATCTATTGTCAGTTTAAAGCTGATAAAGCTCATTGGAAACCTAAGCTTATAATGAAGAACTTTGAGGACATTCCAAAGATCAGGACTACTCAGGAGGTGGACAAACTCAGAAGGCTTTTCAAACATCCTTACCCAGAGCCCAAGAATCCTCTAGAAATGGAAGCTGTAAGTCTGTTGAATGCTAGGTGGACGCAGCTTCGTGATCCAGTATATAAGAAAGAACAGCAGCAGAAGGAAAAGCGCAAAAGGCAGAAAGAAGAGAAAGACCAAGCTGCTGAAGCTAGGAAGAGGAAACGGAATTAGGGTTAAAGGTCAGAGTGGTGTGAACTTGAAGTTGGAAAAACTTCATGTCTTTCGGTTGCTTTAACTCACTTGAGGAAAATTCACCTTAGAGTGAATCCAATAAGGTGATATAAGTTTGACTAAAAGATATGAAATAATCCAGGTGATAGGAATCATTCAAATGATCTTTAATTCGAGGTTCGAATTCTGTTTCTAGTTTAAGTTCTTTGTATTGTTTTCAAGTACTTTTCAATTGTATATTTTTTAAGACTGTAATGTTAATTATCTTTTCTCGTCTCATTGTTTAGTTGAGTTATCCTTCATTAATTTGAATGTCATTGTTAGACAATCAAATAGGGGGAGATTGAAAGGCAGAGTGTGTAAACTTGTAACACTATAACTAATGTAACTCAATTAAAGGAAAAGATACTTAACCAGAAGACAATCAAGAACAAGAAGTCACAAGAAATCAACACTAAATGAAGACAAGGTAATTGATACAATTGAACATGTTAACTATGATCAAGCCAAGAAGAAATCATTGAGAGAAGTTCAAGTCAAAGTTGTTCATGCCTCAGTGATTTGAGAAATCGAGAATCAAGATCATAACTATCAGTATCAACAAGACCAATTGATTTCAAGTGAACAATAAGGAAAGCGAATATTGGAAAGCCACGTTACTAAGTGAATATGGTAATTTATTCAAGAAGCAGAAACACTATCAAGACTAGTCACTTATGAACCAGACCAGTGCATCAAGTGTCAGGACATTGATAGCAAGTTTATGTCAGTAATAAAGATTCATGTTCAAGAACTTGCTGAAGAATAAAGAAGACATGAAGATATCACAAGTTCAAGATGTGCATTGAAGTTTCAAGTTGAAGACCATAATATTTTCTAAGTACTAAATATTCTAGATGACTAAGTAGAAATTCTCAAGTAGAAGTTCTACTTAGAAATTCGAGATGGCTAAGTAGAAATTCTCAAGTAGAAGTTCTACTTAGAGTGCAGCTTCAACACGACACATGGCATCTTCTGATTGGCAGATTTCCAAGCTTTCAAGATAAGACAAGATTTATGTGGACATCATTGGGCCACGTACATCTTAGTCTTTGAAGACTACAGGACATAGATTACATGTAGTATAAATAGAAGTACTTGTGTAATGTTTTAAGTTAGTTAGCAATATTTGAGGAAAACACAAGAAAAAAAGAGAGTGTGCATTCACAGAGCTTAGTATCATTCACTTCTCTCTGAACTTCTGTTATACTTTGTAATGAATGTTGTAGCAACCATTTCAAGTTATATATAAGAAATATATTCCTTGAATCTGCGTGTTCATTTATTGCATCGTATTTATTGCTTCTCATATTCGAAAAGTTGTATTCACCCCCCCTCTATAACACATTTGGACCTAACATAACTCACGCTAAAATAACACAACGTGAATCATCTTCGTTGTAGACTAGGCGTTTAACACTTCTCAACTCTTAGAAACTTTCTTCACACTTCGCTGTCCATTCAAAAACTTTTTTTTTTTCTGTCAGCACAATCAACTTCTTGCTAACTTCATTCATAATCATGTTGAATTTCCAACTTCCGAGTGATTTATAGAAAACTGTCTTGTTACTCTCATCATATGTTTCATTGAGGTTGATATGATCCAATCTCTGGCAACAGTCCCATCTTTCCAAGCTCATGGCACATAACTTTAACTTCTGACTTTGTCACTTGTTACCACACCATTCTTTCTTATTACAGCCACAACTCTATGTTATTATCTCTCCAAAATCTCCCTAGGCTTCTCTCTCGAAATCTTATCTTCTGACCATGGGCCTTGTTCATCTATGATAATTTTCATTCTGTGGTCAACTACTTTGTCCTCACTCTTCCAGCTCCAAATCTCCCAAATTCTATATTTTTTTTTACTGCATCACACGTCCTCCATTAAAACGCTTCAGAGAGCTTTTCTAGCTCACTATCTTCCTCTTATTATCATTCTGTTCCATCTTGGTCAACTCTATCCTACTCTTAACAGTCATGACTCTTTAAACTGGGCTCACACAAGTTATTAACTCCACACAATCATCTTACTCCTTATTCAAATTTCACTTCCTTCAGATAGTTATTACAAACAAATCCATCCTGCTTAACTCTACTTTACTCAAGTTATTCTTCTTCGGTTCTAAATCTTATCTCCAACAACGGGTTTCAGAATATTCAAAAACTTATAATATTCCATTTACTACCTCTGATATTAAACAAGTGTCCAAAACAATCTTTCATTAACACTAAATATCACCTACCAACATCTTCATCATCATTCTCTTTTCAATCTTTAATAAATCCCCAATCTTGTGCCCTTGATACATGATCCTTTCTCGTATTAATCTCGATTCTTGTACATGTGTTCTCAATCCAATAATTAGTCCGATTTTATACTCAATCTCTATTTTAACATCAACTTCTCAATCTTGCTTGATCAATTCTTCGTCACGTAATCGCAGTTTTGTCCACTTAGGATGGCGTCGCATCTATCTTCGCGGCTCTTCATCACTAGTAATCCAAAATAATCAAGGTTTCTGACAAAAGAAGTCAATAGAATAAATAGGTATCGGGTATGAATGTACACTGAATTTTGTCTGATAAAACTTTTTGTGAAATGATTTAACGGAGAGATCAATATGATCATTGAACTATTATCAGGTTGTATTTGTCACTTAGGTCAACCACCCTAGTACATAAAGATGGCCAGTCTTTAGTACTTTCATGACAAACACAATCAGTGGCGTCCCACCAGACTTTTATCACAAAGATAAAATGTCCCTGAATCCCCTATACATATAGGTTGTTCGTCACAGTTTAAATAAAGAAGATCAAATGTTCAGGGAAAAATGAAAAGATTTCAAGAGTCTCAAAATTTTCAGGTAAAGAGTTGGATCAAGTGTCCTTTAAAAATAGAAATATTTCTGAAAGAATAGGATTGACTTCAAGTGAATCTGATATACGAACTCATATTCAATGGAAGTATAGTCAATGAAACAAACGTTCAAGAAATTCATAATTATTCATAATCTCACTCTTGTCGGCTAAGCATTAATATACCTAGCTGCCAAAACCGGCCTGACAATACTGAGTTGAATAATTAAGAAAATCTCAACTCATTCTCGATTTTAACAGTCACTGCGTAACAAATGCTTCAGCGACAATAAAAACCATGAATTCGGTTACAACAATTCAGAGCAAAAACAAGAATCAATTCAACTATCCAAATATGGAATCAATTAAGAATTCAACCGAGATCAATGGCTAATAGCGTGCGGCTATGCCCTCACTTCCAACTTATACCAACAATCACTTCCCATATCTTGTTTCTATTTTTCTCGCATTCTCGTCCTAACGTTTACATCGTAGCTGGAGTCATAGAAAAGTTCTAAAAGGTACGTGAAAGTCTCGAGATAATGTCTTTCAAACTGGTAACTCCGACTGCTCACTTAGCTCATGTGGCTCTGGATTATCCGTCTCGCTCGTCCACTAGTCTTCAAACGAATCGAACTCCTACTCGCGCGATATGGCGAAGGTTCGTACAACGTCGCAACACTCGTCTGGATATCCTAAGGCGAACCTTATCCTAAATTGTTCTATCTAACGTCCGTCTCACATACGTATACCCACCCATCCTAACTGTTTCAGTGACCATAACCTGTAGCTCTGATACCAACCTGTAACGCCCCGACTTCCCAATACTGAAAATATACTTTTATAATAAAATAGACTTTGATACTGGGGAATTTTAGAAATTTTCAGCATGAAATATTCGTAAATCGGACTATCCACCTGTATTTCAACCCAAACCAAATTCCAATTCACAACCACAAATAAAACTTAATACACCAACGATTCCTCACCGAGGATCGAGTCCAGGTTATGGTATGAAACAAAAATCTATACTATGCAAAATATTACAACTTCTATTTCAGCTCTAAATACAAATCACTATACTGTTTAATCTGTAGTTTAATCCAAAACCGTGCTCGCCCGCATTAGCTCTGAAATCTAATCCGAAAATGGGATCCTCCTCGCTCTCATTCGCATTTGAAAATATAAATAGCTCATCCTTAAACCTAACTGCAAAGGGTTAGGTAAAACAAAGAAAGAGTGAGCCAAAGAACGCTCAGCAAGTGCAAATAGTGATAGCAATATCAACAACAATTATAAGTTCTGAAAATCAGGAAGAATTATCATATGCTTCGAAAAATATCAACTAAATCAAATATCTTTATTATCACGAGGAACCAACATTGCTTCACTGGAATGGGGTGTATCACAATAATAACTGATAAAAGTTCTGATAGCAAGATCTAATTGAAATAAGCTTCAAGAGAATTGGGTATCAAAATAACCCAATCTCAATGTATAGATTAGAATTGGATTTTTATTTATTTTAAAAAAAAAACATTTGGAATTAGGCGGCTGATCAGGCTCGCACTAACCCCGGACAATGCACACAGCAAAGTCCCTCTAAGTGGATCCACGACACACATTTGCCTCAACATCTGACCATTACTGGTCTCCCCGAAGGGACATCCGTTGACCATAATATGGTCTCCCCGAAGGGACATCAAAAAAAAAACAACATTCCAATTCTAACCCAACTGCACTAGGGGTCGGAACAATCGACAACCCTTAACACATCAATCAACTGGAAACTCACGTTCCAAAGAAATAATTCACGATCCAAGAATTAATAATGAATTCAAGATCAACAGGTGTCGACAAGTTCGACACGATAAATGGGGTAATAAATAAAGAACGATAATCTCAAAAGTATCGACAAGTTTGATACATTAACCAGAGGTAAATGAATAAATAATATCAACAACAGATCTCGACAAGTTCAATAGAATAATATGGATGACATAGATCACATCTTCATGATAATTAAAGAAAATTTCACTTGATCAAGAAGCGAAGGGATTATTTGCAATTTAATCAACAATAAATGAGACTACAAGACAACGATTATCATTAAGTGCTAAACCTCTAATTAAATTTCCAACACATGGAAAGGTTCGAATCAATATAAGCGAGTAAAACAGCGTAAACGTCTACTTGTAAAAATAATTACCGGATGATCAGTTTCAAATTAGTTTGAAGAAAACATTCCTCGAAAGAATATTTATTGAGGAAAAATCATAAATCATCTTCAGGAATTATATTAAAAGATTTTTATAAAGTCTTAAATTCTTGGATTCCCCCTGTTTTTAAAATATCACTTAATTTCTATTGAGGAATATAAAATAGTACTCGACTGACGAATCCGGTCAAATACCATGTATTAGAATATTAAAAAAAATGAGGAATTTTTATAAATAATAATTTTTAAAAGAGCCAACACCTGAATGATAGGTATTGAGGAAACCGATAAAATAACAAGTATTGGAATATTAATAAAGATAAGAATATTTATTTAAAATAATTTTAAAAGAATCAACAATTTTAAGATAATTTGAAAATACTTATTTAGGGAAAATGTCACTTGAAACAAAAGTAAGGGTATAGACCCTAGCAAAGCCATTTGGAAGAAAAACCTCACGAATGGTAGAAATAGGTTCACATCATCCCAAAATAAATACGAAGGATATACATGCTTGCAAGAAGGGTTTCGAAAGAACATATAAATAAAACAGGAGGGTTCACATCACTTGAACGATAAGTGAGGGATAGTAAACTTGCCTCAATACACAGAGTTACCATTTCCAATACTTTAACTCTTTATCACTTTGCATTCGTCTCTACTTCTTATTCACTGGCCTTACTTGGTCGTACCTTCGCATCTTCTTCATCACTTGTCAATCTCGATAATTATCTCCTTCCTCTACATTCCATCTACACGTGCTTTGGCTTTTAGCTGGCATCCTATTCATACCTATATACATGTAAAGTACTACTTTAGTACTCTTACAACCTTAATCGTTTATCTCTATTCTACTCAAACGCGTCCTATAACGCTTTACAATTTATCACATAATCACTTAGTATGTTTTAATATCTTACACTTATTTTACATAACACACCTATATCCTTTACACATCTGAAATCTTTATCAAATACTCTCGAAATAATAAAATAATTCTAATAAAATTTGGACCCTCCTTTGAAATATGACTTAACCTGTCATAATACAACTTACCAACCCAGAAATCAAACAACCAAAATCAAATTCCAATTCCAAATTATACTTACAACTTACGGTTTACAATTCACTACTCCATTGTAACCTCGAAATACAACATTAAATTCTTAACACATAAACATCAATTATTTGTACATATAAACTCCATTATTTGCTGAACATGTACTTATACGCATAGCCTTTAACATCACCACCTCAAGATTAAAATACTTTCTCCCTTCCTCTTACACTTTCTTCACTTCACATTTTGTTTCCAACATTTACCTCATAATTATCTACACATCATAACATCATTTCTTATAAAATTAGCATAACACCGGGAGTTCATCAACTCCGATAACCAAATCAAGACAAACCACAACCACCACTCACTTGAAACTTTACAGAAATCTGCAGTGGACTAGAGGTAAACTACCAATTACAATCACCATATTAATCACTAGACCCATCGATCATATTACTACATCAACACACACCAAAGCTTTAACTTAACCACAATTTGAACAAAACTCAATTATAATTAAACCAGAAACTTACAACAATAATCAAATAGTTATTCAACCACATAAAACCCGGGAATAGAGATTACAAGCCTTGCCTCCCCGTGACCACACCATCAGTACCCAGAATGAACCGAGCTCCGAAACAGGGAAACACACACACTCGGCAAGACACCACCAGCAACTCATATCAGCAACACAGCAGTTTACCCACCTGATTTACTCAAGTTAATCACTTAACTAAGCCCCCAAATCGTGACACACAAAATCGAACTCACACAACTTGTACAACTCATACACACACGACACAGCCATCATTTTACAATACACCCACACATACATCACTCCACCACACACCACTAATACGCAGCACCCACGAACAGATATATACAAGCATCAGCACACCCACACGCAGCTACAACGAACCCACATCAACTAAGCATACACCCCAGCTTGACTAATACACTTGCATCAACCCATTCAATCAACCTCTTAACATCAACAACCCATTCGTCCACACAAGTATACACGCACACGAATCACTACATACCCACACGTACGCCTCCGATTTACGCACATAAACACACACGAAGCGCCCAACAACACAGCAATACACTGGCAGGACAAACAGAGGAAAAGGAGAGGATTAATCGTAACAAGAGTCACCCAAAAGCAGGCCACAATCACACACTAACACAGCCTCCCCTTTCTTTTTCGAATAACACCAACCACCAACTATACAAAGCCACCACTCTCAATACCAACAATCCTCCTTAACCATACCAGCAATACATATACGCAGCACATACATATGGAGGCTACTGCCACACACACACACATATCGTATTGATACCTTCACCATCAACTCGACCCACACCATAATTTCGACCCAGCCACTGCACATACCGGAGCAATACACACCCACATCTGCAATTGAATTCACAACCAGCAAAATCCCTCAATTCGCCACATTACTTCGACACACACAAGCACGCAGGCAGCCACAAAACACACACGCAGTTGAACACACATATACACGCAATATAAACACGCACGTACACTACAAATAATCACACATACACACAGTCAAACAGGGGAGAGGGAGAAAGAGACGAGAGGGAGATTTGAGAAGGAGATTGGGGGATTTTAGAGAGAAATATTGAGAGAATTCTAGAAAAAGAGACACTCGAGAGTGCTGAAGAAAAAGAGAGATTAGAAAATAAACATAACTCCTAGAACAATCCAGAGAAAGCTCGGTTTGTGATTAAAACAGCAGGGCCAAGATATACTTTCACAACAATTTTCTGATTAAAACCAATTAAATAAACTTTGCAAAATAGAAAATAAATGGGAAATAATTAAGAAAAATCACAATATCATTTTTAAAAGGTAGAGAATGAAATTAGCTCTCTCCCCATATTTTTAAAATATTTTTAGGATAAAAAATGAATTTAATATGAGTTTTACAAGTTTTGATCCTTTAAATACAATAAAACTCTTAAAATCATTTTAAAAATATTTAAACACCCAAAATAATTCTCCCAATAATTTTAAAAACTAAATAATATCATAAAGATAATAACACAAAAGATTTTGTGATTTTTATCAACTCCAATGATTTTATAGAAATCTCAGAAGATAAATAAGGCATGATTTAAATACATTTAAATCATCAAAAATACAAATAAAAATCCACAGGCTTACACGGCGCACATAAATCATCATATGAGCATACGAACACAATATCACATATATTGACCTTTCTCAAAAATATTCATATCATATAATTCCCATTTAATAGAATTTTTTCTTTTTTTTTCTAGGTCGTTATAACCATCTCTGGTCGCCACCACCACCAAATCACCGAAAATTCAAAGCAAATCACCAAAAAAATCAATACAAATCACCAATATTTCATATCACAGTCACCACCAATAGCTACAGAATGACCAAACTAAAATTTTGATCCAGAATTTAAAGGCAAATCACTAATTTTACACCCAAATCACCAAAAATTCTGGGCACAAAATCATTAAAAAAAAATCAGATTTAAGTTCGTAATAGTATCAAATTCACCAGATCTGAGTCATCGTCACCATTTCCCTAGCCTATACAGCCTAGTCAAAACATTTAAGCCATAGAGGAAGGGTATTTCAATATCGAGCTTTTAAAATGATAAAGTTTAATATTACAAGGAGAGAGAGAAAGAGAGAGAAGAGAGAGAGGTAGAGAATTGGTCGGAGATGGAAGAGAGAGAGATGAGGACAGACATAGAGAGATAGAGAGAGATATGGGAAATGAAGACGGTGCCCTTGCGGGGCCAGACGTCGAAAAGGAAGAGGAGGTGGTGCTGTTCGCCTGAGAAGATAACCGGTGGCGGTGGCGATGGCGGTGGGGATGGAGGTGGAGGTGGCGGTGGCGGTGGCGGTTGGGGGGTGGGGGGGTCGGGGGAAATTAACAGGGTGGGTATGGGTATTAATATAATTAGATTAGATTTGTGTGGTCCAGATTAAGTAATATAGTACAAAATGGAAAGCTCTCAGTTCTCATAATAAGGGGGTCTCATTTGAGCACTTGCCCATATATATATATATATACTTTATATATAAAGTATTCATGTAAATATATAATTTCTTTCATAATAAAATATTCTTTTAATAATTTTAAATGTTATAAAAATAGTATTATGAATCGTTTTATCAAAAAATCATTTTCTTCGATATATACTTGCTGAGCTTCATAGCTCATTCATGTTATATTAACTAGCTTATATCCCGTGCAACGCACGGTTCTATTTTTAATATTTATAATTATATTAATTTTTTTAATATTTATGTGTTATTAATTTACATATCAGATTGTTATTTAAAAATTGATATACATCAGATTTTACACGTTCAATTCAATATTTATGCTCTATCTGAAATTCTTAAAATTTGATTTGCATGATTTTACAGCCCACTCGAAATTAACAAAATAATCTTTAATTTAGTGATGATTTAACAATTATTTTCCAATTAAAATTACGCAAAAACAAAAGAGAGAAGAAATTGATAATTTTCACGTTAAAAATTTTATTCGATTTATAAAATCTATTATATTTCGTTTTGATTATCAAAATACCCTTCTCATTATTTGAAGATAGTTTTACTAACAACCATATACGGTTTTAATAATAAGTATAAGAATGATTTTGTTTAAAACTTTGATAGTTGGTAGTCTGGTTTTCAATACGACAAAATAAATAATAACCGTTAGATTATAAAATATAGAGATGAAAAACGTTGGATCTAGCATAAAACATTTTTATTTAACATGTAAACTAAAAAGTATATTTACATTGAAATACGAAAAAGAGTATGTTAATGATTTAATTATATATAATTTGGTTTCCTACATGGAATAGGATTATAAATGTAGGTTTTCTACACTTAATAGGATTAATGTAAAAATTCGTAATTATATTTTCTCTTGAGATTTTGATTGTTTCCATTTTGATAATAATTGTTAAATCATCAATAAATTAAAGATAATTTTATGAGTTTCGCGTGGGCTATAAAATCATCAAAATCTGATATCTAGATCTCGATATAGAGCCCAAACGTAAGGGTACTATTGTAAATAGATCTTTTTTTATATAAAATACAGATCATAGAACATATATCAAACAATTATAAATTTCATTACTTTGAAAGAATATAATTCATAACACATAAGTTATGTTAGAATTAAGAATAAAATAATTCAAGTTGAACGACAATTATTCGACTGAGTTTAACAACCCATATGATGGGGTATTGATGATGAAGATTACCGAAAGATAATAGTTAAAATAGATGGCCTAAAGTGCGCCTGGAAATACGGACGGATCCATTTCGTGTTTACAAAGATTACCGAAATGTAATAATAAACAGATGATCATAATTGCATCTGGAAATGATAAGGTTATGAGACCTATTAAGGTCGCTTAGTCAAACAAAATTTTCTTCATGTTTATGTTTTACAAGTTCTCTCTTTTAAATTGTCACTTTGTGATCTGTCAATATTTTCTATCTTGATATTTTGTATGCTGATAAGGCTTATGAATTGTTTTATCGAAAAATCATTTTTTGTGATATATACTTGTTGAGTTTCATAGCTCATTCATGTTATTAGCTACCTTATAACCCGTGCAACGCACGGTTGTATTTTTAATATTTATAATTTTATTAATTTTTTAATATTTATATGTTATTAATTTACAAATCAAATTGTTGTTAAAAAATTGATATATATAAGATTTTACACGTCCAATTCAATATTTATACTCTATCTTAAATTCTTAAAATTTGATTTGCATGATTTTACAGCCCACTCGAAATTAACAAAATAATCTTTAATTTAGTGATGACTTAACAATTATTTTCCAATTAAAACTACGCAAAAACAAAAGGGAGAAGAAATTGATGATTTTCACGTTAAAAATTCTATCGATTTATAAAATCTACTTTTATTTCGTTTTGATTATCAAAATACCCTTCTCATTATTTGAAGATAGTTCTACTAACAACCATATATTGTTTTAATAATAAGTGTAAAAATGATTTTGTCCAAAATTTTGATAGTTGGTAGTCTGGTTTTCAATACAACAAAATAAATAATAACCGTTAGATTATAAAATAAATAGATGAAAAACGTTGAATCTAGCATAAAACATATTTTTTTAACATGTAAACTAAAAAGTGTATTTATATTGAAATACGAAAAAGAGTATGTTAATGATTTAAATTATACTAGCTTAAAACCCGTGCGATGCACGGATTTTTTTTATTGTAATATTATATGAATTTTTAATTTATTTAAATTAATTTTTAAAAACATGAATTTCGGAGGCTTACATTTTTATATGAGATAATTTAATAATAATTATATAAATGTTATCTGTGATATTTCTAGAATTTGAGGGATTTTAGTTAGAAAATATAAAAAAGATGATAGGTTTTAATTGAAAAAGGTAATCGGTTAATTATTGGTAATTATAAAATTATTATTTTATTTTATTAAATAGAATGCCCGTGATATGATTAGAAAAAGATAGTATTTAGCTAGAGAAGATTAAAAAGGCAACATGTTCTAGGTGAAAATTGATTAGTTTATAGTAATTATAATTTAATTATCTTATTTTACTAAATATAATTTCATATAATATTTTTAAAAAAGGAGAAATTAATATTGTCGTGATATTTCTATTAAAAGAAGGATTTTAGTTAGAAAATATAGAAAAGATGATATGTTTTAGCTGAAAAAGGTAATCGTTTAATTATTAATATTAAAATATTATTAGTATATTTTATTAAATAGAACCGCCCTTGACATAATTGGGAAAACAAGAGATTTTAGTTAGAGAAAATAGAAAGGTAACGTGAAAAATTAAAAAGATGACATGATTTATGTGAAAAAAGTAATTGATTAGCTGATACAATTATAATTTAATTATGTCATTTTACTAAATAAATTGCTCATAGTTTTTAGAAAATGAGAAATTGGTGTTGCCCGTGATATTTTTAGAAAAAAGGAAATTTAATTAGAAAAATAGAAAAGATGATACGTTTTAGCTGAAAAGGTAATCGATTAATTATTAGTATTATAATATTATTATTTTATGTTTATATAAGATAATTTGATAATAATTATATTAAATGTTATCCGTGATATTTCTAGAAACGGAGGGATTTTAGTTAGAAAATATAGAAAAGATGATAGTTTTTAGTTGAAAAAGGTAATCAGTTAATTATTGGTAATTATAAAATTATTGTTTTATTTTATTAAATAGAATGCCCGTGATATGATCAGAAAAAGATAGGATTTAGTTAGAGAAAATTAAAAAGGAAACATGTTCTAGGTGAAAAAGGTAATTGATTAGTTTATAGTAATTATAATTTAATTATCTTATTTTACTAAATATAATTCACGTAATATTTTTAGAAAAGGAAAAATTAATATTGTCGTGATATTTCTATTAAAAGAAGGATTTTAGTTAGAAAATATAGAAAAGATGATACATTTTATCTGAAAAAGGTAATCGGTTAATTATTAATATTAAAATATTATTAGTTTATTTTATTAAATAGAGCCGCCCTTGATATAATTGGAAAAATAGATATTTCAGTTAGAGAAAATAGAAAGCTAACGTGAAAATTGAAAAGATGACATGATTTATGTGAAAAAGTTAATTGATTAGCTTGTATAATTATAATTTAATTATGTCATTTTACTAAATAAATGGTTCATAGTTTTTAGAAAATGAGAAATTAGTGTTGCCCGTGATATTTTTAGAGAAAGAAAAAAGCAATTTAATTAGAAAAAAAGAAAAATGATACGTTTTAGCTGAAAAGATAATCGATTAATTATTAGTATTAAAATATTTTTTTTTAATTTTATAAATAGAAACATCTGTGATATAATTGGAAAAACAGAGGTTATAGTAAGAGAAAAGAAAAAAGGTAACGTGTTTTAACTGAAAAAGGTAACCGTCCATGATATAATTGGAAAAAGAGAGATGTTAGTTAGAGAAAAAAGAAAAGGTAACGTGTTTTGGGTGAAAAAAGTAATTACTTAGTTAATAGTAATTATAATATAGTTATGTTATTTTATTAAACAAATCTGCTTGTACTATTTAAAAAAAAGGGAAATTTTAGTTAAATAAAATGTGAAAGATATTCTATTTACCTGAAAAAGGAAATTATTTCGTTATTGAAAATTAGAAAAGGTAATATGTTTAACCTGAAAAAGGAAATTGATTAATAAAGGATAAATTTTAGTTAGATAAAATATATAAGGATATTGTATTTTACCTGAAAAAGAAAATTATTTAGTTCTTGAAAAATAGAAAAGATAATATGTTTAACCTCAAGAAGTAAATTGATTAGTTAGTAGATCAATTAAGGGTAAATAAGTAAAATCAACAGGTACCGTACCGACCGACCAACCAACCAACCAAACTTTTAATGTTTCGGCTTTTATATAATAGTATAGATATAATTTGGTTTTCTACATTGAATAGGATTATCAATGTAGGTCTTCTACACTGAATAGGATTAATGTAAAAATTTGTAATTATAACTTCTCTTAAGATTCTGATTGTTTCCATTTTGATAATAATTTTTAAATCATCAATAAATTAAAGATAATTTTATGAGTTTCGCTTGGGCTGTAAAATCATCAAAATCTGATTTCTAGATCTCGATATAGAGCCCAAATAATAAATATGAATTTTTTTTAATATTAATAAAATATTAAATAAAATTCAATTGTATCCTTTCTTGTTTATATCCTTTCCATATTATAATTTCCTTTTTAAAATTCAAATTTAATGCAATAATTTTTAATTATATCCCTTTTAGATTATAATTTTCTTTTTATATGATATAATCTTGATCGTCTTTTTTCAAAAATATTAAATTCGACGGCTGTGATCATTTTGGTAGTACACCAAAATTATGGATAAGATCCTTTTACGTTTATTATATATAAGGATATAATATCCTTTCAAGATTATAATTTTCTTTTGAAAATTCAAATCTAATACAACCTTTTTAATATATCCTTTTTAGATTATAATTTTATTTTAAAATTCACCTCTAATGCAATCTTTTCTAATTATATCCTTTTTAGATTATAAATTCCTCTTTTAAGATAATATAATCAGACTACTTGTAACAACTAATCTACGGATTAGAATTTGTAGCGACACCTCCGGGGTTATATTTTAACAAAAGATATATTCCTAGAACTTGTGTTTGTTATTATTAGGATTGTTCATGAACCGAGCCGAGCTTTGATCGAAACGAGCCGAGCTTTGACCTAAACGAACCGAGCCGAGCTTTGATCTTAACGAACCGAGCTGATTTCTTAACGAACCGAGCCGGACTCGAGTTGTTCACGAATAGCCTCGAGCCGAGCCGAGCTCGAGCTGTTCGCGAACAATTAATTTGGTTGAAGATCTTAGTAGATCACTACTATTCTAACTAGTACTAGTAACTAGTGATTTGTCACGGGTTGTTGTTTCTATTTTTTAAAAAATATTTCTCGACGATCCAACCGTACAGATGTCAAGATATATCTAATATAGTGATATTCCCAAATTTTCAAAAAATAAAAAATTAATTTGGTTGGAGATCTTAGTAGATCACTACTATTCTAACTAGTACTAGTAACTAGTGCTTTGTCATGAATTATTGTTTCGATTTTTTTAAAAATATTTTTCGACGATCCAACCGTACGGATGTCAAGATATATCTAATTTAGTGATATTCCCAAATTTTCGAAAAATAAAAATTAATTTGGCTGGAGATAAAAAAATAAAAAGTGAAAATTTTGATTTTTTTCGAGCTTTAGCGAGCCGAGTTCGAGCCGAGCCGAGCCGAGCCGAGCCGAGCCGGACACCCTAAAGCTCGGGTCGAGCTCGGTAAACTTAACGAACAAAAATCTTGTTCGAGCTCGACTCGAGCTCTTAACGAGCCGAGCCAAGCTCGAGCTTGTTTGCTAACAACTCGTTCGTTAACACTGATCATATTGTCATTCGCAAAGAAATCGAAAACTAATAGTATGGTATTCAAACACCCCCCTTCTACGATACTTTGGACCTAACAATTGGTATCCGAACTTGTTGATTGATATACAAATCAGATCCTGTGATGTAGACCAAACATAAACAAGTCTTGAAAAATTTTAAGAAATTTTTTAATCTTCAAAATTCTCATAAGTGATATTTGTGAATTTTAAATAATTTTAAATTAACCAAAATGTCAACCAAAAGTATTGTTCCCTATGGCTTATGGAAAATGAAGATGCGCCTGTTTATTATAGCCTCTAATCCTTTGTACATGGGCATCTTAGAAAATTGACCTTTTATTCTTATGAAGTCTGTGGCTGCATTTGTTGGTGCTGACGGCGTGCGAATTCCTGTTTGGACTGTTCCAAAGGATTCGTCTGAGTTCACAGATAAACCAAACCAAACCAAACCAAACCAAACATACCCAGTATATCCCGTACAGAGCAGGGTCTGGGGAGGGTGAGATGTACGCAGACCATGCCCCTACTTCTTACGGTAGGGAGGCTGTTTCCGTGGAGACCCCCAGCTTAGTGCACAACAGAAAAATAGTGTGTGATATTTACAAAGGCTTCATAAATTTTGGTAAAGATCGTAGTCATACCTGAGCCCATGGCTTTGATCGCATAGGACTTACCAACGAGGGGGTTGTCCACTCCGTTCTCGAAACACTCTGATCTAAGATGTCTCCTCTCACAGATCCCTGCGCCCATGGTTTTGGACACACTAAGATGACACCTGGCCCAGCTCCCTGCAACTGCCAAACCAGAAAACAGAAGACAAAAAAAAAAAAAAAACAGACCAACGAAACAGAGAAAAGAGAACGAAAAGATGAACTTCTAAGATAAAGCTAACCGAGATAACCCAACTCTGAGGCTCTCAACAACAGACCCGCTCCCTAAAAGAGAATCCACCACTCTGATCCTGCGTCTCCAAGCGCACCTATCAGCGGTCATGGTCTCATTTAAGTTTAAGGCCTTCAAATCCAACCTAAGCTGCTCTTCCCATGACCTCCTCGGTCTACCTCTCCTCCTCACCCCATCAATCGAAAGACTATCGACCCTCCTCACCGGGGCTTCAGCCAGCCTCCTACGGACGTGGCCGAACCATCTCAACCTCCCTTCCCTAACTTTCGCAGAAAAAGGCGATACCTCAAGCTCGCTCCTAAAAACCACATTCGGGATTCTCTCTAACATCGTGTGCCCAGAGGACCACCGCAACATCCTCATTTCAGCTGCTTCCAACTTGCTCTCGAGGGCCTTCTTCGCCGCCCAACACTTCGAACCATATAACATCGCAGGACGGATTGCCGCTCTATAGAATTTCCCTTTCAGCTTTAACGGGACTTTCTTGTCGCACATCACTCCTGACGCTGCCCTCCACCTTAGCCATCCAGCCTTGATACGATGCGTGACATCAGCTTCAATCTCACCTTCCTTCTGGATGATCGAACCCAAATACTTAAACTTATCCGTACGAGGGACGATCTGATCTTCAATCCTAACCTCCACCCCTTCCTCGTTGTCCTCACCACTGAAGTTACACCATAGATACTCGGTTTTAGACCGGCTAACACGTAAGCCTTGGGGCTCCAAAGTCGATCTCCATAACTCCAACCTCTCGTTCACTTCTCCCCTCGACTCCGCCACTAACACGATATCATCAGCGAAGAGCATGCACCAAGGGACGGCATCTTGAATCCCTCGCGACATGACATCTAGGATAAGAGCGAAAAGAAGAGGACTGAGGGACGACCCCTGGTGTAGCCCAATCTCAACAGGGAAAAAACGGGAGTCACCAACTGGGGTCCGGACACAGGAACTAGCTTGGGAGTACATGTCTTGAATCGCCCTAACGTACGGCGACGACACTCTCCTCTCCTCAAGGCTCTTCCATATAGCTTCCCGAGGGATGCTATCATAAACCTTCTCAAGATCAATGAACACCATATGAAGGTCTTTGCGACGTTCCCTGAACTTCTCCATAAGGCGTATGACGAGATGAATAGCCTCGGTAGTCGATCTCCCAGGCATAAACCCAAATTGATTCTCTGAGATTTCCACTCCTCTTCTAATCTGACCTTCAACCACTTTCTCCCACAGTTTCATAGTATGGCTGAGTAATTTAATACCTCGATAGTTACTACAACTTTGGGCATCACCTTTGTTCTTGAAAAAAGGGACCACAAAACTACGCCTCCATTCATCTGGCATCTTATCGCCGAGGAGGAGAACATTGAACAGATCTGCTAGCCATTCTACGCCAACCTCGCCAAGACAAAGCCACACCTCGATTGGGATCTGATCCGGACCAACTGCTTTCCCCCTAGCCATCTTTTGAAGTGCACCCTTGACTTCCTCCTTGGTGATACGCTCGCAGGAGCCGAAAGACCGCACAGACGAAAGGGAGACCTCTTGTTCCACACCGGCACCACCCCTCCTAGCCTCGTTGAAAAGATTATGAAAATACGAACTCCACCTCTCTTTAATAGCATCTTCATTCACTAACACTTGGCCTGGATACATGTTATTTTTACGAAATAATGACATTTTTTTTAATTTTTTGACGAGAATATCACTTCTGATTTTTTTGGCAAAAAATACCAGTATATTACGTATTTCAAAAATGGGTAATAGTATTACGCATTTGTCAAATGGGTAATGCATATAAAATAAAAAAATAAAAAAATTTAAAAAAAAATAATTTATGTGAAATACTATATTTAACACCTTCAGAATTGGTGTGTTACGCATTCCCAGAATGCGTATCACAATTATTTAATTTTTTTTATTTTTATTTTTCGATTTTGTGAAAAATTCTTACATGATACTCATTCCTCAAATTCGTAATAGGCTGTTATTTTTGATCAAAAAATTTAAAATTGGTGTTAGTGTAATAAAATCTTGAAAAATGGCATTTTTGGCCATTATCCTATTTTTACTTAATTACTTATTTTTACTAATAACTAATAAATTTCATTTTTCATGTAAAATATGTTACATTTTATTTTTTTCAATAATTAATCAATAGCTTTATTTAAGTAAAATAAAATAATAATAATAATAATAATATAATAACTAATAACTAATTAATTAAGTTTTTCAGCTAAAATATATCATTTTTTCTATTTTTTCAAACTAAAATCCATTATTTTCTAAAAAATATCACTGATAACATACTAGCTTATAACCCGTGCGATGCATAGGTTTCTTTTGATATGTTATAAATTTTATTTTATTCTATAATTATGTTTTTATATAATCATTAATTTTAAAAATTATTTTAATATTAATTTAATAAAATTTGAAGTAAATTTAATATTAATTTAATAAAATTTATATAATATAATTTTAAGTTAAATATGTCATTGACGGGATTCGAACCTTGAATATTTAGTAAAATAATTTAATCATTAAATATACCTTATAATTACATCCAACGGTTCTTATTAATTACTAAAAATCTAACGGTAATCTGGTGTCATACTTTTGGGTATACATTAATGATTGTAAATTTATGTTTTAAATTAAAAGGTAGTGTATTTAATTAGAAAAGAAATATTAATGATTGGAAGATTATGATTGCAAAATTATGTTTGAAATTAAAAGGTAACGTGTTTTAATTAGAAAAGAAATATTAATATGTTTAATTAAAAGTAAACGTTTTTTAAATTGATTGAAAGATAAGATATTTTAGGTATTTATTAAATTTTAGTTAATAGTACAATTATGTTTTTATATAATTATCAATTTAATAAGTTTTTAAATTTTAATTTAATAAAATTTAATATACTCATATTTACGTATTATACTAATATTTTATTATTATAAGCAACGTATATGGATTTTTAATATAGTTTATTAATAACTGAAAATACATTGTGATATTTTGGGTATATATTAATGATTGTAAGATTAGTTTCAAATAAAAAAGGTAACTTATTTTAATTAGAAATGAAATATTAATGATTTGAAGTATGATATGATTGATGTTTTTAGAAAAGGTAATATCTTCAACTAAAAGTAAATGTGAAAATGATAATGACTAATTATCATTAATTATATTATGTCAATTTTAGTAATTAGGATAATCAAACCGAAACCAAATTGACAAATATAATAGTATAGATATATAGATATCATTGACAACTATATTTTGTAATTATAAAAATGATTTTGTTTATTTGTATGCATAGTTTACTAATATAAAATTAATAGAGAATGAGTATGAGTAGGATTGTTGAAATAAATGGACGATCTTATCTCCTAAATAATTAAAAGCTAATTTTGAGTCAAAAAAAAAGAGCTAATTTAATTTATATTAATTTTAGAGAAAATGCAAAGAGTTTGTTTGTTGGAGTTAAACCCAAAGGTACATCAGTAGTGCCGTGTTCCGTGAAAAAAGAAAAAAATGGAAAAATTTTGGAAATAAATATTATGAGAATTTTTTACCTATTTTTTTTTGGAACAAGATATGGAAATTAATTATTTCCTTTTTTTTTTTTTCTTTTCAAAATTTGTTTCCGGAAGACGAACTATATGTATAGAAAACAACTCAAGCTCAACAGCAAAGCAAAAAATACAAAAAGTAGTTCAAAAAATTTAGAGAGAGAAAGCGTGGAGGAGAGAGAGAGTACACCTTATTTCGCTGTTGTTTCTTCCCCTTCTCTCTCTACAAATATTCAAACCGTTCAACTTTTCATCCTCCACAATTCACCTGAACCCTAGATTCTCTACATACACACATACATAATACATCTATACATACACACTCGATCTCGTATTTGACTTTTTTTGATTCTAGGGTTTCTGTTTCTACTCTTTAGATTCTGAATTGTGGTTTCTGTGTTAAAACTAATTGTTTTGATCTTGATCTTGATTTCAATTGAATTTGTGTTTCTACGCTTTCGATTTTTGCTTCGTGTTTGAATTCTTAATTTGAGTCAGTAATGGAGGCGATTGAAGAGTTAGCTCAACTCTCCGATTCGATGCGGCAAGCTGCTGCTGTACTTGCTGATGAAGATGTGGATGACAATTCTAGATCTTCGAGGCGTCCTTCCACGTTTCTCAATGTCGTTGCGCTTGGAAATATCGTGAGTTTTTTTGTTTCTGTTGTATTGATTGTTAGGAGTGATGTGATTTGGTGTTTATTTTGTTGATTGTGTGGTAGATCTCTTGTTTGAATTGTATGCTGATCTTGAATTTCATAGTTTACGGTGGTGGGTGGTGATTCAAGTATTGAGATGCGTATAGTGATCTGCTGTTAGCATTTTATATTTGTATGTGTAACATTTAGTAGGGTTTTTGACAAATATTAGACTACAAGCCGATAAGGAATAGTCGATTATGTGATCATTCTGAGCATTATGTGGAAATAGGCTAGGTGATCTTGAACAAGCTTTTTGGGACTCAGGCTACTTAGGTGTATGTGCTATCGATGAGTTGGACTGAAATCTCTTTCCTAGGCTTCTTCTTGAAATAGTCGTCCGGTCTTTGAACTTTTTGTTAAGTTTGGTGTAAAAGTGCTCCTGTTTCAGTAGCTAAATTTAAGTATTTAACTATGGTCAATAGCGAAGGAACGGATAGGGTCTGGTATCTTTCTTCGCTTATGTTTACTAATTGAAATTCTGCTGTAGAACTTGGTATTCTGGATTTAAAAAAGGAATTGTGATCTTCCTATACATATACCCAATAAAGCTTCATGTGCTTGTGTTGTCAGTCAAAACCAGTTCAAACACCAATACCACAAGGATATTATGAGCACAATCATAATAATGCCAGAGCGACTCCCTCTTTATGTCGCATAAGAAAGAAAAACAAAAAATTGATTAAATTTTCTCACAATATATATGTGCTCTATTCAGAAGTTATTTTTCCAAATAAAGAATCTAGGGCATTTTTTTCATCTTTTCCCATAAGAGTCACTAGAACATCATTATTTTCATATTTGGATTTTTGGTTCAGCGAATGGACCTTTGTTACTGCCGCAATTGCCATCTGCCTATCCACAACAATTGAAGGGCACTGACCAGTTTTTTTTTACGGTCCTTGCACTATCAGTAATACCTGATTTGAAACCATTTGATTCAACATTGACTCTGTAACTATGAAACATCAATCAGATCATCAGGAAACTACTTGCATACTAATTGTCGTTTCTTGCTACCACCATGCTTCTTGTCACCATGCTGTGTTATCAGTATTATTTACAGCCACACGCTGGAACATATGTTTCTACATACATCTGTGATTGAATCTTTTTTGGTTGGCTTTTGGTTTATATGCGTACATTATAAGGTTCATCATTAAGTTCTGTCAGGACCAGTGTTATTTGAGGCGTTAGGCGCACTGAGGCAGAAGGGTACGCGCAAGGCGAGGCACATGTCTCATTGAATAGAGGCGCAAGAGATGCCATAAATCAAAATATATCTATATATTTATATAAATAAAGTGTAAATTCGGATGAAACGGATCAAGTGTAAACTCAGATGAAACAGATCGGCAAGTTATTTTTAAACCAAATACTCCTTAAATGGGAAAAATAAACATGTGTGAATGTATAATATAAGAAATTAATACCCTTAATTATGAAATATTTCTAACAACACTAGTAATTTCGTAGTACAATGTTATTTGGTGCTATAATTAATGTGTTATTTTGGTGCTAATTCATCTTTATTACTTTCTTCACTTTTTTAATTCAACTATGTATATGGTCACGAGTAGCTCTATATTAAATGATTATTGTAGCTGCATCAGTAGTAATATATAAATGATTCATATACTTTTTGGGTAATGAGATTGGTATTGTAATACTTAAAATGTCAGGTAATTTATCTTGATCCCTAGCTAGCTCTTTTCTGTAAGAACTCCTTTATTCAGTTGGTAATTATAAACTTACCATTTTTTAAATTGTGGTGTTTAGGGTGCAGGTAAATCAGCTGTTTTGAACAGTCTAATTGGACACCCTGCTTTGGTAAGCATTTGCCAGTTTTATATTGATTCTGAAACAACTGTTTTATGTTTTATAAATAAAATAGCATTTTCTGCTTGACAGCCAACTGGTGAAGGTGGTGCTACTCGTGCTCCTATATGCATTGATCTGAAAAGAGATGCTTCTTTAAACAGCAAATCAATTATATTGCAAATTGACAGTAAATCTCAGCCAGTTTCTGCAAGTATGTCTTCTGTCTACTTAACTGATGAATTGATTGTTTGCTAGTGACTGCCACACCCATTGGGAAATAAACTTTACAAATTACAATGATTATGTTGTCAATTAAAAACTTATGACTTTCTCCTAATATATTCCATCTGTTTTAGGTGCTCTTCGACATTCTTTACAGGATAGACTAAGCAAAATATCAAGTAAGAATCAAGACGAGATATATCTGAAACTTCGTACAAGTACAGGTTAGTCTCTATGGAGTGTTTCTTCTGCAAATCGGAAATGTCTATAATCTTAAATAGCATGCATTGATGGCCAATAGTTGTAACATGTGAAGTCTCTTTATATGGCCACAATATTTTTTTCACCAATAGTTGTATAACATGTGAAGTCTCTGACTCTCCGTATCTTCCCAGTTTACATGGTAATATAATATCAGCAGCACCTTTTGTTGTACTTGAAATGCTGAGAGTAGTGAAATAGTTTTAGTTTTGTAAATTTTACTTAAAAACGAGTAAAGATTGAAACTGTGGAAAAAACAACCAGGATGTGCTATTTTTTTATATTTGTTACATTGCTACAACAATTAGTTGGAATGTATGGAGTATTTTGAAAAAAATTGGTGGTAACTAGTCAAATTATACAACCTCTCAGACAAAAGAGTAAGCATTTCTAACTCCCGAGGCTATCTCATGTAAGTTTTAAAAAGCCTTCTTTTGAACAGCCTTAAAACTTCTGTGAACCAAACCTCTTAATGCATAAATCCTTGTTAACACTATGGTGACCTTGTATAATACTGCAACTTAAAATAAAAGGAAACTCCTGTATCTTTTAATATGAGAAAACGAAGGTCTCTACTTCTCGATCTTTTACTTTATCCAGTACTAGAAATAAGTGGAGATATCACTGTAGAGCTATATATGGAATTGCTAGTAAATAAATATTGCTAATTTTTGTGCTCAATTATCACTGAAATTTTGATGGAGTTCTCTGCTCATGTTTATATGAAATTATGGTTTTTGTAGTACAGTACCTTACTTTCCTTTGCCTGTTTGTCCTTTTATATAGCTCCTCCACTGAAATTAGTTGATTTGCCTGGAGTAGATAAAGGAAATCTTGGCGATTCATTGGTGAGTTGTTTATAAACATGATCGAACCTGTGTCATTGTTTTAATCTTTGCATCCATGAAATATGAAATTATCTTGTATTATGTTTCATCTGATCAAGTTTTTTGTTGCAGGCACAATATGCTGAGCACAGTGATGCTATTTTATTAGTTATCATACCTGCTTCCCAGGCACCAGACATTTCCTCGGCAAAAGCCCTGAGAATTGCTAAAGAATTTGATGGAGAAAGTAAATCTGCTATGACCCTCATATCTTATTAAATTTGTTTTTTTTTTTGGTTTTGTGACTAGTAATGTTAAAGGGTGACTGGTGTTTGTAAAGGTACAAGAACCATTGGCGTGATTAGTAAGATAGATCAAGCAGCTTCAGAACCAAAAGTTCTTGCAGCTGTTCAGGCTCTTCTGTTAAACCAAGGGCCACGCAGTACGTCAGACATACCTTGGGTTGCGCTGATTGGTCAATCTGTTTCTATAGCATCTGCACAGTCTGGAAGTGTTGGATCTGATAATTCACTTGAAACTGCTTGGCGTGCTGAGAGTGAAAGTCTAAAGTCAATTCTCACGGGAGCTCCTCAAAGTAAGCTTGGTAGACTAGCATTAGTGGAGACCCTTGCTCAACAGATCCGTAGTCGTATGAATGTCAGACTTCCAAATCTTCTCTCTGGGTATTATTTTATTTTATGACGTGCTTGATTAGACGTGTTTTGTATTTTTTTTTTGTTGGATCGTTGGATAGGTTTTTTGTTTTACTGGTAGTATTACACATAGTTAAGGTAATTGTTTATACAGTCTTCCCTATTCGTTATACATGTATGCATTATACCATGGCCCTACTTTGAGCTTTATGCTGCTTTCTATTGATTATTTCTTCTTCCTTTGTTTTTGTTACTTCAGTACTTTCAATTTGTTATGCTCCACAGTTAGATGAGTAGATTCTATGTCTATTCTATTTCTCACGTATCAGTGTTTTTTTCCTTCAATTTCTGCAGGCTGCAGGGGAAATCTGAAGTAGTAAAAGATGAATTAGTAAAGCTTGGCGAACAAATGGTTAATAGCTCTGAAGGCACTAAGGCCTTAGCTTTGGAGCTCTGTCGTGAATTTGAGGATAGGTTTCTTCAACATATTACAACTGGTGAGGTGAGACCAAAGGGAGAACGTGTAGTTATTCATGATTTTCGTGGTTTATTCCAACAGAGGGCTGTTCATACAACACTTTATGTATCATCAGTAGGTCTATAGTCAGAGTTTTATGCTTTAAAAAGAATAGAACATATGTTGATGGCAGAGAGTGTTGTCCGGGGAATTTTTGTAGCAGTGATATAATGTTCTCGGGGTTAGTAAATTAGAAGGAACAATAGGTGAAAATTTAATTTTATAAAGGAAATTAAAGATATTATCATTTTAAACATTAGCAAGAGATGTTGTAAAAGATGTTTTATCTCAAGAAGTGAATAGCAGTCGGCATACTCTATAAAAGTTGATTGACTTGCTAGTTTGTGGCGGTACTTTTTTCTAGTTTAAAATAGAACGTGGTTTGAGTTCAGACTTGCGAATCACCCTTGTTTGGATAACCCTTTCCACAAGAAAGCTTTCTCAAACTTTAAAGTTTAAGCTATGTTGGATATGTGGCGATGCCATAGCATTTCTTGTTACTAGATATAGGATGACTTGAAAAACATTTCTCGTAGCTGTGTTGAGGGTTAGGTTGAGTTGTTGGTAGATGGGTAGGGGAACCACTTGTAATTTTATGTGGAAGGAATTGTCTGTTACATTTGTTCTTGAAGTTATCATATATAAGTAGGGAGTTCGATTTTGAGAGTTTGGTGTACTTATTTAGTTAATTAGTTTTTCTTATGCAGTCCCAGTACTAGGTAAGCTTCTGCCTTCAAAGTAGAACCTGGCATATGAAGTTCGCTTATGCTTACTATGTTGAATTGTCAGGAACTAAGCTTCCTGGTAGATTAAAATGAGAGAAGAAACGGATAGTAATTTCAGTTTTAGAGCGAAAGGTGAGTAGTAGAAGCCCTAAATAGAGAAATTAGACAAGTATATAGATAGAGAGAGAGAGAGAGAGAGAGAGAGAGAGAGAGACCTAGGAAGAAGACTTCCATTTTCTCTTCATTAAATGCATGAGGAAACTATAGACAAACTCTGGTTTTTATAGAGACTAGCTTATACCCGTGCGATGCTTAGATCAGTAATTATCGTTTTTCTAATATTTGTATTAATATTGTAATATTTTAATATCTTTAAATAAAACATCTAAATTGGCTCTACTCCATTTTCTCTTGATGTGGTGATAATCTCATTATTTAATTTGTTTCCTAATTTTTTTTCAAGTATTTATAATATACACAATATTATATAATAGTTAGTCATTGTCATTGCTGAAATTCTAATTTTTTTGTATTATGTGATGACAATCTTCTTCTAGATTTTTACTTCTTACGTTTTTGCATTTGTTTCTTGCTAATACTTTCTAAAATACTAAATTTCAATGTTAGAATTATATCTATTAGGTGGTGACAATCTCCTTGTTCGACGTGGTTTCTTATTATTAGTATTGTTTTTGTTCGTTGAAGAAATATATAAAACTATATAAACTTTAATAAGTTGTTGGGTAGAATGGTAAACATCTTATACTAAACAAAAAATATGACGGCAACAATGAACATTCTTAATCTTATTATGTATATAGGATTAGGATATAATACTTATATAGTTGATATAATAAGGCCCGGTCAACTCTCTTTGACCAATCAGCTTATACTAAAAAATGTATAATACTGCTTTTTTAATTATGTACTTAGTATTCTAGCCGATCCTCACAGTTTGTCATTGCAGGGTAGTGGATGGAAGGTGGTTGCTAGTTTTGAGGGGAGCTTTCCTAATAGAATTAAGCAGCTTCCCTTGGACAGACATTTTGACATAAACAATGTTAAGAGGGTACTTATTTCCAATATGAGCTCTCCCTCGTATTCGTATTTGATTGTGTATGATCTTGTATGAACAGTATAAAGTATTTTTGTATTTGGTCAATTTAATAGTTCATTGCTGCTGGTGTCAGGTGGTTTTAGAAGCAGATGGTTATCAACCTTATCTAATATCTCCTGAGAAAGGTTTAAGATCTTTGATCAAGGGTGTTTTAGAGATGGCTAAAGAACCATCACGCCTTTGTGTTGATGAGGTAACCTTTTTACCAAACTTTTCTCAAATAATCTTTTAGTGATAGTTCTAACTGTATTTCATGATATTACAAATACTTTCTGTGATTGATTTATCGATCTTTTTATGTGGCATTTCTACGTAGTCGGCCTGAAATGAATGTCCACTACTTGGTATATTGTGAATTATTTGTACTTTGGTTCCCTTAAGTATCTGTCTTCGGGCTATATTGTCAAATGAAATGTTTAATGTCGTATAGAAATTGAGATCACATAGGTTCCTATGCTGCAAAGATGTTCCCGATCATCCCAACATTTCTTTATCTGTAAATCACATTTAATTATTGTTGTGTGGCCAAAAATAAATAAAGGAGAATGCTTGTTTTGTCTTTTCTCTATCTGGTGCATTCTGGCACCAGTATTAGTTTGCAAAGAAAATCTTTTGCAATTTGCATAAGACAATACTAGTGTTTCATAACCTATGCTGTCCTACGTCTAATGCCCATCTGTGATCTCTTAGTGGTACATATATTGCTGTAGAGAAGAAAAAAAAAGTAAAATTGCTTATGCAACAAATGCACTTGATTATTCTATTATGTACTAAAATTTACAGATATGGAATATGCATTCCGATTTTCTTAGTACATATTAGATTAATCAAGTAAAATGGTTTACTTGCTATATAGGTGCATCGGGTACTTGTGGATATAGTTTCAGCTTCTGCAAATGCGACCCCAGGGCTTGGAAGATATCCCCCTTTTAAGAGAGAGGTAAAATTATATTTCTGCATGTACAGATTTTTTGGTTTTCTTTGGCAACACTATTTCACTTGGTATTTTCTTTTTAATCATATAACAAGGTTGTGGCAATTGCAACTGCTGCTCTGGATGGGTTCAAAAGCGAAGCAAAAACCATGGTGGTTGCGCTTGTTGATATGGAGCGCGTATTTGTCCCGCCACAACACTTTATCCGTTTGGTGCAGAGGCGGTACGCACTATCTATATGAATCTGATCAGTTTCTAGAATAAACAGTTTGCATTCTTTGGTGTTGGAGTACAAGTTTAATTATTGGCATGTTTTTCATTTTTTCTGAAACCGCCAGGATATGTTCGATTAAACAATTTCCAGTTTCAGTAATTTCATATAAAATAAGATCTTAGAATTTCTAATTATTAAAATGGTATGCGACCAGGATGGATAGACAGAGGCGGGAAGATGAGCTGAAAAATCGCGGTTCGAAAAAGGCAGTTGATGCAGAGCAATCTACATTGAACAGGGTAAAATACATCTCTTCTGATACCAGAAATTGACTCCCTCTGTCCCACCCATTTGTTTGAACATGGTTTGGGCATGGAGGTTAAGGAAAACAAAGGAAAGGGTATAAATTAGTGGGTCCTGTCAAAATTGACACAGAAATTTTGCTATTTATAGAAATGTAAAAGAATTAGGCGGGACACCCCAAAAAGGATAATGTACTGAAATGGGACTGCGGGAGTATGTTTTAAAAATGGACTATATTTTTGTGTTAGCATCTTACTCTCTTGATATCTGAATGTATTATGTGTATATAGCTCCATCTCCATCTTTTGATTGTTTTAAAAAATGTGTCGGTTTGCTATTAATTATGTTTTGTGCTTTAGGCAACTAGTCCTCAAACTGGAGGTCAACAGCAAAGTGGTGGAGCCTTAAAAACGTTGAAAGACAAGTTGAGTCGGACAGAAAAGGAATCACCAGAGGCACCAGCGCTGAAGACCGCAGGTCCGGAAGGGGAAATAACTGCAGGTTTGTACTGAATTTGTCTTATAATATCCGGTATACGTGTCCGTGCACACGCATGTATATATCTATGATATGACCTGGGGGGGGGGGGTTTGATGTTTGTCTGTTATGCTTGTTAAATATTTTCTTGCTAGCATTTCTAATCCTTTTAAATCACAACGATGATGCACATTTAGCTCACATTCAGAATAGAACTGACTAGAATATGATAACAGAGAGTAGATCAGTAGTGCAAGAGAGTCGAGGAGTGGAAAGGGTGACACCATTTTACATTTATTTTGGTAAACAAAGTAAATCCATCTTTTGATTCCTGCTATTATATGATGTATATAGATAGATGAAAAGATGGATATGGATGAAAGAGGGGGGAGGGTTGCAAGTTTCAACTGCAAGTCTGCAACCGTCCAATTGACATGAAAGTAGACACACACCCACATACAAATCACATAGGTATTATAAGAGCTGGAAGGAACATGAAATGTTATATACAATTAACATGTATAGCCCAATTCATATAGCTCTTTAAGAACTTGAATATAAAGTCTTGGGTGACTTCCTGATATATTTTCGGAAAATATGCACCTAATGAAAATATTAAATATTCAACTAATGAAAATATGAAATATTAATTAGCTGAAAACAATATGTATATATAATGATTTGTTTTAGTTTTAACTGTAATTTTTATAATTTTGATACTGCGAGACTCAACTCATCTTCAACAGTTTGTTGAGTGTTCACTCTTATTCTGTAGTAAAAATAGTATAAGCTTGTCCATTGTACAAAATTCGACTTGAAAAGATGGTGCTTGTTCGCACTTGATTAGTTTTCTGACGTATTTATTAAAATGCACTCTATCTCTTTCATCATGTTTTTTTTAAATGCCTCTAAATATGCTCAAGGATCTTTTATTTCACCATGTATTAAGTTTTTGCTATGTTTTGCAGGATTTCTGCTTAAGAAAAGCACAAAGACAGATGGATGGAGTAGAAAATGGTTTGTTTTAAATGAAAAAACCGGAAAGGTTAGTCAATGTATTCTGTTAAGGTCTGTCATGTAGAGGAAGTGGGGACCTTTGGAACCTGTTTTAGATGTTGGAAGTGTTTTGTAGGATGCTGCGTTGATATGTTATTTTTATCTTTGTTTTACCGTGAACTTTAAAACCTATCTCTTATATGATTCATATTTAGCAACATCAGCACTAATATTTTTTTTTTGTATTAAATTTAAATTCCAAGAAAAATTTTAGGTATGGCTTTCATTTGAATTGAAATTTCGTAGATTCGTACTATCTTCGGGCTTATCTGATTTTACTTTGTTATATCCTATCTTGCATAGTTAAAGAAGTTTGTGTACGCTATATGTCTAGCTTCAGATTTTACTAAATACTAGATTATGGCCCGTGCTACACACACGGTATTTTAAAAATTATTTTACAAAAATAATAATATATAATAATGGTAAATTAAATAAATCATATAATTATATATTTATAATCAAACAATACAATTGTGAAAGAAATAATATAAATTAAACAAAGTGTTACTTTTATATGTTATAATAAATGCATTTAACGAATTAATTCAATTAGATATTTTATTGTATAGATTATGTGATAATTTGCATTAATGAAGTTATCAAAATTATAAGATTAATTCAATTTTCTATTAGGAGCTTACCATGATTATTATAAATGACATTTATGATATTTAAATTTACATATTGACTTTCTGTATTTAAAAGTGGGTCAAATATGTAGGTGGATCCTATACAAACCAAAGAATGGTTACTAAACCTAAAAGTGGATAGTCCATGGATCAAAATAAAACTAAAAATATTAACCGAACCAAAATATGGATACCAAACTTGAGGTATGGGTTATGCAGCAATTTATAATATATAGATATAGATATTTACTATGATACTTGTGCCCTAATGCCATGTTAGGTTAAAACTACCTTCGGGTGTTGGGAGGAGGCCCTATTTGGATCATCCATGAACATGATACTAAAACATATTTTATCAAAGCATGTCAAATACTATGAGCCACTGAGCCAGCACATTTAATCCGGTCATGTAATTTTATGCGAAATTCTAGTCCCCAACAATTAATCATTATGTAGTTCTATCTTGAACATTACTTCAGTTGAGTTACAAAGATCATGTACAAGTTATGATCATTAGTAATATATGGAAGTCAAAGTATATATGAATTTTGTGGGTTGGAATAATTATGTGCATCTCGATGCATGCTTGTATAGTTGTATGGCACTTACGTTACCTTGACAGCTTGCTGAACTATAATGGAAGGTATTTTTTGCACAAAAATATTGTGATGGTATAGGTTTTTAAACAAGTTTTTGATTGCCTGTCCTCTTATTCTTTTGGCATTTAACATTGTTCAAGATTTTGTTTTTTGGTTTGTACTATGTGGTCCATGTATCATTTGCATTTCAGGGCCCCAACTGTTTTAGACATGCCAATAAGTAATCGTAACTTATTGTTAGTACTAACAAGTGAATACTTTTGTCGGTGAACAGCTTATTTTTGCATGCAATATATCAGTTTTAAGTAGTTTTAATTTTTGGAATCAACTTTGTTCTTACAGCTTGGATACACCAAGAAACAGGAGGAGCGTCACTTTCGTGGAGTCATTACTCTGGAGGTATAATTGCCATTTCCAATCCAAGATATGAAAGAGGACAATTAAATAATTTTATCTCAAGCCACAGCTTGAATGCCATTGGAAATTCCTTTGATTCACTGTGCTTTGTTTAGGAGAAGGCTTTATGTTATAAACATTTGTCTATTGACAATGTTCTAGCTTCTTGATTCTTGGCTATTTCTACTAATCTTCTTATTCATAAATTCCCGAGTCCCCTTTTTCTTTTATTTTTGTTCCAGTGCATATTGAACCCTAATATTATTGATCTGACCCTTTTTGCCCCTAATGCCTTACTTTAAACTTCCGGAGTTATTTGCCACTGAACATGTTTCCTGATTTGGGAATGAATTAGGATTGTGTTATTGAAGATGCTTTCGAGGAAGAAGAACCCCCCTCAAAAAGTTCCAAGGATAAGAAGGCAAATGGTCCAGATTCTGGAAAACCTAATCTTGTTTTCAAGATAACTAATAAGGTTGCATATAAGACTGTGTTAAAAGGTACAGTAGACAGCTATGGAATTATACTTTGTACTTTGTAGGATATGGTTTGGGTCTATATTTTTTTCAAAAACGTATGTCACTAAAAAGAAGTAAATTCATTATGCAGCTCATAGTGCTGTCGTGTTGAAGGCTGAGAGCATGGCAGACAAAGTTGAGTGGTTGAACAAGTTAGGAAATGTAATCGGCGCTAAAGCAGGTCAAGTGAAGGGTGATAATGGAACTCCTATGCGGCAAAGTCTCTCTGATGGTTCTCTTGTAAGTATTTAGCAACTATATCATACTCCATTCCTTATAAAGTTGACACTTCCTATAGGAGTGTTGACCATCATAAATCTTACTATTAAAATGAAATGGGGAAAATAAAGCAGCAAGCAGTTGTTACATGGTTCAGTTTTTGTCTGTCCTTGAAAGAGAATCAATCAAGTCACCTTGCTAAAACTGATGAGCACTAATAGTGAGAAATGAGAACCTTGAAACATTACTATATTTGTCTTGAACTGGGATATAGATAAGTTTCTGACAAGCCAACTGAGCAAGAAAAAATATCTTATGACTTGCTTGCACTTTTTCGAGGAATATGTTGTTTTTTTGGTGTAGAAGATGATCTCTGCGTGCAAGTTCCTTCTTGGACTTTCCTGATATTCCAATCATTAAGAAATATATGCAGGTGCTTGTGTTACTTTGAGGTTACTTTAAGGTTGCTGAGTCATATATCCAAAGTAGCTGTGCAGTACCCTTGTTACAACTTATGAAGGTTTACACAGTCCAGTTTAATTGGTTACGGCTGAAAGATGTGTGGTTTAATGGACCACCATTTTGACATATTTTGTGCTCTACTGCTAATACTTAAGTAATACATAATACATAATGCGTTTAACATCCCTGATTACAAGCCTGATCATGGATAGTGAGGAAGTCTATAGTGTTTTGTTTCCAGTATTACTTTCCTTTGTCGACCGTCCCTTCTTAAAATGTTTAACTTTGTCATGCAAGTTTCCCAGTAGCTTAACTGTTGTCTGCATGCAAATGTTAGGAAACAATGACCAGAAGACCTGCAGATCCGGAAGAGGAACTTAGATGGATGGCTCAGGAAGTACGAGGTTATGTTGAAGCTGTACTGAACAGCCTTGCTGCGAATGTCCCAAAAGTCTGTTCATGTTTTCGAAATTCTTCTAAGAATGCTGTATGCAAATTTGTATTCACTCCTCTAATTTTTCCGCTGGTTCTGCAGGCTGTTGTTCTCTGTCAAGTAGAGAAAGCTAAAGAGGACATGCTTAACAAATTGTACAGTTCTGTCAGGTATGCGACATTCTTAACTGAAATGTACACATTGTATACTTGCAACAGAAATACTTGATCTGATAGGTGGTCTGTTAATCTTCATATCGGTTGTTTAATATAATGGTATATAAGGTTAACTATATGGATGGCATGTGAATTCTCATGATCTGTCTCCCAGTAAATAAGTTTAGATAGCTGAAAATATTCTCACATTATTTGAAAGCTTTACTTTGTTTTATCTCACATGGGGCGTAAAACAATATCCTTTTAGTTAGTATTAGCCAACTAAACTGGATTTTAGTCATTAGTTTGCTTTGCCCCTTAAAATAGTTTCTTTACTTTCTATGCAACTTCTGATAGCTCTCAAAGTACGGCAAGGATTGAAGAGCTGCTCATGGAGGACCAGAATGTAAAGCATAGAAGAGAGCGTTATCAGAAGCAATCCTCCTTGCTGTCAAAGCTTACAAGGCAACTCAGCGTTCATGACAATCGAGCAGCTGCGGCCACTAGCTTGTCTAGTGACACATCTGAATTCAGCCCAAGTTCCAATGGGCCTTCGACAGGTGATGATTGGAGATCCGCTTTTGATGCTGCTGCAAACGGCCGATCAGACTCGTTTGGTAGTTCTTCAAGGTTGGGTTCCAGGGGTCACAGTCGTCGAAACAGTGATCCTGCTGAAAATGGTGATGCTGATTCAGGTTCAAACCCTGGTGGCCGTCGCACTCCTAATCGATTGCCACCTGCGCCTCCCTCGTCTGGCTCTGGGTATAGATTTTAAGTTTCATGACAACTACGTGTGGAGCCAGGTGTTCATGCATTCTTGTAGCGTGGGTTTTTGGTCCTGCTCTTTATAGTGATCCTTTCGGCCCAAATTATGGTATAGTAGGTTCTGTATACTTTCATATGCTTGTTTTGTAGATAGACATAGTGAGATAATTAAAATATTCGACTTCGGGCTTGCAGTTGGACTGGAAGTGTATTCTAGTTTTTAATATAATTTTCCCTTCCTGGCCTCCTGGGGGCTTTACCATCATCTACAATATTTTTGAAACCAATTGGGGTGGTATTTGTAGAAAACATTATTGAAGTTATATAATTTTTTTTTATTAATAGCAGCATTGACAATTAATTTTACGTGTTTAAAGTGTAACTAGCGTAAAAGCCCGTGCAAAGCACGGGCACTCAACTAATTTCTTGTCCAAAATTATATATATATATATATATATAATTCTGTAATAAAAAATATGATTAATGATAATATCCATTCCATAATCAGCATGTTTAGAACGCTGCGGCATTCAATTGCATGTCTAATTGCAAATAAAAATAAATCTAAAAAAATTATGAATGAAAGCTGTAGTTTCTCTTTATCAATATGCTTAGCAAGCACCGCGATATCCCATGCTATCTTAAACTAAAAGAAAAATATAAATACAAGGGAAGTAGAAATAAGTAGGATCTTTGAAACTGAATTAGTAGTTCAGATTGCCTTATTAAATTCATAATGCCGCCAGAATAAACACACACGTTATTCTCATTCATTGCAGGTCATGAGCGGTAATCGTTATTGCGGCATTTCTATCGCCAATTCTACTAAATAAGTCTGTAGATGTATTATAAATTTTACTATTTCTTTGTGTTTTGGTAGTTTACGCTTTGGCCCCACATTAGTGTCCACTTCATTGCTGGAGGTATGGGTTGATACTCGAATAGCATGACCACTGTATAATCTTTGCATCCAAGATGAATATTAAAAAATAAATTAACTCTCACCTCAGATGGGCATATTTTCCAATAATTTTATCGGTCATAAGATTACCCTGCACAAAAGATGCAATATAAGTTTAGTTCAGAGGTCAAACTTTTTGATCTTACTCATAACTTTCTTCAGAGGTATCGAAATTAACAAATTTTGCTCTTTAGTTAAAAAGGTGGAGTTGTATTTCTGGAGAGACTTCTTTAATGTGCACAATCAACGAATAGCTAGAATAGACACATACATAATAAGCAAATTAAGTTCACTATTATTGGAATCAGTTAATAAATTATTTCTAAACAATTATGTGGTATGATCATGCTTGCTCAAAGTTTAATAGATCAGCCTTGCACACAATATGTCATCATAAAACTAAGGCTTCACATGAATGCTTAGCCTAAAAATGTGGGCTCTCTCTAGAATGCAATATGTGAACCTAAAATTCTATGTCCCAACTATATATATACCGAAAATCATGTTTAAAAGCATTTAACAATAATTTTTATAGATCTTAAGTAGCAAAATAACATACAGATAATTAAAGAGGATACATTCAAAATCACAAATATATTCAACAGCAAAGAACATACATTGAAGATCACAAATTGTTAAATAAAGAGGAGAATAAAGAATTAAAGTCACGATAAGCTGACTTTTTTGGAGGATAGAGAAGATTGTCATAGATGAAACTTTTAAACATCTCATTGTATCTAGACTATTGATTTGACTTTCTTTCTAAAGTATTTTCAAAATATTTAACTATATCAATATATCTCCAACTCTTCCTACCTTTTCTTATTAAGAAATCTCCATATGTTTTCCAAAAAAAAAAGTTGAAATTGAAAATTTAGAAGTTGACCTACGATACTTGCAACTTCCAAACATGCAACCGAGGCCTCCGCTGCCACCCAAGAGTGACAGGGAAGCAAATTGGCACACCTTGACAAAGGTTCTAAGTCTAGTCGGTGAGAACTTTGACAAGTGAGATCCTCCAGTTGGTATTAAACCATTTAAAAGTGAACAATGTTAAAAAAAATAGCTTATATACAAATTGATCAGTACTATATTGTTACTTTGTGCATTTTTCAGATATAAAACTGTCATAAATCATAAAACCCCTTACATATGATATTCACCTATTGCAACTTTCATTGATATACCTATGTACAAGAACACTTCACCTGAAAGTAGAGAATCACAACTAAAAAGATGCCGCTAAAGCAAGTCTTCGCATCTAGCATAAATCCAAAGATTAACGTCAAAATTTATTCACATAAAAGCATTACATGTCTCAGATATCATTTGAAACAATTAACAAAAAATCTAGCAATCCATTATGTTTTATTGTGGTGTCATTTGTTTTGGTTGAGCCAGTACACATTGTGTGTCCAGCCTCCAGCGAAGTCCTGATCTGTCAATAATACTCTTTGACATCCTCTCTTATCATTATTAGATTAAGGATTATTAGAAAGTCTGGTCGCTCACTGTTATGGCTCCCCCTCATTTGGGGAGATAATTGGTAACACATTAAGTAGTTTTGTTATTTTATTCTAAAGATATTCATCGGTGCACTACCTGCGTAATTTTAAAAAAAATAAGTTTAATCTATTTCATTTCTAACAATCTAAGGTAAACCCCAAGATCACGAGTAATAATACTTTATTCTCCTTGCTAATTAATTTATTTTGTACACTTTTTCCTCTAAAATGCATATAAGATACACTTTGAAATTAAAATTAAACACGATATTTGTTAATTTCACAATACCTACAAAGTTTTTGTTCCGCTTTGAAAACTTTTTATGTATTGTGGATTTAAAAATCCCGTGTTTAATTCTAATTGATACCATTTCCTGCCTATATCATGTAGGACGGACCAGCAATTTGCAGCATTGCACTTCATGTATCATAGCACGCTCATCAGAAGTTTTAAGCAGGCTGCTCGACTACTTACTTGTTCTTTTCTTTTATTTTACATTTCTAGATGATTTCTCTTGTTTATCTTAAAGGATACAAAAAAAAAAGATAAAACAATTATTTTTTTTAGATATAAGTAATATGTTGAAATTTACACATCTCATGACCATATTATATATACATTAAGACACGCGAGTAGCAGAAACAATATTTAACTTACTGAATAACTTGCCATATTTAGGCAATACTGTCTACAAATTGCCTTCCAACAAACCCCTAGACAATCCATGAGGAAGTGTGACAAAAATCGCCCGAGTAGTAGTTTGCCTTGCATTATTTTCTAGATATATCACCATCTGCGCAGTGCTCGCCAAACCCTACAAGAAATTACATGTCAAATTCTAAAACTTAATTCACTAACTTAATACGCATTTTAAAACCATCAAAATAACATTTTGAACTTAAGTTACTAATTTAATACACATTATTTTAGGCAATACTGTCATAAAATCTATCACTGTCTCATTTGCGCTATGAACTTTCATTTCCTATCCGTTTGTCGCTACCCAATACACCTGGTCTTATTGAACAATATGTTATAGCTGAAGATGATTGTATTGAAAGAGAGTCAGGGCTCATATGATTACACCTGCCTCATTTGTGGCCTCTTTGCATCCGGGTAGCAAACACAACCTGCTGCTTCAATCATCCCTATTCACCAAAAAAATAACAATATCACAGTGAGGACGACAAATGAAAAAGAGAAATCACTAACGAACTTGGTGTAGATAGACTACTGAAAACAAATTTAAACTCACGCTTGAGCACAATCATTGTAACAATCAATTACAAATAAGGTAAAACTACAGCAGCCATTCAATTGTGCTTTATTAATGTCACGCATATAGACAATTAAGGATATATATAGATATATAGATATATATACACATTACAGTAAGGAGTTATACTAATAGCCCCAAATTTATAGAAGAGTAGTGCATATAATTAAATGAATGTAATTTAGAGCTGGCTTAGAATTTTCTGACCTATAAGTTGGTGTGTACTACATTACATTACAGGGTACTGCAGTTATATACCAAATTTAGAATAGCAAACACTGTAAGTCTGTAAATGAATATCGCAATCATAATAGTATACCTGATGATGCCTTTTAATAGAATAAGTGAAGGGTAAACTGTATAAAAGAATTTAGATAAAAATTTGGGAGAAGTTTAAGATCACCTGCCAGCCTTACATAGCTTCCGTTTTATATATTTATATGCACATACATGAGGAAATGTATAGGCAGAGTCGGAAGTGAACTAAAATAAAGATTGTTTATCACACAACAATTATAGCATAATATATTGTGAAAATTTTGGAAAGGGAAGAGTACGAACGACTTGTTTATCAAGTGCCTATGCGCATCAACACTCGCCTCCTGGTCATTGTACTTGCACTAACTTTGACCTGTGCACTACAAAGTTGCCCCTAGTCAGCGTATTATATATAGAAGAGATTATATATGAATGCTATCTTAATATAAACTTTACATCACTTATTATCAATTGTACTAAAAGCTTACTATCAAGAGTCATGGACTAAAAATTGATCATCTAAAATCACGAAATAATCATTTTAAAAGGGAAAAAAACCATGAAATAGTGTGAACCGATAAAAAAATTGAATGCCAAAAATTAGGAGATCATGTGAACAATCAACACACAGCCAAAAATTACGAGATCATGTGAACAATCAACACACACCTTATCAATCAAACAACTACCTCTCTGTCATCACAGCCAGTAGTGGGGCTCCTTAGCATATAACAGATCGTCCAACTAAATCCACAGTATAAAATAAGTCAATTACTCTTCATTCATGAAAACTCGCAATACTAAGATAAGCACTGCTTACAAACCCTGCTCATATGCAGCTAAAAACACTACTTAACAGAAAAATCTGATGGCTAATACACTATGCATCATAAAAAAATTCGAAAAGGTTACTATCATACACAACAAATTTGCAATAGGCAAATCAAATAAAGCCCTTCAATCATCTAGCAATAAACCGTAGTGTAATATACACACTACCACACAATCGAACAGCAAACGAAGCTGCAATTGCAGGAAATAGAACCAATCAATACCTCGAAAAAAAGGGGATGAAATTGTGCAGAGGACAACGACGAGAACCCACACGAACAAAATAGGAGAACCAAAGAAAGTCCAGCACGCGCAAAGATTCAAGGTTGTTGCTGGGCTATGGGCGGACCACTTGCTGTTGAATTTGGGGATGAAATTGTGTTGTAAAGCGTACCCTGTGGAAGCAAATGGGTATTTTTTTGCTATGCCATCATCGTTATTTCCAGAAAAATAAGGTTAATTTGGTATTTTCATTGCCAATATTCTGGAAATTTTTACCCCTGCGTTCAGCTTTAATATATAGTAATAGATTCTATATCCTGTTTCCTCGTCTGGTAGTTTTTTTCCCCTTTTATTGATTAAAGCATCCTCCAGAGCTCCAATAAATTTATTTGTGAAAGTCCAAGATCCAAGTTAAATACACTAGGTTGTGGGCCTGCCAGTCTGAGGAACAACCAGTGCTTATGATTTGATTTATATTTCTTTTCTGGCAAGGACTAAGGAGTAGAGCTGAAATGTGTGATAATTTAAAGAGGAGAAAAAAGGGCTTGAACCTTGAGGAAATTACACGAGGTTGGAGTCGTTTCTAGTATAAAAAAAGTTGAAGACTTGCAGTTTTGCCAATTTGTTAACCATTTTGTAAGTTGTAATTTCAATTATGACATCATGTATGTATTTACATATAAGAAATCTTTCCGATCTCATGTAAAAGGAGATCGGATGATCTTGGGGACATGAATCCTTTGAACTTAAGTTAGCATTTACGCGATTACATGAGTTGTGTAGATACGGTCTACAGGAAGATCCTCGAAGAAATCAGGGTTTGAAACAATACATGCTACTGTTCTGCTGGATTGCGATATTCATATCGAGTTCTTTAAGCCTCTTGTAAGAAACGGTGCATTTTAAGTTTCACATTTTATATTTTAGAACGGCATACATCCTCCTGTGACTGAAAACAAAACCACTTTCTTCAACCTTCTCCCTTTAGTTTCGATGGATTCACTGCACTATTTCGAATTCTAAACACATAACCATGATCCATTTTCAGTGTACTACATCATATCAAAAACTTATATCATTTCATGACAATTTTTCGAAGCAGGTATTTAAAACTTTTAAACTTCAAACCAATTTTTTTAAGTGATCGAGATTTAAATCCGGGATCCATCAATTTCATTGGAGGGCATCATATACAAATTTTATTCTGCAGCATTCGGTTATTCCGTTGTCATTGGGGTCGGATTCTATCAAAGAAATAGTTGACGGGGGTAATGGTAATTGTTTACTCGATGGTACAAGTTCCGTTCAGGACCAACACCAACATCGCCCTCATTGAATATGTTATGCTATGGGAAGGACGATTATCGACGATCGTCTTAGGTATTGTATTTTTTTCTTGTACACGTATATTGTTATGCTTTTAGTGATTCCTTCATTTTTACATTCTTCTTTTCCATCGCTAATGTGCTGCGTGTGAGTAATGTTTATGTGAATATGTATGTATGTGTGCACGTATATTACTCTCATTTTCCTTCTATAAATCTCGGCCATTTTGAATATGGATTCCATATTGGACATATGACATAAGTTTGGAGATCCAACAAGAATTGGGGCGCATTGAATTTTATATATTTATACTTTCTGGCATCTTTTAAATTATTTTTATATATTTATCTGTAAATAGCATCTACGCAACCTATGAATATTTCTAAATGTCTAGATGAAATCAGAAAAATAAATTTAAAGTACATTTTGGATTCTAATACAAGATCGGTGAAGTGTCCGTTTTTCATACATAATTATTTGGGTTTAACATCATTTATTAAACAAAAATTAAAATTTTCTTAGTACACATCATTCATAATGAAAATATATTTATATCATTTTATAATTTATTAACAATATATTTGTAACATTTTTATTAAAAATTTTGAATTTTATTATCACAAGTGTTCAACAGATATATAATTTGAGTTAAACATCTATTGAACAATAGTTATACTTGTGTTAAATTCAAATATGTAAAATATTTTTATAGTGATATGATTAGGAATGTATTAAATTAATAATATTTCATATTTATATTGCCTAATTTGTAATTGCCGAATCCTAGAAGAATAGTTGAAAATTATATAATATTTATTCATCAAATTTTTAATTACGATTCAACACGTCCCAAATTAAACAAATAAAATTTTATATATCTTTATTCTACTTTGGTGTTGGTAAACCTCAGAAAAATATTGAAAAATTAAATTATGTGTATTTAATAAAATTTTAATTGTTATTTGATAATTGATGCTGAACCAAATTTATAAATATGTCAAAAAAAAAAATTAAATTTGTATTTAAGAAAATTTTGTATTCGATACTGATCCTATTTAGTTATTGGTTAGAGCATCTCCAACGGCATTATCTAAAAATGATTGGCTAAATCGGAAAAATATTGATTATGTAAAATTTGCTGAACCTGTAAGATGTTGTGCTCCAATGGTATATTGGCTAAAATGTTGATTATATTGTAAATATAGTATGTTATTATTATTTCATGTTATTATAAATAGAAATATATTTTTATAAGGTAATAGATCATATAAAATCTTTCTTACATGTCTCTGGAGGTTGGCCAAATATAGACAACGAAATAAGATTATCTAAATTTTTTTGCTAAGGGTAATGTCCATTGGAGTGAATTTTTTTTTACAAAATCTCTATAAATTTTATTTATGGTATTATATATATAATTTTAGCTAAGGGATCTTCTACATTGGAGATGCTCTTAGTAGGAGCTAGCCGATAATCAATTTTCTAATATTGATACATATAAGGGGAATTTTAAAAAAATATATTTTGGAGAATTTCCTAATGTGCAAAATATTTTAAAAAAAATCTTTCTTCTCAGAAACTAAATATATACTGAACTAGATATAGTAATTTAATTAAATATCGAAAAAAATTATGGTTACATAGTACAGTTACATTGTACTTACAAAGATCCCACTGCATAGTGCATAGAATAGTTGAAATTTTGTAATGAAGCCTATTCTATTTAAACAAAGATCATAAGTTCTGTTGTTATAAGCAGCCTGCAGAAATTAGAACAAAGATCATCCTTGATTTCCGGAGCTAACTAACAGAATTAACAAACTTTTGAAAATAACATGTCAGAAATGCCCTCGAACATATCTAAATTTACAAACATGTCACCAGTTGGACTGTGAAAGGACCCTGCTGCCATATGGAAACTCAGGCAGCATACCATTTCAAAAACTCACTGTATATTCCTTTTCTTCAACTAAAATTTCCAAAATTCCAACTAGGTTAAACCCTTCCAGTATGATGTAGAAGGTCCGAGTTATCGTTCGATGCCAAGGGTGGATTGGTAAATTCCTGAAATTCTTAATTCTGGTTCTTCTTGAAATTAGTTTCCTCCTTCTCTTTTAAAATGAAAATCACTCTTGTTATTCATTGCTCATTTTTAGCACCAAAAAATGTTATAAAAGCAGAAATGACTACCCCTCTACTTCAAATCAACTAAAGCTTGTACAAACATAAAGTTAGCATAATCAGATAACTTAAAAACATGAAGTATCATCTATTCTATAACTGGTGAAATAGAATGTATAATGTGCTGAAGAGCCACGCGTCCACCACCAGGAACGAAAGTCAGTCGACACCTTAATTATCGAAAGCACCCTTGAACTAATCTAAATTTACAGAACTAGTCCATCTATCAGACTACATAAGGATTGTGCCTCAATCCGAAAACTGCGACAACATACCATTTGAAGAATACACTGTATATTACTTATTTCAGTGAAGTTTCCTCATATCACCTATAGGTTAAAAGCAACTCCAGGTTAAATGAAGTCGGAGTCGTCGACCGGCAAGAAGGGCACAAAGGTAAATTTATATAATCTCTATAATTTTAGCTATTCTACATGCCTATTATCATCATGTGCCCATTCTGTGACTGAAATTTGAAAGATAGCATTAGAAAAAGAGGTTATCGCCTTTGTGTTCAAAAACAAAAACTGGTGCATTCATATTACATACAAACTGCTGCTAACAAAAATGAGTTTCAACATAATCGGAGAAATTAAAACTTGTGTTATCAATCACTCGTTCACTAATAAATCAGAATATACAGAACCGTGCAAGCCTACGTGTCGAGCAGGGGCGAAAGTCGGTCGACACGTAATATCGAAAACACCCTTAGATCAATTCAAAATTACAACTTTACCCGACAATCGGACAACGAAAGGGCACTGCCTTAATCTGAAAACTGTGACAACAAACCATTTCTAGAACTCACCCAAATTTACTCTTATTTCACTGGAGTTACCCTAAATCTCCTATAGGTTCAGAGCAACCCTAGTTAAAAGAAAGCCGGAGTCGTCGATCGACAAGGAGGGCACAAAGGTAAATTTGTCTAGTCCTGCTTTTTATTTCTATACAAGTCGCTTGTCATCTACTACCCATTTGGTCACAGAAGAGATGTAAAATCAATAGAAAGCAAAGAGGTTCCCACTTTACACTTGAAAAAAACAACAAAAACCTTTGCATTCATAAGAGTGCACACAAACATTAGCCTGAACATAATTCTAGAAATTAAAACTTGAATTATTAGTCATATGATCACTAACCAAACAGAACATACACGCGTCGAGTCACTAAAGCCCGTCGATATTTAAAATATCCCGAACACCCTTGAAGAAAACCAAAATTACACGATTATCCACCAATTAGAGTACAAAAGGGTCCTGTCTCAGTCTGAAAACTTCGGCAACATGTTATTTCAAGTACTCACTGTAAATTGTTCTTGTTTCACCAAGACTCCCTTAAATCTACAGTAGGTCATGGGCAAGACTTAAAAGATAGCAGGAGTCGATCGGCACGAAGGGCACAAAGGTAAATTTATGCAATCCTTCTAATTTTAGCTGTTTTAAATACCTTTTATCATGTATATACTGCCCATTTTGTCACAATATGAATGTAAAGTTTTGATAGATAGCATTAGCAAAAGTGGTTTTATCGCCCCTTTACTCAAAAACAAGAACTAGTACATTCATATTTCATACAAAATGCTGCTAATGAAACTGGTATTATCAATCATGTAATTACTAATGAAACAAAATATACAGAACTGTGCAAGTCCATGTATCGAAAGAGGCGAAAGACAGTTAAGCCGTAAAATTCCCTTTTTATCCGACAATCGGACTACAAAAGGGTACTGCCTCAATCTACAAACTGCGATAACCCATTTCAAGAACTCGCTTTCGCCTCTTTCGAAAGGGAATTTTACGGCTTAACTGTTCAAAGAAAGTCGGAGTCGCACAAAGGTAAATCTATCTAATCCTTCTAAGTTTTGTTGTTTTCAAGTAACTTTCATCATCTACTTCCTATTCGGAATACATGTAAATTGTATTGAAAACTGAGGGCTTTATAACTTGCACTTAAAAACATTGCATACCCAAGACTGCAAACAAACATGACTTTTAACATAATCGGAGGAACTAAAACTTGTTTATTGACATTATCAGTCGTTTGATGATCGATCCTAAGGAAACTGAGCATACAAGCGCCTGAGCTACAAAAGCTCAGCTCTTGGACGCATAAAATAGCGTCAACGCCCTGGGACTAATCCAAAATTACAAATTCATCCACCAATCGGACTACAACAGGGTCCTGCCTTAGTTGACAACTCCTTAAACATGCTATTTCAAGTGCTCATTGTAAATTGTTCTTGTTACACCAAAATTGTCTTTAAATCTACAATAGCTTAAGAGCAAACCCAGTACAAAGAAAGCTCAAGTCGTCGATCGGCACGGAGGGCATAAAGGTAATTTCACCCAATCCTTCCAATTCTAGTCAGTTTCTATATCACTATTCTCTTGGCTTCATGAGTCATTCTGCAACTGATTGAATGTGGGCAAAGAACTTGCCATACCAGTTTACCAGAAAAAAGTCAAAAAGAAACCCAGTACGAGTGTCCTAGTTGGTTGAACCGTGACTTTAGGGCTTACCATCCCAAGGTCATAGGTTTGATTCCTGGGAGATGCGGAAGTAAGTGGATTGCCATGCTGGGTGGGTACTAGTGTGCTAGCAGTTCTCCGGAGTTCTCCGGATTAGTAATTATAAAAAAAAAGTAAAAAAGGAAAAAAGAAAAAAATCCAATAAATCTAAAAATGTCAAATATTTGATATATCATAAATTCATGGCTTCATGCAAAATCTAGTTCAAGAGGGCCGTATTAATAATTTAATAATCCAACTAATCACTATACCTGCATAGTGCCATCTTACATAAATAGTTACCGAATTGATCTACTTCCAATATTACTAGAGCTAAAACAAAATCCAAAATATTTTAATATAATTGCATACTTGTTTTTCTCATAAATAAGATCATATAAAATCCAATGAAAAAATACTTAAATATTTACTAATATCATTAAAATATATTACATAAAAAAATAAATTAAGAGCAATTGAAGCACGTGTGAGATGGGATACAGAAAGAGAGAGAGAGAGAGAGCAAGCAGCACTCCCGCCACTTGTCAATTCGAAACCAGGGGTAAAAATTCAATTGGGTGGTAAAAAAATTATTACATAATAAATGAAAATTAGCAGCAGTGAATTTAAGGGGGGATATAGATACAGATATGGATTGTGTATAAAATTAAAAGGGTGATGTGTATCTGGGGGAGATTTTAGGTGGATACTAGTGCTTTAACTGCATTTGGTGTTATTTGCATGTAACTCTCGTTTTCTCGGCCTACATATACACACACCACGTATGTATGTATAATCCCTATCTCTTTGCGACGCGTATTGCTTTTGGGAGAGAGAAGAGGTGTGTGCGTGGTGTGAATTGAGGATAGACTTGTGACGTTGAGTGCTTATATATACACCTTGTTTTAGTCACGCTTTTCTGCATTCGGTGGAGAGAGAGAGAGAGGATTGTGAATTGAGGTGAAGGTAAAATTGATATACAGATTTGTGTGTGTGTTTTATTTATGTTATTAGAAGTGAATTGTAGACTTGTAGTAGAGATCGTGTCTGTGTGTGTGTTTGTGTTTTATTATTTATGTTATTGTCTGGATTATAGTACAGATCATTTGTGCGTGTGTGTGTTTTATGCATGTTATAGTGTGAATTGAAGTAGAGATCGTGTGTGTGTGTGTGTGTGTGTGTTTTATTCATGTTATGGTGTGAATTGAATCTGAATTAAGGCTGATCTTCATGTTGTTAAAATTGTAGCCTAATATATAGGAGTATGTTTATTTCAGGAGCGAGGGAGTGCAGAAAGGCTTGGAGGAGTTTGTGTGCGGAAGATTCAAAAGTGTCAACTGAGAAGGTATAATCGAAATTGAGATTTTGTGTGTGTGTGTGTGTGTGTGTGTGTTTGATTTATTTCTGTAGTGTTTCAGCTATAAAGAGTAATTGATTATGAATTCAGCTTGATGTTTAGATTGTAGAAATTGTAGTTGTTGAATCGTTCTTTTTGGTGGTTAATTGTTATTTTCCCATGGAATATGACTGGGTATGCCTGATTATGGATTTCGGTTTTGTATAGATCAGTTTGTTTTATGTACATCCAGCTTCATATTTTAATTAAATTCAAACATAATTTGGTTGTTTGCTTGTTTTGTTTTCTTAGGTATGATGTTATGCTTGATTCTGTGTGTGTGACTTGCAATGTTGTTGGGCTTCTATATATGTGATCGATTAGTATGGCAATGTCTAGAGATATGATTTTGATTATGTTTTGGATTAACATTGAATTTCACACAAATTATGGGAAAAATAACATATGGTTACTGTGATATGTTGTTTTCTCTTGGCTGGCATAACACGAAACTGCACATTTTTCACTTCAAAAAGTTACAATCAAGCACACAAATAACTAGGATTTGTTTTTTTACTTTCCTACATACGAACAGAGCCTTGTGTTTCCTTTTGATTTACTTCTTATGCTATATGATGTATAGAGCCTTGTGAATAATCTTAGATCCATTGGGGTTCAATTTTTAATAGTTGCACTAGTCAAGTTACATGCTACGTTCATACATGCTGAGAAGCACACACACAATCAGTCTGGCGGCATAAATTAGTTACTATATGCATCAGTTTTACAAACGCCATTCCTTTCCTTGTTTGGTTCTAGATTCACAGTTTATACCTAATATTTTATCATCAGTTATGTATGACTAGTATCTGTGTGATGCTGATTCAAAACGTATGCCCTGATATGTGCTATGCTTCCTTCTATATTGTGGTCTTATATGACCTCTTTATGAGGTAACTTGGTAGATACTACGCTGTATGAAGTACTAATACTTCGGACATTCCCTTCGTTAGGCAACTACAGCAATTTAATAGGGCTATATCCAGTGAGTTCTCTTGTTGTTTTGTGTGTTGCAACTTGCGTGTCACTTGTGCACACAATTTTAATCATATCCTTTATTACCTTTTCTGACTTTCTTTCTTTATCCTTTCAGAAATGAAGAAAGAAAGGACACAAAGACAAACAAGAGGTTCAACGGCAGATTCTGCCAGCGTTCCTGAAAAAATTATAAAACGAGAAAGACCAGACAGTAATGAAGATACTTCATCTTCTAGGAAAAAACCAATGCGAGCAGGTGCACGCGCTGATGTTAAGAATAAATCAGTTTGCTTGTCTGAAAAGACTAACCTTGTTGGGAGAAGCAGAGTTCAAACAGTGGAAGAAGAATCTATAGCTATAAACTTAACCACTGGTGTGAATGTTCCGCGACCAAACAGAAGGCTGACAAACTTCATTTTTCACAATGCAGAGGGTGAACCCCAGCCTGTTGAAATGATTGAAGTCAAGGATATTTTTATCTCTGGCCTCATCTTGCCTTTGGAAGAAACTTCGGACAAGGAGAAGGAAGCTGGGATCCGGTGCAATGCCTTTGGACGGATAGAATCCTGGGCTATTTCTGGCTACGAAGAAGGTTCACCAGTCATCTGGGTCTCCACATTGACTGCTGATTATGATTGCTGCAAACCCGCAAATGTGTACAAAAAACTGTATGGTCAGTTCTATGAGAAGGCTCGGGCCTGTATTGAGGTACACAAAAGGTTGTCAAAAACTAATGGTGGTCGTCCTGATCTAACTCTCGATGAGTTACTTGCCGCAGTCCTCCGCTCAATGAGTGGGAGTAAGAATTTTCCAAGGGGATCATCTATTAAAGAACTAATTGTTTCTTGGGGTGAGTTCATTTATGACCAACTGACTGGATTAGAGGGAGAAAACTTTAAAGAACTTCCTGTGCTTTCTGTACTTCGGGAAGAAAGCCAGAGAAAGGCAAATATTCCACCTACTGAAAATGCACCTTCTGCTGGAGTACAGAGTTCGACTCAGCTGATAAATGCTGCTCATGAAACACTGGAAAAGGAAGATTTAAAGTTGGCTAGACTGGAGCAGGAAAAGGAAAACTGGAAATCTTTGAGACAAAATAGAAGGCAGCGGCAGGCAAACTCAATCAGCAAGTTCTATATCAGAATCAATGAAGTTGAGATCGCTAATGATTATCCACTTCCAGCATATTATGAAAGTACTATCCAAGAAACTGATGAGTACATCATCTGTGATGGCAGCATTGACATTCACGACCCTGACGAGCTTCCACGGAGCATGCTACATAATTGGTCCCTCTACAATTCAGACTTTCGGCTGATATCCTTGGAGCTTATCCCAATGAGGCCGTGTCCTGATATTGATGTAACAATCTTTGGATCAGGTAATATGACAGATGATGATGGAAGTGGATTCGGTCTAGATGCTGAAGTTAGTAACTCTGTTTCAAGTTCTTCTGGATCACAAACCGAAGACGGTATTCCAGTTTTTTTGAGTGCAATAAAGGAATGGATGATCGAATTTGGGTCAGATATGGTGTTTATAACAATCCGAACAGATATGGGGTGGTAAGTTAACAATTTTGTCAATAATGCATGCATGTTGCAAGTTCCAGTAAATTTTTAGTGCATTAAAGGAATGTTATTTTATGTTAAAGTAGCGTTTTCCCTTTAAAATCTTATATAAACACTTTCTCACTTTAATATTTCTAGCTTTCTTATTTCGCTGAGTTGATCTTTTAGTTTCTTGTAAGAAAATTTTAGTTCCTAAATTTGTTTTCCTATTAGTACTTTGTACTAAGGTATGGTTATTAAGATTATCATATATAAGTTTATGAAAGCAAGCCATCGACAGCATATTGTTCTTATTTGATTTCTTAAACTGAAGGGAATTAATATGAACCAAATGTTTCCTCTACTTGCAATGATTATGTTTCATGTTCAACAATATTATTAGCTGCGATTGTGGTAAATTCTGGAGTATGTTTATAGCTGTCTGTTCTTCTCTTTGTAGGTATAGGTTGGGCAAGCCAGCAAAACAGTACGCTCCATGGTATGAACCAGTGTTGAAAACTGCCAGGCTATCTATAAGTATAATCAAATTGTTGAAAGATCAAAGTCGAGTTTCACGACTTACTTTCCAAGAGGTCATTAAAAGAGTCGCCGAATATGGGAAGGATCACCCTGCTTACATTTCTAACAATCCAGAAGTTGTGGAGAGGTATATTGTGGTCCATGGACAGATAATTCTTCAACAATTTTCAGAGTATCCTGATGCTAACATTAGAAAGTGTGCTTTTTTGAATGGACTTCAAAATAAAATGGAGGAACGGAGTCATACAAGGTTGTTAGTAAAGAAAAGAAAGATAGAGGATAAGGAAAGAAACTTGAATCCAAGAGGAGCCATGGAACCTGTAGTCACAAAAAAGAGCGCAATGCCAGCTACGACAACAAGGCTGATTAACAGAATATGGGGAGAGTACTACTCTAACTATTTGGCAGATGATATGAAGGAAGATACTCATGAAATGAAGAATGATGAGGAACTTGAAGAAGAACCAGAAGAAAATGGAGAAGAGGATTTTGAAGATGCAATAGAAGAGAAACTAGAAGCCGGACAACTTGCTTCTATATCGAAACCAAAGAAATGTCAGCTTATAAACACTGAAACCAAATGGGAGGGAGAAATAGTAGGAAGAACTTGTGCAGGGAAACCCCTCTATAAACAGGTCGTTGTTCGAGGAGATGTAGTTGCTGTGAGTGGATCAGTACTGGTTGAAACAGAAGATTCAAATGAACGCCAGTCTATTTATTTTGTTGAATACATGTTTGAGGAATCTGATGGAAGAAAATGGATTCATGGAAGGCTGATGCTCAGGGCACGCCAGACTGTTCTTGGCAACACAGGAAATGATAGGGAGGTCTTCTTGACAACCAGTTGCATGGATTTTGAAGTCGAAGATATAGCAAAACCTGTGGTTGTAGAAATTAGATTGATAAGTTGGGGCCATCAACATCGCAAGGCTAATGCCAATATCGAAAAAATTGATAGATTAAGAGCAGAGGACAGGAAAATTAAGGGCTTACCATTGGAATACTTTTGCAAGAGTTTCTACTGCCCGGAAAAAGGTGCTTTCTTTGCTTTACCAACTGATTCAATGGGCCTTGGTAAGGGGGTGTGCCAATCCTGCACAACGAATAATTCTGAAAAAGAGGAAAAGCTCTTTAAGCTTAATACATCCATGACAAGTTTCAGATACCAGGGAACAGAGTTTCATTTGCTTGACTACCTCTATGTAGCTCCTCATCATTTTAAGGTTGATGTGAGGGACATTGAGCTCTTTAAAGGTGGGAGGAACATAGGGCTTAAGGCTTATGTTGTTTGTCAGCTTCTGGAGATTGAGGCCTGCAATGCTTCTAAACAAGACAGTCCGGAATATGTGAACGTCAAAGTCAGGCGGTTTTTCAGACCTGAAGATATTTCTGCTGAAAATGCATACAGTTCTGACATTAGAGAGGTAATGTAATATTAAGTACCGTAACATTGTTCTTAAATCATTGATTGCATTGGTTATGCCTCAAGTAGACTTAGAGAAGTATTTTAATACAGTACTTAACATCCTAGAAAACACACAACTGATCTGAACCCATAAGAGTGAGTTGTGAACTTACTCTTTTACTAACTTGAAATTACCTTTTTCAGGTTTATTACAGTGATCAAATAGTTGTGGTCCCTATAGTGGCTGTAGAAGGTAAGTGTGAAGTCAGAAGGAGGCAAGATATTTCATTTGTGGATGGCTCATATATATTCGAGCACATATTCTTCTGTGAACTTCTGTACGACCCTCAGAGTGGAGCCCTCAAGCAGGCATTTCTCCCTTCCTACCAGTCTTTAGTAGCTTCTTGTATCCTGTCTATTATTTGGTTATAGTTGGTATTTGACATGTATATTCTTCATGTTGCGGACAGTTGCCGATTCATATCAAGTTAACTGGGTCACAAGAGAAAGTAATGAAGGATGCTACAACTCAAAACAAAAAAGAAAAATTAATAGAAGGAAAAGCTCGTATTGATTCTATGGGTGAACAGGAAGCAGATCTGAAAAAATGTCTGGATACACTGGACATATTTGCCGGTTGTGGTGGCCTTTCTGAAGGCTTACAGAAATCAGGTATCACTTCATTCCAAATCCATGCAATGTTCAGTTTGTTTTTAAAAACCCTGGTCCCTGAACTGAGATGCACCTTGTGTACTTACAGGTGCTTCATTGACAAAATGGGCAATTGAGTACGAGGAACCTGCAGGAGAAGCATTTAACCTAAATCATCCTGATGCGTCTACAATTGTTAGCAATTGCAACGTGATCTTACGGTTAGCACATTATGGTTTCTTGCATTTTCCATCCCACTATCATTCAGTTATTTAATAAAAATTAGTTACCATGTAAGAAACCTAATTATCAGTTCATTAGTTACCATGTGAACTTAACATATATGCTTGGAGAGGGAAGAATATGACATATTCACTTTCCAATTTCAAAAGAAAACGGTTTTTTAGGCCTTACTTTCCATAGTAAAAGAATACGGTTTCTAGGCCTTTTGGATCTATTATATCTTTATTGTCTAACGTTATTTAGGTCAATGGTTGCTCCTTTGTCTTGTTTCCACTTAAAACAATTATTAATGGATTCAAATGCAGGGCCATCATGACTGCATATGGTGATGAAGATGACTGCATCTCCACGTCTGATGCTGCTGAGATGGCAGCGAAACTTGATGAAACAGAACTTAAAAAATTACCAAGGCCTGGAGAGGTAGATTTTATAAATGGAGGGCCTCCATGTCAGGTACACAGATCTATCTTGGTTAATCATACACAATAAATCTGATTTGAGAAATGTCATTGAGGTAGATGTTTTAGGTTTTCACTTGAGGTCATCTTTTAGGGTTTCTCGGGGATGAACAGGTTCAATCAGAGCACTTGGAGTAAGGTCCAATGTGAAATGATATTAGCCTTCTTGTCTTTTGTCGAATACTATCGGCCCAGGTTTTTTCTTCTGGAAAATGTGAGAACCTTTGTATCTTTCAACAAAGGACAGACATTCCGTTTGACCTTGGCTTCCTTGCTAGCAATGGGCTATCAGGTACATATTTATCTTTTTGTGATTGTATGTTTTCTCAAATAATGCTAATAAAAACTAATCAATGTTGAGAGGTTTGCATATAAGGAAATTTATATATTAGTATCTCTCCCTAAACCCTAGGATCTTTGAAAAAATTGTTGATATTCTGCCAGTAAAACAGCCCACTCAACTGCCTATATAGAGCTACAAAATCAGCCCATCAAATTGTATAATAAAATCCAATAATCAGCTTGAATTAGCTACAAGTTTCATAAATGTGCAGCGTTATAATTACATAAACTAACCTTGTTGACAGCTCATGACACCTTCCCCGTGATTGAATTTGGTAGATACTTTACATTTAAAAGGACTAAAGTACTAAACAAAGAAGGAACTGTTAAAAATAATTGCCTGTTTTATGTTGTTTAGGTAAGGTTTGGGATATTAGAAGCTGGGGCTTATGGCGTTTCCCAAAGCCGCAAACGTGCATTTATATGGGCGGCCTCCCCTGAAGAGATTCTCCCGGAGTGGCCAGAACCGATGCACGTTTTTGCAGGCCCTGAACTCAAAATTGCCTTGAGCAAAGGTGTGCAGTATGCTGCTGCAAGAAGTACTGCTACTGGTGCCCCTTTTCGTGCAATAACTGTCAAGGATACTATTGGAGACCTTCCTGCTGTTGGAAATGGGGCTTCGGCACTGACAATGGAGGTTAAGAGCCTTCTATAATTTTAATTAGGTTGTTCTGCTTGTAATGTTTTATGTTGTTGTTTACCTGACTATAATATATACTGTATTTGACAGTATAAAGTTGAACCTGTCTCTTGGTTTCAAAAAAGGATCCGAGGAGAATCATTGGTCTTGTCTGATCATATATCGAAAGAAATGAATGAATTGAATTACATGCGTTGCCGGAGAATTCCCAAACGTCCAGGGGCTGACTGGCGTGACCTCCCCGACGAGAAAGTAAATTTTCTTTGACTGTTCGTTTAAATGCATGTGTTACTGCCTTTAAAATTTTCTGTGAGAAACGCGTTGGATACACAAATTATTATTTTTATACGCACAGCAGTTTGCGCATTGCGAGCTTTATAATATGGAATGGCTTTCAACGAATGTATTTGTGGGCCATGCAATAAATGAGCAACGCATTGCGTGCAAGGCTGTAATTTACTTCATCCGGCACAATATGAGGATAACAGCATTGTGGCGCGCGCACACACACACAAAATGCTCAGTGCATTGCTCCGATTCCTTGTTCTTTGTTTGATTTCACGGGTCTTACTGCTATGCTGAACATATAATTGATTTTTTTATATTTGTCACTGGTATTGGTCCAGATACCACTGCGATATTACAATAGTTAATCAATGGTTGCTAGGGTAGTTCAACTTATATTCGTAGTTGGTTTTGGTTCTGGCAGGTTAGGTTAACAAGTGGACAGATCGTTGACTTAATACCCTGGTGCCTGCCAAACACATCAAAAAGGCATAACCAGTGGAAGGGTCTGTTCGGGAGGTTGGACTGGGATGGTAATTTTCCTACATCTGTTACAGACCCACAACCGATGGGTAAGGTTGGAATGTGCTTCCACCCGGATCAGGACAGGATACTAACTGTTCGGGAATGTGCACGCTCTCAAGTAAGGCTTGTTTCTTTGTCTTTTGTTCTTCCTTCAATATGCAGCTTAATGAAGTTTTGCTTGCTATACAGGAGTACTTTTGTTGTTATGGTTGTTTTAATTGTATGAACTTTATTTGGCAATGAAAATTTAATAATATATCGTCAAGAATTCCTTAAAAGGAAGGTGATAAATATCTGTAGTTGGGAGGTACATATAACCTATATTATTTCCATTTTAAAACATTTAATTTTATTGCTTGCATCCTCGCTGGGTACATCAGTAATTAGTAAACCACCTATTAGTTCGTTACCAAAAATGATAGTGTAATATGTAATAAGTAATAACTTTCCTTGAAACAGTAATTTATGGTCTGCATTATGTGAAGGGTAACAAAATACTATTTAACCTTCATTGTACCATTTATCAGTTGCTATATAGCTTTAGATGTCAATAATTAAGTTAATCGTTGATGTGCATATAGGGTTTTCGAGATGACTACAAGTTTGTTGGGAACATCCATCATAAGCACAGGCAGATTGGGAATGCGGTCCCTCCTCCTTTGGCTTTTGCATTGGGGAGGAAGCTGAAGGAGGCAATTGAAAATAAAATTTCAACCAAGTAAACTTGCTCAGATGTGCATTTCTGTTGTTTGTTCTCCAGTTTATCACTCAATCTTGCTTTTGGAAGCCAAACTAAACTATCTTGTAACCTTTTGTCGTCTGTACAGCTATACATATAGTCTGCCTATGTGTTTGTAAAAAGGTATTGTGCGAACCTAGATCACAGTGTTGATAAGTTGATCTCATAGAAAAGTAAACCAATTGTAGCGGAGACTGATAGAATATCCTTTTTGGTACCCGCTGCCTCAATCATATTATAATTGTTTATTATGCTCACAGAATAGTATACAATGTGCCAGTAGCGAGTGCACAAGTTTTCAGCACCCAGATCCAGTGACGTTGTGAAAAGGTTCGCTCAATAGCAAGACACTTGATCATTGTGTCAAGCACTCCATACAACTTTGTAGGATATGAAGAAAGTTGTAGAATGTGAGATCAATTGAGTTATTAATTCGCACACGGTATACTAATTTGAGCATAGAATCTTGCATGTTGTTAAGTAAAATCTACAAACAATGTACTTGCTGCATGCCTCCAAATTATAATATGTACATTGTCAAATTAAATTAAAAAAGGGTGATGCAAAAGCCTGCATCTGATCTCTTTCTTTTTACTTGGCATGCATCCTAAGAAATCCTTTGCAGTGTTGCAGCAAATGCGCAGGAAATATTCGTAAACTCTTATATTGTGTTTGGTTGGGGTGAATGGAATGGAATGGAATAGAATGGATGAAATCAAAGGAAAATAATGAAAGTTGGAAATAAGATTTGAAAAAAAATGATATAATGTAAAATTGTTATAATAAGAATTGTTAAAAAATGAGAGAGGTGAGGAATGAAGCATTCCCTCTCAAATTGGGATGTTTAAATTATAAAGTAGGTGGCTTGGAATGGAATGGATCAATGAATGAAAATTTTGAATTTTTTTTTTGTCTATATTACAAATCTCGTTCCATTCCATTCCAATTATCCAACCAAACACAACATTAATCATTGCACACTATCAGCTGCATAAGATCGAGTTGAAGTTTATTTGTTACAGCCCAAGAGCTTGCCAAACTAGCATATCAGCCACTATCACCTTGTTGACCATATATCGATTAGACGATTACTACATCATGTTTGGCTACCCTTGTACATGCAGTTTCTAGCTATTATAATCACTTGTGTACGAGAGTAGCACAAGAAAGAAGTATTTACAACCTATAGTACTGCGAATGAAAAACCTACGTATATAGGTCTAACATTAATTCCTGTAGTATTGTCTTATGAATGAGAGGACTGCACCAGGTGCTTGATATATTGTCGCAAAGAGATTGGTTTTGCTGTCGGAAGAGATGAAGCTACCGGAAACAATGATCGCTACCGGAATAACACCACAGGTAAGAAGCTTAAAGTTTTGATACCATGACAAAACTGATGTGCATATATATAACTGAGGTGCCTATGTTATATATGTAAATGAAATCAGAATGTGAAAATATGTGTGTGTTGAACTGATGAAGTAGAGAAACAATGTAAGAGAAGAGTTAATGTAAGCGAAAAGTAACTCTTATATTACTTGTGAGAAGCTTGTTTATTTACAATACAGATCGATCCTATAAATAGAATAACTGAGCTTGGAGTCCAAGAATTCTACAGTAATGTTAGTACTACTACAGTAGTTTATAGTACTAGTTGCAGTGTATGTACAGTATCCAAACCAAATGTAGGGAACAAGAATGCTACAGTAACGTTACATTAAATATGTGATTTAACACCCCCTCAAACCGAAGATGGTTGATGAACCAACTTGAGTTTGAAAACATAATCACAAAAACTACCAAGAGAATGAGACTTCGTGAAAATATATGCAACATTATCTGCATTGGGGACACTACGAAGATGAACTGTGCCTTTTGCAACTTATTGACGTGTGAAATGACAATCGATCTCTATATGTTTAGTACGTTCATGGAAGACATCATTGTGAGCAATGTCCATGGCACTTTTGCTATCGCAATATGTAGGAGTGGCTGGAGGATGAGTTACACTCATATCTTCAAGTAACCATCGTAGCCATATTAACTCTTGTGTGGTGTATGCAAGAGCTCGGTATTCTGACTCGGCACTTGATTTTGAGGCAATGGATTGTTTCTTGCTTCGCCAAGAGATAAGAGAGTCACCAAGAAAGAAACAGAATCCTGTAGTAGAACATCTGGTAGTAGGATCACCTCCCCAATCAGCATCTGAGTATCCATGTAACTCAAGTGAAGAGTTAAATGAATAATGTAGTCCATGATAAATGGTGCCTTTGACATAACGAAGTGTATAAAGGACAGCTGTATAATGGGGAGTGCGAGGAGCTGCCATAAACTGACTAACAATGTGAACGACATGTGCTATATCTGGACGAGTCATAGTGAGGTAAATTAAACTACTAACCAGCTGACGATACAATGTAGGGTTAGTAAGAAGTTCACCATCATGAGCATTTAGTTTAACCTCATATTCTAGAGGTGTAGATGCAATCTTAGTGTCGCTAATTCCAGATTTTAATAAAAGGTCAGACGCATACTTGACTTGAGATAGATTGTAGCCTATAGGGACAGAAGAGATCTCAAGACCCAAGAAGTAGCTCAATGAGCCAAGATCTTTCATTTCGAATTGTTGACTGAGAAATTGTTTAATTCAGAAATACCCGTGGTATCATCTCCCGTGATGATCATATCATCCACATATAAGAGAAGTAAAACAATTCCTCGTTCTGATCTTCGAATAAAGATAACATGATCATATGGACTAGAAGTGAATCCCAACTGTTGAACTACTTTGCTAAATTTTTCAAACCATGCCCATGGTGCTTGTTTAAGACCATAAAGAGCCTTGTTAAGCTTGAGCACTTGATTTGGAGAGTGGGAGAAACCAAGAGGAAGTTTAAGGTAAACTTTCTCATGTAGATCTCAATTATGGAAAACATTCTTGACATCCATTTGCCACATATTCCAATGTTTGGATGCTCCAACCGCGAGTAAACTTCAAACGGATGTGAGACGAGCAATCGGTGCAAAAGTTTCCTCATAGTCAATGTCATACTCTTGAGTAAAGCCACTAGTAACTAGGCAGGCTTTATACCAATCAATGGAGCCATCATATTTTGTTTTGATTTTGTAAATCCATCGACAACTGATTGCTATTTTCCCAAGAGGCAAAGTAACCAAATCCCAAGTATGAGTTTGTCTAAATCATGAAGTTCCTCCGCCATTGCTTTCTGCCAAAGAGGGTTATCACTTGCCTTTCTATATGTTTGAGGCTCATGTAACGATTTTATTGCAGAATAAACATGATAATCAGTAAGTCAAACAGGAGGTTGTCTTACCCGTGTAGAATGATGAATAGGCTCAGCTGAAGGTGATGGGAGAATAAGAGGCTCAACATCAGAATCCTCAGACTAAACTTCTGTTGGAGGAACATTAGCAGCTAGGGATGGTTGTATGAGCTCAACTGAAGAATCTGTTGGAATTGTTTAAGAAGATGTCGAAGAGTCTACATGTTCATCATTGGGATGTAGATCAACAAAATGATCTGTAAAGTAAGAAATGCTAGAAGAAGTGTCAATTTTAAATCTGACATAGATGAGAACATTTTGTGTTCCCAGAATGTCACATTACGATTTACGAGAGACTCGTAGTCGTTGAGAGATAGGATCCCAACAACGATATCCTTTCTGACCACTACCATAACCAATGAAGCAACAAAGGTGAGCACGTGGCTCTAGTTTGTTCTTTCATGTGGAGGAAGAAGAACAAAACATGCAGAACCGAAAACCTTAAGAGAATCATATGATGGTGGTTTTTCATATAATTTTTCATAAGGAGATACGTTATCTGTAAAAGGAGAAGGAATCATATTTATTGTATGGACAGCAGTCAATGTAGCTTCCCCCCAAAAGAATTCTGGACAAGAAGAAGAAATGAGAATAGCTCGAATCGTATCAAGGATGTGTCTGTGTTTCCGTTCGGCACGACCATTTTGTTGTGATGTGTATGGACAAGAACTTTGTGCAAGAGTACCATAAGATGCCAAAAATTTTGTAAGTTCTGATTCTTTGTATTCTTTGGCATTATCGGCATGAAAAAGTTTAATTTTCTTATTAAATTGAGTATCAATCATTTTGACAAAATTTTTGTAAGTTTCCCCTAATTCAGATCAATTTTTCAAAATGTATATCCAAGTGTATCGAGAAAAATCATCAACAAATATCAAATAATATCTTGACCCACCCCTAATCGGAGTTGAAGAGGGACCCCAAATATCAGAGTGTATAAGATCGAAAGTAGCTAATGATTTTTTATAATGGATAGGAAATGGAAGTACATGTTCTTTTGCTAGTTTGCATGATACACAATCAGTAGTGTCTACATTAACACTACCTAGATGACCACTAGAAACTAGAGTACGTAAACGAGAAGGTGAAGGATGACCTAACCGGGAATGCCAGATGCTAGTCGTGGATGAAACAGAATCAACTAGATTAGTGGATGATGTTGGTGTAGGAAGATGAAGGGAAGTGAGCTCAAACAACCTTCCGCATCTACGTCCCATCCCAAGAGTTTGTCCTGTCTAAGGATCCTGTACATGACAACCAGAAGAGGTAAACATAATGTTAATACCGAGATCACATAGTTGGCCAATGGAAACGAGATTAAGTGAAAGATTAGGAACAAAATATGTGTTGGGAAGAGAAAGATCTTCTGTGGATATAGTTCCAATATGTGTCACTTTCATTGTAGAGCCATCAGTAGTTTAATATTTGGAAGGCATAAACTCTGTGTTTTTGTGGTAAATATAGATGGATTATTGGTCATGTGATTGCAACATTCAGAATCAAAATTCCAAGAAGTACCTGAAGTGACAGAGAATGCTGTGAAAGGAGAGCTGGTTTTAAATAAAACCTGTCGAAGCAAAGCTTCAAGCTCGCTTGCAGATGTATTTGGTGCAGTTTTTGATGTGGATTCAGAGGTTGTAGCAACGGAAGACTGGGAGAACTTGTTCGGACGGAAAGATGATTTTTTCTTACAAAACTGGATTGAGTAATGACCCTTTTGATGGTAGTGTTGGCATGTATGATTGCGAAGAGCTACACAATCCTTAATTATATGTCCACTTTGACGATAAAACCTACAAAAAGGTTTGTCATAAGTAGGTACTGGAGGTACCGCTAGGACAGTATCAGTCGATGGGCTAACTTTCCCGATGCCAAGTCGAGTCTCCTCAGAGATAAGTTCAGTTAAGGCACTCTCTAGAGAGGGTAGCGGAACACGATGAAGAAGAGCAGCTCTAACTGGTTCATAGTCTTGAGTGAGAACCATTACAAACTGGATGAGTCGTTGTCGGTCACGATATGTGTGATAGAGAGTGGCGTCTTCTGTGTGTTCCCACTTTGGTTCAAATAAAACCAGCTGATCCCACAGTGCTTGTATTTGAGATAGAAAATCAGCTATAGATTGACCAGGTGCTTGTTTCTGTTTGCTCAGAGAACTCATGATCTGATATTGATGTGCAAGATCAGATGTGGTGTACCGAGATGTCAATAAATCCCAAATTTCTTTAGCGGTCTCAAAGCTTCCAAACTGAAGATTGATTTTAGAAACTGAAAAGTTTCTAAAGAATGTGATAGCTTGATTATTTTTGACATCCCATTCTTCAATGCGATCTTTGAACTTTGACTCATCTTCATCTTTTTCTTTAGTTGGAATAGTAAAATCCCTATTTACGTAGCACCAAATTCTTTTTCCTTTGAGAAAACTTTTCATAGCTTGAGATCAAGCTAAATAGTTGGAGCCATTCAAAATGGTTTGAATCGGCGAACTATTTTCATTATTTATGATAAATTTTAGGTTTAAAGTGTAATTATGAACAACTACATGGATAGTTTTATAACTCAAGAAGTTCAGGAACTGTATTAAAAATAAGCACAAAACTTGGGTACTTATATGCAATTCGACCAAATTGTAGTAAAACAAATATAAAGTATATACGTTCTATCCAACTACAACAGTGATATATTTATATAAATTTGATGAGTACGAGATTAGAGTTACCGGAACACAGAGGGGCAGCACTATGAAGGTAGTTGAAGCAAAGGAAAAATTTCGGCGATGGTGGCTTGAAAATTTGATATCGATGTGAAATATTCGTTGGGTTGAGTAGTGAGTCGGACACTATTAAATCAGTGTGTGGAGTCGTGGGAGAGACTGTGTTGACTCGGAGAAGGAAAAGAGATTGTAAACTGATTGAGTTGAAGAGGCTGTCACTGAGTTAACTCGAAATTGAGTTGACCGAGTTACTGTGGTGACTCAATGAATGAGTTAACTCGAGTTGGGTGAGCCAGCGTCCATTGCTCGGACTCAATGTTTGTTGTTGTAATTATTGAGTATACAACAACGAAAGCAAAACCCAAAGCGAATAAACAAGAACAAGAAAATAAACGACAATCACACAAGACAAAGATTTACGTGGTTCGGAAATTCCTACTCCACAAGCCGCACTAATTTTGTATTGATCTCTCACATTGTGTTATGTTGTTGTGTTGTGTTACAATTATATGAGTATTTATAAGAGAAGAAACTGGATCAAAATAAATCAGAGTCTAATTCTGAAATTCTTAACTCTAATTAGAGTCCAATTCTGGAATTCTGAAACCTGATAGACTCCGCAAACCCAACAATCTCCCATGTGACAGCCCCAAATCCGGGGTCAGGAATCCAGGCCGTCACGGACTAATTTCCATTTATTAATATTCTACTCTTGGCAGCTGGAATATAATTATATAATAAAACTCACACAATAGACCCCACACTTAATAATATTAATACACACCAGTCATATGCTCAGAGAACAACAACCACAATATTAAAAGTTTTGAGTTAAACAGTTATTACAAACCCAGAATCTTTCTAAGTACCTTGTTGAATAATACTTCTGCAGGAAGCATCTCAACAACCAAAAGTTTATTACACGAGCTTACACACTTAATGTACATAATTCTACCAGAACCCGTCTGTCTAAACGCTACCTCAGGAATCGGTGCCAGCGTGCTCTCAAAAGGTCGCCTTTCCCTTACTCTCTTGCGGGGTGTAGTACAGAGTATCGGCATGACCTAGCTGTTGTATAAATAAGTAGCAAGAGTGAGCTAAAACAGCTCAGCAAGATAAATTTTTATAAACTAACATCAAAGGGAAACATAGATATATCTGTATAATAAACAGAAGACAAATCATAATTATTATGAAAAGAATTTATTGTTATTCGATAAATACTCCTTCCAAATATTTTTATACTAAAATAAATATATAGCATTCTAATATCAGTTTCTCTTCTAAAATAATTAAAAACCATTACATCATCTCAGTATAATATTTCAAGGTAATATATCACCTGCACAAAATCTCTCAATATAATATTTCCATTTTCCTTCTTATACAACAATTATATAAAAGTAATATAAAATCAGTTTCTCTTCTTACTGTAAAACAATTCCATCATTTCATACCATTTTCCTTTTTCAGTACACAATTCTGAAAACCATTATCAATTCTTTCTTTTAAGTTTTGGGGATATCTGCTAGCGCCAGATACGTAGGACGATGATCAGTCGCCTGACCGTACCTGCTCTCTGTTTACTACTAGTAGAAGGGATGATCCTACCTGGTCATCAACCCTGGAGGAAGGCTACCTGCTACATCCTCCCTTGGCATCTTCGTGCCGTAATAAAATATTGAGTGCTGGACTGTGCCGCACACAGTCTCTTACGCTTTTTGTTGCAATCCCCCTTTGTCAATTAATATTCCATTCACATTTCCATTCACATATATCATTTCCATTACCATTTATCTTCACCTTTAAATATATATATATATATATATATATCATAATACTTTGATTATGACTCAGACATCTCCTCTGTATTCAATGCAATCAAATACGCTTATATATATACATAGAATATTCCATTATATTTTAAAAGTAGCAAATAATAATCGAATAATATTTATTAAATCACCATATTTAAAAAGAATATTTTCAACATAATATTATAAATCATATAACCGTAGATAATAACTGATATCATTCCTTCATATCCTTTTTAAACATAAAGCATGTTCGCTCTATTCATAATCCATATCCATTTCTCTTAAATTCCCAAAATCAGGAAATAAATTCTTAACAATATAGTAACAATGTAATCACATATATATTCCATGAAATCATTTTTCTTTGAACATAAACAGTTTATCAAAATAAGGATAAAAGAAATCTTGCCTCGATCTCTAAAGCTCAGAGGTATGACCCGGTGCTCGTCCTGAGTTTCTATAAACACGAAAAGGACCATTGTTAGAATATATTCCACTTAACCTCCTAACCTTGATATAGTAATAACCTTGACATATGATATATGTTTAACATAGCCTTCATGTACCAAAAGTTCCAAGAACTTAACCATTTCTAAACTCGATCAAAGTTTTAGTGTATTCCACCATTTTGTTATCAACCACTCTCGACTGTGAAAATTCTTATAAAATATAAATTTCGAATTTTAACTCAAGGTCGACTGGTAATAGTTCTCTGACCATCCTACTACAATATCCCAAAATTTCATAATGTTTAAAAATGTTTAAGTATAGTAATTATAGCCTCAAAGTTGACACAATTACGTTTTCTCGGTTTTCGAACATCTTTCACTAAAACTGACTTTTCTCCTAAACCGTTCATCAGATTTTAACGTACCTTATATCAAAACGATCTATGAACTAAGCTCTATCATCTCATGGTCAGTTGGTGCTCTGGACAGAAACCTACCGTACGAATATGGGTGCCAAAAACAGGGCATCTTTTTGGTTTAATGAAAATCGGACATTATAACGGCTATACTTTCATACTTTCCAAATTTTCTCATCTCCAAACTCATTCCCCAATACATATATCAATCCATATACCATGTGGTCATCATACCAACAATGGATTCCAACATAAAACACTTCCAGAATCATTTAAAGTATCTTTAAACACTTATATAATCATAAACCCACTCTTTACACAATTTAACCTTAAAACCAACCATAAACTCAAAGATCAAGCTAAAGTTCCAAGTAGCATACCTTCTTTGAAGCTTGAACAACACTAAATAAGCCTTAGATAGCCCTTAAACAACCTTATTATAGCTTGTATAGTCTAAAGAAACCATAAAAACAAAGTTAGTTCTTGGAGTTACTATTCATCATTATTCATCTAGCAACTTTGATGATTTTATTACCTTACCAAATGATGCTTGTTTGCTATGAAACTTGGTGGATAATCTTATCTAGCCTCCAAGAAACTCCATAAATTTTGCCTTGATTTGTAGTTGATTTTAGCTAGGGTTTTGGTTTTTAATTTCTTCATTTTTCTTGGTTTTTGCCGAATGGAAGAAGGATGAAGAATGGAGAGAGATTTTTGTGTTGCTTGCTCTTATCTTGGCTAATCTACTTTTGATAGATATTTTATAGGTTTTTAGAAGATAATTATCAAGAATTATAGATAATTTCCTTGGTTAAAGATAGTGGAAAATGATGTAATGGATGATGTAATTGTAGATGATCTACAATCCTTGTTTCTTGATTTTTCTAATTAAGTTTTTAATGATTTTGGTTATTGATAATGTAGTGTATATCCTTGTAATTATATTAATCTTGGTTGTTTAGTCTCCGTATTCGTCTAATTACGATTCGTTTCGAATATCCCTCATTATCCAAGTGGTTCTGAAATCGTTTAACAATCCAAATTCCCTTGGTATTTTCTTAACTTAATCACTCCTTGGTTTAAATCTAATTTCAATATTTCCTCAAGATATAACTCCTTTAACATTTCCATACTCCTTAATATCATATTCCATAGAGCCTCAATTGAAATCGAGAATCCTTAAAATCCATATTCAGGAATTTCTGAAATCCGACATCATTTCAAGTCACTTATTTTCATAGTACATCACTAATATAGTTTCTGTTTACTCATTTTCTATTTCACTTATAGAGTACCTACATACCATTTCCATAAATCCTCAAAATTTACTATTCATTTAATCACTGTAGCATTTCTAAGGTTATGGTTATTACATCCCACTTGGAGTCTGACCACATCTTCGCTTCACTCTTGTAAGTCTAGTAACACCCAATCCTTCGATCAATAACTCTGACTAGTGCAGCACCTTCTCATCAATCAATTCTGAAGGCCAGTTGAAGCTATGCAAAGCTTCAACATTTCATTAGTAACCACCTTAGTCAACATATTTGCAGGATTTTTTGAACCAAGGATTTTCTTCAAGGACAAAGTACCATTGCTAATAAACTCTCTTGTAAAGTGATATCTCAGCTGAATATGCTTCGTCCTAGCATGAAACACAGGATTCTTCGCAAGATGAATAGCACTCTGACTGTCGCTATACAAAGCATTGTCCGCCTGTTTCTTGCCCAACTCCTCAAGAAAATTCTTCAACCAAATCATCTCCTTGCTAGCTTCAGAGATAACCATATATTCTGCTTCTGTGGTTGAAAGAGTAACACTCTTTTGAAGTCGAGACATCCAACTAACTGCTGTGCCACCCAAAGTGAAAATATATCCCAAAGTACTTTTTCTTGTATCCAAACATCCACCCAAATCTGCATCAGAGAACCCTTCCAAGATAACATCTTTCTTGCTGAAACATAATGCAACCTTGGATGTGCCTTTCAAGTAGCGCAACAACCACTTGGCTGCTTCCCAATGCTCTCTTCCTGGATTTAGACATGAACCTGCTAACAACTCCCACTGCATGAGCAATATCTGGCCTTGTACACACCATAGCATACATCAAACTGCCAACTGCAGATGCATACGAAACTTTAGCCATATCTTTCTCGCCTTCATCCGTTTTAGGTGACTGCTTCTTCGTGAGATTAAAGTGAGTTGCCAATGGTGTACTTCTGGTCTTCGCATCCTGGACACTGAATTTCTGCAACAATTTCTCAATATACTTCTCTGAGCATCCCTCTCATTCAAGGTTCTATTCATGCGCTCTGCAACACCATTCTGCTGCGGTGTCTCTGGAATAGTTTTGATCATTCTAATCCATATTCTGCGCAATAGCTTTTAAACTCATCACTACTATACTCACCACCATTATCTGACATCAAACTCTTAACCTTCAAACCAGTCTGATTTTCAACTTCGGTCTTCCACTTCTTGAAAGTAGCAAACACATCTGATTTATTCTTCAAGAAATAAACCCATACCTTTCTAGTGGAATCGTCAATGAAAGTGACATAGTAGCGAGATCCTCCCAACGACGCAACTGCTGTTGGACCATATACATCTGTATGAACTAGCTCTAACCTCTCAGCCTTGGGTGTCCTCCCTGATTTTGCAAAAGTAACTCGTTTCTGCTTTCCAAGAACACATGGCTCACAGAACCCAACTTCCACATTCTTCAGCTCTGGAATCTTCCCCTTCGAAGTTAACAGCTTCATACCCTTTTCACTCATATGACCAAGTCTTTGGTACCACAAAGTTGAAGACTCAATCTCATCAGCAACCGTATTTGCTTCATAGCTAGATTGTTCAACTATGTACAACGTCCCCTTTTTCTCTCCACGAGCAACAACTAGATTCCCCCTTATAACCTTCCATTGTCTGTCTCCGAAAGTAACTCTATACCCTTCCTTATCTAACTGATCCACAGATATCAACATCTTCTTCAGTCTAGGAATGTACCTTACATCTTTCAACGTCCAGCTAGTCCCCAAAGAGGTCTTGAGATTAATATCTCTCATGCCCGTAATATCCAAAATCTCATCATCAGCAAGATGAACTTTACCAAAATTACTCAACAAGGAACCTGACGACTCTCCTGAGTATACCTACGAATATCTTCTCAAAGAATCGCATCTCGAACTCCATCAAAAGTCATCTTACTTCTCCCAGATGAATTATAAATAGCAGTGACAAATCCTGACCAACTGTCAGGTAACGAGGATACCAACAACAAGGCTTGTACTTCATCATCGAATTTAATATCCATTGATGTCAATCTTGATAGGATAGAGTTAAATTCGTTCACATGATCAGCAACACAATCACCTTCATTCAATCTCGTGGCAAACAACAAGCGACACAAATATACCTTATTCGAAGTAAACGGCTTCTCATACATATTTGATAACGCCTTGATCAATCCATAAGTTTTCGTTTCCTTGACGATATTGTAAGCAACATTCTTCGCCAAAGTCAATCTGACAACACCCAGAGCCTGCCTATCCAATAGATTCCAATCTTTCTCATCTATTGAATCTGGCTTCTTCTCCTCTAGTGGTTCGTGTAGTTTTTTCTGATACAAATAATCTTCAATTTGAATCTTCCAAAACAAAAAATCTTTGCCATCAAATTTGTCGATCTTTACTTTCCCTTCTTCTACCATCGCTCCCACTCGCCTGAAAACCTAGGCTCTTGATACCAGTTGTTGAGTATACAACAACGAAAGCAAAACCCAAAGCGAATAAACAAGAACAAAAAAATAAACGACAATCACACAAGACAAAGATTTACGTGGTTCGGAAATTCCTACTCCACAAGCCGCACTAATTTTGTATTGATCTCTCATATTGTGTTATGTTGTTGTGTTGTGTTACAATTACATGAGTAATTATAAGAGAAGAAACTGGGTCAAAATAAATCAGAGTCTAATTCTGAAATTCCTAACTCTAATCCTAACTCTAATTAGAGTCCAATTCTGGAATTCTGAAACATGATAGACTCCACAAACCCAACAGTAATCTCTGGTGGGTCTGAACAAGTGATTGACATGTTGTATTGTCTTATGAATGAGAGGGCTGCACCAGGTGCTTGATATATTGTCACAAAGAGATTGGTTTTGTTGTCGGAAGAGATGAAGCTACCGGAATAACACCACAGGTAAGAAGCTTAAAGCTTTGATACCATGACAAAACTGATGTGCATATATATAACTGAGGTGCCTATGTTATATATGTAAATGAAATCAGAATGTGAAAATATGTGTGTGTTGAACTGATGAAGTAGAGAAACAATGTAAGAGAAGAGTTAATGTAAGCGAAAAGTAACTCTTATATTACTTGTGAGAAGCTTGTTTATTTACAATACAGATTGATCCTATAAATAGAATAACTGGGCTTGGAGCCCAAGAATTCTACAGTAATGTTAGTACTACTACAGTAGTTTATTCAGAACGATGAATAAACTATATACGAATTTATGGTTTAGGGCAACCCTAAACCCTAACTTATCCTTATTTTTAAAAAATCAGGGCTGGCCCCCAATTTTTTTAAAAATCAGGACGTCGGATTCAATTTTTTAATTAAAATTTTTAAATTTTATCTGTATTCCCTTGGGGTTTCAATAGTTAACCTTTGGGATTTAACATTTCCATTTTGGGTTTAAAAATGAATCAACCATATACGAAATTAGGATTTAGGGTTTTTTACAACCATAAACACTAACTTACCCTAAATCCTATACCCTAGACCCTAACTTATCCTAACCCCGATTTTTTAAAAATCAGGATGTCGGATTCAATTTTTTAATTAAATTTTTTAAATTTTGTCTGTATTCCCTTAGAGTTTCAACAGTTAACCTTTGGAGTTCAACAGTTCAACGGCCATTCGTCGTTCTGAATATTTCTAAATCCAAAATGGAACTGTTGAACTCTAAAATGTTAACTGTTGAAACTCCAAGGGAATACGGATAAAACTAAAATTCACACTAGGGAAGTCATAGAATTTATAAAATTAATAAAACAAAACAAAAAAAAACTAAAAGAAAATTACATATTCTTTCGATTTACATTGAACACTTTTTCTGTATCCCAATATAATAAAGAGAAAATGCCCGATATGCCAACATTGGAGAGACAAAGGCCCGATATACTGATCTGCGGGAATGAGGTCCGATATACCCACGGGATACGCCGTTTGTACATGCGTATCCCCTAACACTGTAGTTGTCAGAATTCGTATGGCTCTCCCAGAAATCCAGAGCTCTTCTCGCTGGCGATCTCGTCGTCATCCCTCGATCTCTCGATTGGGCAGCTCTCCACAGGACCACAACACCACATCTTCGTCTTCTTCTTCTTCCCCATATCCGTTTATCTCTTCCGGCCCCGCAGGGGCTTCCGCGAAGCTCGTCGGAAAATGAATCGGAGAAATAGCTTCGAATTGGGTGTTTGTAATCCGGCAATAGAAACGTAATAAGTTTGGTACAGATGTGTAGAGCATGAAAAAACGATTCCAATGGTGTATAGAACGCAAATGGAAAATACGGGATGAGGGAGAACGAAGCTTGGACGGAAAATTGTCCGAAAGCACCGTTGAAGTCGCCTCTGTCGCGATTCTGGGGAGAAGGAAGACGACGTAAGATGCGTAGCTGGTAAATGCGTGTCCTGGGATCAGTGTTCCAGAAATCGCTAGGCGGTCCAGGGCGGTTGGGGTACCGCCCAGCGCCTAATCGGATAGGCGGGGATTAATCGGACGGATTAATCGGATATTATAATAATATTTAATTTATTAGTCTAATTTACAATTAAACATATCATTTTAAATAAATTAACAGGATTAATCGATTTCAAAAATCGAATCGGTTGGCTACCTTCCAGAAGATTAATCGGGGATTAATCGGTTGAATCGGGGATTTTTAGAACAGTGCCTGGGATACGCATTCTCTAGTTGCGTATCTTAGACACGCATTTGCTTGGTGGAATCCCAATTTGTGAAGAATACGCCTCTCGTGCTTGCGTATCTGGTACACGCATCTTCCAGATGCGTGTCCGGACGGTAATTAGGGTCACAGCTTCCGGATATTGGCATTTCAGGTCATTTATTTTGAAATATGGGCATTTAGGGCCATCACCCATATAATAAATACTAGCTTATAACCCGTGCAATGCACGGGCTTCTTATATCATGTTATAAATTTTATTTAATATTATAATAATGTTTTTATATAATAATTTTTTAATTTTAATTTGATTTAATTTAATATACTCATGTTTAAGGATTATACTAATGTTTTCTTATTATAAATAACATATACGATTTTTAATATATTTTATTAATGTTTTAATATGGGGTGCTATTTTCGGGTATATATTAATGATTAAATTAAAAGGTAACGTGTTTTAATTAGAAAGGAAATATTAGTGATTGAATATATGATACGATTGATCTTTTTAGGTGTTTATAAAATGTAATATCTTCAACTAAAAGTAAATATGAAAAAGGCAATCGACTAATTACCATTAATTATATCATGTTATTATTTATTTTAGGTGTTATATTTTTCTTAAAGGTAACGTGTTTTAATTAAATATAAAGTAACATATTTTAATTAGATAAAAATATTAATGATAGAAAGATATGGTATGATTTATGTTTTTAATTGTTTATAAAAGGTAATTTTTTAAACTAAAAGGGAATCGAATCTTAGACTTCTAAATATAACAACTTTTAATATTGTTATATCTAACGGTCATGATCTGTTTGTGTTGAAAATTTAACGGTTATGAATAGTTTGGTTAACCAAACTACAAACTACAAAATATCTCTAGTTTGCTTATAATAATACTAGCTTATAATCCGTGCAACGCACGGCTCCTTTTTAATATCTACAATTATATTACTTTTATGAAATTTTATAAGTTATTAATTTACATATCAAATTGGTGTTTAAAAATTGATATATATAATATTTTACATGTTCGATTTAATATTTGTACTCTATCTTTGAATTTTAAAATTTGATTTGGACGTTTACAACCCAAATGAAATTAACAAAATAATCTTTAAATTAATGATGGTTTAATATAATTAAATCTACACAGAAACAAAAAAGAGAAGAAATTGAAGATTTTTTTAAGTTGAAAATTCTATTTGATTTATGAATTCTATTTATAATTCGTTTTGATTATCAAAATATCCTTATAATTATTTAAAGATAGTTCTACTCAAAACCAAATACAATTTTAATAATAAGTGTAAGAGTGATTTTGTCCGAAAATTTAATAATCGGTAGTCTATTCCTCCGTATGAAAAAGATCTTAAAATAAATAGATAAAAACTGTTGGATGTAGCATAAAAAATGTTTTATATTTTAATATGTTATAAACTAAAAAGTACTCCGTATTTTTATATAAGATAGATTTTGTCCACAATTTTGATAATCGTCTATTCCTCCGTACAACAAAGATCTTAAAATAAATAGATGAAATCGTTGGATTTAGCATAAAAAATGTTTTATATTTTAATATGTTATAAAATAAAAAGTATATTTATATTGAAATACGAAAATGTATACTCCCTCTATCCCATTCATACCCACTTTACCCAAATATATTATTAAATATTGATAGATCTCACCACTTTACCCACTTTTCCTCTAACTTTACTCATTTTTTATACATTTTCTTGGTTTCCGTGTCCAAACCAAACGTATACAAATCACCGGGACGGAGGGAGTATGTCAGTGATTTAAATAATATACAATTAGGTTTTCTACAATTGATAGCACAATTGTAGAACTTCTACATAGATTAGGATTAATGTAAAAATTCGTAATTATATTTTCTCTTGATATTCTGAGTGTTTCTATTTGAATAATAATTATTAAAGCATCACTAAATTAAAGATAATTTTAGGAGGTTCGCAAGGATTGTAAAATCATTCAAATATGATTTCTAGATCTCAAGATAGAGGCCAAATATAAATATGAAATTTTTTAATATTAATAAATAAAAAATAAAATTCAATTCTAATACAACTTTTTTAACTATATCCTTTTTAGAATATAATTTTCTTTTTAAAATTCTATTATAATACAACCTTTTTTAATTATATCCTTCTTAGATTATAATTTTTTTAAAAAAATTCACTTCTAATACAACCTTTTCTAACTATATCCTTTTTAGATTATAACTTTTTTTATGTGATCTAATCCTGATCCTCTAGTTTCAATCGAACGGATCATATAATTTTGGTAGTACAGTGACCAGACCAAAAATTTGGATAAGATCCCTCTTATAAAGATATTTTTAAATTAAATTTAGTTCTAATGATGAAGAAAAAAACAGATCGATGAAAAAGGGTATTATAGTAAATTAACAAAGTGAAAATTATAAAGAAATATATAAGGATCGATATATATAATTTATAATCCAACAGATGACTTTTAATCTAATTTTTTAATCCAACGGATCATATGCTTTTGGTAGTACAGCGACGACGACCAAAAATTTGGATAAGATCTCCCTTATGCTTATTATATATAAGGTATTAAATGAAGATTTAAATCAAGATTTTATTATGAAGATTTAAATTATTATCAAGATTTAAATTGTCGACCGACAAACTTGGTGCGCTTTGAAGATGCAGCAAAACTTTCCGATTAGGAACCGTGCCATAAGTGCGCAGAGGTCAGGTTGGATATGCGATTGCGAGTATTATTCGGTGAACCCCATTTCCTTATGGACCCTGAAACTTGAATGTTTGTCCCCCGATTGAGCTATATTGCGGGTAAATTTAGCACTGATCCAATGATTAATGATGAATTAAATTTGCACTTAATTAATAGTACTCATAGTAGAATGTAATTAATATTTAATAAAATTTAATTATTACGAAGAAAGGATATTATAGTAAATTAACAAAGTGAAAATTATAAATAAATATATAAGGATATAATTTATAATCCAACGGATGACTTTTAATCCAATTTTTTAATCCAACGAATCATATACTTTTGATAGTACAACGATGACGACCAAAGACGACGACCAAAAATTTGGATAAGATCTCCCTTATGCTTATTATATATAAGGTATTAATAGTATTGATTGATAAATTCGATATGTAATTAAAAAAATTATAATTTAATGTAAAACAGTTATTTTTATTTGTTACGACTTACGAACTTACGAGTATTTTTATGTTTTATTTTCACACTTTACAAGAAGCCCAGTACTGTTCTCCTCTTCTCTTCCTCTCCCCGCCGCAAACTGTCGCTCCAGGTAACTTTTTCTTCCTCCGCTACATCGACATAAATACGTATACAAGTGTGTCTCTATATACAAAAGCATGTTTTATATCTGGGTTTTTAAGTTTTATATCTGGGTTATTAAAAAAGAATCCTTTTTGTTGAATTACTGTATAATAATCTCTTTAGTGTTGCACTTAAAACCCTAATTGGGATTCAAGATTCTCTATTTCACTTGTTTTGTGTCTTGGGTTTGTTATAAATAATGTTAGAAATAAAGGGTTTTTAATATATGTGCATATGTTGTGGTTGCTTTCTTGCTTGTAGTTTAGCTTAAAGTGGCTCATGTGAAATTGGTGTTTTTTTGCAAGCTATTGACAGTTTATTTTGTTTAGTTTTCGGGTTTTTAGTGGGAGTTGTAATGGGATCGACAAAGAGGAAATCTTTGGAAGACCCGATAGAGGAATCTGGACCTTCGCTAAAACAACAGAAAGATGATGGTTTTACGGGTGGTGATGAGCCTGTGGCGTGTTTGCACGATGTGTCGTATCCAGAGGGGTTTGTTCATCGTAGTTCTGATACGTTTTTGGCTCAAGAAGATTTGAAGCCTGCTAAGGAGTTTCCTTTTGCGCTTGATCCGTTTCAGGCGGAGGCTATCAAATGCCTTAACATTGGTGAATCTGTTATGGTACTGTTTCTTATATTAGATAGAACATTTGCATTTGAGGCCTTAAAGTTTGAAGTTAGATGTTAATGTAGTTGGTTTTTTATAGGTATCTGCTCACACATCGGCAGGGAAAACTGTAGTAGCTTTATATGCGATTGCTATGTCATTAAAAAACAAGCAGCGTGTGATATATACTTCTCCAATTAAAGCACTTAGCAATCAAAAGTACAGAGAATTCAAAGAAGAATTTTCTGATGTTGGCTTGATGACGGGAGATGTTACAATTGAGCCCAACGCTTCTTGTTTGGTAGGTATAGTTATAGTTAATGTGATTTTGTTTTTTGTCGGTTTTTAGGCATAAGATTCAGCTGCCTAAAAGAAGTTAGCCTGATTATCGGATCTCTTTCTAAAGGACTAAACTTTCTATTTACCTTTTGCGAATGGCTGAGTTCTTATATTTGTTTGTAGGTTATGACAACCGAAATTTGGCGTAGTATGCAGTACAATGGATCGGAGGTTGTGAAAGAGGTAGCATGGGTTATATTTGATGAGGTACATTACATGCGTGATAGAGAAAGAGGTGTCGTTTGGGAAGAGAGCATTGTTTTGGCACCAAAAAAATCTCGGTTCGTTTTCCTATCAGCTACAGTCCCAAATGCAAAGGAGTTTGCTGATTGGGTTGCAAAGGTGATATATTCTTTCTTACGAATCCGTTCAATAGCTTATGTCAGCAAGGTGTATTATTCATACCGGAACAACTTACTAAAATGCATTTAGGGATCAGAAATGTGGTCAATATAATCAAGAATAAAGAGATATCATCAATGCCCAAACAGAAATGATGTTTTATAAGGAATCCTTAGAGGGTGGATTGATGAATTGAGTATTAGTAAATAAAAAATGAATTAGTGAAAACCTAAGAAGCAGGGACACGCCACTTAGCCCAAGAACTACGAACTAAGTTCATTGATAGTGCGGCAGTGCGCCAGTTCGTGTATCAGTGCGGATGGGGTGCGCCAGGTGGCGTATCCCCGTTTTTTAAGCAAGGAGTTCGGCTGAGTGCGGGAAAGTGAGTTCGGGAAGGGCAAAATCAGTAAATAAAACATCAACTATGAGACGTGAAACATCATTACAGTTACAGATAAATACAACAAAGAAACGATATATACAACAGAGAAACGCATGACACCACGTAATTAAAACCCTGTATCTCTTAATAATAAAAGCCTCAGCTAATCTCCACCTACCCAGTATCTTTTAACGACAAGCATCTTCAAAGTAAGCCATGATTTCCCTTCTTTCATGTTTAAAACTAGTTTCTGTATGTGTGTTCGTGTACTATCATCATGTGTATCAGTTGGGTTCATATATATTTGTTTTTTTATGTATATATATAACTGGGCCTATACAACTGCGTGTATATATATTGTATGAAGAAGAAGACGATGTTTGTGGAGTCTTTTAGAATTGAAACATGTTCATATGTATTTAGATTGATGTGAGCCACCATTCTGTATGCTTTTTTAGTACACCCATTGACTTTGTTACATGTATATCATGTTATATTATTTAAAATATCAACCTCCTCTGTTTTGCACGTGGGTATGTCTGCCATTGTAACTTGAAAAAACATATGTTTAATAATAGTAGTTAATAGTTAATTAGTTTAATTTAAAATGTTGTCATGTGTCCATGTATCTACTAAAAATGTTTATTAATTTAATGTTTAACAACATGCACACACATATATATATTTTTAAAAAAATTTACATGTGCCGTGTCTCCCCGCACCCGTATCCCCATATTTTTAAATTTAACGAATTCATGTGTCCCCGCACGACGCACCCGCACTCCCGCACCCGTGTCCTTGCTTCTTAGGTGAAAACATTATATTAGGAACTTAAAACTACCAATATATAGCAAGGATTACTATGTTCTGTTTATATATTGTTTTTCATTGTGGAGTGTTATTCCATGACCACCTATTCATGGTCCATCATCTGTAAAATTTAAACAGCATGGTAGTGGTTTTTGGGTGTGTTATAAGTTATAACTTTTGGCAAAGTGGTGCACGACCTTTTAATCATAAAAAGAGCGTATGTTGTCGCAACTGATATTTTATTACTTACCATCATGATATTAATATACTTCCAGAGTGCAGGTACACCAGCAACCATGTCATATTGTTTACACTGATTATCGGCCAACCCCTCTTCAACATTATATTTTCCCTTCTGGAGGCGATGGTCTATACTTGGTAGTGGATGAGAAGGGAAAATTTCGTGAGGATAGCTTTCAGAAGGGTTTGAATGCTCTTGTTCCGTCTAGCGAAGGTGCTAGGAAAAACGAGGCTGGAAAATGGCAGAAGGGTGTAGTGGCTGGTAGAGCAGGTGAAGAAAGTGACATATTCAAGATGGTCAAGATGATTATTCAGCGTCAGTATGATCCAGTGATTGTTTTTAGTTTCAGCAAAAGGGAGTGTGAATTCCTTGCCATGCAGGTACGACTTGCTTGGTGAATGATACTTATTGTTTGTGGAAAACAATGTAAAGCCTGCTTCTTGTGGCAAGTTTACTCTCAGGCTTTGCATATATTAATTGTCACTAAGTTATGCTATTTTTGTTGACGTCTACTGTGGACTTTCAGTTGAACTGTGTTACCATGATTGCATGATATCTTTGGTTTTTCATTAATTTCGTCAACAAATGATACAGTGTTAATAAGCAAGTTTACAGCTATGGCTTGGTAGCTAAAACTGTTAAAATAGTGAGCCTCGCCCGCCATCTAAATTCTTATGTCAGCACTTACCAGATTTATGTATCAAAATATTTTATGTTCTTCCAATTTTGATAAACATTTTGATTTGTTTTTTATATTGAGACTTTAATCGTAGTAAATTTTTTAAGCTCTCGTATCATTGTTACTTTAACTGCAATCTACAGAATGAAGTATCTACGACTTTGTTTTATTTTAAATTGTGTTGTATTTGTCGGTGCATGTGCTGATGTACCTTTTTGTGTATAGATGGCGAAATTGGATTTGAATGGTGATGATGAGAAGGTGAACATCGAAACTATATTCTGGAGTGCTATGGACATGTTATCAGATGATGACAAAAAACTACCTCAGGCAAGAAACCTTTTTATTTTGCATTTATTTAGACGAGTAAATAATATGCAGTGAGGATCCACACACACCGATAAATAAATCAGTGGCACTGCTTCTCTCAAAATTTTTTGTTTACTCCCGTCTTGTGTATTTGTGTTAGTAATCCATTTCAGAAGGTTGCTAATTCTTGCGGTAAATATAATAATTTTTCTATTTCAAATCATTCTGTGAATTCAGGTCTCAAATATGCTACCCATCTTAAAGCGTGGAATAGGTGTGCATCATTCTGGTTTGCTTCCCATCCTGAAAGAAGTGATTGAGATACTATTTCAAGAAGGACTCATTAAGGTTGGGAGGAGTAACCTACAAATTATGTTTCCCATTTATTCTTTATCTTAACATTGAAATTACAGCATTTCTATTAATTTGTGTCTGCTGGCCGTTCACTTTAGATACTAGTGTTTATTTTTTTTTAGGGTTAAGTATCAAAATGGTCACTGAAGTGGAAGTCAAATATCAATTTGTTCACCGATCTTTACGGGGTATCATTTAAGTCATTGAAGTCATAATAAATATCAAACAAATACCTGTATATATGTACTCGGGAAGTAAAAGTAATTTGTCATTGAGTTCTACACATTTTTCTTAAATGCTACTATAATCAAATGAAAGATTACGAATTCCAGTATTTTTGATAATATATTCAGAATTTAAAAAGTTTATTTACTATTTATTTTTAATTTAAACTAGGAAAATGACAATAAAATTAAAAATAAATAGTAAATGAATTTTTAAAAATCTAAATATATTATCAGAAATACTAGAATTATTAACCTTTCGTTTGGTTATGGAAGCATTCAAGAAAAATGTGTAGAACTCAATGAAAATTTATTTTTGCTTTTCGAGTACATTTTAAAGATATCCATTTGATATTTATTATGACTTTAATGATTCAAATGATACCCCGTAAAGATCGGTGAACGAATTGATATATGACTTCCACTTCAATGACCACTTTGATACTTAACCCTTTTTTTTATTATGAGTCTATTTTTTCTTCCTGCTATTAAATTGAATGTCAGTGTAAGGTAGAAATATTCTGTTCAGTATATTTAAAATTCTGTTTGAAGTAACCACTCTTGACATTGTCTAGAAGTTCTGAAATGTAGTGTTGACCTTTTTTCTTTAGTGTTTGTTCGCCACAGAGACATTCAGCATAGGGTTGAACATGCCTGCAAAGACTGTGGTCTTCTCAAATGTCCGCAAATTTGATGGTGATAAATTTAGATGGATTACTAGTGGAGAGTACATTCAGATGAGTGGTCGAGCTGGTCGCAGAGGAATTGATGAGCGTGGGGTTTGTATTCTTATGGTTGATGAGAAGCTGGAGCCGTCTACTGCTAAGATGATGCTTAAAGGAAGTGCTGATTGTTTAAACAGGTATGTAACTATCTTGGTGGAATATGAAATGGACATTATCATACATACTTTGTGAACACACACATATGTGTGTGTTTGCAATGTGTTTACACATCGCAAATCCTTTTATGCATTGTTCAGTTAAATCAACTTTTTCTCTGCAATAATTGTGATCTTGCTAAGTTACTACAACTTGCTGAATGCAGTGCCTTTCATCTAAGCTACAACATGCTGTTGAATCAAATATTACATGAAGATAGTAATCCTGAAAATCTACTTCGTAACTCATTCTATCAATTTCAAGCTGACCGGGCTATTCCTGATCTCGAGGTCAGTTGGCATTAACCTGCTTTGTTTGTTTATGCCATTACTCTTTTCTACTTCTCCGTGGTTGTCCCTCTATCTGTTAAGTTATTGAATGCCTGTGTTTTCAGAAACAAGCAAAGGAGCTTAAGGAGGAGAGGGATTCAATGATAATTGAAGAGGAGGATAGCTTAGACAATTATTACTCTCTGCTTCAGCAATACAAAAGCTTGAAGAAAGATGTTCGTGATATTATCTGTTCTCCGAGGTACTGTTTACCTTTCTTGCAGCCTGGCAGGCTTGTTTGCATCCATTGCTCTGGTAATGAGGACTCCCCAGCTTTCTCAACTGATGACCTGACTACATGGGGAGTAATAATCAATTTTGAAAGGGTGAAAGGACTTTCTGAAGGTGAGAGAATCACCAGTACAACTTTACTATCCAAATTCTGTCTGAATTTTAAATGCCTGAGGAAATTTTCATGACACAGATGATGCAAATAAAAAACCAGAAGATGCGGATTATACTGTAGATATTCTTACTAGATGTGCAGTAACCAGAGATGAAGTATCAAAGAAGACAATGAAGATCATTCCATTAAAAGAGTCTGGAGAACCTGTTGTAGTTTCACTTCCTCTATCTCAAGTGAGTCTCTCGTTCACTTTTCATCTGCTTCTTCAAAATTCAATTGTTTATTCTTCCCTTATTATTTTATAGTTTTTTACTCTGATAACTTGAAACGTCTTAGACTGACAGAAGTGGAATTTTATATGAATGCCATATTTTATGGAGTATGAAATTATAAGCACTGTGCGTTATTTAAATTAATATTTCTGGTGTGTGGTGTTGCAACCATAAATATTTTCTTGAAGTTCTACTCAAACTTATCTAAAAGAAAAGAAAAGTATGAAGTACATTTCTTGCTAATGCATGCAAAAATCTAGGCTGAAACAAGGTTTGTCTCAGGAATCTATATCTCCTACTAAAGTAAAATCCCTTCCCCAATTTTCCCTCCCAAATTTCCCTCCTCTCTCTCCTCCCATCTTAATTTTTAATTACAAATTCCTTCCTCCCTCTTATCTCACTCAAATTTCTCACTTGTATAATTCCCTCCACTTTTAGATTAATATTATTATAATAAAGTTCACTCTTCTCATACCAATCTACTATTATTATAATATTTTGTTTCTTTTTCTTTACTAAAAAAATCTATCTTCTCTCTCCTCCCATCTTAATTTTTAATTACAAATTCCCTCTCTCTCTCATCTCACTCAAATTTCTCACTTATATAATTCCCTCCACTTTTAAATTATTATTATAATAAAGTTCACTCCTCTCATACCAATCTACTATTATTATAATATTTTATTTCTTTTTCTCTACTAAAAAATCTATCTTCCTTCTCATATAATTTTAATATTTAATATTAAAATAACTGTTATCATTAAAATATATTATTTTTTCTCTGGGTGTGTTTCGGATTTCGCTCATCCACCTATATGTCATTTTATAGTATAATATAGTAATTTAAAAACTACAACATCTCTCCCTACTCCCGAGTACACTACTCCCGAGTACACTTTCATTTCCCTTCTTTGAGTGTGGTTCATTTTATTATATTCGAGATTATTCTACTGCTGAAGTTCTATTTCCTTTTTAACATTTTTAAAATTTAGTTCTAGATTGTTCTTTTGATCTTTGTTATATCCATTTTTTGCCTTTATATAGTCCAAGGTGAACTAGAAGATAATAAATGCCCTTCATTTATGTTTACAACCTGCAAATGGTTATAAAAATCGGTAATCGATATAAATCGGTTGAGCTACCGATTTAAGATTAATCGGGTAATCGGAGATTAACAGAAGGATTAATCGGAGTATTAATCGGATATTATAATAATATTTTATATATTAGTCTAATTTATAATTAAACATATCATTTTAAATAAATTCATAGAATTATTCGGATTTCAAAAACCGAATCGGTTGGCTACCTTACAGAGGATTAATCGGGGATTAATCGGTTAAATTGGGGATTTTTAGAATCATGTGTAATCAGTATGCTTTTTATTTTACTTTTTAAATAAATTATGTTTTTCTCAAACAAGATAAATGATTTTGTCTAAATCATATGCGTGGGTAATTCACTTTACAACCTTCTGTCATTAATACAAAGTGTGAGTCAACTTATTTTTTATTAGCCACATTTATAATCTTTTAATTACATATCTAAGAAAGTTTTTTATGCTATTTTCTTTTTTAAGAAAAATTGATTTTTTTTCAAAATGAAAAAACGTAGGTAACTTCAATGAATAAAGTGGAAGTAGTTACAATCAAATATAGAAATTTTTTAAAATGAAAATTTTAGCATTTCATTTATAAGTCCCAAGACAATTAATTATTATAATTAAGATCATTCAATTATTGTTTTACAAGGTTAATTTAAAATTTTTAAAATATACAAAAATTAATTTATAGTAATAAAAAATAACGTAACATGCCCATTTTCTTTTATAAATTAATTTGAAATGATATTTGACAATATATCATAATAAATGTATATTAAAAAATAATAATATTTTTATAATATAATTTAGAAAAACCGTGCATATATGCACGGGTATTATCTAGTTATAGTACATAAGTAGGAAGTAATAGTAAGAGTGATTGAGTTGTTTCAGTTGTAAGTCTATAAATAGCAGAGTTGTTTTGTATCTTTCAGTTTATGCAATGAAAATGGAATCATTTCCAGCAACTGTTTTCTCTCTCTAGATTTCTAAGTGCTTTCTCTCTCTAAATCCTATCTTCTTCTACGCAATACTTTTATCTCTCTAAAACTGTGTTTTCTTTATAATTCCCTGATGAAATTTCTTAATCTCTCTCATTTTAGCTTAATTTTTCTGTATCTCTTCTTATTAAGTCAGAATACACCAAAAACATTTAGAAAGTGCATGTCAGAAACCGTAGTTCCTGAGAGTATGTGCATAATACAGTGTCTTCTCCTGTTTCCACAAAATAGCTACATTAGACCTCATAAAATAAAACTGTAAAAGTCATATCTGCTGGTAAATAGTTCTTTAGAAATTAGGATGTGGATTTTCAGTTTGATATAATTGCAAATCTTGATGCCTAAAATTATTCTCATGCAGATCTATAGCTTGAGCAGTGTTCGACTTGTGATTGCAAAGGATCTTATACCATTGCAAAATAGAGAGAACACTTTAAAGAAGGTTTCTGAGGTTTTATCTAGGTTTTCCAAAGAGGGGATGCCTTTATTGGATCCTGAAGAAGACATGAAGGTTTGTTACATTTTTTCATTTCTTTGTTCACTCTAGTTGTGTGTTTTTTTCTGTGCCTTTATTTGTCTACACTCCTCAGGTCCAGAGTAGCTCATACAGAAAATCAGTTCGTAGAATTGAAGCATTGGAGAACTTGTTTGATAAGCATGAAATTGCAAAGTCTCCACTTATTGAGCAGAAACTTAAAGTATTACACCAAAAGAAAGAGCTGACTAGAAGAATTAAACAATTAAAGAGAGCAGTGCGTAATTCCTCAGTATTGGCTTTTAAAGATGAACTTAAAGCAAGGAAAAGGGTTCTCCGCAGACTTGGGTAAAAGGCTACCCAAGACGTCCCTATTCTTTTTTAACCCCCCCCCCCCCCCCCCCCAAAACCCCCTACTCCCTTTTCAAGTTCTTATGTTCTTCCATTAGTTTGTGGTGATTAATCATTGAAAGATTATGCGATACTTTGCAGATATGTCACAAGTGATGATGTTGTCGATATGAAAGGGAAGGTTGCGTGTAATATCAGTAGTGCTGATGAGTTGACATTGACAGAGCTCATGTTTAATGGGGTTCTGAAGGACCTAAAGGTAGAAGAGATGATTTCCCTTCTCTCTTGTTTTGTGTGGCAAGAGAAGCTTAAGGATGCTCCAAAGCCCAGGGATGAACTTCATTTACTCTTTACTCAGTTACAAGATACAGCTCAAAGGGTTGCCAAAGTTCAATTTGAGTGCAAGGTAGCATTTTCTTCTATATTTTGTCTGAAAATTTGAACTTCCTGCTATGTGTATGTGTGCCGTCGTCATTTACAGATATAGCATAGTCGCGTATTTTATTTAAACTCGTAACCAAACTTAATGGGGGTCTGAGTGTTGTACTGACTACTGATATAGGAAAATGTATTTATATTGTTTACACATTGATAATATTGGTGGGAAAAGATGGACATCTCTTCAACTGTCAAATATGGTAGAAAATTAGAAGCTACAAATCATTAATCACTGTAATATTGAGTAAAAATTGTTACGATTCGACGGCCTTCAGTTTTGTAGCTTCGTAATAATCTTTTACTTTTGAGCTGTCATACCAGCTTAATGTTCTCAAACTGTTTCTTATATGTACAAATGTCAAGAAATGAGCATTATTTGTTACATGAACATATTCCTAATGTCTAACATTTGTTAATTTCCTAGTTACTCATGACTGGTTCATGTTGACTTGACTGACCATATAATCTGAATAATCCTATTTTGACAATTAACCGATAAACATCTGATAAAATGTGTATACAAAACTTTATACATTTTCATATCTGCATTATCTGATTATTAGTGCTCCCTAAATGCTCCTTTATTTTTAAACAGGTTCAAATTGATGTAGAAAACTTCGCAAATTCATTTCGGCCTGATATCATGGAAGCAGTGTATGCTTGGGCAAAAGGTTCAAAATTCTATGAGATTATGGAAATGTCACAAGTTTTTGAAGGCAGTTTAATCAGGGCTATCAGAAGATTGGAGGAAGTCCTTCAGCAGTTAATACTTGCTGCAAAGTCCATAGGGGAAACTGAGCTTGAAGTAAAATTTGAAGATGCTGTTTCTAAAATTAAAAGGGATATCGTTTTTGCAGCATCCCTGTACTTGTAGTTTCAGTCTCATATATTATTTTTCTTCTTGATATCACGAAAAGATCCAGACAGGAGATGAAAATTTAATGATGTTAAAGCAACTCAAACTCTTCCGCTGCATTTGAGGGAAACCATTGCTGGTGACTGATGGGATCAGAGAAATCTGATCAGCTTAACTTGTTATCTGAAAACCCCTGCATAGCCTTGAGGGGCTTTTGAGAATTGTTAATAGGGAGTTGGGGTTTACCATATTATAATGCAGCAGTCCTCGAGAGAGAGAATGGTGGTCCACCGGCCACAGCTACCGTAAGGGAGTTTATTTATTCATTATTCAATAGGTTTATTTAGATAATCGTTATTCTTGTTGTACCTTGGACGTATGTGTTGGCAGTTTTGAAGTAGACCCTCACTTTCTGAAAATGTTGTATTTGATAGTTTATATATAGAGAATCATTAGTTTTTTTTTGAAACCTAGAGAATCATTAGTTTTAATGTACCTTGCTCAATGTATCTTGGCATTACAAAGTAGACCCTCACTTTCCGAAGCTGATGTATGTTTGTTTGTATGCCTGTGTTACTCTTTACATATCTACTTCTCTTCATAGTAATACATGTCGGAGTCTAGGTATGAAAAATTAAAACATTTCTGAAAGCCGAAAAAATCTTTAACTATAATAAAACTTTGCAACTGTAGTAAAATAAAATTTTACATCTTTATTCAAACTGAATCAACATGGGTAAAACATTGTTCAAAGTTGAAACCACAAATTTTCGATATTAGTATTGTACCCGCAAAAGCCACAGAAGAAAGCACAATTAACAGTAAAACTAAAAATCACAATACGACTTGATCTAGACTCAATTCAGTATGCTTCTTTAATGCGAAAACAGGGACAAGCAACACGAACCAGATGCTTTCCAACGTTAAAAACACACCCGAAAACTCCAACAGATGTTTCTCTTGTCGTTGTTGGCATTCCATAAACAGGATTCGGGACCATATATTGCTGGTAAGAAGAGCTTGTACTGCTAACAGGCAATGTTGGAAGCAATGGCTTTATTTCAGGATCAATGTCATTCTCTTCCGAAGGATAATCATATCGAAAATCATTTGAAGGATGTCCCGAGAATGTATGATAGTTCAATGAGGCCGCGTAAGTGGCCTCTTGGATTTCTTCATAGTATGGTGGCAGTGGTGGAGCTGAAGGCTGAAACTGATGGTTGTGACAACAACAGTGTGGCGGATTTTCGACGAAACTTAACTTCTTTTTCTTCTTCTTTCTTGACCAGAACTTGAGTTTCTTCATGTTTTTCATCACCTTCATAGTATGAGAATGTGAAGAGAGAATTAATGTAGAGAAGTATGGATTTTTAGAGGTGTTGAGTGGAAATGATCTGTATCAAGAATATTAAAGTTAATTACTGTAGGAGCGTTTTTTTTTTTGTTAGCTTGCTTTTAGATATTATGACCGTTATGTTTTGGACCTTGCACAACCACATTTGATGCTAACAATACTTTTTGGCTTTTATAGCTGGTTACCACCTACGATGTGAATCCAATCAAAGATTATATTGGATATTCCTGGATTTCGAAAAAATTGCGTATTTAATTTGGATTTTTAAAAACGAAAGTACTACAGTAGGATGTATTAAATTTAGATTTCAAAATTTTGTGATATCCAAAATTTTAAAATTTAAATACATTTAGAGGTGTGTATTCAATTGAGATTCTAATTGATAATATTTCATAGATTTTAATGGAATGTGTAAATCCATGAATTCTCTACCGATTTTGATGGATTGATTTATCTAGATTTTTGTAGAATAAACAAAATCCGACAGATTCTACGAGATTGATTTCTTAATATTTTTTATTTTACAATATCTATATATCAATTAAAGATAATTATTTATAAATAAGTAATCCAAAATTAATATAGTCCAAAAATTATTTCAAACAAAAAAAAACTAAAAATTTGAGAATAAAATTTAAAAAAATGCTTATTAATCTAGACCAATTGTTCCCAAAAAAATAATTTATAGTTCGATTTAATCTCTCTGTTGTTACAACAATCCTTATGGTGATCCTTATGCTTAGCAAAGTGCACTATTATTCTAGAGATTGCAAAGTATTGCAGCCATGTTCTCTCTTCCAGTCTCAGTAATGAGACTGTTTTGTATGTACAGGCAACACGGACAACTAAAAGTGGTTTATTAGTTGACAATTATCTCAAATCACTTTAAGAAACTTTTGAAATGTTTCTCTTCAGAGACCAGCAAGAAGCAGTGAATACTGAAAGTGCAGAAACCAACCAAAAAGTAGGGGAAGAGAACATATCTTTTACTTTAATTTTTGATTACAAATCGTTATAATTCATAAATCTATCAAAATATTGTCTAATAAAAATAAATTTTACGCTCATGAATTAAAATACTCCCTCCGTCCCACTTATTTTGTCCACCAATCAAAATCCACGTTTTTACCAATTTACTATATTTTTTGTTTAGTTTCCATAACTAAGCTTAAATAATACTATAATTACAAACTTTTAACATATTTAGAACTTTATTTACCTTTATTAAGGAAAGTGGACAAATGTTGCGGGATAACAAAAATTGGAAATGTGGCCAAAATAAATGGGACGGAGGGAGTATAAAAGTAATGTTAGGGGCCCAAAAAAATCTCCTAAATTTTTCTCTAGAATGATGTGGCACAACACATATGGAATGTTTTAATTGGATGATTGATGTGAATACAGGAGATAACACATATGGAATGTTTTAATTGGATGATTGATGTGAATACAGGAGATCTCATTATTATTTTCACAATCAATTAAAATCAAATATGTGGCATTTGGGAAAGTTTTTGGATACTTTTGTTTATTTTGATTGATTTTTTAAAATACGGATCGAATACCTACAAATTTTATTTTTTTTAATAAAATACCCATAAATTTAAAAAGATTGTTTGAAATGTGAATTGAATACTACAGATTTTAAAAGATTGTTAAAATCTCAAATGAATACCTAGTTTTTGAGAATCCATTAAAATCCAACATTATGGATCACAAAAAATCACTTTCAAGGATTTGTTGATTGACAGATTTTGTTGGATTTAATATGGGATTTATGAAATCCAGTATGAATCCAAGAAATTCTTTTGAAAGCGAAAAATTCTTAAAATTTTAATTAAAACTTTTATGCAGTAATTCCATATAAATTGTAAATTTTAAAACAATATTTTAAAAGTGATAAATTCTTAATATTTTAATTACAATTTTTTTTGAAGTATTTTAATTACAATTTTTAAAACTTAAATTGAGTACACTTCTATTAATTACTTCTATATCTTAATTTATACTCCGTAGTAAGGTTTTTGTTCCCTGAAATTATAGTTAGAGTTTTTCAAATATATAAATCCGGCATCCCCTTAGCCGACAACATATTCCAGTTGCAAAACACAAACATAACTTTTCTCTGTTTTTTTATTCATAACCATTGTTTATTACTTTGCCAAATGAACATACTTAGGGGCGGTTTGAGAAATCTTAAAATAAGTTACTTAACACTTATATGAAGTAAGTAACTTATATGAAGTAAGTAATAAGTTACTTACAACTTATATTTTCGTGTTTGGGTGTTTAACTTATAAGTTGGTAAAATTTTTATTGAATTAAATTAAAAAATATTAATTATTTAATATAATAATCCCAGTACATGCATATGACATTTATAAATATAAAAGTAAAAATATAAAGTATTAAACAAGTTAAAAAATCAAGTAATACGAAATAAGTTGGAAAAAAGTACATCATTACTAACTTATCACTTATCAACTTATTTGGCAAAATAAGTTCGTTCTACTTGTACAGGCAAACCGTCCGAAATAAGTTGAAACGGACTTATCCTCAGATAAGTCCATTTCTCTCGCATGCCAAACACCCCCTTAGACTGCTTAATGTGGTGGTTATTGATTAGCAAAACTACTCTACATAAAATATTGGTTCTTATTTCATCTGCATTTGTTGAAATTTAAAAAGATTATGAATGCAACTTACTTTAGGATGCAACCTATAAACCGAGCTCCTGTATGCATATAGAAAAGGGTAAATAACATAATGTTAAGGTAAAGTACTCTCCAGCACGATCTAATCAACCCCTTTAGCACATAAAATCTTGGAAAGATAAATGCTGCTAACCTGTATTCTTGCGCATTGGATGAAGCAGACATTCAATGCCATGAGCAGTATAATCATTGATACCCGATTGAGTTTGAATGTTTGAATACAGGTATAGGATAACCATGCACGATGCAAGTTCAAATCTGGCTAGCTATCAAGTTCAGTAGTTTGGACAAGATTCAGAAAGGTAAATAAGGAGCACACAACCAAAGTAACTTGCCACAAAACTTTGTTAGTCCACTCCACACTACTAATTTGTGAGAATGCTTCAACACATACCAAACAAGACATTACAATACACATACTTTACACTTTATATACAAAAGCTGCACTACTCTTGTCATTTGCGTACAATAAAGAAATTACACCCACAAAATGCTAATAGTAACATTTGGGTAAAATGCAGCTCAGCTCAGAAATTAAACAACCGAGCGTCCAGATATGCAATATGGACTATGATTCTCTTGATGAAAACATGACAAGGATAATATTACTGAAAGAGTCCTCCTTGGAGCACCTTTTCACCAAATACTACACTGACTACACAACCGTCCTTGTATCTTCAAACACTACATATCTTCTGTGGTGCCACTGAACCAGCTGTTCCAGCAGATTCTCGTGAATAACATTACTCACTGCTCAAAACAAAATCACAGATGGTTATTTTCCCCAAAAGTACGGACCCAAAATTGTTCGATTTCTCACAAGCATAGGCACCTCAGCAACTGGGTCCAGCATTTGACGACTGCTCCTCAGTTCCAATGTCAGTATCTGAAATTATCTTGTCCGGTCTAGCTTCTTCACTGACCAAATGTTTTATCTTGGGTGATAGACACTTTACTTCCTCAGCGGTGTATATACAAATCTTCCTCGCCATGCTACAGAATTCACTGTAATATAACCAAGAGTGGCAACTAGAAGTCAGAATGCATATTCTACACTGTAAATATCTAGAGGTCCTAGTCAACAGCATCGAATAGATTCTAGATTTACATTAAGAATAAAAGACCATACAAAGAATTTAACAGAACATGAGTTGGGCCACTGCCCTTGGTAACAAACAACAATACCATGTAAAATATTAACTCGATTTCGGAAAATAATTTCTTCTGTTTCGAATTATTTTGTCAAAGCTGCTTCTGGTAATACATCTAAGCTAATCAAAAAAGGCAGGATCAAACTTGTACACAACACATGACTAGCCTGGTAGCTATTCAAAAATAGGGAAACTGAAACATGGTCAAGATGTGTACTAGAAGGCAGAAAGCTACCGAGTAACACATGGAAATAAGATTTCTAGGTACTACATGAGAACTTGAATCATGCTCAACATAAATTACTTTATACCAAGGTATAGATTTGCTATGTAGCCAATTGAATGCAACAATATGTGCAAATAAAATTCGTCAACCACAGGCCAATATATTGTGCAATCGGTACCACAGCCCATTACATAATGGTCTTCTGTGTGCCGCTTGATGTGATGGACATTCACATAGTTCCCTTTACATAGTTACTAGATCTGGAGCCAGTGAGCAGGATCAATGATTCAAGTAAAAATGTAGAACACGTGAAGAAACACCCAAAAAGTGACACTGTAACAACCCAATGCAAGTAATTAACCTGAAAAAAGATAAAGGCTATATTGACTTAACTGCCAAGGATCATCGCCAACCATCATCATATCATTCTCGTCATCTGTGTAAACAACCTTCCATCTCTTTGCTGGTCCACAGAGTTCGCCTTCAATCTCAAACATCTCTTCCAGTTTCCTCCGAAGATCAACGTACCCATTGAACCGTGTTAAATCTACTGCCCTTCCAACAGCAATTCCTTGCATATGAACCTGTGAAGTTTATAACCACACTTAATGCCTTTAAAAAAAACACATAGCAATTCAAACAAAGTAATACCAATGATGCTAATATTAGAAGTCATACTTGTACAGTTGTCACTTTCTAATTTCGAGGCATACTCTCTCCCGAAAAAAGAAAAATAAAATGAGAAGAAATAATATTCATACCATGAGCAGCATAAAGTGCATGCATGTGCAAGTCTCATAGTATAAAAGGAGGCACTCTTGGATTTGGCCTCAAATTTTTTAGAACACTTCAAAGTACAGGCCGCAGAGCACATACATAAAAAAGAAAAGCTTTCAAATATAGTACCTTGGTGCAACTCCGTGTTTGTTTATGCGACTCCTGTGGGGTTCTAAGACATGACTTTTCAGGATCACAGCTAAATGAGGGATGATCCAACAGATTAACATCGGACGGTACTGATTGCTGGTCAGATTCAGCATCCAAAGATAGTATGGGCTGATCTTCACCCGCAGCTCCAGAGACAACCATTGGCGACAATTTTTCCGTGTTGTGATCAAGTAACTCAATTCCAAATAGCCTGTAACCATTTCCCTGTCTATTTTCACTGGTATCCTTGCTAAGAAGAGAAGCAAGAGAGTCTTTGCCAGCTTCAGCTTGGTTAGACCACTGCATTGACTTGCTAGAAGCCAGAGACATGGGACCATTATCATTGTAGCTGATAGAGCTGTCCTTGGTGTTAGAAGAGAATTTGGGAGATAAAAAGAGTTCTGGCCCTCGAGACGAATCACAATATCCACCAAAACTTGGAGGCTGTTCTGCAGGGGGTTTCCACATTCCTATGGCAGGGAAAAATACTTAGGAAATCAACAGCAACACAAATACAAGCAATTATGTCATTGGTCATCAAGTTCCTACCAAGAGCAGAGATATCTGGCGTTTGAGAAGGTAAAGTCGGTGGCCGAGCCCGCTTGTTTCTTACTGGAGGTTGGGAATCTGATGGAGCAGTTGCAACGAGTGGCTCTAGTTCCCATGAAGAAACTCTATCTGGCCGCAAAATTGATGATGGTTCATCCCATTGAACCTAAAATTCATAACCGAAATGATTCAAGTGTTTAAAATTAGCTAAAATGCGAAAATGAAAGGCAAAAAGATGGCACCTAGGAGACAAGGGGAAGAGACAGATGAGGGCCCTAGAAGTAGATGGAACTTGGAAAAAAATATTATGTGTTAGCATAGTAGCATGTCAGTAAGCATTGAGCCTTTACTTTTCTTCTTTTTCCCATGATATATACCTACTTTGTTACTTTTTTGTCCAATCATGTAGGGTAAAACTAGTAGAACTTAATAGCTAGAAATCAATAGCTTCAATACTAAGAACTTGTGTTAAATATGTCAAAAGAAACTGCAACAAAGGATCACCCGATCTCACACGAGAAAGTTAAGCAATAAACTCACCTTTAGGGATCTCCATTCAGAATCATCCCATCTTGATGTTGTATTGTCGCCAACACCAACAATTGTTCCACTAAACCTGTAAGACTTGTTTAATTAAACGACCTATTACAGCTCCTAAACCCCCAAAATAGAAGCCGACTACTGTTTAGAGTTTACCTTCTTTCGGGAACTTCCTCACCCTCAAATCGCATCTTAAACCTCATACCAACAGAAAGCTTGTGACTTCGAGCTTCGAGGTATTTGTTCAGAGGTACAATAAACTCAGATCGACTTGTTCTGACCACAAAAACAGCTAGATTAGCGAAATGAATTTATTAACCAATCGCAGCACATTGTAACTTGACCATTTGGACAAAAATGAAAAAAAAAAAAGAAAGAAAGAAAGAAAGAAAAAAACTCAAGCTAATTCAGCAAAGATGATGCTTATAATCAAGAAGCGTGGAAAAAGAACTGTTAAAGAAATTACTAAAACTGATGCTAATTGTTTGTTAGGAAATCATAAATACTCTTTGTTCTTTCTTTCCAATGAAATTGTGGGAATGGAAAAACGGTCATAAAACTAATCCATCCATCAAAAGATGAAACATTCAACAGACTGCCTGTCACTACCCTCTAAGCACATTCCTCCATTCACGGCCATGTCAGTCATGAGATTTAGAATGATTATAGAAAATAAGCCTTCTGACACTAACATGATAACTGGGAAGTTAAAACTATTACAACTTTACAAGGAAAAAAAAATAAATACATATCATGGATTGATATTCGATTCTTAAAATGTTAAGAGTCAATAATGTGCAAGATCTCAAAAAAACTACCATCTAGCAAGAAAATAAGTTGGTAGAAAAACCTTGGTTTATAGAAAACGGAAAAGAAGGTTCCAGTTGCAATTGCATGAGATGCAGTGGCAAGAACACCCAGATGCATGCTGTGGCTAGATATAACAGAAGATGGCATATTGTTTAGTTGCCTCATATGCCTCCTCACACCAACACGTAGCTCCCCACTTTCACCCCTGAGAAAAAATATATTGTTAAGTTGATGCAGATACACATAATTATGCGATAACAAAGATTTAATGTTTAAATGTAAAAGAATAATTGCTTGCCTTAAAAAAATAAAAGCATCACCAGCAACCAACTTCTTTGCACTAACAAAGACACTCCACCCAGTGGTAAGTAAATGACGCCGGGGTTGCCCTGAAAGTTACAATTCCCACAATTTAAGGTAAAAGAAGATTACAATAACAACGTTATGGTCATGGTAACCAAGGCTTCCACGAGCTTTTGGAACAAAAATACACTCAACTTCTAATTAAACCCGCCCGCTACTAATTAAATAGGTAATCTATACAGCTAGCAACTTTTGTCCAACATATAGGAGAACGGAGCCCTCACCTCGAAATATGTGCCGAAAATGCCACTCACTGCCACGAAGATCAGTAGCAACCAGTTCTTGCCAGGGTGGTTGTTGGGACATATCCTGTAAAAAAAATATGCAAGATAGAATTTAGTCCTAAAAACACCTGCAGGAATTAATTTTGCTTGGCGGCAGTTTGGATACACTACTTTTCACACCGTTAATAAAATTTATATTAAAGCTTACCAATGGGGGCAAACAGTCATCCGCATGCCTGCGAAGAACAGAAAATCCACCATGGGTGCTTGTGTCTGAGGCCGTGAGTGTCTTGCAAAATGAATGGACAGTGCATTTAGGAGGTTCCGGGAGTGGAGGATCTGGGCTATCAACCTCACCTTGCTGTTCCAGACAACAAAAGACGAAGTCATAACTCATAATCAAAAGGAACCCAAAATAAACAACTAGATCTTGGTACAGTCGAGTCATGCAATGAATAGTTTGTGTTCAAAAAACTCACATCTTTTTCAGGTAGCAATGTTATCTGTGCATAAACCTCATCTGATTCTGGTTCAGCCTACAATACAAGTTCAAGTATAGACAGATAAGTTTGAGGAAGACATAGATCGGCACACCATTCCACCAGCCTCAGGGACAATAAACTGAAAGGAAACGCCAAGAAAGAAGATATATCTAAATGTGATTGCATAAATGATCAAGAGTCAATAAGGACTCACTCGTAGCTGAACATTCATGACTTTGCAGAGTATTTTAGCAGGTAAGTTGAACGACGGGAGTTGCTGGTCTGAGACCTGATGTGTGGATGCTTCAAGCTGTAGGAAGAGTGACGAATCAATAAACTTGCTTAAACAGAAGAAGAATAACAGATCTTATCATGAGATGGATGCCATCTGAATCTGTCTAATACATATCATAGTGGAGACAACTGAAGTGACTATAAAACAAGATTTTGCTATTGAGATCAATAATGTGGAAAAATGAACCAGTATTGCATAAATGGCACACATACAAATTGAGGTATTTGGCAAATTATTATTTTTCATTGAAATTTTGGCAATATTAACCAATAATGTACAGAATTTTGTAACAAAAAGTTCAAGGGAGGACCACTTTCGGATATGTAATTGTTTCAAGTTTCAAGCAACATATTACATATGGTGAGCGATTAGTCAAAAATACACTCGTCCCCCAAAGTAGAAAGTACACAAAGTAGCCATCGGTATAGAATATTAGATTTTAGACAGAGATACTACAGGTAAGTGTACGAAAAACAGAAGAAAAGAAACAACAGTATTCATACCTGTTCCATATGACCTTGCAGAAAGTAATAAACTCGTTCTCCTTCACGAGGAACAGTGACAAGGGGTCCGGCACAGGCATGCCATAATTCCTTGAACAAAGCATCATTATGGGCTCCTGCATAGTACGATCATGTAAGATTAAACTAGAATAACAAAAGGACAAAAGTCATATGTATAAAGTGGAAAGGGCACTTTATTACTTCTTACCAAGAAAAGCAAGATGGAATTTAAAAATAACAGACATGTAAAGTTTATTACTACGCAAAGTAGATGAAGAAAGAAGTAGAACTGATCATATATTTTGGAAAGTCTTGGCCAGTTTTAGGGTTCTGTATCCTTCCCAGTTCTAAGTCTTACTGAGCAGAAGAAAATACAAAATTATCCTGGTACTTAAGTAGGTAAATATATCCATCAAAGTTTGAATGTTCTGTATAACTGAGGCCTTGGGAATGTCTAAACCTACAACATTGAGAAACCCAAACAAACCAATTACAAGAACATTCTGCATGATATTAGCAAAGTTGAAGAGGAGGTTTTCAATCTGTGATATATAAGGCTTAAATGTAGTTAATTTCCTGCAAAGAAACTTGTTCTACAGAGTCATGAACACCATGATTAATCAAATAGCAGTTAGTGTCACACACACACACACAATACATAAGTATAGCATTATAAGGCCATCTATTGTATATCAAATAAAACACAAAAGCAAAGACTGAAACTATAATTTAAAGCTTCGAGATCATTAAAACAGAAAGATAAGGGAGATAAAGAAATAGAGCTACATTTAAGCAATACGAAGCCCTGTAAGATTGAAGATGATGAAGTGAATTAAACAAAATAAGCATGCGCCTACAGAATATATAGAAATTACGATATCCGCACAAAGTCTCTTATCTAGTACAATGAACTATTTTCCACCAACCAAAATTAAAAAATGTTGATGTCATATGAGGGAATAAGAAGCTCAAACCTGAGCGACCCTGTCCAGGAAAATTATTAGCAGCGTGGGCCATGATAATACCACTCTGAAACAGTCGGTGTGAGTTCACAATCTAAACTTTCAATCCTCAGATCTGCCCAGTTTGTAATAAACTTTTTCGCAAGGAGATAACCAATCTTTGTTGATGTGACCACAGACGAGCTATATATGATATCAGAATTCAGATCAGGCTTTCGAAAATATAACTAGGAGGCTACACAAGGTGATTTTATACCACTAATTAAAACCCCTTAAACGCAAGTGTGACGTTGTTCTCTCCTTTCTACCCTTAAATGCAGCAAAAAAGTTTTGGCACTACTCGAGGACTTTATCGTCTTTGTAGTCCGAATACGCAAGATCATCCAAAAAGCATGAACAACTTCACACAATGCACAATATCCTCCTAACCCTCCTTATCCTTTAACCTTAAAATTCGGATCGATATTATCTGCAAAGTAGAAACAATCACATGTTTGACACACTAGCAAAAAAGCTACCACCTTTTGTCTTACTATTAAACAAACAAATTCAGACTTAAATCATGCATCACACCACCGAAACCAACACAACATATTTCCGCCTGTTTTCGTACTCAGAACCATCAAAGTTCCCAATACCACCTTCACTAAACTAACTAAAACCCATCATAAACTCAACATCAGTAACCAAATCCACTTTATCTATACCAATTAAATTCCTAATTTTCAATAACACAAACAAACAAACAAACTCAATTTTCAACTAATATCAACATTTTTCCTAATCACATCAAATATTACAAACCAAAAAACCCAATATTAATTATAAAAAAACCACAATATTCAGCTGATCAATTCCAAGAAATAGGGATCTACAATTTCACACAAATTTCACTACAGTAACAATTTCAATCACTTCATCTACACACAAATATACATACAAACACAAAAATGCATTAAATCTAAACATAAAACAACTTAAATTGAACTTTAAAGTACTCACCAACTAAAATTGGGGATCAAACTGAGCTCCAAAACCCTAGAAAAAATCACAAATTGCAAATTCAACACAATCAGAGCAAAGATAGAAGCATTCTGAGTTGAATTAAAGAAGTATTAAAAGAGTAATTAATATTTTACATAATTGTAATAATTAGGGTTTGAGAGAAGAAAGATTGGGGGAGAAAAAAGAGAGGGAAGAAAGATAGATACAGATGTGTAGGATATATAGATACAGATCGGTGATGGTCTTTGCCTGGTGGAAGCCGACACGACCCCCTGCAATTAATTTTTCGTACATTATTACTTTTTAATTATGAATATTTTAATTATTAATTTGTACTAGCTACTGTAGCTTCTTTTTTCTGTGAATGTGTTTTGTGTGTGTATGGGTGTCCATGTAGAGTAGGGACAGTACTAGGAGGAGGTGATTTTTAAGGCAGTGTTTGCTTGCTGTGCTGCCAAATCCATACTCCGTACTACTCCCTCCGTCCCTAAAATCTTTCCCATTTCCCACGGGTACATTTACCAACGTACACTTTTACTCGTTAATATCTTTAATTTCGTATTAGTATTGAATATAAAAACTTCACTGTATTAAAGTACTCATAAATACGAATCCAACAAGATCATGCATGACTATATTTGATCTTATAGAATAGACGTAAATTAGTAATTTGTCTCATGTTATGAATAGTCCCAACATTTCAAATGGGAAGATCAATAAGAGACAGAGGGAGTAAATACTCCCTTGTCTCTAAAAACTTTTCTCATTCCCCTTAAATACGTTTGCCAACGCACACTTTTACAGTAATTGTTAATATCTTTAATTTTGTATTGGTTTTAAATATAAAAATTTCACTGTATTAAAGTACTCATAAATACGAATCCAATAAGATCATTCATGACTATATTTAGTCTTATAGATTAAACGTAAATTAGTAATTTATCTTATGTTATGAACAATCCCGACATATCAAACGAGAACAACATTATGAGACTGAGGGAGTATTGTCTTAATTTAGTCATTTTTTATATTTTAATAATATCTTAGTGGTATCTTAGTGGAAGTTCAACAATGTTCTAAATTATACTCCCTCCGTCTCTTTTTACTTTGTCCGTTTGACTAAAAACACGGGTTTTAAGAAAAACTGGGTATTGAATATTATTTGTAAGAAGTAGTGGGTATTGAATATTGTTTTTAAGGAGTAGTGGGTATTGAATATTGTTTTTTCGGAGTAGTGGGTGGAGTAGTGAGTATTGAATATTATTGTTAATGAGTAGTGGGTGTAATAGTAGGTATTGAATATTGTTTTTTTGGAGTAGGGGGTGGAATAGTGGGTGTTGAATATTATTTGTAATGATTAGTGGGTGGAGTAGTGGGTATTGAATATTATTTTTAAGGAGTAGTGGGTATTGAATATTATTGTTTATGGCTTAAAATAGAAAGGGGAAAAGTATTTTGATAGTCCCGATTTAGTAAATGGGAAATGTTTTTAGAGACAGAGGGAGTACTTTATAAATACAATAAAAAAATAGTATCATAGTGAGTTAGGATATTATTTTATATATCAACTCCAACTCCAACAATATGCCTTACTTTTGTGTCTTATTATTAAAATAATAATATATTTGATAAAAGAAGGGTTGAAAAAGAGGAAAGTGAATTCTTTTTTATTGATAAAAATGAAATAAGGCATGACTAGTGATGTCCTAAATATAGGGCATGAAATGGATGTTTTAGTGTTTTAAGGCACCATGATTTAATGATATACTCCCTCTGTCCCATCCATTTCTTTACAATTTCCTTTTTGGGCCGTCCCACCATTTCTTTACATTACCCAAAATAGTAAGTTTTAACACTATTACACCCACTACTTCACTTATTTTAACAATACTTTACATTATTTCACCCACTACTTAACTTATTTTAACAATAAAATCACTATTACACCCACTATTTCACTTATTTTAACAATAAAATCACTATTACACCCACTACCTCATTTATTTTAACAATATTACACCCACTTTACACCCATTATCCTTGACCTCCGTGCCCAGCCGTCATGTAAAGAACCGGCTGGGACGGAGGGAGTAATATATCTGCATTCCGTAAAAAAAAAAAACATTGTTGGAGCATATTTTTTTTAAGAGCATCTCCAACAATAGAAACCCCTTAGCTAAAAGTGTGTCAAACATGCCTTAAATAAAAATTATAGATATTGTGTAAAAAAAAAAATCATCTCCAACGGGACATTACTGTTACCTAAAATTTTAGATATCTAGAAACCTGTAGTAAAACTCCACATCATCAATATTACCATATTAAAATAATACATTCTATTTTTAACAATTTGAAATAATAATAACTTGCTATTTTTAGAATATGACTAATCATTATAGCCAACTCCATTGGAGTACAACACCTTACAGATTCAATAAATTTTACATAATTACTATTTTATATCATTTTAGCCACCCATTTTAGCAAATACCATTGGAGATGCTCTAAATGCCCTAAATTTTAGCTAACTACATCAATTTAGGACATTGTTGGACTTTGCTCACTAGGTAATCCATCTCATGTCCAATTTTTAAGGCACCTCTATACTTGTCCTAAATCATTTTTAACAATAAAAAATTAACTTCTTTCATTTTCTACACTTCTCTCTCCTCTCTTTTTTCCCTTCCTTCCAATTCTAATTCAAATATATTATCCAATTCTAATTCAAATATATTATCATTTTAATTTATAAGGCACAAGTATAAGGCATATTGTTAGAATTGTTGCACAAAAACCATTACTTAAATCACTAGGACACTATATTTTATTATATTTATAGGACATCAACTAGGACATTTATATTTATAGGACATCAACTAGGACATTGTTGGACTTGATCTAAATTACATTAGAGCATCTCAACCAATTGAGGTTGCTGCAAAGTTTACTAACCATTGACAAATCATCAAATATATTAATTTTTTATTTTCTCAGTCATGCACATTATTCTTGGCAACTTTTATAAAAAAATTGCTCCAATAGTTGGTAAACTCAAAATTGTCAACGTAGTCAATATAAAAATGGATATAAAAATATATATTTTTGGACAATTATATGAGTTTTAACTAATTTGAGAAGTTTTGAATATGTTTCATTATATACAAATAATAATCTGTTAAATGATGATATTTTTTTTAAAACAACATAATGTTTAGGTAAAAATGTTTTATACGTGAGAACAATTATAATAGATATTTTACATTCTTCAAAATAGTGCAAAATAATTATTTTGCATATTTTCTGCATTCTCTTTGATATATTAATTTTTTGTAAAATAATAATATTCTAATTATACTCATGTTAATATATGTTTTTACAAAATGTGATCAATTTTTTTAAAACAATCTTGTAATTATTGTATCGAAAATATTTTACTTGTCATGTGTTGCAATACAAATTTATTACTTGCTATTCAATTCGAAAGAAATAATCTCGAGTGATATATAAAATTATTCGAGTTCAAATTCGATAACTTTTAAGGGTTACTCACTTACTCCGTATATTGGCGCACTTATGGGGTGTTTGCTAAAATAAGTTTTAATTCAAATTATAACTTATAAGTTCATAAGTTGAATGTTAAGAATTTTTAACTTTAAATTTATAACTTATAACTTATTCTCAATATATGCAATATATAATATCCTTCAAATCTTCAAAACCGTATATCTCTCGATCCATTCATTAAAAAATTGATATATATATATATATATATATATATATATATATATATCAAATTTTCCAATTCATCGAGATCTATCCATTGATATCCATTGTTATATATAAAAAAACAAATATTTTGAAAATTATAAAAAAATTAACTTATAAGTTCTGATTTACCCAAACAATCTACTGATTATAAGTTCTGATTTACCAAATACTCTAATATTTGCTCTACTTATCACTTATATGACATAAGTATTTATAAATCATAAATTAATCATTTTAAGATATTCCAAACACACACATAACATTATTCGTAATGTGCATATGGGGTAGGGTGGCTTTGGGGTATGGCTGCATAGTACACAGAAGATGGGTAAGATGTGTGTAGGAAGAAATCGAGTACCCCAATATGGATACAAGTCTCCCATGTTGTACCCACGCGCATTTACAAAATCACAATTCAAAGGTTCCCCTATACCCCATTTTCAAGGGGATACTACTCCCTCTGGTAATGCTTTTCTCATTTTGATTTTTTATACTATTTATTATAAGTGATTGACCGCTAATTTACACATAATTTATAAAATAAAATATAGTATTGAGTGATTTTGTTTGATTCGTATTTATAAATATTTTAATTTAATACAGTAAAGTTTTTATATTTAATACTAATACGAAATTAAAGATATTAACGATTAAAATTATGCGTTGGCAAACGTGATAACGATGAATGGGAAAAGTTTTTTGAAACGGATGGAATAATAATTAATAATATTATAAAAATGACTCAATTATTGTACATATTTTTAATTATAAACTTATATCTGTACACACAATGTTGGAGTGGATAATACCTAGAAGCACTTGACCTGGCTAGCATGTATTTAATGTAACAAACTCTACTATGTTGATTGCCCCTTGGGGCTTGGAAGAGGTTAATTTCACAAGGGACTTGGCATGGACACACGTTTTCTAAACAATGTCAAGTAAAAATATGACTTCGCTTGTAATCTACTCTCTCCGTCCCTTTTTAGTTGGAATATTTATAAAAAAAATTAAATAATTAATTCTTTCTTAATATGTGTGTTTTTTGCAAATATGATAACTAAAAAGGGACGGAGGGAGTATTATATATATAATGCCACAACATGTACCATTTTAATCCAACTTAAATTATTATTTTGACCCTCTATGGATTAATTTTTTTTCAAAAAATTGTTACTCATGAGAATCGAACCTAGGTCTTTAGGTTCATTTGCACATCACCTTACCACTAGGCTAACACATCACACGTGTTATAAGTCATAAAATATGCTATGTATGTTGGGTGATGAATGAAGAATCTTTGGTATTTTAATTTCTAAGATATTTTAATCATTTTTCTTCGTTTTACATTTACATATTTATATTTTATTATGTTATAGTTTAGTATAAATGAGTGATATATGGTATTTAGTGAAACTAGATATTTTGAAATTATTCGATTTAATAAAATAATATTAATGACCCTCTATTATATATATAATGCCACAACATGTACTATTTTAATCCAACTTAAATTACTATTTTGACCCTCTGCATTCATTAATGCACATCAATTAAAATTCGTATTTAATATGTATATTCATTATTATACATCATTTAATACTATCTACTTAATTATAACACTTTTTTTATGTTGCAATTAACTAACCATTCGAAGAAATTTGTGTGTCGCACGAGTAAAGAGCCTTACAACTCATTATAAGTGATCTAACATTATTGAAGAAATAATATTGGAACATTAACTTCAGATTGCTAACAGCATATATATTTTTGCTATACAATTTACAGAATAAATTAAGAATAAATTAATTTTGTGTACTGTAATTTAGTATTTTTACTTTATAGAAATGTGGCTAATACAATATTTTTTTATGCTTTCTTGGCTCCGGTGCATTACTTGACAATCTGTAATATCAAATACAACATATACATGATTTAAGCACTTTGGAAAAATAAAAAGCACATCTGAATGTTTTAATCAAAATGGGAGATCTTGAAAAGGGGACAAAATTAATGTTGGTTAAAAAAAAATGCGATAAACTGAAAAGAATTTTAGACATCACAATATCAATTGCTAATATTAATATCAAAACATAACGAGAAAAAAATAACAATTACAGTATAAAATAGAGCAATCTCGTGCCTTGCACGGGAATTGAAGCTAGTTCTAACTAGCATTACAACTACTTCTATTGTTTCAGTTTCATATTTTATTACTTTGTTATCATGTTTGTAGGGTATGTGTATCTTTACAAAATTTAAATCTATATCTATACTATTATATAAATTATATATAAAAATTGAAACATTAAAAGTTTTGATACCTATTTTTTGGTATTTCGTGAATTTACTTATTTACCTTTCACTATAATGAAAAATATATAGGGTATTTATAATATTAAAACACCTAAAATAAATAATAACATTATATAATTAATGGTAATTAGTCGATTGCCCACATTTATTTTCAATTGAAAATATTATCTTTTATAAACACCTATTGCCTTTTTCACAATTACTTTCAGTTGAAGATATTACCTTTTATAAACACCTAAAAACATCAATCGTATCATATCTTTCAATCATTAATATTTCTTTCGAATTAAAATACGTTACTTTTTGATATAAAATTAATCTCAAAATATCACACCATACTTTCAATTATTAATACTATTATATAAAATCTATCACTAACAAAATATAATAAAAATCCGTATACTACGATATAATAGAAATCTATATACTACGAATAATGACCATAAGATTTTTAGAAAAAAATTAGAATTGTTAGATCTAATGATTAAATATATTATATGATTAAAATTAATTTACTAAAATTTCAAGGTTCGAATTCTATACAACGACATATTTATTTTAAAATTTTATAATATAAGCTTTAAACCATGCATATAATTAATTTAATTGATATTAAATTAATAAAATTAAAATTAAAATAAAACATTGTAAATAATGATTATATAAAAATATAATTGTAACATAAAATAAAATTTATTACATAGAAATTCGTGCATCGTACTGGTTATAAGCTAGTTATTTTAAATTAATAAACATGATCAATCATATAGATATAACCAATACAGATTAATGTCATTTATTTTTGATATATTCGAATTTTTAACTTTTGATGTTGTTGAATTTCTTAGAAATTTAAAAAAATTCATGAATAAGAACGTGTTGAGAATGCATTTCCAAGAATAAAATTTGTTATTCAACAAAAATTTGCGATACAATTTGTTATCCGCATATCTGGTATTCTTATATAAATATTTTGATAAATATATACTTTGTAAAGATTTAAAAAAAGTTGTTGTGGAATAAAAATTAGGTTACGAATCTGTATTTAATGTTAGGGTTCGGGAGCTTCGAGTTTTAATGGCTGTTTCCGTGTTCGAGACTAATCGGTCCTCACAGAGTGCCTACGTATCTCGTATTGAGAATCAAGCCAAGACGTAGTTCTGAGAATGAGGGGTCAGGCCCTTATATAGGCTGAGAAGCCTTAGGATTATGGTAGGAGTCAGAGACTTGGTGGGCAAGCCACCGCCTTGAGGAAGGTTCTAGACCCCTTCCTTGTAGGAATCAGTTTCCATGTTGAAGTATGTATCTTGGAGTCTAAGTCAGGCAAGAGTAATATCCTTGTTTGACTCTTATTTGCTGAGCTGTTTATTACCCCTAATATTAATTACGAAATTAATATTATAACTAGGGTTTGTGCCCATCTGGTGGGCCCCACGTTTTGACCATTGTTGTGGAATAAAAACTAGGGTTTGTGCGTAATTAATGCAAAAGGCTTGGTGAGCTTCGAGCTTTAATGGTTGTTTCCGTGTTCGAGACTAATCGGTCCTCACAGAGTGCCTACGTATCTCGTATTGAGAATCAAGCCAAAAACGTAGTTCTGAGAATGAGGGGTCAGACCCTTTATATAGGCTGAGAAGCCCTAAAATCGTAGTAGAATTAGGTGACTTGGTAGACAAGTCACCGCCTTGAGGAAGGTTCTAGATTCCTTTCTTGTAGGAATCAGCTTCATTGTTGAAGTAGGTGCCTTGAAGGCTAAGTCAAGCAGGAGTAATATCCTTATTTGACTCTTATTGCTGAGCTGGTTATTACCCTTAATATTAATTACGAAATTAATATCATAAATAGGGTTTGGGCCCATCTGGTGGGCCCCACGTTTTGACCATATTGGGTCTAATTAATGCCACATTAAATATGTCTTTAAGGCTTATTTTTAACCCATATCATTTGCCCCCCAACTTCTAGGAAAACTGATCAGGTTTTCCTTGAAGTTTTAACTGCCTTATTCGAGACTCGGGTCTGGGTTTATTGCTCATATGCAAGCATTTTCAACAACATTGTCTTAATGTAAAGCGTGGAGCGACCGACGCATTTACAACGACCATAAATGACACTAAACGGAGCTAAAAAGCCTTAAACGATGTTTAAACGGTGTTAAATGACGTTAAATGGCATAAAACGGCACTAAACGACGCTAAACGACGCTAAATGATGCTAATCAGCCTTAAACGACGTTAAATGGCATAAAACGGCACTAAACGGCGCTAAACGACGCTAAACGGCGCTAATCAGCCTTAAACGACGTTTAAACAGTGTTAAACGACGTTAAGTGGCATAAAATGGCACTAAACGACGCTAAACGGATTTCAGTTCAAATCCATTTTCATATTCTCCACGGAACTTGGTTAATCAGAAATCTGCATGTTCCTGACGAAAATGGGTTGGCCAGAAATATTCGTGTTCCTGATCGACCCCGGTTGGCAAAAAATACCCATATTGATGATGAACCCCGGTCGGCCAAAGCCTCTCGGGTGCGCCGGTCGGCTAGCCACCGGTCGGCCAGCCACCGGTCGGCTGGAGCCTCTCGGTTCGCCCCGGTCGGCTAACTCCCGGTCGGCCAAAGCCTTCCGGTTTGCCCCGGTCGGCTGGCTTCCGGTCGACCATTTTCGATTTTTTTTTTCAATTCTTCAACTTCTTGAACATGATGTTTTCATGAACGTGAGTTTTCATGTTCGTGACGACCATGAGTTTTCATGTTCGTGACGACCATGAGTGTTCCTATTCGTGACGACCATGAGTTTTCATGTTCGTGACGACCATGAGTATGGAAAATCAGCAATATGGTCATTCATAACTTTTGCTTAAGACTTCCCCTTATTTCTTGTTTAGCGCTGCTAATCCTGTACTTTATGTTAACTTCTTGATGAGGCTTCTAAAGCTTCCTTTGTCAGATACCAACTAACATTCTCAGTTCCTTATTCTGAGCTTTTGATTAATCTTTCCATTTATTAACGGATAGTTTTCGTCTCTTTTTTGCATTTATCCGATACATGACCTGTAAACACGATCCGGCCTGTATCTCAACCTGTGATAACAGGTCACACTTTTTCTATAAAAGAAGGGGAGCATCCTTCATTCTTCCTCACTTTTTCATTTCTCAAAACTCTCTCAAGCTCTAAAATTCTCTAGTTCTTTAGCTTTTCAAGTTCATCTTCAAGTTCAAGCTCGACATGGTTGACAAACGCCCGGCTGTCCCTCAAATCTCCATGCAGGAAGCTATGAAGAAGAGGAGCATGGCAAGAACGATTAAAGGTATGCTAAAACTCAAGCCTCCTCGTTATGTTGATCGTCGATTTGATTCTTTATTAGACTTGTTGAGCACCATGGGGGAAGCTTTTCCCAACAGTTCAGACTTGGCTGCCTTCCATTGTCATTCTAAGTTGAAAAAGAAGGACATTGTGAAGATTAGGAGTAAGTATAGTTTTCCTGATGTGATTAAGGTTCGCCTACCAAATCCGGGAGACCGGACTTGCAATTGGCACCCAGAAAGATTATGTGTTTTTAAAGGTGCTTTGGAGGTGGGATTGAGGTTCCCGGTTCATCCCTTTATTATCAGGTTCCTGGCGGAGCTCCAAATCCACCCGTGTTAACTGTATCCTAATTCCTGGAGGTTCTTGATTATCTTCATGCTAAGGTGTAAGGAGTTGGAAATCACTTGGGATACAACTTTGTTCAGAAGCATCTTCATGATCAAGAATTCTCCTGAGTCCTTACCAGGATATGTTAGTTTTCAACTCCGAAGCAGGCTCCCTCATATTGTAAACTCCTTCTCCTTTCCTGACTCTCATCATACTTGGGATAGTGAATTTGCCGTTTTGGAATGGGAAGGTGGCGACTGGGGCCACTTTTTTGTTAAGAGATTCGGGTTCGTGGAGGATAGTTCACACTTCGTGTGTGACCTTATCGACCAACAATTGCTCGACAGGGATAAACTGCTTGCCGATGAAGGACGTACCCATTATAAAACTATTCTTACTGAGAAGAAGCTTATCGAAGCTGACTTAAGCTTTCTTTCTGTTGAGGGTAATTTTTCCTTCATGACTTCATTATGAACTATGTTTGTTCTTATTCCGATATCTTTTCTTTCATATTTCAGCTGTTGAGGAGTTGGACAATCTCCCTGAAAATCAACCAAATGTCACAAGGCGAATGATAAAGAAGTCGAAATCTCAACTGAATCCTTCTGAAAGACAAGTTCCTCTATTCCTAGCGGGATGTAGCCAAGGGGGAAAAAGGTCTCGAAATGTTGGTAAAGGCGTTAGAATTCCCTTCACTCTAGATTGGGGCATCTGCGAGCAAGATTCTGTTATGGGGAGCTCCGCCTTGTTCTTAGATTGGTCAAGGCTCTCTATCACCCTTCCTGATCTCCTAACCGTCACTACGGGGGATAAAATCGATGAATCCGAGCACCTCGGAGCTCAGGCCTTATATCAGGTACCAACTTGTGTACTTATTGTTTTTGTTTACTTCGTTGGTTATAAATGTCTTTCTAACTCCCTTATTGTAGGTCAATGCCTATCTTCAATCCACGACTCGTCAAGGTCGTGCTCATAGGGATGACAATGCCATACTGAAAAACGAGAAGGCAAAGCTCCAAGAGCAGATACAAGACTTGGACTCCAGAGCTGTCCGAGCTGAGGCCAACTGCTATTCTCTTCAAAAGAGTCTTCGTTCTATGGCCAAGAAGATGTCTTCCAAAGCTGACAAAGTGATTGATGCCTACCATAGGTCAGAAAGATTTTATGAGATGATAGATAAGCATGATGATGAAATGCGGCCCTTTAACATGTCCGTTGGTTGGGACAAAGCCGTTGGTGCGGTTAGTAACAAGTATCCTGAAGTGGTCAACCCAGCAGACTTCCCTTGCCCTAATTGGGCTGTTGGTGGTGGAAGTCAAGTGGATCATGCATCAGGCTCTGGGGGTAGCCGTCGTCCTTCTAGTATAAGGAAGGTGGCTAATGTCGTTAGCTCCGGTTCGACCTCTTCCCGTTCTACTGGGAAGAAGGCCATGTCAGAGAGGGAAGCAGCTGCGAGGCGATCTTTCCCCGGCAAGCAACTTCGTGCCAGAGTTGACTCCTCGACTGAGACTTCAGAAGAGGAAGGGGGCGTGGTGAAGCAAGGGGCGGCGCAACCAATGGAAACAGAAGCCGAAGATGAAGATGATGATGTTGATGATGGCTCCGAAGAGGAGGAGGAAGATGAAGAGGAGGAGGGAGGAGAGCAAGAAGTGGTAGCGGAATCCTCAGAGGAGTAAGTGGCCTTGCATGGCCTTGTTAGCCGCTTGTGGCTTTATCTATTCAGCTTTCAATCAAAGGTCCTTCGGGACTTAACTTTTATTTGTGGTTTGTAACTTAACTCCAACCTTGGCCCCTTGGGGGTATTTATTTATGCACTTGTTTTATTTTCATTTGTGTATTCTTTATTTTCGTTACTTGGTCATCTTTGACTTGCACTCAACAGGTGTTTGGCACATAAAATCACACAATCATGGAATGGAAAACAAACTTGTATTAATAACTTGAAACGGGTTCAACCCTTACATAGTTTACTACTGTCCTACTCGGGGCTCTAGGCCCTGGAATGGTTTCATCGAACCTTATTTCTACTTCTCCTAATAAATAGATAAAAGCCAAGTCCTTACTAGGAAGGCCTACACATAATAAATCTTGAGGTTCAAGGCATGCCAAGTACGGGGCACCTCATTCCCGTCCAAGGTTTCCAACTTATAGGATCCCCATCCTAGTGTCTTCTTAACACGATATGGTCCTTTCCAATTAGGGGCTAGCTTTCCTCTTTGTCCAATTCCTGAAGCCTCTATCTTCCTAAGAACCAAGTCACCTTGCTGGAAGAACCTCTCCTTAACCCGATGGTTGTAGTAAAAGGATGCCTTCTACTGATGCTCCACATTCTTGGCGTTTGCCTCGTCCCTAATTTCATTAATTAGATCAAGGGCGAGCCTCATACCTTCTTCATTGGTCTCTTGTTCGTATGCCTCAACTCGAGGTTATGCATGCATGATCTCCAAGGGCACAACTGCCTCGGCTCCATAAGCCAGCAAAAATGGGGTTGCTCCAGTTGTCACCTTACAAGTGGTGCGATATGCCCAGAGTATAGGCAGTAACTCATCCACCCAAGTGTTCCTTGAGCGTTCAACTCTCTTCTTTAGTCCATCAAGGATAATTCGATTAGCCACCTCTGCCTGTCCATTAGCTTGCGGATGTGCTACTGAAGTGAAACGAAGCCCAATAGCATTTTCCTCGCAGTACTTCTTAAACTCTTCATTGTTGAACTGTGTCCCATTATCCGTCACAAGGATTCAGGGGATTCCGTACCTACAAATGACGTTTTTTCAAAAGAACCGGGCAACTTTCTTGGTGGTTATCTTGGCTAAAGGTTTAGCCTCAATCCACTTGGTGAAGTAGTCGATGGCTACTATCAAAAACTTCCTTTGTGCAGAAGCTATAGGGAAATGACCAAGTATGTCCATCCCCCACATCGCGAATGGGATAGGAGAATTAATCGAAGTCAACATCTCAGGCGGCTGCCTTACGATTGGAGCGTGTTTTTGACACCTGTCACACTTCTTAACATAATTCTGCGCATCTGCCAACATCTCTGGCCAATAGAATCCCAGACGAGTGATCTTGTGGGCTAGGGCTCTGCCCCCCAAGTGTTGCCCACAGATCCCTTCATGAACTTCTTCCAATGCTTCCTTAGCCTCTTGGGGCCTCAAACACTTCAAATATGGGATGACAAACTATCTCTTGTAAAGGATGCCTTCGATCAAGGTGTATCTCAATGCTCTCACTGACAGCTTTCGTGCCTCCAAGGCGTTGTCAGGGAGCCATCCGGTTTCTAGGTGAGCTTTGATAGGATCCATCCAACAGCTTCCTACATCAATTGGAAAAAGCGAACTTGGAAGTAAACACTCCCTGCATAATTCTCTATCTCGGAAGAAGCGAACTTGGACAGGGCATCGGCCTTAACGTTTTCTTCCCTTGGAATATGCTCCACATAGCACTCATCAAACTTAGTCATAACAGCTTTCAAAATTCTCAGATATTTCGCCATAGTTTCATCCTTGGCTTCAAACTCACCATTAACTTGTGATACTACAAGCCTTGAGTCTCCACAAACTTTGAGGTTCTTGACCCTCATGACTCTGGCCAAGCCTAATCCAGCTATCAAGGCTTCATACTCAGCTTCGTTGTTGGTTGTTGGAAAGTCCAACTTCAAAGCGTACTCAACTGTGAACCCATCGGGGCTTTGCAAGACCAAACATGCACCACTAGATTTTGTTTTTGATGCTCCATCAAAATATAGCACCCAATACTCTTTTAGCTCAGGTACAAGTTCTTCATCTTTATTCTCACTTCCAGGGGTGGTTACTATCTCCTGCCCCCCGACTTCTTGGTTACTAAGGGTACATTCAACCACGAAGTCAGCCAATGCCTGAGCCTTGATGGTTGTCCGAGGCTTGTATGTGATGTCAAATTCTCCAAGTTCGATTGCCCACTTGATTAGCCTTCCACTGGCTTTAGGGCTGTGCAAAGTGTTCCTCAACTGCTGGTCCGTTAGGACTTCGATCTTGTGTGCCTAGAAGTACGGTCGTAACTTCCTCGAGGCCGTTATCAATGCCAAAGCAAACTTCTCGATAGGGGAGTAATTCAATTCAGCCCCATGCAACACTTTGCTCACATAGTAGATAGGCTTCTGAACTTTGCCCTCTTCTCGAATGAGAACAGCACTTAATGCTTGTTCGGATACCGCCAAGTATAAATAAAGAGTCTCTTCGGGACTAGGTTTGGCCAACAACGGGGCTTCGGCCATGTATTTCTTTAGCTGTTCAAAGGCCTCTTGGCTTTCAGGAGTCCACTCAAAGTTTTTCACCTTCTTTAATGCTTGAAAGAAAGGCAAGCACTTGTCACCAGACTTGGAGATGAACCTCCCTAGGGCTACAACCCGGCCAGTTAGCTTCTGTACATCTCGTATAGATCGGGGGGGTTACATGTCCATAATTGCCTTGATCTTGTCGGGGTTGGCCTCGATGCCTCTTTTTGAAACCATCAGACCCAAAAACTTTCCTGATCCAATGCCGAAAGCACACTTGGCTGGATTCAACATCATCTTGTGGTGCCTCAGCACTTCAAATGCCTCTCTGAGGTGCTTAATGTGGTCAACCTTGGAAAGGCTCTTGACTAACATGTCATCAACATAGACCTCCATGGTTTTTCCGTTCAGATGGGCGAATATCTTATTGACTAGTCGTTGGTAAGTAGCACCTGCATTCTTTAGACCGAAAGCCATAACAAGATAGCAGAAAACACCAAAGTCAGTTATGAAAGATACCTTTGGGATGTCATTCTTGTGCATCTTAATCTGATTGTAGCCGCTAAACCCATCCATGAAACTCAACATCTCATGTCCAGCTGTGGCATCTATCAACATATTTATCCTTGGTAGGGGAAAACAATCCTTTGGACATGCATCATTCAAGTCAGTGAAGTCTATAAACATCCTCCACTTCCCATTCGCCTTCTTGACCATTACTGGGTTAGCTAGCCATTCAGGGAATTGAATCTCTTCAATAAACCCAGCCTCCAAAAGCTTGTCAACTTCTTGCTTAGTGGCCTCTTGCCTTTCAGGAGCAAAATTCCTCTTCTTCTGCTTTATTGTTTTCCGGTCGGGATCGACATTCAACCTGTGAGTTATGAGCTGGGGATCGATCCCTGGCATATCAGCTGCGGTCCAAGCAAACACATCACTGTTTTCTTGTAAGAATGACGTCAACCTGCCCTTCAAGGGTTCCTTCAATGAAGCCCCTATATAAGTGACTTTTCAGGATCGCCCAGCTCTAGAGGTATGGGGGCCAAATCCTCTACTGGCTTCCCTCGGTGTTCATCATCACTACGGACATCCATGTCTTCAATCGGGAGTACCTGCCCCCCGACTCCATCAGCTCTTAAAGCAGATACATAACAACTTCTTGCCATCATCTGGTCACCTTTTTGTTCTCCGACACCATTCCGGGTTGGAAACTTAATATTCATGTGGTAAGTGGAGGCAACAGCCTTGAACGCATGAAGTCCAGTCCTTCCCAAGATTGCATTATAAGTCGAGGATGCCTTGATTACCAGAAAATTCAACATCTGAGTAGCCTCCTTAGGTTCTTGTCCGATTGTCATGGGCAACTTAATAGTCCCTTCAACTTTGGACTCAACTCCATTAAACCCGTAGATGGGCATGTTGGTCGGGGTCAACTGAGAATCAGTGTATACCATTTTTATAAACGCATCATGAAATAAAATATCCACAGAAGCTCCATTGTCTATCAAGAATCGCTTCACCTCTGAGTTTCCAATTACAGGAGTTATGACCAACGGGTCGTCATGGGGGAACTTCACCCCTTCAAGGTCAGAATCATTAAAACCAATTACTATTTCGGTTCTAGCACATTTCGGGGCTTCTCCCACGATGTGCATCACTTCTCTGGCATACGCCTTTCGAGAGTTTCTTGTTGTGCCGGCCGCTATCGGGCCTCCCCAGATCATGTTGATAACTGGCCCTTGGGGTTGTGTGTTACGATCACGATCATTATCCCTTCTATCATTGTCTCTCCTGTCATAATCCCTTCTTTAGGCTCCACAATCTTCACCCTTGGTGAACTTATTCAGTTTCCCTTTGCGAATCAGGAATTCAATCTCATTTTTCAACTATCTGCATTCATCCGCATCATGTCCCACATCTCGGTGGAACCCACAGTATTGATCCTTGTTCCTCTTGGCGGGATCTCCCCTGAGTGGGTTCGGCCATCGAAAGTCCTTATCCTTCTCAATTTCTAACAAGATTTGACTCCTAGGTGCATTCAATCTTGCATAGTCAGAAAACCTCGATCCCAAATTCTTCTTTGGTGTTGACTCAGAGTCTTTGCTAGTACGGGGATACTTGTCCCTAGCATCATACTCCTGGTCTTGCTTTCGCTTTTTGGAGTCGTTGTTACCTTTGCCATTACCTCCCGTGGCCTCTTTCTTCATGCTATTCTCAGCCTTGATATACTTATCAGCCCTTCGTTGGAGTTCGGCCATGTTTTCAGGAGGATGCTTTGCCAACGACCTTTTAAAAAATTCATCAGTGGTTCTGTGTTCCAGGGCTACCATGGCCACCTTGTTTTCCAATTCAGTGATGTTCAATGTCTCCTTAGTGAATCGCTTGATGTAGTCTCTCAAGTTTTCATTCTTCCCTTGCACCACGTACATGAGAGATGCGGAACTTTTTTCATGAACTCTCCCGCTGATGAACTAGCTAATAAAAGCGGCGCTCAGCTCCTTAAAAGAGCCAATTGAGTTCGCAGGTAGGCGGCTGTACCATCTTTGAGCCATGCCCGACAAGGTTTGAGGGAACGCCCTACACTTTAAGGCGTCACTTGCAGGTGCAACAACAGTGCGTTCGAAAATGTCCTAACATGATTTGCGAGATCACCCGTTCCATTATAAGCCTTGATTGTCGGCATCTTAAACTTCTTGGAGATGTGAGCATTCATCACCTCCTCGGTAAACGGGGGTGTGGGATCATCAGGATCCCCAAGTGGCATCAGATCCTTGGGGTTGCTCCTGGGGGTTTCCACCCTTGTTGTTCTTCCAATAGGGGCTTCAGCCCTTCTCGGGTTGAGTTTGATTGAACCTAGCTTGTTCTCTCGCAATATTTTCCTTTATCCTTAAAATCTCGGCCTCATTAGCCTTGATTCTCTCAGCAGCTGTCAAAGGGGGTCCATCATGGATAGTTTGTGTTCTCCTTCTTGGTTCTCTGCTAGCGCGCCACCTTCTCGGGGCTTCATCACGATCATCATCATAAGATGATGAATCATCAGAATAGGGGCCGGAGTAGTCATAATACTCTCGATATCGAATCTGCAAGGCATGGCCGCTGGGTCCAGGACCTTGAGTAATTGGAGGGTAATTAGGCAGACCATACATCGGGTTGGTATTCATGGGGAGATCTGTAGTATGGATCTGTACTCCCGATGGTAACGGGCGATTTGGATCAACCAAAGGAGAAACAAGCATCTGGAGAGAGCCGGTTTCTTGACCTGGATGGATGACCATAGGCAATGTTCTCTCATCATAGGGATTCGTCCCTGGGGGTTGAGAAACCAGAGGCTGAGTGACTGTTTCAGTCATTGGGGGCATCGGATCCGTAACGGGCGGAGCAGAGCTAAGAGGCAGAGGGTTGGTACTTGCTGGTGTTCTTCGTGTTTGAACCATGGTTGATGTCGAGTTCCCACAGACGACGCCAAATGTTGTGGAATAAAAACTAGGGTTTGTCCATAATTAATGCAAAGGGTTTGGTGAGCTTCGAGTTTTAATGGTTGTTTCCATGTTCGAGACTAATCGGTCCTCACAGAGTGCCTACGTATCTCGTATTGAGAATCAAGCCAAAAACGTAGTTATGAGAATGAGGGGTCAGACCATTTATATAGGCTGAGAAGCCCTAAAATCGTAGTAGAATTAGGTGACTTGGTAGACAAGTCACCGCCTTGAGGAAGGTTCTAGACTCCTTTCTTGTAGGAATCAGCTTCCTTGTTGAAGTAGGTGCCTTGAAGGCTAAGTCAAGCAGGAGTAATATCCTTATTTGACTCTTATTGCTGAGTTGGTTATTACCCTTAATATTAATTATGAAATTAATATCATAAATAGGGTTTGGGCCCATCTAGTGGGCCCCACGTTTTGACCATATTGGGTCTAATTAATGCCACATTAAATATGTCTTTAGGGCTTATTTTTAATCCATATCAACCATATTGGGTCTAATTAATGCCACATTAAATGTGTCTTTAGGGCTTACTTTTATCCCATATCATTTGCCCCCCAACTTCTAGGAAAACTGATCTGGTTTTCCTTGAATTTTTATCGGCCTTATTCGAGACTCGGGTCAGGGTTTTTGCTTATACGTAAATTTTTTACCAATATCGTCTTTTATGTAAAGCGTGGAGCGACCGACGCATTTACGACGATGTTGAACGACACTGAACAGTGTTAAACGGCACTATACAGCGCTAATCAGCCTTAAACAATGTTTAAACCTTGTTAAACGATGTTAAACGGCATAAAATGGCACTAACGGCACTAATTGGTGCTAAGCGGTGCTAATCGGCACTAATATGTGCTTAAACGACACTAATATGTGCTAATCAGCACTAATCTGTGCTTGAACGACACTAATCTATGCTTATCGGTACTAATCTATGCTTAAATTGATCTCGTTTCAGTACTGAAAATCATCCGAGATTCGCTGAAAAAGTCGAGTTCTGGGACCATAAACTACCCGTGATCGGTCGGATCAACAGGTAGCTCGTAGTCGGCTACACGGTGATCGACCGAAGGGTCCAAAAATGCCATGGTCGGCCGCCTCGTGGTCGTCTGGCATCCCTCGGGCACGATGGTCGGCCACCTCGTGGTCGGCTGGGGTTCCTTCGGGCACGGTGGTCGATTGCTTCGTGGTCGGCCGCGGCCCTCCGGGTGTCGTGGTCGGCCACCTCGTGGTTGGCTAGGAAACCCGGACCTGAAAACCATTCGTGGTCTTGAGGATTAAGAATCTTGATCTTGATCTCAAGTCATCCGTCATCTTAAGGATCAAGAATCTTGATCTTGATCTCAAGTCATCCGTCGTCTTTAAGGATCAAGATGATCTTTTATAAAGGATGCCTTCGATCAAGGCGTATCTCAATGCTCTCACTGACAGCTTTCGTGCCTCCAAGGCATTGTCAGGGAGCCATCCAGTTTCTAAGTGAGCTTTGGTAGGATCCATCCAACAGCTTCCTACATCAATCGGTGCCACCAACTTAGAATTGACGGTCGGGGCCTTCAAGATCTGGAAGTAAACACTCCCTGCATATTTCGATTTCAGAAGAAGTGAACTTGGATAGGGCATCAGCCTTAACGTTCTCTTCCCTCGGAATATGCTCCACATAGCACTCATCGAATTGAGTCATAACGGCTTTCACAACTCTCAGATATTTCGCCATAATTTCATCTTTGGCATCAAATTCACCATTCACTTGCGATACTACAAGTCTTGAGTCTCCACAAACTTTAAGGTTTTTGACCCTCATGATTCTGGCCAAGCATAACCCAGCTATCAATGCCTCTTACTCAGCTTCATTGTTGGTAGTAGGAAAATCCAACTTCAAAGCATACTCAACTGTGAACCCATCGGGGCTTTGCCAAACCAAACATGCACCACTAGATTTTGTTTTTGATGCTCCATCAAAATAGAGCACCCAATATTCCTTCTGATCAGCTACAAGTTCTTCATCTTTATCTCCACTTTCAGGGGTGGTTACTATTTCCTACCCCCTGACTTCTTGGTTGTTAATGGTGCATTCAATTTTGTGCGCCTGGAAGTACGGTCATAGCTTCCTCGAGGCCGTTATCAATGCCAATGCAAACTTCTCTATGGTCGAGTAATTCAACTTAGCCCCATGCAAAACCTTGCTCACATAATAGATAGGTTTTTGAATCTTTTTCTCTTCTCGAACAAGGACAGCACTCAATGCTTGTTCAGATACCGCTAGGTATAAGTAAAGAGTCTCCCCAGGATTTGGTTTGGCCAATAATGGGGCTTCAGCCATGTACTTCTTCAGCTGCTCAAAGGCCTCTTGGCTCTCTGTAGTCCACTCAAAATTTTTCACTTTCTTTAAGGCCTGAAAGAAAGGCAAACACTTATCACTAGACTTGGAGATGAATCTCCCTAAGGCCGCAACTCGTCCAGTTAGCTTCTGTACATCCCGTATGGAGCGGGGTGGTTCCATGTCCAAGATCGCTTTGATCTTATCAGGGTTGGCCTCTATGCCTCTCTTTGAAACCATCAATCCCAAAAATTTTCCTGATCCAACGCCAAAAGCACACTTGGCTGGATTTAACATCAACTTGTGGTGCCTCAGCACTTCGAATGCCTCTCTGAGGTGCTTGATATGATCTGCCTTAGATAGGCTCTTGACCAACATGTCGTCCACATAGACCTCCATGGTTTTTCCAATCAGATGGGCGAATATATTATTCACCAATCGTTGGTAAGTAGCTCCTGCATTCTTTAGACCAAAAGCCATAACAAGAAAGCAAAAAACACCAAAGTCAGTTATAAAAGATACCTTTGGGATGTCATCCTTGTGCATCTTAATCTGATTGTAGCCACTGAACCCATCCATGAAGCTCAACATCTCATGTCCAGCCGTGGCATCTATCAACATGTCTATCCTTGGGAGGGGAAAACAATCCTTTGGACATGCATCATTCAAATCAGTGAAATCTATACACATCCTCCATTTTCCATTCGCCTTCTTGACTATTACAGGGTTAGCTAACCATTTGGGGAACTGAATCTCTTCAATAAACCCAGCCTCTAGGAGCTTGTCAACTTCTTGCTTGATGGCCTCTTGCCTTTCAGGAGCAAAATTCCTCTTCTTCTGTTTTATTGTTTTCCGTTCAGGATCAACATTCAACCTGTGAGTTATGAGTTGGGGATCAATCCCTGGCATATCAGCTGCAGTCCAAGCAAACACATCACTGTTTTCTTGCAAGAAGGCCATCAACTTGCCCTTCAAGGGTTCCTTCAGCGAAGCTCCTACATAAGTAACTTTCTCAGGGTCGCCCAGCTCTAGAGGTATGGGGACCAAATCCTCTGCTGGCTTCCCTCGATGTTCATCATCACCACGGACATCCATGTCTTCAATCGGGAGTACCTGCCCCCCGACTCCATCAGCTCTTAAAGCAGATACATAACAACTCATTGCCATCTTCTGGTCACCTTTTTGTTCTCCAACACCATTCCGAGTTGGAAACTTAATCTTCATGTGGTAAGTTGAGGCAACAGCCTTAAACTCATGGAGTCCAGTCCTTCCCAGGATTACGTTATAAGTCGAGGCCGCCTTAATTACCAGAAAATTCAACATCTGAGTAACCTCCTTAGGTTCTTGCCCGATCGTCATGGGCAGCTGGATAGTCCCTTCAACTTTGGACTCAACTCCATTGAATCCATAGATCGACATGTTCATTGGGGTTAACTGAGAATCAGTGTATCCCATCTTCACGAATGCATCATGAAATAAAATATCAACTGAAGCTCCATTGTCTATTAAGACTCGCTTCACTTCCGAGTTCCCAATCACAGGGGTTATGACCAACGGGTCGTCATGGGGGAACTTTACTCCTTCAAGATCAGAATCATCAAAGCCGATTGCGATTTCAGTTCTAGCACGCTTCAGGGCCTCCCCCACGATGTGCATCACCTCCCTGGCATACGCCTTTCGAGAGTTTCGAGTTGTACCGGCCGCTGTCGGGCCTCCCCAAATCATGTTGATAACTGGCCCTCGGGGCTGTGTGTTACGATCACGATCATTATCCCTTCTGTCATTGTCTCTCCTATCGTAGTCCCTTCTTTGGGTTCCACGATCTTCACCCTTAGTGAATTTATTCAACTTTCCTTTGCGGATTAAGAACTCAATCTCATCCTTCAACTGCCTACAATCATCTGTATCATGCCCCACATCTCGGTGGAACCTACAGTATTGCTCCTTGTCTCTCTTTGCGGGGTCACCCTTGAGTGGCTTTGGCCATCGAAAGTCCTTATCCTTCTCAATCTCTAACAAGATTTGACTCCTAGGAGCATTTAACCTTGCATAGTCAGAAAACCTCGGTCCAAGATTCTTTTTTGGTTCTGATTCAGAGTCTTTGCTAGTACGGGGATACTTGTCCCTATCATCATACTCCTGATCCTGATTTCGCTTCTTGGAGTCGTTGTTACCTCGACCATTGCTTACTGTGACCTCCTTCTTTATACTATCCTCAGCCTTGATATACTTGTCAGCCCTTCGTTGGAGCTTAGCCATATTCTCGGGAGGATGCTTTGCCAATGACCTTTTAAAGTATAGGTCGGTGATGCCATGCTCCAAGGCTACCATCGCTACCTTATTCTCCAAATCAATGATGTTCAAAGTCTCCTTAGTGAACCTCTTAAGGTAGTCTCTCAGATTCTCATTCTTTCATTGCACCACATACATAAGAGATGCAGAGCTTTTCTCATGCACTCTCCCGCTGATAAACTGGCTAACAAAGGCAGCACTTAACTACTTGAAAGAGGCAATCGAGTTTGCAGGAAACCAGCTGTACCATCTTTGAGCCATGCCCGACAAAGTTTGAGGGAACGCCCTGCACTTCAAGGCGTCACTTGCAGGCTGCAACAGCAGTGCGTTTGAGAATGTCCTAACGTGGTTTGCGGGATCACCCGTTCCATCATAAGCTTAATTGTCGGCATCTTAAACTTCTTCGAGATACGAGCATTTATCACATCCTCAGTAAACGGAGGTGTGGGATCATCAGGATCCCCAAGTGGCATCAGATCCTTTGGGTTGCTCTTGGGGGTTTCCACCCTTGTTGTTCTTCCAGTTGGGACTTCAGCCCTTCTCTGCCTTCTTGAAGACCTCTCCAGATCTATAATGGGAATCGGTCTTGAGGTGGGAGGAGGTTGAGTTTGATTCAACCTAGCTTGTTCTCTCGCAATATCTTCCTTTATCCTTAAAATCTCGGCCTAATGAGCCTTGATTCTCTCAGCAGCTGTCAAAGGGGGTCCATCATGGATAGTTTGTGTTCTCCTTCTTGGTTCTCTACTGGCACGTCGCCTCCTCGGGGCTTCATCACGATCATCATCATCAGACGATGAATCATCGGTGTAGGGACCAAAGTAGTCGTAATAATCTCGATCTCGAATCTGCAAGGCATGGCCACTGGGTCCAGGACCTTGAGTAATTGGAGGGTAGTTAGACAGACCATACATCGGGTTGGTATTCATGGGGAGATCCATAGTATGGATCTGTACCCCCGGTGGCAACGGGCGATTGGGATCAACCAGAGGAGAAACCAACATCTGAAGAGAGCTGGTTTCTTGGCTTGGGTGGACGACCATGGGTAACGTTCTCTCAGCATGGGGATTCGTCCCTAGAGGTTAAGAAACTTGAGTTTGAGTGATTTCCCCTGTTGTTGGGGGTACTTGCTCAGTGGCAGGCAGAGCAGAGCTTAGAGGCAAGGCCTCAGTAGAGGTTGGTGGTGTTCTTCGTGTGGTCACCATGGTTGATGTTGTCTTCCCACAGACGGTGCCAAATGTTGTGGAATAAAAATTAGGTTACGAATCTGTATTTAATGCTAGGGTTCGGGAGCTTTGAGCTTTAATGGTTGTTTTCGTGTTCGAGACTAACCGGTCCTCACAGAGTGCCTACGTATCTCGTATTGAGAATAAAGCCAAGACGTAGTTCTGAGAATGAGGGGTCAGGCCCTTATATAGGATGAGAAGCCTTAGGATTATGGTAGGAGTCAGAGACTTGGTGGGCAAGCCACCGCCTTGAGGAAGGTTCTAGACACCTTCCTTGTAGGAATCAGTTTCCATGTTGAAGTATGTATCTTGGAGTCTAAGTCAGGCAAGAGTAATATCCTTGTTTAACTCTTATTTGCTGAGCTGTTTATTACCCCTAATATTAATTATGTAATTAATATTATAACTAGGGTTTGGGCCCATCTGGTGGGCCCCATGTTTTGACCATATTGGGTCTATTTAATGCCACATTAAATGTGTCTTTATGGCTTACTTTTAGCCCATATCAAAATTTGATTCTTCAATGTTCATGATACAAAATTTTAAATTAATCCGATTTATTTTGAGTTGACTAATCAAGTCGAGCAACTACAAATCTATAATGCTCAACTTGGGTCAAGTTTTTAATCAAAAGAATTTGGTAATAAAATTCAAAGTTATCAAGTTGATTAAGTTTATTAAGATTAAATTGTTAATTTTTGAAGTGAATATCAATTCGATTTGACTCGAATTCATTCCGAAGGAATTGTACTTGAAGTTAAATTTGCAAGTTTTATCAACAACATGCAAAATGAGAAAGAGAAGCTTAATGAATATTCATCGTAGTTTATCTTTTGTGGTTTTAGAGTGTTGTAACGGAGAGAATTGGAGTTGATTGATAAAGAAATTATTTCATGAATTATATTATTAATTAAAATTATTTTAGCAGTTTTTTGATATATAATTATTTTCATATATAGTAATAATTTTTTAGTTTAATTGTAATGTATATTAAGTGTTGTGCCCAAATTCGCTATGAGCTCGATTTAGGGTCCATTAAGGGTATGGGATTGAATTATTAGAATGTAGGAAGATAGGCTGGGTTGAAGAATGGATGTGATAATTTAGTGTGTTTGAAGTGTATGCCGGAGGAAAGGATTCTAGCATCTAGTTTAGGGTCTGCTCGTGAGGGGGTTTATGTGAACCCAGGAAAGGGGGTACTGCTATAATGAGGCTTAACAAGGGTTCATCTGGATGGAAGGTCCCTAGGATGAGGGTACGTGTACGTACCCCATTGGTTTCCAGAAAACGCACCAGCAGTCCCAGAATCTCCTAGATTGTAGGAAATCAGGTAGGGCACGCTCTAACAACCTTATAGATAACTCCAAAATGATAGGATTGGCCCAACAGCAGTGCTTATCGTGGATAAACATCATATATACATGGAATATGTATATATGTGTATATACGTGGTGATAAATCAGAAGAGCATGTGGATTAATCATGAAATAACAGCTGGATAACTATGTTGATTGGGATGAACAATCACAACGGGTTTGTTACGGAAGATTAAGCTTATCAAATCGTGGAGGATTATCAAGAACTATATGAGACTTGATCTCTTATAAATATAAGAGTATGTAGGCACTTTTCAAGGTTAGACATACCTAAACACCTCTAACATAAGTTCTGGGTTGTTGATTCTCGACTAAGTAGGCTTTATTCAGTCATCATAGCTCAGAGTTTGTTGAGTATTGAACACACGAAAAGAATACAGGGGGTGAATGGATTCTTGAACTTTCCTTGTGAATCTGATTGGTGAATGTAGCAAGATATGTGTTGTGTGTGAATGATCTAAACGAGCGGATAATAAACAACACAAGACACAGTATCACTTTAATCTAATATTTTATTAGATAAAGATTTGCTACAACCTGTGAATACAAATGGTAGTATTCTCAGCTTCGTTTTTCTCAGAGAGATGTGCTCTTGAATGTGTATGAAAAACTTCTTCAACTAAAGAAGTGAGGTTGTATTCTTATAGAACATGAATACAACCTACTTACTACAAATAAGGTAGCTAAACAAATTTAGTTTCTAGTGTGTCTATCCTTTTTGAGTAAGCATCCAAACGGCTATAGATTTGACTTTGTAAAGTTCTGTTCAGATGCATTTCTTTAGCTCTTTGTCTCTTGTACATCTCTCCAAGCTTCTTTGTAGGCTTTCCAGAGCACGTTACAGATTGTGGTCCATAAAGTGCTTTAGCTTGTTGCAGGTTTCTGACTTGTACAATTTCTCCAGTATTTTGTCTCCAAGAATGTATTCGAGAAGTGACTAAGTGATTGATTCGAGAACTAGGATTAGATAACTCTGAGTTCTCGAATACTGTATAATTGACATATCGAATCACTTCTCGAATAGCACTTTTCTCCAGGGATCCTTGAGTTGTCGAATAGAGCACTTGACTTGTCGAATCCCTAAGATATCGAATAGCTTTCTGAGGCCTTGAGATATCGAATGAAACTTTGACTTGTTGACTCTTAGAGAACTCGAATGATGCTTTGACTTGTTGACTTTCTGTGTTCTTGATTAGAGTAGTAGACATATCGAATCTCTGAGATATCGAATGAGATATCGAACAGTGCATTCAGAGATATCGAATAGTGTCTTTTGAGATATCGAATCCCTGACTTCTCGAAGGCTAGACTTCTCGAATATAACAAACATACTTCTCGAATTGGTACTTAGGCAAATTCTTCATTTCTTCAAATCCCAACTCTGATTATTTGATAGTCTTGTTCTTCAATCTTGAGGCATGAACCTTGGAACTTCTTTCAAGCATTATTCTCTGACTTTTAAGTACAATTACACAGATAGGAATTGATGCCTCTTACAAGTACTAAACAAGTAGAAACTCTACAACTAGAGGTTCACTCAGTTAAGAGGTCATGTAAGTAATGCAAAACATTACAAACAATTAGGCTTGTTATTAGATGTATACAGGCATGCCTCTATGACTAACAATCTCCCCCAAATTGTGAGTAAGACCCTTAGTCACAATTTCATGTCTGATAACAAGCCTAACATACATCAAGATAAGACTTAGAAAGTACAGGTATGTAATTTGATTAAAAATGCAAACAGGCATCCTTACAAGTTCTGAGGAATTACTAGCCATATTCTTTTGGATTCATCCCTTGAGCTTTTGTAATATCTGGGAATTTCGTACTCTGTAAATTAAATTATTTGGAAGTAAAAATATTATTGTGTGCTTTAATTGGTAAGTCATTATATGATTATATGATTATGGACTTGTGCTATTCTTATAAATTGCTAGATGTGTTGACGTGAATTTATATTAAATTTTGCATATCTTTAAAATATTAAAATATGATTTTAATTCGCTTAAACATTTTTGTAAAATTCTTGGAGTTAGTAAAAATCATGAAATCTCTTGTTTTATTATCTTTATGTATTTAGATTCTTTTTAAAAATAAAGGTTTAATTTATTTTCGAATTAAAATATTTTACAATGATTTTTCTATTTATTATCCTTTTTAAAATATTAAAACTTGAAAATTCCAAATCTTTTTATAAAACGATTTTTAAAATGTTTCAAAAATATATTGAGGAAGAGAATTGTATATTTTAAATTTATGTATGACAATGAATTATTTTTAAATCCAAAATATCTTGTAAATAGGATTTTATAAGTCTTTTATTTATTTAAAATGTATCATTAAAATTATATGTGTGTGTGTGTGCTTAGACAAAACCAAACCCCCCTTCTTTTTCTTTTTACACGACCAAGACCCCCCCGTCTCTTTTTCTCTCTGTCCCTGTCTTTCCCCTTCTCTCAAATTCTCTCACCTCCATTGAAACTCAAGCACAATCCAAGGTGATTTCTCCATTAAAACTCAAAGTCCTAGATATAAAAATACTCCTCTTGTAATCCTCTACAACCCCATGTCTTTAAATTTCGATTTTCTTCACTTTGTAAATTAGGGTTTTTTCGAAAATTGAAGAATCGAGGTAAGTTTTGTGGGTTATTGGGATGGGTATTACTCCGTGGTAGAGACCCACGAATTTCGGGCTCTCCGGAGAACCCCAAACCTTCGGCCATGATCGAAAGTGAGCCAAGGGTTTGCATGCAAGTGTTGATTTGGTGATTTTATGTGATTACTATGTGATATATGATTGCATGTAAGTTTTTATAAGTTATTAAGTTGTGTTTTGTGATGGGTATGAATTTTTATGAGTTAATAAGTTGTGTTTTAGTGTAAATTGCTAATTGATGATTGTTAGTAGGTGTAAATTAAAAAGGGTTTGAGATGTAGATGTTATATGATATGTAATTTGATGGGTTAAAGTTATAAATTGATTTTGGGTTGTAAATTATAAGTTAGCATTGGTGGATATTTAAAATAAAGACTTGTTAATTAAATATGAGTGTAAGTAATTATGTAAGTATTGTTGTGAGTTTTGTGGGTGATGTTGTTGTTGAAGAAGGAGGCCGAGAGAGAGATTGAGAGGGAGAGAGAGAGACCGAGAGGGAGAAGAGAAATAGAGGGAGAGGGAGAAGCCGAGAGAGAGAGAGATGGAGAGAGAGACAGGATAAACCTTATAAGTAAAGCAACCTAGATTCTTTCTATTTCTAGCTAATACAATTCTAGTAGATGTGGATATCACATGCTCCTCGAATTGACCAGCCTTGTCTTGTGAATCTCTTAAGCTTCTGTCATAGTCTTGCAGGTCTGCTACAAACGATAGTGTGTTGCAGCAAATCTGTTTCTTGAACATGTAACCTGTCACGGGCTTTGACTGAGAAAATACCCAATTCAAATAATTCAAGGTGACAGTAACCTTAACCGCAGAGTCTGCTGTCAAAGGAATATTCAGAGGTTGACAGTACTTGCTCCCGCCAATGTTGCTGTCGGAGCTCCAGACTTGCTGTCAAGTGTGAGAATGTTACTGTCTCTTGCTTCGGCCAATGTTGCTGTCAAATGTAGCTTTGTCGTGACTTTGTAACATTACTGTCAGGGACATGACAGTAACTTTTATTCTTGCTGTCTTCTGGATGCATTCCTTGAGGCTTGAACAAATATATGAACTTCTCCCAAATCATACATTTATTACATGACAGCAATTATTTGAATACGAAGACATACTCTGGCTGTGATAGTATGTTCAACTTAGTAAAAACTAAGTACAGGGAAATATAGTTAAGTTGTCTCTATGCTATCACCCATAAATCCCAACACCTTTGATTTAGATAACTTCACCCTTCTTGCAGCTTGCTTGTATTTAACCTTTTTCACTCCAATGCTTGGCAGAAACTTATGACCTTTGCTTGTAGACCACTGTAGTATACCATTAGCAGTTTTCTTATGGAAACATACAGATGGTTTCTTGATTTGAATCTTCTTTTCTTCTTGAGGTGGCAAAACAGTTGCAGAAGCCATTGACTCAGATTTTGATAGGTCATTATTAACTATATTCACCCTAGACTCAGAGTCTTGTGTTGTGGTGAGATTATTGTTAGTAATGCCTAAGGCTTGCTGTTTTCCACTTTTCCTCTCATAGACTTTGCCTTGGTCAGTATCACCTTTCTTATCCTTGATGTCCTTCTTCTTTTTCTTGTCTCCATCATCCTTATCACTCATATGATGTCTTCTCCTTCCATCACTTTTGTCTTCATCTTCATCATCCTTATTCCTCCTATTTTTAGCCATTTCTGGGACAATGCCAGTTGCAATGAATGTTCTGAGAATGTGCAGTGCTTCTATTTCCTCAACAGTTCTTATCCCATTCTTCTTTTGCAATTGCTCAATAATATCAATGATGAGTCTGTGGTTCTGAGGGGTAAGATCACTGGGAATGACTAGCTGCTTGACATCTTGAATTTTAGTACCAGACTAATAAAGGATGGTTCTTGGATTGGTGCACACTTCAGGCAGCCTGGCCTGTTGCTCATTCCTTAAGTCATTGTACAGACCCTTGTTGTTCTCATTGACATCTCTCTTCTCAATTAGCTTGATTAGAGCATCCACCTATGTGAACTTTAAAGCTTGTATAGTTTTGTAGGTTAGATGCCAAATCTTGGATTTTAAAATCATTAGTATCTCCTTGAACCATGAGCTGTTGACTTTCTTGGATATCACAGTGAAGTATTCAATCTGATCCTTCAAACTCCTCAGATAGAGTAGAGTGTCACCAACCTGTTCCTTTAGGGCTTTCAGAAACTCCAAGAATGCTTCATCATGATAGACATTTGAATTGGCAATTTCTTGTAGCTTGGCCTCAGTAATCAACTTCACTTCTACAGGTTTGGCACTCTAAGTCTTGGAGAATTGAGGCTTGTCAGATGGCATTCTTCCTGCAACCACTGTAGTGGTAATGGATTGCTTTTGGCCACTAGGAGTAATGACATGCATAGTTGGTAGAGTAACAACTAGCAGAGAAGATGGAGGTTCATCAACCTTGGCTTTCCCTTTGCATGGAACATGAATTTCAGATTTAGAGGTTCTTCTTGATTGACCACCCTCATTTAGGATTATGCTCTTCTCCTTAGGCTTCTCCTCTTTACCCTCCCCCTTAGGTTTTGAGCTCCTTAAGGTCCTCTTCTCCCCCTTAGCTTATTGTCAGACAGGGGGGCCTTTGGGTTGGAAGAGGTGGGATTGACAGTTTCATCAGGTAGAGGGAGCCCCATGTGCTTCATCATAGCAGCTAGCATCAGTTATTGATTGAGAAGAACATCAGCATTAGTAGTATCTTGAGTGTCCAACTTTTCATTGAGGAGAGCAACAGTGTCTGTAAGATGAGCATTTGATTTCTTGAGTGAGGTCACTTCTTTCTCCAGAGCATCCACCTTGGTGAATAACTCAGTAGCTTTAAAACCAGAAAGTGACTATTCCTTGAGCCTCACCACTTCAAATTTTGTCATATCATGTATAGGGACCTCAGTCACCATCTTATCCCCATATTGATTGGCAAAGAGAGTTCTGATCATGGCATTGGCATCATTTGTCTGAGAAGATAGGTTCTGGACTTGAGTTGCAAGATTCTTGACAACACTTTGGACCAATAGCATGGAGTTATCCATTTTAATGCATTTAGACTTGAAGAGTTGAATATCCTTGAGAATAGTGTCCAGTTGAGGGAATTGGCATCAAAATCCCTTTTTACTTTCTACACCTCTTTGATTGTGGCTACACATACTTCATTTACTTCTATCTTGAGGCCCTTGCCAAGATAGTGTGCAGCTTTGAGAATTCCCTTGTAGGTGTCATTCATTGCTTCATACATATCACTAGGGGTTAGGGATTTAGCATTTGACCCTAGTGATGTGATGTACTATTCTCTAAGAAATTGAAGACCTTCTGAGAGAGCAATGTTATAAGAACCTTACAGCCAGGCATCCACATTACCATCTCTTTCAGCCTCATCTGCTATTTTCTTTTGTTGACTCTCCATATCTACTTTATGATAGAGCAGAATGGCTTCATATTGTGGATTTGGCATGTTTGAGGTGACAAGGTGTTGGGCAATTTTTACAAACTCAGGAATCTGATCCACAACTAAGCTTTGAAGTGCTTCTACCGTCAATTGTGGTGGAACAGACTCTGATCCTGAAGCACTGTCATGTTGCGCAGGCTTCAGCCATTGTGACATAAAGTCAGAGCTAGAGCTAGGCAAGCTAGACTCCTCAGTTACAGATGCAACTTCTGCAACCAGATGGATTGACTCTACTACTGTTGTCTCCACAAGAGTGGGATGAGTTACAACAGTAATTGACACAGGCACAGAGTCTCTAGTGAAAACTAGTGAATCCTCTGTGTTTGTGATGGTGTCATCAGGATATACCCCAGCTTGCATTCCCTCACCATCTAAATGTGGTTCCTGGGTGGTGAACAAAGTGTCATGCACTAAGTCACTTGAAATCATTGGCTCACCAAGAGAAAAGAATTCTTGGTGATCAATGCCTTGCTCCTCAATTGCTTGAGTTGCAAGCTCCAAAGAAATTTCTGTGTTAGATTCTGGAAGAGGAGTGTCTTGTAGATTTGATTTTGGCAACTCCCCCTGAGAGATAGAGGGAGTTTCAAGTGTGATGTGCTCTCCACTCAGTGTAGTGCCAGGCTTATCATTCCCGTGTGCTGACTCAATACAAGAAGATGCATTGGGGAGAATGCTTGATTCTAAAGATGCACCCTGTTGAGAGGATACATCTAGTGAGCTGTTTGCCCCTGATTTTACAACTTCAGCCATTTGTGTGACTGAAGAGGTGGTTTTTGATTTATTCTTCTTTGGCCTCTGTAATGGTGACTCAGGTTCCTCACTTTCTACACCTAGTTCTATAGCCAATTCTACTTCAGATAAGATGGTTAAAGGTGAAGAAGCAACCTATTTTCTCTTCTTCTCATTTTTACTAACACCACCCTGTTGAGAGGATGATGCAGGTGGCTCTGTGTTTGGTAGTGTGTTTGGTTGAGGGGATTGGTTAGCAGGCCATTGGTTAGCATTTTGTTCTACTTGCTTGGGCCTGGCTAACTCAGATTTAGAGGCAAATGTTGGCATGTTGTGGGAGTAAGACTCAAATAAATCCTGCATATGAGGGGTTATTACAAGTCTTACATCCACATCATTCCTAGTATCCAAATTACCAAAAATAATTTTGGTCATGGATCTAGGGTAGCCTATTCTAGTTTTATCTAAACCAGGTAAATCAGCCACATTCTTATCTAAATAATTAAGTACAGACTGAATGAATCTGGGAAAGAAGATATCATTACCTCTCTTGGTTGTGTTCTTACCAAGTTTTCCATAGAGCTCTTGCATTATGAGCTTTCCAACATCAATCTTCCTATCATAGGCAAGTGAGTAGCCTATCTGTTGAATAGGTGCACTCAATTGGTCATAGCTAGATTTCCTTCCACTGAAGACTTGCAGGAGCGTGGCAAACACATAGCTCCACTCTTTTCTCATATGCGCCCGTTTCAGGTTTCCAACCTTGATGGTGTCTGAGTACCTTATTAGGTCAAAGAACTCCACCAGTTGACCATCTATTACAAGGGCATTATACTCATTCTGGTGAAGACCCAAGGCCATGCTCATGTCCTCAGAGGTGATGTTGAACTCTTTACCAAGAATCTTGCAGTTAATGACATATCCCAGACTGCCATCATCTAGAGCAACAGTTTCAGTAATTATAGTGTTCCAAAATTGTTCTAGAATGTCTAGATACAGAGTTGGGTTGGCCGTAAGTGCTCCTTTGATATAAGATTCAGACATCCATTTGACAAAACACTTGTAATTAGCATTTGGAGCTTCAACATCACTTGAGCGAGCGATGAAGTTGGTGTTGAATTTCACAGTTACCATTGGTACAGAGAAAAGAGAGAAGAGAATGAAGGTTGAAGAAGAAATTTAGCTTTTTGAGAATAGGGTTTTCAGGGGTTTTGGAACTTTAGATGCTTGAGAAATCGAATGAAATGAATCGAATAGATGTAGAATTGTATAAGTATGAAGTACTTGAATTGTCGATTAGATATATGTTTTGTATCGACAAGTCAGTTATTCGAGAAGTAGAAATCAACTATTCGATAAGTCGAGAAAGGCTTATTCGATATCTCAAACAACTCGTAACTCACAGCTGGCAGTTATCTAATTTAGAAATGATTCTAAATTAAATAAAATATGTTTTTATGAGTGATTTAAAAATCTGAATAAAAATCCAAAAACTGTTAAGATTCAGCGAGAATTCAGCTTTTTCAAATGATTCGAGAACTCAAAGACAGTATTCGAGAACTCAATCATTAGAGAACTCAATTACCTTATTCGAGAAGTCAAGAATATCTATGTTCGATATCTCTAAAAGACTCTATTCGAGAACTCGAGAGTGCGCCAAAGAGACTTGTTAGAGATGTCGAGCACTGAATCATTAGAGAAGTCTGACTTATCGAAATATTCTTTTCACTCATAAAATTCAATTTTCACTATCCTTTTAAAAACCAGACATATTCAATGAAGAATATTCTAATAAATTAAATAGTGATTATCTCAAAATTTCATAGAAATTTCAAGTTGATAAAATATGATTTTCAAACATATGCAACATATTTGAAATATTTATAAATCATATTTCAGCCAACATGTGACGCCCCCAGATCCGGGGTCGGAGATCTAGGCGCTCACGGTCCATTTTCCATTAATAACATACTTGTTCTTGCACATAATATAAATAAAACAGCCATCGACCCCACAATAAAACTCACACCGCACACACACACACAGGTTAGAGTCTCAGAAATGTCATACACTTGATTGAGCAAAAGTAAAAATTTCAGAGTTATTACAGACCGAATTAAATAGCATTTATGCTACCAGCAACACTTCGATATGAAGCGAAGTTGGCGGCTTGAAAGTTTGTTACGGTACACTGCCTTGCACAGGTCATACTTATAAATAAAACGTACTAACAAAAGTTGCCAACCAATCCGGCTAATGGGGCCTACCGGTGGAATCTCAACTGCAGCCTGGGGTCTAGTCACCTGCTTTCGAACAGTCTGACAGGGTCTTGCCATTTCTCTTAGCTGTTGTGTTTGTAAAATTTGAAAACAAGCAAGAGTGAGCAACTATAGCTCAGCAAGAATATATGTATAAGGTAAGCAATATAAAATTTCATATGTTTAGGAGTCATTAAACCCGTTTGTATCATTCAGTTATAAAATCACTTGTCATTGTTGATAAATTTCGAAGGTGCACCAGTACGTGCCCTTGTTTTCAAAATAACCTTGCAGTTCTAGATACTGCATAGAGTCAACATCTTTCTCATCAAAATAGAACACTATCGGCAACTGGCACATAGGCCTGGGAAGCAGTGTCAAAGCATTTTTCCAAAATGGAGGAATGGGACTTAAAGAAAACATAAAACCTGACAGGGATTGACGATGATCAGTCGCCACATCCGAGTCCAATAATCCGCGGGTCTTCTCTACCGGTAGAAGGATAGAAACTACATCCGTAACTATCCCTGGGTGAAAACTACATCCGTAATCACCCTCGATGAAAACTACATCCGTAATCATCCTTCGGCAACACCTGGGCCAGAATAATAATTGATGGACCGCCTGGCTCACGGCCGCTTACACATCCCGGGAATCGTTCGTCAACGGTTCCCACACCTGCCAGAGTCCCTTTTTCTTTTTCTTTTAAAAACTTGATTTTGGTTGAAAACAGAGTAATTATGGTTCGACATCAGTCGACCGATGATTCTTGAAATCATACAAGAAGCAGAACCTGACCGGGGGTTTTCGAAAATGTTTTGAGTTCGAAAAAGTTCGAGTTTGAAGGTGCTAAAGGTATCTTGGATTAGCTTTGTCTTTAAAATAGTGAACAATAATTAATAAATGATATTTTAAGATTTAATATTAATAATTAATAAAATAATTATTTAATTAAATAAGCTTTTAATCCAAGATAGGTATTTTGAGTATTTACGAAGGTATAAAAATAATTACTTGAGTATACGATACTTCCCGAATGACCCTTCAGGTTTTCGCAATTTAATTACGATATGATGATATACCGCTCCCCGGTCAATAGTATATACGGACCGCTACGACCTCTATTGCTAGAGTCGTTGTCCGAAGAAAACATTTTAATCTAAGTTCAAGGGGTACAGCATATATGTACTTATACAATCTCAATTGCATCAATACTTCGATAAACAGCACATTTGATATGATTGAAAACTACAAACACAACAGTGAAAGTCCTTGTATATGTATAAGTTTTGAAAAGTAAACTTGCCTTGGTTTGGTTGGGGTGGTCGAGCGTGCGGAGTGGAACGATCTATACATAAGCAATAACCGCTCGTTAGTACCTTAACAATATCTCTTTAATTACGGGGTTTTGGGGGGTACGAAATTGACTTAATGACTTCGTCTTACGACACTCTAGCCCCACTATAGGTTCATGTCACCACTCGATTACGCTCGTCCCTTATTTGACTTAATTTAGTTACCATATCCGAGTCATGACCATTACCTCTAGAATTATAATCCACTTAATGACTTTTTCCCTTGCGCGAAGTTTACTATAGCATTTTTATAAAATTGAAAAATTCATATTTTAATCCAATTCTTTTTGGGTAGCCTTCCCCACTGCATTTACTAGCTTCTCTAATTTTTCCATGATCCCTCATTATTGAGTATTGAATACGTTAAAAGAATACAGAGGGGGGGTGAATGGATTCTTGAACTTTTCTTGAATTGAGTCAATGTAGCAGATAAGTGCCTGTGTGTGTAGAAGTGAAGGTGCGGATAAAGAAACAACACAAGACACAATATCACTTTAATCTAATGTATTATTAGATAAAGGTTGCTACAATCTGTGAATACAAATGGTAGTATTCTCAGCTTCGTTTTTCTCAGAGAGATATAGCTTTCAGTGTATGAAAAACTTGACTCACAAAAGTTACAAAGTTATGAAGTGAGGCTGTGTCCTTATAGAACATGGATACAGCCTACTTACTGAAAATAAGGTAGCTAAACAAATTACTTTCTAGTCTGTTTATCCTTTTTGAGTAAGTGTCCAAACGGTTACAGATTTGACTTTGCAAAGCCTGTTTAGATCCACTTCTTTAGCTCCTTGTCTCTTCTATATCTCTCCAAGCTTCCTTGTAGGCTTTCCAGAGCACGTTACAGATTGTGGTCCATAAAGTGCATTGGCTTGTTGCAGGTTTCTGACTTGTACAATTTCTTCAGTATTTTGTCTCCAAGAATGTATTCGAGAAGTGACTAAGTAAGTGATTCGAGAACTAGAATTGACTTGATCGATAACTCTGAGTTCTCGAATACTGTTATATTGACATATCGAATCACTTCTCGAATAGCTCTTTTCCATCAGGATTCCTTGAGTTGTCGAATAGAACATTTGACTTATCGAATCCTCGAGATATCGAATAGCTTTCTGAGTCCTTGAGATATCGAATGGAACTTTGACTTGTTGACTCTTTGAGAACTCGAATACCATCTTGACTTGTTGACTTCTTGAGTTCTCGAATAGAGTAGTAGACATATCGAATCCCTGAGATATCGAATGAGATATCAAACAGTGTATTCAGAGATATCGAATAGTGTCTTGAGATATCGAATCCCTGACTTCTCGAATGCTGGACTTCTCGAATAGACAAATATACTTCTCGAATTGGTACTTAGGAAAATTCTTCATTTCTTCAAATCCCCAACTATGATTATTTGACAGTCTTTAACTCCTTGCTTGAGGCATGAACCTTGGAACTTCTTTCAAGCATTATTCTAGACTTTATAATTACAATTACACAACTAGGATTTGATGCCTACTATAAGTACAATACAAACAGAAACTCTACAACTAGAGGTTCCCTCAGTTAAGAGGTCATGTAAGTAATGCTTTACTTACAAACAATTAGGCTTGTTATTAGATGTGTACAGGCATGCCTCTGTAACTAACAATCTCCCCCAAATTGTGAGTGAGACCCTTAGTCACAATTTCATGTCTGATAACAAGCCTAACATACATAAAGATAAGACTTTAAAAGTACAGGTATGTATATTGAACACATAAATGGAATTACAAGATAAATGCTCTTACAATATGATGAGGTACTAGCCATTTTCATTTGATTGCATCTCCATTGCTTTGGCTTGTAGATCATCATATGCTTTCTGTTTCATTTCTTTTTCCTTTCTTGCATTCTCATCTACTGCTCTTATGATTTCTTCCATAGCATCCAATTCTTCAATCATGATAGAGTTTTTGAAATCTTCAAGCACTGGCTTCAGAATGTAGGCAGGATAGTGACTGAGTAGGTTCATTCTTATATTGACATTGTCTCCATTTCTTCTCCTATACTTCACCACATAGGGATCAAGTTGAACTCTACACAATCCCTTTGCCCTTAGCTTTTCTGCTTCAATCTCCAGTCTGTCAATTTCTTTCTCCCTTTCTAACCACTTCTCATAGCAGCCCTTTCTTATCTTTTCAGCATAATCTCTCTTCATTTTCACAAAGTCAATCAATTCCAGCTTCCATACTTTCTCCACCTTGTCTTCAGAGTCCAGCAATGCAATGATTCTTTCTATCTCATACAATTTACCCCAATTCTGACAACCCCTTGTTTGAATTTCATTTCTCTCCCATCAGTGTACTTGATCTCAAGGTGGTCATCCACAATTGCAGCAAAGCATATCTTTTGAGCTCTTAGAAATTACAATTGCTCTTCATCAAAGTCTTCATCAAGTGGCTGGAGTTTCAATCCTGGAATGATTGTTAGGGCTCTTGATCTGGATAGCTTCACTCTTCTTGCAACATGTTTAAATTTCATCCTCTTGACATGGTTGCTTGGCAGAGATCTTTGACCTTTGTTGGTAGACCATAGTAGTATTCCATTAGCAGTTTGCTTTCTGAAACATACACATGGTTTCTTGACTTGAATCTTCTTCTCTTCTTGAGGTGGCAAAACAGTTGCAGAAGCCATAGATGTAGATTTTGCTAGGTCACCACTAACAGTATTCACCCTAGACTTAGAGTCTTGTGTTGTGGTGAGGTTACTGCTAGCAATGCCTAAGGCTTGCTGTTTTCCAATCTTCCTCTCATAGACTCTTCCTTGGTCATCATCATTCTTCTTGTCTTTGTCACCCTTCTTCTTCTTGTCTTCATCACCCTTATCTCTCCTGTGATGTCTTCTCCTTCCATCACCTTTGTCTTCAGAATCACCATCCTTATTTCTCCTAGGTTGGGCCATCTCTGGAATTTCACCAGTTGCTATATAAGTTCTGAGGATGTGCAGTGCCTCAGTTTCTTCAGCATTTCTGGCTCCAACCTTCTTCTGTAATTGATCAATGATAGCAATGATCAGTCTGTGATTTCTAGGGGTGAGATCATGGGGAATGACCAATTGCTTAATGTCTTCAATTCTGGTGCCAGACTGATAAATGATTGTCCATGGCTTCTTGATCACTTCTGGTAACCTTGAAGGTTGGCCATTCCTCAAATCATCAAACAGACTCTTGCTGTTCTCATTCCTCTTCTCAATGAGCTCAAGTATGGCATCTATCTCTGAGTGTTTTAGGTCTTGTAGAGTCTGGTATATTAGATGCCATATCTTTAATTTGGATATCATCACTATCTCCTTGACCCATAGATTATTGACTTTCTTGGGGATGACAGTGATGTAGTCAATCTGCTTCTTCACCTCCCTCAGATAGAACTGAGTGTCACCAACCTGTTCCCTTATGGCTTTCAGAAACTCCAAGAAGGCTTTATCATGATAAACATCTGAGTTGGCAACTTCTTGCAGCTTGGCCTCAGTAACAACTTTAACTTCTACAGGCTTGGCACTCTCAGATATAGAGGTTGGAGGTTTGTCAGATGGCATACTCCCTGCAACCACTGTGGTAGTTATGGATTGCTTTTGTCCTCCAGGAGTAGTGATGTGCACAGTTGGTAGAGTGACAACTGGCAAGATAGATGGAGGCTCATCCACTTTGGATTTTCCTTTGCCTGGCACATTAGGCAGAGATTTTGAAACTCTTTGTTGACCACCCTCATTGATTTTTATGCCTTTCTCCCCCTTTGTATTTGAGTTCCTTGCCTTCTTCTCCCCCTTAGGCTTGTTGTCAGGCACAGAGGCTGTAGAAATGTCCTTTGGGATTGAAGATTCATCAGGTAGAGGGAGACCCATATGCTTCATCATAGCAGCTAACATGGATTGTTGATGTAGAAGGACATCAGCTGTGGTGGATGCTTGAGTGTCCAACTGGTCATTTAGAAGTGCAACCTTGTCTGTAAGATGAGCATTGGACTTGGTGAGAGTAGCCACCTCCTTCTCAAGTGCATCTACTTTGCTGAATAACTCAGTAGATTTGAAGCCAGACAGGGATTGTTCTTTGAGTCTCTGCACTTCAAATCTAGTCATGTCATGTACTGGGACCTCAGTGATCAGTCTGTCTCCATATAGATTTTTGAACATGGTCCTCAGCATGGCATTGGCATCTGTGGTCTGATCAGATAGAATTTGAAATTGATGCCCCAGACCTGTGACAGTATCCTTTAGCAGAGCTAGCCCATTGTCCATTTTGGTGCAGGTGGTGTTGCAGTGTTTGAGGTCCTTGAACACACTGTCTAGCTGAGGGAATTTGGCATCAAAGGTCCTCTTGATTGCTTCTACTGTGGTGGTGGTCTTATCACACACTCTATTGACCTCAGTTTTAACACCTTTTCCAAGATAATGTGCAGCCTTGAGGAATCCCTTGTGTGTATCATTCATAGCCTCATACACTTCACCAGGGGTCAGAGATTTGGCATTGGAACCCAGTGAAGTGAGGTATTCCTCCCTGAGATACTGAAGTGCTTCATCAAGAGTAATATCATATTTTCCTTGCAGCCAGGCATCTATGTTGCCATCTCTCTCAGCATCATCAATGATCTTTGTCTTCTGCAACTCCACATCATCCCTATGGCATAACAGAATGGCCTCATAGTCTGGATTAGGCATGTCTGCAGTGAGAAGGTTCTGAGCAATCTTTGTGAACTCAGGAATCTGATCCACAATTAAGCTTTGAAGTGCTTCAACCGTCAATTGTTGTGGAACAGACCCTGATCCTGAAGCACTGTCATGTTGCACAGGCTTCAGCCATTGTGACATGAAGTCAGAGCTAGAGCTAGGCAAGCTAGACTCCTCAGTTACAGATGCAACTTCTGTAACCGGATGGATTGACTCTACTACTGGTGTCACCACAGAAGTGGGATGAATTACACCAGCAGTTGACACAGGCACAGAGTCTCTAGTAAGAACTAGTGGAACCTCTGTGTTTGTGATGGTGTCATCAGGAGATGCCTCAGCATGCATTCCCTCACCATCTAAATGTGGGTTCTGAGTGGTGAGCAAAGTGTCATGCACTAAGTCACTTGAAATTATTGGCTCATCAAGAGAAAAGAATTCTTGATGATCAATGCCTTGCATCTCAGTTGCCTGAGTTGCAGGTTCCAAAGAAATTTCAGTGTTAGATTCTGGAAGAGAAGTGTGTTTAAGAGTAGATTTTGGCAACTCCCCCTGAGAAATAGAGGGAGTTTCAATTGTGATGTGCTCTCCACTCAGTGTAGTGCCAGCCTTATCACTCCCATGTGCTGACTCTGTACAAGAAGGTGCATTGGGGAGAATGCTTGATTCTATAGGTGCACCCTGTTGAGAGGATACACCTAGTGAGCTGTGTGCCCCTGATTTTACAACTTCAGCCATTTGTGTGACTGAAGAGGTGGTCTTAGATTTCTTCTTCTTTGTCCTGTGTAAGGGTGACTCAGGTTCCTCACTTTCTAGACCTAATTCAACAGCTAATGCTGCTTCAGATAAGATATTTAATGGTGCAGACATTACTTCCTTTCTCTTCTTTTTACTAACATCACCCTTTTGAGAGGATGATGCAGTTGGCTCAGTATGTGGTAGAGTGTTTGGTTGAGAGGGTTGGTTAGCAGGCCCTGGGTTAGCATTTTGTTCTACTTGCTTGGGCTGTGCTAACTTAGATTTTGCATCAAATGTTGGCATGTTGTGGGGATAAGTTCTAAACAAACTCTCCATATGGGGAGTTATGTTCAGTCTTATATCCACATCATTCCTAGTCTCCAAATTACCAAAAATGAGTTTGGTCATGGACTTAGGATAGCCTATTTTATTTTTATCAATCCCAGGCAATTCAATCAATGAAGCATTCTTAAAATTAAGTACAGATTGAATAAAGCGAGGGAAGAAAATATCAGTACCTCTCTTGGTTGTGTTCTTACCAAGTCTCCCATATAGTTCTTGGAGGATGATTTGGCCAACATCTATCTTCTTTCCATAGGCCAATGCATATCCAATTTGCTGCACAGGTGCACTGATTTGATCAAAGCTTGATTTCCTGGCAGTGAAGACTTGGAGAAGAGTTGCAAACACATAGCTCCACTTCTTTCTCAGATTCTTTCTGTTTAGCTTTCCAAGATTGATCCCATCTGAGTAATTGATGAACTCAAAGAATTCCTCTAACTCTGCATTAGTGGCCAGTCTGTCAAATGACTCTTGTTGTAGGCCCAATGCTTGGTTCATGTCTGCAGTAGTGATAGTGATTTCCTTATCTTGAATCTTGCAGTAGATGATATATGAAGTGATTGCGTTTTCCAGGGCTACAACTTCCACAATAGCAGTACCCCAAAACTGTTCCAGGATATCTAGATACAGAGTTGGGTTGACAGAGAGTGCATCCTTGATGTATGACTCAGCCATCCATTTCACAAAGCACTTGAAATTGGCATTGGGTGCTTCAACATCACTAGTGAGAGCGATGAAGTTGGTGTTGAACTTTACTGTTGCCATTTGTGTAGAAGGGAGGAAAGAAGTTGAAGGTTGAAGAAGAAATTTGGCTCTTCGTAGCTAGGGTTTCAGGGGTTTAGAGAGTGTAGATGCTTGAGAAATCGAATGAAATGAATCGAATAGATGTGAAATTGTATAAGTATGAAGTACTTGAATTGTCGATTAGATGAAAGTTTGTTTCGACAAGTTAGGCATTCGAGAAGTAGAAAACAACTATTCGAGAAGTCAAGAAAGGCTTAATCGATAACTCAAGCAGATAGAAACTCACAGCTGGCAGTTATCTAACTTAGAAATAATTCTAAATTAAATAAAATGTGTTTTTATGAGTGAATTAAACTTTTAGACAAAAGTCCAAAATCGGTTAAAATTCAGCGAGAATTCAGCCTTTTCAAATGATTCGAGAACTCAAATATAGTGTTCGAGAACTCAATCATTCGAGAACTCAGTTACTATATTCGAGAAGTCAAGAATACCTCTATTCGATATCTCAGAAAGACTCTTTTCGAGAACTCAAGAGTACTCTAATGAGACTTGTTAGATATGTCGAATAGTGAATCATTCGAGAAGTCTGACTTATCGAACTATACCCATCACTCATAGAAATTTGATTTTCACTATCTTTTAAAATTTACCAGACATATTCACTGAAGAATATCCTAGCAAATTAGATAGTGATTTTCTCAAAATTTCATAGAAATTTTAAGTTAATAGAAATATGATTTTCAACATATGCAACAGATTTGAAATATTTATAAATCATATTTCAGCCAACACTTACTCCAAAAATATTGAGAATTTAGATAAAGTAAGTGTTTACTGCTGCAACAATCTAGATGGTGTATTCACTTAGCCAGAATCTGAAGAATTCAGCATTCCAATCTCACTTACCAACCTTGTGAAGGTGGCTTCATCTAATGGCTTAGTGAATATATCAGCTAGTTGTTTATCTGTAGAGACATAATGCAACTCAATGGTTCCATTAGTTGCATGTTCTCTTATGAAATGATATCTGATTTCAATGTGCTTTGTTCTAGAATGATTGACAGGATTGGCAACTATAGAGATTGCACTTGTGTTGTCACACATGATTGGAATTCTTTCCAACACAAGTCCATAATCTCTAAGTTGATTTCTAATCCAAAGCACTTGAGCACAGCAACTTCCAGCAGCTATGTATTCAGCTTCAGCTGTAGAAGTTGACACAGATTGTTGCTTCTTGCTATACCAAGAAACTAACCTTTGTCCAAGAAACTGGCGGCTTCCTGAGGTGCTTTTCCTATCTACTCTGCATCCAGCATAATCAGCATCAGAATAACCAATCAGATTGAACCCTGTGTCCTTAGGATACCATAATCCCAAGTTAGGAGTGCCCTTCAGATATCTAAAGATCCTTTTTATTGCAATCAAATGTGATTCCTTTGGATTTGATTGAAACCTTGCACACAAGCATGTAGCAAACATGATGTCTGGCCTACTTGCAGTGAGGTAGAGTAGAGAACCAACCATGCCTCTGTAGACTGAGATATCTACTCTCTTGCCTTTAGCATCTTCATCCAGTTTAGTGGCAGTGGCCATGGGTGTCTTGGCAGGTGAACAATCTTCCAAGTCAAACTTCTTTAATAAATCCTTGATGTACTTGGTTTGACTGATAAAGATACCATCCTTCCTTTGACTGACTTGCAACCCTAGAAAGAATGTCAACTCTCCCATCATACTCATCTCATATCTGCTCTGCATGAGTTTAGAGAATTTCTCACACAGCTTCTCATTTGTAGAACCAAAAATGATATCATCCACATAGATTTGGACTAGGATAATATCATCACCATGCTTCTTGTAAAATAGTGTCTTGTCCAATGTGCCTCTAGTGAATTGATTTTCAAGAAGAAATTGTGATAAAGTATCATACCATGCTCTTGGAGCTTGCTTAATTCCATACAATGCCTTAAGCAATCTGTAGACAAATTCTGGGAAATGTGGATCCTCAAAGCCAGGTGGTTGTTGCACATAAACCTCTTCTTCCAACTCTCCATTTAGAAATGCACTCTTGACATCCATTTGATAAACTTTAAAGTTTGAATGAGCAGCAAATGCCAAGAATATTCTGATGGCTTCCAATCTAGCAACAGGGGCAAATGTCTCATCATAATCAATGCCTTCCTGTTGAGAGTATCCTTTTGCAACCAACCTTGCTTTGTTTCTTATTATTACACCATCTTCATCCATCTTATTCTTCAGAACCCATTTTGTTCCAACAATGGTTCTATTCTTTGGTGCAGGCACAAGTTCCCATACTTTGTTCCTTTCAAATTGATTCAGCTCCTCTTGCATGGCAATAATCCAATCCGGATCCAACAGTGCATCATCAAGTTTCTTAGGCTCAACTTGTGATAGAAAACATCCATAGAGGCACTCATTTTGAGTTGCTCTCCTAGTCCTTACTCCTGCATTAGGATCTCCAATGATTTGCTCTGCAGTGTGTGATCTTGTTAGGTCCAAATGTGTTGTAGAGGGGGGGTGAATACAACTTTTCGAATATGAGAAGCAATAAATACGATGCAATAAATGAACACGCAGATTCAAGGAATATATTTCTTATATATAACTTGAAAAGGTTGCTACAACATTCATTACGAAGTATAACAGAAGTTCAGAGAGAAGTGAATGATTCTAAGCTCTGTGAATGTACTCTCTCTCTTTTTCTTGTGTTTACTCAATATTGCTCACTAACTCAAAACATTACACAAGTGCTTCTATTTATACTACATGTAATCTATGTCCTGTAGTCTTCAAAGACTAAGATGTACGTGGCCCAATGATGTCCACATAAATCTTGCCTTATCTTGAAAGCTTGGAAATCTGCCAATCAGAAGATGCCATGTGTCATGTTAAAGCTGCACTCTAAGTAGAACTTCTACTTGAGAATTTCTACTTAGCCATCTCGAATTTCTAAGTAGAACTTCTACTTGAGAATTTCTACTTAGCCATCTCGAATTTCTAAGTAGAACTTCTACTTAGAAATATTCTACTTGGTCATCCAGAACATTTAGTACTTAGAAAATATTCTGGTCTTCAACTTGAAACTTCAATGCACATCTTGAACTTGTGATATCTTCATGTCTTCTTTATTCTTCACCAAGCTCTTGAACATGGGTCTTTATTACTGACATAAACTTGCTATCAATGTCCTGACACTTGATGCACTGGTCTGGTTCATAAGTGACTAGTCTTGATAGTGTTTCTGCTTCTTGAATAAATTACCATATTCACTTAGTAACGTGGCTTTCCAAAGTTTGCTTTCCTTCTTGTTCACTTGAAATCAATTGGTCTTGTTGATACTGATAGTTATGATATTGATTCTCGATTTCTCAAATCACTGAGGCATGACCAACTTTGACTTGAACTTCTCTCAATGATTTCTTCTTGGCTTGATCATAGTTAACATGTTCAACTGTATCAATTACCTTGTCTTCATTTAGTGTTGATTCCTTGTGACTTCTTGTTCTTGATTGTCTTCTGGTTAAGTATCTTTTCCTTTAATTGAGTTACATTAGTTATAGTGTTACAAGTTTACACACTCTGCCTTTCAATCTCCCCCTATTTGATTGTCTAACAATGACATTCAAATTAATGAAGGATAACTCAACTAAACAATGAGACGAGAAAAGATAATTAACATTACAGTCTTGAATAATATACAATTGAAAAGTACTTGAAAACAATACAAAGAACTTAAACTAGAAACAGGATTCGAACCTCGAATTAAAGATCATTTGAATGATTCCTATCACCTGGATTATTTCATATCTTTTAGTCAAACTTATATCACCTTATTGGATTCACTCTAAGGTGAATTTTCCTCAAGTGAGTTAAAGCAACCGAAAGACATGAAGTTTTTCCAACTTCAAGTTCACACCACTCTGACCTTTAACCCTAATTCCGTTTCCTCTTCCTAGCTTCAGCAGCTTGGTCTTTCTCTTCTTTCTGCCTTTTGCTCTTCTCCTTCTGCTGCTTTTGTTTCTTATATACTGGATCATGAAGCTGCGTCCACCTAGCATTCAACAAACTTACTGCTTCCATTTCTAGAGGATTCCTGGGTTCTGGGTAAGGATGTTTGAAAAGCCTTCTGAGTTTGTCCACCTCCTGAGTAGTCCTGATCTTTGGAATGTCCTCAAATTTCTTCATTATAAGCTGAGGTTTCCAATGAGCTTTATCAGCTTTAAACTGACAATAGATCATTTTGGGATAGCCCTTGACACGGTTAGTATTGTGGACACTAGCCGCATCTTGCTCCATTCGCTTCTTTTCCACTACTACATCAGACAGGTAACTCACGAGTCTCTGCTTTTCTTTCACATACTTAACTTCCACATCTTCCCATTTGAACACATATAACACTCTATCCAGAAATGAAGCATCTTGAGTTTGTAGCAGCCAACTTTTACTCATATGCAAGATTGTTCTATTCTGGTCTGCATCTATGAATACTAAGGCATCAGCTGTATTATCAGCATAAGAGTGTATCCAGTATACACTATCTCTTCCTGGAACGCCAATTGACTCCCTTATCTCTCCTTGTTCCAGTGCTCCAGAAGGAAGAGTCAGAGCTTCATCTACATTCTTCATTGCTTGAAGAATATTCCAATTCTTCTCTATCAGCTCCGGCTCAATCTTCACGTTATCAAGAGGGTTTGGAGCAATGATATCACACTTCCACACCTCATTGCTCTTCTTGAGTATGACACTTTCAATGAGCTTCACTGATTTATCTTTAAGCTCAGAAGCGAATCCCTTACCCATCATTTGTCTACAGACGGCTTTAAGAGATTCCACTGAAAGTTCCATTAAATCTTTTTCCTCCAAGCTAACCCTCTTCATTTTCTTGTCAACCACCATCCGGACAACATTAGGATATGCTGAGAATTCTGGACCCTTGTCCTCTGCTAGCTGCATTAACTGATCCCTATACAGAATGCTTAGTTTCTCAGAATGAGAGTATTGAATTTTTGTTGCTAGCAAGAATAACTCTGACGCAGATCTTCTCGATATGAATTGGTCATCCACATATAGGAAAGACATTGGGACACCTTCTACCAAAGACAAAATAACCTGCCACTCCTTAAGCGTTGCATTGTATCCAACCCTGACTTTAGAAATTAATCTTTTCAATGCACTTATGTAGTTCATAGTCAGTGGATTCTGCAAATTTAGGTTGTAGAACAGATCATCTGCCTCCTTGTTATGAACTCCTTTTGCACAGGGTCCCATAAATATCTTCCTTGCTTCATCCCACTTCTGCCCTATCCTTTTATTATCCAGATCAACTTGAGGATCAGCTAGCCTTGCAAGCTCATAATCGTACTGCTTCCCTTGTAGCTCCACTTTCTTTTCTATAAAAGCAGCACGTTCTTGCATCATCTTCATTTTAGCAAACTCAGCTTGTTCCAAGGCTAACTGTTGAGACTTAAGGGTTTCCTCATCAATAGGAACTTCTTCAGGCATTCCGAAAGACATCCCAGCATCTCCACCTTGTTCCTTCAAAGATCTTTTTATTGCATGTGCTAAAGATACGTCTTCCATATCAGAATCTGAATCAAGTACCTCCTGTACTTTTTCTTGATGACTCAGGTCAACGAATGGTTCATCTTGCTCAACCATTATTGCCTTACCCTTTCTTTGCCTCTGAGCCTCTTCATCAGTAATCGGCTCAATTTCCTTTTCTTTGACAAGATCAGCTTGTTCTTGAATTTCTTCGATTTGAACTCCCTGCTGTCTCGTCTCCTTTCCACTCTCCCCCTTAGGTGAGTTATCCTGAACTCCACCTTGGTCTCCAGATCCACCAGCTGCATAAGAATCTTCAAAACCAGGACCATAGGCTCCTGCTCCACTAGCACCACCTGTACCAGCATCGGGGGGAGGTTGTTGCGGCTCGAAACACTCAGGGGGCACAAAATTTCTGATTGCGAACATCACTCTACTGATCTCCACAGCCAGTGTATCCATTGTAGTCTCCATTGCTCCCATCCTCTCATTTAGAGTGTTTCCCAAGACACCACCAGCATGGCCCAAGTCATTTACTTTGTTTGTCAAAACATTAAAAGCTGTAGCTTGACTTGCCATTCGTGCTGCGTAGTCATCAAGAGCCCTTTGATTGTTTCCAATGTTCATCCCTAACTGCCCCATTGTCTGCCCAAACTGCTTCATTTTATTTTCCATAGAAGTCATACGTGTATCAAGATTTTCAATATTAAGGGACGGTGTTTGGTTTAGGTGACCTCGCTCTAATACTCGTTCTGTTAGTATTTGGCGCTCGGTTTCGGGCCTTAAAAATGAAGGTCCCTCTCTCCCTAACCTCTCACACACACTCCCTGTCTCACGCTCGTGTATGTCTTCAATAATTGATCCAAAATATGAAGCAGTACCTGCAGAAACTGGATAAGCAATATAATTTGCAGTTATGGGATCAATTGCTGTTGGTTCCTGAGTTGGAATCTCAGGCTGAGAGGCTACAAAGTGTTCTTGTACAACATCAGAACCGATCCTCTTTGCAGCATCAGTACGTACCGGTGAAGGTACGGCTGAAGCTTTTAAAGCTTCATGTCCTTTTGAAGCAACAGTATCTTCAAGAGGTACATAATCATCATCAAAATCCCTATGTGCAGATTGTTCAAGGGGAGAACCACTCTCGTGAGGTGGAGTGGTTGCGTGTGACACACTAGGGTTTGACTGAGGTTTAGAAGTAGCAGCATGAGAAAATTTGGCTTTCTTTCGAGTAAGAGGCTGCTCTTCGGGGTCACTCTCCTCATCATATCCTACATTTTCATGTGCTGGCTGTTTGGATTCCGGTGACAGGGGTGGCAGAGAATTAGAAATATAGCTCTCACCCTGGGATAGATCCTGCGGGCTAGCAGTCTCTTGGGTCTGGGAATCAGAAACATAGGAAGAGGAATGAGTAGTATGCAGAGAGAGATTACCTGATTCATTACCTTGTTCGTCACCGCTTTGCTCATCAGGAATCTCTTCAAATGCCTCAGCATGAGCAGACCGATTCTGAGCATATGATGAAACTTGCGATGATTCCACCAAGGTGGTAACTCCTGCATCATATATAAGCCACTGTTGAATGTTTTCAGGAATAGACATTGGTTTACCTTGATGTTTGTCCTGATTATCAATTGTTGAAAGTGACTTAGTGCCCATCCCTAGTGGTGCAGATGTTGGACTTCTGGCAAAACTCTGTCTAACAGCAAGAGCATCCTTCGGTATTAAATCATTAATCAGCATCTGTAAGAACCGAGGAAACCAGCAGACAACATCTGTTGTGTTGAGGTCTCTGCTTGCAGGAGATCCCATTACACCCACTATCTCAGAGAGAACTATGCGTCCATAATTTATATCCAGTTCTCTTGCTAGGGAAATTCCAAAGGTTTGCATGGGAATGGAAATTTGATGGAAATCGCTTTCTCGTGCCCGAAAACATCTTGTGATAGCCTCGAAAAAGTAATTCCATTCCACATGAAAGAATTGTTTTTGGATGTTTCCAGTGATCCGGCCAGACGGAGGATAACATCCTATTTCTTCAAAGAATCTGAGGCGTTCTGCAGCTGTAGGTTCTGGATCATAAGCATCTTTTATCGGGAATCCCAGAACCCTGTTGACAATTTCTTCAGTCACCTCATATTCCTGACCCGCTAAGGTAAACCTGAAACTGTAGGGGGTTGATTTGCTCCCAAAAGAAACCGCACTAGTCCATAATTGCTGTAAAGCATCATGTACTAGTGTAGGTTTAGCAGTAAAAGCATCGCTAGCTTTGGAGTACAAATTGAGAAATCGTATCCAAGACTTAAAGCGCGGGAGTTGATCACCAATTTCCGTAGAAATATTATAAAAATTGTTTTTAGCAAGTGAAAATTGGTGAGCCATTTTTTTTAATAAAATGTTTTTTCCTTAAAAATGTGATATTTGTTGAAAAAACAATCAATTAACAAAATCAAAGTTATAGTCCTTTTAATTTCGTTCGTGAATACCAAGAGTCACTTGAGAAATTAAACTACGGAATATCAACAATGATTAAGTAGTGGCGAAAATTACAATCCAATTACCAAATCTGTGATATACAATGAAGATGTATATTCGTGTGTGTATACCAGTGAAGTAGAGTTATGAACAGTCACACAACTACAAACACTTGATATTTGTGTGTGTATATATATACGCGTGTATATGAACGGTTACAAAGCACACAGACACAAAGATTTATGATAACACAGATAATAGCAATCTAAAATCGGGCATTAATTCGTGGTCTGTATGAGTTTAATCACAAAAATCACGAACAATGGTTTGTAAGTCGAAATCGCCTGTATGTATATGTATGCGGCTGTAAAACTGAATTAGGTAAAAGTGAAATGAAATCATCGAGTTAGAGATGTATATATAGGCATGATTGTGAAATGACAAAAGTGTCCCTGTTAAAAAAAAATGAAAATACCAAGTACATACAGGGAGAACCTAAGTCGAAGTCTATCTCGAAATTTTAAGTCGAAGTCTATCTCGAAATGTTATCAAGTCGAACTTCGAGATAAATTTCGAGATAGATTAACTCGAACACTTGAACCATTTAATCATTAAAGATCATTTAAACAGCAAAAACCACCAACAGTACTAGGGAAACCTATCTCGAAATTCAAGTAGAAATTCGAGATAAGTTTCGAGTTAGGAGTTAACTCGAAAAAAAATCCCCTTGGACCAACTGAGAACTCTATCTCGAACATCAAGTCGAAATTCGAGTTGAGTTTCGAGATAGAGATTAACTCGAAATTATTAACTAACTCGAAGTTATTCTCTTGGACTTAATCTTTTCAAAAATATCCCCTGTAAGATAGACTTTGTCTTGAATATTTTGAATAAGAAAATAGGCACACTGGCAACTCGAATTCGAACCCTAAGTCGAATTTCGAGATGAATTTCGAGATAGAGGCTAACTCGAAATTCTTCCCAGACTTAGAATTTTCAAAACTTCACTCTGGAAGCTCAAATCGAAATTCAACTAGAATTTCAAGATGAGTTTCGAGATAGTGACTAACTCGAAATTTTGAAGATACTTAGAATAATTTGACAATTTTTCTTTGAAAAACTCAACACTTAATATTGTCAAATTAATATAAATATCAATTCAAGGATTTTAATATATGACATAATTAAAACATTCCTTGATAATTCTAAGGCCTCTAATTACATGAAAAACACAGGTAAATTCATCTAAAAATCATGCAAAATTTAGAATATTATGAATTTAACTCCCCCTATGATCATGCAATCTAACATGCATAAATTCAAAGATTTGTGCTATAAAAGACACTTAAAACACAATGAATTCATGTAAAATGACACTATATGCAACCTATAACAATCATTAATTAGGCATTTTAAAGTCTAAGCACATAATGATTAAGTAGCTTGCATATACAAACATAAACATGGATTTTACAGATGGAAGGCTTTACTAACTTGTGTTAAGCATTCCCAATTCACCAACCAACCTATTGAATGTTACTTCATCAAGAGGTTTGGTGAATATATCTGCAATTTGTTGCATTGTGGGCACGAAATGTAGCTCCACAGTCCCCTCCTCGACATGTTCTCTTATGAAGTGATACCTGATGTCGATGTGCTTGGTTCTTGAGTGATCTACAGGATTGTTGGTTATGGCAATAGCACTTGTGTTGTCACACATAATTGGAATTTTCTTGTGCTCCATGCCATAATCCTTCAATTGGTTCCTCATCCACAGTATTTGAGCTACACAGCTTCCAGCAGCAATGTACTCAGCTTCAGCAGTAGAAGTAGATACTGTTTGTTGCTTTTTACTTTGCCAGGACACCAATCTTCTGCCAAGAAATTGACAAGCACCAGATGTGCTTTTCCTATCAATCCTGCAACCTGCATAGTCTGAATCCGTATAGCCAATTAGATTAAAACCTGTATCTCTTGGGTACCAAATCCCTAGATTTGGTGTGCCCTTGAGATACCTAAAAATTCTTTTGACGGCTATGAGATGTGATTCTCTAGGATCCGCTTGGAATCTTGCACATAAACAAGTTGCGAACATTATATCGGGTCTACTTGCAGTTAAATAGAGAAGTGAGCCAATCATACCTCGATAGCTTGTGATGTCAACTGGTTTACCTGATTTGTCTTCATCAAGCTTTGTGGCTGTTGCCATGGGAGTCTTAGCTGCTGATGCATCTTCTAGATTGTACTTCTTGAGTAAATCTCTGACGTACTTGGATTGACAGATAAAGATACCATCTTTTCTCTGACTGATCTGTAATCCAAGGAAGAAGGACAGCTCTCCCATCATGCTCATCTCGTATTTCTCTTGCATTAGCTTAGCAAATTTCTCGCACAAGCGCTCATTAGATGACCCGAAGATAATATCGTCCACATAGACTTGAACAAGTATTAAATCATTCTTCACATTCTTATAGAACAATGTTTTGTCAATTACTCCCCTAGGAAAACCACTTTCAATTAAGAATACGGATAGGGTTTCATACCAACATCTTGGGGATTGCCTGAGGCCATAGACAGATTTGAAGAGAAGATACACAAAATCTACAAGTTCTGGATCAATGAAGCCAGGCGGCTGTTCCAGATACACCTCTTCTTCTAACTCTCCATTCAGGAAGGCACTTTTCACATCCATCTGAAAAACCTTGAAGTTCTTATGTGCTGCAAATGCCAAGAACATCCTGACTGCCTCAAGTCTTGCAACCGGTGCATAGGTCTCATCATAATCAATTCCTTCTCGCTGAGAATAACCTTTTGCAACCAAACGAGCCTTGTTTCGTGTTACAAGTCCGTTTTCATCCATTTTATTTCTGAATACCCACCTAGCTCCAATTACTGATTTGTTCTTTGGTCGGGGTACCAGTTTCCAAACTTTCTGCCTTTCAAACTGATTGAGTTCCTCTTGCATTGCAATCACCCAATCAGCATCACCAAGAGCTTCTTCTATTTCTTTAGGTTCAAGCTTGGATAAGAACCCAGAATATAAGCAAATACTAGCCAGGTCAGCTCTTGCAGTTCTTCTAGTAGACACACCAGCATCTGGATCACCAATAATTAATTCAAACGGATGGTCTCTATTCCATACCCGTTCTCTTGGAAATTGTCTTGATGATTCAGCGTGACTTTCTGAGTTGTGGTGCTGACTACTTTGATTACTTTCACTAACTCCCCCTGAGTTAGTGCCAGCTCCTACAGAACTAGAGTCAACTCGACTCGAGCCTTGAACAGTAGTCCTTGAGCTGCTATTTACTCCCCCTGAGTTGTTGCCGGTTCGTACTGAAGAAGTCTCTCCTGATCTTGTAGGATTAGCTTGTTCACTAGACTCAGGTTCTTCACGTACACTTGGAACATTTAAAGGGACAACCAACTCAGGTTCATCTTCAAGTTCTTCTAAGTCCAGATTCTGAAATTTTAGGGACTCAGGTTCACTAGAATCTCTTGAAATTGATGAGAGTTTGGTATCGTCGAATCTGACGTTGTAGCTTTCAGTCACTTTTTGATCATTTACTAAGAACACCCTATAAGCTGCTACCACATCTGTGGAGTAACCAACAAAGATTCCTTCACGAGCTTTTGCTGCAAACTTGCCTAGATTTTCATCATCTATAAGTACATAGCATTTTGCTCCAAAGACATGAAAGTATTTGATTGTTGGTCTTCTGCCGTTCATTAGCTCACATGGTGTCTTTTCTTTATCTTTTATAATCAAGGATCGATTTTGAGTGTAACACACGGTACTCACTGCTTCTGCCCAGAAATACAGAGGAAGTTTCGAATCATACAACAAAGTTCTTGCTGCTTCAACCAATGTTCTATTCTTCCTTTCAACTACTCCGTTTTGTTGTGGAGTTCTCGGGGCTGAATACTGACGACGTATTCCCTTAGATACACAGAAGTCATTTAGCACTGCGTTTTTGAATTCAGTGCCATTGTCTGATCTAATCGTCTTCACAGTAAGTGTTGAAACATTCTCAATTTGAGTGATGTGATCAATGATTAGGAAAGGTACTTCGTCTTTCGTCATTGCGAACAATACCCATGTATACTTGGAGAAGTCATCCACGATTACCAATGCATATCTTTTCCTAGACAAAGATAGGACATTCACTGGGCCGAACAAATCCATATGAAGAAGTTGCAGAGGCTCAGTAATACTAGAAATTTCTTTGCTTTTATGCGATGCTCGTTTCGACTTTCCCATTTCACAAGCTTCACAGAGTCCTTTCGGAGCGAATTCCATTTGAGGTAGATCTCTCACCAATTCTCGCCTCGCGAGAGCATTCATCGTTTTGAAGTTTAAGTGAGATAGCTTTTTGTGCCATAACCAGCTTTCATCATCCGAGGCTTTGCTGTAGAAACAGGTGACCTCATTCTGATTTGCTGAATCCATGTCCGCAACAAAAAGATCTGCCTTTCGAACTCCTCTCAAAGCCAGTGAACCTTCCTTGATGTGAGTGATTGATACACCTTTCTTGTTGAAGACAATTTCGTAACCTTTGTCACAGAATTGACTGATACTCAACAAATTGTGCTTTAATCCCTCAACATAGGAAATATCTTCAATGATGACATTGCCAGTTTTCAGTTTGCCATATCCCTTTGTCACACCTATGCTGTCATCTCCAAAGGTAACATAAGGGCCAGCTTTCATAACCAACTCTGTAAGCAGGGACTTGTTTCCAGTCATATGCCTCGATGCTCCACTGTCTAGCACCCATATGACTTTATTTCTATTTTGCTTAATGCCCTGCAATGACAGATTGATTAGACTTTCTTCGGAACCCAACTTTGATTAGGCCCAGCTTTTCGATAAGATCGATAATCAACAGATTTAACAACAGGAGATGCACTTTTCTTAACATTACTAGAGCTTTCGACTTCCTCCTTTCCTTTCTCAGACTTGACATGTTTGTCAGTCCTAGGAGAAGGTTTGTCACTCCTAACTTTAGGAGGACTGACAGTCTTGGCTCTCACATGCTTTTTCTTGATGTTTGAACTAGCAGCAGTATTTAAGCATGACTGGCTAGATGCATTCATTAAATTCACAAAAGTTTGCATGACGTTAAAAGTGCATGGCATACAATTAGGTTGACCACACTGTGCATGATTCGGATGCAGATTATTCATTGTATGTGTGGCAGGCATGGCATGTGCAGCAGGAACATTTATGTTAGCTTTACATGCATAAGAAAGATGTTCAGTAGATTTACAGTGATAACATGCTTTCTTTATTCGTTCAGCCTTAACCTCTTTTAAGCCTTTCTTTCCTTGTTGTTTAACAGCCTTAGCTCCTAATCCTAGTCTAGATTCATCTCTAGGAAAATTGATTTTAACTTGTTTGATAGGAGTTATGGGTTGTGCTTTCTGGCGATCTTCCATCTCAATCTCATATCTAGCTATTAATTCAGTCTCTTCTTATTCTATTCTAGGAACAAGGTGTTTGTAGATGGGTTTGACAGAAGGTTTAAAAATGCTAGGAACTTCATTTTTAAGGTCACTGGAACTAGTGTCGATAGGTCTCTTCCCTTCTTTCTTAGAAAGGTTAGAATAATCAAGTCCTACACCTACTCCAGTTATCTTCTTAAATACGTCATTATCTACATACACTTTACTAGCAGCTAGTTTGTAAGCTTCACATTTAGTTTCTAACTCAGCTAGTTTGTTCCTAAGACATGCTTCTATTTCTTCCTTAAGGACGAGCTTGTGTTCCAAAGATTTAATAAAATCTCTTAGGGAAGTATCTACAGTGCAAGCAGCCTCTAACTCTTCCACTTTTGCCTCAAGCATTCTGCTTTTGGCGACAAGTGTTTTCTGTTCCTTTTGAGAAGTGTCTAGGCTTTTGCACAACATGTAGATCTCTTCGCTAAGAGCCCCGTTCTGTTCCTTATAATCATCAATAGACATTTCTACTTTAAGGGTTAGAACTGGTACCTCTGGTTCCTCTGATGTCTCAGCCATGAGCGCAAAGTTTGCTACATGAGTAACATCTTCCTCATCTGAATCATCCCAAGCTCTTCCTTCTGTTACTAATAAAGCTCTTTTTCCATGTCTTTCCTTCACCAGCAATTCATACTTGCTTTTGAGGGCTTCAAATGTCTCTTTTGGATAAGTCTGTTTAGGCTTTTTGCAGTCCGAGGCAAAATGTCCAGCTTCACCACAGTTATAGCATTTGAACTTCATTTTGAAATCCAAAGGAGATTTGTAGCTGGTATTCTTGCCTTTACCTTGGTAGCCTGACGAACTACCACCACCCTTAGCAGCCCGATAATAAGATGAAGAATTTCTCTGTGGTCGGTTGCTCTTTCTGAATCTCATGTTGCTGAACTTCCTTGCCATGTATGCCACGACACTATCGTCCATGTTGTCCAGCTCTTCTTGGGTGAAGTAGTCATCATCACTGTTAGATGCGCACTCGTCATCATTATCAACTTGATGTGGTGCAAGTGATGATTTAGGCTTTGCTGCAACCATTGCCTTCTTAGACTCTTCCTCATCAGCAACTAATCCTGATGCAGTTTCTTTTCCTTTTGAATCATTGTCCCATGCTTGATCTTGAAGTGTTTCCAGCTCATAGGTCTTTAGAATTCCATAATATTCTTCCAGAGAAGTTGTATGCAAATCTCTGGTTTCTCTGATTGCGTAGACCCTATGTTCAATGCTCTTTGGCTGGTTCCTCAGATATCTCGTATTGGTCTCAACCATGGGGAGAGTAACACCTCTCAGATTCAAATCTAATACTAACTGACTGAATCTTAGATAGACGTCTGTTATGCCTTCTCCTTTTCTTATTCTGAAGGTGTCATACTCCATCTTGAGTATAAGTGTCTTGTTGCTTCTAACCTCTGCAGATCCTTCCATGACAACTTCTATCTTGTCCCAAATCTTCTTTACTGTATTCAAACCTTTGACTATGTTGAACATTTCATGATCAAGAGATTCCATCAAGGTTTGTCTTACAGAAGTATCATAAGCTATTTGCTCCTTGTCAGCATCCGTAAAGTCCGCTGCCTTTTTAGGCTCAGACCGAGCAGGTATAACCTCCTCTCCTTCCGTACGCTCAGGAATAGCTTTCATTGGAACAAATTTACCCTTTTCAAGGACTTCCAAATACTCAGGGTTAATTGTCTCTAAGTAGAGTCTCATTCTGAAAACCCATTCTTCGTAGTGATCTCGGTTGAACATTGGGATCTTGAAAGAATTTTTAGGAGCCATTTCAAATCTTGTCACTAAAAATTTTTAAGTACCCAAGACTAGGCTATGTAGAATATCTATGTAGAACTTTTGCCTAAGTCGAAATTTCTCTAAGTAGAAATTTTGCTCAAGTCGAAATTCACCAAGTAGAAATTGTCCAAGTCGAAATTCTATGTAGAAAATCTCAAGTAGAAATTCTATGTAGAACTTTTGTCCTTAGAATAATTTTCTGCAGATTACTTTAATATTGAATAAACAATATCACCTTTTTGACTTTTGATACTTTACACACCGAAAGCAACTAACCCACTTGCTAGGCACTGAGTATGTCTTGTTACACTTTCGGCCAAGGAATATTTATCAAATCAAAAGTACAAAAACACCTTTTTGACTATCTTATCTGTTTGAAAAAGGAGATCAAAAAGTTGTTGGGTTATCTTCTTTGATAAGAACAGATGATGAACACTCAAGAACACCAAATATCAATGAACCCAGATTAATTCACAAAAATTAATTAAAATACACCCAAGCTAAATAATCACACCTGGAGTATTTAAATAATTTTTTCGGATGAGTTTTCACTACCAACGAATTAAAGCACACTTTTCGAGAAAATGAAAAGTAGATCTAGAAAATGAAAACTCACGATTCTTCTACCAAACACAAGGATCTATGTTTTGTATGTTAAACATCCGCTCTGATACCAATTGTTAGGTCCAAATGTGTTGTAGAGGGGGGGGGGGTGAATACAACTTTTCGAATATGAGAAGCAATAAATACGATGCAATAAATGAACACGCAGATTCAAGGAATATATTTCTTATATATAACTTGAAAAGGTTGCTACAACATTCATTACAAAGTATAACAGAAGTTCAGAGAGAAGTGAATGATTCTAAGCTCTGTGAATGTACTCTCTCTCTTTTTCTTGTGTTTACTCAATATTGCTCACTAACTCAAAACATTACACAAGTGCTTCTATTTATACTACATGTAATCTATGTCCTGTAGTCTTCAAAGACTAAGATGTACGTGGCCCAATGATGTCCACATAAATCTTGCCTTATCTTGAAAGCTTGGAAATCTGCCAATCAGAAGATGCCATGTGTCATGTTGAAGCTGCACTCTAAGTAGAACTTCTACTTGAGAATTTCTACTTAGCCATCTCGAATTTCTAAGTAGAACTTCTACTTGAGAATTTCTACTTAGCCATCTCGAATTTCTAAGTAGAACTTCTACTTAGAAATATTCTACTTGGTCATCCAGAACATTTAGTACTTAGAAAATATTCTGGTCTTCAACTTGAAACTTCAATGCACATCTTGAACTTGTGATATCTTCATGTCTTCTTTATTCTTCACCAAGCTCTTGAACATGGGTCTTTATTACTGACATAAACTTGCTATCAATGTCCTGACACTTGATGCACTGGTCTGGTTCATAAGTGACTAGTCTTGATAGTGTTTCTGCTTCTTGAATAAATTACCATATTCACTTAGTAACGTGGCTTTCCAAAGTTTGCTTTCCTTCTTGTTCACTTGAAATCAATTGGTCTTGTTGATACTGATAGTTATGATCTTGATTCTCGATTTCTCAAATCACTGAGGCATGAACAACTTTGACTTGAACTTCTCTCAATGATTTCTTCTTGGCTTGATCATAGTTAACATGTTCAACTGTATCAATTACCTTGTCTTCATTTAGTGTTGATTCCTTGTGACTTCTTGTTCTTGATTGTCTTCTGGTTAAGTATCTTTTCATTTAATTGAGTTACATTAGTTATAGTGTTACAAGTTTACACACTCTGCCTTTCAGATCTATCCCATTTCCTCGAGTGTTCAGCCTGACTTCTCATCCTTGATGTTGCTTCATCATCCACATCATGGTCATCCTCATTTCCTCCCCCTGTGAAGTTGCCATTACTCACAGGTGTGTCTTGGATGCTTGTTTCTCCACTATCGATTGGCACAAATTCTTCTCTTGTATCATTAATCACTTGAGTTTGTTGAACTTGAGTTTCAAATCCAGTTTCAATCTCTTCATCAGAATCATCTAGATTATCAAACCTCAATGGATCTTTGTCTTCATCATTGGCTTCTTCTAGTCCAGGTAGTTTTCTGTCATCAAATGTTACATCTGTACTTTCCATAACTTTCTTTTGACTGATGACATAAACCTTGTATGCAATTCTTTCCATAGAATAGCCAAGAAAAAATTCCTTCAAATGCTTTTGCATCAAATTTTCCAACATATTCAGAATTATCCTTTAGTACAAAGCATTTGCTTCCAAAAGTATGAACATACTTTAGAGTAGGTTTCTTTCCAGTCATCAAGTTGTAAGGTGTCTTTCCAGTGTTTTTGTTGATGAGGGTCCTGTTCTGAATATAGCATGCAGTGCTCACAGCCTCAGCCCAAAAACATGTAGGCATTTTTGCATCAAGTAACATTGTTCTAGCAGCCTCAATTAGAGTTCTATCTTTCTCTCAACAACTCCATTTTGTTGTGGAGTCCTTGGAGCTGAGAATTGCTGAGAAATGCCATTCTCTTTGCAGAATGCTTCAAGTGTGGCATTTCTGAACTCTGTTCCATTATCACTCCTCAGTGCAATCACACTTGCATCGTTTGCCTTTGCTTCCTTGTCAACTTTCTTTATATGCTCAATAATTACTTGTGGAGCCTCATCTTTAGATGCCAGAAATTTCACCCATGTATACCTTGAAAAATCATCAACCATTACCAGGGCATACTTCTTTCTTCCAAGTGACATTATGTTGACAGGCCCAAACAAATCCATATGGATGAGTTGTAATGGCTTGGTTACTGATGTCACTGTCTTTGACTTGTGGCTTGATCTTTTCATTTTTCCTTTTTGACAAGCCTCACACACTCCTTCTTGGCAGAATTCAAGTGTGGGCATGCCTCTCACTAACTCTCTTTTGACTAGAGAATTAATGGCCTTGAAGTTCAGGTGTGATAGTTTCTTGTGCCACAGCCAACAATCTTCATTTGATGCTTTTGAGTAAAAGCAGCAAATTTTGTCCTTGTTTGCAGAGTCCATATTGGCTACAAACAGGCTTCCCTTCCTTACTCCAGATAGAGCAAAATCACCAGTCTTCTTGTGGGTGATCAAACATTCATCTTTGTCAAAATTCACTTTGAATCCTCTATCAGTAAACTGACCAACACTTAGCAGATTATGCTTGAGCCCCTTGACTAGTGCTACATCTTCAATGATGACATTACCAACTTTCAGCTTGCCATATCCCAATGTGTTACCCATGCTGTCATCTCCAAAAGCAACCATTGGGCCAGCCTTTTCCTCATACTGTGATAGCAGGGCCATATCACCAGTCATATGATTTGAGCATCCACTGTCCAAAATCCACATGACCTTCTTTTCACTTTCTTTGCCCTGCAAACACAAAGGTATTACTTTTCCTTTGGTACCCAAACAAGTTTGGGTCCATGTGACTTAGAGACAGTTTTATCATAAACAACATGCTTGTCAACTTTCTTAGTGTTAGTCTTCTTGTCACTGTTGGAAGTCTTAGAACCTGAAGTTTCAGACTTGGGTGACAGAGGTACCTTCCTAGCTTTAGGAGGACTTGAAGACTTTGACCTTGTGTAGTGTGTGTGAGAATTGTGACTGATACAACCATCAATGAATTGCCTTCTTAAATTAAAATAACTAGTCATAACATTCATATTGCATGGCATACAGTCAAATTTATCACAAAAGGGTGCATCTCTATGACTTAGAGGCACAGAACAATCATAGAAAGGTTTAGACACACTACCAACAGGTTTCTTGCATGCATGAGTTAAATGATTGGTACTGAAACAGTTCTGACAAGTTTTCCTAGGGGCATTAGGCATATAAGCATAGTTGTTATCCTTGTTAATCCCTAACTTGCCATTTCTGTTCTGTTTCTTCTTAGTCACTTCCTTTTCTGATTCACTCTTCCCAGCTGAGACAAACTTAACAAACTTCTTAGGTCTTGGCCTATCAACTACTGGTTTCTTGGTCTTTGACTTAACACTCTCACTCTTAGAGGATGCTTGCTGTTCACTAGATTGTGCCTCATCCTCATCATTCAACATTTGCTTGATGAGTAAGGCATCCTCATCAATTTCAAATGTTGATTCCTTAAAAATTGGATTTTCAGTTTTTCTCAAAATGTGAGGCACTTTCTCATGAACAGCAGTGTCCTCTTCAATGACAGCATAGCCTTTCCTCTGTTTGAGAGAGTCATAGTCAAGTCCAATAGCTGCTTTGGGTTTAGCTTCAATTTTCTCACAGTAGGATTGCACTAAACCAGATGATTTCTTGAAAGTTTTCAGTTTGAATTCATTCTCAGCTAATTCATCCCTAAGTGCCTTCTCTACTTGACTAGCACATACAACCTTGTTCTGCAAATATTCAACTTCTTTCTTAAGGTTTTCTACTTGCATAGCAGTTAGCTCAAGTTCCTCATTCTTTTTGGTTAATATTTCATTTCTAGTAGACAGTTTAGCAATCTCCTCATTAGCAGCAGTCATACTAGTATGAATATTAAACATTTCAACAGATAATTGTTCAATCATGCATTTGTACTCAGAAACAGACATGTCTATAGTAGTGAGAGATGGTACCTGAGAATCAGATGAAGATGAGTCATCCTTGGAGTTGGCCATCAAGGCATAATTGCAGAATTCTTGTTCCTCTTCATCACTCTCAGAATCATCCCAACACTTCCCTTCAGCTATGTAGGCCTTACCATGTGTCTGCTTTTTCAGAAGGGCCTCATACTTAGCTTCGAGCTCAAGATAATCTCTATCCTTCTTTTTAGGCTTCTTGCATTCACTGGCAAAATGCCCTAGGTCATTGCATCTATAGCACCTTACAGATGACCTATCCACATAACTGGTTTTGAACTTATTTCTGTTTGGTTTCACAGGTGCCTTGTTCTTGTTGGCTGAATGGTTTTGAGTTTTGGGTTTGAAGTGATTTCTTTTAAATCTGATGTTTGGAAATTTTCTGGCCATGAAAGCATATGAAGTATTTTCCATCCCATCAAGTTCTTCCAGAGTGTAAAACTCTTCTTCTTCTTCCTCCTTTTCCTCAACAGGTTCACTCACCCCAGCTTCAGTTTCTTCATCATCTGCTACCTCCTCTATCCTTAGCTGGCTTGTAGATGCTTCTAGGTCCAGAATAGATTTGTTGACAATCAAGGCACCTGATGTGTTTATCATTCTACCTTGGTTGGCTTGGATGGCCCTTTTCTGAAGCAACTCAAGTTCATGAGTCTTTAGGACTCCATAGAGCACATCATAGGTGACTTTGTTCAAATCTCTCTCCCTTAGAGAAATGACTCTTTGCTCCAGATGATTTGGTGAAGACAACAGAAATTTCATATTTAACTCCTTGGTGCTGTAAACCTTGCCATTCATTTGCAACTCAGTAACTAGCTTGTGAAACCTTTCAAACATTTCAGTGATGCTTTCCTTGGGCTGTGCCATGAAAGCTTCATACTGTGTGACCAGTATCTGTTTCCTGTTTTCCTTAACCTCATCAGTCCCTTCACACAACACCTCAATGTGATCCCACATCTCTTTAGCAGACATGCATGATGTAATGTTTGCAAACATTGACATGTCCATGGAATCAATGATAAGCAGCATGAGGTGGCTGTCAAGAGCAACCTTCTCCCTTTATGACTCTGTCCACTTTGATGGATCCTTGGCCTCATAAGATCTTGGGATAGTTGTGGTTCCAACAGTCTTCTCTGGTATCTCTTGTTGTGGAACAAAAGGACCATTCTTGAGAATCTCAGGATACAAGGGATGAGAGGCTTTAATGAACAACATCATCTTTATCTTCCAGAGGTTGAAGTTTTCTTTATCAAACTTAGGGACCTTCACCGTTCCTGTAGTCTTTGGTGTATTCGAACTCATGATCGTTTTTCTGTTTTTGAATAAACAGCCCTCTCTGATACCACTTGTTGAGTATTGAATACGTTAAAAGAATACAGAGGGGGGGGGGGTGAATGGATTCTTGAACTTTTCTTGAATTGAGTCAATGTAGCAGATAGGTGCCTGTGTGTGTAGAAGTGAAGGTGCGGATAAAGAAACAACACAAGACACAATATCACTTTAATCTAATGTATTATTAGATAAAGGTTGCTACAATCTGTGAATACAAATGGTAGTATTCTCAGCTTCGTTTTTCTCAGAGAGATATAGCTTTCAGTGTATGAAAAACTTGACTCACAAAAGTTACAAAGTTATGAAGTGAGGCTGTGTCCTTATAGAACATGGATACAGCCTACTTACTGCAAATAAGGTAGCTAAACAAATTACTTTCTAGTCTGTTTATCCTTTTTGAGTAAGTGTCCAAACGGTTACAAATTTGACTTTGCAAAGCCTGTTTAGATCCACTTCTTTAGCTCCTTGTCTCTTCTATATCTCTCCAAGCTTCCTTGTAGGCTTTCCAGAGCACGTTACAGATTGTGGTCCATAAAGTGCATTGGCTTGTTGCAGGTTTCTGACTTGTACAATTTCTTCAGTATTTTGTCTCCAAGAATGTATTCGAGAAGTGACTAAGTAAGTGATTCGAGAACTAGAATTGACTTGATCGATAACTCTGAGTTCTCGAATACTGTTATATTGACATATCGAATCACTTCTCGAATAGCTCTTTTCCATCAGGATTCCTTGAGTTGTCGAATAGAACATTTGACTTATCGAATCCTCGAGATATCGAATAGCTTTCTGAGTCCTTGAGATATCGAATGGAACTTTGACTTGTTGACTCTTTGAGAACTCGAATACCATCTTGACTTGTTGTCTTCTTGAGTTCTCGAATAGAGTAGTAGACATATCGAATCCCTGAGATATCGAATGAGATATCAAACAGTGTATTCAGAGATATCGAATAGTGTCTTGAGATATCGAATCCCTGACTTCTCGAATGCCGGACTTCTCGAATAGACAAATATACTTCTCGAATTGGTACTTAGGCAAATTCTTCATTTCTTCAAATCCCTAACTGTGATTATTTGATAGTCTTTAACTCCTTGCTTGAGGCATGAACCTTGGAACTTCTTTCAAGCATTAATCTAGACTTTATAATTACAATTACACAACTAGGATTTGATGCCTACTATAAGTACAATACAAACAGAAACTCTACAACTAGAGGTTCCCTCAGTTAAGAGGTCATGTAAGTAATGCAAAGCATTACAAACAATTAGGCTTGTTATTAGATGTGTACAGGCATGCCTCTGTAACTAACAATCATAAATTTTTAGGGGTTTAAACAAGGTTCACAAGGGGGTCATTTAGTGCAGTCCGGAATCCAGAAACACAATTCACTTCTCCGGCCATAACTTAAAATCTATACATCACCTAGCCATGAACCTTACATTTCCGGAAACTACATTCAATTAACTTTCCAACAATATATGGTAGGACATCAGGGGACAACATTTGGGGGTTCAAAACCGTGTTACAAGACAGGTCAATGCTCCTGGAAAAAACTCAGCAAGCACATGCTACTTAGATCAACCATTTTTCACAATTCCACAACACAACCAACACTTAATACACTTAGTTCATGGTTCATAACACTCATGGAGATATATATATTATCCATAATCATAAAAGTCACAATCTCAACATCAAAACTCAAGATCCATGTCATCCAATACTTATACAACAAAGATTAGCTCACAAATACATGGATCTACTACCAAACCTTATAAATACTACATAACCAAGAGGGTTTGTGATTTTTATAACTTCTTGAGCACCTAGGAACCTTGGATAAGCTTTACACAACTCAATAACACCTTGAATGGTCTCCTACAACCCTTACAATCCAAGATCTAAAAGAAAATCAAACATGGTTACTATTCACCCAATCTTTAACAATTTGTAACTTGAATTTGGGTGGATGAAATGGCTTGAAATTACTAACATACCTTGTCTAGATGATGTAGAGTGCCTAGGAATTATGCCTTGAATTGTGAGTGAAGAGAAGTGGAAGAAAGAAAATTTTCTTCCTTGTTTCTTGTTTAGGCCGAGAGTTTTGTGCTTGGAGGGGGGGGGAGAAGTGTTTTGATTTCTTTGTGTGGTTGAATGATTATGTTAAGTGGTTGGGTGATACATATTAGTGTATGTATAAGCATGGTACAAGCCTAGGTATGGCTCCTTGTACTTCTTGTCTCCTCTTTTTGAAAAGCAAGGTAACTAGTTACTATTCCTCTTTCATTTGGTTAACTAGTTTGCTTATTTCCTAACTACTTGGTTGCATGGGACTTGCATGCAATACTACTCCTTGTATCATTATTCTTCCACCAATGCTTGTCATTTAATCTTTAATTCGTATCGTATCTTAATTAATCTCTCGTAATAATATTTTGTCGCGTAGAGATTTCCCCTATAATTCCTCAAGTACTTAATGGTGTAAATTCCTCGAATGTCCATAATTCCTTGTCATAATCCTTAATAAATCTTTTAACACTCTAATCATTCTCAAATCCCAAGTTTTATAAATCTTACTAGCAATAAGACTCTTGCCTTCACAATCTTCCTTTTATCTTACATAGTGAATGCAACAACACAGTTTCTCAGACAATCAATTCTATTAATCAACAGGGATGACCAGAAAGGTTCCATATTGACATTGCCACAAGATATTAAATAAAAGAAAATATTACCAAAAATTAGGGTTCTTACAGCCTCCCCTCCTTAAAAGGATTTCGTCCCGGAATCAGGTTGAAAACAGTTGGGGGTGCTTTTCACGCATTGCGCTTTCTAGTTCCCATGTTGATTCTTCGACATTCTGGTTCCTCCACAAGACTCTCACTAGTTTGACAACCTTGTTCCTCAGCACCTGTTCTTTTCTATCCATGATTTCTACGGGTTGCTCCACATATGTTAAGTCTGGTTGCAGATCCACTTGATCATGTTCTATCACATGTCGGAAGTCGGTATGGTAGGGTCGTAGCATGGACACATGGAACACATTATGTACTTGCTGTAAGCTCGGAGGTAAAGCCAATTCATAGGCTAACTTTCCAACTCGTTTCAAGATCTCAAAAGGTCCAATAAATCTCGGGCTTAGTTTCCCCTTCTTACCAAATCTCATCAATCCCTTCCACGGTGATACTTTTAACATCACAAACTCTCCTACCTCATATTCTTTATCCTTGCGGGACTGGTCTGCATACTTCTTCTGTCTGTCTTGGGTCGCTACCAGCCGTCCTCTTATGAGTTCGATAGTTTCTCTTGTCTGTTGGACCAGTTCAGGCCCTAATATCTTCCGCTCTCCTACCTCTTCCCAACACAAGGGAGACCGACATCTTCGTCCGTACAAAGCTTCATATGGGGGCATGCCTATACTCGCATGGTAACTGTTGTTGTAGGAAAATTCGATCAACGGCAAGTGGTCGTCCCAACTTCCCTTGAAATCTATGGCACATACTCTCAACATGTCCTCGATGGTCTGGATGGTTCTCTCACTCTGTCCGTCTGTTTGGGGATGGTATGCAGTACTCATGTTTAACTTAGTCCCCACACAATCCTGAAAACTCCTCCAGAACCTGGAGTTGAATCTTGGGTCTCTATCTGACACAATGCTCACCGGAACCCCATGCCTAACCACAATCTCCTTTAAGTAGATATCCACCAGCTTGTCGACAGTGAATCTCTCATTGATTGGAAGAAAATGTGCTGACTTGGTCAATCTATCGATAATTACCCAAATGGCGTCATGATTAGTCTTGGTCCTTGGTAATCCGACCACAAAGTCCATCGCAATCTGTTCCCACTTCCACTCGGGTATCTCTAAGGGTTGCAACAATCCACTGGGCCTCTGGTGTTCGGCCTTCACTCTTTGACATGTCAAGCATTTACTTACCCACTCTGCTACGTCCTTCTTCATATTTGGCCACCAATAATACTCTTTCAAATCCCTATACATCTTGGTGCCCCCAGGGTGAATCGAATACCTTGAACTATGAGCCTCTTGCAAAATCTCGTCTTTTAATTCTTGAACGTTCGGAATCCATATCCTAGATGCGTACCTCATAATTCCATTCCCGTCCTTCTCACACTTAATTTCCTCGCCAGTCAAAATTTTCTCCATCGAATTCTTTTCTTCTTCTATCTTCTTTTCCTGGCATAACTTAATCTTTTCCAATAGCGGTGGTTGGACTCTTATTTCCATTAGACTCTCTTGTCCAATTCCTGGTAACCTCACCTCAATCTCCAGTTTCTCAAGGTCCTTGATCAACTCGTCCACTGACGTTATCATCTTGAGTTTCTCCTTTCGGCTAAGTGCATCGGCCACCACGTTGGCCTTTCCTGGGTGATAATGAATCTCACAATCATAATCCTTGATTAGTTCTAGCCATATCCTCTGCCTCATGTTTAACTCTTTCTGAGTGAATATGTACTTTAAGCTCTTGTGATCCGTGTAGATTTCACACCTTTCTCCGTAAAGATAATGTCTCCAGATCTTCAAAGCGAAAACTATCGCTGCTAATTCCAAATCATGGGTGGGGTATCTTATCTCATATTCCTTAAGTTGTCTGGACGCATACGCAATCACCTTACCGTGCTGCATAAGCACACACCCTAAACCTTTATGGGATGCGTCGCTATAAATCACAAAATCTCCCTTATCATCGGGTAGGGCTAGTACTGGTGATGTCACCAACCTCTTTTTCAACTCTTGAAAGCTTTCTTCGCATTTCTCAGTCCACACAAACTTCTCGGTCTTGCGAGTTAGCCGGGTCAAAGGGGCTGCTATCTTTGCAAAGTCTTGGACAAATCTCCTATAGTAGCCAGCCAATCCTATGAAACTTCTCACCTCTGTCGGAGTGGTTGGTCTCTCCCAATTTGATACAGCCTCTATTTTGGCTGGGTCCACTAGAATGCCTTGTTCGCTAATCACATGCCCCAAAAACTGAACTTCCTTCAACCAAAATTCACACTTCGAGAACTTAGCGTACAACTTTTCTTCTCTTAATGCTCCCAATACAATCCTCAAGTGCTCTGCATGTTCCTCTTTCGTCTTGGAATAAATCAAGATGTCATCGATAAAGACTATAACACACTTGTCCAGGTACTTCTTGAAGACTCGATTCATTAAGTCCATGAAAGCTGCGGGTGCATTCGTTAACCCAAACGACATTACTAAAAACTCATAGTGTCCGTACCGGGTGCGAAAGGCCGTCTTTGGTATATCTTCTGGCTTAATCCTTAACTGGTGGTACCCGGTTCTCAAATCGATCTTGGAAAAATAAACCGCGTCCTTTAGCTGGTCAAACAGGTCATCTATCCTGGGCAAAGGATACTTATTCTTTATGGTCACCTTATTCAACTCCCTGTAGTCTATGCATAATCTCATACTACCATCCTTCTTTTTCACGAATAGCACCGGGGCTCCCCACGGTGACACACTAGGTCCTATCATCCCTTTATCCAACAGCTCTTGCAATTGAGTGGCCAACTCTTTCATCTCCACTGGGGCTAGCCGATATGGGGCTTTCGAAATTGGGGCCATACCCGGAATTAAGTCTATAGCGAACTCGATGTCTCTATCAGGTGGTAGTCCTGGAAGATCATCCAGAAATACGTCCGCGAACTCATTAACGACTAGGATTTCCTGTAGGTTTGGCGCCTCCTTCTTGGTATCCTTCACATAGGCTAAATAGGCTTCGCATCCTTTACGTAACAGCTTTTTAGCTTGAATCATAGTCAGGAACTTTTGGTTTTGCCGTTTTCCACTAAACACTACTTCCTCGTCCCCTGGCAGTCTTAAACTCACTTTTTTCTTCACACAATCAATCTGAGCTCCATGGGTTGTCAACCAATCCATACCTACTATTACGTCAAACTCTCCTAGTTTAAAAGGTATTAAATCTACCCGAAAGTGTCGCCATTCTATTTCTAGGTCGCAACCTGGACATACTTGGTTAACAGGAATAATTTCATGATTAGCTATCTCTACTTGCAGTCTGTCTCTCAGTGGTTCAGTCTTAAGGCCTAACTGACATACAAAATCTAGAGATATGAAAGACTTGGTAGCTCCCGAATCAAATAAAACATTCGCATTAACTGATTTGAGTAGTAGGGTACCTGCGATCACATCCGTGTTCCTCACGGCATCTTGCACAGTCATGTTAAAAGTTCTTGCAGTAGGGGCCCTGTTAGAAGCAGTTCCACTCACTCTTGACGCAGCTGGCCCAGAGGACATACATTCCCTCATTCGGTGCCCTGGTTTCCCACACTTGAAGCAATTACCTCCGGCACTGGTGTTGTTACTAGTTCCTCGACAGGTGTTAGCATAATGTCCTGTCAGCCCACACTTGAAGCACTTCACATCTTGCAGGTTACACACGCCCGCATGTTTCCTTCCACATTTATTGCATTCCGGGGGTGGGGCTCGGGGTGGGGTAGAGTAAGACGATCCCTGTGGTCGGCCGCTCTGGCCCACACTCCAACTTTCAGCTCTCTTGGTTCCAAAGTTTCCGCTGGGTTGGGACATTGTTCCTCGCTTAAATTTGCTCGGAAAGCTCCCTCCCACAGAGTTTCCCTTTCGACTATCAAACTTCCTCTTCTTTCCTTCCCTCTCCTTCTGCATCTGTTCACCCCCAGCCTCAACAATCGATGCTTTCTGTACCAGGGTGGCATAGTCTGTCAGCTCAAGAACCGCCACACGATTCTGAATCCATTGCTTTAGCCCCAATTGAAACCTTTGGGCCCTCTTTGCCTCAGAGTTCACATATTCCGGCACAAACCTTGACAGCTCAGTAAATCTTGCCTCATACTCGGCCACCGTCATGTTACCTTGCTTTAGTTCCAAAAATTTCAGCTCCATTTGTGTTTCCATGAACCTAGGGAAATACTTTTCCAAGAACAGCTCGCTAAACCTCTCCCAAGTCACCACACCTCTTCCTTCGAAATTTCTTTTAGCTTCCCACCAGTAGTTCGCCTCACCCTTCAGGAGATAGGTGGCGAAAACAGTCTTCTACCCTTCAGCGACTCCTAGTATCTCAAAAGATTTTTCCATTTCTTTCAGCCAGGCTCTTGCCTCGACCGGGTCTGCAGTTCCCTTAAACTCCGGGGGTTTTAGGGATTTGAAATTCCGAAAGGCATTGGCATTCGCATTGTTGGGTGGTGGCTGAACCGGGGGACGGTCCAAGTTCTGCCTGAGCAGGTCCATGAATTGCTCCATAGGGTCTCTCCTTGGATTTTCCACCTCTCGGGTATCATCTTCAGCTTCCTCTTCATCATACTCAGAGTTATCAAACAAGTTATAGTCACTACCTTCATCCTCGCTCAGGTTCAAATCCTCTCTCTCACGGTTTTGGTGGCCTCCCGACCCATGGTGGCTACCCTGGCCTTCAGAGTTGGCCGGGTGAGCTCGAGTGTTCATTCTTCTGGGTGGCATGATTCTGATAATAAGACAAAAATGGGTTAGGATTTTCAAATTATTTGACCGTATTTAGAGAAGTCAGGAACGTATTGTTCCTCCTTATACAGGGTTACAATTTCGAAACTCGCAGTGCCCTTATGATGGCGATAAACTGTAAAACCTTTTTAGGGAAAGTCGTTACGTGGTTCGAAAACATTTGTAGGAATTTCCAAGATTTCAAAACTTCGTAACTTATAGAAATATTTTCAAAATTTTAAATAAACTAAAACTTCTCTTTCTTTTTTTTTTTGAAAGATTTATTTTAGAAAAAAAAAATTGTAGGAACATTTTTGGAAAATGTAGAGAACAATTTGAAATCGCATATCGTAAATTCGAAACAGCATGGTTGTATTTGTGGTTTGTAAAAGTTGTATATTCACAGTTGTATATCAAAATAGTAAAGCATGGCATTGGAAAGTAAGGCAGTCGAGACAATATCAAGGAAACTGAAACTAGATAAAATACGGTACAAGAGTCATGACATAGTCTTGATGTTAAAGCCTAACACATAGTTCCAATATCAAGGTCTAGCAAAAGCGGAACAATACAAGTACATCATCTGAATAGTCAAGGCTACACAAAAGTAGGGCTGCATCCGTACATACTATCCGAAGTCACATCTACATATCTGTAGGTCAGTCTACTCATCCACTGGTCAGAAAGGACGCCACTGCACAAGTCAACTATCCCGCAAAATCGACACACTAATGTCATGTGAACCTAGGGGACTGAGCTATCAGTAACACATCACGGGGCCGAACCGCGACGGAGCAAGGTCCTCACTCGGGCAAATGCACGACGCACAACACGCCTAGCATCCCTAGCCTGGATCACTCCACCCCCGCGGATTCCTAATCCAAGAATCCTCTCGCGACTCCTCCTCTCAATCCTGTGGAGTCGAGCCCTAGTCCTCCTAGCAATAGCGGTCCTCATCTCAGCCTGAATCCTCAGTCGCGCCTCGCGCTCCTCCACTAGTGCTCGCCTCGCCTCATTAAGTCTGGCCTCGGTAGAAAGTAAGTCTCAGGTCATGAACTGCACGACATAGGCGTGCTCAGCGCCCGACACCGGGGGTAGGTCCAGTGGTGGGGGTGGCATAACAGGGGCAGGAGCAGGGGTAGGGTCACGCTCCTCTTCGCTAGAAGTATCCTCCTCGAAGTCATCATCTGAAGAAGTGAGGCTCAATGATTGCGGAGAGGATGGGGGTGACACAACACGTCCTTCGCCGGATCGCACACTCTCCTCATCAGTGGCTACAGGGGAGGGGGTAACAGGCTCAACAAAGGGCTCCTCATCATCAGTATCCCCTATCAGCGTAATCCAGGGGCCAAGCTCAGAGTCAGCACTCATGTCCTCCTCGGGATCCTCGGTATCTCTCAGCAGCGCCTCATCGTGCTCTCTCTCAAAAGCCTCAGGGTCTGGTATCTCCTCCATCTACACAAGAGAAATAAGGTGGGTTACTAACCATAAAGAAGGGTTTAAGGAGTAGTTCCCTCACGGGCCTTAGAAGTCAGGGCTATGTCCGATAACCCGACTGTGAACTCGATGAGAGCTCTAGGTATTAAGGGGGGGTTATTATTATTGTTATTATTATTCATATTATTATGGTTGCTTTCCTAAATTACTATCGTTTCTGAGATCTGTAACCTCCTCTCTGATACCATTTCTGTGATGCCCCCAGATCCGGGGTCGGAGATCTAGGCGCTCATGGTCCATTTTCCATTAATAACATACTTGTTCTTGCACATAATATAAATAAAACAGCCATCGACCCCACAATAAAACTCACACCGCACACACACACACAGGTTAGAGTCTCAGAAACGTCATACACTTGATTGAGCAAAAGTAAAAGTTTCAGAGTTATTACAGACCGAATTAAATAGCATTTATGCTACCAGCAACACTTCGATATGAAGCGAAGTTGGCGGCTTGAAAGTTTGTTACGGTACACTGCCTTGCACAGGTCATACTTATAAATAAAACGTACTAACAAAAGTTGCCAACCAATCCGGCTAATGGGGCCTACCGGTGGAATCTCAACTGCAGCCTGGGGTCTAGTCACCTGCTTTCGAACAGTCTGATAGGGTCTTGCCATTTCTCTTAGCTGTTGTGTTTGTAAAATTTGAAAACAAGCAAGAGTGAGCAACTATAGCTCAGCAAGAATATATGTATAAGGTAAGCAATATAACATTTCATATGTTTAGCAGTCATTAAACCCGTTTGTATCATTCAGTTATAAAATCACTTGTCATTGTTGATAAATTTCGAAGGTGCACCAGTACGTGCCCTTGTTTCCAAAATAACCTTGCAGTTCTAGATACTGCATAGAGTCAACATCTTTCTCATCAAAATAGAACACTATCGGCAACTGGCACATAGGCCTGGGAAGCAGTGTCAAAGCATTTTTCCAAAATGGAGGAATGGGACTTAAAGAAAACATAAAACCTGACAGGGATTGACGATGATCAGTCGCCACATCCGAGTCCAATAATCCGCGGGTCTTCTCTACTGGTAGAAGGATAGAAACTACATCCGTAACTATCCCCGGGTGAAAACTACATCCGTAATCACCCTCGATGAAAACTACATCCGTAATCATCCTTCGGCAACACCTGGGCCAGAATAATAATTGATGGACCGCCTGGCTCACGGCCGCTTACACATCCCGGGAATCGTTCGTCAACGGTTCCCACACCTGCCAGAGTCCCTTTTTCTTTTTCTTTTAAAAACTTGATTTTGGTTGAAAACAGAGTAATTATGGTTCGACATCAGTCGACCGATGATTCTTGAAATCATACAAGAAGCAGAACCTGACCGGGGGTTTTCGAAAATGTTTTGAGTTCGAAAAAGTTCGAGTTTGAAGGTGCTAAAGGTATCTTGGATTAGCTTTGTCTTTAAAATAGTGAACAATAATTAATAAATGATATTTTAAGATTTAATATTAATAATTAATAAAATAATTATTTAATTAAATAAGCTTTTAATCCAAGATAGGTATTTTGAGTATTTACGAAGGTATAAAAATAATTACATGAGTATACGATACTTCCCGAATTACTCTTCGGGTTTTCGTAATTTAATTACGATATGATGATATACCGCTCCCCGGTCAATAGTATATACGGACCGCTACGACCTCTATTGCTAGAGTCGTTGTCCGAAGAAAACATTTTAATCTAAGTTCAAGGGGTACAACATATATGTACTTATACAATCTCAATTGCATCAATACTTCGATAAACAACACATTTGATATGATTGAAAACTACAAACACAACAGTGAAAGTCCTTGTATATGTATAAGTTTTGAAAAGTAAACTTGCCTTGGTTTGGTTGGGGTGGTCGAGCGTGCGGAGTGGAACGATCTATACATAAGCAATAACCGCTCGTTAGTACCTTAACAATATCTCTTTAATTACGGGGTTTTGGGGGGTACGAAATTGACTTAATGACTTCGTCTTACAACACTCTAGCCCCACTATAGGTTCATGTCACCACTCGATTACGCTCGTCCCTTATTTGACTTAATTTAGTTACCATATCCGAGTCATGACCATTACCTCTAGAATTACAATCCACTTAATGACTTTTTCCCTTGCGCGAAGTTTACAATAGCATTTTTATAAAATTGAAAAATTCATATTTTAATCCAATTCTTTTTGGGTATCCTTCCCCACTGCATTTACTAGCTTCTCTAATTTTTCCATGATCCCTCATAAATTTTTAGGGGTTTAAACAAGGTTCACAAGGGGGTCATTTAGTGCAGTCCGGAATCCAGAAACACAATTCACTTCTCCGGCCATAACTTAAAATATATACATCACCTAGCCGTGAACCTTACATTTTCAGAAACTACATTCAATTATCTTTCCAACAATATATGGTAGGACATCAGGGGACAACATTTGGGGGTTCAAAACCGTGTTACAAGACAGGTCAATGCTCCTGGAAAAAACTCAGCAAGCACATACTACTTAGATCAACCATTTTTCACAATTCCACAACACAACCAACACTTAATACACTTAGTTCATGGTTCATAACACTCATGGAGATATATATTATCCATAATCATAAAAGTCACAATCTCAACATCAAAACTCAAGATCCATGTCATCCAATACTTATACAACAAAGATTAGCTCACCAATACATGGATCTACTACCAAACCTTATAAATACTACATAACCAAGAGGGTTTGTGATTTTTATACCTTCTTGAGCACCTAGGAGCCTTGGATAAGCTTTACACAACTCAATAACACCTTGAATGGTCTCCTACAACCCTTACAATCCAAGATCTAAAAGAAAATCAAACATGGTTACTATTCACCCAATCTTTAACAATTTGTAACTTGAATTTGGGTGGATGAAATGGCTTGAAATTACTAACATACCTTGTCTAGATGATGTAGAGTGCCTAGGAATTATGCCTTGAATTGTTAGTGAAGAGAAGTGGAAGAAAGAAAATTTTCTTCCTTGTTTCTTGTTTAGGCCGAGAGTTTTGTGCTTGGGGGGGGAGAAGTGTTTTGATTTCTTTGTGTGGTTGAATGATTATGTTAAGTGGTTGGGTGATACATATTAGTGTATGTATAAGCATGGTACAAGCCTAGGTATGGCTCCTTGTACTTCTTGTCTCCTCTTTTTGAAAAGCAAGGTAACTAGTTACTATTCCTCTTTCATTTGGTTAACTAGTTTGCTTATTTCCTAACTACTTGGTTGCATGGGACTTGCATGCAATACTACTCCTTGTATCATTATTCTTCCACCAATGCTTGTCATTTAATCTTTAATTCGTATCGTATCTTAATTAATCTCTCGTAATAATATTTTGTCGCGTAGAGATTTCCCCTATAATTCCTCAAGTACTTAATGGTGTAAATTCCTCGAATGTCCATAATTCCTTGTCATAATCCTTAATAAATCTTTTAACACTCTAATCATTCTCAAATCCCAAGTTTTATAAATCTTACTAGCAATAAGACTCTTGCCTTCACAATCTTCCTTTTATCTTACATAGTGAATGCAACAACACAGTTTCTCAGACAATCAATTCTATTAATCAACAGGGATGACCAGAAAGGTTCCATATTGACATTGCCACAAGATATTAAATAAAAGAAAATATTACCAAAAATTAGGGTTCTTACACAACACTTACTTCAAAAATATTGAGAATTTAGATAAAGTAAGTGTTTACTGCTACAACAATTTAGGTGATATTTTCACTTAGCCAGAATCTGAAGAATTCAGCATTCCAATCTCATTAACCAACCTTGTGAAGGTGGCTTCATCTAATGACTTAGTGAATATGTCAGCTAGTTGTTTATCTGTAGAGACATAATGCAACTCAATGGTTCCATTAGTTGCATGCTCTCTAATAAAGTGATATCTGATGTCAAGGTGCTTTGTTCTAGAATTATTGACAGGATTGGAAACTATAGAGATTGCACTTGTGTTGTCACACGTGATTGGAATTCTTTCCAACACAAGTCCATAATCTCTAAGTTGATTTCTAATTCAAAGCACTTGAGCACAGCAACTTCCAGCAGCTATGTATTCAGCCTCAGCTGTGGAAATTGACACAAATTGTTGTTTCTTGTTGTACCAAGAGACTAACCTTTGTCAAGAAACTGGCAGCTACCTGAGGTGCTTTTCCTATCCACTCTGCATCCAGCATAATCAGCATCAGAATAACCAACCAGATTGAACCTGTGTCCTTAGGATACCATAAACCCAAGTTTGGAGTGCCCTTCAGATATCTAAAAATCCTCTTTATTGCAATCAAATGTGACTCTTTTGGATTTGATTGAAACCTTGCACACAAGCATGTAGCAAACATGATGTCTGGCCTACTTGCAGTGAGATAGAGTAGAGAACCAACCATGCCTCTGTAGACTGAGATATCTACCTTCTTGCCTTTAACATTTTCATCCAATTTTGTGGTAGTGGCCATGGGTGTCTTTGCAGGTGAGCAGTCTTCTAAGTCAAACTTCTTCAATAAATCCTTGATGTACTTGGTTTGACTGATAAAGATACCATTTTTCCTTTGACTAACTTGTAACCCAAGAAAGAATGTCAACTCTCCCATCATACTCATCTCATATCTGCTCTGCACGAGCTTAGAGAATTTCTCACACAGCTTCTCATTAGTAGAGCTAAATATGATATCATCCACATAGATCTGAACTAGGATAATATCATCACCATGTTTCTTGTAAAATAGTGTCTTATCCAATGTGCCTCTAGTGAATTGATTTTCAAGAAGAAATTGGGATAAAGTGTCATAACATGCCTTTGGAGCCTGCTTAAGTCCATACAATGCCTTGAGCAATCTGTAGAAAAATTCTTGGAAGTGTGGATCCTCAAAGCCAGGTGGTTGTTGCACATATACTTCTTCTTCCAACTCTCCATTCTAAAATGCACTCTTGACATCCATTTGATAGACTTTAAAATTTGAATGAGCAGCAAATGCCAAGAATATTCTGATGGCTTCCAATCTAGCAACAGGGGCAAATGTCTCATCATAATCAATGCCTTCATGTTGAGAGTATCCTTTTGAAACCAACCTTGCTTTGTTTCTTACTATTATACCATCTTCATCCATCTTATTCTTCAGAACCCATTTTGTTCCAACAATGGTTCTGTTCTTTGGTGTAGGCACAAGTTCCCATACTTTGTTTCTTTCAAATTGATTCAGCTCCTCTTGCATAGCAATAATCCAATCTGGATCCAACAGTGCATCATCAAGTTTCTTAGGCTCAATCTGAGATAGAAAACAACCATAGAGACACTCATTTTGAGTTGCTCTCCTAGTCCTTACTCCTGCATTTGGATCTCCAATAATTTGCTCTGGAGTGTGTGATCTATCCCATTTCCTTGAATGCTCAGTCTGATTTCTCAACCTTGATATTGCTTCATCATCCAAGTCATGATCATTCTCATTTCCTCCCCCTATGAAGTTGCCACTATTCACATGTATGTCTTGGATGCTTGTCTCTTCACTGTTGATTGGCACAAATTCTTCTCTTGTATCATCATTCACTTGAGTTTGTTGAACTACAGTTTCAACTTTAGTTTCAATCTCTTCATCAGAAGCATCTAGATTTTCAAACCTTAATGGATCTTTATCTTCATCATTGGCTTATTCTAATCCAGGTAGTTTGCTGTCATCAAATGTCACATCTGTGCTTTCCATAACTTTCTTTTGACTGATGACATAAACTTTGTATGCAATTCTTTCAATAGAATACCCAAGAAAAATTCCTTCAAATGCCTTAGCATCAAATTTCCCAACATATTCTGAATTGTCTTTTAACACAAAGCATTTGCTTCCAAAAGTATGAACATACTTTAGAGTAGGCTTCTTTCCAGCACTACTAGAAATATGTCAATAAACATCGGTTTCTGGCCGTTTTTAAAAAAAAATCTGACCGATGTCTATGCGAGTGTAGAGAAAGGTAAAAAACTTTAGACATCGGTTTTTAGCCGCTGTCTATTATCGACTTAGACATTAGTTTCTTAAATATTTCTGATGTCTAAACTTCATTATGTGCAATAGTTCTTTTTAAATTATGCTATATTATGAGCATTAGATCAACATAAACATAGCACGAACAAGTTAAATAATGACATATACATCGATTTCTTGGTAAAAACCGATGTTTTATGTTATCTGAGACATCAGTTGGTATGTGAAACCGATGTTACATTTCCAAGTTGACATCGGTTTCACTAAGAAGCCGATGTTATATGTTCTAACAGACATCGGTTTCTTAAATTGACTGATGTTACAGTGACTAAAAGACATCAGTTTTTTCATATACAACTGATGTCTATTGACCTGCTCCAATCACAACTATATATAATATAAATGCAGCTAAAAATACCAAATCCACAACCAAAAACAAACCAAAAAGAATACCAAACTTCAATTATCATTGTAAAACCAATCCAGTATACAAGGACGAAATTGAAAGCATAATTCTTAAAGCTAATATACTATCAAGTCCAAATCCATCCCTACATTGCAAATTAGTACCAAATGACAAAAGCAACTACTACTTGACAAACAAAATAAAGAATGGCTTAAATATCAACATGTATGCCTCAAGCTCTTCCTCAGTGTAATTCCTTTCTACTTCGAGCATTCCTTTTCATGTCATGTTGAAGCTCCATTAACACAATTGCACCTACAAAGACCACCAAAAGGATGAAAATATCTAAGCAATACACCTCCCAAATCCATATAGCATACTTCTAAACAAATTGTTACAAAACTAGTTCAATAAAATATCTAAAATAAAGGACATAAAGAATTACAAGGGAAGCAGATGAATTACAAGTGACAAAATAATTATGCATGATAACTTGTTACTTCTAGTCAATTAAAAACTTTTTAGACAATATTCTGAACCAGTTCTAGGTTTGTTTGATCCACTTAAGCACCATCCTGACTGTTTTAGGCGTCTAGACGGAGGCCTAAGCAGTAATCAATTCCTTAAACTGATAATCTCTACTTAAAATATTAAATTACTTAAATCGAGGTTCACAAATTTTAAGAGAACGTTGATTGACCCCGGCACAAGCTCAGGACTCCTTTTTAACATTTTAACAGAAATATGTACACAGTCAGTGAACTTATATAAAGCTATAATTAATAATTCAAAGGGACTGTTGTAACACCAAAGCATGAGATATTCAAATATGATATTTTATATAATTGGCTCATCGGCACCCTCGACTGCTTCAAACCCCGGATTCCTGGAGGGTTCGAATTCTATCCCCACACTGCCAAAAGTCACTTTTAATTGAAGGTTCTAATCTAGATTTAGAATATGCAGAGGGATTAATATCACATGATAATTTACTGTAATGATGCTCTATGCTAAAACAAAACTTAGGGACAAATATACACAAGACAGCAACCAAAAAAAATTTAAGAATATTTTGATGATGATAAGCACACAGGTTCAGTCTGTCTATGAAATGCATCCCCATATTGTTGTTTCTTCTCTCCAAATGCAGAGATTTCTTGTTTTATATCCCCATATTGTGGTGTGATAATTCCATTCAGAAACCATGATGTTGGAGTTATATAATTCCTAAATGCTTTGTAAAAATATATATATCTGTAAGTATCCCAGTTAGCAGTACACCGTGTATGTAAATATATAGATAAAATAGGTGTAGCCTTGAAAATTAACTATGCAGTACCTTCCATTGGTCAACAAACGAAGAATTTGAGCGTGAATATTCCAGTACAAATGACAATAATTCAGGAAAGTCTTTGTAAGGAATCCTCGATGTACGTCTTGTAGATATGTGGTTTGTAGATATGTGGTGACTGAATGATGCATACGGAAAAAAGGAAAGTAAGATTTAGCACGGACAGGTTGAGAATAAATTTAGCATAGCAAGGATTTATGGATGAACTACCTCAGAGAACAAGCTGTATATTGTTTTCTTGCAATCTCTTAGCTCACGCAGAGATCCTTGCATCTTAACAATATGAATGACTGATGCCTTAAAATTTAATATCTTAAAATCAAGATTTTGAAATTGTTTAATATACATACATATAGTAGTATTCGTAGCAAGTAAAAATTTAATATCACTTTGAAACCTTCATCTTACCGGTCCAGGTATCAAGAATCCTGAGAACAGGCTAAGAATAGTGTATGTGGCCACAGCTAGTATGGAGGCAACTTTCATGTCTGGGCTCAGTGACACGATAAGAATTCCCTGGTAACTGAAGTAGAGCAGTGTGAAGAATGTCACGTAAAAGTACCAGACTACCTTGCTGATGGACCAATAGAACCCCATTAGACCAACAAATATGATATTTCAATAGTCACCTATAAGAACACAGAAACTTGTTACATGACATGAAGGGGATATTAATATTTGTACTAGCATCTATTTATTTGCCTAAGAAATGTATGTTACCTGTGCAAATGAGTATGCAAAGGACGAGTACATTCCAAAAAACATCTCCCTGTACAAGACAGAATGTTCGCTCGCCACAACTGCTATGACCGACGAGCAGTTATTCGTACAAGACAAACAATGCATGTACAATGATTGTTATTGACAAGTTTTAATGAAATATTAGAATAATAAAAAAAGCTGGAAACAAGTTAAAAACCAATTGGCTTCCTCTTCCATCATGAAACCAATTACATATTAAATTAAGCAGGCAAAAGTAATACCTGTTGTAGGGACGTACTTAAGAATTATTATCATTTCATAAATGCGCACAATGGGCATTAATTATTTACTACATAATTATATATGGCAATGAGCTAAATTCACCTGCAACCATAGCAACAGTCAGTGGTTGATTCTGGCTAAAAACTACTAGCTAGAAAAACATCTCTAACAACAAATCCAAATGTGTTATATTCTGCACATTGTACATATATATATACGTAAAGATTCATATAACCAGAGAAGAATTAGATGCAACCAACAATGACATAAAAAAGTAAAAAGTAAACACATAACACAAAAAATAAAAAGATTATGGGACAGTCTAGAGTCTACCTTATCAAAAGAATATAGCCCTCTCCCTGATCTAGTACCCATAAGAGATTTCTTGATAGTGTTTTCTATGAATTGTTCCCTGCACAAAATATTGTACAAGCTAGTTAATAGACACATACATCAACCTAAATTAATAGACAATAGCACTAAAGATAGCATTAAGGATGGAATTCATATCTAGATGGTGGTGTTCGTCACTTTCTTGGCCTCTTGTACAGGGACTTGAACAATAACATTCTTAGCAACTTACTAATACAAACAAGAAAAATACAAGAAAAAATCTACAAGAAATTAACAAGAAACAAAAATACAAACAAGAAACACACAAGTAATACAAACAAAAACACGAAAACTAAAAAAATACAAACAAAAATTTACAAGAAAAACAAGAAATTAACACAAAAACTTACTAATTGCAGATTTAGAGATGACGATTTGAGCTTCCTCTTCTCTATTTTGATTTAGAGATTAATTAGGGTTTAATTAGAGAAAAGTGAGAGTTTAATTTAGAGAGAGATATGGGTGAAAGAGAGGGTCGAGTGAGAGAGAGAGGGTCGAGAGATGAGCGAGAGTGAGAGAGAGATAAGTGAGTGAGAGAGAGAGAGAGAGATATGAGGGTCGAGTGAGAGAGTGAGATGAGAGTTTTGGGGAAAAGTTCAGAGCGGGCAAAATAATTAGGGGAAATGTTACAAAGGCGGGGGAATGAAATTTCTAAGGGGGAAATGTTTTATTAGAAATGGGGGAAAATGTATCAGTCGTGTGTTTTTTATTTTTTAAAAAATCATAAAAGACATCGGTTATTTTACCTACCGATGTCTGGAAAACAGCTTAACATCGCTTTTAAAAAAACTGATGTCAAAAACCTTTTTAGCATCGGTGGTTTTTCAAACCGATGTTAAAGGGGTGATGTCTAATCCAGTTTTTCTAGTAGTGCAGTCATCAAATTGTAAGGTGTCTTTCCAATGTTTTTGTTGATGAGGGTTCTGTTCTGGATATAGCATTCAGTGCTCACAGCCTCAGCCCAAAAACATGTAGGCATCTTTGCATCAAGCAACATTGTTCTAGCAGCCTCAATTAGAGTTCTATTCTTTCTCTCAACAACTCCATTTTGTTGTGGAGTTCTTGGAGCTGAGAATTGTTGAGAAATACCATTCTCTTTGCAAAATGCTTCAAATAAGGCATTTCTGAACTCCGTTCCATTATCACTTCTCAATGCAATCACACTTGCATTGTTGGCCTTTGCTTCCTTGTCAACTTTCTTTATGTGCTCAATGATTACTTGTGGAGCCTCATCCTTTGATGCTAGAAATTCCACCCATGTATACCTTGTGTAGTCATCAACCATCACCAAGGCATACTTCTTCCTTGAGAGTGACATGATATTGACAGGCCCAAACAAATCCATAAGAATTAATTGCAGGGGCTTGGTGATTGATGTCACTGTATTTGACTTATGGCTTGACCTTTTCATTTTTCCCTTTTGACAAGCCTCACGCACTCTTTCTTGATAGAATTCAAGTGTGGGCATGCCTCTCACTAACTCTCTCTTGACTAGAGAATTAATGGCTTTGAAGTTCAAGTGTGATAACTTCTTGTGCCACAGCCAACAGTCTTCACTTGATGTTTTTGAATAAAAGCAACAGATTTTATCCTTGCTTGCAGAGTCCATATTGGCTACAAACAGGCTTCCTTTTCTTGCTCCAGATAGAGCAAAATCACCAGTCTTCTTGTGGGTGATCAAACATTCATCTTTGTCAAAATTCACTTTGAATCCTCTATCAGTAAACTGACCAACACTTAGCAGATTATGCTTGAGTCCCTTGACTATTGCTACATCTTCAATGATGACATTACCAACTTCCAATTTGCCATATCCCAATGTGTTACCCATGCTGTCATCTCCAAAAGCAACCATTGGGCCAACCTTCTCCTCATATTGTGATAGCAGGGCCGTATCACCAGTCATATGATTTGAGCATCCACTGTCCAAAATCCACATGACCTTCTTTTCATTTTCTTTGCCCTGCAAACACAAAGGTATTACTTCTCCTTTGGTACCCAAATAAGTTTGGGTCCACCTAGCTTAGAAACAGTTTTATCATTAACAACATGCTTATCAACTTTCTTGGTGTTAGTCTTTTTGTCACTGTTAGAAGTCTTAGAACCTGAGGTTTCAGACTTAGGTGACAGAGGTACCTTCCTAGCTCTAGGAGGACTTGAAGACTTTGACCTTGTGTAGTGTGTGTGAGAATTGTGATTGATACAACCATCAATGAATTATCTTCTCAGATTGAAACAGCTAGTCATCACATTCATATTGCATGGCATACAATCAAATTTATCATAAAATGGAGCATCTCTGTGTCTTAAAGGCACAGAGCAATCATAGAAAGGTTTAGGCACACTACCAACAGGTTTCTTGCATGCATGAGTTAAATGATTGGTACTGAAACAATTTTGACAAGTTTTTCTAGGGGCATTAGGCATATAAGCATAGTTATTATCTTTGTTAATCCCTAGTTTGCCATTTCTGTTCTGTTTCTTTTTTGCCACTTTCTTCTCAGTTTCATTCTTCCCAGCTGAAACAAACTTCACAAACTTCTCAGTTCTAGGTCTACTTCCTACAGGCTTCTTGGTTTTTGACTTGACACTCTCACTCTTAGAAGATGCTGGTTGTTCACTAGATTGTGCCTCATCCTCATCATTTAACATTTGCTTAATGAGTAAGGCATCCTCATCAATTTCAAATGTTGGTTCTTTAAAAATTGGAGACTCAGTCTTTTTCAAAATGTGAGGCACTTTCTCCTGAACAACTATGTCATCTTCAATGACAGCATAGCCTTTCCTCTGTTTAAGAGTGCCATAGTCAAGTCCAATGGCAGCCTTGGGTTTAGCTTGGTTTCTCTCATGGTAGGACTGCAATAGACTAGATGAGTTCTTAAAGGTTTTCAGTTTGAATTCATTTTCAGCTAGTTCATCCCTAAGAGCCTTCTCAAACTGACTAGCACATATAACCTTATTATGTAGATATTCAACTTCTTTCTTAAGGTTTTCTACTTGCATAGTAGTTAGCTCAAGTTCCTCATTCTTTTTATTTAACAATTCATTTCTAGCAGACAGTTTAGCAATTTTCTCATTAGCAGCAGTCATACTAGTATGAATATTAAACATTTCAACAGATAGTTGTTCAATCATATTCTTGTACTCAGAAACAGACATGTCTATGGTAGTGAGAGATGGTACCCGAGAGTCTGATGAAGGTGTTTCATCCTTGGAATTGACCATCAGGCATAGTTGCAAAATCCTTGCTCTTCTTCATCACTATCAGTATCATCCCAACACTTCCCTTCAGCTATGTAGGCCTTGCCCGGTGTTTGCTTTTTGAGAAGGGCCTCATACTTAGCTTCAAGCTCCAGAAACTCTTTATCCTTCTTTTTAAGCTTCTTGCATTCACTAGCAAAATGCCCTAGGTCATTGCATCTATAACATCTCACAAATGACCTATCCACATAGCCAGTTTTGAATTTATTCTTGTTTGGTTTCATAGGTGCTTTACTCTTGTTGAATGAATGGTTTTGGGTTAGGTTTGAAGGGTTGGTTCCTCTTGAATCTGATGTTTGGAAATTTTCTGGCCATGAAAGCGTATGAAGTGTTTTCTATGCCATCTAGCTCTTCAAGAGTATAGAACTCTTCTTTTTCCTTCTCTTCAACAGGTTCACTCACTTCAGCTTCAGTTTCTTTTTCATCTACTATCTCCTCTATCCTCAGCTGACTTGTAGATGCTTCTAGGTCTTGAACAGATTTGTTGACAATCAAGGCACATGAAGTGTTTATCATTCTGCCTTGGTTGGATTGGATAGCCCTCTTCTGAAGCAACTCAAGCTCATGAGTCTTTAAAACCCCATAGAGCACATCATATGTGACTTTGTTTAAATCTCTTTCCCTCAGAGAAATGACCCTCTGCTCTAGGTGGTTTGGAGAAGATAATAGAAAGTTCATGTTCAACTCCTTGGTACTGTAAACCTTGCCATTCATTTGTAATTCAGTCACCAGCTTGTGAAATCTCTCAAACATATCAGTGATGCTTTCCTTGGGTTGTGCCATGAAAGCTTCATACTGTGTGACCAGTATCTATTTCTTGTTCTCTCTTACCTCCTCTGTTCCTTCACACAAAACCTCAATATGATCCCACATCTCTTTAGCAGAAGTGCAAGATGCTATGTTTGCAAACATTGACATCGCCATAGAATCTATTATCAGCAGCATAAGATGACTATCCAGGGCAACCTTACCTTTCTTTAAGTTTGTCCATTTGGATGGTTCCTTGGCCACATAAGATCTTGGAATGGTTGTAGTTCCAACTGTCTTTTCATGAATCTCTTGTTGTGGAACAAAGGGACCTTTCTTGAGAATATCAGGATATAGAGGGTTAGCAGCTTTGATGAACAACAACATTTTAATCTTCCAGAGGTTGTAATTCTCTTTATCAAACTTAGGGACTTTCACCATTCCTGCTTTGATACCACTTGTTGAGTATTGAACACACGAAAAGAATACAAAGGGGGGGTGAATGGATTCTTGAACTTTCCTTGTTCTTGAATCTGATTGGTGAATGTAGCAAGATATGTGTTGTGTGTGAATGATCTAAACGAGCGGATAATAAACAACACAAGACACAATATCACTTTAATCTAATATTTTATTAGATAAAGATTTGCTACAACCTGTGAATACAAATGGTAGTATTCTCAGCTTCGTTTTTCTCAGAGAGATGTGCTCTTGAATGTGTATGAAAAACTTCTTCAACTAAAGAAGTGAGGTTGTATTCTTATGGAACATGAATACAACCTACTTACTACAAATAAGGTAGCTAAACAAATTTACTTTCTAGTGTGTCTATCCTTTTTGAGTAAGCATCGAAACGGCTACAGATTAGACTTTGTAAAGTTCTGTTCAGATCCACTTCTTTAGCTCTTTGTCACTTGTACATCTCTCCAAGCTTCTTTGTAGGCTTTCCAGAGCACGTTACAGATTGTGGTCCATAAAGTGCTTTAGCTTGTTGCAGGTTTCTGACTTGTACAATTTCTTTAGTATTTTGTCTCCAAGAATGTATTCGAGAAGTGACTAAGTGATTGATTCGAGAACTAGGATTAGATAACTCTGAGTTCTCGAATACTGTATAATTGACATATCGAATCACTTCTCGAATAGCTCTTTTCTCCAGGGATCCTTGAGTTGTCGAATTGAGCACTTGACTTGTCGAATCCCTGAGATGTCGAATAGCTTTCTGAGCCCTTGAGATATCGAATGAAACTTTGACTTGTTGACTCTTAGAGAACTCGAATGATGCTTTGACTTGTTGACTTTCTGAGTTCTCGATTAGAGTAGTAGACATATCGAATCTCTGAGATATCGAACAGTGCATTCAGAGACATCGAATAGTGTCTTTTGAGATATCGAATCCTTGACTTCTCGAAGGCTAGACTTCTCGAATATAAAAAACATACTTCTCGAATTGGTACTTAGGCAAATTCTTCATTTCTTCAAATTCCAACTGTGATTATTTGATAGTCTTGTTCTTCAAGCTTGAGGCATGAACCTTGGAACTTCTTTCAAGCATTATTCTCTAACTTTTAAGTACAATTACACAGATAGGAATTGATGCCTCTTACAAGTACTAAACAAGTAGAAACTCTACAACTAGAGGTTCCCTCAGTTAAGAGGTCATGTAAGTAAATCAAAACATTACAAACAATTAGACTTGTTATTAGATGTATACAGGCATGCCTCTGTGACTAACAGAGTTCTTGCAAACTCAGTCCAAACAACCACCATAATTCCATTTGGATTAGGATTTATGAGCCTAGGGTTTTGGCTTGTAACTCTGTTTCTACAACCAAGATTCTCGGATTGTTCTTTCATAATTATCTTCTTGAAGTGTTGTACCAAATTTCACTCACAACATTAAGATTTATGGATGATTGTTTAAAAAAGATAATTTAATTATGTAAAACATATTGTACAGCGAGAGAGTATATCGGTTGTAATTATTAATCGTACTATTAATTACGTAATGTATTAAACTTGTTAATTTGAAAAATATTCATTATTATTGTCAAGTCTCAAGTTAATATTCCTAAAAACAATACAGGATATAAACGATGTCAAATTTTTTGCTCGACGGCTTGATTACAAGTACAACAACAAATTTGTCAAGATAGCATAATTTCAAACAGTAATTTTAGAAGATTTTACAGTACCATTGACATAAGCTAGAGACAACATCAAATTTGCTAAATTATGATAACATAATTCTCCAGACATCATTATTGAAGAAAAAGACACACTTTCAACACTTGAATATTCATGACAAGGAGGAAGACACTATCTCAATATAAGGAAGTATTTGATATGGAAGAATTTGGTCAAAGAGTGGCAGATGTTTTGTAACAAGCTTGTAGAAAAATCACATGTACCTGCAACAGACCAACAAAATACTACAGGCATGACCTTGAAAAAGAACAAGACAAAGTTTACCAATTTAAGAATATGTAAAATTAACATCAATTGAGATTATGTAAATTACAAATAGAATGTATCTATATTACTTTTCATTATGTGTATAATTTGTTTAGTAAACATTTTAGGAAATGTCACATGCGAGTAAAATTGTGAGAAGCTGTCACTTGAATAGATCAACAGCTCCATTCCTCAATTGTGTATAAAAATCAAAATACGAATCTTATAAAAACTCTCTTGAGAACATTGAAGTTAGAAACTCTCTTGAGAACATTGAAGTTAGAAATCATTTTCCAGATTGTTGTAACAATATTTATTTTGCGGAAATATTATTCAGTCTTTTACTTATGTTTGCATTTCTTTATTAATAATTCAGAATCTTTGTTTGTATTCTTCATTGAAGATTTTAAATTATCAATACTATATACAACCCTCTTCTGCAATACTCAACGAGTACTAAACTACTAACAATGTATATTTATCATATATTTAGATAAATATATTTAAAAATATTATATGAGTCAAACTTTTAAAATTGGAATCAGAAAAAAAATTAAGAAAATTCATAATTTAACCGGCTAAAACAAAAATTATACATATGAGATTTTTTTTTCATTCAAATTTTCATATTTATATTTTTAATTAACTTTTCTTTACAAATTTTACTAATTTTACCTAATCAAACCGATTTTTGATCAAATAATTCGAATTTTAATCCATCCAATTTTAACATATTGAACCAATTATAATATAACCGAGTCAGCACCCACCACTTTAGTGATTATTAGGCGATTAATTGCCTACTCTAAGAATAAAGTCATAGTACTCCTATTAACGCATATATAATATATATGTCAGTGGAAAATCTCAATCTTGAGATTTAAAAATAAAAATAAGTAATTATTCTTTTATCTCTCTATCAAACTTTCTCTAACTTTATAATATATATTATAACATACTCCCTCTATTTTCAAATAATTGACGTTTGATTTATTGGCTGTAACATCCCATATTTTTCTATTGATTATTTTTAGTTATATTAGTAAGATAATATTAATATTAGTAATTTTTTGTGTAAAAATATGTTTGTTTTACAATTAGAATATTTTTAGTTATGACAACAATAAAAAAATAGAATAAAAGAGAAAAGGAAAAAAAAGAATAGATAAAGAGAAGGAAAAGAAAAGAGTAGGGTTTTGTAGAAATCAATTTATGTTACTTTTATGTGTGAGAGAGAGAAGATGGGAAAGGAGGAGAAAAAAAGAGAGGAAGAGAAGCATACCAAAACCCTAATTAGAGTCTACGAATTTTGAGTTCAAGATAATAGAGGTAAGAGATTAGACTTTTGTTTTATAGATACATGTATATGAGATTATAAGGTTTATAGTATCCTTGATCTTGTTATTTAAATTAGGGTTCTTGTGATTAAGGATTATGAGGTTGTTGAGGATCATCGATATTCATTATGGTTTAAGGTACGGAAATCTTCGTTATACTCTCTATCTCGTTTTGATTTCAAGGGATTGCCATACTGAGTCTTTTGCATATACTGAATTTGTAATATTTGTATATAATTCGATTTTTATGGTATGATGGTGAGTTCGGTATCTTTGGAAAGGTATTTCGATTATCTGTGACTTTGATTCTTTAACTTTTCTGAAATTCTGCTGCTAAGTGTGTGTTTTGTGCGATTTTTGTGAACTGATCAGGATGTTTTCGAAACTGAGTCTCTAACTTTGAAAATTCGTAGTAAATTAAGTGTTTATGCTAATTTAATTAGTAATATCAATATTGAAAGGTATTTCCGTGTTCTGCGTTTCTTGTTTACACTCCTTTGTTAAATTCTTTGATTTTGATGTCGTAAATAGCATAACACTAAAGAAATTAGGGGCAAATTCTATTTAGCAGTCCGCAAATATTTACTTTCTGAATTCGTTACTTATCCGTTTTTGACGAGCCTTACCATTCTGGAAAGGTCTCGGAATTGTCTACGTTTTTCGTGCTTTGTGCTTTTTCAGATAAAATGAGTTTCGTAGAGTAATTGTAATTTGCCAATTTCCAGAACTGGTCAGGACTGATTTTGTTAACAATTGTCTATTTTGTAAGATATTTTGGTGTGTGATTTTTGGAATTTTCTTTGAGTAAGTTATATGTAGCACGACATGAGTTCTATTAAGGTGTGTGCTTATTTGCTTTGTTTGACTGTTAATAGATAATGAATTAATATTTAGGATTTGTTGTTACTTTATTTTCAGGGTACGACATCGATATCGAGGTAAGTAACTTTTCGTTGCTCATTAATGTTACAAAATCTGTTTTTATATATGTTACCAAATATTTGTTTGATTTGGTTATCGAAATTTTGTGATATCCAAAATTGATTTTAGAAAAAAATTATTTTAGAATTCCCCGGTTTTAGTTGCGTATCGAATCATAGAATCCGGTCACTGGATAGTGTGACATATAGAACTAGTTTACGCACGTTCCGGAACACATAGATACCTTGTTGAGTAAGACTTAACGAGGGACGTAAACTAGCCCCCATCGAACCATCGAACTATAGAAGCCGTGTCACTGGCATAGTGTGACCGTAATTTAGAATTGTGGGAATTAAATGTGAATTTATCGTTAAGATTCTTTTATCGATTTAAAGTTCAGAAATTTTGTTTGGAATATTATTTTGAGCCGTTGGGCGATAGTTACTTGCTGGGCTTTGCACCTCATTGTTTTTAACATATTTCAGGTTCGGACTTTTGGAAGTTGATTGTGAATAGAAATGTGAACTTGTGAATTTTGTGCTACGTGATTTGTTGCAATTATTTGGATAAGATTTATCGTGCTAGAAGAATAAATTTTATTGTGTGCAAGATTATGATTATTGAATTTCTGGAGTTGAGCCTCCAATTTTATGTTTTTGGATTATTGAATTAGCCCGATGTTTTGACTTTCGTTAATTTTGGATTTATTGATTTAAGAAATGTATTTTATTTAAGTTTTTTATTTAGAAATAATAGTCCGAAAAGTTGGGCTGTTACATTGGCAAACACTTTTAGGAGCATTGGTCACATAATTAGAAAAACTATTTTTAATTTTTTTTTTGTGAATAAAAATTTAAATCCTATATTTTTATTCACAAAAAAAAAAAATTTAAAATAAAAATTCTAACTATGTGGTCAATGCTCCTAAAAATGCGTGCCAATAAATCAAATGTCAATTATTTGAAAATTGAGGAATACTTTGTAAGAGATTTAGTACTTAAGCGAGTTTAATTTTTATGATTCAGTCTTGTAATTTTCAAAAAAAAAAAGGAAATCAGTCTTGTACGTAGTTAACTTCCGAAATAGGAAGATCCATTATTTGAGTAAAGCAAAAGAAAAAACATATGATGCAGTTGACTATCGTAAACTGATTACATTACAAATTGTCATTATTTATGAGATTCGATTGCATTGGTACTTTCGTTTTCATCACTGATTTATAATATTATTTAGTCAACATAAACTCTTAATCAACAGTACTATTACATTAGAAAAATTAAAATGATATCAGTTGAAGAGTACAAAATTCTATTTAAGGTATTTTTTCCAACATTTTAAGTATCTTTTTGTAAATATCTTGGTTATCTATCAATATAGACAGGTTTAATTAGCAAATAAAAAAATAAAAAATCACAGGTTTACAAATACTTTCGTGTAAAATAATAATAGACTCGAAAGTAGTAATTAATTTTTATCACAAATAACCTTGCTAGTGTACTTCATTTTCTTTATATGTTGATGGTAAATAACCATTGGTAATGACTAATGACTAATGACTATATGCAGGTCATTTTTACCAAATGCAGTTTGGTTATATTATTAAAAAATCCTTATACCTATTAAATGCTTGAAAGTTGAAACCCTAATACATACACCTTACATCTAGATACATACACACTGATTGTCATGCAGTCTTAAATACATGTAACATGTGACATTATTTATATTAACAGTAATTTGTTTTTTACATAAAATAGTTACATTTTTATACAGTAACAAACCAATTAAATTTTTATAAAATAATTCACCATTTCAATTTTATAAAACTATATTAATTATTTTCATGTTTAAAGTTTATTTACTATATGATTTAATTTATAGAAACTATACAATTAAGGCTTATTATGCTATTAAGGCTTGTTAGCAGCCCAACAAAATCAACCATAGGTGCCTTCAAATTTTTTTGGGCTTTTTCCTTTCATAAAATATCCACCGGGCTTTTAACAAAATTCTTTGTTGAGTACATATTGGAAGCCCAAATTCGTTGAAGGAAATCGTTTTGTGCAGTAATACGTTTACACAGTATACTTTAACTCTCTCTTCCCCAGTTGATCCGGTTGATGAATTCTAAAAAAAAGAAGGGTTTTGGTCCATGACAATTGATTGTCATGGACCTGTTAAATAACAATCAGTTTCTAAACCGTTGGATCGTTGATCCAACGGCCCCCCTGGATTACAAAATTTTTTTACTGTCCGCTATAATTTTCCGCGGATAGGCATATCCGCGGAAAATTATAGCGGATTGCCTATCCGCGGAAAATTATAGCGGACAGTAAAAAAAATTTTTTTTTTAATCTCAGCCGTTGGATCAACGATCCAACGACTATGGAACCGATTGTTAAATAACCGGTCCCTGACAATCATTTGTCAGGGACCAGGACCCAAAAAAGAATATGATTAAGGAGAACAAGACTGCCTTTACAACTCAAATCTGAACTGAGGACTTGGAGGCGGAACCACCCGGCTCCATCCCGGGCTGACCTTTAAAAAGAAGTTAAAATCGTAATTTTCACTCACGGATAAATTTCTGCTTAGTATTGTTATATCTAACGGTCATGATCTATTTAAGTTGCTGATCTACCAAAAAATGGGTAATCGATTACAAATTATACCCTTTTGCTTATTATAATATAGTATAGATATAGATGTATTAATAAATGTAAATTAGTGAGACTTAATAAAATAATGTAATGAAAAAAATTCTGTTATTTTAAAAATGTTAACAATTAAATCAAAATCCCAAAATGAAGAATGTTAACAGTTTATTAGGATTGAAGGAGTAAAACCTAACGTAAGTGTTAAGTAACTAGTTTATCTAAAATATTAAGATGTTAGAAAAAGGTTTCTTAATCTTATATTATATTTAACACTTTTTCTTATTCAAAAATTTATTTTTGGGACGAAAAGTGGATCACACCCGATTTTGGGACATTTTTTGTCTTTCACAAATAATTGATAATCCTGATTTAAACGATGTCACTGGTTCTGTTTTCAAAACTTGAACTGCAATTAATGTTAGATGTAGAGTTGCACAAAGGTCCAAAACTGGATCGCAGACCGAATTTTATCGAATTCACATATCGGGGATCAGACCGATCATAAATGGTCTTGGAATCGAACTGCACCGAAAAAACCCGAACCGGATCGGTATGGACTGGTTAGTTAATATTTTATAAAAAAAAAATTAATTTTTATATTTTAATTTTCATTCTTTGTTAATATTTAAATTACTTGGTAAGTTAATTAAAGTTTAAAAATAAGTAATTAAATGTCATATTATTTGTAAAGTAACATTAATTTGTAAACATAATTATAAATCATATATAGTATAAAATATGAAATTTAATTATTTATATTATAATGTTTATATATGCTATTTCATAAATTTATTATTTGCCAATTTGGATCACTAAAATATGTTATGTGTTAATATTTAATCATTAAAGTACTTCAAAAGACAAAATAGTGTAAAATTAATTATATACATAAAATTCGGTCCAGACTGGGTGTTCTATTAATTATATACCAATTTGGATAGATTTGGACCGGACCGGATCGACCCGGACCGGATCGAATACCAGATTTTATTGAATTCATGGACCGGGGACCGGACCAATCATAAACGGTCTTGGGATCGGACCGGACCGGACCGAAAAAACCCGGACCGGAACCGGACCGGTATGGACCGGTTAGTTAATATTTTATAAAAAAATAATTTTCATTCTCTGTTGATATTTAAATTACTTGGTAAGTTAATTTAAGTTTAAAAATAAGTAAATGTCATATTATTTGTAAAGTAACATTAATTTGTAAACGTAATTATAAATTATATATAGTATGAAATATGAAATTTAATCATTTATATTATAGTGTTTATATATACTATTTCATGAATTTAATATTTACCAATTTGGATCACTAAAATATGTTATGTGTTAATATTTAATCATTAAAGTAATATAAAATTTAAAAGACAAAATAGTATAAAATTAATTATGTACATAAAATCCGGTCTGATCCAGTTCGGACCGGGTGTTTTTAGGGTTTGGACCGGACCGATTTTTTTTGATTTTATGGATCGGTGACCGGACCGGTTATATTCGGTTCGGTCCGGTCCTTGGACCGGTAGACCCGGTCCAGTCTAATATACCGGTCCAGACCGGAAAGTTGTGCAACCTTAGTTAGATGTAAAATTACTATAGCTATTGCTATAATTTAGCATTAAAAAGTGTTTTTTGGTGCTAAAATAGAATTTCAACTCCAATCCTAGTTGCATTTTACATCCAATTAATTCTAAATTTAACTAATGATACATATGTGGCATGAATGCATAAATGCATCACTGGCTTCAAATTTAGAATCAAAAATGCATTTATGCATATTTACATCCAATTATAAAACCCATTTGAAATTGAGTTTTTTTTATCATTTGATGCTATAATATAATAATAAAATCAAGGATACTATTGCATTGGAAGTGCTCTTGTATATACAGTATTGGATTGTTGAAACCATGCCAACCGCCAACTATATATCCAGTGTTGTAATATTTATAAAGATATATATTTGGATCCCATTTTTGTTGAAGGTAGACTGTACTATATGATAAATTAAATGTAATCATTTCATTATGCTGCCCAATTTTTCATTAGGAACAAATTTGTCTTTCAGGCTTGTTGTTAGTTTTCAGAATATGCAACGGATAAGATGAAGAACAACATAATTCTTCATTAATAAAACTTGTATTTACAATGTTTGATAAAAAAGATTACATAGAGAGAGGTGGAATTGAGAGATTATTTAGAGTCTACATTGTAAAGGCTTACTAACTAACTGAATATAGAGAAGTACATGTCTAATTGTCTATATATAAACTAAGTAACTGAATAACAAACTTGCCAGCCTGGATAATACTTGACAACTTGGACATTGACAGCTCAACATACACTATACTCAACATACACCTCAAGTTGGAGGTTGGAATAATCTGGAAACCTGCAACTTGAACAATCTTGCAGTACAGAAAAGACAATGGCAGGAAAAACAATGCAGCTGGACTTGGCACATGTTTGAGCTTCTTGACAACACTCGTAAACCAGCACAACAACTTGTCAAGAGTATGACCAGGAGTATGATTAAGATATGATCATGATCACACGGATTGTGATCAGGATGATGATCAGGATTTGTGTCTTCAAATGACAATAGAAACCATAATTCAGTTTATCAAGAGTAGCATGACTTAGTCTTCATCAGAAATAGAGTTTAAATTCATGAAACTTTGAGACAGCAACTTTGCTCTTGACAGCAACTTTGTTGGTAGATAACATGACTATATCTTTGTAGCACACTTCTTTATAGCACAAGCTAATACGTCAAATAGCAAATAGAAACCCACTAGGGACAAACAAGCTCACAAGGAGCATCAATATTGTCAGCACCAGAGATCACACTAGCACAAGAGATCACACTGGGCCAATAAAGTGCAGCAACAACAATAGAGTTTAGAATTTAGAAATCCACAAGGATTTAGAAGGCTGTCAATGCAGCAAATCTCATCAAGCCAATAAGAATTTTAGAAATCCACAAAGATTTTAGAATTGATGACCCATAAGGGCTTAAAATTGATTGCTAGCTCACAAAGGAATCCAGCCAAATCAGAAAACAATTTAGAACCTACAAAGAGGCTTATAATCAGAAGGACCTCACAGAGTCGTAAAACGAACTCGAACGGCCAAAAACAATATCAGAAATTATGACCTCGCAGAATCACAAGATTGACCCGAACGACCATAACAGGAAAAAAAATGATTACAAAGTAATCATCATAATATTCAGAGAAAAATCAGAAATAATGATCCAATACTTTAGTGGATCTCAGGATGAGAACAATCTCAAGAAAATGAAGTCTGAGAAAAAGATAGAATCAGAAAAAAATATGTCAGTAAAAAAAGAGGTTTCGGTTGCGACGAGCTGTTGTTTGAAAGTGAGAGAGATTAGGAGAGAGATGAGGAGAGATTGGTGACATTTTGGTGGTTTGAGAAACACAGGGAAAATGCAGAGATTGACTAAAAAACAAAACAATTCGTTTATATAGAGATTGAGTCAGGAATTTCATCAAACACTTTGTGTGCAAAGAAGTAATGAACAGATTTTGTACGTATTTCAAAGAGAATCAACTCCAGATATCAGAAATTGACAACAACAATCAAGAATAAGTATGATTTAGAGAAATTTTCAGAGATCTCAAGATTATACAACAAGAACAAGAACAAGAGTTCTCAAACGAAAGTCTTCAAACAATCAACAAGAACGACATGGATCTAGTAAATTTGCCGTAAATGAAGATCAATTAACGAAAATGAAGATCAATCAACGAAGATGAAGATCTCAGAAATGTGTGGAAGATAATGATGAGAATGACGAGTTCCAGATTAAGGAGATGAACACAAAGAAATTGAGATTAATTGCAGATATTAACCGATCTACAAAGAAGAATCAATAATAAATTGATTCGAGCAAACAATCACAAGAAACAATCAAGATAGATCGATACAAGCAGACAATTGCAAGAAATGAGTAAGAATTCGCTAAAAACTAAACACGAAATCATGTAGCGAACACGACTTCGAGCAGAAAATCACAAAATGAGGTCCAGAAATGATCTTACTTGATGAAGTAAACACACAGAAACAGAAATTCAGTATTGAAAACAATCGTCCTGCTCTAATATCATGTTAGTTTTCAGAATCTGCAACGGATAAGATGAAGAACAACATAATTCTTCATTGATAAAACTTATATTTACAGTGTTTGATAAAAGAGATTACATAGAGAAAGTGGCGCCGCTTTCTGCGAAAGTTAGGGAAGGGAGGTTGAGATGGTTCGGCCACGTCCGTAGGAGGCTACCGGAAGTCCCGGTGAGGAGGGTCGAGAGTCTGTCGGTTGTTGGGGTGAGGAGGAGAGGCAGACCGAGGAGGTCGTGGGAAGAACAGCTTAGGATGGATTTGAAGGCCTTAAACTTGAATGAAACCATGACCGCTGATAGGAGTTGTTGGAGGCGCCAGATTAGAGTTGTGGATTTGCTTCTAGGGAGCGGTTCTGTGGTTGAGAGCCTCAGAGTTGGGTTTTCTCGGTTAGCGTTAGCTTAGAAGTTTGGCTTTTCGTCTTCATATTATCTTCTGTTTTCTGGTTTTGCAGGTGCAGGGAGCTTGGCCAGAGGTAATCCTAGATCAGGAGAGGAGTGCCCATTGCTCGCGTAGGTAAGTCCCATGAGATCCAAGCCATGGGCCCAGGTTTGGTTGAATACTTTCCCCATCCTTATCATTCTTGTTCACATTTCACATTATTTTGTGGGACACTAAGCCGGGGGTCTTCACGGAAACAGCCTCCCTACTATAAAAAGTAGGGGTATGGTCTGCTTACATCTTACCCTCCCCAGACCCTGCTTTGAACAGGATATACTGGATATGTTTGGTTTGGTTTTATTGTAAAGGCTTACTAACTGTAATTGTCTATATATAGACTAAGTAATTGGACACTGACAGCTCAACATACACTATACTCAACACTTATATTGAATCCAGGAATTGATTTGGTACATCTTTTTAGGTTGGTACATGGTAGCGACTGGTAACAAACTTTGACTATATGCTATAGGAGGAATGAAGATATAAGACCACAAAAAGATATACAAATTTTAGTGTTCCACTCCAAGCTTGTCATCCAAGTCCAACTATGGTTTTCCGTCTTCTTATATCTGTGCACACTCTGCGTATGTTCTTCTTTTAGGTAGGTGTTTCACTCTACGTATATACTTGAAGTTGACTTCTTATACTCCACTTTCAAGTAGAAACGTGGACATTTTCGAAAACGTGGAGTCATATAAAAATTTGTACCACAAAAATTTATGTAATAGTAGTAGTGTTTGAGAAGCAGGTTCAATGTTTTCGGTCCTTATCGTTGCAGTCTTGTAATAATAAGTAGTCTGCATTTTTTCTTATGTTATCTGATGGTTTCTAAAATTCGACTGATCGATCAATTGAAATATTTTGACATCTTTGTTTTATTAGTAGTTGATGAGTTATATTAAAGGAAAAGAAGTACAATACCTATTATAAAGAGAGAGTCCTTGAAAGATTTCAAATTCCGTGACTTGACGAATATCTTACACTGATACACCACCACTTTCAAATCTCCACAAACATTTTGCTCCTTTTACTTAACACATGTCCACGGTTAAAACAGATGACATGTTAAATGCAGGTCTAGAAATATCATCAATTTTAAATCATCTTTGATAGCATACAGCTCAACCGGGAGGGGATGCACTTCATCATTGACATCCTTTACAGACATGCCACATTGTGCCAGGTTGGCAAATTTAAGTTTGAACTTATAAGTTACTTATTTCGAAAAAAAAATTGTTTTTACATATGTTTTTAGAGAAAAATGTGTATGGGAAGTTTAATATTCATTATCTTGCAAAAATAAGTTACTTATTTAAGAAAAAAGTATATATTTCCTAACTTTTATTCAGAATAACTAACTTATTTCTGAAAAATAAAATTTTCCAAACGAACCCATTATAGTTGGCATCCTTTCAACGTTCATTGTTAAATTTTTGTAAGGCTAATTACCATTTACCACTATAATGGTGCCAACCCCTTGTTATAATTTCACACCAAGTACTAGGTACTACATTTAACTTATCTTAATTACAACATTTTAGACTATTCAGGTTTTTGTGTGATTAACTAAATATAAATTTATAAAAGTTATTTATCAAAAATATCATGTTTAAAGTTTCTATTTGTAAATATATCATCTCTTTTAATTAATTGCGATTTTACTACACTAAATTTCAAAATTGCAAAAATACTACAAATTAGATCAACCTCCTCCCCCTTCCTCTCCCTTCCGAGCCGACTATCCCAACCTTTCAACAATTTTTTTTTTAAGGTAGGATGCTATTTTTGTTGGTAGGCCCAGCAGGGCCAGATTCCACTAAAATAAACCAACTTCAACTTTTGACACTTTTTTTTAAGGTGGGATGCTATTTAGTGGATTTGGGTTGCAATTGAATTCAACCACATTCAACCAAATGCAACCACATGCAACTTTTTTTTAAAGGTGGGATGATTTTGGTGGATTTGGGTTGCAAGACCCCGCCAAGGGCCATATTCAACTGAATGCAACTGAATGCAACCACATTCAACCAAATGCAATCACATTCAACTTTTTTTTAAGGTGGGATGATTTTGGTGGATTTGGGTTGCAAGACCCCGCCAGGGGCCATATTCAACTGAATGCAACCACATTCAACCAAATGCAACCACATGCAACTAAATTTATGATTTCAAGTTCTATTCTTCAGTTGTCATTTTCGATCTCATTTTTGAACTATATATATATATATATATATATATATATATATATATATTAAGGTGGAATGATTTTGGATTGCATTGCCCCGCATGGGCATATTCAACTGAATACAACCACATTCAACTAAATGCAACTAAATTTAGTTGCATTTGGTTGAATGTGGTTGCATTCAGTTGCTGATTTCAAGTTCCATTTTTCAGTTATCATTTTCGACCTCATTTTTGAACTATATATATAGTTAAAAAAATGAGGTCGAAAATGATAACTGAAAAATGGAACTTGAAATTAGAAATTTAGTTGCATGTGGTTGCATTCGGTTGAATGTGGTTGTATTCAGTTGAATGTGGTTGCCCTGCGGGGCCTTACAAACCAAATCCACCAAAATATTTATTAAAAAAAAAAGTGTCGAAAGTTGAATGTAGTTGATTTTAGTTGAATATGGCCCCTGCGGTGCCTAGCAACCCAAAATAGCATCCCACCTTAAAAGAAAAAAAAAAGTATCGAAACTGATGAAATCTGGGCAGTCTGGGGGCAGGGGGAAGGGGTGTCGTAATTTGTAGTATTTTTGCAATTTTGAAACTTAGTGTAGTAAAATTGCAAATAACTTTTCTTAACAAAAGTAAAATTGCAAAATTTTACTTTTGTATATATATTTATCAAAAAACCTCATTTATAAATTTTATATATGTACAATTAGTTACAAATTATACAAATTATTCTGATTTACTGATCATTAATATATTATAATTCCTAAATAATAGTCCATTTAATTTTTTACACGTATTTTAAGATGTAAAAATATCGATCTCTACATACTATTTTTTTAAAAAAAAATTCTGAATTAAAATTATTATTAAAAAAATTCTGAATTAAAATTATTTTTAAAAAAATTATTATTAAAGAACGGGGGAGTATTATTAATATACGTGCGGCGGTGCAGCAGGATCTATTAAACCAACCAACATCAAAAATTTTGATACAATTTCTTTTAATTCAATATTAAATTAGCACGGTCTATTTTGATCACTGCCATGCAAAGAATTCCAACCATGCACTATGTTAACTTTCCCTAATTTTTTTTTTGACTAACTTGTATACTTATTCGCCAAATAACGCGCCTAATATTTTATTTTATGCTAAAAGTGGTAATTGCACTTAGCACTGAATTTCACTTTCGGTGTCCAAAGATACCAGGAGCTTGGAGATTGCAGCAATTTGATTAGGACGTACACATCCTTGAATTAGCATATTATCCCAAATCTTTTGTGTTATTTAATTTTTTGTAATCAAATTAATTAAATTTTGACTAATATTTAAGTATCATTTTTTATGATTTACAAAATCTAAGAAATACACATTAAAGTAGATTAGATATACTTTCTAATGATATAATTTTTATCATAATATTAATATATATTTATATGTAAAATTTGATTAAAGTTTGGTCTATTTGATCAGCAAAAATCAAGCTGGGAAAAAATTTGGGACGGAAAGAGTATATTTTTGTGCATATACACTCCTAAGTATTTTCTTGTATATTAATATAATTGGATTTTCTTTCTAGAAAAAAGATAAAAAAAGAGTTTAAAATGTACTCCTTGTCCGTCCCAACTATTTATTTACATTTCTGAAAGAGTGTTTGATACGCATTTTAAGGTGCATATAAAATATAGTTCCGTAATTTAATTTTATGATTTTGAATAAAAATAGAATAATTATATTTTTATTCAAAAAAAGAAAAATTTAAAAATAAGTTATAGAACTATACTTTATATGAATTTTAAAATACGTGTTGAACACTCTCTCAGAAATATAAACAATTGACTGAGATTTGAGGGAATAACTATTTTAAAATTTTTAAATAAAACTATTCTTATTTGAATCTCTTAGGATATGATACGAGGGGAAAAGCTAAGATTAGCTAGGGAGAGAGGGCGGCGCGACCTGGGTTCTGTTAAGTTTGTTAAGGATGATTCAGGCCAGGTGTTATTGAATGAAGAGGCTATCAAGGAGAGGTGGAGCTCGTATTTCCATTACCTTTTCAATGAGCCTAGGAGGAGTGATTCGGGTGTGGAGCTGGAGGTCCCTCCTTCGTCGGTGCTTTCTATCGGTTCCTGTGAGCATATCAGCAAGGAGGAAGTCAAGGGTGCCCTGCTTAAAATGGCCAGAGGGAAGGCGGTTGGCCCGGATCAGATCCCAATCAAGGCTTGGCTTTGTCTGGGTGAGGTTGGCGTTCAATGGCTAACAGATTTATTCAATGATATCCTCTTGGGTGCTAAGATGCCTACTGAATGGAGGCATAGTTTCGTGGTCCCTTTTTTCAAGAACAAAGGCGATGCCCAGAGTTGTAGTAACTACAGGGGCATTAAATTACTCAGTCATACTATGAAACTTTGGGAGAGAGTGGTTGAAAGCCGGATTAGAAGAGAAATTGTAATATCAGATAATCAATTTGGCTTTATGCCGGGGAGATCAACGACCGAGGCCATCCATCTAGTCAGACGCCTTATGGAGAAGTTCAGGGAGCGTCGCAGAGACCTTCATATGGTGTTCATTGATCTTGAGAAGGCTTATGATAGCATCCCCCGTGAAGCTATTTGGAAGAGCCTGACAGAGAGGGGAGTATCGTCATCGTACGTTAGGGCGATTCAAGACATGTACTCCCAAGCTAGTTCTTGCGTCCGGACCCCAGTGGGTGACTCTCGCTTTTTCCCTGTTGAGATAGGGCTTCATCAGGGATCGGCCCTAAGTCCTCTTCTTTTCGCCATTATCCTAGATGTCATGTCGCGAGAGATCCAAGATACCATCCCTTGGTGCATGCTCTTCGCCGATGACATCGTGTTAGTGGCAGAGTCGAGGGGGGAGGTTAACGAGAAGTTGGAACTTTGGAGAACTACTTTGGAGTCCCAAGGATTACGTATGAGCCGTTCTAAAACTGAATATCTTTGGTGTAACTTCAGTGGTGAGGAGAGCGAGGGAGGAGTAGAAGTTAAGATCCAAGATCAGATCGTACCTAGTACGGATCAGTTCAAGTATCTAGGGTCGATCATTCAGAAGGAGGGTGAGGTTGTAGACGATGTCAAACATCGTATCAAGGCTGGGTGGCTAAGGTGGAGGGCAGCGTCAGGGGTGATGTGCGACAAGAGGGTCCCTTTAAAGTTGAAAGGAAAATTCTATAGAGCGGCTATCCGGCCGGCGATGCTTTACGGTTCGGAATGTTGGGCGGCTAAGAAGGACATCGAAAGGAAGCTGGAAGCGGCTGAAATGAGGATGTTGCGATGGTCGTGTGGGCGCACGATGTTAGATAGAATTCCGAATGGGGTGTTTAGGAGCGAGCTTGAAGTGGCGCCTCTTTCGGCGAAAGTCAGGGAAGGGAGGTTGAGATGGTTCGGCCACGTCCGTAGGAGGTTCCCTGGAGCCCCAGTGAGGAGGGTAGAGAGTCTTTCGGTGGATGGGGTGAGGAGGAGAGGCAGACCGAGGAGGTCGTGGGAAGAACAGCTTAAGTTGGATCTGAAGGCCCTGAACTTGAATGAGACCATGATAGCTGACAGGTGCGCGTGGAGGCGTCAGATCAGAGTGGTAGATTCTCTTTTAGGGAGCGGCTCCGTTGTGGAGAGCCTCAGAGTTGGTTTGTCCCAATTAGCTATAGCTTAGAAGTCTAGTTTTTAATTTTGTTTTAGCATTTATCGTTTATTGTATTCTGATTGCCTGGGACCGGTTATACTCTTGTATGTCTCGGTTGGTGGGTCTGCGGTCGTTTGCGTGTGGGTTTTTTTTTTTTTTTTTTGCAGGGGACCCGACCGGAGTTATTCTCACAAGTTGAAGAAGTGGAGAGCGTCAGGACCACAATATCTAAATATCTAAATATCAGAATTCCAAGCAGGCGGGTAGGTCCCATGTGGAGAACGCCATGGGCTCAGGTATTGCTTTAAACATTCTTCAACCGTTAAGATTAATGTGTCTTAATCACCCACCGTTTCTGTCGTGCACATAGCCGGGGGTCTTCACGGAAACAGCCTCTCCGCCTTAAAAACCGGGGGCATGGTCTGCGTACAACTTACCCTCCCCAGACCCTGCTCTGAGCGGGATTTACTGGGTATGTTTGGTTTGGTTTGGTTCTACAAGGACGTTTGAATCGTCAACAATATAATGGGATATATGATTAGGAATGAGAGATTTGGAATTGGGATTCATGTGAACGGGAGTGATATAATATTTTAAGATGATTTACCATTCTACAGGAAAAGTTTGCATTCTCAATTATTAAATTGCTAATCTGATCAATTAATACTAATACATGAAATTGAGGTTTTGATTTTTGTTAATCGAATTCTAAACATATCGTACTGTTATGCCCGAATTTGGCATAAGGTCCTAAACAGGTCCAATGGGCTAGAAAGTCAGTACATCGCATATAATGGGCCTAAGAATGAGGAATGGGTTATTGAAGTTCGCCATCATAGGAAGATTCATCACATTGTTTTGTGCAGTTCACATCGCCAGCGAGCCCTGGTGATGGGGTCGCAGTTCACGAGGTCTAGCAAGGCCTAGAGGTCCAGTATGGCCTAGAGCATGTTTATTACGAAGGCTTATGGTCAGACCCAGCGAGGTCGCATGAGTAGGATATCTCTATAAAAGCGAGGATCGCCTCGCATGGTCAGGCCCAGCGAGGTCGCATGCGAGGCCATCTAGTCAGGTTCGCCAAAAATGATAATTATAGCATCATGTTAGCTGTGGGTTCCCTTTAATGGGCCATGGGTCATGAGCAGTATGAAGGGGTAGAATATAACCCAAGGAGACGACTAGTGGATTTGGGCCAAGCCGAGCCCATAGAAACCCTAGCCCGTCTAGAAAACTTCTTCTCTAAGAGAATTACGTATGGCTTGATCCCTATAAATAGGGTACGTAGGCATCTTGTAAAGACTTGAGAAACAGTTCACCACTGAAAATCAATAGACAAGAGCAGCCACAATCATTCACCAATCACCTCCGTGTTCTTCGTGTTCATAGTAGAATATCCGTATTTTGCTCCGTAAATCCAGCAACCTCCATAAATATTGTTATACAATATTCTCCCTATAACATTTGGCGCTAGAAGGAGGGGTAAGTCGTTGATTTGGGAGAACAATGACTAAATCGAACAAGAAGAAAAAGGAGCGGGGGAAACCCCAGGGTCGCATAAAAGAGACAGAGACGACCCCCAGAGGAGGAATCTACCCGAGGGTGAGGCGCGTAATGAGGGGATCGAAGACGAGTTTGAGAAGGTACAAACACCCCCTGTTGTCCAACAAGTGGCTTTAACTGGCGAAGTCATGTCATTTTTGAAAGGCCTCGGTGATCAGATGATCGAGGTAAAAGAAAAGGTGGCTAAGATAGAGAAGCGACATAGTTCTAGAGGCTTAAAGAGGAATACAAGGACAGGGGATCGAACTCATCAAGCAGAAAGTAGCAAGGGCCCTACCAAAAAGCTAATTGGGGACTTCGATGATGTAGTGACAGACCAAACGAACCCCGACTGGAACGAGGAGGATGCTACTATGGATAAGGAGGGGTCGAAGACTCGAAGGCGAGGCCTGCCTCGTCTGATGGAAGGTCCGTTAGTGTTTTTGACCGAGTTGGAAAGAAGCTCAGCGAGCACGATCTCCGTCTCAAGTTGGTGAAACTCAAAACTAAGAAGGATGGAGGATCTAAAAATAAAAGCAAATGCTCTTCCCGACCTTTGTCTCCTCGTCGAGATCGCGAGCGGTCACATCGCCGCGATGACAGACCCCCCTCTCCTCGTCGAGAGCGTGAGCGGTCCCATCATCGCGATGACAGACCCCCGTCTAATCGAGATCGCGAGCGATCCCAACACCGAGAGGAGGAGCGTAAGAAGAAGGATCACAGAAATGATCAAGAGGAGTCTAGCATCCCAAAGAAGACTCAATCTCATCATGCGAGCACTAGAAAAAGGCAGGATGGAGATAAAGAGGTCAGGATCGGGGATTATAATCTCGAGGAGTTGAAAAAGGCATTGGATGCGATGAATAACGAGAAAGGGATCTTCAGCAATATGGGCTCTTCCTCGCCCTTCACTCATGAAATTCGCACCGCTCCATTACCTGCAGTATTTCGAGGTCATCACTCTGACATGACCTATAATGGGGAGACAGATCCAGCCGAGTTCGTTATTCGATTCAATAATGAGATGGACGTGTATCAAGTATCATTGTTAGCGAGGTGTAGACTGTTTGCAGCTTCGCTAAGGGGAAGTGCCCAACAATGGTTCTCGAAGCTAGGGTCTCTAGTTGTCATAGATTCTTGGGAACAGCTCGTGGATATCTTCATCAAACAGTTCCAATCTTCAATGCTTTATGCACCTCCTGTGTCCACATTGGCAAACATAAAACAGAAGGAAGGAGAAACTTTGCATGATTATTTCAAGAGGTTCAATGCTGAGGTACCTCGCGTTCGAGGTGCAAATGATGAAGCCGTGAAGAATTTCCTTATTGCTGGGGTAAGGGAAGGAACTAAATTTTGGGAGAAACTACAGGAGCAAACTCCTGGTACACTTTCGGAGTTACACCGGGTCGCTAAGCCCTTTAAGCGCGTTGAGAAATCACTAGCAGATCTCAAGAAGAATGCTGGGTCTGGTAGCCATGGAAGTAAAGGCAAAGGGGTAAAGAGAAGGGATTCCAGAAGCCCCGGACGAAGACAGGATCGTAGCCTAAGCCCGAAGAGAAGGGACCGCGATCCCTAAAGACGATCCCCGCCCCGGGCTCGTCTAGCTAGAGACGAAGACAAGTTCGTTCCCTTAGTAGCTTCGGTTGATCATATCTATGCTGTCACTACAAATAAAGGGATGTTCACAAAATCTCCTGCCATGGGTGCACAGGGTACTTGGAACACTCCGAAGTATTGTGATTTTCATGAACAGAAGGGGCACGATACAGCGGACTGTTGGCAACTCAAAGAACAAATTGATCGCTTGATTCGAGAAGGGAAGTTAACTGAGTGGGCGGTTCGTGAAGTGAAAAAGCATCAAGGGAACTCAGGAAAATCAGGATTAGGATATCATGTTGTACCTCATGGAGGCCAAAATACAGAGCCTCGCAAGGAAAGAGAAGAGCGAGGCAATAGCATTCATGTGATCATTGGAGGGCCACATATTGGAGGAGACAGCAACAAAGCAAGGGAAAGGTATGCACGCGAGGCCAAGGAGCGGCCTCTCACCAATGTGCATCATTTGCAAGAGCGACCCCCAAAGCTTTTTAAGGGGGAAGATACAAATATAATGTTCACTGAAGAGGATGCGAAGTGGGTACACCATCCTCACTCCGATGCTCTAGTAGTTCGAGTTCGCATTGGCTCACAGAATATCTACAGAGTACTGGTAGACAATGGAAGTGCTGTGAATGTCTTAATGTATGATGTCGACAAGAAAATGGGATACGTAGACAAAGATCTAATTCCTATAGTAGGCCACCTCTATGGATTCACTGGAGCTTCTATTAGTGTAAAAAGACTCATCAGGCTTCCCATTACTTTGGGGGACGAGCCCTGCATCACTACTCAGGTCGCTGATTTCATGGTCGTGGATCAACCATTTGCTTATAATGCTATTGTGGGGAGACCCATCTTGAAGGAAATGAGGGTGGTGACTTCTATCTACCACCTCTCAATGAAGTTCCCTACCCCGCAAGGTGTAGGATGTGTTAGAGGAATCCAATATGAGTCTCGAGAATGCTATAATCAGGCCCTTAAGTCAGCAGAAAAAGGAAGAAATTATATGGAAAGTGAAGAGGATGAGAGGGCTCGCAAGTCAGCCTCGCAACCCTCAGTTGGTTGCAATATAATATCTATCGAGGAGTTGCCAGATGATTTTTTTGACAACTTGGGTATACAGGTAGAGCCAGTGCCAGGGGCAATTATGATGGAGTCCTCGCAGCCGGTGTTGGTTCTACAAGAAGGAATTGTTGAAGAAGCTAGCGATGAAGAGGAAAGTCCAGAGCAGGCCGCGGTGCGAGCCCGAAAAGGGAAATGGGTTCGCAAGTAAACATCAACATTGATAGACTTGCCTAATGGTATCACACGAGAAACAACAGTTGTGACCGAGTATGGACATGTTGGAGCGACTCCGACATCGGTGGTAGAAGTCACGAGGCAGGGCGAAGCAGAGTCTAGCAGGGCTCGTGATGTTTCAATTGATCTAGATCCCCGCATTCCTGAACATGTGGAGCGGGCTGGGGCCGCAGAAGATATGATATCCGTTCTTGTTGATGATAAAGATCCAACCAAGGTGTTGAAGGTCGGATCGCAGGTGAGCCCTGATCTTAGGGGGAGGCTCGTGGAGTTTCTTAAAACTAATCTAGATGTATTTGCATGGTCTCACGAAGACATGATTGGGATCGACCCCAATGTGATGTGTCATAGACTCAATATTGATCCTAACAAAAAGGGAGTGCGGCAGAAAAGAAGATCAATAAGTGGAGAGCGAGCCGAGGCCTTCAAGGAGGAGTGATAAGTGGATTTATATCCACTTAGAGCATTCTAAATCGGCTTAAATTGATTGTCTTGGGCTCAAGTTTCTTGTAGTTTTGATGTGTTTTGTTTAGTTGTGCAGATTTACAAGGATGTTGATTATGGTGGATGTTTTTGTCGTTTTTGGAGATTTAATTTATTAAAATTCGGATTTATTGGGCTGCACGCGTGAGATTCACTGTTTGGGCCATATCTTGAGTTCTAGAAGTCAGTTTTGGGCGATCTTACTGTCCACGCGAAGATAACGAGATTCTCTATTATTCTAAAGTGGTCTAGAGGCCCAATTACAGCTGGAACGTTCCAAAAAAATCTGAAGAAAAGACAGCTGCGAATTTCCCTTTTAAATCAGAATCAGTTTAGGAAACGTACTTCTATTATAATTCTGATTTGGTATTTTCTTGTTGGGCAAGATGTCTAGAGTCTATATAAACACATCCAACCCTTGTAAAATTAGATCATTATTCATCATCATTAGGAGTAGAACCATTACATATCAATTACTTAGGTTTATTTGTATTTTTTCATTCTTTGTTTTTATCATGGTTTCATCAGATCCCATGATGACGAGCGGTTCGATTATGAACTAATTGTTGTCATGGGATTCTAACGGATTTATTTATGGAGCTTTAGTATCTTGATTGCTTTAAAGATCTGTGTGTGATGTATATCTGATATCCTCGTATGGTTATGCTTAATTGATAGATGCATCATGAACATCTAATTTGTTAATCTCTTGTGAAGTGAAAGTGGATCTTGAGATTTAGAACTTGCCATGCTAGCATAGGTTCATAATTGTTTATCAATATGATTCGTGGTGTGAGATGAAAATACTTATACTGCCCTGTGTGATCTTTATGGATTACTTGCTCTTCAACCGTTATGTTTTCAAATTCTATAGACATATAGGGTCTAAGCATAATTGGTGTCTATTCATCTTCTATCTCTTTTGTGGATGTATGTTTAGTTTGGTATTCGTATACTGAGAAGTAACGTATGCTTGTTTCGTGTTGTCTGATCAGATATCATAACCATTGCATATAGTGATTAAAGGCGTCAGATCTAAGCGAAGTATTTAATGAAGTTAGGATTCCATGGTTTTTCTTGCAGAAGTAATTAGATTTCAATTCTTGCTAGTTAGTTAATTTGTAGTTTTGTTAATTTGCTTTTTAGTTAATTTAGATAATTAAAAACCATATTTGTTATTTGTCTTAGCAGTGCATAATAACCATACACTGTTGCATAGGTGCGTTTACTGAATTAAAACCATAACCAGATCTCTGTGGGAACGAACTTGACTTATATCTGTATTACTTGTGACCACGTACGCTTGCGTGATTTAGTGCAAACAAGTTTTTTGCGCCGCTGCCGGGGATCATCTGTGTTTTATTTTTGGTTTATGTGCTTGTCAATAGTGGTCGTTAGCGTTCACTGACTCGGAATTCTTTTTTTATCTATTCTTGTATAGTTCGTTGGTGTTTCAGGTACTTGTCAGAGAGCGTTGAAGATGGATTTTCTAACTTACTATGGAGTTCAGCAGGTGGCTAGTGTCTGTGAGCTATGTGCGGGCACACATGAGACGTATCAGTGCTGGAGCAACCAAGGTGGTGTTCAACAGCCTCAGCAATGTGAGCGATGTTTTGGCGTTCATGATCCCTCACAGTATTGTTACTACGAAGGAGTTGATCCATATGTCAATTATGAGGAGCAACCATATTTTCAATACCATCCTCAACAGTACCAGCAAGATGTTCCAGATATGTCATATTTCTTTGGTGGTGAAGAGTGTCAACATCAGCAACCTACTCCTACTTTTCAAATATATGAGGTTGATGCTATGGGGGAGCTTAGGAGTCTTGTGAAGAGTAACGAGGAGTCTTTAAAATCCGTGGAGACACTAGTTGCTCAAGCTGTGAGATCATTGGAACAAGAGACTCTGGAGGAGATTAGGATGCGTATAAAGAGTAACGAGGCATCTATCAAATCTTTGGAAACAATAGCTGCTCAAGTTAGGAATGCCTTGGATCAAGAGAAGCAACAATTCATACTAGAGGCAATTCCAGAGAATAACGGTGACTTGGAGCAAGGTACTACATGTATAATTGAGGAAGACAAATTCCAAGGTGGGGTGAGTGTTCACAAGCCATGTGAGGAATTTGATCATGTTAGGATGGTGGATGATTTGGAAAGGGCACTATTTGGGACAGACACTAATGAGCTGCACAAATTTCAAGAATTGGTATGTGCGTACCAAGAGGCTGATGAACATGGGAAAGATGAAGGTCTTCTACTTATCTCAGAGTTTAAAGATGGAGGTAGCGCATTAGAGCCAATGGAGGAAGTTCTCTTTGAGGAACCAAAGGCTTCAGAAACTTACATTTACCCTCCTCCACTATATTCAAGCGAAGCCCGCGATTGTGTGTTGTTCTACAAATTGTCAGATTTTGGGTCAACAGATGAAGGCATTGGAAGAGGATATAGTTGCTACATGAATAGGTCAAGCGAGGAGAAGGGGCAGAAGGTGTGCCGCCGTGATGACGATGAAGTCTCGCGAAGAGATGACCAGGCCAACTATTATCATCCTTAATGGAGGCTTGGAAGTAACGTCAAGCTATTGACGTTAAAGAAGCGCTTTGTGGGAGGCAACCCATGTGTTTTGATGATTAGGTATGTTTCCTACTATCCCTCCTATTTACTTTCATTCAATGCGGACATTGAATATTTTAAGTTTGGGGGTGGTTTGAGGGATTAGTAGTTGTTGTATTTTTTTGTTCATATAGGATTTCATGCTTTGCATCTTAGTAGTAGTAAAGTATGCATTTTATGTTCGTGTTATCTACGTTTGTTTCATATAGGACATTCTGTTTTTATGTTCATATATCATGTGAGTTCATAATAGTTTCCATTTGCACTCATGTTTGATAGGAATTTTGTGTTGTTGACGCTTTTGATTGAGAAGTGATATGTTTTGTTCTTGTGCACACACATACACTAGTAAGTTGAAGCTAGTAGACTTTTTGAATTTTGTGAGTGATTAGAAGGACATGAATATGTGCAAGATGATTTAGTTTGCATGCTTTGAATACAAGTAGGTGCATTAGAGAGATTTTTGCTTGGGATTGAGTATGTTTTTCCACCAAGTGAGTTTTTGAGCCTTATTGCATATTTGTTGCAATTTATTCGTTTGCTTGAGTGTCCACGGATTGTTTGCATTGCTAGCAGTTGTTTGAGGTCTTTCTTGAAACGCATGACATTAATTGACGATTAAAATGATAAAGGCACTTAGGAATAACCGCATATTTTCCCATATTACCACACCATATTTACATGATCAATTAGTTAACCCATTGAGCTTAATCCTATTTTTTTGGGTGACATACCACGTTACTTGCCTAGACCTTTTTCTTGTATTGGCCTTACATTAATTTGAACCCACATTGTCAAAGGCTAGTAGAGTGCTTAAGGGAGTAATAAGGTGTGCAAGGAGGGGTTTATTGTTGGTCTTACTTTTGGGGGAAATATTGAAAATTGGGTTTGTTTACTTGATAGTCGGAATGTGTAATAAAATCATGGGATCATTGTTATTGTGTATATTACTGTTTGTGTTATATTTAGCTCTCGAAAAAAGAAAAAAAAAGAAAAAAAAAAGAAAGAGGAAAAAAAAAGAGAAAAAAAAAAAGAAAAGAAAAAAAATATATTATGAGAGCATGTTGTGTTTGTTGTGATCCTATTTCAGTTGACTAGTCGAGTTTATTGGAAGAAGAATAAAATTATGTGGGGGGAAAATAGGGTGTTGTGTATGATTTATTATGGTACTTACTAGCTTTTGACACTTCACCTGATTTGGCTTATTTGACATACCTTGTCCCTAGCCCCGTTACAACCCAATTAAAGACCTTTTGATTATCGTCGTTGATGTATGTTGTGTTAAGAGTTAGATTGATACCAAATGTCAAGCATGTTTATGATTTTGTTGGAATTGAGTGATACATTTACCCTTGTTCTTGAGTGAATATTCTTTTGTGAGTGTATTGTGAGTGTTTGCTTGTTTTTGCGTATGAGATCCCGAGTTTTGTCTCAAAGATGTACTCTTGTAGGCTTAGCATGTTTACTAACTTATTCTTACACTTGACATGGACTTGTGAGAACTTATGCATGTTCTTTGAGTAAACTATGTGAATACTTGCACTTTCGACACCAAGACATTGCGTAGTTACTTTGATTCTTAAGTTGATATGGCATGAGAGGATTTGAAGGTATGGTAGGATATTAGTACTAGATTATTTGCATTTTCATAGTAGTTGCATTCATGCATTGCATTGCATTAGGTTAAATGGATTTTGTGGGTACATTCGCTATAGGCCCTCACGAGACCTTACTCGTCCACTAGGGCTGCCTAGGGGTTTAAAGGGCTTGTTGTATATGCCAAATGCAACCGTGATCACCTACGGAAGTGGTACTAGTTAGTTAGTTAGTTGTAATTGTTTATGCTTGAGGACAAGCATCGGTTTAAGTTTGGGGGTGTGATAAGTGGATTTATATCCACTTAGAGCATTCTAAATCGGCTTAAATTGATTGTCTTGGGCTCAAGTTTCTTGTAGTTTTGATGTGTTTTGTTTAGTTGTGCAGATTTACAAGGATGTTGATTATGGTGGATGTTTTTGTCGTTTTTGGAGATTTAATTTATTAAAATTCGGATTTATTGGGCTGCACGCGTGAGATTCACTGTTTGGGCCATATCTTGAGTTCTAGAAGTCAGTTTTGGGCGATCTTACTGTCCACGCGAAGATAACGATATTCTCTATCATTCTAAAGTGGTCTAGAGGCCCAATTACAGCTGGAACGTTCCAAAAAAAATCTGAAGAAAAGACAGCTGCGAATTTCCCTTTTAAATCAGAATCAGTTTAGGAAACGTACTTCTATTATAATTCTGATTTGGTATTTTTTTGTTGGGCAAGATGTCTAGAGCCTATATAAACACATCCAACCCTTGTAAAATTAGATCATTATTCATCATCATTAGGAGTAGAACCATTACATATCAATTACTTAGGTTTATTTGTATTTTTTCATTCTTTGTTTTTATCATGGTTTCATCAGATCCCATGATGATGAGCGGTTCGATTATGAACTAATTGTTGTCATGGGATTCTAACGGATTTATTTATGGAGCTTTAGTATCTTGATTGCTTTAAAGATCTGTGTGTGATGTATATCTGATATCCTCGTATGGTTATGCTTAATTGATAGATGCATCATGAACATCTAATTTGTTAATCTCTTGTGAAGTGAAAGTGGATCTTGAGATTTAGAACTTGCCATGCTAGCATAGGTTCATAATTGTTTATCAATATGATTCGTGGTGTGAGATGAAAATACTTATACTGCCCTGTGTGATCTTTATGGATTACTTGCTCTTCAACCGTTATGTTTTCAAATTCTATAGACATATAGGGTCTAAGCATAATTGGTGTCTATTCATCTTCTATCTCTTTTGTGGATGTATGTTTAGTTTGGTATTCGTATACTGAGAAGTAACGTATGCTTGTTTCGTGTTGTCTGATCAGATATCATAACCATTGCATATAGTGATTAAAGGCGTCAGATCTAAGCGAAGTATTTAATGAAGTTAGGATTCCATGGTTTTTCTTGCAGAAGTAATTAGATTTCAATTCTTGCTAGTTAGTTAATTTGTAGTTTTGTTAATTTGCTTTTTAGTTAATTTAGATAATTAAAAACCATATTTGTTATTTGTCTTAGCAGTGCATAATAACCATACACTGTTGCATAGGTGCGTTTACTGAATTAAAACCATAACCAGATCTCTGTGGGAACGAACTTGACTTATATCTGTATTACTTGTGACCACGTACGCTTGCGTGATTTAGTGCAAACAAGGAGGTGGATAGGTTGCTCGAGGTCGGGCTCGTCAGGGAATCATTCTATCAATCTATCCTGATTGGCTCGCTAATCCTGTCCTCGTGAAGAAACCAAATGGCAAGTGGAGGACGTGCGTGGATTTTACTGACCTCAACAAGCATTGCCCAAAAGATAGTTTCCCACTTCCAAGGATTGATTAGTTGGTAGATGCAACAGCGGGCCATGCACTCCTCAGCTTCATGGATGCTTATTCTGGGTACAACCAGATACCCATGTATGGCCCCGATCAGGAGCACACTTCGTTTATCACAGATAGGGGTCTCTATTGCTACATTGGGATGCCATTTGGCCTCCTCAATGCGGGTGCCACTTATCAAAGGCTCGTCAATATGATGTTTGCAAAGCAAATTGGGAAAACAATGGAGGTCTATGTAGACGACATGCTTGTAAAGTCTAAAGAAGTTGGGGATCATATAGACCACCTCGCAGAAATGTTTAGCATATTGAGAAGGTACAGAATGAAGCTCAACCCCCAGAAGTGTGTTTTTGGGGTCGAATCTGGGAAGTTCTTGGGGTTCATTGTTAATCATAGAGGAATTGAGGCTAATCCAGCCAAGATAAAAGCTTTGATGGAAATGAGGTCACCTAAGAATGTTAAGGAGGTACAAAGTCTAATTGGAAGGATCGCAACATTGAATCGGTTCGTTTCCAAGTCATCTGACAAGTGTCATGAGTTCTTTAAAGCAATCAAGAGGGTGGGAAAAATTTTTGAATGGACCCCTGAGTGCGAGGAGGCTTTTTAGAAAATAAAGGAGCATCTGGGCTCGCCCCCACTACTTTCTAAGCCCAAGGAAGATGAAGTTCTTATTGTTTATTTGGCAGTTTCAGAATATGCCATCAGTGCTGTCCTCGTTCGCGAGGAAGAAAAGGCTCAGTTCCCTGTTTACTACGTCAGTAAGAGGTTGCTAGATGCTGAGACTCGCTACACCAACATGGAGAAGCTCGCCTACGCTTTGGTGTTAGCTTCGCGAAAGTTGAGGCCTTATTTTTAGGCTCATAGCATTCAGGTTCGCACTGCATATCCCCTGAGGCAAGTAATGCACAAACCCGAGGCCTCAGGCAGACTTTTGAAGTGGACCATAGAGTTGAGTCAGTTTGATATCGAGTACAAGCCTCGAGGTGCAATAAAGGGGCAAGCATTAGCAGATTTCATATTGGAATTTCCTTCCCAATTTGAGGAAGATGCCTGGGCTCTCGTAGCGAACCCAGAAGTGATTGACCCCAAACTCAAAAATGAAAATTCAGCCTCGTGGTGGGAGTTATATGTTGACGGGGCATCTAACAAAGAAGGAGCCGGAGCTGGGATTGAGCTCGTTACACCTGAGGGTTGCAAGTTGAGCAGTGCTGTGCACTTCGCCTTTAAGGCCTCAAATAATGCAGCTGAGTACGAGGCTCTCATAATTGGCCTCAAGCTCGCAATAGAAATGAAAGTAGAGAATCTCAATGCATATAGCGATTCTATGTTAGTCACGGGTCATGTTGGATGCGGATGGCAAGCCAGGGGGCCCCAGATTGAGCTATACTTAAAGTGTGTTCAAAGGCTTATGAAAGCATTCAAGCAAGTAAAGGTGGAATTTATCAGGAGGGCAGCCCTCGCAAAAATGGGCTCGCGACGCGAGGCTACTTTACTTGGGATTATCCCCTTGAAAATTCAGAGTAAACCTAGTGTTCTAGAGGAAAGTGTTATGGAAATAGTTAGCCAAGGGTCGACATGGATGACCCCCATATGGGAGTATGTTAAGAATGGGGCTCTGCCTCAAGAAAAGAAAGAAGCAAGGAAGATCAAATATCAGGCAGCTCGTTATGTGATTTATGACGAAGTGCTATACCGAAGAGGTTTTAACACCCCGCTCTTGAGGTGTGTGGATGGTGAAGAATGCAACTACATCTTGAGGGAGGTCCATGAGGGAATATGTGGCAATCACTCGGGGGGTAGTTCCCTAGCTCAGAAAATTCTGCGACAAGGGTACTTCTGGCCTACATTAAAAAGAGATGCTTTTGAGTTCGCTAGGAGATGTGATAAATGTCAGAGATATGCAAATTTTAGTAATGCTCCGGTTGCTCACCTCACCTCGCTGATGAGCCCTTGGCCCTTTGCTATGTGGGGAATAGATCTTATTGGCGAACTCCCCAAAGCTAAGGGAGGAGTAAAGTATGCAGTCGTGGCCGTGGACTATTTCACTAAGTGGGCCGAGGCCGAGTCCCTTGCCACCATCACGGCCAAAAAATTAAAGGACTTCGTGTATAGGGCGATTGTGTGTCGCTATGGGATCCCATATCAGCTCATTTCAGATAATGGAAAGCAATTTGATAGCAAGGAGATGAAAGAATTCCGTGAGAGTTTGGGAATCAAGAAAAGCTTCTCTGCTGTGAGCCACCCTCAGACAAATGGGCAAACCGAGGCCATCAACAAGATTATCAAACATACACTAAAGGCCAGACTCGAAGCGAGTAAGGGAAATTGGCCCGAGGAACTGCCAAAGGTCTTGTGGTCATACAACACGACCCCAAGGTCTACTACAGGAGAGATCCCGTTCTCGCTAACCTATGGATGCAAGGCCATGGTCCCAGTTGAGGTGGGTTCAGGCTCGTTCAGACGAGAACACTTTGACTCCGAAGCCAATGAAGTCAATCACATGCTTTATTTGGATATGATTGAAGAATCCAGAAGCGAGGCTCAGCTAAGGCTCGCAGCCTATCAACAGAGGACTGCGAGGTACTATAATGGAAAGGTTCGTGTTCCACATCTTCGTGTGGGAGACTTGGTACTTAGGAAAGTGATGCCTAATACTAAGGTCTCGTCTCATGGGGTTTTTGGAGCCAATTGGGAAGGGCCTTATAAAGTCTATGGTGTTATCAACGAAGGGACCTATTATCTAACTGATATGGATGATAAGGTCATGCCACGAGCTTGGAATGCAGAACATTTGAGGAAATACTATCAGTAAAAGCTTCGCTCCTGGTGGTCTCTATCTACTACTACTTAGCATGAATAAATTCATACAAAGTACTCGGGGGGTAGTGATCTTATAGACACCTCCTCGTTATGATGTATTGAAAGTTGGGCTTCGTCCCTAGTATTTATATGAAGTTTGTTCTCCAAGAAGTTATGCAATTTGGTTCTTTTGTTAGTATTTTAAAATTTTCAGGACTAGGCCAGCACAGTGTATGCGAGGCCGAACACCCCTCAGGTCAATGAGGTCGCGAGCGTGCACTTACTGCGACCTGAGGGAATGTCTTCAAAGTTTAGTTCAAAAGTATCTCCTTAAAGAAGTTCAAAGTTTGAAGTAAAAAGAAGTCAAGGTGCGACCTCTATCTTCGGATCGTGTCTGTGACCTCGCAAGGAAGGCATCGCATGTCTTGATTCCAAAGTAAGCAAATTGACAAGAAAAAGTTACAAGTTTAATATTTCAGAGACATAAAGAATGGAAGCATTTTACGAAGCTAAAATTATGAAGAAATTATATGAAGAAATGAAGACAAAAATTATGATCATACTGTCGTCAACAAAGTTATCAATTAATTCTGGGTCGCCATGCGCACCCAACTTACTTCAGAGTTATCAAAAACAGTTATCAAAAGAATATTACAGATTCGCGAGACATTCAAAGGGTGTCCACATCCCTAGTTCAAAACATCGAAATCAACAAATCATGCAGTTGGTTCGGTGGGTTTGTTTTGGTTAGAAGTCTCAGTGGGCTTCTCCTGATTGGCAACATTCGCCTTGGCAGCCTCGTTAGCGAGCCTGACCGCCTCCTTTGCATCCTCTTCTTCGATCTCCTTGCGAAGGTCGGTTGCGAATTCGGCATTTCCAGGTCCGAGCCGTGACCAGTCAAAATCAGGGACCTTCCTTATGAAACCCTTCATAAATTCAGTCTGCGCAGCCTCCTCCACAGCCTCGCGATCAGATTGAGCAACAGCGAGCTCCGCTTTCAGTTTGTTCAGCTCCTCCTCATGTTTTTTCTTTAGCTCCTCCTCTTGCTGCTCTGCCTCGGTCAGGGACTTATGGAGTGCCGCTTTTTCGTCATTAACTTTTTTAAGCTCAGATCAGAGGGTCGCAATCTCAGTCTGAAGGACTCGTTTGTAGTTTTCCATCAGCAGCTTCTTCTCCTCTTCAGCCTTGATCTTTAGCGACTTCACCTCCTTCTCCAGCCTCTCATTAGCAGAAACTACCACTCTTAGTTCTCGCAGATGCGAGGCCTGGCAAATAAAACCCTCGGCCAGACATTTGGAGACAGATTCAGAGTTCTCTATCAATTCGGCCCCCACCCACTCAGCACATTCTTCTTCAGTAGCATGAGTATACCCATGCTTTGCATATAAATGATGAACTAGCGTCGTGTCTGCAGGTTTGGCTACCTGAGGCAACGGACCGCTTTTCTTGTGTCTTTTTGAAACATGCTACTCGGGGTTGGCCTGGGAGGGTTGAAGAGCGATCCCAGTATTAGATTTTGGAGGTGGAGGAGGCAGGAGTTTATTATTTTTTGGAGGAGTGGCAACCGGGTTCGCAGTCTGAGTATCCTTGCTCTGCAAGAATGGAGGTCTGCGACCTTTGCCTGACATATCTGCAAAATAAAAGTAGAAAGTAGTTAGAATCTATGATCATAAAAGAAGAAAACGTGAAGACAATATAAAGAAGTTATTGAACTACGACAGTAAAGAGATTCTCACTCTCTGCGACCACAACCCTAGAGGACGAGGCTTTCTCTTGCATTTTTCTTTTCCGCGACGCCTTCTTCGCATTTGAAGGCCCCGTTTCAGAGGGAAGCTCGATTCCCTCCTTCAGGAATCCGCATTCAATTAAATTCTCTAAAGTGAGGAGGGTTCGTACATTCCTATCCTCACGGGGTGTTTTCAGTACATCGTCAGCTTGTGTTTTCTCCTCGCCCTTCAGGACGGTTCGCACTTGACCTACTGGAAGATAATTAAATGAAGTCTTTATTCGGGGCACCTCGTGGACATAGAGATAAGGCCCCTTCCATGAGCCTGCGTTGCTTGGGGCGCTATGGTATAGGTCTTTCTTGTTAAATTCTGGCCAGACTGAGAAGTAGACGTAGCCAAAGTCAGATGGCCCCCATCTCTTCAGTTGCAGAAAATAACCCATGGTCCTCGCATCGAGTTCAGGATATCCCAATTTGTGGTAGATAATGTAAAGGGCTATCATTGCTCTATACTCATTTGGATTAATCTGAATGGGAGCAAGATGGTAAGTCTCGCATACATCTCTGATGATGGGATGAAGAGGCGAAGAGACGCCAATTTTCATCATGGCAGATGACAACACAATTCGAGGCACTCTTCCTCCGTTTTCTGAATAGTTAAAGCGATAGCATCGCATAGAGGCCTTTGGTAGAATGATCTTGCCTTCCGGTCTGTATGTATCGACCGCCTTTTTCAAGGACTCATCATTAAGAGTTTTGGATAAGTCTCTGCATCCCAAGATGCGAGGTTGACCAGGCTTCACTTTCGAGCCCTCTTCAATGTCCTCAGGGCGAGGTCCCCCAACGTAAATAACGCCCTCTAGCTCGGGTTGAGGGGTCGGAATGTAAGGATGAGGGGAGGCTTCAGGAATGTAGTTGTAATCTTTAAAGTTAACAACTCTGGCCACTTCGTCCAGGCCACCATCATCAGAAGAAGGTTCTTCGTAATCAGAGTCATCAGAGTTTGCCTCGTTATCACCTCCACCCTCGAGCTCATAGTAGGCATGGCCAAGAGAGTCTATTGAAGAGGTGCTGGTAAGTACTATGGGGCTTATGTTGAGAAGATTCTTATTAAGAGGAGAAAGAAGTTTGGGGACGGTAGCGAAGAATTCCTGCCCTCTCTTTAGTAGTTTGTCAACTTCGCCTTGAACGGAAGAGGCGGGAACAACTATGGATGTTGGATTTAACGAGCAAGAGGGGATATTAACAGATTGGCTTTGTGAGCTAGAGGGTCTCCTGGTTCTCCATGTGGTTAGAGGGGTCTCTCGGGTGAATTCCTCCTGCGACCATTGAGGGTCCATATACAATTTGAAGGAGTTGTCGCTTGCACTTGCAGCCTTGGCGATATTCGCAGCAGCTTGCTCGCTAATAGAAATGTGTGGAAGAGGTGAAGGAGTCCTCGAGCTATCGCTAGACATCTGAAAAGATTGTGAGGTATTAGTGTGTGCATTTACAGAATATCAAAGGAGATAAAAGAAGACAAAGAATTTAATAGGAGGCTCTATGTGTTCTCACTCCGCACACGAAGAATAGGGGGGTCACGCAATTACTCTATCTTTGAGATCGTATATCTACATACTAAGGGGATCATGTTCTCTAGTTTAGCGAGGCAAGGCTCGCAACGTGAAATTGAGTGTGTGGGGTCGCAATTAAAATGGTTCGCATCGCATTAAACTGTCAGCGTATATCTACAAAATTATAAGCTATGCATGCATTCAAATGAAGAACAAGATAGAGAAGCTTACTTTTTGATGAAGGAAAGTTGAAGATCTTGAGAAAACTTGGCCTCGTTCTTGATTAAAAGCGAGCTGGGTCTTTGTTTGATCCGTGAGCAAATTGGCAGCACTTCGGTATGTTGTTAATAAGGAAAGTAACAAATGATTTGAAATTTGGGGATTATATAGTGGTTAGGAGAGAGAAGGGTGCGTAACACGTGTCATCATCTCAGCAGCCATGAACGGATCTCGAGACGCGACAGCTGTTAGCAACTATTCGAATTCATTGGGCTTACGATGAGCCCAAAGGAGTAATTGATAATGGGCCTTGGCCTCGCATTTTGATTTTGTTGGAAAGACACTTTGAGTCCACATCGCATTTCTAATGGCAATGTGGGCTCGGGGGGTAGTTGTTATGCCCGAATTTGGCATAAGGTCCTAAACAGGCCCAATGGGCTAGAAAGTTAGTACATCGCATATAATGGGCCTAAGAATGAGGAATGGGTTATTGAAGTTCGCCATCATAGGAAGATTCATCACATTGTTTTGTGCAGTTCACATCGCCAGCGAGCCCTGGTGATGGGGTCGCAGTTCACGAGGTCTAGCGAGGCCTAGAGGTCCAGTATGGCCTAGAGCATGTTTATTACGAGGCTTATGATCAGACCCAGCGAGGTCGCATGAGTAGGATATCTCTATAAAAGCGAGGATCGCCTCGCATGGTCAGGCCCAGCGAGGTCGCATGCGAGGCCATCTAGTCAGGTTCACCAAAAATGGTAATTATAGCATCATGTTAGCTGTGGGTTCCCTTTAATGGGCCATGGGTCATGAGCAGTATGAAGGGGTAGAATATAACCCAAGGAGACGACTAGTGGATTTGGGCCAAGCCGAGCCCATAGAAACCCTAGCCCGTCTAGATAACTTCTTCTCTAAGAGAACTACGTATGGCTTGATCCCTATAAATAGGGTACATAGGCATCTTGTAAAGACTTGAGAAACAGTTCACCACTGAAAATCAATAGACAAGAGCAGCCACAATCATTCACCAATCACCTCCGTGTTCTTCGTGTTCATAGCAGAATATCCGTATTTTGCTCCGTAAATCCAGCAACCTCCATAAATATTGTTATACAATATTCTCCCTATAACACGTACGTTCCCTGAAAATTAGAGTTGAGCAAAAATTCGAAACCGAAACTGAAATTGCTAAAAACCGCTAAAATCTGAATCGTATGAAACGAGCCGAAACCAAAATCGAAATCGAAACCAATTGTTCGGTTATAACTTGAAACCGAACCGATAAAAACCGATCCGATCCTATTATTTAAATACATGTATCATTACAATTTACAATCTGCTCTGTTCCTTGTTCTATGTTCTTTATACCTGAGTAATGTAAATTTAACCATGATTCTGATATAAAAGTTTAACTATAGTTAGATTGTTCTCACATTTTAGGTAAAAATCTACTGTCACGTTATAAATTGTGGTCTGAAGCATTATTTGTTGGGCCACGAGCGAGACATAACTCCACAATAGTATGATATTGTCCGCTTTGGACCGAACCCGCACGGATTTGTTTTTGGGTCACTCCCAAAATGCCTCATACTAATAGAGTTAATTGGCTGCTTTATATACAAGAGAATTATCTCTTATCTGCTCGATGTGGTACTTGGGTTGACACCACCCAACAATCCTCCACTCAAACCAAGAACCACATAACCCGTGATCTTAAACCCGCGATAAATCTGTCCACATCTTACACCGCCGCCATACCCGCAGAACCCGCCGCGTGAACACCTTTCAGGAAGACTTTCGACACAAGGAACCCCAACAGATCTCCAATCGCCACCGAAGGGAACCTCCCACATCGAACAACTGCAACCCATTACCACCAAGATCCAATTACCGAACCATGGACTCTGATACCACTTGTTGGGCCACGAGCGAGCCATAACTCCACAATAGTATGATATTGTCCGTTTTGAGCCAAACCCGCACGGATTTGTTTTTGGGTCATTCCCAAAAGGCCTCATACTAATATAGTTAATTGGCTGCTTTATATACAAGAGAATTATCTCTTATCGGCTTGATGTGATACTTGGGTTGACACCACCCAACATTATCCATCCGGTGTATTTTGTTGTATGCAATGTACATTCTGCAACCCCAGGCCTGTTAACTACTGTAGTTAACAAGATATAGCTTTCTGTCTTTCTTGCAAATTGAATTTTGGAACCTAAAATTGGACTTTGATTCATCATTTCCATCGAGACGGTTTTGTAACTGAAATCGAACTGATTGTAACTGAAATCGTGATTTTTGAAATCGATATCGAACTATCAATTCGATTGCGGTTTCGATTTTTGATTTTAAAAATTGAGGATTTTCGGTTTCAATTTCAATTTTATCTTAAAAACCACATCGATTGGATCCGTGCTTTCCCAAGTGAGTAAATTTTGTGTCATGAAACTTAAAAATAGATGAATTTTTTCTAATTTTTCAATTGATACTTTAATTTCCAAATCAATTTTCACGTAATTGAACTAATTTGAAGGACTGTTAACACGCGGGGGCCTATCAAGCATAACAGATTTTTATACATAACTTTTAAGAGATGCACAATTTTGGGTGGCCGACTACCAAACCCATTCTCCTTTTTTGACCTGTATGATATAAACACTACACGTTCTTACATATGGGGCTGTTACATATACATATATCATGAGTTGTGTTCAAGATCAATGGCTAAAACATCGTCAATTAGTGTAAACATGTATCTGTATTATACATGCGAGTGCACTTATGAAATTGTTAGAAGTGCATGCATGTTTTTTGGACTTTAAAGAGGATGAAAGGCGATGAATATGAGATCTAAGGTTACACCGAGGCACACGTGCACCGTATCTATTGACTCGTTTGAACACTATATATAAACTAATTTGTTCATTTTGGTGGTGGATTTATGCCGACTTTGACCAATTAATTACTCACTAAACTAATAAACTCTGAAAGTCTGAACCCTCCATTTTGTATATCCAGTAGTTGTAATCTTCTAATAGTTGTGTACCTTGACAAAATTAAATTTTAATTCGAATTGTTCGTGAACAGGGACGTAGTCAGTGTATGGCGAGCGGGGTCATCTGACCCCACTGAAATTTTAAAAAACAAAATTTTTATGTATATATTTTTTTAGAAAAAATATTTATAGTAGTAAATTTGAATTTTGACCCCACTGAAAAAAAATAATTATTGTAACTAGTTTCATTTTTGACCCCACTAACTTTTAATTTTGACAGTAAAACTCTGTAATTGCCGCCCCAAGATGTATAACTGATGCATATTTATATGTATTAAATTAGGAAAAATCTACACATTGATAATTTTTAGTAAAAAAAAATTTCCCTGCGGAGCCGTCGAAAAAGATGACCACTCGTCGGAGAAGACGACCGGAGATTTTGACCCTAGTGAATCGAAATCCTGGCTACGCTCCTGTTCGTGAATAAGTTCGTATTCATCTTAATTGTTTACTATCAAGTCAAATTTAAACAGGAATATTTGTTTAGCTCAACTTGACTTCTTTCTTGTTTCACTAAAAATTTAAACTCGGTTCAGTTTCGAATTAAACTGAACTCCACTTTATACATTCTATTCACTAGCAACTTACAATGACAACAGCCAATATATTAAAATTTACTCTTGTCAACGAAATATATCAGAAAGAATCTCTAAATATACTGATGTTCTAGCTATTATATATAGCTAGATCATTATGAAGAAAGAAAAGAAAGAAGCAACTTAGCAACATAAATACCATACTGTTGAGTGAGACTAATTAGTAATGGACCACCAATGAAAAGTGAAAAGGCAGCAGGAAGATTCATTCATCGTCTAGCTATACATGTAAATGTTACATAGATCTCCATAACCAATGGATAAAGGTCAACCAGCTTTGTGGAGTTGGTGCCACACTATCCATCATTCACATTCCTGACTGTAAAGCCATTGGTCCAATCCCATCCGCATTCGACTTGATACCCCTTTAAAGCTCAGCAGTAATCTCCGGTTATATTCTGACTGTTTGACACAACTTTTCTTAAGAATTTACAAACTTATTTTCGGATAAAAATTTTATATTTTGATATTTTTTTTATACATGTATTTAATGTATGTTTGAGATTTAATAAGTTACAAAAATAAGTTGGAAAATAAGTTGGAAAGTTAGGATTCTCTAATTTTGTCTTAAATAAGTTGACATATTCTGAAAAAAAGTTTCATCAAACACCCCATTATTATCTGCCAAGACTTAAAACTAGGCGATTCTCACTATAAACTCTTGTCAATAAGATTTTTATTCTAAATAATTAAATTGTTAATCCAATAAATATTATCACTTGAATTTAAAATTTTGATTTTCGTTAATTGAATTCTTTAACCATAAACCACCAAACTTTTTCATATTTTTGCGTCTTTATCGATTTTGGAAAAATAAAAAAATCATATATATTTCAGAAAAGTTTGTGAAAAACCATTACATTGGACTCTCGAATGTAGAATGTTTGATTACATAGAAATGACGAGGCATTATCTTGTTATTATACACAAAAGGATGTTGGAGACTTACGAATAGCAATTAAGTCAAAAGGTGCAAATTATGATCGGACCACCATCAGTGATGTTCAAACAATATTCTATGTACACAATTATTAGTGGTCTTAATTTTTTGAGTTGATAGCAATGCACCTTTCCTCCTCTGTACACACCCACATTTTAAACCTAGATTTCTAGGTCAGTAATTTAGGTTTAAAATCTCCAAATTTATAAAGAAAACGAGTCTTAATCAGAAACATTCGTTATTATTCATTACTTCTCCTTGGTTTCAATATTAGACTCATTTGACAAAAACAGCTACTTAAAACTTAAAAGTACAGTAGTGGCTTTCAGAAAGTGCTTGGAGAATGAGGTACATTCATGCACCTTCTTTTTCTCTTAAAATTAATCTTGTTAAATGTTAATTAATCTTTTTATTCTAGATATGTAAATACAACAACATTTTTTTGTATATAAATAGAAAACTGCTGAATAGTTTTGTTTTTTTTATTCAAATGAGCCATAAGTATCGTAAGAATTATAAATGGGAGGGGGGAATCGAAATTGTGACCAATCATCAATAGACACGAGTCTTAGTAAAACATGGGACAAATGACAATCTGACATCATATTTTTGTGTATAAATAAGGAGGATAGAGTGAAAGGAAATAATAGAGTAGCCCAGTTGCCTCAAATTCAGCAAAGAGACAACATTTCTACACGCCTATTCTCTGCTGCATAAGATATATAGCTAGTCTATTACTGAAAATTTTATATTTAATATCTGCTACTTTGAAAGATTCGTTTTGCAATCATCAAAGGCTTAAGAGGAGAGGAGTAAGGAAAGTATAGGTAGCTCTAGCTATGGAGATTGATACAACAAGAAGTGAGCACAAAGAATCACATAATACTAATAATGTATGTGATGAAGAGATTACTGTTGATTGGAGAGGCAGACCCTCCAACCCTAACAAGCATGGTGGAATGAGAGCTGCTTCCTTTGTCCTTGGTAATTCCTCTATCCTTCTCTATTTTTACATACATACTCACTCAGGTCCATGTCAGATAATTGTTGCAACATATTTAAGTCGATAATAAGTTGTATGCATATATGATCGTAAAACGAAAACTTACAACTTGAATTAATTAGCTACAAGCGAAGAAGTACCTCGTGGAATTCAACTCCAAATCTTCTGCAACATTTCATGCATGTGTTTGATCATATAGCGCAATCATAAATGAATTCCAATATGTTGAGGGGTTGTTTTAATTATTTTGATATTGAATAATTGATATTATGATGAATTTGCAGGCTTACAAACATTTGAGATCATGGGAATAGCCGCAGTTGGGAACAATTTGATTACATATGTGATAAATGAGATGCACTTTTCTTTGTCAAAATCTGCAAACATTGTCACTAACTTCGTTGGCACAATTTTCCTTTTGGCACTCGTTGGTGGTTACATTTCTGATTCTTATCTTGGCTGCTTTTGGACCGTCCTCATCTTTGGCTTTATTGAATTTTCTGTAAGCTACCTCTCAACTTGTACAGTATCTTTTATCTTTCACTACTAGGAGTAGCTTTCTTTATATATACCCTCTAGCGCAAAGTATGGTGAAGTCTTTCAATATAATAAAATTTATAAAATCCTACCATATATCACATGCAGCTGTAGGTGAATATTCCTAAACATGTGAATACAAAAGCTTCATTAATTTATGGGTTGATTTGTCAGTATCCTTAGAAAAATTGAAAGGGCAATCCTAGCTACCATATTTGATATTTTGAACACATGCATAGAAATTTTCTTTAAACTGAAAAGTGCCTCGTTTGGGAGAGTTTGGCGTTACGTTTAAAGCTCTGCAAGGTCAGTCATGCATATCAGCAAGAGCTATTGATTTGCGAAGTTGCAAAATATATGAACTCATATATAGTAGAGACGCAAACACCACGAACTTAATTTTACAACAGTATGTATAGGTGACGAGGTAAATGAATATTCCATAATAGAATAATGTCGTCAAATGAATAAAATTTTTCGACCCCAACATATTAAAATTGTTTATTTTCAAACTCGATAAACAAATAATCTCGACAAAGATATAGATTCTCGGGTTGTAGTGATATCCATATGTAGAGGTTTTAACTTTATATGGTTTTATTTTGTGTTTAATATGACAGGGCTTCATTTTGCTATCAGTCCAAGCCCATCTTCCACAGCTAAAGCCACCAAAGTGCAACATGATAACTGATGGAGATCAATGTGTAGAGGCAAAAGGCTTCAAGGCCTTGATATTCTTCATGGCCCTATACTTAGTTGCACTAGGGAGTGGCTGCGTGAAACCAAACATGATTGCTCACGGTGCTGATCAATTCAATAAAAAAGATTCAAAGCAATCCAAGAAACTCTCTAGCTACTTCAATGCTGCATATTTTGCATTCTCTCTTGGAGAACTTGTCGCCTTAACACTCCTAGTTTGGCTCCAAACTCATTCCGGCATGGACATTGGATTCGGAGTTTCAGCAGCTGCCATGGCTTTGGGGTTGATCAGCTTGGTTTGTGGCACTATTTTTTACAAGAACAAGCCTCCTAGGGGAAGCATAATAACCCCGATTGCTCAAGTAAGTTGTAAACAAGTACTACTATTATTATACATTCTGCTATTTCATTCCACTTAAAAACATGCAATGTATAAATTTATAGATAGGTCACGTCATCTTGCTTTATAACGATATCTAGAACAGATATGTTGTCTGCATCTTTGCATTGATGTCTACCACATATGACATAACAAGATTACTTATTGTCTCTCTGTCATCTTCATGTAAAATTACTCCTTAGCTTTACAGCCTTTACTTATTAGAAAGATTAACATGATCACAATGTATAGTGTATACACATTGGAATCGACTAGAAAAAGTTTTATGTGTATTTGGTGAAACAATTACACCTTAGAAGAACTTTTGTCACGAATGATGAAACAGTGTATAGTATTTACTTACTAGCTAAGTCGTAATTAGGATCTTAAAAGTCGGAATCATTATATTAGCTTATATTTTACGAAATCAATTGAAAATTCATTATCCTGCTTCCATCACCGACTACTACTAATATCTGATACATTGCGTGTATATCGTGTGAAATATTAATTATTTGACAACGCCTCGTTTTACTATTTTGTCTATGAAAATTGTTAAGTAATCAACTCATCTAGCAGAGAGTCGAATTCGTGACCTTTGTGTGCCTAAATTCTGATACCATGTTAAGTAACTAACTCATCTAAAATCTTAAGGTGTTTAGAAAAAGCTTGTAACAAAATATAATAAATTTCAGGTAATTGTGGCGGCAATTATAAAGAGAAAGAAAGAAAATCCATCTGATCCCCAGTTGCTCCATGGAATAGAAGGCAAGATAGCAGTTGCAAATGCTACTACAGCATATGATGTCGGCCATCCTCAGTACACAAATAGATTTCGGTAATATTCTACACACTAGATTTGGTCGGTGTAATATACATCAGCTTGTCGTTCCTAGCTATAATCCCTTTCTTCATACTTTTCAATTTTAAATGTAAAAGGAGGCCGACGAGGGGTCCATCAGTGATCACCTGCCCCTAAAACTTATACGTAACATATACTGCATCGCAGGTAACTACCAATAATATTATATTTTGTTATTTTCAAAAAAAATAATATTATATTTTGCGGAATCAGAATTTCGAAATAGTCAACTTTAAAAAAATTATCGTAAATGTATTTTTGTTAATTTCCCGCTAATGAAGTCGGATCATAGAAATTATTTTTCCATTAATTTTTTGTTAATCAGTCCTCATTTTGTATTGCCTTCATCTGGATTGAGCTGTAGTTTTGGAGAGCACCTTTTTTGCTGCCTTATCTAAATTGTTTAAAAAAGAAAATTCAAGACTTTAATGGGTCGGCCACTGAGTTTAAAGCTTCTACCATTAACAAGATTACCAGTTCGTTGACTTATATATTTGCTCATAATTTATAAAAAGATTTCTAGACTCTATATTTATTTATATCAGCTGGAGATTTGTAGACTTTATCTTTTAATGACTGATATGGCAATCGGTTTTACCATGTTTTGTGATAGTTTTCTTACGATTCATCCATGCATGCATGTAAATTTGGTTCTGATATGAATATTGCAAAAAAAAAAAATCTGACAAAATAATTGTGAATTCTCTTCTTATTAACACCTAATTATATATAATCATTCAATTTTCAGATTCTTGGACAAAGCTTGTATAAAAACAGGAGCAGAAAACAACATGAATGAAAGTGCATGGAGATTATGCACAGTAAACCAAGTTGAACAAGTGAAAACTCTAATAACAGTCGTCCCAATATTTGCATGCACCATTGTATTCAACACCATTTTAGCACAACTCCAAACATTCTCAGTTCAACAAGGAAGTTCCATGGATACTCAACTCACTAAATCTTTCCACATTCCTCCGGCTTCTCTTCAAGCCATCCCTTACATTATCCTCATCTTTTTGGTCCCTCTCTACGATACATTTTTCGTCCCTTTTGCCAGAAAAATCACTGGCCATGAATCCGGAATCAGTCCCTTGAGGCGCATAGGGTTTGGCCTCTTTGTTGCAACTTTTTCGATGGTTGCAGCTGCGATAATGGAGAAAAAAAGAAGGGTTGCAGCAGTGGAATCTAATGAAATAATCTCCATATTTTGGATAACACCGCAGTATTTGATCTTCGGGTTATCAGAGATGTTTACTGCAATAGGATTGATTGAATTCTTCTACAAACAAAACATAAAGGGAATGCAATCTTTTTTAACTGCCATGACTTACTGTTCATACTCATTTGGTTTTTACCTAAGCTCTGTTCTTGTTTCATTGGTAAATAAGATCACTTCTAATTCTTCGAGCCGCGGATGGATGGGAGAGAATGATTTGAATAATGATAGATTGGATCTTTTCTACTGGTTTCTAGCAGTGCTGAGCTTGATCAACTTTGTGAATTATCTCTTCTGGGCTACATGGTATAACAGGAGCATGCCATCTGTGATTACAGATACTAAACCAGAGTTTGATTCTAAGTCTGTTAAACCTAATTATGTTGGAGATGACATGGCTTGATTGTATAAGTGTTATTCATGCAAAGTTATGTATAGAAGATAAAAAAGATAAAATAATACTCCTCTATGTAAATCAGATGCAATAGCCAATCAAACCTTTTTTTTTTTTTTTGTTTCCGTTACTCTGCTAGGTTCCCCAGTAGCTCCTTAACGTTACATGTTACATAAAATATAAATTTTTTTTTTTTTTTTTTTTAACCGGGAACTACCCCATGCCCTACCACCCAGTACTCCCACGTAAATCCGAAGCTTTCGCTCCGAGGTAGGTTCGAACCCCTGACCTTGGCTGAACCAGGGAAAGGGGGTGTCCACTCAGCCAAAGCTTTGTAGACATAAAATATAAATTTTGCTGCTTTAATTAGAGTAAATTGCAGTTTGTAGGCTATACTAGTATAATTTTTTGGCAGTATGATGACCATAATACTAAATCAAGCAATTTGGTATCCGAACTTAATCCGTCATATTTCCTTAAACTCCGTTTGTTGAGTTGGGGAAATTTTTGTTCATTGATTTTAAAAAAATTAGTCAACTTTTTAAGATGTTGATTGAAATTTGTGCGATATATATATATAGGATATATACATACCCACCGGCCACCTTTTATGTGTTGGGTATAATTTGCCTATAACAATAATGAGACAGTGATATATATTAAACAAAAACAGGCAATTAACCAAATAACGAAACAAATCACGAAGGCATAAATAAGAGTATAATCAGTAACTGTAATTAACAAGAAAAGTAAGAACACTTATCTTTCACAGTAGCTTAAGCCAAGACAACAAGAGAGAAAGAACACAGCTGAGTCACCAAGCCCTTCAAGAAGACTTGGTTGTTCTTGAAGAGAATATTGCCCCACTTACGTTGTGATTGGGTTGCAGCAATATCACTTCCAGGATAAAACAGCATCGATCAAAGGGTTCACAAATCTCCAGTGATCAACAGCGACCAGCACCTCAGTTCGCCTGAGAATTATGTATCTAACTGTATGTATTGAGGGAGAACAGAGAGTAATCGCTCACAAGGTTTTTTCCTTAACGTATCTTATTCTCAACGTTATATCTTCGATATATATAATACCCAAAAATAAAACGTAAGAAATATGCCTTAAAAGGAAAGTAAATATTCTGATTTAATTTCATTAACTGCATCAGTATTTATTTTTCAGTTACAGCTGCATCAGGATTTAACCATCGTCAGGATCTGAGATCCATCAGGATTAGTTATCATCAGTATCTGATCCATCAGGATTTTAGTCCGTCAGGATCTGATGCCCATCAGTATCAGTATTGGGTTATGTTCAGAGTCTGTCCATCAGGATTTGATGTCTGATCAGCTCAATAATCCAAGTACTGATACAACAGTAGTAACATATAAAATCTGATGTTCTGTTAAAATAAATCAATATTCCAGGTAATAAAATTCCTCGCCCAGGTCGCCTCGCGTATGCGAGACGCCGAGACATTCGCCCAAATCACCCTTCGACCCGAGTCGAGTCGAGTCGTGGCGTGGCGTGGCGTGGCGTGGCGTGGCGTGGCGTGGCGTGGCGTGCGGCGGCGGCGCGTGTGTGTGTGTGCGCGAGGCCCACTCTACATCCATGCACACCCACATGCCTTAGTAGTTGTGCACTACACTTGCACATGGAGCTATATAAAGCCACCAACCTTTCATTACCAATTCTATGTGGGACTCAAGTTATTTCAACTAAATAACCCACATAACCCATTTCAAGCAAGCAACTTCAACTCAATTTATTTATGGATTCCACTAAGAAAATATCTTAGATCCAAATATGAAAGTTTAAGTCCTCATTACAAGGAACAACCTTCACTTGTTAGTTTCCGGAAATTACATCAAGAACATATTATAAATATGTCTCAAACTTTCCATTTTCTAACATTATGTTCATGATCACCGTCATTAATGATAAACCATAATCCCTGCAATCCTATACCTTCTTCATCAGTGTTCATCTCCAAAACACTTACCTTAGAGCTCATTTGTTAACCACTGGATGAGAGATTTTGAACTGGACGACAACTATAAGTATTGTTCAGATTGTTTGCTTTATACACTAAGTCTCTGGACGACACCTGATTTATTCTGGACGAAACCTCCTTCAAATATTAGCTGGATGGTTCAAATTAAATAAAATCTTTGTACAATCACATTCGTCATCACTTTGGCTGCATCTATCATAGTAGACTTAGTAGTGTTTGTTTCTTTCTTTTTTTTCTTTCTTTTTTTTTTATAAATGTGTCTGTTTCTTTTTTACCTTTTGTTAAATCAATATTAATTTTCAAGTATTCATGATATAATTTTTTCCCTAAAAAATTAACCTTTTTTCAATTATTCATCTATTTTATTTATTAGACTAGTATAATATATAATATATTGTTTCTTTGAAAATTTTAAAATTAAAACTACATTTCTATTATTATTTTATCATATTACAAAATTTAGTGATTATATTAATAATCATTTTTCAATTTATATATTCTTTTAAAATTTTGTAATAATTAATCATATAAAGGAATAAAATTGGTAAATCACTTCGTTCAAGAAAAATTTATTTTTCTTTATCAAACAGTATTATTCATCCAGTATCCAGATTTTTTGTCATTCAGAAATTTTAACTGTTCAGATATTATTATTCAGATTTAACAAATGAGGCCTTACTCTCTAAATCCTCATCTCCTTTTCTTTCCACAAACTCACCGCACTTCTCTTTTTTCATACAAATCCAGTTGCGATCAATGCTCCAATTTCTCCCTTTTTCTTTTCATAAAACTCAAACATATCAAAGCATAAAAACAAGAACCCACTTGTTTTGAGCTAAATTTCATAAAAATGTATAGATAGATTTGCTACATAAAATAAATGACATGATAGTATTTCTTGAATGGCTTGCTGTGTTGAAGACAGGAATGCACAAAAAACTCTTTAAATATGATTGTCATTGGATTTTAAAAAGAGTTGGACTCTTTGAGAATGGGCTGGAGTTGAACTCAAAATAGCGGATTGAGTCAGGGTTTTTTTTCAAAATATGAGGATCGTTTTAGGTCTCTGGTCTCGGCGTATCGAACCGGGTTTTTATCCGATTTTTTTAAAAGTTTGAATTAATATTGTTAATTACAGAGGCATGCCTGTATACATCTAATAACAAGCCTAATTGTTTGTAATGCTTTGCATTACTTACATGATCTCTTAACTGAGGAAACCTCTAGTTGTAGAGTTTCTGTTTGTATTGTACTTGTAGTAGGCATCAAATCCTAGTTGTGTGTTCGCACTTATTCACGCAAGAGAACGTGGTCAACAAGTAATATATGGTAAATAGGATTCGTTCCCACAGAGACTCAAATTGTTCGTTTTGTTCACTTATACACCAGCTTATGATTTACACTCACTGCCAAGACAATCACAAATTTGATTTTAATTAACTAATGATTAATTGCCAACTATGGAAATTACGAGAAAATAACTTAACTTTTACTTTATAATAACAAACATGGGATTTCAATTTCATTAACCACTTCATCTAGAATCTTATGCCCTTTAACCTAGTATGTGACAGAGTTGATTACTGATTAGACGCACTAAACTGATACACACCAACTTTCGTTGTGCATATACCATCCTACCGATCATCCACAATTGATAGAAGTCAAGCAGTCACCAAATATGTGCAGTTCCTATATGTCTATAGCAATTGAACACATACCGGTTAAAAATCAAGCATCCATTAAACCACATAGTCAATGCAAGACGGTTAGAATTACACCACAAATTAATACATGTTCTTCACATGCAAAAACCTATGCTAGCATGAATTGTTCTAAACCCTAGATCCACTTTCGCATTCACCAGGATCAAACACACAATTACAGGTGTTCGCGACTCACTCATAACGAATAAGCATAATCATACTAGGAAATCAATTCAATCCATCACACACCAAGGCATAAATAACACTCAATTACTAGAATCCATAGAAAAATCCATTAAAATCCCATGATAACGATTTAGCCCATAATCGACCTCATCGCCATCATGGGTTCAATTGATAACATAATTCTAGAAAACAAATAATAATAAAAGAGAAATAGGGTTAGAATTAAATCCCCAATAATGAGAAAGAGTACAAACGATCCAAAGATTAAGCCTCATTGCTTGTCACTAGCTTGGAGAACCCCTCTTGAAAAAATTGTTCTAAGAAAAATAATGATCGATGATATTCAATTACAATCTCCCCTGATGATAGATATGTTTTTTAGGTTCCTAACGATACTCAAATAGTCTCAGGAAAAGCCCCAAATAAAATAGGCCCAATACAAAATGACCCGGAAATAACGAACCCAAAATAATCCAAACACTACATTCGAGCGCAACTGCCCCTTGTTGGAGCGCCATTGCGTCCTCTTTCTTCTGGAAATCACGTCCAACCAGCGCCCATGTGCCTTCACAAGCGCTGTTGCGCCACTCACCATCGCGCCACAGCCCTGCAAAATCGCGCCGTTGCGCCTCTTCAACCTGCGCCACTGCGCCTCAACTCGCGCTGTTGCGCCTTGCAATCCCTGGAATGCTACCACATCGCGCCCTAGCGCCTCATTTGTGCGCTGTTGCGCCTGCTAGGGGCTGGAATTCCACTCCTTACTTTGCTTTCTTGCTATGCACTTCTTCCACAACTTGTCTTCTTCACTTAACGAACATACACCACCATTAATTCGATTGAGCACCATAATGCCTTCAACGACTCAACCTACACAATTTACACAAAAACATATCAAATGACAACGAAACTCGAGAACTTGCAAACGATTAAAGTCCAAATGGAAGGTAAATAGTGGATATAAAATCCACTTATCAAACCCCCAAACTTAAACCGTTGCTTGTTCTCAAGCAATGCAAACTCAACCTAAAATGATGCATGAATATAACTAAAAATGAAATGTCATGATAATGCAAACATGTCCTAATGCAATGATCCCACAAAAGCTACCAAAACCAACTCAACAAGCAAACGCCTCAAAGAATGCAACAACTCCAAACAGAGCTCGACTAAGTCCTCGTATACTAACAAAACATGCTCGGAAATGTGGTGTGTGCATTTCTCACTAGATATACTCTCGAAACTAGATAAAAGGCATAACCAATTCTTCACCAAGACAATCACATGTTTATAAATAGAATAGACTTTAGACACTCCATGACTCAAAGACACCGCCATCATCATTTAAGGTAGACAAGGACTCATGCTTTACTACATAAAACACCACAAAACATAAAACACACATGCTTTTGACTGTGCAATGGGTTAAACCCCTAAAGGCTTATACAATAGCACCCTTGTAGCGAGCGTTAGGTTAGTGGATCCCAAACCGAAAAAGTCTTAGGTCACTAGGCATAAAATCCCCTCGAACTTACTTGCTCGAGTACTAAAGAGCTCACCCTAGCCAATTAGCATACACACACTCTCACAATCCCTCATTTTTTTATTCTCACAACTCTTTTCTTTTTTTTTTCTTTTTGTTTTTCTTTTCTATTTTTTTTTCTTTTGACTCTTTTTCTTGCCTTTTTTTTTTCACATGGGTGCACTATCTCACCCCCCTAGACTACTCATATCAAATATGAGCCGGCTACTAGCCATTTGACGCCTAGCCATTATTACACTACGACACGACACTTAGCATGAAATCCCTGTTTTCCCCCAAACTTATACTTAAGTGATCCTACGCCATCGAGGGAATAACGAAAATTCTAGATATAAATAAGTGATTAAATCTCAACAGCCAAACAAGGTATGAATCGATCTAGCCCAAGAGCAAACAGTGAGAAAGTGAAAAGATTGTGTTCCCGACACACGCAAGTCAATTTCATAAGTACTTAAATCAACCCTCTATTCATTGTCATCACACCCAAATTAACGTCGACCTATCGAGCCAGAAACAGACACTCAAGTGGAATCATATGATATGCATGAACCAAATGATATTACATACCTAAATAAACTATATGACATGGCATCCTAAATGCAATCTAAATGGCATGGCAAAGCTAAATGCAAAAATTCTAATATGACTAACATGAATATGCAACTACATGCAATGCAATGACTCTTGATACCCTAAAATCACCCCCAAACTTAAAATTTGCAATGTCCTCATTGAAGGTAAATTTAAAGGGTACAAGAGATACTCCCCTACTCGCCGGCATTTCCACCCTCCTCGGGTGGTGTGTCTGGTGGTGGATAGACGTGGTGTGCTCCTGTGCGTTCTAGGGCGCTGCTGCGCGTTCTGGACCCTGTTTTTTTTTTTCACTTTGCATTTTTTTTTCAACTAAACAGAAATAGGAATACCAAAGCATGGGTTGCCTCCCACTAAGCGCTTCTTATACGTCAGTAGATTGACGTTACGTCCTCAACTCACGGCGGTTTCCAAAGGATAATAGGATCGTCCTTATTAGAAAGACCATTCACACACATGCTAACATTTTGTTTGCTTCCTCCCAACATAACTTTTCTTTCACTCTTAATCTTGATTTTTCCTCCCTTCAACTTCTTCGCCTTCTTTTTCTTCCTCACACCTCTAAGGTGTTTATCCCTCTCAGCCGATTGAACAGAACACTCTTCAACCTCATCATCAACTATCCACCTTCTTAACACATTATCATAACCCTCTTCAAAAATCACTAACTCATCATTCAAAAGGACATACCTCAAATGTGGTGGAAGTTTTCCGAGCTTTACATTTGAGAGATCTTGTATGGAAGGTTTATCAGTATCAAATTCCTCGAGCATCTTAACTGAGTGAGAGCCTTTCGAAAAATTTGTAACACTAGGCAATGCATCCAATTGTACATCACCTGTTTCTTCTCGGAAAGACAATGCAAGGGATTCCACAGAAAAACACACTTCTGGATCATCTGAAATCTTCGTAGGAGCAAACACATTAAAGGTGGCCTTATCATCTTGCACCCGCATAGTTAGTTCCCCTTTCTGCACATCAATCAAAGTTCGGCTGGTAGCTAGGAATGGCCTCCCAAGAATGATAGGGATTTTCTTATCTTCTTCAAAATCAAGTATGACGAAATCCGCTGGAAAGATGAGTTTGTCCACTTTTACCAGAACATCTTCTACAATTCCTCGAGGGTAGGTAATTGAGCGATCATCTAACTGGAGTGACATGTTTGTAGGCTTAGGCTCCGGAAGACCAAGTTGCGAGAAAACCGAAAAGTGCATGAGGTTGATGCTTGCCCCTAAATCACACAAACACTTGTCAAAAGACACATTCCCAATGATGCACGGTATGGTAAAACTCCCCGGATCCTTCAGCTTAGGTGGCAACTTTTGTTGCAAGACAACACTGCACTCCTCCGTCAAAGCGACGGTCTCTAACTCCTCGAGTTTCAATTTCCTCGAAAGTATGCCCTTCATGAACTTGGCATAACTTGGCATTTGTTCAAGTGCTTCAGCAAATGGTAGATTTATGTGCAACTTTTTGAACACTTCCAAGAACTTTGCAAATTGCTTATCAAACTTCTGTTTCTGAAGCCTTTTAGGGAATGGCGGAGGCGGATAAACTTCCTTGCTAGCTTCCGTAATTTCTGAACCTGTTTTCCCATCTGACTTCTCCTTTTCTTCCTCACCTGATGCCTTCTGAATGACCGGAAGAGCAGAATTCGAAGACCGAACAGACTCCTCAGGCGCTCCCGCACCCAAATCACTGTTCTCAGCATGTTCAAGTTCTTCGTTAAACTGCTTTTTGACTCCCAGATCGTCTGTAACCTTTCCAGAACGTAACGTAACAGCATGAATCTATTCCTTGACCTCCTTTTTACCCGGATTTGCTTCTGTGTCACTAGGTAATTGCCCTTGAGGTCTGTTCAAAAGAGCATTGGCCATGGCCAATTTGGTTTTCAAGAGTTTTCAGAGATGCTGCTTGACTCTTGCACATCATTCGCAATTCTTCCATTTCTGACTTCTCATTCGATTGCACATGACTTCCTGGTTGTTGTTGATGAAATCCAGGTGGATTGTATGGTGGCCTTTGGGCATAGGGTTGTTGATAACCCGAATTGTTGAACTGCTTTGAACCATACTGCTGACCCTGAGATGGTTGTTGCATAGTATTCTGATTGTTGCTCCAACTGAAGTTAGGATGATTCCTATTGTTGGGATGATATGTATTAGGAGCAGGTTGTGAAGGCCTCTGATAATTGCTGACAAAATGTGCCGACTCGCTAGAAATTGCACATTGATTAGTGTCATGAGCCCCCGCACACAATTCACAAACCATGGCGACTTGTTGAACCCCCACCTTAGCCAATGAATCCACTTTCATGGTTAGAGCCTGTAGCTGAGCTGCTATAGCTGTTGTGGCATCCATTTCAAGAACACCTGCAACCTTACCTTGTGGAATACGCTGTGTCGGATTCTGATACTCGTTTGCAGCCATCATTTCAATCAAGTCATAGGCCTCTTCATAGCTTTTGGCCCATAGAGCTCCTCCAGATGCTGCATCGAGCATTGCTCGAGAATGACTTAACCCATTGTAAAAACTGTTGATGACCATCCAATTTGGCATCCCATGATGAGGACATTTCCGAAGCATTTCCTTGTACCTTTTCCAAGCTTCACACAGTGATTCACTATAATGCTGACTAAATTGCGTAAGAGCATTCCTCATGGCAGCAGTCTTTGCCATAGGAAAGAATTTAGTCAAGAACTTTTGTGCCAGATCTTCCCATGTATTGATGGAACCTGTCGGAAGTGAATGCACCCAGCTTTTTGCTTTGTCTCTCAAAGAGAATGGAAACAACCTTAGCTTGACAGCGTCCTCAAAAACTCCGTTGGTTTTGAAGGTGTCCCAAATCTCGATGAAATCTCTGATATGCATGTTGGGATCCTCAACAGGTGAACCCCCGAACTGGACTGAGTTCTGGACCATTTGGATCGTGCCCGGCTTGATCTCAAAATTATTTGCAACAATAGCCGGCCGCACAATACTCGACTGAATATCATCAATCTTGGGCTGAGAGTATTCCTTCAGCGCCTTGTTAGCTGCCATTTCTCCGGTAACTTCCAACTCTTCTTCAGTTTCTTCCACTAACTCCTCTTCTTGCTTCTCTTCTTCCAGATTTTCTTCACGAGCTTGAGATCGAGTACGCATACACGCTCAAGATAGTACCTGAGAAACCCAAAAGTAAATGAGTGAGAAAAACGTCCGAGTCAGTGAATTTAATCCAAATTGATGACAAGATCATAAACTAAACAAATAATGAACCGAGTCCCCGGCAGCGGTGCCAAAAACTTGTTCGCACTTATTCACGCAAGAGAACGTGGTCAACAAGTAATATATGGTAAATAGGATTCGTTCCCACAGAGACTCAAATTGTTCATTTTGTTCACTTATACACCAGCTTATGATTTACACTCACTGCCAAGACAATCACAAATTTGATTTTAATTAACTAATGATTAATTGCCAACTATAGAAATTACGAGAAAATAACTTAACTTTTACTTTATAATAACAAACATGGGATTTCAATTTCATTAACCACTTCATCTAGAACCTTATGCCCTTTAACCTAGTATGTGACAGAGTTGATTACTGATTAGATGCACTAAACTGATACACACCAACTTTCGTTGTGTATATACCATCCTACTGATCATCCACAATTGATAGAAGTCAAGCAGTCACCAAATATGTGCAGTTTCTATATGTCTATAGCAATTGAACACATACCGGTTAAAAATCAAGCATCCATTAAACCACATAGTCAATGCAAGACGGTTAGAATTACACCACAAATTAATACATGTTCTTCACATGCAAAAACCTATGCTAGCATGAATTGTTCTAAACCCTAGATCCACTTTCGCATTCACCAGGATCAAACACACAATTACAGGTGTTCGCGACTCACCCATAACGAATAAGCATAATCATACTAGGAAATCAATTCAATCCATCACACACCAAGGCATAAATAGCACTCAATTACTAGAATCCATAGAAAAATCCATTAAAATCCCATGATAACGATTTAGCCCATAATCGACCTCATCGCCATCATGGGTTCAATTGATAACATAATTCTAGAAAACAAATAATAATAAAAGAGAAATAGGGTTAGAATTAAATCCCCAATAATGAGAAAGAGTACAAACGATCCAAAGATTAAGCCTCCTTGCTTGTCACTAGCTTGGAGAACCCCTCTTGAAAAAATTGTTCTAAGAAAAATAATGATCGATGATATTCAATTACAATCTCCCCTGATGATAGATATTTTTTTTAGGTTCCTAACGATACTCAAATAGTCTCAGGAAAAGCCCCAAATAAAATAGGCCCAATACAAAATGACCCAGAAATAACGAACCCAAAATAATCCAAACACTACATTCGAGCGCAACTGCCCCTTATTGGAGCGCCATTGCGCCCTCTTTCTTCTGGAAATCACGCCCAACCAGCGCCCATGCGCCTTCACAAGCGCTGTTGCGCCACTCACCATCGCGCCACAGCCCTGCAAAATCGCGTCGTTGCGCCTCTTCAACCTGCGCCACTGCGCCTTAACTCGCGCTGTTGCGCCTTGTTATCCCTGGAATGCTACCACATCGCGCCCTAGCGCCTCATTTGTGCGCTGTTGCGCCTGCTAGGGGCTGGAATTCCACTCCTTACTTTGCTTTCTTGCTATGCACTTCTTCCACAACTTGTCTTCTTCACTTAACGAACATACACCACCATTAATTCGATTGAGCACCATAATGCCTTCAACGACTCAACCTACACAATTTACACAAAAACATATCAAATGACAACGAAACTCGAGAACTTGCAAACGATTAAAGTCCAAACGGAAGGTAAATAGTGGATATAAAATCCACTTATCATTGTGTAACTGTACTTATAGAGTCTAGAATAATGCTTGAAAGAAGTTCCAAGGTTCATGCCTCAAGCAAGAAGATAAAGACTATCAAATAATCACAGTTGGGATTTGAAGAAATGAAGAATTTGCCTAAGTACCAATTCGAGAAGTATATTTGTCTATTCGATAAGTCCAGCATTCGAGAAGTCAGGGATTCGATATCTCAAGACACTATTCGATATCTCTGAATACACTGTTCGATATCTCATTCGATACCTCAGAAATTCGATATGTCTATGTACTCTATTCGAGAACTCGGGAAGTTAACAAGTCAAAGTAGTATTCGAGTTCTCAAGGAGTCAACAAGTCAAAGTTCCATTCGATATCTCAAGGACTCAGAAAGCTATTCGATATCTCAAGGATTCGACAAGTCAAGTGTTCTATTCGACAACTCAAGCAATCCTGAAAAAAAGAGCTATTCGAGAAGTAATTTGATATGTCAATATAACAGTGTTCGAGAACTCAGAGTTATCGATCAAGTCAATTCTAGTTCTCGAATCAACTACTTAGTCACTTCTCGAATACATTCTTGGAGACAAAGTACTGAAGAAATTGTACAAGTCAGAAACCTGCAACAAGCCAATGCACTTTATGGACCACAATCTGTAACGTGCTCTGGAAAGCCTACAAGGAAGCTTGGAGAGATATAGAAGAGACAAGGGGCTAAAGAAGTGGATCTGAACAGGCTTTGCAAAGTCAAATCTGTAACCGTTTGGACACTTACTCAAAAAGGATAGACAGACTAGAAAGTAATTTGTTCAACTACCTTATTTGTAGTAAGTAGGGTGTATCCATGTTCTATAAGGATACAGCCTCACTTCCTTAGTCATTAACTTTGTAACTTTGTGAGTCAAGTTTTTCATACACTACAAGCTGTATCTCTCTGAGAAAAACGAAGCTGAGAATACTATCATTTGTATTCACATATTGTAGCAACCTTTATCTAATAATACATTAGATTAAAGTGATATTGTGTCTTGTGTTGTTCTTTATCCGCACCTTCACTCTTGCACACACAAACACTCATTGGCTACATAGACTCGATCAAAGGAAAGTTCAAGAATCCATTCACCCCCCCTCTGTATTCTTTTACTGTATTCAATACTCAACAAGTGGTATCAGAGCGGGCTATTTATTCAAAAACAGAAAAATGATCATGAGTTCGAATACACCAAAGACTACAGGAACGGTGAAAGTCCCTAAGTTTGACAAAGATAACTTCAACCTCTGGAAGATAAAGATGATGTTGTTCATCAAAGCCTCTCATCCTTTGTATCCTGAGATTCTTAAGAATGGTCATTTTATTCCACAACAAGAGATACCAGAGAAGACTTTTGGAACCACAACTATCCCAAGATCTTATGAGGCCAAGGATCCATCAAAATGGACAGAATCAGAAAGGGAGAAGGTTGCTCTTGACAGCCACCTCATGTTGCTTATCATTGATTCCATGGACATGTCAATGTTTGCAAACATTGCATCATGTACATCTGCCAAAGAAATGTGGGATCACATTGAGGTGTTGTGTGAAGGAACTGATGAGGTTAAGGAAAACAAGAAACAGATACTGGTCACACAGTATGAGGCTTTCATGGCACAGCCCAAGGAAAGCATTACTGAGATGTTTGAGAGATTTCACAAGCTAGTTACTGAGTTGCAGATGAATGGCAAGGTTTACAGTACCAAGGAGTTAAACATGAAGTTTCTGCTATCCTCACCAAACCATCTAGAGCAAAGGGTCATTTCTCTAAGGGAAAGAGATTTGAACAAAGTTACATATGATGTGCTCTATGGAGTTTTAAAACTCATGAGCTTGAGTTGCTTCAGAAAAGGGTTATCCAAGCCAATCAAGGCAGAATGGTAAACATATCATGTGCCTTGATTGTCAACAAATCTATTCAAGACCTAGAAGCATCCACAAGCCAGTTAAGGATAGAGGAGGTAGTAGAAGAGGAAGAAACTAAACCTGAGGTAAGTGAACCTGTTGAGGAGAAGGAGGAAGAAGAGTTTTACACTCTTGAAGAACTAGGTGGGATGGAAAACACTTCATATGCTTTCATGGCCAAAAAATTTCCAAACATCAGATTCAAAAGGAATCAACCCTTCAAACCCAAAACCCAAAACCCAAAACCATTCATTCAACAAAAGCAAGGCACCTGTGAAACCAAACAAGAATAAGTTTAAAACCAGCCATGTGGATAGGTCATCTGTAAGGTGCTATAGATGCAATGACCTAGGGTATTTTGCCAGTGAATGCAAGAAGCCTAAAAAGAATGATAGAGATTATCTTGAGCTTGAAGCTAAGTATGAGGCCCTTCTGAAAAAGCAGACACAAGGTAAGGCCTACATAGCTGAAGGGAAGTGTTGGGATGATTCTTACAGTGATGGAGACGAGCAAGAATTCTGCAATTATGCCTTGATGGCCAATTCCAAGGATGACACATCTCCATCAGACCCTCAGGTACCATCTCTCACTACTATAGACATGTCTGTTTCAGAGTATAAATGCATGATTGAACAACTATCTGTTGAAATGTTTAACATTCATACTAGTATGACTGCTGCTAATGAAGAGATTGCTAAACTGTCTACTAGAAATGAAATGTTAACCAAAAAGAATGAGGAACTTGAGCTAACTGCTATGCAAGTGGAAAACCTTAAGAAAGAAGTTGAATATCTGCAGAATAAGGTTTTGTGTGCTAGTCAGGTTTAAAAGGCTCTTAGGGATGAATTAGCTGAAAATGAATTCAAACTAAAAACTTTCAAGAAATCATCTGGTCTAGTGAAATCCTACTGTGAGAAAATTGAAGCAAAACCCAAGGCTGCTATTGGACTTGATTATGACACTCTTAAATAGAGAAAAGGCTATGCTGTCATTGAAGATGACACAGTTGTTCATGAGGAAGTGCCTCACATTTTGAAAAAGAGTGAAAATCCAATTTTTAAGGAACCAACATTTGAAATTGATGAGGATGCCTTACTCATCAAACAAATGTTGAATGATGAGGATGAGGCACAATCAAATGAACAACAAGCATCTTCCAAGAGTGAGAGTGTCAAGTCAAAAGCCAAGGAGCCAGTAGTTGATAGGCTAAGACCTAAGAAGTTTGTTAAGTTTGTTTCAGCTAGAAAGAGTGAATCAGAAAAGAAAGTGACTAAGAAGAAACAGAACAGAAATGGCAAGTTAGGGATTAAAAAGGATAACAACTATGCTTATATGCCTAATGCCCCTAGGAAAACTTGTCAGAACTGTTTCAGTACCAATCATTTAACTCATGCATGCAAGAAACCTACTGGTAGTGTATCTAAACCTTTCTATGATTGTTCTGTGCCTCTAAGACATAGAGATGCACCATTTTGTGATAAATTTGACTGTATGCCATGTAATATGAATGTTATGACTAGTTGTTTCAATCTGAGAAGGCAATTCATTGATGGCTATATCAGTCATAATTCTCACACACACTACACCAGGTCAAAGTCTTCGAGTCCTCCTAAAGCTAGGAAGGTACCTCTGTCACCTAAGTCTGAAACCTCAGGTTCCAAGACTTCTAACAGTGACAAGAAGACTAATGCCAAGAAAGTTGACAAGCATGTTGTTTATGATAAAACTGTTTCTAAGTCACATGGACCCAAACTTGTTTGGGTACCAAAGGAAAAGTAATACCTTTGTGTTTGCAGGGAAAAGAAAGTGAAAAGAAGGTCATGTGGATTTTGGACAGTGGATGCTCAAATCATATGACTGGTGATATGGCCCTGCTATCACAGTATGAGGAAAAGGCTGGCCCAATGGTTGCTTTTGGAGATGACAGCATGGGTAACACATTGGGATATGGCAAGTTAAAAGTTGGTAATGTCATCATTGAAGATGTAGCACTAGTCAAGGGGCTCAAGCATAATCTGCTAAGTGTTGGTCAGTTTACTGATAGGGGATTCAAGGTGGATTTTGACAAAGATGAAGGTTTGATCACCCACAAGAAGACTGGTGATTTTGCTCTATCTGGAGTAAGAAAAGGAAGCCTGTTTGTAGCCAATATGGACTCTGCAAACAAGGACAAAATTTGTTGCTTTTATTCAAAAGCATCAAATGAAGATTGCTGGCTGTGGCACAAGAAATTATCACACCTGAATTTCAAAGCCATTAATTCTCTAGTCAAAAGAGAGTTAGTGAGAGGCATGCCCACACTTCAATTCTATCAAGAAGGAGTGTGTGAGGCTTGTCAAAAAGGAAAGATGAAAAGATCAAGCCACAAGACAAAGACAGTGACATCTATAACCAAACCCCTACAACTCATTCATATGGATTTGTTTGGGCCTGTCAATATTATGTCACTAGGAAGAAAGAAGTATGCCTTGGTGATGGTTGATGATTTTACAAGGTATACATGGGTGGAATTTCTGGCATCAAAAGATGAGGCTCCACAAGTAATCATTGAGCATATAAAGAAAGTTGACAAGGAAGCAAAGGCCAACAATGCAAGTGTGATTGCACTGAGAAGTGATAATGGAACAGAGTTCAGAAATGCCATACTTGAAGCATTCTGTAGAGAATGGTATTTCTCAGCAATTCTCAGCTCCAAGGACTCCACAACAAAATGGAGTTGTTGAGAGGAAGAATAGAACTCTAATTGAGGCTGCTAGAACAATGTTACTTGATGCAAAAATGCCTACATGTTTTTGGGCTGAGGCTGTGAGCACTGCATGCTATATCCAGAACAGAACCCCCATCAACAAAAACACTGGAAAGACACCTTATAACTTGATGACTGGAAAGAAGCCTACTCTAAAGTATGTTCATACTTTTGGAAGCAAATGCTTTGTATTGAAGGATAATTCTGAAAATGTTGGAAAATTTGATGCAAAAGCATTTGAAGGTATTTTTCTTGGCTACTCTATGGAAAGAATTGCATACAAGGTTTATGTCATCAGTCAAAAGAAAGTTATGGAAAGCACAGATGTGACATTGATGACAGCAAACTACCTGGACTAGAAGAAGCCAATGATGAAGATAAAGATCCATTGAAGTTTGATAATCTAGATGATTCTGATGAAGAGACTGAAACTGAAGTTGAAACTCGAGTTCAACAAACTCAAGTGAATGATGATACAAGAGAAGAATTTGTGCCAATCGATAGTGAAGAAACAAGCATCCAAGACACACCTGTGAGTAGTGGCAACTTCACAGGGGGAGGAAATGAGAATGACCATGATGTGGATGATGAAGCAACATCAAGAATGAGAAATCAGGCTGAGCACTCAAGGAAATGGGATAGATCACACACTACAGAGCAAATCATTGGAGATCCTAATGCAGGAGTAAGGACTAGGAGAGCAACTCAGAATGAGTGCCTCTATGGCTGTTTTCTATCACAAGTTGAGCCTAAGAGACTTGATGATGCACTATTGGATCTAGATTGGATTATTTCTATGCAAGAGGAGCTGAATCAATTTGAAAGGAACAAAGTATGGGAACTTGTGCCTGCACCAAAGAACAGAACCATTGTTGGAACAAAATGGGTTCTAAAGAATAAGATGGATGAAGATGGTGTAATTATAAGGAACAAAACAAGGTTGGTTGCAAAAGGATACTCTCAATAGGAAGGCATTGATTATGATGAGACATTTGCTCCTGTTGCTAGATTGGAAGCCATCAGAATATTCTTGGCATTTGTTGCTCATTCAAACTTTAAAGTATATCAAATGGATGTCAAAAGTGCATTTCTGAATGGAGAGTTGGAAGAAGAAGTTTATGTGCAACAACCACCTGGTTTTGAGGATCCACACTTGCCAGAATTTGTCTACAGATTGCTTAAGGCATTGTATGGACTTAAGCAGGCTCCAAGAGCATGGTATGATACTTTATCACAATTTCTTCTTGAGAATCAATTCACTAGAGGCACACTGGACAAGACATTGTTTTACAAGAAGCATGGTGATGATCTTATCTTAGTTCAGATCTATGTGGATGATATCATTTTTGGTTCTACAAATGAGAAGCTGTGTGAGAAATTTTCTAAACTCATGCAGAGCAGATATGAGATGAGTATGATGGGAGAGTTGACATTCTTTCTTGGGTTGCAAGTCAGTCAAAGGAAGGATGGTATCTTTATCAGTCAGACCAAGTATATCAAGGATTTATTGAAGAAGTTTGACTTGGAAGATTGCTCACCTGCAAAGACACCCATGGCCACTGCCACTAAATTGGATGAAGATGCTAAAGGCAAGAAGGTAGATATCTCAGCCTACAGAGGCATGGTTGGTTCTCTACTCTATCTCACTGCAAGTAGGCCAGACATCATGTTTGCTACATGCTTGTGTGCAAGGTTTCAATCAAATCCAAAAGAATCACATTTGGTTGCTATAAAAAGGATCTTTAGATATCTGAAGGGCACTCCAAACTTGGGACTATGGTATCCTAAGGACACAGGGTTCAATCTGGTTGGTTATTCTGATGCTGATTATGCTGGATGCAGAGTGGATAGAAAAAGCACCTCAGGTAGCTGCCAGTTTCTTGGACAAAGGTTAGTCTCCTGGTATAGCAAGAAACAACAATCTGTGTCAACTTCTACAGCTGAGGCTGAATACATAGCTGCTGGAAGTTGCTGTGCTCAAGTTCTTTGGATTAGAAATCAACTTAGAGATTATGGACTTGTGTTAGAAAGAATTCCAATCATGTGTGACAACACAAGTGCAATCTCTATAGTTGCCAATCCTGTCAATCATTCTAGGACAAAGCACATTGACATCAGATATCATTTCATAAGGGAACATGCAACTAATGGAACCATTGAGTTGCATTATGTTTCTACAGACAAACAACTAGCTGATATATTCACTAAGCCATTAGATGAAGCCACCTTCACAAGGTTGGTTAGTGAGATTGGAATGCTGAATTCTTCAGATTCTGGCTAAGTGAATACAGCATCTAGATTGTTGCAGCAGTAAACACTTACTTTATCTAAATTCTTAATATTTTTGGAGTAAGTGTTGGCTGAAATATGATTTATAAATACTTCAAATCTGTTGCATATTTGGAAAATCATATTCTCTTGTTAACTTGAAATTTCTATGAAATTTTGAGAAAATCACTGTTTAATTTGCTAGAATATTCGTGAATGAATATGGCTGGTAAATTTTGAAAAGATAGTGAAAATTGAGTTTCTATGAGTATAATTCGACAAGTCAGACTTCTCAAGTGATTCACTATTCGACATCTCTAACAAGTCTCTTTAGAGCACTCTCGAGTTCTCGAATAGAGTCTTTTAGAGTTCTCGAATAGAGGTTTCCTTGACTTCTCGAATATAGTGGTTTAGTTCTCGATTGACTGAGTTCTCGAATACTATATTTGAGTTCTCGAATCATTTGAAAAGGCTGACTTCTCGCTGAATTTTAACCGATTTTGGATTTTTATTCAGAATTCAGAATTACTCATAAAAATATATTTTACCTAATTTAGATTTATTTCTAAGTTAGATAACTGCCAGCTGTGAGCTACAACCTGCTTGAGTTATCGAATAAGCCTTTCTTGACTTCTCGAATAGTTGTTTTCTACTTCTCGAATGCCTGACTTGTCGATACAAAACATACATCTAATCGACAATTCAAGTACTTCATACTTTTACAACTTCACATCTATTCGATTCATTTCATTCGATTTCTCAAGCATCCAAACTCCCAAAACCTCTGAAACCCTAACTGCAAAAGCTAAATTTCTTCTTCAACCTTCGATTTCTTCTCTCTCTCTCTCACACAAATGGCAACAGTAAAGTTCAACACCAATTTCATTGCTCTAACTAGTGATGTTGAAGCACCCAACGCCAATTTCAAGTGCTTTGTGAAGTGGATGTCTGAATCGTACATCAAGAATGCTCTATCTGTTAACCCAACTCTGTATCTCGACATTCTAGAACAGTTTTGGCAGTCTGCTACAGTGGAGGTGGTGGCTCTTGACTCTGCAATATCCTCGTACATCATCTACTGCAAGATTCAAGACAAAAATCTCACTATCACCACAGAGGATATGAATGAGGCACTTGGGATGGGTACCAAAGGAGAGGTGTATGACCCACTTGCTACAAATGCTGAATTGGAAGACTTCTTTGATTTCATCAAATATGCAGACAGAATCAGTCTTGGGCACTTGAACAGGAAGCATTTGAGGAAGGAATGGAGTTATGTGTTTTCTACACTTCTTCAAGTCTTCACTGCAAGAAAATCTAGCTATGACCAAATCAGTACTCCTGCACAGCAAATAGGCTATGCCTTAGCTTATGGAAAGAAGATAGATGTTGGTCTCATCATTCTGTAGGAGCTGTATGGGAGACTTGGTAAGAATTCAGCCAATAGAGGTAATGAAATTTTCTTCCCTCGTTTTATTCAATCTGTCCTTAATTTCTTAGATAATAAATTGATTGAATTAGATGGCATGAATAAAAATAGAATAGGCTATCCTAAATCCATGACCAAACTCATTTTTGGTAATTTGGAGACTAGGAATGATGTGGATGTAAGACTTAACATAACTCCTCATATGGAGAGTTTGTTTAGAACTTACCCCCACAACATGCCAACATTTGCCTCTAAGTCTGAGTTAGCTAAGCCCAAGCAAGTAGAACAAAATGCTAACCCAGGGCTAGCTAACCAACCCTCTCAACCAAACACTTTACCAATTACTGAACCAACTGCATCATCCTCTCAAAAGGGTGATGTTAGTAAAAAGAAGAGAAAGGAAGTAATGTCTGCACCCTTAAATATTTTATCTGAAGCAGGATTAGCTGTTGAACTAGGTCTAGAAAGTGAGGAACCAGAGTCACCCTTACTAAGGCCAAAGAAGAAGAAGAAAACTAAGACCACCTCTTCAGTCACACAAATGGCTGAAGTTGTAAAATCAGGGGCAAACAGCTCACTAGATGTGTCCTCTCAACAGGGTGCATCTATAGAATCAAGCATCCTCCCCAATGCACCTTCTTGTATTGAGTCAGCACATGGGAGTGATAAGGCTGACACTACACTGAGTGGAGAGCACATCATACTTGAAACTCCTTCTATCTCTCAGAGGGAGTTGCCAAAATCTACTCTACAACACACTACTCTTCCAGAATCTTCATCTCATATTTCTTTGCAGCCTGTAACTCAAGCAATTGAGGAGCAAGGCATTGATCATCAAGAATTCTTTTCTCTTGATGAGCTAATGAACTCAAGTGACTTGGTGCATGACACCCTGTTCACCACCCAGGACCCACATTTAGATGGTGAGGGAATACATGCTGGGGCATCTCCTAATGACACCATCACAAACATAGAGGTTCTACTAGTTTTCACTAGAGACTCTGTGCTTGTGTCAACTGCTGGTGTAACTCATCCCACTTCTGTGGAGACACCAGTAGTAGAGTCAATCCATCCGGTTACAGAAGTTGCATCTGTAACTAAGGAGTCTAGCTTGCCTAGCTCTAGCTCTGACTTTATGTCACAATGGCTGAAGCCTGTGCACCATGACAGTGCTTCAGGATCAGGGTCTGTTCCATAACAATTGACGGTTGAAGCACTTCAAAGCTTAATTGTGGATCAGATTCCTGAGTTCACAAAGATTGCACAGCACCTCCTCACTGCCAACCTGCCAAATCCTGACTATGAAGCTATTCTCCTGTGCCATAAAGAGGATGTGGAGCAACAACAGGCCAAAAGTTTGGATGAATCTGAGAGAGAAGGCAATATAGATGCCTGGCTTCAAGGAAAGAATGACATTCCTCTCTCAGAAGGCCTACAGTACCTCAGAGAAGAGTACATCACTTCACTAGGGTCCAATGCCAATTCTCTCACCCCTAGTGCTGTGTATGAAGCAGTCAATGACAGTTACAAGGGAATTCTCAAGGCTGCACACTACCTTGGCAAGGGTCTAAAGACAGAAGTCACAGAAGTGTGTATAGCCACAACCAAGGAGGTGCATGAGCTAAAAAGGGTTTTTGATTCCAAATTCCCTCAACTAGAAACTGTGGTCAAGGAAATTCTAGCCTGCAAGTCTAGCTGTATCAAAATGGACAATGGCTTGGCCCTTCTCAAGGATACTATCACAGGGCTGGGGCATAAGTTTCAATCTCTGTCTGATCAAACCACAGACTCAAATGCCATGCTGAGAACACTGTTCAAGAATCAATATGGGGATAAGCTGGTAACTGAGGTCCCTGTTCATGACATGACCAAGTATGAAGTCCAGAGACTCCAGGATCAATCACTCTCTGGTTTCAGGGCACATGAGCTATTCACTAAAGTGGATACTCTTGAAAAGGAGGTGGCTACTCTCACTAAGTCCAATGCTCATCTTACAGACAAGGTTGCACTTCTCAATGATCAGTTGAACACTCAAGCAACCACCACAGCTGATGTTCTTCTGCGTCAACAATCTATGTTGGCTGCTATGATGAAGCATATGGGTCTTCCTCTCCCTGAAGAATCTTCCACCCCAAAGGTCACTTCTAAAGCCTCTGTGCCTGATAACAAGCCTAAGGGGGAGAAGAGGACAAGGAATTCAAATACTAAGGGGGAGAAACCCAAGGAAAAAGGGATAAAGTTAAGAGATGGTGATCACCAAAGGGCAAATAAATCTCCAACTCATGTGCCGGGCAAAGGAAAAACAAAGGTTGATGAGCCTCCTACCTCACTGCCAGTTGTTACTCTACCAACTGTGCATGTCATTACTCCTGGTGGCCAGAAGCAATCTATCACAACCACAGTGGTTGCAGGGAGTATACCATCTGACAAACCTCCATCCTCCATATCTGAAAGTGCCAAGCCTATAGAAGTCAAAGTAATTACTGAGGCCAAGCTACAAGAAGTTGCTAACTCAAATGTTTATATGATAAAGCCTTCTTGGAGTTTCTGAAAGCCACAAGGGAACAGGCTGGTGACACTCAGTTCTATCTGAGGGAGTTGAAGGAGCAGATTGACTACATCACTGTCATCCCCAAGAAAGTCAATAATCTATGGTTCAAGGAGATAGTGATGATATCTAAATCAAAAATATGGCATCTAACATACAAGACTCTACAAGCCCTAAAACACTCAGAGATAGATGCCATACTTGAGCTTATTGAGAAGAGAAATGAGAACAACAAAAGTCTGTTTGATGATTTGAGGAATGGCCAACCTTCAAGGCTGCCAGAAGTGATCAAGAAGCCATGGACAATCATCTATCAGTCTGGCACCAAAATTGAAGACATCAAGCAATTGGTCATTCCACATGATCTCACTTCTCGAAATCACAGACTGGTCATTGCTATCATTGATCAACTACAGAAGAAGGTTGGAACCAGAAATGCTGAAGAAATTGAAGCACTGCACATTCTCAGATCTTTTATAGCAACTGGTGAAACTCCAGACTCAACCTAGGAGAAATAAGGATGATGACTCTAAAGACAAAAGTGATGGGAGGAGGAGACATCACAGGAGAGATAAGGGTGATGAAGATGAAAAGAAGAAGAAGGATGACAAGAATAAGAAAGATGGTGATGACCAAGGAAAAGTCTATGAGAGGAAAATTGGAAAACAGCAAGCCTTAGGCATTGCTAGCAGTAACCTCACCACAACACAAGGCTCTGAGTCTAGGGTGAATACTGTTAGTAATGACCTACCAAAATCTGATTCGATGGCTTCTGCAACTGTTTTGCCACCTCAAGAAGAGGAGAAGATTCAAGTCAAGAAACCATGTGTATGTTTCAGAAAGCAAACTGCTAATGAAATACTACTATGGTCTACCAACAAGGGTCATAAGTTTCTGCCTAGCAATCATTCAAGGAGGAGTAAATTTAAGCATGCTGCAAAAAGGGTGAAGATATCGAAGTCAAAGGCACTGACAATAATTCCAGGATTGAACCTACCACCTCTGGATGAAATCTATGATGAAGACCAACTGCAGTTCATATGGGCTCAAAGAATCTATCATGTTGCCATTGTTGATGACTTTCTTGAAATAAAATATACTGATGGAAGACAGAAGAAATTCAGACAAGGAACATGTCAGCACTAGGTCAAGCTATATGACATAGAAAGAATAATTACAATGTTGGATTCTGAAGACAGAGTGGAAAGGGTATGGAAGCTGGAGTTAATTGACTTTGTCAAAATGAAGAGAGGTCACTAGGCAGAAATGAGAAAGAACAGTGAGGAGCTACTAAAGAAAAGGGAGGATGAGTTTGCTGCAATGGAAACTAAGGCTGATGAATTGAGAGCTATGGGCCTGTGTAGAGTCAAGTTTAATCCTTACATCATTGAGTACAAGAAATATGGTAGAAATGTACAGATTAGAATGGACTACATCAGTTCCTATTCTGAGAAATAGCTGAATGAAGTACTTAAGGATTTATCAGGCTCCCCTCTAATTGAAGAACTCACTGCAATGGAAGACATTATTCTTGCCATGGAGGAAAATGCAAAGAAGAAAGCCAAAGAAGTTGAGGAGAAAATGAAAAATGAGAATCTAGAAGCCAAAGCTCAAGAGATGAATCCAAAAGGATATGGCTAGTAGTTTCTCATAACTTGTAAGAACACTTCTATGTACTTTCCTCAATCAATCTACATACATGTACTGTTAAAGTTTTATCTTTATGTATGTTAGGCTTGTTATCAGACATGAAATTGTGACTAAGGGTCTCACTCACAATTTGGGGGAGATTGTTAGTTACAGAGGCATGCCTGTATATATCTAATAACAAGCCTAATTGTTTGTAATGGCTTTGCATTACTTACATGACCTCTTAACTGAGGGAACCTCTAGTTGTAGAGTTTCTGTTTGTATTGTACTTGTAGTAGGCATCAAATCCTAGTTGTGTAACTGTACTTATAGAGTATAGAATAATGCTTGAAAGAAGTTCCAAGGTTCATGCCTCAAGCAAGAAGATAAAGACTGTCAAATAATCACAGTTGGGATTTGAAGAAATGAAGAATTTGCCTAAGTACCAATTCGAGAAGTATATTTGTCTATTCGATAAGTCCAGCATTCGAGAAGTCAGGGATTCGATATCTCAAGACACTATTCGATATCTCTGAATACACTGTTCGATATCTCATTCGATACCTCAGAGATTCGATATGTCTATGTACTCTATTCGAGAACTCAGGAAGTCAACAAGTCAAAGTAGTATTCGAGTTCTCAAGGAGTCAACAAGTCAAAGTTCCATTCGATATCTCAAGGACTCAGAAAGCTATTCGATATCTCAAGGATTCGACAAGTCAAGTGTTCTATTCGACAACTCAAGGAATCCTGAAAAAAAAGAGCTATTCGAGAAGTAATTCGATATGTCAATATAACAGTGTTCGAGAACTCAGAGTTATCGATCAAGTCAATTCTAGTTCTCGAATCAACTACTTAGTCACTTCTCGAATACATTCTTGGAGACAAAGTACTGAAGAAATTGTACAAGTCAGAAACCTGCAACAAGCCAATGCACTTTATGGACCATAATCTGTAACGTGCTCTGGAAAGCCTACAAGGAAGCTTGGAGAGATATAGAAGAGACAAGGGGCTAAAGAAGTGGATCTGAACAGGCTTTGCAAAGTCAAATCTGTAACCGTTTGGACACTTACTCAAAAAGGATAGACAGACTAGAAAGTAATTTGTTCAACTACCTTATTTGTAGTAAGTAGAGTGTATCCATGTTCTATAAGGATACAGCCTCACTTCCTTAGTCATTAACTTTGTAACTTTGTGAGTCAAGTTTTTCATACACTACAAGCTGTATCTCTCTGAGAAAAACGAAGCTGAGAATACTATCATTTGTATTCACAGATTGTAGCAACCTTTATCTAATAATACATTAGATTACAGTGATATTGTGTCTTGTGTTATTCTTTATCCGCACCTTCACTCTTGCACACACAAACACTCATTGGCTACATAGACTCGATCAAAGGAAAGTTCAAGAATCCATTCACCCCCCCTCTGTATTCTTTTACTGTATTCAATACTCAACAAATATATTTAAAATAACTAAAATTTTAACATTTTTAAAAATTTTATCCATTATAAATTGGATTTTTTATCCGGATTTTTATGATTTATGTAGTAATATTTCGAAATTATTAAAAATATTTTTTTTAAAATTTTATTTGTAAGAAATTGTTATGGGCCCGAGCAATGGATCTTGTCATAGGTCTATTTGCTGGAAAAAAACTCCCTAATAATGTTCTTGCTTTTCTTGGAAGAACCTATTTTATTGCAAAAATTTTGTTGAAGAGACTTCTAACACTTCCTAACTTTGTTTACTAGAATAATTGAATCCATGATTTATTTTTATTAACTTAGCCCTGTTAGGTCGAATACACAATATATATATTCAAGTACTGTATGAGTAAATAACAAGAACACACGTTTTAGTACTTAAAACTGTTTGGAATTAATAATTCCTCTCTCAGTGATGTAAAATATCACAGAGAGCTGCTTAGGTTACAATGAATGATATTCGTTCACGATCGATACCCTTCTAGGGTTAACCTAACTGTATTTATAAGATATACAGCTACGTACAATCTTTAATTGATTCTCCTATAATTAAGCTATACAATTGATATCAATTACGATTGCTACACGTCTTCTAAGTCAACTCAATCTCTTTGACAGCTATCCAATCTTCAAAGATATTGCTTCCATATTAATCTTGAATTAATCTTCAAACTCTGTTAACTTGTAGATGCTTCCAGTAGACAGACTTTAGCAAACTCTGTTGCTCTCCTAGCCAGCAGTGTTTGCGCTTCCTTGTGTTCAGCTAGCAGTGTTTACACTTCCTTCTGTCAGCGTTTGCGCTTCCAGCTATCAGCGTATAATCAAACTCTGCTACGACTACTTTCAATAACAAGTTAAACTCTTTTTACCTGTAACAGTTAAACACTGACATTAAATCACATCAATTATATCTAACAATCTCCCCCAACTTGTTCATTAGAAAAATGTACAAGTTCACAGTAATTGATGATGTCAAAACAATCAAATAAAAATACAGTGTTTAACATATAATCAGAGTTTAATCTTGACTTAACAAAATCTACAGAAAATTCAAATTACTTACAAATTCTGTCTACCTAACTTCCTCAAGATCTGGAGTTGTTCTGAGATAGTCGATCAACAATCTTCTCTCAGCATTTTCAAGTTCAATCTGCATAGCTTCCTTGATCTCTCTTAATTCTGGATCATTCTCATCAGTTTAAAAGATAGCAGCTCTTAGATCATAGATTTTATTTCTCCTCATCTGATTACCCAGTCTAATGAATTTGACTTCCTCTGATTGAGAATTAAAATCAAGAACTGTAATCCCCAGATCAGTCTTTAATTTAGCAGTTCCTTTCTTCATCTCTACAAGATTTCCATTCCAATCTCTGTATTTAGGAACATACTTTTCAGTAGTCTTCGATCTTGTAATGACTTTGGCTCTCTGCATATATTCCCTTATAGAATTAGCAATAAGCTGTGTTTGTCGATTTCTGACTCTGAATATATGCAGAACATACTGAAGTTCTTCAAATAACTTTAGCTTGATTGCTTCTTCATTCACTCTATACACTGTTCCATCTGTCATAAAGTATAACAGAAACTGAATATCTAAGCTCCTTTGATGAACTAGTTGAACTGATTCCAACTTGTCTAGATTTTCTTGAGTAATACCAGAACCAAGAGAGACAAGTGCAGAGGGATCTCTTGGACTGTTACTAACTCTCAAATCTCTTCTTGAACCTAAGCCAGAAGTATTCCTGCCTGGTGGCTTTCCTGAACAAGCAACATTATGTTGATACCCACCAGTCACTCCTGTTTCTGCTTGAACTGGAATCTTTGGCCTTGAAAACCCAGGTAAAGGTTTGCTTTGAATCTGTACAACTTGTGCGGCAACAGAGGTTGTAACTATCATTTTGCCTTTGCTCTCTTCACCCATTACCCCTTTTAGCTTCAACTTGGCATCAAGAGAAGACTTTCTTACCAACTTTCCTTCTTCTTCTTCTTCTTCTTCTTGAATATCAGATAATTTCTCTTTGATTTCAATCCCTTTCATTGCAGGCTTTGAAGCTCTGACAGTCTTCTTTCCTTTCTTGGACTTTAGTGCTTTTAAATGTTCTTTTTGCAACAGCTTTTCTTCAGCTTGTATGTCCTCAAGTGTAGCCTCAGCATTTTCCTCACGAAAGATCTTAGCAGCCAACTCTTCATCTGTTTGTGGATTGTCAGTGAATGACAAATCCTTTTGCTTTGAAGTAGAAGTACTCTGAAGATTTGTATCTGCCACCACATTTTGCTTTGACCTTGTAGACCTTCCATGTCCATGTCTTGGATTTGCACTTCTTAATCCCTTATCAGCATTTGCACCTTCTTCATCCAGATGATCCTTCTTTAACAGAGTTTGAGTTTGCTTACACTTAGTTTTAGCAAGTCTCTCCCCCTTTTTGACATCATCACCATCTGGAATCAGAATTGAGGTGATTAACTCAAGAGAGTTTGCAATAGAATCAACCTTCTCAGTCAGCAAAAGCTGATTTTGTTCAACTTTGCTCAATCTGTCATTAAGATTCTCTTGAGCTTTGGAGAATTGTTGAAAAAGCTTAGAATTAGCTCGTTGAGATTTCTCCTCATGAGTAGCAACCTCTGTTCGAAGATCAACAATGGCCTTCTGATTATCATCAAATCTGTGATTCAAGGACTTGATCTGAATCACTGTTCCTTGCAGACAAGTGAAAATATCAGGATTTGAAATCTTTGAAGAATTTGCCTTGAGAAAGGTAGCTGCTCTTCCAGGAGGAAAAATACAATCTGACTTGTACCAATCTGCAGTTTGCTTTGTTAAGTAATTATCATCAATTTCATTACTAGAAGGTCCAGCAAAGTCTGGTTTTTCTCCTGTTTTCTGACCATCAGTTTGAAATTGTTCTTTATGAGCTTCTATACTTCTTTCTTCAAAAGAATCACTGACTGAAACATCAGTAGGTGCAACTGAAGCAATGTCCTCATCTTGAGCAGCAACTGGTTCTTGAACAACCTGTTTTCCTTTATCATCTTGAATATGCTCTGAAGAAATAACTTTCTCTGGTTGATCAATCTCCTCACCATGATCAGAAACATGATGTGCATCAGAGTTTAATTCTGTGTGTGATGCAACCTCAGTGTCTTCCAAGACAACAGTAGGCCCATCTGCAACACCAGTATCAACAGAGTGTGTAACCTCCATGGGTATTGGAGTAGATGCTTCATTATCAAAAGAAAATGGAGTTTCATCAAACTCTTCCATTGTAGGCAATGCATCTCTAACATCTTCATTAGTTTGAACCTTAGACAGTTCTGGTTCAGCAATCTTGAAACCTGATTCTTCTATAGTAGGTTCTATGATAACCTCTGTCTCACCAGTAGGAATATCCTGAGAAATTTTCTCTTGAGCCTCAACAACTTGCTCATCATCAGAATCTGTAAGAATCAGCCTCCTCCTCTTTGCTTGAGGCACTGCAATCATTTCTTCTTCTTCACTAGAACTTTCCTCAACTGGTGGTGATGAAGGCCTATTTGCCCTTTTAATGATTCTTCTGGAATAAACAGCTCTAGGAGATGTCTGTTTAGCCTTGGAATGTTTTGTGTTGAGGGCAGTATGCTTCTTCCTTTTTGGTTTAGATGTTGGTTGAGGTTGAGTAGTAGTGACCGGGTTTGTTGGCTCAGGGTTTATTGGTTCAGGTTGTGTGTGTGTTGATGTAGTAGGTACAGTGTTTGTTGGTGTTGGCTCAGGTGATGGTACAGGATGAGAGTGTATGGTTTCAGTGTGGTCAGTGGCTAAAGGTTCAGGCATATTTTGTGTTTCTGGTTGTTGTGTTTGGTGTGGTTCATGTTGTGGTGATTGGGAATCTTGTGGTTGGTTGAGAAAGTTCTGCAAGGCAAGTGGCAAAACAAAAGCAGGTAAATCTTTACCAACATCTTTATTAGTCATATCAGAGAATATTCTCTTATTGACTCTAAAAGGTTGAATCACATCAGCTGCATCAACTTCTAACCCAGGTACACAGGCATTGAACAAAAGTTGACAAAATCTAGCAAAATAAACTGTAGTAGACTCTGACAACTTATCACCTAAGTTCATTAGCACATATCTACCAAAATCAAAATTACTACCATAGAGTAGAGAATACCCAATTTGCAGACTATCCATTGGAATGGCATCCCAGTTGGTGACTTTCTTCTGGAATGTCCTGGTGATACAGTCGAAGAAAAAATTCCATTCCTTTCTAAGATTCGGCCTTCTCACACTGCCCAGCTTTGCAAGAGATTCCATGTACCCAATCTCTGTTAACATTTCTCTCAGATTCTGTTCAGAAACAATAGCATACGATGTGTGTGTATCGAAGTCCAAGGTCTCTCGAACAGTTTGTGGAGTTATCACAAACTCTTGTTCATCATGAGTGAAGATGATAGACGGAGTCCCATTCTCTCCTCCATCTATATACCTTGAGTTTTGCCAGAAAGTGACAATCTGAGATGCAGATAGAGTAGCAAGTTCAATCAACGCTTGCCCAATCTCAGAGTCACGAAGAAAATTTTGCATAAGCAGCATTTACAAGGCTGGTCAATGAACTAGGAATGGTCTCTGGTTTTGACTAAACATGTTGGTTAGACTCAAAATTTTCTTATAAAATGTGTTGCTCATATTTCTGTGAATTGTTAAGTGCTATGTGAACCTTGTTGTTTAAACTCTGTTATGCAGACTCTGTTCACATGTTTCTGTTCTCTCACTGTTAAACTCTGTCAGCATGTTTGTCTGTCATACACTGTTAATATGTTTGATAAACTCTGTGAATTCTGAATTGATTTTTGTCTGAATGAAAACACCAATAAAGAAATTTGTATGAAGCATGATTCTCAGTGAATAAATCAAGATTCTTTCTGAGTCACTGTGATCTAATCAGAAATTGTGCAGTAAGTTAACACAGCATTATACTGTTTCATATTTAGAACATCTCTTAGTTTATTTGATCCTAAACTCTGAGTCTATGAATACTGTGTGCATTGCCTCTCATGCATAACTTCTGATATTGATGAACTCTAAACTCTGATTAGTAACACTCTGTTTCCAAGACATACATAGTTCTTGATGATTCCTTGTTTGTACTTGTGAAAATTTTAAAACTTAAAATGTGTCATTGTTTAGTTTGGTGAGGAACAATTCATGTCAGCACCCTGTGAGATTTTGAGCCAAATAAGTGATTGATACATTTTATATCAATCAGATTTTATTGATGTGTGATGTTCATCAGTGAGTATGTTGCTCTAGAACTTGTATTAAACCATTTTGAGACTACATGATAAGTGTGTGCATGAAAATGATAAAGGCACTAGGATTTACCATCTTTCTTCAAACACTGTTCATAAATACCACCCTTAGTAAACCCCTTTGAGCCTAATTAACTGCTCATTTTTCTTAAACTCTGACGTATTAAGAGCAGTTATATTCTTTTGCAAGCAGGTGAGTGTTTCTCAAGAAAAGAAAAGTTTACTCAGTATATAAAAAAAAAGAAAAAGAAAAAAAAGGGGGGGTATATATACTGATCATCCTGTACAAATATGTACTAACAGTGTGACTGAACACTTTGGTCTGTTAAATTGTTCAGTCCGAAATTCATTCATTTTAAAAAAAACATCTCTACTCACCTGTTTGAACTTACTACATTACAACCCTGAATAAAGTCCTTTTGATTTGTGCATATATGTAATCAAGTAGTGTAGATTTGGTGGAAATTCAAGCCTATGGAAGTATCTGCTTTTACTGATTGAATTTGAGAGAAAACACTTCACCTAAACACTTGTGTGCTTTGAGAGTTTGTGAGGAAATCCTGGACATGTAACTCACTGAATGATGCTTTGATGTCTATCTCCTGATCTTTTTGTCTATAATGACTGTGTGCTTACTTGGATAATCATGAACATCAATGGGAATAGGGTTATTCAGATTTCTGTATTTAAGGAACTACAGAGTTTAGCATTCATCACATACTCCGTATCAAAAAAATACGAAAAATCCGATATCCGACCGAAAAATTCGTACCGAATCCGAAAAAAACGGATAATATCCGTATTCGAAAGAAAACGGATATTATTCGTATCCGAATTCGTATCTGAAAATAACGGATACGGATATAGGTACATCCGTATTCGAAATATCCGGTATCCGAAAAAAAAAAAAATACATATACATATATATATATATATAATTATTAATTATAAATTATATATTCCAATAAGTAAATATTATAAATATATATAATATAATGATATTTCCAAAGTTTCAGAAAATAAAAAATTAATTTGATTGGAGATCTTAGTAGATCACTACTATTTTCAATATGACTCGTAACTAATGCTTTGTCACGGATTATTGTTTTTATTTTTTAAAAAATATTTTTGAACGATCCAACCGTACGGATGTCAATATATATCTAATTTAATGATATTCCCAAAGTTTCGGAAAATAAAAAATTAATTTGATTTGGAGATCTTAGTAGATCACTACTATTTTCAATATGACTCGTAACTAGTGCTTTGTCACGGATTATTGTTTCTATTTTTTAAAAAATATTTTTGAACGATCCAACCGTACGGATTTAAATATATATCTAATTTAATGATATTCCCACAATTTCAGAAAATAAAAAATTAATTTGATTGGAGATCTGAGTAGATCACTACTATTTTCAATATGACTCGTAACTAGTGTTTTGTCACGGATTATTGTTTCTATTTTTTAAAAAATATTTTTGGACGATCCAACCATGCGGATTTCAATATATATCTAATTTAATGATATTCCCAAAGTTTCATAAAATAAAAAATTAATTTGATTGGAGATCTTAGTAGATCACTACTATTTTCAATATGACTCGTAACTAGTGCTTTGTCACGGATTATTGTTTCTATTTTTTTAAAAATATTTTTGAAGGATCCAACCGTACGGATTTCAATATATATATCTAATTTAATGATATTCCCAAAGTTTCAGAAAATAAAAAATTAATTTGATTGGAGATCTTAGTAGATCAATACTATTTTCAATATGATGTTAGTAGTATTTTTATGTGTTCGTTCGCAGGGAAGGACTGAATGTAATATCAAATTCAAGTTTCTTATCTCTCACAATTTAGAAGTGTAGAAGAATGTTGTGTTTGTTTATAAACTAAATTAAACTAAACTAAATTAAACTAATTATCAATCGAGAATAAAATATATGAGGAAAACAATCCAAGAACTGGGGTTCTTCACTTGGTTTCAATGCACATTCAATATCTACGTGATGTCTACGTTCTTACTCTGCTGAAAACAATTCTTCTAAGGTTATAATGTTCTCTTCCAAGATACAATATAATGTCTACAACTATACCCTAATTGTCACTTCCGTGATACAATCAAAGACAATCATAAACTATTAAGCTCCAAGAATTATAAGTCTCACAACTCTCCTATTAATCTTCCAATCAAATATTCGAGTTATGTCTGTTAAATCATGTACTAAAATTGCAATTCCTCTTCCAAGTTATTACAATCCCTAGAAATCAATCAAAAGTTAGCTACTCTTCTAATTGTGTTAAGCCCTCAATAACAGATCAGCAAAGCAAGAAAATCACAGATAATTAAACACACATGAATACCAAGGAATACTACCCAATCCTCAGATTAAAGATTTAGTTACACATAATTAAAGAAGAAAACAAAATAATAATGATAATGAATGAAAACATAATATTGAAGAAAGAATTGAAGATCGAAAGTACCTTGATACGATTAAACGCTATCAATTGTTCTAGCTATCAATTGTTATGATTTACAATGGTAGGATGTGTTTAAATAGGCTCTCCAAATCTTGCCTAGAAAGAAATTGCCTTCTATTACAATTAGGATTTAAAGAAGGTACCCAAAACTGCCCAGAATACAATTAGAATTAGAAAAAGGGCAAAACAGTAAATTCTAAGCCTTCTTTAATAAGAACACGTGCGCGACTTTAATCAGTACGTTTCTTGCACTTGTTTCCTATCCCAGGTTGTAGAAAATCTCTCAAGCTTCGCGTGGGCAGTAAGATCGCTGAAAACGGACTTCTAGAACTCCAGATATGGCCAAAACAGTATAAGCTGCGCAGCCTTCCAGGAAAATCCGAATTTTAATCAATTAAATCTCCGAAAACGACAAAAGCTTAGATATTCTTGGAAACCTGCACAACTACACAAAACACATCAAAACTACACAAACTTGAGTCCAAAACAATCAATTTAAGCCGATATAGAATGTTCCAAGTGGATATAAAATCCACTTATCAAACACCCCCAAAATTAAACCGATGCTTGTCCTCAAGCATAAACAATTACAACTACCTAATTAGTACCACTTCCGTAGGTGATCACGGTTGCATTTGGCATATGCAACAAGCCCTTTAAACCCCTAGGCAGCCCTAGTGGACGAGTAAGGTCTCGTGAGGGCCTATAGCGAATGTACCCACAAAATCCATTTAACCTAATGCAATGCAATGCATGAATGCAACTACTATGAGAATGCAAGATCCCCTTCAAACTCACCAAAACCAACTAACAAGCAAATATCTCAATGAATGTAACAAATCCAAGCAGAGCTCGACTAAGTTCCCGTATATTAACAAATACATGAACAGAAACGTGCGTGTGTGCAATGCTCATCAGAAATACTCCCAAAACTAGGTCAAAAATCATATATGCTTTCCGTCAAGACAATCACAGGTTTATAATCAGAATAGACTGTAGACACTTGATAACCTAGGAACACCTCCACCCTTATCCAAGGTAGACAGAAACTCATGCTTTATTACTAAACTACGACACTATATACAATACGCATGCTTATTTAACCGTGCAATGAATGAGACCCCAAAAGGCTTATACAATAATACCCATGTAGCGAGTGTTAGGTCAGTAATCCCAAACCACAAGGGCTTTAGGTTACTAGGACTAAGTCCCCTCAGACTTAATTACTCGAGTATTAAAGAGCTCACTCTGGTTAATTTTGCATATAAACAAATAACTTATTGACTTTTTTTTTTCTCTCTTTTTTTTTTCTTTTTTTTCTTCTTTTTTTTTCCTACAATCTGGAATGAGCCTTTCTCATTTCCAACCCTAGACTACTCATATAAATATGAGCCGGCTACTAGCCATTTGACGCCTAGCCATTATTAACAATTATGAACAACTAGCATGAAAATTACTGGTTTCCCCCAAACTTAGACTTTAATGTTCCTACGCTATAAAGGGAATAACGAAAATTCTAAATATAAACAAGTGATTAAATCTCAAAACATCCCACAGGCATGACCCTAACCTAGCCCAAAAGCACCCCAATGAGACTGTGTAATAAATTTTGTTCCCGTAACATGCAAGTCAATTTCATAGAAACTATAAATCAGCCCTCTACTCATCATCATCACACCCAAATCAACATCCACCTATCAATCAGAATCAGCTCGTCCTAAAGGATCATGAAAATATGCATGCCATGAAAATGCAACTAAATGAAAACAACTCACATGGTATACGAAAATAAAAACAGAATGTCCTATATGAGACAAACGTAGATAATACGAACATAACAATAATGCATGAACTATCACTACTATGCAAACATGATATCCTATATGAACACAAAATACAACAATATATACAACATACAACTACTAATCCCCCAAATTACCCCCAAACTTAAAATATTCAATGCCCTCATTGAATGGAAGTAAATACAAGGGGTAGCAGAACATACCTACTCATCCTCACTAGCAGCACCCTCGTCATCCTCGTCAGATGAATCAGGTGGAGGATACGGAGTCCGAGCTCCAAATATAGGCCACTGAACCGGAGTACTAGGTGACTGAAACTTCGCCTCCAAAGCTACACCCATATCCTCAGAATACTGTCGACTGCTCACATGCATAGCATCCAATCGCCTAGTCATTCGGCGAAAATAAGACTCAAGAGCGGACATATCCACCATACTCTGCGAAGAACCTGCCCTCGCCACTACCGGTGCCCTTGGAACATGTGTCGGAGCGCCCGCTCCCTGACCACTAGCATCATTCACAACAAAGCCTAGACCCCTCGGATGAGGAGTGCCGCCCGGCCACTCCTTCAACCTCAACCGGTCAATAGTAGCATCCGTAACAGAAGCCGTAGGTTTATGCACCGGCTCTCCTTCATACCAATTGACTTTCGATGCATCACATAAGTACCATATGATAGAAGCATAAGGAATACTAGCCGACGAATTGCTTCCCAAAAACCGAAGAATATTCTGATTAATAAGGTACCCAAGGTCAACATACTCACCTTTGATAATACCCCAAAGCAAGATAGCTCTATCCACAGTAACATCAGAAACATGGTTTGACGGAATTATATTAGAACTAATGAAAAAGAACCATGCCTTTGCAAAACCAGACAATGATGAAGCCGGAAAGGTACACTTTATGTCCGTACCTAACCTACATTTCCACTCCGTTCCTGGAACACATAACTCCTCAATGAGTGCATCAAGATCAACATCATCCTTTGTCTTCTGTCCCCAGTCCGTAGCACCTCTAGGTTTAGGTGGTAGCCTAGTCAAATTACGAATAGCACGAGGCGAATAATCCACCTTTTGACCCCTCACAATTACGGAGTTATTCCTTGCCACAGAAGCATTAGCATAAAACTCCCGTACCACATCCAATGCTGCCTCATTAGCAAATTGGCAAAATAATGTCCAACCCCGCTCACTAATCATATCCACAATCTCCGGATATTTACCACCGGGCACAAACCTCCGTTCCTGAATAACCGTCTTTGAAACTAACCTACTATAATCCGCTTTAGCATCCTCATTCACAAATCTTTCCACCCCATTACCCACAACATCATTCTCATCCAAAGATGGTGGAGCACTACTACCACTACCCATTAACCGTTGCCTTTTAGGAGCCATAATCAACAAAAATCAAGCAAGGCACAATAATCTCCAAACAATTCACCAAATAAAGAACCCCCAAATTACACACCAAGAACCCTAATTTGCAAAATTCACAAATTCAAATAAAATATAAGATAGAATGTTACCCAATTGAATCCAAGAGGTGAACTTGCAATATGAATCCCCACAATTTCGAATTTAAATCCCCCTTGCACTTTGAATGAATGAAAGTTGAGAATTTTTGGAGTTTATATAGATGGGTTTTGTGTATGTATAGGTTTATGTATATGTAGGAGATGTTAAAAAAAATTGAGATGAATTTAGATATAGAATAGGATTTGGGTGTGTTTAGGATTTGAATTTAAGTTAGGATAGGAATTGGAGATGATAGGTTGAAGATTTGGGTATATAATAGAAATAGGATATGAGAATGAATAAAAGAAGTGAAGAAAATTTGGGTTTAAGGGTAAAAAAATCGCACAGTCCAGGGAGGAACAGCGCCTGATGCGCGGCTACAGCGCCTGATGCGCAGATACGGGCTGCGTTACACACGCTCCTGCGCCGTTCGACGCCTGATGCGCGGAGCTCTCCTGCGTTACACACGCGCAGGTGCTTGATCTGGCGCTTGATGCGCGACTTGATTCTGCTAATCCGGGCGCTCCTGCGCCGTTCGGCGCCTGATGCGCTGGAACGTTCTGGAATTCTATTTTTTTTTTTTTTTTTTTACAACACTCCTACAATATATATATATATTTTTTTATTTTTTATTTTTACTCTAATACATGGGTTGCCTCCCACGAAGCGCATTTGTTTAACGTCGTTAGCCCGACATCGATTCTCAATTGACGATAGGTTCTTGGAGGTGAAGAATGCTCATTCCTCGCTCCACTGTTTCTCCAAGCAGGTATGGCTTAAGTCTCTGCCCGTTCACCTTGAATACATCTGAACCTTCTCTAGTAATCTCACAAACCCCATTAGGATAGACCTTCACAATCTCAAAAGGTCCGGACCATCGTGATCTAAGCTTTCCAGGAAATAAACGGAGTCTTGAATTAAACAATAGAACATGTTGCCCAACCTCAAATTCCTTCTTCTGAATGTGCTTGTCATGCCACAATTTGGTCTTCTTCTTGTATATACTAGCATTTTCATAAGATTGAAGCCTAATCTCCTCAAGCTCTCCAAGTTGAAGTAAACGCTTCTCTCCCACAGATTTAAGATTAAAATTCAACTCTCTTGTCGCCCAAAATGCCTTATGCTGAAGTTCCACTGGCAAATGACATGGCTTCCCAAAGATCAACCTATATGGAGACATTCCAATAGGTGTTTTAAACGCCGTCCTATATGCCCAAAGTGCATCATCAAGCTTTGTTGACCAATCCTTTCTCGACGCTGCCACTGTCTTCTCCAAAATTGACTTCAGCTCACGATTCGAAATCTCAACCTGTCCACTTGTTTGCGGATGATAAGGAGTTGCCACCTTTTGTGTCACACCATACTTTTTCAAGAGATCAGCCACCTGTTTATTGCAAAAGTGTGCACCTCCATCATTGATAATAACCCTTGGCACTCCAAACCTAGTGAACACATGCTTCTTTAGGAACTTCTTCACCACTCTAGCATCGTTAGTAGGAGATGCAATAGCTTCAACCCATTTAGAGAGATAATCAACTCCCACCAAAATATACTGGTTCCCATAAGAAGATGGAAATGGACCCATGAAGTCCATCCCCCACACATCGAATATCTCTACCTCAAGAATAGACTGTAAAGGCATCTCGTTCCTCCTCGAAATATTTCCAACTCGCTGACATCTATCACACTTTGCCACAAAGTCTCTAGCATCCTGATGCATGGTTGGCCAATAGAATCCTGACTGCAAAACCTTCGCCACTGTCTTCATACTACTGTTATGGCCTCCACACTCAAGAGAATGACAATGCCTGAAAATATGAGGAACTTCATCATGAGGCACACATCTACGAAACATTCCATCAGCACACTCCTTGTAAAGTAGCGGTTCCTCCCAATAGTAGTGCTTCACATCATAAAAGAATTTCTTCTTTTGGTTATAAGATAGATCATCCGGCACAACTCCTCCCACAATGTAGTTCACAAAATCTGCATACCATGGTGTAGACAAGGACACACCTAGAAGCTGCTCTTCCATAAATTTATCATTGATAGGTTTTTCACCTCCTACCTCTCCATCTCCTTGATCCAACCTAGATAAGTGATCAGCTACCAAATTCTCGGACCCCTTCTTATCTCGAATCTCAAGATCAAATTCCTGAAGTAAGAGAATCCAACGAACTAGACGAGGCTTGGCATCCTTCTTTGTCATCAAGAAACGAATCGCAGCATGATCTGATTAGACAATCACCTTAGACCCAACAATATAGGATCGGAATTTATCAAGTGCAAACACCACTGCAAGTAGCTCTTTCTCCGTAGTTGAATAGTTGATTTGCGCATCATCAAGAGTCTTGCTTGCATAAGCTATCACATGCATACGCTTATCCTTCTTTTGCCCAAGAACAACACCCACAGCATAGTCACTAGCATCACACATAAGCTCAAAAGGCAAGCTCCAATCAGGAGATGTAACTATGGGTGCAGAAGTAAGTTCCTTCTTCAGCTTGTTAAATGCAACAAGACAACTTTCATCAAAGTCAAAAACACGATCCTTTTCAAGAAGATTACAGAGAGGCCGAGCTAACTTGGAGAAATCCTTGATGAACCGTCGATAAAAACCAGCATGACCAAGAAAGCTTCGAATTCCTTTCACAGATGAAGGTGGTGGCAATTTTTCAATAACTTCAATTTTTGCTCTATCAACCTCAATGCCTTTATTAGAGATTTTATGCCCAAGCACAATGCCTTCCTTCACCATAAAGTGACATTTTTCCCAATTAAGAACAAGATTAGTTTCAGTACATCTCTGCAACACCTTCGACAAACTGGCTAAACAGGATTCAAAGGAAGAGCCATAAATTATGAAGTCATCCATGAAGACCTCCATGTCTTTCCCTATAAAATCTGAGAATATGTGGTTCATGAGCCGTTGAAACGTCGAAGGACCATTACACAAACCAAAAGGAAGCCTCCGATAAGCAAAAGTACAATAAGGACAAGTAAAGGTGGTCTTCTCCTGATCTTCGGGTGCAATAGGAATCTGAAAGTAGCCCGAGAAACCATCCAGAAAGTTATAATACTCATTACCCGCCAACCTTTCGAGCATTTGATCAATGAATGGGAGGGGAAAGTGATCTTTGCGAGTAGCGTTATTCAACTTCCTGTAATCAATGCAAACTCTCCAACCTGTTACTGTCCTCGTGGGAATTAATTCATTCTTCTCATTGTGAACAACAGTCATCCCACCTTTCTTAGGCACAACATGAATAGGACTAACCCACTTACTGTGTGGAACCGAATATATGATACCAGCGTCAAGCAACTTAGTGATTTCTTTCTTCACCACCTCTTGCAAATTCGGATTCAATCTTCTTTGTCCCTCAATCACAGGCTTATGATTATCTTCTAAGGCAATTCTATGCATGCAAAGAGCAGGGCTAATTCCCTTGATATCTTGAATTGTCCAACCAATAGCTGATTTATATTGCCGAAGAACATGTAAAAATTTTTCCAGCTCATCATCACTAAGCAATGCAGAAACTACCACAGGATATGTATCATTAGGACCAAGAAAGGCATACCTCAAATTAGCAGGTAGAGGTTTAAGTTCCACCTGTGGTGCCTCTGAAAGCGTAAAAACCATCTCAACTTCTGTGTCTCGAACAACAAGTGCTTCTTCTTCTACTACATCATCTAATACCCGTTCTGCTCCCATGAAGTGTTCATTTTCTAGCTGCACAATTTCATCAACTCTGTCAACAGTAAAACAAGTTGCTCCAAAAGGAGGCATCTTCATTGCTTTGTTTAGATCAAATTCCACTTTGTCCTCGCTAACATTCAAAGTCAATTTTCCAGCTTTAACATCGATTGTAGTGCCAGCAGTAGCCAAGAATGGCCTTCCCAAGATAATGGGTATCTCGACATCTTCATCCATCTCTAACACCACAAAATCACAAGGTATGACAAATTTATCAACTTTGACAACCACATCTTCAATGACCCCCAACGGATATTTAACAGAACGATCCGCCAACTGAAGTGAAATCCGTGTCTTTTTAAGCTCTCCAAGACCAAGTCGTTTGCAGATTGAATATGGCATCAAACTCACACTAGCCCCTAAATCACACAAGGCTTTCATGTTCTCCATCTTCCCAATAGTGCAAGGCAAAGAAAAGCTTCCCGGATCTTTCAATTTCTGAGGAATGGCCTTTTGGATGACTGCACTGCATTCAGCATTGAGAGTAATGGTTTTTGCATCCTCAAGTTTCCTCTTCTTTGTCAACATCTCCTTAAGAAATTTAGCATAGAGTGGCATTTGATTCAAAGCTTCAGCCAAGGGAATATTGACATGCAACTGCCGGAACATAGTCAAGAACTTCTCGTACTGCTTCTCTAACTGCCTGTTGTGAAGTCTCTGTGGAAATGGAATTGGAGGAACATAAGGTGGTGGAGGAACATATGGCTTTTCTGGTTCTTCTTCCTTCTTCTCTTCATCTACTTTCTCTGACCTTTCTGCATCGATCTCTACTATCTCACTTTCTTTTTCAGCATCCTTCTCTTTAGGCTCAAGAACCTCAACCTCGGGCAACTCTTTCCCACTCCTCAAAGTAATTGCTTTGCATTGCTCTTTACCAGTCTGGTCGGGTTGACTAGGAAGTGATCCTTGCTCACGAACACCCATCTTTGAGGCAATCTGTCCAATCTGTGTTTCTAGCATCTTTTGAGATGATGCCATATGCTCTATTCTTGATTCCATATTAGCCAATGCCCCAGAAGTTCCTTGCATAATCTTATTCAGTGCAACCTCCCAATCAGCTGGTTCTTTCTTCGGAGGAGGTTGATACTGCTGCTGTGCTTGATATGGTGGTCGTGACTGAAAACCAGAAGGTTGATTCTGCCTTGGAAATGCATAAGAAGGATTAGCCGCATGATTATTACTGTAAGAAAGATTGTTGTTTGGCCTTTGATTTGGATTATAATAGGAGTTATTCTGAACCGGCCACGGCTGTCTTCCCTGAATGAAAGATGCTTCTTCTGGAAATTGTTGCACATAAGAGTTCTGATTAGCACCATAATCATTATACCCCTCCATAGGTGAAGAAATAGCATTCACATTTGCTCTTTGTCCTCGCATCTCCTGAGTTAGAGTATCCAATTTCTGAGCCAGCATGTTGATCATCTCAGAGTCTTGTGCTGCTTTAGCTGAGCTCGTCCCACTAGGTGCCCATGAATAGTTATTAGATGCCAATTCCTCAAGGAGTGCTTTAGCCTGTGTAGTTGGTGCCTTCTTGAAATTTCCACCATCAGCTACATCCAAACTCAAACGAATATATGCATTCATGGCCCCATAAAAAGTACTAATGATCTGCCAATCTTCCAAGCCGTGATGTGGACACTTCCTCAATAGTGCCTTGAATCTCTCCCATGCCTGATATAGACCTTCACCCGGTTGTGCTTTGAAACTCATAATCATAGTCCTCAATTGTTGCGTCTTGTCAGAAGGATAATATTTGGACAAGAATGCAGTAGAAAGACTGTCCCATGTAGCAACCGCAGTGTTTGGAAGTTGTTGAAACCATTCCAAAGCTCTTCCCTTAATAGAGTAGGGAAACATATGGAGACGAATCTGATCACTCATGACACCATTGATTCTGAATGAGCCACACATCTGCACGAAACGCTCTAGATGTCTGTGTGGATCCTCTAGTTCAATGTCTCCTTCAAAAGCTTGATTGCTGATCATCTGAATTAAGCTTGGATTAATGTTGAATTGGGTTGCACCAATCTCTGGAGTTTTGTACATGCAATTGGCAGGATTAGGTGTCTCATGGTCCCAAATAGAAGTCTGATCAACATTAACATTTGCATTAACATTTGCATTAACATTTGCGTTAACATTCTCAGCGTCCGTCATCTTAGCTTTCTCTTTTCTTATCTTTCTCAAGGTACGCTCGATTTCAGGGTCAAATTCCAACTTTCTAGCGCAAGATGCACGTCGCATACACCTGAAAATCACCAACAAAACAACTTGTGGAACCAATTAAAATCTAAACAATAAGAAACAATTAACCTAAACTCAACTACACTGCCTTCCCCGGCAGCGGCGCCAATTTGTTAGTAGTATTTTTATGTGTTCGTTCGCAGGGAAGGACTGAATGTAATATCAAATTCAAGTTTCTTATCTCTCACAATTTAGAAGTGTAGAAGAATGTTGTGTTTGTTTATAAACTAAATTAAACTAAACTAAATTAAACTAATTATCAATCGAGAATAAAATATATGAGGAAAACAATCCAAGAACTGGGGTTCTTCACTTGGTTTCAATGCACATTCAATATCTACGTGATGTCTACGTTCTTACTCTGCTGAAAACAATTCTTCTAAGGTTATAATGTTCTCTTCCAAGATACAATATAATGTCTACAACTATACCCTAATTGTCACTTCCGTGATACAATCAAAGACAATCATAAACTATTAAGCTCCAAGAATTATAAGTCTCACAACTCTCCTATTAATCTTCCAATCAAATATTCGAGTTATGTCTGTTAAATCATGTACTAAAATTGCAATTCCTCTTCCAAGTTATTACAATCCCTAGAAATCAATCAAAAGTTAGCTACTCTTCTAATTGTGTTAAGCCCTCAATAACAGATCAGCAAAGCAAGAAAATCACAGATAATTAAACACACATGAATACCAGGGAATACTACCCAATCCTCAGATTAAAGATTTAGTTACACATAATTAAAGAAGAAAACAAAATAATAATGATAATGAATGAAAACATAATGTTGGTCCAGGAAAGTATTGCAGAAGGGGGGTTGAATGCAATACTAATAAATTTCAAAAACTATTTCAACAACTTAAATAGAATTTGTGATTTACTAGTAGAAGAAATGCAAACACAAGTAAAATCAAATACGAGGATTTCACAAAATAAATGTTTTATTTATTTTGCAAAGTTTTGCTACAACCTTGAGAAAATAATTCTCAAGCTACAAATACTCAAGAGATTACAGTTGTTGAGTTATTTATTGTATAAGTAGAATGCTCTATTTATAGTGTGATAATCTACTGTACTATCACCATCAACATGGGTTGTTGAGTTGCTGTTATATTCCTTTTGCAGCTCATTCCATGATTCATTCCCATGTGATCAACACAAAGTAACTTTAAGATACTTTCCACATTTGAGCCACCCAGATCTAGCCGTATTCAATTTTATCTGCTCTAGACTTTACAGGTTGTTCCATGTGATCTCTCGAGCTTCAGTTATAGACTTTCCAAGCTTGCTGTAAAGGTTGAATATTACAACACGCCTGCTTCTTTTGAACATGTACTCTGTCGCTTAATTTGACTTAGAAAATTCCTAAATCAAGCTGATTCTAAATGACAGTATGTTTGCCACAAAGTTTGCTGTCAATGGATTACGCTTTGGTTGACAGTATGAATTTCCCGCAGATATTACTGTCAAGAATTGTGCTTTGATTGACAGCATGTTTTTCCCGCAGAGATTGCTGTCAGGAATTCCAAACTTACTGTTGCAAACTGTACATCAAAGTTGCTGTCATCAGAATCTTCGCCAATGTTGCTGTCAAGTTGAAACTTGCTGTCGACTTCGTGAAACTTGCTGTCGACCTAGGCAACATGTTGTTTCCTTGTAACCTTACTGTCAGGGTTTGACAGTAACTTTTATTCCTTCTGTCGAACTTATGTATTTCTTGAGGCTTGAACATAATCGAACTTCTTCCAAGAATTACACTTATTACATGACAGTATTTATTTAAATTACAAGAATACATTTCAGGCTATGACAGTATGTTCTACTTAGTAAAAACTAAGTATACCAATAAAACTAGTTAAGTTGTCTATTCCATCACCCATAAATCCCAACAATCTCCCCCAATTTGTTTTTATGGACAATAAGGACAAATTTACAAATATCATGCTGACAACTTAACTAACATAGATCAGAAAGAATAAACTCTTCATTTCTGACCAATGATTAAACTGAATTGTTTTCAAACAATATATCACAAAAGTTCACAAAAAAAAACTTTACTTATCTTGATTTGAACTTTTCACTTTGCTCCTTTTCCCTTAGAGCTCTTCTGAGATTTTCAATTAACTCTTTTTCTTCAGGGGACTGTGCATCATCTTCATTTTCCACAATGTATTTTCTGATCATTGAGGAAGCAGTGTTTAATGCATCTCTGAGTTCCATCCAGTAAACATTTTGCTTTACAATTGATCTGAATTTTAGCACATCTCCCTCCATCTTGAATCTCCTGCCAGGAAGCTGATTTAGAGTTTCCCTTCTTTGTTTGTCCAGGCTAGGATCCTCTCCTCTCCTCTGATCAAGAATCATATCAAGCTCCCAAGAACACAGTGTTTCAAGACTGTTAGTTGATCCAACCACTTGCCAGTATAATTCTTTTAACACACTGGTCTTCAATTTAGAGAAACTATCTACATAAATTTCTTCTTTGCCATACTTGATTCTCAAAGGATTGTCCAGTACGCATGGCTGATAGTTGGATTCTTCACTGTTGATCTTATTGATTTTACTGTAACTTTTCTTCATTTCAGCTTCAATCTCATCTTCTATCTGTTGACGAGATTTTTTTCTTGATGCTAATTCTTCTTTGAACCTTTGCTCTGCTTCATACATCTTCATTTCATGTTCTGAATAAGGTTTCTCCATTTCTTTCCAGTTATACTCAGGAATAGGATTGTCTTCTTCATACTCCAAACCAAGGATTTGATAGACATCATCATCATTGTGAAGTGTCCAATCACCAAACTTCTCAATAAATTCAACATGCCTGGCTTCATAGTACTTGAGAACTTGATCCATGATCTTCTTTGAAACATTATCATAGGTTTGCAGTATCTCAACCATCCTTTCCAGATTGAAGAAATCAATTCTTCTTTTTACTGTTTCAGAAGTTTGAATGAGTTTCTTGGAGATCACCTTTGATTTTGATATCTGAGTGAAGTCAGATTCCACTGTAATCAACTTTTCATTGTTTTGCCATAGAATGTATCTTGCAACTTCTTTTGATTCATCAAATTCTATGGATACAAAGGTGATTGTATCTTTGGCCTTCAGCTGCATCATTTCAAAGCTATTCATTCTTCTTCTCATGAGAGGTTTCTTGAGTCCCAACCCTGTAGCTTTTCCTTCTCCTTTATAGACAGTCTTTCCCTTTGTTGGTCTTTTTGATTTTCTCTTGATTCTTACTGTCTTGGAGGTTTTGACAGTAGGATCGTTGACAGTATCTTTTATAGGGCTTCTGACAGTATCTTTAATGACTGTGACTTCATCCTTACTGACAGCATCTTTGTTGACATCCTTGACAGCATCTTTGTTGACATCCTTGACAGCATCTTTGTTGACAGTATCTTTTTCAAGTTGTATACTGTCAATTTCCATTTCTTCTTGATTTCCTTTCAATGCTTCAAGTACTTCTTCCTCTTTCTTTTCATCAACTTTCTTGCTTGTGCTAGTATTTTCAGAGGTTTCCTTTGATTCTGCTTCTTTGACTTGAGTTTGCTCTTTTGAAGAGTCTCTCAGTTCTGTTCCCTTAGGTCCTCCAGCTTCACCTCCATCTTGATTGTCATCATCATCTTTTTCCAAGGTGTCATCAAAAGTGCAGTTTCCACCTTGAGCATTTCTGCTTGAATTTGCTTTGGCAATGAGCTTTTTAATTTTTGCACTGTACTCCATGTCTCTCTTTGCCAATATCTTGTGAATATCTTTAACTGCCTGAATCCTTTCCTTGGTGATGGGTGCTTTCAGCAATAACTTAAGTACATCCATGATGACTTTGCTTTTTAGAGATGTTTTGCCTTCAAGAGTTAAGAATCCAAGACCTTTAGTTCCTTTGGCTGTTGTCTGTTTAAAACTTACACCATATGGCTGGAGACTTACTTCTGGAAGTTTGTTGTTGACCATTGTGCCCAGTTGCATATAGAGACTTTCATCAAAGATGGTAGAGTTTTTCTTCACTAGAATCCCAAGAATGTATTGCACTCTGGCAGAGAAAGTTTCCAACAGTTGAGTTGTTATGAATATTGAATGTCCACTCTTCAGGTACACTTCAACTGCCCACCTCTTCTCTGAGCTAATCTTCACAGAAAGATTTACAATCTTTTCTTTCAAAGCTTCTGCCAACTTAGCAGGTTTTCCTTTAGTCACAGTGATTGCTTCATTCACCAGATTGTTGAATTCCTCATCCTTATTATTCAAGGTGCTCTCCATATGACTTACTGTTATTGAGTCAGCTTCTTCTTGGGAATATGTACTTCCATCAGTCCAAGTGACAACCTCTGAAGAAAACACATATTCAGGCAACTTGCCTTTGCCTTTACCCATCCTATTTGATTCCTCCTTTTCTCTCCATAGCCTCTCCAGTGTGGATTCTTTCTTCTCAGGAACTGGTTCACTGATTTTGATAGAGGATGCTTGATTTCCTTGTATCTGTCTTAATACCTCCTTAGATACTAACATTGGTTCCCCATCTACTTCAGTTTCAACAAGCTCCTCAGTTCCAGATGCTACTTCTTGCTCTTGCTCCCCCTTACTCCTTTGCTCCCCCTGTCTTTTAGCTACCCCTTGTAACTCCACCTTTCTTTCTGGTTGCTCAGCCTCTTTCTGATCTATTACTTTCTCCCCCTTAGTTAAGTTTGCAGCATGAATCAATGAAGAAAGTGGACAGTAGTATGGCTTGAATTTCAGCAAAACCAGTCTTCACAGTAGATGACAGGTTGTCCAGCTTGCTTTCCATTGTAGCACATCGATTTTCAAGTGCTTGGAGCCTGTCATTTGAGGATGCAGAAGGACCACCAGACCTAAGCCTTTTAGGAGGTAAGGGATAAGTCTGGGGAATGGAGGCTGTTGGGGTTCTCACACTCTCAGTGTTTTTATAGATGATCTCATCATCTCTCACAAAAATTCCCTCAAGGCCTAATGCCTTTTGTTTACTGGCTCCCTCAAGTTCACTCTGGACATGCTCAAGTCCCTCTCCTTTTGCCAGCACATTTGGCTGCCTCTCATTTTTATCCTCACTTCTCTGTTCTTTTATCTCTCTTTGATTTTTCACTCCCTCACTCATCCTAGATGCAGTAGTATGAGCAGTACTAACATGCAAAAGAGTAGATTTTACCTTGAAGGCCTTTGAAAGGGGCAAGTCATCATCAGAGATATCTTCCACTAATCCTTCTTGTAGTTGTGGTTGAACAGTGTCTTTTGTCAGAATGGTACTGTCACTTGATTGTTTGACAGCACCTTCTGTTTTGTCATTGACAGCATCTTTGGCTGTGACAGCAACTTCCCTAGGGTAAGATGCTTTGAGGGAATCGATCAAGATGCTGGCTGTTTCAATTTCTGGTAAATTTGCATCTTGATCTAATCCAGTGTTTGATGGGGTGGTATCCATTTCACTTTGAGAAATGGGTTCTTGTGGACCACTAGATGGGGGCTCATCCATGATTTGAGATGGATGATCAAAACCTGAGGGGTTGGTACTGTCCCCCTCTCTAGGTTGTTTAGAAGAAACAACAGATGTAGGAATGAAAGAAGAAGATTGAAGTTCAGATTGATTAATTGGCTGTTCCACAGAAAAAGATTGTGGAACATCAATAGTATGAATGAATTCCTCACTGTGTTCTATCTCAATGTGTGTATCTTCAAATACAGGTTCCTCAAGAGTGAGTTCTTGAGTTTGTGCAGACTCTTTACAAGATGCCTTGGGAGACAGGCCAATTTCAATAGATGTCCCTTGTTGAGAAGAGACACCTAGAGGTGAGTTTATTTCCCTATCATCCTCTACAGTCTTTTGGGAAACTGTAGGGTGGCTGACAGTAACCTTGGCCCTTCTAGCTCTCTTCTTCTTAGGCTCAGAAGGGGCTACTATGGGTGCTATTCCACTACCATCCTTATTTGCTGCACTTGGTGCAGTAACTCCCTCTTGACTCACCACATTGTCACCAGTTTCACTCTCTAGGGATCTTTTCTTGGATTCCTGTTTGGCAATTTTAAGGGCTTTTGGTAGTCTAGAGTCCCTAGGTGGAATGTATGGTGTAGAATGTGGGTTAACTGAATTTGGGTCTAATTCAGCTTCATTCTCAATTGTGAAAACAGTGTAATCTGTTGGAAATGGAAAACCAAGGTTGGGCACTTGATTTACCATGTGTTGTGTGAAACATAATGGAATATGTGCATTCAAATTTTGTGTGTTAAGAGATGTGTGTGTGTTTTTCTTTAAAACAGGACATTCTTCAAAATTAGAATTGTCCTCAACATTTCCACAAATATTATTAATACACATAGTTAAAAAGCGAGGATAGATGGATACCTTCTTGCCTATTGCGCTTTTCAACTGTGCCATGATCAGTTTTCCAATGTTCACCTTGTATCCATGGACTAATGAATGAGTGAGCTTCTTGATATATGATGGTATTCCATTCCAGCCTGTAGTCTTGGTAGAGAACACCTTCACCATTACATCAAAAATCATACTCCACTCTTTTCTCAGAAATTTCCTGTCCATTTCTCCTGTTTGATACCACTTATCCGAAGTTTCATCAATCTTAGATCCTGAATATCCAATCTTCAGAAAGAACTTCTTCAGAGTATCATCAGTTGCTAGTTCCTTAAAGCTTTCTTCACTGGTCAACACAATACCCAAAGCCTCATTGATATTCTTTACTGAAAGAGAATGACTTGCATCATCTATATTGAACTTAATTGATTCATTCTCTCCAGTTCCTTGAGCACTTGCTGATTTCCAGAATTTTTCAATTCTAACAACATCAATTTTGGGGGAAGAGGTTATTGCATGACCTAGGTAGGATTTATTTAAGAAGGAAATAAGTCCTTTGAAGTTTTCACCAGCATCACTAGGAGAAAAGATACCGGCAAAGTTGGTTTGAGCAACACTTTGTTTAGGTGCCATTGTTGAATGCTTTGAAAAATGAGAGAGAAAATGCGGTTTTTGGAAGCAGAAGGTTGAGAGGTTTTTGCAAATGAAAGTGATAGTAGATTAAACGGTAGATTCAGTTTCTAATATGAATCGATTTAACCTCTCTTAAATGAACGTGTGATAATGATATTACCCATTAACTCCACTTGCTATATTACGTGGCAGTTGCTATTATATCGTGGATTGGTGAAAAGAAATATACGTATATATATATTAATATATATATATATATATCTTTCCACTATCTTTGACAGCAACTTCTCGTGACAGCAACTTTCATTGACAGTAACCTGTGCGCTTTTCTTTCTCTACCAATTCTGACAGCAATTTCTTGTGACAGCAACTTTCATTGACAGCAACTTGTGCGCTAACAACATTTCTGTCAATCAGCTTCATGAGTGACAGTAAGTTTTATCTGACAGTATACTTATCATAAGATCATGATGTCACTGTTCACACATAACTTAAGTTAAGGACACATGATTTCTTAAAATCATTTTAAGACAGACATGTAAGACTATTTTAGCATAGTCATAGCAAGCATGATATCTAAAAATCCTTTTAGCATAGTCATAGCAAATATGATATCTAAAAATCCTTTTAGCATAGTCATAGCAAATATGATATCTAAAAATCCTTTTAGCATAGTCATAGCAAACATGCTGTCTGAACAAGTATCACAAAGTACCTTAACTTCTCATGACAGTACCTTTAAAATTTTCTGTCATGAGCTTCGACTTCTTAGAATTGATAAACCAGTTAGATTATCATACCTGATTTAGCATTCCCAATTCACTCACCAACCTGGTAAATATTGCTTCATCCAGTGGCTTGGTGAATATATCTGCAAGTTGCTTATCTGTTGGAACATAAACCAATTTTACATCTCCCTTTTCAACATGCTCCCTTATAAAATGATGCCTTATATCAATGTGCTTTGTTCTGGAGTGTTGAACTGGATTGTCTGATATGGCTATGGCACTAGTGTTGTCACAGTAGATAGGAATATTTGACAACTCTAGTCCATAATCCATTAATTGATTTTTCATCCAAAGTATTTGTGCACAGCAACTTCCAGCTGCAATATATTCAGCTTCTGCAGTTGATGTAGAAACTGAGTGTTGCTTCTTACTGAACCATGACACCAATCTCCCCCCAAGAAATTGACAGCTTCCTGTAGTACTTTTTCTGTCAATTTTGCAGCCAGCATAGTCTGAATCAGAATATCCAATTAGATCAAATCCAGTTTCCTTAGGGTACCAAAGACCTAGATTTGGGGTGCCTTTGAGATATCTAAATATTCTTTTTATTGCAACTAAGTGTGATTCTTTTGGATCAGCCTGAAACCTTGCACAGAGACATGTGGCAAACATTATGTCTGGCCTGCTTGCTGTTAAGTAAAGCAATGATCCAACCATGCCTCTGTAGGTACTAGAATCCACTTTCTTGCCTTTAGGATCTAACTCTAATTTGGTGGCTGTTGAGATAGGTGTCTTGGCAGGTGATGAATCTTCTAAGTTAAACTTCTTGAGAAGTTCTTTGACATACTTAGATTGACAGATGAAGATTCCTTCCTTCTTCTGATAGATTTGAAGACCAAGAAAGAATGCTAATTCTCCCATCATGCTCATTTCATACTTGTTTCTCATTAGAGATGAAAACTTTTCACACAATTTTTCGTTTGTTGAGCCAAAGATTATGTCATCAACATATATCTGCACAAGAATGATGTCTTTGCCATGGTATTTATAGAATAAAGTTTTATCCACCATACCTCTTATAAATTGATTTTCCAGGAGAAAAGTGGATAAAGTGTCATACCAGGCTCTTGGTGCTTGCTTTAAGCCATATAGAGCCTTGAACAGCTTGTAGACAAAATTATGCAGTTTGTCATTTTCAAATCCAGGAGGCTGTTCAACATACACTTCTTCTTCTAATTCTCCATTTAGAAAGGCACTTTTAACATCCATTTGAAATACCTTGAATTTGCAGTGTGCAGCAAAGGCTAAGAAAATTCTTATGGCTTCAAGTCTGGCAACAGGAGCAAATGTTTCATCATAATCTATCCCTTCCTGTTGACAGTAACCTTTGGCCACTAGCCTTGCCTTATTTCTTGTCACATTTCCACTCTCATCTATCTTGTTTCTGAAAACCCATTTTGTCTCAATGACTGATTTTCCTTTTGGCCTTGGAACTAGTTTCCAAACATTGTTTCTTTCAAATTGATTGAGCTCCTCCTGCATGGCCATCACCCAATCAGAATCCAACAATGCTTCTTCAACTATTTTTGGTTCCATTTGAGATAAGAAACATGAAAACATGCTTTCAGCAGAAATATTCCTCCTTGTCCTTACACCAGTAGTGGGATCTCCAATAATTAGATTACTGGTATGATCTCTGTTCCACTTTGTTGATTGAGGCAAGCTACTTGTTTGATGAGATTGTCTTTCATCAATATGAGGATTTGATTCTCCACCATTTTCATTGTTCTGCTCATTTAGCTCAAATTCTCCAGTCTCACATTCTTGTTGGTTGATGCCTGAAATTGTCTGTGATTGAGCTGAGGTTTGATTTAGATTATGAGTATTGACAGATTCTTTCTCATATCCCATTGATTGAATGAGACTTGGTTCTTCATCAACATATTCTTCCTTTTCCAAGTATCCTTGATTTTCAAATCTGAAGGTTTGCATTTGACCATCCTCATGTAGCCCTGGAAACTTGGTTTCATCAAACGTGACATTGACACTTTCTTCAATTGTTTTGTGCTCCATGATATAGACTCTGTAGGCAGTCCTTTCTATCCCATATCCCATGAAAATGCCTTCATATGCTTTAGTATCAAACTTGCCTTTTCTTTCATGGTTGTCTTTCATCAAAAAGCACTTGCTTCCAAAAATATGAAAGTACTTGACAGTAGGTTTCTTTCCTGTCAAAAGATAGTAAGGAGTATTGCCATGAGCCTTGTTGATTAGTGTTCTGTTCTGTGTGTAACAAGCGGTGTTGATGGCTTCTGCCCAGAAATATGTTGGTAATTTAGCATTACTCAACATAGTCCTTGCAGCTTCAATAAGAGTCCTATTTTTCCTTTCTACAACTCCATTTTGCTGTGGAGTTCTTGCAGCAGAGAATTGTTGAACAATTCCTTGATCTTTGCAGAAGTTTCCAAGTGTAGCATTTCTGAATTCAGTTCCATTGTCACTTCTTAGAAATTGAACTTTTGCTTCAGGGGTCCTGTCAAGTACCCTTATGTGATCAATGATTTCTTGAGCAGCTTCATCCTTTGATTCTAAAAATTTCACCCAAGTGTACCTAGAATAGTCATCTATCATGACCAGTGCATATCTTTTTCTGGATAGTGATTGAACATTCACTGGTCCAAAAAGATCCATGTGTATCAACTTGAGTGCTTCTGTGTTAGTGTTGAGTTGCTTTGATTTATGCATTGCTTTCCTCAGTTTTCCCATTTGACAATCTTCACACAGTCCTTCTTGACAGAATTCCTGTTGAGGTAGTCCTCTCACCAATTCCTTCTTCATCAGCATGTTCATTGTTTTGAAGTTGAGATGAGAAAGTTTCTTGTGCCAAAGCATGCTATCTCCAACACTTGCTTTGCTGTAGAAGCAAAATATTCTTTCCTCATTTGTTGAGTTTAAGTCTGCAACAAATAGGCTTCCTTTCCTTACTCCTTTCAGAGATAGGCTTCTATCCTTCTTGTGGTGGATTGAACATTCCATCATGCCAAAATTTACTTTGAATCCTTTGTCAGTGAATTGACTGACACTGAGCAGATTATGCTTCAAACCTTCCACAAGAGAAATTTCTTCAATGACAACATTTCCAGCTTTTAAACAGCCATATCCCACAGTGTAACCTTTGCTATTGTCTCCAAAGGTTATTGTTGGGCCAGCCTTCTCAACATATTGTGATAGCAGGGATATATCACCAGTCATGTGTTTGGAACATCCACTGTCGATTATCCACATGACCTGTTTACCTTTCTTTCCCTGCAAGTCAGAAAGAGTTTAATTTGCATTTGGTACCCAAGTTTTGTTGGGTCCTGCATACTCAGTATCATCAGAAACTTTATCAATATTTGACACAATATTATCAGAAGATGATTCCTTGACTTCTTTTATTACCCACTTAGTTTTTGACTTTGACTTTTTCTTAGTGAGAGCAGACTTCTCACTTTCTTTAGTGGATTCAAAAGTCTTTGCAGTTTGCATATAAGAACATACTTCATTAGATGAAATTTGTAAATTAAAACATGTACTCATAGCAGTAATTTTGCATGGCATACAGTCAATGTTATTACAAACTACCAATTCTCTTTGCATAATGGGGGTTCTGTGTAAGTTCCCTTTCAACTCTGTTGCATTAGATATGCTACTAGTTGATTTCTTACAAACATGAGTTAAATGATGTGAGGAGCCACAATTATTGCAAAGTTTCCTTGGTGCCTGCTTAACATATGCATAATTATTCTTTTTATCAATGCCTAGCTTCCCATTTCTGTTTTTGGACTTGGAGACAACTGTCTTGACAATATGTTCAGAAGATGCTGTCGAACTATTTTTGACAGCATCTTTTGTACTTGCTGTCTTGACAGTAGGTTTGAAAGTTACTGTCTTGGATGACTTCTTGACAGTATCTTTTGAACACTTGGTTGGACTGTTTAAAACTGTTTCTGTCATAGACATTTTGACAGAATCTTTTTCTTTCTTAGATTTGCTGTCAATCCTCTCATCTTCATCACAGAGTTCTTGATTAATAATTAGGGAATTTTCATTAACCTCAAACTCTGTACTTTTGAAAATTGGATTGCTCACATTTTTTAGGATGTGAGGTCTTACAGTATTATCATCATTTTTCTGTATAACAGCCTCTTTACCAGGTCTCCTGCTATAATCATAGCCTATGCCTATCTTCTTACTTTCAGTATGTTTCTCATGATACTCTTGAACTAACTTAGAGGAATTTCTAAATGCCTTTAGCTTAAATTCATTCTCAGAAATTTCTTTTCTTAGATAATCCTCTATCTCTTTAGCACAGATTAAATCATTTTTTAGTCTTTCGTTTTCCTGAGCTAAAGAATCAATAGAACTGGTCTTAAGCAACAACACATCATTGTTAGATCTGAGTACTTCATTTTCTTTAGTTAATCTAGCAATTTCTTCATTTGCAGCAGATAAACTAGTATGAATATTAAACATTTCAGTACTCATTTCCTCAATGGTTTGCTTATAGTCATTTAAAGACATATCTAGTAATACTAGAGATGGTACCTGACTTGACGAGGTTGATGCTTCTTCATCCTCTCTAGCCATCAAGGCTAAATTCACAAATTCCTCTTCTTCTTCATTATCAGATTCATCCCAGCATTTTCTTTCAGCCACATAGGCTTTTCCTTGTCCTTTCTTAAATTGACTTCCAGTTCCTCTCTCCATTCTTTGTATTTGTTTTGGTCTTTTGCATTCAGTAGCAAAGTGACCAAGTTCATTGCAATTGTAGCATCTAAACTTTGACCTATCTACCATTCCTGTTTTGTATCCTCCCTTGGTGCCAGTAGCAGGTTTTGATGAGCTTCCTTGGTTATACTTTGGAAATTGACCTTGAGGCTTATATGGCTTGTTCCTCCTGAACCTTATATTTTTGAATTTTCTTGCCATAAAAGCCATGGTTGGATTATCCATTTTCTCCATTTCTTCTAGAGTGAAGAATTCTTCATCTTCAACATCTTCTAGTTGAAGGACAACCTTTTCTTCATCTTCAACCACCTCTTCAATTTTCACAGATGAAAATTGAGGTTGTTGATCATTTTGAATTTGCTCACTTGCTTGAAAATATGATGGTCCTTGAGCAACTAGAGCACCAGCCATGTTTGCCATCAATCCTTTGGATCCACTTTGTATAGCTTTCTTTTGATAATATTCAAGTTCATAAGATTTTAGAACTCCATACAATGTTTCAAGAGAGACAGAGTTTAAATCTCTTCCTTCTCTTATGGCTGTTACTCTATGCTCAAGGTGTTCTGGAAGAGTTAGCAGAAACTTGATATTAACTTCCTTCTTTTCATAAAACTTTCCATGAATCTGGAGCTCAGCTATCAGTTTGCTAAATCTTTCAAACAAGTGGGTTAGCTCTTCTCCATGCTTGCCCATAAACGCTTCATATTGTGACACCAGTATTTGTTTTTGATTCTCTCTGACCTCTTCACTTCCTTCACATAACAGTTCTATCTTTTTCCACATATCCCTGGCAGAGTTGCATGCTATTATATTTCCACTCATAGCTTTGTCCAGGGTAAGTGCATCTAGTAGAATGAGTTGCAGATGATCATCCAGTGCTACCTTTTCCTTTTCTGAGTCATTATACTCGGAAGGCTTCTTAGCAACCCAATGAGCTGGGATTACTACATCATTAACTGTAGCAGATGGAATTTCCTTTTGAGGAATGAAGGGGCCATTTTCCAGAATACCTAGGAATAGTGGATTCTGAGCTTTGATAAATAACATAATCTTCTTTTTCCATATGTTGTAGTTTTCTTTATCAAAAGCTGGAATCTTGATATTACTTGACCTTTGAATACTTGCCATTTGGATCTCAGATATGTGTATTAATCTGATAGCTCTGATACCAGTTGTTGGTCCAGGAAAGTATTGCAGAAGGGGGGTTGAATGCAATACTAATAAATTTCAAAAACTATTTCAACAACTTAAATAGAATTTGTGATTTACTAGTAGAAGAAATGCAAACACAAGTAAAATCAAATACGAGGATTTCACAAAATAAATGTTTTATTTATTTTGCAAAGTTTTGCTACAACCTTGAGAAAATAATTCTCAAGCTACAAATACTCAAGAGATTACAGTTGTTGAGTTATTTATGGTATAAGTAGAATGCTCTATTTATAGTGTGATAATCTACTATACTATCACCATCAACATGGGTTGTTGAGTTGCTGTTATATTCCTTTTGCAGCTCATTCCATGATTCATTCCCATGTGATCAACACAAAGTAACTTTAAGATACTTTCCACATTTGAGCCACCCAGATCTAGCCGTATTCAATTTTATCTGCTCTAGACTTTACAGGTTGTTCCATGTGATCTCTCGAGCTTCAGTTATAGACTTTCCAAGCTTGCTGTAAAGGTTGAATATTACAACACGCCTGCTTCTTTTGAACATGTACTCTGTCGCTTAATTTGACTTAGAAAATTCCTAAATCAAGCTGATTCTAAATGACAGTATGTTTGCCACAAAGTTTGCTGTCAATGGATTACGCTTTGGTTGACAGTATGAATTTCCCGCAGATATTACTGTCAAGAATTGTGCTTTGATTGATAGCATGTTTTTCCCGCAGAGATTGCTGTCAGGAATTCCAAACTTACTGTTGCAAACTGTACATCAAAGTTGTTGTCATTAGAATCTCCGCCAATGTTGCTGTCAAGTTGAAACTTGCTGTCGACTTCGTGAAACTTGCTGTCGACCTAGGCAACATGTTGTTTCCTTGTAACCTTACTGTCAGGGTTTGACAGTAACTTTTATTCCTTCTGTCGAACTTATGTATTTCTTGAGGCTTGAACATAATCGAACTTCTTCCAAGAATTACACTTATTACATGACAGTATTTATTTAAATTACAAGAATACATTTCAGGCTATGACAGTATGTTCTACTTAGTAAAAACTAAGTATACCAATAAAACTAGTTAAGTTGTCTATTCCATCACCCATAAATCCCAACACATAATATTGAAGAAAGAATTGAAGATCGAAAGTACCTTGATACGATTAAACGCTATCAATTGTTCTAGCTATCAATTGTTATGATTTACAATGGTAGGATGTTTTTAAATAGGTTCTACAAATCTTGCCTAGAAAGAAATTGCCTTCTATTACAATTAGGATTTAAAGAAGGTACCAAAAACTGCCCAGAATACAATTAGAATTAGAAAAAGGGCAAAACAGTAAATTCCAAGCCTTCTTTAATAAGAACACGTGCGTGACTTTAATCAGTACGTTTCTTGCACTTGTTTCCTATCCCAGGTTGTAGAAAATCTCTCAAGCTTCGCGTGGGCAGTAAGATCGCTGAAAACGGACTTCTAGAACTCCAGATATGGCCAAAACAGTATAAGCTGCGCAGCCTTCCCGGAAAATCCGAATTTTAATCAATTAAATCTCCGAAAACGACAAAAGCTTAGATATTCTTGGAAACCTGCACAACTACACAAAACACATCAAAACTACACAAACTTGAGTCCAAAACAATCAATTTAAGCCGATATAGAATGTTCCAAGTGGATATAAAATCCACTTATCATATGACTCGTAACTATTGCTTTGTCACGGATTATTGTTTCTATTTTTTAAAAAATATTTTTGAACGAGCCAACCGTACGGATTTCAATATATATTTAATTTAATGATATTCCCAAAGTTTCAGAAAATAAAAATTTAATTTGATTGGAGATCTTAGTAGATCACTACTATTTTTAAAATGACTCGTAACTAGTGCTTTGTCACAGATTATTGTTTCTATTTTTTAAAAAATATTTTTGAACGATCCAACCGTACAGATATCAATATATATCTAATTTAATGAGATTCCCAAATTTTCAGAAAATAAAAAATTAATTTGGTTGGAAATTTAATAAATTACTACTAAATTCAAAGATATGTCTAAACTTAACTTATCTTTATCTATTTCCCTTCCCAACACAAGAATCTTGTAGCTCAGCTGGTTGTGTTCTTCCACAAGCTCAGGGGTGCCCCGTGTTCAACTCCCCGTGCATGCAAAAGTTTTGAGAAAAAAACATGATTCCGGATACGGATATTATCCGGTATTCGGATAACCTATTCGGATATGATTTTCCGAATATTTTTGGATCCGGATACGGATCTGGATAAGGTCAAAAAATTTCGGATACGGATCCGGATATTGCAGTATCCGTGTCCGTTTTATCCGATTGACACCCCTAACTCCGGCAACACGCCTATGCTATTTATACACCACATAGGAAGTGCCAAACACGAGATTATCCGCTCGTGACGGATGTATTACGAACTCCCAAATCATATTAAAAACACAAATAACTTACATATAACTTACACATAACTTTCTCCAGAAAGGTGTCTCAAATTCATACTTATACCATAAATAATCAACAATGCATTAATCTAACATCACTAAACAAACTCTCAAACAAAATAGGCTATAGAAGCTAAAAATCAGAACTGACCAGTCCCAAAAAAAGATAATTGACTCTATAAATATTAACTCAAATGAAAAAGTATAAAACACGAAAATCATAGAGGATTCCGAGACCTTTCCAGAATGGTAAGGCTCGTCAAAAATGAAGAAGTAACGAATTCAGAAATAATGAAAATGCGGACTGCAATAACAAAATCAGGCACTAATCACAGTAGTATTTCGATATGGGTGCTGATTTATGCACACCCTAAACTTATTCATGCACACCCTTTCTTTTCATTTGACTAAAATATCCTCTAACCATTTTATATACCCTTACTCAAATAGACTTCTTTACTTTTGTGGCAATGCTACCATTATATTAAATTATTTTTATCCTTTTATTATTATTATTATTATTATTATTATTATTATTATAAACATAAATTTTAATAAATGTAAAATTATATCCTATATATAATTAGCGTAAGGGGGTTTACGTGATCGTCTGGTCGTCAGGGCAAAAAAAGTAAATTCATTAGAAATTAGAAATGGGCTAGAGAACGAGCTGAGCCCGAGCATTGGTTTAAAAGACTAGCTAAAACTATGCTACTAAGTACTAAGTAATTAATTAATTCATTAATGTTATTTTTAATTTAAAAAACAAGCAATCAAAAGAGGATATACTAAAATAATATACGATAAAATAGAAAAAATTAAAGTTGAGAAAAGTATTGTTAACCGAAATTAAAACAAAGATATTTTAGACTAAAATTTAAAATATAATTTTAAAAAAACCTTACCATATAAAAGAGTTCTAAGAAACCTAATTTTTTTTAAAAGAAACATAAAAAAAATTTACTTTTAGATTTTACAACAAGCATGTTTTTAAAATTTATACTAAGAAAAGTGGTACTAAAATTGTAAATAAATTAAAAAACAATTCGAAAATCCAAAATAAAATAATTTATAGAGAATCTAAATATAATAACCACAAAAAATCCTATAATAATTTAATAATTTAAAAGTTACAAAAATATTAAATTTCATCAACAATAAAATTTAAAGTAAATTAATAATGAATAAAACTAATAAAATATTCATTATCAACTTAATCATTTATTATTATAAATTAATATATTTTCGTAATAATTTTAATATATATATAAGTACAAAATACATGCATATTATTAATTTATTATCATTAAAGATAAAAAATAATTAAAAATGTTATAAAAAATACTTTTGACAAAAAAAATCAGAATAAAAAATATATTATAAAATGTTAATAAAGCAACCCGTGCATTGCACGGGTATAAAGCTAGTAAAATAAAAATATAAATAAACCCGAAACATTTTCCAAATAAGAAAAAAACAGTTCACATTTTTTATTTGATGATAATATGGTCATACAAGATTGTCACATTAATAAGTTTGAAAACAAGGATCGAATGATTAAAAATAATTTTGTTCTTGGTAAACATATTTTTTTATTTTTGAATAAAATTAAAGAACATACATTTATTTAGAAATATGAAACACATTACACATAAATCAATAAAAAATTGATGCGAATATATAAATTTTGTATTAACCATGTACAAAAACATTATTTTAAAAAATCATAAAAATTAAGAAGAAATTAGATACATTGATCTAAATTTATCAACTTTCTTATCTTAAAAAAGTAAAAAATAAATAATATAAATGTGATACGAACATAGTGAATAAATAAATTTACTTTATTTTATTATATTTACTTCCATACATTGTTACTTGAAGAAATAACTCATTATTTTTAATTTGATAAATATAATTGTAAGTTATAGGTATAGCGGAACTAATAAAATTAATAAAAATAATAAAACTTTAATAAATAAATTTAAGTTAGAAATTGATAAAATATTTTATAAAATGGTAAGATTATAGGCCCGAAGGAAAAAACTGAAAAGATTTGATATACATGTTGATGTAGGTAAGGTTATTTTGGTCTAAATTTATTTTAGGGTGTGCATGAATAAATTTGGGGTGTGCATAAATCACCACCCTTTCGATATTTAAGACATCGAAATCACGGAATTGGTTAGCGGAACATGAATACAAAACATAGAGGTCGAAACGAGCTTTCCAGAATGGTATTTCTCATAGATTTTGAACAAATTTCCGATTTACTATGAATTTCCAAAGTTAGAATGTACAAACAGAAATTAACACACTAGATTTACAAACAGCAGATTTTCACATGTTTACAAGCTGAATTTCAGAAAACGCAAAGAACAAAAAAGGAAGATAATCGAAAAATCTTTCCAATGAGTCAAAAATCATAATATTCCGACAAACTATGGATCGAATACGAATTTAACAAGAAATCAGATTTGCAATACATATGAATTTGGAGTCCGGTATGAAAAACAAAGAGAATAACATAAAAATCCGTACCTTGAACCTTAACGATTATAAGTGATACTCAAGAAAGCCTCAAGAAACTCAGCCCCTCCAATCCAAAACATCCTATGTAACAAGTTCATGGATATTATAAACCCGAATATTATAAACCCTAACTATGATCTCACATATATGTATATACATAACAAAGATTCGAATCTCTTACCTCGAACTCAAATTCCGAACTCCTCAATTAGGTTTGCTCATCTCTTTTTCCTTCTCTCTTTCCTCTTCTCTCTTCTCTTTTCTCCCTAATCTAAAAAGTAACGTATGCCTTCTCTTTTGTTTTCCTTGTTTTTTTTTATTAAAACCCTTACTCTCTTTTTTTCTTTTTTTTTTGTAACGACTAATCCTAAAATAAATTCTAATTATAAAAGAAATATATACTTACTCATAAAATAATATTAATAACTCACTATTATTATTAATAATAATCGAATAAAATCCTCAAAAAATACGGGATGTTACATTCTTCCCTCCTAATAAGAATTTCGTCCTCGAAATTAATCTTCTGCACCTTACTCGAACAGATATCGATAACGAACACGAACAATTTTTGCTGGTCTCCCAAGTAGCCTCTTATAGTACTATCATTCCAAAAACTTCGCTTTCTACTTTCGCACTTAGGATAAAAATATGTCGAAACATATAGCGTTCTTCTTGTTATCCTCCATGGTTCAAATATTCACGAACTATTTGACGTTTGCGGTAGAGCATCTATAACCCAATTCTATTTAGCAGTTCTCGTCATCATAGAACACGATTAAATATTGCATGGAAAAACGATTCCAGATAATCACCCGAAAAATTAAAGAAACACTAAATGAATAATATTCTTAACTAACGAACCATCACACGATCTACCCATACTCACAGGTCAATCCTAAAGGCAAGTCTAATGCTCAAACTCTATCTTACGACTACCCAAACCTCACATCGAGCCTAAAGGCAAGTCTACAGAATCTATAAACTCTAGTTTTGATACAAACTTTAACATCCTAACAAATATACTGAAATTTAAAATCCACTAAAAATCGAATAAAACGATACAACTTCTCAAAAGCCAATATCTTACAATTCATAAATTAAAAATACACCTAAAATGTCCAAATATCGCAACTCGCACTCTTCCCAATAAGTAGCCTACCTAAATAAGATCACCTACCGGGAGGAATAAGAAAAAGAAAGAACCGACAGTGAGCGAAAGGCTCATATACGGATATAAAACAAAGCACAAGCTGAACAAAATTGAATATGATGAAAATATAACTGAACAAAGATTTAGATCATGATGTTAAAAACAAAACTGAATATCCGAATAAAGAACAATAAGACATAGCGATCAAGACAATATAAAATGGATACTCAACTCACAATAATAAAAAATAATCTTACTCTAACAAATATTCTTAACACTTACACAATATAACCATAGTTACTGTAATAAAAACATAACCTATAAAATATAATCTGATTCTTACACATACACTTACAAATAATATCCAAATAACTTACTTACAAATATGGGAGACGATCTTACACAAACAGGGGCAAAGCACAAAGCAAATACCACCCAAATTCAGACAGGGATCGCAAGGCAATAAGCACATGCTACCCAGAATGGCCAAACACACACAAACTGACTAGTCAAGACTATACGTGTCCCACTACTCCGGCAACACAGCAATGCTATTTATACACCACATAGGAAGTGCCAAACACGAGATTATCCGCTCGCGACGAATGTATTATGAACTCTCAAATCATATTAAAAACACAAATAACTTAAATATAACTTACACATAACTTACTCCAGAAAGATGTCTCAAATTCATACTTATACCATAAATAATCAACAATGCATTAATCTAACATCACTAAACAAAATATCAAACAAAATAGGTTGTAGAAGCTAAAAATTAGAACTGACCAGTCCCAAAGAAAGATAATTGACTCTATAAATATTAACTCAAATGAAAAAGTATAAAACACAAAAATTATAGAGGATTTCGAGACCTTTCCAGAATGGTAAGGCTCGTCAAAAATGAAAAAGTAACGAATTCAGAAACAATGAAAAGACGGACTGCAATAACAAAATCAGGCACTGATCACAGTAGTATTTCGATATTTAAGACCTCGCAATCACGGAATTAGTTAGCGGAACATGAATACAAAACAAAAAGGTCGAAACGAGCTTTCCAGAATGGTATTGCTCATAGTTTTTGAACCAATTTCCGATTTACTATGAATTTCCAAAGTTAGAATGTACAAACAGAAATTAACACACCAGATTTACAAACAGCAAATTTTCACATATTTACAAGCTGAATTTCAGAAAACGCAAAGAACAAAAAAGGAAGATAATCGAAATATCTTTCTAACGAGTCAAAAATCATAATATTCCGACAAACAATGAATCGGATACGAATTTAACAAGAAATCAGATTTGCAATACATATGAATTTGGAGTCCGGTATGAAGAAGAAAGAGAATAACATAAAAATCTGTACCTTGAACCTTAACGATTATAAGTGATACTCAAGAAAGCCTCAAGAAACTCTGCCTCTCCAATCCAAAACATCCTATGTAACAAGTTCATGGATATTATAAACCCTAACTATGATCTCACATATATGTATATACATAACAAAGATTCGAATCTCTTACCTCGAACTCAAATTCCTAACTTCACAATTAGGTTTGCTCATCTCTTTCTCCTTCTCACTTTCCTCTTCTCTCTTCTCTTTTCTCCCTAATCTGAAAAGTAACGTATGCCTTCTCTTTTGTTTTCCTTGTTTTTTTTATTAAAACCTTTACTCTTTTTTTCCCCTTTTTTTGTAACTACCAATCCTAAAGTAAATTCTAATTATAAAAGAAATATATACTTACTCATAAAATAATATTAATAACTCACTATTATTACTATTATTAATCGAATAAAATCCTCAAAAAATATGGGATGTTACATTTACAATTGATGCTGGCAACCCATGTAAACATACAATATGCATAAAAAATACATGAGCAACAAAAGAAGTTGTATAAGGATGAGTTATGGGCATAAAATGGGCATATTTTGACAATCTACCGACCACCTCAAATAAAACAGACTTACCTCCAACCTTCAGAGGTCCTTCAATGAAGTCCATTGAAATGTCTGTCCAGATCTATTCTAGAATTTTCAGCGATTATAGAAGGCCAACAGGGTATAAATTTTTCCATTTTTGTTATTGACACACTTGGCAACTTTTCACATAGTCATAGATATTGGTTTCATATATATCTTTTCTGCAAAAATCAACCTTAATACGAATGAATGTTTCTGAAGTCCTTCATGACAAGAATCATGCATTGCTGATACAATTGTAGGAATTAATGGAGATGTGGGAAGTAGATATATTCGATTTTTATACAACCATAGACCATTCTGGACAACCCAATTTTTTGTTTTCGCGCCATTAAATATCTTGAAAATAATATCTTGAAGAGTTATTGAGGTGGTCACTTCCTCTTTGATATAGACCAAGTTGGTAGAGTACGAGAACATAGACCATTACGAGAAAGGAATCGAACATGACTAAAATTGTTGTGTGTTCTTTGATTACTGAACTTTAATTTTACTGCTTTGCATAACTTAGAATATATTAATTATGTGAATCAAGTAGCTCCTAGTCAATAATTTAAATTATGTTGTGTTTATACAAACAAGTAACTTTGTAATAATTAAAATTGATCATTATTAGTCGTAACACCTATTCACTCCTTTATTCTATGAATGCATTTTCATTTTTATTGATAATTTAAGTTGCTAAATTAAAAGTTATAATATATATTGTTCGAATTTGAACGACGAAACTGAGAACTCGTTTGGGTACAACTTAAAAATAATAACTTAACAACTAAAATCACAAGATAAAAGTGAAAATTTTAGGTAAATATCAGAAAGAATGCCCAAAATACCCACTTTTTGTCTACCCACTGTCCAAAATGCCCAATTTTCAAAATACCGCCCAAATTACCCATTGGACACGCCTATGGGAGAGGCGTGTCGGAACTACTGTAGCAACTCCGTCGACGTCGAGAGCTCAGTTTGGGGGTTTTGATTCCGGCGAATAAAATGATACAAAAGTGGCATGAATGTGTAGGGGTGAAGAGGCGAGTCGATTTATGTGTATAACATGACTGAAAAAGCACGGGAGGGGGATGAACGGAGGGAGAGAAAAAAGAGACGCCGGAATCGCGAATTTGATTTTAAATCGTGAGATCTCGATTTATGGAGTTCGATATGTGATGAAACTTGTATAGGATTGTAGAGCATACGAAGGCGGTTCTATTGGTGTATAGTATCGTAGTGGACGACCACTGGAATGGGATAAACGAGAAAAGGCATCGAAGTCATCGGCAATCGCCATTGGAGAAGAGAGGGAGAGAATCGCGTAAATCTGAGGAAAATGACGGATAACGTCATCTGACGTCATCACGCATGTAGCATATGCGTATCGATCACCCTGTTGCGCCGTTAGAGAATGCGTATCTACAGGATATGCGCTGATTCTGTAGGCGTATTAGATTGCTTACTCTGTTTCTGTAGGCGTATACGTTAAATTACTCCTCCTTCATGGGCGTATCTGGGGACGCTCCTTTATGGTAGGCGTATCCAGTGGGTATTTTGGGCACCTGTTCGCGAATTTGGGCATTTTGGACAAAAAATAATAAAAAATGGGTAAAAAGGGCAATCACCCTAAATATCATGGGTGGGTCAATATCATCAGTTTGGGTGGTTTTGTTTTAAAAATTTTAAAAAAAAATAAATTTGATAAATTATTTATTTAAATGATGATTTTAGCCTTTATCAAATGAAATAAGTTATTTGAAGAAATATTTATTATAATTTTAAACAGTTCTTTTTAACTTTTAATTACTTTTTAACTTAATATACAAACTAGTAATAAACACATTTTTTTTAATTCAAAAATTAAAAGTCAATTTAAGCCTCTTTCAAAAAAAAAAAAAAATCAATTTAAGCCCCTCACGGCCTCACTTAAAATAGCCGAAGAGGCTCTGATGTTAAACACGATACAGCTGTGTGGTGTACTTGAAGTCTTGAACCATTTCGGCGACCTTCCCCACCAGCCACCTCTCTAACTATATAAATCAGCATGTATTTATTTCGACTATAAATTCACATACAATATTGTACTTTGTACATGTAACACATTCTTATTTCGAAATGTACAAGTACAAATGCTAGAAATTTGACTATGAATATTGAATCCTAACATAGACATCAAGTTAAGTAGACATTTTAAGGGTTAATTATTGGTAATGTTACCAATAATTATTCCTGTTTTATCATTTATGATGGAGGAGATGTACATTTCTTGATTAAATTCTATTTTCGATGTTAATATAAACGAACATATCCGTTTGTCTCGTTCGCCTAGAGAAAAATATGTGTAATAAATATAAAAAAATATTTGTGTGAGTTTTATATTTCTCTAAAATTTCAGTTTCATCCGTAAATAGTTGTGGAGAAGCAGTCTTTTTTAAAAAAAAAATAAAAAAATTGCACTTGCTTGCATTATATTAATTTTACCCGTTTGGAAAATCTTATTTTTCAGAAAAAAATTATTTATTCTGGAAAAAAATTAGTAAATATATACTTTTTTCTAAAATAACTTTTTTTCTGAAATTTGCCAAACATGCACTTAACTCTTCATCCAAAAGGTTACATAGTATCTCTCACTGGTTGGAAAAATGTGAAATTAGAAATTTGTAGGCAAACAAAATTTGGGTGAAACAGACGTTAAATTACGCGATATACGCATGGGTCAAAAAGGGCGAGCCACCCACCGGCCACCATGTCACGTTAATGTTACCCACAACTCCACAAGTCCACAACTACCAAATAAACCGTTGCTGTTTCTTAGCTTAGGGACAGCAAAGTGTTTAATAATTAATAATTTAATAAAATTTCTTCAATTTAATCCAAACAATCAAAGTCCAAGATTAACTTGATCCAAAAGAAAATCTAGACTTAGAGGAGCATCTGCAACGCTATAACACCTTAGTTAAATCGTTAAGAGTAGTGCTACAGGTACTAAATTGGGTATCAAAATTGGGTACCAAATGACATGGCAACAGACACTTGTCAATTTAAAATATTTTGATTGGAGAGCCCTAGCGGGCCCACTATAACTATAACCAATTAAAACAAGCCACATCATTTGGTAACAACTTTTGGTACCTAATTTTGGTACCCCTAGCATTTTTCAATCGTTAAAATGCTGATGTGTTATTATCTATTAGGATTTTATTTTTTTCTAATTTTTTTTACAAATTTTTTTTATCAATATATATATATATATATATATATATATATATATATAATAAAGTTGAAGACCTCTTTTTTCTTGGAGACCTGGAGACCAAGATGGTGATCGTTCATTTTATTCTAATCACCGAACTTTTTTCAATTGTCAACTGCTTAACCACCAGGTACATGTTTCAATCATAATAAACATACACAATCAACATATTTGTATTACATGAATTCAGAGTATTTATTATTTATTAACTCAAAATATCCTGCAATTTACTCACTAAACTGAAAATATATATATCCGTCAATACCTAACAAAAAGGAAAAAAAAAGGTCATGCAATTTATAATTAAATCAAAAATTGACACCATATTAAAAAAAGATACTGACGGTATTTAGCAGCACATATAGACTAAAACTTTCGAATCATTAAAAACTATAATTATGTTTAATAATTTATGGACATGCAGAACAACAATACATTCTTCTTGCAGAAAAATGTGTAATTAATTAACTTTATATTCTAATAAAAAATGTAGAATGAATTTTACTTTAACTGAATAAAAATTGACCAATTTTCAAATATTATTTGTAAGTAAAAATGCAGAACCAGTTCTAATTTTTATTGTTGCAGAACCAATTTTACTTTTTAATATTAGTGTTCTTTATTTTAAATATTATAAGATAGAACCAATTTAAGATATAAATTAGGGTTCTTTTTAAATTATAAAAATAATAAATCAATAAACACTTAACATTAATTATAAATATTATTAAAAATTATTTTTAACTTTAAATCTGAATTATTGTCCTTCAAAATTTATTGTCTAGATGTGATTTTATAATATTTCACTAAAATATTATATTCGTAAAAAAATACATAAATATTAAAAAAAGTAGGTAATGCACACACAAGAATTGTAATACACATAATTAATCACACAAATATCACAGAACAAAAAATGATTATAAAATTTACAAAATATAAAAGTAAAATAAACTAAAATAATGCAATAATGCATCCGAACAAACTAAATTAATACACAATAGAGATCCATCACCGAAGGGGAGACAAAAAAAGAAATTGTAGAAAAAGTATGACAAAATTGCATAACATAATTTTTCAACATAGTCAATTATGGTTTAGAGCCTGTTTGTCTAACATTAAAGTAACTTTCAGTTCCACTTTAAGTGATTATGGTGTGTTTGTCTAACCTTTTTTTTTTCCACTTAAAGTTAGTTTTAGTTCAAAAAAATAAAGTACCTTGGAGGTACTTTTTTTCCACTTATTTTTTTTCTCATATCAATTTTTATGTATTTGAGTCATCTTTTAACTCGTATTATATTCTTTGCATATATTTGTATTTTACACTTTTATATTATGTTTAAAAAATATAAATTTCTTTTTTTTTAGTTAATTTTTTAAAAATAAATTTACTTTAAGTAAAATTAGCCAAACAGATACTCCTAACTTTAAGTGAAAATTATCACTTTTCACTTAAAGTGAGTAAGTAACACTTTAAGTGATAAGTAACATTTTTTAAGTTAAGCCAAACACGCTTTTAGTGTTCTGCAATGTAAAATTTATGGTGTTTTCACAAAGAATCCTGTATATTTTTTTTTTTGAAATTACCAAGAATCCTGTATAGCATGTTCCAATTTAAACCGGCAATAGAAGAAATTAGGTGGTTAGGATGGGATCATATGTTTTGATACAAGTGTACTTCATTGCCTCTTTTTAACAATGAAGAACATTACCGTTAAAAAATCTTTAAATCCTGACCGCATGATTTAAGATGAGTAGATGGTTGGATTAGTGATCTCCAGGGTCTTCAAATTAGATTAGTCTCCACTGAATCTAACTCTCTATATATATATATAGGCCTTTGCTCCATAAAGAACACTCTTATATAACAAACAATAAAGAACACTATAAAATCATTTATTCCAACAGATCCATTGCCCCTGGCGGGGCCACCCAATACAAAAAGTTCTTATTTTTTTAGGCTCTATCCATCCAGCAAAAAAAAAAATTTGAAAATTTACTGTTCATCGATGACGTCACTGATGTCGTCATCATGACGTCATCGATGAACAGTAAATTTTCAATTTTTTTTTTTTTTTTTTTGCTGGATGGATAGAGCCTAAAAAAATAAGAACTTTTTGTATTGGGTGCCCCTGGCGGGGCCAATGGATCTGTTGGAATAAATGATTTTATAGTGTTCTTTATTGTTTGTTATATAAGAGTGTTCTTTATGGAGCAAAGGCCTATATATATATTACCAAATAATCTTCAACTTTTTATTATAGTTTTATATCAAAACATATATATATTACCAATCTTCAACTTTTTACAACAACACTTTTTAAACTAGTACTTTTTCTAACATCACAACAATTTTTAATAATAATTCTAAACAAAATATTTGTAAAAAATATTAGATATTGGCTATATATAACCAACTTATAATAAATTACCTAAAATAATACGTTAGCTTACAGATTTAATAAATTTTACATAATTAATTGACGATTATTCTTTTTGTTAATATAGTTTATAATTTCCTAAGTTTTCTTTTCTTGTCTTATTCCCATTATTATTATTATTATTATTATTATTATTATTATTATTATTATTATTATTATTATTATTATTATTCATCCTTTAGTTGTTACACGTATAAATTAATTTACAAACACCTTGATTTCCTCAATAGTTGTTGTAAAATTTTCGAAAAATGTAATTTGAGAATATCTTTTACAGAAATATAATAAAAATTATAATACTTTATAAATATAATACTTTATATAAATTGTAGATGTTTTATAGCCAGTTTTATATAATAATTTTTCGTAATTTTATGTTGTATAAATATTTAGACTTTTTATAAACCTAAATTATAAAAATAATATATACCTAACATAAAATGAGATAAGTAATTTTGACGGGCGGTGGACGGAGACGGAGTGAGCATTTATCTGCAGCTTATTTGAACTAAAAAAATCCACGCCCACCACTGGGTTTGGCTGAGTGTGTATCTCTATATTGGATGGAGACAGCCACGTGCTCATCTCGTGACTTCACCCCTGGACTCTTCTCCTTTTCGCTTCTTTTTCTTTCCTCACTTGACGGCTTATTTATTGATACACCAAGGCCGTGTGTGTACTGTGTACTCATCCATTTGACTATAAAATTCATGACAAACAAGGGCGTGTTTGGTGTTTGGTTTCTTCGCAATAGTTCGGAGTAGGCTTGTCAATGGAATGGATATCTGATCCAATTGTAACTAAATTGGTATGGATTCTTCTAAAAAAAATTTGATCAGTTAATGATCCGATCCAATAAGGATCCGATTCGATAATGAGTGAATATGGATTTTGTATGATCCGATCCGAATATATTGTATTTATTACATATTTTATATATTTATGTAATATATAATATATTATATATATATATAAACATATATAATATATATAATTAATATAAATAATATTATTTTGAAACATAAATTTGGATTTGTCAATGTATATGTCATAATTTTAATTTTAAGTTTGTCAAAAATTTTAAAATACTACTTTTTAAATTTTAAAAATAAAAAAAAATATTTTTAAAATTTATTAAACGAGTTGGAGGTCCGATCCGATAACCCGAAATCTGAATGGATCGGATATGGATCGACCTAAAAAATATATGACTCCTAATCTGATCCAATCCGAATCCGAAAAATCTCAACAGATTCGAATATAAATTTGGGATGATCCTATCCGAAGAGAGGCCCGAGTTAGGATTTAGTTTCACAACTTAACATGACATATTTGTTTTTTTTTTTTAAACTTAGCATGACATATTGACTCAATTACTCTGAGAATTGGTTTCAATGTCTTTATATATTTTTATACGAACTTTTCATATCTGTGCCTTAAAAATATAATCAAAAGAATCACTTAAAAATATTAATTTTAAAATTGGAAAAAATTATAAATATTTAATATTTCTATTATGTTTCTAAAAAATTAATTACAAATAATAATTTGTTTATAAATATTAAAAAATTATGAAAAAAATTTAAAATATGTTTTTGGATCTCATAAAGTGAATTTTTTTGGAAATTGTACATAAATTCTTTCAATATTTAATTAATGATTCAAATATTATTTTTAAAAATTATATAACGATGATTAAAATGTATTAGCACAATTATTTAGTGAAAATAAATTAAAAAATATTTACAATCTTGTTTTGAATCTCAAATTCTCTTTCTGGTTCTATTTTTAAGGGAGTTCTCTCCGGAACCTTAATCTTTATATCTATACTAAATTATAATAAGCAAATAAGGGTATATTTGGTTCAAACTATTAAAAGAATAAAGATCGTTATATCTTTAATAAATAGATTAGAACAGTTAGATCCTATATTAAAAAATATTCCTTTTTAAACTAATCCACTAAAATCCAAGGGTCAAATCCTATTAACAACATATTTAAATTAAATTTTTATTAATTTTAAATTTTTGATGTCATTAATTAAGCAACTATTATTTTTACTAATAATATATTAATAAAATTATAGTCCCATCAAAACCTAAATAATTAATAAAAATATATAATCAATTTTATAAGGAAATAAATATAACATATTAAAAAATATAATTTATTTTAAAAAATATAAATATAACATATTTAAAAAATCGTGCATCAAACAAATTATAAACTAGTAATCTTAAATAACTTATTACACGGGCACCCTCAATGTACACCCCCCTCAGATGTTGTTTGTTTTATCCTATATAAAGTAGGTAATTTATGTTTATAAGAGCATCTTCAAGGTAATGTATCTGTTAGCAAAAATTGCTTAAGTGGCAATATAATTTTAAAATTATACCTATTATGTAAAATATATATCATTTCAACGGGTGTTAACTATTAGCTAAAATTTTAGATGATGAATGTTCAGTTGCTAAATATGTTCAAGCCCATCATCTAAAATCATCCACGTCATCTTCGGCTCAATCTCCCCTCACTTTTTCTCACCCGCTAGTCGTCTGAGGTTGCTTTTCTTTCTCTGCTATGTAAAATTTAGGGTTTATATATTGTTTTTAATTTCAAAACTAAATATTAAAAGAATGTATATTTTATGGCTTATTATAAAAATATTATGTAAATACACACAATCATATATTATTTTATTAGATAATATAAGATAAAATTATTTTATTAGATTATTAAAGAAACTTAATAATTTCTTTATTAAGTTAATATATTTAAATTAAATTAATATATTTTAAAAAGTTGAATTAAACTATTATTACCTTGTATAAGTACAAGTGTTATAAAATAAAAAAAATAATTAATTAACATATATATTTATATAAAAAGTTTATTTGATTGAATTTGAAAAAGTTTATTACTCCCTCAATCCCATGTGATCGTTTACGTTTCAAAATGATATTTTTGGCATGCATTTTAATGTGCATTTTAAGGTAGTTTTATAACATATTTTTAAAATTTTCTTTTTTTGTATAAAAGTATAATGTATATATTTTTATACAAAAAAAGAAAATTTTTAAAATAAGTTATAAAACTATCCTTAAAATGCACCTTAAAATGCGTGCCAGAAAGTGTAAAAAGAAATGTAAAGAATTGGTTGAGACGGAGGGAGTAATAAACTATTATTAGAAAATTTGTTAGGATTTGAAAATATTAAAAAAACTAATTTTTAAATATAACTAACCATTATAGCTAATACCATTGAACTACAAAAACTTACAGATTCAGTAAATTTTTGCTAATCATCTTTTTATACGATTTTAGCTAACAGTTTTACGTATCTCCCTTTGATGCTCTAAGCCCATAAGAGTTTTTTGGGGGGTGTTTATGTACTCTTATAACTTATATATTAATAAGTTAGATACTTTCATGCCAACTTATTTTTTATTTATTGATTTATTTACTTATCTAATAGTAATTTATATTTCTATATATGTGTTTTCAGATGTATTTTTAATTAAAAAAACTTGCATTAATATTATTATGTTAAATAATTTTTTAAATTTAATTTTAAAAATACTCAATAACTTATAAATAAATTTATCTAAACACCCATATAACTTAAAAATAATGCCCAAACCACAAAACTTTTATGTGGAAGGTGCCCAAAATACTAATATCCACTACCAAGGATACGCATGTTGAAATTGCGCATCTGGGATCATAGATGCGCAATGACGTCAGCTGACGTCATTTTCACAAGAACTACTCCGGTGTTCAGGCGATCACAAAATTGCCTCGCCGTTCGCCCACCTTCATTCTTCACCAGAGATTTTCCACCCTCTGGCTGCCTCCACCATTTCTGAGGGCATCAAAATGAAGTCTAGACTTGCCTCTCCATTTTCCTCCGTTGGTTTGTTGATTTTCGGCCCGCACGGGGCGTGTCCAAACAAGTCGGAAAGCACATCGGAAAATGGAAGTTCAAATTGGGGCTTTTATATCCGGCAAAATAAATGAAAAACGAATGGTACATGCTTGTAGAGGGAGAGAAGGCGATCATTTTGATATATAATATGCTAGTAAAAAATGATTGTAAAGTGGTGAACGAAATTTTGGACGAAAAAAGGAGTCCGGCATTGTTCGAGAGAGAGTGAACACTGAACAGTGCCTAATACGCATGTTCAATATGCATATATGCCACCATGCATGTTCAACATACGTATTCGAGACACTGTTCACCAAGTGCAGCACCTCAATTTTACACACTTCACGCAATGTTCATATGCGTATAAATTATTCATACATTTCTCAAATGCGTACACCCTACATGCATGCTTAGAATGCATGGTCCGTGGATAAAAAGGACGGACCTTTTCACCGATAGATATTTTAGACATGTAAATTAAATGGTGAATATTTTAATTTTTCATCTTTTTTTTTTGAGTAAAATTCCATTCATTAATGAAAAGTCATACGACATCTACAAAGATAGTCGAACACGTAAAACATAAACAAATACTGATTAATCCATAATCAGGCAATTTGTTGAAGATGATAATGCCCCTCACGTATGGAGATTTATATGTACTCGCTGCGGTTGGACCTCCATATGGGGCTACTGCTGCTTGAATATTCGACCATAAATGCAACATCCTACAAGCTTGTTTCACTAGATCAGAAATTATACTCTCACAAATAAAGGAGAGAACACCAAAACTCTCACGAGGAGAGACATCAAACTGAACTTACAAAGAAAAATAAACTTACAAATACACTAAACTAACAAACAAGCCTTAAAATACCCAAACAAATACAACCAAACTGGAAACTTGCAGCTCCGAAAATTAAAGCTCGATGAACCAAGACGATTTTTGAGATCTGGGAACAAGACCCACAACAATTCCTTGGGATTGATAGCTTTAATCCGGGAAAAACAAGACCAAATCTATCCTAAAAAGGAAGATTTTTTTAGGAAAATCCAAGTTTTAAACAAGAAAACGAAAGAAGATATAGGGATGGGGCTTTCCACCGGTGAAAATCCGATGGAAGCCCCGGCTGAAACAAGCAGGAGAAGAAAAGAAGGGGGGGAGGCGGCTTTTGTTTTGAGAGAGAGAGAGAATCGATTCTTATTATTTTAGTATCTGAATTACAATAACTATTTGGAGTAATTTTTCATCTTATAATTTATAAGTATTTTTACACTTATATATTACTGTATGTTTTTAAGACAATTTAAGGCAAAATCTACTGTTAAGATACTCCAAACACGCAAGGTACTATTTTTTTCGCTTCTTACCTTTGTTAGAGTGAAGAGGCAAATGTCATCATGAGTTAACAAAAAAACCTTTGTTTTAAGAAAAATAACTCTGGCATACTTTTTCAATTTTTATTTAAATATATTTTTGATGAAATTGACATCTAAATCACCGGTTGGACACACCATACCACTTTCATCCAATTTTTCAAACCAAAAAATAAATGAACATCTGCTATGCCCAGATTTATCAACACAAAATTCCAAATACATCCAAACAGTCCCTTAAAAAAAATAGTTAAAAATAGCAAGAGAGTAGAGAAAAGAAAGAGAAACAAGGGTTTCCCATCCTCATCATGGTCTCACAAGGTCCGCAGTAGTCGAATCTAGGCCACCTGGCAAACAAGCTCACACAAACAAAATGCTACTCCTGGAGCTACTCTTCTCATCGTTAATCCCAATGCTCTCTCTCTCTCTCTCTCTCTCTCTCTCTCCCCCCGTATAAATAAATAAACACCTCTCACTACATCTCTCTCAAATTCACCACCATATTTGATTCCTCCCCTAATTAATTACTAATTCTCCTCACAATGAAGCTCAAACCCTCGCCCACCTCCACCTCTCAAACCCTAACCAACGCAGCTGCGTCATCTCAAGATGCGCGTCTCCTCGTCCGCGAAACTCTCCGTATCAGCGCCAATCTCGCATCCGCTCCGCCGTCCGAGAAGACGCTGCCGCCGGTGCCGCAACCGGAGGTTAGGTTGCAGGAGCAGTTTGTTGATTCGAGCTTGAGATTGATTTGTAGCGAGGAGATCGACGGGAGACGGTGGAATTACTTTGCGGAAGATGGAGGAGGTGGTTCTGTTAAGTTTAAGAAAGGCTCGATTCGTTCCGTTAGCTTACAGTCTCCGAAAGCGCCTGTTGATGTTAGTTTTATATCCTTTACTTATATCTGTGTAATTGTGATTGTGTATATATGTGGTCTGATTGTAGATTGAATGAATTTCGGCTTTGGATTAAAAAATTATTGCTATTTTAATACGTAATTAGATGAATGTAGCTTTGTAGTTAATTATAACATAGTTGCGGTTATTGCTACTTGAATTAAATGAACCGCTGATTTGTAATTGTATAGCTGAAACTAGTGATTTGAATGCAAATGACCGATTATTTTTATTTAAATTGTGATGATTGATTCACGGTTAAATCAGCGATGTCAGCTATATAATTACTGGTCCTAATTTAAGCACAAGCTTGAATATATTGTTACAATTGTAGATTAGCTGTGTTTGGGTTTATTGGCTTTGGAATAAAAAATTAATGGGACACTAATCGAAATTACACAAATGCAGCTTTGTTTTTAATGGTAAAATAGTTGAGGTTAAATTGACTGCAGTTCGAAGTAATTTGAAGTGCTCTAGTTTTGTAAGACAATGTCATAACGATTTACTCATTTAACTTTGAAATGCATTTTTGTACTTTGTCCTGGTTGAAACTGTTACTGCTAGTTCAATATTTGTCTAGTGTAGAAAAGCCTATACAAATATTTGCTGGAGTTGATTATGCTGTTGTGATACCTAATTAGACAAATGTGGCATTTTATAGAATGCTAAGATAGTTGCAGTTAATTTGACTATAGTTGAAATCAAATTTAAGTAAATATATATGTTGTGCATTGAACCTGTTACTGCTAGTCCGGTATTTGTTTATTACAAAAGAGTCCAGGGAAACATTAATTTTCTGAACTTTAACATCACATTTTTCTTTTCTTGATACTTGTGCAGGAGTTGGTCTCATTTGTTAGATCTTATGTAGTTCCAGAAGGTTTCCCGGATAGTGTGATCCCATCTTATGTTCCATACATGACGTGGAGAGCTTTGAAGGTACCATTCTGATTCTATATGCTTATTTATTAGTCTTTGCAGTCAGGTCTTGGTGTGATTGATGATGTTTTCCTTTACTTTAGCATTTCTTTGGTGGGGCAATGAGTGTTTTCACCACTCAGACGCTATTGAACTCAGTTGGGGTCTCCAGAAATCGGTCTACACCTGGGGCTGTTGCTATTAACTGGATTCTCAAGGTATGCTTGATCAAATAATGTTAATATACGTATATATTAAGACAAGTAAGATGAACTTTATTATGGGTTATATTATAATGTTAACATGATGGGTTGTTCCGGTATAATCTGTTGAGGGTCAGTCACTTATTACAACTACTTTAGTCATCAATGATCAACCGCATCTCACACTATTTAGAACTCAAAACACTTGATATAAAGTTACAAATTTAAGTTATATGAGGGTTTTGGTAACATGCAGTCATTTTTTTTATTCTTGTTAACTCGTTATTCTAATTGCATCTTATGCATATGATGTTTAACCCTTCTCTGAGAAGGGTTACATTGTTGTTGCTGCTTTCACCATCTGTTACGAGAAGAAACTGAAATTTATTTTTATCTGCAGGATGGAGCAGGTCGTGTTGGGAAGATGCTTTATTCCCGACAAGGGAAAAAATTCGACTATGATCTAAAACAGGTTACACTAATTTCCAGTGAAATTTCTCACCATTTTATTTCAGTGGCGGTGTATTGATTTTTAGAATGATGTCTTTCAGCTGCGATTTGCTGGTGATCTTTTAATGGAGTTGGGAGCTGCTGTGGAATTAGCAACTGCAGCTGTACCACACCTTTTCCTGCCTTTAGCGTGTGCTGCCAATGTAGCCAAGGTTTGAAGTATAAGTTATGCGTGCAGGTTTCAGTTAGTTGTTTCATGGCACAGGGATCTTATATACTCCTTTTAATGTAGAATGTTGGTGCGGTCACATCAACATCTACCCGTACCCCAATATACAAAGCCTTTGCTAGAGGAGAAAACATTGGTGATGTTACTGCAAAAGGAGAATGTGTTGGAAATATTGCAGATCTGGTACAGTTTATCCTACAATTTTTAGTTCTTAAGCTTAGATGCAACCAATGTGGAGTTTAGGATACACTGCTAGAAGTTTGGGCGAAATATCCTATTTATTATATGTGGTACTTTTAAGGTACTTTTAATGAAATATAAAAGAAAAGAAGATTTCTTATAATTTGTTCTAGCTACCTGCGAAGGCAAGACCTGAAACTATAGTTGATCAAAGTAAAACAAAATAGGTAGTTTTGCGTATAAGCTTTAGCAGTTCCTTAGAGTACATATGTTATTGTCATGTTGTTCGGTGATCCATGTGTTGACACATGGTATCTATATTCCATTTGTTGCTAAATGAATCTTTTGTGTTGTGAAGTTGGGTACTGGCTTTAGCATCATGGTTGCAAAAAGAAATCCATCTCTGGTTACCACCTTCGCTTTACTGTCTTGTGGATACGTATTCAGCTCTTATCAAGAGGTTAGATATATACACATCAACATTGTGTTAGACATGCACTTGCATATTTTTATATATTTACTAAATTGTTAAATTTTGTCTGAAAGTTGATTTAGATATCTTACATCAATTGTTTTTTGCCAGGTCAAATCTGTTGTATTGCATACATTAAATCGTGCAAGATTCACTGTGGCTGTAGATTCTTTCCTTAAGACTGGTTAGCTTGCATCCTTTTCTTGTCAAATAATATCCAATGTTATTTTTTGCATCACCCTCCATTGGTGGGACATTGCCTCCCGAAGCAATGTTCCTAATTATTACTGCGGAGGAGATTCATTTTTTTTTTACTTGGGTTCTATTCATTGAGATGACTGATTGTGCTTCATGTCAAAATTTCAGGGCGAGTACCAACATTGCAGGAGGGAAATGCAATGGAAAGTGTATTTAATTTACCATGGTCAAACCACAGCCCCATTGTTCTCGGTACATTAGTCCTTCTAGCCTTTCTCACACGTGATTGACTAGTTTTTTCAAAAATGGTTCATTCTCCAGCTGCCACTCAAGCTTGTTGTGAATTTCAGGATCAAGATTCAAAGATGCATTCCAGGATGCAAATTCTTACCTTGCCATAGAGCCTGTTTTTGAGGTACAACAACGATCTCATTCTCATAATATTTGGCTGATAACTCTTTGTTTCTACTGCATATCACTGGTACTTGCTAACATTTCTTGTTTGGTTTGCCTATTTTTGTTCCAATTATTTTCAGAGAGAAAGATATGTAATTACATATAATCCTTCAAAGGGTAATATATATGCGCTGTTCAAGGATCAAGCAAAACCCGATGACATTTTGAAAGCTACGTTCCATGTGAGTAAACTGATCTGTGTTATATGAATGGAGAATTTTTATATTGTTGTGGCAAAGCTAAATTTGCTCGTATGCAGGCCAATGTACTACTGCATATCATCCGTTCATCAAACGGGAATAGGTCATCTAGGAAAGAAAATGAAACTGATCCTTCAGTTTTACTGCCCTCTTCAACCAATCTTGAAGCTCATATTGCAGACTCTTATAAGATGGTCTCAGCTTTGTATGCGCCATTTAAGAGCAAAGCTAAAGAACAGGTAGGTGAAAGTACATGTATGTTATCAATATGAAAACAAGTGCAATTTAGCATTGAGATCGTCATGCCAGTTAACCACCTCAAAGGCTCGAATTAATGTGTTTGTTATGCCTAACATAAGAGAAAACACGGTTCTGTTAATCCTGTTGATGGAATCTTTTCACAGTTGTGAGGCCTAATAATTGTTTTTTTGGTGGAGTAGAAGTCATCAATCTTTATACAAGTTTGAGCTGGAAAGGTCTGAAATCTCAATTAAATAGATTACCACAGGCAATAAAACTAAATCCTTCTACTAAACAAATTTCCTACTTTGGAAGTATGACTAGTTGTCTTTGTTACATGATGTGATAGTCACATTATAATTAAGAGGTGTGTCATGGCTGACAGGCTGGGTTCTTCTGAGTATTCTGTAAGAGGTTGCTATTTGTTTTGAAGTAGAGTTGCGTTCTTGTTTGGAAGTAAAATGGTTTCTCTTACTCAATCGAGTGGATTTGATATTTAGACAATGTTTTAGATGTATTAAATATTGTAATAATTATGCTTCTTCTGGTAACGCTTTTTATTTTTGTGCAGGGCTGGGTGATGTCCGAATCTCATCTAAATCCTGGCCGAGCTCGGCTCTGTGGATTGACCAAGTGAATGTGTCAAATCCATGGGCATTTTCATATCTATCTATAGCATCCATTTTTCGAGTAATTAGATAGCTTATTTAAACTCGGAGAGAGAGGAGCTACTGCACTTGTTTGTGGCACTAGGCATCAACCAGATGGTCATCATAGTGAGTGTCGGATACCTAAAGTAAGATGCTGGTGTTCCCTATTGTATATCAACCGTGACTTGTACAACAAATACTCTGTGTTATTCCCATTTTCAGGTTTGTAGGAGAAAGAAATCAGTCCTAGTGGATAGATAAAATGTAGTAGGGCATGTATGTAAAAATTAATAAAGCAGTTTTGTCTAATACGAGTATATTGTAGTATATGTTGATAAGTTAAGCTCTTTTTCCTACCCCCTATTCAACTGGGAATGTAATGGAAAGATACATGTTACAGCCACTACTGAACAGGAATATGGATTTTAAGCCAAGAGGCCATATTAAGAAACTAGGCTATAGGATAAACATTGATGCATCTGATTTTCTTTCGAAAGCTACACTAGTGTTTCAAGCGCCAATTCAATTAAGTTGTGGTGTGCCTGCATCGAGATTCAGAACTCTGCTCCAACACTTGGATTATTCAGGGTTGGGGATTGTAGTTGATTGTTTCACTTAAATGTAAGATAAGTATTTCAAAGTTCTATCAACAGGTTTGAAGACATGTACGACGTACTCACAGATGTGGTACACATATTTTGCTAGCTAAAGAAACCTACCTCGTTGAAGTGATTCCTTTGGAACATCCAATCCATGGAAAGACTGATCATCATGCTTGTAAGTGGTTACTGCTGTGTTTGACTCTCCAACAGAAAGTTAAAGTTTATTTGTACAACCTCAGCTGTCATAGTGTTCATATCAACAAGTCAACAGCCATAGTCTATTTGATCAGCACCAACAGATATAAGACCTGTACGTTCAATGTAAATGGTGCAGATAAACAAATGAAGGTAGCTGGAGATATCAGGTGTTAAGATATTCTGGTCTTGGCATATCATAAGTTTCTTAACAAGAAAAACAAACAATATCCCTGAAGCATCTATGTCTTGATTTAATCTTGAACGCTTAGTTGAACTAAAGAGAAAGAGTGGTATTCGAACTAACATCGATTTGGTATTACAGTTTGTATTCTCCGTGCTAATACATAATTATTATTGTCTTGGAACCCTCTATTTATATATTTGTAGTTTGAAAAAATTAGCATGAGATCTTGTTGGTATTTATAAATTCTCCTTCACTTGCTTCCTAATACGAAACAAGATATATCTGTAGTCTGCATCTAATCTGAGGACACCAGAATATTAGGAGAATAAGAAATGATTACACTAACATAAGCTAGGAGTTAAATCCATATTATTAAGTATCAACAATACATTTTAATTAGTCAATGTGAAGCATGCATATAATTGAACCATCTAGTCAATCGTTGAAGGTCTTAGTTAAATTGATAATCTTGAAACCTTGAAACTTAAAAATCTAAAATCTCAATTTCTTTAAACTTCGGTACATGACCATAGTCATTAAATATCAAGATTACTCCATAAGCAGAAACTCTACAAGAGAGCTGACAAAGAAAAATGTGATTATAATTACTTAATCATGCAGTAAATTATTGAAGGAATTAATTAATGATCATTCTGAATCTAGACTCTCAATTCCCTTAAACTACAATACATAACAATACATAACCGTGGTCATTAAACATCAAGATCAGAAACTTTAAAACAGAAATCTTGAGAGCTGACATAGAAATATAAATAATTATATAGTTAAGTTTAATCTTGAATCTGAACAGTAGGAAGTTGAGTAGAAGTGGTAGTGGTAGGGTTCTTCTTAGCAAGATTGTGCTTGTTGTTGTGCATCCAAACCTTGAGGACTCTTCTTTTGATTCCAACTTCTTGACAGAACTGTTGCACCATGCTCTCCTCTTGTTTCTGTATTTTCCACCCAACTTTCTCAGCAAAGTTCACCATTTTCTCCTTCTGTTCTGAGGAAAACTTTGTCCTGAATCTCTTTTTCACCAAATGTGGTCTAGCCACATAACCATATCCTGCATGAACATTATTCCCACCACCATCTTCTTGTTCATCAGATTCTGAAGCCAAAGTCGACCCCATCATCATATTATAAGAAGACATTATCATCTGGTGGGGTTGTGCTGGTCTTGGGGGAACAAAACTAGGTGTCCCAGAATGATGTCCCAACATAAGTTTCCTCTGGTAACAGTCATATGAAGAAATGGGATGTTTTGTTTCATCTTCTGGCTCTTTCCTGTGAAAGTTTCTATGGCAGTTACAAGCTGAGCATGTAAGGGCTTCAAGACTGCCTTCTTCTCCACTTGGCATGAACTCACCACAGCCATCTGTTGCATTTCCTCCTATGGATGCTGCATGATTCTTGAGACATTCTTTGTATGTCACCATTTTTTTGTATGGCACATGGTCATCATTGGATGGGATTTGAGACACTGAGATTGGGACAATGGGATTTTGTAGGTGTGAAATGGGATCATGGTGAATAATGTGACCTTGTCCATATGTAGTGTTGATAGGAAGTGGCATCTCCTCATCTTGACTAGACATCTCCATGGCTTCAAAATAGTGTTTTCACTTTTTTCAATAACAAAAATTATTGTTGTTTGTTTGGAGACCAAAAGGGCAAGGAGCAAGACAGATGAGTTTCACTTAAAAAACTAAATTATTAATAGGAATCTAAAGGCGATAGTTGCCATTATTAAATCAAACTTAGGACTGTGTTAAATATCTTAAACAATTAGTTGTCCAACGTTTGGAAGCATACACACTAGTTCAAAGATTATGACAGTTGAAACATTTAATTACTTCCAGACCAGAGGAAAATGTCCAGTGTATCTTTGGTTTTTACCTAACCTCAGTAGCTTTGGTTTCTTAATTGTAAGCAAATCTTTCAAGTAAGAACCAAAACAAGAAGAGTTGTAATATCAGTCTTACCAAAGAGAGAAAAGATTTGACATTCTCCTGAAAAAGACAATATAATAAGTAAAGATTAGTGAAAGAACACTTTGATCAGTAAACATGCATCAAGACAAGACTGAAAACAATGTTATTTTCTTCAACATCATGCACAAAAACATTAGCTAATATGTATTATATAGTTTATGTAATTAGATTAGTACTCACATAAGTATGTATTTCTGGTGTTCTCTTGAGCTTGATTACCTGTCATTGCAAAAGACAAAAACTTGAAATAAAGAAGACAATGGTTTGACAAAGTAAAGAACTGTTTAGTTTAGAAAAGTGTAATAACAAGTGGGTGATGAATGGAAAGGAGAGGAGGAGGAAAGTAGAGAGGCAATGCAGAGGCTTTTGCAGGTGGTTTTTTGCTAGTGAAGCACTTAACATAGAGCTTATAGCTGTAGTGAAGGCCAAAATTGGGAGACAGGAAAATAACAAAAAGATAATTATTTATTTATTTTAAATTAAAAATTATGACTACAACTACGGGGTAAATGAACCAAGCCCAAGTCGATTTCAACATAGACGTATTTTTAAAGGTTGAATCTTTATTCGGCTAAAGTTTGACCTCGACCTAACCATACAAGATATCGACAAAATTTTGAAGGATAGAACTTTACAAAACATGTACGTAAAATAACTTTTAACTTTGAATATGTATATACAAGACATTTTTTTGTTAATTTTATACACGAATCTATACTCTTTATTAAAAGCAGAAACCCCCTTTAAATGGTATGTCATGTATACCGCGGTATGCACGGTATGCCAATTAATTAATTAATTAATAATAACTTATTTTACTATTTGATCTTACTTTAAAAACTATTTTTTAAGTGTATAGAAGGTCAATAAGAATAAGAACTACTAATGAAACAAGTCCTCTATGAACTAAAATATTGTATGCCAATTAATTAATTAATTAATTAATGTATACCGCGGTATGTCATGTATACAGCGGTATGCCACTAAATATTAATTAAATTAATTAATTAAAATCATAATATTAAATATTAATTTAATTTAATAATGAAGTTATATACTGGGAGTCTATTAACTAAAAATTGAAATAAAAGTCGAGAATTTAGGACTTAGGGCTCCATTAATTAATATTTAAAATATATCTATAATCGATTAATAATAAATACAATTAATAATATAACTATTCTTATATTACCAGAGATAAGTTATATAAATTTAATTAATTAAAATAATAAAATTAAGTATTAATTTAATTTATTATTGAAATTATATACTAGGATTTTATTAACTAACAATCGAAATAAAAGTCGAGAATATAGTATTATATACAACTTGGTATATCTTTATTAAAAGCAGAAACCCCCTTTAAATGGTATGCCATGTATACCGCGGTATGCACGGTATGCCAATTAATTAATTAATTAATTAATTAATAATATCTATACTCTTTATTAAAAGCAGAAACCCCCTTTAATTGGTATGACATGTATACTGCGGTATGCACGGTATGCCAATTAATTAATTAATTAATTAATAATAACTTATTTTACTATTTGATCTTACTTTAAAAACTATTTTTTAAGTGTATAGAAGGCCAATAAGAATAAGAACTACTAATGAAACAAGTCCTCTCTGAACTAAAATATGGTATGCCAATTAATTAATTAATTAATTAATGTATACCGCGGTATGTCATGTATACAGCGGTATGCCACTAAATATTAATTAATTTAATTAATTAAAATCATAATATTAAATTTTAATTTAATTTAATAATGAAATTATATACTAGGAATCTATTAACTAAAAATTGAAATAAAAGTCGAGAATCTAGGACTTAGGGCTCCATTAATTAATATTTAAAATATATCTATAATCGATTAATAATAAATACAATTAATAATATAACTATTATTATATTACCAGAGATAAGTTATATAAATTTAATTAATTAAAATAATAAAATTAAGTATTAATTTAATTTATTATTGAAATTATATACTAGGAATCTATTAACTAACAATCGAAATAAAAGTCGAGAATATAGTATTATATACACCAAGTTCAAGATTTTATTCATTTAAAAAAGTTAAAAATTAGGAATTTAACATAATTTATCATAATCCGTGCTTCGCACTAGTATAGTTATAATTCATAAATAATTAAATAAATAAGCTTGTTTAGACTAGCGAGATTTTACGAGTCGAGTGGTTCGGAAGTTAACACAAGTCGAGAAAATGTTTGAAGTTGAATACGTGAAAAGTAGATTATTGTCTAGTCATATTCAATTATCGTAGTAGTGGAGTTCAAATAACTCACGAATAAGTTGATTCATTTACATTCTTACAGCCCCGTTTGGCTAGAGCTCTTTTAACGAGTTTTCAACTTTAAGGAGAAAATGGTTTGTTTGGGTGCTCTGGTTTTAAACCGATTTTAAGTTAAAAAACTGTTTTAAATAAGTTCGTTTTAGGTACTTTTGACTTATGACTTATGAAATTTTTTTTTTTTCACAATTCTTGTAAAGTTTAAATATTATGAATTTAAATTTTTTTTTAAGTCAAATTTCACTTTTTAAGTCAAAATTATTAAACCTTCATTTAACTTTAAGTAAAATTACTCAAACACTTTCATTCAACTTAAAGTAAACAACTTTACTTTCTCCTTTAAATTAAAAACACTTTCATTAAGAGCCTATTTGGCAACCGGCGCGGAAAGGAGAAAATGACTTTAAGTTGTTTTTGGATTGTTTGGCCATAGGAGCTTTAAGCCCGCTTTAAGTTAAAAAACTGATTTAAGTCATAAGTTCCATTTAGGTATTTTTGACTTATGACTTATCAAGTATTTTTTGTTTTTTTCACGATTCTTGATTCTTGTAAAGTTTAAGTATTAAGAGCATTTAACTTTAACTAAAATTAACCAAACACATTCATTCAACTTAAAGTAAACAACTTTACTTTCTCGTTTAAATTAAAAACACCTTCATTAAGTCAAAAGTAACTTGTTTTAAGCAACGTCCAACACCCTCTAGTCAAAAGTAACTTATTTTAAGCAATCATAAACGGCATCTTAATTGTGCTTAGTAGTGGACTTCAATTTGACTGTGTCATTGACACAATTTTCAGACACGCTTTATAGAGACAAAACCCTGAAATGGCATGGCTTAATGAACCCTATTATGATCTAAAATGGTTTGTTTTTTTAACATCTTGTTCTTTGAAGCTTATACATTAGAATTAGATCCTGTTAAATTCACTCAAATAAATTTAAATGAAAATAAAGTTGACGCGTTTATGAACATGAACACGGCTCGAAACCTGAAATTTTCATCCCTAATATTAGGATAGGTCCTGAAATTGCCAACATAAATATTAAGATTTAAATAAAAAAAATCTTTACAGAGATAAAGAATCTATTGAAGAAATACGGAGGGAGATTAAAAGGAAAGGTGGGGCACTTGCTTGCTTTGCTTGCACTATCAGGAATCAGGTTAGCACCATCTGGGGAGAGACCAGTGTTTGTGTGTCAGACAATTGAGAACTAGCCAGGAAAACATCAAAAAGAAAATAATGTTATTTACAATAATTCTTTATTGACCGAAAAAATGCAATTATCTACAGCAAAATGTACTATTGATAATTACCTTGATTTATGTAAGGTCAATTGGTGAACAGTGATACATGGCAGTTTAGCTGAGAACATGCAAGTTCTTTTATAATGGCTTATACTATTCTTCATGAGCCACACTTTGCATTTTGAGTAAAAACTTATCATCATGGTTTTCATCAGACCAAGCCTGACCCTTCCTTCATTATTACACCATCTTCTCATCTTGGTACATTCACGTCAAGGATATTAATTAGTGTATGCACAGTTCATATAAAGATTTGTATGTATTTGTAAGGTGACTTGAAAATTCTGATTAGAGATCAAGTTATTCTGGTTGGTTTTTCTTGTATCCGTTCCGTGCCCTTTATTCCACACTCCTTTATGTGAAAGAATCTTTTGGAATTTATCAACATGTGAAGTAATCTGTTGGTTTTGATAGGATTTCTGGATTTCAATTAACGACATTTCTTTCACCAATTGTTCGGTTCAGATGAAAATTATTAGAAATCTAACAAATTTAGAGAGTGAGTTGAGCGTGTTATACCCTCTAGAAAATATAATTATTCTGAACATGGTCTCAAGGAGAGTAGCTCATTATAGGATCAGACGTCAGTGTTGCACCCCTTTAGAAAAATTTTACAAAGTTGGTCGAGCGATTCCGAACTTGATTCAAGAATAGAAGCTAAATATACGATAAAAAGTTAGCGTTGCACCCCTTAAAAGGAATCCAACAAAGTTGACGATGAACAACTTGGTCCCAAGGAGTGTAGGCTTAGAATAGGATTAAAAGTTAGTGTTGCACCCCTAAAAAGTATCTACAAAATTGGCCAAACGGTTTGGAACTTGGTCACAAGAATAGTAGGATTAAAATTTAAAATTCAACGATTCAATCCTTTTGGAAGGACTCTGTTGAGGAGAAATGCTACCTCTAAAATGTAAGAAATTCGTTCAAACTGGATTAGTCTCACCCAATGTGACTCCTTAAGAAGAAATTAGAGAGAGACTTAATTATGGGACAATAAGAAGGGGTCACAGGACAGAAAGCATTACAAGATGGGGTTTGTGACACAAGATTGTTTACAAGCTTAAAAGTTCTGAGGCCCTCACAATATTTCCTTCTCAAGAGCAGAAAAGACTCACACTACCATCTATCTCAATCAACCCAAAGATTATTCTATTATTGATCACTTCTTCTTTGGTAATATAAGTGATCTTAGTAATCACTTTCATACAAGGGTAGAGTCTAAACAAACTTTATGCTTTAATAAGAGCATATTGTTCTTTTTCTTGACCACACTTATTCCTGAAATAGAATAAAAGTAATTCTCATAAAACCAAACTTTATCGATAGTTCTATGATTCTATCCCATCTTTTGAATTCTTGATCCCACTAACTCTTTCTTTTTTAGATCCTATTAGTCCTGGACATTCTTCTGTTCCATGCTTAAGTGTGCATAAAAACCTTACACAATCATTTTCTTTCAAATTTCAACCTATTAATTTTTACTGAATGCAATACTCTGTTTGACAGGTTAATAGCCAAAACATATATGCACTATTCCAACCTGATGTTCGAGGTTAGTAGGAGCAGAAATTTTGGGTTTCAGGTCCTATTCTTATTTGTAAACAGGTTAATTTTGGGTAGGTCTAGAATTTATTAAAATGTTGTAAAAATGGATGTATTGGCTGAAAAGACTAAAAACTCAAAAATGCGGGTCGATTTCAGGTTAATTTGGATCGTATTTGTGCCAATTTAAAAGCATGTTATGTGAATTGTGTTGAAAATTAGGTCGGATTCGAGTCGTGTTCCAGGTCCCGTCTAATATTGTTGCCCCTTGAGTTACCGAGATGAAACTATAGGTATTAAGTGCCAAATTGTCACCATAGCATAACTGTAAAGAGAAAAAGGTGAATAAACTCTAAACAGAAAACTATATGGTTAATCTTGTAGAAATTAACACAATGTGATTTATGCTATTCTGCTTTTTAAGTGAAAAAAATGCAGCAACAACATTTCCACATGCATGGTGACCTACCACCAGGCACCAGGTATCATGTAATCTTTGCCAAATCTCTACTCTTTTTTTTTTTTTGCCCAAGTTAATCCCCTGCATGCCCCATATCCCCACCCCACTCTTGCCCCTCACCCCTCCTCCACTGTCTCTCTAAAACAATGGAGGTATCTTAATCTTATATCTTTGACAATGTAGGAAATAGCTTCTTGCATTTTACATTGCTTCTAACTTTTAATGTTATCAGATGGTTGCTTGAACATGAAAAATGTAGCATTAATGTTTCATGTCTGCCCATCCATGGATGAGGATATGTAAAGCTGCAATAACATCATTTTAGCTCATTCTAAACACGTGAATTTTAATGATTTTTATTTTATGTGTACTCTTGCTTCATCTCCTTTTACTATTTCCGCAAATCTTCCATTCAAAAACATCTACAACAAGTTTCTTATGCTTGCTTATTTTCATGTAACCTTTTATTTTTTTTTATCACATTCGCATATGATATGGTATAACCTGTCACATTGTCAATTATTGAACAACGTAAGAACATATACGTGCCAAATACTTAGAACGGCCCCTTTGACAAGCTGCCAAAGCTTATAACTTGTTATTTTTTCTCGAAAATATTTTTTACGACTTCGTTTTACCATATATCGGTTATAAACCGGACGGGTGCATGATCACCTGTGTATGTGTGTGTGAAATGGATTAAGTAAAAACACATGATTAAGATAATGTACATGATAATAAAAGATAGAACTAGTAGCTGTCGAGAACATTCCCAGGCTTTCGTAAATTTTGTCTTGTGGTATAATCTGCAATATGCAAATTAAGGACCACATACAAGAAGCACAGCCCAGCAGCATTTCTTTTGGCAAAGTGAAGAGGGAATTTAAAGTATGTTTAAGGACAAAAATGCATGTAAAGAAAAGGACTTGAGCACCTTTTCTTTACATTTACTCTTAGGATCCATTCAGAATATGCATACATTTCAGATTTCTGATATCCCTTACACCCCACAGAATAGTGGACATTGCTAAAAGATACTCTAGATTACCATTAGCCAGCCCACAAACACGATTCCTTAACAATGGTACTCAACATCTTGCTGGATTTTTCATTAGAATTCATTTTGGAATTCAAACGAAATTACCTCTTTATCCGTAAAAATACGATCGATAAGCTATGTGCCTCACCTGGGCTTGTGTTTATTTGGCCGTGGGTTCATCAGTTCATGTGATGGTGTTCATTTAAGTTCAAGCTAGTGAACCAAATAATCAAAGAGTGAGAGAATTTTAGCCCCACCATAATTTCTTGGTTTCTCATTGAAATTTATTCACCTCAATCAGATAACAATTAATCAAAACAAGTCGCAACTAATTGAACAGCACAAATCATCCTAGTTGAGCTCTTAACCTCCATTAATATACCTTCTTAGTTTGATATTTGTGTGCATTAGTAAACATCATAATACAATGCGTACTACATGGTACAACTAGTACACTGTGACCTATGTAATGTTATTGAACGTAGTAATTAAAAATCACTTTAAAACATTGTGTGTGTACATGAAACCATGATACGTACAGCAGCATGTCAGGCGTTGAGTATGGCGTGTAAGAAACAAGAATGAAGTTTCATTACTTGCTCACGTATTGTATTCATTGTTTACTGCAATTTCAGTATGTCTGCTACTATCTCCACTCATGTGTTTGCACATGGCCAATCATATACCAATAATTATTCCATCTTTTTCTTGAAAAAAAAAAAATTGCATTTGAATTAATTTCTTCTCATCTTTGGGCCAAGGTGCAGGTGCATTTGTTTTCGCTTTTGTATCCCACATTTACCTCCCAATTTGCCAACATGTTACACAATTCCACCCTCAGGCCCGACTTCAATACTACTTGTTTCTATTACTATAGTATAATACGAATGGCTAAAAAAGAGATTTTATAATTGAATGCAAATATGCATAAATGTATACTTATTCTAAATTTGAAACAAAAAATACATCTATGTATCTATGTCACAGCATTATTATTATTATTATTATTATTATTATTATTATTATTATTATTATTATTATTATTATTATTTTTTGCCAGAATGTCACAACATCATTTAATCATATATGAATTGTATATTGATGTACTTAAAATGAAAATTCGGAGAAAGAGACAAAAAATTAGCTTAATTAAAATTATTTTGATACAAAATGCAACTAATATTGAAATTGAAATTCTATTTAACAACAAAAAAATATTTTTGATGCTAAATTATAACAATATCTATATCTATTTTGAGTAATACTATGTAACCCGAAAAAATTTCCAAATTTCATTTGTGGGATTCATATTAATGCACGAGTAACCCATCTCATTAACTAATCATGTAATAACAATCATCATTCGGGAACCATTTTGGAAACGATTTCGGCAGCTTTAGCATTTTCCATCTATTTTACATCTAAACTTGCGCCAATTCACAGATTATAGGAGGAACGCATTGGCATTTGACAATAAATACCTTCATTATTAATTGTTCCCTGGTCACAGATTGTATTGGGCCATTACCCTAAGATCAGCCGAGTCCAGTCCAGCTTCTTAAGATTAGCCGATAGTCCAGCTTGCTGAAACTGGTCGAGTCGAATCCAATTTTTAATGCCTATTGTCCCTGATTCTCATCCGACCACCTGATTTGGTTATAATATATTCAACAACTCGGTAACTCGGTTTGGGTTGGTTTCAATGCACAAGTTTATAAAATTATATATACCTAGGCAATTGATCAAGTGTGAAAGTTCGAACTCATGACAGTCGAATGGAGGGAGGTGAGCATTTTGGCCCTGATTTTATCAAAGAAAAAAAAAACTAGATGATGGAACGTGCAGATTTTTTTGTCAGATATACCCGACGGGACTGGAAGGTGCAATCTTATTCCTTAAGCAATCACCGAACGTAACATTAATTTAAAGGCAGCAAATTATTTGTCACCTCATAGCAGACACAACCAAGTAACATTACCACTGTAACACGTGTAACACAATATTTCCGTGCAAAGCTAATCAAAATTGGTATACAACCAAATATGTCATGCCTTTTCTTCAGGAATATCGAGGTCAAACTACTAAAATCTACCAGCAACCTTACACAACTCAACTCTAGACTGTTACATGATCATAGTATACTTCTCTTCTTTCATTTTCTTAACAACATATTTCTGAACTCGTCATTTGATTTCGGCTCTTCAGCAACTTCCCCAACCCCGTCAGATTTTGTATTAATGTTACTGGTATAACCAAGTGGCCTAACATTCCTCGGAACAAATGGTATTTTGCCCTTTGCCTGGGCCTTTTTCTCCCTTTGCCCTTGATCAGAATGAGAATCCTTGTTTCCCTCGGAAATTTGAGTAGGTTCTCCTGATTCAGATTTCCCTGCCAATTTAAATGTTCAGGTACAGAGAAAAGATGACAGATTTAAGAGTGGAAATTACTACAATGCAAGGATATAACTTTTGCCCAGAATTGCATAATAGTCCTAGAAATTCACGAGTAAACTGAAAGATTGAAAGATGCATGTATTAATATTGGATACTGAGGGTCAATGGCAGATGCCATAGGAAACCAAGACAAGTACAATTTTCTAACAAGGAAAACATAGCAAAGAATTTGTCCTTTAGAAAGTTTCAATGCTAAAGCGAACTCAAAAAGAAACAAATCTATTACATTACCATGTTTCGTCGATCCCTCCTTTCTACCATGCTTTGGATCTGAACGTGCAATGCTCACTTTCTTCCCAAGCAAGATCCGCTTGTTCTTTTTCAAGGCTGCAGCAAGATGTTTGTCATCCGAAAAATCAACGTATGCCAAACCCTACATGAGCGACAGCTACGAGTATTAAGAATTATTCAACCATTAGACCAGAAAGCTAATGCATACACGTGTTATTTAATCTTGCAGTTGGCCCATAAAAAGTGATGAGCACAACTACCATTGAGCATAACAGACAATGCAGTCATAAGACATTAATGTTTAATGTGCATGATTATGATCACTTATGAAGGATATTTCATATTTCAAAACACAAGTGGTAAATAGTGAACAGGGTATGGACAAAGCTTTACACATGGCGGTAAGAGCTGAAATGCAAACTTCAAGTTTCTTTGACCACATTCAAGGGGTAGTCAAAGTGACTTCCCACACTCACATAACACATTTATTCTTCTACAGGACAAGGCAAAAATGAGAAAGACAGCATGTCATTCACTATACATTCTAAATATGTAATTGTATGTTATTTTTTGTTTCTTGTTGTGAAAAGTTATTTATGAGGATCAAGGTATAGCCTAGTGGAAAAATGTGTATCCCTTCCCATGAAAAAGTCATGGTTTCAAAATCTCACACCCTCATCTCCTATATAATAAAATATACCTCCGTCCCACACCCGTCCCACAATACAAGTATCTTTTGAAAAAATTACGCATCTTAAGAAAACATTAATTAGATGATACATTTCCTCTTATACCGATTATAAATGCATTGACCTTTTAAGAACATAAGCTATATTATACTCTTGGTCATTCCTCATTAATTGCTATACAATTTTCAAAAAGGGTAGTTTAGGAAAAATGATCACAAATTTACATTGAAAATAGGAAATGGACATGTATTATAGGAAAAAAAATTCTCTCAAAAGAGACTACTATTGTGGGACGGAGGGAGTATCAAAAAGAAGAGAAGCCACCTGTATTTACTATTTAGCTAAATAAGGTTGAGCTTTACAAAGGCCAAAGGGCATGAACTGGAAAAGGTTGAGAAAAATAGGATATGCTGATGGAGATGAAGACTGTTTGACGTCATGTTTTATGAATCAATAGGCTTCGGAAATTGGAAGTGATGAATATTGACCACTCTATTTGAGATGCTCTTTGGCCCAAAGTCTCAGCTCTAAATCTCTACTATCAGATCACTCAAAAGCAAACTACAGCAAAAGCCCCAGACTTCTGTTTGATTTTTAGACACTGGAATAAACTGAATAGAACCAACATTGGCAGTATATTTAGTGTACACCAATTTTCTGAAACTGGAACCAGTATATAATATGTTCCATAAAACAATAATTAGCATGTATCTGGTTGTAAAAATAGTTCCAATTCTCAAATTAGAAACAAAGTTAAGAGTAAAAGAACCATAAATCAAAACAGACTTACCCTTGACTTTCCAGTGAACTTGTCCTTCAATATTCGCACATCTTTAATCCCGCCAACATCACTGAAGAAATTACGTAAATCTTCAGCTGTAGCCTGTACAAGCCCTTGTTAGCCCAACCAATAATTACATAATAGTGTCTCTGCTGCTGGTACATTAATGTATCAAATTACAACAGAAAAAAGGAGCTCGAAAGGCAGGCATAACTTGCCTTGAAGTTAAGGTTTGACATGAAGGCAGTGCACTGATCAGTGTAATGTCTGGATTTGGTAGCACTCGGAGCTTTTGTTTCAACATCATTTTCTCGTTCTGGCTTGCCTACTTGACCTTCAGAATGTTCCTTTTCTTCGATCATATCTAAAGTTTTCAGTTGATTTTTATCTACGTTGTGGGATTTCTTCGGGTTTAGATTCTGTGTGGTTCCCTTCTGCCGCTTTGCTGGAGACTCTTCACTGCTAACACCCGGAACTGGCTTCCTTTTCTTCTCTTTTACCTTACTGGACGTATCTGTCTGGTCTGTTGATACAGCAACATATTTGCTATCTTGCTGTAACCTAAACAACTGCAGCTCAGCGAGACGAGGAGTTACCTGAGATTACACAGAAAAACTAAGCATCACAAAAAGTGTAAAGCCTTCATGTTCAGTCATCGAAATAAGGCCGTACTCTAAACAAGAACTAGTTATTTTCAAACCAGAGATTTCGTTAAAGTAGAAAATCTGAATATACAAAGTTGGTAACATCTTATAAATCCATCGTTGGACTCCACCAGAAAGAAACAAAAGGAAAACCCAAATGACACTAAGGGTTAATTAAAATGCAAACAAATGAACAAATTTTTTTTTTAGTACAAATGACACCAGATTCCTTACAATTGCATATAAAGCAGCTCAAGTAAGACATAAAGAATTCTGATAATAAAATTCTACATTTAGTATGAGAAAGAAAACAGAGCAGCACAACATCTTCCTGTGTCACCATTTCTCACTTACAAAAGAAAAATGAAATAAACAAATAACTGGTTTTAATTGGTATATGATGTCATCCTTCAAAACTACATGGATATTTTCAGATAAAAATTGCAAATAGCGATCTTAGAAAATCGTCATCTTTAAAATTAGTAATTATCGCCCTGACTCCTGAACTGAATAACAGGATTAGTGGATGCTGACTACGTGTACATTCAAATGATGCAGGACAAGAATTATGAATTAATAAGTAAAAACATGAATAAACAATAATAAATAACACGAATTAAAGGTAGAACTAGGGTTACACAATTGCAGAAGAACATTTACCCCTAGAGCCGCATAAGAGACAACATACCAATGATCATTGCAACATCTTAAAAAAAATCTCAGCATTTTAATGTCGGTAGTTTATAAGCTTTTTAATACAAGGAAACTACATGAATGATATAGAGCTCAAACCCTAAAATAAGCCTAATAGACTAAGGCTTACAAGCACATGTGCTTGATACAAGTAATCTGAAGTAGATGTAGTAACAAGAAGCCAACCCAAAACAGATATCCTAATTTGATTCTAATCCAGACTCGGGCAAAAAACAAGTACATGATTTTCTTCATAAAAGACATCAGTAAACTAGTTAATTGTATAAACAACTTATATAATGGGCTATAACACCAGTCTTCTTAAGATCAATAGAAAAATATTTCTACATTGTTCCTTTGTAGACTACTTAATCAAAGAGAGAGCAACAGTCCTACTCCTACAACACTGCTCAATATAAACTTTTTCTTGTTTGATTTTGCGTCTTCAGTGCCTTCACTAGTATCTACTACGTTGCATTTTGGTGGGCATTACTCTTATAACTTCCTAACAATTGATCTGGTATGCATATTTCATCAAAAAGAGTTCATAATGTAGGTAAACAAATTTATATAATCTCACTATCATAAACAAGTTTGTCAAGTCTTATGCAGAAATTTTAATCATAATACAACCCTGGTCTATTATATATAAAAAAATCACTATGTGAATAAAGTCATGCTTCAATGGTAGCTCTATATTCCTTGACAGGACCATAGAAACTATTAAAGTTTACTAGCTTGTAATTGTAAGAGTTCCTTTACCGTTACAACTTGAAAACCGGACTCCTTATACGAGATCTATTATGTCCTTATGTTCTAATAAGAGTAATCTTAATTTCCGTATGTTTTTTTTAATTATCATCTATTATTAAGGAAAGCATAAACCTTGGTATATAAATATGCTTCCATTGACTTCTGGTCCTAGTTCCCTTTCTAGTACTGTAACACTGTTAATTCTTCCGTTAAAATTTCCGTTGGCCCTTGTACTATAATGGTTTGAATCACCTCTACAATGAAAATTTTTGCCCAGCTCGAGTGGGAACCTTAAAGTCTAAAACTGATAACTTGGGGTTCTAGGCACAAAACAATTACCTATCTCACTAACTGGCCAAAACCAACCATAAAACATGTTAGCTCATCAATTTTCTAAAATTAATGCTAGGACGTGCCCCTTTCGTTTCACAGTGGTTAAATCAATTCTCTTTGAGAAGAGATGAGTTTATGAGATAAAAACACTAGAAAGATAAATTTAAGTGGATTAACCGCGAAATACACTACCCCAAGGGTTTCCCAACAGCAGAAGGAATAACTAAGATGGATCGCAAAACAAGACTCAAATCAATATTGATATCAACATCAATGTATAGTAATCAAATCTAAGATAATATGTGGGGATTACTATACTCATCCCTGATAAAATAACCTAATGTACTAAGGCCCGATAAAAATTGGGTTTATTATATAACCTACTACATAGAAACTACTAGCCCAATATAAAACATCTAAATATAAATAAATACACTAATTTTTCTAGTTAATAAAATTAAACTATTTACTAATAAAAATATAACCTTTCCTTTTATTTTCATTCCCCATCACTTCCCATCATCCCTCCATTCTAATCTCCATCCATCTCTTTCATCCTCCCTTTCCACCTCTAGTTTCTATCAGAATCCCCCATCCATGCCCACGCCCATTTAATTCAAACAACCAAACAAAATGCAAGTCTACTGTTATACGTTTGATTAATTTGTTCACACAACAAAGTATATCCATGGCAATAATCAGGTATGATAAAAGCTACATAGCTAAATTGACATAAAAACTGGTGAAACTAACTAAAAAAGAAAGTGGTACCTTTTGCACAGCATGATCAAGATCTTGAAGTGTACCATACTCCCTCTCAAAGCGTATCCAGGAATTGCATATATCCTAATTGATTATGTTTGTTTAGCAAGGAAGGAATAATATAATTTGCAATTTAAAATGTGCACTCACGTAACATTCTTTTCCCAAAAAAAAACACAAATTTATGAATTACATTATATGAGAAGTATAACAAGAAGTGCAAATTGATGAATTACATTACATAAGAAGTGTAACAAGAAGTGCAAGTGCATATTAAAATAATCACAAGAAATTTTCAAGCAGATAACAACCAAAACAAGAAAAAAGAGGATACTGGGATCATAACATCTCAAACCCACAAGAATAACTCTACAGATGTAATGGTGCTTGGAGAAAAAAGAGGATACTCAAATCATAAAATCTCAAATCCATTAGAACATTTCTACATATATAACGGTGCTTGCCGCTTGGAGTAGCAAAAAAACAGATGGTGCCTGGAATAGGATTAGCTCAATATAAAACAAGGTTAGACTTAAACTCAACTAGTAATTACGTTATCACTTACCATGAGCTCATTAAAAATTCATAAGACAAGGTTTTTTAAGTTCAGTAAAAAAACATGAAGACTAACAGGAGCTGCTAATACGAATTCATCAGGCCAAATGCAGAACTAGGTCACGAAAAGCAGATCAACAACGAAAGTGAGGAGCAAAAAAAAATTGTAATAAGATTCTAGAAGAATTAGACCCCTTTTATTTTAAACTTGCTACATCTAATTTCATTATTTCAGAATATAACTTAAGGTGCTCCTATTAGGGGATATACAAAAAAAAATACAAACCAAGATTAATATAAGATGTATCAATCAGTAATGCAGAATAACAAAAGAAGATTCGGGAGGGTGTGCGATGGAATAGCATATTGGATATAGCTACAAGATGAGCAAAGTATACCTCTGAGCCTGTTTCAGAAAGTCTTTTACTGTAACACCTCTTATAAAGGGATCTGGCATTGTTGATGTGGCCAGCTTCAATTTCCATAGATATATAACCTTGCCAAACTTCGTACATAGAACCACTTCAAGATAAAGTAGATACATGTTACAACAAACTTCAAAAAGAATTAACTAATAATAAGTGGATCAAGACTGCTAGCAAACCTGATTTTAAGCAAGCTTTCCCACACCCCGCGAGCTGCAACTGTGTCTTTCCCCAGAGAAGATTCTAAACGCGCCCAGTATCTATACATATGCAATAAACTGCCAGTGTTGTTCAGCTCAGACAAGTAATCAGATGCTCGCTGTCATAGGCAAAAGGAAGAGAAATGCTGTAAGACTTAGCAAGTGTGTTAAGTTAATAATCACAAGGCATTTAACAAATACGTAGGTCCCTGTCCCATTACTGCTAAACAACATAATTGCCGTTTTTTCTTGCTCCTGTAACTGTTATAATTGAACATTGTACACATCCTCGGATGTCATGATTAGTTATTAAAGCTGGCAAAGATACCCACCTAAAATTTCAAGGTTTACATCCTTATGCGACAAGAAACTATGATGAACAGCAGTGAGAAGGACACGAATGATATGGCTCGCTAAGCTCATAAAAATCATAAGGTATATGTTATAAATATAATCATGTAACTGCAAGAATATTTAATGAAACAAATTTCATATTATTGCTCCTCATATGTTAATACTTTTAAAATATAGAGAGATAGGAGGATAAGGCATATAAGGTTCTTTTCAAAAAATAAGGTTGTGTATTATCTAGCATGACTGTTAACTTTTTCTGACGAAAGGCATGCACAATTGCACACGTGTTTTGCTTATTCTTTATTATATAGAGATGGAAGAATGAGGTATACAAGATTCTTTTCAATGAAAAAGTATTTGAGGTTGTGTAGTAATCTTAGCATGACTTAACTTTTTCTGATGAAAGGCAGGGGCACAAGTTTTTCTACCAGCACGGCGCTAAAAAATTTACATAAAATTTACATGTACATACTAAAATTTTAAAAGGTAATTGCTAACGACATCAGACAGGTTGTGGTGGTCAAGCCATTTAAGTGTATCCGATAAATCGACAACGCGAAGCGATTTGCTACCATTTTGCAATTGAATTGGTCGAACCTGTTACAAAAAGTCTGCCGGGGACTTGCTTTAAAGTTTGACGCGAGTATGCTAAATTTTATCCAACTTTAGATTTAATCAAATTAGGGTAAAGCTCGCGTTTCTTTCTGTTTCTATTTGGATTGTTTCGCCTGCTGGTTGATTGTGTTCCATGCTCCCTACAAACAAGTTATGCAGATGCCTTGACTGCATTTAGGACTGAAATGCTGGATGGTAATGTGTAGTATGTCAACATAACGAACGGACTCTGTTACCATATCATGGAAAAAGAGGCAGGCTAATAATTTTCTCTACACCCTCAGAAATCAGACTTAAAGGGTGCTCTGCTGCTCTACACAGGTTAGTAGGCACTATCTTCACATCACTAACTATTTATTAATTTAGTAACCACCAATCTGTTTTCTTACAGCTTATTAAAGTGAACAACGATAGTTTTCCTATAGACTCTTGCAAATGTCAGAATCTAAAAAGATTCGTCCTGTAGTCTAGTATCCAATTCGATTACACGCTAACTCCAATTATAAAGATCTCATGCATACCCACCACAAGTATGTTGTATTGCAAGGTTGACAACCTTGGCAACCAGAATAACACAACTTACTATTCAGAAGCATCACATCAATTTTTAATAATTTAGGAGTATGATACCAACAAAAACTAAATTTCTTTTAAAAAAATATTATACAGACCTGAAATGTTTCCCTTATCAGAGCATATTCCACATTAGGTCCTCCATCAATTGAAATTCTTCTTCTTAAGCCATCAACCCTCGTAAGAAATATATCCAAGTACTGAAATAACAATCACCATATCAACCAAGCTTTATACGTATTTAAGAAACAAATGGAGTTAACAGCACACTTGCTTTATTATAAGGTGCAAGAAACAATCTCATGAAACAAAAACTGTTAAAAAATGCAATAGATGCAGCTATCTGTCATCACTCCAACTCAAAGTGCGACAAAAAGACGACTTGCTCTTGTAAGTAAATCCAAATTATGAATACAATTTTCTATAACCACAAAGGAGTGCTGATATAGAAAAGATGTTGCATCCTCTCCAATAGCTAAGAGCACAAGAAAAAGCAGATATCACAACTGGCCACTTGAGTTGTCAAGTATAAATATATATTGTTCCATAAGTATGGGATAAGAGTACAATAACAGAGTGAGAACAATGCAAAGAGAGGGAAAAAACACACCAAAGTGTTACACCGACCTAAAATTAATTAAAGTCAAACGACCCCCAACAAAAAATATAAATGTAATAAACATATTATACATCTTTACCTCGACAAGGCTTGAAAATGTACAGCTCAGAGACTTCTCAAAAACCTGAGATAAAAAGAAATTATTTTAAGTTGACCAACTTCGTACTAGCAAAGAAAAGATATCCAAATGTAACAAAGAAGATTGAAGGCATTTCCAACTATTAATTTGTGTAAAATAATAATCAGTTAGGCAGAGGAAATTAGGAATCGGGTACAACAAAAGGATTCTTTTACGTGACAGCCATCTGAACCCCCCCCCCCCCCCGGGTTGGTGAAGCAATTACTTATTACACAGTAACAAAAAGAACATAAAAATCAATTTAGTCAAAAACTGAGCATAAGATGTACAGATAAAAACATATTGATTAAGAAAATAGACTACAATTTGGTTGGTGTGAATGGCTCAATGAAGAGTTACTCTATATGATATGATTAAGGGATATTAGAAATATTTACTTGTGCGCAAGTTTTAGAATCTTAAATCTATATGTAATCAGACAATATGATGTTCTATATACAGGTGTGCGTATTAAACTATTAATTAACCAGTATAATAACCACAAAAATCACAGCAATTATGCTGTTTCAGATGGCTAAAACCTTGACTTGATAAATATAGAGTCTAGGCGAAATTATAAAATCCAACATCTTGGACCTGAAACCTTACAATTCATTGTAGTCAGTTCTGAACATAATTTAATATCTAAAAAAAATCAATCAATCGTTTTTGTTTAAGTGTCAGGAATTGGTGAATCCTGACTTGAGTTTTGAAGCTATTTTTGGTATTTTCCGATAATATAAACAGAAGAAGATACAGAGAAAAACTAGCTACCGTACCAAACAATTAGGGATATCTTTGTATCTCACATGTAGGAAACATATAGAAAGACTGTATGAGCTTCCCAAGAAAAGAAAAGTTAAACATCCTCCAAGCAATTAGGACATGGACATCTTGAAAAGAGATAATTGACAGGTAAAAAGGTCGCTTACTCATAAAACTATAGAAGACATATAGATTAGTGATCCATGCAATCTGAAAGCATACTGAACTAGCCAATAATTGTCAAAAACATTCAACAAAATTTGATTTTGTTCATGCAAAGTACATTGAAAAACGGAAACAGAAACTTACGGCAGATATATCTTCTTCTGAAGAGTGCAGACGCTCTAAAATAAGCAAGTATCGCACCCATAGTTCTTTAACCCATGGACAATTTCTCGTAGCTCTACAATAGACATCTTTCACTGGTTTTGCTGCCTGCATCCAGATATACACAATTAATTGGTCAATCACTAAATAAAGTAACAAACTAGGAAAACGAATCTAGGGGTAGGGGAACCTTCAATGTTCTGTCCAGGTACTCTGTATAGTTTAACCAGAGATCAGCAGATATAGGAAATTCAGCTATAGCACGTTCATACAGTATCTGAACTCGAGCTGGATCTCCAGAAGTCTGTTCAAATTTCAAATATGCCTGCAGATACATTATGATAATTAAATTCCGCACTCATCAAAAACTGGTCATATACAAGTAACTACTAAGATGGCCTTGCATGATCTAACTAGGAAGTACTATACTCATATAAAATAATAAGCATACAAAACAGGGAAAAGTTGTTCATGTATTAGAAAAAATATTATTCATTTCGATTCATGGTGGTCTCTTACTGGAAATACAATATATCAGATCAAGAGATCTGATAATCTACTTAAGTAGTTCAACTCACTTATTCTATGCATATAATTGTGTTGCTAATATTCCTGAGACCAACGCATCTCATCCTAGATAAAGCATTATCTTAAATGTGTGGCAAGGAGCTTCCCAATGACGTGTGCCCTCTAGCTTGAATGAAATAATAAAGCACTTTGAATCTTTTGACGTCCAGTTTGTGATCCTCGTTCCTGTACTCAACTATCTAAGAGTTATTTAATTTCCACTTAATTTCAAGGATTAGATACTAAGATAGTACCCACACCAGTTGCCACCTATTAATTATTTTAACTTAAGAAACCAGACTGATCACTTAAGATATTATATTTATTTTGTTAATGAATAAAAAGTTGTGTGCTATTAGTAAAACAAATATCTGGAAGAGTATATATTTAAATGTTCTAAGAATTGATGATTAACTTGAGTGGCTGACTGCCCGAATGGTAAGTCACTGATTACTTTAACAGGAGTTTTTTTACAAATGAATTCAACCAAAAAACAAAGACATGCTTTAGAGGTAGTGCACATTTGTGAGGGCAACAATTAAATACAATGTAATGCTTAAAAGTGTCAAATAGTCTCGGTAACATTACTATAGAGGTCTTAAACTCTCTGTTCTTATTTTCTTCCAACTTTGGAAACAACTAATTTTTTCCATGTAGAAGTGGACAACCTAGAGAGATAAAGGTCGAGACAACATTGTTGCTTACATACCATATATTCTTGAAGTCTTTCTAAATCTGTTGATTCTTGATTAGAAACCAAATCTTCAAAATGAACACGAGCATTTAGCATCTCCAATGCTTTCCGGTAAGCAGAGGAAGTATGTCCAGCAATCCCATCCAAGCTGCTATTACTAAGATCAATACTAGTTCCCTGTTCAGCTTCCCAAGATTTGTAGGCGATAAGAGTTGCATCCAAGGCAGTATGAGGAACAGACAGTTGACGATGAAATATGTTCCGAATACGCTGGACCTGTTTTTCTCTTGACTGCAAAACCAGAATCAAGAAGTCCTAATTAAAAATAAGAACGAACAAACTTACATAGTTCTTCTGCAAAAGTGAAAAATAAACAGGGAAATGCCATGTTTTGCCACCAAACAACCAAAATGAGAAATGGTTTCCAAAAGAGAACAAACAAAAATAAGATTTATGTTTAACAGTTCACTATAAATCTTTCGAAATTTAATTACACCTGTATACAGAGTTGGACAAGCTAGATCTTACACTTACGTCCACAGAGAATCGGAAGAAACCAAATTAATCTGCAGATTTGTTCACAAAAAACTTATCAATTTAAAATTTAACTCCATCATCCCCACAATCCCTCTCCCTCTCCCGCTCTCGCTCTCTCTTATTAATATAACTTTCAAAAGTTATCATTTTTCCCCAATCCTACAGGTCTTCCATAATGTGGTTTAAACCAGTAACTGTTTACTGAGTAAGGCTGAGACCTCGTACAAGACAAGTTTACACAATTGGCTGCCTATTAATAAACTTAATATAGATGTTAAACCATATCTACACATTCTTAACCGCTTATACTAACCTCGATATCTGTCTTGTCCATGGTGTCCAGAAGTGTTTGCTCAAATTTTCGATATGCTTCCCAAATCTTATAGCCTTCAGCAATATGTAAACCGGCAGCAGTAAGAGCACACTCAAATAAGTTTCTTAACTTCGATATACCAGGAGAACCTTCCCGGACAAATGGATCATAATCTTGAACAAAATTTATGTAGTCACACCATAGGGATACAGACTGCACAAAACAGAACAGATGAGTGTATTTCATTTCTACATTAATTACTTGCACATATGTAACGGATGTATTATATGTAGTTACCAATCAATAGTAGGAAATCTGCCAACATGTTGGACTCCATACTAATTAACCACATGTGATTAAATCCTTTCTTAATATCCAAAATGTATAAGGACAGGTTTATACGATCATAGCATATATGAAGTACAGCATTTTTATTATTCATCAACCATTATTATTGTTTCGTCATTCTAAAAACCAGAATTTTCAGTATCATGTCTTTGAGTTGATTTATATATGAACAAATCTATGAATGAAAGAGAGCATGATGAAACTACATTAGAAAGTACAAAGTACCTTTCGTACATTTTAGCCACAGTTTCTAAAATTTTGGCAGTAAATGAAGACATATTAGAAAAAGCATATAGGGCTTAAATATAGTATTCACGTTGGTAGCAGTAACTGACCAAATAATCGGAAACACCACGCTCATAAAGCTTCTCAACTGCGGTAAAAGCATCGGATCTGCGTGCCAAGAGCAAACATAACAATACATAAGAGATGCAATTAATATTACACGTCCCCCTCATTCAAGACAACAAACTGGAAACGGCAGGACAGAACACCAAAAAATCATCTCTATGGTTACATATGACCAAGAACCTTTCTACTTCTTTTAAGTTAGCCTTACTGAATATATATTACAGATAATCAAAGAGCAATTTGTCGTAAAAAATTACCAAACTGCATGTTTTTGTGAGAACATTTCTACCACATTAATCAAGGGTACACATGTCCTAACTCCTACGAACTCAATCTGCTGCGTAAGTCAAATTAGCTAATTCCAACGATTTTACAGTAATAGTGTAAAACAACATCATTTATTCATCACACAATTGTTAATTACATCATAATTAAAACATGCACTAAATAACCTGCTCTCATCAATCTATCCACAACAATCATAAAATAACCTTCAAACAAATCGAAGCACTACACTACAACAGTATTTCTTACACACAACTGCATCATACAGGCATCCAACAATGCATAAATTAAAACAATCAAAAAAATTACCCCGAGCTGATGGAAATCTCATCTTTAATCCACTCCTGCCACATAGCCGGAGTCAACGGAAACAACTCACTCATAGCTTCTCTCGCAACCCGTAGCTTCTCAAGCTCTCCTTCCTTCCTCAAAGCACTTATATACTTGACACATACAATCACAACTTCACATTAGCTTAACGCTTACATATACACACAACAAAGCATAAATGAACTCACAATTAAACAAATCATTCACCTAAACACGAGCATATATGCTAAATACACACATATACAAAAGAAATTAAATGAATTAAATGAATAATTGAAGTAATTACTTGAACATGAGCATCGTAATTGCCAGGATTTGCATAAAGTTCAGATTCTAGGGTTTGAATTTGAAGCTTAACGGCTTCATCGTCTGAGTCGGAGTCTGAATCGGATTCGGATCCGTTATTAGGGTCCGACATGGTGTCGTCTTCGTTGAGAGGTTTAGAAGGCTCGTCGGTGTGCATTGGGACTGATGATTCTTCTTCTTCCGCCATAGTGTTCGTTTGTTTTCAGAAAATATGTTGTGAAAAGATGAATGAATACGAGTACTACGCAAATGACTGAATGAGTGTATAAGTAGACCCGGCAATATGATACGTGAACACGATATGAACGACACACCAAAATCATGGTTTCGAGTATTGATTTTTGGTACACGAAATACGAAATTATATTAACACAAAATTACATAAAATACTAGCTTAAAACTCGTGTGATGCATGGAATTTTTTTAATATTATAAAAGAAATTATTAACTTTTTTTAAATATGAATTTTGGAGACTTAAATATTTAAATGAGATGATGATCATAATTATATAAATGTTATCCATGATATTTCTTTAAAAGGAATGATTTTAGTTAAAAAATATAGAAAATGCGATAGGTTTTAGTTGAAAAGGTAATAAGTTATTTATTAGTAATTATAAAATTATTATTTTGTTTTATTAAATAGAATGCCCGTGATATAATTGGAAAAAGAGAGGATTTAGTTAGAGAAAATTAAAAAGGTAATATAATTTAGGTGAAAAGGGTAATTGATTAATTTATAGTAATTATAATTTAATTATGTTATTTTACAAAATAAAATTGCTCGTAATGTTTTTAGAAAAGGAGAAATTAATGTTACTCGTGATATTTCTAAAGAGGAATTTTAGTTAGATAATATAGGAAAAAGCTGATACATTTTAGCTAAAAAGGATAATCGTTAATATTAGTATTATAATATTATTATTTAATTTTATTAAATAGAACCGTCCATGATATAATTGGAAAAAGATAAATTTTAGTTTGAAAAAATAGAAAAAGGTAACGTGAAAATTAAAAGGTGACATACTTTAGGTGAAAATGATAATTGATTAGTTTATAGTAATTTTAATTTAATTGTTATTTTACTAAATAAAATTGCTGGTAGGATTTTCAGAAAATGAGAAATTAATGTTACCCATGATATTTTTAAAAAAAGGAATTTAATTAAAAAATAGAAAAGATGATACATTTTTAGTTGAAAAGGTAATCGTTTAATTAATAACCTTATAATATTATGATTTTATTTTTATTAAATAGAATTGTCCGTGATATAATTTGAAAAAGAGAGGTTTTAGTTAGAGAAAATAAAAAATGTAACTTGTTTTGGCTGAAAAAGGTAACCCGTGATATAATTGGAAAAAAAATAATTTAGTTAAAGAAAAGAGAAAAAATAAAAAATTAATTTATTAGTTAACAGTAATTATAATTTGTTTTTTAATTAGATAAAATATAAAAGATATTACATTTTACCTAAAAAAGGAAACTGCTTAGTAAAGTGGATTGATTAGTAAAGTAAAAATTTTAGTTAAATAAAATATAAAAGAAGATTTTTAAATGGTAACCCGTGATGTAATTCGAAAAAGAGATATTTTAGTTAGAGAAAAGAGAAAAGATAATTTGAATGAAAAAATTAATTAATTAGTTAATAGTAATTATAATATGCTTTTTAGTTAGATAACATATAGAAGATATTATATTTTACCTGAAAAAAGAAACTGCTTAGTTATTAAAAAGAAAAGAAAAGGTAACATGTTTAACCTGAAAAAGGAAATTGATTAGTAAAGCAAATAAAATTTTAGCTAAAAAGGTAATCGGTTAATTAATAACATTATAATTTTATGATTTTATTTTTATTAAATAGAATCGCCCGTGATATAATTTGAAAAGGAGAGGTTTTAGTTAATGAAAATAAAAAAGGTAACTTGTTTTGGATGAAAAAGGTAACCCGTGATATAATTGGAAAAAATAATTTAGTTAGAGAAAAGAGAAAAGATAAAAAAATTAATTTATTAGTTAAGAGTAATTGTAATTTGTTTTTTAATTAGATAAAATATAAAAGATATTACATTTTTCCTGAAAAAGGAAACTGCTTATTTATTAAAAAAAAAAAGGTAACATGTTTAACCTGAAAAGTGGATTGGTTAGTAAAGTAAAAAATTTTAGTTAAATAAAATATAAAAGAAGATTTTTAAATGGTAACCCGTGATATAATTGGAAAAAGAGATATTTTAGTTAGAGAAAAGAGAAAAGATAATTTGAATGAAAAAATTAATTAATTAGTTAATAGTAATTATAATATGCTTTTTAGTTAGATAACATATAGAAGATATTATATTTTACCTGAAAAATGAAACTGCTTAGTTATTAAAAAGAAAATAAAATGTAACATGTTTAACCTGAAAAGGGAAATTGATTAGTAAAGCAAAAAATTTAAAGGTAAAATGTTTAACCTGAAAAAGGAAATTGATTAGTAAAGAAAAAAATTTAGTTTGATAAAATATAAAAAAATATTTTATCTGTAATTAAATAAGGGTAAATAAGTAAAATCAATAGGTACCAACCAACCAACCAACCAAACTTTTAATGTTTCGGCTTTTATATAATAGTATAGATTTAGTGTCGGATATAGGTTTTCATTTTGGATACATGAAAGTACACGAAATATTATATATATAATTTTTATTTTTATATTTTCATTTCGTAGTTTCCTTTTGGGTACACGAAAGTATACGAAAAGTACACGAAATTACATGAAAAGTATACGAAATATTATATTATAATTTTTATATTTCTATTTCATGTACTTTCGTTTCGTGTAAACACGAAACATTTCGTTTCGGGTTCGATTAGGATGATCAGTACAAGAAATGATTTAGTGTCGATTTCGATTTTAGTTCGGAATACACGAAAACACGAAAGTACACAACACGACACAATTGCCGGCCCTAATATCTGGGTGTTTTTTGCAATGGATGATGATAGCAGGTCCCTTTAAATTGGCAAGAGCAATTCTAAAAATAATGTCATAAATTATGCCTTAAATATATAATAAAAAATAGTATCCTAGTGATTTAGAACATCATGTTATATATCAATTTCAACAATATACTTTATCCTTGTATTTTATTATTAAAATAATAATATATTTGATAAAAGAAGGGTGGAGGAAAATAAACTTTTTATTGATAAAAGGAAATAATGCATGACTAGTGGTATCCTAAAAATAGGGCATGAGATGAGTGTCTCAGTGTTTCACTAAAATTGGTCCGTTTGAAAAATTTTATTTTTCAGAAATAAGTTACTTATTCTGGAAAAAAGTTAGGAAATATGTACTTTTTTCTGAAATAAGTAACTTATTTTTGCAAAATAACAAATATTAAACTCCCGATACACATTTTTCTCTAAAAAAAAAGTATGTAAATACGAAATTTTTCCTAAAATAAGTAACTTATAAGTTGATTGTGTGATTTGCCAAACACCCCTATTGTTGGAGCACATTTTTTCCTAAATGTCCTAAATTTTAGCTAAGGACATTAATTTAGGACATTGTTGGACTTGCTCTAATCTATCTATCTATTCTATTATATTAAAGTCAAAGTGCTATTATATTAAAGCCAAAGTTTGTTGGTTTGGTTTTCCTAATTATGTATTAAAACAAATAATAAAATAATATAATTAATGGTAATTAGTCGATTGCCTTTAATTAATGGTAATTAAAGGTAAAAGATATTACCTTTTATATACACCTGAAAACATTAATCATATCATATCTTTCAATCAGTAATATTTCCTTTCTAATTAAACATTTTACCTTTTTATTTAAAAGTTAAAACTAATCTTACAATCATTAATATATATCCGAAAATATCACGCAACAATGAAATTTGTCAGTTTGGTTTTTGATTGATTATCCAAATTATTAATATATATAATATGGTTTTCGGTTTAATCATCTTAATTATTAAATTAAATAATAATATAATATAATTAATGATAATTAACTATTACCCTTTTCACATTTATTTTTAGTTAAAAATATTACTTTTATAAAAACCTAAAAACATCAATCATACAACATCCGTCAATAATTAATATTTTTTTTCTAATTAAAACAATTAACCTTTTTCATTTAAAACTAATTTTACAATCATTAATATATTTACCTAAAAATTTCACACCATATTTTTCATTATTAATAAAATATATTGAAAATCCTTATATATAGTAAGCATAAGAAAAATCTTGTCCATAATTTTGGTCACTGTACTACCTAATTAATCTCGACCGTTAAATATAATACTTTTAAAAATAGACGATCAAGATTATATAATATCAAAAAGGAAAATATAATCTAAAAAGGATATAATTAGAAAAGGTTGCCTTATAAGTGAATTTTAAAAATAAAATTATAAATAAAAAGGATATAATTAAAAAAGATTGCATTAGAATTGAATTTTAAAAAGAAAATTATAATCTAAAAAGGATATAATTAAAAAGACTTGTATTAAATTGAATTTTGTTTATTTTTTTATTACTAAAAAAAATTATATTTACTATTTGAGCTCTATCTTGAGATCTAGAAATCAAATTTGGATGATTTTACGATCCACGCGAAACTCATAAAATTATCTTTAGTTTAGTGATGATTTAATAAAGATTATTCAAATGGAAACACCAATGATTTTTATTTATTTATTTTAAGATTTAACGATTCTTTTTTATTTTGACCAGAATCAAAGTTTTTGACATAATCTCTCATACAGGCTACACCTATTAGTAAAATTGTACTCCCTCCGTTCCATATTTCTTTTCCTACTTTCCTTTTAAGGATATTCAAATTATTTTTCTTGTTTCTATTTTTGGCCATAAAAATTAATATTTAATACACACTACTCCATCCACTACTCCTTAAAAATAATATTAAATACCCACTACTCCACCCACTATACATTACAAATAATATTTAATACCCACTACTTATTAAAAATAATATTCAGTACTCACTACTCCACCCACTACTCTTTAAAAATAATATTCAATACCCACTACTAGAGCTAACAATTCGTTTCGTGTCGTGTACTTTCGTGTTTTGTGTACCAAGAGACCAAAACGAAAACGAAAAGAAATAAATTCGTGTACTCAAATTATAAAACGAACACGAAACGAAATATTTCGTGTAAACACGAAACGAAAAGTACACGAAATATTTCCGTTTACACGAAAATGAAACGAAAAACGTGTACTTTCCGTGTACTTTTCGTGTACTTCGTGTACTTTTCGTGTATTTTCTATTTATTTTGTAAAAAGGTTAAATATTAAATATTTATTTATAATATATATTTATATAATTTAAAATATTTATTTAAATATTTATTTATTTCGTGTATTTTCGTTTCGTGTCTTGTACCCAAGGGTAAACCCAAAATCGACACTAAATTCAACAGTGTATTTTCGTGTTCGTGTACCGCAAAGGTCAACCCAAACCCGTAATTTTCGTGTCGTGTACGAAATTGCCGGCTCTACCCACTACTCCAAGGAAATAATATTCAATACCCACTACTCTTTAAAAACAATATTCAATACCCACTACTCCATAAAAAAACAATATTCATTCCCCACTATCTTAAAACCCGTGTTATTCAGCAAACAGGAAAAGAAAATAGGAACGGATGGAGTATTTTATTGTTAGTAGAACAATCTTCAAATAATAACAAGGGTATTTTGATAATAAAAATGAATTATAAATAGAATTCATAAATCAAATAGAGTTTTCAACGTAAAAAATCGTTAATTTCTTCTCTCTTTTGTTTCTGCGTAGGTTTAATCGGAAAATAATTGTTAAACCATCATTAAATTAAAAAAAAATTGTTAATTTCATGCGAGCTGTAAAATCATCCAAATCAAATTTTAATAATTCAAAATAGAGGACACATATTAAATCGAATGTGTAAAATCTTATGTATATCAATTGTTTAACAACAATTTGATATGTGAATTGATAGCATATAAAATTAAAAAATAATATAATTATAAAAATTAAAAAAAGAATCGTGCGTTGCACGGGTTATACTAGTTGTTATAATAAGGAAACGTTAGTATGATCCGTAAATATGAGTTTCTTAAATTAAAATTTAAAAAATTGTTTGAAAAAATGATTATATAAAAACATAATTGTAAAATTAAATAAAATTTATAACATAATAAAAGAAACCCATGCACGGGAAAGTTTGTCAGTTTGGTTTTAGGCACCGTCATCCTAATTATTAAAATCAATAATAAAGTAATATAACTAATGATAATTAGCCGATTGTCTTTTTTTATTAAAAGATATTTGTTTTTAATTGATGACATTATACTTCATAAACACCAAAAATATCGTATCATCTAATTAATAATATTTTTTTCTAATTAAAATATAATCTTGCAATAAATAATATATACCAAAAAATATCACAACATATCTTCTAATCACTAAAAATATATAATAGAAATCCGTACACAACAAATAATAAATGTTAGTTTTTTAGTAAAAAATCAGAATCATTAGAACTAATATTTAGATATATTATATGATAAAATTAATTTACTAAAATTTTAATCTTCGAATTCCGTCAATAACAAATTTATTTTAAAATTTTATAATATAAGTTTTAAACCATTCACATCATTAATTAAATTTATATTGAAATAGTTAAATTAAAATTAAAATAAATTATTGGAAACAATGATTATATAAAACTATAATTTTAACATAAAATAAAATTTATGACATATTAAAATAAATTCATGCATCGCACGGGTAATAAGCTAGTATTGACTAATTAAGGTCACTTTCTTTCATAACAGGTACTTTTTTTTTAATAGTGGGGTTTTTTGTTTATACAGGGGTCTATTATCATTAATAAGTAGGAGTCAATTAAAATTTGACAACTTATCTTTTATTTTGTGTCTTTGGGCACACACTGGAAAAACCCATTAATTAAGGAAAGATAAATTGGTTTCGAAATAACAGGTGTGAGGTAGTGATTTGTAATAATGCGGGTATTTGGGTAGCTGTTAGCAGCTTAAAAAACTAAAATCCCATTCTAGTTTTTTTTTTTGACAAAAGCAACATCTTTATTACTGAATTGCTTCGAAATACAATGTTCAAATAAAGGAGTTTCCTTCATTCAAAAAAGTTTATCATCTAACCGAAAGTAAGGCAAGTACTCCCGGACGTTTAGACAATAACACATTTAATGCCTGAAAAGATAACCCACAAAAGAAGGTCTCGTTAAAACCCGCAAGATTAAAATTTTATGGGAAAAAACTCAAGGGGAAAAAAGAGTGCCCTACAAAAAAGAAATTCATTGTTCACAAAGAGGCAAAAGGTAAAATTTCGCAGCTTCTGGTAGTTATAACGAAGTCCCTACTGCCATCAATATTTGTAGCTAAATTGACTTATACACCGAGGTCCTCCTTCCATCCTCTGTCATCTGTCTCTAGCCATCCAAACCTCCATAAATTACCTTATGAATTTTTAACTAAAAAACACAAAAATGATAATAGAGACCAAACTCCATTTATATGTTGGTTTTCGAGCCTGAAAACGCAGTGAAAACAGTGCTTAAAACTATATAAAAAAATTCGAAACCCTAACTCAGGATCCATGTAGAAGTCGAGCAGATTATGGAGAACAAAATCAGTACCTTTTAAGAAGCTTTAAAATGTATAAAGATGGAGGTCCAAAGATGCAATCACCACGCAGCCCTTGATGCAAGATCTGCGTCTCTAATCAGTCCACACGAACGCCCGATTGTCTCTATAATCACCGGAGTTGGTACTAGCCGAAAGCAGCCCTCAATCTCTCCCTCTCTCTCTAGCCTCTCTTAATGTAGAGCTGCTAGGGTTTTGCTAAAACGAATTTTTGCAAAGGATAACCCTAAAACAATACATCCTTATGTATTTATAGAGGAAAGATTGGGCTAAAAACCCTAATTCGTTTTGGGCTTCTCATAAAACCAAAACTGATTGGGTTAGTATTATAAAATTCGATTTATGATCTAATTAATTAAGTCCAACTTAATTGATTAAATAACCAATTTCGAATTTATAATTATTTAATTTAAATTAAAACTCCTTTTAAAAGTTCTAAGTGTGTGAACCTTTAGTTTATTATTATGTTGACAATAATTTTAATATCTAATATTAAAATTATAAGCAACTAGCTTTATACCCGTGCGATGCACGACTAGTTTTATAAATATTAATTATAAATTGTTTTCAAAATTTGTTTGGAAAGCTGCAAAATAATGTTTGCAAATTTCAATAAATTGATGATATTTATTTTAGGATTTTTTCTAAAATACTTGCAAAACTTTTTTTCAAAAATACGGTCTTTGCAACCTGAAATGCAACTGCTTTCAACTTACTTTACAACTTCCTACCCAACCTTTAACGTTATGTTTTAAGAAAAATGAAAAACATAGGTATTTTTAATGATTTTCCTGTATTTTATTAACATTATTTTGTATTATTTTAGTTGTTATTATATTTTTTTACCTGAAATTCATGTTTTTATAATTTTTACATTATTATATGTTAATATTTTATTCAATCAATAATTTTATTATACTCTATATAATTAATTTTGATTTTTCTCCGAAAAATTCCAAAATAATACATGTAAATCCTATTCTTCATTTTCGAAATAAGGTGTACAATTTTACAATATTTTTAATTTTTTACTTAATAATATTTAAAATATAATTATAATTAGTAATTCTTAAATGAAAGATTTGCCTTTAACTATCAAACCACATAACCCATACACCTATTAACATTTTTTTTATTTTAGATGTTTATATATTTTTTCACTCAAAAACTTCATTATACACTAAATAATTAATTTTGATTTTCTCTGAAAAATTCCAAAATAATACTTATATGTCATATTTATAATTTTTGAAATATGGTGTATAATTTAAGAAAACTTTTAATTTTTTTCTTAAATAATATTTAAAAATATAATTATTATTAATATTTCTTAAATAACACATCTATTTTGACGATCAAATCACATTAAACTGCCTTACACTAATTATATAATGTCTAAAAACCCTATTCATATTTTTTTTAAATAAGGTGTGCTATTTAATAATATTATAAATTTCTATTTAACTTTATTTAATAATATAAGAAATAGTATTTTTGAAATGACACACGACCAAATTAACCACATGAAATCATTTTCACCAGTTATATAATTTTTTAAATAAGGTGTACTTTTAAATAATATTTTAATTTTCTATTTAACCTTGTTTATGTGTATAAAAATTAATATTTTAAAATGATGGTTATACCCCTGACGACCAAACCAATGAACTGCTTTACACCAATTATATATAGGATATAATGAGCAGCATCTTGTAATACATCATTGCTACCCAAGTAATAATAATAATAATTGGTGATTCAATTAAACCTTTCGTGATATAATGTTTCCGTGTAATATAATCCCTTTAACCAAATATTATAGATTAAACTCGAGGCATGTAATTAGTCATCCTCTTCAACGTTTAATCCGGGTTTCCTTGATCAATGAGTAGACTATTGAAAAACAAATCAATATTTGAGTATGACCATGCATTTTCATAGTCTCACTCAATCAAGAGGCCAATAATATCTCTCCTAATAATAGGATGGTTAAATCCTATATCTATCATTCAAATTTCTCATACGTCTCATAATATACCCGATGTCCACTTTTATCATCATCCAGTCAAAGGTAACTTTTAATGTAGTCAAAAGTATATTAATCCTCGTATAGAAATATAATGATCTCAAGTCTAAGGATCATTACACCATTATCACTATGAGTCTTTTTAATGACATTATCAACATGTAGAATCTCACTGTGGGTCTATCCAGTGCCATGTAGAATATTACATGCACCTATGTTCTAAACTTTAGTATCACTATACCTATGACCAATGAGATGTGGTCATCAGTCAACAAACATACTAATCTTAACGGATTATAATTGTCCCATATTATTAATGCTCGATTAGGGATATTTAGGAATATTAACAATATTCATATAATCTCATTTTTAAGTCACATACTTAAAGATATAGAATACGTGTTACATATTCCAAGGAAGTTTATTATTCTAGCATTTATATTGTAGTAGATAAAGACATAATAAATCAACATAGAATAATTGATGGAACATAATCATTAAGTAACAATTTAATAGTCTTTCCCAGAAGCATAATTACATTGTCTCTAGTGCATTAACACTATCATTATATCATATAGCAAAATAAAAAATCTCGAAAAAATAAAAATCATTTATTATAATACCTGAGTCTACCCAAATATATAGTTAGATGCAGTTAACCAATCAGAAAATTATGAATTATTTTAGGACCAATCAGAGGTCATTCTAAATTTTTGACCATCTGATTCTGCAAAGATTCCATTTGAGAATGTAAAGTATCAGTAGGACAAGAAACAGGGACATCTATACTAGAAACCTGCATAGCATTGCTTGGTCTAGTGTAAGAAGGAGTCTGACCAGAGGTGAATTGAGAAACCTGTCCATGATATCTTCTTCCCTTTGTTATTGGGATTGTATGGATGATTACTAGGATAACCAATAAGCTTGTAACACCTTTCTTTTGTATGGTTCTTCCCATGACAATATGTGCATTCTAAAGATACACCAGTCTTATCAACAAAATTTCTCTGAAAACCATAATTAATAGATTTAGGAAGATTCACCATCATAGCAATAGGTATACGTGTTCCATGAATATGTCTCTGCTTCTCTTCTTGCTTAATAAGCATTTAGGCCTGATTTACAGTAGGCCAAGGATTCATCATTAAAATTAAGATGACCTCTGGCAACAGTGAAATTACTATATAAACCCATCGAAAACTAAATCAATCTAGTCTTCTCTATCTGTGCATCCCATTCCTTAGTGGCTCCACAACTACACTTAATGACAGGTTCTAAAGCTCTCAATTCATCCCAGAACCCTTTCAATTTATGAAAGTAAATTATATTATAACAGGTTTGGATATGGTTTGGTAGTTGCCATTACCATGCCTTCTTCAATAGTTTTTTGAAGATTTTGTTTAGTTTCCTTGAGCTCTAGTGTCACTTTCTCAAGTTTTATTGTTAGATAGTCCACTTCACTGCTCGGTTTACTAACCTGCAAAAAGATTAACAATTTATATGTAAAGATCGACATGTTAGAGTAGGGATTATTACACTTTGATCATCACACTCTGCAACCCTCAAATATACATATTTTAATAAAAAAATTAATTAAAAAAAATATTTACACTTAAGAATTGAATTTTAATTTTGTTATCGTAAAAAAGGGTTGTAAATGCACGGAATAGTGGAAGAGTCATGACTAAAATAAAATATCAACAATTTTTTATGTTAGTCGAGGCTTAATAAAAAAATTCTAGTGATTTTTCCAACTAAAAATCGTGATTTGAAAAAGAAAATATTAGTATCCAGTTGAGCCCCACTTATGTTAGTACCTAGTTCAACTCCTAGTATTATAGTCAACACATTAATATTGTGTACAAACCTAAATGCTAGAAAAGGGTTCTAGTCTCTTGAATTTGTATAAATCTAGAGGCTAGAAAAGGGTTATTAGTTTCTCGAAGCAATTCCTGTCACGAACTTAATGCATGACAAATTCGTGTGATCATAGCCCTACATAAATATTATGTACCACTAATTTATTGAATATTATTGATATGATCTATGTCAAACAAGTAATTCCTAGTTACATTGCACAAAAACATTATTATCGACAACAATTATGTAACGTACCGGTTGAACCCTATTGACATGATCGACATCGACAGCATGAACTCTCTCCTCGAACAACGCAACTGCCTCCTTTACAAATCCTACCGATGCACTTTTATTAATTTTTCCATTCCCCTTCTCCTTTTTTTTTCCTGTTGTCTCCATATTCAACTTTTAACTCTTTGATGCGCTTCACCAAAGTCAAAATAATTATTAATTATGTGTGTTTAATTAAATAGTTTTGTTAATACAGGATAGGATCCCTACGACTTGCTGTATACAAGCTGAGATGTTTATCCAAATTACACAGAGTTATTATATGAAAGATGTCAATCAAGACCAATTTACCATATATATAGGGAACTTGTATATAAGCAATCTAACATCTATCTAATAATTTATACGAGTTGGATTGGGCTTTGTTAAATTCAAAACAAAATCAAAACTCAAAGAGGCGGTTTGGAGATTCTCCTCAAGTCGAGATTTATAGTTTGAAGAGAAAGACATGGAGGAGGATGATAGAGCCTGCGGTTCCTAGACTTGCCACCTCGGTAAATGGAACATATGTGAATGGTTGTTACTACTGATGAATTTGGGATGTTGTCGTTTGATTTTGATAATGAGCTGTTTGGGGACTGAAGGTATCAGATGAGGTTTGCAATTATGCATTTGATGTTGGCCAATGTCAACTAATGGTGTTTGAGGGTTCACTCTCTCTTTGTGTTTTTGGTGGAGAAGAGAGTAATGGAGAGATCAGCTATCCTTATTACATATGGGTGATGAGGCAGGAAAATGGTGGAATATTTTGGGATCTTCGTTTTAAAGTTGTACTGGAGCAATCTGGGTGGTCTATGAATATTACAAAGATCAGAACACTTGTAATAGGGTCATCCCCCTTACAACGTCTAGATATGACAAGCATATTCTCACGTGATCTCAAAAGCAACCGCTATAACGATCTTGGTTTCGGTAAGTGTGGGGGTTTAGAGAATGATGCAATGTATTTAGTTGCGCCTGCTACTGTTGACACTTCCTTCGTGGAGAGTTTGGTCATGTATGAGGGAGGAAAGTCGGTGATGAAATATGCAAAGTGAATAATCATGAGTCTTTTTGGAGTAGTGAGTAATACCAATATATATCTACAGATTATAATCCATATACATACTTTTATATAATCTAAACTAGTTTGCACCATAGAACCTTCTTTGTTAATAGTATAAAATTATGTCTTAGTTGTGCGAAACCTGGATTTTGGTGCTATGTTTCTATCTGCTCCTTCCTGCCTATCATTAATCAAATTCACATATATTTGTGATGTATTGTCTCTCCCCCGCAATTTATGCGTATCTTTTATAATTATATCACTTGTACTGAATTGTGGTTACTAGTTTGTAAAAAGTGGGATAGAGTTGTTTAATTGTTTGACTTATTTAGTTTGTAAATTTATTATTTTACAAAACATAAATATCAAAAACTGAATGTGTCTCATGTAGATTAAGATAATGCTTTTGTTCAAGATAGGGAAGTGCACTTTTCTTGTAACTCCTTTACAGGTGAAGTTGATTTGCTTCAAAAGTAGTATAGATAACTATGTTAGGTTAGGCACATAAATTTGTTTAGTCAGGTGTTAGCTTATGGTGAGTAAAATTCGTAGAAATTTACAGAATCAGATAGCTTGATTTATTAATGAGTAAGGTAGTTGTAGTTTTAGAATTACTCAAGGAAAGCATATGATACTTTCTTCATGGAGAATTTTGTCAAGTACAGAGGGAAATTCACTGTTGAAATCTGCAGAGTAATCACCAATTTTCGTGGTGTAGTAAGTGACTAGTTAAGTGGAATCAATCTGTCTTTGTTGATGATTATCATTGATCCATGTATAACATATGTACTATTTCGAACCATAAAAACATCTTTGACAATAGTAAATTGAATAATGTCCAATTGTTGTGCGAGATCCAGATTTTGGTACCATGTCCAGTTGCAGGTGAAATTGTTGATTTCACTTTAAAAGTCTTGATAACTTTCTTAGGTAGGGCATATAAATTTGTATTGTCGGTGTTAGCTTTTTTTCCCATAAAAAGAAGACTTGTTAACACAAAATCACGCAAGCGTACGTGGTCACAAGTAATATATGAATAAGTCAAGTTCGTTCCCACAAAGATCTGATTTTGGTTTTAACTCAGTTATTGTACCTATGCAACAATGTATGGTTTTTATTCACTGCTAAGACAATATCAAAGATGATTTTGATTATCTAAATTAACTAAGAAACAAATTATGAAACTAAGAATTAGTTAACTAAAGAGAATTAAGTTGATTTACTTATATGATAATAAACATGGGATCCTAACTTCATTAAATACTTCGCTAAGAGATGATGCCTTTAATCAATGCATGTGATGGTTTTGATATCTGATCAGACAACACAAAACAAGTATACGCTACTTCTCAGTATACGAATACCAAACTAAACATACATTCACAAAAGAGATAGAAGATGAATAGACACCAATTATGCTTAGATCCTATATCTCTATAAGATTTGAAAACATAACGGTTGAAGAACAAGTTGTCTATTAAGATCACATAGGGCAGCATAATATCTCTATTTACGCTACAAATCATGACGTTAAAACATCAAACTATCCTATGCTAGCATGACAAGTTCTAAATCTCAAGATCCACTCTCGTTTCACAAGAGATTAACAAATTAGATGTTAGCTACGCATCTAAACACATGAAGCATAACCATACGAGGATATCAAGAATTCACCACACATAAAACTTTAAAGCAATCAAACTACTAAACTACATAGATAAATCCGTTAGAATCCCATGACAACGATTAGTTCATAATTGAACTGTTCGTCACCATGGGATTTGATGAAAACATGATATGAAACAAAGTATGAATGAAAGTAATAAAATTAATAAAACAAGAGTTGAGAAAACAAATTTAGAATCCAAAATATCGCCTAATAAAAGAATACAAAAGATGAAGTAGATCTAGATCCGTTGCTTGTCACGAGCGTTGAATCTCTCTCTCCTTTTCTCCCTTGTGTTTCTACATTATGATATGTAATGATACAAATTACAATGGTAGGATGTGTTTAAATAGTCCCTAGAAGTCTTGCCCAACAAGAAAATACCCTATAACACAATTAGAATTCGATTTAGGTGCAAGAAACTGCCTAAAATTCAACTAGAATTCGAAAAAGGGCAAAACTGGAATTTTTCAGCATTGACGAGCGCTGCCTGCGCGCAGCAGTCTATTCTACACGCTGCCTGCACACAGAATTCTGCCAAAGGTTGTAGAAAATTTTGTTGTCTTTGCGTGAGCTGTAAGATCGTCAGAAACGGACTTGTAGAACTCCAGATATGGCCAAAATAGTGAGACTGCGCAACCTACCCAGAAAATCCGAATTTTACACAATTTGCTCATTTCTCCTTCATTTTATATTCCAATTCTTTTGCCACTTCCGTTCTTCAATCTTTTGACTTAGGATCTTCAAATCCTTGTAGGGAAAAGGTTCCGCTCTTCATTCCAAACTCGTAATCCGCGCCAAAACCAACGGAAAATGGAAAGCCTAGCCAATGATTCACGAACCTGCACACTATACGGAAACACATAAAAAATACAACAAACTTGTGACCAAATGAATCAATTTAAGACGATACGGAACGCTCCAAGTGGATATAAAATCCACTTATCACACCCCCAAACTTAAACCGATGCTTGTCCTCAAGCATAAACAACTAGACACTAACTAATTAGTACCACTTCCGTAGGGGATCACGGTTGCATTTGGTATATGCAACAAGCTCTTTAAACCCCTAGGTAGCCCTAGTGGACGAGTAAGGTCTCGTGAGAGCCTATAGTGACTGTACCCACAAAATCCATCTAACTAAACAATGTGAAAACAATGCAATGCATGAATGCAACTAATATGAAAATGCAACGATCCCCTCAAACTAACCAAAACCAACTAGCAAGCAAATATCTCAAAGAATGCAACTAAATCCAAATAGAGCTCGACTAAGTCCCCGTATACTAACAATACATGAACAGAAATGTGCGTGTGTGCGATGCTCATCAGAAATACTCCCAAAACTAGATCAAAATCATACTCATTCTTAACCAAGACAATCACAGGTTTATAAATAGAATAGACTGTAGACACTTCATAACCTAAAAACACCTCCATCCTCATTCAAGTTAGCCAGAAATTCATGCTTTATTACTACAACACATAATACCATATACAGTACGCATGCTTATTTAACCGTGCAATGAATGAGACCCCAAAAGGCTTATACAATAATACCCATGTAGCGAGCGTTAAATCAGCAATCCCAAACCACAAGGGCTTTAGGTTACTAGGACTATGTCCCCTCAGATTTAATTACTCGAGTATTAAAGAGCTCACTCGTGGTTAATTTTGCATTTCACAACTAAACAATATACAACTTTTTTTTTCTTTTGACTTTTTTTCTTCTTCTTCTTTTTATATATATGCAATCTGGAATGAGAATTCTCGATTCCAACCCTAGACTACTCATATAAATATGAGCCGGCTACTAGCCATTTGACACCTAGCCATTATTGACAATTATTAACAATTAGCACGAAATCCCTGTTTCCCCCAAACTTAGACTTTAGTGTCCCTACGCTATCAAGGGAATAACGAAAATTCTAAATATAAACAAGTGATTAAATCTAAAACAACCAAACAAGCATGACCTCAACCTAGCCCAAAAGCAAACGATGAGACTGTGTAAAAATTTTGTTTCCGAAACATGCAAGTCAATTCCTAGGGACTATAAATCAACCCTCTACTCATCATTACCACACTCAATTAAACATCGACCTACCAATCAGAATTAGCTCATTCTAAGGGATCATGAAATATGCATGCAAATGCAACTAAATGAACTCACATGGTATACAAAAACAAAAAAAACAAAATGTCCTATATGAAACAAACATAAATAATACGAACGAAACATGCATGAACTACCACTAACATGCAAAATATAATATCCTACATGAACACAATGACTCACAATCACAAATAACTACCTATACACTACTCATCCCCCAAACCACCCCCAAACTTGAAATATTCAATGGAAGGTAATACAAAGGATAGTAGGAAACATACCAAAATAAAAATGCCAAAAAGCGTGGGTTGCCTCCCACGAAGCGCTTGTTTAGAGTCAATTAGCTTGACTACGTCCAAGCCTCCCTTAAGGATGATAATAGTTGGCCTGGTCATCTCTTCGAGAGACTTCATCGTCATCACGGCGGCACACTTTCTGCCCCTTCTCCTCGCTTGGCCTATTCATATAACAACTATGTCCTATTCCAATGCCTTCATCTGTTGACCCAAAATCTGTCAATTTGTAGAACAACACACATTCGCGGGCTTCGCTTGAATATAATGGAGGAGGGTAAATGTAAGTTGCTGAAGCCTTTGGTTCCTCAATGAGAACTTCCTCCATTGGCTCTAATGCGCTACCTCCATCTTTATACTCTGAGACAAGTAGAAGACCTGCATATTTTCCATGTTCATCAGCCTCTTGGTACGCACATACCAATTCTTGAAATTTGTGTAGCTCACCAGTGTGTGTCCCAAATAGTGCCCTTTACAACTCATCCATAGCATGATCAAATTCCTCACATGGCTTGTGAACGCTCACCTCACCTTGGAATTTGTCTTCCTCAATTATGCATACAGTATCTTGCTCCGAGTCACCGTTATTTTCTGGAATTGCCTCTAGTATGAATTGTTGTTTCTCTTGTTCCAAGGAACTCAAAACTTGAGCAACTAGTGTCTCCAAAGATTTGATAGACTCCTCATTACTCTCTACAAGCATCCTAATCTCCTCCATAACATCAACCTCATCTGATTGAAAAGTAGGATTAGGTTGCTGATGTTGAAACTCTTCACTACCAAAGAAATATGACATATTTGGAACATCTTGCTGGTACTGTTGAGGATGGTATTGAAAATATGGTTGTTCCTCATAAGTGACATATGGATCAACTCCTTCGTAGTAACAATATTGTGAGGTCTCATGAATGCCCAAACATTGCTCACATCGCTGAGGCATGGATGTCCTCGAATATGCCCACCATGGCAACTCCTCGCCTGCCATTTTCAAACACTCAAGTACCTAAAACACACTGAACTAAACAAGATAGGTAAGTAACTAATCCGAGTCAGTGAACTTTAACAACTACTGATGACAAGCACATAAACTAAAATAAAACACCGATGATCCCCGGCAGCGGCGCCAAAAACTTGTTAACACAAAATCACGCAAGCGTACGTGGTCACAAGTAATATATGAATAAGTCAAGTTCGTTCTCACAGAGATCTGGTTTTGGTTTTAATTCAGTTATTGTACCCATGCAACAATGTATGGTTTTTATTCACTGCTAAGGCAATATAAAAGATGATTTTGATTATCTAAATTAACTAAGAAACAAATTATGAAACTAAGAATTAGTCAACTAAAGAGAATTAAGGTGATTTACTTATATTAGAATAAACATGGGATCCTAACTTCATTAAATACTTCGCTAAGAGCTGATGCCTTTAATCAATGCATGTGATGGTTTTGATATCTGATCACACAGCACAAAACAAGTATACGATACTTCTAAGCATACGAATACCAAACTAAACATACATCCACAAAAGAGATAGAAGATGAATAGACACCAATTATGCTTAGACCCTATATCTCTATAAGATTTGAAAACATAACGGTTGAAGAACAAGTTTTCTATTAAGATCACATAGGGCATCATAATATCTCTATTTACGCTACAAATCATGATGTTAAAACATCAACCTATCCTATGCTAGCATGGCAAGTTCTAAATCTCAAGATCCACTCTCGTTTCACAAGAGATTAACAAATTAGATGATAGCTACGCATCTAAACACATGAAGCATAACCATACGAGGATATCAAGAATTCACCACACATAAAACTTTAAAGCAATCAAACTACTAAACTACTTAGATAAATCCATTAGAATCCCATGACAATGATTAGTTCATAATTGAACCGTTCGTCACCATGGGATTTGATGAAAACATGATATGAAACAAAGTATGAATGAAAGTAATAAAATTAATAAAACAAGAGTTGAGAAAACAAATTTAGAATCCAAAATATCGCCTAATAAAAGAATACAAAAGATGAAGTAGATCTAGATCCGTTGCTTGTCACGAGCGTTGAATCTCTCTCTCTCCTTTTCTCCCTTGTGTTTCTACATTATGATATGTAATGATACAAATTACAATGGTAGGATGTGTTTAAATAGGCCCTAGAAGTCTTGCCCAGCAAGAAAATACCCTATAACACAATTAGAATTCGATTTAGGTGCAAGAAACTGCCTAAAATTCAACTAGAATTCGAAAAAGGGCAAAACTGGAATTTTTCAGCATTGACGAGCGCTGCCTGCGCGCAGCAGTCTATTTTACACGCTGCTTGCACGCGGAATTCTGCCCAAGGTTGTAGAAAATTTTGTTGTCTTCGCGTGAGCTGTAAGATCGTCAGAAACGGACTTGTAGAACTCCAGATATGGCCAAAACAGTGAAACTCCGCAACCTTCCCAGAAAATCCGAATTTTACACAATTTGCTCCTTTCTCCTTCATTTTCTATTCCAATTCTTTTGCCACTTCCGTTCTTCAATCTGCTGACTTAGGATCTTCAAATCCTTGTAGGGAAAAGGTTCCGCTCTTCATTCCAAACTCGTAATCCACGCCAAAACCAACGGAAAATGGAAAGCCTAGCCAATGATTCACGAACCTGCACACTATACAGAAACACATCAAAAATACAACAAACTTGAGACCAAGTGAATCAATTTAAGCCGATGCGGAACGCTCCAAGTGGATATAAAATCCACTTATCAATTGCATTAAAACTTCAAATCGTTCAAAATTACATGAGATAAATCTGGGTGGGCATTCGCCCCATGCCAAATACGATCAGCTATAGAACTAGATTGTCTCGCTATAAAGTGAGCGACCTTGTTCGTAGATCGTTTTACAAAATTTAACATTATTTGACATTGTTTTAGTTGAAATAACAAGCCTTTGCGCTCATCAACCACTCTACCCAAGTATGACAGATTGATTGAGGAACATCGAATTGCTTGTATCAAAGCTAAACAATTCGTTTCAATTTCAACTGCTTGCCATCCCTACTCTTTCACCCAACTCAAAGTGATAAGTGGATTTTATATCACTTGGAGCATTCTATATCGGCTTAAATTGATTGTCCTCGACTCAAGTTTCTTGTAGTTTTGATGTGTTTTGTGTAGTTGTGCAGATTTACGAAAATGTTGATTAAGGTGGATGCTTCTATCGTTTTTGGAGATTAAATTGATTAAAATTCGGATTTTCTGGGAAGGCTGCGCAGCTTACACTGTTTTGGCCATATCTGGAGTTCTGTAAGTCCGTTTTCAGCGATCTTACTGCCCACGCGAAGCTTGAGAGATTTTCTACAACATGGAACAGGTGTTGCACGTGAAATTTGCGCGTGGTGGGGGCAGGAATCACGACAAACAGAATGTTGGGAGCAGGGAAATTACTGTTTTGCCCTTTTCAAGTTCTAATTGTATTTTGGGCAGTTTTTAGCACCTTAATTAAATTCTAATTGTAATAAAAGATAAATTCTTGCTGGGGAAGAAATCTAGAGCCTATAAAAACGCATCTAGGCATTGTAATTTAGATCATAGCTTTATTATTGTAACCAGCTTAGATCTGCAAGGGAGAAAAGGAGAGAAGGATTCAACGCTCGTGACAAGCAACGGATCTAGATCTACTTCATCCTTTGTGTTACTTTGGATTATAGATTTGTTTTCGCAACTCTTAATTTTAATAATATTATTACTTCTTTCTTTCATATCTTGTTTATATCATGTTTTCATCAAATCCCATGACGATGAACGGTTCAATTATGAGCTAATCGTTGTCATGGGATTCTAACGGAGTTATTTATGGAACTTAGTATCTTGATGCTTTAAAGATCTGTGTGTGGTGTATATCTGATATCCTCGTATGGTTAATCTTAATGCTTTTAGATGCGTAGCTAACATCTAAATTGAATTTTTAATCTCTTGTGAAGTGAAAGTGGATCTTGAGATTTAGAACTTGCCATGCTAGCATAGGTTCATAATTGTTTATCAATATGATTCGTGGTGTGAGATGAAAATACTTATACTACCCTGTGTGATCTTTATGGATAACTTGTTCTTCAACCGTTATGTTTTCAAATTCTATAGGCATATAGGGTCTAAGCATAATTGGTGTCTATTCATCTTCTATCTCTTTTGTGGATGTATGTTTAGTTTGGTATGCGTATGCTGACAGGTAGCGTATACTTGTTTCGTGTTATCCGATCAGATATCAAAACCACTGCACATAGTGATTAAAGGCGTTAGATCTAAGGGAAGTATTTAATGAAGTTAGGATCCCATGTTTATTCTCATATTAGTAATTCGATTCAATCTCTTTAGTTAATTTAATTCTTAGTTTAATCTTTTGCATCTTAGTTTAATTTAGATAATCAAACCCAAATTTGTTACTTTTCTTAGCAGTGGATTAAAACCATACATTGTTGCATAGGCATATTTACTGAATAGAACCATAACCAGATCTCTGCGGAACGAACTCGATTTATATCTATATTACTTGTGACCACGTACACTTGCGTGATTTTTGCATAACAAGTTTTTGGCGCCGCTGCCGGGGATCATCGGTGGTTTATTTTTAGTTTATGTGCTTGTCAATAGTGGTCGTTAGCGTTCACTGACTCGGATTCTTACTTAGTTTGTTTGTTTCAGGTACGTGAGTTTGTATGCGAACACGTTCGCAAGCTAGGAAGGAAGAACTGGCAGAAGACGATCTTGTAAAGAATATAGAGGATAATAAAAAGGAATCTGATACTCCATTAGAGATGGTATATGCAGTAGCAGTCAAGGCTTTGAAGGACTATTCTCAGCCGAAACTCAATGACATCCAATCTAGCATTATTAGGCCAGCTATTGCAGCTAACAACTTTGAGATCAGGCCGGGCACAATTCAGATGGTGCAGAATTCGGTCCAGTTTGGGGGAGCTTCTACGGAGGATCCTAACATGCATGTTCGTGACTTCATCGAAATCTGCGACACTTTCAAATGTAATGGTGTGACGGATGATGCTATCAGGTTGAGGCTTTTCCCATTCTCTCTGAGGGATAAGGCTAAGAGCTGGCTACACTCTTTACCACCTGGTTCCATTACTACATGGGAAGATCTTGCTCAGAAGTTCCTTACTAAATTCTTCCCTATGGCGAAAACTGCAGCACTAAGGAACCAGCTAGCTCAATTTCAACAACCATCTGGAGAATCTTTGTGTGAGGCTTGGGAACGTTACAAGGAGATGCTTCGTAGGTGTCCACATCATGGCATGCCTGACTGGATGGTGATTAACAGTTTCTACAATGGGTTGGGAGCATAGTCTAGGCCTTTGCTAGATGCAGCATCAGGTGGAGCTCTGTGGGGCGAAGAGCTATGATGAAGCTTATGAACTTATAGAGATGATGGCTGCTAATGAATATCAAAATCCAACCCAAAGGCTATCTCAAGGCAAGGCAGCAGGAATTTTGGAAGTAGATACAGCTGCAATGATTACGGCTCAGTTGAAAGCTCTTGCTATGAAGGTGGATTCTCTTGCTAATTATGGAGTTCAGCAGGTGGCTAGTGTTTGTGAGCTATGTGCGGGCGCACATGAGACAAATCAGTGTGCTATCTCTTCTGAATCAGCACAGTTCGTGAGTAATTTCCAGAGATCTAATGCACTAGTTCCAGTTACTTATCATCCTAATAACAGGAATCACCCCAACTTCAGCTGGAGCAACAATCAAAGTGCACAACAGCCTTATCAACAAGCAAAGCCATTCAATCAAGGCTATCAACAGCCTTATGCTTCGAGGGCACCATATCAACCTCCGGGATTTCAATAGCAACAGCCTCAGGCTCAGGCGGGGCAATCTTCTAATGAAAAATCAGAGCTGGATGATTTGAGGATGATAGTGAAGAACCTGACAGCTTCTCATAAGACCTTGGAAAACCAGATAGGACAGATTGCAAGTGCTTTATTTAGTAGGCCACAAGGAACTCTTCCTAGTGATACGGAAGTTAATCCTGGTAGGAGGGACAACAAAGAACAGGTCAATGCAGTTACTTTGAGATCTGGAAAAGTCACGAGTGATCCTAAATCAGCAACTGAAGAAGATGCAGATGTTCAGAATCAGCAAGTTGAAAAATCTGCGGTGCCCAAAATTAAGAAATCTGATTTAGTGGCTGATCAGCTTAATGGTGAGAAGAGCAAGAAACCTGTTGAAAAGTCTACTCCAGAGCAATCTTCAAAGAATAATCAGATTTATCCGCCTCCGCCATATCCTGGACGTTTGCAGAAAAGTCAAGAGAAACAGTTTCAGAAATTTATGGAGGTCTTCAAGAAACTGTCCATTAACATTCCTTTTGTTGAAGCATTGGAGCAGATGCCGAGATATGCAAAGTTCATGAAGGATATTTTGTCACGGAAGAGAAGGTTGGAAGATTTTGAAACAGTGGCATTAACGGAGGAGTGCAGTGCGGTGTTGCAACAGAAATTGCCACCTAAACTTAAAGATCCGGGAAGTTTCACTATTCCGTGTACTATTGGCAATCTTTCTTTCAGCAAGTGTTTGTGTGATTTGGGAGCTAGTATTAATCTCATGCCCTTGTCTGTTTTCAAGCAACATGGTTTACCGGAGCCAAAGCCAACTAACATCTCTTTGCAGTTGGCTGATCGATCTATCACTTATCCGAGGGGTATAGTAGAGGATGTCTTGGTGAAGGTTTATAAACTCATCTTTCCAGCTGATTTTGTTATCTTGGATTTTGAAGAAGATAAAAAGATTCCCATAATCTTGGGAAGACCGTTCTTGGCTACAGGAAAGACTTTGATTGATGTGCAAAAAGGAGAGCTTACAATGAGGGTGCAAGATCAGAGTGTCACCTTTAATGTGTTCAAGGCAATGAAATTTCCGACAGAGGATGAAGAGTGTTGCAGTGTGGAAATAGTTGATACGGGTCAGAGAAAGAAGTTTGATCAGTTATTGAGCGAAAAAACGGACATGCATGTGCTAAAGCATCCTATCAGTGATTCCATTGACAGTTCTGCGTTCAAGATCTTTCGAAAGTAAAGCTTGGGAAACTTCCACCACATTTGAGGTATGTCCTTTTGAATAATGAGCTAGTAATTTTTGAAGAGGGGAATAATAACGTGTTGCGAAGGTGGAAAACCGATGACAAGGAAGAAGAAATTTTTGTTCAGCCGGTTGAGTCAGAGAAGCACCTTAGAGGTGTGAAGAAGAAAAAGAAGAAGATTTGGCCGTTGGGTAGTAAAATTAGGTTGAAGTCTGATGGAAAAGATATGTGGAAAGCAAGCAACCAAGATGTCAATGTTCGTATGAATGGTCTTTCTGTTGAGGATGGTTCAGTTATTCTTTTGAAACCGCCATGAGTTGAGGAAGTAATGTCAACCTATTGACGTTAAAGAAGCGCTTCGTGGGAGGCAACCCATGCATTAGTGTAGGAAGAAAAAAAAAATTGAGTGTTGTATGGAAAAAAAATCGAAATTTTAGTGTGTAACGCAGGTGCAACCTGCGTTACTAACGTAACAGGCAAATTGCGCTCCTATCGCGCAACTTGCACCTGCGCAACTGACTTGGAGGCAATTTGCGGGGCAGACACGCAAGTTGCGCTGCCGTATCTGTATTGGAGGCAATTTGCGTGTCACGCGCGCAACGGGCGCGTGAGTCAGGGACCAGAAAAAAAAAAATTGTTGTCAGCGTGTTTTCAGAGTTGTTCTGTGTGTGATTTTGTGTTCGTGACATATAAAAAAAAAACTTTCAACACCCCAATTCTATTTATACTCTCCCATTTACCCCAAATTCTTTTCCTATTTCTATTTCAAAAAAACCTCCCATCTCTCCTCCAAAATTCTAAACCTATTTCTATTCTAATTCTTACTTATTATTATTATTATTATTATTATTATTATTATTATTATTATTATTATTATTTTATTATTTATTATTATTTATTATTATTATTATTTATTATTATTATTATTATATTTAATATTATTATTTATTTTTATTATATACCCACCTACACATACAAATCCAATTCCTCTTCTATTTATTTAAATCTCTAAAAATTCAATTCTAAAGAGGAATTAATTGCAAGTTCACCTCTTTGATTCGTATTGGGTAAATCTTTTTCTCTAATCTTATTTTTATTACGAATTTGTGTTCTTGTCAATTGTGGGTTTTGTAGTATTCAGGCAAGGTGGCCCGTCTATGGAGCTCGTACGCAGTATCCTCCACCAGATTCAACCGAGGAGGATGAGGACTCAAGTGAGTAGGTATGTTTTCTACTATCCCTTGTATTTACTTCCATTCAATGCGGACATTGAATATTTTAAGTTTGGGGGTGGTTTGAGGGATTAGTAGTTGTTGTTGTATTATTTGTTCATATAGGATTTCATGATTTGCATATTAGTAGTAGTAAATTATGCATTTATGTTCGTGTTATCTACGTTTGTTTCATATAGGACATTCTGTTTTTTTGTTCGTATATCATGTGAGTTCATAGTAGTTTGCATTTGCACCCATGCTTGATAGGAATTTTGTGTTGTTGACGCTTTTGATTGAGAAGTGATATGCTTTGTTCTTGTGCACACACATACACTAGTAAGTTGAAGCTAGTAGACTTATTGAATGTTGTAAGTGATTAGAAGGACATGAATATGTGCAAGATGATTTAGTTTGCATGCTTTGAATACAAGTTGGTGCGTTAGAGAGATGTTTGCTTGGGATTGAGTATGTTTTTCCACCAAGTGAGATTTTGAGCCTTATTTCATATTGCATATTTGCAATTTATTCGTTTGCTTGAGTGTCCACGGATTGTTTGCATTGCTAGCAGTTGTTTGAGGTCTTTCTTGAAACGCATGACATTATTTGACGATTAAAATGATAAAGGCATTTAGGAATAACCACATATTTTCCCATATTACCACACCATGTTTACATGATCAATTAGTTAAACCGTTAAGCTTAATCCTATTTTTTTCGGTGACATACCACATTACTTGCCTAGACCTTTTTCTTGTATTGGCCTTACATTAATTTGAACCCACATTGTCAAAGGCTAGTAGAGTGCTTAAGGGAGTAATAAAGTGTGTAAGGAGGGGTTTATTGTTGGTCTTACTTTTGGGGGAAATATTGAAAATTGGGTTTGTTTACTTGATAGTCGGCATATGTAATAAATTATGGGATCATTGTTATTGTTTATATTATTGTTGTGTTCTATTTAGCTCTTGGAAAAAAAGAAGAAAAAAAACAAAAAAACAAAAGAAAAAAAAAGAAGAAAGAAAAAAAAAGAAAAAATATATATATAGTATGAGAGCATGTTTGTGTTTGTTGCGATCCTATTTCAGTCGACTAGTCGAGAGTTTGTTTTAGTAAAAATTATGTGGGGGGGAAGTAGGGTGTTGTGTATGATTTATTATGGTACTTACTAGCTTTTGACACTTCACCTGTTTTGGCTTATTCGACATACCTTGTCCCTAGCCCCGTTACAACCCAAATAAAGACCTTTTGATTATCGTCGTTGATGTATGTTGTGTTAAGAGTTAGATTGATACCAAATGTCAAGCGTGCTTATGATTTTGTTGGAATTGAGTGATACACTTACCCTTGTTCTTGAGTGAATATTCTTTTGTGAGTGGATTGTGAGTGTTTGCTTGTTCTTGCATATGAGATCCCGAGTGTTGTCTCAAAGATGTACTCTTGTAGGCTTAGCATGTTTACTAACTTATTCTTACACTTGACATGGGCTTTTGAGAACTTATGCATGTTCATTGAGTAGATTATGTGAATACTTGCACTTTCGATACCAAGACATTGCGTATTTACTTTGATTCTTAAGTTGATATGGCATGAGAGGATTTGAAGGTATGGTAGGATATTAATACTAGATTATTTGCATTTTCATTTAGTTGCATTCATGTATTGCATTGCATTAGGTTAAATGGATTTTGTGGGTACATTCGCTATAGGCCCTCACGAGACCTTACTCGTCCACTAGGGTTGCCTAGGGGTTTAAAGGGCTTGTTGCATATGCCAAATGCAACCGTGATCACCTACGGAAGTGGTACTAGTTAGTTAGTTAGTTGTAATTGTTTATGCTTGAGGACAAGCATCGGTTTAAGTTTGGGGGTGTGATAAGTGGATTTTATATCCACTTGGAGCATTCTATATCGGCTTAAATTGATTGTCTTCGACTCAAGTTTCTTGTAGTTTTGATGTGTTTTGTGTAGTTGTGCAGATTTACGAGAATGTTGATTAAGGTGGATGCTTCTATCGTTTTTGGAGATTAAATTGATTAAAATTCGGATTTTCTGGGAAGGCTGCGCAGCTTACACTGTTTTGGCCATATCTGGAGTTCTGTAAGTCCGTTTTCAGCGATCTTACTGCCCACGCGAAGCTTGAGAGATTTTCTACAACATGGAACAGGTGTTGCACGTGAAATTTGCGCGTGGTGGGGGCAGGAAGCACGACAAACAGAATGTTGGGAGCAGGGAAATTACTGTTTTGCCCTTTTCAAGTTCTAATTGTATTTTGGGCAGTTTTTAGCACCTTAATTAAATTTTAATTGTAATAGAAGATAAATTCTTGCTGGGCAAGAAATCTAGAGCCTATAAAAACGCATCTAGGCATTGTAATTTAGATCATAGCTTTATTATTGTAACCAGCTTAGATCTGCAAGGGAGAAAAGGAGAGAAGGATTCAACGCTCGTGACAAGCAACGGATCTAGATCTACTTCATCCTTTGTGTTACTTTGGATTATAGATTTGTTTTCGCAACTCTTAATTTTAATAATATTATTACTTCTTTCTTTCATATCTTGTTTATATCATGTTTTCATCAAATCCCATGACGATGAACGGTTCAATTATGAGCTAATCGTTGTCATGGGATTCTAACGGAGTTATTTATGGAACTTAGTATCTTGATGCTTTAAAGATCTGTGTGTGGTGTATATCTGATATCCTCGTATGGTTAATCTTAATGCTTTTAGATGCGTAGCTAACATCTAAATTGAATTGTTAATATCTTGTGAAGTGAAAGTGGATCTTGAGATTTAGAACTTGCCATGCTAGCATAGGTTCATAATTGTTTATCAATATGATTCGTGGTGTGAGATGAAAATACTTATACTGCCTTGTGTGATCTTTATGGATAACTTGTTCTTCAACCGTTATGTTTTCAAATTCTATAGGCATATAGGGTCTAAGCATAATTGGTGTCTATTCATCTTCTATCTCTTTTGTGGATGTATGTTTAGTTTGGTATGCGTATGCTGACAGGTAGCGTATACTTGTTTCGTGTTATCCGATCAGATATCAAAACCACTGCACATAGTGATTAAAGGCGTTAGATCTAAGGAAAGTATTTAATGAAGTTAGGATCCCATGTTTATTCTCATATTAGTAATTCGATTCAATCTCTTTAGTTAATTTAATTCTTAGTTTAATCTTTTGCATCTTAGTTTAATTTAGATAATCAAACCCAAATTTGTTACTTTTCTTAGCAGTGGATTAAAACCATACATTGTTGCATAGGCATATTTACTGAATAGAACCATAACCAGATCTCTGCGGAACGAACTCGATTTATATCTATATTACTTGTGACCACGTACACTTGCGTGATTTTTGCATAACACAAAGCCTCACGAACACCAATAGCTTCTGCTAATAAAGGGTCCATAGTGCCTTGTTTACAGCTTGATACAGCCTCTACCAGATCACCACAATGATTTTGAGCAATGAAAGCATAACTAGACCGACTAGATTCATCAAAGATTGCAGCATCAGTGTTAATTTTAACCTTACCTTCGGTTGGTACTTCCCAGTGCTCCTTTCCATCCGCTTAAGTCATGAACCCAAGATAATTGTCGAATGTTTTGTCTTGTGCACTCTTCCACTGGTTAAAACAGAGATTTTCTAATATTAACACCTCTGAAGACTCCATTCCTTTCTGGTTCCATATGACATCGTTACGATTTTTCCATATTGCCCATATTAACATAAGCACCTTCTGAACCTCATCTCCTGAACATTTTTTCATAACTGTAGCTAGCCATTGTTGAAGATTTGATGTCTCCCTAACGTCCCTCGTGAAAGCCAACTGATTCCAGCAAATAGTGGCAAACGGACAGAGTACCAATGCATGAATTATGTCCTCCTGTGCACTATTACATACGGGACACATACTACTTACTTCCACCCTTCTCTTCCTCAATTGGTCTTTAGTTGGTAATGCATCTGTTAAGGCTCTCCATACACAAATCTTAACTTTTGTTGGAATTTTCAAGTTCCATAACTTCCGCCATAGACCAGAATTGTCACTTAACCCATTGTCATTAGCTCTATCTTGAAGGGTTGTGTACGCACTCTTGACCGTATACATACCCAGCTTCTTCTTACTCCAATACCAAGAATCAGATTCAGAACCCCTAATAGGAATAACAGCTATTAGCTTTATGGTGAGTGAAAATTTATAAAAAAATCTTCAACTCCAGATAGTGTAATTTTTCATTAGTAGAGGAAGTTGGAATTTTGAAAGTACTAGTTGAGGAACGAGGTTGATTTATTTATTTTATTATTACACTCACCCTGATGGCTATCATCAGACATAAATTATGACGCGTGCTTTGAATGATTTAAATCTTGTACTTACCACTTCATCTTCCTACTTTAGCTGAACAATTTGTAGAACAGAGGAAAGTTAATGTGCAGCGGTCAATGGGAAAAAATGCGCAAATTAGTCTAATAGAGCTTGAGCCTCCAGGGTTCAGTATCAATATTCTTTTTTGACTTGCATGTAAGCCATGAGCTTAGTAAGCCTATATATATTTATATATAGGCGCGAGTGGGTAAAGACAAAACTGTACGTCGGCCACCAGTAGTGGCCAACCTAAACGTTTAGAGTTGTAGTGAGGAATTCAAGTGGTATATATATATATATATATATATATATATATATATATATATATAGGGTAAGGTTCTAGGGAGAACATCCTTATCAAGAGAACCAGAGTACCTCAATCTAGACCATCCATTAATTAAATATCATTTTGATTTCATTATACAAGCCATAATGACAGTATTGTAATAAAATAGATTGATGAAGGTCATTTAGAATTCACCATCAAGTATTATACGTACAATATATCTTTTAGAATATGGAAAGAATCTTTAAATTCAGATTTGATTAAAGAACACAATTTTTTTTAAATTTGGAAAGAAAATAAATATCACGTAATAGTTGTCTATATGATTACACAATCTTTTTTAAATTTGGAAAGAAAACAAATATCACGTAATAGTTGTCTGTATGATTTAGACTATACAATTTATCAATTTTGCAACACTGAAAAACCTAGAAGCATAACCTAAGAAGAAAATGGAGGAAGAAGACGACGATACATGTAATTCGTTTTTCATTTGTGTAGAGTTAAACATTTAAACTACTATATTTTTGTAGAACACTGACTAGAACACTTGTTTTCTGTTATAAGTGTGCTATGGAGTCAGCCATGAACGAAGTGCTGACCATAAAAGAAGAATAAGAAGAAGAAAAAGTTATATTGTAAGGTTACAACCATGGATCATGATAGATGTGTTCTTGTAATTCTTGTACGGTAAGATTCTTGTATTTGTTCTGATCCAATCTAACAGATTCTTGATTATTATAGGTGTTCTGTTTTGATCCAATCTAACAGATTCTTGATTCTTGTAGGTGTTATGTTCTGATCCAATCTAACAGATCTAATAGAATCTTGATTCTTATAGGTGTTCTATCCAAGATGAACCTTATTGAGAATGAACCCTAGACTTTTGACTGATGTGTTATCATCTACTTTGATGTCAAATCAAAGTTCTGCTATGTGTTTTGCAAAGTACTAATTGAGAAAAACGGGGGTTGCAAGTACGTGATTTGTGGGTATAAGTTTTGTTGAACTTATTTTGGCTCAGTTACGGGTTATCAAGGATGTTGTTAAGCACGATAAAAATTCCAAGGAGAGGGTCAGAAACAGGTTTAAGGGTTGCAACATGAGATACGTTTATTATTTTAAGAAGTGGGATGCCAATCACAAAGCGCAAGAGAAAGAATTAGCAGATCTGTGTAGCATAAAAGAGAATCTTGTGGCAGTACTTAAGGAAAAACATTGTTGCAAGCCACGAGGATTTAATTTATTAACCGAAGCCTGAAAACAAATTGTTGAATGTAGGCTATTGTTGAAATCGATGTACGTATATGGATATTACATACCCGAGGAAGCATATTCGAAGACAACATAATTTGAGTACTTACAAGGTGAAGCTGAGATGGCTTTTAAAAGGTTTCATGATTGCACAGGGAATACACTTAACCTATGCTTAAGGTTGATGACACTACAGACAAATTTGAAACTCTTGAAGTCGAACTTATAGATCAGACTACAGTCACTCGAAAACATTTTAAGAACTTTTTGCAAGGAGTTTCTGATGGTCTACCAGAAGTCTAAGGCAATCCGAGATGGTAATGGGGATGGTAATAAAACCAGAGCATCCAAGCACAATGGAGGAACACGAGGCTGGAAATTTGTTAAGTGGCACAGCGAGCAGTACTTTTATGTTTTTAAAAGTCATATTGAATTGATGGATAATTAAGAGTTGTTATTGATTTTTGCTAAATGAACAGTTTTTTTTACTATTAATCGAGTTTATTAAATTTAAGCATGACCCCAAGAAATTTGGCTTTTAACTTGTGAAACAGTATAGTGGGTTTATTTCTTAACTTTTTTTTAATTAGTAATCCAAAGCACCTAAGAGAATCTTAGTGGCTTAAATAATATTTAAATTCATTAAAAAAAGGAAACTATACATGTAACATCCCGCACTTTTTTGGAATGTTAGTTCGAGCCAAAAGTAAAATACAAAAATTTAATCTCGAAAATTCTAACAGAAAACTATAACAATTCTATTACAAGTTAAGTCACGTAAAATAGAAGCGCAGCTACCCAAATTATTTGACACGATCTACATAAAAATCCAATTACAAGCTCCCCGCAAATCCAACGAATCGAACAAAACCTGAAATATTATATGAGTGAGCTAACAAGCCCAACAAGCAAACTAACCAAACCAACCAGCGGGTCAAATCCAATAAATAAAATAAAATATAAAACGATAATAATTTTCAGAAATTCATAACTAACGAAACGATAACTTTTAACCACCAGTCTAACTAAGGTCACTACAAACCGGTGACACGGTCCAGAAGAAGTTACTATAAACCGGTGACGCGGTTCAGAATTTAGTATTGCGTTCCTCACTAATGTATCAGAAGTTGCACCAAAGTTCGCCCTAGAGAGGTATCAGAATTTAGTTTCGGAACTATGCGCAGATACTAAGGGGTTTAGATCATAGATTCAACTGGGGTGTCAAAGCTCATATTTTCTTATAAAATCTAAAATCATACTCTTCAAAATAATTGCACTTGACCCAAATTTTATATAAATAAAATAGAGTGAAAACATAATCTCGTAAAATTTCAGAACTTAAAACATATAAATATAAATTCGAAATAACCAGAAAGTTCGGATAGAAGACTTACCTATTATTAACACTTTATCAAATATCTAGAATTCACGGCACATAGGTATAACTGATCTACTTGTGCGGTTTTGCTCCTCTCTAACCCCATTACTAACCTCACTAAATATAAGATCGAACATGAAACAAAATAGCATTCAAATATCTCGCAAATCAAACTCGGATGATCATGTCCTCCACTCCAAACAAATTCACGTAACAAGTCCGGTAGCAAAGCAATTTGGCGAATTTCTTTAACAAATAACAACAACAAATAACATATACAAGAAATGGATGAGTGAGGCTGGTTTTTGTTCATATAAATTTTGGACAAAATTTGGGTAGGATGTATAAAGTAAAAGCTGGCAAGCTATAAAAAAATGAATGTAAAATCAGTGTTTGTTGGCATATAAACATTTTAGTAATCGCTTCAATTTCCTACAAATACTTATGTTAGAAATGATTGATGAGAACAGTGTTTGGAAGCTACAGTAACAAGTCAGAGTTTAGCTGGAAGCCGTCAGAGTTTAGTTAAACACTGACTGGAAGCGCAACAGAGGTTGTTAAACTCTGTAGCGGAAGCGTCTGAGAGTCAACAGTGTTTGAAGATTGATTTAAGATAAATATGGAAGCAATATCTTTGAAGATTGGATAGCTGTCAAAGAGATTGAGTTGACTTAGAAGACGTGTAGCAATCGTGATTGATATCAATTGTATAGCTTAATTATAGGAGAATCAATTACTGATTGTACAAAGCTGTATGTTTTATAAATACAGTTAGGTTAACCCTAGAAGGGTATCGAACATTGAGATTATCATCGATTGTAACCTAAGCAGCTCTCTGTGATATTTTTACATCACTGAGAGAGGAATTATTAATTCCAAACAGTTTTAAGTGCTAAAACGCGTGTTCTTGCTTATTACTCATACAGTACTTGATTATATATTGTGTATTCGACCTAACAAGTGGTATCAGAGCCAATCTGTTACTTTATTACAGTTTAATATCCAAACACAATAGTAATCAATGGCAGAGATTCCTCCACCATCAAGTTCTGAGAAAGCTCCTACTACTGTTAGTAGGTATGAGACGATTAGGGTTCCTATACTTAAGCCATCAGAGTATGCAATCTGGAAGGTGAAGATGACCATGTTTCTGGAGGCTACAGATCCAGAATATCTTGATAGAATTTATGAAGGTCCTCACAAACCTACAAAGTTATCTGCTGCTGTTGCTGGTGAGGAATCAAAGGTGATTCCAAAGGAAAGGAAAGATCTAACTGCTGAGGATCTTTCATCTATTGCAAAGGATGCAAAAGTAAGGCATTTACTTCACAGTGCTTTAGACAATGTTATGTCTAATAAGGTGATTAATTGCACAACTGCAAAGGAAATATGGGATGCACTTGAGGTAAGGTGTCAAGGAACTGCTGCAATCAAGAAAAATAGAAGGAACATACTCACTCAGGAGTATGAGCATTTTGAGGCAAAGTCTGAAGAAACCATGACAGAAACATTTGACAGATTCTGTAAACTGCTCAATAATTTGTCATTGGTTAACAAAGAGTATGATTTAGAAGACTCAAATCTTAAGTTTCTTCTCTCTCTACCTGAAAAGTGGGATGTGAAAACAACCACTATAAGAGATAACTATGATCTTGCTAATACAGAGATTGATGAAATCTATGGACTGCTCAAGACTCATGAATTAGAAATGGAGCAAAGAAACAGGAGATCAAGCAAGAAGTTAAAGTCTGTTGCTCTGAAAGTTGAAGAAAAATCTTCAAAGAAAGAAGCATCAAGAAAGAAGGCAAAAGGAAAAGCCTTGGTCATTCATTCAGAGAGTGAGTCATCAAACACTGATGTTGACTCAAACACAGATGAATCATCTGATTCTGAAGATGATGAAGAAATGATGCAAATGGCTGCATTGATGGTAAAGACTTTCAAGAAGATGGGATTCAAAAACTTCAAGAAGGGAAAGAGATTCTCCAAGAATTACTTAGGGTCTGACAGGAAGAATTTCAGCAAATCTGAGGGAAAAAACTCCAAATCTGGAAAGAAAGATAAATCTGAGATTCAATGCTACAAGTGTAAGGAGATGGGTCACTATGCTCCTGAGTGCAAGAAGGGTAAAACTGAAAAGGCACTCTACACCAAAGGCAGAGACTGGGCAGACACATCAGATTCAGATGAGGAGGTGAATTATGCACTCATGGCCTCTACTCAGAATGAAGACTCTAAACTTAAGGTACCTCCAACTACCTATGCTTATAATACTGATAATATAACTGAATTGAGAATTTATCTTAAGGCATTACACATCAGTTATAGGGATCAGACTTTAGAGAATGAGAGAATCAAGAATGAGTGCTCTCAACTTAAAGAGAGAAACAAACTTATTGAAGAAAAACTTGAAAACATGCAAAACATTCAGAAAGAAAGAGATGATGCTGTTTTTATAGAACAGGAGTTGCTAGGTAAGTATAAGCAACTAGAATCTGAATTGGAGGATGCAAAGAACATAATTAAAACTTGGACACACTCTGGAAAAGACACACAAGAAGTTTTTCAATCAGACACAGTAGGTCTAGGTTATTCTGAGGATGATGTACTTAGGTTTCAGGATACAGTTAAGATAAGACCACCACTTTCTTCTAAGAAATTTGGAATCTTTGGTAATGGAGTAAATGAACCTAGGTTTGAACATGGAAAAGAAGCTGTTAAGAAAGAATCAATACAAGCTAGTGTAAAACAAGTTAATATTGGTTCGATGATAGATAAACAACTCAAGCATAAGCTTAAGGAGTTAAAGTCTGTTAAGAAATAGAAAGTGTCTAGAAAGAACAGAAATGGAAAAGTAGGTATCACTCAAGGTAATTATCCAATGCTTGCTACTTTAGCTCCAAGAAAGACATGTCATAACTGTGGTAGCACTAACCATCTTGCTAGTTTTTGCAGGAAAAATAAAAATATTAATTCTTTACCTTCAAAGTCTGAAGTAAAGAAAGTTAATGTTAGAGCTAGACCACAGACTTTATGCAAACACTGTGGAAGTACTTGGCATTCTATTTATACTTGCAGAGACTATCATGCTATTTATTATAATTACTATGAACCCAAGCCAAATTTGAAATGGGTTAAAGTAAACTCTGCAAATGTAAACTCTGAAAAAGTTAGCTTAAACTCTGATAATGTGAATTCCGCTGCAAAAGCTAACAGAGTTAAGAAAGCCAAAGGATCCAAGCAAGTCTGGATCCCTAAAACTAATAATCACTGATTGTTTGTGATTGCAGGGCACCAGGGAAAGTACCCTAGTCGTGGATAGTGGATGTTCAGGACACATGACTGGAAATAAAGCCCTGCTATCAGAGTATGTGGAGAAGGCTGGCCCAAAAGTTTCCTATGGAGATGGCAACATAGGACATACTCTGGGATATGGCAATATTAATCTTGGAAGTGTCATCATCACAAATGTAGCTCTGGTTTCAGGACTCAAGCATGATCTGCTATCTGTGAGTCAAATCTGTGACAGAGGATATCATGTAGATTTTCAGCCTGAATACTGTCAAGTGATCAGTAAATCTACAGGGAAAGTTGCTCTAGTTGGAAATAGACACAATAACATCTATGAAATAAAATTGTCAACAAACTCTGATGGCAAAGCAGTGTGTCTGTCAACAAGAATGTCCAGTGAAGAGAGTTTGAAATGGCATAAGAAACTCTCTCATTTAAATCTGAACAACATCAATGAGCTGATAAAGAATGATCTAGTGAGAGGACTTCCAAAGTCTTTGTTAAAAGCAGATGGTCTGTGTGATTCATGTCAAAAGGCCAAACAGAGAAAGGGCGCTTCTTTCAAAAGCAAGTCTGAATCTTCAATTATTGATCCTTATCATCTTCTACATGTTGATCTTTTTGGACCAGTGAATGTTATGTCTCTTGGAAAGAAGAAATATGCTCTAGTCATTGTTGATGAATACACCAGATACACATGGGTGTATTTTCTTGCAAAGAAGGATGAAACTGCATTAACTCTGACAGAACATATAAAGCAGCTGGACAAAGGGTCAGAGAATCAAGTAAAGATTATCAGAAGTGACAATGGAACTGAATTCGGGAATTCAACAATGGAAGAATTTTGCAAGAGTAAAGGAATCAAACAAGAGTTTTCTGCACCTGGCACTCCACAACAGAATGGTGTAGTTGAGAGGAAGAACATAACATTGATAGAAGCTGCCAGAACCATGCTAGATGAAGCAAAGTTGCCAACATATTTCTGGGCAGAAGCAGTTCAAACTGCTTGTTTTACTCAAAATGCCACACTGATCAACAAGCATGGTAAAACACCATATGAGATGGTGAAAAAGAAGAAGCCAAATCTAAAATATTTTCATATTTTTGGATGCAAGTGCTTTGTGTTGAAGACTCATCCTGAACAGTTGACCAAATTTGACCTAAAGGCAGATGAAGGAATTTTTGTTGGCTATCCACTGTCAACTAAGGCATTCAGAGTTTATAATCTGAGAACCAAAGTGATCATGGAATCAATTCATGTGTCATTTGATGACAAGAAAATAACTGGACTTGAAGATGTTAATGAACATGATCAACTGCACTTTGAAAATGTAGATTTATTCTCTGATAAAGTAAACTCTGATGAGACTGATCTGACAAACTCTGTTGAGCTAAACTCTGAACCTCTACTGGTAAATACTGAAGAGACTTTTCAATCAGAAACAAGGGAAGAACCAGTTGAGGGGGAGCACGAAGAATCACATCAAAATGAAGACTCAAACACTGATAATGAGTCAACTTATAATTCCGAATCAAACTCTGATGACTCAAACTCTGGTAGTCCAAAATCTGATAGTTCAACATCTGAGCAGTCACATTCAGGGGGAGCATCAGAGAATGAAGAAAGGCACCAAGAAAATCAGGAGAGCATGGATCAAGGGGGAGGATCACATGATGACATAAGCAATCTGCCTTCTGCAAGAAAATGGACTAAGTCACACACACCTGATTTGATTATTGGTGATCCAGATGCAAGAGTAAGGACAAGAAGTGCAACAACAAATGAATGTCTGTTTCATGCATTCTTGTCACAAACTGAGCCAAAGAAGGTTGAAGAAGCTCTTAAAGATGCTGACTGGATAACAGCAATGCAAGAAGAGCTAAATGAATTTGAGAGAAATGAAGTGTGAACCCTGTACCAAGGCCCAAGAATAGATCCATTGTTGGTACTAAATGGGTTTTCAGAAATAAAACTGACAGTGAGGGTGTTATCACAAGGAACAAAGCTAGACTGGTAGAAAAAGGCTATTCACAGCAGGAAGGAATAGACTATGATGAAACATTTGCTCCAGTTGCAAGATTGGAGGCAATCAGAATTTTTCTAGCATATGCCTCTCATAAGAAATTCAAAGTGTTTCAGATGGATGTGAAAAGTGCATTTTTGAATGGGAAACTTGAAGAAGAAGTGTTTGTTGAACAACCACCAGGTTTTGTAGATCCAAAATATCCAGACCATGTCTACAGGTTAGACAAGGCACTCTATGGACTTAAGCAGGCACCAAGGGCATGGTATGAAACTCTTGCTAAATTTCTACTAGAAAGTGGGTTTCACAGAGGTACTATTGACAAAACTCTGTTTTACTTTCAATCTGGTAGTGACTTGCTTTTAGTTTAGATATATGTTGATGACATTATTTTTGGATCTACTAATGATAAACTCTGTAAGAAGTTTGCCAAGCTCATGCAGTCAAGGTATCAAATGAGTATGATGGGAGAGCTTAGTTATTTTCTAGGCCTACAGGTGAAGCAAACAGATGATGGAATCTTTATTAACCAAGCAAAATATACCAGAAATCTTCTCAAGAAATTTGGCATGCTTGACTGCTCATCTGCAACAACTCCCATGGCAACTGCAACTAAATTGGACAAAGATACAAGGTCATCAGTAGATATGACAAGCTACAGAGGAATGATTGGCTCTCTACTCTATTTAACAGCTAGTAGACCTGATATCATGTATGCCACATGTCTGTGTGCAAGGTTTCAGGCAGATCCAAGAGAACCACATTTAACAGCTGTAAAGAGGATTTTTAAGTATCTCAAGGGCACTATAACTTTAGGGCTGTGGTATCCAAGAGAATTAGAATTCAAACTACTTGGCTACTCTGATGCAGACTTTGCAGGCTGTAAGATTGACAGAAAAAGCACCAGTGGAAGTTGTGAATTTTTGGGTGATAGACTTGTTTCCTGGTACAGCAAGAAACAGAAATCAATATCTACATCTACAGCTGAAGCAGAGTATATTGCTGCTGGTAGCTGCTGTGCACAGATTCTATGGATGAAGAATCAACTGCTGGATTATGGATTGAGGTATACCAAGATACCTATTTTCTGTGATAATCAAAGTGCTATTGCAATGACAGGTAATCCAGTACAACACTCAATGACTAAGCACATCAGCATAAGGTATCACTTTATCAGAGAGCATGTAGAGGAAGGCAACATTGAGCTTCACTTTGTGTCTACAGAACAACAACTTGCAGATGTCTTCACCAAGCCATTGAGTGAAGCTACATTTACAAGACTGGTCAATGAACTAGGAATGGTCTCTAGTTTTGACTAGAGATGTTGGTTAGACTCAAAATCTTACTTTTGTAATATATTGCTCATGTTTCTGTGAATTGTTGAGTGCTATGTGAACCTTAGTGATAAACTCTGTTATGCATGCTTATGTTTAAACATTGTTAAACTCTGTCAGCATGTTTGTCTATTAAACACTGTTAACATGTTGGATACACTCTGTGAATTCAGGATTGATTATTGTCTGAATGAAAACACCAATGAAGAAAAATGTATGAAGCATGATTCTCAGTAATTAAATCATGCTTCTTTCTGAGTCACTGTGATCTAATCAGATTTTGTGCAGTAAATCGACACAGCATGATACTGTTTCATATTTATAGCATCTCTTAGTTTATTCAATCCTAAACTCTGAGTCTATGAATATTGTGTGCATTGCCTCTCATAAATAATTTCTGATATTGATGAACTCTAAACTCTGATAAGTGACATTCTGTTCCCAAAGTAATTCATGGTTCTTGATGATTCCTTGTTTGTACTTGTAAAAATTATAAAACTTGAGATGTGTCATTGTTTAGTTTGGTGAGTTCAAATTCATGTCTGCACCCTGTGAGATTTTGAGCCAAGTAAGTGATTGATACATTTTCTATCAATCAGATTTTATTGTTTTGTGATGTTCATCAGTAAGTATGTTGCTCTAGAACTTGTTTTAAACCATTTTAGAACTGCATGATATGTGTGTGCATGAAAATGATAAAGGCACTAGGATTAACCATCTTTCTCAAATGCTGATCATAAACTCTACCCTTAGTAAACCCCTTTGAGCCTAAATAACTGCTTCTTTAAACTCTGATGTATACAGAGCAGTTATAATTTTTTTTTAAATTCAAGAGCAAGCAGGTGGGAATTTCTCTCCAAAAGAAAGTTTTCCTAGTTGATATATATACATGAAAAAAAAAAAAAGAAAAAAAAATGTATATATACTGATCAAATTGTACACTTATGTACTATAAGTGCAACTGAACATCTTGCTCAATTAAATTGTTCAGTTAGCAATTCATTCTAATTATTTTTTTTCCACCTGTTTGATTTCATAAAAAATACACCCTTGAATAAAGTCCTTTTGATTTGTGCATATATGTACTCAAAGTAGTGTAGATTTGGTGGACATTCAAGCATATGGTAGTATATGCTTTTACTGATTGAATTTGAGTGTAAACACTTCACCTAAACACTTGTGTGCTTTGAGAGTTTGTGAGTTTATCGAATTCATGACATGTTACTCACTGAATGATGCTTTGATTTCTATCTCTTGATCTTTTTATCTCCAAAGACTGTGTGCTTACTTGGATAATCATGGACATCAAAGGGAATAGAAGTATTCAGATCTCTGTATTACAGTAACTACAGAGTTTAGAATTCATCAAACAATCAGTGTTTACTATCAGAGTTTGTGCATCCAGTGTTTATTGATTTTTGTTATGGATTTTATGAAATATTAGATGCTCTAAAAATTGATTTTGGTAAACTCTGCTTCACACACAATTATATTCACAACTGTACAATTTTTGAAAGGGTTTCGGTGATAAAGTTGGAAAATTGACAAACGCTGTTGAGTTGTGTTAAGTACTCTAAGGTAAAGTTTCATTGAGATAATTTGACAATTATGGAGTAATTGGGGTATTTGACAACTGTTAATTAGTGTAAATATGTCAAAGTGTCGTGGTTATAGGAAAGACAGCGGTAATAATTGATATTTAACTGGAGTATCATTAAGTGATCCGCTGGATGTTTGACACGTGTCCCACTCTCACATTACTCTAGAATCAGTTGCGTGCTTACAATACATAAACGATTGAGTTTTGATTTTTTAATTACTACTCTAATCATTTTTGTTCTCTCACTACACATCGATTCACATTCACCCACTCATAGTTACTTTGCATACACAATTACTCTCAAAATTCTGATTCACTCTCTTTCACATTTTGATAAACACTTACCATACACATCTTTTCTCTGACTATTTTCGTATCATATCTCACTAATGGCAACCAAAACTTTTGATGCTGCAGGGTCAGTTTTTCTTCCTAACAATTATGCAGCCCCGTTGGACAATGCAAACGCTCCAGAGGCGTTTCATTTGTTTCAAAATTTCTTGAGAGATTCAGAAATTGGGAAGGCTTTAACTACACCACCAAAACTCTCTGCTTCGCAAATTTACGCCATAGATGGCCTGCAACAACGTTTTCAAAATGTTGCAGCAAGCCAAAAAAACGTTGCTGTAGAGCAAAAAAACGAAACGGCAACGCTTTTTCAGCGTTGCATTTGGCACAGCTGCCGTAGGGGTCTACGGCAACGCTTTTGTTCACTACGGTAACGCTACTAGTTTTGTTACCAGAAACTTCTATGGCAACGTTAAACGTAATGTACAGCAACACTAAACTAGTGTTGCAGTAGATGTTAAATTTTAGCAAAATTGGGACCCACATGCGGATCCCACATGTGGATCCCACAACAATTAGTGACAACATTATATTAAACCTACCGCATGTTCCAAATGAAAATTTACCAAAAACTATTTTGTATATTTGCTTTTCCAAAAATTAAAATATGTATCATTACATCAATACAAAAATTTACCAATACAAGTACATAATTAAAACAACTAAACACCTTAAATACAAGTACTATAACTCTATAAGTAATGAAATACAAGTATAGGGCTTTATAACCCTCAACCCCATAATATAAAATAAATAAAATTGTTCTCATTCCAATATTCCATGGTACACACAAAGCTGCCAACTCCAATCATTCTCCATTTCAAAGTTTCTCCATTTATGCTCACAAAGCTTCTGTGCAATTCCCACCTGCCTAATACACCAAAATATGGAGTCAGAAGCTCCATGCTCGTAGGACCCATTGCTGATTCAAAATTGTAATGATCCCACTTCATAAGCTGAAAATAAAGTGTCAAATCCCAGTCATACCATTTCTTCGTATAAATTTCAATTACAGAAACGATTCATAAGATTCATAATCTCATAAAAATCATGCAAAGAGCATAAACAAAGAAAGTCACTCTATGCAGAGCGCAACTGAACACTATTTCACCATAGAACTCGAACATGAATAAGAATTAAACAGAACTATATACAACAATTTGTTTATAAATGCACGATGGCAAGGGAATTGCACCCCATTTTTTTTAACAGTACCGCTGTACCGAAGTCAGTAACCCCTTGCCCCTGTTCCCCAGTTACGATATTCAAGTTGTTGTTTACGATATTCAAGTTGTTGTACCTGTAAACTTATAATTCTTTATCCTCCTCAAGATGTGCTTTAGCTGCTGCCTTTTCCGTTTCTTATAAAACAAAGGTCTTCAGTGCCTCAACATCCCTTGGCCCTGATCACTCAACAAAATAAATCAAATAAATAGGAACATAATATACAAAAAATTCCAGATAAAAGACCAAAAAACTGTACAAATTTAGATTGGAAAGCTTTCAGAAGACGTTTTTCACCTGAGTAGACGAAAGAAAAGTTAAAACCAAAATCTAGTCAGCTCTAGTAAAAATACTTTTCAGTGCGATATTCGCCAGCCTAATGCACTAAAAGTAAGAACAGAAACCTCAAATGTTCTATCAATATATGTAGCATTATCACCAACTTGTCAGAAATACTTTGTGATTTGGTATTAAATAAGACACCATCCTGCTTCAGAAAAGAAATAACACAAGAAATCTAGGTGAAAATAGTACCTGCTCCTCCAAGAAATCTGCAGCACAAGCTTATACTCAAATCTTACATAACCAATTGCCAGATTTTGCACAGAATGCTGCACATCAAACTTTATAAATGTCCATTCCAAAGTATTAATTACCTCAAATAAATTTCTTCCCCCTCCGCCTATGCGGACCTTGGCATCCTTTCTGGGGTAAAAATCAACAAAAGAAGTACCGCTCTAAAATCTAACCCTGATCATACATATCAGCAGAACAATTGTGAATGATGCTCAACGTCAACTGTCAAAATCAACATTACTATAAGCCAAAGAGTCATTGGTTTGCTTGTTATATGGAGAAAACCTTTTTATAGACATCAAAGGATTCGTTGGCATACAGTTGTGGTTCCTGTGTCAAATTAATTGTAAAATCACATATTAGTGCAGGAATAGATTGAATGAAAATCATTTCTGTTAACAGATAATAGATAGAACTAGATATTGTAATATATTGCTTGGACTTTCAAAAAGGGGATATCGTGGAAAGACTCAAATAAGTATAATCCGCCATGCTTAATATTTTTTTAATGGGGGTGGCTAGAGAGAAGATTAAGCCAGACAAGAAGACTAAAGTTGCAATATCAAATTGGTACAAGTAATTCATAATTTTGCTACGAGGCATTTTAAATAGGTCATTATCTTCTGGACAATAATCCATATTAAAAAAAAAAGCTACAAGTGAGTATACAAGATGTCATGTCCAAAAAATCCCAGATACTTATGTTTATCATTCTTTTGTGTATCATGTGGCTCCTATAAAACTTTCTTTGTTATATGATTAATGACATATGCAAAACAATACCCATCTTTATATATTCACAAGGAACTAATGCTTCCAAATTGTAGTGGCAACATATTTACCTGTCTCATGCCAGAACCAAGACTCCCTCCTGTCAAAAGCATGGAGAGAAGTGATGTAACTGTGCCACCTCCCCCTAAACCACCATCGGTCTTACGTATAGTTGACCTAATTGCAGTTAGAATATCCCCATACGTTTTTGCATTTCCATGTTCTATTGCTTGGATAAAAGAATAAGTCATGGCACCTGTTGAAGTGACCTTTAATAGAGCCTGTCCAAAAGAAATGGTCAGCTAGCATTCTTTGTAAATCACTCTAAGATAATAGGTCAGCAATAGCTTATATTCTTTGTAATTCACTCTAAGATAATAGGTCAACAATAGCTTATATTCATTCAGTTAGCTCTGCTTCAAGTTCTCCAAGTTTTACCTAGCACATATCCAGACCAGACAAGGGTTAACAGACATGATACAGAAAAAATTCTAGAAGACCAGGATGGATTTCAACGTCTTACCTCCAGATAATAGGTCAGCAATAGCTTATATTCATTAATATGAGAAATGGCCTTGTGTGACTCTTAAAGCTACTTTTTATATTTGACAACTCATACAAGTCACTGTAACAGCAAGCAATGTGTAATCATAAATAGATAAAGTTCTTTACATGAATCTTTGCGATGGTTTTTGGATCTAGAAACTTAATAGCAGCGAGCCAAAGAACCTTCTCGAAGGTAGAACCAGAATTGACAACTAACATTCGGTGCAGATTCTTAACGCCCTGCAAGTTAGGGTATACACTACAATTATATACGTTGAATCTAGAGAGGAGACAATATATCAAATAATCTATCAGAAACGTTAAATTCTGTTTAGCAATAGGTCACTCTATCTCATTTGAAGAGATGCAGATTGTAACAAAAGATTTGACAAAAACAATTTTATTCTAAACTCTAATTTTGCTTTCATCATTAATGCTTATGCTGAAATCTTAACAATTTATATGAAATATGTTTTTGAATAACTAAACATGCCACAGGAATCAGTGTAAGTGGAGTAGAAAATACACTGAGTTACAGATCAGCATACCAGGCCTTACACATATTTGTCTCTTTAATTTGCCCAGCATTTTGATGTACACAAGCCTTCCTTCTCTATCAACCCCATGATATCCTTGAAGGTAGTACTGCAAGACATTTTGCTTTTGATGTACACAGGCCTTCCTTCTCTATTGTGTTTCGGTGACTTCTTCACCATCATGTCCCTTTTTAATGACTCTCTTTGAGACATCAGCATACATTGGAGCAGAGTAAGTGAGATTCCTCAACCTAGCAGCTTTGGGGAATAAAGTTGCTATTTTTCCATCTGATTCTATCATCAATGGCTTACTAAGAAATATCTGACCAAAACTAATCTTATATATAGTCTGCATGAAAAGACAAAATAAGAAATTAACAATTAAATACTGTTCAAGTCCTTGCATAGTGATTTTGGAAATTATCGATATAGAAAATATGGAACCACTAGTTTTCATTTGGGCCTTAGAAATTGCCTGGATACCGTTCTAATGACCAACATACACAATTCAGTCAACAGTTTTACCAATCATGTCAGAACTCACTAATCATTAAGTGAGTGCATAATCGTTTGTACCATTCAACTCCCTGGTCGTGAAAGTGATGATTGAATAATATCAAATAACAATCTAATACTCTTTCATATTAATCAATCAAAAAACTTCACAAGTACCTCACATTTCATCAAACTCGTGACATAAAAACATACAAGAATCCCCATAAAACAAGGTCAAATTATGTAAAATCAAGGAAAGGTAACCGACAAGAATGAAAACTTTAAACTTTAAGATAGCTAATTAGCTGACTCAAAACTCAGACCAAAAACAATGAAAAACTTAATAGTATATTCATCAACACTTCGTACAAGCGGCCATATCACTTGATAGTCTAAAACCTACGTCATTGGCCTCTGCTTTCCATTTCACAATATAGCATAAAAAATTTAAAAATATTACCTCTTGAAAATCTGAATCTTCAACAACAAAGAAGGGCCAGAAGATCAAATCTACACATAACAAGACTAACAATAACTTTCCACAGTAGCAACATCAAAATAACGCTACAAATTAAATTGATAGAGATTAAAACCAAAAACCACAATAAAGATCACACTAAAAAGTTGTTAAGAGGGTTTAAAAATGCACAAATTTCATCCTCCCCATTTTGAGAGTCGACCCCCGCCCCTCCGCCCTCCCCCCTCCCCCCTCTCTTTCATTCTTTCTTCCGCCCCCTCCCCTCCCCTCCGCTCCCGCCTCTCGCCTCCCCCTCCCCCTCCCCTCCCCTCCCCTCCCTCTCTCTCCTCTCCCCTCTCCCCTCTCTTCCATTTTTTCTGCACCCCCCTCCCCCTCCCCCTCCTGCCGCCCCGCCCCGCCGCGCCGCGCCGCCCCGCCCCACCGCCCCTCACTCTCTTCTTGTTTTCTATTTCAATAAAATTGAGTGTTGTTTAAACCTCGAAAATTCCAATCGAGTTTTAATCTCGGATCTATTTCGGGTTTGAGCTTGGGCTTGATTGTTTTGTGAATAAATCAGATCTTTTGAAATTAAAGGTCCGATTTGTTCTTCCGTCTCGCCGTTTGGCGTGTGTTTTAGTACCCAATTGTTTGGGTTGTTCTGCGTTGTTATTTTTTTGGTTGTTATGTCTTTGTGTGTTATCAGTTTGAATGATTCGAATGGAGTTTTGAGAGATCTGGATTACCGCATCATTAATACTTTCGGCATGTCTATAGCTGACTATCGGCACGTAGATAGCTGGGGTATGATTGATACTTTCGGCATGTCTATAGCTGGCTCCCGGCATGTAGACAGCTGGGGTATGCTTGGAACGGTTGCGACTGCATGTGCTCATCTTTCACAAATTGTAGTTGTTCATTATTCGAGGATTCTTGTTCCTCGTTGCTTAGTTTTTCCAACTGAGTCGCCTGAACACCGTAACAACCATGGAACTATTGTGAAGGTCAATTGTGAAGCTACCATTTTCGGGACTGATGTAGGCTGGATTAATCGAGAAGCCTTTGTATTCATTTTCGGTTGTAAGAATCATTGGATTCAGTGTGTTAAGCGGTCTGGAAACAATGCGGCTATTTGTTTAGCTCGTTTTATTGTTTATCAACCTGATTGCATTGTCAGTTGGGGGTTTGTCCCGACTAGACTTGGTTTAATTTAATGGAATGAAATTAAAGCTTTGTCAAAAAATAAATAAATTGATAGAGATAAAAAGAGAGAGAGGTGGGAAAGAGGGACAAACAGAGGGAGAGAAACACTTCAATGTATAAATCCCCAATTGAAACAAGTGAATCGGATCCAATTGAATCGAACAATAAAAACTTCAAATCCATGTGTTTGACAGTGAGCGGCGCGTTGCTGTCAAAAAAAGAGAGTGAGCGGCCGATGAGTGGTGTTATGTGTTTGAGAGAGTGTGAATGGCCGAAGGGTGAGGTTATGTGTTTGATTTTTTCACCAAATAGAAGACGCTCCAATTTGTTTGATTTTTTCATCTGGAAGACGCTCCAATTTTCCCGCTCCTCACTTAGCGAAAAACTTCCTTCCCACTTCAGCAAAAGAATAGACCCAGACTTTCCCACCTACATAAGCTGTATGTAATTTTTAATTATTTTTTAGTTTAATTATTTTGTCAATTTAAAATTTAGTACAAAAATCTTATTTTTCTATATATATTATAATTCAGTTCAATAAAGAATACTTAATTTTGTAAAATTAGAATTAAATCATTTTTCCAGAATTTTATTCATTTCATGTAAAATACTTTTTTATTCAAACACTTGCTTTTTTTTATTATGGCTTAATCTTTCAAATTATTAAAAAATATTTCATTTTCATAAAAATGACATTATCGACTCTAATAACAAATCATTAATTTGGACAAATAAAATTACAATTTTTTTCAACATTAAAACATTTTCAAAAAAATTATTCTTTTCATTTAATTAATTTTTTTAAAAATTCAATTTGTTACATTTTTTTTTAATAATTTGGTATATTTTCAAATTATAAAAAATGTTATATTTTATAAAAATTCCAATATTAACTCTAACAGCAAACTTCAAAATTTAAATTATAAATTTTCAAATTAATTAATTTTAATTCACAATAATTATTTATTTCAATTTTTTGTTAAAAAAAGTTGTGTTTAGAGCATATTATCGGCAACACTTCACTAGGGTTGCAACTCGCTACGTTTCTTATAACTACGGCAACACCATAAACGTATACAGCAACATAAAAAAAGTAGTGTTGCCGTAGGCATCAAGTTTAGAGCTACTACAACGTTTTTCAAGGCAACACCAAAAAAAAGCGTTGCTGCAGGCCATCTATGGCGTAGTGATTGCTACTTTCTGGACAAACTCTGTGTATAATGATGGAGGAGAGTCTGGGACTCCAACAATTATTTTTACTCATGATGAATCAGAGTATATCATTACTCCAACCACGGTTAGGGATGCTCTGGATTTTGATACTTACACTTCTTACAGTGTCGTTGGTGAAGAACGTTTGCGGACAATGTTGCAGCAAATTGGTTATACATGAGATTTGAATAAGCTGGGGTCTCTGAAAAGGCCACTTTTGAGAAAGGAGTGGAGCTTCTTTTTCGATTGCATTACAAGGGCTTTTGGAAAGAAGACAACAAATTGGGATGCAATTCCTCTTGACAGTCTCCAAATTGGGCATGCTCTTCTGTATGGAGGTAACTTTGATTTTGGTAGACTAGTTCTAATGAATTTGGGAGAACGTTTGTCAGAGTCTACATCTGTTTATTTTTCTCGATTCTGTCAAATGCTATTCAGTGCTTGTGTGTCTAATCTTACAATTGCTGAAGATGATGTCATTCAGCCTTTTAGAGTTGCTAAAAGGATGTTTTCTGATTTGTCAAATAAAGATGTCACCAAACAGCAAATACCTGCTATGTTTTTGCCACTAGCCTTGCAAAACTATGTCAACCAACCTCCAGAGTCACAATCACCACCACTACCACAACAACCAGAACCACAACAAATGCCTGAACCATTAGCCACTGATCATACTGAAACCATACACTCTCACCCTATACCAGAACCTGAGCCAACACCCACAACCACTGTACCTAGTACATCTCATCAACCACAGTCTGAACAAATCAATGAACAAATAAACTCTGCATAAATAAACTCTGAACCAATAAACTCTGAGCCAGTACCTACTGATCAACCACAATCCAAACCAAAAAGGAAAATACACACTGCACAGAACACCAAACACTCAAAGGCTAAACAGACATTAACTGGAGCTGTTTATACCAGACGAAAGATTCAAAGGGCAAACAGGCCTTCACTCACACCAACTAAGGAGAGCTCTAGTGAAGAAGAAGAGGTGATTGCAGTGCCTCGAGCCAAAAGAAGGAGATTAATTCTTATAGAATCTGATGATGAGCAAGTTATTGAAGCTCCAGAGGTGATTTCACAGCAAACACCTACTGTTGAGGTTGCAGAGAATGCTATACCTGTAGAGGTTGAAATACATGCAGAGGTTGAAATCCCTGCAGATGTTAAAATGCCTGCAGAGGATGTTGTGCCTGTAAATGCTGATTTACCTGCAGAGGATAACATGCCTGTAGAAGATGAAACTCATATTCTTGATTCATTCCTACCATTCTCTGATCCTATCTCACCTGTTGTTCCCTCTGAAGCAACTGGTGCAGCTGATCAGCCTACAGTTATCATCACTGAAACTGTAGCATCACACACAGAGCTTATCTCTGATGCTTATCAAATTCCTGAAAAAGGTGATGAGGTTGATCAAACAACCAAGGATAATTCTGAGCCTATGCAAGTTGAAGCTACACATGCAAACTCTGTTGCAGAGCCTGAGCAACATGAAGAGAATATTGAGAGGATTGCAGAAGTTGTTGCAGAAACTGTGGCTGACAATGCTCAGCACAGTGATTCTTTAGAAGTTGCTCAAGCTGATGATGCAAGTGTTGAACATGAAGCTGAAGACAGTGCAAACTCTGATTCTTCTCTGAGTGCACCAGTACAGACTGATAACAAACACACATCTTTTGCTCAGCCTTGCACATCTCATGCAATTGAACAAGAGCAACTTGCTAAATTTGCTGCTAACTGGTATAAAGAAGATTGTATTTTTCCAAAAAGGAGAGCAGCTACTTTCGTTCAGCAAACTACTAGACAAATTTCTAATCCAGAGATTTTATCATGCTTAAAAGCAACTGTGGTACAAGTCAAAACTCTGGATGGAAGGTTTGCTGACACACAAAAAGAAATTGCTTCTTTGAAGACTGAGATACAGACTAGAGAACTGACAATGGAAAGAGAGTCTAAAATCAAAGCTGCACAGTTTTCTAAAGCTCAAGATACTCTCTTTGCCAGGTTAGGGAAGGTTGAAGAGAATCAGACTGCCTTGTTTGATAAGGTTGATTCCATTGCTACCTCCTTGGAGCTAATTACATCTATACTCATTCCTGATGATGTCAACAAGGGGGAGAGAGTTGATAAGTCAAAATGCAAATTTTCTCAAACTCTGCTCAAAAGGGATGATGCTGGAGATGGAGGAGCAAGTGACAAGAGTAAAGCTTTAAACTCTGAATCAAGACAAACTCTGAGATCTGGCAAATCTCTTAAGTCACAGTCTGTTGGAATGAACACTGAAACTCAAGGTACTTCAAAAACCAAGAGTTTGGAATTAAAATCTGATCCAAAGACTGATGAGGAGTTAGCTGTTAAGCTTTTCATGGAAGAAAATGCAGAAGGAGTTACTCTAGAAGATGTCAAAGCTGAAGAAAAGAGTCTACAAGAAGAGCATCTAAAAGCTTTAAAGTCTGATAAGTTGAAGAAGAGGGGGAAAGTTGTTAAAGCTGCAAAGCCTGTTCTTAAAGGAATTCAAATCAAAGAACAAGTTGGTACTGATCAAAGGATGCAAGTGTCCAGAAAACCAACAGATGCAGAAGCTAAGCAAAAGCTGAAGAATGTTACAACCTCTGTTGATACACATGTTGTACAGAAGAATGAAGACACAACCTCTGTTGCTACACAAGTTGTGACCACTCCACTATTGTCTTCTCAGTTGAAATCAACTTTTGGAAAAGGAGTTCTTCATGATCCAAATCTAGCATCTACAGCTCCAATGGATTTCACTGATGGTAGAGCCTTATCTGGTAAAGTTGGAAAAAACAAAGGAGGTATAGGTTCACACAGGGACAAAAGACAACATGTTGGTCCCAGAGATCCTTCTTCACTGGCTGTTCCAGGTTGTGGTGTCACTCAAGAGAGTTTAGACAGACTGGAGTCAGTGCAGCTTGTCTATCAGAAGAGTTTAGAGAAGGATTTTTTGCTATATTTCATGGCTGATGGAACAGTGTTTAAGATTGGTGAGCATGATATTGATTTAAAATACTGGGAAGAACTAGAATATGTTATGTATCTTTTCAGAGTAAGAAATCGAAGAGCTCAGTCAGTTACAGATGTGCTTAGACAAAAGATGCTTCAAAATCTTGCAAGAATAAGAATGAAATACAACAGCAAGTATGTTCCTAAGTACAGAGATTGGAATGACAATCTGGTAGAAATGGAGAAGGGGACTACAAAGCTGAAGACTGATCTTGGAGTTACTGTTCTAGATTTTAATGTGAAGTCTGAGGAAGTGAAATATATCAGATTGGGAAATGACATGAGAAGAAACAAAATCTATGATCTCAGAGCTGCTCTCTATCAGACTGATGAGAATGATCCTCAGTTGAGAGAGATTAAGGAAGCCATGCAGATAGAGCTTGAAAATGCTGAAAGAAGATTGCTTATAGACTATCTCAGAACAATGCCAGATCTTCAAGAGATTAGAAATTGAAGTCTGTAAGAATTTTCTTATTTTATGTAGATTTTGTTAAGTAATAGCTTAAACTCTGTTTGTATGTTAAACACTGTAGACTTTGTATTTGTTTTGACATCATCATTTACTGTAAACTTGTACATTCTTGCTAATGAACAAGTTGGGGGAGATTGTTAGAAATGATTGATGAGAACAGTGTTTGGAAGCTACAGTAACAAGTCAGAGTTTAGCTGGAAGCCGTCAGAGTTTAGTTAAACACTGACTGGAAGCGCAACAGAGGTTGTTAAACTCTGTAGCGGAAGCGTCTGAGAGTCAACAGTGTTTGAAGATTGATTTAAGATAAATATAGAAGCAATATCTTTGAAGATTGGATAGCTGTCAAAGAGATTGAGTTGACTTAGAAGACGTGTAGCAATCGTGATTGATATCAATTGTATAGCTTAATTATAGGAGAATCAATTACTGATTGTACGAAGCTGTATGTTTTATAATTACAGTTAGGTTAACCCTAGAAGGGTATCGAACATTGAGATTATCATCGATTGTAACCTAAGCAGCTCTCTGTGATATTTTTACATCACTGAGAGAGGAATTATTAATTCCAAACAGTTTTAAGTGCTAAAACGTGTGTTCTTGCTTATTACTCATACAGTACTTGATTATATATTGTGTATTCGACCTAACAACTTAGACAACATTAATAGATTTAATAGAGTATAAATGCACGTAAGTTACAAAACTTTACATATCATTTAGCATTGCATTCCATGTAAATGATTCCATACAAATTTATCTTTTAAAAAAAACAATTAAACAAGCTAATCTTTAATATTCTAAATAGTACAGGTTAATGAATGTCATATGCCATATAATTTGCACATAAATAATTCATGGTCATAATAGTCAGTTAACAATCCTTTTAAAATTAGCAAATCACGCGTAACTTCAAGTTTAAACTAAGAGTAGTGCTAGGGACCCCAAATTTAGTCCCCAAAAAAGTCCCCAAATGACATGGCATGAGTGATTTGGCAAATTGTAATGTTTTAATTGGATGGCCCTGGCGGGCCCATTATAATTATAACCAATCACATTCATTTGGTAACATTTTTTGGTACCCAATTTGGTACCTCTAGCATTTTTCTTAAACTAATATTAACAAATAGATTGACAAAATAAAATACATAAAATTTGTACGATAATAAGGGAGATTTTATAATCATGTAATTAGATCTAGTATTCATTTCAAAATGTACACAATAAAGATGTGGTACATACACTAATACGACAAGCCAATTTCATAAGTAGCCAAGACCTAAGCATGTACCAAAAACGTATATCAACACTTAGCAAAATATGATACTGCACACACATGTTTGACAAATACAATTATTGGTTAAAGAATGACAAATACAAGTCTTTATAAACTCAATATTGTGCATGGAATTTACGATTGTAAAAAACTGATTTTTTTTCTTTCACTAATTCAGTATCAAAGAAATTTCAATTATAAAGATCCAAATTTCCGAGATGTTACAAACTACCCTCCTTAAAAGAATTTGGTCCCCAAATTCTCCTAAATTACCAATTTCGCAATTAACAAAAACAAATAAAAAAGATAAATATCCTAAATAATGCAAGTTACCCACAGGTCGCGCCTAAAGCCAGTCTACAGGAAATTAACCTAGAGCTCTGATACCATCTGTAACATCCCGCACTTTTTTAGAATGTTAGTTTGAGCCAAAAGTAAAATACAAAAATTGAATCTAAAAAATTCTAACAGAAAACTTTAACAATTCTATTACAAGTTAAGCCACGTAAAATAGAAGCGCAACTACCCAAATTATTTGACACGATCTACATAAAAATCCAATTACAAGCTCCCCGCAAATCCAACGAATCGAACAAACCTGAAATATTAGATGGTGAGCTAACAAGCCCAGCAAGCAAACTAACCAAACCAACCAGCGGGTCAAATCCAATAAATAAAATAAAATATAAAACGATAATAATTTTCAGAAATTCATAACTAACGAAACGATAACTTTTAACCACCAGTCTAACTAAGGTCACTACAAACCGGTGACACGGTCTAGAAAAAGTCACTATTAATCGGTGACGCGATTCAGAATTTAGTATTGCGTCCCTCACTAAGGTATTAGAAGTTGTACCAAAGTGCGCCCTAGAGAGGTATCAGAATTAATTCCGGAACTATGCGCAAATACTAAGGGGTTCAGATCATAGATTCAACTGGGGTGTCAAAACTCATATTTTCTTATAAAATCAAAAATCATACTCTTCAAAATAATTGTACTTGACCCAAATTTTTTATAAATAAAATAGAGCGAAAACATAATCTCGTAAAATTTCAGAACTTAAAAATATAATATAAATTCGAAATAACCAGAAAGTTCGGATAGAAGACTTACCTTTGATTAACACTTTATCAAATATCTAGAATTCACGGCACATAGTTATAACTGATCTACTTGTGCGGTTTTGCTCCTCTCTAACCCCATTACTGACCTCACTAAATATAAGATCGAACATGAAACAAAATAGCATTCAAATATCTCGCAAATCAAACTCGGATGATCATGTCCTCCACTCCAAAAAAATTCACGTAACAAGTCCGGTAGCAAAGCAATTTGGCGAATTTCTTTAACCAATAACAACAACAAATAACATATACAAGAAATGGATGGGTGAGGCTGGTTTTTGTTCATATACATTTTGGACAAAATTTGGGTAGGATGTATAAGTAAAAGCTGGCAAGCTATAAAAAAATGAATGTAAAATCAGTGTTTGTTGGCATAGAAACATTTTAGTAATCGCTTCAATTTCCTACAAATACTTAGACAACATTAATAGATTTAATAGAGTATAAATGCACGTAAGTTACAAAACTTTACATATCATTTAGCATTGCATTCCATGTAAATGCTTCCATACAAATTTATCTTTAAAAAAAACAATTAAACAAGCTAATCTTTAATATTCTAAATAGTACAGGTTAATGAATGTCATATGCCATATAATTTGCACATAAATAATTCATGGTCATAATAGTCAGTTAACAATCCTTTTAAAATTAACAAATCACGAGTAACTTCAAGTTTAAACTAATATTAACAAATAGATTGACAAAATAAAATACATAAAATTTGCACGATAATAAGGGAGATTTTAAAATCATGTAATTAGATCTACTCTTCATTTCAAAATGTACACAATAAAGATGTGGTACATACACTAATACGACAAGCCAATTTCATAAGTAGCCAAGACCTAAGCATGTACCAAAAACGTATATCAACACTTAGCAAAATATGATACTGCACACACATGTTTGACAAATACAATTATTGGTTAAAGAATGACAAATACAAGTCTTTATAAACTCAAGATTGTGCATGGAATTTACGATTGTAAAAAAAATGATTTTTTTTCTTTCACTAATTCAGTATCAAAGAAATTTCAATTATAAAGATACAAATTTCCGAGATGTTACAATACATTTCTTTTAAATTAAGTTATATATAAAAATATCCTATAATAGATCAAGACATGCTATATCAGTTTCAAATAATTAAATCAGTTTATTTCCTTTTGTTATCTTTTTAAGAATAATTTGAGAATTATTTTAAAAGACATGCTATAAAAAAATTAATTCTAATTCGGAAAAAAATCTGTAGATTTTCTTAAATGTTCGATGAATTATTTATAGTGTTGTACTTGTGCATAACTATATTCGAAATTTATTTCAGATCAATAAAATATTTAGTAGAATTTTAATATAATTATAAAATAAAGTAGTATTATAATTTCAAAGTAATTAACAAAACACCTAAGACAATCTTGGTGTACTCCATAATATATATATATATATATTTCTTTTTTAAAAAAAATTAATACATTTCTTCTAAAATATTTCAAACTTATTTTGTATTAATAAAATATTGAGTAGAATCTGAATATAAATATCTAATAAAATAATATTATAATTTTAAAATAAATAACAAAATACCTAAGAGAATCTTAGTGTTGTGGAATAAAAACTAGGTTATCGAATTGCGGTTAAGGTTTGTGTGTATTTAATGCTAAGGGAGGTTGATCTTCGAGCGTTTATGGCTGTTTCCGTGTATCGAGACTAATCGGTCCTCACAGAGTGCCTACGTATCTCGTATCGAGAATCAAGCCAAAAACGTAGTTCTGAGAATGAGGGGTCAGACCCTTTATATAGGCTGAGAAGCCCTAGAATCGTAGTAGAATTAGGTGACTTGGTGGGCAAGTCACCGCCTTGAGGAAGGTTGTAGACTCCTTCTTGTAGGAGTCAGTTCCCATATCGAATTCTGTGCCTTGGAGGCTAAGCTTGGTAGGAGTAATATCTTACTCTGACTCTTATTGCCGAGCTGGTTATTACCCTTAATATTAATTACGAAATTAATATCATAAATAGGGTTTGGGCCCATTTGGTGGGCCCCACGTTTGGACCATATTAGGTCTAATTAATGCTACATTAAATGTGTCTTTAGGGCTTATTTTTAGCCCATATCATTTGCCCCCCAACTTCTAGGAAAACTGATCAGGTTTTCCTTGAAGTTTTAACAGTCCTTTCCAAGACTCGAGTCAGGGTTCATTTTCATACACTAGTGTTTCACGAGTATTGTCTTGATGTAAAGCGTGGAGCGACCGACGCATTTAGGACAATGTTAATTCAATGCTAATCGGCACTAATCAGCCCTAAACGACGTTTAAACGATGTTAAACGACGCTAAACGGCGTTAAACGGTGCTAAACGACGTTTAAACGGCGTTAAACAGTGCTAAACGACGTTAAACGGTGCTAAACGGCACTAAACGACGCTAAACAGCGCTAAATAGCCTTAAACGACGTTTAAAAGATATTAAACGACGCTAAATGGTATTAAACGGTGCTAAATGGCACTAAACGACGCTAAACGGCGCTAAATAGCCTTAAACGACGTTTAAACGATGTTAAACGGCGTTAAACGGTGCTAAACGGCACTAAACGACGCTAAACGACGCTAAATAGCCTTAAACGATGTTTAAACAATGTTAAATGATGCTAAACGGCGTTAAATGGCGCTAATTTCAAATTCAGCCCGTACTTGGTTATCATATTCAAAGCAATCTCAATTTTCTTGATTACTAAATCGGGAAAATAAAAAACGAAATTTCGCAACCCCGACTCGAGCATCGCCACCGGTCGGCCGAGCGAAAACCCATACCGACTATCGACGTCGGTCGGCTAGCGCACGCACGGAAGGCCAATCGGCCGGGAGGTCAGTCGGCCAATGCAAGATCTCGCACTGATAGTCGAAGCCAGTCGGCCAAAGCTCGCCCGGAGAGCCGGTCGGCCAGTGACCCGGTCGGCTGAAATTGTTTTCGTTTTTTTTGAACTCGACTCGAGGATTGATACCGGTCGGTCGAGACGTCGAATGAGGAGGCAGTCGGCCAAGAAGCCAGTCGTCTGAAACAAAACATCACACCGACGATCGACATCGGTCGACCAGAGCTTGCACGGGGAGGCAGTCGGTTGATGACCCGGTCGACCAAAAATTTTTGCATTTTTTTTTCGAACGAAGCAAAATCTTGACTCGAGACGCTTATGAAGGGCTAGTCGGCCAGAGAGCCAGTCGGCTAAGTTGAAATCTCACACCGACGACCGATGTCGGTCGGCCAGGGCGTCTTGTAGGCCTCGGTCGGTTGCTTTCATGGTGCCTTGGTCGGCTTGATCACTAGCAGTGATTTTGCTTTTCGCGTACCGACATCGATCGTCAGTATGGAATCTTAACATCAATATCGATTTTCGTTACTTGAAAACCAACAACTTGGCCATTAATGACTTTGTTTAAGGTTTTACTTAGTACCTTGATTCACATCACTAATCCCGCGTTTAGGATTAATCTCCCAATTAAGCTTTTCTTAAGCGTGCTTAGCTTTCTAAGCTCATCTGACTGCCCCGGTAGAATATTTTACCGGATATTCACTTAAATTCTCCATTTCTTTCCCAAAATTTCATGAGTTTCAACGACTCTTTCCATCCATAACAGATAGTTTTTGTTCTTTTTCGTATATTATCGATACTTGACCTATAAATTCGAACCAAGCTGTGTTTCAACCTGAGGTAGTAGGTCATCCTTTTCTTATAAAAGGAGGGGAACATCCTTCATTTATCTTCACTTCTTCATTTCTCAAATTTTTCTCAAGTCTTCAAGCTCTTTAGTTCTCTAGTTTTCAAGCTTTCAAGTTCAAGTTTCAAGCTCAAGCTCGAGTTCAATATGGCCGACAAGCACGCATCTGCCCCCCAACTCTCCATGGAGGAAGCTTTCAGGAAGAGGAGCATGGCGAGAACCATGAAAGGTAAACTAAAACTCATGCCTCCTAGATATATTGAGCGTCGATTCGAGTCTACGTTAGATTTGCTAAGCACCATGGGAGAATCATTCCCCAATAGTTCAAGCTTAGTTGCTTTTCATAGTCCTTCCAAGTTAAAAAAGAAGGATGTTGAGAAGATTAAGCGCACATATGGCTTTCCAAGTGCAATCAGAGTCTGCCTTCCAAGTCCAGGAGATAGAACTTGCAATTGGCATCCTGAAAGGATCTGTGTCGTGAAAGGAGCCTTAGAGGCGGGATTGAGGTTCCCAGTCCACACATTTATTATCAGGTTCTTAGCGGAACTCCAAGTCCATCCTTGCCAGCTATATCCCAATTCATGGAGGTTCTTGATCATCTTCTTGCTAAGATGTCATGAGTTGGAGATTCCTTGGAGCACAACCATGTTTAGAAGCATCTTCTTAGTAAAGAACTCCTCTGAGTCTAAGCCCGGGTGGATTAGCTTTCAGCTTCGGAGTGGGCTTCCACACATAGTAAACTCTTTCTCCCTCCCTAGCTCCCACCATTTCCGGGAGAGGGAATTTGTTGTTTAGGAATGGGAAGGTGGCGACTAGGGTCACTTCTTTGTTAAGAAATTCGGATTCATGGAGGATAGTTCACATTTCGTGTGTGACCTTGACCTCAAAGAATTACAGGATCGAGATAGGCTACTTGCTGATAATGGTCGCACCCACTACAAAACTATTCTGACAGAAAAGAAACTTATCGAAGCTAGCCTAAGCTTTCTTTCTTTTGAGGGTAATTTTTCTTTCGTTGTGTTATTATGAACTATGTTAGTTCTTATTCCGATACTTTTTCTTCATCTTTCAGCTGCTGAGGAGCTGGATAGGCGACCCGAGAATCAGCCCCACGTTACAAGACGAATGATAAAGAAGGCGGAAGATCAACTGAATCCTACGGATCGAAGAGTTCCTTCATTCTTGGAGGGATGTTCCCAAGGGGGAAAGAGGTCCCGGAATGCTGCTGAGGGTGCTAGAGTCCCCTTTACTCCAGACTGGGGTATTTGCGAGCAGGACTCTATCTTGGGGAGTTCTGAATTAGCTTTGTCCTGGTCCAGGTTATCTATTACTGCCCCGGATCTCCTAACAGTAACTGCAGGAGATAAGATCGATGCATCCGAGCGCCTTGGAGCTCAAGCTCTATATCAGGTACCAACTTTTACATTCGATCTTCTTGTCTGCACCTTTTTTTTGTTGTAAATGTCTTACCAATTTCTTTATTACAGGCCAATGTTTATCTTCAATCTGCCACTCGTCAAGGCCGAGCCTATAGGGATAACAACGTGGAACTGAAGAACGAGCAAGCAAAGTTGAAAGAGCAACTTCAAGATTTAAACTCCCGAGTTGTCCGATCTGAGGCCAATAGCCTATCTTATCAAAAGAAGCTTCACTCGCTAGCCAAGAAGAAACTTTCTGATGCTAATAAGATAATTGATTCATATCATAAGTCGAAGGATTTTATGAAGTTTATGGACAAACATGATGATGAGGTGCGGCCTTTTAACAAGTCAGTTGGATGGAACAAAGCTGTTGGCATTGTAAGCAACAAGTACCCTTTGGTGGTGAATCCAGCAGACTTCCCTTGCCCTACCTGGGCTATTGGTGGCGAAAGTCAAGATGTGGATCATGCATCAGGCTCTGGAGGCAGTCGCCGTCCTTCTAGCATGAGAAAGGCGGCCAATGTTGTTAGCTCCGGTTCGACCTCTTCCCGTTCTGCTGGGAAAAAGGCCATGTCAGAGAGGGAGGCCGCTGTGAGGCAATCTTTCCCTGACAAACAACTTCGTGCCAGAGCCAACTCCTCGACTGAGACTTCGGAAGAAGAAGGGGACGTGGTGAGAAAGGGAGTGGTGCAACCCATGGAGACAGAAGCCGAAGATGATGATGATGAGGAGAGCTCCGAAGAGGAGGAAGAGGAAGAAGATGGAGAAGAAGAAAAGGGTGAAGAGGTGGTGGAGGAATCCTCCGAGGAGTAAGTGGCCTTGCATGGCCTTGTTAGCCGCTTGTGGCTTTATCTTTCCGTTTTCAATCAAGGTCCTTCGGGACTTATCTTTTGTTTGGTTATGTAACTTAACTCCAACTTTGGCCCCTTGGGGGTATTTATTTATGCACTTGTTTTATTTCCATTTGTGTATTCTTTATTTTCGTTACTTGGTCATCTTTGACTTGCACTCATCAGGTGCTTGGCACATAAATAAAATCACACAATCATAGAATGGAAAAAAACTTGCATTAATAACTTGAAACGGGTTCAACCCTTACATAATTTACTACTGTCCTACTCGGGGCACCAGGCCCTGGAATGGTTTCATCGAACCTTATTTCTACTTCTCCTAATAAATAGATAAAAGCCAAGTCCTTACTAGGAAGGCTTACACATAATAAATCTTCAGGTTCAGAGCATGCCAAGTTCGTGGCACTTCATTCCCATCTAACGTCTCCAACCTGTATGATCCTCGTCCTAGTGTCTTCCTAACTCGATACGGCCCTTCCCAGTTAGGGGCTAGCTTTCCCTTCTGGCCAACTCCAGAAGCCTCTATCTTTCTCAAAACCAAGTCGCCTTGTCGAAAGAACCTCTCCTTAACCCTTTGGTTGTAGTGGAAAGATGCCCTATTTTGATGCTCCACATTCCTGGCATTTGCTTCATCCCTAACCTCATCAATCAAATCAAGGGCAAGACTCATACCTTCTTCATTAGTCTCTGGTTCATATGCCTCAACTCGAGGTGATGCATGCATAATTTCCAAGGGCACAACTGCCTCGGCCCCATAAGCCAGCATGAACGGGGTTACTCCTGTTGTAACTTTGCAAGTAGTGCGATATGCCCAGAGTATAGGCAACAACTCATCTACCCAGGTATTCGTTGAGCGTTCGACCCTCTTCTTTAGTCCATCCTGGATAATCCAATTAGCTACCTCAGCTTGTCCATTAGCTTGTGGGTGTGCTACTGAAGTGAAACGAAGCTCAATAGCATTTTCCTCGCAGTACTTTTAAAACTCTTGATTGTTGAAATGTGTCCCTTTATCCGTTACAAGGATTCGTGGGATTCCATATCTGCAAATAATGTTCTCCCAAAAGAACTGGGCAACTTGCTTGGTGGTTATCTTGGCTAGAGGTTTGGCCTCAATCCACTTAGTGAAGTAGTAGATGGCCACTATCAAAAACTTTCTCTGCGCGGAAGCTATGGGAAAGGGACCAAGTATATCCATGCCCTACATCGCGAACGGGATGGGAGAGTTAACTGACGTCAACATCTCAGGCGGCTGCCTTACAATCGGAGCATGCTTCTGGCACCTATCGCACCGCTTGACATAATTCTGTGCGTCAGCCAACATCTCTGGCCAGTAAAATCCCAAACGAGTAATCTTGTGAGCTAGGGCCCTGCCCCCCAAGTGCTGCCCACAGATACCTTTATGAACTTCCTCCAAAGCTTCCTTTGCCTCTTGGGGCCTTAAACACTTCAAGTAAGGGACAACGAAAGACCTCTTGTAAAGAATGCATTCAATCAAGGCGTACCTCAACGCTCTTACTTACAGCTTTCGTGCCTCCAAGGCATTGTCAGGGAGCCAGCCGATTTCGAGGTGAGCTTTAATGGGATCCATCCAGCAACTTCCTACATCAATTGGTACCACCAACTTCGAGTTAATGGTCGGGGCCTTCAAAACCTGGAAGTAAACACTCCCTGCATAATTCTCTATCTCAGAAGAAGCGAACTTGGATAGGGCATCGGCCTTAACGTTTTCTTCCCTTGGAATATGCTCCACATAGCACTCATCAAACTGAGTCATAATAGCTTTCACAACTCTCAAATATTTCGCCATAGTTTCAACCTTGGCTTCAAACTCACCATTAACTTGCGATACTACAAGCCTTGAGTCTCCACAAACTTTGAGGTTCTTAACCCTCATGATTCTGGCCAAGCCCAACCTAGCTATCAATGCCTCATACTCCGCTTCATTGTTGGTAGTAGGAAAGTCCAACTTCAAAGCGTACTCAACTGTGAACCCATCAGGGCTTTGAAGAACCAAACCTGCACCACTAGATTTTGTTTTTGATGCTCCATCAAAATAGAGCACCCAATACTCCTTCAAATCCGGTACAAGTTCCTCTTCTTTCTCAGGGGTAATCACTATCTCTTGCCCCTCGACTTCTTGGTTGTCAATGGTACATTCAACCACGAAGTCAGCCAATGCTTGAGCCTTGATGGCTGTTCGAGACTTATACTTGATGTCAAATTCTCCAAGCTCTACGGCCCATTTGATTAGCCTTCCACTGGCCTTCGGGCTGTGCAATATGTTCCTCAATTGCTGGTCCGTCAGGACTTCGATCTTGTGTGCCTGGAAGTACAGTCATAACTTCCTCGAGGCTGTTATCAATGCCAATGCAAACTTTTCTATGGGAGAGTAATTCAACTCAGCCCCATGCAACACCTTGCTCACATAATAAATCGTTTTGTGAACCTTACTCTCTTCTCGAACGAGAACACCACTCAATGCTTGTTCAGACACCGCCAGGTATAGATAGAGAGATCTCCAGGACTAGGCTTGGCCAACAACGGGGCTTCCGCCATGTATTTCTTCAGCTGTTCGAAGGCCTCTTGGCTCTCAGAAGTCCACTCAAAATTTTTCACCTTTTTTAATGCCTGAAAGAAAGTCAAGCACTTGTCACCAGATTTGGAGATGAATCTCCCCAGGGCTGCAACTCGGCCTGTTAACTTCTGTACATCTCGTATAGAACGGGGTGGTTCCATGTCCAGAATTGCTTTGATCTTGTCAGGGTTGGCCTCTATGCCTCTCTTCGAAATCATCAATCCCAAAAATTTTCCTGATCCAACTCCAAAAGCACACTTGGCTGGATTCAACATCATCTTGTGGTGCCTCAGCACTTCGAATGCCTCTCTGAGGTGCTTTATGTGGTCTGCCTTACACAGGCTCTTGACTAACATATCATCAACATAGACCTCCATGGTTTTCCCAATCATATGGGCGCATATCTTATTCACCAGTCGTTGGTAAGTAGCTCCTGCATTATTTAGTCCAAAAGCCATAACAAGATAGCAGAAAACACCAAAGTCAGTTATGAAAGATACCTTTGGGATGTCATCCTTGCGCATCTTAATCTGATTGTAGCCGCTGAACCCGTCCATGAAGCTCAACATCTCATGTCCAGCTGTGGCATCTATCAACATGTCTATCCTCGGTAGGGGAAAACAATCCTTTGGACACGTGTCATTCAGATCGGTGAAGTCTATACACATCCTCTACTTCCCATTCACCTTCTTGACCATCACAGGGTTAGCTAACCATTCGGGAAACTGAATCTCTTCAATAAACCCAGCCTCTAAGAGCTTATCAACCTCTTGCTTAATGGCCTATTGCCTTTCAGGAGCAAAATTCCTCTTCTTCTGTTTTATCTTCTTCCATTCAGGATCAACATTCAACTTATGAGTTATGAGTCGGGGATCAATCCCTGGCATATCAGCAGCAGTCCAAGCAAACACATCACTGTTCTCTTGCAAAAATGTCGTCAACTTACCCTTCAAGGGTTCCTTCAGAGAAGCTCCTATGTAAGTAACTTTCTCAGGGTCGCCCAGCTCTAGAGGTATGGGGATCAACTCCTCTGCTGGCTTCCCTCGGTGTTCATCATCACCACGGACATCCATGTCTTCAATTGGGAGTACCTGCCCCCCGACTCCATCAGCCCTTAATGCAGACACATAGCAACTTCTTGCCATCTTCTGGTCACCTTTCTGTTCTCCAACACCATTCCTGGTTGGAAACTTAATCTTCATGTGGTAAGTGGAGGCAACAGCCTTTAACACATGAAGTCCAGTCCTTCCCAGGATTGCATTATAAGTCGAGGATGCCTTGATTACCAAAAAATTCAACATCTGCGTAGCCTCCTTAGGTTCTTGCCCGATTGTCATGGGCAACTGAATACTCCCTTCAACCTTGGACTCAACTCCATTAAATCCGTAGATGGGCATGTTGGTTGGGGTCAACTATGAGTCAGTGTATCCCATCTTCACAAATGCATCATGAAACAAAATATCCACAGAAGCTCCATTGTCTATCAAGACTCGCTTCACCTCTGAGTTTCCAATTACAGGAGTTATGACCAACGGGTCGTCATGGGGGAACTTCACCCCTTCAAGGTCAGAGTCATCAAAACCAATTGCGATTTCAGTCCTGTCACGTTTCGGGGCCTCTCCCACGATGTGCATCACCTCTCTGCCATACGCCTTTCGAGAATTTCGAGTTGTGCCGGCCGCTGTCGAGCCTCCCCAGATCATGTTAATAACTGGTGATAAGTGGATTTTATATCCACTTGGAATGTTCCAAATCGGCTTGAATTGATTGATTTGTTCTCAAGTATCATTGTGATTTGATGTGTTTTATGAGGTTTATGCAGGAAATATAGGTGTGGAGTTGTTTGGTTGAGTTGTGGCATAAGCAAAGCAAAAGAAGTTTTTTCAGAAATTCAAGCAGCACGGGCGCGCCACAATTACTCTGCATACAGTGCGGGCGCGCTAGAGATTCTGGTCAATTTCAAGCCGCGCGGGCGCGCGAGAAATGTGCCTATGGAGCGCGCGGGCGCGCGGGGACTTCGTCAGAAATTCCTGGAATCTGATTTCTAATGGGAAATTGCTGTTTTTCTTCTCCTATTCAATTTGGCAATTGTTATGAACGATCAGAAGGTTCCAGAATCAGTTTTAAACATGGAATTTGGAATTCTATTTGCATTCAAAGACGGAAGTTGCCGGAATTCTATCCTAAATCAAAGAAGGTAATTGCTTGGTTGAGGAGGCACTTGGGTCTATAAATACACACCTTGGGGCACATAAAAATCATCATCTACACACCATAATTCGTTCAGAGCACGAGATTGAGAAGTCAAGGCGAGGATTGTGACGACAAGAAGATCTAGATATAGTTTTTCTTGTATTCCTTTGTGGAGGCGTATCTTTTGGATGCTTGTTACTTTTCCGGATTTGTTCGCTAAACCTTATTCTATTATTGATTTATTCATCTTCATTATCTTGTTTAATACCATGCTTTCATCTAATCCCATGGTGACGAAAGGTTCGATTATGAACTAATTGTTGTCATGGGATCCTAGTGGATTTATCTATGTAGCTTAGTAGTTTGCATGCCTTAAAGATTTATGTGTGGTGAATTCTTGATATCCTTGTATGGTTGTGCTTATTGTATTTAGGTGCGTCGCGAACATCTAATATGTTAATCTCTTGCTAAACGAGAGTGGATCTTGAGATTTAGAACTTGTCATGCTAGCATAGGATAGGTTGATGTTTTAACATCATGATTTGTGGCATGAATAGAGATATTATGCTACCCTATGTGATCTAAGTGGATAACTTGTTCTTCAACCTTTATGTTTTCAAATTCTATAGAGATATAGGGTCTAAACATAATAGGTGTCTATTCATCATCTATCTCTTTTGTGGATGTATGTGTAGTTTGGTACTAGTATACCGAGAGGTAACTTTTACTTATTTCGTGTTATTCGATCAGATATCGAACCCATCGCATGTTTTAATTAAAGGCTGCAACTCTAAGTGAAGTAGATAATGAAACTAGGATTCCATGTTTATTCTCATATAAGTAATTCGATTTTAATTCTTTTCAATTATTTAATTCTTAGTTTTATAATTTGCATCATAGTTTAATTTAGATAATCAACTCCAATTTGTCATTTATCTTAGCAGTGAATTAAAACCATACATTGTTGCATAAGCATATTTCCTAAGTAAAACTTAACCAGATCTCTGTGGAACGAACTTTAATTGTATTACTTGTGATTACGTGCGCTTGCGTAATTATAGCATAACAAGTTTTTGGCGCCGCTGCCGAGGATCATCGGTGTTTTATTTTAAGTTTATGTGCTTGTCAATATTGGTCGTTAGCATTCACTGACTCGGATTTCTTACTTGTTTTGTTTGTTTCGTGGTGTTTCAGGTACTTAGGTTTGTATGCGAACGCGCTTACAAGCTCGGTTAGAAGCACTGGCAGAAGACGATCTTGTAGAGAACTTAGAGAATAAGAACGAGGAAACTGAAACTACATTCGAGATGGGTGATGTACCTGCAGCTAAGGCTTTGAAGGAGTATTCTCAGCCGAAGATCGATGATATCCAGTATAGTATTATCAGGCCGGCCATCACAGCTAATAACTTCGAGATCAAGCCGAGCACTATTCAGATGATGTAGAATTCGGTTCAGTTTGGGGGTGCTCCTACGGAGGATCCTAACACGCATATTCGGGACTTTATCGAGATCTGTGATACTTTCAAGTTCAATGGTGTTTCAGATGATGCTATCAAGTTGAGGCTTTTCCCATTCTCTCTGAGGGATAAGGCTAAGGGCTGGTTACACTCTCTACCACCAAGTTCCATTACTACATGAGAGGATCTTGCTCAAAAGTTTCTTACTAAATTCTTCCCTATGGCGAAGACTACAACACTGAGGAACCATCTAGCTCAATTTCAACAGCAATCTGGAGAATCTTTGTGTGAGGCTTGGGAACGTTACAAGAAGATGCTTCGTAGGTGTCCACATCATGGCATGCCTGACTGGATGGTTATCAATAGTTTCTTGATGTGTTAAATTATGTCTAACCGCAAGCGCACGGTATCAATTGTAGTAGATACTAGCAAATACGGGTCGAATCCTCAAGGAGACAGTTTCAGTTTCAATTCAATTGCTATCAATTGTTTCTAGTCACAACGATTGTTTGAGAATTGTGTTAACTACTAAAACAAATTTAACAAAGGTTTTAAATCAATTAATTAAGGGATCTAGGGCAATTCAGGTTCACCATGTTTACACCAAACAAATCACAAAAGTATAGCTTTTCAATGGGATTAAGTAATTAAAGCAATGGTTAATCTTTCTCAAGCATTAACGGTTAATCTTTCTCAAGCATTAACACTCTCAGAATATCTAATGATGTTCTCACACTCACCTTCAATTCTGCTAATTGTATGTAAGCCTCTAGTAGTAAAATCTCTCGATCTATTACTCCTATTGCAATCAATTAATCCATGATATTGCGTAATTACACAAATTAAGAATTATAACATATCAATCAGAATTACTCTTTACCCATCAATCTACTAATCGAATTAAACCCAAATCATGGTGCAAACATGGCTCCCCTTAATACCCTAGAATTAAACTACTCACTCATGGTAGAATAAAAACTAATAATAATAATCAAGAAAGCCATAATAAACATGTACTAATAAACAAGATGAGATAAAGAGTACCTTAAACTTTGTATAAACGAAGAACAATAAAGATCCAAATTAAACCAAGTGCTTACAAAGGAAGAGATGAAGAGAGAAAAACCAAAACCATAGCTTATGTAAAAAAACGTCTGTATATGTCTATCTATCTCTATATCACGTTTTCTCTTCCTTTTATAATAAAACCCCTTAATAAAATCTGATATCTATCTCCTAATAAAAGTATTTTTAATATCCTAATCAATTTACAAAAAGATATCCATAATTGAATAGGATTTTCTTGTAAAATTCGTCACTTCTTTTTCTCCTCTGTTTCTGGGCTCTTCCAGTTGGATTTTGCTTACTGGACCACCTCTGAATTAAAGATAATTCCACAAGCTTCGCGTGGACAGTAAGATCGTCAAATTCTGACTTCTGGAACTCAAGATATGGCCAAAACAGTGCAGGCAGCCCGTGCAGCCCAATAATACGAATTTTCTCCTATTTTATCTTCAAAATAGCTATTTTTGCTCCAAATCCTTCCAAGTCATGAATTCTTTATTTCCTACAATAAAACAATAAAATCTATTAAATAAAAATCCAAATCAATGCAAAACACAATAAATATGAGAATAAAATCATCTAAAATATATATAAAAATATACTCTATCATTTCTACAATGGGTTGAGAGCATAGTCTAGACCTATGCTGGATGCAGCATCAGGAGGAGCTCTATGGGCTAAGAGCTATGATGAAGCTTATGATCTTATTGAGACGATGGTTGCCAATGAATATCAGAATCCAACCCAGAGGCTTTCTCAAGGCAAGGTAGCAGGTTTGTTTGAGGTGGATACAGCTTCAGCTATTGCAGCTCAGTTGAAGGCTTTGATATATAAAAATTCATGTCAAGTGTAAAAATCGTTGGTAATCATGCTAAGCCCACAAGAAATACATCTTTAAGTCTAAACCCGGGATCTCCTATGCCAAAACAAGTAATAACTCACCTTTCACTCAAAAACGAATATTCACTCAAGAACAAGGTTAAGTGTATCACTCAATTCCAACAAAATCATAAACACAACTTGACACTCGCAATCAATCTCACTCTCAACACAACATACATCACTGACGACAATCAAAAGGTCTTTATTCGGGTTGTAGCGTGGGCTAGGGACCAGGTATGTCAAGTAAAGCTAAAACAGGTTAATGTCAAAAGCTAGTACCCAACAATAATCATTATTCAATTCCCTTTCTATTAAAACAATTACTTCCCCACACTTGGATTTTTCAATAACCCTTACATAATAACTTGACTAGTCGAATGAAGAAGGATCATACAAACATAAGAATGCTCTCAAATTTTTTTTTTTTCTTTTTTTTTCTTTTTATTTTTTTTTCTTTTTTTTTTCTTTTTTTTTTCTTTTTTTTTCCTGAGAGCTAAAGAATAAACACAATGATCCATAGATATTTTTTTGAATTTCGACTAGCAAGCATCAACCCAAAATTAATATTCCCCAAAAGTATGATCATCAATAACCCCCCCTTTTATGAACACCTTATTACTCCCTTAAGCACGATACTAGCCTTTGACAATTTAGGTTCAAATTCAATGTAAGGCCAATAGAATAAAAAGGATAATGGCAAGTAATGTGGTGTGTCACCGAAAGAATAGGATTAGGCTCAACGGGTTAACTAATTGATCATGTTTAAAAGGTGTGGAAATATGGGAAATATGAGGTTAAACCTAAGTGCCTTTATCATCTCATCATCAAGTAATGTCATGCATTTCAAGAAAGATCTCAAGTAAGTGCTAGCAATGTAAACAACATGTGGACACTCAAGCAAACGAAAAATCATGCAAAAGATATGCATATAGGCTCAAAACTCACTTGGTGTGACAAAACATAATCAATCCCAAGTAACAAGACTCTCTAACGCACCTACTTGTACTCAAAGCATTAAAACCAAGTCATCTTGCACATATTCATGTCATTCTAATCACTTACAACATCCAATTAAGTCTACCAGCTTCAACTTGCTAGTGAAAGTGTGTGCACAAGAACAAAGCACGTCACTTCTCATACAAAAGCGTCAATAAACACAAGAATTCTACCATACAAAAGCGTCAATAAACACAAGAATTCTACGCATGCATGGGTGTATCAAGCAAAATACAACAACTAATCAAATTGCATGGCTAGAATTATTTTTGGTATTTTTAATTTTTTAATTTTTTTTTTTGAATTTTTTTTTAAACAAGTAATACACTACGTTGAGAACACCTCCCCACACTTAAGCGGTTCATTGTCCCCAATGAACTAATGAACAAGATACAAAACTACAACTAAAAACAAAATAAAACTACACTAAAAAGAAAAGAAAGAAAACTCCCCTGGAATCAAGGTGTCGGGTGTAAAAACCATCCCTCATTTGCTTAGGAGCCACCCACGCACCACCAACAACCACCAAGAAATATCCTACCAAAAATACCCAATTAACAAAATTAATACAAAACCCTAAATTGACAAGAACACAAATTCGTAATAAAAAGAAAATAGAGAAGAGATATCCCAACTACGAATCAAAGAGGTGAACTTGCAATTAATTCCTCTTTAGAATGGAATTTTTAGAGATTTAAAGAAAATAGAAGATGAATTGGATTTGTAAATATAGGTGGATATATAATAATAATAATAATAATAATAATAATAATAAGAATAATAATAATAATAATAAATATAATAAATAATAATAATAATAATAAATATGAATAATAATTATAATAATAATAAATAATAATAAATAAGAAATAATAATAATAAATAAGAATTAGAATAGATATAGGTTTAGAATTTTGGTGGAGAGATGGGAGGTTTTGAAATTGAAATAGGAAAAGAATTAGTTGAAAAGGGGGAGTATAAATAGAATGGGGTGTAAGATTGTTTTTTTTTTTTTTAACTAACAACAGCGCGCACAGTACAGAAACCAGCTGAAAATTTTTTTTTCCTCTCTCCTGGAACACGCGCAACCTGCGCGCTTGTGCAGCAAACCGCGCCATCAACAGACACGCATGCGCAAGTTGCGCATCACCCGCGCAACCTGCCCCTCCTCCAGTAACGCAGGCGCAGCCTGCGTTACATAGCCGCAAACTGCCCCACTTGCAGAAACGCAGGGGCAACCTGCGTTACTGAACTGCAAATTGCTCAAAAAACGATTTTTTTTTTTTTTTACAACAACACTCATTTTTTTTTCTCTTTTTTTTTTCAGCAAGGCTTGGGTTGCCTCCCAAGAAGCGCTTTTGTTTAACGTCGTTGGCTCGACTCAGCTGGTTCAGATCTCCGTGGAGGGATTGTCGAGATAAATCGCTTCCATCTTTCCTACGAATGCACCATCCACATATAATTTAAGGCGTTGACCGTTAACCTTAAATTTTCTTCCATCCGGTGCCATAACTTCAATAGCACCATAAAATTTGACATCGGTGACGGTAAAAGGTCCAGACCATCTTGATCTGAGCTTCCCTGGAAAAAGTCGAAGTCTGGAATTGAACAACAACACCTTGTCACCAACCTGAAAATCTCTTCTCTGGATCATTTTATCATGCATCCTCTTCGTTCTCTCCTTGTAAAGCCGAGAGTTGTCATAAGCATCAAAACGAAGCTCATCTAACTCATTAAGTTGAAGAAGTCTCGCTTGCCCCGCAGCCTTCAAATCCATGTTGAGTTCTTTGATAGCCCAAAAGGCGCGATGTTCCAACTCCATTGGCAAGTGACATGCTTTACCATAGATCAACCGATAAGGAGTGGTTCCTATAGGTGTTTTGTATGCCGTCCGATAAGCCCACAAAGCATCATCTAACTTCAAGTACCAATCTTTCCTTGACTTTGCCACCATCTTCTCCAAAATGCTTTTAATTTGGCGATTAGAAACCTCCACTTGGCCGCTTGTTTGAGGGTGATATGCAAGAGCAACCTTGTGAGTAACGCCATATTTCTTCAACAAAGTTTCAAACTGTCGATGGCGAAAATGAGAACCACCATCACTTATCACTGTTCTAGGAACTCCAAATCGAGGGAAGATAATATTCTTGAAAAGCTTCATAACCACCTTGGAATCATTGGTTACTGATCCAACTACTTCAACCCACTTGGACACATAATCGACTGCAACTAAGATGTATCTCATCCCACAAGAACTTGGGAAAGGTCCCATAAAATCAACACCCCATACGTCAAATATCTCGACTTCAAGAATACCGGTTTGAGGCATCTCATGGCGTTTAGAAATATTACCCATCCTTTGACATGCATCACACGCCAAACAGAAAGCACGAGCATCCTTAAATAGAGAAGGCCAAAAGAACCCAGATTGAAGTACCTTAGCAGCAGTTTTTGAAGGACCATGGTGGCCTCCACATGCGAGAGAATGACAATGCTTGAGAATGTCATGTACTTCGAACTCAGGGACACATCTACGAAAAATTCCATCAGCACACTTGCGATACAAGAAAGGGTCATCCCAAAAATATTGTTTAGCATCATGATAAAACCTCTTCCTTTGCTGATAAGTCAATTCTGGAGGGTGAGATCCACTAACACAGAAATTTGCAAAATCTGCATACCATGGAGTTTGAGTAGCAACCGAAAACAAGTGATCATCTGGAAAAGAATCGTCAATAAGAGTGTTTGCCGCAATATCAGATTTGAAACGCAACCGTGAGAGATGATCCGCAACCACATTCTCAGCACCCTTCTTGTCTTTGATTTCCAAGTCAAATTCTTGGAGTAACAGAATCCAACGAATAAGCCTTGGCTTTGCTTCCTTCTTCGGCAACAGATATTTAAGTGCTGAATGATCAGTGTGAACAATGACTTTTGAGCCAATGAGATAGGATCGGAATTTGTCAAGAGCGTATACCACAGCTAGAAGTTCCTTCTCAGTCGTAGCATAATTAACTTGAGCTTCATCCAAGGTTTTACTTGCATAGTAAATGGCGTGCAATACCTTGTCTTTCCTTTGACCGAGAACTGCTCCAACTGCATAATCACTTGCATCACACATGATTTCAAATGGAAGATTCCAATCTGGAGATTGAATGATTGGTGCACTTATCAAGGCTTCCTTAATCCTGTTGAAAGACTCCAAACAAGCGTCAGTAAACACAAAGGTGGCATCCTTAAGCAACAATTGAGTGAGGGGTTTTGCAATTTTTGAAAAATCTTTTATAAAACGACGATAAAAACCCGCATGACCAAGGAAACTCCTCACTCCCTTGACATTAACAGGAGGATGAAGTTTCTCAATCACCTCAATTTTTGCTTTGTCAACCTGGATGCCACGTTCAAAAATCAAATGACCAAGTACCACTCCTTCATTGACCATGAAGTGGCACTTTTCCCAATTCAAAACCAAATTCACCTCTTCACAACGTTTAAGCACTTTAGAAAGATTATGCAGACATACATCAAAATCAGACCCATAAACACTGAAATCATCCATAAATACTTCCATGATAGACTCTATGAAATCAGAAAATATAGCAGTCATGCAACGCTGAAAAGTAGCAGGGGCATTGCACAAACCAAAAGGCACTCTACGATATGCAAAGGTACCATATGGGCAAGTAAATGTAGTCTTTTCTTGGTCATCAGGATGTATAGGGATCTGAAAGAACCCTGAATATCCGTCTAAATAGCAAAAGTACTTATGCTTAGCAAGTCTTTCTAACATATGATCAATGAAAGGGAGAGGATAATGGTCTTTCCTAGTAGCAGTGTTTAACTTACGGTAATCAATGCACATTCGCCAACCGGTGACAATTCGAGTGGGAATTAATTCATCCTTATCATTCTTAATTACCGTTGTTCCTCCTTTCTTAGGGACTACCTGAACTGGGCTTACCCATTTAGAATCAGAAATTGGGTAAATGATGCCCGCATCTAACAATTTCAAAACTTCTTTTTTAACAACCTCTTGCATGTTAGGGTTCAAGCGACGTTGTCCCTGTATGCAAGGCTTATGGTCATCATCTAAGTGAATTCTATGCATGCAAAAGTCTGGGCTAATCCCCGTAAGATCATCAATACTATACCCAATAGCTTTTCTATGTGCACGCAAAATAGTAAGAAGCTTAAAAACCTGGTTATCATCAAGACTAGAGCTAACAATCACAGGACAAGTCTTTTCTTCATCAAGAAACACATATTTCAAATTAGACGGCAAAGACTTTAACTCTAACTTGTTTACCTGAGGTTCACCACAAGAAGTGACAGTGTTGGTTACCTCACAATTCGGATCAGCTGCACCATCCAACTCAAGAATCAATGAATCGACTTCAGCATGTCCTTCTCCTTCTGAAGCTTCAAGCATGAGCACTGCTTCCAATGCATCATTCAATAGAATCTGAGGCGTCTCATCTTGGACAATTTCATCTATAACATCAATCCAAACTGCTGGTCCACCTTAGTTCTGTTCATCCTGCTAGGGAATGGGAGCTTTGGCACAAATGGTGGAGGAGTAACTGCAGTCTTCTCTTTGTCCTTTTTCTTGCTTTCCTCAGTTTCACCTTCACTTGTATCTTCCACAACTTTCTCTACCTTGTCTTTTTTAGAATCTTCTTCTTCTTTCTCAGTAGGAACATCGTCAGTAGGCATTGGAGGAGAATCATATGTACGACCACTCCTAAGAGCAATGGCATTCACATTTTCCTTTGGCTGAGTTGATTGTGCTGGTAGAGAGCCTTGTTGCCTTGTAGATGAAGAACTAGCCATTTGAGCAATCTGAGTTTCCAACATCTTGTTATGAATCTCCATCTGGTTCATCTTTGTTTGCATTTGTAACAATATCTTCATCATATCACCTTGATTATCAGCCTGTGCAACTTGATTGGCTTGAGGAACATAATTCTGAGGAGGCCTTTGAAATCCAGGGGGATTCATAGGTCCTTGCGGAGGCCTATACTGCTGCTGTGGAGGAGGCTGGTACGACTGCTGATATTGCTGCTGATTAGGAACATTTGAATTCTGAGTATTATTATTCCTATACGAGAAGTTCGGATGATCTTTCCAACCAGGATTGTAAGTGTTGGAGTATGGATTGTACTGCTACCTCTGTTGGAAAACATTTGCTTGCTCCATCTGAAAATGTTGTGAATTTTGAGCATTGTATTGGCAATCATTACCATAGTGGCCTTGGATGCCACAGACTTCACAAACAGGATTATTCATAGGAGCCATGGATGACAATGCATTGATGCTCATAGGTTGAGTAGAGGGCTGAGATGTCTTCAATGAGTGGATCTCCTGAGTCAATGCAGCTAGTTGAGATGATAATAGAGAATAAGCATCCACTTTAAGTTTACCCCCTTTCTTGGTTGCTCTCGGATTACTGAAGTGATTGGTAGCCAAATTCGAAAGAAAAGCATATGCATCATCAACTCCTTTATCCAAAAATACACCACCTGCAGCGTTATCAACCATACCTTTTGTTTCAGGATCAAGACCATTGTAGAAGCGTTTAAGCAGAAACCACTTCTCAAGACCATGGTGAGGGCATGCACGTTGATAATCCTTGAATCTGTCCCAAGCATCCCGTAGAGATTCACCATAATCTTGCTTAAAACCCATCATCTTGTCGATCAAATCGTCGGTTCTGTTAGGAGGGAAGAACTCAGTTAAGAAGGCTTGAGCAATCTCATCCCACTTGGTCAATTCAATATCGTTCAACCACTTTTGAGCTTTATCACGAAGAGAAAAACCGAACAACATGACTTTCAACTGATCTGGAGTGACTCCCTGATGTTTAATTGTAGAACAGAGCTGTTGAAACCGTTGCAGATGAAGTGTAGGGTCTTCAGAGGCAAGCCCAGCAAATTGATTCTGTTGGATGATAGTGAGCAAAGCAGGCTTGATCTCGAAATTTGCTGCTTGAATCGCTGGCATAGCAAGGCCAGTAGGTACCCCACTCGGAGAGGGCTGTGAGTAATTCTTCAAAGATTTGGGAGGAAGGTCCGCCATTTTAATCTTTGATTCAGATATCCTTTGCTGCTTCTCTTTCCTTTGTTGATCTATGTATTGTTGACAAGTAATTCCAGAATCTGGACTAAGAGGAGTTGTATCCTCTTTCGCTTGATCAATTTTCGTTTGAGACCTGGTCTTGGGCATCAACAACTAAACAAGGAAAAGCAGTAAGATCGGTCTCAGTTGGAACAAGAGTTCCAAAGAGACAAGAGAAACAATATAAAACAATCAAACTAAAATAATAGAAACTAGGCGTCTCCCCGGCAGCGGCGCCAAAAACTTGATGTGTTAAATTATGTCTAACCGCAAGCGCACGGTATCAATTGTAGTAGATACTAGCAAATACGGGTCGAATCCTCAAGGAGACAGTTTCAGTTTCAATTCAATTGCTATCAATTGTTTCTAGTCACAACGATTGTTTGAGAATTGTGTTAACTACTAAAACAAATTTAACAAAGGTTTTAAATCAATTAATTAAGGGATCTAGGGCAATTCAGGTTCACCATGTTTACACCAAACAAATCACAAAAGTATAGCTTTTCAATGGGATTAAGTAATTAAAGCAATGGTTAATCTTTCTCAAGCATTAACGGTTAATCTTTCTCAAGCATTAACACTCTCAGAATATCTAATGATGTTCTCACACTCACCTTCAATTCTGCTAATTGTATGTAAGCCTCTAGTAGTAAAATCTCTCGATCTATTACTCCTATTGCAATCAATTAATCCATGATATTGCGCAATTACACAAATTAAGAATTATAACATATCAATCAGAATTACTCTTTACCCATCAATCTACTAATCGAATTAAACCCAAATCATGGTGCAAACATGGCTCCCCTTAATACCCTAGAATTAAACTACTCACTCATGGTAGAATAAAAACTAATAATAATAATCAAGAAAGCCATAATAAACATGTACTAATAAACAAGATGAGATAAAGAGTACCTTAAACTTTGTATAAACGAAGAACAATAAAGATCCAAATTAAACCAAGTGCTTACAAAGGAAGAGATGAAGAGAGAAAAACCAAAACCCTAGCTTATGTAAAAAACGTCTGTATATGTCTATCTATCTCTATATCACGTTTTCTCTTCCTTTTATAATAAAACCCCTTAATAAAATCTGATATCTATCTCCTAATAAAAGTATTTTTAATATCCTAATCAATTTACAAAAAGATATCCATAATTGAATAGGATTTTCTTGTAAAATTCGTCACTTCTTTTTCTCCTCTGTTTCTGGGCTCTTCCAGTTGGATTTTGCTTACTGGACCACCTCTGAATTAAAGATAATTCCACAAGCTTCGCGTGGACAGTAAGATCGTCAAATTCTGACTTCTGGAACTCAAGATATGGCCAAAACAGTGCAGGCAGCCCGTGTAGCCCAATAATACGAATTTTCTCCTATTTTATCTCCAAAATAGCTATTTTTGCTCCAAATCCTTCCAAGTCATGAATTCTTTATTTCCTACAATAAAACAATAAAATCTATTAAATAAAAATCCAAATCAATGCAAAACACAATAAATATGAGAATAAAATCATCTAAAATATATATATAAAAATATACTCTATCATTTCTACAATGGGTTGGGAGCATAGTCTAGACCTATGCTGGATGCAGCATCAGGAGGAGCTCTATGGGCTAAGAGCTATGATGAAGCTTATGATCTTATTGAGACGATGGTTGCCAATGAATATCAGAATCCAACCCAGAGGCTTTCTCAAGGCAAGGTAGCAGGTTTGTTTGAGGTGGATACAGCTTCAGCTATTGCAGCTCAGTTGAAGGCTTTGACAATGAAGGTGGATTCTCTTGCAAATTATGGAATTCAGCAGGTGGCTAGTGTTTGTGAGTTATGTGCGAGCGCACATGAGACGAATCAGTGTGCTATCTCTTCTGAATCAGCACAGTTCGTGAGTAATTTCCAGAGATCTAATGCACCGGTTCCAGCCACTTATCATCCTAACAACAGGAATCATCCCAACTTCAGCTGGAGCAACAATCAGAATGCTCAACAACCTTATCAGCAAGCGAAGCCATTCAATCAAGGCTCAACAGCCTTATGCTCCAAGGGCACCATATCAACCTCCTGGATTTCAGCAACAACAGCCCCAGGCTCATGCGGGGCAATCTTCTAATGAAAAATCAGAGATGGATGATTTGAGGATGATGATGAAGAACCTGCAAGCTTCTCAAAAGATCTTGGAGAGCCAGATGGGGCAAATTGCAAGTGCCTTACTTAGTAGGCAACCAGGAACTCTTCCTAGTGATACAGAGGTTAATCCAGGCAGGTGGGAGGTCCATGAACAGGTAAAGGCAGTGATGTTGAGATCGGGAAAGGTAACATCAGATCCTAAATCAGCCGCTAAGAAAGATGAAGAAGTACAGAATCAGCAAGTTGAAAAATCTGCAGTGCCCGAAATTGAGAAATCTGACTTGGGAGCTGATCAGCAAGATGGTGAATTAGAGAAGAGCAAGAAACCTGTTGAAAAGTCTACTCCGGAGCATTCTTCAAAGAATACTCAGATCTATCCGCCTCCTCCATTTCCTGGATGTTTGTAGAAAAGTCGAGAGAAACAGTTTCAGAAATTTATGGATGTCTTCAAGAAACTGTCCATTAACATTCCTTTTGTTGAAGCGTTAGAGCAGATGCCGAGCTATGCCAAGTTCATGAAGGGTATTCTTTCTCGTAAATTGAAGCTCGATGAATTAGAGACCGTTGCTCTAACGGAAGAGTGTAGTGCCGTTCTGCAATAGAAGTTGCCACCTAAGCTTAAAGATCCGGGAAGTTTTACCATTTCGTGTACTATTGGCAACCTTTCTTTTAGCAAGTGTTTGTGTGATTTGGGAGCTAGCATCAATCTCATGCCCTTGTCAGTCTACATGTAACTTGGTTTACCGGAACCAAAGCCAACTAACATCTCTTTGCAGTTGGCTGATCATTCAGTCACGTATCCTAGAGGCATAGTAGAGGACGTCTTGGTAAAAGTTGATAAACTTATCTTCCCTGCTGATTTTGTTATCTTGGATTTTGAGGAAGATAAGAAGATTCCCATAATCTTGGAAGACCATTCTTGGCTACGGGTCGTACTTTGATTGATGTGCAGAAAAGGGAACTCACTATGAGGGTACAAGACCAGAATGTCACTTTTAATGTGTTCAATGCCATGAAATTTCCTACAGATGAAAAAGAATGCTTGAAGGTGGATTTGGTCGATTCTGCAATTACTATGGAGATTGAGCAATTACTAAAGTCTGATTCTTTGGAAAAAGTTTTAGTGGGTGATTCTGATTTTGAAGAGGAAGATATAGCCGAGCAGTTACAACAGTTGAATTCAACTCCGTGGAGAAGGAGAGTTGACTTGCCTTTTGAATCTCTTGGGTTAGCAGACCTGAAAAATTCGGAGGGGCGGCTTAAACTATCTATTGAGGAAGCTCCTACACTTGAACTGAAACCACTTCCTGAGCACTTGAGGTATGCTTTTCTTGGTGATGCATCTACATTACCTGTTATAATTGCTTCTAACTTGTCAGCTAGTGCGGAAGAAAAGCTTTTGCGAGTTTTGAGGGAGTTCAAGTCAGCAATTGGTTGGACCATAGCAGATATTAAGGGAATTAGCCCTTCTTATTGCATGCATAAAATTCTGCTAGAGGAAGGAGCTAAGCCTATTGTTGAACATCAGAGACGACTCAATCCGATTATGAAAGAGGTGGTGAAGAAGGAAATTCTAAAGTGGTTAGATGCTGGTATTATCTATCCTATCTCAGACAGTTCTTGGGTGAGTCCAGTTCAATGTGTGCCTAAGAAAGGATGCATGACAGTTGTTTCGAATGAGAAGAATGAGCTCATCCCTACTCGAACAGTCACGGGGTGGAGAGTTTGCATGGACTATCGGAAGCTCAACAAGGCCACAAGAAAAGATCACTTTCCTCTTCCTTTCATTGATCAGATGCTAGACAGGTTGGCGGGACACGAGTATTATTGTTTGCTTGATGGTTATTCTGGTTACAATTAGATTTGCATTGCTCCGGAAGATCAAGAGAAGACCACATTCACTTGTCCTTTTGGCACTTTTGCTTTTCGTCGAGTCTCTTTCGGACTTTGTGGTGCTCTTACTACTTTTCAAAGGTGCATGATGGCTATTTTCTCAGATATGATTGGCACTAATGTGGAGGTTTTTATGGATGACTTCTCAGTTTTTGGTACTTCATATGACGAGTGCTTGCATAATCTTGGCTTGGTATTGAAACGTTGTGTGGAGACTAACTTGGTGCTTAATTGGGAGAAGTGTCACTTTATGGTGCAAGAAGGAATTATTCTTGGGCACAAGGTATCTAGCAAGGGGCTTGAAGTGGATAGGGCTAAGGTGGAGACAATCGAGAATCTTCTTCCACCTATTTCTGTTAAAGGAATTCGCAGTTTCCTTTGTCATGCGGGATTCTATAGGCGATTCATTCAAGACTTCTCGAAAATCTCTAAACCTTTGTGCAACTTGTTGGAGAAGGATGTTCCTTTCAAGTTTGATGATGAGTGCCTTGCAGCTTTTGAGCTTTTGAAGAAGAAGTTGACTACTACACCTGTCATTACCGCACCTAATTGGGAGGAACCGTTCGAGCTGATGTGTGATGCTAGTGACTATGCTGTTGGAGCTGTGCTAGGTCAAAGGAAGGATAAATTTTTTTATGTGGTTTACTATTCTAGTAAAACCCTCAATGATGCACAGCTTAACTACACTACTACTGAGAAGGAGTTGCTAGCAGTTGTTTATGCTTTCGAGAAATTCAGATCTTATTTGATTGGCACGAAGGTGATTGTATACACGGATCATGCTGCTATTCGATATCTCATGTCGAAGAAGGATTCAAAGCCTAGATTGATTCGTTGGGTGCTTCTTTTGCAAGAGTTTGATGTGGAAATCAAAGATAAGAAAGGCACAGAAAATCAGGTGGCTGATCATCTATCACGTTTGGAAGACCACGGTAAGGATTCCCATGGCAAATCTCTTATTAATGAATCTTTTCCAGATGAGCAACTTTTTGGGGTGCAAGGTGAAGAGCCATGGTTTGCAGATTATGTGAACTATCTTGTTAGTACTGTCATTCCCCCAGAATTCTCTTATACTCAAAAGAAGAAGTTTCTACATGATGTGAAGTGGTACCGTTGGGACGAGCCGTTCCTGTTCAAGCTTGGTGTAGACCAGATTTTGAGGAGGTGCATTCCTTATAGTGAGAGAGAAAGTATTTTGCATGATTGTCATTCTACTACATATGGAGGCCATTATGGTGGTGATAAAACAGCTCAGAAAGTACTTCAAGCGGGATTCTATTGGCCGACTCTGTTTAAGGATTCTCATAGGTTCGTGATGAGTTGTGATCGATGCCAAAGGGTTGGTAATATCTCTAGGAGGAACGAGATGCCTCTTAACACGATTCTTGAAGTTGAGATTTTTGATGTGTGGGGGATTGATTTCATGGGTCCGTTTGTTTCGTCTTGCAATAATCAGTACATTCTCTTGGCTGTGGATTATTGATAAGTGGATTTTATATCCACTTATTATGCGCTAAATGGACCTAAATTGGTGGTTTATCCATAAGTATGTTGTGTCTTTTAATTAGTTTTATGTTGTTTCAAGTCTTTGTAGTGCAGAACTCACAGCTTCAGGTATCCTGGCGATAAAAGGTTAAAAGACGGTGGATTTCTTGCTCAGATGGACTGGCTACGAGGAAAAGGAATTATCATAAAGATGTTCTGAGTGATATATTCTTAAAGCAGGAATCCCGGTTGGAATTGTTATATTTTTTTCTAAGCAAAAGGAGTCCGGTTTTAGAGCCTCAAGAGATCGTAACTTGCATCTGGACGAGCAATGAAGAAATAAGAATTATCACAAAAATATGGAAAGTGATATTTTCTTAAAGCTGGAACCCCGGTTGGAATTGATATATTTTCTGTTAAGTAAAAGGAGTCCGGTTCCAGACGACCAGAGACCGCAGCTTAGACAATAAAGAATTATTTATATTATTAAATAATTTTATTAATTTAGAAAATTATATTTATAAATATCTAATAACATTAGATATTTATTTTTATAATTTCTGGATTAAAATAATTATTTATTAATCAAAGATTATAAGCTGTGCGGGTTAAAAACCATTTCTACGGAGCTGATATTAAAAGTCAATTACCACCAGTTGCGGAAGAGAATTCCAAATTGGCTTTGCAAATTGTCAGGAGAGTTGTTAGAATTAGGCAGTGACTTTTTAATCATCTGACTTTGTAAATTGTAGTAGGTGTATGTATGGTTCTATTATAAATAGATGAGAGAACTTAACGAGAGAGATACAACAACAGATAGTGAAGCTGAACCAAAAGCTGAACAAAAATTCTCTCCTCAACTCTGTAAAATTTCAGCTATTTCTTTACAGATATTTTATTTTATACATTTTAAATTTCTGCAAACAGTTTTATTTTATACAATTAAAATTTCTGTAATGTTATTATATTTTAAACACTTTGAATTTCTGTAATTTAATTTTATTTTATACACTTAAAAATTTCTGAAAAATTATTATAAGAATTAATTTAAGATTTTAAGGGGACTATCAGGAGGGCTTCTCTAATTTATTGCCTGATTGTTTTATTCGAAAAGCACATTACAATTGCTTTTGGATTAAAGCAATTTTGTTGATCAATCAATCTGTTCAAATTCAAAAAAACGCCACAACTGCCAGTACACTACACGCGACTAAGCCAGAACCAGTCTCAGGGCGCGCGCGTGCTCGCCACGCGCGGCAAATTGTTTTTTTACTGCTGGCGCGTGCAGTTCACGCGTGAGTGGGGAGAGTAGCGACAGGTGATGATTTGAGTTTGTTTCTTGCCGACAGCGTCTTTAACCATTGACAGGTTAGTTTTCTTTTACTTTATTGTCCGTTGCTTTTATATATATATATATAATACTTTTCCTTTAATTTGCTTTTTTGTCCGTAGTTTTGTTTTAATCGGTTTCTATTGCTTTTAATTAATTGTAAAAACTGAATTTTCGAAAGCTATTTTAATTCTAATTATTTTTATTTTTAATCTTGTAATTTTATATTTAATTTATGAAATTTTCTGCCATGATTTTATTTAATTCCATAAAGGTGCCTAGTTTAATTATGAACTAAACACTTTCATGGGGTTCTAATGTAATGAATTGTTAATGCTCATGTTAATTTGATAGATAATTTGTGTTTACAATTTTTATATAAGATTGCCTTGCATGGTTGTTTTAATTGAATATAGGTGAATAGGTAACATCTATTGTGCCAAATCTCTAATGATTGCGAAAGTGGATTTAGATATTTAGGGCTTGCCATGCTAGCATAGGTATGTCGGCTTCTCCGCATTTCGGATTATAGTTTCGAAAGAACGTTATTCCCCTATGTAGTTAATTGCGGAACTTGTGATTAAATTGATTGTATCACCCATTCACATAGACATATAGTGTATTGGATATAATTAATGCCCTTATAACTTCTATCTCTTTTGTGGATGTTTATTTGGAATGGTGTGAGTTAATTGAAAGATGGCTCATATTAGTTTCGTGTTCCCGCTAGCATTCTTAACAATTGTAACACATTAATTCTTGATAGTTAATAGAGCTAAAACATTCATGAAATTAGGACCCCATGCCTCTCTCATATTATTTTAAACAAATTAGCTGTTACGTCATTAGTTAATTGTTATCTGCAAATAAACCATTTTAGTTCGTTCATGCTTCTATAATTAACCAAACATTGTTGAATAGACATATTTACTAAAATAACCGAGTCTTCGTGGGAACGATCCTTATTTCCCTATATTGCTTTTGGACTGCGTACACTTGCGTAGAGAAAATAGCGAACAATTATGTGTCTAAATGGGTCGAGGTGAAAGCCTTACCAACCAATGATGCTAAGGTGGTGCTGAATTTTCTTCATAAGCAGATTTTCACGCGTTTTGGAACTCCACGAGCTATAATCAGTGATGAGGGGACACACTTCTGTAATCGTCAATTTACTGCCATGATGGCGAGATACAATGTGACGCATCGTGTTGCCACTGCTTATCATCCCTAAAACTAATGGTCAAGCGGAGGTTTCAAATCGTGAAATCAAGAGAATTCTGGAGAAAGTGGTGAATCCGTCTCGTAAGGATTGGTCATTGAAGTTGGATGAGGCGGTTTGGGCGTACAGAACTGCTTATAAGACACCTCTTGGGATGTCTCCTTATCAGTTAATTTTTGGTAAGGCTTGTCATTTGCCGGCTGAGCTAGAACACAAGGCTTATTGGGCGTTGAAGAAGTTAAATTTGGATATCTCGGCTGCGGGTGAAAAACGTCTACTTCAGTTGAATGAACTTGAGGAGTTCCGTGAACAGGCTTACGAGAATGCTAAGATGTATAAGGAAAAGGTTAAGAGGTGGCATGATAGGAAGCTAGTGCACAAGGCATTTGTGCCGGGTCAACAGGTTTTGATGTATAACTCTCGCCTTAAACTTTTTCCTGGAAAGCTCAAATCAAAGTGGTCGAGTCCTTTTACGGTCAAGGTGGTATTTCCACATGGAGCGGTGGAGATATTTAGGGGGTCTTCAATGATGCTTTCAAGGTAAATGGACATCGACTTAAGCCTTATTATGGAGGAACGGTGAAATGTGAGAAGGTTGCCGCCGTTTTGTCAAAAACGTGAAGACTTGGAAGTACGTCGAGCTATTGACGGAAAACAAGCGCTTCTTGGGAGGCAACCCATGGTGTCTTGTATTTTTGTTAGTATTCAGTAGGTAAAAGTTATATTCAAGAAAAAAAAATCTGGAAATTCTGCTGGGCGCGGGGAGAAAACACTGATATTGGGCGCGGCCGCGCGGGAGGCCTGGAAAGAAAAAAAAATAGAAAACCCGAAGAACAGCAGTTAAAAGTGTTGTCTCCAAAATCATTTTTTGTCGAACCCTAATCTCAAACCAGCCTATTTACATCTCTAAACTCAATCCCTAAACTCATCATCTCCTCTCCTCACTACAAATCACATACACACAAACCTATACAAACACATATACCCATTTCCCTTACAAATCTCAAACCCTATTTGGACTTCAAGGAGCTGTAAATTTCGAAGTTTTGGGGTGTTAATTTGCGAGTACTACCTCTACGGTTCGAATTGGTAATCTCTTGTTCTCGTATTTTGATTTTTTGAATTGTAGTGCTTGTATTTTTGGGGATTTTGTGTTGTGGATTTGGGCAGATTTTTTGGTACGAATTTGGGCAATTGTGTGGTGATTTTATTGTTGTTCTTGATTGCTTTGACACCAAAGAGAGCTCGGTTGGTGGGTAGTAGTTCCCGTGGTCGGTCGTTGTCGGATTCGGATTCGAGTTCGGATGATGATATGAATAAGTTTCGGTCTGTTGAGGCTCAGACTGAGTATGGTAAATTGATTACTCAGTCTGTAGCTAAGGATAGGATTTAGTTGGTGACTGCTGCTGATGGTGAGGTTTTGGGTATGGTCCAGACTAGGGGTTATCAGAGTTTGTGTGAGCTTGCATCCGCGGTCCCGTTGAGCATAGTCCGAGAGTTTTATGCTATTGCTAAGGAGACTAGGGATGGTTATTCGATTGTTCGCGGGGTTACTGTGGATTATTCGGCACGTGCTATTCGGCTTTTGCTTGGTTTGCCGGATAGACCTGCTGGGGCAGAGGACTGGACTTTTAAGTCCAGGTCTGAGGTGGATTTGGATGAAATTGTGGCACGTCTGTGTGTGCCAGGGACGGCTTGGAAGCTGAAGCCAGGGTCGACGGAGAAGGCTACTTTCTCAGCGGCCACTATGAACAGATATGCTAGGGCTTGGAACTCATTCATTTGTGCTAATTTGTTGCCTACTACGCATGCACATGAGGTGATAGTGGATAGAGATATCTTATTGTGGGGTATTCTGAATGGGCATTATATAGATGTTGGTTATCTGGTTAATCAGAATATTCCTCGGTTTCTGAGAAGTTCGATAGGAGCGATTCCCCATGGCTCTATTATTACGAGGTTGTGCTCGCTTGCTGGGGTTAAATGGTCTTCTGAGGAGCAGATTCAGATGCCAGCTGGACCCATTGATGTATCGAAGTTGGTGGAATGGCCTGGCGGCATTCCTCATCCTGGGGGTTTGGGTTATGAGATTGCTTGTCCTCCTCCGGTTCAGTAGGCTCCTGTTGTAGTCTCGAGTGCTTCGCATGATAGGCGGATGATGAGGCGTATGGATGCCTTGTATGAGAGTCAGAGTCGTTTTTCAGCGAGATAGACACAGGCTTTCAGTACTGCTTTTGGAGCTAGTGGTATCCATGTTGAGTGGCCAGTCTTTGGATCGGACACTTTGTATCCACTGCCTGATTCTCCACCCGAGGAGGGTGATGACGCTGTGGCGTAGGTATGTTTTTACTTTCCCTCGTATTTACTTCCATTCAATGCGGACATTGAATTTTTCAAGTTTGGGGGTGGTTTGGGGGAAAAGTATTGTATATGTAGTATTAGTGTAGTATTGTGTTCATATAGGATATCATGCTTTGCATATTAGTAGTAATTCATGCATATATATGTTCGTATTATCTACGTTTTGTTTCATATAGGACATTTTATTATTTTTGTTTGTTTTACCATGTGAGTTCATATTAGTTGCATTTTCATGGCATGCATTTTTCATGATCCCTTAGGACGAGCTGATTCTGATTAATAGGCAGGTGTTTAATTGGGTGTGATGATGATGAGTAGAGGGTTGATTTATAGTCCCTAGGAATTGACTTGCTTATTACGGGAACAAAATAATTACACAGTCTCATTGGGGTGCTTTTGGGCTAGGTTAAGGTCATGCCTGTGGGATGTTTTGAGATTTAATCACTTGTTTATTCTTAGAATTTTCGTTATTCCCTTTATACCGTAGGTACACTAAAATCTAAGTTTGGGGGAAAACATGAATTTCATGCTAGTTGTAATAATTATTAAATAATGGCTAGGCGTCAAATGGCTAGTAGCCGGCTCATATTTATATGAGTATTCTAGGGTTGGAAATGAAAAAGGCTCATTCCAGATTGCATATAAAAAAAAGAAAAAAAAGAAATGTCAAAGTTTTATTTGTTTTTATGCAAAATTAACCAGAGTGAGCTCTTTAATACTCGAGTAATTAAGTCTGAGGGGACTTAGTCCTAGTAACCTAAAGCCTTGTGGTTTGGGATTGCTGACCTAACACTCGCTACATGGGTATTATTGTATAAGCCTTTTGGGGTCTCATTCATTGCACGGTTAAATAAGCATGTGTATTATATTTAGTGTCGTAGTTTAGTAATAAAAGCATGAGTTTCTATCTACCTTGGATAAGGGTGGAGGTGTTCCTAGATTATGAAGTGTCTACAGTCTATTCTAGTTATAAACCTGTGATTGTCTTGACAGAAAGCATGTATGATTTTTGACCTAGTTTTGGGAGTATTTCTGATGAGCATTGCACACACGCACGTTAATGTTCATGTATTGTTAGTATACAGGGGCTTAGTCGAGCTCTGCTTGGATTTGTTGCAATCTTTGAGATATTTGCTTGTTAGTTGGTTTTGGTGAGTTTGAAGGGGATCTTTGCATTTATCATATTAGTTGCATTCATGCATTGCATTGCATTAGGTTAAATGGATTTTGTGGGTACATTCGGTATAGGCCCTCACGAGACCTTACTCGTCCACTAGGGCTGCCTAGGGGTTTAAAGGGCTTGTTGCATATGCCAAATGCAACCGTGATCACCTACGGAAGTGGTACTAGTTAGTTGTATGTGGTTATATTTGTTTATGCTTGAGGACAAGCATCGGTTTAAGTTTGGGGGTGTGATAAGTGGATTTTATATCCACTTGGAATGTTCCAAATCGGCTTGAATTGATTGCTTTGTTCTCAAGTATCATTGTGATTTGATGTGTTTTATGAGGTTTATGCAGGAAATATAGGTGTGGAGTTGTTTGGTTGAGTTGTGGCATAAGCAAAGCAAAAGAAGTTTTTTCAGAAATTCAAGCAGCGCGGGCGCGCCACAATTACTCTGCACACAGCGCGGGCGCGCTAGAGATTCTGGTCAATTTCAAGCCACGCGGGCGCGCGAGAAATGTGCCTATGGAGCGCGCGGGCGCGCGGGGACTTCGTCAGAAATTCTTGGAATCTGATTTCTAATGGGAAATTGCTGTTTTTCTTCTCATATTCAATTTGGCAATTGTTATGAACGATCAGAAGGTTCCAGAATCAGTTTTAACATGGAATTTGGAATTCTATTAGCATTCAAAGACGGAAATTGACGGAATTCTATCCTAAATCAAAGAAGGTAATTGCTTGGTTGAGGAGGCACTTGGGTCTATAAATACACACCTTGGGGCACATCAAAATCATCATCTACACACCATAATTCGTTCAGAGCACGAGATTGAGAAGCCAAGGTGAGGATTGTGACGACAAGAAGATCTAGATATAGTTTTTCTTGTATTCCTTTGTGGAGGCGTATCTTTTGGATGCTTGTTACTTTTTCGGATTTGTTCGCTAAACCTTATTCTATTATTGATTTATTCATCTTCATTATCTTGTTTAATACCATGCTTTCATCTAATCCCATGGTGACGAAAGGTTCGATTATGAACTAATCGTTGTCATGGGATCCTAGTGGATTTATCTATGTAGCTTAGTAGTTTGCATGCCTTAAAGATTTATGTGTGGTGAATTCTTAATATCCTTGTATGGTTGTGCTTATTGTATTTAGGTGCGTCGTGAACATCTAATATGTTAATCTCTTGCTAAACAAGAGTGGATCTTGAGATTTAGAACTTGCCCTGCTAGCATAGGATAGGTTGATGTTTTAACATCATGATTTGTGGCATGAATAGAGATATTATGCTACCCTATGTGATCTAAGTGGATAACTTGTGCTTCAACCTTTATGTTTTCAAATTCTATAGAGATATAGGGTCTAAACATAATAGGTGTCTATTCATCTTCTATCTCTTTTGTGGATGTATGTGTAGTTTGGTACTAGTATACCGAGAGGTAACTTTTACTTATTTCGTGTTATTCGATCAGATATCGAACCCATCGCATGTTTTAATTAAAGGCTGCAACTCTAAGTGAAGTAGATAATGAAACTAGGATTCCATGTTTATTCTCATATAAGTAATTCGATTTTAATTCTTAGTTTTATAATTTGCATCATAGTTTAATTTAGATAATCAACTCCAATTTGTCATTTATCTTAGCAGTGAATTAAAACCATACATTGTTGCATAAGCATATTTCCTGAGTAAAACTTAACCAGATCTCTGTGGAACGAACTTTAATTGTATTACTTGTGACTACGTGCGCTTGCGTAATTTTAGCATAACAACTGGCCCTCGGGTCTGTATGCTACGATCACGATCATTATCTCTTCTATCATTGTCTCTCCTGTCGTAATCCCTTCTTTGGGTTCCACGATCTTCACCCTTAGTGAATTTATTTAGCTTTCCTTTACGGATTAAGAACTCAATCTCATCCTTCAACTGTCTACAATCATCCGTATTATGTCCCACATCTCGATGGAACCTACAGTATTGATCCTTGTTTCTCTTAGCGGGGTCACCCCTGAGTGGCTTTGGCCATCGAAAGTCCTTATCCTTCTCGATCTCTAACAAGATTTGGCTCCTAGGGGCGTTCAATCTTGCGTAGTCAGAAAACCTTGGTCCCAAACTCTTCTTTGGTGGTGACTCAGAGTCTTTGCTAGTACGGGAATACTTGTCCCTAGCATCGTACTCCTGCTCTTGCTTTCGCTTCTTCGTATCATTGTTACCCCGACAATTGTTTACCGTGACCTCCTTCTTTATACTATCCTCAGCCTTGATATACTTATCAGCCCTTCGCTGGAGCTCAGCCATATTTTCGGGAGGATGCTTTACCAATGACCTTTTAAAGTATACGTCGGTGGTGCCATGTTCTAGGGCTACCATCGCCACCTTATTCTCCAAATCAGTGATGTTCAAAGTCTCCTTAGTGAACCTCTTAAGGTAATCTCTCAGATTCTCATTCTTCCCTTGCACCACATACATATGAGATGCAGAGCTTTTCTCATGCACTCTCCCACTAATAAACTGACTAACAAAGGCAGCACTTAACTCCTTGAAATAGCCAATTGAGTTTGCGGGCAACAGGCTGTACCATCTTTGAGCCATACACGACAGGGTTTGAGGGAACGCTCTACACTTTAAGGCATCACTTACGGGCTATAACAATAGTGTGTTAAAAAACGTCCTGACTAGATTTGCAGGGTCACCCGTTCCATCATAAGCTTTAATCGTCGGCATCTTGAATTTCTTTGAGATACGAGCATTCATCACCTCCTCGGTAAACGGGGGTGTGGGATCATCAGGATCCCCTAGTGGCATCAAATCCTTGGGGTTGCTCTTTGGGGTTTCCACCCTTGTTGTTCTTCCAGTTGGGGCATCAGCCCTTCTCTGCCTTCTCGAAGACCTCTCTAAGTCTATAACGGGAATCGGTCCTGAGGTTGGAGGAGGTTGAGTTTGATTCAACCTAGCTTGTTCTCTCGCAATATCTTCCTTTATCCTTAAAATCTCGGCCTAAGGGCCTTGATTCTCTCAGCAGCTGTCAAAGGAGGTCCATCATGGATGGTTTGAGTTCTCCTTCGAGGTTCTCTACTAACACGTCGCCTCCTCGGGGCTTCATCTCGATCATCGTCATCAGATGACGAGTCATCGGTATAGGGACCAGAGTAGTTGTAATACTCTCGATCTCGGATCTGCAAGGCATGGCCACTGGGTCCAGGACCTTGAGTAGTTGAGGGATAATTAGGCAGACCATACATCGGGTTGGTATTCATGGGGAGATCCGTAGTATGGATCTGTACCCCTGGTGGTAACGGGCGATTGGGATCAACTAGAGGGGAAACCAGCATCTCGAGAGAGCTGGTTTCTTTACTTGGGTAGACGACCATGGGTAACGTTCTCTCATCATGGGGATTCGTCCCTGAAGGTTGAGAAACTTGAGTTTGAGTGATCGTCCCTGTTGTTGGGGGTACCTGCTCAGTGGCAGGCGGAGCAGAGCTTAGAGGCAAGGCCTCAGTAGAGGGTGGTGCTGTTCTTCGTGTGGTCACCATGGTTGATGTCTTCTTCCCACAGACGGCGCCAAATGTTGTGGAATAAAAACTAGGTTATCGAATTGCGGTTAGGGTTTGTGTGTATTTAATGCTAAAGGAGGTTGATCTTCGAGCTTTAATGGTTGTTTCCGTGTATCGAGACTAATCGGTCCTCACAGAATGCCTACGTATCTCGTATCGAGAATCAAGCCAAAAACGTAGTTCTGAGAATGAGGGGTCAGACCCTTTATATAGGCTAAGAAGCCCTAGAATCATAGTAGAATTAGGTGACTTGGTGGGCAAGTCACCGCCTTGAGGAAGGTTCTAGACTCCTTCCTTGTAGAAGTCAGTTCCCATATCGAATTCTGTGCCTTGGAGGCTAAGCTTGGTAGGAGTAATATCCTTATCTGGCTCTTATTGCTGAGCTGGTTATTACCCTTAATATTAATTACGAAATTAATATCATAAATAGGGTTTGGGCCCATCTGGTGGGCCCCACGTTTGGACCATATTAGGTCTAATTAATGCTACATTAAATGTGCCTTTAGGGCTTATTTTTAGCCCATATCACTTATTGCCTGTTTGGCACAACTTTAATTATGGACTTACAGACTTATTTTCAGATAAAAAATTATATTTTGATAATTTTTTTATACAAGTATTTAATGTATGTTTGAGATTCAATAAGTTTCAAAAATAAGTTGGAAAATAAGTTGGAAAGTTAGGAATCCCTAATTTTGTCTTAAAATAAGTTGACTTATTCTGGAAAAAAGTACCCCCAAACACCCAGTTAGTATATTACATATTAATGTTTTACATTTTTTTTAAAAAAAAGAACTATATAATTCTTTTAAATTAATTTACATATAAAAATATCATTTAATAAACCAAGATTCATATCATTTTATATTCTTTTATTATATTTTTGAGATTCCTTAAAGAATTGTTTTAAAAGACATGCAATAAAAAAAATTGAATTCTAATTTGAAAAAGAACCTATAAACTGTTCGATGAATTATTTATAATGTTGTACTTGTACGTAACTATATTCGAAACTTCTTTTAGATCACTAAAATATTTAGTAGAATTTTAATATAAAAATCTAATAAAGTAATATTACAATTTGAAAGTTATTAAATAACAAAAAATCTAAGAGAATCTTGGTGTATTACATAATGTTTATATATATTTTCCTTTTTAAAAAAATTATGCATTTCTTCTAAAATTAACTAATATATAAAAATATTATGTAATACACCAAGATTCTTTCAAAATCAGTATATCAGTTTTTTTTTTATCTTTTTGAGATTTTTTCGAGAATTGTTTTAAATAAATATGCTATAAAAAAATTAAATTATAATTCAAATTATTATCTCAAAAATTAAAAATATTATTTAAAATAGAATATTATAATATTTCGAAGAATCTCAAAAGTTTAAACCAAATTTTACTGTAAATATCTAATAAAATAATATTATAATTTTAAATTAATTAACAAAATACCTTAGAGAATTTTGGTGGATCACATAATTTTTTTATACATTTTTAAAAAAGGAAACTATACATTTCTTTAAAACTTAAGTTACATATAAAAATATCATATAATACATCAAGATTCTCTTACGTGTTTCAAATCATTATATTAGTTTATTTTCTTTTATTATCCTTTTAATATTCATTCCAGAATTATTTTAAAAGAAATGCTATAATTGTTTTTAATTCTAATTCGAAATTTTTTTTGTAAATTTTCTTAAATGTTTGATAAATTATTTATAGTTTTGTAGTTGTGCGTAACTATATTCGAAACTTATTTCAGATCAATAAAATATTTAGTAGAATTTTAATATAATTATCAAATAAAGTAGTATTATGATTTCAAAGTAATTACAAAACAGCTAAGAGAATCTTGATGTACTACATAATATTTATACATATTTCCATTTTTAAAAAAATTTCTATATAACACCTAAGTGAATCTTTGGGTATTACATATCATTTCTATATATTTTTTTCAGAAGAAAAATTATACATTACTGTTAAATTTAAGTTACATGTAAAAATATTATAAAAGGCACCAAGATTTTCTTACGTGTTTCAAATCAATATATCAGTTTATTTACTTTTATTATGTTTTGGAGATTCCTTCAAGAATTGTTTTAAAAGACATGGTATAAAAAATGAATTTTAATTTGAAAAAAAATATTTAAATTTTCTTAAATATTGGATAAATAACTTTACCGAAACTTAATTTATACCAATAAAATATTTAGTAAAATCTAAATGTAAATATCAAATAAAATTATATTACAATTTTCAAATAATTAACAAAACACCTAAGAAAATCTTGGCGTATTACATAATATTTTTATATTTCATTTTTTTAAAAAACTAAACATTTCTTTTAAAATCAAGTTACATATAAAAATATCATCTAATATACCAAGTTTCTATTGCATGTTTCAATGTACCATTTAAAAATTATTCTCCATTATAAAATATTCCATGAATTATTTGTAACGTTGTACTTGTACATAAATATATTCAAAACTTATATTAGATGAATAAAATATTTAAACGAATCTAATATAAAAATTTGATAAAAGTAATATTATGATTTCAAGTTATTAAAAAAACATTTAAGAGAATCTCGGTATTACATAATAATTTTATATATTTTTTAAAATAATTATGCAATTTTTTTTAAATTAAGTTACATATAAAAATATTATGTAATACTCAAGATTCGTGTTCCCAATCAATAAAATCTAAATTAAACTAAAAAACATATAAGAGAATCTTGGTATATTACACAATATTTCTATATATTTATTTTTAGCAAATTTTTTTTATACATTTCTTTTAAAATCAAGTTACATGTAGAAATATGAAACACACTTTAAAATTTACTCACCTAACTTTCTCTCTCTCTCTCTCTCTGCCTTAGCAGGAGCATCTTCTTCTATCTTTTCATTTTCTTTGTATTTTCTTCCTCCTTTCAATAAACCTAGTTTGTATTTTCGGATCTAAGGTTTTAAAGCCTTTTCCGATTTAACCTTCAATTTATTAGATTTCAATTCCATGGAGTTCCGGATTTCTCGTTCTTCCAGATTCGTGTTCTCATAAGTGGCCCGAGTTATCTTGTTCTGGTGGGTTTGGACCCAGATCTAAGGATTGCTAAGGTTATAGTTTGGTTATAGTTTGTAGTTTTATTTTGTAATCTCATTTTAAAATTGTAAGATCGAGTTGTTTTTTGTTGTCTCACCTTTGTGTGAGTTTGGTATTGTTTCACCTTTTGTGTGAGTTTGCTTTTGTCTCACCGTTTGTGTGAGTTTGGTGCTTCATTTTATGATCTTGGAGGCTTGTACGGAGATGGATAAACACTTTGATGAAGTGTTAGTGTGCTACACACATAGGTCTGCGAATATTGTAGCTCATTGCTTAGCTAGGGCGACATATTCTATGTCAGGTCTTTCGGGGTGGAATGTTTTTGCTCCAAATTTTATCATCTGTAACCTGGAGAAATTTTAATGCAAGTAAGATTTTGTCAAAAAAAAAAAGTTACATGTGGAAATATTATAAAATGCACCACGATTCTCTTACGTGCTTCAAATCAATATCAGTTTATTTACTTTTATTGTGTTTTTGAGATTTCTTCGAGAATTGTTTTAAAAGACAAATTGAATTTTAATTTGAAAAATATTATTTAAATTTTCTTAAATATTGGATAAATTATTTATAGTGTTCTACTTGTACATAACTATACCGAAACTTATTTTATACCAATAAAATATTATTATAATATAAATATCTAATAAAATTATACTATAATTTTTAAATAATTAACAAAACACCTAAGAAAATCTTGATGTATTACATAATATTTTTATATATTCATTTTTTTTAAAAAACTAAACATTTCTTTTAAAATTAAGTTACTTATAAAAAATATCATCTAATAACCAAATTTCTATTGCGTGTTTCAATGTATCATTTAAAATTTATTCTCCATTATCTCAAGTTTTAGAATTCGAAAAAATATTCTTAAATATTCGATTAATTATTTATAACGTTGTACTTGTACATAACTATATTCAAAACTTATTTTAGATCAATAAAATATTTAAGCGAATCTTAAAATAAATATTTGATAAAAGTAATATTTTGATTTCAAGTAATTAAAAAAAACACCTAAGAGAATCTCGGTATTACATGATAGTTCTATATATTTAAAACAAAAAATTATGCAATTTTTTTAAAATTAAGTTACATATAAAAATATAATGTAATACTCAAGATTCGTGTTCCCAATGAATAAAATCTAAATAAAGCTAAAAAAACACCTAAGAGAATCATGGTGTATTACACAACATCTCTATATATTTATTTTTTTAAAGAAAATCTATACATTTATTTTAAAATTAAATTACATGTAGAAATATTATAAAATGCACCAAGATTCTATTACGTTTTTCAAATCAATATATCAGTTTATTTACTTTTATTATGTTTTTGAGATTTCTTCGAGAATTGTTTTGAAAGACATGCAGGTTTGTCACATTACATATATTATGTTTTAAACTGATAATGAGATATCTTTTAAATTGATATTGATATAATTGCCTAATCGAAGTTATTAGATATTCAAAGAATCAATTACGTGAAATTAATCGATAACGGTTAAATGGAAAGTGTAAAGTGACAATAGAAAATCTAATCAAATCTTTACTAACATGGTAATAAAGGGGAAATTGTGCAGATTTAGCAACCGCTTTAAAGACATACGTATGTTTGTAACATATATTTTGTTTTTATCAAATACTACCCTTATACTGAAAACTATATATATAGTAATAGATTTGTACACCATCTGGACCACACGATTAAAATCGAATTAATGGTAGATATATAGGTTCTGAGGGTTCTCTTTTGAACCTCCTCATATATATATATATATATATATATATATATATATATATATCCTCAAAAACCTGGTGTATTTTTTTAATTTGAAGAAGCTACTTGGCAAAGGTATTGGATTTGATGAGAAGTCTAGTCTCCACATTGTCTTGTTCAAGAAAATAAATGTACTGTTAAGTAGGGATGGATGTAGAAATCTCCATTTGTAAGGGAAAAAAATCAGGAAAAAAGGTCACACTTGGTGAGGAGTTGAACCTACACTAATTAAAATTATGAGATTGGACCAAAAGGGCAATAACGATTCTATATATGTCTAGATTGATTGCTTGTATTTACGTAAATAGATACACTAAAAACCATTCATAACCATACACCTGGTGATATCGGAATACAGCCTACTCATAGTTATGAACCTCTAACACTTACTTCACCACTAGTCATTTTTGTTAGACATTGATTCAAGTGATTGTTAGGATCTGGACTACTGGTCAGATACTGATGCTAGCGTCATCAGGAATAGAGTCAGTATCAGGATTGGAAGCTGATCATGAGTGCATGAAGATTTACATTAGTCCAGAGATCAAAGAAGATTGATTTATCTATTCCTATTTTATAGGATCGTAGCTATCAGTTAGGATATGTGTTGTAAACTATAGTTAATTGATTTGGCATATCTTATAATTGATAGAGCAGTTGTGTGACATATATAAACACAGTTTAGGTTTTACTTAAGAGTATTCGCTTACACGAGATATCTTGTAACCTAGCAACTCTCAAGAACATTAGAATTTCTTGAGAGAGTTTGTAACAGTTTTATATCAGAATTAATAAAGCTGTTATTTATTCATACTTGTGTTAATATTATTCTTATAGTCTAAAATCTTATAAAATTGTATTCAACCCCCCTTCTACAATTGTAAATCACTGGGCAACAATTGGTATCAGAGCTACTGATTATTTAAATCAGAAACGATCTTGAGATGTCGACTAGAAAGTATGAAAGCGCGCATTAAGATTCTCATCCTCAAAAAGTCTGAGTACCCTACCTGGAGGGTAAAAATGTTCTGTATCTGGAAGCCTCTGATCCTGACCATCTGGATAGGATCTATGATGGACCCTATGTTCCTAAGAAGCTGGTTCCATTGACAGGTACTGTTCCTGAACACTACGTCCAGAAGAAAAGAAAGAATGGACCGCAGAAGAAAAGGCTGAGATACTCAAGGATGCAAAGGTGAAAAATATCATGCACAATAGTCTTGATGTTGTCATGTCTAATAGAGTGATAACATACAAAACTACCAAGAAGATCTGGGAAACTTTGGAGACTCAATGCCAAGGCATACTTAATATTATAATAATATATAATATATAAACCATATTTGTAACACAATATGCTATTTGAAAATAATTCAAGGAGCATTAAAAAAATCAAATCAATAAAATTTTCTTTAAAAATTAATTGAGGTTTTCTTGAAAAAACATAATTTTTTTGTAGGATATTGATTTTAAGTTATAAGTACCAGTTAAAAAAGTATAATATATAGTCGAATCTCGATTAAGTAATAATCCATAAAATAATAATCTTGTTAAAATAATATTTTTTCCGATCCAATATGATGAAAATAGCATATTTTTTTTTCGATAAACTAATTTTTTTTTTCTCAAGATTATTACTTAAAGAGATTTGAGTGTATTTAAAAAAAAGTTATAGTATCATTTAAAAAAAAAGATCAAGTTTTAAGAGTATTCATTTAAAAGAAAAGATCAAGTTTAAGAATATCTCTAATGGCAATAATACTTGGTTTTATAATGATTGGCTATAAATAAGGTAAAAGTTTTGGTGAAGATATGTGATGTTATGATCATGTAAAATTATGTAAAGGGGTTTTGTGGTTTAACAAATATAGCCTACAAAATAGGCTTGGATATATTTTTTTTAATAAAGAATTCTTGGATTGAATAAATTTTTATATATCAATGTTCAACCTAGGTCCCATATAGATTTTTAACTAGGGTTTACACTTTACACCATGCTCTAAGTATCATATACAAAAATAAATTACAAAGTCGTAAAATATACGGATGAAGAATACATAATGCGTGTTTGGCTTAACTTAAAAAATGTTACTTATCACTTAAAGTGCTACTTACTCATTTTAAGTGAAAAGTGATAATTTTCACTTAAAGTTAGGTGTATCTGTTTGGCTAATTTTACTTAAAGTAAATTTATTTTTAAAAAATTAACTAAAAAAAAAGAAATTTATATTTTTTAAACATAATATAAAAGTGTAAAATACAAATATATGCAAAAAATATAATACGAGTTAAAAGGCGACTCAAATACATAAAAATTGATATGAGAAAAAAAATAAGTGAATTTTTTGAACTAAAACTAACTTTAAGTGAAAAAAAAAGGTTAGACAAACACCTTGTTTTTACTTTAAGTGATCTTCAAAATAATTTAAGTTTACCCAAACATGCTCATATTCATGGTTGGATAGTTGGGGACTTGGTGCACAAAAATTAATTAGACCAAGCTATAGAGTCAAAGTAATTAGAGTCTTGTTCTAGGGTTTATCCATCATCCTATTACGCCGGCCGGAAAAAGCTTCTCTCTCTCCCCCTCAGCCTCCGCCAATATTCTTCTGTATCGGTTTGCTAGCCTACTCATTTTCTCGCATTTCTACACAGTACACGCACGTATGTATGTCTGTATTAATTGTTTATAATTTTGCTTGATATTTTGTTCCGTTGTATAAGACTTGCGACGACAAAGTGAACAAATTAATCATCTTTCGCTGCCTCCAAATATATCTTATCGATTTTTGAATTTTAATTCCAAGTTTATACATTGACTTTGTTCCTAACTCCTTCAGATTTAAAAATCATACATTTCAGGTTCAGGCTCTTTAGTTAGGTATGATTTTTTATATGACCCGATTCCTTACAATTAACATTATACTTGTTAGGGTATATATATTTTCCGATGATTAGTAAGGAATGATGATGTGTCCTCACATCATTGGGAAATGGTTTTATCAAACGTTTTCGGAATGCTAATTTGACAGGGAGATATATACAACTGGAAAATATTTACTACCAAATGCTGTAGTCAGTAGTCTAGCATTGCTCTAATCAATGAAGGATGGTTGTAATACTACTCTGGCTAAAATGTTGTTGATATTCGTAGTTGTCTTGTATATCAGTTGCAGAAATTTTCTGGAAAGAAATTATTTTCTTTGATCTCCTTGAGTTTTGTGATGCTCGTTTTGTAGTTTTGTAGTATAAAATTTAATCATCTGCTGTGTCTTAGGTAATGGCTGGTCAAATGTTATTCCTGAGTTCCGTGTTTTATGTTACTATATTCAACAATTATGTATGATGTGTAAACAATTGGTTAGGATTCAGGAGTCCTTGATGGCTCGAAAGACCCTTATTAGAGCTTATCACCTTGGGTTTTTAGATGATAATGAATTAATGATTAACTTTATGTCAAACACTGCTAGGGTCTTTTACCCTAGAACCAGAAGAATGCATACTTCGCAGCTAAGAGCTCAACTGGATACAGTTTGTTGCTTTATTAATATTTTTTTAGATAAGCGAATCAGATTATATTTTATTATATCTCTCACATTTCAGAGAAGTGTCGTAGCTGCATTTGAGGTTCTTTATCCCTTCTATATGAAATTGTAAAACAAAAGGTTCTTGGTACAATCTCCTCTAGAGAGTATATGAAAGGAATTTGATGCTAGTGAAATTTTTGCAGGAGTTGTTAGCATAGTGTTCGTCTCTTCTTCCAAGCATGAATATTATTACTTCATAAGCCCAATTATTAATTCTTCAGGGGTATTTGTCATGGCATTGAACTGCGTGAGATCATTAAGAAGCATTACCATTAGAAGTGAGGTGATCGGAGTTGTAGGTTGTAGAACATATGCTGCTGGTAAAGCAAAGAAGGGCGCAAAAGGTGGAGGAGCTGCAGATGCTCCAAAGAAGTCACTTCTTACCAAAGAGTTGAAATCCACTACAGTTGTTGGTGCAAATATTAACAAAGAAGGAGGTGACCCTAAAGTTTTGGCAGACTCTGAGTATCCAGATTGGTTGTGGCGCCTACTTGAGAAACGCCCTGCACTAAGTGAGCTAAGAAGAAAAAGCACAGAAAGTCTCCCATATGATGACCTCAAACGTTTTGTTAAGCTGGACAACCGAGCAAGGATAAAGGAAAACAACTCACTCAAAGCCAAGAATTAATTGAAAGTCCGGAAAAGATTATATGCTTTCTGGTGGTGGTTCCGATCCCTGCAAATCCAAGCCTTGGTAAGTGACTTAAATGCGCTGTTAAATTTGGATTGTGAAGTAGACCAGATATATATTAAGCATATTATGGTTGTTGTTCCTTTTGGTATTTTCTGTGAATTCCCTTCTTGCAAGTCCCTCTCCTGGTGAGGTAATAACTAGTTTATTAATATAATTATTAACCACCGACTCCAATTCTAATTCCAATTCCAATTCTAATTATTACTACTACTATTACTATTATTTAAAATCCACGTATATTACAGTGAATCGCTCTGTCTTTATAACTTTCAAGTCATGACACATACTACATATTTTTTCTTCTACTTTTTGCTAATTGTGAATCAGTCTGTCTTTATATCTTTTCAAGTCATGACACATACTGAATTTTAGTTATTAAGTAATCTTGTTTTTATTTACTTGCTGTGTCTTTTTTTGTCAACGATGAGGCATTTCTACAGATTTCCTGTTAAAGTCCACTATGTTCTAGGAAAAATGCCCAAATTAATCTTAAGGGAGCTTCAGGGTACATTTTCTGTTTGTTTTTTAATTGCTTGCAAGTTACGAACTTAGTGATCTTGTTATATATTGCTGTAGACGGAGTTCTAACTTGGACTAGATGATTTAGAGTTCTGGGGTTCAGTGCAGACTTTGCAGATGACAGACACTGGAGCATTTTATGAAGGAGTCGAACTATAAAGATTTTAGATACCTATTAACTACTGTCAGTTAATCTTAAATATCTAAATGAATAGGTTATGGAGTCTTGTCACTGTAAGGAAATACTCTGTCCAGGCATGCAATGTCACCGTATGGATCCTTTTAAGTGCTAAACTTTTACTTTATATCAGTCTGTATTTGGTGATTATAATAGTTGATTGGTAATTGGTATAGATTTTTGTTATGCTGTTTCTGCTTGTACAAGTTTGGTAAATAGTGTACATGTTTTATATCTGTGGTGGCCACAAAATTTAATCCAGTTGGAGACCCTATCCGAGGTTAGCATGAATGTATCTCTGTCTGAACGTTATATCACATGTCAACTATTCATATTATGATACTAATTTGTGGCTATTAATTATTAAGTAGTATGATACTAATTACTAAATTGTGGTTAGTAAGTAGTCTGCAAAAAGAAGAGATAGTTCTTAAGATGCTGATAATTTTATTTAGGAAATGTAATGTAATAACAAATTAATATGTATTTGAAGTTATCTTGTTACAAGTAAATATGTGCAGCTTAGGCCAATACAACTACCCGGTAAGGTAGTTCACTTGTAAGCTTTAGATTAGCCAGGGCTTAACAGCTCCTTGCCTGATTTATGATTAACCTGATTGAATCTGTTTGGTAGAAGATATGTTCAAATATATATATAAGACAGCAGAAACAGTGCTCTCTTTGACCCGACTCTGGTTTTCTTCTACTCTTTTGCGTGCCTAACTACTGAGTGATATTTGAATGGTTAAAAGTCTTTAACCAGTCAATTGAAGTGTGTATAGTTTCTACTTTCTAGGCCGACTGTTTTGCTATTGCCAACCAATATGTTCTAAAGTAATACTCTTACAACTTACAAGTATTCGTAATTTTTCTTAGTTACAAGTATCCATAAATTGCACATGCATGGACTTAAATTTTCTGCCTGTAAACCAATTTGCAGGTACAGTTGCTGGTGTTGCTTCAGAAATCCTGATATCTCTAGTAGTTGTGGCAGATACATGAAGTGGTTTACATGGAGAACTTTTGAACCCCAAGTGTTAAATTATGTCTTTGAAATGAACATTTCCCAAGTTTTGTCAGTACTTGTGTCTATTAGATAATGTCCCATGTTTACTGTGCTCTCTTTTGCTACTTAAATATCTGTACAATCTTTAAGATGGTTAAAACTCTCTACTGGGTCTTCTTGATTTAGCTAACAATTTCCAGAGCCTTGATTAATGGTTATTAACCAGTTAACCTGGATGTTAATATATATTTCTTTTGGTATGTGCCTATTATTAGAATACACCAAGGGTTCATGAATTTATAAATCATATAGTACTTTTGCATCAATATTATTTGGTCAACTCAAAATTGATTCTTGTTACTGTATTGGTATTTTACTGTTTATAGTAGGCTTGTGGTAGGGCTGGAAAACGGATAATATGGATACGGATACAGTCATATCCGGATCCGGATCCGGATCCGTTTCTGACAACCGTATCCGTATCCGGAATATCTGACAAAATTTTACCCGAATCCGAATCTGGCAGATATTATCCGGATACGGATAATATCCGGATCCGAATTCGTTTTGAAAAAAAATAATTTTTTTTTCTAAAATTTGCATTATTATAAAAAACAGGCATTTTTTGCACAAAAAAAAACAGACATATTAAAGAGATACTCGATTCTAATTTACAAATTACAAAAACCATATCCAAATTTGCATATGCAAACAGTATACAAAACTATATACTATATGCCATATACAAATAATTAAAGATCATAATACTTTAGACTATACAAATAGTGAATTGGGTAGAATTATGGTAGATAGACTATACTACTTCAGAAATTAAAACGTGTTGGACTAATTTTTATTTCATTTTATATTAAATTCATTATATTTTATTTTTAAGTAAATGATAAAAATTAAAAATGTATTAAAAATATATTAAAAATATATTATGCTCCCTCCGTCCCTTTTGATTCTTAACACTTTCTATTTTGGGATGTCCCAATAGATTCTTAACATTTCCTAAAATATTACTCCCTCTGTCCCAGCAGAAACTATACATTGGGGGACGGGGGATTTGGCACGCATTTTAAGGATAGTTTCATGACTTATTTTTCAAATTTTCTTTTTTTTTTTGTATAAAAATAGGTATGTTAAATTTTTATACAAAAAAAAGAAAATTTTAAAAATAAGTTATGGAACTATACTTTATAAGAGCCTTAAAATGCGTGCCAGCAGAATGTAAAAAGTAATGTATAGAATCTGATGGGATAGTGGGAGTAAGTTTTAACAATATTACACCCACACTTATTTTAACAATACTTTACACTATTACACCTACTACTTCACTTCTTTTAACAATAAAATCACTATTACACCCACTACTTCACTTATTTTAACAATAAAATTACTATTACACCTACTACTTCATTTATTTTAACAATATTACACCCACTATCTTGGTATCCGTGCAAAAAGCAAATGTTAATAACTCAACGGGACGGAGGGAGTATATAATTATTTTCGAATACGGATATTTTCGGATACGGATGTACCCGTATCCATATCCGTATCCTAAAGTCTCGGATTCAGATACGGATAATATCCGGTTGACTCCGGATACAGATAATATCCGCTTTTTTCCGGATACGAATACAGATATTTCGGACGAATATCGGATTTTTCGGATTTTTTTTCCAGCTCTAGCTTGTGGATCTGTGGAAATGTAACACCGGGTTTTAACAAGTGTTTTAAAAAGCGGTAAATGGTTCTAGGCGGCGAGACGACCTTCGAGCGCTTAAGCGGCTAGGTGGGGGCTTAAACGGATTTCAATGCGGACCAATTAAGCGGATTATATAATATATATTTAATTATTTATATACACAAGTATATATATATTTAATAATTATATAAAATCGGGGAATAAGCGATTAACAGAAAATCGGGATGGTTGGGGGACCTTCAATGCTTAAGCGGACCGCTTAAGCGATTAGGCGTCCTTGTTTTAGAACACTGAATTTTTTAACAACCTTATGGTTTTGGACCTTTATATTGAGGACATCACTGTTGTTAGTGTCTTTGTTTCTATGTCTTAAATTCGAGAAAAATAAGTATCCAGAAAAGTTTGATCTAGTCTAATATTTATGTGGCCTATATTTATGTGGCCTGTTTGGTTGCGACTTATTTTAAGTTCTTATGGATTTATTTTTGGATAAAAAATTTCATATTTTTATAATTCTTTTTAAAAGTTCTATTGAAAGTAGAATATGAGTTCGAATTTATAGAGATAAGAATTCAAATTTATAGAAAAAACATATAAATAAAAGTTTATATTGGAAGTAGAATAAGTATTTTTAAAGCATAAGATTAAAAGTTCTATTGGAAGTAGAATATGAGTTCGAATTTATAGAGAATTAGAGTTCGAATTTATAGAAAAACATATGAATAAAAGTTCTATTAGAAGTAGAATAGGTGTTTGAATATATAGAGCATCCATATAACTAAATATTTTATAGAAATTACGATCTTCTTAAATTATATATTTTTTATATAAGTTAATTATACTTCTATTAGGAAAATTTATTCATAAATCCAATACTATTATCATAAAAAAGTCATATACTTAAAAAGAAAAGAATTGATGTGTTAACATTATAAAAGAACATTCTCATGCAGGAATTCTAAATAAAAATAGGAGTATCTATAATATAAAGAGAAAATAACATGTGTTTCATTTTCTAAAACTTTAAAAATTTAGAAAGTCTAGATAATGTATAAATTGGAATTCACTATATTTTTAAGGTTTTAATTTAAGGAAAGAAGTTGTTGTGTAAGATAAGTATCATTAATAATATGTAATGAATTTGGAATTTCGACCCAAACGAAAGCGACTCGAAACGTGTTTAACGGGAAGACGACTCACTATAAAAGATTGTATTAGCTATTACAATATCATTATGATGTTATAAAATTTATTTTATTTTTAGGATTTGATTTTTATGGATAAACATTATCATACAAGTGATATATGTAAAAGTTAGGTTTTTGGTCTTAACGAGGGAGCGGATAAATAGTAATAGCCGTGTTTAACGAGAAAGCGATTCATTAGAGAAGACCGTATAAAGATGTTTGAATATATAAGGAATACATAAAATAAAATGTTTTATTAGAAGTAAAATACGAGGATGGTGGAGACGTCTTACACTATTTTTAAAACTATATATCTTTTTTCTTAGAAATCCTTTATTTTATCTTTTTTATACAAGTTAATTGTACTTGCATTAGAAAAATAAATCCATAAATTTAATGTTATTCCCGTAACGAAAAGACTTCAAATTTAATTTTTTTTATATGTTAACATAAAAGAAAGACATTCCCATGCGGAAGTTGTAAATAAGTACATGAATATCTATAATATACAGAAAATATAAGATATATTTTCATTTTTAAAACTCTATAAATATTCGAAATTTTAAAGAATATAAAAATTGGAATTTACTTTCTTTATATAATTAGTTAGAATTTCGGTTCCAAATAATAAGAGCGACTCGAAACGTATTTAACGGGAAGACGGCTCACTAGAAAAGATTGTATTAGCTATTAGAATTTGATATTGATGTCATAATTTTTTTTATTTTTTTTATTGTTCAATTTTTATGGATAAAAAATATTATATAAGTCTTTATAATATATGTTAAAGTTGAGATTTTGATTTTAACAAGAGAGCGGCTCAATCGAAATAATCGTGTTTAACAAGAAATCGATTCATTAAAGGATATTTAATTATTAAAATTTAATATTAATATTATAATATAACGTAAAAGTATTAATTTTTTTAAAAATATTATTACGCCACCGTGAAGCGCGGCTTTATCGACTAGTTTAATGTATGTTTGAGATTTCACAAGTTGCAAAAAAAAAAAAAAACATTTTTTCATAAAAAAGTTAGAAATTTCTATTTTTGTCTTAAAATAAGTTGACTTATTCTGGAAAATAAGTTCCCCAAACACCCTCGGATATCAACTTGTTCAAACTGTCTCCGTTACTCTATTTTTTCAAGAAGAAAGGGCACATGTTAATGTGTATTTATTGCTCATCTTTTCTTGTTAACAGCTAATGTGAGTGTATTTATTGTTCCTCTTTTCTTGTTAACAGCTGATGTGAAAGCAAAATATTTATTATTTTTCACATTTAACCAAGTTTGCTATTTACTATTCTCTTTTTTTAAATCACCTTTTAATTATTTATTTTTTTGTTACTTTTTTACTCTTATTTATTTTATTTTTTTTAAAAAAAACAAATCATACAAAATAAAAATTATTATTTTAAAATAAAAATATTAAGTATTTATAAAAATTTATTTAACTATTTTTATCAAACATAAAATATTTTATTTAAATGTCTTTTATAAAATAGTTACAAAATGATGTGATAGATTTTTTTTTATTAATTGATATTGATGTGAATGCAGGGGGACATTATATATAAAATATTTTTATTAATTTATATTGATGTGAATGCATGGGGCATTATATATATTATTATTAATATAGGCCATTGTTCCATGGAGAACCTTCTTACGTGGAGAACCGTGGAGAACCCTTATGGTTCTATAGTAGAATCATTTTTTTCCCACAAAAAAAAATTAATTTTTTTTTAAAAAAAATTAAAATAAGAAAAAAATTCTTGCCTGCTGCCACGTCACCACTGGCACGTCAGCAATGTTGACGTGACACTGCCACATGTCACTGCCATGTCAGTAGTGACGTCACCATTGCTGACGTGGTAGTGCCACATCATCATTGCTGACGTCACTGCTGACATGGCAGTGACACGTGGCAGAGCCACGCCACACTTGTGACGTGGCAGCAGGTTAGAATTTTTTTTTTTTGCAAATTTTTTATTATTTTTTTAAAAAAAAAACGTTTGGTTCTATCACAGAATCAGTAAATTGGTCTTTTTTTTTGTTATAGAACCAAAAACAATTTGTTTTTTTTTATAGAACCAACAAATTAGAACTTTGATTCTATTATAGAATAAAAAATTAGTGGTTCTCCACGGATTCTCCACGTAAGATGGTTCTTCATATAGTGGGACTCGAGTACTGATTGAACCAAAACTATAATCCACGTAAAAATGTCTTCTATTAAGTACTGATAGAACCAAAACTATGAGCCACATAAAAATGTCTTCTATTAAGTACTGATAGAACCAAAACTATGAGACATGTAAAAGTATCTTATATTTATTGTAGCTATAGAACTAGTAGAACTACAAGGCACAAGTAAATTGTTCTTGCGTTACTAAAACTGTTACATTGAGCCCGTTTGGGTAAATCTTAAAAGAGTGACTTATGAGTTATAGAACATTGAATTTCATCTAAATTTAAAACACAAGTGTCATAGAATCTAACATAGAATCTAGTATACAATCTATATGCATTTTTGTAACAATGAAAATTATATATAATTATGTTATGCTTGATCCTAATTGGTTGTTAAACTCATGTTAGATTATATTATTTTATGTTATTTGTGTGTAGGGGCTGTTAGCTAGATTATATTAAATATAAGATTTTATACTGTCATGTATTGATCTGTATATAAAATGTTCTATATAGAGTGATGACATATATATATATATATATTGAGTCTTGCTCCATTGAGAACCATCTTATTATGAAAACTATGAGAAACCGCATCATGATGATGTCATAAATATAATTTCGATTTTATTTTTTTTTTTGAAAAAAAAAACTAGGAAAGAATTCTGACATCATGTTGACGTCATACTGGTGATTTTTTACAAAATCTGGTGATTTTTTACGAAATCTGGTGGTTTTCCAGATTTTGTAAAAAATCACCAGAATTTGTAAAAAATCACCTGGATGACATCAGCATGACGTCAAATTTTTTTTCCCTAGATTTTTTTTCAAATTTTTTTTTAAAAATATTTTTAAAAAAAAATTAAAAAAATTGTATCTATGACATCATGATGACGTCATCAGGGGGTGGGGTTAGTGTGTGTGAGGGTGTAAGTTATTAGTGTGGGTGCCCCTAGCGGCCCATTAGATTAGATTAAAATGAATGGATGAGATTAGATCTCATATCTCACCAAAACAAAAGGTTCTCGCTTGAGCAAAAACCTATATATATATAGGTTAGCGTTCAAATAGAAACCAACCTTAGAATAGAAACTAGAAACCTACACTAAATAAATTATATTTCATTTATTTTAATGGCCCCGCTAGGGGTACCTTCACAAAAAACTTATAAAATTCTTGGCTCTATTCAACAAAAATATTTAATTTTTTTTTAAAAAAAAGTCACTGTTCACGTGCCACGTCATCACGTGAACAATAACTTTTTTTTATATTTTTTTACTTTTTTATATTTTTTTGTTGAATAGAGCCAATAATTTTAAACGTTTTTTGTATTGGGGTACCCCTAATTTGGTCATTAAATTAGCTTGAAATATATAATTTAGGTTTAGTTTCTAGTTTCTATTCTAAGTTAGTTTCTATTAGAACAAGACCATATATATATATATATATATACAGGCTAGCGTTCAAATAGAAACCAACATTAGAATAAAAACTAGAAACCTACAATAAATAAATTATATTTCATTTATTTAATGGCCCCGCTAGGGGCACCTTCACAAAAAACTTATCAAATTCTTGGCTCCAATCAACAAAAAAATAAAAAAAGTTACTGTTCACGTGCTGACGTCACTGCCACGTCATCACATGAACAGTAATTTTTTTTTTTGTTGAATGGAGCTAATAATTTTATACGTTTTTTGTATTGGGCTACCCCTAGTTTGGTCATTAGATTAACTTGAAATATTTAATTTAAGATTAGTTTCTAGTTTCTATTCTAAGTTAGTTTCTATAAGAACAAAATATATATATATATATATATATATATATATAGATAGATAGATGTTAGGGAACCTAAGATAATCTTATAAAATTATCTAAGATTAGGGGATTTTTTATATGCAATAATGAGTAATAGGGTATTTTTGTTAAAAATGGGATTTTATGTGAATACATAGGGGCATCAATATATATCATCACAATCAATAATACCCTTGCGGGACCCTTATAAATAAAAGAAAATAATAAATTAAAATTACATATTTTTAAAAATTAACTTTAGGAAATTATTCTAAAGTTAACTTTAGAAACCTTTTTCTCTATATATTTACATCCAAAAACAAAATATAAAAAATTCAACTCTTATCAATCATGTCTTATTATATTCTACTTTTTTTCAATTATAAATTCAAAGAAAAATGATAGGGAACCAAACAATTATCCCAAAAACATCTCCAAAATGATGTGTCATGATTAATAAATGAGATGGATCCCCTGCATTTACATCAATTCCACCAATTAAAACTTTACATTTTAACACATCACCACTTGCCACATCATTTTGGATTTACATTTTAACACATCACCACTTGCCACATCATTTTGGACAAGTTTTTGGGAAAATTGTTTGATTCCCTAGCATTACTCAAATTCAATAGACACATAAGTGTTTTAAATAAAATAAAAAAGCTATATAATATAAAAAGAAATCGTACATCAATTCGATGTACATAAAATCTTTAATTTAATTTTTGAATATTTTAAAAATATAAATCTACAAATATACCGTAAATATTAAAGATTGAAGATTGAGATTAAATAGCTTTGACCACATGAAAATGAGGTCGTTTTGAAGGGGGTGTATTAAAATTCGTATTTTGAAAATATTTATTGTATTTTGAAAATTTATGGGTATTTAATTAAATTTTTTGAAAATGTGTTAGAAGTCTTGCTGTATTCAACGAGAATATTATTATAATCAAATTTGATGGTATTTAATAAATAATTTAACTTAACTATGAAAATTTGGACATTGATATGGGCTAAAAATAAGCCCTAAAGACACATTTAATGTAGCATTAATGAGACCTAATATGGTCCGAACGTGGGGCCCACCAGATGGGCCCAAACCCTATTTATGATATTAATTTCGTAATTAATATAAACGGTAATAACCAGCTCAGCAATAAGAGTCAAATAAGGATATTACTCCTGCCTGACTTAGCCCCCAAGGTACCTACTTCAACATGGAAACTGATTCCTACAAGGAAGGAGTCTAGAACCTTCCTCAAGGCGGTTGCTTGCTCACCAAGTATCCGAGTCCTACCATAATTCTAAGGCTCCTACAGCCTATATAAGGGCCTGACCCCTCATTCTCAGAACTACGTTTTTGGCTTGATTCTCAATACGAGATACGTAGGCACTCTTTGAGGACCGATTAGTCTCCAAACACGGAAACAGTCATTAAAGCTCGAAGCTCAATCACCCTTAGCATTAAATACACACAAACCCTAACCGCAATTCGGTAACCCGATTTTTATTCCACAACATTTGGCGCCGTCTGTGGGAAACGGTCATCAACCATGGTAACCACACGAAGAACAATACCGACCTCTATTGAGGCCCTGCCTCTAAACTCTGCTCCGCCCGCCACTGAACAATTACCCCCAAGAATAGGGGGCGATCTGATAGGTCCCGACTGTGGGTGGAATAAGCTAGAAGGGGGGGGGGGTGGGGGTTGAATAGCTTATTACCTTTTTAAAATTTGAGCTTGGCGTTTTTAAATTTTCTTCTCTTTTAAAATTAATTACTTATAAATAAGTAATGTAAAGTGCGGAAAATAAAAGAGAGAAAGATGACACGATCGATTTATCCTGGTTCGCGATGCCGCAATCCCCTAACGGATTCGAACACCCTTACTCCAGTCCCCGAGCTCCTCCCCGGACTTGGGATTTTGTCCACTATAAGTAAACTCCTTATAGTAGGTGGAGAAACCCTTACAAAAAGGAAATTACAACTATATATTTATCTTGAAGCATAACTCCCCGTTACCTTCTCAAAATATACGCTAAATCGCTATATATTTATCTTGGAGCGTAACTCCCCGCTACCTCCTCAAAATATAGAGCAAAACCACCAATTATTTATCTTGGAGCGTAACTCCCCGTTACCTCTTCAAAATAATTAGTAAACCCTACGTAGCCTTGGTGCTACCTTTGTAGGTCTTGGATCTTAGGTCTTAGGTCTTGGGTCTTTCCTCCTCCTCACGGTGCGAAGACACCCAACTCCCCGTCGGCGTGTCTAAGACTTGGGTCTTAGAGCGAAGATCACCTCACTACAAAGATACAGCAACAAGCTACAAACAAACAACAAGTGAGATATAGTATAATAAGGGGCCGTGCAAAACTAGTATGTAACGGTACTAGCCACGGGGACGCTTTTACGCGTTAAAATAATTGATTCGTTATTAGTTAAAGTCGAGCGAGTCACGACGCCAATCGGACGAGCTACAGAACTTTATTGGTGTGTGCAAGAGTGCTTAATTATTCAACTCACAAGTGTGAGGACGAAATAAAAAATATCAACTCGCAAGTGCGAGGACCGTTAAGAAAAACGCTTATATAACGTTAGCGATTTGCGTAGTGCGGAAAATAGTAAATAACGGCACGGGATAAGTCACACAAAGGGACTTGTCACACGAGCGGTGATGCAAGACAATAAATTAAATGTGCAACAATTATATCCGTGAATGCAACACACACTACACACGCAACAAACACAACACACACGACAAAAATTTAACTAGTTTATGACCTTTGGCTTTATCCGACGGCTTGGTTGCCTAAAGCAAAGAATTCTCAAATAAGAGGTATTCTCAAAGGATACGAACTAGGTTCCGGGACTAGTATGTGTAGATGTACACACACTAAACAAAAATTAACTAACTTAGAATCACTTGAAGTCTAGTAAGAAATCAAGCAAAACAAGCTAGGATCGAAGTCTAATAACACCACCAAACTAAGGCCGAAAGAGCACCAAATGAAGGATATGCAAGGGGTTATCAAAGGTGGCTCAAAGACACAAGAAAGAACACTCTAAGGGCTGCCTAAATTCGAGCTAGGGGCTGCCTAAAAGAGGTTGGCCGAATGGTGTAAAGAAGAGCAAGATTTGACCCGAAAATCACCAAGAAAAGCTACCAAAATAAAGCCACCAAGATCAATCAATGAAAGACAATTTAAGGGGGACTCAAGGATCCTTAAACCTCTTCCAAAGCACTTCAAGAACCCACTTTATCCGAGCCAAAGGTTTGTCTTCGAAGTGGTCTTGGATAGAATTATTTTAGAGCAAGAAATGGTGATAAAACACAACCTAAGTGACCTAGTTTGAGCACCGAATGAAAGGTATGCAAGGAGGGATTAATGGTGACTCAAAGACACTTGTAAGAACACTCCTAGGGCTGATGAAAACGTGCTAAAGGGCTGCGTAAGAGGGTGTTGCCGAGAGGTGTGTTTAGGGGTAGAAAATGGTGCTAAAACAAGCTTAAAAGATGAACAAAAGATGAAGATTGAAGCTTGTTTCTCTAGATACTTTTGGGAGAAATTATTTCTGGAATATGGTGTGTATCTAGAGAGAAAATAGCAGCATTTACTTGGCTCTAAGGCTTGAAGAAAATGGGTGGAATGGCTTGGCTATTTATAGACTTAAAAGGGGTTAATGACCACTAAACAAGAGCAAGCAACCAATGGACAATTAAGCAAAGAGTTATTACCCAACTTGGTCACCAAGTTAATTAAAATATTCAGATACACATGTGGGAGTAACAATAATAAAATATAGGAAGCTTCTCTTGGATCGTAAATAGCCGATAAATACGATACTACGCGACAACCCCATTTCGTTTGATTTTCTTCAAAACAATTTGAAACAATATGAGACCAATGCCAAAAGTCTTCAAATAATATATGAAAAATATGGTCAAGGTCGACCCATAAGTTTCCATATATTTGGATGACTTTTAGCGAACCCTAAATAAAAATCGAAGTGATTTTAGGGGGTTCCGGAAAATATTTTCTCATAAAATCATGAAACTTTTTCTAACATTCTTTTTAAATATTCTAGTGACATTCCCAAAGTTTCAAGTCAAAATAACATGTCTAGGTATTTTATTCAAAAATATTTTGATTAAATGTCCTTACGCGACGGAATAAAATACATTAGCTGTTTGTCGTAACTTTTCGACGTTTTGGCTAAAGTTTTGACTTGAAATATATTCAAATATAATATTACTCAAATAATAATGACCATGAAGTCCTCGGAATATTTATTTTGAATATTTTACTATTTTATCCATTCAAATGAAAACTGTTAGGGGTTCGGGATAAAATTCGTTTTTGATCTATCGGCAAGTCAATAAATGAGGCACTTTTGAAAATAATCTTTTGAAAAATATATCAAATATATTTGAGGATAAAACATTTGAAATGAACACTGTTTTGAATAAAACTCTCGTTTTTAGTGCGTAAAAATCAATGTTCGGGAATATATTGATATTTTGTGCCGACTTGACTTTGCCTTTGAAATGTACCATATAAAATCTAGATTAGGATATATCATAGCACAGATATACCTTATCTAAATCAAATGATTAGGTACGAGAGAACGTTTTTGTCAAATTGACTCGTTATTCGGAAATGTCACTTCGAATAATCCTAGGGGAGGAATTACTATGTTAGCTAGTAATTTCCTAGACCTATTTTAATTTTCATTTTCGTACTTTGACAAATCACCAAAACCTAAAAGAAAAAGACTGCCTGTCAATCTTCTCCTTTTTGGTATTTGTCAAAACTACTCACGAAAATTAAATATGCGTGTGCACCTATTTCTAGAGTATGCATGAAAAACGTTTTATTCATTTAAATGCCTAATTAAACACCTTCCCCAAAAGTGATGAAAACTCTTTGTTCATTTTACGCGAAAACACATAGGCATACATGCATATAAAAGCACACAATCATATAAGGCACATAGGTATATATCACATAAAGATAATAACTAATAAGTATAAGTGATATACCTTTCTTCGATAAGTAGGATTCTGCAAAACAAATCTGTTAGAGCACGTGTATAGATAAGCAATCAAATAGAACAATATAAGAGATCTAGCTTATCTAGTACATACCGTTTATAGAAGCAGAATCTACTTAGAGATTAGCGAACTTCCCTCTTTTGTATCATAAAATAATACAAGTGCTTTCCACTTAGAAGTATATGTTGGTTTTGAAATTTTCGAAAAGTGACTTCCCCTTGCTATATGACCTCTTAAAAAATATTCGAACTAAAAGATTTTAAACTTTTAGAGCAAAGTTCGAATTTTGAATTTTTGATAAAATTTTCGAATTTTTTTTGCAAGGGTCCATCTCTTTATCCAGCAAAAACCAAACATATAACTTCAACTTCCCCTAAGTAAACAATCTTCTTCCCCTATAAGCATATTAGCACATATATAGAGCACATATATTTGAATATTTCATCTTCCCCTTTTTGATAAAAACCAAAAAGCAAGAAAAATAAAATTCAAGGGGATTAGGGAGGGGGATCATTCAACCATGCAACACATGCAAATAAGGGTGGGTGGGATGGGGATGATATCTAAGCTATTACAAACAATTTTCCACCGATCCACCTTATCACTCCAAACAGTCCTTACTCCATAAATCTTCACATTTTATGGACTGTTTTTAAGAATTACAAACCAATAAAATCCTAAACAAATTACAAGTCTAATTCTCCTAAATCAAGACAGAAATAAATTACAACATAAGCATTGTGTCTTGAGTTGAAGTTGCAGGCTGCTAGAGGCATGATCAGAGCTAAAGACTGAGCAAAGGTCATATCTGGAGTGATCAAGTCATGAGCTCGGAGCAACAAGCTGTAGTGATAACACTAGGACCTGCATTGTTAGTTCTCAACAAACATTGTAAGTCAAAATCTCAACATACGAAATGAAGACAATGCAAGTGAATAAGAGATATTGACAGTGCATAAGACTTGTTTCAGAGTTATGAGCAAGGTTTGTATCTGAGTTAAGCAAAATCTTTGTATCAGAGAGATATGTCTAAGAATTTAGAGCAAAGATTCTAGTATCGTGTGTAATGTGGTTCAGAGCAAGAGAGATTGCAGGTGTTATTCAAGGCTGAGAGGCATTGCAGGGTATAAGTGTCTCAGAGATCAAAATAGGTTAAGGCATCAGAATTTTAAGGTTTATAAATTTCATCAAGGACAATAAACAGGTAAGCTAGAAATATGATTCGAAAGATGTACCAATCCTGCAAGTTAGCACTCAAGCAACAATGTCACTAAAAATTCATATGTAAAATCTTAAGAGCAAAATTGACAGAGTTTAAGTTCAAGAATACATTACAGTGATTTCCAGTGCAATGCTTAGTGAGATTCAGTCCAAGGCACATGTTAAAACTCAAGTCTAATACCATGCAACTATATGACCTAAGGAGTGACCAGTTTTCCCTGGGTTCAGATCAAAGAGATCTCTAAGGGATCTCAATGCAGTCCATAGGTACAGTGGTTTGTGTGTGCTCGGTTTCTAAACATGCAAATGCGCTATGTCGAATTTAAACAAGTTCTAATTAATAGAAACTGTAATTCCATTCATTAAAGCAAAAGTACATCATCTTAATTTCTAAATCCAACTAACAGGAGAAAACAGTTGGAGATAGAATTACCACACACACATCAACTAGTACATAAGGCCATTATCAAGCAACAACAAGCATTAAGCAGACACACACAAGCTAGAGCAAAACAGATAACAACTAGCATAATACAAGCATACATAATAATCAGACATACAAGGTCCAACAACAACTCAGTTTCCAACCACCAACATCAACAGCAAACAATCCAACTAATCCACCTTGTTATACTCAGCATTATCAACTACATCATTAGTAGTGTTCTCACAGTCCATACCCTCATCACCATTCTCTTCAATAGGTTCAAGCTTCACATTCACATCCACCATAGTCACATTCTCATTGTTATCAAGATCATCAATTTCTATAACCTCAGTAGTGCTAGGAACAACTGAAGCAACAGGAATACCTAAGGCAATGTTGCTAGGGGGTGAGTTACTATGCATATTGATTTGAAACTGGATAATCTGAGCTAGAGTGCTCTCAAGTAGGGTCATCCTAGACATAGCAGTATTGAGATACCCTTGCACAGTCTCTAGCTTAGTCACAACCCTATCATAGTTCTCAACAAGAATGTCCAAAGTGGACTTCAAAGTAACACAGTCTATCTTAAGCTTATCTAGGTCTGCAGTCATAGTCCTAATGGTCTCATAGGGCACCTTGACAAGAAGCTCAGTAGGCTTAGGTTTCACAACAACAGGGGCCTCTTCAACAGGGGGATCAATATGAATATTAAGAGGCAACACAGATCTAGATTTGTACTCAGTGATCTTAGCATTGACATGAAAAAGAGGTGCAGTGTTGATGTTGTACTTAAAATATTAAAAGATTCTAGTCAAGAGAAGGCCATAGGGGTTGAGACCTTGCTTGGAGGCAGAATGCATCCTAAGCATAATCATATGAGGAATGCTGAAATTTAGTCTGTTTGTGGCTATCCTATGCATAATTTTCATCTCAAGAAAGGATACAAGCTTTTCATCAGTAGGAAAGAAGTTGTGTTTGACAAACAAAGAAAGATTTTGATAAATGGGAGTAAAATGGTCATACCTAAGACCTCTATTATTAGAAAAGACATTAGGAGGCGCCTCTACACCACAGAAAAGAGAGATGAAATTCCTATACTCGTTTCTTTCAAACACAAAGGTCTTAGATGTCAATGTGATCAAAAGCATAGAGAGTGGGATGGAGATTAAGGGCTTTGACAAGGACCTCTTGGTCAACAAGACATGGAATGCCATTCACAATTGAAGTGAGAAAGACAGTTCACTAGGACCAGGGTTAAGAGTGAGGTTATTATAGAAATCAGCAACTAAGCTCATAAGAACCCTCTTAGTAGGATGAATGAGGAAAGGTTCTAGCTTAGCTCTAGTGAGAACTCTATGAAGGTCTGAGTCATGAAATAACTCAACCAGTTGACCAGACACAACCTTGCCCTTTACAGGCTTAGCAAGGCCCTGCTTAGACATGAACAAGGCATTGCCATACTTAGCTTTCTTCTTCTTGTTTCTGGAACTCGAAGAAGATGGCTTAGTGTGGGTGTTGGTGTTGGTTTGTGTGCTGGGAAAAAAGGACAGAGTTGTGTTTAAAGGAGTCAAGGGAATTGAGCAATCAAGACAATCGGGAGCCATGTTTAAGTGTATGAAGACAAACGAAATGAATGCAAGAATGAAGAATAAATGCAGCAAACACTTCTCTTAAATACACAGATTCAACAAGGTTTAAGCATATAAAGATGTGCATACACAGTGCAAGAACAGTGAATATAGTACAAGGACAGTGACATATGACAGTCAAGTACATGTAAAGATATGATATGGTGCAGAGAAGTAAGGCTACTTATCTGTCTAGTACTAACTAATTCGGCTAAAAGCAAGCATGCAACCTTATTTATATCATTTAACAGCAAATAGCAATAAATGCAATTTAAGGTAGTTGACATCCAAGAATACACTTTTAGCGAAAGTACTATTAATAAAACATATGTCTCATATCTAACCAGCTGTTCTGTGCAAAAACAAAGTCTCACACATATACACACAAACAGGCTTCTGAGCATGCATGAAAATACACATAGAAAAACACATACTCTCACACTGAATGCACATACATTCATAATATTAATTATGAATTCTAAGAATAGGAGTGCAGAGCTAAAACTTTGGAAATGACATGTATCAAATTACAAGAAATATCCTAACCAAGCTGGTAACTAGATGCACAAGGATATCACATAGAGAGCTCAATCTAGTTAAGAGAAAAATCCAACTAGTTCAGTTCAAGCAACTAGAAGCATACACAGATATTTGTCTAAGGATAAGATCAAAACAAGTTCAATGCACTTAGACACAAAACTTATAATCTGCAAGCTAATAAACAGATAGATTCTAGAGGCATAGGATATTAAAATAAGTCTAGCACAGGTATTAGGACTGAGGTCTAAAAAAAATTCTTTAAATCTCATCAGTTCCTAAGTGATCAGAAAATTCAATTTTATTCCTATTAATTCTAGGTGATCACATAATCAGAGAAAATTCAATTTTATAACTCATTTAGCACTAAGTGATCAGAGAGAACAATTAATCAAGGAGTTTTCATTTTATTCATCTAGAAATCCCTAAGTGTTCACAATAAAACTTATATAAATTTTATAAATTTTGCAACCTACTTAGATGCACACAGAGATAATGAACTCATGTGAGCAAGCATGTAGTTGCAGTTACATATAGCACTTAGAGTTAGATGGCATATTAGCAATATCCAATCTTTTACAAGATTATGCTAACTGCAAGTAAATAACTCTATTCAATTGGACACTATCACTTAGCACATAAGCACATTGCAATAAAAAATCAGCAAATTAGACAAGGCACAGAGAGTTAAACAAATTAGGCAAAGCACAATGACACACATAAACTGACTAATACAGGGCATACAAAAGATAGTGCAAATAAGCATAATTTAGCACAATACTATAGGCACAATGCACACTGATATCATAGTCATCTCAAAGCATCATTATCATCTCAAGCAACTCAAGCAATTACTAAGCACCCTTAAGATAGTTAAAATCATAATGCAAGAGTTTTGAGAACTGTGTACCTTGGTCATGGTGGTAATACACATGACAAATCCAATTAACACATAAACTAGGGCTTACATAAACAATGCAGTGCTTCATACGTCTAAGTCCTTACCAATGCACATCAATAACTCACCAAGGCAGTAGTATCAGATCACATAAAAACAATTACCAAACATTAGGGTTAGCACAATTAATCAATAAAATTAAATAAGACAAAATATTGAAAGTATAATCACCACAACTGTAATCAAACAACAATGTATTGAGGTGCCTCCTAGTTAGGCAGAAAACTTATACTCATACAATCAAGAATTTCAAAATTTTCTATATAACTAGGAGAACCTCATTACAAGATCATTGAGATATTGCAATCTAAGCACAAACGTCTCTAAATCATCATCAAGGCACTACGACTTTTACTTATGTGCACAGAGATTATCAACATAGAGCCAAATATCCTTGTCCACATAGTAAAAGTCTCAGTATCATGACAATGGATTAATGATATAATTCTAGGCAGGAACAACCTTGAAATCATTATCAGGGCACTACGACTTCTATTTGTGCGCCCAAAAATTATTAACAAGGAGCCAACTATCCTTGTGCGCAAAATAGAAGTCTCAGTACCATAACAATGGACTGATCAGAGGCATATAATCATCATAGCACTGTAATTTTTATCTCTGCGCCCAGAGATTATCAAACACATAACTGACCACCTCTGTTCGTAGGATAAAAATCACAATATAGTGATGAGATATCATTGAATACTCACTCAAATAAATACGATCATCATATGATTTCTTTTACTGGATCAGACAAGTCATGGCAATCTAAAATATCAATCAAATAAATCTGTTAAAAACCTCAAAGTGCCATGCCTGACTGACCCGATTAAAGGAATCATATAAACACAAACAAATCGATTAATCAATTTGTTGAGGGCTTGTTGTTAAACCTATATCAAACTCGAATTTTGGGGAAAAACAATATAGGATAGATACTGGAGAGTTTGATATTGGTATGTATGTATTTCGATGTGAGGAACACGAATCTGGGGTTGGATTTTGTAATTGGTGACAGGTTTGGTCGGAATTTAGGTTTCAAAAGCTAGGGTTTTGAATATATTCTTAATCGAGTAAGAATAAACAGGAGGGAGAAGAGAGAGTTTGATATTTTTATGCTTTTAGAAAAATATTTAATAAAACTTTCAACGGACCAGATTAAAACAGACCTTTGAATACACGGTCCTGATCTTCTCGCACCTTTTCGATGCTTGACCGGCTGACTGTTGACTTCCAAACCACAGATACGCATTCTTCTTATACGCATCAGCCCCTGTGATTTAATTTTGAATTTTACATGATTTTATTTAGTTTAAAAAACTATTTTCGAAAAATCATATAAAATAGTAAATAAATCAGAAAAATCCTCTAAAAATTTCTGCGCCAATAGAAATTAGCTACTTTATTATAGAATAATAAAATGCACAAAGTTCCAAATTTTCGAAAATAAATAAATTCTTAGCTAATAAAAATAATATGGAACTTATTCAAATTAAGTTGCAAAAATTAAACAAACCACATACTTCTTTTGGTTTAATTATTTACAGCTCACAACATTGTCGAAGAAATCTGAACGTTCAAGTCCCGCTTGAAAATCCTCTTAAACAATGCTCTAAGTTGTAAAATAATTAAAATAAAGTAATATATACTTTGAATAAAATTTGACAAATTAATTCGGGCACTCCATCATTCCTAAATCAAACCGCAATTTAGAGAATCTTTCGGAGCTTAAAGGTTTCGTGAAAATATCCGCGATATTAATTTCGATATCGATATGAACCAACTTAATATCACCTTTATTAACATGATCACGAAGAAAATGATGTCGAATACCTATGTGTTTAGATCTCGAATGCAATATCGGATTTTTACTCAAATCAATTGCACTCGTATTATCACACAAAATAGATACCACATCGAATTTAACAACATAGTCGGCTAATATTTGCTTCATCCACAAGATTTGAGCACAACATTTCGCGGCCGCTATATATTCCTCTTCGGTGGTAGAAATAGAAACGGAGTTTTGTTTCTTCGAAAACCAAGAAACTAAACATCCACCGAGGAATTGACAAGTACCACTAGTGCTTTTTCTATCGATTAAATGCCCGACATAATCCGAATCAGAAAAACACACTAAGTCAAACGGATGTCCTTTAGGATACCAAAGACCTAAATCCGTAGTACCTTTAAGATAAATGAGATTCTTTCGGATCCGCTTGAAAGCGAGCGCATTTACCAACGCTAAATTGTATATCCGGTCTATTAGCCGTGATATAAAGTAAGCTTCCTATCATCCCACGATATTTCTTAATATCTACGGAAACTCCATCTTTATCTATAGATAACTTATCGGAGATTGACATAGGAGTACTAATAGATTTTGCAATTTCCATCTCGAATTTCTTTAACATTTCCTTACAATACTTCGATTGTGAAATGTGAATGCCATCTCGAGATTGTTTAATTTGCAAACCTCGGAAGAAATTTAATTCTCCCATCATGCTCATTTCAAATTCTTTACTCATCTTTTCCGAGAATTCGTTACATAGTGATTCTTTGGTCGCACCAAAAATATTATCATCTACGTAAATTTGAACGAGCAAGATATTATCACCTTCGTACTTCGTAAATAGAGTAGTTTCCGCAATTCCCATTTTAAAACCATTTGTTAGAAATGATTGATGAGAACAGTGTTTGGAAGCTAAAGTAACAAAACAGAGTTTAGCTGGAAGCCGTCAGAGTTTAGTTAAACACTGACTGGAAGCGCAACAGAGGTTGTTAAACTCTGTAGCGGGAGCGTCTGAGAGTCAACAGTGTTTGAAGATTGATTCAAGATAAATATGGAAGCAATATCTTTGAAGATTGGATAGCTGTCAAAGAGATTGAGTTGACTTAGAAGACGTGTAGCAATCGTGATTGATATCAATTGTTAGGAATAATTCATAAGTTGTGATGTTAAGAATAGAATTTACACATTATACTTCTTGTAATCCTGATCTTATAAAGGATTTAGCACTGTATTTAGGTTTTATGTGTAAGACAGTTATCTGTATAGTTTAGTCAGGAATGAACAGTGTATCGGAGACTACATGTCAGGAACAGAGAGCAAATCCTGATGATGGTCCAATACTGATGGTTGATCAGATACTGATGCAGTGTATAGATCCTGATATCAGTCATGTTACTGATGAGGTCATTATGGATGCTACAGAAACTGACAAGTGCTATAAAACAGGATCGTTGTTTGAAGAACAAGCAAGAAGATATTATGAAGGAAAGAGTTTTCTATTGAAGGAAACTATCGACTAGAAGGCAGAACATTGTCATGTATAGATTATATCTTTCTGTTATTAGTTGATAGGTAGCATTATAAATACTCTCTCAATATCATTGTAAAAAGAGCGACGAAGTTGTGAGTTCGTGTGCGTAGCTCTGTATAAGGTTTGTATTCGAGAGTACGAAACAAACAGAGAGATATTTGTATTGTCAGCAGCTGCTAAAGGTATTGTACACCTTTGGTAGAGTTTGTATTTGATCTTATTAATACAAACAAGAGTTTGATTCATTCGTTTATTCTTGTTCTTATAATCAAGCAAAAATCAGACACGATTATATAACTTGTATTCAACCCCCCCCTTCTACAAGTTATTCGAGTTAACAATTGGTATCAGAGCAGGTTGATTTCGAATAATCATAAAGATCTGCAATCATGTCTGGTTACAAGGATGGGAATACTAAGATTCCTATGCTCAAGAGAAACGAATATACTCTATGGGAAGTAAAGATGTTGCATCATCTGGAAGCAACAGATCCTGATTATCTTGACAGAATCAGAGATGGACCTTTTGTTCCAACAAAGGTCGTTGGACAAGCAACTGTTGATGGTGAGGTTGTTCCAAAACATACAGCAGAGAAGCCAAAATCTGAATGGTCAGATAAGGACAAGGAGAATGTTCTCAAAGATGCTAAAGTGAGAAACATATTATTCAACAGTCTTGATTCTGTTCTCACTAACTATGTTCTCTCTTGTAAAACTGCTAAGGATATATGGGACAATCTTAAGGTTCACAGTGAAGGAACTAAGCCTGTCAGGAAGAATATGAGGACATTACTTATACAACAGTATGAGTACTTTGAATCCAAGTCTGGTGAGTCACTTACTGATACCTTTGATAGGTTTACAAAACTCATCAATGAGATGGCCATGCATGGTAAATATTATGACTTGGAGGATATGAATACAAAGTTCATGAAAGCTTTGCCTGATTTCTACAATGAGAAGATATCTACAATTGAGGAAGCTAATGATCTGGATGAGATTTCATTAGAGGCAGTATATGGAAAATTGAAAGCTTATGAACTTGACAAGCAGCAGAAAAAGAGCAGGAGTGAAGGAAAGATGAAGACTATTGCACTTACTGCTCAATCTGAAGTAAAGAAGCTTCCTGAAGAACAGCATGAAGAGATTGCTGTAAAGAATTCAAGGAAGAAGAAAAGCAAAGAAAGTTCTGAGTCAGAGACTACTGATATGGACTCTGACAACAATGATTCTGAATCTGAGATGCAAGAACTCTTTGCTATGTTTGCTAAAGCTTTCAAGAAAGGAAGATTCAACAGGAGAAGATTTAGCAAAGGACCTTTTCAAAAGAAGGAGGAGAAGAAGAGTGACAAGAGCAAAAGTACAATTGTCAAGCTTGATAAGGCCAAGATCAAGTGCTTTAACTGCAGCGAGCTTGGACACTTTGCTAGTGAGTGTAAGAAGCCTAGGAATTCAGGAAAGGGTAATGCACTTATGGTCACACAGAAAGATTGGGCTGATTCCAGTGACTCTGAAGATGAATTGGATTATGAAAACATTGCATTGATGGCCAATAGTTCAGACAAACCTGGATCTCCAAAGAAAACTTCTCCATCCTCTGTTAAGGTATCACTTCACTCTCTTGATTCATTTGATAGCTTAAATTCTGATGAAATTAGATCTATCCATGCTGAGTTTAAGAATCTTATGACTAATTTTAGAATTCTTACTTGTGAAAGAGATGAACTTAAGGTTAAGAATGATAAATTAGTTGATAGAAATAATTTTCTTGAATCTGAATTAATTCAAATGGAAGAATACAAGTTGAGTTCTGATAAAGCTAAGCATGATTATAGTGTAATTCTTGAGGCTTATGACTATGTCAGAAAAGAACTAGAAGAAGAGAGAGATGTGATTAAGACCATTAACAATTCCAGTAAGAAGACAATAGAAATCTTTGAGAGTGGAATTCGTGGTAAGGTTAATGGTTTAGGTTTTGATAAGGCTAGACAAGAAGAAAAAGTAGCTATTGTCAATGATGATAGTAAGGTAGAAGCTAACACATCTAAATCTGAAGGTAAGAAAATTGTTTCTGAACCTAATCATGTTAAATTTGTTGATTCAAAAGGTACCCCTGTTGTACACAAAAGGATTAACAATAGTTTTTTAGATGAGAAAGTGTTAGAGAAACCTAAGAATGTAAACATAGGGTTTCTGTCTAAGTCTCAGTTGAAACAGAGATTAGATGGTCTTTCAGAGTCTAGCAAGATCAAGAGAAATAGGAATGGAAAAGAAGGTATTAACAAAGAGAATAATTACAAGAATGTACCTGATGCACCTAGAAAAAAATGCTATAAGTGTGGAAATCATAATCATTTGGCCCTAGACTGCAATCAAAAACCTTCTTGGAAAACTGAGTCCAGATTCCCCAAGACTCAGAAAATTCAATACCAACCACAAAAAGCTTGTTATCATTGTGGTAGTTTACTTCATTCCATTTACATGTGTAGAGAATATCATGAACTGTATTATGACTATTATTCTTTGAAATCTGAAACTCCTAGTCACAAACAGTTTGTGAGATCAGAGTCTAAAGTTGACTCTGCAACAGGTAAAATAAATGCAAAATCTTCAAAATCTGTTGTCTCTAAATCTAGTAAGAAAGGATCCAATCAAAGTTGGGTCCTAAAAAATTCTAACTAGTTACTTTTTGTTTGCAGGGCACAGGAAAGAAGCATTCAATTATCTTGGACAGTGGATGCTCTGGACATATGACTGGAAAGAAGTCCCTGCTTACAAAGTTTGAGAGGAAAGCTGGCCCAGTAATATCTTTTGGAGATGGCAACAAAGGAGAAACTCTGGGATATGGCTCAATTATTTTGGGGAATGTCATCATAGAAAATGTAGCACTGGTTGAAGGCTTGAAACATACTCTTTTAAGCATAAGTCAACTGGGTGATAAAGGTTACAAATCAATCTTTGACAGAGAAGGATGCAAAGTCTTGAATATGCAGAATGGAGACATTGTTCTAACTGGTCAAAGACATGGTAACATATATGAAGCCAGCTTAAGTGATACATCTAAAGGAATTGTTAGATGTCTCTACAGCAAAGCAACAAGTGATGAAAGCTGGAATTGGCACAAGAAGCTCTCACATCTTAATTTCAAGAAGCTTAATCAACTTGTTAAACACAATTTGGTGAGAGGCCTACCTCAGGCGAATTTTGTGCAAGATGGACTTTGTGATGCATGTCAGCTTGGAAAGCAGAGAAGAACCACTTTCAAGAGCAAGACTGAAAATTCAATTACTGAACCATTTCACATGCTACATCTTGATCTGTTTGGTCCAGTAAACATTATGTCTATCAGCAAGAAAAGATATGCTCTAGTTATGGTGGATGATTTCACAAGGTTCACATGGGTGTTCTTTCTACACAAGAAGGATGAAGCTCCTCAGCAAATCATTGAACTCATCAAGAATATTCATAATAACTCTGAGTACAAAGTCAAAGTACTTAGGAGTGACAATGGTACAGAATTCAAGAATTCTACAATGGAGGGGTTTTGTGCAGACAATGGAATCACTCAACAGTTTTCTGCACCTGGTACACCTCAACAAAATGGTGTAGTGGAAAGAAAGAACAGGACTCTCATAGAGGCAGCAAGAACCATGCTTGCAGATGCAAAACTTCCAACCTACTTTTGGGCAGAAGCTATTAACACTGCATGTTTCACTCAGAACTGTACCTTGGTAAATAGTCATGGAAAAACTCCCTATGAGATGATCAAAGGAAAGAAACCAAGTGTGAAATATTTTCACATCTTTGGATGCAAATGCTATGTCCTAAAAGTTCATCCAGAACAACTTGGAAAATTTGAAGCCAAATCGGATGAAGCAATTTTTCTAGGATATTCAGCATCTAAGGCCTTCAAAGTTTATAATCTCAGAACTCACATTGTTATGGAATCAATTCATGTTGCATTTGATGATAAGAAGTTTGGAATTTTGCAAACTAATGAAAGCCATGACAAATTGGAATTTGAAAATCTGAAGAATTCTGAGATACTCTCAAGTGATGATGAAGGTTCTCCAGAAGAAATTTCTATTGCTTCTCAAAGGAATGCTACTGTTGAGGGGGAGCAAATAAATCAGAGAGAACACAGTAATCATCAGGAGCAGACTAGTCTTTCAGAATCTATTCCATCAGGAATTGATGTTTCAGAGTCTACTCCATCAGGAACTGACCTTTCAGAGTCTACTGAGGAAAGATCAGTAACTAGCAGCAATATGAAATCTACTGATTCTATTGATCAAAGGAGAGTTTTTGAAGGTAGAGAGAATTCTTCTACAAGAGATACCACTAACTTAGGGGGAGAGACTAGCAGAGTTGATTTACCACCTGTTAGAAAATGGACAAAGGATCATACTGAAGACTTGATAATTGGTGATCCAAATAGTGGTGTTCGAACTAGAAGATCAATTCAAAATGAATGCTTGTATAGTTGCTTTCTCTCAAAGAATGAACCTAAGAAGGTTGAAGAAGCCTTACAGGATCCTGATTGGGTAATTGCAATGCAGGAGGAGTTAAATGAGTTTGAGAGAAACAAAGTTTGGAAACTGGTACCAAGACCTAAAGATAGATCTATTGTTGGTGCAAGATGGGTTTTCAGAAACAAGCTAGATGAATCTGGTATGATTGTAAGAAACAAAGCAAGACTGGTGGCCAAAGGTTATTCTCAGGAAGAAGGCATTGATTATGATGAGACCTTTGCACCTGTAGCAAGATTGGAAGCAATCAGAATGTTTCTTGCATTTGCAGCTCATTCAAAATTCAAGGTATACCAGATGGATGTAAAGAGTGCTTTTTTAAATGGCAAACTTGATGAAGAAGTGTATGTAGAACAGCCACCTGGATTTGTTGATCAAAAGTTTCCAAATCATGTCTACAAACTTGACAAGGCACTCTATGGACTAAAGCAGGCACCAAGAGCATGGTATGAGACTTTGTCTAAATTTCTTCTTGAAAATGGCTTCACAAGAGGTACAATTGACAAAACTCTATTCTTTAGAAAGATAAAAGGTGAATTGCTTTTAGTTCAAGTTTATGTTGATGATATTATTTTTGGTTCTACTAATGAAAAGTTGTGTGCTAAGTTTAGCAAGCTTATGCAGTCTAAGTATCAGATGAGCATGATGGGTGAACTAAATTATTTCTTAGGCTTGCAGGTCAAACAGACTGAGACTGGTATTTTCATTAATCAGTCAAAGTATATCAAAGATCTTTTAAGAAGGTTTGACTTTCAAGACTGTGCAGTTGCAAAAACACCCATGGCAACAGCCACTAAACTAGACTCTGATCCTAAGGGGAAGAGTGTGGATAATACTAGTTATAGAGGCATGATAGGCTCATTGTTATATCTAACTGCAAGTAGGCCAGATATAATGTTTTCTACCTGTTTATGTGCTAGATTCCAAAGTAATCCTAAGGAATCTCATTTAATTGCTGTGAAGAGAATTTTTAGATATCTCAAAGGAACTCCAAATCTTGGTTTGTGGTATCCTAGAGAATCTGATTTCTTTCTAATTGGCTATTCAGACTCTGATTATGCAGGGTGTAAGATAGACAGGAAAAGCACTACAGGTACATGTCAATTTTTGGGAAATAGATTGATTTCTTGGGCAAGCAAGAAGCAACAATCTGTTTCAACCTCAACTGCAGAAGCTGAGTACATAGCAGCAGGCAGTTGTTGTGCACAGCTCCTTTGGATAAGAAATCAGTTGCTGGATTATGGTATGACACTTAGTAATATTCCTATGTTTTGTGATAATACTAGTGCTATTAAAATTGCAGAAAATCCAGTTCAACATTCAAGGACTAAGCACATTGATGTCAGGTATCATTTTATTAGAGAACATATTGAGAATGGTACTGTGGAACTTCATTTTGTTCCTACTGACAAACAGCTTGCAGATATTCTAACTAAACCACTTGATGAGACTACATTCAGTAGACTAGTAAGTGAGTTAGGAATGTTAAATTTTTAGATCTTTAACATCTGCAAAAGTAGCAAGGTATGTTGCTCTTAGCTTATAGACTTGATATTCCTATCAGGATCTATATTTGATTGTTAAATGCTTGAGCTATAACACATTGCCTTGATAAATTTCAGTATGATAGACTTGTTAATAATCATCAGGATTAGATTTGTCATCAGGATGCTGACGTCATCAGTATTGTGTCAGTATCAGGATTATGAAAATTGCTTCAGATCCTGACGTTTACTTTGTGTAGTAATCTGATTCTGTGATGTGTTAAGTCTGTGCTAGCAAGTTTTGATATTTGCATACTGATAATTTATACATCATTCAAAAATCAAAAGACAAGCAGATAACAAGAAATTGTATTTTCATTAATAAAAATCATTACATGGAAATGAAATACAACATCTTTTTGTCTAAATTTCTACTCTATACTTGTCTTTGATATGAACTCTGAGGTACAGGACAAGGAGCATCTCAAGAAATCCATCAGGGGATGAAAGCCTCGTTTGCTCTTGGATTCCTTGTCTGGGCGACTTGAATGAGAGCAGCTAACTTAAATGAATAGCATCTCCATCAAGATCAACCTCAGACTCTCGGCCAAATTCTTCATCCTCAAGTTTTGAGGAGGTTAGGGGAAGATTGTATCCAACAGATGGATGTTCTAGGAGAAACCTCTGGATATTATCGAAAACCAATCCATTCATTATTAGTTCGATGAGAAGAGTCGTTTGTTCAAAGAGATGATCAAGAACAGGATGTTCATCGACCAAGAAAAATCTGAAAAATGGGTTTGAAGGGATTTTTGGTTTGAGAAGCATTGTTGAGAAGAAAAGAAATTGAAAGGTTATGGAGAATGGCACAAGGCGTTTGGTTCTTTTAAATGAAGACGTGAGAAGCTGAGCAGTCACTTGGAAGTCTTAATGAAGTCAAATGCTAATTATTGCATGAGACTGTATTTCTTGTTTCAAGAAATATTGAAAATATCTAACCAATTGATTTTCTGTTCAGATTAATTGTTTATTTTCTTTTTCAGATAAAAGAAAGATGCCACGTGGAAAACTCCATATTAAGTCTCTGATGATATTGATCAGGATTTCATGAGTGATCATCAGGATTTGAAAATTGCATTTTGTGATTATTTTGATGAGAGGTCATCAGGAAAAGGAAGCTAATCAGTATTATTTATTTATACCCTGATTTATTTCATGAAAATCAATTTTGGATTTTATTTTCCAAAAAATCGTGGGTAACCACATTTTTTCAGGGACTGACACCTGTCAATCTACGTGTCAACGTGGGATAGTGGTCTGAAAGATTTGTGAAATATATTTGTTTTGAAACTCTAATCGTGTAATTGCTTTCTCTAATCTTACATTCTCTAAAGCAAAAATCACTCTTGAGTTTTCAAAATCACTAATCCATTTCAAGAATTTTTCAAGTTTCTTTTCAGATCAAGAATGGCAGCTCAGAGAAGATTACCTAAATCAGTAGCCTTCAAGTTTGGTGACTTTGATTTTATGACAAACAATCATGTTGCAGCTATCACCAACAAGGAAGGAGTGTCATCTGATTTTCATCCAATCATGGACTTTCTGGCGTATGGACCATTAAGTTATGCATTGACAGCATCTCCACAGATTAATCAAGAAGCTGTTTCACAAGCTTGGGAGAATGCTGAGGTAATTGATTCTACTCAGAGTCAATCAGGTAAGATTGTTCTACATTTAGGACAAGATTCATTTGACATTACTGAATCTGTTGTTAGTTCAGTACTTTGCTTACCTGTTACTGATAGTTATGAGAATGTACCATCTGATGATAATATAAGAACTATGTTGTCTGAATTAGGTTATAGTGGACCTCTAGATAACATGAGCCAGTTGAATAGGTCTTTTCTAAGAAAGGAATGGTCTTTTTATTTTGATCAAATTGCTAAATGTTTTACTGGCAAATGTAGTTCTTTTCAACAAATTACTTCTGTTACATCTCATATTGCTTATCGTTTGCTTTATGACAGAGTAATTAACATTGGTCATATTATCTTAAGTCAGATGAGCATTAAACTTGGGTTAAGAGATCAAAACAGGAAAATGGTTTATTATCATAGATTTATGCAAATGTTTGTTAACCATTTTATTCCTGATGTTGAAGCTAGATTTGGTAGGGAACACTGTGTTTCTTCTTATGAACAGCAAAAGAGAATTTTCTCTGATATTACAAAGAAGGACAATGAAAAGAATCTAGATGAAATACCTGCAATTCATTATCCACATCATTTTCAGGTAATTCTTAAAACTCATCTTCCTACTCTCTACAATTCTTCTTTCTTTTGTGGTGAAATGGCTCAGGAATCTCAATTGGAGGAGAACCCACCTGTGTCTACCCAAGTAGCCCAAAACATCATAGTCTCTGAAACAATTCAAGAACCAAATTTTGATCCACAGCCTATTGTTTCAAAGAAACCAACCTCTGGTGTTTCTCAAAAGACATCAGTTGTAAGGAAGAGAATATTTGTTGTGTCAAGTAGTAGTAGTAATTCTAGTGAAGATGATGATGATTTAACTCTTGCAGAGAGAGCAGAATTGAAGGCTGCAATTCAACTTTCTTTGTTAGCACAAAGAGATGAAAAACCTAGTCACAGCCAGGCTGCAGTCTCACAAAAGGCTGTAGTTCTTAAAAAGGGAAAACAGTTACTGGATACTGTCTCTCAAAAGACTGTGTCTATTGAACAAAGATCTCATCCCAAGATCACTTCTGTGTCTACACCTCTTGAGTCTTCTCAGGATAAATCTTTTGCTCACTATATCAGGAGAACAAGGAGAAAGATTCAATTGTCACCTACACACACAGAGTCTAGTCCAACTAATATCATGCAGGTTTCTACAAATCAAGCTACGTCTATGTCAGTATTTGACAAGAGAGATCTGGATATTGATTCTTCATGGGAAACTACATTATCATACAGACTGGCTATGGGACTAATTTCTCTTAAAGTGAAGTTGTCAAGGCCTGTTCTAGACTTTCTGATTGAAAGAGTACCAAAACTTTTATTTCCAGATGAATATGGACTTCTACATCAAAGACTTGACTTAATGAAGATGTATTTCTATGTATCTGTCAGAAGACAATTAGTCAAGAAATTTGGACTCTCGAAGCATGTTGCACTTCAATCACTTCATGCATATTTATTTGACAAGGATGTAATTATTGAAGATGCTTCAGCTCAAGGTGAACAACTGGAGGAAGTAGATAGAGGGAAGCAGTCAACAGAAGATACTATTGCACCAGTGGTGAGTAGTAGGAAAGATCAGATCACGGTCACTGCAACACAAGAACCATCTAGTCAGAGGAAGGATGACTCAGGAGCTGTGATAGCTGATGTTGAAAGGTCTTCTGTGATGACTGAGAATGCAAGTGAGATACCCTATGATATGGGAGGAATGACTTTGGTTGATTTTTCTGAAGATCAAACAAATTTTGTTCAGTCAGAGTCTATCCACCTTGAGGGTGTGTCTCAGCAAACAACACTTAAAGACGGTGATGTACTAACTATGATGTCTAATGAAGTATTACTGAAGACATCAGAGTCTAGTAAAGAACCTGAAAGTGGTATACTGGAGCCTGTAGTTTCTGAAAGGAAAGAAGATGATTGTATGGGTTCAGAGACTATAGCAGCTCACTCCTTGGAGAAAACCTCAAGCCACATGCCATATGAGGAACCCTCTCTCCATGTGAGTTCAGGTATAAAAACTTCTTCTAAACTCTATTTTTCTGTAGGTCATGAGAGCACTTATCCAAATTTGAGTGATACACTTGAAAAGATGGATATTGATCCACAATTTGAGCGGCTGGCTCCTGACCAGGCAAAAGGTGAGGTAGAAAGAGTGTTGACTTTAGTAAGTCAAAGTGAGAATGAGGGTATGGATGATCAACTCCATAGTGAGGGAGAGAAAATTAGGAAACCATCATTTGATTTCTGGGATCAGGTTTTTCCTGAATCTTGGTCTGAAAATTTGGGTATGGATGCTGGTACTTATTCATTCATCAAAATGTATCAGAAGAATGACCTAGCACATCACAATGCAAAGCCAGAAGTTAAAGCTCAGAAGCAAAAGGAGAGGCTTGCAGAAATCATTAACAGGAGAGGTGCCAGGGTAAAGCAATCTCTTGATACATATGTACCAGATGAAGATCCTAATGATCCTAGTGTTCCTTTGTATGTACTTCCAATATCAGCTAGAATTGAGACATCAACAGTCTCTGATCACTCTAAGGAGGAGTCAGGATTTGAAGATGTTAGTACACAGAATACTGGTGAAGGAGATGATGATCATGTTTCAGTTCCAGAACAGAAAGATGAAGACGTTGATACTTCTAATCAGGTTTTATTACTTGAATATCATACAACTCAAGCAACTTCTTCTACAAGACTTGAAGATAAAGTTCTTTCTGATTCTGATACTGAAGATACTAGAAGCACTTCCAATATTGAAGTTCATTCTGATGTTTTGAAAGATATTCAGAATTCTCAAATTGCTATTCAAACAAGACTTCAATCACTTGAAGATAACCAAGTCACAATTATGGAAAATCAAGCAGTTCTTATGAATCTCATTTGTTCTGTTTCTGAATCTCTTGGAATTAATGTTGCTGATGTCAAAAAGGGGGAGATAAAGACAATTCAAAGACAACAACAACAATACCAGACTGAAGGAGATAAAGATAAAGCTGGGGGAGATAAAGATCAGACAAATGGTAGTAAAAAGAAGAACCAGGAGTGATAGTGGTGAATCTCAGCTAGGAAGTGGTAAGGAAGAGCAGCATTAATAGTTAAAATTCTTTTTTCTAAGTACTGGATAAATGTCTACATCTGAGAAGGAGGTACTTAACTTCATAATTCTACATTCATAAATTCTATTCTGGTTGTATTGTTATATGTTTTGACATCCACAACTTAGATTTATGCTTCAGATTGTAAAGCATAAATAGGGGGAGATTGTTAGGAATAATTCATAAGTTGTGATGTTAAGAATAGAATTTACACATTATACTTCTTGTAATCCTGATCTTATAAAGGATTTAGCACTGTATTTAGGTTTTATGTGTAAGACAGTTATCTGTATAGTTTAGTCAGGAATGAACAGTGTATCGGAGACTACATGTCAGGAACAGAGAGCAAATCCTGATGATGGTCCAATACTGATGGTTGATCAGATACTGATGCAGTGTACAGATCCTGATATCAGTCATGTTACTGATGAGGTCATTATGGATGCTACAGAAACTGGCAAGTGCTATAAAACAGGATCGTTGTTTGAAGAACAAGCAAGAAGATATTATGAAGGAAAGAGTTTTCTATTGAAGGAAACTATCGACTAGAAGGCAGAACATTGTCATGTATAGATTATATCTTTCTGTTATTAGTTAATAGGTAGCATTATAAATACTCTCTCAATATCATTGTAAAAAGAGCGACGAAGTTGTGAGTTCGTGTGCGTAGCTCTGTATAAGGTTTGTATTCGAGAGTACGAAACAAACAGAGAGATATTTGTATTGTCAGCAGCTGCTAAAGGTATTGTACACCTTTGGTAGAGTTTGTATTTGATCTTATTAATACAAACAAGAGTTTGATTCATTCGTTTATTCTTGTTCTTATAATCAAGCAAAAATCAGACACGATTATATAACTTGTATTCAACCCCCCCTTCTACAAGTTATTCGAGTTAACAATAATTCTATAGCTTAATTATAGGAGAATCAATTACTGATTGTACGAAGCTGTATGTTTTATAAATACAGTTAGGTTAACCCTAGAAGAGTAATCGAACATAGAGAATATCATTGATTGTAACCTAAGCAGCTCTCTGTGATATTTTACATCACTGAGAGAGGAATTATTAATTCCAAACAGTTTTAAGTGTTAAAAACGTGTGTTCTTGTTAATTACTCATACAGTATTTGATTATATATTGTGTACTCGACCTAACAAGTGGTATCAGAGCCAATCTGTTACTTTATTACAGTTTAAGATCCAAACACAATAGTAATCAATGGCAGAGATACCTCCTCCATCAAGTTCTGAGAAAGCCCCTACTACTGTTAGTAGGTATGAAACGATTAGGGTTCCTATACTTAGGCCATCAGAGTATGCAATCTGGAAGGTGAAGATGACCATGTTTCTGGAGGCTACAGATCCAGAATATCTTGATAGAATTTATGAAGGTCCTCACAAACCTACAAAGTTATCTGCTGCTGCTGCTGGTGAGGAATCAAAGGTGATTCCAAAAGAAAAGAAAGATCTAACTGCTGAGGATCTTTCATCTATTGCAAAGGATGCAAAAGTAAGGCATTTACTTCACAGTGCTTTAGACAATGTTATGTCTAATAAAGTGATTAATTGCACAACTGCAAAGGAAATATGGGATGCACTTGAGGTTAGGTGTCAAGGAACTCCTGCAATCAAGAAAAATAGAAGAAACAAACTCACTCAGGAGTATGAGCATTTTGAGGCAAAGTCTGAAGAAACCATGACAGAAACATTTGACAGATTCTGTAAACTGCTCAATGATTTGTCATTGGTTAACAAAGAGTATGATCTAGAAGACTCAAATCTCAAGTTTCTTCTCTCTCTACCTGAAAAGTGGGATGTGAAAACAACCACTATAAGAGATAACTATGAACTTGCTGAAACAGAGATTGATGAAATATATGGACTGCTCAAAACCTATGAATTGGAATTAGAGCAGAGAAACAAAAGATCAAGTAGGAAGACAAAGTCTGTTGCTCTTAAGGTTGAGGAGAAACCATTAAAGAAGGAAGCATCAAGGAAGAAAGCTAAGGGAAAAGCTTTAGTCATAAAGTCTGATAGTGAGTCATCAAACTCTGATGATGACACAAACACTGATGCATCATCTGATTCTGAGGATGATGAAGAAGAGTTGAAGCAGATGGCTGTCTTGATGGTAAAGACTTTTAAGAAGATGGGTTTCAGGAACTTTAAGAAGGGAAACAGATTTTCTAAGAAAGATTCAAACTCTGACAGGAAGAGTTTCAGAAAGTCTGATAAAAGGGATACCAAATCAGTAAAGAAAGACAAGTCTGAGATTCAATGCTACAAGTGTAAGGAGATGGGTCACTATGCTCCTGAGTGCAAGAAGGGTAAAACTGAAAAGGCACTCTACACAAAAGGCAAAGATTGGGCAGACACTTCAGATTCTGATGAGGAAGTCAACTATGCTCTCATGGCTACTACTCAGAATGAAGATGAAGATCTAAAGGTACCCCCAACTACCTATGCTTATAATACTGATAATATAACTGAATTGAGAATTTATCTTAAAGCTTTACATATCAGTTATAGGGATCAGACTTTAGAAAATGAGAGGATCAAGAATGAGTGCTCTCAACTCAAAGATAGAAACAAACTTGTTGAGGAACAGCTTGAAAACATGAATAAAATTCAGAAAGAGAGAGATGATGCTGTGTTTATTGAACAGGAGTTGCTAGGTAAGTATAAGCAACTAGAATCTGAATTGGAGGATACTAAGCACATTATTAAAACTTGGACACACTCTGGTAAAGACACTCAAGAAGTGTTTCAGTCAGATACAGTAGGTCTAGGTTACTCTGAGGGAGATGAACTTAGATTTGAAAATTTGGTAAAAGTTAGACCACATCGTCCATCTGAAGGTAATGTTATGGGAACAGGTGGACCTAAGACTGAAACTGAAAAAAAGGCTGTTAAAGAATCATATGCTAAGACTTTTGTTAAAGAGGTTAACATTGGTTTAATGACAGATAAACAACTTAAGCATAAGCTTAAAGAGATAAAATTTGTCAACAAACAGAGAATGCCTAGGAAAAACAGAAATGGAAAGGTAGGCATAACATCAGGAATTAAGCCAATGCTTGCTACATTAGCTCCAAGAAAAACATGCTTTAATTGTGGTAGCACTAATCATCTTGCTAGTTTCTGCAGTAAGAATAAGAACATTAACACTTTGCCCTCTAAAACTGCAGTAAAGAATGATTATGTGAGAACTAGACCACAGACTTTATGCAAACACTGTGGAAGTACTTGGCATTCTATTTATAATTGCAGAGACTATCATGCTATTTACTATAATTACTATGAACCCAAGCCAAATTTGAAATGGGTTAAAGTAAACTCTGCAAATGTAAACTCTGAAAAAGTTAGCTTAAATTCTGATAATGTGAATTCCGCTGCAAAAGCTAACAGAATTAAGAAAGCCAAAGGATCCAAGCAAGTCTGGATCCTTAAAACTAATAATCAGTGATTGTTTGTGATTGCAGGGCATCAGGGAAAGTACCCTAGTCATGGACAGTGGATGTTCAGGACACATGACTGGATATAAAGCCCTGCTATCAGAGTATGTGGAGAAGGCTGGCCCAAAAGTTTCCTATGGAGATGGCAACATAGGACATACTCTGGGATATGGCAATATCAATCTTGGAAGTGTCATCATCAAAAATGTAGCTCTGGTTCCAGGACTCAAGCATGATCTGCTATCTGTGAGTCAAATCTGTGACAGAGGATATCATGTAGATTTTCAGCCTGAATATTGTCAAGTCATCAGTAAATCTACATGGAAAGTTGCTCTAGTTGGAAACAGACACAATAACATCTATGAAATAAAATTGTCAACAAACTCTGATGGCAAAGCAGTGTGTCTATCAACAAGAATGTCCAGTGAAGAGAGTTGGAAGTGGCATAAGAAACTCTCTCATTTGAACATGAACAACATCAATGAGCTAATTAAGAATGATCTTGTAAGAGGACTACCAAAGTCTTTGTTGAATGCAGAAGGCCTGTGTGATTCTTGTCAAAAGGCCAAACAGAGAAAAGCCTCTTTCAAAAGCAAATCTGAGTCTTCAATTGTTGATCCTTATCATCTCTTACATGTTGATCTTTTTGGACCAGTGAATGTTATGTCTCTTGGAAAGAAGAAATATGCTCTAGTCATTGTTGATGAATATACCAGATACACATGGGTATATTTTCTTGCAAAGAAGGATGAAACTCCATTAACACTGACAGAACATATAATACAACTGGACAAAGGGTCAGAGAATCAAGTGAAGATTATCAGAAGTGACAATGGAACTGAATTCAGGAATTCAACAATGGAAGAATTTTGCAAGAGTAAAGGAATCAAACAAGAGTTTTCTTCACCTGGCACTCCACAACAAAATGGTGTAGTGGAGAGGAAGAACAGAACCTTGATAGAAGCTGCAAGAACCATGCTAGATGAAGCAAAGTTGCCAACATATTTCTGGGCAGAAGCAGTTCAAACTGCTTGTTTTACTCAAAATGCAACACTGATCAACAAGCATGGTAAAACACCATATGAAATGGTGAAAAAGAAGAAGCCAAATCTAAAATATTTTCATATTTTTGGATGCAAGTGCTTTGTGTTGAAGACTCATCCTGAACAGTTGACCAAATTTGACCTAAAGGCAGATGAAGGAATCTTTGTTGGCTATCCACTATCAACTAAGGCATTCAGAGTTTATAATCTGAGAACCAAAGTGATCATGGAATCAATTCATGTGTCATTTAATGACAAGAAAATAACTGGACTTGAAGATGCTAATGAACATGGTCAACTGCACTTTGAAAATGAAGATTTATTCTCTGATAAAGTAAACTCTGATGAGACTGATCTGACAACTCTGTTGAGCTAAACTCTGAACCTCTACTGGTAAATACTGAAGAGACTCTTCAATCAGAAACAAGAGAAGAACCAGTTGAGGGGGAGCATGGAGAATCACATCAAAGTGATAACTCAAATTCTGATAGTGACTCAGTTGATAATTCTGAATCAAACTCTGATGACTCAAACTCTGGTAGTTCAAAATCTGATAGTTCAAATTCTGAGCAGTCACATTCAGGGGGAGCATCAGAGAATGAAGAAAGGCACCAAGTAAATCAGGAGAGCATGGATCAAGGGGGAGGATCACATGATGACAGAAGCAATCTGCCTTCTGCAAGAAAATGGACCAAGTCACACACACCTGATTTAATTATTGGTGATCCAGATGCAAGAGTAAGGACAAGAAGTGCAACAACAAATGAATGTCTGTTTCATGCATTCTTGTCACAAACTGAGCCAAAGAAAGTAGAAGAAGCTCTTAAAGATGCTGACTGGATAACAGCAATGCAAGAAGAGCTAAATGAATTTGAGAGAAATGAAGTGTGGACCCTTGTACCAAGGCCCAAAAACAGATCCATTGTTGGTACTAAATGGGTCTTCAGAAATAAAACTGACAGTGAGGGTGTTATCACAAGGAACAAAGCAAGACTGGTAGAAAAAGGCTATTCACAACAGGAAGGAATAGACTATGATGAAACATTTGCTCCAGTTGCAAGATTGGAGGCAATCAGAATCTTTCTAGCATATGCCTCTCATAAGAAATTCAAAGTGTTTGAGATGGATGTGAAAAGTGCATTTTTAAATGGAAAACTTGAAGAAGAAGTGTTTGTGGAACAACCACCAGGTTTTGTAGATCCAAAATATCCAGACCATGTCTACAGGTTAGACAAGGCACTCTATGGACTTAAGCAGGCACCAAGGGCATGGTATGAAACTCTTGCTAAATTTCTACTAGAAAGTGGGTTTCACAGAGGTACTATTGACAAAACTCTGTTTTACTTTCAATCTGGTAGTGACTTGCTCTTAGTTCAGATATATGTTGATGACATCATTTTTGGATCTACTAATGATAAACTCTGTAAGAAGTTTGCCAAGCTCATGCAGTCAAGATATCAAATGAGTATGATGGGAGAGCTAAGCTATTTTCTAGGCTTACAGGTGAAGCAAACAGATGATGGAATTTTTATCAATCAAGCAAAATATACCAGAAATCTTCTCAAGAAATTTGGCATGCTTGACTGTTCATCTGCAACAACTCCCATGGCAACTGCAACAAAATTAGAAAAAGATGCAGGGTCATCAGTAGATATGACAAGCTACAGAGGAATGATTGGTTCTCTACTCTATTTAACAGCTAGTAGACCTGATATCATGTATGCCACTTGTCTGTGTGCAAGGTTTTAGGAAGATCCAAGAGAACCACATTTAACAGCTGTAAAGAGGATTTTTAAGTATCTCAAGGGCACTATAACTTTAGGGTTGTGGTATCCAAGAGAATCAGAATTCAAACTACGTGGCTACTCTGATGCAGACTTTGCAGGCTGTAAGATTGACAGAAAAAGCACCAGTGGAAGTTGTCAGTTTCTGGGTGATAGACTTGTTTCCTGGTATAGCAAGAAACAGAAATCAATATCTACATCTATGGCTGAAGCAGAGTATATTGCTGCTGGTAGCTGCTGTGCACAGATTCTATGGATGAAGAATCAACTGCTGGATTATGGATTGAGGTATACCAAGATACCTATTTTCTGTGATAATCAAAGTGCTATTGCAATGACAGGTAATCCAGTACAACACTCAATGACAAAGCACATCAGCATAAGGTATCACTTTATCAGAGAGCATGTAGAGGAAGGCAACATTGAGCTTCACTTTGTGTCTACAGAACAACAACTTGCAGATGTCTTCACCAAGCCATTGAGTGAAGCTACATTTACAAGACTGGTCAATGAACTAGGAATGGTCTCTAGTTCTGACTAGAGATGTTGGTTAGACTCAAAATCTTACTTTTATAATATATTGCTCATGTTTCTGTGAATTGTTGAGTGCTATGTGAACCTTAGTATTACACTCTGTTATGCATGCTTATGTTTAAACATTATTAAACTCTGTCAGCATGTCTGTCTGCTAAACACTGTTAACATGTTGGATACACTCTGTGAATTCAGGATTGATTATTGTCTGAATGAAAACACCTATGAAGAAAAATGTATGAAGCATGATTCTCAGTAATTAAATCATGATTCTTTCTGAGTCACTGTGATCTAATCAGATTTTGTGTAGAAAATCAACACAGCATGATACTGTTTCATATTTATAGCATCTCTTAGTTTATTCAGTCCTAAACTCTGAGTCTATGAATATTGTGTGCATTGCCTCTCATAAATAATTTCTGAGATTGATGAACTCTAAACTCTGATAAGTGACATTCTGTTCCCAAAGTAATTCATGGTTCTTGATGATTCCTTGTTTGTACTTGTAAAAACTGTAAAACTTGAGATATGTCATTGTTTAGTTTGGTGAGTTCAAATTCATGTCTGCACCCTGTGAGATTTTGAGCCAAATCAGTGATTGATACATTTTCTATCAATCAGTTTTTATTGTTGTGTGATGTTCATCAGTAAGTATGTTGCTCTAGAACTTGTTTTAAACCATGTTGGAACTGCATGATATGTGTGTGCATGAATATGATAAAGGCACTAGGAATAACCATATTTCTCAAATTCTGATTATAAACTCTATCCTTAGTAAACCACTTTGAGCCTCAATAACTGCTCCTTTTAAACTCTGATGTATACAAAGCAGTTTTTTTTTTTTTCAAGAGCAAGCAGGTGGGAATTTCTGTACAAAGAAAAGTTTTCCTAGATGATATATACATAAATAAAAAAAAAACAAAATGTATATATGCTGATCATATTGTACACTTATGTACTGTAAGTGCAACTGAACATCTTGCTCAAGTAGATTGTTCAGTTAGCAATTCATTCTATTTTTTTTTCCCACCTGTTTGAATTAATCAAAAATACACCCTTGAATAAAGTCCTTTTGATTTGTGCATATATGTACTCAAAGTAGTGTAGATTTAGTGGACATTCAAGCATATGGTAGTATCTGCTTTTACTGATTGAATGCGAGTATAAACACTTCACCTAAACACTTGTGTGCTTTGAGAGTTTATGAGTTTATCGAATTCATGACATGTTACTCACTGAATGATGCTTTGATTTCTATCTCTTGATCTTTTTGTCTCCAAAGACTGTGTGCTTACTTGGATAATCATAGGACATCAAAGGGAATAGAAGTATTCAGATCTCTGTATTACAGTAACTACAGAGTTTAGCATTCATCAAACAATCAGTGTTTACTATCAGAGTTTGTGCATTCAGTGTTTATTGATTTTTGTTATGGATTTTATGAAATATTAGATGCTCTAAAAATTGATTTTGGTAAACTCTGCTTCACACACAATTAAATTCACAACTGTGCAATTTTTGAAAGGGTTTCGGTGATAAAGTTGGAAAATTGACAAACACTGTCGAGTTGTGTTTAGTACTCTAAGGTAAAGTTTCATTGAGATAATTTGACAATTTTGGAGTAATTGGGGTATTTGACAACTGTTAATTAGTGTAAATATGTCAAAGTGTCATGGTTATAGGAATGACAGCGGTAATAATTAAGTGGTCCACTGGTTGTTTGACACGTGTCCCATTATTGTGTCCCACTCTCACATTACTCTAGAGTCAGTTGCGTGCTTACAATACATAAACGATTGAGTTTTTAATTACTACTCTAATCATTTTTATTCTCTCACTACACATCGATTCATATTCACCCACTCACACTTACTTTGCATACACAATTACTTTCAAAACTCTGGTTCGCTCTCTTTCACATTTTGATAAACACTTACCATACACATCTTTTCTCTGACTATTTTCGTATCATATCTCACTAATGGCAACCAAAACTTTTGATGCTGCAGGGTCAGTTTTTCTTCCTAACAATTATGCAGCCCCGTTGGAAAATGCAAACGCTCCAGAGGCGTTTCATTTGTTTCAAAATTTCTTGAGAGATTCAGAAATTGGGAAGGCTTTAACTGCACCACCAAAACTCTCTGCTTTGCAAATTGCTACTTTTTGGACAAACTCTGTGTATGATGATGGAGGAGAGTCTGGCACTCCAACAATTATTTTTACTCATGATGAATCAGAGTATATCATTATTCCAACTACGGTTAGGGATGCTCTGGATTTTGAGACTCACACTTCTTACAGTGTCGTTGGTGATGACCGTTTGCGGACAATGTTGCAGCAAATTGGTTATTCAGGAGATTTGAATAAGCTGGGGTCTCTGAAAAGGCCACTTTTGAGAAAAGAGTGGAGCTTCTTTTTCGATTGCATTACAAGGGCTTTTGGAAAGAAAACAACAAATTGGGATGCAATTCCTCTTGACAGTCTCCAAATTGGTCATGCTCTACTGTATGGAGGTAATTTTGATTTTGGTAGACTAGTTCTAATGAATTTGGGAGAACGTTTGTCAGAGTCTACATCTGTTTATTTTTCTCGATTCTGTCAAATGCTATTCAGTGCTTGTGTGTCTAATCTTACAATTGCTGAAGTTGATGTCATTCAGCCTTTTAAAGTTGCTAAAAGGATGTTCTCTGATTTGTCAAATAAAGATGTCACTAAACAGCAAATACCTGCTTTGTTTATGCCACTAGCCTTACAAAACTATGTCAACCAACCTCAAGATTCACAATCTGCACCATCACCACAACAATCAGAACCACAACAAATGCCTGAACCATTAGAAACCATACACTCTCATCCTATACCAGCATCTGAGTCAACACCCACAACCACTGTACCTACTACATCTCATCAACCACAATCTGAACAAATCAATGAACCCATATACTCTGAACACATAAACTCTGAACCAATAAACTCTGAGCCAGTACCTACTGATCAACCCCAATCCAAACCAAAAAGAAAAATACACACTGCACAGAATACCAAACACTCAAAGGCTAAACAGACATTACCTGGAGCTGTTTATACCAGAAGAAAGATTCAAAGGGCAAACAGACATTCACTCTCACCAACTAAGGAGAGCTCTAGTGAAGAAGAAGAGGTGATTGCAGTTCCTCAAGCAAAGAGAAGGAGGTTAATTCTTACAGAATCTGATGATGAGTAAGTTATTGAAGCTCAAGAGGTGGTTTCACAGCAAACACCTACTGTTGAGGTTGCAGAGAATGTTGAAATACCTGCAGAGGTTGAAATGCCTGCAGAGGATGCTGTGCCTGAAAATGTTGAAATACCTGCAGAGGTTGAAATGCCTGCAGAGGATGTTGTACATGTTGATTTACCTGCAGAGGATAACATGCCTGCAGAAGATGAAACTCATATTCTTGATTCATTCTTACCAATCCTTGATCCTATCTCAACTGTTGTTCACTCTGAAGCAACTGGTGCAGCTGCTGAAACTGTAGCTTCACACACAGAGCTAATCTCTGATGCTTATCAAATTCCTGACAAAGGTGATAAGGTTGATCAAGCAACCAAGGATAATTCTAAGCCTATGCAAGTTGAAGCTACACATGCAAACTCTGTTGCAGAGCCTGAGCAACATGAGGAGATTATTGAAAGGGTTGCAGAAGTTGTTGCAGAAACTATGGCTGACAATGCTCAGCACAGTGGTTCTTTAGAAGGTGCTCAAGCTGATGATGCAAGTGTTGAACATGAAGCTGAAGACAGTGCAAACTCTGACTCTTCTCTGAGTGCACCAGTACAGACTGATAACAAACACACATCTTTTGCTCAACCCTGCCCATCTCATGCAATTGAAGAAGAGCACCTTGCTAAATTTGCTGCTAACTGGTATAAAGAAGATTGTATTTTTTCAAAAGGGAGAGCAGCTACTTTTATCCAGCAAACTGCTAGACAAATTTCCAATCCAGATATCTTATCATGCTTAAAGGCAACTGTGGTACAAGTCAAAACTCTGGATGGAAGATTTGCTGACACACAAAAAGAAATTGCTTCTTTGAAGACTGAGATACAGACTAGAGAACTGAAAATGGAAAGAGAGTCTAAACTCAAAGCTGCACAGTTTTCTAAAGCTCAAGATACTCTCTTTGCCAGGTTAGGGAAGGTTGAAGAGAATCAGACTGCCTTGTTTGATAAGGTTGATTCCATTGCTACCTCCTTGGAGCTCATTACATCTATACTCATTCCTGATGATGTCAAAAAGGGGGAGAGAGTTGCTAAGTCAAAATGCAAAGTTTCTCAAACTCTGATCAAACAGGATGATGCTGGAGATGGAGGAGCAAGTAACAAGAGTAAAGCTTTAAACTCTGAGTCAAGACAAACTCTGAGATCTGGCAAATCTCTTAAGTCACAGTCTATTGGAATGAACACTGAAACTCAAGGTGCTTCAAAAACCAAGAGTTTGGAATTAATATCTGATCCAAAGACTGATGAGGAGTTAGCTGTTAAGCTTTTCATGGAAGAAAATGCAGAAGGAGTTACTCTAGAAGATGCTAAAGCTGAAGAAAAGAGTCTGCAAGAAAAGCATCTAAAAGCTTTAAAGTCTGATAAGTTGAAGAAGGGGGTGAAAGTTGTTAAAGCTGCAAAGCCTGTTCTTAAAGGCATTCAAATCAAAGAACAAGTTGGTACTGATCAAAGGATGCAAGTGTCCAGAAAACTAACAGATGCAGAAGCTAAGTAAAAGCTGAAGAATGTTGTTACAACCTCTGTTGATACACATGTTGTACAGAAGAATGAAGACACAACCTCTGTTGCTACACAAGTTGTGACTACACCACTATTGTCTTCTCAGTTGAAATTAAAGTTTGGAAAAGGAGTTCTTGAAGATCCAAATCTAGCATCTACAGCTCCAATGGATTTCACTGATGGTAGAGCCTTATCTGGTAAAATTGGAAACAACAAAGAAGGTATAGGCTCACACAGAGACAAAAGACAATATGTTGGTCCCAGAGATCCTTCTTCACTGGCTGTTCCAGGTCGTGGTGTCACTCAAGAGAGTTTAGACAGACTGGAGTCAGTACAGCTTGTATATCAGAAGAGTTTAGAGAAGGATTTCCTGCTATATTTCATGGCTGATGGAACAGTGTTTAAGGTTGCTGAGAAGGATATTGAATTAAAATACTGGGAAGAACTAGAATATGTTCTGTATCTTTTCAGAGTAAGAAATCAAAGAGCTCAGTCAGTTGCAAATGTGCTCAGACAAAAGATGATTCAAAATCTTGCAAGAAGAAGAATGAAATTCAACAGCAAGTATGTTCCTAAGTACAGAGATTGGAATGGCAATCTGATAGAAATGGAGAAGGGGACTACAAAGCTGAAAACAGATCTTGGAATTACTGTTCTGGATTTTAATGTGAAGTCTGAGGAAGTGAAATATATCAGGTTGGGAAATGAAATGAGAAGAAAAAAAATCTACGATCTTAGAGCTGCTATCTATCAGACTGATGAGAATGATCCTCAGTTGAGAGAAATCAAGGAAGCCATGCAGATAGAGCTTGAAAATGCTGAAAGAAGATTGCTTATAGACTATCTCAGAACAATGCCAGATCTTCAAGAGATTAGAAATTGAAGTCTCTAAGAATTTTCTTATTTTCTGTAGAATTTGTTAAGTAATAGCTTAAACTCTGTTTGTATATTAAACACTGTAGACTTTGTATTTGTTTTGACATCATCATTTACTATAAACTTGTACATTCTTGCTAATGAACAAGTTGGGGGAGATTGTTAGAAATGATTGATGAGAACAGTGTTTGGAAGCTAAAGTAACAAAACAGAGTTTAGCTGGAAGCCGTCAGAGTTTAGTTAAACACTGACTGGAAGCGCAACAGAGGTTGTTAAACTCTGTAGCGGGAGCGTCTGAGAGTCAACAGTGTTTGAAGATTGATTCAAGATAAATATGGAAGCAATATCTTTGAAGATTGGATAGCTGTCAAAGAGATTGAGTTGACTTAGAAGACGTGTAGCAATCGTGATTGATATCAATTGTATAGCTTAATTATAGGAGAATCAATTACTGATTGTACGAAGCTGTATGTTTTATAAATACAGTTAGGTTAACCCTAGAAGGGTAATCGAACATAGAGAATATCATTGATTGTAACCTAAGCAGCTCTCTGTGATATTTTACATCACTGAGAGAGGAATTATTAATTCCAAACAGTTTTAAGTGTTAAAAACGTGTGTTCTTGTTAATTACTCATACAGTATTTGATTATATATTGTGTACTCGACCTAACACCATTATCGGTTAGGAATTTACTTAACCGCTCATACCAAGCTCTCGGAGCTTGTTTTAATCCGTATAAGGCTTTGTACAACTTGTATACATTATTAGGATGCTTATGATCTTCGAATCCCGGTGGTTGTCTTACATACACTTCTTCTTCTAAGACACCATTTAGGAATGCCGATTTAACATCCATTTGATAAACTTTGAAACCTCTATAGCAAGCATAAGCTAAGAACATTCGAATAGACTCAATTCTAGCTACGGGAGCATAAGTTTCATCAAAATCTATACCTTCCATTTGAGTATAGCCTTGAGCAACTAATCTTGCTTTATTTCTTACCACTTCTCCACCTTCGTCAAGTTTATTACGAAAGACCCATCTCGTTCCAATAATGGAAGTATCGGGTGGTGGAGGCACGAGTTCCCAAACTTTATTTCGAGTAAATTGATTTAGCTCATCTTGCATGGCATCAATCCAATCCTCGTCTAATAAAGCTTCTTTGGCTGATTTGGGCTCGATTTGTGATAATAATGCTATGTTACTCACAATGTTTTGAACTTGAGCTCGAGTTTGAACGCCTTTACTAAGTTCACCTAAGACATTGTCTATAGGATGATTCTTAATTAATGGAATCTCCGGAGGCAATCGAACTTCGGTCTCAATTGTTTCGAGAGGATTAATAGGAATTTTAGTTCCTAGATCCATGGTTCTCATTTGACGAATAATATTCTCCACTTCGGCACTAGAACCATTTTTCAGATCATTAGAATCATCATCCTCTTCAACCAAATCTTTAAACTTAGCAAGTGGTTTTGACTCATCAAATACAACATTCAATGTTTCTTCTTCTACTAACGTTCCAAGATTAAATACTCGATAAGCTTTGCTAGTATTCGAATAACCAATAAATACACCCTCACACGACCTGGGGTCGAATTTCGTTAGATAGTCTTTTGAATTCAAAATATAGCATTTACTTCCAAAAACCTTGAAATAGCTTATCTTAGGAGTTTTACCAAAATAAAGTTCATAAAGAGTCTTCATTTTGATTGGACGTAGTAAAACTCTATTTAGAACGTAGCAAGCCGTAGGCATAGCTTCGGCCCAAAAATACTTTGGTCTACGATATTCATTCAACATCGTATTCGCCATTTCTTGTAACGTTCTATTTTTCCTTTCAACAACTCCGTTAGATTGAGGTGTATATGGACCCGAGAAAGTATGAGTAATACCACACTCTTCACAAAAGTTAACAAAATCTGAATTGTCAAATTCTCTACCATGATCGGTCCTTATATAGACGATCATGTTATTTTGTTGATTTTTATTCTTTTGCAAAGTACAACAAACAATTCAAATGCATCGCTTTTTTGCTTTTAGGAATTCCGTCCATGTAAAGCGAGGGTAGTCATCAACTACTACAAGAGCGTAAGAACACCCTCCTAGGCTTTGTACGGGAACCGGTCCTATTAGATCTATATGCAAAAGCTCGAGTGGTCTAGTAGTAGACACCATGAATTTGGCTTTATGAGATGAACAAATTTGTTTGCCAATTTCACAAGCTTCACACACATGATCTTTTACGAAACTTAGTTTAGGTAATCCTCGAACATGTTCTTTCGAAAATATGTTCTTAATGAGTTTCATGTTAATATGACCCAATCTACGGTGCCATAACCATGGATCCTCATTTATGGATACTAAACAAACGTTATCATAATCATTTAAGTCACACGAATAAACATTCTTATTTCGTGGACACTTAAGAATCAAGTTCCACTCTTTGTCATAAATAGCACAGTGAGATGGAAAGAAAATCACTTTGCAACCATTATCGCAAAGTTGACTAGTAGAAAGTAGGTTGTACTTTAGTCCCGTGACTAACTGTACATTCGAAATTTTAACGCTTTCATTACCAATATTACCAATACCAACAATAATACCTTGACTACTATCACCAAAGGTTACACTTTCGGCGGCTACCTTTTTAATGTTGTTCATCAAAGATCTATTTCCCGTAATGTGCCGTGAATAACCACTATCAAGATACCATACATTCTTCTTAGCAGTAAGGCACACCTACATGAATGATTAGTAGAAACGATTGGTACCCTTTTTACTTAAGGGTCCGGTTGTTAGCACATCATAAGGTACACGAGTACTTTCATAAATAAATCTAGGCATAGGATAATCATTCACATAGATAATATCATTTCTAGATGCTTGATTCCTATTAGATACATGATAAGGATTTCTCCTAGACATATATTTAGAACCACCACGAAAAGCATGACCATTACTATGGGGAAATATAGTAATAGTAGAATCTCTAGAATGATTATTGGCATGATAATTTACACGATTATTTCTATCATGAACATTGTAATGTCTAGGATATGCCTGATGACTCACATTAGCATGTTGACTCGATCGAACATTATAATGACTTACATTTCTAGGCATATAAGCATTTTGATTCCGAATATAAGCATTACTATTCGAACTTTGAGCAACAAAATTTCTTCTAGGAACATTCGGTTGTCTAGTGTTGTTAGTACTAGAACTTGCAACATTTTTAGAGTTCCTTGGTTGAAATTTAATCGGCTCTTGACGATAAGAATGTCTCGGTTGTTTGTTATTGTTCTTAACCGAATTCCTTTGAGCATTGTTGGCTCCTTTAGGCATCCACTTATACTTCCCCTTACTTAAACCTTCCTTAGCCTTGCAAAATAGACTTTCATGTCCATTTTTGTTACAAAACGTGCATAGCTTCGTAGGTGCTTTCGGATAAATATTTTTAGCGGGAGTAGGAAAATGTGCTTCTGTTTTAGGAGGTTGATTCGCATCATATCCTAAACCTTCTTTGTTAGAAGATACCTTTGGATTGTATATCATATTTTCCAACATAGTATTGCTCTTAGTGAATTGCTTGACTATAGAATCAAGATTGTGCTTTTCTTGCATCAATACATTGATCTTGTTGTTTAGCACATTTTCTTGATCTATCACTTGAGCCATGAGCTTAGCATTCTCGTTCTTGAGTCTTTGACTTTCCAAAATGCTTGATTTCATTTCCGAAACCAAATATTCTTTTTCAATAACCTCATCATCGAATTGCTCTTTTAATTTAGCTAATTCGTCATTCTTTTCGGATAAGGTCATTTGGTAGTCAAGATCCAAATCATTTATGACTTGTCTAAGCTCTTCTTCTTTATCACTCGTTAAAGATTGTTCAAGTTCTTTAATCCGATTATCTCGTGTAGCAATTTCACTTGCTAAAGCTTCATTTCGAATTTTTAAATTCAAAATCTCAACATGAATCTCACGATTTTTATCGTTTACTTGTAACAAATCTTTTTCATTTTCTTTTGCTTGAATAACTAGAGAAACACTCTCTATTTCGATATTTCGAATATTTTCATTCTTTTCATTGATCTCGATTTTCAAGCGCTCATTTTGTGAAGAAATGAAATTGGAATATTCTTTGTCGTTAACATGAATATTGATGAGGAATAGAAGTGGAAGTAATATAAAGGTTCTATATACTTTATTCTTATCTAGTATCAAAAAATATATCATAGGTATTAGTTAAACGAGTTCTAATTATTTAGTTTATTAATAATAAGTCCAATTGTTTATGGACTTTATTGAGAAATTAGATATTTGGCTTGCAAGTTTTTACCTTTCACTTGAAAGGGTTTTTCTTGTTTTAAGCGCTTAGGATTTTATATTTCAAGTTAGACCAGGATTTTAATGGTTTCCTAGTTGGGTTCAGGTATTAGCTAAATTCTAGCTGCTCTTGAATTCCTTTTTGGATTCCAACCTGGATAAGATTATTTATTTAGCCTATATATACTCTCATCTTGTAATCTTTTGGGAGACGTTATTGATAATAAAATTTTGGCTATTCGATAGCTTTGAGAATCGAATTCAGGAGTGAATTCAGAGTTTGAGTTTTGTTTCTCCATTCGGAGATTCAGAGTTAGAGTTTTGTTTCTCCTTCCTCGGAGATTCAGAGTTTTGAGATTTGTTTCTCCATCTTTGGAGATTCAGAGTTTACTTTATATCTATCATTATTACATATTATCATAAACACATCACGTTCCGTATCAATTTGGTAGATGAGGAATAGAAGTGGAAGTAATATAAAGGTTCTATATACTATATTCCTATCTAGTATTCAAAAAATATATCATAGGTATTAGTTAAACGAGTTCTAATTATTTAGTTTATTAATAATAAGTCCAACTGTTTATGGACTTTATTGAGAAATTAGATATTTGGCTTGCAAGTTTTTACCTTTCACTTGAAAGGGTTTTTCTTGTTTTAAGCGCTTAGGATTTTATATTTCAAGTTAGACCATGATTTTAATGGTTTCCTAGTTGGGTTCAGGTATTAGCAAAATTCTAGCTGCTCTTGAATTCCTTTTTGGATTCCAACCTGGATAAAGTTATTTATTTAGCCTATATATACTCTCATCTTGTAATCTTTTGGGAGACGTTATTGATAATAAAATTTTGGCTATTTGCTAGCTTTGAGAATCGAATTCAGGAGTGAATTAAGAGTTTGAGTTTTGTTTCTCCATTCGGAGATTCAGAGTTAGAGTTTTGTTTCTCCTTCCTCGGAGATTCAGAGTTTTGAGATTTGTTTCTCCATCTTTGGAGATTCAGAGTTTACTTTATATCTATCATTATTACATATTATCATAAACACATCACGTTCCGTATCAAATATCCTTCAAACGAGCAACTTCTTTTTGAAGCTCACTATTTGTCTCACGATATTTATTCCTTTCGGAACTCATCGTAACAAATTTGCAATTGATATCATCAAGACTCGATTTTAACGAGTTCACCAAATTAACAAGTTTGGAAGAGTCCAAACTAGAATAATCCATACTTGACAAATGCACATTTAAATAATCACTACTACATGATGCAACATTTAAATTTGAAGTAGCGTTTCGGGTTACCTCATGGTTAGTAGTCGATTTGTCCGTTGCTGTAGATTCGTCGGAGATAGCCATTAAGCAAAGATTGACAATTTCTTCGGTTTCTTCCGGTGCTTCTTCGTCTTCACTTAAATCCCAACCACTCTCCGCGACAAGACCTCGACCTTTAGGTAACTTTGGACATTCACGTCTAAAGTGACCCGGTTGTTTGCATTCGAAACAAACATCTTGCGTTTCCTCGACTATTGGCTCCTTTTGCTTAGGTGCCGAATAGTTCTTAGTATAATTTGAATTATTGTGCGAATTATTACCTTGAGTTGCGCCTTGAGTTTTAACAAAATTCGTATTAGGGGAGTTATACGAATTAGGAGCACCTTGGTTTTTAGCATAGCTCGTAGTCGGAGAATTATTTCGATAATTCGGCCTTCCTTTCGAATTAAATACTCGATTTTGATTGTTCGATTTTAGGAAGCCTTTACTGTACCTTTGAGTTTTACTTTGTAAAACACGACGAAGTTGTCTCGATAATAAAGCAATCTCATGTTCATCGAGATTTTCCAACTCCTCATTTAATTCGTCGTCATTTTCCTCTTCATCGATTAATATAGCTTTTAAAGCCATATTCTTTCGTTTGTCATCCATTTTAGGGACAGCTTTATCCGGTATATTATCTTCCTCGTAAGCACGAAGATTCCCGAATAAACTATCGATGGAGTAATCATTAAGACTATGCATTTCTTTGATCGTGGTAACTTTAACTTTCCAACTCGGAGGCAAGGCTTTTAAAATCCTTCGAGTTTTCTCATTTGTCGTATAGACCTTACCGAGTTGAGCAAGCTCATCGATTACACGAGTAAACCTCGTTTCCATATTGATGATAGTTTCACCTTCGAGGAGTTAAAAATTCTCGTACTCATGAATTAAGGTATCCATTCGAGATTCCTTAATATCTTTTGTACCCTCGTAAGTGATAACTAACTTGTTCCACATTTCTTGTGCCGACTTGCAATTATTAACACGCTTATATTCTTTTTCTGCAAGTGCACTAGTTAACACCATTTCCGCTTTTGCGGCTATGTTCATCCTTATTTCTTCCTCGGGAGTATATTCGCTCACCTTTTTCTCGATGGATATTTCACCTTCGGTTTTGGTGGGCATTACTACTCCATCTTCGATAGCCATCCAAACTTTAACACCTTGGGATCTAACATAAATCCTAAATCGTGTTTTCCAAGTTGCAAAATTTGTACCATCGAATAGTGGAGGTCTAGAACTCGAAAGACCTTCACCACAACCGATCGTATTTAAATACGCCATTTTAACGATCTACTTTTGGTTACGTTTTTCGAACTTCACAACGTTCGAAATAACGAGATTAAAAGTAACCGCTCTGATACCAAATGATAGGTCCCGAATGTGGGTGGAATAAGCTAGAAGGGGGGGGGGTTGAATAGCTTATTACCTTTTTAAAATTTGAGCTTGGCATTTTTAAATTTTCTTCTCTTTTAAAATTAATTAATTATAAATAAGTAATGTAAAGTGCGGAAAATAAAAGAGAGAAAGATGACACGATCGATTTATCCTGGTTCACGATGCCGCAATCCCCTAACGGATTTCGTCCACTATAAGTAAACTCCTCATAGTAGGTGGAGAAACCCTTACAAAAAGGAAATTACAACTATATATTTATCTTGAAGCGTAACTCCCCGTTACCTTCTCAAAATATAAGCTAAACCGCTATATATTTATCTTGGAGCGTAACTCCCCGCTACTTCCTCAAAATATAGAGCAAAACCACCAATTATTTATCTTGGAGCGTAACTCCCCGTTACCTCCTCAAAATAATTAGTAAACCCTACGTAGCCTTGGTGCTACCTTTGTAGGTCTTGGATCTTAGGTCTTAGGTCTTGGGTCTTTCCTCCTCCTCACGGTGCGAAGACACCCAACTCCCCGTCGGCGTGTCTAAGACTTGGGTCTTAGAGCGAAGATCACCTCACTTCACTTCACCTTACTACAAAGATACAACAAGAAGCTACAAACAAACAACAAGTGAGATATAGTATAATAAGGGGCCGTGCAAAACTAGTATGTTACGGTACTAGCCACGGGGACGCTATTACGCGATAAAATAATTGATTCGTTATTAGTTAAAGTCGAGCGAGTCACGACGCCAATCAGACGAGCTACAGAACTTTAGTGGTGTGTGCAAGAGTGCTTAATTATTCAACTCACAAGTGTGAGGACGAAATAAAAAATATCAACTCGCAAGTACGAGGACCGTTAAGAAAAATGCTTATATAACGTTAGCGATTTGCGTAGTGCGGAAAATAGTAAATAACGGCACGGGATAAGTCACACAAAGGGACTTGTCACACGAGCGGTGATGCAAGACAATAAATTAAATGTGCAACAATTATATCCGTGAATGCAACACACACTACACACGCAACACGCATAACACACACGACAAAAATTTAACTAGCTTATGACCTTTGGCTTTATCCGACGGCTTGGTTGCCTAAAGCAAAGAATTCTCAAATAAGAGGTATTTTCAAAGGATACGAACTAGGTTCCGGGACTAGTATGTGTAGATGTACACACACTAAACAAAAATTAACTAACTTTTGGGAGCAATTATTTCTGGAATATGGTTTGTATCTAGAGAGAAAATAGCAGCATTTACTTGGCTCTAAGGCTTGAAGAAAATGGGTGGAATGGCTTGGTTATTTATAGACTTAAAAAGGGGTTAATGACCACTAAACAAGAGCAAGCAACCAATGGACAATTAAGCAAAGAGTTATTACCCAAATTGGTCACCAAGTTACTTAAAATATTCAGATACACATGTGGGAATAATAATAATAAAATGTAGGAAGCTTCTCTTGGATCGTAAATAGCCGATAAATACGATACTACGTGACAAACCCATTTCGTTTGATTTTCTTCAAAACAATTTAAAACAATATGAGACCAATGCCTAAAGTCTTCAAATAATATATGAAAAATATGGTCAAGGTCGACCCATAAGTTTCCATATATTTGGATGACTTTTAGCGAACCCTAAATAAAAATCGAAGTGATTTTAGGGGGTTCCGGAAACAATGTTCTCATAAAATCATGAAACTTTTTCTAAAATTCTTTTTAAATATTTTAGTGACATTCCCAAAGTTTCAAGTCAAAATAACATTTCTAGGTATTTTATTCAAAAATATTTTGATTAAATGTACTTACGCGACGGAATAAAATACATTAGCCGTTTGTCGTAACTTGTCGACGTTTTGGCTAAAGTTTTGACTTGAAATATATTCAAATATAATATTCCTCAAATAATAATGACCATGAAGTCCTCGGAATATTTATTTTGAAAATTTTCTATTTTATCCAATCAAATGAAAACTGTTAGGGGTTCGTGATAAAATTCATTTTTGATCTATCGGCAAGTCAATAAATGAGGCACTTTTGAAAATAATCTTTTGAAAAATATATCAAATATATTTGAGGATAAAACATTTGAAATGAACACTGTTTTGAATAAAACTCTCGTTTTTAGTGCGTAAAAATCAGTGTTCGGGAATATATTGATATTTCTGCCGACTTGACTTTGCCTTTGAAATGTACCATATGAAATCTAGATTAGGATATATCATAGCATAGATATACCTTATCTAAATCAAATGATTAGGTACGAGAAAACGTTTTTGTCAAATTGACTCGTTATTCGGAAATGTCACTTCGAATAATCCTAGGGGAGGAATTACTATGTTAGTTAGTAATTTCCTAGACCTATTTTAGTTTTCATTTTCGTACTTTGACAAATCACCAAAACCTAAAAGAAAAGGACTGCCTGTCACGATCACTCAACATCAAGTTTCTCGACCTCCAGGGACGAATCCCCATGTTGAGGGGACATTATCTGTGGTCCTCCACCCAAGCCAAGAAACCAACTCTCTTCAGATGATGGTTTCTCTTCTGGTTAATCCTAACCACCCATTACCACCGGGGGTACAGATCCACACTACGGATCTCCCCATGAATACCAACCCAATGTATGGTCTGCCTAACTACCCACCCACTACTCAAGGTGTTGGACCAAGTGGCCATGCCTTGCAATTCCGAGATCGAGAGTATGATGACTACTCCGGCCCCTACACTGAAGATTCATCATCATCTGATGATGATCGCGATGAAGCCCCGAGAAGGCGACGTGCAAGTAAAGAACCTCGAAGGAGGACACCAACTATCCATGATGGACCCCCTTTGACAGCTGCTGAGAGAATCAAGGCTCATGAGGCCGAGATTTTAAGGTTAAAGGACAATATTGCGAGAGAACAAGCTAGGTTGAATCAAACTCATCCTCTTCCAACCTCAAGAAGGATTCCAATCATAGACTTGGAGAGATCCTCAAGAAGACAGAGAAGGGCTGATGCCCCAACCGAAAGAACAGCAAGGGTGGAAACCCCCAGAAGCAATCCAAAGGATTTGATGCCACTTGGGGATCCTGATGATCCCACACCCCCGTTCACTGAGGAGGTGATGAATGCTCGTATCTCAAGGAAGTTCAAGATGCCGACAATTAAAGCTTATGATGGAACGGGTGATCCCGCTAACCACGTAAGGACGTTCTCAAATGCACTGCTGCTGCAGCCTGCAAGTGATGCCTTAAAGTGTAGGGCGTTCCCTCAAACCCTGTAGGGCATGGCTCAAAGACGGTATAGTCGGTTGCCTGCAAATTCGATTGGCTCCTTTAAGGAGTTGAGTGCTGCTTTCATTAGTCAGTTTATCAGCGGAAGAGTTCATGAGAAAAGCTCCGCATCTCTCATGTATGTGGTGCAAGCTAGGGAAGAATGAAAACTTGAGAGACTACCTCAAGAGATTCAGTAATGAGACATTGAACATCACTGATTTGGAAAATAAGGTGGCCATGGTAGCCCTAGAACACGGAACCATTGATCTATTCTTTAAAAGGTCACTGGCAAAGCATCCGCCTGAAAACATGGCCGAGCTCCAGCGAAGGGTTGACAAGTATATTAAGGCTGAGGATATCATGAAGAAAGAAGCCACGGGAGGCAATGGCAAGGGTAACAACGACTCTAAGAAGTGAAAGCAAGATTAGGAGTATGATGCTAGGGACAAGTATCCCCGTAATAGCAAAGACTCTGAATCACCACCAAAGAAGAATTTGGGGCCAAGGTTTTCTGATTATGAAAGGATGAATACTCCTAGGAGTCAGATCTTATTAGATATTGAGAAGGATAAGGACTTTCGATGGCCAAAGCCCTCAGGGGTGACCCCACAAAGAGAAACAAGGAGTAATACTATAGGTACCACCGAGATGTGGGACATGATACAGATGATTGTAGGCAATTGAAGGACGAGATTGAGTTCTTGATCCGGAAAGGGAAGCTAAGCAGGTTCACGAAGGGAGAAGATCGTGGAACCCAAAGGAGGGATTACGACAGGAGAGACAATGATACAAGGGATAATGATCGTGATCGTAGCACACAGCCCCGAGGGCCAATTATCAACATGTTTTGGGGAGGCCCAACAGCGACCGGTACAACTCGAAACTCTCGAAAGGCGTACGCCAGAGAGGTGATGCACATCGTGGGAGAGGCTCCGAAACGTGCCAGGACTGAAATCACAATTGGTTTTGATGACTTTGACCTTGAAGGGGTGAAGTTTCCCCATGACGACCCGCTGGTCATAACTCCTGTAATTGGAAACTCAGAGGTAAAGCGAGTCTTGATAGACAATGGAGCTTCTGTTGATATTTTGTTTCATGACGCATTTATAAAGGTGGGGTACATTGACTCTCAGTTGACCCCAACCAACTTGCCCATTTATGGGTTTAATGGAGTTGAGTCCAAAGTTGACTGGACTTCATGCGTTCAAGGCTGTTGCCTCAACTTACCACATTAAGATTAAGTTTCCAACCAGGAATAGTGTTGGACAACAGAAGGGCGACCAGAAGATGGCAAGAAGTTGCTATGTGTCTGCATAAAGGGCTGATGGAGTCGGGGGCAGGTACTCCCGATTGAAGACATGGATGTCCGTGGTGATGATGAACACCGAGAGAAGCCAGCAAAGGATTTGGTCCCCATACCTCTAGAGCTGGGCGACCCTGAAAAAGTCAAATATATAGGAGCTTCGCTGAAGGAACCGTTAAAGGGCAAGTTGACTGCATTCTTACAAGAGAACAGTGATGTGTTTGCTTGGACCGCAGCTGATATGCCAGGGATTGATCCTCAACTCATAACTCACAGGTTGAATGCCGATCCTGAATGGAAAACAATAAAACAGAAGAAGAGGAATTTTGCTCCTGAAAGGCAAGAGGCCATTAAGCAAGAAGTTGACAAGCTCTTGGAGGCTGGGTTTATTGAAGAGATTCAGTTCCCCGAATGGTTAGCTAACCCAGTAATGGTCAAGAAGGAGAATGGGAAGTGGATGATGTGTATAGACTTCACCGATTTGAATGATGCATGTCCGAAGGATTGTTTTCCCCTGCCAAGGATAGACATGTTGATAGATGCCAGAACTGGACATGAGATGTTGAGCTTCATGGACGGGTTCAGCGGCTACAATCAGATTAAGATGCACAAGGATGGCATCCCAAAGGTATCTTTCATAACTGACTTTGGTGTTTTCTGCTATCTTGTTATGGCTTTTGGTCTAAAGAATGCAGGCGCTACTTACCAACGATCGGTGAATAAGATATTCGCCCATCTGATTGGAAAAACAATGGAGGTCTATGTTGATGACATGTTAGTCAAGAGCCTTTTCAAGGTAGACCACATTAAGCACCTTAGAAAGGCATTTGAAGTGCTGAGGCACCACATGATGATGTTGAATCCAGCCATGTGTGCTTTTGGAGTTGGGTCAGGAAATTTTTTAGGATTGATGGTTTCGAAGAGAGGCATAGAGGCCAACCCTCATAAGCTTAAAGCAATTTTAGACATGGAACCACCCCGCTCTATACGAGATGTACAGAAGCTAACTGGCCGAGTGGCAGCCCTAGGGAGGTTCATCTCCAAGTCTGGTGACAAGTGCTTGCCTTTCTTTCAAGCGTTGAAGACGTGAAAAATTTTGAGTGGACTCTTGAGAGCCAAGAGGCCTTTGAACAGCTGAAGAAGTACATGGCTGAAGCCCCGTTGTTGGCCAAGCCTAGTCCCGGAGAGACTGTTTACCTATACCTGGCGGTATCTGAACAAGCATTGAGTGCTGTTCTCATTCAAGAAGAGAGTAAGGTTCAAAAACCTAATTATTACGTGAGCAAGGTGTTGCATGGGGCTGAGTTGAATTACTCTCCCATTGAGAAGTTTGCTTTGGCATTGATAACAGCCTCGAGGAAGTTACGACCGTATTTCCAGGCACACAAGATCGAAGTCCTGACGGACCAACAGTTGAGGAACATATTGCATAGCCCGAAGGCCAGTGGAAGGTTAATTAAGTGGGCGATAGAACTTGGGGAATTTGACATCAAGTATAAGCCTCGAACAGCTATCAAGGCTCAGGCATTGGCTGACTTCGTGGTTGAATGTACCATTAACAACCAAGAAGTCGGGGGCAGGAGATAATGACTACCCCTGGGAAAGAGGATAAAGATGAGGAACTTGTACCCGATCTGAAGGAGTATTGGGTGTTCTATTTTGATGGAGCATCAAAAACAAAATCTAGTGGTGCAGGTTTGGTTCTGCAAAGCCCCGATGGGTTCACAGTTGAGTACGCTTTGAAGTTGGACTTTCCTACTACCAATAATGAAGCGGAGTATGAGGCATTGATATTTGGGTTAGGCTTGGCCAGAATCATGAGGGTCAAGAACCTCAAAGTTTGTGGAGACTCGAGGCTTGTAGTATCGCGAGTGAATGGTGAGTTTGAAGCCAAGGATGAAACCATGGCAAAGTATTTAAGAGTTGTGAGGGCAGTGATGACTCAGTTTGATGAGTGTTATGTGGAGCATATTCCGAGGGAAAAGAACTTTAAGGCTGATACCCTGTCCAAGTTCGCTTCTTCTGAAATCGAGAATTATGCAGGGAGTGTTTACTTCCAGGTCTTGAAGGCCCCGACCATCAACTCTAAGTTGGTGGCACCAATTGATGTAGTAAGCTGCTGGATGGATCCTATCAAAGCTCACCTAGGAACCGATGGCTCCCTGACAATGCCTTGGAGGCACGAAAGCTGTCAGTGAGAGCATTGAGATATGCCTTGATCGAAGGCATCCTTTACAAGAGATCGTTTGTCATCCCATATTTGAAGTGTTCGAGGCCCCAAGAGGCAAAGGAAGCATTGGAGGAAGTTCATGAAGGGATCTGTGGGCAACACTTAGGGGGTAGAGCCCTAGCTCACAAGATCACTCGTCTGGGATTCTATTGGCCAGAGATGTTGGCCGATGCGCAGAATTATGTCAAGAAGTGTGATAGATGTCAAAAGTACGCCCCAATTGTAAGGCAGCCGCCTGAGATGTTAACATCAGTTAACTCTCCTATCCCGTTCACAATGTGGGGGATGAACATACTTGGTCCTTAATTTCCCTATGGCTTCAGCATAAAGGAAGTTCTTGATAGTGGCCATCGATTATTTCACTAAGTGGATTGATGCTAAACCTTTAGCCAAGATAACCACTAAGCAAGTTGCCCAGTTCTTTTGGGAAAACATCATTTGCATATATGGAATCCCAAAAATCCTTGTGACGGATAATGGGACACAGTTCAACAATGAAGAGTTCAAGAAGTACTGAGAGGAAAATGCTATTGAGCTTCGTTTTACTTCAGTAGCACACCCGCAAGCTAATGGACAGGCCGAGGTAGGCAATCGGATTATCCTTGATGGACTAAAGAAGAGGGTCGAACGCTCAAGGAACACTTGGGTGGATGAGTTGCTGCCTATACTTTGGGCGTATCGCACCACTTGTAAAGTGACAACTAGAGCAACCCCGTTTTTGCTGGCTTACGGAGCCAAGGCGGTTGTGCCTTTGGAGATTATGCATGCATCACCTCGAGTCGAGGCATATGAACCAGAGGCTAATGAAGAAGGAATGAGACTTGCCGTTGATTTGATTGATGAGGTTAGGGATGAAGCAAATGCCAGGAATGCGGAGCATCAAAAGAGAGCATCTTTCCACTACAACCAAAGGGTTAAGGAGAGGTTCTTTCGACAAGGCAACTTGGTTCTAAGAAAGATAGAGGCATCTGGGTTGGCCAAAAGGGAAAACTAGCCCCTAACTGGGAAGGGCCGTATCGAGTGAAGAAGACACTAGGACGAGGATCATAAGTTGAAGACGTTGGATGAGAACGAAGTGCCACGAACTTGGCATGCTTTGAACCTGAAGAGTTATTATGTTTAAGCTATCCTTGTGAGGATTTATCTTTTTATCTATTTATTAGGAGAAGTAGAAATAAGGTTCGATGAAACCATTCCAGGGCCTAGTGCCCCGAGTAGGACAGTAGTATTACGTATGTAAGGGTTGAACCCACTTCGAATTATCAATGCAAGTTTGTTTTCCATATTATGATTTTATGATTTTGATTATGTACCAAGCACCTGTTGAGTGTAATTTTAGAAAAAACAAGTACCGAAAATAAGTGGACATGCGAATGAGGAAAGAAAGTGCATAAATAAAGTGCCCCGAAGGGCCAAGGTTTAAGTTACAGACCATGAATAAAAGTTAAGTCCCGAAGGACCTTGATTGAAAGCTGAAAAGATAAAACCACAAGCGGCTAACAAGGCCATGCAAGGCCAATTACTCCTCGGAGGATTCCTCCACCACCTCTTCTTCTTCACCCTCTTCCTCTTCTCCATCTTCTTCCTCTTCCTCCTCTTCGGAGCCTTCGTCATCGTGATCATCGGCTTCTGTCTCCATAGGCTGCGCCACTCCCCTCTTCACCGCGTCCCCTTCTTCGTCTGAAGTCTCGGTTGAGGAGTTGGGTCTAGCACGAAGTTGTTTACCAGGAAAAGATTGCCTCACGGCCGCCTCCCTCTCTGACATGGCCTTTTTCCCAGCAGAACGGGAAGAGGTCGAACTGGAGCTAACCATGTTGGCCACCTTCCTCAAGCCAGAACCAGAAGGTCGGCGACTACCTCCGGATCCTGATGCATGATCCACATGACTTCCACCACCAACAACCCAGTTAGGGCAAAGGAAGTCTGCTGGATTCACCACCGAAGAATACTTGTTGCTTACAACGCCAACAATTTTGTTCCATCCAACTGACATGTTAAAGGGCCGCATCTCATCATCATGATCATCTATAAACTTGGTAAAAGCTTCCGACCTATGGTAGGCATCAATCACCTTGTCGACCTCGGAGGATTTCTTCTTGGCAAGTGAGCGAAGTTTCTTTTGATAAGACAGGCTATCTGCCTCAGCTCGGATAACCCTGGAGTTTAGGTCTTGAACTTGTTCTTTGAACCTTGCTTGCTCATTCAGCAGTTCCGCATTGCCATCCCTATAGGCTCGGCCTTGACGAGTGGTATATTGAAGATAAGCATTGGCCTGTAATAAAGAAATTGGTAAGACACTTACAAAAAAAAAAAAGAAGGTGCAAACAAGAAGACCGAATGAATAAGTTGGTACCTGATATAGAGCTTGAGCTCCAAGGTGCTCAGATTCATCAATCTTATCTCCTGCATTTACTGTCAGGAGATCTGGGGCAGTGATAGAGAGCCTGGACCAGGCCAAGGCTAATTTAGAACTCCCCAAGATAGAGTCCTGCTCACAAATACCCCAATCCGGGGTGAAGGGGATCCTAGCACCTTCAGTATTATTTCGGGACCTCTTTCCACCTTGGGAACATCCCTCCAAGAACGTAGGAATCTTTCGACCAGCAGGATTCAGTTGCTCTTCCGCTTTCATTATCATTCGTCTGGTAATAGTCGGCTGATTCTCGGGACGACTGTCCAGCTCCTCAGCAGCTAAAATAAGAAAGAAAGAGATATCGGAATAAGAACAAACATAGTTCATGATGAAGTAACGAAGAAAAATTACCCTCAAAAGAAAAAATGATTAAACCGGCTTCGATAAGTTTCTTCTCTGTCAGAATAGTTTTGTAGTGGGTGCGACCATCATCAGCAAGTATCCTATCTCGATCTAGCAATTCTTTGTGGTCAAGGTCACACACGAAGTGTGAACTATCTTCCACGAATCCAAATTTCTTAACGAAAAAGTGACCCCAATCGCCACCTTCCCATTCCAAAACAACAAACTCCCTCTCCTAGAAATGGTGGGAGCTAGGGAAGAAGAAAGAGTTTACTATGTGTGGAAGCCCACTTCGAAGCTGAAAACGAATCCACCCTGGCTTAGACTCAGAGGAGTTCTTTACCGAGAAAATGCTTCTAAACATGGTTGTGCTCCAAGGGATCTCCAACTCATGACATCTTAACATGAAAATGATCAGGAACCTCCATGAATTGGGATATAGCTGGCAAGGATGGACTTGGAGTTCCGCCAAGAACCTGATAATAAATGGGTGGACTGGGAACCTCAATCCCGCTTCTAAGGCACCTTTCAAAACACAGATCCTTTCAGGATGCCAATTGCAAGTTCTATCCCCTGGGCTTGGAAGGCAGACCTTGATTGCACTTGGAAAGCCGTATATGCTCATAATTTTCTCGACATCTTTCTTTCTTAACTTGGAGGGACTATGAAAAGAATCTAAGCTTGAAATATTGGGGAATGATTCTCCCATAGTGCTTAACAAATCTAATGTAGACTCGAATCGATGCTCAATATATTTAGGAGGCACGAGTTTCAGTTTACCTTTCATGGTTCTCGCCATGCTCCTCTTCCTGAAGGCTTCCTCCATGGAGATTTGGGGGGGGGGGGGGCGGATGCGTGCTTGTCAACCATGTCGAGCTTGAACTTGAGATTGAAGTTGAACTTGAAACTTGAGAACTAAAGAGCTTAAAGACTTGAGAAAAGTTTGAGAAATGAAGAAGTGAAGAAAAATGAAGGATACTCCCCTCCTTTTATAAGAAAAGGATGACCTGCTTCCTCAGGTTGAAATACAGTCCGGTTCGCGTTTATATGTCAAGTATCGATTATATATGAAAAAGGAATGAAAGCTATATCTTATAGATGGAAAGAATCGTTATAAACTCGTAAAATTCTGGAAAAGAAACGGAGAATTTAAATGAATATCCGGTAAGACATCGTACTAGAGCAGTCAGTTGAGCTTGAAAAGCTAAGCACGCTTAAGAAAAGCTTAATTGGGAGATTAGTCCTAAACGCGGGATTAGTGATGTTAATCAAGGTACTAAGTAAAACCTTAAACAAAGTCATGAATGGTCAAGTTGTTGATTTTCAAGTAATGAAAGTCGATATTGATGTTAAGATTCCATACTGATGATCAATGTCGGTATGTGAAAATCAAAGTCACTGATAGTGATCTAGCCGACCGGCAAGCAGCCGTTTGGCACACTCCCAAGAGCCCTAGCCGACCACAACACGGCCGACCACGGCGTGCAAGACACCCTAGCCGACCACAACACGGCCGACCACGGCGTGCAAGACACCCCAGTCGACCGCAAAGCAACCGACTGAGGCATACGGGACACCCTGGCCGACTGAAAAGTGGCCGACTGGCTAAAAGGGAAGCCCCCGACCGACTGACATTAATCATCGAGTCGTGGTCTCGAGTCGGCATGCTGAAGGCGATCATCGAGTTGTCATTCTTTGAGTTTTCGTTTTTCGTTTTTATGATTAACCGACTGGAACGGCCAACCCGATCAATGCCAACCGAGATGGCCGACTGACACGGCAGACCGAACCAATCGACTGGCTCACCACGGACGTCTCGGCCGACTGTCGTCGGTCATCGCATCGAGATTTTGCTTCGTTCGGCTAAAAAAAAAATTGGCCGAACGGGTCTCGGCCGACCGGGTCTCCGGAGATGTTTTGGCCGACCGACGTCGGTTATCGGTATGGGGTTTTGGTTCGGCCGACTGGCAGTGGTGGTCGACTCGAGATTTCACATTTTTGTTTCTCCGTCTTGATGATCAAGATCACTATAGAGGTTGTTTTGAACAAGATAACCAAGCGAAAGCTGAAGTTGAAATTAGCGCCGTTTAGTGCCGTTTTATACGCTCAACGTCGTTTAACATCGTTTTAACGTCGTTTAAGGCTGTTTAGCACCGTTTAGCACCGTTTTATGCAGCTCAACATCGTATAACATCGTTTAAACGTCGTTTAAGGCTGTTTAGCACCGTTTAGTGTCGTTTAGCGCTGTTTTGTGTCGTTTAACGTCGTTTAACACCGTTCAAACGTCGTTTAAGGCTGCTTAGCACCGTTTAGTGTCGTTTAGCGCCGTTTAGCGTCGTTTTGTGCCGTTTAACGTCGTTTAACACCGTTTAAATGTCGTTTAAGGCTGCTTAGCACCGTTTAGTGTCGTCTAGCGCTGTTTAGTGCCGTTTTATGCCATTTAACGTTATTTAAACGTTGTTTAAACATTGTTAAGGCTGATTAGTGCCGATTAACATTGAATTAACATTGTCGTAAATGCGTTGGTCGCTCCACGCTTTACATTAAGACAATACTCGTGAAACACTAGCGTATGAAGATGAACCCTGACCCGAGTCTTGGAAAGGACTATTAAAACTTCAAGGAAAACCTGATCAGTTTTCCTAGAAGTTGGGGGGCAAATGATATGGCTAAAAATAAGCCCTAAAGACACATTTAATATAGCAGTAATGAGACCTAATATGGTTCGAACGTGGGGCCCACCAGATGGGCCCAAACCCTATTTATGATATTAATTTCGTAATTAATATTAAGGGTAATAACCAGCTCAGCAATAAGAGTCAAATAAGGATATTACTCCTGCCTGACTTAGCCCCCAAGGTACCTACTTCAACATGGAAACTGTTTCCTACAAGGAAGGAGTCTAGAACCTTCCTCAAGGCGGTGGCTTGCCCACCAAGTATCCGAGTCCTACCATAATTCTAAGGCTCCTACAACCTATATAAGGGACTGACCCCTCATTCTCAGAACTACGTTTTTGGCCTGATTCTCAATACGAGATACGTAGGCACTCTGTGAGGACCGATTAGTCTCGAAACACGGAAACAACCATTAAAGCTCGAAGCTTAATCACCCTTAGCATTAAATACACAAAAACCCTAATCCCAATTCGGTAACCTGATTTTTATTCCATACAGACATATTCAATTAAGATTTATAATTTCTTTAATATTTAATAGTATTCAAATATTAATTGATTTTTTTTGAAATTTTTTCGAATTTCTTTAAAATTAGGATTTATTCAAATACTAAATTAATTTTTTGTGAAATTGTCAGAAATTTAACCATCATCTGTTAAAATATAAAATTTGTTAGATTATAAATAGGTGTATTTAATTCATAATCTAACGGATTAATAATAATATATGTATTAAAAAAACTTATACTTGATTTTAATTCTACACGAATTCTAGAAGAGTCGACATAATTACTTGTGAAGTTGAGGTAGAGTCTTACGGATTTAGGTAGACCTTTTGACAAATTCTTCAAAATCTTATAGATTTTAGAAGAATTTCACAAGATATTATAAACATTAACAATCCAGCAATATTCAAAAAATCCATCATTTTATTAATACTACCATATTTAAAAGAATTTTATAAAATCTTAATTGAATACTCTTTTTTAACCTAACAAACATACATTTTTAACTTAAAGTCAAAAATCAATTCAAGTTCATGACCAGTGTTTTGAAAGCGAGCGATTAATCGGGGATTAATCGGTAAATGGACGTAAAAAATTAAATTTTATGTATTGAGTAAAGCTCAAAAAAAAATTCCAATTGTTGTGTGAATATGAAGATATTTATAAAATTTCTGATTTTAAAATTAATTTTATAAAATGGTTCATTTAGTTACCTTTTTAAGGGGTTCTCCAGCGTCACATATGTATATATCTCTTTTACAGTGTCTTTATCTAAAAAAATGATTTCAAGTTTTATAATAAAAATATACTCTCTCGATAGACTACAAACGGTCTTTAACGACATACAGAGATTTATCTACCTAGCATAGTGAAATTATGAATAGTAATAATACGATAAAAAATATATGAAGAAACATGAAAATAATTACTAAATAATTTTTTTATTTCTTTGTATTAATCCAATATCACAAGTAGACCAAAGTGAATCTGAGTTGTCTTCTAAACTACTTGTTGCAGAAACAATGACATTGTCCTTTGAGATATCCTGAACCAACTATTTTACAACTTCCACCCTTATATGCGATACTCAAGCAATACTTATTACACCCACTGGGACCTCCATATCCTTTACATGATCCAAAGTCTAATTGAGCAGTTACGAGCCATGTACCACATCAATATAAACAAATTAAATGTCTCCGTTTGTGAAATATTTCATTCCATACACCAAAAATCAAATCAACAAATATTGAAAAAAAACGGAGGAAGTATGTGCAATACATAGTACACTATTCCGAATAAACTGATTATGGTACAAAATGTTACGTTTAATTTACATTACATATAACTTTTTGATGTATATGCGTAGTTATGTTGATAAAAGAAAGGAGAGGAAAAAGTAAGAAAACTGTTGTTTATGGTCAAGGCATTGAAAAAGAAAGTTATGAGTAGAACATTCGAAAATAGAGAGATGTTCTTTCTTTCCATTGTATTGTATATTAGACTTACTCTTGTAAAGTTATAGAGTATGATGATCCTATATTCCTATGCATGAGTCACATGATATTTATAGTAGAGAAATGACAAAATAATTTACTTAAATTTGGATATTAATCTTTTTGATTTAGTTTTTGAAATCTTGCTATTTTTTGAATATTTTCATTCCTTTTGTGTAAAATCTTGAATATGGAAGATTTTCATTCTTTTTGAGTAAAATCTTGAAGATTGATTTTCATTCTTTTTGAGTAAAATCTTGAGGATTGGAGATTTTGAAACTCAAATTTGAAAAGCTTAATTCGCATTGAACATAAACATATGGTATACTTAGATTTTATTAAATACTAGTGTTTAACCCGTGCTCTGTAATTTTCAATATAATATGATTGGTAGTGTTATCTTGTGATAGTATCCGATATTATAATAAAGAATATGATATAATTTGGAGTAATATCTGATATTTCAAGTATTTGTATTCTCAAAACTACTAAATCAAGTCCAACTGAAATTCTATTACATTATACTTTCTTCATTCTATGATTAAAAAAAACTTGATACAAAACTCCAAATCTATACTATAATATTAGATATTTGATATAATAAATGTAAGATGATCTTTGGGCATCATTTAAATTATGTAGGATCAATTAGTAAAATTATAAAAATACAATGGGGCCGTTTGACTTAACTTTAAAAAAGTTACTTTTTGCTTATAAGTGATAGGTGGATTATAAGTGATAAGTTGGATCAGAACTTGTAAGTTATCATCAAATTGAATAGATTTATTAGTAATTGATAAATTATTATATATAAAATTAATAATAAATTAATAAAATCTTACAAGTTGTCTTTTAAAATGATTGTATACATTTTTATAAAGTCAAATTACAAAAATCTAAATAAATAACTGAAAGAAGTTAGCATTTTGTACTTCCCAGAATTCAACTTAGAAGCTTCTTATAAGTCACTTTACTTATATACACAAACGGTACAAATAAGCTTATTTGGACTTTGGTTGCCAAACAGGCCAATTTATATGTATGTTATATATATATATATATATATATATATATATATATATATATATATATATATATATATATATATATAGGGGTTGATTCAAATGAGAACCACTATCCAAAACAGATTCGGAGAACCATTGGACCTATTGTAGAACGTATTTTGTTTCGTAATAAAAAAATAGTATCATGCTATTGAATTTCAAAGCTAGGCACATGAAATTAAAATTTCTACAATTGAACTTGCTCTTTTTTTCAAAGTTTTGCACATGACATTAAAAGTTCTACAACGGAACTTGCTTTTTCTATCAAGTTCTACGACTGAACTTACTTTTTTCAACAAATATTCTGTTGCTGAACTTAAAGTTCTACTGCTGAACTTAAAGTTCCGCTACTGAACTTATTAGAGTTCTCAGGTTCTCAGTTTAGTGTGGTTCTCCATAGAGCGTGAACATATATATATATATATATATATATATATACACATATAGTCCTACTCAGCTACAAACAGGCCAATATATTTTTCGCTTGATTCTCAATACGAGATACGTAGGCACTCTGTGAGGACCGATTAGTCTCGAAACACGGAAAGAACCATTAAAGCTCGAAGCTCAATCACCCTTAGCATTAAATGCACAAAAACCCTAACCGCAATTCGGTAACTTGATTTTTATTCCACAACAGACATATTTAATTAAGATTTATAATTTCTTTAATATTTAATAGTATTCAAATATTAATTGATTTTTTTTGAAATTTTTTCGAATTTCTTTAAAATTAGGATTAATTCAAATACTAAATGAATTTTTTGTGAAATTGTCTGAAATTTAACCATTATATGTTAAAATATAAATTTGTGAGACAGACTTTTAAATAAGATTGTACGACAGTCTCCACTTGTAAAGTTTTGGTGATTTGTCAAAATACGAAAAGTGAAAAATTAATTTACTACGATTAGTAAATTCCGCTTTCTCGTACTAATAATTAATTTAAATAAGGATTGTCAGTAAAATGATATTTTCTAGTCTAGATTATTTGTGGTACATTTTCAAAGCAAAGTCAAAGGCATATATATTTGAATATTCTGAACAATGATTTTACGAGCCGTAAAATGCTAGATTTATTCTAGACGATGTTCATTTCAAAGGTTTTGCCCTTGAATATATTCAATATATTTTTCAAAGTAACATTTTCAAGATTGCCTTACCTATTGACTTGCAGAAAGAATAAAAACGAATTTTATCCGGAATCCTTAACGGTTTCCACTTAAATGGATAAAATAGTAAAATATTCAAAACAAATATTCCGAGGACTTAATGGTATTTATAATTTGAGGAATATTATATTTTAATATTTTCCAAGTCAAAACTATGGCCAAAATGTCGACAAGTTACGACAAAAGGCTAAGGTATTTTATTCCGTCACGTAAGTGCATTTTATCAAAATATTTTTAGATAAAATACCTAGACATATTATTTTGACTTGAAATTTTTTGTATGTCACCTAAATGATTAAAAAGAATTTTGGACAAAATTTCACAATTTTTGAATGATTTTTCCCGGACCTCTAAAATTGACTCGTAATTGATTTTTCGGTCGTTTAAAAGTCATAGAAGGACAACTCGTTTTAAAGTGAAATTTTTACCATATTCTTCTGGGAATATTTCAAGAGTTTTCCCAAAGTGTCATAATTTTTGAGATATGTTTCGATTTATCTCATTTAAATGGGTGTTATGCGTTGTTTCGTGAAGTTTCGATTTATTCGGATAAAACGAAACTAATATACAACCAATACACTTATATATCTGATAAATATATAAGGATTGGGGACCAAGTAAGAGAGAATTTCCAGGAAAGTGCTCTTCCTAATTGTTTATTAGTAGGTGCCAAGTGTCATGTTTCTATTTGCTCTCTTTTACACCATTTTGGCTATAAATAGCCCATCACCCCCACCCATTTTATTTGAGCATTTTGTGTCCTAGAAGTTCTGCTGATTTCTCTCTAGAAACACAGCCTTTTAAGAGTACCAAAATCCTCCAAAAGATTTGTTGTTAGTCCATTTCTTGAGCATTTTAAACACCATCCGGCCACCACTCTTGGGGTAGTTCTTGAGCTCGAATTTAACACTCCCCAAAGTGTTCTTGAACGTGGTTTGAGTCACTTTTTTATCCTTCTTGAATTACATTCAAGTGGTTCTCAACTAGGCCTTGTTTAAGTGGTGTTTTTGATCCTTTTCTTACACTTCTTCCTACCTCTCGGCTATCATCCTCAAGGCAGCTCCTTGCACGTTTTTGTGCAGTCTTGTAAGTGCTTTTACTTGCTTATTTGAGTCACCTTTGGTACCTCCTTGGTTGCCTTGTGTTTGGTGCTCAAATCCGGCCTTTGGTAGTGATTTTGGACCTTTTTTTCTTGCTCATCTCTTGCTCTCGGCCAAGCCTCTTTAGGCAGTTTGTGTGCACGTTTTTTAACAGTCATTAAGTGGTCTTGTTTGTGTACTTGAGTCACCATAACAACCTCGTTTAATACTTCTTGGTTGGTGCTCTTTTGGCTTGAGTTTCCTTGCACTTTGTTACCTTTTTATACACTTGTTCTTGACATTTTCGTGTAGTGTATAAGTACCAAGTAGCAAGAGTTTTTGAAGAGCTTCTTGAAGTGTTTAATTGCTCTTCTTTAAGTCCTTAGTAACCACTTGGTTTATACTTGGTTATAAGGGTAAGAACATCTTTTGATTTGTGCTTAAAAAGTACATAAAACAAGTGGTTTAAACTTGTTATTCCTTAGATCAAAAGAGAGCTTCTTAACTTGGTTCACTTTAGTCCTTTTAATCTTACTTGAGCTTAAACGTTTAAGGATTAAACCAAGGCATATTGAACTTGCTCTTAACCGAAGCAAGATTCAAGTCACTCGGCCCTTGTGCTTGCTCCATTCGACCGAAGTGTATAGACAAGGTCTTGTCTATCAAGAGGAGGTACTTAAACATCTCATATACTCCTCTTTAAGTCCTTAGTAACCACTTGATATATACTCGGTTATAAGGCTAAGATCTATCTTTTGATTTGTGTTTTAAAGTTGCATAAACAAGTTGTTTAAACTTGATATCTTTAAATCAAAAGAAAGTTTCTTAACTTGGTTTATACTAGTTCTTTTAAACTTACTTGAGCTCACATCTTTAAGGACTAAACCAAGCATCTTGAACTTGTTTATTAAAACCGAATCTAAAGTTCATTTTATTCGGCTATTTGCCCGAACTATTATACTATTACGTGTTTACATTTCTCGCACTAATTTAACGCATAATATCGGCTCTCATTTTTGTCCTATAGACAAAGTGAGTTACTTTACGCATGTGTGAGTTTTATTTATATGCTTGTGTGTGGTGTGCTTAAATTGATTGTTGGGTGTGTTTTACATACTTTCCGCACTAGCATTAACGCGTAATATCGTCCCTCGCTTAGACGAGCTATATATATATATATATATATATATATATATTCGGCTATATAGAAGCCATATACAAAATGTTGTTGTGATAACACTAATATTTGTCGATTTTAAGTAGCTTGTTCTATATTCTTTTGAATATAAGCAACTCGCTCTAGCTTCGATAAATCAAGGTCGCTTTGGCCTAGGAATATTATTTTCGACCATTTCATTGTTGATCTAGGTCTTATAATATTTGAATACAAGTGTTTAAACATTTGTATACTTTGAGTTAGTAGCTTGTTTAATATTCTACGGAATATTTTTTAACTCGCTCTTTCTCTTATTTATTTGTGTTGGTTACACAAGTAAATTGTATATTTAATTTTATTTATATTCGGCCACACCGAGTATTTATATAAATTAATATACTTGACTTATATTTGTATTAACGTAGTCTAACTCGTTAATATTTATATATCCTCCCACTTGATCTAGTTTGGATACTAGTTCATTTTTATAATCGTCATTTATTAAAAGGATTTTCAAGTCGTAGTACTTGTATTATATCCTTTGACGTGAGGTGAAGTGAAGTGAGGTGATTCTCGCTCTAAGACCCAAGCCTTAGATACGCTAACGGGGAGTTGGGTATCTTTGCACCGTGAAGGGGAGAAAAGACCCAAGATCTAAGACCTAAGACCCAAGACCGTTAAAGGGTGTAGATACTAAAGTCTATGCAAAGGTTTTGCTTGCATAGTTTTGAGAAAGTAACTTGGAGTTACGTTTCAAGATAAACTTGTAAGTGGTTTTATTACGTAGTTTTGAGAAGGTAGTGGAGAAGCTACGCTTCGAGATAAACTCATAAGGTCTTACGTAGTTGTGAGGAAGTAACGGGGAGTTACGTTCCGAGATAAAATCTTAAGTGTTATACTTACATAGCATTTGAGGAGGTGACGGGGAGTTACGGTCCAAGATAATCTTATAAGGGATTGCTATTGTATTTTGAAGAGGTAACGGGTAGTTAGGCTCTAAGATAAATACATAGTGTTTGTAAAGGCTTCTCCGCCTACTATAAGGAGTGTGATTCTTATAGTGGATAAATCTCGAGTTCGGGAGGAGCTCGGGGACTGGAGTAGGGGTGTTCGAAGCCGTTAGGGGAGCGGGCATCGCGAACCAGGATATATCGATCGTGTCAATCTTTTTACTTTCTCGCTTTTATATTCCGCATTTTATATTACTTGTTTATAAGTAATTAATTTTAAAAGGAGAAAGAAATTTAAAAACGCCAAGCTCTAATTTTTAAAAGGGTCATAAGCTATTCAACCCCCCCTTCTAGCTTATTTTACCCTCTTTCGGGACCTATCAGTTGGTATCAGAGCAGTTACTTTTAGTCTCGTTATTTGAACGTTGTGAAGTTAAAAAACGTAACCAAAAGAAGATCGTTAAAATGGCGTATTTAAATACGATCGGATGTGGTGAAGGACTTTCAAGTTCTAGACCTCGACTATTCGATGGCACAAATTTTGCAACTTGGAAAACACGATTTAGGATTTATGCTAGATCCCAAGGTGTGAAAGTTTGGATGGCTATCGAAGACGGTGTAGTAATTCCCACCAAAATGGTAGATGAAATATCTATCGAGAAAAAGGTGAGTGAATATACTCCCGAGGAAGAAATTCGAATGAACATAGCCGCGAAAGCGGAAATGGTTTTAACTAGTGCACTTGCGGAAAAAGAATACAAACGTGTTAATAATTGCAAGTCGGCACAGGAAATGTGGAACAAATTAGTTATCACTTACGAGGGTACAAAAGATATTAAGGAATCTCGGATGGATACCTTAATTCATGAGTACGAGAATTTTAAACTCCTCGAAGGTGAAACTATCATCGATATGGAAACGAGGTTCACTCGTGTAATCGATGAGCTTACTCAACTTGGTAAGGTCTATACGACAAATGAGAAAAATCGAAGGATTTTAAAAGCCTTGCCTCCAAGTTGGAAAGTTAAAGTTACAACTATAAAAGAAATGCATAGTCTTAACGACTACTACATCGATAGTTTATTCGGAAACCTTCGTGCTTACGAAGAAGATAATTCACCGGATAAAGTTGTCCCTAAAACGGATGACAAACGCAAAAGTATGGCTTTGAAAGCTATATTAATCGATGAAGAGGAAAACGACGACGATTTAAACGAAGAGCTAGAAAATCTCGACGAGCATGAAATTGCTTTATTATCGAGACAACTCTGTCGTGTCCTACAAAGTAAAGCTCAAAGATACGGAAAAGGCTTCCTTAAATCAAACAATCAAAATCGAATTTTTAATTCGAAAGGAAAGCCGAATTATCAAAATAATTCTCCGAATACGAGCTATGCTAAAAACCAAGGTGCTCCTAATTCATATAACAATTCCCCGAATACGAATTATGTCAAAAATCAAGGCGCACCTCAAGGTAACAATTCGTATAATAGCCCGAATTATACGAAGAACTATTCGGCACCGAAAGCAAAGGAGCCTATAGTAGAAGAAGCACAAGATGTTTGTTTTGAATGCAAACAACCCGGTCACTTTAGACGTGAATGTCCGAAGTTGTCTAAGGGTCGTGGTCTTGTTGCGGAAAACGGATGGGATTTAAGCGAAGACGAAGAAGCACAGGAAGAAACCGAAGAAATTGTTAATCTTTGCTTAATGGCTATCTCCGACGAATCCACTACTAACCATGAGGTATCTCTAGACTCAACCTCAAATTTGAATATTGCATCATGTAGTAGTGATAATTTAAATGTGCATTTGTCAAGTATGGATTATTCTAGTTTGGATTCATCCGAACTAATTCATTTGATCAACTCGTTAAAATCGAGTCTTGACGATATGAATTGCAAGTTTGCTACAGTTAGTTCTGAAAGGAATAAAAATCATGAGACAAACATTGAACTTCAAAAAGAAGTTGCTCGTTTAAAGGATATTCATGTCAATGACAAAGAATATTCCGATTTTATTTCTTCACAAAATGATCGCTTGAAACTCGAGATGAATGAAAAGAATGAAAATATTGAAAATCTCGAAATTGAGAATATTTCTTTAATTGTTCAAGCCGAAGAATTGGAAAAAGAAAAGATACAAGTTTCCGAGAAAAATTATGAGCTTCATGTCGAAATCTTGAATTTAAAAATTCATAATGAATCGATAGGACATGAAATAGCTAAACAAGAAATTCGGATAAGCGAACTTGTACGAGCATCAACGAGTGACAAAGAAAAAGAGCTTAGACAAGCCATGCAAGATTTAAATCTTGATCACAATATAAAATTAGTCGAAAAGGATGCCGAATTTGCTAAGTTAAGAGAGCAATTCGACATTGAGGCTATTGAAAGAGAACATTTGTTTTTAGAATTAAATTCAAGTATCTTAGAATGTGAAAGGCTCAAAAGTGAGAATACTAAGCTTATGGCTCAAGTTGTAGATCAAGAAAATGTGTTAAACAACAAGATTAATGTTTTGGTGCAAGAAAAACACAATCTTGATTCTATAGTGAAGCAATTCACGAAGAGCAATGCAATGCTGGAAAGCATGATATATAATCCCAAGATATCCTCTAACAAGGAAGGTTTAGATATGATGCAAATAATCCTTCTACAAAGGAAGCACATCTTTTTACTCCTATTAAGTTTGTTTCTCCTAATGCACCTATGAAAGTATGCTCTAATTGCAACAAAAAGGGACATCAAAGTCCATTTTGTAAAGCTAAAGAGGGTGAAATTAAGGGGAAGTATAAGTGGATATCCAATGGAGCTAATGTTGCTCAAAAGAATTCGGTTAAAGTTGCTAACAAACAACCAAAGCATTTTTATCGTCAAGAGCCGATTAAATTTCAACCAAGGAACTCTAACAACATTGCAAGTACTAGTGCTCAAAATGCTAGGCAACCGAATGTTCCCAGGAGAAATTTTGTTGCTCAAGGATCGAACAATAATGCTTATATTCGGAGTCAAAACGATTCTATGCCTATAAATATAAGTCATTTTAATGCTCGATCGAGTCAACACACCAATATGAGACATCAAACTTACCCTAAAAGGTTTAATGCTCATGTTAGGAATGATCATGTGAATTATCATGCCAATAATCATTCTAGAGATTCTATTACTACTATATTTCCCCGTAGTGGTAATGAACATGCTTTTCGTGGTAATCCTAAGTATATGCCTAGGAGAAATCCTTATCATATATCTAATAGGAATCAAGCATCTAGTAATAATGTTGTGTATGTGAATGATTATCCGATGCGAAGATTTATTTATGAAAATACTCGTTTGCTAACCCCCGGACCCTCAAGAAAAAGGGGGTACCAATCGGTTTTACTAATCTTTTGTGTAGGTGTGCCTTATCGCTAAGAAGAATGTGTTGTATCTCGATAGTGGTTGCTCACGGCACATGACGAGTAATAAATCTCTGTTGAATAATATTAAAAAGGTAACCACCGGAATTGTAACTTTTGGTGATAGTAGTCAAGGTACTATTGTCGGTATTGGTGATATTGGCAATGAAAGCATTAAAATTTCGAATGTACAGTTAGTCACTGGACTAAAGTACAATTTGCTTTAGATAAGTCAACTGTGTGATCATGGTTGCAAAGTAATCTTCTTTTCATCTCATTGTGCGATTTATAACAAAGAGTGGAAATTGATTCTTAAGTGCCCACGAACTAAGAATGTTTATTCGTGCGATTTAAATGATTACGAAAATGTTTGTTTAGTATCCATGAATGAGGATCCATGGTTATGGCACCGTAGATTGGGTAATATTAACATGAAACTCATGAAGAATATTTGTTCGAAAGAACATGTTCGTGGATTACCAAAAATAAACTTCGTAAAAGATCATGTATTTAAGCTTGTGAAATTGGCAAACAAATTCGTTCATCTCACAAAGCCAAATTCATGGTGTCTACTACTAGACCACTTGAGCTTTTGCATATGGATCTTATAGGACCGGTTCCCGTACAAAGCCTAGGAGGGTGCTCTTACGCTCTTGTAGTAGTTGATGACTACTCTCGCTTTACGTGGACGAAATTCCTAAAAGCAAAAAGCGATGCATTTGACTCGTTTGTTAAACTGTGCAAAAGAATACAAAATCGACAAAATAACACGATCGTCTATATTAGGACCGATCATGGTCGAGAATTTGACAATTCGGATTTTGTTAACTTTTGTGAAGAATGTGGTATTACTCATAACTTTTCTCATCCTTATACACCTCAATCTAACGGGGTTGTTGAAAGGAAGAATAGAACGTTACAAGAAATGGCAAATACGATGTTGAATGAATATCGTAGACCAAAGTATTTTTGGGCTGAAGCTATGTCTACGGCTTGCTACGTTCTAAATAGAGTTTTACTACGACCTATCAAAATGAAGACTCCGTATGAACTTTATTTTGGTAAAACTCCTAAGATAAGCTACTTCAAGGTTTTTGGAAGTAAATGCTATATTTTGAATTCAAAAGATTACCTAACGAAATTCGACCCAAAATCATGTGAGGGTGTATTTCTTGGTTATTCAAATACTAGCAAAGCTTATCGGGTATTTAATCTTGGAACTTTAGTTGTGGAAGAAACATTGAATGTTGTATTTGATGAATCAAAACCACTTTCTAAGTTTAAAGATTTAGTGGAAGAGGATGATGACTCTAATGATCCTAAAAATGGTTCTAGTACCGAAGTTGAGAATATAATTCGACAAATGGGAACCATGGATCTAGGAACTAAAATTCCTACTAATCCTCTCGAGATAAATGAAGTTGAAGCTCGTTTGCCTCCGGAAATTCCTTTGATCAAAGATCACCCTATAGATAATGTCTTAGGTGAACTTAGTAAAGGGGTTCAAACTCGAGTTCAAGTTCATAACATTGTGAGTAATGTAGCATTTTTATCACAAATCGAGCCCAAGTTGACCAAAGAAGCTTTACTAGACGATGATTGGATTGATGCCATGCAAGACGAGCTAAATCAATTTACTCGCAATAAAGTTTGGGAACTCGTACCTCCGCCATCCGATACTTCCATTATTGGAACTCGGTGGGTCTTTCGTAATAAATTAGACGAAGGTGGAGAAGTGGTAAGAAATAAAGCACGATTGGTTGCTCAAGGCTATACTCAAATGGAAGGTATAGATTTTGACGAAACCTATGCTCCCGTAGCTAGAATCGAGTCAATTCGAATGTTTTTGGCTTACGCTTGTTATAGAGGTTTCAAAGTCTATCAAATGGATGTTAAATCGGCATTCCTAAATGGTGTCTTAGAAGAAAAAGTTTATGTAAGACAACCACCGGGATTTGAAGATCATAAACATCCTAATTATGTGTACAAATTGTACAAAGCCTTATACGGGTTGAAACAAGCTCCGAGAGCTTGGTACGAGCGGTTAAGCAAATTCCTAATCGATAGCGGTTTTAAAATGGGAATTGCGGATACCACTCTATTCAGTAAGTATGAAGGCGATGATATTTTACTCGTTCAAATTTACGTAGATGATATTATTTTTGGGGCGACAAAAAAATCACTATGTAACAAATTCTTGGAAAAGATGAGTAAAGAATTCGAAATGAGCATGATGGGAGAATTAAATTTCTTCTTAGGTTTGCAAATTAAACAAACTCAAGATGACATTCATATTTTAAAATCGAAATATTGTAAAGAAATGCTAAAGAAATTTGAGATGGAAAATGCAAAACCTATAAGTACTCCTATGTCTATCTCCGATAAGTTATCTATCGATAAGGACGGTGTTTCCGTAGATATTAAGAAATATCGATGGATGATAGGAAGTTTACTTTATATCTCATTTATCCGCGGTTAAACGGATATTTAGATATCTTAAAGGAACTACGGACTTAGGTCTTTGGTATCCTAAAGGACATCCGTTTGATTTAGTGTGTTTTTCTGATTCGGATTATGCTGGTCATTTAATCGATAGAAAAAGCACTAGTGGCACATGCCAATTTCTTGGTGGATGTTTAGTTTCTTGGTTTTCAAAGAAACAAAACTCAGTTTCAATTTCCACCACCGAAGCGGAATATATAGCGGCCGCGAAATGTTGTGCTCAAATCTTGTGGATGAAGCAAACATTAGCCGATTATGAGATAAAATTTGATGTGGTATCTATTTTATGTGACAATACGGGTGCAATTGATTTGAGTAAAAATCCGGTATTGCATTCGAGATCTAAGCATATAGATATTCGACATCATTTTCTTCGTGATCATGTAAATAAAGGCGATATTAAAATGGTACACATCGATACCGAAGTAAATATTGCGGATATTTTCACGAAACCCTTAAGCTCCGAAAGATTCGATAAATTGCGTTTTGATTTAGGAATGATGGAGTGCCCGAATTAATTTGTTAAATTTTATTCAAAATATATATTGCTTTATTTTAATTATCTTGCAACTTAGAACATTGTTTAAACGGATTTTCAAGCGAGAATTGAACGTTCAGATTTCTTTGACAATGTTGTGAGCTGCAAATAATTAACGCCAAAAGTAGTATGTGGTTTGTTTAATTTTTACAAGTTAATTTGAATAAGTTCCAAAGTATCTTTTATTAAGATATAATTCTATTTATTTTCGAATAATTGGAACTTTGTGCACTTTAATATTCTAAATTAAAGTAGCATATTTTCTGGTGGCGCAAGAATTTTTGGTGAAATTTTCTGATTAATTTGCTATTTTAAATCGAATTTTAGAACTCATTTTTCTGAAAATCGAAAATGCAAATTAAATACACAAAATTCAGAATTTTGTGAAGGGGCTGTTACGTGTGCTTGAGATGCGTATCTGTGTTCAGTCAGTCAACAATCAGGGCATTGTAAACGCACGAAATGATCTAGACCGTATATTCAACGTCTCATCAGATCTGAGCCGTTGATTTGTTTTATTAATATTTCCCAAAATGGAAAATATTCAAACCCTGCACTCTATCTCTTCTCTCGACTACGAACCCTAGTTTTCGAAAATCAAATTCCGGCCATGTACGTTTTTGATCGAAGAAATTGACAACAGTTCCGTAATCCTCACACCCAAATACACACCCAGTAATATCGATTTTTCAAGTTCCTTTCAGGAATTGATTTTCCCCAAATCATGTCGATATTCAAAAATTAACAAAAAGCCTTCAACGAATCGAGAAATCGATTTATTTGTATGTATTTAAGCCTATATAATCAATGTCCTAGTAATACGATTTTATATGGTGTGCAGAGGATGTTGATCAATGTTGTTCGTCGATGATAGGTTTGATAACCTCTGCGCACACATATAAAAATCGTACTACTAATTGATATTGTGAGCCCAACATGTGATTCCTCTATCTCAATAATGACTTCTATCGTGCGAACATGAACGTTATAAAGGCTCTTGATTTCTTGCTCCTGGGCGCACAGATAGAAGTCGTAGTATTTTGATAGTGATCTTAGAACATTAGGACTATCTTGATTGCTTGGGTCAACGTTCTTGTATTGAGATCCTTTTGGTGTGACAGAAATATTTCTGTTTCGATTAAATTCTTGGTTTAAGATTTTTGTCTTACCAAAAGGCATCTTGCTACATTAAGATTGCATGATTTTGATTGTGTAACGAGGTCAATGTTCCTGTATTGGGATCTTGTTGGTATGATAGAAATGTTGCTTTGATTAGCATTGATTCGAGATTTCTGCCTTACCAATAGACATCTCTTTACATTGATATTGTTTGATTAGTTGTGATGATCATTCAATAATTTCTGTCCTTACTGATTTTACTCTGCTAATGCCAATGTCTCTTGTTGTTTATTTGTGTTGTGTTACTGTTTTGATGAATCTCAAAGTGACCTAATGTGAGTCTTGGTGACTAGATGGATATAGTAAGGTAATCTGCCTAAGTGTGCCTTTGGAATTTTATCATGTGTATTTCCACCATGATCTAGGTACACTACTCTCAAACCTTGGCAAGACTTTGATTAACTCTAGCTAGCCTTATTGATTAATGCATGTGTGTCCTGTCTCTGGTATGCTTACTTTGTGAGTTAATGGTTTAATTATCTTATCATGCCCTGTATCTTTATGTGCAGTTTAAGATCTAATGTGGTATGTGATCCTACATGACTGATTGTTTTATGCCATGCTTAACTTTGTTTGCAATATGATTTATGTGTTGCCTATTCGAGTCTATCTTAGCTATTAGTTAAACTTTGCAAAAAGTTTGTGTACTAATTGACTATTAGACATGAATTGCTATATTAAAATTGCAAGACCATGCTTGTGCACATATTTGCTTCAGTTTATGTGTGCATATCTTCCTCTTTGCTACAGATATAAGGTGTGACTTGTTATACCATGTGCTTAGAGATTGCATTTCTGTATTCGAACTTACTTGATTAATTCTCTACGTGCATTTGATTTTAATTGTCACATTTGCCATGCCTGCACACACACCTAGAACCTAAGTATTGATTTGTTGATTAATGTGATTATCTAGCTCTGATAAATTCTCATTTCTTTTAAAATGTCTGAATCTTGATTGTATCAGTCTGAGTAGATTTATCTTTGTGCTATGATTATATAATTGCCTTAGGTTACTAGCAATGTATCTTATGTGTGTGCATCTCTCATATTGTGTCCAAGTTCATTCTGCATTTTATTGACAGCAAGCCTACTTAAATTTTTTTTATTTGAATTGCCTCTGCATGCCTGTGAGTTGGAATTAATGATCTTGTTTGCTTGGTTGCAATCTAGTTGTGTTCTGTGAGAGCTAACTAAGTGACCTTAGTTGCTTATTGATAGAGTGTATTTTATATATACCTTATAGGATTTTGTTCCCACATTTACGGTGCTTTTGTGAATAATCGTGTGTATTTAATTAGTTTTTTGATGAGTTTGTCGCAGGAAATAAAGAATTGCCAAGTTGGAAGGAGTTTAATGATTATTTAATGATTTTATATGGTTTTTAGCTCAAAAGAATTATTTGGTGAACTTCCGAGAAGAATTTATGAAATCTTGGTTCATTGTTTGAGATTTCTAGATTAAATGGAGAGCTCGGAAGATAGCGTGGAAACTTGCAATTCTTACTTCTATTCAAGCTTGGAAACTTGCCATCTCCTAATCCAGCTCTATTTGTGGCAACTTCCTTGGAATGCAATTCTATTATGGAAAGGACTTGGAGGCCAATACATCTAGGGGCTATATAAAAAAATCTTATGTATTAGAGAAAAGAAGAGCTACATCGAGATCGAGATCTAGAATTAGTTAAGTTTTATTATTAGTTAGGAGTAGAATAGAATAATACACTTTTTCTTCATCTTTTCTATGGGATAGCTTATATTCGGATTTCTCCATTAATTTAGAGGTACTCTTTATTCTCTCATGTTTTATTAGTATAATTTTATATGTCTCTCTTCATAGTTTTTATTGCTTTTACTTGTTTAATTATTAGTGAGTAGTTAATTTTAGGGTATTAAGGGGAGCCATGTTTACACCATGATTGGGGTTTAATTTGATTAGTAATTTGATGGGTAAAGAGTAATTCTGATTGATAGGTTTTAATTCTTAATTTGTGTAATTGGCCAATATCATGGATTAACTGATTGCAATAGGAGTAATTGATCGGAAGATTTTACTACTAGAGGCATACATACACTTAGCGGAATTGAAGGTGAGTGTGGAACCACAAAAACTTGATTTGTCAAATTATACCTAACCGCAAGCGCACGGTGTCTATTGCTAGTACAAATGGCAAGCGGGTCGAATCCACAAGGAGACAGGTTCTACTAATTCCTTATCAGTTATCGCTAATTGTTTGTCGCAGGAAATAAAGAATTGCCAAGTTGGAAGGAGTTTAATGATTATTTAATGATTTTATATGGTTTTTAGCTCAAAAGAATTATTTGGTGAACTTCCGAGAAGAATTTATGAAATCTTGGTTCATTGTTTGAGATTTCGAGATTAAATGGAGAGCTCGGAAGATAGCGTGGAAACTTGCAATTCTTACTTCTATTCAAGCTTGGAAACTTGCCATCTCCTAATCCAGCTCTCTTTGTGGCAACTTCATTGGAATGCAATTCTATTATGGAAAGGACTTGGAGGCCAATACATCTAGGGGCTATATAAACACATCTTATGTATTAGAGAAAAGAAGAGCTACATCGAGATCGAGATCTAGAATAAGTTAAGTTTTATTATTAGTTAGGAGTAGAATAGAATAATACACTTTTTCTTCATCTTTTCTATGGGATAGCTTGTATTCGGATTTCTCCATTAATTTAGAGGTACTCTTTATTCTCTCGTATTTTATTAGTATAATTTTATATGTCTCTCTTCATAGTTTTTATTGCTTTTACTTGTTTAATTATTAGTGAGTAGTTAATTTTAGGGTATAAAGGGGAGTCATGTTTGCACCATGATTGGGGTTTAATTTGATTAGTAATTTGATGGGTAAAGAGTAATTCTGATTGATATGTTTTAATTCTTAATTTGTGTAATTGGCCAATATCATGGATTAACTGATTGCAATAGGAGTAATTGATCGAAAGATTTTACTACTAGAGGCATACATACAATTAGCGGAATTGAAGGTGAGTGTGGAAGCATCATTGGATTTCTGAGAGTGTTAATGCTTGGAAAAGATTAACTATTACTTTAATTACTTGATCCCCTTGAAAAGCTATACCTTTGTGATTTGTTTGGTGTAAGCATGGTGAACCTGAATTGCCCTAGATCCCTTAATTAATTAGTTAATCATTTATTTAGTTAGTGCTAATTTAGTTTAATTAGTTAATTAATAATTTCACATATTCGTCTGACCCTTGAAACAATTAGCGATAACTGAAAAGGAATTAGTAGAACCTGTCTCCTTTTGGATTCGACCCGCTTGCCATTTGTACTAGCAATAGACACCGTGCGCTTGCGGTTAGGTATAATTTGACAAATCACTTATCTGGTTTGATCCTATCTGTACTCTGTATGTACTATCCTAGGATTAGACCTGTGCACCTGTGCTTAGTGTTTGGTGAATGATTTTGCATGTGTGAGTCTCTGTGTGAGTTATACATATAAATGCCAGCATGCTTGTTTGAGTGTATGTGTTATATTCTATGACTAGTGCCTGTATATGTGATTGTAGAAATGTTTAAAATGCTACTTTTCAGTAAAAGGTTTGCCAATCTTAGTAACTACCTTATTTGCATTTAATGCTCTTGCCGTTTGTTGCTAGAATAAGGATAGCTGCATGCCTCTTCTATTAAATCAGTTATATATAATTGCCTTGTAGCATTGCTTTTTAGCCTCATGCCATATCCTGCAGTGTACTTGCATGTCCTTTGCTTACTGTTCATGTCCTTATGCTCTGTGCTTGAACTGTTTCTTGAATTCTTTTTGAATTATGTCGAGCATGTTTGTGTGTATTTAAGTAGACTACTTGCTGCATTTATGCTTCACACTTGCATTGATATCTCTTGTCTTCTTGTTCTTTATTTGTGGCTAAGTGTCTTAATTGCTTGTCTTTGCCATGAATCCTTCGGTTGACACCACTTTGTCCTTAAACACAAACACCAACAATGTCAAGTTCCCTTCTACTTCTGCTCATAGGAATAAGAAGAAGAAGCTCAAGCCTAACCCTCCAATCTTTGTGTCAAACCATGCTCACAGTAGGTCATCTAAGGCCAAGCTCCAAACTGGCTATTTGCTAGATTTTCCATCTGATCAAGATTTGATCAAGATACTTACTCGAGCTAACCTTGAACCACTGTTCTCATTTCCTTCTAAGAGAGTCCTACCTAACCTTGTGGCTGAGTTTTATGCTAACCTAGCCATTAATGTAACACCCTCACTTAACTACATTAATATACGGTTTTTTTTATAAGTAATTAAATATTTTTACAGGGGAATTTCAGAAAATTTTGACATGATGTATTCATAAATATGACTAACCACCTGTCCAAATCAACAAAACTAATTCAACTGTATCCAAATCTGCTCACCACATAGTATTGACAAAATCATAAAGAAATATAAATTCTAACTAACCAAGACCGCTCACAGGTCACAGTATGAAACAACTACTAATTAACTATTACAACCCGAATCCGAATAAAATAATATACATTTTCTGTGAATAAATAAGGTCACCGTCTAACTAGATATTCAACCTTGACTAGTTCCCAACCACTAACCAATGAGAATCTGTAACCCGAACGTCTCCTCTCGCTGCCTATAGAGCAATACCAACTGATCACTAGTTCCTCTGATCATCTCTAACAACTGGAGAAATAAACAGAAGCAAGAGTGAGCCAACAATGCTCAGCAAATGTATAAAGTGATAACAATTTCAATATCGAAACAATACTGATAACAAGAGGATTTCAACTCATACTGTGAAAGAATCTGTGATATTACTTTTAAATTGCCACGAGGGCTAATACTTCATCATAAATGAGGTGCAATAGGAACTAGAACGGATAAGAGTTCTGTTCAACCAAAATAAGCATTATAACTTCAAAAAAAAAACCAAGCTTTAACTATTCAATACTGATACTCGAAATTCAAGGTCAAATAATATCAATCGATAATGATACTCGGGAATTCAAGGTCAAACGATGAGAATCCATGTTCACTGGATACTCAAATTATAGATTAGAATTGGATTTTTCACTTCGACGCAACGAGTTTAAGTGGATGATCAGTCAAACTAAAACTCCGGATATACTCTCTTAGTATATCCAAATACTTAACTGGATCCAAGGCCGCTTTTGGCCTAAAATATCATACTCATACTCTGACTGGTGTCCTCAGTCATAAAAACATTTTTATTTAATAAAAACTTCCAATTCTATCCTTGATACTCAGGTCAGGTGTCGGGACAATCGACCACCCTTGATTTCCAACAACTGGAACTCACGTCCAGAATATGAACTTATGATTAGGAATTAATAAGAAACGATATCATCGTTTGGTATCGACAAGCTCGATACCACATAGGGGAAATTATAAAGAACGTCAATTAAAAAGGTATCAACAAGATTGATACTAATACTTCGAATTATAACCACTGCAGATTATGCAAAGAGAAATTTCATTTGAGCAAGAATGGGAATATAATTTGCAATAAGATTCCAACAATGAAATTATAGACTAAAGCAACGACATGGTCAAGTACCGGCATTTAATAAAATTTATACATACTGAAGAATTTGAGCTTCCATAAGCGGAGAAAACATATTAGAACAATAATTGTAAAAACAGCTTCAATAGGGGAAGGTTTAGATCAGCTCAGGGAACATTGTATAATTAAAAGAACAGGTTCACAATTATCCAGAATAAATACGAAAAATTTAATGGCTAGCAAGAAAGGATTTCGAAAGAATACATAAATAACACAACAGATTTCACATCACTTTGAACAATAAGTGAGGTATAGTAAACTTGCCTCAATACACAGGGTTTCCATTTCCAATACTTTAACTCCTTATCACTTTACATTCGTCTTTACTTGACCTCTCTTCGATCACACATCCATTTTCCATTTATCACCTGACAGTCCTGATAATCATCACCTTCCTCTACATTCCATCTACACATGCGCTGGCTCTTAGCTGGCCTCCTATGTGTACCTATATACAGGTAAAGTACTACTTCAGTACGCGTATTGTAACGACCCGAAAAATTACGTGTAGTTTATTATATTAAAATATATTTTTAATTGATTTTAATGTGTGTTAGTTTATTTTTAATGCATTTAAACGCGTCATGATTTTTATTAAATAGGAAAATTATCCCATATGTGTTATGTGACTTCTGTGTATCATAGAATATTTTATTCTATTTTTCTGTAATTTTTATATTTTTAGAATACAGTTATTTCGCATTTTAATTTCCGGACCCAGCCCCTGTATTGAATTCGAGGCCCTGTTTTTCATAAAATTATTTTCATATAATAATGGGATGTTCAAAAATGTATTATTTTGTAATTTTTGTAAGATTCATAATTTTTGGGAAATTTTGGCATATATATTATATTTGTTTAAAAATAAAAATTTTACATTTTTATCGCATAAAAATTATTTTTAAGGCTTAATAATTTTAATTAGGGGTTAAAAATATTTTTGGGGTATTAATTTTCAGATGAGTATAAATAACTAAATTTTATAATTAATTATTAAAATTAATCAAAAATCAGATTTTTGATTTTTATTTTCTGGAGAATTGTTCTTGGTGTTCTTCATAATCAAACCACTTTTTGACAGTGATTCCGGCATCCAAATCGATCATGTGAGTAACCAAACTGAAGCTCTTGATCTCTACTACATGTTTATGTAGGTGTTCATAACCAAAATTGTCTGATTCGAAAATTTGTTTTTTTTTATTTTAATTTTCGAACTTGTTTAATTTGCTGTGGATTGTGTAGTGATTTGTTGTTGATGTGGTTAGTGTCTATAGATTGTATATAATCCCAGGAGCATCATGATAATTTTTGTTTGATTTTTAGTAGCTTAAAACTCGAAGTCGAGTTTTGTGGGGGTGAGATTTAAAAATCGAATTTTCTGGGTTCTTGAATGATTTGTTGCTGTTATGAATGCTTGGTATAGATTGTTAAAGTCATAAGCTTCATTTTGATGTAAAGAACGTTTGATTTGGTTGAGAAATGAGTAAGATCGAAGTTTTGCCGGTGAGGTCGCCGGATTTTGTTCGGGTTTGGCCGGATTCTTGTTTTGGTCAAATCTGGGTTTGTTTGAAGGGCATGGTTGTGTTTAGAATGTGATTTGGAGCGATTTTGGTACTGAAAACGTATCGAATGGTACGTTTTTGTGGTCGCCGGAGTTCGCCGGAAAAAAAAATTCCGGTCACCGGTTTCTGGGTAAACCGCCATTGATGGTGGTGGCTGTTCTTCAAGCATTCATACGAAGAACAGTGAAGATGGTGATGAATAGTTACCTTTTGATCTTCATAATCTGAAACCAATTTCTGAAAAATGATTTTGGATAATTATTTTCAAAAATTTATTATAAATTCGAATTTTATTTTCAGAAATTCGAAAAATCATTTTTAAATTCCGAAAATTTATTTTTAATTTCGAAAAATAGTTTTAAAATTTTAATAAATTATTTTTATTCGAAAATTTATTTTATTTGATTATTTTAAATTTATTTAGCTAATATCTTAATTAATTTAAATTGATTGGTTAATTAATATTAATCAATTAATTTAATTAATTAAATATTAATTAAATATAATTGAAAATAATCAGATTTAATTATTTTGGAAAATAAAATGATTTATTTATTTTCTAAATATTATTTTACCTTTAATATTTATTTCTTTATTTGTTTTATTTGTTTAAAATGTAATAAAATTGTTTTAAAATTCTAAAAATAATCCGGGAGCGATAAAAATAGTTTTAAAATTCTAAAATTATTTATAAACCCGGATTAAATATTTATTAAAATATTTTGGGAATCCAAAACTTACCCGGAGGGTTTATTAGCTATCGTTTTTGATTCAAAAAGGGTTAATTAAATCTTTTAAAATTATTTTCGTGCTTTAAAAATATTTTTAAATATTCTAAAAATATTTTTGAGTGCTCTTTTATTTGTGAATCGTATCTGTTGTGTGAATTACGTGCTATGTGAGTATGTGATCTACTTATGGAGTCCTTATATGTGCGATGTAAATTGTCAAGGTATTAAGTATCAAGGGTTAGGTTATAAATTGAGTTGTGACCGATATATATTTAATGTGTGCTTAATTGTTTATATGGTTTATATGGTTTATATTATAAGATGTCATTAAGAGTAGATGATGGTTTCTTTGATTTACTGGCAACGATGGTGATATCGTTTATTTTCGCAAGGATTAATTGTTGAATATTGACTTAGGTTGGTCAACAGAGATAAGTAGATGTCTAATCAAGGAGGTTGGAGATAGATGCAATATTCTTTGTGGGTTATGAATAAGGTTGGAGATGGATGCGGTATTGTTTGTGGATTGTAATGAAGAAGGTTGAGATGAAGGCATTGTTTGTGGAATTGCTGGTTTACTTGTGAGGTGTTTTAACACCGGGAAAACGCCTATGTTCAAAGGGGACATTTCCAATTATTTTCTTCCAACAAAGATATTGGTAAGCAGGGTTAATATGTTCGAATGAAGTTTGTAAGTGTTTAGAAAAGTAGAACTTGATGTCTGAAGACTGATGTACCAGCTTATGCTTGACTATAGAAGTAGACGCGCGGGCTCGATGTCGGCGGATCAGACTCGTGGCAACAGCTAAAGCGTAAACCAAGGCATGATTAAAGCAGAGGACATGATGACGTAAGATAGAAGAAGAAGGTAGACGGGTTACCTCGACTTTGCGCAATAGCTGAAGACCAGAGGCAAGTATTTTCTTTATCATCCTAAACACTTTTTATTTTCTGTTTCATTTATTCATATCATGACAAATAGTTATTGTTCAGAGCTATTTGTGGTTCTTAAATATTTTTGTGCGAACTCAGTTGCTTGATATTGGTACCCTTGATGTGGGGAATTGTTTAAGATAAACTCTTCATATCCTTATTATCGTAGTAAATAATAAGGATGTGAACTGTATGTGAAACTAAGCATTTCCTGTTGAATTCAGAAATTGCTCTATTGGATTGGAAAATGGTAAAGCGTAGGAGGCCACGTTGAGTAGTTGGTCCAGCTATATTTAAGGAGGATATGGTAACCATTCCATCTTCCTATAGGCTAACATTACTTGCCTATTTTGGTACCCTCATGAAATCCGGACTATACACACACGGAAAAAAAAAGAGAATACCGGTGGAGTATAGAGGGTCCCATTGCTTATGAACCTGATCAGGGGGCACTGGTGTTTTATGTTTCAGTTATACAAGTGTATCCAATCCATATCGCCAGAATGGCTATTATATATTGTGAGTTGGCAGATGATTCATTTTTTTATGACATGCCAAATGATTTCAGTTATGATTTGAATTATATCACAGTTGTTGATTCAGTTTCTCTATAAACTGCTTTACATTTCAGTTGATTTTATGCCCCACTTATCCTGATTTTATATCAAAATTTTTATACGCTTGCTGAGCATTTCTTTCGCTCATACTTGCTGTTGTAAATTCTAACATTTCAGTAAGGTAGTTTGGCGAGACGTATCCGCACAGCTCAGAAAGAGAAGAAGCGTGATGCTATTTCGAAGATGACTTGGCTCAGGATGTCTGGATTTAGTGTAAGATCTATTTTATATAATTGAGTTCTAATATTTATTATTATTATGTACTGATCTAGTTAGCCTGGCGTACTTCTTATCGAGGTTACACCAGTGGTTTAAGATTTGATCAAAGAGAATGTTGTGAAGAAAGAAATACTTTCTATTTAATGGAATTTGGATTCTTGTTTCTAGCCCTATAACCTTAAAAGATCTTGGTATGTTTGGGGTCACAGATGTTATATTTCCAGTATTGATCAATCAAAAGTGAATGATTATTATTAAACAGATGTTTTGTTTTGAGGATTTTCGCGTGACGACCAAATCTCCTGACCCCGGATTTGGGGGGTGTCACACGTATGACCTTAATCGTCTAATTCTATTCTACCCAAACGCGTCCTAATACGCTTTACAATTAATACATATATAGTTCATACAGATCATATCACATAATCGCATAAGCACGTATTATTAATCACTTAAGCACGTATTATTAATCACATAAGCACGTATTATTATCTTACACTTATATCACCATATAACATTTTCATACTAGTACTCTTTATCAAAATATTATAAGAATCCGAAAATAATTCAAAAAAAATAAAAATAAAAATAAAATAAAATTGGACAACACCTCCTTTAAAATATGACTCAACCTGTCAAAATACGACCCATCCAATCAGAAATCATATAATCTTATAATCAATTATTTCCTTCACCTTACACTTGCAACTCACAATTTACTATACACAATCAATACCATTGCATCACTGATTAGCAACAAAACTCATGCTCAATCTCTAACCCCGAGTGACAATGCATTACCACATATAATCTTATTCATTTCCTAACTTGGATTAACATTCTATACTCATATCATTACAAAGAGCACTTAGTAATCCATAACAATCAAGTTACTAGCACCTTACTAACTGATAATTTAAAATTGGATCATATACTTCACATTAACATATAAAATCAACTTGTATACTTTTAATCTCCTAATTATCATGCAACTTATAACCAGCAACCAAGTCTTTACAATGCCACTAATTAACAATTTAACGATTCACTAATCAATTTATGGGCTACTAACAATTTACTTAACTCAAAATCATACACCTAATTTTATTTAAATCAGACAATCAAATTATAACAATCAAATTGATATCGATTCCTTTTCTAATTAATATGAAAAAAAAAAAATAATTACTACTATCAATAATCATCACATCGAAGTAATTAACTCTTAACATTAATCTACTAATCGTTAATTAGCACTAACAATCATATACATCAAAATTCAAACCCAATAATACGGCCAGGCGTGAAATTCTAAAACAGAATTGACAGTAACTCAGCTTATATAATTTACAAAACCATAACATCCAACCGGGAAACGATCAACATTAATCAAAATCAACAAGAACAAAACCTTCGGTTTTCTTACAAAGAAACGACCCCCCAATTATCAACACAGACACTGAACTATATACACTAAACACGCACGGTTTGCAGGACATGGACTTGGACCTCTGTTTAGCTCCACAGCAACACAATCAACCACAATTTGTACATACAACACCTGAAGCGCACACACACCCACAACGCTTACACACGCACACTGCATCAAACACGGACAACTCAAGTCACTAACTTCCCTTCGACCACAACTTGGTCTCCCAAAAACAACCAGAGTACCACACACAGACTAGACTCCACACACACACACACGCCTATCACATAAACACATACACACACGTGTATCACATACACGCAATCATCTGCGCAGGGACACGGAACCGGGAGTTTCGAACAGGGAAGGAAGAAGATAATCAGCATTACCCAGCCTTTAATTCGACACACACACGCACGCATAAAGCCAGTCCAGCAACGCAACGGAGCAACCACATACAACCCCCAATTTGTTTACCACCATCAATAACTAAACATACACGCAACTATATACTAACAAGAATAGTCCCTCCCAAGGCACCCAAGAAGCTTTGTTAAAGCTCTAATTCGTACAACAGTGGCGGAGAAGAACTCTGACCGAAAGATAACATAGACGAGAGGGATGGGCAACCGTGGAGAGAAAACCAGAGAGGGTGAGAGAACAGGGAGATAAAGAGATTATCGTGTAGAGAGGGAGAGAGAGTTCGTGAAATTTTGAAGAAGAGTCGAGAGATTTCCACAAGAACACAACTGTTAAAACCAATTAGGGATTTAGGGATTTGGGTATAAAAAGGAATAAAAGTAGTTTGGGAATTTACAAGAATTTTCTAAATAAAACAATTCAACCAGCTGTGTAAATTGCAAAATAAATGAATAGTCAAAGAAAAATGTCAATATTATTTTTAAAATGTAGAAAACAGAATTATCTATCTCCCCGTATTTTTACAATATTTATAGGATAAAAAATGAATTAAATATGAATTTTACAAGTTTTGACCATTTAAATAAAATAAAACTCTTAAAATCAGTTTAAAATACTTAAACACCCACAATAATTCACCAAAACAATTTAATAACTAAATAAGTATACAAACATGATATTGCAAAAGATTTCGGGATTTTCAAATACTCCGATGATTTTATAAAAAATTTAAAGATCAATAACGCATGATTTAAATAAATTTTAATCATAAAAATTTCACGGACTAGCACGTCACACATACATCACCATATAAACATGTAAACATGATGTCACATATATTAAATCTTTTAAAAAAATTACCTCATATAATCCACATTAAATATTAAATAATAATAATTATAAGTACGAAATTTCTAAGGCGTTATAATTAATCCATGGGTCAATGGAGGTATTTATTTGTGTTCTGTTGTAGGAGGTTCACCTGTTCTTGTCGATCAAGAAACTCTTGTCAAAGCTCTTCAACTCAACCCTGCATTTACTTCACTCCCAAATGTAGACTTGCCTAAAACTTTCATCTTTGACAAGACTGAGTATAGGAATTTTATTTCCTGTTTCTGTAAGATTGATGTGCCTCAAAACATTTTCAGCAATGACAAAGGTTTTCGTATTTAACACTTTGCTCCTTTGTATCAAAATCTTGCTCTTGTTGTCAAGAACAACATCTATCCCTCCTCTGACAAACTTATCACTTTTCTTGACATGAAAGTCATGTACAAGGTTGCCACAAACTGAATTACCTTCAATGTTCCTCATATGATTCTCTCTAGGATGTACTCTGGACTTAACCCTTTTGGTCTCCTCTTGACCAAGCTGTTTGAGTACTTCAAGTACAACATCAGCCGTCCACCTCTCTTTCATGTCACTGCAACTCTCTCTATTCATAACACTAGGTCTGTGTTACCTCTCAACATTTATAGAGATTCTGAGATTCATAATCACTCTTTGGAACCCTTCGAACCCAAGACAGTACCTATTACTCTCTCAATGTCCTTTGAGAAGTATGAATCCATGGTTGCTGAGATAGAGGCACTGAAACAGAGTTACACTACTTTAAAAACCTCTATGGATGTGCTTCAAGCCAACTATGTTAAGATCACCACTAAGTTAGATACTCTGAAGGAGTACATCAACACTACTATGACTCGAATGACTATGCTTGAGAATAGTCTCTCTCAGTTGATCCAACTTCAGATTAATATGCATGGTGGTAACAATGTCAGCAATGACATTATCTTGGGGGTTCCAGTTCAGAACATTATAAATGGGGGTTCTATGATTGATGAGGCTTTTGAGATTGCAGAGAATGATGGTAAAGAGAATGAGGTTAAAGAGACTAAGAACAATGAGCCTGAGGTCAACGTGACCAATTCTGAGAACATGGAATGTGAAAACCTGCTTGATGCAATGGTCAACAATAAACACTACAATCAAGTGGATTGAGTGTTAGCTTGTGTTCAACTTTGACTGTTGGTGGTGGTGTTGGTTGGACTTGTCTGTGATGCTTGCTATTTGTAATGTCTTGTTGCTTTTGTATGCCTGTGTGTTATGTGCTAGATTGTATTGCTCTAGCTATTATCCTACTAACCTAGTGCTTATGTGTTGGTGGTGCTATCAGTTCTATTTCCAACTGTTTTCTCTGTTAGTTGGACTTAGAAGTTATTATGTACTTTTGCTTGAATCGAATGAATGAATGCAGTTGCAATTGCTTTTCTAGTACTTTACATTTGCTTATTTAACTATGTTGCATTGTCATAAGTAAAGTCACTACACACACTTACCACCGAACTTATGGACTGCCTGGAAATCCCTTTGAGAATTCTTTGATCTGTTCCCAGGGGGAACTGGCCACATTAGTGCATATAATTGCATTTGTTAGGTTTGCTTTGTGCTTTAACAGGAACCTCGAAGACTTATGTTTGTGTTTGCAAAATTTGTTGAAGCCCAAACTCTGTGATGTATCTCTAACCCTCATTTTGTCATTTTATTTTTGATACACACTTGAACTCCTACTGACACTCTACTTGAGTACTAACATTGCAACATTAAGCACTCTTTAACTTGACCGTTGAGTATCAAGTCATGCACAATGTCAGCCCTTCGAAAGCCTACTCAGTTCATGCATTGCAGTCACTATGTCGAAGCAGCATCAGGATCAGTACATTGCAAGCTACATCGATGCTCATCAAGTTCGAGCACTGCAACAATTCGAAGCTACTGCAAGACCATGTACTATAAATTGCATTGTAATTTACTTGTCTTGTTGTACTTTGTGGGGAGATAATTCTTGTAATTTGTAGACTAGGCACTCATGTTTGTATAATTAAATTAGTCATAATCTTTGTGAAGATTTGGGTAGTGGACTAATTTTGGAGAAATAAGGAGGATTGGTGGAGCTCTTGGCATGTAATAATGTAGTTATAATCCCCTCCCCTTTTCTATTTCTCTTGTGCTTAGTATAAATCTCTCCCACTCACACTTGTAATTTATTTTTCACTTTTTGGTTTTTATCAAAAAGGGGAAGATGAATTATATATGTGTGATCATATGTTTTAGGGGAAGTTGTGAATTCTCCTAGAGATATTATGTATGTGTAGGAACCTTGCTGATTTTAAAATTTTCAAAATTTTCGAACTATTGTTCGAAGGCATAAAGCAAGGGGATGTCATTTTCACACATATATAATTTCTCACAAATAGTTTTGACAAATACCAAAAAGGGGAAGATTGTGAGACAGTCTTTTAAATAAGATTGTACGACAGTCTCCACGTGTAAAGTTTTGGTGATTTGTCAAAATACGACAAGTGAAAAATTAATTTACTACGATTAGCAAATTCCGCTTTCTCGTACTAATAATTAATTTAGATAAGTAATGTCAGTAAAATGATATTTTCTAGTCTAGATTATTTGTGGTACATTTTCAAAGCAAAGTCAAAGGCATATATATTGGAATATTCCGAACAATGATTTTACGAGCGGTAAAATGCTAGATTTATTCTAGACGATGTTCATTTCAAAGGTTTTGCCCTTGAATATATTCAATATATTTTTCAAAGTAATATTTTCAAGATTGCCTTACCTACTGACTTGGAGAAAGAATAAAAACGAATTTTATCCGGAATCATTAACGGTTTCTACTTAAATGGATAAAATCGTAAAATATTCAAAATAAATATTCCGAGGACTTCAGGGTCTTTATTATTTGAGGAATATTATATTTGAATATTTTCCAAGTCAAAACTATGGCCAAAATGTCGACAAGTTACGACAAAAGGCTAAGGTATTTTATTCCGTCGCATAAGTGCATTTTATCAAACTATTTTTGGATAAAATACCTAGACACATTATTTTGACTTGAAATTTTTTGTATGTCACTAAACTGATTAAAAAGAATTTTGGACAAAATTTCACAATTTTTGAATGATTTTTCCCGGACCTCTAAAATTGACTCGTAATTGATTTTTCGGTCGTTTAAAAGTCATAGAAGGACAACTCATTTTTAAGTGAATTTTTACCATATTCTTCTGGGAATATTTCAAGAGTTTTCCCAAAGTTTCATAATTTTTGAGATATGTTTCGATTTATCTCATATAAATGGGTGTTATGCGTTGTTTCGTGAAGTTTCGATTTATTCGGATAAAACGAAACTAATATACAACCAATACACTTATATATCTGATAAATATATAAGGATTGGGGACCAAGTAAGAGAGAATTTCCAGGAAAGTGCTCTTGCTAATTGTTTATTAGTAGGTGCCAAGTGTCATGTTTCTATTTGCTCTCTTTTACATCATTTTGGCTATAAATAGCCCATCACCCCCACCCATTTCATTTGAGCATTTTATGTCCTAGAAGTGCTGCTGATTTATCTCTAGAAACACAGCCTTTTAAGAGTACCAAAATCCTCCAAAAGATTTGGATAACAAAGCTTTGTTGCTCCATTTTATAACATCTTTAAAGCTTTGTTGTTAGTCCATTTCTTGAGCATTTTAAACACCATCCGGACACCACTCTTGGGGTAGTTCTTGAGCTCGAATTTAACACTCCCCAAAGTGTTCTTGAATGTGGTTTGAGTAACTTTTTTATCCTTCTTGAATTACATTCAAGTGGTGCTCAACTAGGCCTTGTTTAAGTGGTGTTTTTGGTCCTTTTCTTACACTTCTTCCTACCTCTCGGCTATCATCCTCAAGGCAGCTCCTTGCACGTTTTTGTGCAGCCTTGTAAGTGCTTTTACTTGCTTATTTGAGTCACCTTTGGTACCTCCTTGGTTGCCTTGTGTTTGGTGCTCAAATCCGGCCTTTGGTAGTGATTTTGGACCTCTTTTTCTTGCTCATCTCTTGCTCTCGGCCAAGCCTCTTTAGGAAGTTTGTGTGCACGTTTTTTAACAGCCATTAAGTGGTCTTATTTGTGTACTTGAGTCACCATAACAACCTCATTTAATACTTCTTCGTTGGTGCTCTTTTGGCTTGAGTTTCCTTGCACTTTGTTACCTTTTTATACACTTGTTCTTGACATTTTCGTGTAGTGTATAAGTGACAAGTAGCAAGAGTTTTTGAAGAGCTTCTTGAAGTGTTTACTTGATCTTCTATAAGTCCTTAGTAACCACTTGGTTTATACTTGGTTATAAGGGTAAGAACATCTTTTGATTTGTGCTTAAAAAGTACATAAAACAAGTGGTTTAAACTTGTTATTCCTTAGATAAAAAGAGAGCTTCTTAACTTGGTTCACTTTAGTCCTTTTAATCTTACATGAGCTTAAACGTTTAAGGACTAAACCAAGGCATATTGAACTTGCTCTTAACCGAAGCAAGATTCAAGTCACTCGGCCCTTGTGCTAGCTCCATTCGGCCGAAGTGTATAGACAAGGTGTTGTCTATCAAGAGGAGGTACTTAAACATCTCATATACTCCTCTTTAAGTCCTTAGTAACCACTTGATATATACTCGGTTATAAGGCTAAGATCTATCTTTTAATTTGTGTTTTAAAGTTGCATAAACAAGTTGTTTAAACTTGATATCTTTAAATCAAAAGAAAGTTTCTTAACTTGGTTTATACTAGTCCTTTTAAACTTACTTGAGCTCACATCTTTAAGGACTAAACCAATCATCTTGGATTTGTTTCTTAAAACCGAAACCAAAGTTCGTTTTTTTCGGCTATTTGCCCGAACTATTATACTATTACGTGTTTACATTTCTCGCACTAATTTAACGCATAATACCGGCCCTCATTTTTGTCCTATAGACAAAGTGAGTTACTTTTACGCACGTGTGAGTTTTATTTATATGCTTGTGTGTGGTGTGCTTAAATTGATTGTTGGGTGTGTTTTACATACTTTCCGCACTAGCATTAACGCGTAATAGCGTCCCTCGCTTAGACAATCTATATATATATATATATATTCGGCTATATAGAAGCCATATACAAAGTGTTGTTGTGATAATACTAATATTTGTCGATTTTAAGTAGCTTGTTCTATATTCTTCTGAATATAAGCAACTCGATCTAGCTTCGATAAATCAAGGTCGATTTGGCCTAGGAATATTATTTTCGACCATTTCATTGTTGATCTAGGTCTTATAATATTTGAATACAAGTGTTTAAACATTTGTATATTTTGAGTTAGTAGCTTGTTTAATATTCTACGGAATATTTTTTTAACTCGCTCTTTCTCTTATTTATTTGTGTTGGTTACACAGGTAAATTGTATATTTAATTTTATTTATATTCGGCCACACCGAGTATTTATATAAATTAATATACTTGACTTATATTTGTATTAACGTAGCCTAACTCGTTAATATTTATATATCCTCCCACTTGATCTAGTTTGGATACTAGTTCATTTTTATAATCGTCGTTTATTAAAAGGATTTCCAAGTCGTAGTACTTGTATTATATTCTTTGACGTGAGGTGAAGTGAAGTGAGGTGATTCTCGCTCTAAGACCCAAGCCTTAGATACGCTAACGGGGAGTTGGGTATCTTTGTACCGTGAAGGGGAGAAAAAGACCCAAGATCTAAGACCTAAGACCCAAGACCGTTAAAGGGTGTAGATACTAAAGTCTACGCAAAGATTTTGCTTTCATAGTTTTGAGAAAGTAACTTGGAGTTACATTTCAAGATAAACTTGTAAGTGGTTTTATTACGTAGTTTTGAGAAGGTAGTGGAGAAGCTACGCTTCGAGATAAACTCATAAGGTCTTACGTAGTTGTGAGGAAGTAACGGGGAGTTACGTTCCGAGATAAACTCGTAAGTGTTATACTTACATAGCATTTGAGGAGGTGACGAGGAGTTACGGTCCAAGATAATCTTGAAAGGGATTGCTATTGTATTTTGAAGAGGTAACGGGTAGTTAGGCTCTAAGATATATACATAGTGTTTGTAAAGGCTTCTCCGCCTACTATAAGGAGTGTGATTCTTAATAGTGGATAAATCTCGAGTTCGGGAGGAGCTCGGGGACTGGAGTAGGGGTGTTCGAATCCGTTAGGGGATTGCGGGCATCGCGAACAAGGATATATCGATCGTGTCAATCTTTTTACTTTCTCGCTTTTATATTCCGCATTTTATATTACTTGTTTATAAGTAATTAATTTTAAAAGGAGAAAGAAATTTAAAAACTCCAAGCTCTAATTTTTAAAAGGGTCATAAGCTATTCAACCCCCCTTCTAGCTTATTTTACCCTCTTTCGGGACCTATCAAAATTTGTTAGATTATAAATAGGTGTATTTAATTCACAATCTAACGGATTAATAATAATATATGTATTTAAAAAAACTTATATTTGATTTTAATTCTACACGAATTCTAGAAGAGTCGACATAATTACTTGTGAAGTTGAGGTAGAGTCTTACAGATTTAGGTAGACCTTTTGACAAATTCTTCAAAATCTTATAGATTTTAGAAGAATTTCACAAGATATTATAAACATTAACAATCCAGCAATATTCAAAAAATCCATCATTTTATTAATACTATCAAATTTAAAAGAATTTTATAAAATCTTAATTGAATACTCTTTTTTAACCTAACAAACATACATTTTTAACTTAAAGTCAAAAATCATTTCAAGTTCATGACCAGTGTTTTGAAAGCGAGCGATTAATCGGGGATTAATCGGTAAATGGACGTAAAAAATTAAATTTTATCTATCTAGTAAAGCTCAAAAAAATTTCCAATTGTTGTTTGAATATGAAGATATTTATAAAACTTTCTGATTTTAAAATTAATTTTATAAAATGGTTCATTTAGTTACCTTCTTAAGGGGTTCTCCAGCGACACATATGTATATATCTCTTTTACAGTGTCTTTATCTAAAAAAATGATTTCAAGTTTTATAATAAAAATATATTCTCTCGATAGACTATAAACGGTCTTTAACGACATACAGAGATTTATCTACCTAGTATAGTGAAATTATGAATAGTAATAATACGATAAAAAAATATATGAAGAAACATGAAAATAATTACTAAATAATTTTTTTATTTCTTTGTATTAATCCAATATCACAAGTAGACCAAAGTGAATCTGAGTTGTCTTCTAAACTACTTGTTGCAGAAACAATGACATTGTCCTTTGAGATATCCTGAACCAACTATTTTACAACTTCCACCCTTATATGCGATACTCAAGCAATACTTATTACACCCACTGGGACCTCCATATCCTTTGCATGATCCAAAGTCTAATTGAGCAGTTACGAGCCCTGTACCACATCAATATAAACAAATTATATGTCTCCGTTTGTGAAATATTTCATTCCATACACCAAAAATCAAATCAACAAATATTAAAAAAAAAACGGAGGAAGTATATGCAATACATAGTACACTATTCCGAATAAACTGATTATGGTACAAAATGTTACGTTTAATTTACATTACATATATCTTTTTGATGTATATGCGTAGTTATGTTGATAAAAGAAAGGAGAGGAAAAAGTAAGAATACCGTTGTTTATGGTCAAGGCAATGAAAAAGAAAGTTATGAGTAGAACATTCGAAAATAGAGAGATGTTCTTTCTTTCCATTGTATTGTATATTAGGCTTACTTTTGTAAAGTTATAGAGTATGATGATCCTATATTCCTATGCATGAGTCACATGATATTTATAGTAGAGAAATGACAAAATAATTTACTTAAATTTGGATATTAATATTTTTGATTTAGTTTTTGAAATCTTGCTATTTCTTGAATATTTTCATTCCTTTTGTGTAAAATCTTGAATAGGGAAGATTTTCATTCTTTTTGAGTAAAATCTTGAAGATTGATTTTCATTCTTTTTGAGTAAAATCTTGAGGATTGGAGATTTTGAAACTCAAATTTGAAAAACTTAATTCGCATTGTATTTAGATTTTATTAAATACTAGTGTTTAACCCGTGCTCTGTAATTTTCAATATAATATGATTGGTAGTGTTATCTTGTGATAGTATCCGATATTATAATAAAGAATATGATATAATTTGGAGTAATATCTAATATTTCAAGTATTTTTATTCTCAAAACTACTAAATCAAGTCCAACTGAAATTCTATTACATTACACTTTCTTCATTCTATGATTAAAAAAAACTTGATACAAAACTCCAAATCTATACTATAATATTAGATATTTGATATAATAAATGTAAGATGATCTTTGGGCATCATTTAAATTATGTAGGATCAATTAGTAAAATTATAAAAATACAATGGGGCCGTTTGACTTAACTTTAAAAAAGTTACTTTTTGCTTATAAGTGATAGGTGGATTATAAGGGATAAGTTGGATCAGAACTTGTAAGTTATCATCAAATTGAATAGATTTATTAGTAATTGATAAATCATTATATATAAAATTAATAATAAATTAATAAAATCTTACAAGTTGTCTTTTAAAATGATTGTATACATTTTTATAAAGTCAAATTACAAAAATCTAAATAAGTAACTGAAAGAAGTTAGCATTTTGTACTTCTCAGAATTCAATTTATAAGCTTCTTATAAGTCACTTTACTTATATACACAAACGGTACAAATAAGCTTATTTGGACTTTGGTTTCCAAACAGGCCAATATATATGTATGTTATATATATATATATATATATATATATATATATATATATATATATATATATATATATATATATATATATGGGGCTCCTTCTACAGCCATAGTTGGATATTTTTTAATATCCAACTAACCAATATATATATATACGGGGCTCCTTCTCCTTGTTGCTTGAGTATCAGCAGGAAGTGTAGAACTGTACTCTCCTCTGAACTCTTCTTGAGAAACAGACTGCATGTACCTACTCGAAGATCCATGAGCAGATCCTAGACTTGCTTTGAGAGCTACCTGCATTTGAATTGCCTCAGGATCATCATCAGCATGATCATCATCATCTGAGCTATCATCAGCCTCAGGAAATTTATCATCCACATTATCTTCAGGATTCATAACTCCTTTCAATTTCAAATCAACAGTAGATTGAACTGTTGGCTCCTGAAGACCTGTAATTGGAACAGAAACATTTCCTAATTCTCTCTTTTCTTTTAAAGTGATCTCATCACTTTTCACAGCATTACCTAAATTACTTTCAATAGTAACTGTTGTGACCTAAATCTCGCATGGATCAGATTTAGGCCCGTTATGAGGTTTGGGTCCAATCCACAAGGAAAAAGGATGTTTTAGAGGACTTCCAAGGTACCCGTGGTAACCCATGAAAACTGATAACTGGGCTCCCAAGATAATAGGGCTCCCAGGTAGAAGGGCTCCTGAATGGCATGGCTCCCGGATAACAGGCTTCCAAGAGCCTATGACAACCCGTAGGGGCTACCATGAGATGGGTAGCAGGTAGATATGACGATAAGGGTCCTGGGAATGGCCTCCCATGGATGATCCACAACCCATAGACATCATTACATAGCTTCCAGTACAATTACCAGACATGGCTTACCAGACACTACGCCATAAACAGCCTACGGTAACACCACGACTGTGTTACCTTAGACCCTAAAAAATGTTACCAAAAGCCAAAAAAAGGCTAAGGTAACACCTTAGCTGGGATAGTTTTGTTCTATGTAACCTTTGGGGTCTAAGGTAACACCTCGACACACATAAGCTAACATAGGTAAATTCGTTACCATAGACCTATAAGGTAACACACTAAGCAATTCTATAGCAACACCAAATCTATGTTATCTCAGATGTTATAATTTTGCAAAATTATTAATTAATTATGTGGGTGCCACATGTGGGCCCCACCAAAGTGGGCCCCACATTGTACGATTTTGCAAAAAAAACAATTTTTTTTAATTTACAATTGCCAAAATCCAATATCAAAATCCAAGGCTTTGATAACAATGAAGGTGAAAAAAAATCATGAAGGTAGAAGAAAATAATTACATAGTCAATTCCACAGCATTTAGATTCAAGCACTTTGTACAATCAAATAGTATCAACATTAACCATCTAAAAGAACTGGTACACAATACCACCAGATACACAATCTAATTGCAAAATTCAGGTCAAAAAAGGTAAGTCATAGATTGGTAGGATTTTCACGGACAATAAGGTCTCTTGTATCTAATGGAGGTGGTGCATCTCCATTTGGAATCCCATTATAACTTCCTTCGCACTAGTTGCAAACAAGAGTGTATTCCTTGACTGTTCAACATGACTCAAAGCAGGACTCATGGTACATATTATTGCTGTTCGTGCATTTCCTCCGAGTGAAGATTGCAATATCCTTGTTAGTTTTGAATCTCTGAATGGTATATGTCCACTCCGCTTTCCACCGCTGAGTTAAGAGATTGATAAGAAAAAAATAAATGGCATTGAACTATTCTGTAACTAAATTTGACTTTGTTTAGTATAATAAAAAGCAGGTGAATTAATTAATATTTTTGACAAAGTAAAAATAATCCATTAGAAAGTATGATTCACCAAGTCTCTTTGACAAAGTACCTTAGCTTCCTAATGACGGTTGTTAGAGTCAGTAAGCTTCGATTAATGTGACTTCCTTCCTTTAATCTAGTACCATCTGCATTTTTTTGAGATGCACGCTCACTACCAGCAAGATCCACCAGACTCTGCATTACATTACAGTTCTTTAATCTTAATTATACTTCCACCACAAATAAATTACTCAAACAGATAAAACCAAAGCATTTTCGATTGCACTATTACATAACGAAACATAAATTATCAAAACTAAAAGAAAAAATAGGAAAAAAATCTCACCATCGGTGAGATGCTCTCCATTCAACATATCCACTGCTACATATTCACTTCAGCTTAAATCTGCAAAACAGGGGGCAAAGGGATTTTGCCATACACTTAATATAATATCTGATGAGAAGCAAAGGTGGTCACATGGGATGTTTACTTACCTCCGCATCTGTGGCAAGCACAGGTACAATGTGGTGGGAAGCATGATACATGCTAGAATTCTGAAACCATATCACTACAAATAAAAAGAAACATAATATTAGATAGAACAAGGAGTCAAAAAACTTCAAATTGGTCTGAAAGGGAAAGTACTTGACAGATTTAGCTTTAAACAGCATGACACAAATACAACAATCTAAAGGTGAAAATTCAAGAACTATACTAAACTCAGTGGTTAGGCCAAAGCAAGAGAAAGAATTACCTTTATTGAAGTATGGAAGGAAAATATCCCTTACAGCTTCCCTGCAACAACGCAAGTACCCAGTTAGAGTTCTTTTTTATACTCTAGTAACAGGAGAGGGGTAGGGAAGCAAGGACTCACACAGTCACACAGATTATGCTCCACAACTGAAACATACTTGTACATTCTATATATAAACACCGCATAGATTATGGACACTTGTCATTAATAGAATGTTTCACACAGTCTAATAATCCTTCCTAGATCTTGAAGATTTATCAGAAAGGTATAAAAGTTTCTTTAGAAATTTTCAAGTTGAAGCCATGAGGGTATCCAGATCAAGTAAGAGCATTTTATCAGCTTTCACAGTGAAAAATAAAACAACTGCAGTAGGTAAATACGTACGAGATTGGATATGACTGCTCAGGGCTTAGGTGCAATATTATCTCGTTCTGGAGGATCCGCAGCCTTGGCACACAAGCACTTTGTCATTGGAGCCCATGACAAGTTTCTTGCAACCGTTGTAGCAACTCCTCCTTGATAACCACCTTCCTCAGATTTCATGGGTACTCATGCCTAAAATTTATAAACGTCATCTCAAACATCTTGAAAAGAGTTTCAACACGTATTCTGAGAGATAGATCCTTTCAAGTACATAAACAATATCAAAGCCCTGTCTAAATAGCTACTGTGACGTGGATCAAATTAAACCAACTCCATCCATGTCAATTCTACATGTGATGAGAAAACTTGTGGATGCAATTTTAAACTAGGATTTCTCAAAGTCTGCCATTTCGGCTTGTTTATTCAGAAAACTTGAAGTCGAAGGCTAGTCATCCACAATTACCAAGTGTATTCAAAAAATATAATTACTAACACAAATTATCATAATACATAAAACCACAAGGTATATATCTTATTTGCAATTCTCAGACCAACTGAACTAACAATACAAAAAATGGACTATGTGCATCTCTGTTGCTGTTTCTCAGACCAACCGTAAAAAATGGACTATGTGCATCTCTGTTGCTGCTATATATAGATTAGGTCAAACATCTCGTGCATCTGCCTTCCAGTACCCTTCTCTATCTCTCTAAGCATTTGCACAGTTGCTAACCCTTTCATTGTACAAGTAAAATTTGGGAGAAACCTATGTCACAATACAAGCAAACAAAGCAGTATAATATGTTAAGTTCTTGAAATTTCTTAACATCATGCCTAAATAATTCTACCAGTTACAAACTTATATGAGCCAAGTAGATAGCATTGATACGATAATGTCCTGATACATAAGAATCAATCCTAAAACCATACGTTTCCTTTTGGCTCTCCTAATTTAGCTTATATTAAAATTTTAAATACCCTGAACATTCCATGTTGAGTTCTTAAGATTTCTCAACACCATGTCCAAAAAATACTAACAATCACACACTTAACCGGGTCTCTAAAAATTCAACTACAAAAAAAAGGGGTTAAGGTCGAAAAGCATACATTTCCGTTCAGTCCCACAAACTAAGGGGAGTTAATTATTGCAAGTGCTGGAGCAAGAAATACAAAAGATGGGCCCTGTATTAAGGGCAACCTTGAACCAAAGGATGTGTGCAGAAGAGTTGTCATTCCAGATACGAAAAGCACAGTCGAAACCACCCTAGAAGTATCATCCTACACCCACTATATTCCATCAGGTCAAGTCATTTTACAAAATTCCAAAATAAGTGATCTCCAACTAAGACTATGAAGAATATGGGTTGTTATACTCACATGGGAACCAGCCATTGCTGGAACTATGACAAGCGGGATGAGAATCAACGAACCCAATATCGAGAGATAATGGTGGAATCCATAAAAACCGATGGGAACTGAAATTCAAACAAACACATTGAAACCAGTCAATGTCAATATATATACTCTTTCAGCATAGACTTTAATATTAAAGCAATCTATTCACTCGAAACAATTATATACTGGCCAATAGATAACTTCTCCGCAAACAAGTTCAAATAAGTAATCAGAGATCTAATCATTCTTGTATTTATATTTTCTGAGAGTTTGTACTCTCATTTTCCCCTGGAATGAAATGATAAAAATATTAAAGTAAAAAAAACATTTTAAACTTATTAATGTTAACAATATTGTTTAAGAAACCAACCAAGAATCGCCAAAGCACGAGCTGCAGCTTTACTCACACGTGGCAAAGATGAACTTGTTAGCCGCAATAGAAGTTCTCTCAAGCTTTCGGAAGTTTCTTATAACATATAAAGTTCTTCATATGTGGGAAACCTAAATAAATACAATATCAACTTTAAAATATCATATAAAACAAGGATGACATGCTCTGTTTTTTCACAATGTCTCTTATCTGTCTGTTGTGATTCCAACCCTTCAAAAGTACTTCTGCAATCCTGAAGATGAATATTAACCTCATTTCTGAACCTTACATATATGCCTTTGAGTTATTCTTTTTGCTCTGCATATAAATTCACTATTGTAAGCTATAAGTGAATTAAAGAATATGCACGGACACACATATGGAAGACGAGATAGAATGCGAGACCGCAAAATATAACAAAATAACAAATTCCAGAACATTCAAGTTCCTAACAAAATAACAAATTAAGCTATACTAGCAACCAAACAGGACATCTTCCTAATTAGAAAACTTGACAAGGTAAAACTCAACATAAAGTCTTATCTATAGTCATCAAAGTTACAAAACAAGTAACTAAATAAACAAAAAACTAAACAAAAAACTCAACATACCTAATTAGATTTGTCTACCTGTTGAAGTATAACAAATTATGACAAATAGACAAGACATAAAATTATGGCAGACATAAAATTATGGCAGACATAAAATTCAAATTATCACAAAAATGAGCCCTTCTCCTCTCATGACAAATAGACAGTGAGATGGAGAGAGATGGAGAGATGGACAGAGATGGAGAGAGAGAGAGAAAAAGAGAGAGAGAGACTGATTTATACAACACATATATATAAATTAAAGCATTAACACACATATATATATATATATATATAAATTGAAGCACATGAAAAGAGATTATACCTTAATTGCAATTGAGAGAGACTGATTGAGTGAACCCTCCAATTAACCCTAACCCTAATCAGCAAGTGAGGCAGTCACTGAGCAGAGCGAGATTGAGTGAGCGAGAGCAAGCTTCAACCCCCAATTTCTCCAATCTTAACCAATTTTGACCTAACTGAGCGAGAGAGAGAGAGAGAGGGGGAGAGGTTCGAGAGAGAGGCAAATAATTGAGAGTGAGATACCGTTCCCAATTTCTCCCGACTTAAATCAATTTTGAGTTTTGACCAAATTTCAATTTGCCCGCTTTCGTTTCTTTTGCCGCCCAGCCAATTTCCATTTCTTTTTCAATTTTTCATTACGTTTGTTTTTCATTTTCTAAAATTATAAAAATTATTAATTTTCTTATCAAAATTTGTATGACAATAAAGTTTATTATTTTAATTACTAAATAAAAATTAAAACTTATTACACCCTGTTATTTTCTCCAATAATTTTATTAATTAAGTTAATCAAATTTTGATAATTTTTGAATATTACTTTATTTTAAGATATTTTAAATGAAAATTATTGAAAAATATATTAATATTGTAAAAATATAAATAATTCAATTGTTTGATAGAATGTTATTTTTATAATAATAAATTGAATGACTTGATTAAAATTATTGAATTTTAATATTTAATAATTATTAAATCGTTAATTATATATAAAATTCAAAAATATGTTAATTATACTCTAAGGTAACACAGCCCATGGTGTTACTAAGTTTAACACCTTCCATGGCTAAGGTAACATACCTTTAAGGATTTGGTTACCGGGCGGTACCCCCAGAGCGGCTACCTTGTGGTGAACATTGAAAGAATATAAGGCTTATGGTCCCGAGGATAGTCTCATCCATAGCCAATGACAGCCATCAGATAAGGCTTCCAGTATGGCTTCCATAGTTGGGCTACCGGAGTCAGGTTACTAGAGTCAGGCTACCGGGTGGTACCCCCAGCTTCCGCCGGAAGCCTGATTAGGCTGCCAGTTCAGTTAAGGCACGCCTCCTACTTTTTAGGAGCACGTCTCTACAGCTGAAATATACCTCTAAACGAAAAATTATTCTGTTATTCAAGGATATACATCATATATACATGATATATCATTCATTCTTGAGATAAACATTAATGGATAGGCTTCCAACAGTCCTAATACAGCTTGGAAACCTGATAACTATATCACAATCAATTGATATGTGTAAATATCAGTCATTATCTCATCATAAACGAGATAACACATCACAAACAACCGAACATATCAATCAAGAACTACATACGGGCTTGATCCACTATAAATAGTGGTATGTAGGCAGTTTACGGGGTCTCTTCTCGAAACACACGTTGATACTAAGAGCAAGTATACTCCGGTGCACGTTCACTCTCATAATTAGGGTTCTTGGCAGGCCAACATTCGGTCCTTGAGCTCTAATTCCCGAAGATTCAGCCCCAATCATCACTAAAACACCTTCCTGTGTTCTTCGGTAACCCTTAGCCGTGAGCCTTCCCGGGCGGCTAGCCATAAATCTCCGACTGCGAGCCTTTCTGTGCAGTTGGCCGATTCCATATTTAACGGCGCTATTCCAGCAACGGCCTCCACGTAGTTGTGCTAAAATCCTCCCACAACAGTAACTACTACGAGTACTACCTCTCCAGAAGTTTTTTAACTTCTCACTCTGTTCTACCTCACCTTTTGCCAGTTCAGGAGACTGCCTCTCTTCACTCTTCTTTTTCTCTAATTGTTTACCCTCATTCTCACTTGAAAGGCTCTGGCTCAACAAATTCAAAGAAATAAGAGGTGGCTGAGGAGAGTGAACTGAAGTCATACAAATAGAGGTATCCCTTGTATTAGGTCTATCTGTAATCATACTATCAGTATTAAGAGAAGTAGAGATAGAAGTGTTACCTGAGGAAGTGGTTAAAGATTCCATTGGCCTTGCAGAAATTGGCTCGATAAGCAGTGGAATATTTGGATCAGTAGTACTTGCATCAGGACTGACAGCTGCAACTAAAGCATGACTTGCATCAGTATTTGCTACTGATGGTTCTTGTGTAGTCTGAGGTTGTGAAGCTTCTTCAACACTTTGAGTCAAAGGTTCTTGTGTGTTTCCCTCAACTGCAGTTGTTAGTAGTATTTTTGTTGTTCGTTCGCAGGGAAGGACTGAATGTAATATCAAGTTCAAGTATCTTATCTCTCACAATTTAGAAGTGTAGAAGAATGTTTGGTTTGTTTATAAACTAAATTAAACTAATTATTAATCGAGAATAAAATATATGAGGAAAACAATCCAAGAACTGGGTTCTTCACTTGGTTTCAATGCACATTCAATATCTATGTGACATCTACGTTCTTACTCTGCTGAAAACAATTCTTCTAAGGTTATAATGTTCTCTTCCAAGATACAATATAGTGTCTAAAACTACACCTTAATTGTCACTTCCGTGATACAATCAAAGTACAATCATAAACTATCACGCACCAAGAATTATAAGTCTCACAACTCTCCTATTAATCTCCCAATCAAATATTCGAATTATGTCTGTTAAATCATGTACTAAAATTGCAATTCCTCTTCCGAATTATCACAATTCCTAAAATCCAATCAAAGGTTCATGACGCCCCTAATTGTGTTAAGTCCTCAATAACAGATCAGCAAAGCAAGAAAATCACAGATAATTAAACACACATGAATACCAAGGAATATTACCCAATCCTCAGATTAGAGAATTAGTTACACATAATTGCTGAAGAAAACAAAACAATAATATTGAATGAAAACATAATATTAAAAATATAGAGTTTAGAGATTACACGTTTCGAAAATTGAATAAAGCTTGGATAGAACACCTTCAATCCTTGCTCCTTTCCCTTTTCTTGCAAAACTAAGCTATGATATGTAATTGTATATATAAGATCTAGATTTACATGGGTAGGATATGTTTAAATAGGCTCTAGAAGTCTTGCCCAACAAGGAAACACCCTAGAATACAATTAGAATTAGAAGAAGGTACCAAAAACTGCCCAAAATACAAATAGAATTAGAAAAAGGGCAAAACAGTAAATTCTCAGCCTTCTTTCACAAGAACAGGTGCGCGATTTTATTCAGCATGTTTCCTACACCTGATTTCTATCCCAGGTTGTTGAAAATCTCTCAAGCTTCGCGTGGGCAGTAAGATCGCTGAAAAAGGACTTCTAGAACTCCAGATATGGCCAAAACAGTGTAGACTGCGCAACCTTCCCGGAAAATCCGAATTTTTATCAATTAATCCTCCAAAAACGATAGAAGCATTGATATTCTTGCAAACCTGCACATCTACACAAAACACATCAAAACTACAACAAACTTGAGTCCAAGACAATCAATTTAAACCGATTTGGAACGCTCTAAGTAGATATAAAATTCACTTATCAAACACCCCCAAACTTAAACCGATGCTTGTCCTCAAGCATAAACAATTACAAATAACTAACTAACTAGTACCACTTCCGTAGGTGATCACGGTTGCATTTGGCATATGCAACAAGCCCTTTAAACCCCTAGGCAGCCCTAGTGGACGAGTAAGGTCTCGTGAGGGCCTATAGCGAATGTACCCACAAAATCCATTTAACCTAATGCAATGCAATGCATGAATGCAACTAAATGAAAATGCAATTAATCTAGTACTAAATTCCTACCATACCTTCAAATCCTCTCATGCCATATCAACTTAAGAATCAAAGTAATAACGCAATGTCTTGGTGTCTAAAGTGCAAGTATCAACACAGTCTACTCAAAGAAGATGCATAATATCATAGAAATTCATGTCAAATGCAAAAATAGGTTGGTAAACATGCTAAGCACACAAGAGCACATCTTTAAGACAAACTTCGGGATCTCTTATGCCAAAAGCAAAAACTCACCATCCCCTCACAAAATATTCACTCAAAACAAAGGGTAAGTGTTTCACTTAACTCCAACAACATCATAAACATTGTTCGTCCTTGGTATCACTCTAACCTTTAACGCAACATACATCATCAATGACGATCAAAAGGTCTTTTAAGAGGTTGTAACGGGGCTAGGGACAAGGTATGTCAAGAAAGCCAAAGAAGGTTAAGTAAAAAGCTAGTACCCGACAATGAAATTAAAACAACTCCCATACTTATTAAAACCAATAAATACTTCCCCACACTTGAACTTTTATCATAGTCCAATAAACACATTGTCTAGTCGAATCAAAGTAGGATCACAAAAGATAAGAATGCTCTCATATTTTTTTTTTCTTTTTTTTTGTTTTTTTTTTGTTTTTCTTTATTTTTTCTTTCAAGAGAGCTAAATAATAGCAAGAACATTGATCCCATAAATATGATTTCAAACTTCGACTAACAAGCAAACAATATATTCCCCAAAAATTATGATCATCCATAAAACCCCCCTTTTTGCACACCTTATCACTCCCTTAAGCACAATACTAGCCTTTGACAATTAGGTTCAAAATTAATGTAAGGCCAATATAATAAAAAAGATATATGGCAAGTACATGGTGTGTCACCGAAAGAACAAGATTAGGCTCAAAGGGTTAACTAATGGATCATGTATAAACGGTTTGGATATATAGGAAATATGAGGTTATCCTATTGCCTTTATCATGTTATCATCAAATAATGTCATGCATCTTAAGAAAGACTTCAAACAAGTGTTAGCAATGCAAACGACAAGTGGACACTCAAGCAAACGAATAATCATGCAAAAGATATGCATATAGGCTCAAAACTCACTTGGTGTGACAAAGCATAATCAATCCCAAATAACAGTCTCTCTAACGCACCTACTTGTATTCAAAGCATATAGACCAAATTACCTTGCACATATTCATGGCATTCTAATCATTTAGCACATTCAATAAGTCTACTAGTTTCTACTTGCTAGTGTATGTGTGTGCACAAGAACAAAGCATATCACTTCTCAATCAAAAACGTCAACAACACAAAATTCCTATCAAGCATGGGTGCAAATGCAAACTATTATGAACTCACATGATATACAAACATAAAAACAGAATGTCCTATAAGAAACAAACGTAGATACACAAACATAAATGCACAATTTACTACTACTAACATGCAAAACATAAAATCCTACATGAACAAATAATACAACAACTAATAATCCCTCAAACCACCCCCAAACTTAAAATATTCAATGTCCGCATTGAATGGAAGTAAATACGAGGGACAACAGAAACATACATACTCGTCCTCATCCTCGGTTGAATCTGGTGAAGGATACTGCATATGAGCTCCATAGACTGGCCACCTTGCCTGAATGCTACAAAACCCCCAATTGACATAATAGGAAAAAAATTAGGAGTATAATAGGAGTGGGGGATGTAAAGATTTTTTTTTAATACGTAAACAAACAACATCAGCTGAAAATACAAAAAAATCGGACAATCACTGTTCAAGCAGACTGTACGCGCGTGGAGCAATCTGCTGAATAGGCAGACACGCAACAGCAGCCTGCGCATCAGCTCAGCAATCTGCGCGCACTACAGTAACGCAGGAGCAGCCTGCGTTACAGACTTGCAATCTGCGCGAAACACAGAAACGCAGGCGCATCCTGCGTTACACACTCAAAAATCGATTTTTTTTATTATAAAAAACACTCAATTTTTTTTTTACACTAATGCGTGGGTTGCCTCCCACGAAGCGCTCATTTAACGTCAATAGCTTGACTTATTTTATACCTGGAAACTTCAATGAGGATAAAAAGCAAATAGATGCACATATCTGCGAATTTCTAATATAAGCATATTGTGCAAATAAACCTTAGATTCATTGAAAGGTACGAAAACTTTCAAGAACCCATCATGCTCAAGAGACTTGGAATCATCAAAATAGCTAGAAAAGTCGTCAGAATAATCATTATAAGTACGACTCATATACTCCTCCCAAATCGGATCCTTATACTCTGAAGCAAGATTTTCAACTTCATCAATCTTAACTTCCTTCGCTTTTATAATTGGACACTCATCAATTTTAATCTCGTCTACCAATGTATTAAGCTCAAATTTTTCTAGATTTGGTAGAATTTCAACTGCATCCAAATTATCATTAATGCGCATGGGACAATTATCAACTACACAAGTAGACTCATCAGACACAACATTATCATCAATTGCTAAACAAGAATCATGGCATAGAGGAAAATTGACACAAGGAGGAGTTCGATAACAACCGTCATGCCACACTGCTCGAACTTCCCAAATAAAATTATTTAGTTTAGCATTCTCCTCGTACCAAGCTATTGAATCACATGGAATATCATTGTCACTAGCAATCTCTAAAGTTGGTTCATCAAAAACTTCAAAAGAAAGTAAGGGAAGATTAGACTGAGTTCCTTGAATCATTTTATTGAGCGCAATCTCCCAATCAGCAAGTAAAGAAGGATTAGACTGAGTTAAACTCGTATCAACATCATTACACATATATGGATAAACATCATCATGATATTGATTTTCAAACGAATTTGAATAATCACTGCTAGGGGCATATGGAGCATAAAATGAGTTCTCAGAATATAACGAATTCACCTGATATGCATTACAATCCTCATAAGAATTGAATTGTGGGTAAGGATTGAAGTCTTGATATTGTTCCTGACTGTTGTAGAAATTCTGAGCGTTGTTCCAACCAAAGTTGTACTCCATCTAGTCTCTCTCCTCAAAACCTGTTTAAGTTGTCTACCTCAAAGAACCTGTAGACACACCAAAGAAAGAAATACAAAAAGAAAGAAAAGAAAAATATATACAAAGATAAAATCCAACTACAAGAACCAATTAACTCAGACTCAACATTACTGCCTTCCCCGGCAGCGGCGCCAATTTGTTAGTAGAATTTTTGTTGTTCGTTCGCAGGGAAGGACTGAATGTAATATCAAGTTCAAGTATCTTATCTCTCACAATTTAGAAGTGTAGAAGAATGTTTGGTTTGTTTATAAAATAAATTAAACTAATTATTAATCGAGAATAAAATATATGAGGAAAACAATCCAAGAACTGGGGTTCTTCACTTGGTTTCAATGCACATTCAATATCTATGTGACATCTACGTTCTTACTCTGCTGAAAACAATTCTTCTAAGGTTATAATGTTCTCTTCCAAGATACAATATAGTGTCTACAACTACACCTTAATTGTCACTTCCGTGATACAATCAAAGTACAATCATAAACTATCACGCACCAAGAATTATAAGTCTCACAACTCTCCTATTAATCTCCCAATCAAATATTCGAATTATGTCTGTTAAATCATGTACTAAAATTGCAATTCCTCTTCCGAATTATCACAATTCCTAAAATCCAATCAAAGGTTCATGACGCCCCTAATTGTGTTAAGTCCTCAATAACAGATCAGCAAAGCAAGAAAATCACAGATAATTAAACACACATGAATACCAAGGAATATTACCCAATCCTCAGATTAGAGAATTAGTTACACATAATTGCTGAAGAAAACAAAACAATAATATTGAATGAAAACATAATATTAAAAATATAGAGTTTAGAGATTACACGTTTCGAAAATTGAATAAAGCTTGGATAGAACACCTTCAATCCTTGCTCCTTTCTCTTCTCTTGCAAAACTAAGCTATGATATGTAATTGTATATATAAGATCTAGATTTACATGGGTAGGATGTGTTTAAATAGGCTCTAGAAGTCTTGCCCAACAAGAAAACACCCTAGAATACAATTAGAATTAGAATAAGGTACCAAAAACTGCCCAAAATACAAATAGAATTAGAAAAAGGGCAAAACAGTAAATTCCCAGCCTTCTTTCACAAGAACAGGTGCGCGATTTTATTCATAATGTTTCCTACACCTGCTTTCTATCCCAGGTTGTAGAAAATCTCTCAAGCTTCGCGTGGGCAGTAAGATCGCTGAAAACAGACTTCTAGAACTCCACATATGGCCAAAACAGTGTAGACTGCGCAACCTTCCCGGAAAATCCGAATTTTGATCAATTAATCCTCCAAAAACGATAGAAGCATTGATATTCTTGCAAAACTGCACATCTACACAAAACACATCAAAACTACAACAAACTTGAGTCCAAGACAATCAATTTAATCCGATTTGGAATGCTCTAAGTAGATATAAAATCCACTTATCAGCAGTGTCCTTCAGTATTTCATCACATTCAGCAATATGCTTAGCATGAGCAGCCTTATCTGCCAGACTTTGAACTAAGTCAAATTCAATTTCAGAAGCCCCTTGAGTAGTGTCAAGAAACTCCTTTGGTGATGTGTTGTTGCCTGCATCTTCACTTTGAGAAGATGGTTCTTGTGGGGCAGGAATATTCTTGTCTTCACTTTTCCTTTGAGAAAGTGGTTCTTGTGGGACTATTCCTTCAACAATGTCTGCATCCATACTTTGAATGGATGGTTCTTGTGTGACTGGATCTGCAATAGATGCTGAACTAATTTGAAGTTCAGGTTCTTGTGGGCTAGATCCTCTCAGAGGTGAAGTAGTCCTCTGTTTCTTCTGTCTATGAAAAACTTTTTCAGAAGCATCTTTCTTTTGAAGTGAGACAGACTTTAATCCAAGCTGTACAACAATTTTATTCACATCATCCACAGACATTTCAATTATCCTTCTTTTTGGAGATGTAGGTGCTGGAGTATCAGAAATTTCAACAGTCTTCACAGGTGAAGCATCAGGAGTAGAGATATTAGGATTTATAGTTGAGTCAGGAACTGATGATACAATCGGATTCAGAATAGTTTCTATATCATCATCAAGATTCTGTATCTCTAGAGGAATGAAGTATTTGCTCTTTTTAATTAATCTCCTTCTCTTCTTTGGCTTCTCAAAAACAGCCATTTCTTTAGGAGCAATAGCAATGACTTCCTTTTTCTTCAATGAAACTGACAACGGTACTTTGTCATCATCAGAATCATAATCAGACTCAGAAACATTTTTCTGACTGAATTTCCTCTTTTCTCCTGTTTCCTTATACACCCCTATATCAATCAAAGATTGATCAACATCAAGCACAGATTTCTCCTTAGCCAGGACCCCTTGTTCACCCCCTTGTGACTTCTTTTGAGAGTGAGTTAGAGTAGAGAAATTCTTTGATCCTGATTGTCTTCCAGACACATCAGATCTAGTTAATTTCTTTGATTTTACAACTGATGCCTTTTGTGAGACACCAGAGGTGGATGACTGTTTGGTAGAGTGTTTGGGTTGAGTGCTTTGGTCAGAAATAGGATTGGTAGTGTCCTGTCTCATAGCACCAGAATCAGACTCATGACCCTCAGTATTCGATCCATAATGAGTAAGTATTCTCTTGGATGAAAGAAGCCTGACCTCATTAGGAATAAATGCATTAGTTCCTTCAAAACCATTTGCCTTATCACTTCTAAGCAGAGAACTGATGTTGTTAGCAGAAATCTTAAAGATAGACAAATCTGTATCATCAGAAAATTCAACATTGGGACATAGGTACGAGAATATTAACTGAATAAATCTAATATAGCAGACAAAACCACATTTATCTTTCTTTCTAGCATTTAATGCTCGCAATATGAAAGACCCATAATCAAAAGGAGTTTCATAGATTAGAGAGTACCCAATGTGAACTGAAGCAGTAGGTAAGGCATCAAAGTTAGACACCTTATTCAGAAAACACCTGCTTATGGTATCAAAGAAGAAATTCCATTCCTTCTTTAGCTTGGTTCTGAATAAATCACCAAATTTCTTTGGTTGTCCATTATAGTCCAAACTTAAAGCAAACTCCAGAAGAAAAGCATCAGTAATCTTTTCTGGAGTCTCACCATTTAGACATGGTAGTTGGAGAGCTCTACAAACAACATCTGGAGTAACATGATGCGTAACATCATTGTATTCAAAATTCATATTTGGCTTTCCAGATGGCATACATTCACCAAAGACAGTAGTACGCCACACCTGCATTACACACTTAAAAGAAACTTTGACAGGCTGAGTTAGAGCGTAATTGATTGGACTTGAGGCCAAAAGATCCTGAATGATTTGAAAATCATTCTCTAGTTCCTGATGATCAAGAACTGCAGTAAAGTTGTTAAGAGCAAAAGTGACACCATTAATTACAACTTTATTGTTTATGAATGCAGACGAAGACATTCTTAATTAGAATGAGTAGGAATTTGTGGTTTTGAAATTTAGGGTTTGTGCTCGCATAAACTGGAGAAGATGGTTAAAATACTGATTGCTCGAGAATAATGAATCAATTTGAGACACTAAATTGATTTTAGACAAAACGAATGATTTCTCAGAGACAGGTGTAAGTAATCAACTCGGCACACAAAAGTAATGGACCAAATTACGTGTAAGAGTGGTGATAACCGCACGCGACACGATTTTCAAACTGTAAGTATGTACTCACGTAAGTGTTATACACGCGCCCACAGTTTTCGAGAAATAAGACTTTGATTAAAAATAAAACAAGGTAATTTGTTTTAATTAAAGAAATTAAAACATCACAATCTAAAAATACTTGGTACCAACACCAGAAATATGAATCATTTCATATTCTCGTTCCACTCTTTTCTCTATTTAATCCTAGAGACTTGTCCACTATCTTTTTAACCCTTCTTCTTCTTCTCTCCTGCAAACAAAAGCTCTTCTCACAAAATATCTTAGAATAGAGATGTCGAGCTTTACTATCAAAGAAAATAATCTCCATCTCGTTGAGAAGAGAGATATTTTCAGTTACACTTCTGAAGAGTTTGATGCTTTCGACTGGGAAAGACAACTTGAGACTCTTTGGTTGCAGATGGATGCTAGTTTCGAAGAAATCGAGAAAGAAAGACCTGCAAAAGTGATTGATATCGATGCTGCCCTCCAAGCAACATTAGCATGGCTTTCGTCTAAGACATCCTCATCCAACTCCATCAACCATTGTTAATGAATATGTCACCAAAAATAACCTTATCCCTATCAACCTCCACCCAAACAAAGTGGCAAAGATGGGATCTGGGATGGCTGCTAACAATGGAGTGGTTTGGACTTTATTTCCCGTTGAATATATTAGTAGATAGAGAACAAAAAGATGTAATCTATGAATGTAATTTCTTTCTTATTATCAATGAAATTTTGTTTCTCTAATCTTATTCATTGTTTTCTGCATTGAACTTGTTCTTCACATATTTAAATCGAAGAAATAAACATGAAAACTAATTAAAGTGATCACCTTATTAACAAGTTCAACAGTCACAGGTATATCAGGAAAACAGAGCAGTAAACAAAGTACTAAAATACATTACTGATAAGTGAAATGTCGTATCAGTATTCGATGTTTGACTAAAGTCAGGATTGACTTTTCATCAGGATTCGAGATGCATCAGGATTTGACGAGTATCAATATTTGTTCTTTCTCTATTCTCAGAAACTATCATAGTTTACCATTCCCAGTTCATTCACCAACTTTGTAAATGTAGCTTCAGGAAGTGGCTTGGTGAATATATCAGCTAGCTGTTGATCAGTAGGAACAAAATGTAACTCAATTGTCCCTTCCATCACTTGTTCTCTTATAAAATGATATCTGATACTGATATGCTTAGTAAGAGAATGTTGTACTGGATTTCCTGTCATAGCAATAGCACTTTGGTTATCACAATAAATAGGTACTTTTGAATATGACAAACCATAGTCCATTAGCTGATTACTCATCCACATAATCTGAGCACAACAGCTTCCAGCAGCAATGTACTCAGCTTCTGCAGTTGATGTAGAGATAGACTTTTGCTTTTTACTAAACCAAGAAACAAGTCTTCCTCCAAGAAACTGACAACTGCCTGAAGTACTTTTTCTGTCTATTTTGCAGCCTGCAAAATCAGCATCTGAGTAACCACATAGATTAAAATCAGATTCCCTAGCATACCAAAGGCCAAGTGATGGTGTGCCTTTCAAGTATCTGAAAATCCTTTTGACTGCTATGAGATGTGGCTCTCTGGGATTTGCCTGAAATCTTGCACATAGACAGGTTGCATACATGATATCGGGTCTACTAGCAGTTAGATACAAGAGTGAGCCAATCATACCTCTGTAATTGGTTACATCTACCTCAGTACCTTGATTAGGATCAAGCTTGGTAGCTGTAGCTATGGGAGTTGATGCAGTAGAGCCGTCTTGCATGTTAAACTTCTTCAAGAGGTTCTTTGTGTATTTTGACTGATTGATAAAAATCCCATCATCAGTCTATTTAACTTGCAGACCTAAGAAGTAGCTCATCTCTCCCATCATGTTCATTTGATATCTAGCCTGCATTAGCTTTGAAAACTTCTCACATAATTTGGAGTTAGTTGACCCAAAAATGATATCATCAACATACATTTGAACTAACAGAAAATCCTTACCATGATTCAAATAAAACAAGGTTTTATCAATTGTACCTCTTTTGAATCCACTTTCCAGTAAGAATTGAGCCAATGTTTCATACCAGGCTCTTGGAGCTTGCTTTAGTCCATAAAGTGCTTTATCTAGTCTATAGACATAATCTGGATGTTTTGAATCAACGAAGCCAGGAGGTTGTTCAACATAAACTTCATCTTCTAATTCTCCATTGAGAAAAGCACTTTTCACATCCATCTAAAAAATTTTAAATTTCTTATGGGCTGCATATGCCAGAAAAATTCTGGTGGCTTCCAATCTTGCAACATAAGCAAATGTCTAATCATAGTCTATTCCTTCTTGTTGAGAATATCCCTTTGCAACTAGTCTTGCTTTATTTCTAATAATGGTGCCATCTGAATCTGTCTTGTTTCTGAACACCCACTTTGTACCTACAATTGACCTTCCTTTTGGCCTTGTTACAAGTTTCCAGACTTCATTTCTTTCAAACTCATTTAGTTCTTCTTGCATAGCCATAACCCAATCAGCATCCTTGAGTGCATCTTTAAATTTCTTAGGTTCATCCTTTGATAGAAAGTTATGATAAAGACATTCATTTTGAGTTGCACTTCTAGTTCTAACACCTACTTCAGGATTCCCAATAATTAAATCAGGAGTATGACTTTTAGTCCATTTCCTTGCTGGTGGTAGATCATTCTTTGAATTTGATGCTCCCCCTGGATTGGTGTTATCTTCAAAAGAACTAGTGTTGCTAGAAGTTCCCCATGAGATATTGCTATCTGTTTCTGATCTACTGTCAGAATTATCACTTGAATCTATTTCTGATGAATCTCCTCCTGATGTTTGATTTGTTTCAGTGTTGATGGTCTCTTGATGTTGCTCCCCTTCAACATTTGCATTCCCATCAATAATCTGTGTTTCATAAGTAAAAACTGGTTCGTCAGGATTTGATGAATTATCAGTATCTGACAAGATTTCATCAGAACTCTTGGAGGCTTCATTTGCAAAAATCAAATCATCATGTAAGTCTTCAGCAATTCCTGTAATCTTCTTATCATCAAAAGATACATTTATAGAATCCATGATTGTCTTTGTTCTTAGATTGTAGACTTTAAAGGCTCTTGATGATGGATAGCCAATAAAGATGCCCTCATCAGCTTTAGTCTCAAATTTTCCAAGCTGTTCAGGATGAGGTCTTAGAACAAAGCACTTACAGCAAAATACATGCAAATGCTTCAGACTTGGCTTCTTTTCCTTGATCATCTGATAAGGAGTTACACCATGTTTGTTGATCAATGTAATGTTCTGAGTGTAGCATGCTGTGTTGACTGCTTCAACCCAGAAATATGTAGGTAGTTTGTTCTGCCAGCTTCAATAAGAGTTCTGTTCTTTCTTTCAACCACTCCATTTTGTTGGGGAGTTCTTGGAGCAGAGAATTGTTGAACTATTCCTTTGTATTTGCAGAACTCTTCTTGTACCTGTCTTTATCAGCATTGGAGATTTTCTTCTGAAACTTACCTTGCTTCCTAGCCTTTCTGAACTTCATCTTCTTGAAGCCCTTGACTATCATAGCAACCATCTCCATCATATCAGAATCAATAGAGTCATCATCAGTATCAGAATCAGACTTAGCATCAGTATCTGATGATGAGTCATCAGGAATTGACTCTACAACTCTACTCTTTCTGCTAGAAACCTCCTCAGCTTTTCCCTTTGATTTTGATTCAACATTCAAAGCAACAGATTTTGCCTTGATATTCTTCTTATTCTTTCTTTGTTGAACCTCAAGATCATAGGTTCTAAGCATCCGATAAACTTCATCAAGAGACAGCATCTTCAGATCATATTGATGCCTTATGATTGAAGCTTGAGTATCCCACTCCTCAGTCAGAGCTCTTAGAAACTTGGTATTCGAATCCTCTGGATCATACTCTTTGCCAACTAGAGATAGATTGTTCAGCAGTGTCAGAAATCTATCATACATATCAGTAAGGCTTTCATCAGATTTAGCATCGAACTGCTCATACTCCTGAATCAACAGAGCCCTTCTGTTTCTTTTGATAGATTCAGTGCCTTGGCATTGAGTTTCCAAAGTATCTCAAATTTCCTTTGCAGTCTTGCATGCTATTACCCTGTTTGACATGACATTATCAAGATTGTTATGCAAAATATTTTTTACCTTTGCATCTTTGAGCACTTGAGCCTTTTCTTCTGGAGTTCACTCACTCTTTGCCTTTATGACATAGTGTTCAGTAACAGTCTCTGTTCTTCCAACTAATCTTGTTGGAAGAAATGGTCCATCATTGATCCTATAAAGATAATCTGGATCAGTTGCTTCCAGATACATCAGCATTTTCACCTTCCATGTTGGATACTCAGTTTTCCTCAGAATGGGAATCTTATTGCTTTCATACTTGCTTGTCGACATCTTAAGATCGTTTCTAATTACTATTAATCAGTTTGCTCTGATACCAATTGTTGCCCAGTAATTAACAATTGTAGAAGGGGGGTTGAATACAGTTGTATAAGATTTTCGACTTAAACAGACATAACACAAGTATGAATCAATAACAGCTTTATTAATTCTGATATAAAACTGTTACAAACTCTCTTAAGAAATCCTTATGTTCTTAAGAGCTGCTAGGTTACAAGATAACTCGTGTAAGCGATTACAATAATGTAAAACCTAAACTGTGTTTATATACTATACACAGTTACACTATCAATTACAAGATATTCTAAATCAATTACATATCACACTGAATGTATATCTTGTATGATAGCTGCCTTCCTATAATCTAGGAACCGACATATCAATCTTCCTTGATCTCTGGTCTGATGAGAATCTTCACAGAATACTGACCAGCTTCTAATCCTGATGATAACCCAATACTGACGTTGTATTACTGATGACGTCAGCATCAGTATCTGATCAGTAGTCCAGATCCTAATATCACTTGAATCAATATCTAACACAATCACAAAACACCGACTTCAAACACAAATACAACGAATATTTTGAGCAAAAACACACATACGAGCAAGACGAAAGCTAATTTTACCTTGATTATCACTAATTTTAGCCAAATCATTCGTAATCATCTTGAATAAGTATCTGATGAAACAGATTCAAAAAATCAGTAAAAAAAGCCAAAACTTTTGTAAAGATCCACAGGAATCGAGATGAGTTGAGTACACTAGAGAGATTAAAGAAGCGAGTTAGTGACGCAAGATTTAGTGATGGAAAAACTGAGAATAGCGAGAAGAGAGAGATGAGAAAGAGAGGAGAGAGAGAGAGAGATGTGCATCGAAGTGAGAGAAACGGAATCTGTTACTGTTAGAACTTAATTACGTAATCTATGTCTTTTTTAATTTTTTGAAATTAATAAATATTGAACGGCTGAGATTAAATGGTAGTTAAAATAAACCAATGATCAGGATTTAGTTTGTAGTTTGTATTTAAGGGTTAGTTTGTATTTGAGCAAAAACCTATATATATATATATATATATATATATATATATATATATATATATATATATATGTCATTGCTCCATAAAGAACACTCTTATATAAAGAATAATAAAGGACACTATGGAATCATTTATTCCAATAGATCCAATGGCCCCGCCAGGGACACGCAATACAAAAAAATTCTTATTTTTTTATCCTCTTTCCATTCAACAAAAAAAAATCACAACGACGTCAGCAGTGACATCATCATGAACAGTGATTTTTTTTTCTAAATGGAAAGAAGGTAAAAAAATTAAGAATTTTTTGTATTGGGTGCCATGACGGAACTCTTAGATTAGATTAAATATGAATATAGGGTTGCACTCAATGAAGAACACCTTATATAAACAACAATATAGAACATCATTATGACACTTTATTTTTTTTATTATAAAAAACGGATTCTTAAATCATAAAGTTTAACGAAAATTAAGCTTAACATTTTTATCTAAATTAAGCTTAAAAGTTGCTTAAAGTCAAAAAGTGATAAGTGAAAATTGCCTGTTTGGGTAATTTTATCACACCAACTTCTAGCTAGGGCTGCTCATAGGTCGGGTTGGCCCGATTTCATCCACTTTAGTGACCCAACCCAATTAGTTCGGGGTTATAAAATATTAACCCATTAATTTTAAAAAAAAATATGCAACCCAACTCTACTAATTGTTTGATGGGTTGGGTCGGCCCGGGTTGGGTTGATTGGGTTGAAGCAAAATAAAATCTTGCTTTTATGTTACACCTCATCACTTGGCAAAGAAAAAAAAATTATAACTCCCTGCTATAACTAGACAATCATTGCTTATAACCTTAATTATCCAAAAAGAAAACGTAGTAGAAATGCACATTTTAATTAATAAACAAAAGAAACATAGCAATAAACAAAGTATCAATTAGTATAGAATAATATTCAATAATAGCAATAATTATTTATCACATCAACAGTTTGTAAACAAAATATTCAATAATAATATTCTCGCAAGAAATGTCTAAAGATAATTAATGACCCATTTTCTCCATATAATGCAATTAATTAATAAACAAATCACTGGAGACATTATATTTTCAAGTCAAAAGGAAGATAAGCAATGCAGACATAGATAAATTAAAAAAAAAACAGTAGCCAATGCAATGCAGATGTATAAATCTCAATACTGAATGTGACATAGGACAAAAAGTTTTCAATTTCAGTAGCTTAAACCTATAACCTTTTGCTCCATATACTACCAAGCAATTATTCAAACACAGCATAAAAAAATCTCTTCCAAGTTCCAAGTTGTCATTCTAAATGGGCTGGACGCTAGACTGCTGTATTCTAAATGGGCTGTTCTGTGTATATTAGATCGGGTCGGGTTGGTTCAGGGTTTTAAATAGGCAAACTCTAACCCAACCCACTATATTCGGCCCAACAGAAAAAAAACCCAATCGGGCTTCAGTTTTGGACGGTCCTGTTAGTTCGGCCCAAATCAGGGTCGGGTCGGGTTGGGTTGGGTATTTTGGGTTGGGCCATCCATGAGCAGCCCTACTTCTAGCTTTAAGCTGTTTTTTTATTTTAAGTTACTTTTTGACTTATTACACAAACATACATTTTTTAACTTAAAGTCAAAAATCACTTCCACAGGCTTAAAGCCCCGCCAAACAGGCTGATTGTCTAATCTAGAAGACTTTGGGGGTTCAGTTTTTGTTTGATTTTGACTTGCTTGTAAGTCATGTATTTGGTGATCCTTGTTATGCATCCTGTGATTATGCATGAATGGGGATGCATTGTCTAGGCCTGCAAAATGATGATAATTATTCTGGAGATCTTAGATTACCAATAATTTGACATAGGCCCTTTTTGGCAAATAGCTGATAGGTATTAGCTGTAGCGGATTGAATTAGATGTTTTGACTAGCGAATTGAATTAATTGTTTTGACTAGCGGATTTAAATTAGCTGTTTTGAATAAAAGTGTTTGGTTAAATAGCTTTTTGAGTAATTTTTTGTGACACATAGCAACCCTCTAATTGAAAGAGCTCATAAAATGAGCTTTTTCAAAATTACATTTTTTATCCCAAACCTCTAATTCAAACCTCTAACAACCAAACACTCACATTAGAGGTTTCATTTGGTCAAACCTCTAATCTACCTCAAACCTCTAATTTCATCCCAAACCTTTAACTTCCAAACACCCCCATATTCGATAGTTCTTCTGTTACAAGCATGTAGGTTTGTCCGTGCATCTTCGACCTATAACTACACTGTAAGGAAGTTAACTCATTAGCTTTATATAAGCCAAGGGCTTAACAACACCCTGCATATATGTTACGATCAACTGGGTGCCATCTGATTTGGTAGTAGATGAACAATTTCAGGTAGAGCAGGCTAGGAGGTTATCAATAAGATACACTGTTCTCTTTGTCCGAGGCCTGGTTTTCTACTTCTATTGCCCGTATAACTAAATAACTACTCATTTAAAGTGTTGAAACTTTTTATGCTAAGTGTTCTGCTATTGTCAACCAACATCTCCCAAGAGCAACTTCAAAGGTGCCTTAGTTTATTCTCTATAAATATTGTAAAATAATTACTTTAGCATTTACTATTTATGAACATTGTTTTGTATATCGGCTCCAACAATAATTCCTATATTCATTTCTTGTTATTATTATAATGTTAAATTTGTAACTCACTAGAAAAGGGGAGATATACAAGTAGTGGTGAAATGAAGGAAAATGAATTTTTTTTTATTGTAATAAATTTAGGAATGACCAGTGATTTCTCAAAAAATGGTATGTGCATGGATTGCATCTTGTTGCAACATTACTGTATGATGGGAGTAGCATTTCCTTAATAAATCAAAAGGCACTCAATTCATGCATCATTTTTGTACAGCTCACGTAATGTGAAGTACGTACCAACTGATCATAAGATTCAAAACATAAACCCCAAAAAAATGTTTTCTATTTTATTTATTTTGCTGAATAAAAATTTATTCTATTTATAAAAGCTATGACACAAGTAGAAGTACAAGGCACAAGCAAAAATGTCCTCACTTTATCAAACCTATTGTTACATTGTCTAATCTAAAAATCTTTTTCGAATCTTTCTTCAAATATCACTAAACAAGAAAACAAGATAAAATAAGAAAAACAGGGGAGGGGGATGCAATCCTAACTCTAAACTTGAGTTCTTCTGGTATCATGTTCTACATCTATCCTGAGGTTCTTCTCAACTTTGCACACTCTCCTAACCATAAAAACCGGCTGCTTTTCTGCGAATGGACATGCGTCCTTTGTTTGTTCTGTTGCAATGAAAGGGAAAAAAAGTAAGTGAAGTGGCTTCTGCATTGTCGATTTTTTCTACTGTACACATGCAAATGAGATACAAAAAGACGTGAAGAGAAGAAACAAGGTTGAGATGTCTACCTTGCCCCTTCTATGGTTTTTCGGATTTATCCAACAAAGTAAGCCACTGCCACCTCCAGCTCCTGTGCTGGATTCGTAACCCCTATAACAAAAACAAATTAGTGTTATTACATCATAATAGAAGAGATGTAGAGATCATTTTCAATAATTGTATTTTGTAATGTTGGTACAAGTAGTAAGTTGCAGGTGATAGAATAGTAGAAGTCTTTTCAATACATCTGGATAAAATTCTTTTCAATTCTTTGATTAACAGATTTATGTATCAGATTCTATTCGCCCCACGGTTGGGAACTAAACTAATGATTGGATTTGTCCACAAAGATTTTGAATGTGCTCATAATGATCAAATATATCTGGTCTTCTTTCTGCTTTTCCACTCATTCTAGATACTCTATTTAAATTTTGGATTTTTCGTTATTTAAATAGTGTTTCTGTGTCACTTGTAGTCATTTATCATTCAATGAATGATTAAAAAAGGATTTAATGATATTAATCCAATTCATTTATATCGTTTCTTACTTAGTAGTTGTACAGAAGCAAAGCATGTAAAATTCCAATCGAACCTGAGTTTACTTAACTGCCCCTCTAAAAAACCAATCGGTAGTACACATCAAAACCAATCGAATTGAGTTTACTTAATTGCCCCTGTGTTTGTTGTTTATGTATTTTTACTTGGACAGTTTCTTCTCAGAGCATCTCCAATAGAGGTTGTCAACATAGTTGCCAATTTGTACCACATCTATATATATATATATATATATATATATATATATTACTTTTTTATTTCTTCTCTACTTCATCTCATTGTTGGCAACTTTTGTTACAAATCTACTCCAATAGTTGGCAACTTTAAAAGTTGCCAATGTGGTCCCATACATAAAATTTATATTATCTTATAAATACATTTAAAATATGGGAAATATAAAAAAGGGTAAAATTAAATACATTTTTGGGAAGTTGTATGTGTTTTAACTAAATGGGGAAGTTGCCAACTTTTGGCAACTTTGGTTGGCAACTTGTTGGCAACATTGATACTCCAATAGGTGGGCAACCAAGGGTGTCATGCCACATAGGACTTGGCAACCCCTATTGGAGATGCTCTCAATTTCTTTTTTACTAAAACAATCGAGAGAAAGAAAGAGAGCTCTAAGTTCCGAACATATATACAAAACATATACATACAATCGAAACTCTGTCCGATTGTTTTCAAGTTTTGATCACATTTTCACCGTTAAAATTCCAAGAGCAACACAGTGATATAACTTGTTTGTTGTGATTTTGTCTCTAAGTACTTTAACTGTGACTGTGTTTCTCAAACCCTAAAAAATTGATTTGGGGCTTTTCGAATTGAAAAGGATCTAATTTTGTTTATTTAAAATCTAAAATTAATTTTACCAATTAATTTGAGATTTTAATTCTATAATTCAAATTACCCTAATTAGTTTTAATCAGTTCGAATTTAATGAAATTTTAAGAAGGTTATTTTGTTGGTAAGTGCAATGGGTTGTTTTGTTTGAGATAAATATTCTCATTGTTAAATTGTCTAAGTACAAAATGGTTGGAGAATTTAAAATCTTGAAAACAAACCACACTTCACTTCAGGATGTGCAATCCATCCCGGATATTCATTTCCAGGCTTGGGCACAATTCCTGAATAGACATTCGCTAATAGCTTATGCACTTAATACACCTGCAATTCTTAATGTTGATATGTTGCAGAGGTTGTATGGCACAGCTATTGACACGTCAGATGAGCATGATTATGCCTTTAGTTTTGTTTTGCCTAATGACACATCAAAAAGGGTAACGGAACAGGATGTCAATAGAGCATTACATTTTCCGTTAGATAACTTTATTCATCTGAACGAACCTACAGAAGAACAGATACATGCTTTCTTTACTCTGATAAGATGTCAACAACCAGACTTCTTTATCGGAGAGTTTCTCAAGAACTTTCTACAAAGCATTGGAATTTCTTCTTTCACACTTTGATCCTTGTCTTCTCCACTAAAAAGACTAACCTGCAAGGCATACCTTTATTTCTTCAGCGGATTGGATATGTTGTGGCAAACAATAGAAGACTTAACTTTGGAAAAGTGTTGGCTGAACAAATTATCTTGAGCTTTTGACCTTTGGCTAATAGGGATCTTCGACACCATAATGTTGAATGTATGTATCCAAGGTTCCTACAACTAATTCTTAATGATGTTCTTACAGATGATGAGAAATACCTGTTCTCCTACGATGAAATGGAACCGTGCATGCAAATGAAGAAGAATGCAGTCACAATTCTGATCAATAGGGCATCCTTACGAGGTATTCCAACAGTGCTAACTCCATATCTCAACACGTTGCCCCTACCACTTCAGCCACCACAGCAAGCAGGAATAGGTGAGCCACAAGGTATAATTCCTAACCCTATTAATCTTGTAGCTGATGCTATACCTATGGATGTTGATAATGTTATGCAAGAGCCCCAGTGGCCATCCCTGACCAAGAGGTTGAAGACCAACAACCTCTATCCCCGATCATAGAGCCTTTCATACATCCAGAAAATGAACCAACAATACAGAATCCAAACCCTACTATACCAGAAATTGAACAACCTGTGAGTGTAGAGATTGTTAACTCGAATAACTTGTAGAAGGGGGGGTTGAATACAAGTTATATAATCGTGTCTGATTTTTGCTTGATTAGATGAACAAGAACAAACGAATGAATCAAACTATTTGTATTAATGAAATCAAATACAAACTCTACCAAAGGTGTACAAATACCTTTAGCAGCTGCTGACAATACAAATCTCTCTCTCTCTGTTTGTTTCGAACTCTCGAATACAAACCTTATACAGAGCTACGCACACAAATTCACAACTCTAACGCTCTTTTTACAATGATATAGAGAGAGTATTTATAATGCTACCTATCAACTAATAACATAAAGATATAATCTATACATGACAATGTTCTGCCGTCCAGTTGATAGTTTCCTTCATGAAATCTTCTTGCTTGTTCTTCAAACAAAGATCCTATTTTATAGCACTTGCCAGTTTCTGTAGCATCCATAATGACATCATCAGTAACACGACTGATATCAGGATTTCACCTTGCATCAGGATCTGACCATCCATCAGTATTTGATCAGTATTTGACTTGTCATATCAGGATTCAATCTCAGTTCCTGACATGTAGTCCTCGATGCACTGTTCCTGACTTAAACTCTACAGATCACTGTCTAATACATATATCCTATACAAAGTGCTAAATCCTTTATAAATCAGGATATACAAGAAGTATAAGTAAAATTCTATTCTTAACATCACAACTCATGAATTATTCCTAACAATCTCCCCCTATTTATGCTTTAAGATCTGAAGCATAAATCTGAGTTGTTGATGTCAAAACATATAACAATACAATCAGAATAGAATTTATGAATTCAAAAATCATGAAGTTAAGTACCTCCTTCTTCAGATGTAGACAAAGTATCAAGTACTTAGAAGAAAGAATTCAGCTATTTGATGCTTCTTTTCCTGTACCACTTCCCTGATAAGATTCACCTCTGTCATCCTTAGTTCTTGTTTTATCTCTCCCAGTCTGTTTATCTCCTCCCCTAGTCTGTTGCCTTTGAACTGTTTTTATCTCCCCCTTTTTGACATTAGCAACATTAATTCCAAGAGATTCAGTAACAGAACAAATTAGATTCATCAGAACTGCTTGATTTTCCATAATAATGACTTGGTTATCTTCAAGAATTTGAAGTCTTGATTGAATTTCAACTTGAGATTTCTGAATGTCTTGTAGAACATCAGAATTGACTTCAATGTTGGAAGTGTTTGGAATATCTTCAGATTCAAGTCTTGTAGAAGAAGTTGCCTGTGTAGAATGATATTCTAGTAATAAAACACGAGTAGTGTTACAAACATCTTCATCTTTCTGATCTGAAGCTGCAATATGATCATCTTGTCCTTCACCAGTATTCTGTGTACTAACATCTACAAATCCTGACTCCTCCTTAGATTGATCAGATACTGTTGATGTCTCAATTCTAGCTGATATTGGTAGTACATACAAAGGAATACTAGGATCATTAGAAATTTCTTCTGGTACAAGTGGTGTAGAAGTTTGTCTTAGCCTTTCACCTCTTCTGTTGATAATTCCTGCAAGCCTTTCTTTTTGCTTCTGAGCTTTAACTTCTGGCTTTGCATTGTGCTTTGCTAAGTCATTCTTCTCATACATCTTGATAAAAGAATAAGTACCAGCATCCATGCCAAGATTGTCAGACCAAGATTCAGGAAAAACCTGATCCCAGAAATCAAACGATGGTGGTTTCCTAATTTTCTCTCCCTCACTATGGAGTTGATCATCCATACCCTCATTCTCACTTTGACTATCTAAAGTCAACACTCTTTCTACCTCTCCTTTTGCCTGGTCAGGAGCCAGCCTCTCAAATTGTGGATCAATATCCATCTTTTCAAGTGTATCACTTAAATTTGGATAAGTGCTCTCATGACCTACAAAAAAATAGAGTTTAGAAGAAGTTTTTATACCTGAACTCACATGGAGAGAGGGTTCCTCATTTGGCAAGGGGCTTGAGGTTTTCTCCAAGAAGTGAGCTGCTATAGTCTCTGAATCCTGACAATCATCCTCTTTCCTTCCAAATACTACAGGCTCCAGTATACCACTTTCAGGTTCTCTACTAAACTCTGATGTCTTCAGTAATACTTCATTAGACACCACAGTTAGCATTTCACCGTCTTTAAGTGTTGTTTGCTGAGACACACCCTCAAGGTAGATAGACTCTGACTGAACAATGTTTGTTTGATCTTCAGGAAAATCAATCAAAGCCATTCTTTCCATATCATAGGGTTTCTCACATGCAATTTCAGTCATCACAGAAGACCTTTCAGCATCAGCTATCACAGCTCCTGAGTCATCCAACCTCTGACTAGATGGTTCTTGTGTTGCAGTGACTGTGATCTGATCTGTTCTACTATCCACCACTGGTGCAATAGTATCTTCTGTTAACTACATTCCTCTAGCTACTTCCTCCTGTTGTTCACCTTGAGTTGAAGCATCTTCAACAATGACATCCTTGTCAAATAAATATGCATGAAGTGATTGAAGTGCAACATGCTTTGAGAGTCCAAATTTCTTGACTAATTGTCTTCTGACAGTGACATAGAAATACATCTTCATTAAGTCAAGTCTTTGATGTAGAAGTCCATACTCTTCTGGAAATAAAAGTTTTGGTACTCTTTCAACTAGAAAATATAGAACAGGCCTGGACAGCTTCACTTTGACAGAAATAACTCCCATAGCCAGTCTGTATGATAATGTAGTTTCCCATGAAGAATCAATATCAAGATCTCTATAGTCATTTGCTGACTTGATTGTAGCTTCATTTGTAGAGACCTGCATGATATTAGTAGGACTAGACTCTCTGTGTGTAGGTGACAATTGAATCTCTCTCCTTGTTCTCCTAGTATAGTGAGCAAAAGATTTAACCTGAGAAGACTCAAGAGGTGTAGACATAGAAGTGATCTTGGGATGAGATCCTTTTTCAATAGACACAATCTTTTGAGAGATAGTATCCAGTAACTGTTTTCCCTTTTTAAGTACTACAGTCTTTTGAGAGACTGCAGCCTGGCTGTGACCATGTGCTTCATCTCTTTGTCCTAGCTTAGAAATTTGAATTGCAGCCTTCAATTCTTCTCTCTCAGCAAGAGATATATTATCATCATCTTCACTAGAACTACTACTACTGCTTGACACAACAAATCTTCTCTTCCTTACAACTGATGTCTTTTGAGAAACACCAGAGGTTGGTTTCTTTGAAACAATAGGTTGTGGATCAAAATTTGGTTCTAGAATTGTTTCAGAGACTATCATGTTTTGGGCTACTTGGTTAGACACGGGGGGGTTCTCCTCCAATTGAGATTCCTGAGCCATTTCACCACAAAAGAAAGAAGAATTGTATAGAGTAGGAAGATGAGTTTGAAGAATTACCTTAACATGATGTGGATAATGAATTGCAGGTAGTTCATCTAGATTCTTTTCATTGTCCTTCTTTGTAATGTCAGAGAAAATTCTCTTTTGCTGTACATAAGAAGAAACACAATGTTCTCCACCAAATCTATCTTCAACATCAAGAATAAAATGGTTAATAAACATTTGCATAAATCTATGATAATAAACAATTTTCCTGTTTTGATCTCTTGACCCAAGTTTAATACACATCTGACTTAATATAATGTGACCAATGTTAATTACTCTGTCATAAAGCAAACTATAAGTAATATGTGAAGTAACAGAAGTAATTTGCTGAAAAGAACTACATTTGCCAGTAAAACATTTTTCAATTTGATCAAAGAAGAAAGACCATTCCTTTCTAAGAAAAGACCTATTTAATTGGCTCATGTTATCTAAAGGTCCAGAATAACCTAACTCAGATAACATAGTTCTAACATTATCATCAGATGGTACATTCTCAAAGTTCATACTAACAGGTAAGTAAAGTACTGAATTAACAACAGATTCAGTAATATCATATGAGTCTTGTCCTAAGTGTAGAACAGTTTTACCTGATTGACTCTGAGTAGAATCAATTACCTCAGCATTCTCCCAAGTTTGTGAAACAACAACTTGATTTATTTCTGGAGATGCTGTCAATGCATAATGCAAAGGTCCAATAGCCATAAAATCCATCACATGATGAAAATCAGCTGATACTCCTTTCTTGCTGGTGATTGCTGCAACATGATTGTTAGTCATAAAATCAAAGTCACCAAACTTGAAAGCTACTGATTTAGGTAGACTCCTTTGAGCTGCCATTTTTTATCTGAAAAGAACTTGAGAAATTTTGAAATTGATTAGTGATTTTGAGCACTTGAATGAATGTTTTTGCCTTTGGAAATACAAATTACTCCCTCCGTCCATTGGAGTTGTTATCATTTTCTTTTTGCACGGAGACCAAGATAGTAGGTGTAATATTGTTAAAATAATGAAGTAGTGGGTGTAATAGTGATTTTATTGTTAAAATAAGTGAAGTAGTGGGTGTAATAGTGTAAAGTGTTGAAAAAGTGGAGTGAAGTAGTGGATGTAATAATGTATTTTATTGTTAAAAGTTACTGTTTTTAGTAATGTAAAGAAATGGAATGGACGGCCCAAAATAGAAAGTGTAAAGAAATGAAAAGGACGGAGAGAGTAGAAGTTAGCAATAAACAATCAGAGTCTCAAAATAAAGATATATTCAAAAATCCTTCAGACCCACTAACCCACGTTGACACGTAGGTTGACAGGTGTCAGTCCCTGAAAAATGCAGTTTACCCACGATTTTTGGAAAATAAAATCCAAAATTGATTTCAATTAAATAAATCAGGTTAAAATAAAATCAATACTGATCAGCTTCATTTTCTCATGTGATCTTTTTCACCAAGATAATCACAATTCTCAATGTGATTAAAAATAATAAATCTAATCATCAATCCTGATGAAATCACTTCCATTTTCTGATCACTATCATCCTGATTTCAGAGATTAAATGGAGTTCCACGTGGCAATTTTAGAATTTAACCTGAAAAGAACATCAATAATCCAAACAAAAATATTTTGTTAGATTGTTAAAATATCTTGGAAATATGAGAAGACCAGTCATACGCATAGATATTTACGCAAATACACTGAACATTTCAAAATGACTGTTCAGCTTCTCACTCTTTCCTTTATTAACCCTTGATGTCTTTTGCCTTTCTTAACTCCAAAAACACATAAAACTCTCTGTAAACACAGAGCTTCCACCAAACATAATGATCTTCAACCCAATCTTTCGATTCCTCACAGACGATGAACAAATTTTTCATTTCCAAAGGTTCATAGTTCGTCTCTTTGAAGAGATGACTTTTCTCATCGATTTTGACATTGTTGGAGTAGAACCACATAATGTCCAGAACCTTCTCTTAAAACATCCATCTGTTGGATACAATCACCCTCTAACCTCCTCAAAACTTGAGGATGAAGAATTTGGCCGAGAGTCTGAGGTTGATCTTGATGGGGATGCTATACATTCAAGTCAGCTGCTCTCATTCAAGTCGCCCAGACAAGGAATCCAAAAGCAGATGACACTGTTCAAATTCCCTGATGGATTTCTTGAGATGCTCCTTGTCCTGTATCTCAGAAGACTAAGAACAACAACAACTTTAGACAAGAATAGGGTTATCAATAGAAGTTAGACAAAAAGATTTTTGTATTTCATTTCCATGTATGTAATGCTTTCAATTAATGAAAATACAATTTCTTATTATCTACTTGTCTTTTGTTGTTTATTGACTGATTTGAATGATGTATAAATTATCAGTATGCATGTATGAAAACTTGCTAGTATAGACTTAACACAACTCAGAATTAGATCACTGCATAAATTTAACGTCAGGATCTGAAACAAAAATCTCACAATCCTGATACTAACACAATACTAATGACGTTAGCATCCTGATAGCAATCCTGATCTTGATGTTTATTAACAAGTCTATCATACTGAAATTTATCAAAGTACAATGTTACAGCTTTAGCATTTAACAATCAAATATAGATCCTGACAAGAATATCAAGTCTATAAGCTGAAAACAACATATCTTTCTACTTTTGCAGATGTTAAAGATCTAGAAATTTAACATTCCTAACTCACTAACCAATCTAATGAATGTAGACTCATCAAGTGGTTTAGTTAGAATATCTGCAAGCTGTTTGTCAGTAGGAACAAAATGAAGTTCCACAGTACCATTCTCAATATGTTCTCTAATAAAATGATACCTGGCATCAATGTGCTTAGTCCTTGAATGTTGAACTGGATTTTCTGCAATTTTGATAGCACTGGTATTATCACAAAACATAGGAATATTACTAAGTGTCATACCATAATCCATCAACTGATTTCTTATCCAAAGGAGTTGTGCACAACAACTGCCTGCTGCTATGTACTCAGCTTCTGTAGTTGAGGTTGAGACAGATTGTTGCTTCTTGCTTGCCCAAGAAATCAATCTGTTTCCCAAGAATTGACATGTACCTGTAGTGCTTTTCCTGTCTATTTTACACCCTGCATAATCAGAGTCTGAATAGCCAATTAGGGAGAAGTCAGATTCTCTAGGATACCACAAACCTAGATTTGGAGTTCCTTTGAGATATCTAAAAATTCTTTTCACAGCAATTAAATGAGATTCCTTAGGATCACTTTAGAATCTAGCACATAAACATGTAGAAAGCATTATATCTGGTCTACTTGCAGTTAAATATAACAATGAGCCTATCATGCCTCTATAACTAGTATTATCCACACTCTTTCCCTTAGGATCAGAATCTAGTTTAGTGGCTGTTGCCATAGGTGTCTTTGCAACTGCATAGTCTTGAAAGTCAAACCTTTTTAAAAGATCTTTGATATACTTTGACTGATTAATGAAAATACCAGTCTCAGTCTGTTTGACCTACAAGCCTAAGAAATAATTTAGTTCACCCATCATGCTCATCTGATACTTAAACTGCATAAGCTTGCTAAACTTAGCACACAACTTTTCATTAGTAGAACCAAAAATAATATCATCAACATAAACTTGAACTAAAAGCAATTCACCTTTTATCTGTCTAAAGAATAGAGTTTTGTCAATTGTACCTCTTGTGAAGCCATTTTCAATAAGAAATTTAGACAAAGCCTCATACCATGCTCTTGGTGCCTACTTTAGTCCATAGAGTGCCTTGTCAAGTTTGTAGACATGATTTGGAAACTTTGGATTAACAAATCCAGGTGGTTGCTCCACATATACTTCCTCATCAAGCTTGCCATTTAGAAAAGCACTCTTTACATCCATCTGGTATACCTTGAATTTTGAATGAGCTGCAAATGCAAGAAACATCCTGATTGCTTCTAATCTTGCTACAGGTGCAAAGGTTTCATCATAATCAATGCCTTCTTCTTGAGAGTAACCCTTGGCCACTAGTCTTGCTTTGTTTCTCACAATCATACCAGATTCATATAGCTTGTTTCTGAAAACCCATTTTGCACCAACAATAGATCTATCTTTAGGTCTTGGTACCAGTTTCCAGACTTTGTTTCTCTCAAATTCATTTAACTCCTCCTGCATTGCAATTACCCAATCAGGATCCTATAAGGCTTCTTCAACCTTCTTAGGTTCATTCTTTCAGAGAAAGCAACTATACAAGCATTCATTTTGAATTGATCTTCTAGTTCGAACACCACTATTTGGATCACCAATTATCAAATCTTCAGTATGATCCTTTGTCCATTTTCTAACATGTGGTAGATTGCCTCTGCTAGACTCTCCCCCTAAGTTAGTGGTATCTCTTGTAGAAGAACTCTCTCTGCATTCAGAAACTCCCCCTCGATCAGTAGAATCAGTAGATTCCATACTGCTGCTATTTACTGATCTTTCCTCAGTAGACTCTGAAGGATCAGTTCCTGATGGAGTAGACTCTGTATAGCTAGTCTGCTCCTGATGATCACTGTGTTCTCCTTAATTGATTTGCTCCCCCTCAACAGTAGCATTTCTTTGATAAGCAATAGATATTTCTTCTGGAGAACCTTCATCATCACTGGAGAGTATCTCAGAATCCTTCAGATTTTCAAATTCCAATTTGTCATGGCTTTCATCAATTTGCAAAATTCCAAATTTCTTGTCATCAAATGCAACATGAATTGATTCCATAACAATGTGAGTTCTGAGATTATAAACTTTGAAGGCCTTTGATGCTGAATATCCTAGAAAGATTGCTTCATCCGATTTGGCTTCAAATTTTCCAAGTTGTTCTGGATGAACTTTTAGGACATAGCATTTGCATCCAAAGATGTGAAAATATTTCACACTTGGTTTCTTTCCTTTGATCATCTCATAGGGAGTCTTTTCATGACTATTTACCAAGGTACAGTTTTGGGTGAAACATGCAGTGTTAATAGCTTCTACCCAAAAATAGGTTGGAAGTTTTGCATCTGCAAGCATGGTTCTTGCTGCCTCTATGAGAGTCATGTTCTTTCTTTCTACTACACCATTCTGCTGAGGTGTACCAGGTGCAGAAAACTGTTGAGTGATTCCATTATCTGCACAAAACTCCTCCATTATAGAATTCTTGAATTCTGTACCATTGTCACTCCTAAGTACCTTGACTTTGTACTTAGAGCTATTCTGAATATTCTTGACAAGTTCAATGATTTGCTGAGGAGCTTCATCATTCTTGTGTAGAAAGAACACCCATGTGAACCTTGTGAAATCATCCACTATCACTAGAGCATATCTTTTCTTGCTGATAGACATAATGTTTACTGGACCAAACAGATCAAGATGTAGCATGTGAAATGGTTCAGTAATTGAATTTTCAGTCTTGCTCTTGAAAGTGGTTCTTCTTTGTTTTCCAAGCTGACAAGCATCACAAAGTCCATCTTGCACAAAATTTGACTGAGGTAGGCCTCTCACCAGATTATACTTAACAAGTTGATTAAGCTTCTTGAAGTTGAGATGTGAGAGCTTTTTGTGCCAATTCCAGCTTTCATCATTTGTTGCTTTACTGTAGAGACATCTAAAATTCCTTTAGATGTATCACTTAAGCTGGCTTCATATATGTTACCATGTCTTTGACCAGTTAGAACGATGTCTCCATTCTGCATATTCAAGATTTTGCATCCTTCTCTGTCAAAGATTGATTTGTAACCTTTATCACCTAGTTGACTTATGCTTAAAAGAGTATGTTTCAAGCCATCAACCAGTGCTACATTTTCTATGATGACATTCCCCAAAACAATTGAGCCATATCCCAGAGTTTCTCCTTTGTTGCCATCTCCAAAAGATATTACTGGGCCAGCTTTCCTCTCAAACTTTGTAAGCAGGGACTTCTTTCCAGTCATATGTCCAGAGCATCCACTGTCCAAGATAATTGAATGCTTCTTTCTTGTGCCCTGCAAACAAAAAGTAACTAGTTAGAATTTTTTGGGACCCAACTTTGATTGGATCCTTTCTTACTAGATTTTGAAACAACAGGCTTTGAAGATTTTGCTTTTACTTTACCTATTGCAGAGTCAACCTTAGACTCTGATTTCACAAACTGTTTGTGACTAGGAATTTCAGATTTCAGAGAATAATAGTCATAATACAGTTCATGATATTCTCTACACATGTAAATGGAATGAAGTAAACTACCACAATGATAACAAGCTTTTTGTGGTTGGTATTGAATTTTCTGAGTCTTGGGGAATCTGGACTCAGTTTTCCAAGAAGGTTTTTGATTGCAGTCTAGGGCCAAATGATTATGATTTCCACACTTATAGCATTTTTTCCTAGGTGCATCAGGTACATTCTTGTAATTATTTTCTTTGTTAATACCTTCTTTTCCATTCCTATTTCTCTTGATCTTGCTAGACTCTGAAAGACCATCTAGTCTCTGTTTCAACTGAGACTTAGATAGAAACCCTATGTTAACATTCTTAGGTTTCTCTAACACTTTCTCATCTGAATTATTATTGTTAATTCTTTTGTGTACAACAGGGGTACCTTTTGAATCAACAAATTTAACATGATTAGGTTCAGAAACAATTTTCTTACCTTCAGATTTAGATGTGCTATCTTCTACTTTACTATCATCATTGACAATAGCTACCTTCTTTTCTTGTCTAGCTTTATCAAAACCTAGACCATTAACTTTACCACGAATTCCACTTTCAAAGATTTCTAGAGTCTTTTTACTAGAATTGTTAATGGTCTTAATCACCTCTCTCTCTTCCTCTAGTTCTTTTCTGACATAGTCATAAGCCTCAAGAATAACACTATAATCATGCTTAGCTTTATCAGAACTTATCTTGTATTCTTTCATTTGAATTAACTCAGATTCAAGAAAATTATTTCTATCAACTAACTTATCATTCTTAACCTTAAGTTCATCTCTTTCACTGGTAAGAATTCTAAAATTAGTCATAAGATTCTTAAACTCAGCATGGATAGATCTAATTTCATTAGAATTTAAGCTATCAAATGAATCAAGAGAGTGAAGTGATACCTTAACAGAAGATGAAGAAGTTTTCTTTGGAGAACCAGGTTTGTCTGAAACATTTGCCATTAATGCAATGTTGTCATAATCCAATCCATCTTCAGAATCACTGGAATCAGCCCAATCCTTCTGTGTGACCATAAGTGCATTGCCCTTTCCTGAATTCCTAGGCTTCTTACACTCACTAGCAAAGTGTCCAAGCTTGCTGCAATTAAAGCACTTGATCTTGGCCTTATCAAGCTTGAAAATTGTACTTTTGCTTTTGTCACTCTTATTCTCCTCTTTCTTTTGAAAAGGTTCTTTGCTAAATCTTCTCCTGTTGAATCTTCCTTTCTTGAAAGCTTTAGCAAACATAGCAAAGAGTTCCTGCATCTTTGATTCAGAATCACTTTTGTCAGAGTCTATATCAGTAGTCTCTGACTCAGAACTTCCTTTGCTTTTCTTCTTCCTTGAGTTTTTTACAACAGGCTCATCATGTTGTTCCTCTGGAAGCTTCTTTGATTCAGATTGAGCAGTGAGTGCAACAGTTTTCATCTTTCCTTCACTCTTGCTCTTCTTCTGCTGCTTGTCAAGTTCATAAGCCCTCAGTTTTCCATATACTGCCTCTAATGATATCTCATCCAGATCATTAGCTTTCTCAATTGCAGAAATCTTTTCATTGTAGAAATCAGGCAAGGCTTTCATGAACTTTGTATTCATATCCTCCAAGTCATAATATTTACCATGCATGGCCATCTCATTGATGAGTTTTGTAAACCTATCAAAGGTATCAGTAAGTGACTCACCAGACTTGGATTCAAAGTACTCATACTCTTGTATAAGTAGTGTCCTCATATTCTTCCTGACAGGCTTAGTTCCTTCACAGTGAACCTTAAGATTGTCCCATATATACTTAGCAGTTTTAAAAGAGAGAACATAGTTAGTGAGAACAGAATCAAGACTGTTGAATAATATGTTTCTCACTTTAGCATCTTTAAGAACATTCTCCTTGTCCTTATCTGACCATTCAGATTTAGGCTTCTCTGCTGTATGTTCTGGAACAACTTCACCATCAACAGTTGCTTGTCCAACCACCTTTGTTGGAACAAAAGGTCCATCTCTGAGTCTGTCAAGATAATTAGGATCTATTGCTTCTAGATGATGCAACATCTTTACTTCCCATAGAGTATATTCGTTTCTCTTGAGCATAGGAATTTTAGTATTCCCATCCTTTTAACTAGACATGATTGCAGATCTTTATGATTATTCGAAATCAACCTGCTCTGATACCAACTGTTAACTCGAATAACTTGTAGAAGGGGGGGTTGAATACAAGTTATATAACCGTGTCTGATTTTTGCTTGATTAGATGAACAAGAACAAATGAATGAATCAAACTGTTTGTATTAATGAAATCAAATACAAACTCTACCAAAGGTGTACAAATACCTTTAGCAGCTGTTGACAATACAAATCTCTCTCTCTGTTTGTTTCAAACTCTCGAATACAAACCTTATACAGAGCTACGCACACAAATTCACAACTCTAACGCTCTTTTTACAATGATATAGAGAGAGTATTTATAATGCTACCTATCAACTAATAACATAAAGATATAATCTATACATGACAATGTTCTGCCGTCCAGTTGATAGTTTCCATCAATAGAAAATTCTTTCCTTCATGAAATCTTCTTGCTTGTTCTTCAAACAAAGATCCTGTTTTATAGCACTTGCCAGTTTCTGTAGCATCCATAATGACATCATCAGTAACACGACTGATATCAGGATTTCACCTTGCATCAGGATCTGACCATCCATCAGTATTTGATCAGTATTTGACTTGGCATATCAGGATTCAATCTCAGTTCCTGACATGTAGTCCTCGATGCACTGTTCCTGACTTAAACTCTACAGATCACTGTCTAATACATATATCCTATACAAAGTGCTAAATCCTTTATAAATCAGGATATACAAGAAGTATAAGTAAAATTCTATTTTTAACATCACAACTCATGAATTATTCCTAACAGAGGTAGATTGTGCCTTAGCAGCACCACATAAGGATGTACCTTCTTCTTCAATAGCTCTGCCTCCACGCAAGAGGAAAAGATCTAAAACCGAGGCAACTATTGATCCAATGTCAAGCCCTTCCCACATAGACCATATTGAGATGGAATCGGGTAACTGGTCATTCTTAAGACACAAAATATCCCAACCAGTTAACCCAGAAACTGTGGAAGTATTGACGAAAACAGTTAGTGATCCGAGTATCCGACCATATTACGGTCAGGTGCACCTACTGAAGATTCTTTAACGAACCACCCGCCTTCACATGCATCTGTGGGAAAATCTAATTTCTTGCCACCTATTACAGAATCATTTTCTCCCCTCCCAGGAGGAACATTCCTGGCTCCCCAACGGGATTTTCCACTCATGAATTCATCCGGAGAAAGTGGAAGGCAACTTGTCTTGTACAAGGACGGGGACTTGCGAAGCCCCATTGCACCATCTGTGACCTCCTTAAGGAGCGCTCAGATGATTTCACTTGTAGGTACAGCTGGAGCTCATGAAACGGAGTTAAGAGTGTTGAGTGAAACACCAACAGAACGATTAACTGAAACACCTAACCCGAATCTGAGTGAGTCAAGAGTGTTGAGCGAAACACCTACAGAATCTACGAGTGACACCAATAGGCCAAACGTGAGGATTGACACCCTAACCCATCTTCATGATGAACTTCCAAGGACAGATCTAGAATTACATGCTCAATCTACAGTCGAGGAAATAACTATTCATGATAAAAAAGGGAATGTCGTTAAGAAAATTCCAACAAGAGTGCTTTTTCCAAGAGGCACCCCATTGTTACTGAGTCAAATCAATTGGAAGATAAAGTGATAGCAATGGAGGCTAATATTAAATATGCAGCTGGAGCTTCAGACAGGACATACAGGACGGTCTTAAGTACATATGGAACTATAACAGGAACAAAGCAATTTGTTGATGCACTAAGGAAGGAAGTTATGGAGGAGTTACATGAATTACGCTCTGATGTTAGAGATGTACGAGATGGAGTTATGAACAATGTTCATATGGTTCAACAATGCCAAGAATCTCTACAGGAAGACGTATTGATCGTTCGGGATTCACAAGCGAAAGTCAAGGATTCAATGGATAGATAATCAAGGGTGGAGTCTCAACTGAACCAGAGGCTTGCCAAGCTAGAGAAGTCAGCTCAGTCTATCACAATCAGGTTAGACAACATTGATCTTAGACTCGAACAAATGGAGAAGAAAAATCAAGTATGGCACGACAAATTCACTCAGTTTCTAGATAATCAAAGCGATGGAATAGAAGTTATCTTCAAGATGCTCAAAGAACATGAAGCTGCCAGAAACCTACAACAACCACAACAATCTCAATCTCACTTCGATCAGGCTGGATCTTCTACCCAACTTCAACAACATAAAGGAATTGAGTGGCCTCTACTTCCAGAGGATTACTCAACTAAGGGGGAGAAGAGAGTGGAAACACCACATGTTAGACATTATTGGGATAGTATTGGGATGATTACATATCTGAGGGGGAGCATGAACCTGTGCATGAACCTTATGAACCTGAATATGTTGAAAATGTTATGGCTCATGGTTCCCCAATGACTGAAGAAGAAGAGCCAGAAATCATCAGAACTGTTAGAGCTCAAGAAGAAGAATGGAACCACAGACATGCAGAGAATCTGAAACAAGTAGAGAAAAGAGCTAAATAGCTAGAGAGATTTAAGAAGTATGATCAAGATCGTGAAAGAAGAAGAATGGATTTGGCACTAAAGCAAGGACCAGAATAGGAACAAGCCTACAAGACATTCAACATTTATTGTGTTATGTGTTTTATGCTACTATATTCAACTAGTCAAGAAGATGTTGAGAACATATTAATTGTGTTATGTGTTTTATGTTACTATATTCAACTAGTCGAGAAGATGTTGAGAATAAAGCAAGGACCAGAATAGGAACTCATACTAGTCGAGAAGATGTTGAGAACAACTGGAGTAGAACTCATATTTAATGTGTTCTGTGTTTTATGTTATTACTATATTCAACATTTATGTATGATGTGTAAACAATTGGTTAGGATTCAGAGTCCTTGATGGCTCGAAAGACCCTTATTAGATCTTATCACCTTGGGTTTTTAGATGATAATGATTAACTTTATGTCAAACACTGCTAGGGTCTTTTACCCTAGAACCAGAAGAATGCATGCTTCGAAGCTTAGAGCTCAACTGGATACAATTTGTTGCATTGTTAATATTTTTTTGGATAAGTGAATCAGATTATATTTTGTTATTATATCTCTCACAGAAGTGTCGTAGCTGCATTTGAGGTTCTTTATCCCTTTTATATTAAATTGTACAACAAAAGGTTCTTGGTACAACCTCCTCTAGAGAGTATATGAAAGGAATTTGATGCTAGTGAAATTTTTGCAGGAGTTGTTAGCATAGTGTTCGTCTCTTCTTCCAAGCATGAATATTTACTTCATAAGCCCAATTATTAATTTTGCAGGGGTATTTGTCATGGCATTGAACTGCGTGAGATCATTAAGAAGCATTACCATTAGAAGTGAGGTGATCGGAGTTGTAGGTTGTAGAACATATGCTGCTGGTAAAGCAAAGAAGGGCGCAAAAGGTAGAGGAGCTGCAGATGCTCCAAAGAAGTCACTTCTCACCAAAGAGTTGAAATCCACTACAGTTGTTGGCGCAAATATTAACAAAGAAGGAGGTGACCCTAAATTTTTGGCAAACTCTGAGTATCCAGATTGGTTGTGGCGCCTTCTTGAGAAACGCCCTTCACTAAGTGAGCTAAGAAGAAAAAAGCAAAGAAAGTCTCCCATATGATGACCTCAAACGTTTTGTTAAGCTGGACAACCGAGCAAGGATAAAGGAAAACAACTCACTCAAAGCCAAGAATTAATTGAAAGTCCGGAAAAGATTATATGCTTTCTGGTGGTTGTTCCGATCCCTGCAAATCCAAGCCTTGCTGTTAAATTTGGATTGTGAAGTAGACCAGATATATATTAAGCATATTATGGTTGTTGTTCCTTTTGGTATTTTCTGTGAATTCCCTTCTCGCAAGTCCCTCTCCTGGTGAGGTAATAACATTCAAGTCATGACACATACTGAATTGTGGTTAAGTTCTGTCTCTTTTTTTGTCAAAGATGAGGCATTTCTACAGATTTCCTGTTAAAGTCCACTATGTTCTAGGAAAAATGCCCAAATTACTCTAAGGGAGCTTCAGGGTACATTTTCTGTTTGTTTTTTAATTGCTTGCAAGTCACGAACTTAGTGATCTTGTTACATATGGCTGTAGATGGAGTTCTAACTTGGACTAGATGATTTAGAGTTCTGGTGCAGACTTTGCAGATGACAGACACTGGAGCATTTTATAAAGAAGTCGAAATATAAAGAATTTAGATACCAATTAACTACTGTCAGTTAATCTTAAAAATCTAAATGGATAGGTTATGGAGTCTTGTCACTGTAAGGGGGATATACTCTGTCCAGGCATGTAATGTCACCATTGTATGGATCCTTTCAAGTGCTAAACTTTTACTTTATATCAGTCTGTTTTTAGTGATTTTAATAGTTGATTGGTAATTGGTATAGATTTTTGTTATGCTGTTTCGATCTGCTTGTACAAGTTTGGTAAATAGTGTACATGTTTTTTATCTGTGGTGGCGACAAATTTTAATCCAGTTGGAGACCCTCTCCGAGGTTAGCATGAACGTATCTGTCTGAACGTTATATCACATGTCGACTATACATACTATGATACTAATTTGTGGCTATTAACTATTAAGTAGTATGATACTAATTACTAAATTGTGGTTAGTAAGTAACTACTGAGTGATAACCAGTCAATTGAAGTGTGTATAGTTTCTACTTTCTAGGCCAACTGTTTTGCTATTGCCAACCAATATGTTCTCAAGTAATTATACTCTTACAACTTACAAATATTCGTAATTTTTTCTTAGTTTTAAGTATTCATAAATTGCACATGCATGGACTTAAATTTTCTGCCTGTAAACCAATTTGCTACTGGTGTTTCTTTGTCTTTAATTCGAGAAAAAATAAATATCCAGAAAAGTTTGAACTAGTCTAATATGATATCAACTCGTTCAAAGAAAATGTCTTGGTTACTCTATTCTTTCAAGAAGAAAATATTATTTGCAATAATTTAAATGCGAGGGTAATTTAAATTACTAAGTAATGATAGGACCAAAACTATGAGCCACGTAAAAATGTCTTCTATTTATTGAAGTCATTGGACTAATAGCACTACAAGGCACAAGTAAATTGTTCTTGCTTTACTGAAACTGTTGTTACATTGTCATGTAATTGGTGATCCTTGTTATGTATGCTGTCATTATGCATGAAGACTGGAGTTGTAACTTGGTCTAGCATTTTAGACTTGTAAGAGAGAGATTCAAGTGGCCTTTACGTAGTCTTGCTGAATGGGGATGCATTGTCGAGGCTTGTAAGAGCAATTCCAAAACACTACTTAAATGACCTCCTACCTTAGAATATAAGAATTTTGGCAAAATATTTCACTCCAACGGTCTCCTAGTTGACCCTTAAAAATTTAGGATGCTCCCCTGCTTCCTTATCTCATTTTTCATAAATAAAATATCTCTCTTTTTAATATTATTATAATAATTATAATGGGTAAAAATGAGGAGTATTGTTGGAATTGTCATGCCTTATAATATTCTAAATCATTATGAGCTTAATTATTTATAATATTTATAAGAAATATGCTAGGAGACTCTTGGAGTTGCTCTAAAATGCTGATAATTATTCCAGAGATCTTATCTTAACAAAATTTGACATATCGGATAGTTTTTCTGTTACAAGCATGTAGGTTTGTCCGTGCAGCTTCGGCCTATAACTATCCCGTAAGGAAGTTAACTCGTTAGCTTTATATAAGCCAAGGGCTTAACAGCACCCTGCATATATGTTACGATCAACTGGGTGCCATCTGATTTGGTAGTAGATGAACAATTTTAGGTAGAGCAAGCAAGCAATACACTGTTCTCTTTGTCCGAGGCCTGGTTTTCTACTTCTGTTGCCCGTATAGCTAAATAATTTATCATTTAAAGTGTTGAAACTTTCTATGCTACGTTTTCTGCTATTGTCAACCAAATATTGTAAAACATTTACTTTAATATTTAGGAACACTTTTTCGTGTGTCGGCTCCAACAATAATTCTTATATTTATTTCTTGTTATGAAGGGAGATGGATAAGTAGTGGGTGAAATGAAGGGAAGTGATTTTTTTTTTTATTGATAGTAATGAATTTAGAGATGACCAGTGGTTTCTCAAAAATTGGATATGTACATGGATTGCATTTTTTCCAACTTTACTTCATGATAGGAGTTACATTTCCTTCATAAATCAAAAGCACTCATTGCATGCATCATTTTTATACAGCTCACGAAATGTCAAGTACGTACCAACTGATCATAAGATTCAAAATATAAACCCCAAAAAAATGTTTTCTATTTTATTTATTTTGCTGAATAAAAATTTATTCTATTTATAAAAGCCATGACACAAGTACAAGTACAAGGCACAAGCTAAAATGTCCTCGCTTTATCAAACCTATTGTTACATTGTCTAATCTAAAAATCTTTTTCGAATCTTTCTTCAAATATCACTAAACAAGAAAACAAGATAAAATAAGAAAAACAGGGGAGGGGGATGCAATCCTATCTCTAAACTTGAGTTTTTCTGGTATCATGTTCTACATCTATCCTGAGGTTCTTCTCAACTTTGCACACTCTCCTAACCATAAAAACCGGCTGCTTTTCTGCGAACGGACAGGCGTCCTTTGTTTGTTCTGTTGCAATGAAAGGGAAAAAGAAAAAAAAATAAGTGAAGTGGCTTCTGCATTGTTGATTTTTTCTACTGTACACATGCAAATGAGATACAAAAAGAAGTGAAGAGAAGAAACAAGGTTGAGATGTCTACCTTGCCCCTTCTATGGTTTTTCGGATTTATCCAACAAAGTAAGCCACTGCAACCTCCAGCTCCTGTGCTGGATTCGTAACCCCTATAACAAAAACAAATTAGTGTTATTACATCACAATAGAAGAGACAAAGAAGTCTATCCGTGAGTGCTAAAGCTAAAACTTAAACGATTTTTTCTTTTTTATTTATCGCTTTGTGATTTATTAAATGCTGTCTAGGTGGATTTAGATGAAAAGTGAAGCCAGAGAAATTTGAAGTCTAAAAAAAATTGTTCAGGTGAAAGCTAAGGTAGAAAACTAACAAGTAAAATATATGTAGGCAACTTTTCAAAAATGTATATAGACGAATGGGATCGCCCATATCTTTTCTTTTCCACCCTTGTTAACCCCTCAAACAAAGTCAAAGAGTGCCTCTTGTGGTGCTAACAGATGATCATAATCATTTTCAATAATTGTACTCAGTAATGTTGGTACAAGTAGTAAGTTGCAGGTGATAGAATAGTAGAAGTCTTTTCAGTACATTTGGATAAACTGCGAAGTAATCTGGAAAGAGAATAAGGATCTGGTTAAAGAGAAGAATCTAGTTGTTTTAAAAGAAAGCCGAGGAAATGAGAAAACTACCTATGCCCATAAGTTCCTACAGACTAAGAATTCACAATTTGTTTTAAATGATATGTACGAATAAGTTTGCTAATAAACTTCAGTAAACAGCCTGCACGAAGCAGCAATTATATAAAAGCATCTCAATAAGAAAGTACTCACGTGCTTTCTCTGCTGAAGTTGTTGTGCAACAAGCTTGGAGACATTGGATAATGATCGACCCTTTTACCAATTTGATCTCTAATAAGGACCTTTCCACCATTGATCTTCAGAGCATTCAATTCAACATTCAACTCATCTTCCCAGTGTTGAGAGGTCAAACTCTTGGAGTCCACTGAGTCTGTTTTATTTCTGTTGTAGATACCCTCTTGAGGCAGGACTTGGTTTCTTTCAGGTTTCCATCTACTCAATGATCCAGGAGTGCCTTTTTCTGCAATCTGCAACCACGCAGTTTCTAACCTCCGTTCGTGTATAATTGACTCGATTCTACGTACAGGAGCTACAAGGTTTCTCTCTTTCTTACTGGTGCTTTTATCATTCCCTTCAACCATCGAAGTTGGTGATTCAGCACTAAGCCCAGAATTTCCAACTAGCTTGCGCTCAGAATCATTTAGAGATACTCTTGATACTGGCAGTTGTTGGTAAGAATCGAGATCGGAATACCCATATAATTCATTGGTGCAAATAACTCTCTTTTCTCCATTGATGACCTCAGTATGGTACATCTGCTTCTGAACCATAGATTCTGGTGACATCACATGCCTTTCACTAACTATTGCATTCTCTTCATCTGTACATAGTATGATTCTGACCACTATATCATGCTGTAGAACAGTTTTAAACGAGTCTGAAATGCTGCTCAGAGACCTTTCAGCTCTGATCTTGATAGCTCTATTTTGAAATGCAATACTAGCAACGAGATCACCTGTAAAGGGATAATATCAGGCTCAACTACATTAAAAACAGAAGCAACACGTGGGAATGATGCAGATGAGTGAAGCTTGTGCAAAGATGGGTTGAACTCTTAATGAATTAATTTCAAAGCAACATAATGTATAGATAAGCATTCAAATGTACTTAAACTAACTGAATTGGCATCAGTAAACATAATGAGTCATAACTGTACAGAGACATATTTGACCAGTTGATCAAATCTCTATATGTAGTCGACCTTGTAGAAGATAGTTGTACAGCAAGTAGAAAATTACCAATAATGGAATAAAAGGAACTAGTTGAATTTAGTAAACAAGCTAAAACAATGAAGAATGTTGACAATTAATTGAGATTACATTTTATGTTGGAGTTGTAAAAAAATCCCTGTTCGGTTAAGTTTTACTCAGCTTCCACCAAAATCTCATCAAAATTGTGCTCAATTAGAAATGGGTAGCAGTCTTGGTAGAAAAAGAGCAAAAAAGGATAGCAGAGTTTTGCATCCTCTACCGATGCTACATAACTTAAGCGACACAATAAAAGCCTTTTCAATTCTTTTATTAACAGATTTATGTATCGGATTCTATTCACCCCATGGTTGGGAACTAATGATTGGCTTTGTCCACAGATTTTGAATGTGCTCATAATGATCAATATATCTGGTCTTCTTTCTGCTTTTCCACTCATTCTAGATACTCTATTTAAATTTTGGATTTTTCGTTATTTAAATCGTGTTTCTTTGTCACTTGTAGTCATTTATCATTCAATGAATGATTAAAAAAGGATATACTGATATTAATCCAATTCATTTATATTGTTTCTTACTTAGTAGTTGTACAGAAGCAAAGCATGTAAAATTCCTCTACTGAAACTTGCTGGTGAAGAACAAATTAAATTTGTATGAATACCTTCCACTTCAGAGATTGACACGAGCTTTCCATAAGTATGAAGCAGCTGCCTCAGAGTACTGGGATGGCACTTTTCAATGCATTGCATCCATATGTCATTTAAAATGCCTGAATTTGCACTACTTGAATTTGTTGTTTCCACCGCGGAACCATTGTGTGAAACATTTGGTGGAGAACCATCTAAATACTGGCTGTGAGTAGCCTTTGAGTCGAGATAAAGTAGTTGTTCTTCCTGGCTTGTTGAATCTCGTTTTGAGGCTTTAAATAAGGATCTTGGAGTAGTTGACTTCTGCAATGCATAGGCACTGGGGCTTAAATTTTGGAAAATAACTTCTCTTGTAGTACTCAGTGGATCCTCCACAATTGTCTTGGAGCTCTGCCTCCTACTTCTTCCAGACAAACTAGGGTCTGGTGAAGGTACAGAGCCTAGCTGCAATAGTGTTGCTGTGAACCATGTGGATTGTTCGCTTGAAGTTCTTAGCTGCTTGTCCGCCTCAGAAAGAAGCTTTAAAGCATGCTTTAATCTGTCCATTTCAGCGTCATTCACTGCAGAGCGGTTAACAGATTCATGTTGTAATTATTATGATTAATAATTGGTCAAAAGAGTAAAGAAAATATCAGCCGGTAATTATATTGTAGATGAATGTCCTCAGGCAGTGTTGGAAGTTATGATTTGGGTCATACAAATAGTAGAATAGACTAAAATGGATATTTTGTGTGTTCTGAACAGGTTCTTCATATGGCATTATAAATCTTCTAAAGATAATCGCTTATCCGTATCATATTGGTATATTGCCAACTTCTGAAGTCATAAACAACTTACTCAATGAGGATATACTCGGACAGAAAATAACAGTTCATAAACATTGATTTAAAGCAGGAAGGTAATCTATTAAATAATATCAGTACGGGGTAGACGAAAATTGCTTACGACTTCTCCCGCTAAAGATTGAATCATCATATCTGGAATCAACAATATGGTACGTTCCAGCTATTATATCCACAATGAGGGTGGCCAGCTGAGACATCAACAGCATTGGGTCAACACCCGAGTCCATTAGCTCTCTACCTCTTTTTACTGTTTCTACTGTTTCAGAGGACATGGCCAGCTCCAAAAGTTCTAAAAGTTTCTCATCAGAAACAACCCCCACCTAAATCAGAGAGTTTTTAGGAAACATTATAATTTTCTTCTCAGTAATATCCAAATTTGCAGGATGTATACATCTCCTATTAACGGGGAAACACATAAGGAATATGCAATAATTTTCAGGTTCAAATGTTTAATAGTTGAAATATTAGCATTTCCCTGAGTAAGGATGCAAATTGATGCTAAACATTTAAAGTAATAAGTAGCATCAAAAGTATCAAATGCAAACTCTGTTACCAACAGATTGCACACACACAAAAAGAAGATGAAGAAGAAAGAGATTCCTGAAAGGAACAAAGACAATGTAATAAGAGTAAAGAACATTACAAACTTACTAGTTCATTTACTAAAGCAGTAGTGATTCTTTTTCCCAACAATGTCAACTGCTCCAGCATAGTTTCTGCATCTCGAAGTGAACCGTCAGCATTTAGAGCAACCAAATCCAATGCATCTGATTCAACGTCTAGATTCTCATCAACTGAAATCTTTTGCAACCTGGAAACGATGTCACAATCTCTGATTTTGTTAAAGATGAACCTCTGACACCTTGATAAAACAGTGCGAGGCACATTTTCGAGATCAGTTGTTACAAAAATGAACAGGACAAGTGGAGGTGGTTCCTCAAGAAACTTCAGGAATGCTAACCATGTCTTTGCCGGCAACAAGTGACACTCGTCTATGATAAAGACCTTATACCGAGAAAAGGTCACTAAGGTACTCACTGACAGTCTTTTCAACATACATCTAACTTTAACAATTTCCTTTTTGTTAGAGCCATCAACTTCAGTAAGATCCTTGCTCTTTCCAGATATAAAGTCAGTACATTCCCGGCAAACTCCGCAAGGCTTACTTTTCTCATTAGCAAGACAATTTAAAGCATTTGCAAATATCCTTGCAACAGAAGATTTCCCAGTACCCCGTGGACCCTGGAAAAGATAAAGAGGAGCAATTCTTCCTTTCAAAATTGCATTTGTGAGTGACTGAATGACAACATTTTGCCCAACCAATTCACTGAAAAATACCGGCCTATACCTGTGGCTCAAACTCCTAACATTCTCATATTCTCTTTCTTTATTAAGAGCAACTAGCTCCAAGCCGTCTTGACTCCCGTAGGTTGCTGACCACCTTCTTCCATCCAGTCGATTTGAGCCGTCCAAATCAATCTCTCCATAGTTTGTAGAGATATCATCATCAGTCCTCCATGTTTCTAATGACGATCCAACTCTACCATCACCAGTACTAGTTAGCAAAGGGACAAGACCTTGAGACGCCTTGGATCTGAAAATTTTCTGTTTGGAACTCAAGGATGCTCCATAACACTGTCCGCGATACATAGTTTGACTTCCACACAAGAGACTGCTTCCTTTCCTTCTCAAAGTATCAGAAAGCGATGGCGAGCAGGAACTACCACGTGCCCCTCTATACTTAGGAGTGCTCCTCTTAGACCAGTAACATGGTAACCCACATCCCCGACTACCCCGGGAATCTAAACTATCATCCATCTCATCATTGCAAGATTCAGTAGTCGGATTCCAAGACTCTGCAGTGCTAGGATTTCTAACACTATACCTATTTAATGAACACCCTGACATTCCTGGGGTACTATATGCATAAGAAGAGACATCTTTAACACTACTTCTCAACGTTTTTGAGGACTTAAGCCGAGCCAGAAATGGAGATTCAGCAGAATACCGACGTAAATCCTCAGAATTAAAGTATCCTGTATCATCAGATTGATCAACAAAACTCTCCGAATCTTCTGCCTTTCTGGTCTTACTAGGCACAATTTGTTGCTGCAAATGGTATTCCCACAAAGCAGCAGATTGTGCATTCCTTTTCACTTTTCTCTTCATAGTATTCCTCCTAACTGAAGGTATCAACTTTGTATCTTTACATCCAAAAACCAATGCAGCATATCTATCCGCAAAGAAAGTATCAGTCTTCCGATCCCCACCACCATTTTGCGAATCACTCACACTATTATCAACGCTTTCCTCTAAAGATATATCTCCACCGTCGTCTTCATCTCCTTTCTCATACGTTACCATTTGACCGAATGATTGCATACTTTTTTCACTTCCCGATTTTTGACTTCTCCAATTACACAAAAACACCCTCTTATCCCTACCCTTCCCACTAGACCTACCATCATTTTCATCTCCCAAATTAACCTCATTACTACCATAAACTAATTCATTACCATTACAATTACTCCTATAATTATCATAACAATGATTATATCGAATTAATGGCAATGCCTCATTTGCAACAAGAGCTAAAGATCTACCTGAACTTAAAGGCAACTGCCACGTCGAGGTAGTCCCGGGATCTCTTAGAACCCTTGCTGCCTTTCGAATTTGAGTGAGTTCTTTCTTCATATGCTGATTGCTTGCAATCTTACCATTGCCACCATGCCTTTCTGACATTAGTACCAATCTTTCTTGCTTAAAAACCATAAAAATAGCTCAAATAATCAAAACAACCCAAAAAAATGCAAGAGAGCTCCCAAATTCAGTGAATACACATTGACCTAGTACTTGAAAATACATAAAATTGTTATAAAGCACAAATCTTTATTGCTCAACAACTATTAAATCAGCTTAAATAACACAAAGAACCCAAAAAAATGCAAGAAAGAATTCTATTTCAATGAATACACATTGACCCAATACTTAAAAGCACATAAATTTGTTGTCCCTCAATAATCTTTCTTGCTTAAAAACTATAAAAGTAAATCAAATAATAAAAAGAACCCTATTAAGCATTCCATATGTACATTGACCTAGTAGTTGCATTTACATATATTTATTACATAAATAGTTTAAGCCAAGTTGCAGATCTAACTGAGTTGGGTTTTTCATACATCCAAGAAAAACACACATAGTGTGTGTGTGTGGGTATTACATATGGGATGTGTGTTTATAAAATATTCAGACAGAACAGAAATGAAGACCAGAATAGTTAGTGTAATAGTAAGATTTGAAAAATGAAAGTGTAACGTTTTGTTTTTGTACAAGAAAATTAAAGAGAAAACATAAATAATGGAAGAGAGATGTACAGTTAAGTGTTCTTTTCTCCCTCCAAGCACGCTCTTCAAAGATTCTGGTACTATTACATGTGTCCATAACGTTATATGTATGTATTGTGTTTGTGTGTACTAAAAACAAGACTTACTCAGTTATAATCAAAGTGGTGTCTGATGTGTTTGTGTGTACTAAAAACAAGACTTGCTCAGTTATAATATCCAAGTGGTGTTTGAGGAGGGTAGATGTACGCAGACCATATCCCTATACAATAGGGAGGCTATTTCCAAAGGATGAATCCTGACCTCCTTCAAAGGAGGCCAGTGGCTCAACCACTGCATAAACATGTTGTTGGCATTTTTTTTTTTTTTTAACATAAATCGTACTTGCATTAATTAGAAATGATCACTTTCGAGTACAATAGTACTATATTATAATAGTACTAATAGTACTATATGGTAGTAAATTTTTGTATTTTATTTTGGTGGCATCTATTTTGCATTGATTTAATGATTTTAGGTTTCTGTGACTGTCTGTTTGTTGTTTTGTCCAATTATTTATCAAATAATTGTATTGAACCGCAGTAGATATTATATATTGAATGTTTTCACTTGACATTGTTTTTTTTTTTTTTTTGAACAAAAAGAAATCAATCCATTAATCAAAAGCCATACGGCATCTACAAAAACAATCGCAAGAACAGACGCTTAAGGGGATCGCTGTTGAATCCTTTCTAAAGGCAACCAAGCGATTTAAAGATAATTGATATATACATGTTTTTACTTCAATCATCGAACTGTTCTGAACCGACGACCATAGATGCGATTCCATAGTAGCCTTCATCTCTGAATCAAAATCATGAAAAACTTGCCGATCTATAACCTCGGCCATGGAAAACTCCCAAATTCAATCCAAACAAAAACCAAACTCTCACAAGGAGAGACAAACACAACCCAAATAAATTGGGAATAACTGAAACCCAAATAAATTGGGAACTTTATTGAAAGGAAAGAAAGCAAGACAAATGAAAAATGAATTGAATTGGGGCTTTCCACCGGTGAAATCCGATGGAAGCCCCCTCAAAAAACTTTAATGGAGGTTAGGGTAGAAGGGAGAGAGGAGAAGAGTTCACTTGACATTGTTAAAAAACCTATACATTTTTTTTTTAAAAAAATGTATAAAATAGAATTTTTTTTAAATTAATACTTTTTAGAATGATAACCTCTCTAAATAAAAAGTTGCAGTTCCAAGTCGGGACTCAAAATTTCATAACTTCCTGATAATCGTTGTGTTAAATATTGTTCCCAATTTTCACATAAAATGATATTTTTAATTAAAAAAAATGCATTTTCATATATTTTATGAGTATGAAAATTATTTATAACAATATTTTGGAAAAAAATTCATGTCTAGTAACTTTTGAAGCATTCAATATCATCTTTATTATCTTTAATTGATCACTTTGATTTTCATATTATAAAAGATGTTCATAAAAATAAATAATCACTACAGAAACTTCAGCGACGAACCTCGCATCGTCTCATCGCCTCCCCCTTCCTGCGGGACGTTTAATGAAGATTGGATAATTGATCGGACATGAAAATTGGAAATTAGGGTTGGTTTGGAAATTTCTAAATCCAACATTAGAAACTAAAAATCGATGATATGGAATTGCAGAGAGTTCAATTACGAGTATGTAATATGTGATTGGAAAATGATGGTATGCTATTAAACTAGACATTGTCGAAATTTCAATGATAATCGTTCCAAAATTGTCTTTCTCATCGATTATAAAGAAACGATGAATAGTGAACGAGTACGCATCTTCAAGATACGTATTCACCAATACGCAACTTCACTTACGTATTCGGGCACTGTTCATTAAGGTCAGATTTCATTTTATAAAGTATACGCATACTGTTCATGCGTATACCTTATACGAATCAACATTGTGCAAATTCAAAAGGTATTTAGGGTGATTCGTGCTGGGCGTGGAAATTTTGGTATATCTATTTTGAAAAAAAGAGTAATTTGGACGAAAAGTAATACTGCATTGGAAAAAATAAATTGAATAATGTTAAAAACAATATAATTTATTCTAAAATAAAGTGTCGAAGATGATGTGTGGTGGGTTATTTAAACTCGTGAATGTGATTGTAAATGAAAGAAATAATATTTGTTGTTTGCTAACATTTTAAATAAAATCATTTTAGGATGTGAAACGTGAAGCTTTATTTTTTTGATCATATTATCTTATTTTTAACGGTAGAATTTGTTAAACCTTTAACGTGCAATTAATTTCCAATGAAATTGGTTTTAAAAATTAATTATTTATCAAAGACAATGTACAAATAAATTATTTAATATTTTACTATTATGTTGATAAGATTCAACTAATTTGATGGTTAGCTAAAAAAATTGGTTAGGAAATTGAGATGGTTGAAATTAGAAAATTTATTCAATTTCTTATAACATTTGTCATATATCATCATCTAGGATTTTCAGCTAAAAGTAGCTTTTTTTTATTGAAGATGCTCTTAATATTTTAATTTAAATTATTATTCACTTGGAATATGTAATCTAATTAAGTATGTCCTAAAATATACACTATTTCACAGAATTGGCATCGGCATGTGATGTGTTAATTTTACCCAATGACATGAGCCTTGATCTTATTATTGAATGATGAGATTATTAAGTTGTCACATGGCATGCTTCCTCTTCCTTGTCAGGTGCTGCCTGCTGCACATTGCCCATGCTCACAGATGTTTTCGTAATTCTTGGGGATGGAATCTCGATTTATGTTTACATACATTTTATTATTCTATAATTTTTTGTATATCTTAAACTTTTTCGTGATATTTGACTTAAAATAATTAGTATCCACCTCGTTTATTTAAGAGATCGTGGAATTAATCCTACTTTTCAAGAATATTATGTTGTGAGAGGGGTGTGATGTTCCTTTATGAATTTGCAGGTCCTTGTTGCTGTATCGATGGGTGATTCCCGGTGTTCTAAAAATCGATCTAGACGGTTGATTAATCGGTGCCTAAGCGCTAGACGGCCATTAAATATATAAAATCTGTAAAAATCGATCGGCGGCTAGGCGGGATTAGACGATTTAAAATATACTTTTAAATATTAAATTGGATTAAAGGGTTTAAAATATTTTTTTTTTTGTATAAAAATTGGATTGTTCTATTTTTATACAAAAAAAGAAAATATCAAAAATATGTTATAGAACTATCCTTAAAATGCACCTTAAAATCCGTGTCGGAAACTAGTCCGTAAATGTAAACTACTACATGGGACAGAGGGAGAAACTAATATGTATATCAAAATAACACGTAGATTTTTTAGCTAATAGATGATAATGGTTGGATATGCTCTTATATCGATAAAAAAAAATTGTTACTACTTTAGAAATGATGAAATAAACCAAGCATATCATATGTTCGTTTAAAATTTTGTAAAACAATCTATCTGTATTTGTCATAATACGAGTATTTTTTTTTTGTTAAAGGCATTTGTCATAATATACGTTCATATTCACAAATCTCAATTCTCAACACATAATTATTTGTCATGTCACACTCACTCTTGAGCACCATAGTTTTCAAAATATCAAACATCAGTCACCTAAAGCAATTCCATGCACAAATCATACGTAACTCCTTCTCACATGACAATTACTGGGTGGCACAGCTGATTAGCCAATGCACGCGGCTCCACGCACCACTATCCTACACACGCCTTATTTTCGACTCAGCCCATTACAAGAATGTATATGTTTTCACCAACATGCTCAAGTTTTACTCTCATTTGGATGCTCACAGTGATGTCCTCATACTGTTTGATCAAATGTGTCAGTGTGGGGTGAGGCCTGATGCTTTTGTTTACCCCATCTTGATGAAATCTGCTGGTAAAAATGGGAGATTGTTGCATGCCCATTTGGTGAAGTTGGGGCATTATTGTGATGGGTACGTGAGGAATGCGATCATGGATGTTCATGCTAAACATGGTCCTGTTGAGGTTGCTCGTAAGGTGTTTGATGAAATGTCTGAGAGAAGTGTCGCGGATTGGAATCTGATGATTTCTGGGTATTGGAGTTGGGGAAAAAGGGGTGAAGCGTGTGGGTTGTTTGAGTTGATGCCTGAGAAGAATGTGGTTACTTGGACTGCTATGGTTACGGGCTTCTCCAGAGTTAAAGATCCTGTGAGGGCTAGGTGGTATTTTGATCATATGCCTGAGAGGAATCTTGTGTCGTGGAATGCGATGTTATCGGGGTATGCTAGAAATGGGTATCCGCAAGAGGCTGTAAGGTTGTTTGATGAGATGATGGCAGCTGGGGTGCAACCTAATGAGACGACTTGGGTTGCGGTTATAATGGCATGCTCTTCTCTTGGTGATCCTTGTCTTGCGGAATCTCTTGTTAATAGGTTGAATAAAAGGGAGATCAAGTTAAATTATTTTGTAAAGACAGCACTGCTTGACATGTATGCAAAATGTGGGAGCCTTGAAAAGGCTAGAAAGGTTTTTGATGAGTTGGGCCTGTATAGGAATTCTTTCGCATGGAATGCAATGGTCTCTGCATATGCAAGGACTGGTGATTTAAAATCTGCAAAAGAGCTTTTTGATCGAATGCCCGAAAAGAATGTAGTCTCATGGAACTCGATGATTGCTGGTTATGCGCAAAACGGACAGTCAATATGTGCTATTGATCTTTTTAAAGAAATGATCAGGAACAAAGACGTAAAACCAGACGAAGTTACTATGGTGAGTGTGATTTCAGCTTGTGGTCATCTTGGGGCATTAGAAGTCGGTAACTGGATTGTGAATACGCTGATGCAAGAAAGGATTAGCTTAAGCATTTCAGGATATAATTCTTTGATTTTTATGTACTCAAAGTGTGGAAGCATAGAAGATGCTAAAATGGTTTTCGAAGAAATGGAAATAAGAGATGTTATATCATACAACACACTAATAACAGGTTATGCAGCATACGGACATGGCTATAAAGCTGTTAATTTACTCAATATGATGAAAGATGAGGGTATCAAACCAGACCGCATATCATATATTGGTGTACTAACAGCCTGCAGCCACGCAGGACTACTAGAAGAAGGTAGAAAGGTGTTTGAATCAATTAAAGCACCAGATGTAGATCATTTTGCGTGCATGATTGATTTATTGGGGAGAGTAGGTAAGCTTGATGAAGCGAAGGAATTGGTTGAAAAAATGCCGATGGAGCCTCATGCAGGAGTCTATGGTGCACTATTAAGTGCAAGTCGAGTTCACAAAAGACTGGATCTTGGGGAGTTTGCAGCAAACAGGCTCTTTGAACTTGAACCAGCGAATTCCGGAAACTATATCTTGCTTTCTAACATATATGCCTCTGCAGGAAAGTGGGAAGATGTCGAAAGGGTGAGATGGGCAATGAAAAAAGTTGGATTGTTGAAGACAACTGGATGGAGTTGGGTGGAATACCATGGTAAAATGCACAAATTCATAGTAGGAGATCGTTCACATGAACAATCTGAAAGTATTTATAAAAAATTGGCAGAACTGCAAAAGAAAATGAGGACTGCTGGTTATGTAGCTGATGAAAATTGTGTACTGAGAGACCTGGAGTTGGAAGAGAAGGAAGAGATTGTAGGCAGCCATAGTGAGAAATTAGCAATTGCTTTTGCTCTCTTAGTTAGTGAAGCTGGGTCAGTGATTAGAGTGGTGAAAAACCTAAGGGTCTGTCAGGATTGCCATACTGCTATAAAGATTATTTCAAAGATGGAGGGAAGAGAGATTATTGTGAGAGACAACAATAGATTTCACAGCTTTAGCAAAGGTTTGTGTTCTTGCAAGGATTATTGGTAGCTACAGATCCAAATTCCAGTTCCTGTCACGATATTTATCCACTGATTCATTTGCATGGTAATATGGTTTTGTGAATGCTGTATTACTTTTCAGAGCTCTATTTCTCTGACTCTTTGGTTTCGGCTGCCTTACTGGTGTTGCACGACATAGACTCGGATAGGACAATTATTGTGTGTTAGATCCTGACTTAGTATTGAACAATTTGGCCACTGAAAGACCATGTATGAGATAAATTTGGATGCCAGATGTAGATTAACACAAAGGAGGAGAAAAAAGCAAAACCAAAGAAGAAAACGTTGCCTCTTAGGTTTTACTGTAAAGAGATGTATTAATGATAGTAAATGTAGAGACATGTATTATTATGTTTACCAGTTTAAAAAAATCGTTAGGACTTTTTCCTACATTCGTGTGCAAAATTAGAGATTTATGACAGGCCATGATTTCTACAATACGAGGGATGGTGATTTAGGTTCAGCAAAAGAGCTCTTTGGTAAGATGCCTGAGAATCGATAGCCTGAAACTCTTTGATTGCTGGTTATGCACACAATGGATCGTCAATTACTATTAATCTCTTTAACGATATGAATACAGAGTGCATGCAACTGCAAACCCTGCAACCAGAAGAACCTACTATGGCAACAGAGTGCATGCAACTGCAATGGACCTGCAACCAGAAGAACCTACTATGGCAGAGTGTCATTTCCGTTTTCTGGGTATATTCTGAAGCAAGAACTGTTGGATATTTTTTAATAAAATATCCAACAATCCCCACCCAAAAATAAAATTTGAGAAAAGAATAATATAACAAATATAGTATGGAGCTTATCTTATTATGTATTCAATACGGGTAGCTTCCGGCTTGGAACCCGCACCTAGTGACATTTGTCGCAGTTTGAAGAAACTAAGTGGACTACGCCTGGAACTTGAATCTTTTAACCAAACCTCGACAAAAGCACACATAATACGGAAAATCAATTGTTAAGGCTTGCGCTATAATGGCCATACGCAATAACCGACTCATGAGAGTTTTAGAGATTAGCCCCTACCTCATAGTTGCGGCCACACACAACTCCTCTCACGTAGGTAAGTCCTCAAAGGTACTAGTGAACGGAGAAGTACCTTGCAAATTCTGCCTTAAGACTTATTAAGAGTATAAACACTCAACCTTACCGTTCACTATATGAGCACTTCATCATCATAGGAATGGGGAAGAAGAATGTATCAATGTACATCTTCTAAGGAGTGTAACTCCATATATTGAAGGCTCTCACGCAATCATCTATCCAGCTTGTTTCTACCCTTGGAACTTATGTAACAAGTAGGGTTGCCACTGTCGATGATGCAATATTATGGGCTTAGCCCCATTCCCCTCGATGAATCTAGGACCTCGAATATTCCTAGATAGACCCATTGTCGCATGGACAAAATTTAGGATCAAATATTAATATTTTGATGAAGTATACTTTCAAGTCTTCGGACGTCCGTTGATCAACAAATTTTCTGTTTCAATTTTCAAACACCACAACTAACACAAAATGTTAGTAATAACAAAAGTTAATCGGTGATAAGTTTATATGTACCGCATTTTTTATTTATAGATATGTCAGCTGCAAATCTTTGTCCGATCCTTTCTTTGTCAGAAGTTTTCTGTTACACTAATAAACATCAAAGCTAAATATAATGTTAACAATAATATAAAATTATCGAGTGGTATCAATAATCCTTGTACCACACAAAATATCATCATTTTCCTGTTTTAACAAAACTACACAAAGTATAAGCAATAAAAAGAATAATCTTAACTTTAAAAAAAGAAGTATCTAAGATATAAATCTTTATCATATTTTGGATATTGAATTTCATTTACTGCACAAAATTTACAATCTCACCATTTTTTAAATTAAGCACTGAATTGCAAACACCTGCTCATATATTTGTGCTATCATCTTGCACTTGCAACAACTCAACAGGAATGTTAGTATCACATTATATAATATGAACATGCTTAACGATTTTAAACACAAAATATTAAGTCAATATAAAGTTACAAAGTTTTAGCTTATATGCCTGCAATATGCTCAGATATTATATTCTCAAGATAATATAAGTGTCTCTTGAAAAACATTTACAGTGACCGTGCCTCTTGAACTACAAGACAGTTCATGATAAATTGCAGATAAACCTGTTCGGTGAACTCGAGAGTGATACAGAAGCAATCTCAATTTCAACAAGTTAGTAGCAGTGTCAGCATCACTTCTGAAGTTGATCAATCTGCTAGGCTCTGTTTTTCCCTTAATATCTTAAACATCAATCTTACTAATTTAGGATATCACCATGGCAATAAAAGTGAGATAAGGTAGGCAATAAATATAATCTTATATGTTAATGTGCCATATGAATAAAGGAATAGAATGCTTGCATTCTTGTAATCATTTATACTTGATGCATCAGTGCTACATCCACTCATCTAAAAAATCTGGCTTGACAAATAATGTCCCTTTATAACACAATGTGTAAGTTAAAAAAAATGTGAAAGAAATAACGCAAACCAACAATAAGAGCAGGAGACTTAGTAGCTTTAATCTCCTAGAATATGTTAACCTAAAAAAAAAACCAGAATTTTAGATGTATCGGCCACACACCAAACTCTATGCAATTAGTATTCAAATCATTCTAATAGGAACATTAAATAGCAAGGGCAATAAAGAAGTCTAGAAAACACACCCTTACACCTTTATTACATAAAACTAAGATTTTCATTTTTATTTACCAAATGGTTTTTATAACTTAGCTAATTAATGACAAAGACACAAAACATATTATTATTACTAATCTTAGTAGCACCTACAGTACATACGTGCATACAACTCAAGTGAAAATTTCCTTTCATGTTCACTCCACACCCATTGTGACCAATGACTCATATTACTCCCATGAACACAAGTATATATATAGGTAACCAATTTAATATAAATTTAAGATAAAGTAAATACAAGAATAAATAACTTATAAATTGGTATTGACCACTATTAGAAGCTGATTAATACAAGACCGTAGCAAGTATCAAAATTCAATTATCACGACTATCCAGCTTGAAGTATATTCAAAACATCTCCTTTTAAAATATTATGATCAAAACTTTATCATGTGAATGGGACATTTAGAGCAACCAAAAAATTGAATAATTGCATGCTTTAACAAAAATACATTTACAAGCTTAAGAGCCATAATAAGAACATAACTACAACTACGATCTCAAACCACGACTTATTATAATCAATCAACCCAAGAGTTCTATTTATATAGCTCTACATTTTAATTGAAACCTTATTAGAGGCTAAAGATCCATCAGTGAATGTATACTGTATTAACAAACAATATTAAATAAAATTAACCACTTAGACCATAACTCTTTCTAAAAACTTAATCTTGAAAAATAGAAATCTTATACTTAACTAACATATATATAGACAGACAAATATGTAGTCATGAAATCCATATTACCATCGAAAGCAAATTTTAACAACAATGGTATTTACTAAATCACACAACCAATAACACCTAGTAAAATAGAACATTGAAACAAGGACTAAATTTAGGTAGTAAACTGAGTCATACCTCATAGTCTTACATGTTTAAATAATCACTTTAAATCTAATTTGTCATCTTGGACCAAGGTTTTACAGCCTCGTACAGCCTGCGAAATAAAAATACTAACAAAATCTCTCAGAATTTCATGAACTAAAATTTCACAATAATTTCGTAGGACTAAGAAAATATATATGATTAACGACAATAACTCGATTCCTTAGATTAATAGGATTCTTAGTGCCTTGTCGGACACCTTATATGATATATATTGTGAGTTTGATTCGGCCAAAGAATTATGGGAAGCCTTAGAAACCGAATATGGGTTTGATGATGTGGGTGTCCATAGGTTTAGTGCATCCTCTTTTTATAATTTCAAAATGGTAGATGATAAACCCATAGGTGATCAACTCCACACTTTTCAAGATCATATTAGATATCTCGAATCCAAGGGTTCTAAATTTTCCGATGAGTTTAAAGTCTCAAATCTTATTGATAAACTCCCTCCTAGTTGGTCTGATTTTGCTAGAGAGCTTCGTCACAACCAATCTTCACTCACCCTTAATAATGCCATTGTGAAAGTCCGTATTGAAAATGAACATAGGCAAAACGCGAAGTCTAAAACTGAAAATTCTCCCAAAATCAATCTTGCCGAGGAATCCAAAAATCCAAATCGCCGCAATCCTTTCTTTAAACCCAAGAGTAAAAATTTCAAAAATAGTGGGAACAAATTTCATAATAAAGGCCCCTCAAACTTTTCTCAAAATCAAAGCCGAAATCCTCCTAGATCAAATGGTGGTTTTAAAAACAATCAAAGACATTGCTATGTTTGTGGAAAAACAAATCATCTAGCCGCTCAATGCTTCTACAAGAAAACTCAACCAACTCAAGCCAATAATCGGTCGAAATCTGCTCCAAAGCATCAAGTCAACATGATCGAGGGAACTCCTTCTAATAATTCTTTTAGGAATCAAGTGGAGGAGATGTAGTTCTTGGAAATGATTCGTTAGCTAAAGTCATTGGAAGAGGAAGAATAAACTTAGAATTTACATCCGGAAAAGTCTTAGTTCTAAATAATGTTCTTCATGTACCTACAATAAGGAGAAATCTAATTAGTGGTTCAATTCTTATTAGTGTAGGCTATCGCATTGTTATGGATTCTAATAAAGTTGTAATCTCCAAGAATAATGTATTCATTGGAAAAGGTTATGTAAGTGAAGGATTAATAAAATTGAATGTTTCTCCCAATATTATTAATAGAGAGATCTCTCCAACTGTCTTAAATACTGAAAATTCATCTTTATGGCATGAAAGACTTGGACATGTAAATTATGGCACAATACAAAGAATGATTAACAAAGGTTTACTTCCTAATCATAATATTAAAGAAAGATCTAAATGTGAAATATGTGCACAATGCAAACATACTAAGAAGGCTTTCTCTAATATAACCAGGGACTCTTCCTTATTAGATTTAATTCATAGTGACGTGTGTGATAATGGTAAGGTTCTTACTAGGGGCGGTAGAAGATACTTTGTGACTTTTATTGATGATTACTCTAAGTATTGCTATGTATACCTTCTTAAAACTAAAGACGAGGTTCTAGGTTGTTTTAAAACTTATAAAACCGAGGTTGAAAAACAAACCAGTAAAGATATTAAAATAATTAGATCCGATAGAGGTGGAGAATATATGGATAATAAAATATCCAACAATCCCCACCCAAAAATAAAATTTGAGAAAAGAATAATATAACAAATATAGTATGGAGCTTATCTTATTATGTATTCAATACGGGTAGCTTCCGGCTTGGAACCCGCACCTAGTGACATTTGTCGCAGTTTAAAGAAACTAAGTGGACTACGCCTGGAACTTGAATTTGTTGGATATTTTATTAAAAAATAAAATTTTAAAATATATTTACCTTATTATTTTTATTTCTTACCAAATATACATATGCAATAAATAAAATCTTATTAGTCAAAAATATATTTTCACCCATTGTTTTTCCATCCGTTGCTTTTACGTTACATCTATTACCTTAAATACCAAATATTATCTTTTAATATTTGCTTGCTGCCGTTGCTGTCCAATTACCTATATTTACAGGCTTGTAAAACTGATCCCGAGAACAATCACATACACGATAAAGACTCATTCTAGTGTCTTACTATGTCAGTCTCTGTAGCAGCAATACCTCTCCATTTTTCTTCATTTTATACTTATTTGTGCAACCATCTACATACAAGTGCAACCATCTACATACAAATATCAATTAGGGATTTACACAATTATATAATTGATATATTTTGGGTGTTATTTGGAGCATCGGAAAATCTTTGTTGACATCCTTGACCGTTCGTGCACGGAAAAGGAAAAATCGAATTGGGTGTTGTACCGCTAAGGAGTTGCCACATAAACCTTGCACGAGAAGGGGCACGATTCCTTACGGCAGCGTTTACACGTGCCTCATCCACCAAGAACCCCCATATCCTTTTATTGGTTTAATTTCTTGTTCAATTTTATTATTTATGATTTTACTTTATCGCAAATTAGGAGTGTTAATGATTAATTCATGTTGTGATATTTATTCGTGTTTTGGCAGACTAAGAAACTCTAATTTTCTAACAAGAACAGCATTGAACGTTTCAGAATACGATTATTTTAATTTCCATGTACTCGAAACCGTGGAAGCATGAAAGGTGCTAAATTTAGTTTTTCAAAAATTCAGTAATATGAATGTTATGCAGCTAATGGATATGGCATTGAAGCTGTTAGATTAATGCATACGATGAATGAGGAGGTTGTTCGAATCAATTAAAGCCCTGTATATAGGTCACTGCTCATGCATGATCTAATTGTCCGATCGGGTAGGTAAGCTTGACAAGGGGAAAAATTGATCGAGAAAAGTAGTCTATGCATCACATTATCTGCCAGTCAAGTTCACAGAAGACTTGACACTGGGGAGTTTGCAGCAAACAGGCTCTTAAAGACCCTAAAAGACGTATGTTCCTTTGCATTGTCATGTTTTAAGAGCAGAGCATAAGTGCAAGTACATAATGAAATGTTAAATTCTGATGTTTTGCTTGTTGGATCATGTTAAAAACCGGATATTGGCAGGGTAATGCATGCTTGGTATCCATCTCTAGGCATCTGTTAAAAACGTGACAATTTTTTTCATGTCTCTCCTGTTGTTACAAAAAAGATGCAACACCTGCACTCGATATAAATAATTTAGCTTATAAATTTCTAAACAGGTGCATCATTAGTACTTTTACTCAGTTTAAACATTTACTTGAGCAATACAGTAAAACCTCGACAAATTAATACTCGATAAATTAATAACCCACTATAAATTAATATTTTCAAAATAATTTTTTAGACCCAACATAATAGCGATAGTGTAAATTTTACCTCAATTAATTAATAATCTCGTTAAATTAATAAAATTTGCCGGTCCCTAAACTATTAATTTATAGAGGTTTTATTGTAGTAATTTTTTTTTTTGAAAGTTGCAGGAAAAAAAATTACTTTAAAAAAATATTTGAAATTGATTACTTTTAAAAAAATATATAAAACTGATATGCAAAATATCAAGTACTGTATGAGTAAATAATGAAATCAAAATTTATTGATAGTTATAATTGTGTACTTGATGACTTTGATATTTTCAATTTTTAATTTTTTGAATTAAGAGCTATTGTTCATCAGAATCTTTTTATTTTATAATCCGGTGTTCGGGCCAGCTTACGTGTACCTCGACTAATCCGGAGGGCATACTAGCACACTCATACTCCCGAACATGGTAGCCCACTTAATCCCGGAGCGTCCAAGGAATCGAACTCGTGACCACAAGGCAGCAAGCATTAAGTACCATTGTTCGACCATCTGAGACACACCTGACCAGAATCTTTGCAATAAAATGAGGACTATACCTTGTCGAACCACCAAGTTCGATTCTCCCCTACTGCATGTATCAGAACAGATACTAAAATAACAGAATCACTGTGACAAAAAAAAAAGAGAAAAGTTTGAGGCCACCTCCCGGCTCCTGCCTTATTTGAAATAACTTTATTTTCAGTAATTTTTCTCGGTAGATAATAACCCCTGCACCACCAGATGGAAATTTTTTATTATTAATTTTAAAATTTTATATTTTATTGTATTATAATGTATCGACTTGTCGTTTTATAGTTATATTAAATTTTTGTATATAATTAATAATTGAATTTTTTCAAGTACATTACTAAGTTAACATTATCAGTGTTATCCAACATATTATGAAATTACATCGACATCATTATATAATATAAAAAAGTTTAGAAGATGATAATGTTTTTATAAAATTACAATTATAAAATTATAAAAAACTACGTTATTAGTATAAAAGAATTATACGATCGGCAAAAAAAAAACCTTAGATTGTCTAGAAAATTGCATGCAAACAGTTTTTATTGATAAATCTTATGAAGAATCGATTGTAGTATTTTTCGGTTTAATTTTTTAATAAAAAAAATTTAAATTAAAGAGTTAAAATTATAATAAAATTATAATATTACTATTATTATTTAGAATACTATTACAGGTGAAATCGTAATTCTATTCTGTTTCGATAAACGATAATCATAGGACTAGTAGGAAACAATAATCATAAGACTAGTTATTATACTTGTAGAGTTGTAGTCAATATATCTAACCCTTCCCGGAAACTCATACGTAGGAACCACGCATATTTTCAGATTTTCTTGTAGAACTAGGAAACAGAGCGCAGCTAGTATAAGTCCCGGTTGCTTTAGTCCTCGTTTACCATACATGACCTATGCATTCAAAATTTTAGAGAGTTAAAAATAGAAGGTTGTTTTAATAACTCCAATAGTGATGATGGCTTGTAAGTGGGTGAAAGGCAAGTTTCTGGGCAAAGGGACATACGGCTCTGTGTTTTTAGCAAGACGTGCATATTCATCCCTATTCACATCCTCTTTTTCACTAACACAAGCAGCTTTGAAATCATCTCCTAAGAATCGATCATGGTCTTTGCAGCGAGAGAAAAAAATCTTGTATGAATTGAGAGGGTGTCCACAGATTGTTCAATGTTTTGACGACCATGATTTCGAGAGCATTAATGAAGATGGTACAGAACAATACAACATAGTACTTGAATATGCTGACGGAGGCACCCTAGGACAGCTTCTCAGAAGAAGGGGATGCATACCAGAATTTGAAGCAAGTTTGTATGCCTGCATGTTGCTAGAAGGACTCTCTCGTGTGCATGAAAAAGGTTATGTTCACTGTGATATTAAACCCGATAATATTCTGATATTCCATAATATTTCCAAGAATTATAAAGGGGCGGTTAATTATAATCTTAAGCTAGCCGATTTTGGATTAGCAAAAAAAAAACTGGAGAGGTGAGTTGCGGGGTTGCAGGACTAGAGTACAAGCATAGAGGAACATTGTTTTACAGTTCGCCAGAATCTGTAGTTACTTTTTGGCGTGCACGAGGCACCCATGGATATATGGGCACTTGGTTGCACAGTATTGGAGATGATTTTTTAGAAGGGGGGCTTGTGGAGTTGTAGATATCGTGATGATGCACAGTGCTTAGCAGAGATGATTGCAAATTATGAAGACAAAAGGTTGTCTTTTATTTTTCCCGAATTCAATAATTTGTCTGCAAATGTAAAGGATTTCGTAAAAAGATGTTTAACAAAGAACGCCAAAGAAAGATGGACTGCAGATCAGCTCCTCGAACATCCCTTCATTACTCACAATCAGATGATATTGCAGCAGTTTAGTGCGCAAGATGCCCATGACAAGCTACTGAACACTTCACTCAAGTTATCGCAGATCTCTTTGGGCGTTTGTTAATTCAGATTTCAGGCTAAAGAAAAATTAGGAATTTTTTTGTTATGGTGTGGTGTAGCATTTTAAATTAGGTGAGAATTATAAGAAGTTTATGTAGTATCCAACAATTGTGCTGAATTTTTCATTCTCTTCGCTGTTCTCTTTGGTTATCTCACTGAGATTGTCACCTTGATTATATATGAATCATATGTTATGGTTAATGGTTAATTTGTAACTTTCTATTATAGAATATTACTCTTTAATTGCAGTTGGTGGCCAATTATTTGGTCGTTATTTTTCTGATCAATTCTGAATTCTGGATATTGCTTTCGAATTTAGAATATCCTAAAAGTTAAATTATGTAGTAATTTTCTTTCACAATTTCCACTAATTATTTTGACGCATCTATGAAATGTTAAATTCTTAGTTTGGTTTTCGTTTTTATCATATGATAAAAACAGGTACGTGTTTAACTGATGAAGCTAGTACAATGTAAGAGAAAACTCTTGTATTGATATGATATTGCTTAATTATTACAAAGGAAATGAGCTGCTAAAATAGAAGAAAGCTAGTACATAAATTCAAAGTTTGGTTGGGGTTGGTGATGACTCTAACACCGTTGGTGATGACTTTAACACCCCCCTTAAACTGAAGATGGTTGAGCCAGCTTAAGTTTGCAAACAAGGTCACGAAAAGAACCAGGAGATAGAGGCTTCGTAAAAATATCTGCAGTATTATCAGCACTAGAGACAGCATGAAGATGAACCGTGCCCTTTGCAACCTGTTGACGGGTGAAATGACAATCAATCTCTATATGTTTAGTGCGTTCATGAAAGACATCATTGTGAGCAATGTCCCTAGCACTCTTGCTATCACAATAGATGATAGTGGCTGGAGAATGAGTTACAGTCATTTCTTCAAGCAACCATCGTAGCCAAACCAATTCCTGTGTGGTGTCGGCAAGAGCTCGATATTCAGACTCGGCACTAGATCTTGAGGCAAGGGACTGTTTCTTACTGCGCCAAGAGATAAGAGAGTCACCTAGAAAGAAGCAAAATCCAGTAGTGGAACATCTAGTAGTGGGATCACCACCCCAATCAGCATCGGAATAGGCATGTAACTCAAGTGATGAGTTGTATGCATAATGTAGTCCATGAAGAATGGAGCCTTTGACATAACGAAGTATGTGGAGGACAGCTGTATAATGAGGAGTGCGAGGAGCTGCCATAAATTGACTAACAATATGAACGGCATGAGCAATGTCAGGACGAGTGACAGTAAGATAAATCAGACTTCCTACCAACTGACGATACAACGTAGGGTTGACAAGTAGATCACCATCTTTGGAGTTAAGTTTTACCCCATATTCCAAAGGTGTTGATGTAATTTTAGTGTCGCTGATTCCAGATTTTAATAAAAGATCAGATGCATACTTAACTTGAGAAAGGGTGTACCCGGTAGGTATAGAAGAAACCTCAATACCCAAGAAGTAGCTTAATGAACCAAGATCTTTCATTTCAAATTGCTGATTTAGAAACTGTTTGAGTTCAAAAATGCCTGTAGTATCATCTCCAGTGATAATCATATCATCCACATAGAGGAGGAGAAGGACAATTCCTCGATCTGTCCGTCGAATGAAGAGAGCATGATCATATGGACTAGAAGTAAATCCCAGCTCACTAATGACTTTGCTAAATTTTTCGAACCATGCTCGAGGTGCTTGTTTAAGACCATACAGTGCCTTGTTTAGCTTGAGCACTTGATCTGGAGAGTGATTAAAACCAGGTGGAGGTTTGAGATAAACTTCTTCATCTAAGTCACCATTAAGAAAAGCATTTTTGACATCCATTTGCCACATATCCCATTGTTTTGATGCTCCAACAGCGAGTAAACTTCGAACTGATGTAAGACGAGCAACTGGTGCAAAAGTCTCTTCATAATCAATGCCATACTCCTGGGTAAAGCCTCTAGCAACTAGACGGGCTTTATATCTCTCAATGGATCCATCAGCTTTTGTCTTAATTTTGTAGATCCATCGACAACCCACGGTTGTTTTGCCAGGAGGCAAGGTAACCAGATCCCAAGTGTGATTTTTGTCTAATGCCTGAAGTTCTTCTGCCATAGCTTCCTGCCAAAGAGGGTGAACACTTGCCTCTCTATATGTTTGAGGCTCGTGTAAAGATTGTATAGCAGAATAAACATGATAATCAGTAAGACGAACAGAAGGTTTTCTTACCCGAGTAGATCGATGAACATGTTCATCTGAAGTGGATGGTAAGATGGGAGGCTCGGTACTGGAATCCTCAGACTGACCTGTTATTGAAGGGACAATAGTAGGTGGAGGTCGTTGTGTGAGCTCATCTGAAGGATCTGCTGAATGTATATAAGAAGAAGAGATTGGAGATTCTATATATTCATCACTGGGATGTAGATCAACAAAAGGATCTGTAAAGTGAGAAATGCTAGTAGAAGTGTCAATGTGAAATTCTGACATAGATGAGAACATTTTGTGTTCCCAAAAAGTAACATCACGAGAGACACGAAGGCGCTGTGAGATAGGATCCCAACAACGGTATCCTTTCTGACCACTGCCATAGCCAATAAAACAACAAAGGCGAGCACGTGGTTCGAGTTTTGTTCTCTCATGTTGAGGAAGAAGAACGAAACATGCAGAACCAAAAACCTTAAGAGAATCATATGACGGTGGTTCTTCATATAATTTTTCATAAGGTGACAAGTTATCTGTAACAGGAGAAGGAATCATATTTATTGTATGAACAGCAGTCAATGCGGCTTCCCCCCAAAAATATTCTGGACAAGAAGAAGAAATGAGAAGAGCTCGAATGGTATCTAGGATGTGTCTGTGTTTACGTTCAGCACGACCATTTTGTTGTGATGTGTAAGGACAAGAACTTTGTGCAAGAGTACCATAAGATGCCAAAAATTTTGTAAGTTCAGATTCTTTGTATTCTTTGGCATTATCGGCACGAAAAAGTTTGATTTTCTTTTTGAATTGAGTATCAATCATAGTGGCAAAGTTTTTATATGTTTCTCCTAATTCAGATCGATTTTTCAAAATATATATCCAAGTGTATCGAGAGAAATCATCAACAAATATCACATAGTACCTAGACCCCCCCATAGTTGGAGTTGGAGAGGGACCCCAAATATTAGAGTGTATAAGATCAAAAGTGGCTGATGATTTTTGATAATGAATAGGAAAAGGAAGTTTATGTTGTTTTGCCAGTTTGCATGATACACAGTCAGTTATGTCTGTATTTACACTACCTAAATGACCGCTAGAAATTAGGTTACGTAAACGAGAAGAAGAAGGATGACCTAACCGGGAATGCCAGACACTGGTTGTTGATGAAACTGAGCCAACTATATGAGATGACGACAATTTTGGTATAGGAAGATGAAGGGATGTGAGCTCAAACAACTTCCCGCATCTACGTCCTGTTCCAATCATTTTGCCTGTCTGAGGATCCTGTATATGACAACCAGAAGGAGAAAAGATAATGACAAGACCAAGATCACATAGTTGACTGATGGAAACAAGATTAAGTGTAAGATCAGGAACAAAATATGTGTTAGGAAGAGAAAAAGCTTCCGTGGATACAGTTCCAATCTGTGTTACATTCATTGTAGAGCCATCTGCAGTTTGGATGTTTGGAAGACATGGATTCTTTGTTTTTGTGGTAAATATTGATGGATCATTTGTCATATGATTGCAGCATCCAGAATCTAGATACCAAGATTTACCAGAGTTAACAGAAAAAGCCGTTGATGATTTTAATTTAGCTAGAACCTGCATGATCAATGATTCGAGCTTGCTAGAAGGTGCAGTTGATGTCCTTTCGGAGGTGGCTTCAAAAGTTGAAGTTGCATAATGAGAGCCATTCAAGATTGTTTGAATCGGTGAACAATTTTCTCGTTCCATGCTTGCAAGTACAGAGTTGAAAGTGAAGACTTTGAAAACTTCAGGGACTGAACTGTAATTTTAAATAGTCCAGGGGCTGTTGCGTCAGTTTTCAAAACTTGAAGGTTCAATCTGCACGATTTGACAAAGATGGGGTACTGAAAAGTAATTTTGACAACCTCGGGTACTAAGTGTAATCAATATATTCTTAATGATGCTTAGTGAAGGATTTAATCAAATTACACAAATTACCCTCTGAAATGAATATTATTCAATTTTTTTACATAGGCTTTTTAGTCCTTTTACGTTTAAATTACACCAATTACCCTTTGAAAGGAATATTATTCAATTTTTTGATATAAACTTTTTAGTCATTTTACTTTTTTATTGGGTAACGGGTTAATGATTTTAATCGATCGGTTATTTTTCTCTTGATGACTGTTAAGTCTAATTTGCAGACATAAGATAATAGCTGCAAGTTTTCCTTATATTCAACAATCATCTGCATATACAATCAATCAATTACTCAATTACTTCCTTATGGCTGCATATACAATCAATTATACAGTTTCTTTCTCCCCTTCTTTCACAATTGCTGCAGTATCTTTCTCCCCACATCTCAGACGCAGTATTATTCGACCGTATCTCTCTCTCGGTAGGCATTCAAGATTTTCAGAGCTCTCCAACTCTCCAACTACAGCCTACAGGTAAACAAACACATGCTTTGCTGTTTGTGTTTAGTTGTTTGTGTTTAATTGTATTTTTGTGTGAATTGTTGATGGTAAGATCAGATATGAGTGTAGAGTGATTTCCAGCATTGTCAATTGGTGATCTTGGGATGATAAACTCAACTGATTGCTTTACTTTAATTATGTGTTTCTTTTTCGGATTAAAAAATGCATCCTTTTCATCCGAGTATAAAAATCTATTTACATTTGTTAAAGTGCTATTGCATTAACATGAACATCTTTCTCTGCGTGTTATGACCTCGGCAAATGCAACCCAGACGTTTCTGAAATCTTACCAACATTTATTATTCCTGTACTATTATATTTGCCCTTTTTGTGGAATATTCTTATCTCAACTAAAGAACTCATAGGATAATACGAAACATAGGGAACTTACATTTACAGCAAGTGATGTGCCCACATTGAAAAACCATCTTCCGATTGCTAAGCTTCTCTTGACAAACTGGGCACATCTCTTCACTATCTTCATTTAAGCAAGCACTTCCCAAAGCATTAATTGTGGCCTCCTTATCACAAGAAACATTTTAAACTGCCCAGGGTAAAGTTTTCGAATTGTGTGATTGATTGATAGGAATTTGCATATTTTTGATATTTGTTGTTTGGAGATTTATTTAAGTTTTCTAAACATGGAAGATTAGTTCTACGTTGTGTATACAAGTTGACAATTGCTGCTGCAGTGGACTGAAGGTAATAGACTGCTAGGAATAAAGAATACTGAAGTTAATAAAGTGATAAGACTAAGGAAAGATTGAGTTAAAATTAAACGGAGACAGCAATCATCTACCATCACGAAGTCCAACTGCCATCAGAAAACTTTAAATATTATGATAGTAATAATAATAATATTATAACAACTTATCAACCGCCTTTTGAGATGCAATGCAATTTTGATGGTTGTGTAGAAACCCTTCTCCACTTGGAGTGTCTTCTTCTGCAACTGCAATCAAGTTCTTGCCCATACTCTTCTTCACTATGTGTGCAGATGGCTTACTTGAGTTTGTGAGGTCACTTAGCACTTTCCTGCCACTGACTTGAGATTTTCCTGGGGCCTTGGGCACACTTTTCTTTCTCACAGCAGACTATTTGGTCTTTGACAAACAAAAATCTTCAGCAATAGAGGTGCGGCCTTTTCGGAGTTTGATATATCATTTAGTGCTTTCCTTCCACCAAGTCCTCCTTTTTTCTGGCCCTGGGATGCAATGCCTTTGTCCTTTTATATTTATTGTTTATTTGAATATTAATTTTATATAAAATAATATAAACAATCGCGTACAAAAGATTACATATTTATAAAAGCATATTTATTCCTATGTAATATTGTTTTTACTGAATTTTATATTAAATAAAGATATGTAATTTTTTTAAATAATTTATTATCTTAAGATTTGTATTTGTTTTTTCAAAATTTAAGGATGCAAAATGAGTATTAATGATACTAAGTATTCATAATTTTATTGATCAAAAGGTGGGGATGCCAACATTAACTTACTCTTATTTAATAATCCAAAATTTTGGGTCAATTTTTTTTTTTTTTTTTATCTTAGCTACCAGAAATTTTGTATAAGACCATTCATTCAATTTAGTAGACTTTTGTTTCTTTCACTTTACAACTTACAACTTAAGGAAATTTCCCTAATTGATATTGTGAGTCTGTAATCAGAAAAAGTTGGGTAATTAGTTTTATTCTCTTACAAAATTTTCTTAGCCATTCAATCCAAGTATTTCCTTTGGTAGCACAATGAACAGCGTGTTATAGCAGAATAATTCATAGCAAGCTTTACGGTAGTTTTACAGTTACTATTATGAGAGTAGCACTAGCAGGATAGGGGTACTGCGTCCGGATTATTGGCAAAAAGAGTGTTCGGAAAAAGGTCAAAAATGGAAGAATAACAAAAGACTAATGAGTGGCAACTCTGATGGTTTACTTGAAGGAAGACAACACTCTCCAAAATTTAAATACACAAGAGCATTATATATGTGAGCATGCTTATGCTACTGTTACTTATGGACAGCTTGATACCCCTTTACTAATATGGTCATAAGTTTCTGTCGAAAATTCCTTTTCACGAACCGTTTGTTGCATAAAAAAGTAGACTTCAAGATCTTTCTATTGGTATATAATTCACTTCCCACAAATTTCTCAATTGAAGCAGTTTATTCTTCAAAGTTAGACATTTCTGCAAATTTCTGCAAGTCTGGACAGCTTGATACCCCTTTACCAATATGGTCATAAGTTTCTGTCGAAAATTCATTTTCACGAACCGTTTGTTGCATAAAAAACTAGACTTCAAGATCTTTCTATTGGTATATAATTCACTTCCCACAAATGTCTCAATCAAAGCAGTTTATTCTTCAAAGTTAGGCATTTCTGCAAATTTCTGCAAGTCTGGACAGCTTGATACCCCTTTACTAATATGGTCATAAGTTTTTGTCGAAAATTCCTTTTCACAAACCGTTTGTTGCATAAAAACCTAGACTTCAAGATCTTTCTATTGGTATATAATTCACTTTCCAGAAATTTCTCAATCAAAATAGTTTTTTCTTCAAAGTTAGGCATCTGCAGCTTCCAGTTTTTTTGTGTATGCTATTTTTCTGTTTCTTTTATTCTTTTCTCCGTTTGCTCTCTTCATGCATATGATAAAGAGCAGGTTCCAATGGGTGATTCTGATGGATGATGTGTAAACTTTGGAAAAAATGGATATCTGATCCTCTCTTTTTTTTCATTCTTTTTCATTGTAAAATTACCAGCAACAGATTTCTCCATGGCCAAGGCTTAGTTTCTTTTTCACTGATTGACTTCCGTTGTATGCTTCTGGCTTTACCTTTCCAGATTTTACTGCAGTTGTACTCCCAGAAACCACTTCAAATAATACCTCTTTAGTTCATATATATTTTTCTGGCCAGCGAGTATTGTAGAAGAAAGTTGCCAAATAGCGAAAGATCAGAATTCTGGACAGTTATACCATTGCTCAGTAAAACAGCTCTATGTTACAAGTCCTCCCATTATGAAACTCTATAAAAAAAATCTGAATGTAGTAGTATTGCTTAAAATTATGGAAGATTTATGAAAATATGTTTGTGTATGTTAATATAAAAATGATAAATTAACTCTCTTATTCACAGTATTATTTCTCATATATTATCTTTGTACAGGCAAATTTATATTCTTCATATCATAAATTTATGGATGGGTCGCAGCAACAATATTCTTCTACACCCCTATCAGGTACTAATAAATCTTTTGAAAATTTGCCACCTGATAAAAAAACTATGTACTTATGCACTATTGCACATATAACCTTTTTATTTTCATCTACAGGTCACAAACGAAATTTACAGAATCAAATCTCTCCGCCTTCATCTGAACCTGGTAATTAAGGAAAAATATAGATGCTGCTCTGTGCTGTGGTTTTTTTTAAAATTAAGATTATGATATAATTTTTTTTTTGCAGTATCGAAAAGACAGACGTGTGATAATGGATGTCCTTCATCTACAAGTCCATTGTCTAATTCAGGTTTATTTGTTTAATCCGCTCTTAACATGAAATATTTCATCTATTCTAAAAATTGACTTCTTTAAGTTTAGGGAAAAAATGGAAATCAGCGTGTAAAAATTCATATTTCATCTATTCTAAAGGGCCCCGCCAGGGGCATCCAATACGAAACCATTCATTAAAAAAAATAGCATATGAATATTAAATAAATATAAACAAATTGTAAATACCCTCTCTTATAATAAGTCTCACCTCATATTTTATCTGTTGTAAAGGGCCCCGCTAGGGGCAACCAATACAAAACCAATCATAAAAAAAAAGGATATGAATATTCAGTAAATATAAACAAATTGTAAATTTATAAATTCAGTTACCTAGGAACCAGAACCTTAACCCTTAAAATGTGAATAGAGTAGTCGGCATACTGAACCATTTTTATTCTGTATTCTGTATTTATTCAATATATCTAATTTTTTTATGCAGGATTAAGCTATCAAAGTCGTGCATCACGACTTATTAAAAACCCTACCTCAACGACTCCTGCATCACGGCTTATTAGAAAACCTACCTCAACGATTGCCAGCAAAATTCCTTTTCATCTTCCATCGTCAAGAATGTCTATTAATAAACCTCAGTATATGAATGATATCAATCCTACACTTCTAAACACTTACAATCGAGGTACCAATTTTTCTAATATTTTCTATTAATTTTAATATTAACTTTTAAATAGTTACCACATAAGAGGATGTCATACATTGCTTATTACGATTTATGTTATTGATTCAGATAAAGGAATAAAAGATATGCGACCCTCTAATTATATTAATCGTCGGAATCAATTTGATCATCGCATTACGGAGACACCAGAATCTGCCAAAAAGAGTGAAAATAGCCGACGCGTGATTGTGAATATCCCAGATATTGATGAACTTGATATACAGCGTCCAGGTTCAATAATATGTTTTGGTCTGCATAATTTAAGCATAACATACAGGCAAGGCAATTTCAAATTTTTAGTTTGTGTTTGTGTTTTTTGTAGAATGGTTTCCTAGATCTGGTACTTTAGGTGAAGATACTAAGAGACATGAATCATCAAGTTCGAAAGGAAAAAAATTAATGAATAATTTTAATGCTGGTGAAGATGTGTTTGATGACAAATATAAAAATTATGATACTACGATGCCTGGTAAGAGATTTAACCACAATGTCTCCTGTTAATATACTCAACTAATGGCTCTCTTAATAATATGATTTTTTTTACCACAGATGATGTTACAGATCACGATGATCAGTGTATGTTTTATTTCGGTATCTCCTTTTATCATAGTTCAAATATCGTAATAGTGTTTAAACCTCACACTCCCCAAATACACTTGAACTCTTTCAGCTCATCATAAAGGAGAGTACGTAAGTGATGATGAAATCGATATGAATCTTGATATGTCAGGTAAAGTTATCTTCTCACCCATTCACAAACCATTATTTTTAATCAATAACACATCGTCAAACATTGATAATCATATAATCATTTTTTTTATTTTATCATAATTCAGAATTTATAATTGTTGTTGTGAAAAGAGCCTTATAATTGTAGTAGAGTGTGATAATTATCATGTTTTCAAAAACAAAGAAGGAACAAAATAAATAAACTTCAAATTCACCTACTCTAATGAACAAAATAATTAAACTTCATATTCACCTTCTTTAATTAAGTAAAATGGTGATAAATTTTTGTACAAATCATGTATTCATTTACATTTGCAAAATGTATATTTTGCACCTTAAATTCATCAAATTCAACTTATATTTGCAGAAGTTTGGAAGGGATATATGGACCTTGGAAAGCCAACAAAGATTTGCCAAAAGTGTAAGGCACAAATGTGGAATGAAGAACGAAATAATAAATCTTCAAAGAACAATGTGGCAACATTCTCAATATGCTGCAAAGATGGCCAGGTACAACTTCCTAAAGAGAGGCCACCTCCTCCTTTCTTAGCTTCTCTTCTATCTGGAGGTGAAAAAACTAAACACTATTTGAAGAATATTCGTACATACAATTCACTATTTCAATTTACCTCAATGGGAGGGAAAATTGATAGAAAGTTAAACAATGGTGGAGGGCCATATTGTTTTAAATTAAATGGTCAAAATTACCATTTCATTGGTAGTCTCAAACCAAAAGAAGGTGAGACGCCTAAATTTTGCCAGCTCTATATCTATGATACTGAAAATGAAATGCAGAATCGGATGAATGCAGTTCCTGGGTCAGATCAACTTGATCCTGAAATTGTAGAGGGGTTGTTAAGGATGTTGGACAATGACAATAAATTGGCAGAAGGTTTTCGAATGGCCCGCGATCGATTTCAAGTGCAAGAGCCAGATGAGTTCAGCTTGCTTTTAGTTTCTTCTAAATCAGCATCTGGAAGACCAAATCAGATCGGACCATCAAATGAGGTTGCAGCATTAATTGTTGGAGATGATGAGAATACTGATCCATTTAGGGATATAATAGTGGAAACCAAACAGGGATTTCTTAAAAGGGTTTTTGAGACGTGTAAACATTTTATGCAACTACAATATCCCTTGCTCTTTCCCTACGGTGACGATGGTTTTCACGTTGACATTCCGTTGAATTCTAAACCACGCAAAACCACTATCGAGACATCAAATGATGACTTTCCAGATGAAGCTAAACACAGAACTACAGTGACGATGAGAGAATTTTATGCATACAAGTTGATGATACGTCCTAACCAAGGTAAAAAACTTAAAATATTACAACTTAACTGTACATTTCAATCGATTACTGTAACAAGAAAAAAAAATATGAGCTACTCATACATTTTGCTTTACATATCTAACTATTGATTAAATTTTAGTTAAAACACAATGTTTATGTTTATTATAAGAGCAATTTAAAAGAGTAAATTAAATTACTCTTTAGTTATATATATTCTGTATATACCCATATACCTCTTCCACATGTGAAAATATGTTATGCTTTAATCCTCATATATTTGTACACGGAATTCTAATATTTTAATCCATATTTTAGGTATGACTCTACATCTTGGTGGTCGATTATGGCAACAATTTGTTGTCGATGCTTTCGCAGCGGTTGAGCAATATAGGTTGGACTGGATCAGGACACATCAACATGTCATACGATCTGATTTGTACAAAAATGTCCGAGATTTTATAAGAAAAGGTGATGCAAATCCACAAACTCTTGGCCAAAATGTTATTCTTCCAGCTACTCACACCGGATCCCAAAGATATATGAATCAGTATTTCAAGGATTCATTGGCTATTTGTCGTACAATTGGACATCCCTCTTTATTTTTAACAATGACTTGCAACACTCAATGGCCTGAAATTAAACATATGCTTGAATATCTTCCTGGTGTTGATGCCGCTGATGCACCTGACATAATTGCTAGGGTGTTCAAGTTAAAGCTTGATCAGTTACTTGATCTGATCAAGAATAAAAATTATTTTGGGAAATGCATCGGAGGTGAATTTCATGCAAGTAGTTTATTATGTATTTTGAATCAAAAGTTTTATCAAAATTTGTCGTACTAACATTTTTGTAGATAGTTTATTTACATGTTTTTCTTATTTATATTTCCACAGTTATGCATGTTATTGAATTTCAAAAACGTGGACTTCCTCATGCACATATGTTGATATGGTTGCATCCGCAAGATCGTCCAAAACGTGTTGAGGAAATTGATGAATTGATATCTGCAGAAATTCCAGATGAGCTACTGGATCCAGTTGGTTATCACGTTGTAAAAGATTTTATGATTCACGGACCCTGCGGGAATGACAATATATATTCACCGTGTATGACCAAAGGAAAATGCATTCGTCATTTTCCAAAGAGGTATGAATATGGCAAAGATATAAGTTCCTGATTAATTCTCTTAATCTACCTTCTACAATTTAAGTGGTCCATTATGTATATATACATAATAAAAAAACAAAAAAACTAACATTAATATACCAACTAAGATCAGTTGGAGGTGATTTATACTTGCGTCCTATTCTCATCTTTTTATAACCAGTCACTTTATAGGTAGATAAACAAAAGTATAAGTTGCATTACAAATATAGAGAGATCAATTATATATATATCTATAACAAATAATAAATGATATAAAGTGATCTTCCTTATAATGATATGGTAAAATATGATTTGAATACTAAACATGTTGCCTTTGATAAGAGTTTATATTTTGACTCAATCATGATTAAATCAACATTTTTAACTACTCTGCATTACTCTTTGTCAGGTTTAATGCACATACCTTCTTTGATGACTGTGGTTTTCCAGTCTATCGCAGACGTCGAACGGATGCTACTGTCAAGAAGAAAGGAGTTCTTTTAGATAATCGATATGTTGTTCCGTACAACAGAGAATTATTAGTGCGCTTTCATTGCCATATTAATCTCGAAGTGTGTAATAGTTCTCGATCACTAAAATATCTTTTCAAATACTGCTTGAAGGGTCATGACACCGCTACAATGATACTACGAAAAAACAAAGCAAAAGAAAGTGGAAGCACGTCGGGAAACACTGAAAAAAAGACTGATGAAATACAAAATTATCTTGACGGCCGCTATGTTTGTGCTGTTGAGGCTGCATGGAGACTTTTTGGCTTTAACATACATTATCGATGTCCTTCAATTGAGCGATTACCTGTACATTTAGAAAATGAGAAAAGTGTGTCATTCAAGAAGACCGACAATATGGTACACGTGGCTGAAAAAGCGTCTGCGAAACATAGTAAACTTGAAGGATGGTTTGAGGCAAATAAATCAATGCCAGAAGCAAGACAGTACACATACTCTGAATTTCCTCAATTTTTCACATGGAAAGTCGATGCAGGTAAGTGGAAAATGAGAGAAAGAGGCACCGTATTTGGGAGGGTTGTTGATGTTCATGCTTCCGCTGGTGAAACATTCTTCCTACGCATGTTGTTGATGCAACAAAAAGGAGCAACATCCTATAAAGATCTGCGTACTGTCAATGGAACTGTTTATAGTACTTTTAAAGAAGCATGTTCAGCCCTTGGTCTTCTCAAAGATGACAACCAATGGCATGTAGCTATGTCAGAAAATGCTATCTTCTCTATGCCACGTCAACTCAGGGAATTGTTTGTGCATATTTTAAGTAACAATCAAGTTGCTGATCCGTTGAGACTTTGGAACCAACATTGGGTGCCCATGTCAGAAGATGTGCTTCTCTCTCATCGGCGGCTCACTAACAATGAAAATCTTCAACTGAGTGAAGATGCTATCATCAACCTAACCTTGGCAGGTAATATTTTAAATTTAAGACCATTAGTAGATATATGAATCCAATTTTTCTTTACTTTTATAACACATTTATTGAGTACATCAAAATTCAAATTACCTGCTTCCAGTATATCATGTTATAACAAAACATATTTATACCTATTATTATAATTTGTTAGGTTAACTAAAACAAATAAAAGTCTTATGTATGCCTTTTTTAAAATAAACACTAACAAGTAAATTCTTAGTTTAACATGTAAATTCTTAGTTTTAATTTCATATACCCTCTGATATTTTCCTATATATTTTAAATTTATTATAATGTCGTAAAATTGAAATTATGCATTCAGTTATTGTTAATTTCACAAAATCTAAAATATGAATATCTATTATCACTTAGAAGACTTATTTATAAATTTGTAGAATAACTAAAAGAAAACAAAAACTCTTATGTATGCTTAATTCTGTATTTATATAATTAGTTTGTGAGTAATATAACTTTAATCTATCATTATTCTTATTAATAATCATTGAAGTGTGAATCCATGTCACACTTTATTATAACTACATATTACATGTGAATTTCAGAAATTGAAAAACTCTTCAATGAAGTTGGAAAGAGTTTGAAAGATTATGGCAACATGCCTTATCCTGAGGATGGCTATATTAACGATTATGAAAATCGCCTGTTAGTTGAAGAACTTGGGTATGACAAGACTCAGATGAAATTTCAGTTTGGCAATCTGCACAAAAATCTAAATCAAGAGCAGTTACAAGTTTACAATTCAATCATTGATAGTATTGAAAAAAAAAGGGTGGGGTCTTCTTTGTTTATGGTAGTGGAGGGTGCGGCAAAACATTTCTGTGGAATACACTTTGCTGTAGTTTGCGGAGCAGAGGTCAGATTGTTCTACCAGTAGCAACTTCTGGAATTGCAGCAACTTTGTTGCCTGGTGGTAGGACTGCTCATTCCAGATTCCGTATCCCTCTAAAGTTAGACCAACATTCTACTGCCGGTATTAAGCATGGAACTGACATTGCAGATTTAATCAAGCAAACCAATCTAATCATATGGGATGAGGCTCCCATGCAACATCGACACGCATTTGAAAGTGTTGATCGTACTTTGCGAGATATTATGTCTTCGGTAGATGCTGCTAGAGCTGGAATTCCTTTTGGTGGAATAACGATTGTCTTCGGTGGTGACTTTAGACAGATCTTACCAGTTATACCTAAAGGTTCTCGAGCACAAATTGTAAATGCATCCTTGAATCATTCAAGGTTATGGAATCATTGTCATGTCTTCTTATTACAACAAAACATGCGGCTGACAAAAGGAAAATCAAGAGAAGAAAATAAGCAAATAGCTGATTTTAGCCAATGGGTACTTGATCTCGGAAATGGAAAGGTTCCAAATGTTCATCCAGATGATATAGTCAGTGATCCAGAAGTGATAATTCCGGATAAATACTTAATCAAATCTTCCACACAACCAATCAAGGATGTAGTAATGCTATTTATCCGGATCTTACAAAGAATTTTTCAAATCCTGCTTATTTGAGACAAAGATCCATTCTTACTCCAACAAATGCAATCGTTAATGATATCAATTCTTATGTTCTTGATGCAATTCCAGGTGCGGCTTATTCATATTACAGTCAGGATTCCCTCTCTGACGATATAGGAAGTGGAAATGATTTTACATCTGCATTCCCAGTTGAATATCTAAATTCAATCAACATGCCATGTCTTCCAAAACACGAACTAAAGCTTAAGGTTGGAGCCGTAATTATGCTTATGAGGAATTTGAATCAAATAATGGGTCTTTGTAACGGAACTAGGATGATTGTCAGAAAGTGTTTGCCTAATAGTATTCAGTGTGAGGTACTGAGTGGTGCCCAAGCTGGTACTACTCATATTATTCCAAGGATTGAGATGGAACCATCAGACACAAAATGGCCTTTTGATTTCAAGAGATTACAGTTTCCCGTGCAATTGTGTTTTGCCATGACTATTAATAAAAGTCAAGGACAATCATTGGATAAAGTCGGATTATACTTACCAAGTGCTGTATTCACACATGGTCAATTGTATGTTGCAGTGTCCAGAGTTACATCTCCTTCTGGGTTGTACATATTAATTGATGATGACACGGGAAGACCTACAAACATTACTGCAAATGTTGTTTATCAAGAGGTCTTTTGCAATTTGCCCACTGCTAATTAAAGGTACATATTTAAGATCTAAAAATAAGGTAATGTACATGTTAGTATGTACTATACTTAAAAAATTATATTCTATTTTTATTATTTCTTTTAAACTACTATCACTATTGTTCATTTATGTGAACTTTTTGCTAATATAGTAAATTGTGGGTTTATATGCAGGGAACTTCTACATGGATAGCCAGGATTTTTTTCCATCATTTATTGTAAGGTTTTTCCAATTTATGATTCTCTTCCTTAATCTATTCTTTGTTTTATATATTTCATCTACTTATACAAACAACATTAAAGAAATTACACCATTCATTAAGTACTCGGAAACATAAGTTAGTATCAGTCTCCCCTTAAATAGCTGAAATATCTAATGAAATCGTGAATAAAAATGATCCTACATTGAGGTTGTCATGTTTAGTGATATGAAATTCCTTTTCTATTGGTATAAGTACCTTCAGCTTATATGATCTTTTTCCTCTTTCATACTTTGCGTATGTTCAATTACTTTTATTTTATTACTGCTCCTGGGAAACTAATTGGGTTGATAAATTGGAGATAGAGAAATATCCAAAATTCCTATTTTAACTTTATAGAATAGGATCAGAGGAAACTTTCAGTATTCAGTTTGTAACAGTGCGTAACTGCAGTTAGGCTTGATACTTTAGTCATGTTTGTAAGTTACAAGTGCGGGTGTTTTCCTAAACTCAATACTATATGTCGTATTTTAGCATAAGGAGGGATATCACGATGGCCGATGGTACAGATTTAAATCCTTAATATATAGAAGGTAGAGGTCTACCAGTTCTAATGTGATAAAAAAAAAAATTTACTTGATGTTTTAGTCATAACCTTGAAAGCGTTGATGGTTCCAGTCTTGGAGCTGCTGCTCTGTCCTCTCTGTTGAGGCACTTTATTTCCTATTATAACAAATTGTTAATTTCCCTGGGGTTGTTAATTCTAACATCCAGTAACAAGAATGATGTAAAGGTGTAACACATAATTTCTACAAAGAAAGGAAGTCAGGGAAACCACTCGAGAGTTGAGAGGTTAGTAATAGAAGGAGAACACGAATAAATGAGAAAAAATGGAAAAAGGGCCCTACAAGAGCCACATCTTATTTCAGACATGGATCTCTTTGTGTCACTGAAATGCTCCTGTGGAAGTACCTAGATTGACTTTAAAAAAAAACAATTTTTACTTCACAATATATTTATTTAAATTATTATAAATAAAAGGCAAAAATTATAAATTGGTTATCACTACCAAACTGAGTCTTTTCGTTTCTGATATAAAAAATGCTCTGGGGGGCTCTTTAAACAATATATCTTGATTAATTAAGCTATTGGTATTCTCCTAATTTAGTTTCTCTTTTACATTTACAGTATACTACTTTTGTATTATCTCGCAGACTACTGTGATTGAGATGAAACTGGACATACTCCTGGGTCTACTATATCGTTCAATAAGAAAATAAAAAGTGGTTAGTTACAATTTATTTTTGGATATGTACTTTAATCTACATTATTGTAGTTAGAGGATGCTTCTTATGACCATGTTATTTATGTAATTGTTAAATTCTATCTTGTGCAGGAGAAGTAGATGGCCGTTGTGTCATCAGCTGCAGCATCTGAATCAATTGAGCAAGAGTTACAAGACTTATCTAATTTTCATTGCAAAAAAATTAATGATTAGTACTATGTTTTTACCAGTAATTCTTATTTGGACATCTTGATTTAAATTAACATCTTGGTTTATGGAGATTATCTTTGTGTTCAGTGATTATGATGGTCTTTAATGGATATGGGAATGGTTGCAAGTCTGTTTGGCATATGTGATGTGGTCGCATCTTCAAACTGGAATCAAAATTTTGATACAATTGCCTAGCGAATGTGATGAGTTTTTATATGTTTTGGTGGTGCATGCTTCTCCTATTTTAATAATTTATTTTGGCTTCCTAAATCCTAGATTACATAGGATAATAATGGTACAGCTACATTTTCTTTTTGTTAAATATATGGGAAATATTCTATGGAAATAGCTGTTAAGTTGGAGACATTGGTGTAGAATGTTCTGCATTGCATATATTGTCTATAAGGTCTCTAATTTGACCTTGCTCTGTATTTTGCTTTGCTTGAAAAACACTTCAAAAAATATTCTCCAGAACATGTTATAGACATGTTCTACTTGGTAAATATATATGCTCAGGAAAGCCCCAAAGAAGCTATCATCTCCAATCTAAAACTTTATTAGGTGTAATACAAATGTTTTTCCAAAGTATCCGAGTTCATGAAACTTATCAAGGTCGCTTACCATCTCTTATGCTTTATTCACTTGATTTTATTATTACTGTTGGTTTTTTTATTGATTGGTACAGCTTCTGCTTGAATGATATCACCTTTTTGGGTGCGGAAAAGTTGTTAGTTTATCTTTGATGTAATATATGCAGAATTAAATGCTACGGAGAATCAGAAGTGTTGAGGGGCATATTGGAGTCTGGGGGACCTCAATACTATAGTTAACGACTTATGTAACTACTTTCTCACAATTTTAACTGAATAAAAACCAAATCGTGGACCTAATATTCATTCTATTAGTGCAAACGCACTTCAACATGATGCAACTGAATGAACTTATGAACCACGGCTTCATGATTATAAACTTACACCCTTTAGTTAGACCACTAAATTTTGTTAATGGACTGCAGAGAATTTAGTGCTAACTAGACACTTAAGTTAAAAGTCACTTTTCTTACTATCGGTGCGTAATTTAGTAGCTGCAGTGCCATTTTTTCTGTTTACTATCAGACAATTTTAAACCCCTGTCCATGCACAGGCAACATCTCCGGCTTCTTTAATGTTTTTGAACTGCTACAGGCCCATTACTTCTGGCCCATTATCGTTAGCATCAGCTAACATGCTGCGCCAATCCACCTTCAAGCTGCTATATGCCTTCATTTGTTCTCATAAAATGAATATGTTTTAATTTTTATATTTGATAATTCATACTTTTAAAATTACTAATAATAAGAAGAAAAAACTAATTGAGTTAAGCAAGAATCTAAATAATAATAATAATAATAATAATAATAATAATAATAATAATAATAATAATAATAATATAAGATTATACAAAATGTAATTTTTATTAAATTAAATAAAAAATATGACATAATAATATTTTTGATATGAGAATGTAAAATACATATTATTATTTTTATTTTTAAAATTAGATATTAGATTTTAAAGTAATTTTTAAGTAGATATTAATTTTATTTAGAAAATATCTTTTTAATTATGTTAATTGTGTGTAATAGAATATTTTTAATTTTGGTATTACTTGGAGAGATTATTTTTAATTTTGGTATTACTTGGAGAGATTATGAAAATTTTAGAGGATAAATTTTAAAATTACCTAATTAAATTTAGGGTTAGTGTGCCTATATAAACTCCATTAGAATAACAAAACAGCTGCACAGCCACATCAAACAACAGGTACGTTTTCATCTCTCTCTTTTCTATTCGCTTTGAATATTTGGCTGTCATATGTTTGTCTATTCCTTGATATCGAACCACGTGGAATTCCATTTTGCCAAGGCACTAAAGATTGTTTGAACAGAAGGTACACAACTACAAGTACTGTCGAGAGCGCTAATATAGATTGTTTGCATATTAAAGTTAGTTTCTGAAATTGATTGTGTACCCACTTCTCTTGCTTCTGCTTTGTCTGGCAAGAAATCTTATGTCTTGCACCAAAAGTTACAATAAAATACAAATCCAGGATTTAAAATGGTGTTCCGAATATCTCTATGGACTGAATAATGGTCTAATTCTCTTCTTACCAGTGAATTATGATGATACATGAGTGGAACTTGCTCCTAATTAGAATTGTGCACTTACCAGTTTACATGGGGTTAATATTGCACCTGAACAGAGTTGGTTTTTTTTTTATATATATATTGATAATTTAACCATTATTTATTCGTTCATCCTATATTGTCTTAAGCAAATAATGGCAGAAGAACATTGTCAAAGATTACAATGCTTAAATGCTTCAAAAACCTCATGGAAGATTAAAGTTAGAGTGACAAGAATGTGGCCAGTAATGAATGCAGACAGAGTTTTCCGAGGACAAAATTGTTTATTGGTAGATATAGACGTATGTACCTGATCCAATATCATTCTTTTTTTTAATGTCCTCTTATACTGATTATAATTTCTAATTATTTAACATATATGCTATCTTTCAGGGTTACCATATTCAAGCATTTGTATATGTGGATATCTGGAAAGATCCCAACAAAAAACTAGAGGAGGGAGAAATTTATATTATCACCAACTTCACAGTAAAAAATGCATTTGGAAAACTGCGACCGGTATCGTCAAAAATTGCTATTTCTTTCATAAACGCAACAGAGGTGGTTCATGTACCACAAAATGATCCAGTTTTGTTGATGAACAAGTTCGAATTTATAGAGTTGGAAGATCTAAAATCATTTGCAGTAGAGACGTGTCCTGATGACCCTAATTATAAAGACGGAGAACCAGAATTTGCATATGGTATGCTTGATTATATGTTTTAAATAATAATTTAATTTTGTTTATATTTTTTTAATATAACCATTAAATATTCTAATTGTTTTGATTTATAGATCTTATTGGAGTTTTTGAAGAGACCGAGGGATTCCAAATGAAGAAGACTAAATACGGTGACAGACCACAATTAAAGTTTAAGCTAAGTGATGGAAGGTTAGAAAATTAAATGCCCTCAATTTCTCATAAACACTACAAATTATGTTATATTTTATATATCTGTACTACCGTATTTGTGTTCATATGTTCCAAAGTAGTCATTTGATTGTATCACTGTAAGTCCGTGACAATGTAATTACTTTTGTGTAGTTTAGCTGTAGTCAGTGATAACAAATTAAAGACAATCTGCTTGCAAAAACCGTATTAAATTGGAAGGTTCTAGAGTGATATTGATTCTTTAAATATACATACTAATATTAGAATTTTCGTGACGTGGACATAAAATTCTTGCTCTCCAAGGCAGCCTACCTCTAATAATGTTAGTTTTTTTTGTTTTTTTAATTAATGATAAAATTTGAAAAGGAACAGTCGGTAAATTGTCGAACTACTTGTGGATGTTACCTCTGATAATGTTTTAAATTAGAATTTAACGATGCACGAATTTTTATGCAAGAAATTTTATTTTAAATTATAATTATATTTTTATATAATTATTATTTACAATTTTTAATTTAACTAATTTAATTAATGATATGCAAGCTTTAAAACTTATATTATAAAATTTAAAAATTTAAAATAAATATGATGTTGATAGAATTCGAACTTTAAATTTTGCATTCAAATTTTTCTACATTAGTTGTTCACTTTATTCCCTACAAAAAATTTAAAAAATGTATGGTTCACATATAACAACTTAATCGAACCACTAACAACTTGATGCTTCACACATCCCATTTATTTGCCTAATAATAATTTTTTAACAAATTTATAAATAATTTCATAATTAAAAATAAATTCTTTGGTAAAAAAAAATTATAAATACTCATAAATTATAAATAAATATAAATAATTTTTTTTTTCATAATTTATAAATAATTTCATTTTAACAAATTTATCTATTCTTCAAACAGATGTGCTCATGATGTGCTTATATGGGGAGATCTTGCGTCATCACTTAAAAGGATGATTGATGTTGATGATTCGCAACAAAAAATTATAATTCTAGCCAGTACAAAAGTCGTGACTTGGAAAGGTATGCAATAATAATGTCATTTCATTACTTACCTCTATTGTAACAAATTAACATGATTTCCTTATATTTGTGAAATTTAGGCGCTTTGCAAATTAAATCATTGCCATCTACTAAAGTGTATTTGAATATTGATGATGATGCCACTGAAGTAATGAGAGAGAGGTATTTTATATATTTGACATATATTTCCATCTACATGTAATAATGGAAAAAACAAACTACTAATGTTTTCTATCATTATTATAGACTTGATGAAGTTGGATATGTGCCATCTCAATCTATCTCAAGCATTCAAGAACAAGTTGTCCGAACTCAAACTGAATTTTACACTCTGAATGATCTCCGTAATTTGAAAGATATCGAATTTATAGAGGTTGTATTGAAAAATTTTGAAATTCAGTATAGCTGCATTCCAATATCTACCTTTTTTTAATACAGAATATATATTATAATGTCTTTTACGTGCAGAAAGAAGTCATTTGTCGAGTCAAGATTAGCAACATCAATGAGGAGTATAAATGGTATTACGATTGCTGCCCTGATTGCGAAAAGGAGGTTGATAAGATTGATTCCAAATTTAAATGCCTACAGTGTACAAAAAAATTCCCTGTTCCTGATAAGAAGTAATTCTATGTCCCTAATCTCGCTCTAAATATTTTCATTTATTAAAGAAATATATATATATATATATATATATATATATTTTATATATCTGATATTATCTTCCACTATTAAATTTCAGATTTAAGCTGCTTATGTTGGTAGAGGATGAAACTGCAACATCGAACATGATCCTTCTTGATCTACCTGCAAAGAAAATTTTTAATACCACTGCAAAGAATTTAAGTCGAGAATTTAAAAAGGTAAAAATTACAAATGTAATATTTCGTTGTAATACATTACCTATTTATTTTGTCAAGTAACTCTTTAAACTCTAACAATGTTTTTCTTCATATTTTGTAGAAAAAAGCTGCTGATACATTTCCAGAACACCTCAAAGCTATTGTTGGCAAAGAATTTACCTTCACCATACTTATGAATGATGAAAACATTTTGAATAATTCTGACATTTTTTATGCATCTGATCTTCATCAACAAGTATCTAATCTTGATTCAGAATCTCAACCTCATGGAACGATTAATCTAGATGATGTATGTTACTCATATATAAACATAATGGGTAATCTATAATAATATTATCATTTCATTATCTTATTTATGTATTATTGTTTTTTTACAGGGGTCCAATTCACAAGAGAGTGAGGCTACACCATCACTTTCAAAGTATTCGAGTAAAATGATTACCGACACACCGGAAACAGGAAAATCATCAAGTAATTCATCAGCAAGCAACCAAAACAAAAAACAAAAACAGGTTTATTTTTAAATTTTTGATAATTTCAATAGACTATTATTATTTTCTTCTTTATCTAATTTCTGTTCAAAATTCTGTTTCAGGTTTAATGATTTGGAGCCATTGCGGGTAAATGGATTATCATTCAACCATTTCAATAACGAGGACAATATATTATTTACTTCAATTGGAGAACAATATTTGTAAAAATATTTATTTATTACTTTTATTGCACATTTTGATGGATTAAATAAATTGACAACATTGTCAAAATATAATTGTATGCTGCTCTTTTATATGAATTTTAGCATATCACTATTTTAATAAATACTTATATAGCTGCATACAATATATTTGGAATAATTCATTATTTATATAAATGCATAGAATAATTTTCTAACAAAATAATCAAATTTGTATAATTTTTCATATTATTATTTCAAATTAAATATGAAGCCGTGTACGAAGTACGGGCAAAATGCTAGTATTCAAAAATATTTGAATGACCGTGTATGAGTTTGGCCCAATAAAATGTTTTTGGCCCAACCAAATGATAGAGGACTTGTTTATACAAAACCAATGGGCTTATGATGTGGATCAGGTGGGCTAGTTTTAAGATGGGCCGAACAAGAGAAATCAGTGGTCTGTTAATTTAAAGGTTTGGCCCAAAAGAGATCCACAACTATCAGTGGCCTGTTAATATTCTTTGAGAATATTAAGGGGGTGTTTGTCTACGGAGAAAAATGGACTTATCTGAGGATAAGTCCGTTTCAACTTATTTCGGACCGTTTGCGTGCACAAGTGAAATGGACTTATTTTGCCAAATAAGTTGATAAGTGATAAGTTAGTAATGACGTACTTTTTTCCAACTTATTTCGTATTACTTGATTTTTTAACTTGTTTAATATTTTATATTTTTACATTTATATTTATAAATGTCATATGCATGTACTAGGATTATTATATTAAATAATTAATATTTTTAAATTTAATTTAATAAATATTTTACCAACTTATAAGTTAAACACCCAAACACGAAAATATAAGTTGTAAGTCACTTGTTACTTACTTCATATAAGTTACTTACTTCATATAAGTGTTAAGTAACTTATTTTAAGATTTCCCAAACAGCCCCTAAGATCCACGACTATCACGGTCTGCAGAAGATATTTGTGAAAAAAAAGATATTGAGATGTATCGAAGATATTAAAAATCAAACGGAGATCTTTGTTTCGATCTAATTAAGCGTTGGATGATTGCTGAGTTGATTGCGGGGACTCGAATATATACGAGTGTGTGGACTCAGTGTGATTTTGTGGGTGAGATGAGTGAACTCGGGCGGAGCCGATATTGTGATTTAGCGACAGTTTGGAGATGGTTAACCCAGGAGTGTGTTGATGCAGGAGGTGTTTGTGATATACGAGTGTGTTGATGGAGTTTGTTTAACACATGGAGTGGACACGCAAGGTGTTTGTGAAAATGTTACAAAGAAATGACTTCACCGGAAAAGATGGCTTTGCCGGAAAGAATGGTTTACACCGGTGACAGAGGAGGTCAGGAGCTTAAATCTCTGATACCATGATAAAAACAGGTACGTGTTTAACTGATGAAGCTAGTACAATGTAAGAGAAAACTCTTGTATTGATATGATATTGCTTAATTATTACAAAGGAAATGAGCTGCTAAAATAGAAGAAAACTAGTACATAAATTCAAAGTTTGGTTGGGGTTGGTGATGACTCTAACACGGTTGGTGATGACTTTAACATCATAAAATACCATAAAAATGGTTATTGGTGTTTTCGTATACTTGTTAAATTCCAGTCAAGTTCACAGAAGACTTGATACTGGGGAGTAATTTGCAGCAAACAATAACTTAGATACTGTGGCCATTACACTATTGTAGTAGGAGATTGCTCACCCGAATAACAAAAAGACATTTTGCTGAAAATTGGCTGACTGCCAACGAAAATGATAATGATTGCTGGATTTTTAGTTGAAGATAGTTCTGTACTGAGACACACATTGAGGTGGAAGGAAAGGAAGTGATTGTATCCAGAAAGCACTCAGACTAAGATATTAACTATTGCTTTTGCTGGTGAATCTTGGGGGTGTGTAGAAGGGTGAAACCCCCCAGGGGTCTTCCAGGATTGACTTATGGCTATTAAGATCACCTCAGACAGAGGAAGGGTCAGTATGAAATTTCATTGGATTCACATTATTTTCACATCTCTCGACGACATGAACATCCATCAGATTTTCTTGAGTTAATTGTGTATAATTAAGGTTTGTCTTTTTGGACATGAATCTTGATACGAAGCTTATCAACTGAGCTCCTAGTATTGTCAATTCCCTATACTGAGCAGTCTTGAGTTATTTTCTTTGTTTTTGCTATGTTTTAGCAGCTGAACACAATTAAGTGCAACATCATGTTGAGTTATGATGTTCTGTTTTTGCTTGCTGGACACAACTTTCTAATAGTTGGATAAACTATAAATTAGTTAGTAGCATAATTTTTTTGAATATGCATTTGCAAGAAACAATTGTAAATAACATTTTCATATTGTTTTTGCTTAAAAATATAAAATTAATATGCAGCATTAGAAGTACCTAAAAATACTAGTAATCATTATCTAATCGATCCTTTCCAGGATAAGAAGAAATTAAGATCACAAATAGGAACATATTTTTAGGCTTTCTTTGAGAACTAGGACTAGGAAGCAGCAGTTCTTTTAGAACTAGGACTAGGAAACAGAAGTAGGTATAAAGTCGCCCGTTGCTTGAGTTCGAATATACAATGAACATATGCTTAAAATTTTTTGAAGAGTATTAATTACGTAGAAATAAAATGTTATTTGTTTAATTAGGGGTGATGGCTTGTAAGTGGGTGAAAGGTAATTTCTTGGGGAAAGGAACTTTTAGTTCTGTTTTTCTAGCAAAACCTGCATATTCATCCCTATTCGCCTCCTATATTTCACCAACACAAGTGGCAGTAAAATCAGCTCCCAAGAGTCAATCATGGTCTCTGCAGCAAGAGAGAAAAAAATCTTGTATGAACTGAGAGAATGTTCACACTAGATTGTTCATTGTTTTAAGGACGACGATTTCGAGAGCGTTGAAAATGGACAGCTTCTCAGAAGAGGCGAATGCATGACAGAATCTGAAGCAAGTTTGTGTGCATGCATGTTGCCAAAAGGACTCTCTCGTGTGCATGAAAGGGTTATGTTCTGTGATATTAAACCCGATAGTATTCTGATATTCCATAATATCCCAAAAATTATAAAGGGGCGGTTAAGTATAATCTCAAGATAGCCAATTTTGGATTGGCCAAAAAAGCTGGGGAGATAGGTTTTGGGGTTGTAGGATCAGAGTACAAGCATAGAGGAACATTGCTTTACAGTTCACCAGAATCTGTAGTGTTCGGGGTGCATGAAGCACCGATGGATATATGGGCACTTGGTTGCACAATATTGGAGATGATTTTTGGCAAGGGAGCCTTGTGGAGTAGCAGATATAATGCAAAATATTTAGCACAGATGATGGCATCTTATAATGATAAAAGGATATCTTCTATATTACCCGAATTCAATAATTTGTCGGCAAATGCAAAGGATTTTGTGAGAAGATGTTTAACGGGAAACTTTGAAAAGAGATGGACTGCGGATCAGCTCCTTCAACACCCATTCATCACACAAAATCAAATAATAATGCAGAAGTTTCAAGCACAATCAACCGGTGAAAAGCTACTGATCGACATTCAGTTCAAATTATCGCAGATCTCCCTGCAAGTTTTTATCTTTCTCCTCTCTTGGTTTGTCACTTACAAATTTCTGACAATATTTAGTACATAAGAAGTCAAGAAAAATTCTTGAGAATCTTACAAGCTCCTTTACTTCCTTTCTCCTTTATTGATTGTCATTATGAATTCCTTTTTTTTTTGACAAGCCAATTTTTTCATTATTTAAAAAATCTTCCACACAGTGAAAGGTAAGATAAATACATACAAGATCAGATCCTGTTATAACGGAAGCAAGAAAGATTATATGCAGAAGAGAAATAGTTTATTGATCTTGAGGATGATTACAGATTTACAGAGATTTTCAGATTCCTCAGATAATTTCAAATGCTTACATGCATTTCTTATTTATAGACAAAATCTAAGGGATAGGTGGGTTAGGTGGTGGTAGGTGTGGTTGGTGGCCGTCGGAGGAATAGTAGTCGCCGGAGGAACAGTAGTCAAGGCCGCCAGAGTAACAGTAGTCAAGACATTCCAACAAATCTCCACCTTGACTTGAATACTCACAAATAACAGATAACAGATGTACCAAACGCATCATAATAATGCCAGATGTACCAGATAACAGATCTCCACCTTGACTTGAATCCTCTCACAAAAACAGATAACAGATGTACCAGATGCATCATAATAATGCCAGATGTACCAGATAACAGATCTCCACCTTGACTTGAATCCTCTCACAAAAACAGATAACAGATGTACCAGATAAAAACTCTTCTGCCTCAGATTTTGCCCTCAAAAGGGCAATTAACAACTCCGAACATTTAACAAGGCCAAACAATGTTGAAACTTGCTATGTGGAACCGGATTGGTGAGCATATCAGCTGGGTTATCAGCAGTACCCACTTTGCTCACCACAATTCTCTTGGGAGGCACCCCATAATTAGCTCTCCTTGATCTATCAAGAGCCAAACTGTGCTGATTCGCTACTGAAACTGATGATTCTGATTCTGATTGTGGTTGTTGAACTTCTTGTTGTGGTTCACTCTCATCTTGAGTGACTTCCTGCTCCACCTGTTTCTCAACACCACCACTTTCTGAAACAATCGTAGATCCACGATTTATCAGATAACCTGATGTACTAACTGCTTCTGCCGAGAATCTTCTAGTTAGTCCAGCATTAGAGAGCATGCACCTAGCTCTCTCCAGAAGTGTCTGATTCATACGCTCTGCTACACCATTCTGCTGCGGTGTATCCCTGACTGTATGATGCCTAGAAATCCATTCTCTCTCCAGAAGTGTCTGATTCATACGCTCTGCTACACCGTTCTGCTGTGGTGTATCCCTGACGGTATGATGCCTAGAAATCCCTTCATTCTTACAGAACTCATCAAACTCAGATGAGCAAAATTCCAGACCATTATCAGTTCGCATCCTCTTAATCTTCTCCGAGGACGCGACAGCAACAGAACCTGATAACGTAGAACCTTGAAGAAGATACAAGGTACCACGTTTAACACCTTTCAGAACCACATTAGAACCCTTGCAGACATGTAGAACTCCACCTTCACCTTGAAAACTGAAACCTTTGATGTCTAACATACTCAAAGATATCAGATTCTTTGTTATTAGTGGAACATGCCTAACATCATTCAATGTGCAGAATTTACCATCATGTGTCCGAATTTTAATCGAGCCTATTCCAACCGTCTCACAAGCAAAACTGTTAGCCATAGAAATCTTGCCACCGTCTACTTGCTCGTAGGTTGTAAACCACTCCCTGCGTGGACATATATGATAAGACGCTCCAGAATCAAGAATCCACACATCAGAGTGATGCGTGTCATCAGCAGCAACAAGAGCAATATCTTCTTCAGAAGTAGCATCAGCTACAGCAGCAGTATCTGTCAAATTATCCTGTTGCTTCTTTTTCTTGGGACAATCAGATTTCCAGTGTCCCTTCTCTTTACAGTAATTACAGATATCATTAGGTTTTGGACCCTTAGGAACTGATTTCTTCCCCGACTTTCCATTTCCATTACTCCAGCTAGCTACCAACCCAGCAGCATGATTATCTACACCTGTACCAGCCGCCTTATGGCGCAGCTCTCTAGAATGAAGAGCAGATCTAACCTCCTCTAGAGAAATAGTATCTTTACCAACAATAAACGATTGCACAAAGTTCTCGTACGATAATGGTAAAGAAACTAACAGAATCAAAGCAGCATCCTCATCTTCAACTTTAACATCAATATTACGCAGTTCTAATAAAATTGTGTTTAATTGATCTAAGTGATCTCGAAGAGGCATACCTTCCTGCATTCGCAGACTGAACAGACGTTGCTTCAGCAACAACTTGTTTGTTAAAGACTTCGTCATGTAAAGACTTTCAAGCTTCAACCACAGACCAGACACGGTATCCTCCTCCGCAATTTCAGTAATAATATCATCTGCAAGACACAACAGAATCGTTGAATGTGCCTTTTCTTCCAGAATGGCCATCTCAGCGCTTGTAGAAGCAACCGTTTTTGTGTTCAACGGCGCCCAGAGCCCCTGTTGTTTTAACAGGGCACGCATCTTGATTTGCCATAGACTGAAACTATTTCTCCCGGTAAATTTGTCGACCTTGACGCTAATACCACCAGACATCTTTCTCCCAGAATCGTATACGTGAACAGTACCGTTGAACAGTACCTATGAACAGTACACGTGAACAGTGCCTGTGAACAGTACCCGTGAACAGTGTCTGTGAACAGTACCCGTGAATAGTACCGTATGAACAGTGCCCGTGAACAGTGCCGTATGAACAGTGCCGTATGAACAGTACAGTATGAACAGTGTCTTCTTCTCCGGTGATGAACAGTGTCTTCTTCTCCGGCGATGAACAGTAACTCCGCCTGAACAGTGTCGTCTTCTCCGGCGATGAACAGTAACTCCGACAAAAAATTCCGGCGAGCTTAAAAAATTCCGGCGAGAATTTTTTCAGCAGATTCAACCAAAGCTCTGATACCAGTTTGTTATAACGGAAGCAAGAAAGATTATATGCAGAAGAGAAATAGTTTATTGATCTTGAGGATGATTACAGATTTACAGAGATTTTCAGATTCCTCAGATAATTTCAAATGCTTACATGCATTTCTTATTTATAGACAAAATCTAAGGGATAGGTGGGTTAGGTGGTGGTAGGTGTGGTTGGTGGCCGTCGGAGGAATAGTAGTCGCCGGAGGAACAGTAGTCAAGGCCGCCAGAGTAACAGTAGTCAAGACATTCCAACAGATCCCATATAAGGGAAGACAAACACTGAAACCTAAAATGAACCTAGTACCATATAGCAAGTAGTACTGGCAGTTTCGGTTTTTTCGGTTCGATTTGGTCGGTTTCGGGTTCGGTTTTAATCGGTTTCGGTTCGGTTTCGATTTCAATTCGGTTTTTACTCACCCCTAAGTACTCCACTTACAGAAATAAAAACACACACTGCCATGAGGCTTATTCGGCAACTGCCTAGGAGCCACTACTAATACTACAACCTACATACTCAACACGCTAATCAATCTGATACAGACTCTTTTCCAGCTAATCAACCTTAACCAACTTTAGTCAACGTCGTCAAGATCGAGGTGGATTGCGTTGCTTAGATTTATCACTTGAGATATAAATGCAGAATTAAATACAACTCCCCACCAAGGCTAAATATCTCCACTGAAATAAGTTAGCTCCACTAGGATTATGCCAACCAACCAGAAATCATTCTGTGCCTTCTACACCCTTAAATAGCCTTGTTATATTTAGGCATTGCAATCGTGTCGTGTCGTGTACTTTCGTGTACTCTGAGCTAAAACCGAAACCGACACTAAATCATTTCGTGTACTGATTACCTAACCCGAAACAAAATATTTCGTGTTAACACGAAACGAAACGAAAGTACACAAAATATTTCGTGTACTTTTCGTGTACCTGAAACGACTCGAATAACATGAAATGAATGTACCCGAAAACACGAAATACTAATGAATAATTAAAATACAACTTTAAAATAAAAGGAGGTCTTAAGTTTTAAGAAGTTCTGATCAGCTTACACAAATATTCAGACTTAAGAGTACAACCAGATCAAAACAAAGTTCAAGTTCTTAACAAAATGGAGATAAAGTGTTACACAGTAGAATAATATTCAAGATGAAAGCAAAAATCATTTCCTTGCAGTTCAGCCATCCATCACCAATTCAACCATTCATCTTGATTCTTGATAATATCTAGTTTGACTTGATCTCATACCCCTCCTGCAATATCATACGACCAAAATTAGTTCATTAAACCACAGAGACATATTTAAGTTAAATTAGTAGACTAGTTTGGGCACTCTTCACAATGCCTTGATACACTCTAACATTCTTTACTTTAAAGTTTAAACTGAGAATGTATATACTTCATGACAGACTAATCCTGTTTCCTACTACCACTTAGCTGTTATTTAAGATGATTGAACAGTTTAAATATTAATGATGCAAGGACATACAAACATTAAGTTTGGCAAGCAACAGGCAAGGATTTAATCCCTTATATTTACAATAAACCTAACTGTTAAAATGAAAACTTACTAACTGTAGTAGCTATTTAACCACAATTGCAAGTTGCAGAGAAAATCAGCTCAAAATTACAAAACAATTGTTGAACCTACCAACTCGCTTAAAATTAGAAGACTGGCCAATTGACAGACTTGTGTACGAAGCTAGTAACAAACTAATAAGCTGAACATAACAAAGATACATAACATTAAGTTGTGGTTACCATAACAAAGATACATAAGAAGGGATTAAATACAAGGGAACAGATTTGCTCAAAGTAAAAGATTTGTTCTTAAATAACTAAACAAGTTAACCATTCACCAAGGTTCTGCAAAGATGAGACGCAATAATTACCTTAACTATCTGAAAGGCAGATAGGCTAGAAAAAGAATAAAGCCATATCAGATTTTAGGGGACTTGTGTTGCGGTTATAATGGCATGCTCTTCTCTTGGTGATCCTTGTCTTGCGGAATCTCTCGTTAAGAGGTTGAATAAAAGGGAGATCAAGTTAAATTATTTTGTAAAGACAGCACTGCTTGACATGTATGCAAAATGTGGGAGCCTTGAAAAGGCTAGAAAGGTTTTTGATGAGTTGGGTCTGTACAGGAATTCTTTCGCATGGAATGCAATGGTCTCTGCATATGCAAGGACTGGTGATTTAAAATCTGCAAAAGAGCTTTTTGATCGAATGCCCGAAAAGAATGTAGTCTCATGGAACTCGATGATCGCTGGTTATGCGCAAAACGGACAGTCAATATGTCCTATTGATCTTTTTAAAGAAATGATCAGGAACAAAGACGTAAAACCAGATGAAGTTACTATGGTGAGTGTGATTTCAGCTTGTGGTCATCTAGGGGCATTAGAAGTCGGTAACTGGATTGTGAATACACTGATGCAAGAAAGGATTAGGTTAAGCATTTCATGATATAATTCTTTGATTTTTATGTACTCAAAGTGTGGAAGCATAAAAGATGCTAAAACGGTTTTCGAAGAAATGAAAACAAGAGATGTTATATCATACAACACACTAATAACAGGTTATGCAGCATACGGACATGGCTATAAAGCTGTTAATTTAATCAATATGATGAAAGATGAGGGTATCAAACCAGACCGCATATCATATATTGGTGTACTAACAGCCTGCAGCCACGCAGGACTACTAGAAGAAGGTAGAAAGGTCTTTGAATCAATTAAAGCACCAGATGTAGATCATTTTGCGTGCATGATTGATTTATTGGGGAGAGTTGGTAAGCTTGATGAAGCGAAGGAATTGGTTGACAATCTATGGTGCACTATTAAGTGCAAGTCGAGTTCACAAAAGACTGGATCTTGGGGAGTTTGCAGCAAACAGGCTCTTTGAACTTGAACCAGCGAATTCCGGAAACTATGTCTTGCTTTCTAACATATATGCCTCTGCAGGAAAGTGGGAAGATGTCGAAAGGGTGAGAGGGGCAATGAAAAAATTTGGATTGATGAAGACAACTGGATGGAGTTGGGTGGAATACCATGGTAAAATGCACAAATTCATAGTAGGAGATCGTTCACATGAACAATCTGAAAGCATTTATAAAAAATTGGCAGAACTGCAAAAGAAAATGAGGACTGCTGGTTATGTAGCTGATGAAAATTGTGTACTGAGAGACCTGGAGTTGGAAGAGAAGAAAGAGATTGGAGGCAGCCATAGTGAGAAATTAGCAATTGTTTTTGCTCTCTTAGTTAGTGAAGCTGGGTCAGTGATTAGAGTGGTGAAAAACCTAAGGGTCTGTCAGGATTGCCATACTGCTATAAAGATTATTTCAAAGATGGAGGATAGAGAGATTATTGTGAGAGACAACAATAGATTTCACAGCTTTAGCAAAGGTTTGTGTTCTTGCAAGGATTATTGGTAGCTACGATCCCAATTCCAGTTCCTGTTACGATATTTATCCACTGATTCATTTGCATGGTAATATGGTTTTGTGAATGCGGTATTACTTCAGAGCTCTGTTTCTCTGACTCTTTGGTTTCGGCTGCCTTACTGCTGTTGCACGACATAGACTCGGACAGGACAATTATTGTGTGTTAGATCCTGACTTAGTATTGAACTATTTGGCTCACTGAAAGACCATGTATGAGATAAATTTTGGATGCCAGATGTAGATTAACACAAAGGAGGAGAAAAAAGCAAAACCGAAGAAGAAAACGTTGCCTCTTAGGTTTTACTGTAAAGACATGTATTAATGATAGAAAATGTAAAGACATGTGTTATTATGTTTACCAGTTTAAAGAAATCGTTATGACTTGTTCCTACATTCGTGTGCAAAATTAGAGATTTATGACAGTCCATGATTTCTAGAATACAAGAAGGGACGGGGATTTAGGTTCAGCGATGCCTGAGAATCGATAGCCTAGAACTCTGTGAGTGCTGGTTATGCACACAATGGATCGTCAATTGCTATTAATCTCTTTAATGACATGACAGTCCATGATTTCTACAATACAAGAAGGGACGGTGATTTAGGGATAAGATGCCTGAGAATCGATAGCCTGGAACTCTGTGAGTGGTTATGCACACAATGGAAGAACTTGGCAATCTCCAGCTGCAATTCCTATACTGTACTTCTAAGGTACAGTATAGGAATTGCAGCTGGAGATTGCCAAGTTCTTCCTATAATCCAACTACGAACTCAGTAATTTCAGACTAAGCCTACGTACAAACTTTATCCATATCTTAATTTCATAGCTCGAGATGCAAGATTACTTTGGTGGCACAAATTCGATATCTTAACTTTATCAAGAGAATCATGCATTTTTCTTTTTAAAATGCAATTGCAACAGAAAACCCTTATGGCTTGTTTGGTAACTTGGAATTCATTTGAATTCTTGGAATTGACCAAATTTAGTGTTTGGTAATATTAAAAAAATTTGGAATTGGAATTGATGAATTCCATACCAATTCAATATTAACTATTTTTTTGTAATTTGAAATTACAAGTGAAAGGTAGTCATTTGAAATTCTTCTCCACCAAAATACATGAGCATCACTTTTTTTTTTTTTTTGGAAATTTTCAATACTTTATTCAAATTCAAGGCAAACAGTAACATTACATCCATGAGAAATCAAAACACAGAAAAAACAAAAACATGGAGCAGACAACTACTACCACATGTTGTAACTGACATCAATCAAACCAAACATCCTCACACAAATCAGTAAAATACAAAAGGATTTGAAGTAGGAGGGTCAGGTAATCCATATTTGCGGCGTAAGTCAGGTAGATCATCATTGCTGCACATGGAAGGGCCTATCTTGTGGTTCCATAGATAATTATCGCAAGCAAGCTCCCGGAGCTCTTTACAAACGCAACTTATGACTCCTAGCTGCTTGTGCCTCATGTATGCTAGTATCTCCACCTTCAGTTCCAAAGATAGGTCCATCAAATTTGTGGGTTTCGACGACATAGTTGATTTTGATTTCGGGTCTGCTGTTGCTGTATGGTTCGCTTTTACCCATAGCCCATCTGTATATTTATAGAGGATTTTTTCCATCCATACTGGGATTAGGAATTCGGGGGAAAAAAAAAAAAAAAAAAATTCTAAAACAGAATTCTATGTGATTAAGATTTAGGACTAAGGGATCATTTGTTTATTTCTTAATATATCTTAATACTAGAACTTATCTTAATAATTAAGATATTAAGATTGTTTGGTTTTAATCTTAATCTTTCTTAAGCATTAAGATTCTTCTTAATCACCAAGGTACCTTTATTTTAATATTTTGTTATGCATTAATAATATTTTTAACATATAAATTATTCAAAAATGATAAATTTGTATACATATAAATTATTCAAAAATGATAAATTTGTATCAAACAACTGTAGTAACTAATATATATATATATATATTAAAATTCGATACAAGCATCACATCTATACTATTATATTAAATAAATCCGAAACATTGAAAGTTTTGATTTTTGATTTGGTTATCCTACTTATCAAAAAAATAATAACATATATAATATAATTAATGGTAATTAATTAATTGCATTTTTTACATTTACTTTTACTTGAATATATTGCCTTTTATAAACACCTAAAATATCAATCTTATCATATCTTTCAATCATTAATATTTTCTTTCAAATTAAAACATGTTATCATTTTGATTTAAAATTAATCTTATAATCATTAATATATACCCGAAAATATCACACCAAATTTTTTAATTATTAATAAAATATATGAAAAATCCATATACATTATTTATAATAGGGAAACATTAGTATAATCCGTAAACATGAGTATATTAAATTATTTTAAATTAAAATTAAAAAAAATATTAAAAATAATAATTATATAAATACTTAATTGTAATATTAAATAAAATTTATAGCATAATAAAAGAAACCCGTGCATCGCACGGTCATTGAAAGTTTATGAAAACAACACCTAGAGGGGGGGTGAATAGGTGTTAAAGGCTAACAATGCTTAAATATGAACTGTTTTGAAAAATGCTACAAACAGCTTGCTGTTTGTAATAGTACAGTTTACAAATGGCACGCTGTTTGTGTTTAATATGCAATGCAGAAGGAATAAAAACAGTAAGCAAAATGTAACACACGATCTTTTAGCCAGGTTCGACCCCTAAACCCCTATGGTCTACGTCCTGGTCCCTTACCAAACTTGGTAAGAGAATATATTATTGATCAAATATAAACCGATTACAAGATACAACAATATATCTCCCTTTTACCCTGTTGTTTACAAATGGCTTGCTGTTTGTTGCTATGAACTAACTTTCTAAGAAATACTTCCCAAGTATTCTTCTCTAGCCTAGTTCGACCCACCCAAACCTATTTGCCAACCTTGTACAACAGCAACACAATTACAACTTGAACGATACAAAGATTTGAATAAATACAACTCAACCTATAAACCCTCAGAATAATGTTTGTGTGTGTGTGAAGAGGTTTGAAGGTATAAAAGAATTTTGCAATGAAAGCTTTGAAGTTGTGAGTGTATATCTTGTTTCTACACTTCGTTAGTTCTAGGACTGAAGGTATTCAGTCTTTAAACAGATGAACAAGAATGGTTTGATTTTCTTTGCAAATAATTCCAACGGTATGAATTCAAGCCGTTAGAGATGATGAATTATTTTAGCAAAAGATAGAACATGATGTTCTGCAAAACTCAGAAGAGATGGAAAGTTGATGAAGTTAAAACATGGAGAGAATATTTGATATGATGTGTTCCATGTGATGTGTTTTAAGTGGAGGTATGGTGGGGGAATAAATAAGGTAAAGTGACCTTATTTTATTAAAGTGAGAAGTATCTTGTCTCCAAGTGTTTGAGTGATAGGAATGTTTAACATATATTCTGAGGACCCTTACATATAAACTATATAGAATTCCCTCTTGATCTTCTTTGATTTGCCGAATGAATCTTTAATTCCATCAGACACAATCAGCTTGCTGATTGTGTAATTGGCATGCTGTTTGTGAACATTGGCTTGCTGTTTGAGGTATACTGATTATGTAATCAGTAAGCTGTTTTAACCTGCAAAACCAAGTTAGAGCAAGTACAAATGGCATGCTGTTTTATCCTGCAAAATCAAGTTAAAGCAGATACAATTGGCATGCTGTTTTATATCTATAAGCCAAATGGCTTACTGATTGTGATCATCAAAACTTAGGAGTTTCAATCTCCCCCTTTTTGATGATTACAATTAATTTAGGAGAATTTAAAAAAATCTCCCCCTGAATCCCTGCATATCAAAGTTAGATATAAAACAATAATCATTTATGAAACAACTCAACCAGTTAAACATGAAAACCACATTTGAACATGAAAAACATCAAGATAAACATAATCCAGCACTTAACCAACAAGTTCAAACATTTGCAAATATCCAGAAACTTAACCCAAATAAAAACACACAAGTTCAGATTTTTAACTTAAATTATCCAAATTTTCTCCCCCTTAATTCATCAAAAACTAAGAGGCTTTGGGATCCTTATCATTTCCACCATCTGACTTTGTCACTTCAGTGTCCTGCTCTTCCCCATCCTTATCGATAGCCTGAGGTATCCCTTCCAGACCTGCATCTTCCTCGACAGCAGAGTGAGTTGTGGATGTCACACCAGCAGATTTGAGCAACATATCCTTGACAATCTTGATCTCTGAGATGAAGGTCTTCATTGTGCTTTTGATTGTCTGGTATTCAGCCTGGATGGTTCGAATATCATTTCTTATAGCTTGAGTATCATTACATAGTGAAGTAACCTCACTAGATATGATAGCAACATCAGCTTGAATAGAGTGAGAAACCACAAGAGGAGCCATTGTCATAGGAGCAGTAGAAGTAGTAGGTTCAGTGGTTGGAGGGTCTTCTTGAGGAACCACAAGTCGAGACAACACCCCATCTTCAATTTGCAGATTGTTCAGAGTCAAAAACTTTTTATCTATTCAATCTTTAACAATGACCTTAGCAGCTCCCTTAACATCAATATTGAATAACTTAAAAACCTTAGACAACCATGTGGCATAGGGAAGACCACTCACAGACTTCTCAACAGTAGCTTGCATTTTTTTGAGAATGAGACTCGACACATCAAAAGGCCTTCAAGATAAAATCATAGCCACAACCGCCACATCTTGACAAGTGAAATTTGATTTATTTCCTACACGAGGACAGATGTGCGACCTAGCCAGTTTAAACACCAAATGTGCCAATGGAGTCACTACAGTAGTGGGAGGGGGGTTTGAATCCATAAGCTTAACATCTCCAATTAATTATTTTAATTGATCAGTAAAGCTAAAATCAGGAAGAAACACAGACCCTTGAGCAGTATAGATATCGACCTCACTGTGCACTTTGATTTTTAAAACAGAGCTTAAAATAGGAGGATTTAATTGAATCCTCATTCCCCTAACCATGGATGTCACATTGCCAAACTTATCCGATTGTAAATTAGCATAGTATTCGTGAACGAAATCAGGATAGTAAAAATTAGGCAAGTCGAGTATGAATGATTCTAATCCAATATCTTGAAACAATTTCAACACTCCACACTGTTCAAAGAGAGGAATAATCTTACTTGCCAGCGGTTGCCCATAGATGATACCCCGATTTTCCAAATCCAAGTCCTTGTAACGATCTTCGAAAGCAGGAGATATGAACGATGGATACACTTTGAGTCGCTTGGAGTCCGGAGTCTGGGAGATTTCATCGCCACTTTCGTTCAAGTCACCCACCGACTTATTCTTCTTCGATGGAGTAGGAGTAGTCTGAATCGGTGTTTTGCGAGCCCTGGTGATGCGAGACATGATGATTTGGAGAGGATATGAAGCACTTTGAGAAATCGTCGCTTAGAGAGAGAGATAGTTGAAAACCCTAATTTCTGATTTGCTCGGCTATTTTAGGGATATAACTGAACGGTTCCTCTTTTGTTTTGATAAATATTAGGGGAGAATATTTAGAATTAAAATAAGACTAAATATCTAATTAAGAAAATTGGATTTTATAAAGAATGGTAATAATTAAGCAAATAAAATCACAATTCCAATTAATTCCTATTTTGAATAGGTATGAATATTTATTTAAACAGCATATTAATCAACAAATAATTATTTAGCATGATTATTGACATATACTACCAACACAAGTCACATAAATACATAGAATATCTGTTTTTACACAAATGGTAAGCCAGAAGTGATAACCACAATCAGTATGCCATTTGTACTATGTAAATGGGACAAATGGTAAGCTAACCTGTCCAATACCTGACAATCAGCACACTGTTTTACAATGAGCACATACCAAGTTGCATTCGAATGACTGAAAATCTTTCTTCTGCAAGAGGCTTTGTGAAAATATCAGCTAGTTGGAACAAAGACCAATTCTATCTTGCCCTTAGCAACATTATCTCTCAGAAATGATGTCGAACATCAATATGCTTCGTTCTTGAGTGATTCACCGGATTCCTTGAAATATTAATGGTGCTAGTATTGTCACAATTTATTGGAATCTTTCCACACTTGATATCAAAGTCCCTTAGTGTTTGAATCATCCATAAAAGTTGAGAGCAACAACTACCAGCGGCTAGATACTCCCCTTCGGCCGTGGATAAAGCAACCGAAGTTTGTTTCTTGCATTGCCATGAAACTAGGCTTTGTCCAAGGAATGTACAAACACCACTAGTACTTTTTCTATCAACTTGACAACCTGCATAATCTGCATCACTATACCCAACAAGATCAAAAGTATTTGTGATAGGATAGAACAAACCAAGAGAAATGGTACCACTTAAATATCGAAATATTCTTTTAATAGCATTTAAGTGAGACTCTTTAGGGTTTGATTGAAACCTTGCACAAACACATACACTATACATGATGTCAGGTCTAGAAGCAGTTAAATATAGTAAACTTCCAATCATACCTCGATATCTTTTAATATCAACATCCTTACCACTTTCATCTGCAAACAACTTGCTGTTTTGGATCATAGGTGTTGATTTTGATTTAACATCCTCATAACCGAATCTCTTGAGTAGATTCTTTGTGTACTTGGATTGATGTATAAAAATTCCATCCTTAGATTGCTTGATTTGAAGCCCCAAGAAATAATTGAGCTCACCCATCATGCTCATTTCGAACTCACTATGCATACACTTAGAAAACCACTTACACATAGATTCATTAGTAGCTCCAAAAATAATGTCATCCACATATATTTGCACAATAAGAATATTTTTACCATCTTGCTTAATAAATAATGTGGGATCGATTTTACCACGAATAAATCCATTTTTGATGAGAAACTTACTAAGCCTTTTGTACCAAGCCCTTGGAGCCTGTTTTAAACCATAAAGAGCCTTCTTTAGTTTGAACACATAGTCCGGATACTGTTCATGTTCGAATCCAGGAGGTTGTTTGACATAAACTTCCTCTTCCAGCAAGCCATTTAGAAATGCGCTCTTTACGTCCATTTGATATAGCTTGAATTTCTTGAAACATGCATAGGCAAGAAGCATCCTAATTGATTCCAAACGTGCAACAGGAGCATAAGTTTGATCAAAGTCAATGCCTTCTTGTTGATTATATCCTTGAGCTACAAGCCTTGCTTTATTTCGAGTAACGGTGCCAAATTCATCAACTTTGTTCTTAAACACCCATTTTGTTCCAATGATTGAAGCATCTTCTGGTGGCTTGACAAGTTCCCAAACTTCACATCTTTCAAACTGATTTAATTCTTCTTGCATAGCCATGATCCAATTCTCATCTTTTAATGCTTCATTGATATTTTTGGGTTCTTCTTGAGCTAGAAAGGCTGCATGAGCACAATAATTTGCTTTTCCTCTTCTTGTAGTGATTCCATCAGTAATATCACCAATGACCAACTCCGGAGGATGATTCTTGACCGTTCTTGTTGCCCTCGGTAAAGAATGTTGAGCTATTTCTTCATGAATTGTCCTTCTTATCTTTGATGGATGTGACTACTCTTTATCATCATAGAGAGGTAGTTTTCCAGTAGCCCTTGATCCTCTAGGGCCTTCCAAAGACATTTTTGCTATTTTAGAGGTTGTATCTTCCACTTCAGCTTGCTGATTTGAACTTCCAGCTTGCTGATTGTCAGTGTCTACATCCTCCTTAGCTTGCTGACTTCCAGTTTCATCTTCATCGTTAGTTTGCTGCTTTGAACCTCCATCTTGCTGATTTGTACTACCAGCTTGCTGATTTGCACTTCCAGCTTGCTGATTTGCACTTCCAGCTTGCTGATTTGCAATAACCTGAGATTTCATACCTGCAAATTCTTTCTCATCTCTTGGTAGATCATTGTTAGGTTCTTGAAATGTAACATCAATAGATTCTTCAACAATATTCTTCTTAATATTATAAATTCTATAAGCTCTACTTGTTAAGGAATAACCAAGAAATATAACTTCATAAGATTTAGCATCGAATTTACCATCTTTACCAATTGTCTTGAGCACAAAACACTTAGAGCCAAAAATCTTGAAGTAACTGATATTTGGCTTCTTGTTTCCCAACAATTGATATGGAGTTTTATTCAAAATTGGCCTGATTATGATTCGATTCAACAAATAGCATGCCGTATTCACCGCTTCGGCCCAAAAGCTCCTAGGTAGCTTGCTTTCTTATAGAAGAGTCCTTGATGTTTCTTGAAGTGACCTATTCTTTCTTTCCACCACTCTATTTTGTTGTGGAGTTCTTGGAGCAGAAAATTCATGGCATGCCGTATTCACCGCTTCGGCCCAAAAGCTCCTAGGTAGCTTGCTTTCTTATAGAAGAGTCCTTGATGTTTCTTGAAGTGACCTATTCTTTCTTTCCACCACTCTATTTTGTTGTGGAGTTCTTGGAGCAGAAAATTCATGGAAGATTCCTCTTTCTTCACAATATGCAATAAAGTTCTCATTGACAAATTCACCTCCTCTATCACTTCTTATACCTACAAGTCTTGTATCAAGCTTGTTCTCAAGTAGTTTAATCAGTTTCTCAAACTCTTTAAAAGCACAATTTTTAGTACTAAGAAACAATACCCAAGTAAATCTAGAATAATCATCTACTATTACAAAACCATATTGTTTACCTCCAATACTTTTATAAGATTCTGGACCAAATAAGTCCAAATGCAGTAGCTCTAAAGGTTTAGAAGTAGATACCATTTTCTTTGCTTTGTGAGTGCTTCGAATTTGTTTACCCAATTGGCATGCTGAACATACTTCAACCTTAGTATACTTCAGTTTTGGTAGTCCTCTGACTAGATTCTTGCTTGATAGTTTATTAAGCAAGTCCATATGTGCATGTCCCAACCTCCTATGCCAAATATAAGGATCATTTTCGAGGATTGCAGACAAACAGCATGCTGTTTCCTGCATTTCGAAGTCTAAAACATATATATTTCCTTCCCTTCTAGCAACTAGGGGGATTTTGTTAGCACCAATAGTAATAATAGTTTTATCTATGCCAAACTTAACAAAATGTCCATCATCAAATAATTGAGTGACACTAAGTAAATTATATGAAAGACCTTTGACATATTGAACTTTATCGATCGAAATATTACTATTACCAATAGAACCAATACCAAGTATTCGAAGAGTCTTGCTATTCCCAATTGTAACTCTTCCTCCTTTCTTCATTTCGAGACTCATGAACTGAGATTTGTCTCCACACATATGTCTAGTGCATCCGCTATCCAAAATCCATTGTTTTGACTTCAATTTAGCGGCAAGACATATCTACAAAACAAACACATACCAATTTAATGTTTTGGTACCCATATAGTATTGGGTCCAAATTGGTTAGTAGCAAGAGTATATAAAACATTTAAATCAGCTTTCTTGATCCACATTTGGATCACTTTTGGTGACTGTTGGTAAGCTGTTTGTCTTCTGTCAAGATCATTCTGGTAAGCTGTTTGTCGCCTGACTAGCCTCTTCTGGTAAGCTGTTTGTCTCTTGGTTGTTTCATTCTGGTAAGCTGGTTTCCCTTTAGAGCTTATTTGAACCACACAATATTTTTCCAGATGGCTTTTTCCTCCACATTTGTTGCATATCTTCCAAGGCATGGCATAATTGTATGGTATGCCATTTCTTCCATCATATTTGAGTGCACCAAGCTTCTTGCTTGAGTTCATCCCAACTCCTTCTCTGACCAAGGGGACATTTGCCTTCTTCATCATTGATTTGAGAGTTTCTTCACCTTGAACAAAGGTTTCCATCCCTTTTTTAAGATCTTTGACCTCCTTTTCTAGAAGAGAAATCAAATCAGCTTGCTGTTTGACAAGATCAGCTTGCTGTTTTCTCTTCTCAGCAGTTTTAGAGGATTCGGCTTGGCTAGCTTCCTTAATCTTGAATGATTTTATACATTCATTTTTAGTTTCAATCTCTGCCTTCAAATTTCTGAGTTCTTTCATGAGTGCTTCATTCCTTTGTAGAATTACTTTGTTGACTCCTTCGAATTGAACTAATTTCTCTTTTAAATCAGCAATAAGATCATCATGGTTGATTTCAGGAGCCTTCTCAGCCATTAAATCAGAAATGATTTTCTTCAAATGAGTATTTTTCTTTTCAAGCTCGTTATTCTTATTTTTCATTTCCATGAATTCAATAATAGATATCTCACTTGCATCATCTTCCGAATCCGAATAATCACTATCCACAAAATCATCTTTTATGGATCCTTGTGAGCTTTCTTCATCATTTAGACCTACAAGAGCTAAGTTCACCATGTCTTCACTTGAGTCATCACTGGAGTCTGAATCATCATCACTCCAAGTCAATAAAGCTTTTGATTTTCTCTTATCTTTGAAATCAGCATGCTGTTTTGACTTTAACTTGTAGCAATCCTTCTTAAAATGGCCCGGTTTGCCACATTCGAAACAAGTTTACTCCTTGGCTTTCTTGATGTTAGAGAACCTTCCTCTTTCCCTTTTTATTCTGTTTTTCTTTTCAATAAGTCTCTTAATCTTCTGTGAAATGAGTGCAAGTTCTTCATCAGATTCTTCATCAGATTCAATCAGCTTGCTGTTTGTAGCAACTGGCTTGCTGATTGTAGAATGAAGAGCCAAATTCTTCATTTTAGCTACAGGAACCCCAACACCTTCAATCTGACTTTTGTTTATCTTACTTTCAAACTGTTCTAGCTCAGCAAAAATAGCTAGGTGATCCATGGTGTCGATTGTTGAGGATGATTCCAAAGCCGTGACCTTGGCTTCATAAATAAATGGTACCGCACTTAACACTTTCATGTTAATTTCATCTTGTGGAATATCTTTTCTAAGTCTCTTTAATGATTTTATAGTAACTTGGAACCTTGCTTGACCTTCTTTGACAGTTTCATCATCCTTGAGCTTGAAGTTTCCAAAATCATTCATTAGCTTGCTAAGCTTCACCTTCCTCAAGGTTTTTGATCCTTCATGATAGGTTTCAAAAGCATCCCACATTTCTTTTGCTGTCTTTAGGGAGGAGACTTTGTCATACTCAGCTTGATCTAGAGCATTCATTATGGAGTTCCTAGCTTCTCCATTATAACAACATTTAATAATCTCATCGGGAGTAAGATCATCAATATCTTTTGGATTGTTCTTATCATCCAGAAATTCGAAGTCTCCTTTCTGCACCACTCTTAATACCAGGGGTCTCTTGGACAAGAATGTTTCCATTCTACATTTCCACCAATTGTAATTTTCTGATCCAGTGAGGATAGGAGCCCTATAATCGGATTTAGCTTCAAGATATTGTTCAGCCATGATCGATACCTTCCTGTTACAGAAATGTTAGTATACCTCTCTCTGATACCAATTGAAAAGAACACCTAGAGGGGGGTGAATAGGTGTTAAAGGCTAATAATGCTTAAATATGAACTGTTTTGAAAAATGCTACAAACAGCTTGCTGTTTGTAATAGTACAGTTTACAAATGGCACACTGTTTGTGTTTAATATGCAATGCAGAAGGAATAAAAATAGTAAGAAAAATGTGACACACGATCTTTTAGCCAGGTTCGACCCCTAAACCCCTATGGTCTACGTCCTGGTCCCTTACCAAACTTGGTAAGAGAATATATTATTGATCAAATATAAACCGATTACAAGATACAACAATATATCTCCCTTTTACCCTGCTGTTTACAAATGGCTTGCTGTTTGTTGCTATGAACTAACTTTCTAAGAAATACTTCCCAAGTATTCTTCTCTAGCCTAGTTCGACCCACCCAAACCTATTTGCCAACCTTGTACAACAGCAACACAATTACAACTTGAACGATACAAAGATTTGAATAAATACAACTCAACCTATAAACCCTCAGAATAATATTTATGTGTGTTGTGAAGAGGTTTGAAGGTATAAAAGAATTTTGCAATGAAAGCTTTGAAGTTGTGAGTGTATATCTTGTTTCTGCACTTCTTTAGTTCTAGGACTGAAGGTATTCAGTCTTTAAATAGATGAACAAGAATGGTTTGATTTGCTTTGCAAATAATTCCAACGGTATGAATTCAAGCCGTTAGAGATGATGAATTATTTTAGCAAAAGATAGAACATGATGTTCTGCAAAACTCAGAAGAGATGGAAAGTTGATGAAGTTAAAACATGGAGAGAATATTTGATATGATGTGTTTTAAGTGGAGGTATGGTGGGGGAATAAATAAGGTAAAGTGACCTTATTTTATTAAAGTGAGAAGTATCTTGTCTCCAAGTGTTTGAGTGATAGGAATGTTTAACATATATTCTGAGGACCCTTACATATAAACTATATAGAATTCCCTCTTGTTCTTCTTTGATTTGCCGAATGAATCTTTAATTCCATCAGACACAATCAGCTTGCTGATTGTGTAATTGGTATGCTGTTTGTGAACATTGGCTTGCTGTTTGAGGTATACTGATTATGTAATCAGTAAGCTGTTTTAACCTGCAAAACCAAGTTAGAGCAAGTACAAATGGCATGCTATTTTATCCTGCAAAATCAAGTTAAAGCAGATACAATTGGCATGCTGTTTTATATCTATAAGCCAAATGGCTTACTGATTGTGATCATCAAAACTTAGGAGTTTCAGTTTATCGGTTCAATTTTCGGCACGGGCATTCTAATTATTAAAATAAATAGTAAACTAATATTTTTTTTGAAATTAATAGTAAACTAATATAATTAATGATAATTAGCCGATTACATTTTTTTAATTAAAAAAGGTTTACTTTAAATTGATTGATGATATTAACTTTTATAAATACCTAAAATATCATATCTTCCAATCAATAATATTTTTTTCTAAATAAAACACGTTGACTTTTATTTTAAAATATAATCTTACAATAATTAATATATACCCAAAATATAATACTATATCGTCTAATCACTAACAAAATATAATAGAAATCTATATATAACGAATAATAACCGTTATATTTTTAGTACAAAATCAGAACCGTTGAATCTATTGATTAGATATATTATATCTTTAAATTAATTTACTAAAATTTCAAAGTTTGAATTCTGTCCACGACAAATTTTTTAAAAAAAATTTATAATATAAGTTTTAAACCATATAATTTGCAATCATTAATTTATACCCATAAATTTTATACCATTTTGCTGTTAGATTTTTAGTAATTAATAAGAACCATTAGATCTAATTATTAATTATAAAGTTTATTTTATGATTAAATTACTTTATTAAAAATTTAAGTTTCGAATGATATATTTAACTTAAAATTCTAATATAATTTTTAAATAATGCATATCATTAACTAAATTTATATTAAATTATATTAAAATAATTTTACAAAATAATTATTATATAAAAACATAATTACATCATAAAATAAAATTTATAACATATTAAAAGAAACCCTTGCATTGCACGGGTTATAAGCTAATACCATGCTTATAAATTTTATTATGTCAGTTATCGAAAATTTATTATAACATTTGAATATTGTAATAACCCGAATTTTCAGAAAATGATTTTATTATTATTTTAAGAATATTAATGTTTTTCCTAAAATGAGGAGGAAATTTTTATTTTTTTTATTGTTCATTATCCAGTTCAAGGAATTTCAAAAGCGAATTATTTAATTATTGTCTGGTTCAGTATAATTATGAACTATATTATGTGATTATTGTTGGAAGGTGGAATATATGTGAAGTTGTGTTTATGTGTTTATATGATGATTTGTGTGAGTTGTGAAGGCTGATGTATTTTATTTATATTTTTGAAGATTTAAATATATTTAAATCATGCATTTTGATCATCTGTTAATTTTATAAAATTATCGGAGGAATTAAAAATCATGAAATCTTTTGTAATATTGTCTATATAATATTATTTAGTTTTTAAAATGGTTGGATGAATTAATTTGGATGTTTCGGTATTTTCAAATGATTTTAAGAGTTTTATTGTAATTAAAGGATCAAAACTTTGAAAATTCATATTTAGTTCATTTTTGATCCGAAAAATATTTTAAAAATATGTGCGTGTTCATAATTTTATACTCTTCATTTTAAAAATGAAAAGTTTAATTTTATGAAATTTTATTTAATTTCGATTTATAAAACTGTTTATTAGTTTTAAAAGTGAATAAGTAGTGTTATATTTGGGCTCAGAGTTAAGTGTTAGTAGTAATATAATAGAATTGGGCCTAAGCCCATTTAGAGAAAACACAGCAGACATACACGAGCACAAACTCAGCCGAGAGAAACAGCGGGGAGAAAAGAATTGGGGGAAAAATTAGGGTTGAGGGAAATCAATTGGGGGTTGGAAATTGATGAAGAAGAAAAGAGATGTGTGTGTATATATAGATATATGTGTGTATATGTGAGTGTGTGCGTCGTGTATGTGTGTTTATACGAGTGTGTGTGTGTATGCGCGGGTGTGCTGCTGGAAGGAAGAAGGTCACGCAGGGAGGCGGCAAGGAGGAGCAGCGTCGGGGCGGCGGCGCGCCGGAGGCCTGGTGGCGGTGGTTGCGCGATCTGCAGCTGGAGAGAGAGAGAGAGAGAGAGAGAGAGAGATGCAGGGGAGAGAGGGAAAAGACAACGGTGGTGGTTCCGTGGCGGCTCACCGGAAATTAAATTCGGTATACATACGTTTATGTGTATATTTTAATTGAATTATTATTGTTTTAATTTAATTAGATTTAATTGCTAATATATTTGTTAATTCCCGAAAATTAATTTCGGAGAGTTTAGTTGCTAATTATAATTGATGGGAGTAATTGTGAGTTTAATGTGTTAATTGTAGTAGTTTAATTATTAAATTAGTATGGTTACAATTTGATTAATTGTGAAATTCGAGTATTGTTTAATTGACATAATTGTAATTAGATATAAGTTGTGAGTTAAATATGTGGATTTTCGTAATTGAATTAAAGTGGAAAATTGTGGATATTACTATGTTATGTGAATTAAATTGGTAAATAAAGTTGAGTATTATTACTATTTGTTAATTAATGGTAAGTTAAGTTGCTATTTGTAATTGTTGGGATTAGTTGTGTGTCGAGCTATATGATTTTGTTGTCCGGATTAGTGATTACTGATTTGTTAATTGTTGTTGTCTTATAAAGTGTAGATATAAGGGTTGGTTAAATTGTAAAGGTTTATGTGCTAAATGGTAAATGTTTATGTGTTAAATCCTAAATGGTATAAATCAAGTTTAGTATTTGTTGAATGTATAATCGTCAATTACTTGGTGTTGGTAAGTATGGGGATACGTGATACATGTTAAATGTTGTAGTCGAGTCATAACATTTGTTAAATGTTAGAATTTTATAATAATTAGAATTGTGCTAGGGGTTATGAGAAGATCACAAGTTTTTAAATGTCAATATTTAGAGGACTTGTGTAATTCTTTTCGACTAATCCCTAGGGCTTACGAATATCCATGATTAGCTATCACGAGTATAATTAATATACTTGAGTGATGTGATCATTGATATAGCGTAAGTAATAGTTAGTGCTAGGGGTTGTTCCCTAGGGCTTACGAACATCAATGATTGGTTGTCACGTGTATCATTAAAATGCGTGATAAATACGATCATTGGTGTAGCATAAGTAGTAGTGTTAATTATTATGTGCTAGGTGCCGCATGTCTGGGCGGGTACTTTTCATTATTTGTTTACTTTTATGTTGCTGCAAGTTGAGGCAGCTTTTATTTTATCAAAAGCAGGGTTATAAATTGTTTTGTTTGGCATGGAGGGGCTGAGCCCATAGTCCGATAAACGAATACTACATGCCGAAATTTTCTAAAAATCCCCTGCATTTTAATTTATTTAACTTATTTGATTTCAAGGGTTTAAAGGTATGATTTGGGTGTTAACTGTTTATGTATATATGTGTTAAGTGAATTAATTCGAGGGTAATTGTTGTCTCGAGGATTTATGTGCTAAGTGATTTAATTCAAGGATTTATGGGTTTCGAGGATTAATTGTGTTTTGAGGATTATTTATAAACTTAGTTTTGTCATAGAATGACACTAGTATTTTAATTGTATATGTTAAGTGAAGTTGACTAAATATGTTATTTGCATTAATTGGTATTTGAGTAGTCAGTTATAGGGATAACAATTATAGTACGACTTTAGGTGACTCAGTGGTAATTCTGAGTTGGGTCTACTCGAGATACGAGGTTGGACTGATGCGTACTCGTAACAATTACAGTACCATTAGGGCATGATCAAGTGGAGCAACGTGTATCAAAAAGGAAGGATCGAGGCGTCGTGTAAAGTTCATGGAACTGCTTGGGAGAAACGCCAAGGATTTATTCGCGGTGTTCCGTTTGGTGCTAAGGACCAGAGGCAAGTTTATTTATACATACTCTATCGTTCAGAGTATATTTATTTTAAAATATATGAAATGTGTAGAATAAGACCTCAGTCCATATTTGCAAGATTTCTTCTATCTTTATCTTGATAAATTGTTTACTTTTAAGTAAAATGAATTGATTGGAAATATATGTGATATGGAGAGAGTAATATACTATAAGGAGTAAAGTGATATGGGAGGGAATGATATCAGTTATTATTTATGGTTATTCTTACGACATTATGGTATCAGTTGTTATCTAAAGTTATTTTATGATATTATAATTAGGTGTAAATTGGGATATTGAGTTCTAAACTGTTTCAGATGTTATTAATAAATATTTTGTTATATAAGGGGACAACAGTTGATATCTACAGATTTTTCTTAAAAAGGGACTTACATGTAAAGTATTTTAGTTGGTGTATTTTAAAGGTATTGATATATGAATGGAAAAGTGGAAGGGGTCATCTTGAGAGGTATATTTTCGAAAACCCGGACAAAGTTTTTAGAAAGAATTTCGCAATAATTAACCTAATGGCAACATCACCAATAAACTAGTGTTTATTTAATTATTAGATACCTCTCGAAGCATATACTAATTAAATAAACCTTATTCGTCTAATTAAATTTATTTAATTAGATGAATATTATTTTTAAAATGTTTTCTTAAAATCGCTTTGTTCCGGAATAATAATAAAGATATTTCGATGGTTATAAATGAGACATTTTTGGTTAAAAATGTCTGGAATGATAATGATAAATGTTATTTTAATGGTTATCTAATTCAATGAATATTAATTATAATATTCATTTAAAAGGGATTATTGAATAGTTATTCTTTAGATATTCTAAGTGTTCTAAGGGTGATTAAATATTGTTAAAAGGTTATTTAAAGAATTTCATAGTGAAATGAATGTATGTCTTGAATCGATATACCTGTATATCTGTTTTCAAATGATTATAATACGGATATGAAAATGGAAAGGTGAAATGTGAAATGGAAATGAAAATGATATATGTGAATGGAAATGCGAATGGAAACGGAAAAGTGGAAAAATGTGAAATGGTATTGATAATGATAAAATGATTTGAAAAGGGGGGATTAGCAACAAACTTGCGTAAAAGGCTGTGTCAGGGCTGTGTGCGACATAGTCTAGCATTCATTATATGATTCGGCACGAAGATGCCAAGGGAGGATGTTAGCAGGTGGCCTTCCTCCAGGGATGATGTTAGCAGGTGGCCTTCATTCCTTCTACCGGTAGTAAAAAGGGACGGGTACGGAGGACGATTGATCATCGTGCCTCACGTATTCGGCAACAGTGAAAACCCCCAAAATTTTTGAATAAAGAATCGACGATAAAGTCAGATTGGTATACTGAAAAGGGAAAATGATATGAAATGATGGAATTATTGTTATAGAAGAAGAGAAACTGATTTTATATTACTTTTATATATAATTGTTGATTAAAAGAAAATGGAAAGATTATATTGAGAGCTTGATTTTAATGTTATATTACCTTGAGGTATTATACTAGATGATGTAGTGAATATTATCTTGTTATAGAAGAGAACTGATATTATATTATCAATAAGTAAGTGATTTCATATTGAATAACCAGCAAGTTTATGTTGGTGTATTACTACGCAAACAAGATGCAGCTATTTAATTACCTTGTAACGACATCTTTTATATTATATTGGTACATTGTTAAGTTGATATTATTTTCAAACATTATACTTTCCCTATAGAATTTCGTGGTTATAAATGTTCAAGAATGATATTAGGTATCGGTTGAATGTTGGAAACCCATGCACCTGATGTGATATTTTGTTAAACTCTAGTAATAACTTGCTGAGCAATTCTTTCGCTCATACTTGCTTGTTTTCAAATATTAACTTTTCAGTGGAAGGTAGCCGGACGAGGTTATCTGCATGACTTAAATGAAGCGAGCAGTGTGCCCTTATGAAGACGATATGATCTAGAAAGTTTATATTTGGAGTAAGTTATATGTAAGTATATTGATGTGTAATATATATGTTACTTTGCGCAAAATAGTATAAGTTGCTGGTGTACTTCTCAACGAAGTTATACTAGTAGTAAGGAGTTGATTCTTGTTTCTAGCCCTATAACCTAAAAGATGCTTGGTGGTTGGGGTCTCAAATGTTGTAACTCAATTAGTAATGACTACAGATGGTTTAATGTGGTTAAGCAGGTGATTTGTTATTAAGGATTTCTGCGTGACGACCAAATCCCTGACCCCGGATTTGGGGGCTTTACAGTTTGGTATCAGAGCTGAGGTTATAGTAAACTAGAAACGAGAGTGATTAAGAGTGTGTACAGTTATGTGAGAACGTCAGTGTTAGAAATGATTGATGAGAACAGTGTTTGGAAGCTAAGGTGACAAAACAGAGTTTAACTGGAAGCAGTCAGAGTTTAGTTAAACACTGACTGGAAGCACAACAGAGATTGTTAAACTCTGTAGCGGAAGCGTCTGAGAGTCAACAGTGTTTAAAGATTGATACAAGATAAATATGGAAGCAATATCTTTGAAGATTGGATAGCTATCAAAGAGATTGAGTTGACTTAGAAGACGTGTAGCAATCGTGATTGATATCAATTGTATAGCTTGATTATAGGAGAATCAATTACTGATTGTATGAAGCTGTATGTTTTATAAATACAGTTAGGTTAACCCTAGAAGGGTATCGAACAGAGAGAGATTCATTGATTGTAACCTAAGCAGCTCTCTTTGATATTTTACATCATTGAGAGAGGAATTATTAATTCCAAACAGTTTTTAAGTGTTAAAATTTGTGTTCTTGTTAATTACTCATACAATACTTGATTACATATTGTGTATTCGACCTAACAAGTGGTATTAGAGCCAATCTGTTACTTTATTACAGTTTAAGATCCAAACACAATAGTAATCAATGGCAGAGATACCTCCTCCATCAGGTTTTGAGAAAGCCCCTACTACTGTTAGTAGGTATGAAACAATTAGGGTTCCTATACTTAGGCCATCAGAGTATGCAATTTGGAAGGTGAATATGACCATGTTTCTGGAGGCTACAGATCCAGAATATCTTGATAGAATTTATGAAGGTCCTCACAAACCTACAAAGTTATCTGCTGCTGCTGCTGGTGAGGAATCAAAGGTGATTCCAAAAGAAATGAAAGATCTAACTGCTGAGGATCTTTCATCAATTGCAAAGGATGCAAAAGTAAGGCATTTACTTCACAGTGCTTTAGACAATGTTATGTCTAATAAAGTGATTAATTGCACAACTGCAACGGAAAAATGGGATGCACTTGAGGTTAGGTGTCAAGGAACTCCTGCAATCAAGAAAAATAGAAGAAACATACTCACTCAGGAGTATGAGCATTTTGAGGCAAAGTCAGATGAAACCATGACAGAAACATTTGACAGATTCTGTAAACTGCTCAATGATTTGTCATTGGTTAACAAAGAATATGATTTAGAAGACTCAAATCTCAAGTTTCTTCTCTCTCTACCTGAAAAGTGGGATGTGAAAACAACCACTATAAGAGATAACTATGAACTTGCTGAAATAGAGATTGATGAAATATATGGACTGCTCAAAACCTATGAATTGGAATTGGAGCAGAGAAACAAAAGATCAAGCAGGAAGTCAAAGTCTGTTGCTCTCAAGGTTGAGGAGAAACCATCAAAGAAGAAAGCAAAAGGAAAGGCATTGGTCATTCATTCAGAAAGTGAGTCATCAAACACTGATGTTGACTCAAACACAGATGGAACATCTGATTCTGAAGATGATGCAAATGGCTGCATTGATGGTAAAGACCTTCAAGAAGATGGGATTCAAGAACTTCAAGAAGGGAAAGAGATTCTCAAAGGATTACTCAAAGTTTGACAAGAAGAACTTCAAGAAATCTGAGGGAAAGGACTTCAAATCTGGTAAGAAAGATAAGTTTGAGATTCAATGCTACAAGTGTAAGGAGATGGGTCACTATGCTCCTGAGTGCAAAAAGAATAAAACTGAAAAGGCACTCTACACTAAAGGCAGAGATTGGGCAGACACCTCAGATTCAGATGAGGAAGTCAACTATGCTCTCATGGCTACTACTCAGACTGAAGATGATGATCTAAAGGTACCCCCAACTACCTATGCTTATAATACAGATAATATAACTGAATTGAGAATTTATCTTAAAGCATTGCATATCAGTTATAGGGATCAGACTTTAGAAAATGAGAGGATAAAGACCGAGTGCTCTCAACTCAAAGATAGAAACAAACTAGTTGAGGAAAAGCTTGAGAACATGAATAAAATTCAGAAGGAGAGAGATGATGCTGTGTTTATTGAACAGGAGTTGCTAGGTAAGTATAAGAAACTAGAATCTGAATTGGAGGATGCTAAACACATTATTAAAACTTGGACACACTCTGGTAAAGACACTCAAGAAGTGTTTCAGTCAGATACAGTAGGTCTAGGTTACTTTGAGGGAGATGAACTTAGATTTGAAAATTTGGTAAAAGTTAGACCACATCGTTCATCTGAAGGTAATGTCATGGGAACAGGTGGACCTAAGACTGAAGCTGAGAAAAAGGCTGTTAAAGAATCATATGCTAAGACTTTTGTTAAAGAGGTTAACATTGGTTCAATGACAGATAAACAACTCAAGCATAAGCTTAAAGAGATAAAATCTGTCAACAAACAGAGAATTCCTAGGAAAAACAAAAATGGAAAGGTAGGCATAACATCAGGAATTAAGCCAATGCTTGCTACACTAGCTCCTAGAAAAACATGCTTTAATTGTGGTAGCACTAATCATCTTGCTAGTTTCTGCAGTAAGAATAAGAACATTAATTCTTTGCCCTCTAAAACTGCAGTAAAGAATGATTATGTGAGAACTAGACCACAGACTTTATGTAAACACTGTGGAAGTACTTGGCATTCTATTTACACTTGCAGAGATTATCATGCTATTTACTATAATTACTATGAACCCAAACCAAATTTGAAATGGGTTAAAGTAAACTCTGCAAATGTAAACTCTGAAAAAGTTAGCTTAAACTCTGATAATGTGAATTCCGCTGCAAAAGCTAACAGAATTAAGAAAGCCAAAGGATCCAAGCAAGTCTGGATCCTTAAAACTAACAATCAGTTATTGTTTGTGATTGCAGGGCACCAGGGTGAGTACCCTAGTCGTGGACAGTGGATGTTCAGGACACATGACTAGAAATAAAGCCCTGCTATCAGAGTATGAGGAGAAGGCTGGCCCAAAAGTTTCCTATGGAGATGGCAACATAGGACATACTCTGGGATATGGCAATATTAATCTTGGAAATGTCATCATCACAAATGTAGCTCTGGTTCCAGGACTCAAGCATGATCTGCTATCTGTGAGTCAAATCTGTGACAGAGGATATCATGTAGATTTTCAGCCTGAATATTGTCAAGTTATCAGCAAATCTACAGGGAAAGTAGCTCTAGTTGGAAACAGACACAATAACATCTATGAAGTAAAATTGTCAACAAACACTGATGGCAAAGCAGTGTGTCTGTCAACAAGAATGTCCAGTGAAGAGAGTTGGAAGTGGCACAAGAAACTCTCTCATTTGAACCTGAACAACATCAATGAATTAATAAAGAATGATCTTGTAAGAGGACTGCCAAAATCTTTGTTGAATGTTGAAGGCCTGTGTGATTCTTGTCAAAAGGCCAAACAGAGAAAAGCCTCCTTCAAAAGCAAATCTGATTCTTCAATTGTTGATCCTTATCATCTCTTACATGTTGATCTTTTTGGACCAGTGAATGTTATGTCTCTTGGAAAGAAGAAATATGCTCTAGTCATTGTTGATGAATATACCAGATACACATGGGTATATTTTCTTGCAAAGAAGGATGAAACTGCATTAACACTGACAGAACATATAATACAACTGGACAAAGGGTCAGAGAATCAAGTGAAGATTATCAGAAGTGACAATGGAACTGAATTCAGGAATTCAACAATGGAAGAATTTTGCAAGAGTAAAGGAATTAAACAAGAGTTTTCTGCCCCTGGCACTCCACAACAAAATGGTGTGGTGGAGAGAAAGAACAGAACCTTGATAGAAGCTGCCAGAACCATGCTAGATGAAGCAAAGTTGCCAACATATTTCTGGACAGAAGCAGTTCAAACAGCTTGTTTCACTCAAAATGCAACACTGATCAACAAGCATGGTAAAACACCATATGAAATGGTGAAAAAGAAGAAGCCAAATCTAAAATATTTTCATATTTTTGGATGCAAGTGCTTTGTGTTGAAGACTCATCCTGAACAGTTGACCAAATTTGACCTAAAGGCAGATGAAGGAATTTTTGTTGGCTATCCACTGTCAACTAAGGCATTCAGAGTTTATAATCTGAGAACCAGAGTGATCATGGAATCAATTCATGTGTCATTTGATGACAAGAAAATAACTGGACTTGAAGATGTTAATGAACATGATCAACTGCACTTTGAAAATGAAGATTTATTCTCTGAAAAAGTAAACTCTGATCAGACTGATGTGACAAACTCTGTTGAGCTAAACTCTGAACCTCTACTGGTAAATACTGAAGAGACTCTTCAATCAGAAACAAGGGAAGAACTAGTTGAGGGGGAGCATGAAGAATCACATCAAAGTGATAATTCAAATACTGATAGTGACTCAGTTGATAATTCTGAATCAAACTCTGTTGATTCAAACTCTGTTGATAATTCTGAGCAGTCACACTCAGGGGGAGCAGCAGAGAATGAAGAAAGGCACCAAGAAAATCAGGAGAGCATGGATCAAGGGGGAGGATCACATGATGACAGAAGCAATTTGCCTTCTGCAAGAAAATGGACCAAGTCACACACACCTGATTTGATTATTGGTGATCCAGATGCAAGAGTAAGGACAAGAAGTGCAACAACAAATGAATGTCTGTTTCATGCATTCTTGTCACAATCTGAGCCAAAGAAAGTAGAAGAAGCTCTTAAAGATGCTGACTGGATAACAGCAATGCAAGAAGAGCTAAATGAATTTGAAAGAAATGAAGTGTGGACCCTTGTACCAAGGCCCAAGAACAGATCCATTGTTGGTACTAAATGGGTTTTCAGAAATAAAACTGACAGTGATGGTGTTATCACAAGGAACAAAGCAAGACTGGTTGCAAAAGGCTATTCACAGCAGGAAGGAATAGACTATGATGAAACATTTGCTCCAGTTGCAAGATTGGAGGCAATCAGAATCTTTCTAGCTTATGCCTCTCATAAGAAATTCAAAGTGTTTCAGATGGATGTGAAAAGTGCATTTTAAATGGAAAACTTGAAGAAGAAGTGTTTGTGGAACAACCACCAGGATTTGTAGATCCAAAATATCCAGACCATGTCTACAGGTTAGACAAGGCACTCTATGGACTTAAGCAGGCACCAAGAGCATGGTATGAAACTCTTGCTAAATTTCTACTAGAAAGTGGGTTTCACAGAGGTACTATTGACAAAACTCTGTTTTACTTTCAATCTGGTAGTGACTTGCTCTTAGTTCAAATATATGTTGATGACATCATTTTTGGATCTACTAATGATAAACTCTGTAAGAAGTTTGCCAAGCTCATGCAGTCAAGATATCAAATGAGTATGATGGGAGAGCTAAGCTATTTTCTAGGCTTACAGGTGAAGCAAACAGATGATGGAATTTTTATCAATCAAGCAAAATATACCAGAAATCTTCTCAAGAAATTTGGCATGCTTGACTGTTCATCTGCAACAACTCCCATGGCAACTGCAACAAAATTGGACAAAGATGCAGGGTCATCAGTAGATATGACAAGTTACAGAGGAATGATTGGTTCTCTACTCTATTTAACAGCTAGTAGACCTGATATCATGTATGCCACTTGTTTGTGTGCAAGGTTTCAGGCAGATCCAAGAGAACCACATTTAACAGCAGTAAAGAGGATTTTTAAGTATCTCAAGGGCACTATAACTCTAGGGCTGTGGTATCCAAGAGAATCAGACTTTAAGCTTCTTGGCTACTCTGATGTAGACTTTGCAGGATGTAAGATTGACAGAAAAAGCACCAGTGGAAGTTGTCAATTTCTGGGTGACAGACTTGTTTCCTGGTACAGCAAGAAACAGAAGTCAATATCTACATCTACAGCTGAAGCAGAGTATATTGCTGCTGGTAGCTGCTGTGCACAGATTCTATGGATGAAGAATCAACTGCTGGATTATGGATTGAGGTATACCAAGATACCTATTTACTGTGATAATCAAAGTGCTATTGCAATGACAGGTAATCCAGTACAACACTCAATGACAAAGCACATCAGCATAAGGTATCACTTTATCAGAGAGCATGTAGAGGAAGGCAACATTGAGCTTCACTTTGTGTCTACAGAACAACAACTTGCAGATGTCTTCACCAAGCCATTGAGTGAAGCTACATTTACAAGACTGGTCAATGAACTAGGAATGGTCTCTAGTTTTGACTAGAGATGTTGGTTAGACTCAAAATTTTACTTTTATAATATGTTGCTCATGTTTCTGCAAATTGTTGAGTGCTATGTGAACCTTAGTATTAAACTCTGTTATGCATGCTTATGTTTAAACTTTGTTAAACTCTGTCAGCATGTATGTCTGCTAAACACTGTTAACATGTTGGATGCACTCTGAGAATTCAGGATTGATTATTGTCTAAATGAAAACACCAATGAAGAAAAATGTATGAAGCATGATTCTCAGTAATTAAATCATGATTCTTTCTGAGTTACTGAAATCTAATCAGATTTTGTGCAGTAAATCAACACAGCATGATACTGTTTCATATTTATAGCATCTCTTAGTTTATTCAGTCCTAAACTCTGAGTTTATGAATATTGTGTGCATTGCCTCTCATAAATAATTTCTGATATTGATGAACTCTAAACTCTGATAAGTGACATTCTGTTTCCAAAGTAATTCATGGTTCTTGATGATTCCTTGTTTGTACTTGTAAAAATTATAAAACCTGAGATGTATCATTGATCAGTTTGGTGAGTTCAAAATCATGTCTGCACCCTGTGAGATTTTGAGCCTAGTCAGTGATTGATATATTTTCTATCAATCAGTTTTTATTGTTGTGTGATGTTCATCAGTAAGTATGTTGCTCTAGAACTTGTATTAAACCATTTTGAGACTACATGATATGTGTGTGCATGAAAATGATAAAGGCACTAGGATTTACCATTTCTTCAAACACTGTTCAAAATTCTTTTGAACACTGTTTAAACACTGATTCATAAATTCCAACCTTAGTACACCCCTTTGAGCCTAATTAACTGCTCATTTTTCTTAAACTCTGTGGTATTAAGAGCAGTTATTTTTTTTGAAAAATCAAATGCAAGCAGGTGAGTGTTTCTAAAGAAAAGAAAAGTTTTCTCAGTATATATGTTAAAAAAAAAACAAAAAAAAAAGAAAAAAACAAAAAAAAAAGAAAAAAAAGGGGCATATATACTGATCATCCTGTACAAATATGTACTAACAGTGTGACTGAACACTTTGGTCTATTAAAATGTTCAGTTTGAAATTCACTCATGATTAAAACATCTCTTCTCATTTGTTTGATCTTACTACATTACAACCCTGAATAAAGTCCTTTTGATTTGTGCATATATGTACTCAAAGTAGTGTAGATTTGGTGGACATTCAAGCATATGGTAGTATCTGCTTTTACTGATTGAATGTGAGTGTAAACACTTCACCTAAACACTTGTGTGCTTTGAGAGTTTGTGAGTTTATCAAGTTCATGACTGTTACTCACTGAATGATACTCTGATTTCTATCTCTTGATCTTTTTGTCTTCAAAGACTGTGTGCTTACTTGGATAATCATGAACATCAAAGGGAATAGAAGTATTCAGATCTCTGTATTGCAGTAACTACAGAGTTTAGCATTCATCAAACAATCAGTGTTTACTATAAGAGTTTGTGCATTCAGTGTTTATTGATTTTTTGTTATGGATTTTATGAAATATTAGATGCTCTAAAAATTGATTTTGGTAAACTCTGCTTCCACTACACCATAAACAGCCTACGGTAACATACAAAAAATGTTACAGTAGGTACATTATATGTTACCTTAGGCCCATAAAGTAGCTAAGGTAACATTTTTCTGGTGATAGCTCTCAGCATGTTGCCTTAGGTGTCTAAGGTAACATTTTTTATCCCTAAAGTAACATGCAATTTTATGTTACCATAGCTTGCTATAGCAACAAAAGTGAGTGCTATGGCAACTTAATATATATGTTACCTTAGACTCCTAGATTTTTTTTAAAACAGTGGGCCCCACTGTAGGACCCACTTTTGTTAGCAACATTGTTTCACCTAGTGCAACATTTTTTTTTTTTGTTACATTAGCTTTTATATAGCAACATTTCAATTAGCCAAGGTAACATTTTTTCCAGAAAAAAATTAACAAACCTACACACAAATATTATGCATCCCAAATTAAACCTGTTGTTCTTTTCCAAATCCAACACATTACATAATTCATAATCCAGAGGTATATGTGATTACAAAAGACTATGGATAGTCTTATAAGTACAAAAAAAAAAGAATTGTGATCCATCTATATATGAATTCTGATGTATATTTCTACTTAATACAAAAGGTGATCTTCCATCGTAATCAGTCTTACTAGTGTCTGCTCCAGCGCTTAAGTCAATTGATGTCTCCATAACATGCAGTGCAGTTTAATTTCATAGTCAACTCAGATTCGTGTTGTCCAATATGAAGTACTATATAAGATTCTAAGATCTTGTTCTGAAGGTTAGTTGTTTTCCCTGTCAGCAGAAAATCATTACAAGAAAAAAAAAGGTTAACCTTTGATTGGATGATAATGATACTACAAAAGTCCTCTGCTAAAACATGGTAATTAATTTGGTATAAATAAATAGCATTTTTACTTCTTTGGACTTTTTAGCAATTTGGTAGTTGCGATATGTTTTATTAACTGATGTAGTACATCTTCAGGTCATTTTTTCAGGTAACATGAAAGCATCAAACCGTGCATTGCGAGTTATCAAGAATTTTCTAAACTTTTGAATTAGTTTGGCACTATACAAGTTTGAAGTAATTTACAAAGTACAAGGCAGTAGTCAAGTGTATTAGCAAATTTAGGAACCTTACCATGGACTATAACTTCTTGTTTCCATGCTCTGACTTAATTTAATCAAAATTAATGGACTATAGCTTACCATGGACTACAACTTCTTTTAGCCTATAGCTTCTTTTAGCAAATTTAGGAACCTTACCATGGACTATAGCTTTTTTAGCATCGAAATTGATCTTGGGATGGGATCACTCAAATTATTGTGAGACAAGCTCCTGTAACAGAAACAGCAAAACTTAAATATTCTTAAATATTGTCTACATATTGAACTTGACAAAATTGATGTTGACTTGTCGCAATTGGGGTGTGCATCCGTTCACTTTACATTTGTAGTGCAAAGTTACACATATTCTGGGCACACAAACACATTCTGGACACTGGACAAGCTACTGACATGACACCTTATAGGGGAAGTAGAACACATACACTAATATTCTACTAAGTACTAAAGCAGTGACCAACTGAATACAGAGATACCTATTTAGTGGATTCCCAAAGGTTTGAATTCTACACATCTTATAATTTCAATCTTTCTTTGTGAACCAAAAAAGTTCACAAGCATTTCTAGTCTATCCCAGGCTTATTTTATCATCAAAATAATATTTGGTTCACCTAGCCTTGCTAAGCATACCAACTCAAGTTAAGGTCAAACTAATTCCAAGCTTGGATTTCTCGGTGCAAACTGCAACACTATTATATGACTAAATAATAAAAGGGAAGTTCAATCAGCAGGCAAAATTAAAATTTACAAAGAGGAGCATTTACCTGACCAGAAAGTGTACGCAAATACACGAATCAACCGCATACTTCCACTCCTCCATCATTTTCTCATCAATTAGTTCCAAAAAAATTTCCGAAAAGATTCGGTGGGTTCTTAAAGTACTTGAGAGTTGTAAGAGCTCCAAAATCCAAAGCCCCAAATCTGAAGCCCTGAAATTGAAATGAAATCCTAATCAGTTGAAGCCCTAATTAAATGAAGAAATCAAATCAATTAAACTCAAAATGAAGAACCCTAATTTGAAAAAGCCCTAATTTAAATGATCTCCAATTTAAAGAAATCAAATCCTCAAACCGAACCCATATTCAATGGAAAATCCATAATTTGAACTCATACTAATTGAAGAAAAAGAAAGAAGAATAAGTGTGAGAGAGAGTTGAGAATGAGAGAGAGGGGCATCGAGAAAGGAAAATGAGAGTGAAATTTTGGCCGCTCTAATTTTGTTTAAGGCACTGAGTTTTCACACAAGCGCGCATTTTGGCCGCCTTAATTTTTCACCGGGAGCTGTGCCATTTATAATATTTTTTTTAAAAGAATTTCTGTATTTTTTTTTTAAATTACATTTTAAATTTAATACAATAAAGACAATATGAAAAAATGATAATAAAAAATATCTTAATTTTTATAAATAGTAACTCATTAACTTAATAAACTCTTAATTTTCATTAAAAATCGAATTGCTTTCATGGTAAATATAATTTTTAACACATTTTTTTAAATTTTTTAAAAATATAGTTTTAAAATTAAATTTTGTTGTTTATAATAAATAAATTAATTTTTTTAATATAATTGTTTTAACTTGTTATTTTTAAAAAGGTGTTAACATTTTTTTTGGGAAAGCGTTATTCAACAACCTACTTACCAAATATACTTTGTTTTGCTTAATATAGTATAGTATAGATTATTCCAAAATATTTATGAATTTTTATTTTAGAAAAATTGTACATTTAAAATTTAATAATAAATAGAAATTGAAAAAATTAATAAATAAACACTCTTAATATTTAAAAATTATAACTCATTTATTTGGAAAATAAAAATGAAAAATTATAGAGGTAAATGTGATTTTTAAATAATTAAATAATTTTTTGGTTAAAAAATTCAAAATTGAGTTTATTATTGATCTAAGGTAACATATCATGTATGTTGCTAACATCCTACACTTTAAAGCTAAGGTAACATCATGTTTGTGGCTAAGGTAACACAAAAAACAAAATGTCATATTAGGTCCAAAGTAACATGCTAAGGTAACATATTCTAGCAACATCCATGAAGAAGATGTAACGATAGCCCATTTATGGTGTAGTGTTCACACACAATTATATTCACAACTGTGCAATTTTTGAAAGGGTTTTAGTGATAAAGTTGGAAAATTGACAAACACTGTCGAGTTGTGTTAAGTACTCTAAGGTAAAGTTTCATTGAGATAATTTGATAATTTTGGAGTAATTGGGGTAGTTGACAACTGTTAATTAGTGTAAATATGTCATAGTGTCGTGATTATAGGAATGACAGCGGTAATTATTAAGTGATCCATTGGTTGTTTGACACGTGTCCCACTCTCACATTACTCTAAAATCAGTTGCGTGCTTACAATACATAAACGATTGAGTTTTTTTTTACTCTAATCGCTTTTGTTTTCTCACTTCACATCGATTAATATTCACCCACTCACAGTTACTTGCATACTCAATCACTTTCATAATTCTTGTTCACTCTCTTTCACATATTGATAAACACTTACAGTGCATACACATCTTTTCTCTGAATATCTTCATATCATAACTTACTAATGGCAACCAAAGCTTTTAATGCAGCAGGGTTAGTTTTTCTTCCTAGCAATTATGCAGCTCCACTGGAGAATGCAAACGCTCCAGAGGCGTTTCATTTGTCTCAAAATTTCTTGAAAGATTCAGAGATTGGGAAGGCCTTAACTGCACCACCAAAACTCTCTGCTTCACAAATTGCTACCTTTTGGACAAACTCTGTGTATGATGATGGAGAAGAGTCTGGCACTCCAACAATTACTTTTACTCATGGAGAATCAGAGTATATCATTACTCCAACCACTGTTAGGGATGCTCTGGATTTTGAGACACACACTTCTTATAGTGTTGTTGGTCACGACCTCTTGAGGACAATGTTGCAGCAAATTGGCTGTTCAGGAGATTTGAATAAGCTGGGATCTCTGAGAAGACCACTTTTGAGAAAGGAATGGAGTTTCTTTTTCGATTGCATTACAAGGGCTTTTGGAAAGAAGACAACAAATTGGGATGCACTTCCTCTTGACACTCTCCAAATTGGTCATGCTCTACTGTATGGAGGTAACTTTGATTTTGGTAGACTAGTTCTAATGAATTTGGGAGAGCGTTTGTCTGAATCAACATCTATCTATTTTTCTCGATTTTGTCAATTGCTGTTCAATGCATGTGTGCCTAATCTTATAATTGCTGAAGCTGATGTCATTCAGCCTTTTCAAGTTGCTAAAAGGATGTTTTCTGACTTGACAAATAAAGATGTTACAAAACAGCAAATACCTGCCATGTTTATGCCTCTAGCCTTACAAAACTATGTCAACCAACCTCAAGATTCACAATCTACACCATCACCACAACAACCAGAACCACAACCAATGCCTGAACCATTAAACACTGATCATACTGAAACCATACATTCTCATCCTATACCAACACCTGAGCCAACACCCACTCATCAACCACAACCTGAACACATAAACTCTCCACCAATAAACTCTGAATTCATAAACTCTGAGCCAGTACCTACTGATCAACCCAAATCCAAACCAAAAAGGAAAATACACACTGCACAGAACACTAAACACTCCAAGGCTAAACAGACATTACCTGGAGCTGTTTATACCAGAAGAAAGAAACAAAAGGCAAACAGACCTTCACTTTCACCAGCTAAGGAGAGCTCTAGTGAAGATGAAGAGGTGCTTGCAGTGTCTCAAGCCAAGAGAAGGAGATTAATTCTTTCAGAGTCAGATGATGAGCAAATTTTTGAAGCTCCAGAGGTGGTTTCACAGCAAACACCTACTGTTGAGGTTGTAGAGAAGGTTGCTATACCTGCAGAGGTTGAAATGCCTGCAGAGGATGCTGTAAATGATGAAGTACCTGCAGAGGTTAACATGCCTGCAGAAGAGGATCACAGGGATGGTTTTTCACCGATGGATGATATTCTTGACTCATTTCAACCATTCTCTGATCCTATCTCACTTGTTGTTCACACTGAAGCTCCTGGTGTAGCTGATCAGCCTGCAGTTATTCTTCCTGAAACTGTAGCATCACAAACAGAGTTAATCTCTGATGGTTATCAAATTCCAGACAAAGGTGATGAGGTTGATCAAGCAACTATGAATGCAAACTCTGTTGAACCTATTCCAGTTGAAGTAACACATACAAACTCTGTTGCAGAGCCTGTGCAACATGAGGAGTAAATTGAAAAGATTGAAGAAGTTGTTGCAGAAACTGTGGCTGACAAAGCTCAGCACAGTGGTTCTTTACAAGATGCTCAAGCTAATGATGCAAGTGTTGAAGATGAAGCTGAAAACAGTGCAAATTCTGATTCTTTTCTCAGTGCACCTGTACAGACTGATAACAAACATACATCTTTTAATCAGCCTTGTCCATCTCATGCAATTGAAGAAGAGCATCTTGCTAAATTTGCTGCCAACTGGTATAAAGAAGACTGTATTTTTCCAAAAGGGAGAGCAGCTAATTTCGTTAAGCAAACTGCTAAACAGATTTCAAATCCAGAGATTTTATCTTGCTTAAAGGCAACTGTGGTACAAGTCAAAACTCTGGATGGAAGTTTTGCTGATACACAACAACAAATTGCTTCTTTGAAGACAGAGATTCAGACTAGAGAAATGAAAATGGAAAGAGAGTCAAAAATCAAAGCTGCACAGCTTTCTAAAGTTCAAGACACTCTCTTTGCCAGGTTAGGGAAGGTTGAAGAGAATCATGCTGTCTTGTTTGAGAAGGTTGATTCAATTGCTAACTCCTTGGAGCTCATTACATCTATACTCATTCCTGATGATGTCAAAAAGGGGGAGAGAGTTGCTAAGTCAAAATGCAAAATTTCTCAAACTCTGCTCAAACAGGATGATGCTGGAGATGGAGGAGCAAGTGACAAGAGTAAAGCTTTAAACTCTGAATCAAGACAAACTCTGAGATCTGGAAAATTTCTTAAGTCACAGTCTGTTGGAATAAACACTGAAACTCAAGGTACTTCAAAGACCAAGAGTTTGGGATTAATCTCTGATCCACAGACTGATGCAGAGTTAGCTGTTAAGCTTTTCATGGAAGAAAATGCAGAAGGAGTTACTCTAGAAGATGCTATAGCTGAAGAAAAGAGTCTGCAAGAAAAGCATCTTAAAGCTTTAAAGTCTGGCAAGTTAAAGAAGAATGTAAAAGCTGCAAAGCCTGTTCTTAAAGGCATTCAAATCAAAGAACAAGTTGGTACTGATCAAAGGATGCAAGTATCCAGAAAACCAACAGATGCAGAAGCTAAGCAAAAGTTGAAAAGTATTGTTACAACCTCTGTTGATACACATGTTGTACAGAAGAATAAAGACACAACCTCTGTTGCCACACAAGTTGTGACTACACCACTATTGTCTTCTGAGTTGAAATCAACGTTTGGAAAAGGAGTTCTTGAAGATCCAAATCTAGTATCTTCAGTTTCAATGGATTTCACTGATGGTAGAGCCTTGTCTGGTAAGATTGGATACAACAAAGGAGGCATAGGCTCACACAGAGACAAAAGACAATATATTGCTCCCAGAGATCCTTCTTCACTGACTATTCTAGGTCGTGGTGTCACTCAAGAAAGTTGAGACAGACTGGAGTCAGTACAGCTTGTATATCAGAAGAGTTTAGAGAAGGATTTCTTGTTATATTTCATGGCTGATGGAACAGTATTTAAAGTTGCTGAGAAAGATATTGAATTAAAATTCTGGGAAGAACTTGAATATGTTCTGTATCTTTTCAAAGTAAGAAATCAAAGAGCTCAGTCAGTTGCAAATGTGCTCAGACAAAAGATGATTCAAAATCTTGCAAGAAGAAAAATGAAATTCAACAGCAAGTATGTTCCTAAGTACAGAGATTGGAATGGCAATCTGGTAGAAATGGAGAAGGGGACTACTAAGCTAAAGACTGATCTTGGAATTACTGTTCTGGATTTTAATGTGAAGTCTGAGGAAGTGAAATACATCAGGTTGGGAAATGAAATGAGAAGAAACAAAATCTACGATCTTAGAGCTGCTATCTATCAAACTGATGAGAATGATCCTCAGTTGAGAGAAATCAAGGAAGCCATGCAGATAGAGCTTGAAAATGCTGAAAGAAGATTGCTTATAGACTATCTCAGAACAATGCCAGATCTTCAAGAGATTAGAAATTGAAGTCTGTAAGAATTTTCTTATTTTCTGTAGAATTTGTTATGTAAAAGCTTAAACTCTGTTTGTATGTTAAAACACTGTAGACTTTGTATTTGTTTTGACATCATCATTTACTGTAAACTTGTACATTCTTGCTAATGAACAAGTTGGGGGAGATTGTTAGAAATGATTGATGAGAACAGTGTTTGGAAGCTAAGGTGACAAAACAGAGTTTAACTGGAAGCCGTCAGAGTTTAGTTAAACACTGACTGGAAGCGCAACAGAGATTGTTAAACTCTGTAGCGGAAGCGTCTGAGAGTCAACAGTGTTTAAAGATTGATACAAGATAAATATGGAAGCAATATCTTTGAAGATTGGATAGCTATCAAAGAGATTGAGTTGACTTAGAAGACGTGTAGCAATCGTGATTGATATCAATTGTATAGCTTGATTATAGGAGAATCAATTACTGATTGTATGAAGCTGTATGTTTTATAAATACAGTTAGGTTAACCCTAGAAGGGTATCGAACAGAGAGAGATTCATTGATTGTAACCTAAGCAGCTCTCTTTGATATTTTACATCATTGAGAGAGGAATTATTAATTCCAAACAGTTTTTAAGTGTTAAAATTTGTGTTCTTGTTAATTACTCATACAATACTTGATTACATATTGTGTATTCGACCTAACAGTCAGAGCTCATGTAGAGTTCATGTTGGACTACCGGGTGTAGTGCCAATGATTAAGTTAAGATTTGAATGCTATGTTGAAATAGAACTCCCTGCGATTATTAATGTCGATGATTGAATCCTTAGTGACTATTACGAGTCGACGATGACGTAAGTTATCAAGCACCTTGGGTGTGCATGGAAAAGAACAGCTCCGGGATCGAAGGATTATCCGTCAGAGGAGCCGACATAAAAGGCATCTGTGGAGACCTTGGCAATATCCCCATTGTTGAATCTTTTTGATTACCTCCCCAATCTATGAATTATTTGACATATCTCTAAGGGAGAATTTTGATAAAGGATATATTTCCTCTTCGAAGTTATTCTTTAATACTTGTGTTAAGCCATATTAAATTTCAATTGTGCCAAGGGCTTTCATTATACTTACCTTCAGGTTTTCGAAGCCCTATCGAATGATATTATGTCAAACTTCCACTTTTCTTCAATAGTGGATAATTCAATGGTGATATAGCACCACTTGTTTGTTGAATACCAGTATCTTTCTGGTTATCCTTTTCTTTGGAAATCGCGCCTTGGAAATTGTTCGATTTTAATCCAAGGTGTCCCTTTGATAATTAATTGTCAGAAGATGATTATTATTGACTTGACTTTGAATTTCTTTCATAATTCTCAACTTCCACTGAGACGAACAGCCCTATACATAGAGGGGCCACAAGGACTATCTGTCTGTGTGATAGAAGTCTGATGGGACGCCATCACTTGTGAGTTGTGAAATACAAGAAGGCTAATTACCTTTAGTAATGTCTTATTAGAGACACACAACGCGAGTTCTTACGATCGTACTGATCTCTCAGTAAATTCTCTTATTTCCAAGAAGGTTTGTTTCAAAACTCATAATCCTATGGTCACCAGTGGGTGACATTTGCCTTAATATGACAGCTATCTTTTTAAAGCTCCATGATTCTGGTTATCTAATGAATTTCAAGGGGATGCCAGCCAGGTCAGTCAAGTCGAAATTCGCTGATAGAAATTAGATTCGAGCGGAATCGCCAAGAACAGGAGCGAATCGCAAAACGAATAGAATATCAGTGGCGTATCGATAGAATTAGTTCGCTCTCTCTCTCAAGGATGTTATGATTAATGTAATGAGTACAATCTCTCTCTCAAGAGTGTTATGTTAATGGAATCAGTGAACTCTCTCTCAATGATAGTATGATAATGGAAAGTGGTCAAGACATATATATGAAAGGAATAGTGATTGGTTGTAAGACTCCAGTGATAACTGTGTCAAGTATGGATTCTATGGTTGAGAATTGAGGTTTCGGAGGAGTTGTTTTACGAAGGGACAATATCTCCGGTTTTGCGGAAAAGGTGTTGATGGTGAAGGAGTTAAGGAATCCCAGTAGTGGCCTTAGCTGATTCCGTGGACGGAATCCTTTTAAGGGGGGTAGACTGTAATAACCCGAATTTTCAGAAAATGATTTTATTATTATTTTAAGAATATTAATGTTTTTCCTAAAATGAGGAGGAAATTTTTATTTTTTTATTGTTCATTATCCAGTTCAAGGAATTTCAAAAGCGAATTATTTAATTATTGTCTGGTTCAGTATAATTATGAACTATATTATGTGATTATTGTTGGAAGGTGGAATATATGTGAAGTTGTGTTTATGTGTTTATATGATGATTTGTGTGAGTTGTGAAGGCTGATGTATTTTATTTATATTTTTGAAGATTTAAATATATTTAAATCATGCATTTTGATCATCTGTTAATTTTATAAAATTATCGGAGGAATTAAAAATCATGAAATCTTTTGTAATATTATCTTTATAATATTATTTAGTTTTTAAAATGGTTGGTTGAATTAATTTGGATGTTTCGGTATTTTAAAATGATTTTAAGAGTTTTATTGTATTTAAAGGATCAAAACTTTGAAAATTCATATTTAATTCATTTTTGATCCGAAAAATATTTTAAAAATATGTGCGTGTTCATAATTTTATACTCTTCATTTTAAAAATGAAAAGTTTAATTTTATGAAATTTTATTTAATTTCGATTTATAAAGCTGTTTATTAGTTTTAAAAGTGAATAAGTAGTGTTATATTTGGGCTCGGAGTTAAGTGTTAGTAGTAATATAATAGAATTGGGCCTAAGCCCATTTAGAGAAAACACAGCAGACATACACGAGCACAAACGCAGCCGAGAGAAACAGCGGGGAGAAAAGAATTGGGGGAAAAATTAGGGTTGAGGGAAATCAATTGGGGGTTGGAAATTGATGAAGAAGAAAAGAGATGTGTGTGTATATATAGATATATGTGTGTATATGTGAGTGTGTGCGTCGTGTATGTGTGTTTATACGAGTGTGTGTGTATGCGCGGGTGTGCTGCTGGAAGGAAGAAGGTCACGCAGGGAGGCGGCAAGGAGGAGCAACGTCGGGGCGGCGGCGCGCCGGAGGCCTGGTGGCGGTGGTTGCGCGAACTGCAGCTGGAGAGAGAGAGAGAGAGAGAGAGAGAGAGAGAGAGAGAGAGAGAGAGAGAGAGATGCAGGGGAGAGAGGGAAAAGACAACGGTGGTGGTTCCGTGACGGCTCACCGGAAATTAAATTCGGTATACATACGTTTATGTGTATATTTTAATTGAATTATTATTGTTTTAATTTAATTAGATTTAATTGCTAATATATTTGTTAATTCCCGAAAATTAATTTCGGAGAGTTTAGTTGCTAATTATAATTGATGGGAGTAATTGTGAGTTTAATGTGTTAATTGTAGTAGTTTAATTATTAAATTAGTATGGTTACAATTTGATTAATTGTGAAATTCGAGTATTGTTTAATTGGCATAATTGTAATTAGATATAAGTTGTGAGTTAAATATGTGGATTTTCGTAATTGAATTAAAGTGGAAAATTGTGGATATTACTATGTTATGTGAATTAAATTGGTAAATAAAGTTGAGTATTATTACTATTTGTTAATTAATGGTAAGTTAAGTTGCTATTTGTAATTGTTGGGATTAGTTGTGTGTCGAGCTATATGATTTTGTTGTCCGGATTAGTGATTACTGAATTGTTAATTGTTGTTGTCTTATAAAGTGTAGATATAAGGGTTGGTTAAATTGTAAAGGTTTATGTGCTAAATGGTAAATGTTTGTGTGTTAAATCCTAAATGGTATAAATCAAGTCTTAGTATTTGTTGAATGTATAATCGTCAATTACTTGGTGTTGGTAAGTATGGGGATACGTGATACATGTTAAATGTTGTAGTCGAGTCATAACATTTGTTAAATGTTAGAATTTTCTAATAATTAGAATTGTGCTAGGGGTTATGAGAAGATCACAAGTTTTTAAATGTCAATATTTAGAGGACTTGTGTAATTCTTTTCGACTAATCCCTAGGGCTTACGAATATCCATGATTAGCTATCACGAGTATAATTAATATACTTGAGTGATGTGATCATTGATATAGCGTAAGTAATAGTTAGTGCTAGGGGTTGTTCCCTAGGGCTTACGAACATCAATGATTGGTTGTCACATGTATCATTAAAATGCGTGAGAAATACGATCATTGGTGTAGCGTAAGTAGTAGTGTTAATTATTATGTGCTAGGTGCCGCATGTCTGGGCGGGTACTTTTCATTATTTGTTTACTTTTATGTTGCTGCAAGTTGAGGCAGTTTTTATTTTATCAAAAGCAGGGTTATAAATTGTTTTGTTTGGCATGGAGGGGCTGAGCCCATAGTCCGATAAACGAATACTACATGCCGAAATTTTCTAAAAATCCCCTGCATTTTAATTTATTTAACTTATTTGATTTCAAGGGTTTAAAGGTATGATTTGGGTGTTAACTGTTTATGTGTATATGTGTTAAGTGAATTAATTCGAGGGTAATTGTTGTCTCGAGGATTTATGTGCTAAGTGATTTAATTCAAGGATTTATGGGTTTCGAGGATTAATTGTGTTTTGAGGATTATTTATAAACTTAGTTTTGTCATAGAATGACACTAGTATTTTAATTGTATATGTTAAGTGAAGTTGACTAAATATGTTATTTGCATTAATTGGTATTTGAGTAGTCAGTTATAGGGATAACAATTATAGTACGACTTTAGGTGACTCAGTGGTAATTCTGAGTTGGGTCTACTCGAGATACGAGGTTGGACTGACGCGTACTCGTAACAATTACAGTACCATTAGGGCGTGATCAAGTGGAGCAACGTGTATCAAAAAGGAAGGATCGAGGCGTCGTGTAAAGTTCATGGAACTGCTTGGGCGAAACGCCAAGGATTTATTCGCGGTGTTCCGTTTGGTGCTAAGGACCAGAGGCAAGTTTATTTATACATACTCTATCGTTCAGAGTATATTTATTTTAAAATATATGAAATGTGTAGAATAAGACCTCAATCCATATTTGCAAGATTTCTTCTATCTTTATCTTGATAAATTGTTTACTTTTAAGTAAAATGAATTGATTGGAAATATATGTGATATGGAGAGAGTGATATACTATAAGGAGTAAAGTGATATGGGAGGGAATGATATCAGTTATTATTTATGGTTATTCTTACGACATTATGGTATCAGTTGTTATCTAAAGTTATTTTTTGATATTATAATTAGGTGTAAATTGGGATATTGAGTTCTAAACTGTTTCAGATGTTATTAATAAATATTTTGTTATATAAGGGGACAACAGTTGATATCTACAGATTTTTCTTAAAAAGGGACTTACATGTAAAGTATTTTAGTTGGTGTATTTTAAAGGTATTGTTAGATATTGATTCAAGAGATGATCAGGATCTGGGCATTACTGATCAGATACTGATGCTGACGTCATCAGGAATACAACGTCAGTATTGGACTATCAGGATTAGAAGCTGGTCAGTATTTGATGAAGATTCTCGTTGACCAGAGATCAAGGAAGATTGATATGTCGGTTCCTAATTTGTAGGAAGGCAGCTATCATACAAGATATGCATTCAGAGATATATGTAATTGATTTAGAATATCTTGTAATTGATAGTGCAACTGTGTAAATTATATAAACACAGTTTAGGTTTTACATTTTGTAATCGCTTACACGAGTTATATTGTAACCTAGCAGCTCTTAAGAACATAAGAATTTCTTAAGAGAGTTTTGTAACAGTTTTATATCAGAGTTAATAAAGCTGTTATTGGTTCATACTTGTGTTATTTGTTTTAAGTCGAAAATCTTATACAATTGTATTCAACCCCCTTCTACAATTGTTATCTACTGGGCAACAATTGGTATCAGAGCTGAACTGATTAATTTAAATCAGAAACGATCTTAAGATGTCGACAAGCAAGTATGAAAGCATTAAAATTCCAATTCTCAAGAAGACTGAGTATCCAACCTGGAAAGTGAAAATGTTGATGTATCTAGAAGCAACTGATCCTGACTATCTTGACAGGATCAATGATGGACCATTTCTTCCAACAAAACTAGTTGCAAGAACAGAGACTGTTGCTGAACACTATGTCTTTAAGGCAAAGAGTGAATGGACGACAGAAGAAAAGGTTCAAGTACTCAAAGATGCAAAGGTAAAGAATATTTTGCATAACAGTCTTGATAATGTCATGTCTAACAGGGTAATAGCATGCAAGACTGCGAAGGAAATTTGGGATACTTTGGAAACTCAATGTCAAGGTACTGAATCTATCAAAAGAAACAAAAGGGCTCTGTTAATTCAGGAGTATGAGCAATTCGATGCTAAATCTGATGAAAGCCTTACTGATATGTACGATAGATTCTTGACTTTACTGAACAATCTATCACTGGTTGGCAAAGAGTATGATCCAGAGGATTCGAATACCAAGTTTCTCAGAGCTTTAACTGAAGAGTGGGATACTCAAGCTTCAATCATAAGGCATCAATATGATTTGAAGATGCTGTCTCTTGATGAAGTCTATGGGATGCTAAGAACTCATGATCTTGAAGTTCAACAGAGGAAGAACAAGAAAAATGTCAAAGCAAAATCTGTTGCTTTGAATGTTGAATCAAAATCAAAGGGAAAAGCTGAGGAGGTTTATAACCGAAAGAGTAGAGTGGAAGAGTCAATTCCTGATGACTCATCATCAGATACTGATACTGAGTCTGATCCTGATACTGATGATGACTCTACTGATTCTGATATGATGGAAATGGTTGCTATGATAGTCAAGGGCTTCAAAAAGATGAAGTTCAGGAAGGCTAGGAAGCAAGGGAAATTCCAGAAGAAAACCTTCAATGCTGACAAAGACAGGTACAAGAAGAAAGAAGGCAAAAGCAGCAAGTTTGACAAGTCAAAAATCAGATGCTATAACTGTGATGGGATGGGTCATTTTGCAACTGAGTGCAAGAAGACCAAAACCAAAGCTCTCATTTCTTCAAGCAAGGATTGGATGGACTCATCATCTGACTCTGAAGAGGAAAAAGTGAATTATGCTTTGATGGCTAAAACTGATGAGACTTCTGCTGGTGAAACCAAGGTATCTGAAGTTTTATTTGATTTTGATACTAATAATGTTTCTGAGCTAAGATCTTTCTTAAAATCTCTGCAAATTAGTTTTAGGAGTCAATCTCTTGAAAATACAAGAATAAAATCTGAAATGGCAGAGGTTGTTAAGAGAAATGATCATCTAGAAGCTGAGTTAATTTTCTTGCATGAAGTTCAAGCAGAATGTGATAATGCTAAACACATAAAACTTGAAACAGAGTTTAAATGTAATGAACTTGAGAGGCAACTTAAAGATGCTAATGAAAAACTCAGAACCTGGACACATTCTGGTACAAAAACTCATGAAATCATTTCTGATAAAAACTGGAAAGAATGTCTAGGGTATAAGCCAGAAAATGAGAAAAAGGACAAATGAAAGGTTGTTTCATCTAACCCTGGAAGAGTTATTGTTAATAACTCAACAAATCCAAAAACCTACAGATATGTTACAGACAGTACCAAAACAAAGCAAATGCAGGCGGCTATAAAAGCAAGTCTCCAATCTACTTATGGGTCTTCAAGTAGATACATGCAGCCAATGACTCAAGAAGAATTCAGAGGGGAGTATAGTTCACTTCTTCCTCCTGATACTCGAGCTTCAAGGGGACATGAATGGGATACAGAATGGAATGAACCAACTGTTGAGATGAATTTTCAAAATGCTCTGTTTCATTCTGGTCATATTGCTACGCGGATGCCGACACCTGAACTTAAGGCTCTTCTCAAAACCAATGCTCTTCTAGCAAAGGGATTGAAGAGTGAAATTGACTCTATGAAGGCTGCAACAGATAAATTTCAAGCGGGTATTCAAACATCTATTTCTATATCTGCTACTGCTTCTCAAGCACGCCTTCTTGCAGATGATATTAAAGCTCTTGACAAGAGATTGGATTCTAGAATGACTGTCTTGGAATCAAAAGTTGATACTATTGATGAAACCCTCAAGCTTATATTGTCTTTCTTCATTCAGGACGATACTGATGTCAAAAAGGGGGAGAAGATAGTCAAAACAAAATGTTCACCTGATCCAGTTGTACGAAAGGATGATGATAATTCTGGAAATGATGGTGCTGCTAAGTCACATCATAAAGTTGAAACCTCTGATGCTGCTTTAGTGACAAAGAGAACGAATACTCAAACTAAGCAGTCAACTCATGTTTCTGAATCTGGAAAGAAGACAGTGGCAATAATGATGCAATCTCAGAATCCAAAAGAAGAACAGGTTGTGACACCTGGTCAAACTCTGTCAACCATTCCTGAGGATGATGTGTATGTGGAACAGGATGAAGATGTTGCTAATCTGTTTCATGAACTTGACACTGGGGATGGTCGTGTTCTTAAATTATTTCATAAAGACAAAAGAGTTCAACAGTATCATGCTGAGAAAGCACTTGTCTTATCTGCTGAAGAAAATCTAAACATGACTACTGATGAGTTCTTAGAAGAACAGAACAGGATCTTTGAAGAGTTTGCAAAACAGAATAAAGCTCCTGCTGCAAGAAGAGGAAGAGGCAGAGGAGGAAGATTCAGAAGTAGAGGAAGATTATCTGCTCAAACAAGTATAAGGCAAACAAGATCTAGTGGAATCAAATTGAAAGATGTTTCTGAAAATGAAAAGAAGAAAACTCCACTATCTCTTGCATCAACTCCAGATAACAGATTCAATGCTCCTGAAGAAATAGTAGAGGAGATATTGCCTTTGAAAAGGAAGAGTAAGGTAGCTGTTCAATCTACTGCATTTAATGAGAAGTCAGTCGATGATTCAATTTCTGATGTTGTTTCTGATTCTGAAGAGACTGAGATTTTAAAAGAACTTAAGATTATGATTCTTAAGGTTGTGGTTGAATTTCACAATGTGGAAGTTTTTGAAGATACATTGGAGTATGAACAAGAAAACTTCAGAAGATTTGAAAGAGAAAGTGAAATCAGAGCTAAAGCCACAAAAGCAGAAAAGATAACAACCAGGGATTACTTAAGAAATGTTCATAGATCAGACAGGAAGTTATGGTATGATAGAGATAGATCTGTTCCTGAACATCAGCAGGATTATCCAACTAATGAGAAGAAGAAGAGTAAGAAGAAGGAGGTGGATAAGGTTGATTATAGGAAACCAGTTGTGTTCATATCAGCTGGATTGATAAAAGAGTCTTCTTTGATCAATGAATTTCTGATTGTTAAAACAAAGTCTACTACTTTTATTGCTGAAAATCCATTAAAATGGGTGAGTATGCAATCTGGCTTGAGAGGATGGGAACCTGGCACAAGAGGAGGAATTGGATATAGTCATGCACTGGTTATTTTCATTGCACAAACTGATCAATATGCTCTAGTTGACAAGATTGGGGATGAGTTAACTGTAGATCATCTTTGGAAACTTGAAGCTGTTGCTATCATTGCTGATTGTCATACTGATGCAAAGAAAATAGAGAAGCTGGTGTACTTCATGAAGGATGGAAGTGTGAAGAAGATTCCTATTCATGAATTGTTGTGTAAGTCTGCAAAAGAACTGAAATATGTTCTGTATCTTCTCAGAAGTAAAAGAATAAATGTTAGTGAAAGAGAAGTTTATCAAAATTGGTGTGTCATGATTTACATGAAGATTAGACAGAGGTTCATGGATGGAGGAACAAGGTATGATGGCAATTATATTCCCATGTACTTAAATTTAAGAGATATAGAGGTTGAAATGAAGAAAGGTACAGCTGTTAAAGAAGTGTATCTAGGCATGGAACAACTGTCTCTAAATCCAGATGGGAAGGAAATTGCTTATGTGTTGCTAGGTGACTTAGATCTTCCGAGAAACTCAATTCAGAACATCAGGGCAGCTATTTATCAGATTAATGAGGAAGATGAAGAACTCAAAAATCTGAAGAAGAAACTGATTCAAATTCTTGAAAGCAAGGAAGAAGAATTGTTATCTGAATTCTTGAGACTGAATCTGTTTTATCAAAGAATTTCTGAAACTGTTCCTGATGATTTTTAGAAGGTATTTTGTTTTGAGTTTTTGACATCTTGAATCAAGGAATTTGTGCTTTGTTTTATAAAGAACAAATTGGGGGAGATTGTTAGATATTGATTCAAGAGATGATCAGGATCTGGGCATTACTGATCAGATACTGATGCTGACGTCATCAGGAATACAACGTCAGTATTGGACTATCAGGATTAGAAGCTGGTCAGTATTTGATGAAGATTCTCGTTGACCAGAGATCAAGGAAGATTGATATGTCGGTTCCTAATTTGTAGGAAGGCAGCTATCATACAAGATATGCATTCAGAGATATATGTAATTGATTTAGAATATCTTGTAATTGATAGTGCAACTGTGTACATTATATAAACACAGTTTAGGTTTTACATTTTGTAATCGCTTACACGAGTTATATTGTAACCTAGCAGCTCTTAAGAACATAAGAATTTCTTAAGAGAGTTTTGTAACAGTTTTATATCAGAGTTAATAAAGCTGTTATTGATTCATACTTGTGTTATTTGTTTTAAGTCGAAAATCTTATACAATTGTATTCAACCCCCTTCTACAATTGTTATTTACTGGGCAACAGGTATTGATATATGAATGGAAAAGTGGAAGGGGTCATCTTGAGAGGTATATTTTCGAAAACCCGGACAAAGTTTTTAGAAAGAATTTCGCAATAATTAACCTAATGGCAACATCACCAATAAACTAGTGTTTATTTAATTATTAGATACCTCTCGAAGCATCTACTAATTAAATAAACCTTATTCGTCTAATTAAATTTATTTAATTAGATGAATATTATTTTTAAAATGTTTTCTTAAAATCGCTTTGTTCCAGAATAATAATAAAGATATTTCGATGGTTATAAATGAGACATTTTTGGTTAAAAATGTCTGGAATGATAATGATAAATGTTATTTTAATGGTTATCTAATTCAATGAATATTAATTATAATATTCATTTAAAAGGGATTATTGAATAGTTATTCTTTAGATATTCTAAGTGTTCTAAGGGTGATTAAATATTGTTAAAAGTTTATTTAAAGAATTTCATAGTGAAATGAATGTATGTCTTGAATCGATATACCTGTATATATGTTTTCAAATGATTATAATACGGATATGAAAATGGAAAGGTGAAATGTGAAATGGAAATGAAAATGATATATGTGAATGGAAATGCGAATGGAAACGGAAAAGTGGAAAAATGTGAAATGGTATTGATAATGATAAAATGATTTGAAAAAGGGGGATTAGCAACAAACTTGCGTAAAAGGCTGTGTCAGGGCTGTGTGCGACATAGTCTAGCATTCATTATATGATTCGGCACGAAGATGCCAAGGGAGGATGTTAGCAGGTGGCCTTCCTCCAGGGATGATGTTAGCAGGTGGCCTTCATTCCTTCTACCGGTAGTAAAAAGGGACGGGTACGGAGGACGACTGATCATCGTGCCTCACGTATTCGGCAACAGTGAAAACCCCCAAAATTTTTGAATAAAGAATCGACGATAAAGTCAGATTGGTATACTGAAAAGGGAAAATGATATGAAACGATGGAATTATTGTTATAGAAGAAGAGAAACTGATTTTATATTACTTTTATATATAATTGTTGATTAAAAGAAAATGGAAAGATTATATTGAGAGCTTGATTTTAATGTTATATTACCTTGAGGTATTATACTAGATGATGTAGTGAATATTATCTTGTTATAGAAGAGAACTGATATTATATTATCAATAAGTAAGTGATTTCATATTGAATAACCAGCAAGTTTATGTTGGTGTATTACTACGCAAACAAGATGCAGCTATTTAATTACCTTGTAACGACACCTTTTATATTATATTGGTACATTGTTAAGTTGATATTATTTTCAAACATTATACTTTCCCTATAGAATTTCGTGGTTATAAATGTTCAAGAATGATATTAGGTATTGGTTGAATGTTGGAAACCCATGCACCTGATGGGATATTTTGTTAAACTCTAGTAATAACTTGCTGAGCAATTCTTTCGCTCATACTTTCTTGTTTTCAACTATTAACTTTTCAGTGGAAGGTAGCCGGACGAGGTTATCTGCATGACTTAAATGAAGCGAGCAGTGTGCCCTTATGAAGACGATATGATCTAGAAAGTTTATATCTGGAGTAAGTTATATGTAAGTATATTGATGTGTAATATATATGTTACTTTGCGCAAAATAGTATTAGTTGCTGGTGTACTTCTCAACAAAGTTATACTAGTAGTAAGGAGTTGATTCTTGTTTCTAGCCCTATAACCTAAAAGATGCTTGGTGGTTGGGGTCTCAAATGTTGTAACTCAATTAGTAATGACTACAGATGGTTTAATGTGGTTAAGCAGGTGATTTGTTATTAAGGATTTCTGCGTGACGACCAAATCCCTGACCCCGGATTTGGGGGCGTTACAGTTTGGTATCAGAGCTGAGGTTATAGTAAACTAGAAACGAGAGTGAGTAAGAGTGTGTACAGTTATGTGAGAATGTCAGAGCTCATGTAGAGTTCATGTTGGACTACCGGGTGTAGTGCCAATGATTAAGTTAAGATTTGAATGCTATGTTGAAATAGAACTACCTGCGATTATTAATGTCGATGATTGAATCCTTAGTGACTATTACGAGTCGACGATGACGTAAGTTATCAAGCACCTTGGGTGGGCATGGAAAAGAACAGCTCCGGGATCGAAGGATTATCCGTCAGAGGAGCCGACATAAAAGGCATCTGTGGAGACCTTGGCAATATCCCCATTGTTGAATCTTTTTGATTACCTCCCCAATCTATGAATTATTTGACATATCTCTAAGGGAGAATTTTGATAAAGGATATATTTCCTCTTCGAAGTTATTCTTTAATACATGTGTTAAGCCATATTAAATTTCAATTGTGCCAAGGGCTTTCATTATACTTACCTTCAGGTTTTCGAAGCCCTATCGAATGATATTATGTCAAACTTCCACTTTTCTTCAATAGTGGATAATTCAATGCTGATATAGCACCACTTGTTTGTTGAATACCAGTATCTTTCTGGTTATCCTTTTCTTTGGAAATCGCGCCTTGGAAATTGTTCGATTTTAATCCAAGGTGTCCCTTTGATAATTAATTGTCAGAAGATGATTATTATTGACTTGACTTTGAATTTCTTTCATAATTCTCAACTTCCACTGAGACGAACAACCCTATACATAGAGGGGCCACAAGGACTATCTGTCTGTGTGATAGAAGTCTGATGGGACGCCATCACTTGTGAGTTGTGAAATACAAGAAGGCTAATTACCTTTAGTAATGTCTTATCAGAGACACACAACGTGAGTTCTTACGATCGTATTGATCTCTCAGTAAATTCTCTTATTTCCAAGAAGGTTTGTTTCAAAACTCATAATCCTATGGTCACCAGTGGGTGACATTTGTCTTGATATGATAGCTATCTTTTTAAAGCTCCATGATTCTGGTTATCTAATGAATTTCAAGGGGATGCCAGCCAGGTCAGTCAAGTCGAAATTCGCTGATAGAAATTAGATTCGAGCGGAATCGCCAAGAACAGGAGCGAATCGCAAAACGAATAGAATATCAGTGGCGTATCGATAGAATTAGTTCGCTCTCTCTCAAGGATGTTATGATTAATGTAATGAGTACAATCTCTCTCTCAAGAGTGTTATGTTAATGGAATCAGTGAACTCTCTCTCAATGATAGTATGATAATGGAAAGTGGTCAAGACATATATATGAAAGGAATAGTGATGGGTTGTAAGACTCCAGTGATAACTGTGTCAAGTATGGATTCTATGGTTGAGAATTGAGGTTTCGGAGGAGTTGTTTTACGAAGGGACAATATCTCCGGTTTTGCGGAAAAGGTGTTGATGGTGAAGGAGTTAAGGAATCCTAGTAGTGGCCTTAGCTGATTCCGTGGACGGAATCCTTTTAAGGGGGGGGGGGGGGGGGGGTAGACTATAATAACCCGAATTTTCAGAAAATGATTTTATTATTATTTTAAGAATATTAATGTTTTTCCTAAAATGAGGAGGAAATTTTTATTTTTTTATTGTTCATTATCCAGTTCAAGGAATTTCAAAAGCGAATTATTTAATTATTGTGTGGTTCAGTATAATTATGAACTATATTATGTGATTATTGTTGGAAGGTGGAATATATGTGAAGTTGTGTTTATGTGTTTATATGATGATTTGTGTGAGTTGTGAAGGCTGATGTATTTTATTTATATTTTTGAAGATTTAAATATATTTAAATCATGCATTTTGATCATCTGTTAATTTTATAAAATTATCGGAGGAATTAAAAATCATGAAATCTTTTGTAATATTATCTTTATAATATTATTTAGTTTTTAAAATGGTTGGGTGAATTAATTTGGATGTTTCGGTATTTTAAAATGATTTTAAGAGTTTTATTGTATTTAAAGGATCAAAACTTTGAAAATTCATATTTAATTCATTTTTGATCCGAAAAATATTTTAAAAATATGTGCGTGTTCACAATTTTATACTCTTCATTTTAAAAATGAAAAGTTTAATTTTATGAAATTTTATTTAATTTCGATTTATAAAGCTGTTTATTAGTTTTAAAAGTGAATAAGTAGTGTTATATTTGGGCTCGGAGTTAAGTGTTAGTAGTAATATAATAGAATTGGGCCTAAGCCCATTTAGAGAAAACACAGCAGACATACACGAGCACAAACGCAGCCGAGAGAAACAGCGGGGAGAAAAGAATTGGGGGAAAAATTAGGGTTGAGGGAAATCAATTGGGGGTTGGAAATTGATGAAGAAGAAAAGAGATGTGTGTGTATATATAGATATATGTGTGTATATGTGAGTGTGTGCGTCGTGTATGTGTGTTTAGCAACAAACTTGCGTAAAAGGCTGTGTCAGGGCTGTGTGCGACATAGTCTAGCATTCATTATATGATTCGGCACGAAGATGCCAAGGGAGGATGTTAGCAGGTGGCCTTCCTCCAGGGATGATGTTAGCAGGTGGCCTTCATTCCTTCTACCGGTAGTAAAAAGGGACGGGTACGGAGGGCGACTGATCATCGTGGCTCACGTATTCGGCAACAGTGAAAACCCCCAAAATTTTTGAATAAAGAATCGACGATAAAGTCAGATTGGTATACTGAAATGGGAAAATGATATGAAACGATGGAATTATTGTTATAGAAGAAGAGAAACTGATTTTATATTACTTTTATATATAATTGTTGATTAAAAGAAAATGGAAAGATTATATTGAGAGCTTGATTTTAATGTTATATTACCTTGAGGTATTATACTAGATGATGTAGTGAATATTATCTTGTTATAGAAGAGAACTGATATTATATTTTCAATAAGTAAGTGATTTCATATTGAATAACCAGCAAGTTTATGTTGGTGTATTACTACGCAAACAAGATGCAGCTATTTAATTACCTTGTAACGACACCTTTTATATTATATTGGTACATTGTTAAGTTGATATTATTTTCAAACATTATACTTTCCCTATAGAATTTCGTGGTTATAAATGTTCAAGAATGATATTAGGTATCGGTTGAATGTTGGAAACCCATGCACCTGATGGGATATTTTGTTAAACTCTAGTAATAACTTGCTGAGCAATTCTTTCGCTCATACTTGCTTGTTTTCAAATATTAACTTTTCAGTGGAAGGTAGCCGGACGAGGTTATCTGCATGACTTAAATGAAGCGAGCAGTGTGCCCTTATGAAGACGATATGATCTAGAAAGTTTATATCTGGAGTAAGTTATATGTAAGTATATTGATGTGTAATATATATGTTACTTTGCGCAAAATAGTATTAGTTGCTGGTGTACTTCTCAACGAAGTTATACTAGTAGTAAGGAGTTGATTCTTGATTCTAGCCCTATAACCTAAAAGATGCTTGGTGGTTGGGGTCTCAAATGTTGTAACTCAATTAGTAATGACTACAGATGGTTTAATGTGGTTAAGCAGGTGATTTGTTATTAAGGATTTCTGCGTGACGACCAAATCCCTGACCCCGGATTTGGGGGCGTTACAAATATTGTATATTCTTTAGCATAGAAAATCTTTAAAATTTATTAAAATAAATAATAATATTTCTAAAAATTACTTTTTCACCTTAAATAAAAATATTTTAGATATTAATTAAGACTTTTAATAGTGATAATAATATATTATTATTTTATTCAAATAATTTATAATGTATAAGAAAAAAGTTATAAAATTTGCACCGTTCATATAATTTGTTAATTTATGTACCAAATAATATTATTCTTAATTATTCAAATTGATAAATAATTCAAATATTTTAATGATTAAGACTTTTTTATTCAGATTTATCAAATGATCCCTTAGAGTTCTTCAAAAAAAAAGATTTTGGACTAAAGAGTCATTTGTTAAATCTGAACCCAGAATTATGTAACAACCCAGAATTTTATGAATTATTATTATTATTATTATTATTATTATTATTATTATTATTATTTAAATAGTTTATTGGTTTTTCCAATAAAGAGGGAATAAGATTGTGGATATTTTGTTCCAATTTGATGTTTTGATGTGTCATGAGGTAAATGTATTGTTAACTCGAATAACTTGTAGAAGGGGGGGGGGGGGGTTGAATACAAGTTATATAATCGTGTCTGATTTTTGCTTGGTTAGATGAACAAGAATAAACGAATGAATCAAACTGTTTGTATTAATAGGATCAAATACAAACTCTACCAAAGGTGTACAAATACCTTTAGCAGCTGCTGACAACATAAATTTCTCTCTGTTTGTACTCTCGTATACTTACGATTACAAACCTCATGAACACCTTTTACAATGATATAGAGAGAGTATTTATAATGCTACCTATCAACTAATAACAGAAAGATAATCTATACATGACAATGTTCTGCCGTCCAGTTGATAGTTTCCATCAATAGAAAATTCCTTCCTTCATGATATCTTCTTGCTTGTTCTCCAAATAAAGATCCTGTTTTATAGCTGTTAGGTCGAATACACAATATATATAATCAAGTACTGTATGAGTAAATAACAAGAACACACATTTTAGTACTTAAAACTGTTTGGAATTAATAATTCCTCTCTCAGTGATGTAAAATATCACATAGAGCTGCTTAGGTTACAATGAATGATATTCGTTCACGATGGATACCCTTCTAGGGTTAACCTAACTGTATTTATAAGATATACAGCTACATACAATCGTTAATTGATTCTCCTAAAATTAAGCTATACAATTGATATCAATTACGATTGCTACACGTCTTCTAAGTCAACTCAATCTCTTTGACAGCTATCCAATCTTCAAAGATATTGCTTCCATATTAATCTTAAATTAATCTTCAAACTCTGTTGACTTGTAGACGCTTCCAGTAGACAGACTTTAGCAAACTCTGTTTCTCTCCTAGCCAGCAGTGTTTGCGCTTCCTTGTGATCAGCTAGCAGTGTTTACACTTCCTTCTGTCAGCGTTTGCGCTTCCAACTATCAGCGTATACTCAAACTCTGCTATGACTGCTTTCAATAACAAGTTAAACTCTTTTTACCTGTAACACTTAAACACTGACATTAAATCACATTAATTATATCTAACAATCTCCCCCAACTTGTTCATTAGAAAAATGTACAAGTTCACAGTAATTGATGATGTCAAAACAATCAAATAAAAACACAGTGTTTAACATATAACCAGAGTTTAATCTTGACTTAACAAAATCTACAGAAAATTCAAATTACTTACAAATTCTGTCTACCTAACCTCCTCAAGATCTGGAGTTGTTCTGAGATAATCTATCAACAGTCTTCTCTCAGCATTTTCAAGTTCTCTCTGCATAGCTTCCTTGATCTCTCTTAATTCTGGATCATTCTCATCAGTTTGACAGATAGCAGCTCTTAGATCATAGATTTTATTTCTCCTCATCTCATTACCCAGTCTAATGAACTTGACTTCCTCTGATTGAGAATTAAAATCAAGAACTGTAATCCCCAGATCAGTCTTTAATTTAGCAGTTCCTTTCTTCATCTCTACAAGATTTCCATTCCAATCTCTGTATTTAGGAACATACTCTTCAGTAGTCTTCGATCCTGTAATGGATTTGGCTCTCAGCATATATTCCCTTATAGAATTAGCAATAAGCTCTGTTTGTCGGTTTCTGACTCTGAATATATGCAGAACATACTGAAGTTCTTCAAACAATTTAGCTTGATTGCTTCTTCATTCACTCTATACACTGTTCCATCTGTCATAAAGTATAACAAAAAGTGAATATCTAAGCTCCTTTGATGAACTAGTTGAACTGATTCCAACTTGTCCAGATTTTCTTGAGTAATACCAGAACCAAGAGAGACAAGTGCAGAGGGATCTCTTGGACTGTTACTAACTCTCAAATCTCTTCTTGAACCTAAGCCAGAAGTATTCCTGCCTGGTGGCTTTCCTGAACAAGCAACATTATGTTGATACCCACCAGTCACTCCTGTTTGTGCTTGAACTGGAATCTTTGGCCTAGAAAACCCAGGTAAAGGTTTGCTTTGAATCTGAACAACTTGTGTGGCAACAGAGGTTGTAACTGTCATTTTGCCTTTGCTCTCATCACCCATCACCCCTTTTAGTTTTAACTTGGCATCAAGAGAAGACTTTCTTACTAACTTTCCCTCTTCTTCTTCTTCTTCTTCTTCTTCTTGAATACCAGATAAATTCTCTTTAATTTCAATCCCTTTCATTGCAGGCTTTGAAGCTTTGACAGTCTTCTTTCCTTTCTTAGACTTCAGTGCTTTTAAATGTTCTTTTTGCAACAGCTTTTCTTCAGCTTGTATGTCTTCAAGTGTAGCCTCAGCATTTTCCTCACGAAAGATCTTAGCAGCCAACTCTTCATCTGTTTGTGGATTGTCAGTGAATGACAAATCCTTTTGCCTTAAAGTAGAAGTACTCTGAAGATTTGTATCTGCCACCAAATTTTGCTTTGACCTTGTAGACCTTCCATGTCCATGTCTTGGATTTGCACTTCTCAACCCCTTATCAGCATTTGCACCTTCTTCATCCAGATGATCCTTCTTTGACAGAGTTTGAATTTGCTTACACTTAGTTTTAGCAATTCTCTCCCCCTTTTTGACATCATCACCATCTGGAATCAGAATAGAAGTGATTAACTCAAGAGAGTTTGCAATAGAATCAACCTTCTCAGTCAGCAAAAGCTGATTCTTTTCAACTTTGCTCAATCTGTCATTTAGATTCTCTTGAGCTTTGGAAAATTGTTGAAATAGCTTAGAATTAGCCCTTTGAGATTTCTCCTCATGAGTAGCAACCTCTGTTCGAAGATCAACAATTGCCTTCTGATTATCATCAAATCTGTGATTCAAGGACTTGATCTGAATCACTGTTCCTTGCAGACAAGTGAAAATATCAGGATTTGAAATCTTTGAAGAATTTGCCTTGAGAAAGGTAGCTGCTCTGCCAGGAGGAAAAATACAATCTGACTTGTACCAATCTGCAGTTTGCTTGGTCAAATAATTATCATCAATCTCATTAACAGAAGGTCCAGCAAAGTCTGGTTTTTCTCCTGTTTTCTGACCATCAGTTTGAAATTGTTCGTTATGAGCTTCTGTTACTCCTGTCTTCAAAAGAATCACTAACTGAAACATCAGTAGGTGCAACTGAAGCAATGTGTTCATCTTGAGCAGCAACTGGTTCTTGAGCAACCTGTTTTCCTTTATCAACTTGTATATTCTTTGAAGAAATAACTTTTTCTGGTTGATCAATCTCCTCACCATGATCAGAAACATGATGTGCATCAAAGTATAATTTTGTGTGTGATGCAACCTCAGTGTCTTCGAGGATAACAGTAGGCCCATCTGCAACACCAGTATCAACAGAGTTTGTAACTACCATGGGTGTTGGAGTAGATGCTTCATTTTCAAAAGAAAATGGAGTAGGAGTTTCATCAAACTCTTCCATTGTAGGCAATGCATCTCTATCATTATTATCAGTCTGAACCTTAGCAAGTTCTGGTTCAGCAATCTTGAAACCTGATTCTTCCACAGTAGGTTCTATGATAACCTCTGTCTCACCAGCAGGATTATCCTTAGAAATATTCTCTTGAGCTTCAACAACTTGCTCATCATCAGAGTCTGTAAGAATCAACCTCCTCCTCTTTGCTTGAGGCACTTCAATCATTTCTTCTTCTGCACTAGAACTGTCCTCAACTAGTGGGGATGAAGGCCTATTTGCCCTTTTAATGACTCTTCTGGTATAAACAGCTCTAGGAGATGTCTGTTTAGCCTTGGAATGCTTTGTGTTAAGGGCAGTATGCTTTTGCCTTTTTGGTTTAGATGTTGGTTGAGGTTGGGTAATAGTGACAAGCTCAGGGTTTGTTAGCTCAGGTGATGGTATAGAATGAGAGTTTATGGTTTCAGTGTGGTCAGTGGCTAAAGGGTCAGGCATTTGTTGTGTTTCTGGTTGTTGTGGCTGTTGTGGCTGTTGTGGTGGTGATTTGGAATCTTGGGGTTGATTTAGAAAGTTTTGTAGGGCAAGTGGCAATACAAGTTCAGGTACATCTTTACCAGCATCTTTATTTGTCATATCAGAGAATATTCTCTTATTGACTCGAAAAGGTTGAATCACATCAGCTGCTTCAATTTCTAAACCAGGTACACAGGAATTGTACAAAAGTTGACAAAATCTAGCAAAATAGACTGTTGTAGACTCTGACAATTTATCGCCTAAATTCACTAACACATATCGACCAAAATCAAAATTACTGCCATAGAGTAGAGAATACCCAATTTGCAGACTATCCATTGGAATGGCATCCCAGTTGGTGACTTTCTTTTGGAATGTCCTGGTGATACAGTCGAAGAAAAAATTCCATTCCTTTCTAAGATTCGGCCGTTTGACACTACCAAGCTTTGCCAAAGAATCCATGTAACCAATTTCTGTTAACATGTCCCTCAGATTCTGTTCAGAAACAATAGCATACGAGGTATGTGTGTCAAGTCCATGGTCTCTCGAACAGTTTGTGGAGTTATCACAAACTCTTGTTCATCATGAGTGAAGATGATAGACGGAGTCCCATTCTCTCCTCCATCTATATACCTTGAGTTTTGCCAGAAAGTGACAATCTGAGATGCAGATAGAATAGCAGGTTCAATCAACGCTTGCCCAATCTCAGACTCACGAAGAAAATTTTGCATAAGGTGAAACGCTTCTGGAGCACGGTCGTTCTCGAGTAGAGCTGCAAAATTGTTAGGCACAAAACGAAGACCAAACGAAGTGAAAGGTTTTGTTGCCATTAGATCAAGAAATAAGCAAGAAATGACAGTGAGAATGATAGGTAGGAAAGGTGTTTGTGAAAATGTCGAAGTAAAAAACAAAGGAGGTCTGTGTTTTTGATAAAGTGAATATGAGTGGGTGTGAAGTGAGAGTAAAAAAAAATGATTTGAGTAGTAATTAAAAATTAAAACTCAATCGTTTATACATTGAAAACACGCAACTGTTCCTAGAATAGTGTGAAAGTGGGACACAATGATGGGTGAGTGGGTGAAAGTGGGACACGTGTCAAACATGCAGCGAATCACTTAATCACGCGCAGTAAAAGCAATTATTACCGCTGTCTTTCCTATTATCAAGACACTTTATCACAAATACACTCATTAACAGTTGTCAAACACTCTATTTACTCCAAAATTTTCAAATTATCTTAATGAAAATTTACCTTAGAGTACGGAACACAATCCATCAGTGTTTGTCAAATTTTCCAACTTTATCACTAAAACCCTTTCAGAAATTGCACAGTCGTGAATATTTTGTGTGTGTGTAGCAGAGGTTACCAAATCAATTTTTATAGCATCTAATATTTCATAAAATCCATAAATCAAATCAATAAACACTGAATGCACAAACTCTCATATTAAACACGGAGTATGTGATGAATGCTAAACTATGTAGTTCCTTAAATATAGAAATCTGAATTAACCCTATTCCCATTGATGTTCATGATTATCCAAGTAAGCACACAGTCATTATAGACAAAAAGATCAAGAGATAGTCATCAAAGCATCATTCAGTGAGTAGCATGTCAAGGATTTCCTCACAAACTCTCAAAGCACAAAAGTGTTTAGGTGAAGTGTTTTATCTCAAATTCAATCAGTAAAAGCAGATACTTCCATAGGCTTGAATTTCCACCAAATCTACACTACTTTGATTACATATATGCACAAATCAAAAGGACTTTATTCAGGGTTGTAATGTAGTAAGATCAAACAGGTGAGAAGAGATGTTTTTAAATGAATAAATTTCGAACTGAACAATTTAATAGACCAAAGTGTTCAGTCACACTGTTAGTACATATTTGTACAAGATGATCAGTATATATAACTTTTTTTTTATGTATATATACTGAGAAAACTTTCCTTTTCTTGAGAAACACTCACCTGCTTGCCTTTGATTTTCCAAAAGAATATAACTGCTCTTTATATGACAGAGTTAAAAAAAATGAGCAGTTAATAAGGCTCAAAGGGGTTTACTAAGGGTGGTATTTATGAACAGTGTTTGAAGAAAGATGGTTAAACCTAGTGCCTTTATCATTTTCATGCACACACATATCATGTAGTCTCAAAATGGTTTAATACAAGTTCTAGAGCAACATACTCACTGATGAACAACACACATCAATAAAATCTGATTGATATAAAATGTATCAATCACTTATTTGGCTCAAAATCTCACAGGGTGCAGACATGAACTGTTTCTCACCAAACTAAACAATGACACATCTCAAGTTTTAAAATTTTCACAAGTACAAACAAGGAATCATCAAGAACTATGTATGTCTTGGGAACAGAGTGTTACTAATCAGAGTTTAGAGTTCATCAATATCAGAAGTTATTCATGAGAGGCAATGCACACAGTATTCATAGACTCAGAGTTTAGGACCAAATAAACTAAGAGATGCTCTAAATATGAAACAGTATCATGCTATGTTAATTTATTGCACAATTTCTGATTAGATCACAGTGATTCAGAAAGAATCTTGATTTATTCACTGAGAATCATGCTTCATACATATTTCTTCATTGGTGTTTTCATCCATACAAAGATCAATTCAGAATTCACAGAGTTTATTAAACATATTAACAGTGTATGACAGAGAGACATGCTGACAGAGTTTAACAGTGTGAGGACAAAAACATGTGAACAGAGTCTGCATAACAGAGTTTAAACAACAAAGTTCACATAGCACTTAACAATTCACAGAAATATGAGCAACACATTTTATAAGAAAATTTTGAGTCTAACCAACATGTTTAGTCAAAACCAGAGACCATTCCTAGTTCATTGACCAGCCTTGTAAATGATGCTTCACTCAACGGCTTGGTAAAGACATCTGCAAGTTGTTGATCTGTAGGTACAAAGTGAAGCTCAATGTTGCCTTCCTCTACATGCTCTCTAATAAAGTGATACCTTATGCTGATGTGCTTGGTCATTGAGTGTTGTACTGGATTACCTGTCATTGCAATAGCACTTTGATTATCACAGAAAATAGGTATTTTGCTATACCTCAATCCATAATCCAGCAATTGATTCTTCATCCATAGAATTTGTGCACAGCAGCTACCAGCAGCAATATACTCTGCTTCAGCTGTAGATGTGGATATTGATTTCTGTTTCTTGCTGTACCAAGAAACAAGTCTGTCACCAAGAAATTGACAACTTCCACTGGTGCTTTTTCTGTCAATCTTACAGCCTGCAAAGTCTGCATCAGAGTAACCAAGTAGTTTGAAGTCTGATTCTCTTGGGTACCACAGCCCTAAAGTTACAGTGCCCTTGAGATACTTGAAAATCCTCTTCACAACTGTTAAATGTGGTTCCCTTGGATTTGCCTGAAACCTTGCACACAGACATGTTGCATACATGATATCAGGTCTACTTGCTGTTAGATAGAGAAGAGAGCCAATCATTCCTCTGTAACTTGTCATATCTACTGATGACCCTGTATCTTTGTCCAATTTTGTTGCAGTTGCCATGGGAGTTGTTGCAGATGAACAGTCAAGCATGCAAAATTTCTTGAGAAGATTTCTGGTATATTTTGCTTGATTGATAAAAATTCCATCATCTGTTTGCTTCACTTGTAAGCCTAGAAAATAACTTAGCTCTCCCATCATACTCATTTGATATCTGGACTGCATGAGCTTGGCGAACTTCTTACAGAGTTTATCATTAGTAGATCCAAAAATGATATCATCAACATATATCTGAACTAAAAGCAAGTCACTTCCAGATTTGAAATAAAACAAAGTTTTATCAATTGTACCTCTGTTGAATCCACTTTCTAAAAGAAACTGAGCAAGAGTTTCATACCATGCTCTTGGTGCCTGCTTAAGTCCATAAAGTGCCTTGTCTAGCCTGTAGACATGGTCAGGATATTTTGGATCTACAAAACCAGGTGGTTGTTCAACAAACACTTTTTCTTCAAGTTTTCCATTCAGAAAAGCACTTTTCACATCCATTTGAAAAACCTTGAATTTCTTGTGAGAAGCATAAGCAAGAAACATCCTTATTGCCTCCAACCTGGCAACTGGTGCAAAAGTCTCATCATAATCTATCCCCTCTTGCTATGAATAGCCTTTTGCCACAAGTCTGGCTTTGTTTCTTGTAAGAACCCCTTCACTATCAGTTTTGTTTCTGAAAACCCACTTAGTACCAACAATAGATCTGTTCTTTGGTCTTGGCACTAGTGTCCACACTTCATTTCTCTCAAATTCATTTAACTCTTCTTGCATTGCTGTTATCCAGTCAGCATCTTTAAGAGCTTCTTCAACTTTCTTTGGTTCATTTTGTGACAAGAATGCATGAAACAGACATTCATTTGTTGTTGCACTTCTTGTCCTTACTCTTGCATCTGGATCACCAATGATCAAATCAGGTGTGTGAGATTTGGTCCATTTCCTAGCTGAAGGCAATTGACTTCTTTCAAAGTTGGATCCTCCCCCTTGATCCATGTTCTCCTGATTTTCTTGATGTCTTTCTTCATTCTCTGAGGCTCCCCCTGAATGTGACTGCTCAGTGTGTGAACTGTCAGATTTTGGACTTTTAGAGTTTGAGTCACCAGAGTTTGATTCAGAATTTTCAGCTGAGTCATTATCAGAATTTGAGTTATCACTTTGATGAGTTTCTTCATGCTCCCCCTCAACTGGTTCTTCTCTTGTTTCTGGCTGAAAGGTCTCTTCAGTATTTACCAGTAGAGGTTCAGAGTTTGTCAGATCAGACTTATCAGAGTTTAATTCATCAGAGATTAAATCTTCATTTTCGAAGTGCAGTTGATCATGTTCATTTACATCTTCAAGTCCAGTTATTTTCTTGTCATCAAAGGACACATGAATAGATTCCATGATCACTCTGGTTCTCAGATTATAAACTCTGAATGCTTTAGTTGACAGTGGATAGCCAACAAAAATTCCTTCATCTGCCTTCAAATCAAATTTGGTCAACTGTTCAGGATGAGTTTTCAGCACAAAGCATTTGCACCCAAAAATATGAAAATATTTCAGGTTTGGTTTCTTTTCTCTCACCATTTCATATGGTGTTTTTCCATGCTTATTTATCAGAGTGGCATTCTGAGTAAAACAAGCTGTTTGAACAGCCTCTGCCCAGAAATAGGTTGGTAATTTTGCTTCATCAAGCATAGTTCTGGCAGCTTCTATCAAAGTTCTGTTCTTCCTTTCAACTACACCATTTTGTTGTGGAGTGCCAGGTGCAGAAAACTCTTGTTTAATTCCTTTGTTCTTGCAAAATTCTTCCATTGTTGAATTCCTGAATTCAGTTCCATTGTCACTTCTGATAATCTTTACTTGATTCTTTGATCCTTTGTCCAACTGCCTTATATGTTCAGCCAGAGTTAATGCAGTTTCATCCTTCTTTGCTAGAAAATACACCCAAGTGTATCTGGTGTATTCATCAACAATGACTAGAGCATATTTCTTCTTTCCAAGAGACATCACATTCACTGGTCCAAAAAAATCAACATGAAGAAGATGATAAGGATCAACAATTGAAGACTCAGATTTGCTTTTGAAAGAGGCCTTTCTCTTTTTGGCCTTTTGACAAGAATCACACAGGCCTTCTGCATTCAACAAAAACTTTGGTAGTCCTCTCACAAGATCATTCTTAATTAGCTCATGGATGTTGTTTAGATTTGAATGAGAGAGTTTCTTATGCCACTTCCAACTCTCTTCACTGGTCATCCTTGTAGACAGACACACTGCTTTACCATCAGAGTTTGTTGACAATTTTATTTCATAGATGTTATTGTGTCTGTTTCCAACTAGAGCAACTTTCCCTATAGATTTACTGATGACTTGACAATATTCAGGCTGAAAATCTACATGGTATCCTCTGTCACAGATTTGACTCACAGAAAGCAGATCATGCTTGAGTCCTGGAACCAGAGCTACATTTGTGATGACACTTCCAAGATTAATATTTCCATATCCCAGAGTATGTCCTATGTTGCCATCTCCATAGGAAACCTTTGGGCCAGCCTTCTCCTCATACTCTGATAGCAGGGCTTTATTTCCAGTCATGTGTCCTGAACATCCACTTTCCACGACTAGGGTACTTACCCTGGTGCCCTGCAATCACAAACAATCACTGATTGTTAGTTTTAAGGATCCAGACTTGCTTGGATCCTTTTGCTTTATTGAATCTATTAGTCTTTGCAGCGGATTTGTCATTATCAGAATTTAAACTAACATTTTCAGTCTTAGCACTTGCAGAATCAACTTTAACCCATTTCAAATTAGGTTTCAGTTCATAATAATTATGATAAATAGCATGATAATTCTTGCAAGTATAAATTGAGTGCCAAGTACTTCCACAATGTTTGCACAAAGATTGTGGTCTTGGTTTGACATTATCCTTTTTCACTCCAGATTTGGAGGGTAAAGAATTAATGTCTTTGTTCTTCCTGCAAAAACTAGCAAGATGATTAATGCTACCACAGTTATGACAAGTTTTTCTAGGTGCAAATGTAGCAAGCATTGGCTTATTTCCTGATGTAATGCCTACCTTTCCATTTCTGTTTTTCCTAGGCATTTTCTGTTTGTTGACAGATTTTATTTCTTTAAGCTTATGCTTGAGTTGTTTATCTGTCATTGAACCAATATTAACCTATTTTACACAGGTTTTTACTGGCTTACTTTCAATAGCTCCATGTTCAGTTTTAACAGTACCATGAACAAATGTTCCAAATTTCTTAGAAGAAAGAGGTGGTCTAATCTTGACTGTATTCTGAAACCTAAGTACATCATCCTCAGAATAACCTAGACCTACTGTGTCTGATTGAAAAACCTCATTGTTAGTGTATACTGAAAATATTTATTTTAAGTATATACATTTATTTATGGCCCAGTTTTATTGAGAATCATTTAAATGTTTACATGTTGTCTAATATTATATATTGTGGACAATCTAGTATCAAATGGGATACAAAATATTAGATTGTTAAATACGGTTTATATAATATAACAAGGTTCACAGCACAGGTGGTGTTGGATAATCCACTGGTATGGCTGTAGTATTATTTAGATTAGTTTATATTGACTAATAAATAATACTGGTATACTTTGTGTATATTGAACAGGATCAAATTTAGAATTGTTCCCTTATACTGATTAAGAAAGAGAACTAAGATTCTATGTTATTATTAATGCTTAGGTTCTTAATCCGGATATAGTAATTGACACGTGTATATTATTTACATGCTTTGATTTATATATGAAATAATTCTTTGGAATTAAATCATTATATTTTGGGTGATGGAATAATATATATGGTGGATATTATTTATTGAAGGAATCCATGTCCTGATAATATTCGGGTTAATGATGTCCCCTTGAAAGCTCAAAAAGATTTAATTATGTGAAACCCTGCAGGTGGAATTTATTCCGGCATAATTAAATAAAGGTTGAGTGGATAATCAAGGATAAAAGATATTAATTAAATGAATTATCAGTAATTTATTTAATTAATGGGCATGCGCTATTTTAAACATGGGGAATTTAATAAGCAAATAATATTGGAACCCAATTAAATAATTAAGTTGCGGTATTAGGAAAGGTAGTGCAAATATTAATTCTTTAGTGGATTGAATTAATATTTAATTACATTGGGCTAGGCCCAAGATGTAATTAGAAGGCCTATGTTAGATATAATTGATGTGATTTAATGTCAGTGTTTAAGTGTTTCAGGTAAAGAGAGTTTAACTTGTTATTGAAAGCAGTGTTTGAGTATACGCTGATTGCTGGAAGCGCAAACGCTGACAGAGGAAAGCGTAAACACTGATAGCTGAATACATGGAAGCGCAAACACTGTTAGTGTTGAGAGAACAGAGTTTGCTAAAGTCTGTCTACTAGGAGCGTCTACAAGTCAACAGAGTTTGAAGATTAATTTAATATTAATATGGAAGCGATATCTTTGAAGATTGGATAGCTGTCAAAGAGATCGAGTTGACTTAGAAGACGTGTAGCAATCGTAATTGATATCAATTGTATAGCTTAATTTTAGGAGAATCAATTTACGATTGTATGTAGCTGTATATCTTATAAATACAGTTAGGTTAACCCTAGAAGGGTATCCATCGTGAACGAATATCATTCTTGTAACCTAAGCAGCTCTCTGTGATACTTTACATCACCGAGAGAGGAATTATTAATTCCAAACAGTTTTAAAGAGTTAAAACGTGTGTTCTTGTTACTTATTTATACAGTTCTTGATTATTTATTGTGTAATCGACCTAACAAGTGGTATCAGAGCCAAATCTGTTACTTTATTACAGTTAAAGATCCAAACACAATAGTAATCAATGGCAGAGATACCTCCACCAAATGAGAAAGCTCCTACCACTGTTAGTAGGTATGAAACAATTAGGGTTCCTATCCTGAGGCCATTAGAGTATGCAATTTGGAAGGTGAAGATGACCATGTTTCTGGAGGCTACAGATCCAGAATATCTGGACAGAATTTATGAAGGTCCTCACAAACCTACAAAGTTATCTGCTACTGCTGCTGGTGAGGAACCAAAAGTCATACCAAAAGAGAAGAAAGATCTATCTGCTGAGGATCTTTCATCTATTGCAAAGGATGCGAAGGTAAGGCATTTACTTCACAGTGCATTAGACAATGTTATGTCTAATAAAGTGATAAACTGCACAACTGCAAAGGAGATATGGGATGCACTTGAGGTTAGATGTCAGGGAACTCCTGCAATTAAGAAAAACAGAAGGAACATACTCACAAAGGAGTATGAGCATTTTGAGGAAAAATCTGATGAAACCATGACAGAAACATTTGACAGATTCTGTAAACTGCTCAATGATTTGTCATTGGTGAATAAAGAGTATGATTTGGAAGATTCAAATCTCAAATTTCTTCTCTCTCTACCTGAAAAGTGGGATGTGAAAACAACCACTATTAGAGATAATTATGAACTTGGTGAAACAGAGATTGATGAAATTTATGGTCTGCTCAAAACCCATGAATTGGAATTGGAGCAGAGAAACAAGAGATCTAGTAGAAAGTCAAAGTCTGTTGCTCTCAAGGTTGAGGAGAAACCATCAAAGAAGGAGGCATCAAGGAGAAAGGAAAAAGGGAAAGCCTTAGTCATCCATTCAGAGAATGAGTCATCAAACACTGATGTTGACTCAAACACAGATGATTCATCTGATTCTGAAGATGATGAAGAAATGATGCAAATGGCTGCATTGATGGTGAAGACCTTCAAGAAGATGGGATACAAGAACTTCAAGAAAGGAAAGAGATTCTCCAAGGACTACTCAAAGTTTGATAAGAAGAATTTCAAGAAATCTGAGGGAAAGGACTTCAAGTCTGGAAAGAAAGATAAATCTGAAATTCAATGCTACAAGTGTAAGGAGATGGGTCACTATGCTCCTGAGTGCAAGAAGGGTAAAACTGAAAAGGCACTCTACACCAAAGGCAGAGATTGGGCAGACACTTCAGATTCAGATGAGGAAGTCAACTATGCTCTCATGGCTACTACTCAGACTGAAAATGATGATCTCAAGGTACCTCCAACAACCTATGCTTATAACACTGATAATATAACTGAATTAAGAATTTATCTTAAAGCATTGCATATCAGTTATAGGGATCAGACATTAGAAAATGAGAGGATAAAGTCTGAGTGTTCTCAACTCAAAGAAAGAAATAAAATTGTTGAGGAACAGCTAGAGAACATGAATAAAATTCAAAAAGAGAGAGATGATGCAGTGTTTATTGAACAGGAGTTGCTAGGTAAGTATAAGCAACTAGAATCAGAATTGGAGGATAGTAAACACATCATTAAAACTTGGACACACTCTGGTAAAGACACTCAAGAAGTGTTTCAGTCAGATACAGTAGGTCTAGGTTACTCTGTAGGAGATGAACTAAGATTTGAAAATAAGGTAAAAGTAAGACCATATTGTTCATCTGAGGGTAATGTCATGGGAACAGGTGGACCTAAGACTGAAGCACAGAAAAAGGCTGTTAAAGAGTCATATGCTAAAACTTTTGTTAAAGAGGCTAACATTGGCTTAATGACAGATAAACAACTCAAGCATAAGCTTAAGGAGATAAAATCTGTCAACAAACAGAGTATGCCTAAGAAAAACAGAAATGGAAAGGTAGGCATAACCTCAGGAATTAAGCCAATGCTTGCTTCATTAGCTCCCAGGAAAACATGCTTTAATTGTGGTAGCACTAATCATCTTGCTAGTTTCTGCAGTAAGAATAAGAATATTAATTCTTTACCTTCTAAAACTGCAGTAAAGAATGATTATGTGAGAACTAGACCACAGACTTTATGCAAACACTGTGGAAGTACATGGCATTCTATTTACACTTGCAGAGATTATCATGCTATTTATTATAATTACTATAAACCCAAGCCAAATTTGAAATGGGTTAAAGTAAACTCTGCAAATGTAAACTCTGAAAAAGTTAGCTTAAACTCTGTTAATGAAAATTCCGCTGCAAAAGCTAACAGATTTAAGAAAGCCAAAGGATCCAAGCAAGTCTGGATCCTTAAAACTAATAATCAGTGATTGTTTGTGATTGCAGGGCACCAGGGTCAGTACCCTAGTCGTGGACAGTGGATGTTCAGGACACATGACAGGAAATAAAGCCCTGCTATCAGAGTATGAAGAGAAGGCTGGCCCAGAAGTTTCCTATGGAGATGGCAACATAGGACATACACTGGGATATGGCAACATTAATCTTGGAAATGTCATCATCACAAATGTAGCTCTGGTTCCAGGACTCAAGCATGATTTGCTATCTGTGAGTCAAATCTGTGACAGAGGATATCATGTAGATTTTCAGCCTGAATATTGCCAAGTGATCAGTAAATCTACAGGCAAAGTTGCTCTAGTTGGAAACAGACACAACAACATCTATGAAATAAAGTTGTCAACAAACACTGATGGCAAAGCAGTATGTCTGTCAACAAGAATGTCCAGTGAAGAGAGTTGGAAATGGCACAAGAAACTCTCTCATTTGAATCTGAACAACATCAATGAGCTCATAAAGAATGATCTTGCAAGAGGACTACCAAAGTCATTGTTGAATGTAGAAGGCCTGTGTGATTCTTGTCAAAAGGCCAAACAGAGAAAAACCTCTTTCAAGAGCAAATCTGAGTCTTCAATTGTTGATCCTTATCATCTTCTACATGTTGATCTTTTTGGACCAGTAAATGTCATGTCACTTGGAAAGAAGAAATATGCTCTAGTCATTGTTGATGAATACACCAGATACACATGGGTGTATTTTCTAGCAAAGAAGGATGAAACTGCTTTAACACTGACAGAACATATATTACAATTGGACAAAGAGTCAGAGAATCAAGTGAAGATAATCAGAAGTGACAATGGAACTGAGTTCAGGAATTCATCAATGGAAGAATTTTGCAAAAGTAAAGGGATCAAACAAGAGTTTTCTGCACCTGGCACTCCACAACAAAATGGTGTAGTGGAGAGGAAGAACAGAACTCTGATAGAAGCTGCCAGAACCATGCTAGATGAAGCAAAATTGCCAACATATTTCTGGGCAGAGGCGGTTCAAACTGCTTGTTTCACTCAAAATGCAACTCTGATCAACAAGCATGGTAAAACACCATATGAAATGGTGAAGAAGAAAAAGCCAAATCTAAAATATTTTCATATTTTTGGATGCAAGTGCTTTGTGTTGAAGACTCATCCTGAACAGTTGACCAAGTTTGACCTAAAGGCAGATGAAGGAATTTTTGTTGGCTATCCACTGTCAACAAAGGCATTCAGAGTTTTTAATCTGAGAACCAGAGTGATCATGGAGTCTATTCATGTGTCATTTGATGACAAGAAAATAACTGGACTTGAAGATGTTAATGAGCATGATCAACTGCACTTTGAAAATGAAGATTTATTAAACTCGGATGATACAGATCTGACAAACACTGTTGAGGTCAATTCTGAACCTCTACTGGTAAACACTGAAGGAACTTTTCAATCAGAAACAAGGGAAGAACCAGTTGAGGGGGAGCATGAATAATCACATCAAAGTGTTAATTCAAACACTGATAGTGACTCAATTAATAACTCTGAATCAAACACTGTTGATTCAAACTCTGATCATTCAAATTCTGAGCAGTCACATTCAGGGGGAGCATCTGAAAATGAAGAAAGGCACCAAGAAAATCAGGATAGCATGGATCAAGGGGGAGGATCACATGATGACAGAAGCAATCTGCCTTCTGCAAGAAAATGGACTAAGTCACATACACCTGATTTAATTATTGGTGATCCAGATGCAAGAGTAAGGACAAGAAGTGAAACAACAAATGAATGTCTGTTTCATGCATTCTTGTCACAAACTGAGCCAAAGAAAGTGGAAGAAGCTCTTAAAGATGCTGACTGGATAACAGCAATGCAAGAAGAGCTAAATGAATTTGAAAGAAATGAGGTGTGGACCCTTGTACCAAGGCCAAAGAACAGATCTATTGTTGGTACTAAATGGGTTTTCAGAAATAAAACTGACAGTGATGGTGTGATCACAAGGAACAAGGCAAGACTGGTTGCAAAAGGCTATTCACAGCAGGAAGGAATAGATTATGATGAAACATTTGCTCCAGTTGCCAGGTTGGAGGCAATAAGGATGTTTCTTGCCTATGCTTCTCACAAGAAATTCAAGGTTTTTCAAATGGATGTGAAAAGTGCTTTTCTGAATGGAAAACTTGAAGAAGAAGTATTTGTTGAACAACCACCTGGTTTTGTAGATCCAAAATATCCAGATCATGTCTACAGGTTAGACAAGGCACTCTATGGACTTAAACAGGCACCTAGGGCATGGTATGAAACACTTGCTAAATTTCTGCTAGAAAGTGGGTTTCACAGAGGTACTATTGACAAAACTCTGTTTTACTTTCAATCTGGTAGTGACCTGCTCTTAGTACAGATATATGTAGATGATATCATTTTTGGATCTACTAATGATAAACTCTGTAAGAAATTTGCAAAGCTCATGCAGTCTAGATATCAAATGAGTATGATGGGAGAGTTAAGCTATTTTCTAGGCTTACAGGTGAAGCAAACAGATGATGGAATTTTCATTAATCAAGCAAAATATACCAGAAATCTACTCAAGAAATTTGGCATGCTCGATTGTTCATCTGCAACAACTCCCATGGCAACTGCAACAAAACTGGACAAAGATATAGGTTCATCAGTGAATATGACAAGCTACAGAGGGATGATTGGTTCTCTACTTTATTTAACAGCTAGTAGACCTGATATCATGTATGCCACCTGTCTGTGTGCAAGATTTCAGGCAGATCCAAGAGAACCACATTTAACAGCTGTGAAGAGGATTTTCAAATATCTCAAGGGCACTGTAACCTTAGGGCTTTGGTACCCAAGAGAATCAGATTTTAAGCTACTTGGTTACTCTGATGCAGATTTTGCTGGTTGTAAGATTGACAGAAAAAGCACAAGTGGAAGTTGTCAATTTCTTGGTGACAGACTAGTGTCTTGGTACAGCAAGAAACAGAAGTCAATATCTACATCTACAGCTGAAGCAGAGTATATTGCTGCTGGTAGTTGCTGTGCACAGATTCTATGGATGAAGAATCAACTGCTGGATTATGGATTAAGGTATTCCAAGATACCTATTTTTTGTGATAATCAAAGTGCTATTGCAATGACAGGTAATCCAGTACAACACTCAATGACCAAGCATATCAGCATAAGGTATCACTTTATCAGAGAGCATGTAGAGGAAGGCAATATTGAGCTTCACTTTGTGCCTACAGATCAACAACTAGCAGATGTTTTCACAAAGCCTCTAAGTGAAGCAACATTTACAAGGCTGGTCAATGAACTAGGGATGGTATCTGGTTTTGACTAAACATGTTGGTTAGACTCAAACTCTTTCAAATAAAATGTGTTGCTCATATCTCTGTAAATTGCTAAAGTGCTATGTGAATCTTATTAGTTAAACTCTGTTAGCATGATTGTTGGTCATACACTGTTAATACGTTTGTTAAATTCTGTGAATTCTGAGTTGATTTTTGTCTGAATGAAAATACCAATGAAGAAAAATGTATAGAGCATGATTTTCAGTGAAAAATCAAGATTCTTTTTGAGTCACTGTAATCTAATCAGAAATTGCACAGTAAGTTAACACAGCATGATACTGTTTCATATTTAGAGCATCTCTTAGTTTATTTGATCCTAAACTCTGAATCTATGAATACTGTATGCATTGCCTCTCATGAATAATACTGATATTGATGAACTCTAAACTCTGATTAGTGACACTCTGTTTCCAAGTCATACTTGATTCTTGATGATTCTGTGTTTGCACTTGTGAAAATTTTAAAACTTGAGATGTGTCATTGTTTATTTTGGTGAGAAACAGTTCATGTCTGAACCTTGTGAGATTTTGAGCCGAATAAGTGATTGATACATTTTATATCAATCAGATTTTATTGTTGTGTGATATTCATCAGTGAGTATGTTGCTCTAGAACTTGCATTAAACCATTTTGGAACTACATGATATATGTGTGCATGAAGATGACAAAGGCAATTAGGATTAACCAATTTTTGACCATTTCTTCAAACACTGTTCAAAATATTTTTGAACACTGCTCATAAACTCTGTTCATAAACATGACCCGTAGGAAATCCTTTTGAGCCTAATTAACTGCTCATTTTCTTGAATACTAAAGTATTAAGAGCAGTTATATTCTTTTGTTAAATCTGATTCAAGCAGGTGAGTATTCCTTATACTATATCTTACTCAGTATATATATACATATGTCAATAAAAATAAAAAAAAAAAATGTATATATACTGATCATCTTGTACAAAAATGTACTAACCATTTGACTGAACATTTTGATCAAATAAATAGTTCAGTTCGAAATTCTCATTCGAAACGCATCTCTTCTCATCTGTTTGATTTCACTCAATTACAACCCTGAACAAAGTCCTTTTGATTTGTGCATATATGTAATCGAAGTGGTGTAGATTTGGTGGACATTCAAGCTTATGGTAGTCTCTGCTTTTACTGATTGAATCTGAGAGTAAACACTTCACCTAAACACTTGTGTGATGTGAGAGTTTGTGAGACAATCCTTGACATGTAACTCACTGAATGATGCTTTGATGTTTATCTCCTGATATTTTTGTCTTTAATGACTGTGTGCTTACGTGGATAATCATGATCATAAACTGGAACAGGGATATTCAGATTTCTGTAATTAAGGAACTACAGAGTTTAGCATTCATCATATACTCTGTTTTTAACATGAGAGTTTGTGCATTCAGTGTTTATTGTTTTGATTTATGGATTTTATGAAAAATTAGATGCTATAAAAATTGATTTGGTAAACTCTGCTACTCACACACGAAAATCACGACTGTGCGTTTTTGAAAGGGTTTTTGTGATAAAGATTGAAAATTTGATAAATACTGATTGATTGTGCTATGTACTCTAAGGTATATTTTCATTAAGATAATTTGAAAATTTTGGAGTAAATGGAGTAGTTGACAACTGTTAATTAGTGTCATTAGTGGTAACGTGTCTTGATAAACGGAACGACAGCGGTAATAATGGCTTTTACTGCGCCTGTATTAAGTGAACCGTTGCATGTGTGACACCTGTCCCACTCACTCATCATTATGTCTCCCTTTTACACTTTTCAAGGGAACAGTTGCGTGTTTTCAAGTAAAAACGTTTGAGTTTAGTTTTTAACTACAACTCAAATTACTTTTTGCCACAATCATTTTTATCCACACGTATTCACTTTACCAAAACAGAGAACATCTTTGTTTTTCACTTTGGCATTTTCACAAACACCTTTCTTGCAAAACCTTTTCACAGTTGATTCTTACTTATTTCTTGATTCAATGGCAACTAAACCTTTCACTGTCTTTGGTCTACGTTTTGTGCCTAACAACTATGCAGCTTTACTTGAGAATGACCGGGCACCAGAGCCGTTTCATCTTATGCAAAATTTTCTTCGAGATTCTGAAATTGGGCAAGCGCTGGTTGAACCGGCTACTCTATCTGCTTCCCAAGTTGTTAACTTTTGGCAAAACTCAAGATATATAGAAGGAGGAGAGAATGGAACTCCGTCTATCATCTTCTCTCATGAAGAACAAGAGTTTGTGATTACTCCACAAACTGTTCGTGATGTCATGGATTTCGACACACATACCTCATATGCTGTTGTCTCTGAGCAAAATCTGAGGGATATGCTCACAGAGATTGGTTACATGGAATCACTTGCCAAGCTGGGCAGTGTGAGGCGGCCAAACTTGAGAAAAGAGTGGAATTTCTTCTTTGATTGTATTACCAGGACATTCCAGAAGAAGGTCACCAACTGGGATGCTATTCCAATGGACAGTCTACAAATTGGGTATTCTCTACTCTATGGTAGTAATTTTGATTTTGGTAGATATGTCTTAATGAATTTGGGTGATAAGTTGTCAGAATCTACTACAGTTTACTTTGCTAGATTTTGTCAACTTCTGTTCAATGCATGTGTTCCTGGTTTAACTGTTGATGAAGCTGATGAGATTCAACCGTTTCGAGTTACTAAGAGAATATTTACTGATATGTCTAACAAAGATGTTGGAAAAGACTTGCCTCCTTTAGCATTGCCGCTTGCTTTGCAAAATTTTGTCAATCAGCCACAAGACACTGATACACATCAACCACAACAACCAGAACCACAACAACCAGAACCACAGCCTATGCCTGAACCTTTAGCCACTGATCGTACAGAAAACATACCATCTCAACCTACTCAAACACCTGAGCCCACACCAACAACCACTGAACAACCCATATCACCTCCAACACAAACAAAAACTCAAACACAACCTGACCAAATGAACACTGAACCAACAAACCCTGTCTCTACTACTCATTCACAACCACCACCAAAGCCAAAAAGGAAGAAACATACTGCAATCAACACTGAACGTGCTAAGGCTAAACAGTCAACTCCAAAGGCTGTTTATTCCAGAAGATTCATACAAAGGGAAAACAGACCTTCACCACCATTGGTTGAGGAAAGTTCAAGTGAGAGTTCCAGTGAAGATGCAGAACAGGTTGAAGTGCCTCAAGCAAAGAGGAGGAGGCTTATTATGACTGATTCTGATGATGAGCATGTTGAGGAGGCTCAAGAGAAAATTTCATTTGATATTCCTACTGGTGAGCCAGAGGTTATCATAGAACCTGTAATTCCAGAATCAGAAGTCAAGGTTGCTGAACCAGAAGTTGATAAGGTTCAAGAAAATGAAGCTGTTAGAGATGTTTTGTCTCCAATGGAAGAGTTTGCTGAAACTCCAATTTCTTTTAATCATGAAGCATCTACTCCACCACTCATGGAGGTTACACTTTCTATAGATACTGGTGTTGCTGATGGGCCAACTGTTGTTCTTGAAGACACTGAGGTTGCATCACACACTGAGTTAAACTCTGATGCCAATCATATTTCTGTTCATGGTGAGGAGATTGATAAACCAGAGAAGGTTCTTTCTTCAGAGCAAACTCCAGTTGATAAAGGAAAACAGGTTGCTCAAGAACCTATTGCTGCTCAAGAACCTAGTCCTTCTGTTGTCTCTACTAGTGAATCGATGAGTGATTCAGTTGAAGCTCATAGTACAGGAGTTGACCAACCACAAAATCAGCCTGATGGTCAGAAAACAGGAGAAAAACCAGATTTTGCTGGGCCTTCTGTTCATGAAATTGATGATGGTTATTTGGCCAAGCAAACTGCTGAATGGTATAAATCAGAGTGTATTTTTCCACCTGGCAGGGCTGCAATGTTTCTTGAGGTCAATTCCAAGAAGATTAAAAATCCAGAGATTTTCACTTGTTTGCAAGGCACAGTGATTCAAATCAAAACGTTGAATAATAGATTTGATGACACTCAAAAATCTATCATTGATCTTCGCACAGAAGTTGCCACTCATGAGGAGAAAGCTCAACTAGCTAATGCTAAACTCTTTCAACAGTTTGCCAAAGCTCAATCTAATCTTAATGACAGACTGAGTACAGTTGAAAAGAATCAGACTTTACTAGCTGAGAAAGTTGATTCTATAGCAAATTCTCTTGAGTTAATCACCTCAATACTGATTCAAGATGGTGATGATGTCAAAAAGGGGGAGAGAGTCTCTAAAACTAAGTGTAAGAAAGATCAAACTCTGTCAAAGAAAGATCATCTTGATGATGAAGGCACCAATGCTGATAAGGGCTTAAGAAATGAAAATCTCAGACAAGGACATGGAAGGTCTTCAAGGTCAAAGCCGAATTTGGTGATAGATTCAAATGCTCAGAATACTTCAGGTTCAAGGCCAAGGGATTTGTCATTCTCTGACAATCCACAAACTGATGAAGAATTGGCTGCAAAACTTTTTCGAGAAGAGAATGCTGAAGCTACACTTGAGGATATTCAAGCTGAAGAAAAGCTGTTGCAGAAAGAACATTTAAAAGCTGTGAAGTCCAAGAAAGTGAAGAAAGTTGTTAAAGTTTCAAAGTCTGCAAAGCCTGTGATGAAAGGAATTGTAATCAAAGAAAAACTATCTGGTATTCAAGAAGAAGAAGAAGAAGATACTGGAAAGCTGGTTAGAAAGTCTTCTCTTGATGCTAAGTTGAAGTTAAAAGGGAAAGTTGATGAAGAGAGCAAGGGCAAGATGATAGTTACAACCTCTGTTGCTACACAAGTTGTACAGACTCAAAGTAAACTTTTACCTGGTTTTTCAAGGGCAAAGATTCCAGTGGAAGAAGGAGCAGGAGTGACTGGTGGATATCAGCATAATATTGCCTGTTCAGGAAAGCCACCAGGCAGGAATACTTCTGGTTTAGGATCAAGAAGAGATTTGAGAGTTGGTAACAGTCCAAGAGATCCCTCTGCACTTGTATCTCTTGGTTCTGGTATAACTCAAGAAAATCTAGACAAGTTGGAGTCAGTTCAGGTAGTTCATCAAAGGAGCTTAGATATTCACTTTCTACTATACTTTATGGCAGATGGGTCAGTGTATAGAGTGAATGAAGAAGCAATCAAGTTAAAATTATTTGAGGAACTTCAGTATGTCTTGCATATCTTCAGAGTTAGAAATCAAAGAACACAGCTTATTGCTAATTCTATAAAGGAGTATATGCTGAAAGCTAAAGTTGCAACAGGAACAAAGTCTGCTGAAAAATATGTTCCAAAATACAGAGACTGGAATGGAAATCTGATTGAAATGCAGAAGGGAACTACAAGGCTGAAGACTGATCTTGGAATTACAGTTCTGGATTTCAATGTAAAGTCTGAAGAATTAAAGTACATCAGATTGGGTAATGAAATGAGGAGAAACAAGATCTATGATCTCAGAGCTGCTATTTTTCAAACGGATGAGAATGATCCAGAGTTAAGAGAGATCAAGCAAGCTATGGAAATTGAACTTGAAAATGCTGAAAGGAGATTGTTGATTGATTATCTCAGAACAACTCCAGATCTTGAGGAGGTTAGGTAGACAGAATTTGTAAGTGATTCGTATTTTCTGTAAATTTTGATAAGTCAGGTTTAAACTCTGATTATATGTTAAACACTGTGTTTTTTATTTGTTCGTTTTGACATCATCAATTATTGTGAACTTGTACATTTTTCTAATGAACAAGTTGGGGGAGATTGTTAGATATAATTGATGTGATTTAATGTCAGTGTTTAAGTGTTTCAGGTAAAGAGAGTTTAACTTGTTATTGAAAGCAGTGTTTGAGTATACGCTGATTGCTGGAAGCGCAAACGCTGACAGAGGAAAGCGTAAACACTGATAGCTGAATACATGGAAGCGCAAACACTGTTAGTGTTGAGAGAACAGAGTTTGCTAAAGTCTGTCTACTAGGAGCGTCTACAAGTCAACAGAGTTTGAAGATTAATTTAATATTAATATGGAAGCGATATCTTTGAAGATTGGATAGCTGTCAAAGAGATCGAGTTGACTTAGAAGACGTGTAGCAATCGTAATTGATATCAATTGTATAGCTTAATTTTAGGAGAATCAATTTACGATTGTATGTAGCTGTATATCTTATAAATACAGTTAGGTTAACCCTAGAAGGGTATCCATCGTGAACGAATATCATTCTTGTAACCTAAGCAGCTCTCTGTGATACTTTACATCACCGAGAGAGGAATTATTAATTCCAAACAGTTTTAAAGAGTTAAAACGTGTGTTCTTGTTACTTATTTATACAGTTCTTGATTATTTATTGTGTAATCGACCTAACAGCCTAACCTAATTATCCATGATCTGATTGTCCCAACAATTGGCATCAAGAGCTAGGTTCTATGGTTCTGCGATTTTTGATACGATGTCCATGTCGTAATTATATATGCATGTATATAGTGGTAGGCTTGTATATTTTGTTTTGCAGGTTGTTATCCACTATTATGGCCATGTATATTTAATTATGTGTTTGGATCCCACGTGGTTTAATCGTGGTTATTTTTTGTTTGGTTTCCACGTGGTTTATCGTGGTTGTAATTTACACGAGGGTTGATCGTGTTAGAATAGATTTACAAAATTAGTTTTGTATTAGATCTATTTTGTTATGTAATTTTTTGATGGATTTTGTAAAAATCCGGGTATCTTGTAACAATTATGTGTGATCGAAGAAGACAGTAATTTTTTCGCTGTGAGGCTGCTCTTAATTGCTGGTGTCGTTTTTCTTTTTATCACTACCGTGGCGGCCAACAGTTAAGTAAACAGAGAAGCAAGTTTTTGTTTTAAGTTTTGGCCGCAGAGAAAAAAAAAAGAGAGGCGCATGGACCACTTGCGCGTGGGCCACACGCGCTACTCCACTTTCCAGTCGCGTAAAAGAAAAGCCAAAGTCCTGTACTCCTGTGAATTCATTCTGTATTTTCTCCGCGGACCCGCCAGCAGCAAGACGTGCAGGAAAATCATGTTGATTCGAATTAATGTTTAATTCGAAGGAATAACAGGGACGGCAGCAATTGATTATTGGGGCCATAATAGTGGATTTAAATTATGTTTTTTTTAATTTTTAATTCTGCTATTTAATTTTTTTTTATTATTGCTTTAAATAATTATTATGTGTGTTGTTAATTATGTGTGTAATTTTTAATTGCATGTTTACATAATTAGGACGACATGGATATAGATATTTTATTTATTGCTTTAATTAAATGTTTTATGTTGTTAAATTATGTGTGTATTTTGAATGCATGTTAGACATAATTGTAACGACATAGGCCCCATTTAATTTTTAAAATTCCTCATTTCAAATAAAAATTCTAAGTGGGTGAGGGAATTAATTAGGAATTAAATCCCACGATCTCCATTATTGTTTGTATGTAATTTAACATTAAGACGAATATAAATTATATATAGTCCACCCTAACGTGGCATATGATTTATGGTGTCAGATAGTGTTATGGATATTACTAGAGCAAACTTCTTAAATTAAATTACGAATATTGAAAGGTATATAGTCCACCCAAACGTGGCGTACCAAGTTTCATAGAATTCGATTAATTAGAAGGGTACCAATGATTGAATATAGATTTTCGATATTGAGAGAAAGGATGATTCTGTCTAGAAAGGGGTCTTAAGTGACGCCTCTTGACAATGCTCCACCCGATCTGGGAATTATCCTATTATCGATTATTGATTTGAAATATTTAATGGTGGCATCCGGTCTTATTATTATTAATTTAAGATTTGATAATGGTATACACTTAGCTATGAAAAATAATATATAGTCCACCCTAACGTGGCGTATTATTTAGTAATAGGACCGAAGTAATATTTAAACGAATTTAAGTGGTATATATGTCACCCATCGTGGCGTACCAGATACTTATGGTGTTTAAATATTAGTGCATTAATTTTAATTAATTGTTAGAGGAAACCAATAGGTTTTAAGATTTGTGCAACTCTCTAATTTTGTGTTACATGTATGATTCTCAGGATTAGATCATTATGGGCTTTAATCCACTATTCACCATACTTAAGGATAACAAACTTACGGGACCAAACTATATTGAATGGAAACGTAATTTGGACATAGTGTTGACTGCTGAGGAGTACAAATTTTGCACTTATGAACCCAAGCCAGATCAGCCTGCTGAAGATGCTCCTGAAAGTGATAAGGAGTATTATAAGCGGTGGGTTAAGGCCGATGAGATGTCGCGATGTTACATTCTGGCAGCAATGTCGGGTGTTTTGCAGCATCAGCATCAGGCTATGGCCACGGCTTCAGATATGCTCTTTAATCTCAAGGAACTTTTTGGAGAACAGAGTAGGGCTGCTAGGCAAGTGGCAATGAAATCTTTAATGAACACTCAGATGGTTGAAGGAACACCTGTAAGGGATCATGTTCTCAGAATGATGTCTCATCTGAATGAGATGGAGATCCTTGGTGCTGATATTGATGGGGAAACCCAGATCGATATCATCCTTATGAGCTTGCCCAAAAGTTTTGAGCAGTTCCGCTTGAATTACACCATGAACAAAAGGATGTATAGTCTCGCGGAACTTCTGACAGAACTTCAGGCAGCTGAAGGACTCTTTAAACAGAATGTTCAAGTGAATGTGGCTGAGAAAGCTTCTTCATCTAAGCCGAAAGGTAAGAAGAAGAAAATGACTCAGACACAGAAAGCTGGAAAGATTGCTAATGCAGTGGGAGTTCAAGGTGGTGTGAAAAAGCCTAAGGGCAAGTGCTTCAGGTGCAAGCAGTCAGGTCACTGGAAACAGGATTGTCCTCTTTCTAAGAAGACAAACAATACTGGTATGTCTCTTTCTCTAGTTACAGAAACATATATAGCGGCTATATCTACGAGCACTTGGTGTGTAGATACAGGAGCCACTGACGATGTTTGTAACTCTATGCAGGGGTTCTAGCAAACCAGAATGCTTAGAGATGGCGAGATATATGTGTTCATGGGAGATGCTACGAAAGTAGCAGTAGTTGCAGTTGGAATAATTACTTTAGCTTTCGGTGATGATAGGATTTTGGTTTTGAACAATTGTCTTTATGTACCTTCATTTAGAAGGAATTTGATTTCGGTTTCTAAACTTGCTATGGATGGTTATAATGTTTGTTTGGATCGTAATGTTTCTATTATGATGAATAAACGAGTTATATGTTCTGGTACATTGCAAGACAATTTATATATTATTAATCCTATCCAACCAATGCTGCAACAAAAGGAATCTAATAATATTCTTTCTAGCTCAAACAAAAGAAAGAAACCTTCCGAATTGAACCAAACATATCTTTGGCACTTAAGATTAGGTCATATTAACTTGAGGAGGATTCAAAGACTGGTAGTAGATGGGCCATTAGGCTTGTTGGCAGTGGAGCCATTTCCAGTTTGTGAATCTTGCTTGGAAGGTAAGATGACTAACAGGCCTTTTAAAACAAAGGGGAATAGGGCCAAAGAAGTATTAGAATTGGTTCATACTGATTTATGTGGTCCTATGAGTATCCAAGCAAGAGGAGGTTATGAGTATTTTGTCACTTTCATTGACGATTATTCTAGATATGGATACATTTATTTGTTGCGCCGCAAGTCTGAGTGCTTTGAAAAATTCAAAGAGTACAAAGCAAGTGCGGAGAAACGACATCTTGGAAAATGTATCAAGTCACTACGATCAGATCGTGGTGGCGAATACTTGCTTGGAGAATTTAGGGACTATTTATCAAAAAATGGGATTACATCCCAGTTATCTGCACCTGGCACATCTCAGCAGAATGGTGTAGCAGAAAGAAGGAATCGGACTCTTTTGGAGAGTGTTAGATCAATGATGAGTTATTCAGATTTACCTAAGTCGTTCTGGGGATATGCTATAGAAACAGCGGCTTACCTTCTGAACTTGGTACCTTCTAAGTCGGTTCCCAAGACTCCAATAGAATTGTGGACTGGTAGCAAACCAAGTCTAAGACATATTCGGATTTGGGGTTGTCCAGCACATGTGCTTAACAAGAACGCGACTAAGCTAGAATCTCGCACAGAAGTAAGGCTGTTTGTAGGCTATCCCATGGGGACGAAAGGTTATTCATTTTATAGTCCTAGGGATCGAGATGTCATTGTTAGCACCAATGCCAGATTCTTAGAGGAAGACTATATAATGAACCACAAACCCATGAGTAGTGTTGTTTTAGAGGAATTAGTGGGAGGGACAGATAATCCCCAAGTGCCAATAGTACAACTAGAACAACCACAAGAAAATGCACAACTTGACACTAGTACCGCACCAGTGCCTCGTCGTAGTGGGAGGGTTGTTCGACAACCTGAAAGATTCATGTTTTTGGGAGAGTCTTCAGACTTGGTCTCTGGTGAACATGATGAGGATCCCAGGACATACGAACAGGCAATTCTAGATAAAGATGCAAATCTTTGGCAAAAGGCAATGGAATCTGAGATGGAATCTATGTATTCCAATCAAGTTTGGGAGCTCGTGGAACCACCCAAAGGTATAAAACCCATTGGAAGTATGTGGATCTACAAGAAGAAAAGAGGATCTGACAAAAAGGTGAAAGCCTGGAAAGCACGACTTGTTGCGAAAGGGTATACTCAGAAAGAAGGAATCGATTATGAGGAAACCTTTTCGCCAGTTGTTATGCTTAAGTCGATCCAGATTCTTTTATCTATAGCAGCTCATCTCGATTACGAGATTTGGCAAATGGATGTCAAGACAGCTTTCCTTAATGGAAGTCTTGAGGAAACCATCTATATGCAACAACCAAAAGGATTCATTAAAGAAGGCCAAGAGCATCTGGTTTGTAAGCTTAAGTGGTCTATTTATGGACTTAAACAAGCTTCTAGGGACTGGAATATTCGTTTTGATCAGGCAGTCCAGTCATATGGATTTGATCAAAGTCCAAGCGAGTCATGCGTGTATAAGAGAAGTGAGGGTAATGCAGTGGTTTTTCTAGTACTATATGTAGATGACATTTTACTCATTGGAAACAATGTTAAGATGTTATCATCAGTAAAGGCATGGTTATTCAAACAATTTGAAATGAAGGACTTAGGTGAAGCGGCATACATCCTTGGGATCAAAGTAATAAGGGATCGCAAGAAAAGGATGTTGGCTTTATCTCAAGAGCCTTACATTGATGAAGTATTAGCTCGTTTTAACATGCAGAACTCTAAGAAAGGTTTTCTACCTTTTAAGCATGGAGTTGCTCTATCCAAGGAGCAGTGTCCTTCGACACCTAAGGATATAGAGAGCATGAAAGCAGTTCCTTATGCTTCGGCATGTGGAATCTTAATGTATGCTATGTTATGTACGAGGCCTGACATCTGCTTTGCTTTAGGCATGGTTAGTAGATATCAGTCGAACCCAGGTCAGGAACATTGGAGTGCAGTAAAAACTATACTCAAGTACGTGCGAAGGACTAAGGAGTATATGTTAATTTAAAAGGCCTCGGATCTATTTCCTTTGGGATATATTGATTCAGATTTTCAATCAGATAGGGATAAGAGGAAATCAACCTCGGGATAAGTTTTTACTTTGGGAGGTGGAGCCGTTATATGGAGGAGTGTAAAGCAGAAATGCATTGCAGACTCAACCATGGAAGCCGAGTACGTGGCGGCCTCTGAGGCTGCAAAGGAGGCTGTATGGTTCAGGAACTTCCTTTTGGACTTAGATGTGATACTTAATTTGCCTAGGAGTCTGACAGTGTATTGTGACAACACTGGTGCTGTGGCAAATTCAAAAGAACCACGAGACCACAAAGCAGCTAAACATATTGAACGTAAGTATCATCTCATACGAGGAATCGTAAAGCGAGGAGATATAGTTGTGGCTCACATATCATCAGAAGACAACCGGGCAGATCCTTTCACAAAGAGCTTGCCAGCCAAGGTTTTTGACAGGCATGTGGAAGCGATAGGAGTCAGATGGAAGGGCACATAGTTTTCAATGTAATAGTGGATTAAATAAATACTGATATACTCATTGAAATATTTTGAGTATAAGTGGGAGATTGTTAGTGTATACTGAAAATATTTATTTTAAGTATATACATTTATTTCTGGCCCAGTTTTATTGAGAATCATTTAAATGTTTACATGTTGTCTAATATTATATATTGTGGACAATCTAGTATCAAATGGGATACAGAATATTAGATTGTTAAATACGGTTTATATAATATAACAAGGTTCACAGCACAGGTGGTGTTGGACAATCCACTGGTATGGCTGTAGTATTATTTAGATTAGTTTATATTGACTAATAAATAATACTGGTATTGTAAGAACCCGAATTTTCGGTAGAATTAAAACTTTTTATATATTGATGAAAGAATGAACAGCGACTCCGACTACAAGGTATTAACAAAGAATGTGAATGGGTATAGATTTAAATGATCATATGTCATGAAGAATACTTTTGGTTGATAGCATAAATAAGAATAATCTATCTCCTAAGGATATAAGTTATATTATTCCAAGAAAGATTATTCTTGTGTCATCCAAATCAATATCTATTATAAGTCCAGTGGTTCCGTAAAAAGGTTAAGGAGCACTCGAGAGTAAACCAGGTTCATTTTCCTAAGTATAGGAATTAAATAAAAATAAGTGATGAATAGTGATTTTGGTGGAATTTAGAATATTATTATAATAATGCTATATCCAGTATTCGGAACGGATTTCTGAGTTCGTATTAGTGATCCAGGAGGAAAATAAGTGTATGTAAAGGCTGTCGGATTCAGAAAAATAGCACTTTTATTTTCTCCGAGAATTCCCTGGACACTGCAAGACATAAGGAATTATTAAAGGGATTTAAGGAATTTAAATTCGAGAAGTATTAAGAAAAATGGAGAATGTTATTATAGATATTAAGAAGGTTTTTGGTAAAACCCTAACTAGAAACGAATGAGTTATTCCCTCGAACGATCAAGGAATTAAGCAATAAACGGACAAAGAAACAAGCAGAGGGAGCAAGAGTCTTGTGCAAGCCACTAGAAAATATCTAGTAACTACTTAGTTACATAAGTGACTAGCATGGTTAAAGATTAACTAGCACTTAGCAAAGATCAACCATTAGTTACATGAAAACCACCACAATCTCAACACTTGTCTTGCAAAATACATCACCTAGTGCATCATCACTTTATTAAAGCAACCAAGGATGAGATATTATGTTAAACATATCACTTTATGCATTATTCTAGCAAACCAACACAAAAAATATCAAATCTCTCCAAGAACTCTTCCATTCGGCCCTATTGGAATTAAAATTCCAAAATCCAACTTCCAACCATTTGTTGATCTTGAAACTTTTTATGTGAGTCCTATAATTCATAAAAATGATCTCCTCAAAATCTTAGCATCAAACTCATCTTTTTCCATTTTCAAAAAAAATGATTTAAGAGGAGGGTGAATAGTGTTTTCAAGAACAAATCTTGGTTTTCTTGATTTCTTGGATGATCCAAGCTTGGTTAAGGATAGGCATGGACTATACAAGGCTTAGCAAGGGCTTTAACACTCTCCAAGGAAGGTATAAACCTCATGAACCCTAGATCTTACTTTGGGTATATGCTTGTTCTTGATGGATTTAAACTTAGTTATGTTATTAGTAAGTTATAAGCATGATTATAAGCATGATTATGATTTGGTTTTAGTAAATGTTAAAAATAGTTTAGATGAACGGAAAGGCATTGCTTGGCCTCAGTTCATGGTTATATATCATGTATATGTTGGTTGGAGTGGATACCACGATTATTGGAAGGTTTGGAATTTAGAAATATTCGATTTATAGCCGTAGTAATGCCGAAATTTCGTTAACCTTAAGAACACGAGTTTGACAGTAGGTATAAGTCACTGTTTAGCTTCGATTTCTTCCATGATAAGCTAGATTATGTTATAAGCTTCGTTTTGATATAAAGATCGTATGAAATGGACATACGGTTTAGGAGTTATGATTAAATTCGTAAAAGAGGTTCGAAACCGTAATTGAAAGTTCGTAACTGAAATTGGAATCCCTTAACATGACTAAGTCAGTGACGAATCATGGTAATTAAATATTAGAGGTCATAAGGAAGGCGTGAGAGAAAACCACAAGTAAAATGGATCGTTTTCCGATTTTTTAAAAATGTTCGAATCGAGGATAAGTGCGAAGAAACCACTTTTCGGAGGTAACATTATTCATTAAAACCTCCTGCCCTGTTTTGGCAAAATTCCGAAAAATTAATCTTCTGATCTAAGTCAAATTTTGAGTTAGCTACCTTCTAGACATTCTCTAGATCATGTACGCGAAAACGGTGCGTCATTTGAGTTAACGGTTACCGAGTTATGAACATTTTAGTGAAAGAGGTGTGAATAGTAAAGATCCGTAGTCGACTGAACTTCAAAAATACATTTCACCTATTTAGACTCGTGGCTTCGAATTGGAAATTTTATGATAAATATTACAAATACCAAAGATGATTTTATAAGTGGTTTCGTAATTAAATACATTTCCAGTGATTTATTAAAAGTGTTGAAGTACGAGTCTCGAAATAGTGATTCTTAGAAAAGTCAACCCTAGGGGTACTACTTTGGCCACCCTTTTTGGCTAAGTTAAAAAGGGAATTTCGAGTCGACTAAAACATGAAACTTGTTAAGAATTATCGAGACAACCTATTGGTACAAAGAACGAGGTTATAAATGATTAAGTAAGATATACGAAAGGTCCGACATTAAGGATAGGTTCGAGGTGTGTTTTGGACCAAGCTTACATGACTTAAGTTAAGTTATACTTAACCTTCGAAATGTTCAGTGATTGACCTCGGTTATTGTGACTATTTATAGATCACTGGATTGACACGAGGCACACTACCCCTGCAGGATTACCAGACAAGTTTCCAATACTTGGAACTGTTGTTGTGATAATATATATAATGATTGTTGTATACATATGTCATAGCATGCATGCCTACTTTTAAGTCTATTGATATGCTTGTTCCCTGAATTGATATTGGCTTATAGACTAGATATGAATTATCAGTTATAAGCATGATCGTTTTGCTAAGACCCTAAGTGAAGGGCGTATGATATTCATTCTTTCAATATAGACCGGGAGTCGGTATTTTGGGATATAGAGTTAGTCGTGGAAACCCGGAGGGATTCCAGAGTCAGTTTATTTAAGGAATGTTATTTATGACCATTATTTATATTTTCATAAAGTATTGATTACTTGGAAATTATTCGAGGAATGCTATTTGGATATTATCTCAATCGAGAGGTACTATATGAATATTATTTTGAATATTCATTCGCGTATATTTATTTGCTGAATATTATTTTAATATTCATTCGAGCTTTAATTACTTAAATGAAGATTAGTTTCGAATATTCGTTTAGAGTTTGATTATTCAATGAGTAATTACTTTAATATTCTTGGAAATTTATTTATTAAATGAATATTATTGTGAATATTCATTTAAGATTTTATGTACTTGATGAATATTATTTTAAGATATTCATTCGAAGTTCTATTTACTTAAGGAATATTGTTTCGAATATTCCTTTAAAGTTTGATTGCTAAAAGAATATTATTTGGATATTTATTTAGATTATTATTTATTAAATGAATATTATTTTCAAATATTCATTTAAGGTTTGATTTATTTAGTGAATATTATTTTAAACATTTACTTGAGCTTATTTAATTAATGAATATTATTTTGAATATTCATTTAAAGAAGAGAGTTATTTAGTAAATAATTCTATATATTCATTCGAGGATTACTTACGAGTAATATTATGATTTAATCATATTCCTTAATTATTATTGATTTAATAAATATTCTTGGAATATTTATTTAAATTCTTTTAAGTTCTTTTTATAATAATTCATATTATTCAAAGATTATCTTTCATCTTCAGATATGGTGTAAAATAGTTCAGAGTATTTTATGACTATTTTTATCAAGGGGAGGTTCCCAAAACTTTATCTCCATTTAAATCTATCTTATAAGAAGATTTAAATACTCGCTCAACTTCCAAAAATATATAAGGGGACCTCACTTGGAGATGTTAATTATTGGACTGCCCGGTCCTATACTTGCTAAAACTATCTTGTCACTCACATCTTGATTCTTTCAAACATCGATATGAATCTTTTTGGTTACCTCCTCAACGCTCGAGGGGTAAGAATTGATGGAACAAGTTTATATTCATTAACAAGCATCAGCTTGGGAAATATCGGTGATTTTCCTTTCCAAATAGATACGACTACTTTGTGGAGTCCTATCAACAAGTAATATACTTGGGGAAAGGGGGAGGAACTTTACGTTTCAAAGTTATGGATGTGAAATGAACTAGGAGATGCGTAAGTGACCCAGTGGCGCCGGTCCAGCAAATGGCCCAACCGTTGGCCGGGGGGTTCCAGAGGGCGGTAGACAAGTAAATCCGTCGGTGCTTCCTTCTACAATGTAGTAAACAAGAGGTGGGGAGCATAACATGCGACTGATCATCGTGTAAATGCTATGTCTCCTGGCGCGTCAAACTCCAGTATTAGTTCATCTCTCAATGTTGGAAATTTCCTGCAACCTTATCATTATTGGCAGGTTTGAAAAGCGTTTGAATTGGAATTGCAATATTCTTCCTGCAAGTTCCTCTATTATGAAAAGTTGATAATATCTGGCTCATCTTTGACATAGCAGATATTTATTCAAAACAATTATATTTTGAATTACCTTGTAACTTCATCTCATACCTTATATTGGTACGACATCGTTAATGCATGGCATATGGTTTCAAAGATATTTTGGACTGTTATATATTTTCACTGTTCAATTATATTTTTGGTGGGCTATTGCTCACCCTTGTTTATTTATTTATATCACAACAACAGCTAGATCAGATGGCCGCGCAAGGCGTGCTCAGCATAGGCAGGTGTCAGCCGTCAGAGGATTAACCGCTGAGGTCATAGCTACCATTGCTAAGGATGCAGCCTCTGGTAGGCTAGTTGTTAGTAATTGTGCATCAAATGTATTTATATATATGGCATATACCAATGGATGGCAAAGAGCATGTAATTGTAAAATTGTAATTCTTTGGGTTGTAAGAACTCAAACTTGTGATTAATAATATTGACAATTACTCTGATTTCATCTCTGGGACTATAATGGGTGTGTTTTATGTTGTTGTTTTGGGTCACAAGGTTGTAATTTAAATTATGTTGGTTTTATGGATGGATATTGAGACCGTAACGACCAGATCCCTGACCCTGGATCTGGGGGTGTTACAGAAATGGTATCAGAGAGAGCGTTATATATCCCAGAGATGATGCGACGTTATAACAATAAATTCATTAAGATAATAAGAACTCTTGCCAAGTTCATAGTCAGACTACTTAATGTAGTATTGACATATAAAACCCTTATGGGAACTACTAAGTATCATGATAGTAACTTAAGCTCGTTCTCGTACCGACTAGTAAGGCGATAGACCTTGAGGTGTACGAGCAGCAGCACGATGATGCTTTATGGTATGTTGACCATAAGATTGTGAATTTGATAGAGTACCCTACTAAGGACCCGGAAAGGGTTCCAGCAGAAGAAGGGAATCCTATTGAGGATAAGGAATTACCCCTGAGGGAATGAGAGTTGTAGCCCAAAAGACTGTAAGAGTTAAGGTATAATGCTCAGAGCAGTGAGCGTAAAGAGCTGAGATATTACTAAAAGAACTAAAGATGCATATGGGATTCATAGTTGGACTGTCGGATGAAGTACCAGCAATTAAGACGAATTGGAAAGATTACTTAAGGTCTTATATGGGGATAGATAAAGATCCTTAGAGACCTACAGATTAATGAGAAAAGAGTTAGAGTGGCACATGATTATCAAAGACACAGATAGAGGACATGGAGCAGAGTCTCCAGGAGCAGTTGAGATAGAGGCAGCAAGTGCCACATTATTTGATAAATGGATTAGTGTGAATCTTAGTGATGATAATTCGCCATGAGAAGGCAGATTTCCTAGGTTATAATTTATAAAGTCAAACTGGGATTGATGAGGTGGTTGGTTCAGGGAAATGTTCATTTTATGAATGGATCAACTTAGAAAATAAAGACATTGGAAGGTGATGGTATGATTGGATAAAGTATATAGGGAAGTAGTAAGCAAGACGATGATCTCAGAACCTACAAGACTAAAAGACCAGTGAGTCTATGATAAACTAGTAATGAGGCTATCGTCAAGAAACCAAGTATAAGTTTAGTTCAATCCAGTGGAATGATGAACCAGAAACATTAGATGCATGTGATTCAAAGGAATATTAAATTCCTTCTTTTCCTTGAATGGATTATGGTAGTTATCTTAGGTTTATTTTGACACTGAATCATAAATGGATTGAGTAAGGCAAGCAGTGGTTGAGATGAAATTGAGAATGCTTTTAGATGAAACCTGAATGAACAGGTGTAGGCCATGTTCTCGAAGTGAGGGTTTTGGCAAAATGAAGTCCAGCAATAGGACACATGATCAATAAGAGTAGTGTTGGTCGGCCCTACCAAGTTAAAGACAGTTTCAAATGGAGATTGGCCAACCACACTGGCAAAGGTGAGAAATTTCATAAGATTCACAAGGTATTACCAAAGATTTGCTCAGGACTTTACAGAGAGTGCAATCCCATAACCCGACTTATTGTAAGAATAAAAGTTTGAATGGACAAGATAAACGTGAGAAGATCTTCTTGGAGCTAAAGGTAAAGTTGGTAATGACCAGGGTTGGCGTTGCCTAAAGGAAGAAGGAAACTTTGGGAGATATTATGATGCAACTCATATAGGTATAGGTCTGCGCTTATGCAGCACGACAACATAATTTTTGAACATAATTGGACAAAACGGTTCACCAGATTCGGATGACCTTGGTAGTGCCAATTCTGGGAAGCGACTGACCCCAATGGTAGCGTTCCTTCTGAGACTAGTTGTTAAGTAGACTGGTATTCGGTAGTATCGACTATTAGGACAAGCATGTATCGGGGAGGTATGGCATGTTTAGTTTGAAACTTTTGATTCCTCTTCTAAGGACGATGTATATTTGGTTCCTTCTAATGATTAAACTCCCAGCTTTATGTCAATCATTTCGCTACTGTAACTGTTTATGGTTCGACCAGCTCGGATGTTCATAGAAATATTCCTTGGGTATCGAAATGGATTTTCTTAATGTAACCAGTGGGTGGATAGATTGACTGAAATTTCCCTAATCCTGGAAAGGAATTGGACAAAATTTGGCAAACCTTGTCTTTCTGATTATCTGAATACATCACTGAAGAGAGTGGAAACTGAAGCAAACCCTAGGAATTGGGTAAGGTAGCCGCTACACGGATTGGTAGATAGATCCTAATTATTACGATTGATTATAGAGATAAAATTTTGAAGTTGAGATTAGACGGAAAAAGGGAATTGTAATAAGAAACAAGCCGGACTAAGAAAGTTCGGGATTGACTTAAATGAAAAGGTTGTTATGCCAGAATGTTAAGCTTTTGTGGCACGTGAAATTGATAAGAGTAACTAGAAGAATAAAAGAAAAGGAAAGGTGACCGGAAACGATACCGAGAAGTCAAGTGAGACTTATATGGAGTAAAATTTTGAAAAGATCAAAAGGTATCAAAGAAGAAGACACTATGTCGGTGATTGCTAGAAAAGTAATGATAGTAACTAAACTCACATATTGTAATGTGGCTGTTGAGGCCAAGTCACAAGTAAATATCAAGCGACTAGACCAGCAATGAAAGGACAAAGCGGGGTAGCTTCTAACCAAGCACCAACCGCGAGAACTTGATATAAAATAAATTGAGATACATGATGATGGACTTTATAAATGCCATGGGTGTATTCGGATTAAGGATAATGACCAATGAAGGTTATGTAGATTATCAAAGATAATGCAGTGTGATGCAAAAATGTTATCTGAAACTTAGTGTCCTCAAGAAAAGCAATAAATGCTAAGAGATTCACGTTGAACACGACCAATATCTTCCAGAACTTCTTTGCTACCATTACCAAGTTCTGTAAGAAAGACAGGTAGACATATGTTGTCTTTTGGAAGGTTATATAGACTGACATTCGTTTGAAAGAAGAGGTTAGCATTAGGCTACCTATAGATTATCAAGATGAGAATGATTGAAAAGAGACCCTTATTAAAGATATATGATTGAATTGCCAAGTACAGGATGTATGTATTCCTTGAAAATAAAATTAAGGATAGAATGTCCAGAGATTAAGACAAACCCTGGGGGATGCACAAAGGATTACATCACCCCTAATAAAGACATTGTGAAATCAAATAATATAAGTGAATCGACCAAGGTGTCAATAACCTGTAAAGATTTGTGGAAAGAAGTCTCGAAAAGCACATAGACGGAATCGTTATAGAATTGGTTAATGATGTTTGATATACCCTGTAACCAGGAGATGCAGGAGGAATGATGAGGATGGCCTAAGAAACCTTATAAGGGAAGTGGTAATATTCTAAACTTCAAAAGGGAAGTTTGGTAAGGAATGTATGACATAGTAACAATAAGGCCAGATGAAGCATGTGTGAAACCATGTAAAAGTATGGATTGAACTAATAAGGTTGAGATTATCCTAAAAAAAAAGAAAAAGAAGGGAGTTAAGTAAGGAAATATCCTAGGTATGATTGGGAGTACCTATAGTCAAGATCGCACCAGAAAGGTGGAAGCAATGACTTTTGGAAAAAGACCGGATTATGCTTTCTCTCATTCAGCAGAATTTAAGGGAGAATGCTTCCATTCTGAGTTGGAATAGATCCAGAAAACATTGATTTCAAGAAATTATTATAATCAGGAAAGGCCAACGAGGTGGCCGACACTTTAAGTATAGGGGAGTAAGTATAAATGCTCATACCAAAGAAATAGAATGATATTGTAAGGACCTTGATGGTCATAATGTGGTAGAGGAAATTACATTCCGTCTAATGATTTTGCCATGATCAACTATAAGAATAGTTTAAGTAAAGATTCGATTCCTGATGTTGCCAGTACCACATTACCGACATTATGAGGCTCAACGACAGGCCAGACCAAATTCCCCAAGAGACTCGCCTTTCCTTTGGAAAGAGTGGGGGGAAGTTAAGTAACAAGGAAATTGGTAGTAGATGACCAGAAACAGAGATGGTACAAATACTGATAAGCTAAATGGCATGATGATGAATGACAAGCAAGTTTATGTTGGTGTATTTTTGCGCAAACAAGATAGCTGAGCTTCCAGTCTTCAATTAGAGATGTACGATTAAAAATCTCCTCAACCTATCATAGCTGCAATGCTTGAAGCTTTTCTGCAATTTTATCTGCTTCATGTAATATCTACGTCAAGTTCAGGAAGCATTCCCTATGGATAGGGAATAGTGATTATTTTGTTTTCCTAGAGGATCTTGAATTGACAATTATGAAACCCGTACGTTTAGTTATTCAATCACTGCGTAAACGATAAGCGATGGTGATCCTTCTGAGAAATTAGGTGGTAACGACTGTGGAAATGTCGAATTGAATCTAAGTTAGAAAAATCATCCAGGTTTATTTCGGATGGTGTAATTTCTGGAACGACGGGATATTTGAAATGAAGAATTAGGTTATGATGGTTCATAAAATGATTATAGTAGAAATAAAGACAAGAGACTGATAGAGATGGAAATAGAATTGGGAATTAATAAGAGAGTCAGATAGGCGGACTCATGAGAATCTCCAGTAATGAAGCGAGAAAAGTATGGAATTGGCAAGGTAAGGGTATTGGCCAAAACGGAAAGTTGGAATTAGGAGCATGAATGACATACAAATTGACTCCTTTTAAGTTTGGAAAATCCGAGGAAATATGGAATAGTTTGATTGAGTAATAAAAGAGACTCATGGAATGAGAAAGTGAAATCTAGATGGTTGAACAAAGGAAAGTTTGACCACAAACGTGCAGCGTATATTGAATAAAGGTAACAAGTGTTCCCCTAATAAGATGACGGTGGAGTTCAATAACAGAAGTGAATGAGAACTAGATGATATGATGGATGTGATTGATAAAGAAAAGATAGAGAGGTAATTATTAAATGTGAAGCACGGAATGTTATGAATGGATTAATGAATGGGTTTTCCTAATGATGAACTCTCGGAATGACAACCTGATAGTGTTAATATTATGTATATGAAAGAGCCAGTGTTGTGGCGTGAAATGTCAGTAGTAGTTACGCCAAGCGAGAAATCCAAGATTTAACCTGAGAGGTTGAAGGATTTTCCAAAAAGTAAGTGGTGCTAATATCGAGCAAGAGTATAGGTCCATAGAATGATGGACAGAGCAGCAAGGACATGTGATATGTGAGATTACGAAAAAGTAGTATTTAATACGAATATGATTATTTTCTTCTCTAATAAACCTCTATAGTTCAGAGGTAAATTCTAAGTATGATATTTTGACAATCATGAAAACTTTCTTATATGATTCTTTGAAATTCGTTCCTTTTCTTCTCCCTTATTTATCTTCTTCTAAATTGAGAAGAACAACCCTTTAAGGAGGGGAGGTAATACTACGTGACTCTCTGTCTGTGTGATAGGAGTCTAAGTGGAATGCCATTAATTGTTTAATTGCTTGTCAAGTACTAAAGGCTGGCCCCCTTCTGTACTAGCTATGCAATATAACAAATGTTCATTGATCACAGTGATCTCTCGATAAATTTTTTCCACCTAAATATATATACATCGAGATTGCGAAGATTAAAGCGATTAGGAATTGCAAAATTACGAGTGAGGTTATCTCCGGACTTCGTAGCGCGTTAGTGATACCGAAGTCACTGCACGTACCAATAAGGTTAATAGTATTAGAACGGACAAGAGCGTATACCGGATGATGTGTTGTGCGAAAGTATCAAAGAATTGGTAGAACGGATAAAGGGTGTATTGTAACACCAGTATGATGTGCTTTAGAAAGATTGGAATGTGTAAGGATCGACCAGAGAATTGGAAAGCGAAATGACCAACAAGTACCCCATTTGTCTTCTACCTGATTCCGGGACGGAATCCTTTTAAGGAGGGGAGACTGTAAGAACCCGAATTTTCGGTAGAATTAAAACTTTTTATATATTGATGAAAGAATGAACAGCGACTCCGACTACAAGGTATTAACAAAGAATGTGAATGGGTATAGATTTAAATGATCATATGTCATGAAGAATACTTTTGGTTGATAGCATAAATAAGAATAATCTATCTCCTAAGGATATAAGTTATATTATTCCAAGAAAGATTATTCTTGTGTCATCCAAATCAATATCTATTATAAGTCCAGTGGTTCCGTAAAAAGGTTAAGGAGCACTCGAGAGTAAACCAGGTTCATTTTCCTAAGTATAGGAATTAAATAAAAATAAGTGATGAATAGTGATTTTGGTGGAATTTAGAATATTATTATAATAATGCTATATCCGGTATTCGGAACGGATTTCTGAGTTCGTATTAGTGATCCAGGAGGAAAATAAGTGTATGTAAAGGCTGTCGGATTCAGAAAAATAGCACTTTTATTTTCTCCGAGAATTCCCTGGACACTGCAAGACATAAGGAATTATTAAAGGGATTTAAGGAATTTAAATTCGAGAAGTATTAAGAAAAATGGAGAATGTTATTATAGATATTAAGAAGGTTTTCGGTAAAACCCTAACTAGAAACGAATGAGTTATTCCCTCGAACGATCAAGGAATTAAGCAATAAACGGACAAAGAAACAAGCAGAGGGAGCAAGAGTCTTGTGCAAGCCACTAGAAAATATCTAGTAACTACTTAGTTACATAAGTGACTAGCATGGTTAAAGATTAACTAGCACTTAGCAAAGATCAACCATTAGTTACATGAAAACCACCACAATCTCAACACTTGTCTTGCAAAATACATCACCTAGTGCATCATCACTTTATTAAAGCAACCAAGGATGAGATATTATGTTAAACATATCACTTTATGCATTATTCTAGCAAACCAACACAAAAAATATCAAATCTCTCCAAGAACTCTTCCATTCGGCCCTATTGGAATTAAAATTCCAAAATCCAACTTCCAACCATTTGTTGATCTTGAAACTTTTTATGTGAGTCCTATAATTCATAAAAATTATCTCCTCAAAATCTTAGCATCAAACTCATCTTTTTCCATTTTCAAAAAAAATGATTTAAGAGGAGGGTGAATAGTGTTTTCAAGAACAAATCTTGGTTTTCTTGATTTCTTGGATGATCCAAGCTTGGTTAAGGATAGGCATGGACTATACAAGGCTTAGCAAGGGCTTTAACACTCTCCAAGGAAGGTATAAACCTCATGAACCCTAGATCTTACTTTGGGTATATGCTTGTTCTTGATGGATTTAAACTTAGTTATGTTATTAGTAAGTTATAAGCATGATTATAAGCATGATTATGATTTGGTTTTAGTAAATGTTAAAAATAGTTTAGATGAACGGAAAGGCATTGCTTGGCCTCAGTTGATGGTTATATATCATTTATATGTTGGTTGGAGTGGATACCATGATTATTGGAAGGTTTGGAATTTAGAAATATTCGATTTATAGCCGTAGTAATGCCGAAATTTCGTTAACCTTAAGAACACGAGTTTGACAGTAGGTATAAGTCACTGTTTAGCTTCGATTTCTTACATGTTAAGCTAGATTATGTTATAAGCTTCGTTTTGATATAAAGATCGTATGAAATGGACTTACGGTTTAGGAGTTATGATTAAATTCGTAAAAGAGGTTCGAAACCGTAATTGAAAGTTCGTAACTGAAATTGGAATCCCTTAACATGACTAAGTTGTTAGAAAATGGAAAGTTTGAGGCATATTTATAATATGTTCTTGATGTAATTTCCAGAAACTAACAAGTGGAGGTTGTTCCTTGTAATGAGGACTTAAACTTTCATGTTTGGATCTAAGACATTTTCTTAGTGGAATCCATAGATAAATTGAGTTGAAAGAAGGAGATTTGAATTCAGGTTGCAGATGGAAATCATGGCCATGATATATATTTCATGATCATGAAGAGGCATCAAAAGAGATGGGATATTCAGAAATGTTTCATGCCCATGAGAAAGTTTTCATGTCCATGAATGTATACTTGGTTGGTCAGAAACGTTTCATGCCCATGAGGAAGTTTTCATGCCCATTATGTGCAACTGATTTTAAATTAGATATTGATTTATTTTAACAGGTTTCAGATTTATTTGTTACAATAGTACTGGAAATTTGGGTCAGTATTTGGATCAAATCCTGATGGAAATTTGGATCAGTACTTGGAGTAAAATCCTGATGGACTTGGTCAGACATCAGATACTGATGGGCTAAATCCTGATGGATATCAGTTCCTGACAAAGCACTGAATCCTGATCCTGATGGACACCAAATCCTGATGTTACTGATGACCAAATCCTGATGCTTATGTAACTGAAAAATAAATACTGATGCAGTTAATGAAATTAAATCAGAATATTTACTTTCCTTTTATGGAGTATCAGTTACGTTTTATTCTTGGTATTATATATATACAGAATAGAATAGAACGTTGTATGTGAATATATACGATACATCCTAAGGAGAGAAAACCCTCGTAATCTTCTTTCTCTCTGCTCTCTCAACACATACAGAAGAGATACATAATTCTCAGGCGAACTGAGGTGCTGGTCGCTGTTGATCACTGGTGTATTTGTGAACCCTTTGATCGGTGCTGTTTTATCCTGGAAGTGATATTGCTGCAACCCAATCACAACGTAAGTGGGGCAATATTCTCTTCAAGAACAGCCAAGTCTTCTCGAAGGGCTTGGTGACTCAGCTGTGTTCTCTCTCTCTCTTGTTGTCTTGGCTTAAGCTACTGTGAGAGATAAGTGTTCTTACTTTTCTTGTTAATTACAGTCTCTGATTATATCTTGTTTATGCCTTCGTGACTTGTTTCGTTATTTGGTTAATTGCCTGTTCTTGTTTTAATATATATCACTGCCTCATTGTTGTGTTTAGTGTAAATTACCCAACAATCTTGAAGAGAATATTTGTGTTATATATTGTTAATTAACAAGATGGTTAACGAAACTGAAACTCCTGTTGTTGAGACTAGCTCTGGGTCTGGTGTTACTGTACCCACCATTGATTGGACTACGTACCGTTTCCCACAGCCTATTGATTTGTCAGGAATGTCTGATAAATTCAGTGGGGGTGTTGGTTTTTCTCGTTGGCAGAAAAAGATGAAACTGTGGTTAACGGTAAAGGGTCTATGGCCGGTGGTGCAGTATGAGAAACCAATTGTGGTTAAGGAGAAAGCTGAAACTGTTAAGGCTTATACCATGTGGGAGGAAAAGGATGGGGTGGCTAGGGCTGCAATTCTGGCAGCTTTGGCGAACACTCTATTCGATGTTTATTCATCTGACTCCTACACTGCTAAGCTCTTATGGGAGAAGCTTGACCAGACACATAATACTGACTCGCAAGGGTTGGAAAAGTATTCTGTGGCTAGGTTCCTTGATTTCAAACTGGTGGATACTAAATCCATGACTGAACAAGTGCATGAGTTTGAGATGTTGGTTCATGCTTTGAAGGAGTCTGGAATGGACTTACCTGAAAAGTTTCAGGTTATGTCTGTGATTGAAAAGCTCCCTAAGTCTTGGGAAGAATTTGCTCTCTCCCTGAAAAGATAGAAAGGAGAGATCACTTGGACAAACCTGATGTTGGACATCTCGGTGCAGGAGCAACACAAGTCCAAGCAAGGACATGTGATGCCTACTGAACATGCTGGGAGTTCGAAGGTGAATGTAGTGACTGTAGGACAAAAAAGAAAGTCTGTCACTAAGAAGGAAAACACTAAGTCTAAGGACAAGAACAAGGCTAAGAAACCAAAGGCAAACAAACCATGTTGGTCTTGTGGACAGGTTGGTCATTGGAGCAAGGACTGTCCTGAAAAGAAAACTAAGAAACCTGTTGTGGGAGCACAAGCTAACACTGTGCTTGCAACCACTGGTGGGTCTATGGTTAACATGGTTGTTGGTGAAGCTGTTGCTTCTGAAACTGACAACGGGTATGTGACCTACAACCCTGTACTTCTTTCCACTTATTCGTCTCATGAATGGTTGATTGATACTGGAGCTAATGTACATATTTGTACTGATATTACTCTATTTGTATCTTATCAACAGACTCATGGAATGACTGTGACGATGGGGAATGCGAGTGTAGCTCAAGTACTTGGAATAGGAAACGTGGACCTGAAGTTCGCTTCTGGGCGTGTTCTATCCCTCACTAGAGTGCACCATGTTCCTGATATTCGTAGAAATATAATAAGTGGAAGTTGTTTAGTTAAAAATGGTTTTGAAGTTTCTTTGAAATGTAATAAAGTAGTTATTACAAATACTGGTGTATTCTTTGGCAAAGGTTACTTGTCGGATGGATTATTTTTAATAAATGTTGAGCCTGTTTTGGGCAGTTTTATTAATAATAATGTTGCTCCTTCTGTTAATTGTGTTGAATCGTCTGATTTGTGGCACGCACGTCTTGGTCACTTGAATTTTGGTGCTCTAAAGAATATGATGAACTTAGAGTTGATTCCAAAATATGCCATTGATAAGAAATCTAAATGTCAAGTATGTGTGACTGCTAAACAAACTAGGAAACCCTTTCATAATGTGGTTAGGGATTCGAATGTGTTAGATTTAGTGCACACAGACATATGTGAATTTGGTGGTGTTTTGACCAAGGAACATAATAGATATTTCATTACTTTTATAGATGATTGTAGTAGATATTGTTATGTTTATTTGCTTAAACATAAAGATGAAGCACTAGATAAATTCATTATGTTCAAAACTGAAGCTGAAACACAAACTGGTAAAGTACTTAAACGTTTGAGATCAGATAGAGGTGGTGAGTATACGAGTAACTCGTTTAATGAATTTTGCAAAAGCAATGGTATAGTTCATGAGGTAACTCCACCATACACACCTGAGTCTAATGGGGTGGCAGAACGAAAGAACAGAACCTTTAAGGATATGATCAATAGTATGTTGATTAATTCTGGGTTGCCTAAGTACATGTGGGGAGAAGCTCTGAATACGGCTTGCCATATTCTGAATAGAGTTCCTCTGAAACATATGGACAAGACACCTTATGAATTATGGACAGAGAAAAGGACTAGCTTAAAGTATCTTCGTGTGTGGGGGTGCCTTGCAAAGGTACTTGTCCCTGAACACAAGAGAAAGAAACTAGGGCCGAAAACTGTTGATTGCATCTTTCTGGGCTATAGGGAAACCACTACAGCTATGAGATTTTTAGTGTTAAAATCTGACATAGATGGAATAGTGACTAATTCCATAGTTGAATTTCGTGATGCAACATTCTTTGAGAATGTGTTCCCTATGAAGACTGGTATACCTCAGGGTATTCCTGATGATGATCCCACTCACACATCGAGGTCCATTCCTGATCATGTGGAGAGGATGACAAATGTGGGGGCAGATCCTGATAGTAGCTCTATTCCTGATGAAGTTGAGGAACCTAGAAGGAGTAAGCGTGCTAAGGTAGTCAAGGATTTTGGAAGTGATTTTATCACTTACAATATCGAGGATGAACCTTTAACTTTTCGACAGGCCATGGATTCTTCAGAGTCTAGGTACTGGAAAGGTGCTGTAAAAAGTGAAATTGACTCTATTGTTTCTAATGGAACATGGGAGTTGGTTGATCTACCTCCTGGGGGTTCTACTATAGGATGTAAATGGGTGTTCAAAAGGAAGATGAATCCTGATGGCTCAATAGATAAGTATAAGGCTAGGCTGGTAGCTAAGGGCTTTAAGCAAAATGAAGGCATTGATTACTTTGACACATACTCTCCAGTTGCTAGAATGACAACAATCCGAATGCTTATAGCATTGGCTTCTGTACATGGTCTTATCATCCATCAAATGGATGTAAAGACAGCTTTTCTTCATGGTGAACTTGAAGAAGAGATTTATATGGATCAGCCTGAGGGATTTGTTGCCTCTGGAAATGAAAGGAAAGTATGTAAGTTAATCAAGTCTATATATGGCTTAAAACAAGCTCCTAGAGACTGGCATAAAAAGTTTGATGAAACTGTTTTAGAATCAGAATTTGTAGTTAATGAAAGTGACAAGTGTGTCTATTACATGGTTAAAGGAAATGAATGTATTATTGTGTGCCTGTATGTGGATGATATTTTGTTGTTTGGAACCAATATTGAGATTATTAACGAGACAAAAAGGTTCTTGAAAAGGCATTTTGAAATGAAGGATATGGGAGAGGCTAGTGTGATTCTTGGTATCAAGTTGACTCAGTCAACTGATGGAATAACCTTGTCACAATCTCATTATATAGAGAAATCTATACTTGAGAAGTATGGTTATTCAAATTGTAGAATCGCAAGTACGCCGTATGATCCTAAAATTGCCCTTGTCAAGAATAGTTCAGGAGTACCTGTGTCTCAGTTAAGGTATTCTCAGATTATTGGGAGTTTGCAGTATCTTGCTAATGGTACTAGGCATGATATTTCATATTCAGTGTCTAAGTTAGCAAGATATACAAGCTGTCCAAACAAGACTCATTGGGATGCTCTTGATAGAGTGCTTAGATATCTGAAAGGCACCATATATCTTGGTCTGCATTACAGGAGGTTTCCTGGAGTGCTAGAGGGATATAGTGATGCAAGTTGGATAGCTAAGAAGTCTGGTTCTAATGGGGTGACTGGATACCTGTTTACCCTAGCGGGTGGAGCAGTATCTTGGAAGTCTTCTAGACAGACTATTATAACTCGGTCTACTTTTGAGGCTGAGTTGTGTGCATTAGATGCCACGGGGACTGAGGCTGAATGGTTACATGGACTCATGTCAGTGTTACCTGTAGTAAGTCGTCCACTTCCTGCTTTTGCCGTTCATTGTGATAGCCGTACAACTATCGACAAGATAAATAGCAAGAAGTATAATGTGAAAACAAAGAGACATATCCAAGTTAGACTGAAGTCTATAAGGGGTCTAATGTCTGAAAGGATTATTGCTGTTGAGTTTGTTGGAACTCAAGAAAACCTAGCTGATCCTTTGACTAAGGGGCTTGAGCATGCTGTAGTCCTTAAGTCTAGGTTGGGGATGGGACTGATAGCCCATTGTAATTCATCTACAGCGGGAACCCAATACACATGAGAGGAGATCCCTCGAAAGTGTATTCAATGTGGTAATAACAAGTTGTAAGGGTGAATTGGTTGTACCTTTAACTACATAGATTGATACTTATGTATCTGGAGTCTATCCCCTGTAAACCTATAAGGTACTGTAACTGCCAGAATAGCAAGAGTTATTTGAACTCTGAATGGGGTCAAGTCATTTGACGAGATGCTAGCAGTACATCTCTGGAGATGCCCAGCTAAGCGAATGTAATTGTGTGGTCGCAATTAGAGGAAAGGGTTATTCCTTGAAGCATTCGACGAACAGGATCGAGACATGACCATTAACGTCTCAAAGCCGTAGATTAGCACCATAGCCTTTGATTTGTCGTCGTCTATGGAGTGTGGTTACACCAAACGGATAAAGATTCAAGGTGAAACATTCCATCCGAATCCGGTAGCCATCGAAGTAGAGGACTTAGGAGGGTTCAAACCCGGAAGGGTACCTACTCTGAAAAACAAGTCATGATGAGGATAGATATGTATTTGAATTTCTGTATGGATTCGTGGGGGATTGTTAGAAAATGGAAAGTTTGAGGCATATTTATAATATGTTCTTGATGTAATTTCCAGAAACTAACAAGTGGAGGTTGTTCCTTGTAATGAGGACTTAAACTTTCATGTTTGGATCTAAGACATTTTCTTAGTGGAATCCATAGATAAATTGAGTTGAAAGAAGGAGATTTGAATTCAGGTTGCAGATGGAAATCATGGCCATGATATATATTTCATGATCATGAAGAGGCATCAAAAGAGATGGGATATTCAGAAATGTTTCATGCCCATGAGAAAGTTTTCATGTCCATGAATGTATACTTGGTTGGTCAGAAACGTTTCATGCCCATGAGGAAGTTTTCATGCCCATTATGTGCAACTGATTTTAAATTAGATATTGATTTATTTTAACAGGTTTCAGATTTATTTGTTACAATAGTACTGGAAATTTGGGTCAGTATTTGGATCAAATCCTGATGGAAATTTGGATCAGTACTTGGAGTAAAATCCTGATGGACTTGGTCAGACATCAGATACTGATGGGCTAAATCCTGATGGATATCAGTTCCTGACAAAGCACTGAATCCTGATCCTGATGGACACCAAATCCTGATGTTACTGATGACCAAATCCTGATGCTTATGTAACTGAAAAATAAATACTGATGCAGTTAATGAAATTAAATCAGAATATTTACTTTCCTTTTATGGAGTATCAGTTACGTTTTATTCTTGGTATTATATATATACAGAATAGAATAGAACGTTGTATGTGAATATATACGATACATCCTAAGGAGAGAAAACCCTCGTAATCTTCTTTCTCTCTGCTCTCTCAACACATACAGAAGAGATACATAATTCTCAGGCGAACTGAGGTGCTGGTCGCTGTTGATCACTGGTGTATTTGTGAACCCTTTGATCGGTGTTGTTTTATCCTGGAAGTGATATTGCTGCAACCCAATCACAACGTAAGTGGGGCAATATTCTCTTCAAGAACAGCCAAGTCTTCTCGAAGGGCTTGGTGACTCAGCTGTGTTCTCTCTCTCTCTTGTTGTCTTGGCTTAAGCTACTGTGAGAGATAAGTGTTCTTACTTTTCTTGTTAATTACAGTCTCTGATTATATCTTGTTTATGCCTTCGTGACTTGTTTCGTTATTTGGTTAATTGCCTGTTCTTGTTTTAATATATATCACTGCCTCATTGTTGTGTTTAGTGTAAATTACCCAACATAAGTCAGTGACGAATCATGGTAATTAAATATTAGAGGTCATAAGGAAGGCGTGAGAGAAAACCACAAGTAAAATGGATCATTTTCCGATTTTATAAAAATGTTCGAATCGAGGATAAGTGCGAAGAAACCACTTTTCGGAGGTAACATTATTCATTAAAACCTCCTGCCCTGTTTTGGCAAAATTCCGAAAAATTAATCTTCTGATCTAAGTCCAATTTTGAGTTATCTACCTTCTAGACATTCTCTAGATCATGTACGCGAAAACGGTGCGTCATTTGAGTTAACGGTTACCGAGTTATGAACATTTTAGTGAAAGAGGTGTGAATAGTAAAGATCCGTAGTCGACTGAACTTCAAAAATACATTTCACCTATTTAGACTCGTGGCTTCGAATTGGAAATTTTATGATAAATATTAAAAATACCAAAGATGATTTTATAAGTGGTTTCGTAATTAAATACGTTTCCAGTGATTTATTAAAAGTGTTGAAGTACGAGTCTCGAAATAGTGATTCTTAGAAAAGTCAACCCTAGGGGTACTACTTTGGCCACCCTTTTTGGCTAAGTTAAAAAGGGAATTTCGAGTCGACTAAAACATGAAACTTATTAAGAATTATCGAGACAACCTATTGGTACAAAGAACGAGGTTATAAATGATTAAGTAAGATATACGAAAGATCCGACATTAAGGATAGGTTCGAGGTGTGTTTTGGACCAAGCTTACATGACTTAAGTTAAGTTATACTTAACCTTCGAAATGTTCAGTGATTGACCTCGGTTATTGTGACTATTTATAGATCACTGGATTGACACGAGGCACACTACCCCTGCAGGATTACCAGGCAAGTTTCCAATACTTGGAACTGTTGTTGTGATAATATATATAATGATTGTTGTATACATATGTCATAGCATGCATGCCTACTTTCAAGTCTATTGATATGCTTGTTCCCTAAATTGATATTGGCTTATAGACTAGATATGAATTATCAGTTATAAGCATGATCGTTTTGCTAAGACCCTTAGTGAAGGGCGTATGATATTCATTCTTTCAATATAGACCGGGAGTCGGTATTTTGGGATATAGAGTTAGTCGTGGAAACCCGGAGGGATTCCAGTGTCAGTTTATTTAAGGAATGTTATTTATGACCATTATTTATATTTTCATAAAGTATTGATTACTTGGAAATTATTCGAGGAATGCTATTTGGATATTATCTCAATCGAGAGGTACTATATGAATATTATTTTGAATATTCATTCGCGTATATTTATTTGCTGAATATTATTTTAATATTCATTCGAGCTTTAATTACTTAAATGAAGATTAGTTTCGAATATTCGTTTAGAGTTTGATTATTCAATGAGTAATTACTTTAATATTCTTGGAAATTTATTTATTAAATGAATATTATTGTGAATATTCATTTAAGATTTTATGTACTTGATGAATATTATTTTAAGATATTCATTCGAAGTTCTAATTACTTAAGGAATATTGCTTCGAACATTCCTTTAAAGTTTGATTGCTAAAAGAATATTATTTGGATATTTATTTAGATTATTATTTATTAAATGAATATTATTTTCAAATATTCATTTAAGGTTTGATTTATTTAGTGAATATTATTTTAAACATTTACTTGAGCTTATTTAATTAATGAATATTATTTTGAATATTCATTTAAAGAAGAGAGTTATTTAGTAAATAATTCTATATATTCATTCGAGGATTACTTACGAGTAATATTATGATTTAATCATATTCCTTAATTATTATTGATTTAATAAATATTCTTGGAATATTTATTTAAATTCTTTTAAGTTCTTTTTATAATAATTCATATTATTCAAAGATTATCTTTCATCTTCAGATATGGTGTAAAATAGTTCAGAGTATTTTATGACTATTTTTATCAAGGGGTGGTTCCCAAAACTTTATCTCCATTTAAATCTATCTTATAAGAAGATTTAAATACTCGCTCAACTTCCAAAAATATATAATGGGACCTCACTTGGAGATGTTATTTATTGGACTGCCCGGTCCTATACTTGCTAAAACTATCTTGTCACTCACATCTTGATTCTTTCAAACATCGATATGAATCTTTTTGGTTATATACCTCCTCAACGCTCGAGGGGTAAGAATTGATGGAACAAGTTTATATTCATTAACAAGCATCAACTTGGGAAATATTGGTGATTTTCCTTTCCAAATAGATACGACTACTTTGTGGAGTCCTATCAACAAGTAATATACTTGGGGAAAGGGGGAGGAACTTTACGTTTCAAAGTTATGGATGTGAAATGAACTAGGAGATGCGTAAGTGACCCAGTGGCGCCGGTCCAGCAAATGGCCCAACCGTTGGCCGGGGGGTTCCAGAGGGCGGTAGATAAGTAAATCCGTCGGTGCTTCCTTCTACATGTAGTAAACAAGAGGTGGGGAGCATAACATGCGACTGATCATCGTGTAAATGCTATGTCTCCTGGCGCGTCAAACTCCAGTATTAGTTCATCTCTCAATGTTGGAAATTTCCTGCAACCTTATCATTATTGGCAGGTTTGAAAAGCGTTTGAATTGGAATTGCAATATTCTTCCTGCAAGTTCCTCTATTATGAAAAGTTGATAATATCTGGCTCATCTTTGACATAGCAGATATTTATTCAAAACAATTATATTTTGAGTTACCTTGTAACTTCATCTCATACCTTATATTGGTACGACATCGTTAATGCATGGCATATGGTTTCAAAGATATTTTGGACTGTTATATATTGTCACTGTTCAATTATATTTTTGGTGGGCTATTGCTCACCCTTGTTTATTTATTTATATCACAACAACAGCTAGATCAGATGGCCGCGCAAGGCGTGCTCAGCATAGGCAGGTGTCAGCCGTCAGAGGATTAACCGCTGAGGTCATAGCTACCATTGCTAAGGATGCAGCCTCTGGTAGGCTAGTTGTTAGTAATTGTGCATCAAATGTATTTATATATATGGCATATACCAATGGATGGCAAAGAGCATGTAATTGTAAAATTGTAATTCTTTGGGTTGTAAGAACTCAAACTTGTGATTAATAATATTGACAATTACTCTGATTTCATCTCTGGGACTATAACGGGTGTGTTTTATGTTGTTGTTTTGGGTCACAAGGTTGTAATTTAAATTATGTTGGTTTTATGGATGGATATTGAGACCGTAACGACCAGATCCCTGACCCTGGATCTGGGGGTGTTACAGGTATACTTTGTGTATATTGAACAGGATCAAATTTAGAATTGTTCCCTTATACTGATTAAGAAAGAGAACTAAGATTCTATGTTATTATTAATGCTTAGGTTCTTAATCCGGATATAGTAATTGACACGTGTATATTATTTACATGCTTTGATTTATATATGAAATAATTCTTTGGAATTAAATCATTATATTTTGGGTGATGGAATAATATATATGGTGGATATTATTTATTCAAGGAATCCATGTCCTGATAATATTCGGGTTAATGATGTCCCCTTGAAAGCTCAAAAAGATTTAATTATGTGAAACCCTGCAGGTGGAATTTATTCCGGCATAATTAAATAAAGGTTGAGTGGATAATCAAGGATAAAATATATTAATTAAATGAATTATCAGTAATTTATTTAATTAATGGGCATGCGCTATTTTAAACATGGGGAATTTAATAAGCAAATAATATTGGAACCCAATTAAATAATTAAGTTGCGGTATTAGGAAAGGTAGTGCAAATATTAATTCTTTAGTGGATTGAATTAATATTTAATTACATTGGGCTAGGCCCAAGATGTAATTAGAAGGCCTAACCTAATTATCCATGATCTGATTGTCCCAACACTCTTGAGTGTCTTTTCCAGAATGTGTCCAAGTTTTAATAATGTGCTTTGCATCCTCCAATTCAGATTCTAGTTGCTTATACTTACCTATCAACTCCTGTTCTATAAACACAGCATCATCTCTCTCTTTCTGAATTTTATTCATGTTTTCAAGTTGTTCCTCAACAAGTTTATTTCTTTCTTTGAGTTGAGAACACTCATTCTTGATTCTCTCATTTTCTAAAGTCTGATCCCTATAACTGATATGTAATGCTTTGAGATAAATTCTCAATTCAGTTATATTATCAGTATTATAAGCATAGGTAGTTGGAGGTACCTTAAGTTCAGAATCTTCATTCTGAGTAGAGGCCATGAGTGCATAGTTCACCTCCTCATCTGAATCTGAGGTGTCTGCCTAGTCTCTGCCTTTGGTGTAGAGTGCCTTTTCAGTTTTACCCTTTTTGCACTCAGGAGCATAGTGACCCATCTCCTTACACTTGTAGCATTGAATCTCAGACTTATCTTTCTTACAAGATTTGAAGTCCTTTCCCTCAGATTTTCTGAAATTTTTCCTGTCAGACTTTGAGTAATCCTTGGAGAATCTCTTTCTTTTCTTGAAGTTCTTGAATCCCATCTTCTTGAAGGTCTTTACCATCAATGCAGCCATTTGCATCATCTCTTCATCATCTTCAGAATCAGATGATTCATCTGTGTTTGAGTCAAAATCAGTGTTTGATGACTCACTTTCTGAATGAGTGACCAAGGCTTTTCCTTTTGCCTTCTTCCTTGATGCTTCTTTCTTTGAAGATTTTTCTTCAACTTTCAGTGCAACAGACTTTGACTTCCTGCTTGATCTTCTGTTTCTCTGCTCCATTTCCAATTCATGAGTCTTGAGCAGTCCATAGATTTCATCAATCTTAGTATCAGCAAGATCATAGTTGTCTCTTATAGTGGTTGCTTTCACATCCCACTTTTCAGGAAGAGAGAGAAGAAACTTGAGATTTGAGTCTTCTAGATCATATTCTTTATTAACCAATGATAGATCATTGAGCAGTTTACAGAATCTGTCAAATGTTTCTGTCATGGTTTCTTCAGACTTTGCCTCAAAATGCTCATACTCCTGTGTGAGTATGTTCCTTCTATTCTTCTTGATTGCAGCAGTTCCTTGACATCTAACCTCAAGTGCATCCCAAATTTCCTTTGCAGTTGTGCAGTTAATCACTTTGTTAGACATAACATTGTCTAGAGCACTGTGAAGTAAATGCCTTACTTTGGCATCCTTAGCAATAGATGAAAGATCCTCAGCAGTTAGATCTTTCTTTTCCTTAGGAATCACCTTCGATTCCTCACCAGCAACAGCAGCAGTTAACTTTGTAGGTTTATGAGGACCTTCATAAATTCTATCAAGATATTCTGGATCTGTGGCTTCCAGAAACATGGTCATCTTTACCTTCCAGATTGCATACTCTGATGGCTTGAGTATTGGAACCCTAATTATTTCATACCTACTAACAGTAGTAGGTGCTTTCTCAGAACCTGATGGAGGAGGAATCTCTGCCATTGATTACTATTGTGTTTTGGATCTTGAACTGTAATAAAGTAACAGATTGGCTCTGATACCACTTGTTAGGTCGAATACACAATATATATAATCAAGTACTGTATGAGTAAATAACAAGAACACACGTTTTAGTACTTAAAACTGTTTGGAATTAATAATTCCTCTCTCAGTGATGTAAAATATCACAGAGAGCTGCTTAGGTTACAATGAATGATATTCGTTCACAATGGATACCCTTCTAGGGTTAACCCAACTGTATTTATAAAATATACAGCTACGTACAATCGTTAATTGATTCTCCTAAAATTAAGCTATACAATTGATATCAATTACGATTGCTACACGTCTTCTAAGTCAACTCAATCTCTTTGACAGCTATCCAATCTTCAAAGATATTGCTTCCATATTAATCTTAAATTAATCTTCAAACTCTGTTGACTTGTAGACGCTTCCAGTAGACAGACTTTAGCAAACTCTGTTTCTCTCCTAGCCAGCAGTGTTTGCGCTTCCTTGTGATCAGCTAGCAGTGTTTACACTTCCTTCTGTCAGCGTTTGCGCTTCCAGCTATCAGCGTATACTCAAACTCTGCTACGACTGCTTTCAATAACAAGTTAAACTCTTTTTACCTGTAACACTTAAACACTGACATTAAATCACATCAATTATATCTAACAATAGCACTTGCCAGTTTTTGTAGCATCCTTAATGACATCATCAGTAACATGACTGATATTAGGATTTCACCTTGCATAAGGATCTGACCATTCCATCAGTACTTGATCAGTATTTGACTTGACATATCTGGATTCGATCTCAGTTCCTGACACGTAGTACTCGATGCACTATTCCTGACTTAATTCTACAGAGTACTGTCTAATACATATATCCTATACAAAGTACTAAATCCTTTATAGATCAGGATATACAAGAAGTATAAGTAAAATTCTATTCTTAACATCACAACTCATGAATTATTCCTAACAATCTCCCCCTATTTATGCTTTAAAATCTGAAGCATAAATCTGAGTTGTTGATGTCAAAACATATAACAATACAATCATAATAGAATTTATGAATTCAAAAATCATGAAGTTAAGTACCTCCTTCTTCAAATGTAGACAAAGTACCTAGTACTTAGAAGAAAGAATTCAACTATTTGATGCTTTTTTTCCTTTACCACTTCCCTGATAAGATTCACCTTTGTCATCCTTAGTTCCTCTTTTATTTCTCCTAGTCTGTTTATCTCCTCCCCCAGTCTGTTGCCTTTGAACTATTTTTATCTCCCCCTTTTTGACATCAGCAACATTAACTCCAAGAGATTCAGTAACAGAACAAATGAGATTCATCAGAACTGCTTGATTTTCCATAATAATGACTTGGTTATCTTCAAGTGTTTGAAGTCTTGATTAAATTTCAACTTGAGATTTATGAATATCTTGTAGAACGTCAGAATCGACTTCAATGTTGGAAGTGTTTGGAATATCTTCCGATTCAAGTCTTGTAGAAGAAGTTGCCCGTGTAGAATGATATTCAAGTAATAATACTCGATTAGAGTTACAAACATCTTCATCTTTCTGATCTGAAGCTTCAATATGATCACTATGACCTTCACAAGTATTCTGTGTACTAACATCTACAAATCCTGACGCCTCCTTAGATTGATCAGATACTGTTGATGTCTCAATTCTGGCTGATATTGGAAGTATATACAAAAGAATACTTGGATCATTAGGAATATCTTCTGGTACAAGTAGTGACGAAGTTTGTCTTAGCCTTTCTCCTCTTCTGTTGATAATTGCTGCAAGCCTTTCTTTCTGCTTCTGAGCTTTAACTTCTAGCTTTGAATTATGCTTTGCTAAGTCATTCTTCTCATACATCTTGATAAAAGAATAAGTACCAGCATCCATACCAAGATTATCATACCAAGATTCAGGAAAAACCTGATCCCAGAAATCAAACGATGGTGGTTTCCTAATTTTCTCTCCTTCACTATGGAGTTGATCATCCATACCCTCATTCTCACTTTGACTATCTAAAGTCAACACTCTTTCTACCTCTCCTTTTGCCTGGTCAGGAGCCAGCCTCTCAGATTGTGGATCAATATCAATCTTTTCAAGTGTATCACTCAAATTTGGATAAGTGCTCTCATGACCTACAGAAAAATAGAGTTTAGAAGAAGTTTTTATACCTGAACTCACATGGAGAGAGGGTTCCTCATTTGGCAAGAGGCTTGAGGTTTTCTCCAAGGAGTGAGCTGCTATAGTCTCTGATACCTCACAAACATCTTCTTTCCTTCTAAAGACTACAGGCTCCAGTATACCACTTTCAGGTTCTCTACTAGACTCTGATGTCTTCAGTAATACTTCATTAGACACCATAGTTAGTATGTCACCATCTTTAAGTGTTGTTTGCTGAGACTCACCCTCAAGGTGGATAGACTCTGACTGAACAATGTTTGTTTGATCTTTAGTAAAATCAGTCAAAGTTATTCCTCCCATATCATAGGGTTTCTCACTTGTAATTTTAGTCATCACAGAAGACCTTTCATCATCAGCTATCACAGCTCCTGAGTCATCCAACCTCTGACTAGATGGTTCTTGTGTTGCAGTGACTGTGATCTGATCTGTTCTACTATCCACCACTGGTGCAATAGTATCTTCTGTTGACTCCTTCTCTCTATCTACTTCCTCATGTTGTTCACCTTGAGCTGAAGCATCTTCAATAATGACATCCTTGTCAAATAAATATGTATAAAGTGATTGAAGTGCAACATGCTTTGAGAGTCCAAATTTCTTGACTAGTTGTCTTCTGACAGATACATAGAAATACATCTTCATTAAGTCAAGTCTTTGATGTAGAAGTCCATACTCTTCTGGAAATGAAAGTTTTGGTACTCTTTCAATTAGAAAATCTAGAACAGGCTTAGACAGCTTTACTTTGATAGAAATAAGTCCCATAGCCAGTCTGTATGATAATGTAGTTTCCCATGAAGAATCAATATCAAGATCTCTATAGTCATTTATTGACTAGATTGTAGCTTCATTTGTAGAGACCTGCATGATATTAGTTGGACTAGACTCTGTGTGTAGGTGACAATTAAATCTTTCTCCTTGTTCTCCTAGTATAGTGAGCAAAATATTTATCCTGAGAAGACTCAAGAGGTGTAGACACAGAAGTGATCTTGGGATGAGATCCTTTTTCAATAGACACAGTCTTTTGAGAGACTGTATCTAGTAACTGTTTTCCCTTTTTAAGTACTACAGTCTTTTGAGAGACTGCAGCCTGGCCGTGACTAGGTGCTTCATCTCTTTGTCCTAGCTTTGAAAGTTGAATTGCAGCCTTCAATTCTTCTCTCTCAGCAAGAGATATATTATCATCATCTTCACTAGAACTACTACTACTTGACACAACAAATCTTCTCTTCCTTACAACTGATGTCTTTTGAGAAACACCAGAGGTTGGTTTCTTTGAAACAATAGACTGTGGATCAAAACTTGTTTCTAGAATTGTTTCAGAGACTATAATGTTTTGGGTTACTTGGTAGACAAAGGGGGGTTCTCCTCCAAACGAGATTCCTTAATCATTTCACCACAAAAGAAAGAAGAGTTGTAGAGAGTAGGAAGATGAGTTTTAAGAATTACCTGAACATGATGTGGATAATGAATTGCAGGTATTTCATCTAGATTCTTTTCATTGTCCTTCTTTGTAATGTCAGAGAAAATTCTCTTTTGCTGTACATAAGAAGAAACACAATGTTCTCTACCAAATCTAGCTTCAACATCAGGAATAAAATGGTTAATAAACATTTGCATAAATCTATGATAGTAAACCAATTTCCTGTTTTGATCTCTTGACCCAAGTTTAATACACATATGACTTAAAATAATGTTACCAATGTTTATTACTCTGTCATAAATCAAACTATAAGCAATATGTGATGTAACAGAAGTAATTTGTTGAAAAGAACTACATTTACCAGTAAAACATTTAGCAATTTGATCAAAGAAGAAAGACCATTCCTTTCTAAGAAAAGACCTATTTAACTGGCTCATGTTGTCTAGAGATCCACTATAACCTAATGCAGACAACATAGTTCTTACATCATCATCAGATGGTTCACTTGCATAATTATCTGTAACAGGAAAGCGAAGTACTGAATTAACAACAGATTCAGTAATGTCATAAGTATCTTGTCCGAAGTGTAGAACAATCTTACCTGATTGATTCTGAGTAGAATCAATTACCTCAGCATTCTCCCAAGCTTGTGAAACAACAACTTGATTTATTTTTAGAGATGTTGTCAATGCATAATGCAAAGGTCCAATAGCCATAAAATCCATTACTGGATGAAAATCAGCTAATACTTCTTTCTTGCTGGTGATTGCTGCAACATGATTATTCATCATAAAATCAAAGTCACCAAACTTGAAAGCTAATGATTTAGGTAGACTTCTTTGAGCTGTCATTTTTGATCTGAAAAGAACTTGAGAAATTTTGAAATTAATTAGAGATTTTGAGCACTTGAAAGAATGTTTTTTGCTTCTGGGAATACGAATTAAAAGTTAGCAATAAAACAATCAGAGTCTCAAAATAAAGATATATTCAAAAATCCTTCAGACCCACTAACCCACGTCGACACGTAGGTTGACAGGTGTCAGTCCCTGAAAAAATGCAGTTTACCCACGATATTTGGAAAATAAAATTCAAAATTGATTTCAATTAAATAAATCAGGGTAAAATCAATAATAAAATCAATACTGATTAGCTTCATTTTCTGATGTGATCTTTTTCACCAAGATAATCACAACTCTGAATGTGATTAAAAATAATAAAAATAGTCATCAATCTTGATGAAATCACTTTCGCTTTCCTGATCACTAGCATCCTGATTCCAAAGATTAAATGGAGTTCCACGTGGCATTTTCTTTTTCCTGAAAAAGAATTAAACAATTCTCTGAACAAAATCAATTAGTTAGAGACGTTTAACATTTCTTGAAAATACAAGAAATACAGTCATGTGCAATAATGACTTACTGCATTGATAATCTCAAGTGACTTTTCAGCTTCTCTCGTCTTTCTATAAAAGAAACAGACACCTTATGCCATACTCCAAAAATCTATCAATCTCTTCTCTGTAAATCATGATTCACAACCCAAATAGTCATATGAACCCAACCTGTAGGTTCCTCTCAGACGATAAACATCTTGTTCTTGTCGACCAAAAATCAATCTTTGAAGATATGACTTTTCTCATCGAAATAGTCATGGCTAGAGTAGATCCAGATAATGTCCAGAAGTTCCTCCTAGAGCATCCATCTGTTGGATACAATCACCCTCTAACCGCCTCAAAACTTGAGGATGAAGAATTTGGTCGAGAGTCTGAGGTTGATCTTGATGGAGATGCTATACATTCTTCCATCGGCTCTCAGTAAAACAAGGATTCAGTCAGCTACTCTCATTCAAGTCATCCTGTGAAGACATTCAAGAGCAGATGAGGCATTTAAAAGATCTTGAGATGCTCCTTGTCCTGTCTCTCAGATGAATGAAAGAAGCAAGATTCAATCTTTACAACATTAGACAAGATTAGGATAATTAGTAGAAGTTAGACAAAAAGAAGTTTGTATTTCATTTCCATGTATGCAATACTTTCAATTAATGAAAATACAATTTCTTATTATCTACTTGTCTCTGTTGTTTATTGACTGATCTGAAAAACAATATAAACTATCAGTATGAATGAATTAAAGTTTGCTTGCATAGACTTAACAAAACTCAGAATTAGACCACTACATAAAATGAACTTCAGAATTTGAAACAATAACAATTTCACAATCCTGATACTGACGATAAAATCCTGATGACGTCAGCATACTGATAGTAATCCTGATCCTAATGTTTATTACAAGTCTATCATGCTGAAATTTAGGGTTATTGACCTTTTGGCCCTTCAAGTTTACACACTTATACCCATAAAGCCCTGAAGTTTAAACTCGTACCTTTTTGCCACGCGAACTTCACAAATGTACCTCTTGGCCCTTTTACCGCGTCAGTTTGCTTATCGGCTAAAAAACGTTACAAAACTGAGGGACATAACAGACATTTCACCATTTTGTGTTTCCCTCCCAATTCACAGTCTCTTCTCCCCGCCAAAACATACCCATTAACTCCTCCTATATCTATACGTTATTTATGCAAATAAATTGTTAGCTTTGAAAGGAAAAATGGAGCCTCATTGTTGGTGTGGAAGGGCAGCTGTCTTGAGAACCTCATGGACTGATGCCAATCCAGGGAGAAGATTTTGGGGATGTTGGCATTACATGGTAAAATATGTACATACATAATTGCTTTATTTGTCTCTTTTTATTGTTCTTAATCTTTTAATTTATTTGCAGGAACAAAGGAACAATGCATGTAATTTTCATTTGTGGTTCGATCCCCCCATGTGTCCAAGATCAAGAGCTATTATTCCAGGACTCTTGAGGAAAGTAGACAAGCTTGAAGAAGAAAATGAGAAGCTTCATGCTATTGTTGTTGAACTGAAAATGAAACGAAAAAGAGGATGGTCCATATTGGTTTATGTTGTTATCGTCTTCATTTTCTTAAGCTTTGTAATGTCAAACAATGACAGGGAGGTTGTAGTGGAGAGACAAAATGCTCTGCCTTAAACTATGTAGTGCACCTATTTCTATGTTTATGTAAGGGAAATGTTGGATGAATGAAATAGAAGTATGTACTGCACTTGTTTTTATGTAATGGAATATTTTGATGAATGAAATGTCATAGCCAATACATTCATAACAAAAGGAAATGTCATACTTAAAACAAAGTCATAACTTAAGGATTACATGAAAGAGTTCTTCCAAATCATTCATAATAAAAGGTGCAGACCAAAAGATGAAAGTAATAGCATATTGTCCGAATAAACAAAAGATGGACAGTAATAGCATATAGCTTCATATTTTCTCCACTTCTTCATTGTTCAACTTGCCTTCTCCTTTCCTTTTGTTGAGTGTTTTTCCTTGCTCTCTTTGTTCAGATTCCTTGCAGTTTCATGTATTGCCTGTGTGAGAGCAGCAGTTGTGATGACATTTCTGCCATGAGATAAGAAAGGTGCAGACTTGAGCTTTGTCTTGCCAACTATAGTCTTGAACTGCTTCACTGGTGGTGGCATCTTCTTCCCCAACTCCATGGGTCCAGTGTAGGTGTTGTGTTGTTCTTTGTTCCCAGAAGCATTTCCCTCTGCCATCACTGTGTCACCTTCTACATCAACACACACAGGATCATCTGGTGTGTTTCTAAAGGTAAAGCTTCGATTGATGGTCAACCTCACACTTCTTCTAAGAGGTGTAAAATCAGCATTGTCTTCTCCACATCTTTTGATTTTTTTCAGTGCCTCAATCTTCTCTCTTTTCCCAGCATCAATCTTCTCTTTCATTTCTTTCTTTACAACCATTCTTCTTGCCTCCTCAGCTTCATTCTGTTTCTGGGATGTTGGTTTTTTGACTTTCAATTTCTCCTTGAGTTTTTTCAATTTTCCAGCAGCCACCATTATTGGGGAATCCAGAGTTGTTGTCAGTATACAATTTCCAACTTCCTCTTTTTCCTTTTGTTCTTTCATTTTCTGTAGCCACCTCAATTTTCTAATTTGCCTTGCTGCAATTTCAATTGGAGCCTCATCTTCCTGTTCAGTTTCTGCTTCAGTCAAGGGTGGAATCTCATTCTCCACTTGAGTAGGTTGAGTCAAGGGTGGAAGCTCATTCTCTACTTGACTAGGTTGAGTCATGGGTGGAAGCTCATTCTCTACTTGACTAGGTTGAGTCAAGGGTGGAATATCTTCATCTAGAGCCACTTCATTGTATGCACCTTGCATTTCTTGCTCCTCAATTTCCTCCTCAATTTGGTCCTCAACTTGGGCATCAATTTGTTCATCTGCATGCTCATTTTCTACTAACCTTAATTGCTCAGCAGTTTGGTCATTTGTTGGGACCACAAGGGCTGGGCATGTTCTTTTGTTATGACCAGTTTTCTTGCATTTTCCACACCTACAGAACATAAATACTATGAGTTGTCAAACAACAGAATAAAGCCAAAAAAAAACAAATCATAATCATAAATATACCTCACAGTCTTCTGAGTTGTCCTGCTTAATATCTTCACTCCATGCTCAACCTTCTCATATGTGTCTTTTGGTTCAGGCCTCCTTCTCTTCTTTGGCCTACCAGGCTGTTTTTCAATGGTTGGTGGTTTTAAACAAAATCCTGTCCTTTCCCAAGCCATGTGCCCATTCATAGGATAAACTATTCCAGAATAAGCTTTTTTGTAGTTTGTTGTTGAATACACAGAATCAACATAGTCCTCCACATTCTGCCCTAACCTGTTGATGCATGAGATGGCATGGTGACAAGGGATGCCACTCAAATCCCACCTTCTGCAACCACAACTTTTTTCACCCAGATGCACTGCATACTTGGACCCATTCACTGTTGTCACTTCAAATTGATCATAACCTACATAGGTTGAATAGCATCCTCCACTCCATTTTTTAAATTTGTCAAGCAGCTTGTATACTTTGGGTGTAAATTTTCTTACTTCCCAATCATGCATCTCGTCCCTCTTAGTTTGCAGTCTCCTCATGAGATACTCCCTTATCATTTCTAACATGACTAAAATGCCTTGTTCCCTAGCCCATAAAATACACCTGTTAAAACTCTCACACATGTTGTTTAGCAGAAGATCACATTTATTCTGAGTCTTAAAATGTGACCTTGTCCAATGATGGAAAGGCACTGCAGTTAGCCATTGCCATGCTCCAACATTTTCTTCTTTAATCACAGTCATGGCCCTTTCGAAAGCCTCTACATTACTAGCCCTAGCACAACTCCACAATTTCTCTTTTAGTGATCTTCCTCCATATTTGCCCTTAAAGTTATTATGCATATGCCTAACACAATATCTTTGCTCAGCCATGGGTACCATTTCTTCAATGACATTGAGGAGACCCTTTTGTCTATCACTAATCAATGTCCACCCATCCCCAACCCTAATATCAAAGTCCTGAACTAGTAAAGCCAAAAACCATCTCCAAGAGTCTAACCTTTCTGCTTCAACTACTGCATATGCTAATGGATACATACAGTTATTAGGATCCATGCCTACAGCACACAAGATCTGACCTTTATACGAATTCTTGATGTGGCATCCATCTAAGCCAATGACCTTCCTGCAACCAAGTTTGAAGCCATGCTTCAACCCACCAAGGCATATGTATATCCTCCTGAATTGACCAACATTTCCTAGATTTGGACATATGTAGAGTTAGACAAAAAGAAAGAATAGAATATTAAGCCACTAGATACCACCTACCAGTATAGGAAACTCTGTAAAAATTAATGGAAATGACCAAAAGGTACCTGGTCCCACTTTCTTGATTTGAATGCACCTGTCAAAATTATATCCAGCATTAAGGAACCAGGGGCATGGAGGCTTGCAAACTGCTCTAACTCTGGTTTTATCACTTTTTACAAACTTCACCACCCTCCCTTCCTTATAAGAATGTTTAATTATGGCCTCTCTACACTGGTAATGATCTGTAAAGATCATCCCAACGTTCCACTGTGGATTGTCACTATCTTTGTACACTGGAAACCTATTTTTCCTCTTAAGAGCTTGTAGCTCTTCATCTTCATCCATGTCATTGTCTGGCAGACTATCTGAGTCATCATCACAGTCAGTGTCATTATATGCTTTATCACTATCAGTGTCTTCCTTTCCTAGTCCAATTCTGTCTCTTATTCTACCCACCCATTCCACTCCTTCATCAACATTATTAGCATATACCATGTCATCATCTGTATCTGAGTAGTCAGAATCATCAAAGTCATAATCATCCAATTCATCACTCCACTCTCCTACTTCATTACTTCCATCTCCTTCACTCCTTTCAAATACATTAATGTCATTAAATGCCCCCAAATTTGTTTCATCACAATGCTCCACATATATATCTATCTTGTTATCATTTTCCATAGCATACCCTTTCATTGCAACTACATAACTATCATCTGTGATTAACTGGAGACTTTTCTCAAATTCTACATTAGGTCTCCTATAATACAAACAGAACAGTCCCTTATAACCCATAGCTTTAACATATGTTCTCAAACTGTCATAGCTAATATCTACGTCTTGCAAGTAATATACTGTCACCTGACCACCTACATATGTTACTTGTGGTAACCTTTTTAACCTTCCACCGTGAAATATACTAACACTTATTGTGTGTTCACCTTCAATACCAAGAAATTGGTTTACAATCAGCACATTTTAACATAATACCCACATCATCAACATAACATAAACAAGATACTTGAACAATTAACAATCAAGTTAAAAAAGTGATCAACGATGCATAAATAAGCGCTGATAAACAACAAACAAGTTTAATTAACAATCACAAAAGAGAGTTAAGAATCATACCAGTCTCGAAGGAATTAGAATCTGACATTTCCTTCTTCAATCGCCAATTTCCTTCTTCAGTCTCGAGTTTAGTTGAGAAGTAATTGAGAGAAATTAAGTTAAAGGGGTTAAACTGATCGTCAATACATATAAACCTAGTTTTATTGTGTTAATATCGGCACTTGAAATGTCTGTTATGTCCCTCAGTTTTGTAACGTTTTTTAGCCGGTACGTATTCTGACGCGGTAAAAGGGCCAAGAGGTACATTTGTGAAGTTCGCGTGGCAAAAAGGTACGAGTTTAAACTTCAGGGCTTTATGGGTATAAGTGTGTAAACTTGAAGGGCCAAAAGGTCAATAACCCTGAAATTTATCAAAGTACAATGTTATAGCTTAAGCATTTAACAATCAAATATAGATCCTGATAAGATTATCAAGTCTATAAGCTGAAAACAACATACCTTGCTACTTTTGCAGATATTAAAGATCTAGAAATTTAACATTCCTAACTCACTTACTAATCTACTGAATGTAGACTCATCAAGTGGTTTAGTTAGAATATCTGCAAGTTGTTTGTCAGTAGAAACAAAATGAAGTTCCACAGTACCATCTTCAATATGTTCTATAATAAAATGATACCTGACATCAATGTCTTTAGTCCTTGAATGTTGAACTGGATTTTCTGCAATTTTGATAGTACTAGTATTATCACAAAACATAGGAATATTACTAAGTGTCATACCATAATCCATCAACTGATTTCTATCCAAAGGAGCTGTGCACAACAACTACCAGCTGCTATATACTCAGCTTCTGCAGTTGAGGTTGAGACAGATTGTTGCTTCTTGCTTGCCCAAGAAATCAAATCTGTTTCCCAAGAATTGACATGTACCTGTAGTGCTTTTCCTGTCTATTTTACACCCTGCATAATCAGAGTCTGAATAACCAATTAGTGAGAAGTCAGATTCTCTAGGATACCACAAACCAAGATTTGGAGTTCCTTTGAGATATCTAAAAATTCTTTTCTCAGCAATTAAATGAGATTCCTTAGGATCACTTTGGAATTTAGCACATAAACAGGTAGAAAACATTATATCTGGTCTACTTGCAGTTAAATATAACAATGAACCTATCATGCCTCTATAACTAGTATTATCCACACTCTTTCCCTTAGGATCAGAGTCTAGTTTAGTGGCTGTTGCCATGGGTGTTTTTGCAACTGCTCAGTCTTGAAGGTCAAACCTTCTTAACAGATCTTTGATATACTTTGACTGATTAATGAAAATACCAGTCTCAGTCTGTTTGACCTGCAAGCCTAAGAAATAATTTAATTCACCGATCATACTCATCTGATACTTAGACTGCAAAAGCTTGCTAAACTTAGCACACAACTTTTCTTTAGTAGAGCCAAATATGATATCATCAACATAAACTTGAACTAAAAGCAATTCACCTTTTATCTTTCTAAAGAATAGAGTTTTGTCAATTGTACCTCTTGTGAAGCCATTTTCAAGAAGAAATTTAGACAAAGTCTCATACCATGCTCTTGGTGCCTGCTTTAGTCCATAGAGTGCCTTGTCAAGTTTGTAGACATGATTTGGAAATTTTGGATTAACAAATCCAGGTGGTTGCTCCACATACACTTCCTCATCAAGATTGCCATTTAGAAAAGCACTCTTTACATCCATCTGGTATACCTTGAATTTTGAATAAGCTGCAAATGCAAGAAACATTCTGATTGCTTCCAATATTGCTACAGGTGCAAAATTTTCATCATAATCAATGCCTTCTTCTTGAGAGTAACCCTTGGCCACCAGTCTTGATTTGTTTCTCACAATCATACCAGACTCATCTAGCTTGTTTCTGAAAACCCATTTTGCACCAACAATTGATCTATCTTTAGGTCTTGGTACCAGTTTCCAGACTTTGTTTCTCTCAAACTCATTTAACTCCTCCTGCATTGCAATTACCCAATCAGGATCCTGTAAGGCTTCTTCAACCTTCTTAGGTTCATTCTTTGAGAGAAAGCAACTATACAAGCATTCATTCTGAATTGATCTTCTAGTTCGAACACCACTATTTGGATCACCAATAATCAAATCTTCAGTATACAAGCATTCATTCTGAATTGATCTGAATTGATCCTTTGTCCATTTTCTAACAGGTGGTAGATTGACTCTGCTAGTCTCTCCCACTAAATTAGTGGTTTCTCTTGTAGAAGAACTCTCTCTGCCTTCAATAGCTCTCCTTTGATCAATAGAATCAATAGATTCCATATTGCTGCTAGTTACTGATCTTTCATCAGTAGACTCTCAAGGATCAGTTCCTGATGGAGTAGACTCTGAATAGCTAGTCTGCTCCTGATGATCACCGTGTCCTCCTTGATTTATTTGCTCCCCCTCAACAGTAGCATTCCTTTGAGAAGCAATAGAAATTCCTTTTGGAGAACCTTCATCATCACTGGAGAGTATCTCAGAATTCTTCAGATTTTCAAATTCCAATTTGTCATGGCTTTCATTAGTTTGCAGAATTCCAAATTTCTTGTCATCAAATGCAACATGAATTGATTCCATAACAATGTGAGTTCTGAGATTATAAACCTTGAAGGCCTTTGATGCTGAATATCCTAGAAAGATTGCTTCATCCGATTTGGCTTCAAATTTTCCAAGTTGTTCTGGATGAACTTTTAGGACATAGCATTTGCATCCAAAGATGTGAAAGTATTTCACACTTGGTTTCTTTCCTTTGATCATCTCATAGGGAGTCTTTCCATGACTATTTACCAAGGTACAGTTTTGAGTAAAACATGCAGTGTTAATAGCTTCTGCCCAAAAATAGGTTGGAAGTTTTGCATCTGCAAGCATGGTTCTTGCTGCCTCTACGAGAGTCCTGTTCTTTCTTTCCACTACACCATTCTGTTGAGGTGTACCAGGTGCAGAATACTGTTGAGTGATTCCATTGTCTGCACAAAACTCCTCCATTATAGAATTCTTGAATTCTATACCATTGCCACTCCTAAGTACTTTGACTTTGTACTTAGAGTTATTCTGAATATTCTTGACAAGTTCAATGATTTGCTGAAGAGCTTCATCCTTCTTGTGTAGAAAGAACACCCATGTGAACCTTGTGAAATCATCCACTATCACTAGATCATGTCTTTTCTTGCTGATAGACATAATGTTTACTGGACCAAACAGATCTAGATGTAGCATGTGAAATGGTTCAGTAATTGAATTTTCAGTCTTGCTCTTGAAAGTGGTTCTTCTCTGTTTTCCAAGCTAACAGGCATCACAAAGTCCATCTTGCACAAAATTTGCCTGAGGTATGCCTCTCACCAGATTGTACTTAACAAGTTGATTAAGCTTCTTGAAGTTGAGATGTGGGAGCTTCTTGTGCCAATTCCAGCTTTCATCACTTGTTGCTTTGCTGTAGAGACATCTAACAATTCCTTTAGATGTATCACTTAAATTGGCTTCATATATGTTACCATGTCTTTGACCAGTTAGAACAATGTCTCCATTCTGCATATTCTCGATTTTGCATCCTTCTCTGTCAAATATTGATTTGTAACCTTTATCACCTAGTTGACTTATGTTTAAAAGAGTATGTTTCAAGCCTTCAACCAGTGCTACATTTTCTATGATGACATTCCCCAAAACAATTGAGCCATATCCCAGAGTTTCTCCTTTGTTGCCATCACCAAAAGATATTACTGGGCCAGCTTTCCTTTCAAACTTTGTAAGCAGGGACTTCTTTCCAGTCATATGTCCAGAGCATCCACTGTCCAAGATAATTGAGTGCATCTTTCCTATGCCCTGCAAACAAAAAGTAACTAGTTAGAATTTTTTAGGACCCAACTTTGATTGGATCCTTTCTTATTAGATTTAGAAACAACAAACTTTGAAGATTTTGCTTTTACTTTACCTGTTGCAGAGTTACCCTTAGACTCTAATTTCACAAACTGTTTGTGACTCGGAGTTTCAGATTTTAGAGAATAATAGTCATAATACAGTTCATGATATTCAGTTCATGATATTCTCTACGCATGTAAATGGAATGAAGTAAACTACCATAATGATAACATTTTTTTTGTGGTTGATAGTGAATTTTCTGAGTCTTGGGGAATCTGGACTCAGTTTTCCAAGAAGGTTTTTGATTGCAGTCTAGGGCCAAATGATTATGATTTCCACACTTATAGCATTTTTTCCTAGGTGCATCAGGTACATTCTTGTAATTATTCTCTTTGTTAATACCTTCTTTTCCATTCCTATTTCTTTTGATCTTGCTAGACTCTGAAAGACCATCTAATCTCTGTTTCAACTGAGACTTAGACAGAAACCCTATGTTTACATTCTTAGGTTTCTCTAACACTTTCTCATCTGAATTACTATTGTTAATTCTTTTGTGTACAACAGGAGTACCTTTTGAATCAACAAATTTAACATGATTAGGTTTAGAAACAATTTTCTTACCTTCAGATTTAGATGTGCTAGCTTCTCTTTTACTATCACTATTGACAATAGCTACTTTTTCTTCTTGCCTAGCTTTATCAAAACCTAAACCATTAACCTTACCACGAATTCCACTTTCAAAGATTTCTATAGTCTTTTTACTAGAATTGTTAATGGTCTTAATCACATCCCTCTCTTCCTCTAGTTCTTTTCTGACATAGTAATAAGCCTCAAGAATAACACTATAATCATGATTAGCTTTATCAGAACTTAACTTGTATTCTTCCATTTGAATTAACTCAGATTCAAGAAAACTATTTCTATCAACTAATTCATCATTCTTAACCTTAAGTTCATCTCTTTCACTGGTAAGAATTCTAAAATTAGGCATAAGATTTTTAAACTCAGCATGGACAGATCTAATTTCATCAGAATTTAAGCTATCAAATGAATCAAGAGAGTGAAGTGATACCTTAACAGAAGATGAAGAAGTTTTCTTTGGAGATCCAGGTTTATCTGAAACATTTACCATCAATGCAATGTTGTCATAATCCAAATCTTCTTCAGAATCACTGGAATCAGCCCAATCCTTTTGTGTGACCATAAGTGCATTACCCTTTCCTGAATTCCTAGGCTTCTTACACTCACTAGCAAAGTGTCCAAGCTCGCTGCAGTTAAAGCACTTGATCTTGGCCTTATCAATCTTGACAATTGTACTTTTGCCTTTGTCACTCTTCTTCTCCTCCTTCTTTTGAAAAGGTCCTTTGCTAAATCTTCTCCTGTTGAATCTTCCTTTCTTGAAAGCTTTAGCAAACATAGCAAAGAGTTCCTGCATCTCTGATTCAGAATCACTGTTATCAGAGTCTATATCAGTAGTCTCTGACTCAGAACTTTCTTTTCTTTTCTTCTTCCTTGAGTTCTTTACAGCAGGCTCTTCATGCTGTTCCTCTGGAAGCTTCTTTGATTCAGATTGAGCAGTGAGTGCAACAGTCTTCATCTTTCCTTCACTCCTGCTCTTCTTCTGCTGCTTGTCAAGTTCATAAGCCCTCAGTTTTCCATACACTGCCTCTAATGATATCTAATCTAGATCATTAGCTTCCTCAATTGTAGATATTTTCTCATTGTAGAAATCAAGCAAGGCTTTCATGAACTTAGTATTCATATCCTCCAAGTCATAATATTTACCATGCATGGCCATCTCATTGATGAGTTTTGTAAACCTATCAAAGGTATCAGTAAGTGACTCACCAGACTTGGATTCAAAGTACTCATACTGTTGTATAAGTAGTGTCCTCATATTCTTCCTGATAGGCTTAGTTCCTTCACAGTGAACCTTAAGATTGTCCCATATGTCCTTAGCAGTTTTACAAGAGAGAACATAGTTAGTGAGAACAGAATCAAGACTGTTGAATAATATGTTTCTCACTTTAGCATCTTTAAGAACATTCTCCTTGTCCTTATCTGACCACTCAGATTTAGGCTTCTCTGCTGCATGTTCTGGAACAACTTTACCATCAACAGTTACTTGTCCAACAACCTTCGTTGGGATAAAAGGTCCATCTCTGATTCTGTCAAGATAATTAGGATCTGTTGCTTCCAGATGATGCAACATCTTTACTTCCCATAGAGTATATTCGTTTTTCTTGAGCATAGGAATCTTAATGTTCCCATCCTTGTAACCAGACATGATTGCAGATCTTTATGATTATTCGAAATCAACCTGCTCTGATACCAATTGTTAACTCGAATAACTTGTAGAAGGGGGGGTTGAATACAAGTTATATAATCGTGTCTGATTTTTGCTTGGTTAGATGAACAAGAATAAACAAATGAATCAAACTGTTTGTATTAATAGGATCAAATACAAACTCTACCAAAGGTGTACAAATACCTTTAGCAGCTACTGACAAAATAAATTTCTCTCTGTTTGTACTCTCGTATACTTACGATTACAAATCTCATGAACACCTTTTATAATGATATAGAGAGAGTATTTATAATGCTACCTATCAACTAATAACATAAAGATAATCTATACATGACAATGTTCTGCCATCCAGTTGATAGTTTCCATCAATAGAAAATTCCTTCCTTCATGATATCTTCTTGCTTGTTCTCCAAACAAAGATCCTGTTTTATAGCACTTGCCAGTTTCTGTAGCATCCTTAATGACATCATCAGTAACATGACTGATATCAGGATTTCACCTTGCATCAGGATCTAACCATTTCATCAGTACTTGATCAGTATTTGACTTGACATATCAGGATTCGATCTCAGTTCCTGACACGTAGTCCTCGATGCACTGTTTCTGACTTAATTCTATAGAGTACTGTCTAATACATATATCCTATACAAAGTACTAAATCCTTTATAGATCAGGATATACAAGAAGTATAAGTAAAATTCTATTCTTAACATCACAACTCATGAATTATTCCTAACATGTATAGTGAGTTAGAGCATCTCCAAGGTGCTGCTTCCTATTAGCTATATCCGAGCTGTCACCCAAATTTAGCTAATGGGTTTGCAAATCAGTCCCTCCAACCGATCAATCTGTTAGTTATAATTTTAGAAAACAAGATACAGATCCTCTATATTTGGAGGATATCCAAAAATTTATACATAACATCTAAAAATATCATATCCACTTATATTGTGACACATCATCAATTTAGTTTAATATTATATATATTTACTAATTAAAATAACAATAAAATACTATTTTTGAAATATAACTAACCATTATAGCTAACACCATTGGAGTGCAATTCCTTACAGTTTCACTAAATTTTACATAATTATTATTTTATATTATTTTAGCTAATCATTTTAGTTAGTACCATTGGAGATGCTCTTACATATTTATATGATTATTTATATGATGATTTAGGAGTGTCACTATGAGCCTGTATATTTTAATTTCTGTGATTATATTTATTAAAAACAGGCTTTATTCACCTTCTAAAAATTTTATAAAATCATTGGAGTTATTAAAAATTTTCGAAAATCTTTTGTGTTATCATATTTATTAAATTATTTAGTTTTTTAAATTTTTGGGAGAATTATTCTGAATGTTAAAGTATTTTAAAATGATTTTAAGAGTTATGCTATATTTAAAAGATCAATACTTGTAAAATGTATATTAAATTCGTTATTGGTCTTGTAAATATTTTAAAAATATGGGTGCGTTGATAATTTTATACTCTTTAAAGAGGTATGGCTTGTGTGGTGTGTGTGTGGGTGGTTGTGATACTCCTTAGGTTTTGATGATCTCAATCAGCAAGTCGATTGGCTTCATAGTAGATATAAAACAGCATACTATTTGTGTATGTACTAACTTGGTTTTGCAGGGGAAAATAATTTACTGATTATAAAATCAGTATGTCAAAAACAGCAAGCCAGAGTTGAAGTACAGTAACAATCAGCAAGCTATTTGCACAGAAGCAGATCACAAACAGCAAGCTATTTGTCAACAGTCCAGAAGATAAGGAATGCGGATTTGAAGGAGATTTTATAGGAATGGACTATAAATTAGCTGTAAGGGCTATTTAAATAAGGAATACATATTTATATATGTATGAGCTTATTTTATTCAAATCTTTTCATTCAAAATAGATTTCCTAAATTATAGGAGTTAGTTTTCAACTAAAACTCTTATCCTTTTGTTACAAAACATCGTATACGTTTTTACATCTTATATTTTCTTGAAGAACTGATCTTACACGACTTATTCCTTTTCCTTCTTTCTCTCTAACGTTAACATTAACGTTGAAAACAATTTTAACAAACTAAACGTTGAATTGGATTCAAACGTTGGAGAGTTTGTTGTCTTAGTTTATAACCGTTTATGTTAAGTATTTAAACAATGGTTCTTGGTTCATTTTTGGTTGCTAAAAATACAAGAACTTCAAGAACACATAACTCGGTTTTACTTTGCAAAATCTTTCTTGATTCTCTCGAGCTCGTATATATATATATATATTTATTTATTGTGTTACTTATTTAGAGAATCTATAGTTTGAGTTGAATTAATTATCAATTGTATTGTTCGATTGTATTGATTAGTTGTTGGATACTTGGCTTGGGTTAGTAGGGATTCGAGATTGTTACTAGAGAAGTATACTAGGGTAGTATAGCTTAGAGAGCATAATCCGTTTCAGGTCTTTCAGCAAGCCATTTGTATCAACAGCTGGGTGTGAGGGAGATATATTATTGTATCTTGTAATTGGATTATATTTGAACAATAATATATTCTCTTACCAAGTTGGTAAGGGACCAGGACGTAGACCATAGGGGATTAGGGGTCGAAGTTGGCAAAAATTTGTGGTGTTCTTTAATTTTCCTGCACTTTATTTATTGTCTTTACATTCAGCATACTGTTTGCATTCAGCTTACCATTTGCATCTGTGAAAATCGAAATTAGTAAGCTGTTTCTGGTAAATTGTTAAAATTGGATATAGTTAGCCATTTACACCTATTCACCCCCCTCTAGGTGTGCATTTTCATTTGGTATCAGAGCTTGGTTTACTAACATTTCTGTAATAGGAAAGTAAAGATCGAAATGGCTGAACATTATCTCGAAGCAAAGTCTGATTACAGGGCCCCTCTCCTCACTGGCACAGAAAACTACAACTGGTGGAAAGGCAGAATGGAGACATACCTGTCCAAGAAGCCACTGGTCTTGAGAGTTGTGCAAAAATGGAATTTCGAGTTTCTGGGCAAGGATGGCAAGCCAAAAGATGTTGATGATCTTACTCCCGAGGAGGTTATCAAATTTGGTTACAATGGAGAAGCTAGAAACTCTCTGATGAATGCTCTGGATCAAGCAGAGTATGACAAGGTCTCTTCATTGAAGATAGCAAATGAAATGTGGGATGCTTTGGAAGCCTATCATGAAGGTTCAAAATCTTTGAGAAAGGTGAAACTCAGCAAGCTGATGAATGACTTTGGAAATTTCAAGCTCAAGGATGGTGAAACTATCAAGGAAAGTCAAGCAAGGCTCCAGGTCACTATAAATACTCTAAAGAGACTTGGAAAGAATATTCCACAAGATGAAACTAACATGAAAGTGTTAAGCACTGTACCATTCATTTATGAGGCTAAAGTCACGGCTTTGGAATCATCTCCAACAATTGACACCATGGACCACCTAGCTATATTTGCTGAGCTAGAACAATTTGAAATCAAGATAAATGATAGTCAGGTTGAAGGTGTTCGGGCTCCTCTAGCCAAAATGAAGAATTTGGCTCTTCATTCTACAAACAGCAAGCCATCAGAATCTACAAACAGCAAGCTGGCAGAGTCTGATGAAGAATCAGATGAAGAACTTGCACTTATTTCAAAGAAGATCAACAGGCTGATTGAAAAGAAGAACAGAATGAAAAGGGAAAGAGGAAGTTTCTCCAACAAGAAGGGCTCTAAGGAATCTAAGGAGTAAACTTGTTTCGAATGTGGCAAGCCTGGTCATTATAAAAGGGATTGCTACAAGCTAAAGTCAAAAGAGCCTACTGCTTTCAAGGACAAGAAGAAATCAAAGGCTTTACTGACTTGGAGTGATGATGATTCAGATTCCAGTGATGACTCTAGTGAAGACATGGTGAATTTGGCTCTTGTAGGACTAAATGATGAAGATACTTCACAAGGATCCATCAAAGATGATTATGTGGATAGTGATGATTCTGAATCAGAAGATGATGCTAGTGAGGTAAACTCAATTAATTCTGATTTACCTTGTACTCATACTATACAAAATGAACTAACCATAAAGGTACAAAGTAATGTATCCATTATTGAGTTAATGGAATTGAAAAATAAGAATAATGAGCTTGAAAAGAAGAATGCTCATTTGAGGAAAATCATTGTCGATCTAATGGTTGAGAAGGCTCCTACAAACAATCATGATGATCTTATTGCTGATCTAAAGGAGAAAATTGTTCAATTCGAAGGAGTTAACAAAGTAATTCTAAGGAGGAATGAGGTGCTCATGAAAGAACTCAAGGATCTAAAGTTACAGATTGAAGCTAAAGATGAGAGTCTTAAAACACTAAAGCTTCGAGAGGCTAGTCAAGCTGAATCTTCAAAAACTGCTGAAAAGAGATTCCATCAAGCTGAACTCATCAACAACAAGCTGAATTAATTACACTTCTAGAAAAAGAAGTCAAAGATCTCAAGTAAGGCATGCAAACTTTTATTCAAGGAGAAGACAGCTTAAAGACAATGATGAAGAAGACAAATGTACCTTTGGTCAGAGAAGGTGTTGGTCTAAACTTCAACAAGAAAAATAAGGTGCTCAAATATGATGGAAGGAATGGCATACCCTATGACTATGCTATGCCTTGGAAGACATGCAACAGATGTGGTGGAAAAGGTCATCTGGAAAAGAATTGTGTGGTTCATGTCAATCATAAGAGGAAAATAACATACCAGAATGGACCAGTCAGACAGCAATCAGCTTACCAGAATGCTTCTAACCAGAATGCTTCTGACAGAAGGCAAACAGCTTATCAATAGAGTGGAAGAAGGCATAATCAGTCACCAAAAGTGGTCCAAATGTGGATCAAGAAATCTGATTTGAATGTTTTATATATTCTTGCTGCTAACCAATCTGGACCCAAACCTATATGGGTACCAAAACATTGAGTTGGTGTTTGTTTGTTTTGTAGATATGTCTTGCTGCTAAAGTGAAGTCAAAACAATGGATTTTGGATAGCGGATGCACTAGACATATGTGTGGAGATAAGTCTCAGTTTATAAGTCTCCAAATGAAGAAGGGTGGAAGAGTTACAATTGGAAATAGCAAGACTCTCCGAATCCTTGGTACCAGTTCTATTGGTAATAGTAATATTTCAATTGATAAAGTTCAATATGTCAAAGGTCTTACTTATAATTTGTTAAGTGTCACTCAATTGTTTGATGATGGGCATTTTATTCAGTTTGGCATTGATAAAAGTATTATTACTATTGGTACTAACAAAGTCCCCTAGTAGCTAGAAGGGAAGGAAATATATATGTATTGGACTTTGAGTTGCAGGAAACAGCGTGCTGTTTGGTTGCAGTGGACAATGATCCTTATATTTGGCATAGAAGGTTGGGACATGCACATATGGACTTGATTAACAAATTATCAAGCAAGAAACTGGTCAGAGGACTACCCAAAATCAAGTAGGCTAAGACAGAGGTCTGTTCAGCGTGCCAATTAGGCAAACAGATTAGAAGTTCACACAAAGCAAAGAAAATGGTTTCAACTTCTAAAACTTTAGAGCTTCTGCATTTGGATCTCTTTGGTCCAGAATCTTATAAGAGTATTGGAGGTAAACAATATGGTTTTGTAATTGTTGATGATTATTCTAGATTTACATGGGTATTGTTTCTTCGTACTAAAGATTGTGCTTTTAATGAGTTTGAGAAGCTGATTAAATTACTTGAGAACAAGCTTGATACAAGACTTGTAGGTATAAGAAGTGATAGAGGAGGTGAATTTATCAATAAAGAATTCATTGCTTATTGTGATATAAGAGGAATCTCCCATGAATTTTCTGCTCTAAGGACTCCATAACAAAATGGAGTGGCGGAAAGAAAGAATAGGTCACTTCAAGAAACAACAAGGACTCTATTGCAAGAAAGCAAGCTGCCTAGAAGTTTTTGGGCCGAAGCTGTGAATACAGCATGCTATGTGTTGAATCGAGTGATAATCAGGCCTATTTTGGAGAAAACACCATATCAATTGTTGAGGAACAAGAAGCCAAATATCAGTTACTTCAAGATATTTGGTTTAAAGTGTTTTGTGCTCAAGACAATTGGTAATGATGGAAAATTCGATGCTAAATCTTATGAGGCTATTTTTCTTGGTTATTCTTTAACAAGTTGAGCGTATAGAGTTTATAATATTTCTAAACGAATTGTTGAAGAATCTATTTATGTTACTTTTCAAGAACCTAACAATGATCTGTCAAGAGATGAGGAAGAATTTGCAGGTGAAAGTGATAGCATGCAACCTCAAGTTACTTGATCAAATCAGCAAGCTAATAGTTCTGCTGAAATTGGAAGTCAGCAAGCCATAAAGGATGTAGACACAAGCAATCAGCAAGCTGGAACTTCAAATCAGCAATGTAACGCCCCCAAATCCGGGGTCAGGGATATGGGTCGCTACTATGGAAAACCTTAATAACCAAACAATCACCTGTCAATATTTAATCTAAAATAGAACATTTGACCCCAACCTAACAAGATCTTTTCAGGTTATAGACATGGAAACAAGAAATCCAAAAACACTTATAATAATAACTTATTTTATTAACTCACAACTCTTATTACAACAATCTCTTATACAATCTTATGCTGTTCATATCACCTTGATATAAGGTATACAACAACCACAATATTCTAATACAACAAATATTACAACACAAGTATAAATACTTTAGCAGTCTAACTGAACATCTAGAAGACTATTTCGGAAGATAGAATTTCTCTGAGCCAAACATCAACTCGATCCATGACTTGCCCTGCTTCGAGCTAAACTAAGTCAACCGCATCAATTATCTATCTCTGTAAAATAAGATTTAAAACAAAATCAAGAATGAGCGAAAGAAGCGCTCAGCAAGTATATAATAGAGCATACTAAGATACTTTTAGAAAAACTTTGAAGGTTTCAAATCCAACATATGGTTGATACTATTTTTGAAATATTTAACGAAGATTTTCTAAATAGGAAAGAGGTTAACAGCATTCAATAAGAAAATTCTCCTCGACAGCTTTATAAAAGGATTTTTGATATTTATCTCAACAATTTTTATAGCGACTTCAAATAAAAACTTTGAATAACTGAACAACAGATGCTTCAGCAACTAAGAGACAACATACAAAAAATTCCTAATTATTCATAATCTCACTCTTGCCGACTAAGCACTTACATACTTAGCTACCAAACCGGCCTGACAATAATGAGTTCATGAATAACTAAGAAGATCTCAATTCATTCTCGATTTTTAACAGTCACTGTGCAACAAATGCTCCAGCGACAATCTGAATCTCGAATTAATTTAGAACAATTCAAAAAGATTCGACACTTGATTCTCAACAATAAAAATATGATTTTTCAGAAGGAATAACCATCAAAGATTGGAACTACGATACGACGCTACGAGCTAAGCTGGGTGATCAGCCCACGACAGAGCTCCGAACCCGTATATCCAATACGAGTTCTCAAATGTGAAGGATCCTTAGGCACACACAGGCCTTAATATAAATATGAAAAGGGGGACCGACGCCTCGGTCAAAAAGGGCGTTCCAATATGATAAGGATATTAAAATGAAAGGGATTCACATTCCCAACAGATTTTAAAGCGTATCATAATCATGAAAAAAATGTAAACAGTTTGTATAGGGGTAAAGAGAAATTGAAATCTTTTATAACACGATGGATAAAATCACATGCTTGCGATAAGTTGAAAGCAGTTATAAGACTGATTAAATGACTTGAGCGATTTCTCGCGAATTTACGAGATTAAATAAAGCATTTGTAGAATTCTCGCTTTTAAGAAAGCTTAATATTTTAAAAGCATGCATACTTTGAAAAAAAGTGTACGGTTAGTAGACTTGCCTTAGGTCCTAGCTAATAAGTACGCTTGAAGATTTAGAGAGAACATTCCTTCGTTTGTCCCGCATGTCCAATCCTCTGATTTGATCCTCTTTCGATTCGATACACTTGCAATTGCCACCAGTCTGATTCACCACGATCGAGTCTGCACATCGATTCTATAGTTAACACAAGACGATACTTCAGTCTTCATATTAAACATACGGTCTACCGACGCTATTACACACACTCTAACACATTTAACTTAATCACAAATATTACTATAAAACACTTCCCGGTGTATACAACACCTTACCACAATCACCAAATCAGCCAATCAATATACACTTAATAACTTTATAATGAATAAGGCTTTATGCCCGACAATCTCTAATCACACAACAATCTCAATTAACAAATTACCTCTCGTTCGTAATCTTTATCGATAACCGAGAATAGACATAAACACTATTACCAATTTAGTAGCGACTATCCTTATAGTCATTATCACATAATCACATAAACATAAAGGGACTCTTATTCATTAGATTAGATTCGTAACATTTTAATTAATAAATTGAATACTACTCTAAACTTAATAAAAATCTAGACTGGATAGTGTGTCACTACGACGACCACTATCGGCTAACCATTTTAACAAGTACCATATATTAACATTAATAGACATCCACCTTCTAACCAAGTCAATCACAATCAGATACATTTGCAACTCAAAAATATTAATTATCACATTTGAGCATATAAGATGTTAATGACCAAAAACTCAAGTCCATATTGCATACTTAAACAAAACATTCAAATAGATTTCCATGCTTTAATAATATTTAATAAATTGAACACAATCAATACTTTAACATGAAGCCTTTTTCTAATACTATCTCGAATGCTATATCTACCAAACATAAAATTTTTAGTTTGAAATGATCATTTTAACTAGGTCAAGTACCAACCCAAACCCAAACTTAGTAGAAAATAGTTTTGTAAATTCTGCGCAACTTGCACTCTAACAATTATCATAAATCGGAAAATCATCATTTGAACACAACCTCTTTTATTACAAACCTGAACCATATACATTTCTGACATAAAAACTTTGAATTGAAAATATCAGTTTGTCTTGGCTAGGTATAGACCCAAAGTTGGTTTAAAAACAGAGTTGTCGGTTTTGTAACACTCACACTCAAATATTTTTAGTAAATTGAAAATTTAAGATTTTTACATGAAATGTTTCTGTGATCCCCCTGAACCATCCCTCTAGCAACCATAAAAATTTCAGCTTAAAACACAAAGTTTAAGTGAGTGAAAAACGGCTCCAAAATCAGTAACCCGAGAGGTTACTCTGTTCTGCATATGTTTTACTAAAACGTTGATATCTCCTAAACCGCTAACTCAAATAACGCACTGTTTTCTCCTACACAAAATAGACTCCAAGTAGAACAATTTTAATCAGGAGATCACTGCCCAGAACAGGATTTAACAGTCTCAAATAAACAGAGTAAAACAGGACAGTTGCTGGAAAATTTCTGTACAACTAACGTAACACACAAAATCCTTGTAACTTGGATTAAAAATCAAAGAAACCAACATGCAACTAGTAAAATCAACATGCATCTCAAAATATTTCACAAAAATTACCAAGAACATCAACCCAAGGCTAACCAATCTAAAAATCGAAGTTTACAAGATTTTAAAAATTCAAACCCTTAAAATAAAAATGACATGAAAGCATATATATGTATTAATCTATCAAGAACAACAACCATACTAACAAAACCAACCACCGGATCATTTTTAAACTTCATCTAAACATAATCCACTTAGAAAATTTTATAACTTTTACAAAACTTTAAAACCCACTTTGAAAATTTACATGCAAGCTTACAAATTCACTTTTTGTTGTGGAATAAAAACTAGGTTATGATTATGACGACTAGGGTTTGTGAGCTTCGAGATTTAATGGCTGTTCTCGTACTCGTAGTTGTATCTGCCTTTACGAGATGCCTACGTACCTTGATGTATATCAAGGATCAAGCCAAAAACGTAGTTCTGAGAATGAGGGGTCAGACCCTTTATATAGGCTGAGAAGCCCTAAAATCGTAGTAGGGTTAGGTGACTTGGTGGACAAGTCACCGACTAGAAGAAGGTTCTAGTCTCCTTCCATGTATGAATCAGTTTCCATGTTGAGATATGTATCTTGGAGGCTAAGTCAGGAAAGAACCATATTCTTGTTTGACTCTTATTTGCTGAGCTGTTTTACTACCCTTAATATTAATTACGAAATTAATATTATAATTAGGGTTTGGGCCCATCTGGTGGGCCCCACGTTTGGACCATTCTAGGTCTAATTAATGCCACATTAAATGTGTCTTTAGGGCTTACTCTTAGCCCATATCATTTGCCCCCCAACTTCTAGGAAAACTGATCAGATTTTCCTTGAAGTTATAATGGCCTTATTCGAGACTTGGGTCGGGGTTTATTGCTCTTACGTGAGTATTTTCAACAATATCATCTTAATGTAAAGCGTGGAGTGACCGACGCACTTACGACGATGTTGAACGACACTAATCAGTGTTAAACGGCACTACACAGCGCTAATCAGTCTTAAACAATGTTTAAACAGTGTTAAACAATGTTAAGTGGCATAAAATGGCACTAACGGCACTAATCGGCGCTAAACAGTGCTAACCGGCACTAATCTGTGCTAACATGCACTAAACAGTGCTTAAACAGCACTAAACGGTGCTAATCGGCACTAAACTGTGCTAATCTCAACCTCTTTTTATCATTAACAATCATCCGAGATTCGCTGAAAAAGTCGAGATTCAGGTTTAAAAAGTTCACTAAAAAAGTAGGGATCCAGGACCAAGAACTGAACCTAGACCGGCTGGATCCAGGTTCAGAAGTTGGTCGGCTGAACCCCCTTGAAACAAGCTGGTCGGCCGGGACCTGGTCGGCTGGACCTCCTTAAAAGGAGCTGGTCGGCCGGGACCTGGTCTTCCGGGACCTGGTCGGCTGGACCTCCTTAAAAGGAGCTGGTCGGCCGGGACCTGGTCTTCCGGGACCTGGTCGGCTGAAATCCCTCTTCTAAGATTGATCAGTCAGAAGTTGGCCTGAAAAACCTGGACTTTAAACTCCTTCATAACTTTAAAAGAGAGTGTGGATCTAGGATCAGGAATCATCCGTGGTCCTAAGGATCAAGAATCTTAACCCTGATTATGAACCGTCAGCTTAGTTGTTCGTGACTTCCTGGTTATCTCTGGCCTTCATAATTAATCTTGGCCTTCATGGCTGACCTTGGCCTCTCTTTAGCATTGGCAATCATCTGAGATTTGCTGCACAAATCAAGAACCATGTCCAAAACCACTTGCTGAAAAAGTCGGGATCCAGGACCAAGAACTGAACCTAGACCGGCTGGATCCAGGTTCAAGTGTTGGTCGGCTGAACCCCCTTAAAAAGAGTTGGTCGGCCGGGACCTGGTCTTCCGGGACCTGGTCGGCTGAACCTCCTTAAAAGGAGCTGGTCGGCCGGGACCTAGTCCTCCGGGACTTGGTCGGCTGAGACCCCTAGTGCGTCGCGGTCGATTGCTTCTCGGCTAGCTGGTCGACCCGGACGTGAAAATCTTTCGCGATCTTGATCTTAAGCCATCAGTTTGGTCATTCGTGACTTCCGACGATATTACTCCTTAATCTATTGCTAATACATCAGCTATCTCATCTTTGGCATATTTGAATTATAACGATCTTTCCCGTATAAAACGAGCAATTTCTGCCCTTTTTTCATCTTTAAATGATAGATGACCTGTAAACGCGAACCAGACTGAACTTCAACCTATTACAGCAGGTCATGCTTCTTTTATAAAAGAAGTGTGGTAGCTTTCATTTCATTCACTTCTTCACTTCTGGGTTTTCAAATTCTTAAGCTCTCTAGCTTTCAAGTTTCAAGATCAAGTTCCAGCTTTGTAATCAAGATGTCAGAAGGTAATCGGCCAATGGCTCCCCCTGTCTCCATGATGGAAGCCATGGAAAAGAGGAGTAGGATGAGGACAGCTAAAGGTAAGGAAGAAATCAAACCTTCTTCATACGTTGAGCATAAATTTGAATCCTTACTAGATCTTCTTAATATTATGAGGGACACATTCCCGAACTGTGCTAGTTTAGATTCTTTTAGCAGTCCCAGTAAATTGAAAGAAAAAGATGTCCAGGAAATAAAGGACTCATATCACTTTCCAAGTGCTATTAAAGTTCGTCTTCCTAAACCATCAGACAGGACCTGTAACTGGCATCCCGAGAGGCTTTGTGTCTACTGGGGTGCCCTTGATGCTGGGTTAAGATTCCCCGTTGATAACTTCATCATTAGATTACTGGCGGAATATCAGATCCACCCTTGTCAGTTGTATCCCAACTCTTGGAGATATATCTCTATATTCTTAATAAGATGTCGTCAATTGGGGATTCAACCGACTACTACATTATTTCGAAGTATCTTCGTGGCCAGTAACTCTTCTGATCACAAGAAAGGATGGGTTAGTGTCAAGCATAGGGCCAAAATTCCACACATAGTGAATCCCTATTCTTTACCAGATTCCCAACATTTCTGGGAGAGGGAGTTTGTAGTTCTTGAATGGAAAGGCGGTGATTGGGGTAACTTCTTCATGAAGAGATTTGGAATTGTAGAAGATAGCAAACACTTCGTTTGCGACCTTGATGATTCCGAGTTACAAGATCGAGATTGGCTTCTGGCCGATGATGGCCGTACCCACTATAAAATGTTTCTGAACGAAAAGAACCTTATTGAAGCTGGCCTTAGCTTTCTTTCCATTGATGGTAATTTTCTTACTTGAGCTTCTTATGAACTCTGTTTGTTCTTATATCGATGTTTTCTCTTTGTGTTTCAGCTGCGGAGGAGATTGACAGCCGTCCTCAGAACCAGCCGATTGTGACTCAAAGAATGAAGAAAAAGGCTGAGGAACTACTGAATCCCGCTAAGCCTCGCATCCCTAACTTCTTGGAAAGTTGCTCCCAAGGCGGGAAGAGATCCCGTAATGCTGATGGCAGTATCAGAACCCCCTCCATGCCTTCATGGGGTATATGCGAACAAGACTCGGTTTCTGGAAGCCCTGAACTATCCCTAGACTGGTCCAAGCTTTCAGTTACTCCTCCTGATAGACTGTCTTTACTTGCTGGGGACAAAATGAATGAGAATCGACTTCTGGGCTCCCAAGCCTTGTATCAGGTAAGATACTTTTCCTACCGATTCTGGTATGATTTAGCCCTTACACATTCCTTATGCTTTGTAAACTTTGATTGTAGGCTAATGCCTTCTTCCAAGCTGTCTCTACCCAAGGCCTGGCTTTCAGGGATGAGAATATATCCTTGAAGACTGACTCAGCTAGGTTCAAGGAAGAGATTGATGACCTGCATTCTCAAGTTGCCCATGCCGAAGCGGATGCCTTATCCTCCCGAAAGCAACTTGCCTCCTTGGCTCAAAAGAAAATGAATGATGCTAACAAATTGAGTAAGGCTTATCATAAATCTAAAGAGTTTCTAAAGTTCATTGATGATCATGACGATGAGGTGCGTCCTTACAACATGTCTGTTGGTTGGGACAAGGCAATCAATGATGTGAGTAGCAAACATCCCTCAGTGGTTACCTCCTCTGATTTTCCTTGCCCTTTCTGGACTGCGAGTGGCGAGAACCGTGCAAACCTCGCCTCTGGATCGGGAACAAAAATTGTTCCCCAAGCATCAGGTTCAGGTTCTAGAGGTAGCCGTAGATCTTCGGGATCCAGAAGACATCCCCCATCTGCTGGTCAAGAGTCGAGCTCTTCGGGCTCCCGTGGGAAGAAAATTCCACCCGTGAGGAAAGCTGGAGTGGTTCGACAACCAATCCCTGGCAAGAGACTGATTCGAAATGAGGCCAGCCCAAGCTCATCTTCTGGAGAGGAAGAAACTAAAGTTGTAAAGACTACCGCACAACCGATGGTAGTAGTCGAACAAGGGGGCGCCGAGGAAGAGACTTCTTCAGGTGATGACTCAAGTGAGGAGGAGGATTCAGGTGAAGAAGAGTCGAGCAAGGAAGAATCCCCGGCTAAATAGGATGGGTTCCCCTATGGCCTTGTATGGCCTTTATCTAGCCGTTTGTGGCTTAATTTCATCAGCTTTCAATCAATGTCCTTCGGGACTTAACTTTTATTCGTGTGTTGTAGCTTAACTCAAACCATGGCCCTTCGGGGCGTTTTATTTATGCATCTGTTTCCTTTACTCATATGCTTATTTACTTTCAGTACTTGATCTTTCCAGACTTGCACTCAACAGGTGCTTGGTACATAAACAAAACATAGAATCATAGAATGGAAAACAGATTTGCATTGATAACTTGAAAGAGGGTTCAACCATTACATAGATACTATGGTCCTACTCGGGGTACTAGTCCCTGGAATGGTTTCATCGAACCTTATTTCTACTTCTCTTAATAAATAGCTAAAAGCCAAATCCTTACTAGGAAGGCTTATACATAATAAATCTTCAAGTTCAGAGCCTGCCAAGTTCGGGGCACTTCATTCCCATCTAAGGTCTCCAACTTGTATGATCCTCGTCCTAGCGTCTTTCTGACTCGATACGGTCCTTCCCAGTTGGGGGCTAGCTTTCCCTTTTGACCAACTCCAGAGGCCTCGATTTTTCTCAGAACCAAGTCACCTTGCTGAAAGAATCTCTCCTTAACCTTATGGTTGTAATAAAAGGACGCCTTCTTTTGATGCTCCGCATTTCTGGCGTTTGCCTCATCTCTAACTTCATCAATTAGATCTAGGGCGAGCCTCATGCCTTCTTCATTAGTCTCAGGTTCGAATTCCTCTACTCGAGGTGATGTATGCATGATCTCTAGTGGCACAACTGCCTCAGCTCCATAAGCTAGCAGAAACGGGGTCGCTCCGGTGGTCACCTTACAAGTGGTTCGATAAGCCCAGAGTATAGGTAGTAGCTCATCCACCCAAGTGTTTCTTGAGCGCTCGACCCTTTTCTTTAGTCCATCCAGGATGATCCGATTGGCCACCTCGGCTTGTCCATTCGCTTGCGGGTGTGCTACTGAAGTAAAACGAAGCTCAATAGCGTTTTCCTCACAATACTTTTTGAACTCCTCGTTGTTGAACTGCGTTCCATTATCTGTCACAAGAATTCGCGGAATGCCATATCTACAAATTATGTTCTCCCAAAAGAACTGGGCAACTTGCTTGGTGGTTATCTTGGCTAGAGGCTTGGCCTCAATCCACTTGGTGAAGTAGTCAATGGCGACTATCAGAAACTTCCTCTGTGCCGAAGCCATAGGGAAAGGACCTAACATGTCCATCCCCCACATTGCAAACGGGATGGGAGAATTGATCGAAGTTAACATCTCAGGCGGCTGCCTTACAATTGGAGCGTGCTTTTGACATCTGTCACACTTCTTAACATAATTCTGCGCATCGGCCAACATCTCTGGCCAATAGAATCCAAGTCGTGTGATCTTGTGAGCTAAGGCTCTGCCCCCCAAGTGTTGCCCACATATCCCTTCATGAACTTCCTCCAAGGCTTCTCTTGCCTCTTGGGGCCTTAAGCACTTCAAGTACGGGACGACAAATGATCTTTTGTAGAGGATGCCTTCAATCAAGGTGTATCTCAATGCCCTTACTAACAGCTTTCGTGCCTCCAAGGCATTGTCAGGGAGCCAACCTGTCTCGAGGTGAGCTTTGATAGGGTCAATCCAGCAACCTCCCACATCAATCGGTGCTATCAACTTAGAATTGATGGTCGGGGCCTTCAAGACCTGGAAGTAAACACTCCCTGCATAGTTCTCCATTTCAGAAGAAGCAAATTTAGACAAGGCATCGGCCTTAGCGTTCTCCTCTCTTGGAATGTGTTCCACATAGCATTCTTCAAACTGAGTCATAACGGCCTTCACGACTCTTAGGTATTTTGCCATAGTCTCATCCTTGGCTTCAAACTCGCCATTCACTTGTGAGACCACCAACCTTGAATCTCCACACACTTTGAGGTTCTTGACCCTCATGACTCTTGCCAAGCCCAGTCCGGCTATCAACGCCTCATACTCGGCTTCATTGTTGGTAGTAGGAAAATCCAACTTTAAAGCATATTCAACTGTGAACCCATCAGGGCTTTGCAAAACCAAACCTGCACCACTAGATTTTGTTTTTGATGCTCCATCAAAATAGAGCACCCAATATTCCTTCTGATCAGCTACTAGTTCTTCATTTTTATCTTCACTCTCAGGGGTGGTTATCATCTCCTGCCCCCCGACTTCTTGGTTGCCAATGGTGCATTCAACCACGAAGTCAGCCAATGCCTGAGCCTTGATGGCTGTCCGAGGCTTATACTTGACATCAAATTCTCCAAGCTCTATTGCCCATTTGATTAGCCTTCCACTAGCCTTTGGGCTATGCAATATGTTCCTTAACTGCTGGTCCGTCAGGACTTCAATTTTGTGCGACTGGAAGTAAGGCCGTAGCTTCCTCGAGGCTGTTAATAATGCAATTGCAAACTTCTCTATAGTCGAATAATTCAACTCAGCTCCATGCAAAACCTTGCTCACGTAATAGATAGGTTTTTGAATCTTTTTCTCTTCATGAACAAGGACAGCACTCAATGCTTGTTCGGATATTGCCAAGTATAGGTAAAGAGTCTCCCCGGGGCTTGGTTTGGCCAGCAATGGGGCTGTAGCCATGTACTTCTTCAGCTGCTCAAAGGCCTCTTGGCTTTCTGTAGTCCACTCAAAATTTTTCACTTTTTTCAAGGCCTGAAAGAAGGGCAAGCACTTATCACCAGATTTGGAGATGAATCTTCCTAGGGCCGCAACTCGACCAGTTAACTTCTGTACATCTCGTATAAAACGGGGTGGTTCCATGTCCAAGATTGCTTTGATCTTATCAGGGTTGGCCTCTATGCCTCTCTTTGAAACCATCAATCCCAAAAACTTTTCTGATCCAACACCAAAAGCACACTTGGCTGGATTCAACATCATCTTGTGGTGCCTCAGCACTTCGAATGCCTCTCTGAGGTGCCTAATGTGATCTACCTTAAGTAGGCTCTTGACTAACATGTCATCGACATAGACCTCCATGGTTTTTCCAATCAGATGGGCGAATATCTTATTCACCAGTCGTTGGTAGGTAGCTCCTGCATTCTTTAGACCAAAAGCCATAACAAGATAGCAGAAAACACCAAAGTCAGTTATGAAAGATACCTTAGGGATGTCATCCTTGTGCATCTTAATTTGATTATAGCCGCTGAACCCATCCATGAAGCTCAGCATCTCATGTCCAGCAGTGGCATCTATCAACATGTCTATCCTTGGCAGGGGAAAACAATCCTTTGGACATGCATCATTCAAATCAGTGAAATCTATACACATCCTCCATTTTCCATTCGCCTTCTTGACCATCACAGGGTTAGCTAACCATTCGGGAAACTGAATCTCTTCAACAAACCCAGCCTCTATGAGCTTATCAACTTCTTGCTTAATGGCTTCCTGCCTTTCAGGAGCAAAATTCCTTTTCTTCTGCTTTATTGCCTTCCGTTCAGGGTCAACATTCAGCTTGTGAGTTATGAGTTGGGGATCAATCCCTGGCATATCAGCAGCTGTCCAAGCGAACACATCACTATTCTCTTGTAAGAACTTTATCAACTTGCCTTTCAGGGGTTCTTTCAGAGATGCTCCAACATAAGTAACTTTTTCAGGATCATTCGGCTCTAGAGGTATGGGAATCAAATCCTCTGCTGGCTTCCCTCTATGCTCTTCATCATCGCGGACATCCATGTCTTCAATCGGAAGGACCTGCCCCCCGACTCCATCGGCCCTCAACGCTGCTACATAGCAACTTCTTGCCATCTTTTGATCACCCTTTTATTCTCCGACACCATTCCGTGTCGGAAACTTAATCTTCATATGATAGGAAGAGGCCACAGCCTTAAACGCATGAAGTCCAGTCCTTCCAAGGATTGCATTGTATGTTGAGGCTGCCTTAATCACCAAGAAGTTCAGCATCTGAGTCGCTTCCTTAGGCTCCTGCCCAACGGTTACGGGTAACTGAATAGTCCCCTCCACGTTGGACTCCACTCCGTTAAACCCGTATATGGGCATGTTTGTAGGGGTCAACTGAGAGTCGTTGTACCCCATCTTCACAAATGCATCATGAAACAAAATATCCACAGAAGCTCCATTGTCTATCAAGACTCGTTTTACTTCCGAGTTTCCAATCACAGGAGTTATGACCAGCGGGTCGTCATGGGGGAACTTCACCCCTTTCAAGTCTGAATCATCGAAACCAATTACCATCTCAGTTTTGGCACGTTTCGGGGCTTCTCCTACGATGTGCATCACTTCTCTAGCATACGCCTTTCGAGAGTTTCGAGTTGTACCGGCCGCTGTCGGGCCTCCCCATATCATGTTGATAACTGGCCCTCGAGGCTGGGGATTACGATCACGATCATTATCCCTTCTATCATTGTTTCTCCTATTGTAGTCTCCTCTTTGGGTTCCACGATCTCCACTCTTTGTGAAATTACTCAGTTTTCCTTTCCGAATCAAGAACTCAATTTCATCTTTTAACTGCCTACAATCGTCTGTGTCATGTCCCACGTCTCGGTGGAACCTACAGTATTGATCCTTATCTCTTTTTGCGGGATCACCCCTAAGTGGCTTCGGCCATCGGAAGTCCTTATCTTTCTCGATCTCCAACAAGATTTGACTCCTGGGAGCATTTAACCTTGCATAATCAGAGAACCTCGGCCCAAAGTTCTTCTTTGGTGATGAGTCGGAGTCCTTGCTAGTCCGGGGATACTTGTCCCTAGCATCATACTCCTGCTCTTGCTTTCGCTTCTTTGTACCATTGTCACCCTTGCCATTGTGTATCACTACATCCTTCTTGGTACTGTCCTCGGCCTTGATATACTTATCAGCCCTTCGTTGGAGTTCCGCCATATTCTCAGGTGGGTGCTTTGCCAATGATCTTTTAAAATACAAATCAGTGGTGCCATGCTCCAGGGCTACCATGGCCACCTTGTTCTCTAAATCAGTGATATTTAATGTCTCCTTGGTGAACCTCTTAAGATAATCTCTTAGATTCTCATTCTTCCCTTGTACCACATACATGAGAGATGCAGAACTTTTCTCATGAACTCTCCCGCTGATAAATTGACTAACAAAAGCAACACTTAACTCCTTAAAGGAGCCAAATGAGTTTGCAGGAAGTCGGCTATACCATCTTTGAGCCATGCCCGACAAGGTTTGAGGGAACGCCCTACACTTCAAGGCATCACTTGCAGGCTGTAGTAATAGTGCGTTCGAGAACGTCCTAACATGATTTGCGGGATCACCCGTTCCATCATAAGCCTTAATTGTCGGCATCTTGAACTTCTTTGATATGCGGGCATTCATCACCTCCTTGGTGAACGGGGGCGTGGGATCATCAGGATCCCCAAGTGGCATCAGATCCTTGGGGGTTTCTACTTTCGTTGTCCTTCCAGTTGGGGCGGTAGCCCTTCTTTGCCTTCTTGAAGGCCTCTCCAGATCTATAAATGGAATCGGTCCTGATGTTGGAGGTGGCAAAGTCTGATTTGATCTGGCTTGCTCCCTGGCCATATCTTCCTTTAATCTTAAGATCTCGGCTTCATAAGCCTTAATCCTCTCAGCAGCTGTTGAAGGGTGTCCATCATGAGTAATTTGAGTTCTTCCCAGAGGTTCTTTACTTGCACGTCGCCTCCTTGGAGCTTCATCACGCTCGTAATCATCGCCAGAAGATGATTCATCCGTATAAGGACCAGAAAAATCGCGATAATCTCGATCTCGAATATACAGGGCATGACCACTTGATCCAGCTCCGTAGTTAGGCATCCCGTACATTGGATTGGTGCTTATGGGGAGATCCGTAGTATGGATCTGAACCCCTCCTGGAGGGTTGTTGGGGTCTACAATCAGGGAAGAAATCCCCACCTGGAGGGGGTTAGTCCCTGGAACTGTGTGGACGATCGGAGGTAGCGTACTCTCAACATGGGTAGTCGTCCCTAGGGGTTGAGAAACTTGATACGGAACGATAGTCGCGGATGTCGGAGGTACTTGCTCAGTGATAGGAGGAGCAGAGCTAAGAGGTAGAGCCTCGGTAGCGATTGGCTCTGTAGTGCTTGGTACAGTTCTTCGTGTTTGAACCATGGTTGATGTTTTCTTCCCACAGACGGCGCCAAATATTGTGGAATAAAAACTAGGTTATGATTATGACGACTAGGGTTTGTGAGCTTCGAGCTTTAATGGCTATTCTCGTACTCGTAGCTGTATCTGCCTTTACGAGATGCCTACGTACCTTGATGTATATCAAGGATCAAGCCAAAAACGTAGTTCTGAGAATGAGGGGTCAGACCCTTTATATAGGCTGAGAAGCCCTAAAATCGTAGTAGGGTTAGGTGACTTGGTGGACAAGTCACCGACTAGAAGAAGGTTCTAGTCTCCTTCCATGTATGAATCAGTTTCCATGTTGAGATATGTATCTTGGAGGCTAAGTCAGGAAAGAACCATATTCTTGTTTGACTCTTATTTGCTGAGCTGTTTTACTACCCTTAATATTAATTACGAAATTAATATTATAATTAGGGTTTGGGCCCATCTGGTGGGCCCCACGTTTGGACCATTCTAGGTCTAATTAATGCCACATTAAATGTGTCTTTAGGGCTTACTTTTAGCCCATATCACTTTTATATATATAAAACACATAATCTAGCCATGATATTACATAATCCAGCAACATCCGTCAAATTTGAGCAAGAAAATCAAAACCCTCTTTAATCTATACATGCACCTCATATATACATACATGCAAACACTAAGATCTCTAAATAAGATCAACCCATTATCAATTAACACTTAAACTTCAAACATAAACCAAGAATCACCTAAAAGCTTGGTTAAGAAATGAGAAATGGAAGAATGAGGGGAGAGGGAGACTCACGGCTGTTGAGAGAAAAAGAAATGAGAGAGGGTCGGTGAAAATGAGGGAGAAAGAGAGGAGAATTGATTTAATTACTCCTAGGGGCATTATAGTAACCTTCCACCCCATTAACACTTAAACATTTATTCTAATTGCTAATAAATCAAATTAAATGGGTTTTTGTAAAAATTCTATAATTTTATATTTTTAAAATGAAACCTACCCAATGAGGATCACTCACATATTTTTAAATAGTTTTAGGGCTTGTAAATAAAAAGATATGGATTTTACAAGAAATAGTCTTTTAAAAAGAAATGTCCTTGCTAAAATCATTTAAAAATCCAAAAAGTCCAAAATAAATCAAACTCTTATTTTAATAATCAAGAGTATAAAATCAGGAACACATACATACCAAAAATATATTTTTACGAATTGTAATTATTTTACTAGGAATTTTACAAGATAATTTATCTAAAAAGAAATTCATGCTTTAAAAATCTATAAAAAATATTGGAGCCCAAATAAAATAAAATTGTATTTTTAAAACGTTTCTAAATACTGAAGAAACATTATGAAAGAGATTTCATGATTTTTCGATGCTCCAAGAATTTTAGGAAAATTAAACAGTGCTTTAAACTAGCATTTAAATGGAATAAAAATCCATATAAGCATATTTAATCATACCGACTCTACATATAAATCACGTAGACACAATAAGTGATCATAAATTCATACAAATAAAATTAACTCATTCAACTGGAATAAAACCCTTATCATTTTATTCAACTAGACGATCACCACAATAATTCCAAATATTGTCAATTTGATTCATATAACTCACATAGTCAATTAGCAATTAAGTCACGTTGACTTAATTTACGAAATTTAAAACTACTTCATTTTCCACTTAATCATACACAAACAGTATTTAATCACATAAATGTTCCACAATCGAATAAATATTATAAAATAATATTTAACTATTCTCTTCTCTCATCACACCTATCGGTCGATGCAAAATAATAATAATAATTTTATTTTGAAAATTCGGGTTGTTACAAGCAAGCTGAAGTTGAAGATGCGATTTCTAAAATGGCAAAAATGACTTTGGAAGGTCCTAGAGGTTCAAGGGCTACAGAGAAATTACCTCTCTATGATGGAGAAGATCATTCACCACCTTCAAAGATGAGAAAGACAACTCATGAAGAAATAGCTCAACATTCTTTACCGAGGTCAACAAGGACGGTCAAGAATCATCCCCCAGAATTGGTTATTGGTGATATTACAGATGGAATTACAACAAGAAAAAGAAAGGCTAACTTTTGTGCTCATGCTGCCTTTCTAGCACAAGAAGAACCTAAAATGTCAACGAAGCATTAGAAGATGAAAATTGGATTATGGCGATGCAGGAAGAATTGAATCAATTTGAAAGATGTGATGTCTGGGAACTTGTCAAGCCACCAGAAGATGCTTCAATCATTGGAAAAAAATGGGTGTTCAAGAACAAAGTTGATGAATTTGGTACCGTTACTCGAAATAAAGCATGGCTTGTGACTCAAGGATATAATCAACAAGAAGGCATTGACTTTGATCAAACTTATGCTCATGTTGCTCGTTTGGAATCAATAAGGATGCTTCTTGCCTATGCATGTTTCAACAAATTCAAGCTATATCAAATGGACGTGAAGAGTTGTAAGAACCCCGAATTTTCGGTAGAATTAAAACTTTTTATATATTGAGGAAAGAATGAACAGTGACTCCGACTACAAGGTATTGACAATAAATGTGAATGGGTATAGATTTAAATGATTATATGTCATGAAGAATGCAATGGGTTGACAACCTAGATTAGAATAATCTATCTCCTAAGAAATAAGTTATGGTATTCCAGAGAGGAAGGAGATATTCTTGTGTCATCCAAATCAATATCTGCTGTTAGTCCAGTGATTCCGTATAAGGGTTAAGGAATGCCCAAAAGAGAACAAGGACATTATTATAAATATAAGGAATAAGGATGGAATAAAGAATGAATAGTGTTTTTGGTAGTAATAAGAATATTATAAGACGACACTATATAGAAGTACCCGGAATGAATTTCTGAGTTCGTATTAGTGATCCGAGGGGAAAATAAGTGTATGTAAAGACTGTCGGATTCTGATAAAAAGCACTTTCATTTTCTCCGAGATTTTCCCTAGACACTGATAGATTAAGGATTTAATATTAGATATTTGAGGAATATTAATTGGAGGATTATAATGAGAGATGGAAATGGTGATAGAATTATCAAGAAGGTTTCCGGTGAAACCCTAACTAGAAACGATTGAGATATTCCTCCGAATGATCAACGAATTGAGCAATAAACGGGCAAAGAAACAAGCAGAGGACCAAGAGACAAGCATGTGCAAGTGGATAAGGTCAAGTAACTAAGTGGTTACAAAAGTAACTAGCATGCTTAAGAAACTAACCAAGCAACTAAGCTTCCAACATACACCATTCCACAAGAATCAAACACATGGCTTAAGTGATGCAAGCAATGACCTATTACCTTTATTAAAGTCACCTTATGCTAGATATTTCTACAATAATTCATTTCACCAAGGATAAGAGCAAGCAAGCCAATCAAAACTCTCTCTCCCTCTCCAAAAAGCCATTCGGCTTTTGCTCTTAATTCAAGAAATAAAATCAACCTTCCCACCATTGTTTGATCACCAAACTTTTATCCTAGATTCTATATTTCATAAAAATGATACCCTAGAAATCTTAGCCTCAAAATCCATTGTTTCCATTTTCAATAAAATCATCAAAGTTAAGGGTGAATAGTAACATCAAGAACAAAATTCTTGGATCTTGAATTTTTGGATGATCTAAGATTGGTTAAGGATAGACATGGACTATACAAGGCTTAGCAAGGGCTTTAACACTCTCCAAGGAAGGTATAAACCTCATGAACCATAGATCTTACTTTGGGTATATGCTTGTTCTTGATGATCTTAGTGTAGTTATGATTATGGTGATGTTATAAGCATGTTTAGTTAGTGGTTTAGTGATTTATGTAATATGATGCATATGGTAGTAAGGCATGGTGTTCCTGGACTTTTTGAGATAATAACCATGTGTATAAGTGTTATGGATGCCCGGTGTGGCTTGGTTTGATTGTAGTCATTTTTGGAACGTTCGATTTATAGCCGTCGTAATGCCGAAATTTCATTAACCTTAAGAACACAAACTGGACAGAACATGTAACTCTCTGCATAGCTTCGACTTATGCCATGGTTAGCTAGATCATGTTACAAGCTTCGTTTTGATATAAACATCGCATGAAACGGACTTACGGTTTAGGAGTTATGATTAAATTCGTAAAAGTGGTTCGAAACCGAGAATGCGAATTCGTAATTGAAATTGAACCATGTAAAATATGTATCGCAGTGACGAATCTTGGTAATTAAATACTAGAGACGATAAGGAAGGTGTGAGATAAAACCTTGCGTTAAAAGGATCGTTTTACGATTTTATAAAAATGTTCGAATCAAGGTTAAACGCGAACGAACCCCTAGAAGCATGTTTGATTATGACTTTGGTTAATAACTTAGAAAACGGACGATAAAACTCGTAGTACAATCTTGATTCGTAAATGATCGATATTAAAACTTACATGGCTTAACTGCATATTAAGTGTGGGTACAATGACGGGTCATAATAGCGAACGTATGTCGAACCACATCGGTGATAAAAAGAGTTACACTAGAGGTGTATAACAAGATAATGCGAAAACGTGTTTCGACTTAAGTGAAGTCTATATATCTTCTTGTAAAGTGTTAAGTTATTAATCCCGAATGCCTTGGCTCTTTATAGATCACCAGGCTGACCCGGGACACGCTACCACTACCCCTACCCACACTCGATTTCCAGGCAAGTTTCAAATCTTTTTTTTAAGACTGTTGTTGTGTATATATATATATATGCTTTCTGTTATACATATGCCATAGCATGCATGCCTACTTTCAAAGTCATATTGATATACTTGTTCCCTGAATTATTGTTGGCTTATGAGCTAGATAGTTATTATATCAGTTATAAGCCGGAAATTTCTAAGACCCTTAAACGAAGGGCATCTGAACCTCATTCCTTGATTATAGACCGGGAGTCATTATTTCTTAATTTATTGACATTATTTTCAGAGGAAAATAATTAAGTAAATATTTCCCATTTATTATCTGACGAATATTATTGAGATATTCTTTTGAGATTATTTGATAAATATTATTCGGGTTATTCATCAGATATTTAATTATTCGATGAACATTATCTTTAATATTCATCTAAAGTCGATTTAATATTCGAATATTATTTCGAACCCTCAGTTAAGTTCTTTACTTAGAGAATATTCATTCTTATTTCTTCGATAAACACTATTTTGAATATTCATTCGAGTTTATTTATTTAATGAATATTATTTTAATATTCATTCGAGCCTTATTTATTTAAATGAATATTATTTCGAATATTCATTCAGTCCCTATTTATTTTATAAATATTAGTTGAACATTGATTCGAACTCCAGTTCATCGATAAATATTATTTTGAATATTCCCTTGAGACGATAAATATTATCTTCGACATTCATTTAAAGTCGATTCAATTATTGAACATAATTTCGAATATTCATTCGATAATCATTTCTTCGATAAATATTATTAAGATTGAATATTCATTACTTATTTAATGAATATTGTCTCAAATATTCAGTCGACAATTATTTCATCAATAAGTATCATTCTTAAGTTGAATATTCATTATTAATTCAATGAATATTATATCAAATATCCAAGGGATGTTTATTTCACCAATAAACATTATGATTTTCAAACATCCATTTAAGATTGGATTTATTTAGGGAACATTATTTTAAACATTTATTTGAGTTTATTTAATTGATGAATATCATTTTGAATATTCATATAAAAGAAGAGAGTTATTTAGTAAATAATTCTAACTATTCATTCGAGGATTACTTACGAGTAATATTATGATTTATTCATATTCCTTAATTAATATTGAGTTAATAAATATTCTTGGAATATTTATTTAAATCCTTTTTAAGTTCTTTTATAATGATTCATATTATTCAAGGGTTATCTGTCACCTTCAGATATGGTGTAAAGTATTTTGGAGTATTTTATGACTATTTTTATCGAGGGGAGGTTCCCAAAACTCTATTTTCATTTAAATCTATCTTAAAGAAGATTTAAATACTCGCTCAACTTCCAAACGAATATGAGAGGACCTCACTTGAGAGATGTTATTTATTGGACTGCCCGGTCCTATACCTGCTAAACTATCTTGTCACTCGCATCTTGATTCTTTCAAACATCGATATGAGTCTGTTGGTTACCTCCTCAACGCTCGAGGGGTAAGATTGATGGAACAAGTTTATATCCATTAACAAACATCAGCTTGGGAAATATTGGTGAAATTTTCCTTTCCGATTAGATACGACTACTTTGTGGAGTCCTATCAACAAGTACTATACTTGGGGAAAGGGGGACGAACTTTATGTTTCAGAGTTATGGATGTTATTCGAACTAGGAGACGCGTAAGTGGCCGAGTGGCGCCGGTCCAGCAATTAATGGCCCAACCGTTGGCCGGGGGGTTCCAGAGGGCGGGCGATCCGTCGGTGCTTCCTTCTACATGTAGAGAACAAATGATGGGGAGCATGACATGCGACTGATCATCGTAAATGTTGTGGCTCCTGGCGCGGCAAGCTCCCGTATTAGTTCATCTTCCAAATTGGGAAATTTTCTGCAACATTATCATTGTTGGCAGGTTTAAAAGTGTTCGAACTGGAATTGCAATATTCTTCTTGCAAGTTCCTCTATTATGAAAATTTGATAATATCTTGCTTATCTTTGACATAGCAGATATTTCTTCGGAACAAATATATTTTAAGTTACCTTGTAACTTCATCTTATACCTTATATTGGTAATACGTTCGTTAATGCATGGCATATGGTTTCAAAGATATTTTGGACTGTTATACATTATCACTGTTCAATTATATTTTGGTGGGCTATTGCTCACCCTTGCTTTATTTATTTATATCACAACAACAGCTAGATCAGATGGCCGCGCAAGGCGTACCCAACATAGGCAGGTGTCAGCCGTCAGAGGATTAACCGATGAGGTCATAGCTACCATTGCTGAGGATGCAGCTTCTGGTAGGCTAGTTGTTAGCATTTGATCCTCTAATGTATTTATTATATGGCATATATCAATGGATGGCAAAGAATATGTAATGGAAAAATTGTAATTCTTTGGGTTGTAAGAACTCAAACTTGTGATTAATAATATTGATGGTTACTCTGATTTCATCTCTGGGACTATAACGGGTGTGTTTTATGTTGTTGTTTTGGGTCACAAGGTTGTAATTTAGATTATGTTGGTTTCGTGGTTGGATATTGAGACCGTAACGACCAGATCCCTGACCCCGGATCTGGGGGTGTTACAGTAATTGTATCAGAGAGAGCGTTATAAATCCCAGAGATGACGTGACGTTAAAACAATAAATTCATTAAGATAATAAGAACTCTTGCCAAGTTCATAGTCAGACTACATAATGTAGTATTGACATATAAAACCCTTATGGGAACCCTAAAGTATAATGATAGTAACTTAGCTCGTTCTTGTATCGACTAGTAAGGCGACAGACCTTGGGGATTACGAGCAGTAACATAATGATGCTTGTTTTGATGTTGAAGATCGGATGGTGGATTCGATAGAGCACCCTACTGAGGACCCGGTTGAGGACCCAGCAGAGGAAGGGAATATTGATAAGTATAAGGAGTTTACCCTTAAGGAAATGAGGGCTACAGCCAGAGAGACTGTAAGAGTTAAGGTACAGTACCCAGAGAAGTGAGCGTAAAGAACTGAGATATTATTAAGAGAACTAAAGATGCATAATGGATTCATAGCTGGACTGCCGGATGAAGTACCAGCAATTAAGTTAACTTGGAAGGATTACTTGAGGTCTTATATGAGGATAGGTAAAGACCCTTAGAGACCTTCAGATTAATGAGAAAAGAGTTAGAGTGATACATGATTATCAAAAACAACAACAGAGGATAGGAAGCAGAGTCTCCAGGAGCAGTTAAGATAGAGGCAGCAAGTGCCATATCAGGTGATAAATGAATTAGTGTGAATATTGTTAATGATAATTCGCCATGAGAAGGCAGATTTTATAGGTCGTAATTTATAAAGTCAAACTGAGATTGGTAAGGTGGTTTGGTGCAGGGAAATGCCCATTTTATGAATAGATCAACTTAGAAAATAAAGACATTGGAAGGCGATGGTATGATTGGATAAAGTATATAAGGAAGTAGTAAGCGAGACAATGATCTCAGAACCTATAAGAGGAGAAGACCAGTAACTCTGTGATAAACTAGTAATGAGGCCATCGTCAGGAACCAAGTATAAGTTTAGTTCAATTCAGTGGAATGATGACCCAGAAACATTAGATGCATGTTATTCAAAGGAATATTAAATTCTTTCTTTTCCTTGAATGGATTATGGTAGTTACCTTAAGTTTATTCTGACACTGAATCATAAATGGATTAGGTAAGGCGAGCAGTGGTTGAGATGTAATTGAGAATGCTCTTAGATGAAACCTAAAAGAACAGGGTAGGCCAAGTTCTCGAAGTAAGAGTATTGGCAAAATGAAGTCCAGTTAATAGGACACATGATCAATAAGAGTAGTGTTGATCGACCCCACCAAGTTAAATACAGTTTCAAATGGAGAAAGGCCAACCACATCGGCAAAGGTGAGAAATTTTATAAGATTCACGAGGTATTACCAAAGATTTGCTCAGGACTTTACAAAGAGTGCAGTCCCGCAACCCGACTTATTGGTAAGACTAAAAGTTTGAACATACAAAATAAATATGAGAAAATCTTCCTGGAGCTAAAGATGAAATTGGTGACGACCCAGCGCTGACGTCGCCTAAATGGAAAAAGGAGAATTTTGCAATATTTTATGGTGCATCTCAAGCAGGGTAGGCACTGTGTTTATCCAGCATGGCAGTGTAACTTCGAATATATTTGGACAACACGGTTCACTAGATTCGGATGGCCTTGGTAGTGCCAATTTTGTGAAATGACTAACTTCGACGGTAGTGTTCCTTCTGAAACTAGTTGTTAGAATGACCGGTATTCGGTAGTGTCAATTATTATGATGAATATGTAACAGGAAGATGTGGCATGTTTTAGTTTGAAACTTTTGATTACCCTTCCAGGGGAGGTATGTGTTTGGCTTCTTTCCAATGGTTAACTCCCAACTATATGTCAATCATTTCGTTATTATAACTGTTTCTGGTTTCACCTACTTGGGTATTCCTAGAAATACTCTTCGGGTATCGAAATGGATCTTCTTAGTATCACCAGTGGGTGGATAGATTGACTGAAATTTCCCTAATCCTGGAAAGGAATTTGACAAATTTTAGTAAACCTTGTCTTTCTGATTATCGGAATACGTCACTAAAGAGAGTGGAAACTGGAGTGAACCCTACGGATTGGGTAAAGTAGCCGCTATACAGGTGGGTAGACATACCCCGATTATTACAGTTGAATGTAGGGATAAAATTATGAAGTTGAATGTAATTAAGAAACAAGCCGGACTGAGAAAATCTGGGATTGACTTAAATGAAAAGGTTGTTATGCCAGAAGTGTTAAGCTTTTGTGGTACGTGGAATTGATTAGATTAACAGAAAGAATAAAAGTAAAGGAAAGGTGACCGGAGACGGTACCGAGAAGTCGAGTGAGACTTATATGGAGTAAAGTTTTGGAAAGATCAAAATGTATCAAAGTAGAAGGCACTATGCCAGCAATTGCTAGAAAAGTAATGCTATTAGCCGACCCCTAAGCTCACATATTTAGCATGGCCAGATGGGAGCCAAGTCACTAAGGATTATCAAGTGACTGAACCAGAAACGTAAGGACAAAGCGGGGTGCTTCTAATCAAGTGCCAACCGCGAGGGCTTTTGATATAAATTAAATTGAGATACAGGATGATGGATTTTATATATACCATGCACAAAGGATAGCATCACCCCTAATAAAGACATTTTGAATTCAGACGATATAAGTTGAATCGACCAAAGTATAAAGAACCTGTAAGGATTTGTGGAAAGGAATCTCGAAAAGTACATAGACAGAATTGTTATAAAATTGATTAATGATGTTCAATTTACCCTGTACCCAGAAGATAAAGGAGGAATGATGAGGATGACCTAAGAAACCCTATAAGGGAAAAGGTAATGTTCTGAACTTCAAAAGGGAAGTTTGGTAAGGAATGTATGACATAGTAATAATAAGGCCAGATAAAGCATGTGTGAAACCATGAGGAAGTATGGATTGAACCAATAAGGTTGAGATTATCCTAAAACGAGAAGGGAGTTAAGTAAGGAAATATCCTAGGTATGATTGGTAGTACCTGTAGTAAAGTTCACACCAGAAAGGTGGAAGCAATGACTTTTGGAAAAGACTGATATATGTTTTCTCTCATTCGGCAGAATTTAAGGGAGAATACTTCCACCCTGAGTTGGAATAAATCCAGAAAACATTGATTTCAAGAAATTATTATATTCAGGAAAGGCCAATGAGGTGGCCGACACTTTAAGTATAAGGAAGTAAGTATATATGCTCATACTAAAGAAATAGCGTGAAAATGAGAATGGCCTTGAAGGTCAGATTGGGATGGAGGAATTTACGTTCCCCGATGATTGTGCGAGAACCAACTATAAGGATAGTTTAAGTAAACATTCGACTCCTGATTTTGTCTGCAGCACATTACCGACACTAGAAGATTCTGCGACAGGCCAGACCAAAATTCCACAAGGGACTCTCCCGTATTTTAGAAGGAAAGAGGAGAGATGAGTTAATAAGGGATGATTAAATACAGAAGTTAGATTGGTACGGATATTGATAAACTATTGGCATGATGATGAATGACAAGCAAGTTTATGTTGATGTATTTCTGTACAAACAAGATAGAGGATTATGGGGTTGGAGAATCGTGATGCTGAAAAGTATCCTTGTGAGAAGGATTAACGAGGTTCGAGAAAGCGATTAAGTGAACTGCTAAGATTCCAGTCTTATACTGGAGACATATGATTAATAATCTCACCAGCTTGTTCCAGCTGCGATGCTGGAAGCCCTTCTGTAATTTTATCTGCTTCATGTAATATCTACGTCAAGTTCAGGAAGCATTCCCTATGGATAGGGAATAGTGATTATTTTGTTTTCCTAGAGGATCTTGAATTGACAATTATGAAACCCGCATGTTTAGTGATTCAAACACTGTGTAAACGATAAGCGATGGTGATTCTCCTGAGAAATTAGGTGATAACGACTGTGGAGATGTCGAATTGAATCTAAGTTAGAGAAATCATCCAGGTTTATTTTGGATGGTTTAATTTTGAAACAATAGGATATTTGAAATAAATGATTAGGCTATGATGGATCACAAAATGATTATAGTAGAAATGAAGACAAGTGACGGATAGAGATGGAAATAGAGTTGAGAATCAATAAGAGAGTCAGATAGGCGGGCTCATGAGAAGCTCCAGTAATGAAGCGAGAAAAGTATGGAATTGGCAGGGCAAGGGTATTGGCCAAAACGGAAAGTTGGAATTAGGAGCAAATGACATACAAATTGACTCCTTTTAAGTTTGGAAAATTCGAAGAAATATGGAATAGATTGATTGAGTAATAAAGAGACTCATGGAATGAGAAGGTGAAATCTAGATGGTTGAACAAAGGAAAATTTGACCCAAACGTGTAACACGTATTGAGTAAAGGTGACGAGTGTCTCAATACTGAGATGACGGTGGAAGTTAACCAACAGAAGTAAATAAGAATTAGATAATACGAAGAATGTGATTGATAAAGAAAAGATTGGGAAATAATGGAATGGAAAGCAAGAAATGTTCTGAATGGATTGATGAATGAGTTTTTCTAATGAACTCTCGGAATGACAACTCGATAGTGTTAGAATTATGAATATGAAAGAGCCAGTGTCGTGGCGTGGAATATCAGTAATAATAATGTCAAGCGAGAAATCCAAGATTTAACCTGAGAGGTTGAAGGATTTTTCCAAAAGTAAGTGATGCTAAGATCGAGCAAGAATATAAGCCCATAGAATGATGGACAGAGCAGCAAGGACATGTAATATGTGAGATTACGATAAAGAAGTATTTGATACGAATACGATTATCTTTCTTCGCTAATAAACCTCTATAGTTCAGAGGTGAATTCTAAGTATGATATTTCGACAATCATGAAAATTTTCTTATATAATTCTTTGAAATTCTTTTCTTTTCTTCTTCCTTATTTATTTTCTTTTAAATTGAGAGGAACAACCCTTTAAGGAGGGGAGGTACTGCTACGTGACGATCTGTCTGTGTGATAGAAGTCTAAGTGGAATGCCATTAATTGTTTAATTGTTTGTCAAGTACTAAAGGCTGGCCCCCTTCTGTACTAACTATGCAATATAACAAATGTTCATTGATCATAGTGATCTCCCAATGAATTCTTCTAATTTTATATATTGAGCGAGATTGCGAAGATTAAAGCAGTCACGAAGTGCAAAATTACGAGTGAGGTTATCTCCGGAATTCGTAGCGCGTTAGTGATACCGAAGTCACTGCACGTACCAATAAGGTTAATAGGATAAGACCGGACAAGAGCGTATACCGGATAATGTGTTGTGTGAAAGTACCAAGGAATTGGTAGGACGTATAAGGGGTGTATTGTAACACCAGTACGAGGCATTTTAGAAAGATTGGAATGTGTAAGGATCGACCAGAGAATTGGAAAGTGAAATAACCAACAAATACCCAATTGTCTTCTACCTGATTCCGGGACGGAATCCTTTTAAGGAGGGGAGACTGTAAGAACCCCGAATTTTCGGTAGAATTAAAACTTTTTATATATTGAGGAAAGAATGAACAGTGACTCCGACTACAAGGTATTGACAATAAATGTGAATGGGTATAGATTTAAATGATTATATGTCATGAAGAATGCAATGGGTTGACAACCTAGATTAGAATAATCTATCTCCTAAGAAATAAGTTATGGCATTCCAGAGAGGAAGGAGATATTCTTGTGTCATCCAAATCAATATCTGCTGTTAGTCCAGTGATTCCGTATAAGGGTTAAGGAATGCCCAAAAGAGAACAAGGACATTATTATAAATATAAGGAATAAGGATGGAATAAAGAATGAATAGTGTTTTTGGTAGTAATAAGAATATTATAAGACGACACTATATAGAAGTACCTGGAATGAATTTCTGAGTTCGTATTAGTGATCCGAGGGGAAAATAAGTGTATGTAAAGACTGTCGGATTCTGATAAACAGCACTTTCATTTTCTCCGAGATTTTCCATAGACACTGATAGATTAAGGATTTAATATTAAATATTTGAGGAATATTAATTGGAGGATTATAATGAGAGATGGAAATGGTGATAGAATTATCAAGAAGGTTTCCGGTGAAACCCTAACTAGAAACGATTGAGATATTCCTCCGAACGATCAACGAATTGAGCAATAAATGGGCAAAGAAACAAGCAGAGGACCAAGAGACAAGCATGTGCAAGTGGATAAGGTCAAGTAACTAAGTGGTTACAAAAGTAACTAGCATGCTTAAGAAACTAACCAAGCAACTAAGCTTCCAACATACACCATTCCACAAGAATCAAACACATGGCTTAAGTGATGCAAGCAATGACCTATTACCTTTATTAAAGTCACCTTATGCTAGATATTTCTACAATAATTCATTTCACCAAGGATGAGAGCAAGCAAGCCAATCAAAACTCTCTCTCCCTCTCCAAAAAGCCATTCGGCTTTTGCTTTTAATTCAAGAAATAAAATCAACCTTCCCACCATTGTTTGATCACCAAACTTTTATCCTAGATTCTATATTTCATAAAAATGATACCCTAGAAATCTTAGCCTCAAAATCCATTGTTTCCATTTTCAATAAAATCATCAAAGTTAAGGGTGAATAGTAACATCAAGAACAAAATTCTTGGATCTTGAATTTTTGGATGATCTAAGCTTGGTTAAGGATAGACATGGACTATACAAGGCTTAGCAAGGGCTTTAACACTCTCCAAGGAAGGTATAAACCTCATGAACCATAGATCTTACTTTGGGTATATGCTTGTTCTTGATGATCTTAGTGTAGTTATGATTATGGTGATGTTATAAGCATGTTTAGTTAGTGGTTTAGTGATTTATGTAATATGATGCATATGGTAGTAAGGCATGGTGTTCCTGGACTTATTGAGATAATAACCATGTGTATAAGTGTTATGGATGCCCGGTGTGGCTTGGTTTGATTGTAGTCATTTTTGGAACGTTCGATTTATAGCCGTCGTAATGCCGAAATTTCATTAACCTTAAGAACACAAACTGGACAGAACATGTAACTCTCTGCATAGCTTCGACTTATGCCATGGTTAGCTAGATCATGTTACAAGCTTCGTTTTGATATAAACATCGCATGAAACGGACTTACGGTTTAGGAGTTATGATTAAATTCGTAAAAGTGGTTCGAAACCGAGAATGCGAATTCGTAATTGAAATTGAACCATGTAAAATATGTATCGCAGTGACGAATCTTGGTAATTAAATACTAGAGACGATAAGGAAGGTGTGAGAGAAAACCTTGCGTTAAAAGGATCGTTTTACGATTTTATAAAAATGTTCGAATCAAGGTTAAACGCGAACGAACCCCTAGAAGCATGCTTGATTATGACTTTGGTTAATAACTTAGAAAACGGACGATAAAACTCGTAGTACAATCTTGATTCGTAAATGATCGATATTAAAACTTACATGGCTTAACTGCGTATTAAGTGTGGGTACAATGACGGGTCATAATAGCGAACGTATGTCGAACCACATCGGTGATAAAAAGAGTTACACTAGAGGTGTATAACAAGATAATGTGAAAACGTGTTTCGACTTAAGTGAAGTCTATATATCTTCTTGTAAAGTGTTAATTGATTAATCCCGAATGCCTTGGCTCTTTATAGATCACCAGGCTGACCCGGGACACGCTACCCCTACCCCTACCCACACTCGATTTCCAGGCAAGTTTCAAATCTTTTTTTTAAGACTGTTGTTGTGAATATATATATATATGCTTTCTGTTATACATATGCCATAGCATGCATGCCTACTTTCAAAGTTATATTGATATGCTTGTTTCCTGAATTATTGTTGGCTTATGAGCTAGATAGTTATTATATCAGTTATAAGCCGGAAATTTCTAAGACCCTTAAACGAAGGGCATCTGAACCTCATTCCTTGATTATAGACCGGGAGTCGTTATTTCTTAATTTATTGACATTATTTTCAGAGGAAAATAATTAAGTAAATATTTCCCATTTATTATCTGACGAATATTATTGAGATATTCTTTTGAGATTATTTGATAAATATTATTCGGGTTATTCATCAGATATTTAATTATTCGATGAACATTATCTTTAATATTCATCTAAAGTCGATTTAATATTCGAATATTATTTCGAACCCTCAGTTAAGTTCTTTACTTAGAGAATATTCATTCTTATTTCTTCGATAAACACTATTTTGAATATTCATTCGAGTTTATTTATTTAATGAATATTATTTTAATATTCATTCGAGCCTTATTTATTTAAATGAATATTATTTCGAATATTCATTCAGTCCCTATTTATTTTATAAATATTAGTTGAACATTGATTCGAACTCCAGTTCATCGATAAAGATTATTTTGAATATTCCCTTGAGATGATAAATATTATCTTCGACATTCATTTAAAGTCGATTCAATTATTGAACATAATTTCGAATATTCATTCGATAATCATTTCTTCGATAAATATTATTAAGATTGAATATTCATTACTTATTTAATGAATATTGTCTCAAATATTCAGTCGACAATTATTTCATCAATAAGTATCATTCTTAAGTTGAATATTCATTATTAATTCAATGAATATTATATCAAATATCCAAGGGATGTTTATTTCACCAATAAACATTATGATTTTCAAATATCCATTTAAGATTGGATTTATTTAGGGAACATTATTTTAAACATTTATTTGAGTTTATTTAATTAATGAATATCATTTTGAATATTCATATAAAAGAAGAGAGTTATTTAGTAAATAATTCTAACTATTAATTCGAGGATTACTTACGAGTAATATTATGATTTATTCATATTCCTTAATTAATATTGAGTTAATAAATATTCTTGGAATATTTATTTAAATCCTTTTTAAGTTCTTTTATAATGATTCATATTATTCAAGGGTTATCTGTCACCTTCAGATATGGTGTAAAGTATTTTGGAGTATTTTATGACTATTTTTATCGAGGGGAGGTTCCCAAAACTCTATTTTCATTTAAATCTATCTTAAAGAAGATTTAAATACTCGCTCAACTTCCAAACGTATATGAGAGGACCTCACTTGAGAGATGTTATTTATTGGACTGCCCGGTCCTATACCTGCTAAACTATCTTGTCACTCGCATCTTGATTCTTTCAAACATCGATATGAGTCTGTTGGTTACCTCCTCAACGCTCGAGGGGTAAGATTGATGGAACAAGTTTATATCCATTAACAAGCATCAGCTTGGGAAATATTGGTGAAATTTTCCTTTCCGATTAGATACGACTACTTTGTGGAGTCCTATCAACAAGTACTATACTTGGGGAAAGGGGGACGAACTTTATGTTTCAGAGATGTTATTCGAACAAGGAGACGCGTAAGTGGCCGAGTGGCGCCGGTCCAGCAATTAATGGCCCAACCGTTGGCCGGGGGGTTCTAGAGGGCGGGCGATCCGTCGGTGCTTCCTTCTACATGTAGAGAACAAATGATGGGGAGCATGACATGCGACTGATCATCGTAAATGTTGTGGCTCCTGGCGCGGCAAGCTCCCGTATTAGTTCATCTTCCAAATTGGGAAATTTTCTGCAACATTATCATTGTTGGCAGGTTTAAAAGTGTTCGAACTGGAATTGCAATATTCTTCTTGCAAGTTCCTCTATTATGAAAATTTGATAATATCTTGCTTATCTTTGACATAGCAGATATTTCTTCGGAACAAATATATTTTAAGTTACCTTGTAACTTCATCTTATACCTTATATTGGTAATACGTTCGTTAATGCATGGCATATGGTTTCAAAGATATTTTGGACTGTTATACATTATCACTGTTCAATTATATTTTGGTGGGCTATTGCTCACCCTTGCTTTATTTATTTATATCACAACAACAGCTAGATCAGATGGTCGCGCAAGGCGTACCCAACATAGGCAGGTGTCAGCCGTCAGAGGATTAACCGATGAGGTCATAGCTACCATTGCTGAGGATGCAGCTTCTGGTAGGCTAGTTGTTAGCATTTGATCCTCTAATGTATTTATTATATGGCATATATCAATGGATGGCAAAGAATATGTAATGGAAAAATTGTAATTCTTTGGGTTGTAAGAACTCAAACTTGTGATTAATAATATTGATGGTTACTCTGATTTCATCTCTGGGACTATAACGGGTGTGTTTTATGTTGTTGTTTTGGGTCACAAGGTTGTAATTTAGATTATGTTGGTTTCGTGGTTGGATATTGAGACCGTAACGACCAGATCCCTGACCCCGGATCTGGGGGTGTTACAAGAGTGCATTTCTAAATGGCTTGCTGGAAGAGGAAGTTTATGTCAAACAGCCTCCTGGATTCGAACATGAACAGTATCCAGACTATGTGTTCAAGCTAAAGAAGGCTTTTTATGGTTTAAAGCAGGCTCCTAGGGCTTGGTACAAAAGGCTTAGTAAGTTTCTTCTCAAAAATGGATTCATTCGAGGTAAAATCGATCCCACATTATTTATTAAGCAAAATGGTAATGATATACTTGTGGTACAAATATATGTGGATGATATTATTTTTGGATCTACTAATGAATCTATGTGTGAGTGGTTTTCTAAGTGTATGCATAGTGAATTTGAGATGAGCATGATGGGTGAGCTCAATTATTTATTGGGGCTTCAAATCAAGCAATCTAAAGATGGAATATTTGTGCATCAATCTAAGTATACAAAGTATCTGCTCAAGTGATCTGGCTATGAGGATGTTGTTGAGTATTGAATACGACTAAAGAATACAGAGGGGGGTGAATGGATTCTTGTACATTTTCTCGTTCTTGAATCTGTGTAGAAAGATATGTGTTTGTGTGTGCAAATGTGTAGGTGCGGATAAAGAACAACAGAAGACACGATATCACTTTAATCTAATATTTTATTAGATAAAAATTTGTTACAACCTGTGAATACAAATGGTAGTATTCTCAGCTTCATTTTTCTCAGATAGATGTCTCTTACAATGTATGTGAAAAATTGTGAAAAACTTAATCTCTAAAGAAGTGAGGTTGTCTTCTTATAGAACGTGAATACAACCTACTTACTACAAATAAGGTAGCTAAACAAGTTACTTTCCAGTGTGTCTATCCTTTTTGAGCAAGCATCCAACCGGTTACTTACAGATTTGACTTTGAAAAGTTCTGTTCAGATCCACTTCTTTAGCTCTTTGTCTCTTGTACGTCTCTCCAAGCTTCTTTGTAGGCTTTCCAAAGCATGTTACAAATTGTGGTCCATAAAGTGCTTTGGCTTGTTGTAACACCCCCAGATCCGGGGTCAGGGATCTGGTCGTTACGGTCTCAATTTAAATCCCAAAACCAACATAAATTGAATTACAACCTTGTGACCCAAAATAACAACATAACGTACCCGTTATAGTCCCAGAGATGAAATCAGAGTAACCATTAATATTATTAATCACAGGTTTGAGTTCTTACAACCCAAAGAATTACAATCAACCATTACATACTCTTTGCCATCCATTTGGTATATAACATTTGATATTCAATGCTAACAACTAGCCTACTAATAGCTTACTCTTCAGCAATGGTAGCTATGACCTCAGCGGTTAATCCTCTGACGGCTGACACCTGCCTATGCTGGGTACGCCTTGCGCGGCCATCTGATCTAGCTGTTGTTGTGATATAGATAAATAAAGCAAGGGTGAGCAATAGCCCACCAAAAATATAATTGAACAGTGATAATGTATAACAGTCCAAAATATCATTGAAACCATATGCCATGCATTAACGAACGTAGTACCAATATAAGGCATGAGATAAGTTACATGGTAACTCAAAATGTAATTGTTCCGAAGAAATATCTGCTATGTCAAAGATAAGCAAGATATTATCAAATTTTCGTAATAGAGGAACTTGCAGGAAGAATATTGCAATTCCAGTTCAAACAATTTTCAAACCTGCCAACAATGATAATGTTGTAGAAAATTTCTCAATTTTGGAGGATGAACTAATACGGGAGCATTGTCGCGCCAGATGCCCTGACGTTTACGATGATCAGTCGTATGTCATGCATCTCATCAGTCGTTCTCTACATGTAGAAGGTAGCTCTGACGGATTTACTTGTCTACCGCCCTCTGGAACTCCTCAGCCAACGGTTGGGCTATTGCTGGACCGGCGCCACTCGGCCACTTACGCGTCTCCTAGTTCAATTAACATCCATAACTCTGAAACATAAAGTTCATCCCCCTTTCCCCAAGTATAGTACTTGTTGATAGGACTACACAAAGTAGTCGTATCCAATTGGAAAGGAAAATATCACCAATATTTCCCAAGCCGATGCTTGTTAATGGATATAAACTTGTTCCGTCAATCTTACCCCTCGAGCATTGAGGAGGTAACCAAAAAGACTCATATCGACATTTGAAAGAATCAAGATGTGAGTGACAAGATAGTTTAGCAAGTATATGACCGGGCAGTCAAATAAATAACAGCTCTCAAGTGAGGTCCCCTTATATGTTTTTGGAAGTTTGCGAGTATTTAAATCTTCTTATAAGATGGATTTAAATAAAAATAGAGTTTTGGGAACCTCCCCTTGATAAAATAGTCATAAAAAGACTCTGAAATATTTTACATAATATCTGAAGGAAAAAGATAATCTTTGTATGATATAAATCATTATAAAGAGAATTTAAAAGAATTTACATAAATATTCCATTAAATCAATAATAATTAAGAATTATTTTTAAATCGTAATATTACTCGTAAGTAATCCTCGAATGAATATATAAAATTATTTATTAAATAAATCTCTTCTTAAATGAATATTCAAAATAATATTCATTAGATAAATAAAACTTCCAATGAATATTCAAGATGATATTCGTTAAATAGATAAACTCAAATAAATATTTAAAATAATGATCACTAAATAAATCAAACCTTAAATGAATATTTGAAAATAATATTCATTAAATGAATAGTATTCTAAATGAATATCCAATTAGTATTCATTTAGTAATCAAAACTTTAAAGAGATATTCAAAATAATATTCTTTAAGTAATTAGAACTTCAATTGAATATTCTAAAATAATATTCATTAAGTAAATAAAACCTTAAATGAATATCCAAATAATATTCATTTAATAAATACTATTCTAAATGAATATCCAAATAATATTCATTTAGTAATCAATACTCTCAAGGAATATTTGAAATAATGTTCCTTAAGTAATTAGAATTTCAAAGGGACATCTTAAAGTAATATTCATTGAATAGATAAAACATTAAATGAATATTTGAAAGTAATATTCCTTTAATAAACAATATTCTAAATGAATCTTGAAATAATATTCATGAAATAATCAAACTCTAAATGAATATTCGAAATAATATTCATTTAATATTTCTCGACTGAGATAATACTCAAATAACATTTCTCGAAAGATTTCCAAGTAATTAATACTTTATGGAAATATAATTAATGTTTAATAATAACATTCCTCAAAATGAATACAAATCTGTCGCTAGAATCCCTCCGGGTTTCCACGACTATCTATATAACACAAAATACCGACTCCCGGTCTCATATTTAAAGAATAAATAACATACGCCCTTCACTAAGGGTCCTGGCAAAACAATCCTGCTTATAACTGATAATCCATATCTAGTCTATAAGCCTATATCAATTCAGGGAACAAGTATTCCAATATACTTTGAAAATAAACATGCATGCTATGGCATATGTATAACAACAATCATATATATATATATATATATATATATATATATATATATATATATATATATATATATATATATATTATCACAACAACAATTCTAAGGTATTGGAAACTTGCCTGGTAATCCTGTGGGTGTAGTGTACCTCGGTTCAATCCGGTGATCTATAAATAGTCACAATGTCCGAGGTTAATCACTTTAACACTTCGACATGCTAAGTATATATTTAACTTAGGTTAAAACACATTTTCAAATTATCTCGTTAGGCAAACCCTAACATAACTCTTATTAATACCGCTATAATCTGACACTCGAACCCATCCTTAATGTCGGATCTTTCGTACATCTCGCATAATCATTTATAGCCTCGTTCTTTGCAGCAATATGTTGTCTTGATAATTCTTAACAAGTTTCATGTTTTAGTCGACTCGAGATTCCTCTTTTAATCTAGCCAAAATGGGTGGTCAAAGTAGTACCCCTAGAGTTGACTTTTCTGAGAATTACTATTCCGTGACTCGCACTTCAACACTTTTAATAAATCACTGGAAACATATTTAATTACGAAACCACTTTTAAAATGATATTTGGTATTTGTAATATTTATCATAAAATTTCCAATTCGCGGGTCTAGATAAGCGAAATGTATTTTCGAAGTTTAGTCAACTACGGATCTTTACTATTCACACCTCTTTCACTAAAACGTTCATTACTCGGTAACCGTTAACTCAAATGACGCACCGTTTTCGCGTACATGATCTAGAGAATGTCTAGAAGGTAACTAACTCAAAATTTGACTTTGGTCAGAAGATCAATTTTTACAGATTTCACTAAAACAGGGCAGGAGCTTTTTGGTGAATAGTGCTACCTCCAAAAGTGGTTTCTTCGCACTTAACCTCGATTCGAACATTTTTATAAAATCGGAAAATGATCCATTTTACTTGTGGTTTTCTCTCACGCCTTCCTTATGACCTCTAATATTTAATTACCATGATTCGTCATTGACTTAGTCATGTTAAGGGATTCCAATTTCAGTTATGAACTTTCGATTATGGTTTCGAACCTCTTTTACGAATTAAACCATAACTCCTAAACCGTAAGTCCATTTCACATGATCTTTATATCAAAACGAAGCTTATAATATACTCTATCAAAATATGACAGGATATGAAGCTATACATGGAGTTCATGCTACTGTCAAACACGGTTCCTTAAGGTTAAAAACAATCGGGCATTACGACGGCTATAACTCGGACATTTCAAAACTCGAATCAATCCAACCAAGCCACCCCGGGCATCTAAACAACTTATCATCATATAACTCATCTCATAAGTCCAATAGATACTGATTTTACCACCAATATCAACATGCTTCTTAAATCACATAACTAACTACATAATCATGCTTATAACATGAACATAATCATAACTAAGCTAGATCCATCAAGAACATGCTTAAAACTCAAAGTAGATCTAGGGTTTCAAGTTGTTATACCTTCTTGAGAGTATGTACTAGCCTTAAAAAGCTTGGTATGGTCCTTGGATAGCCTTAAGTTAGCTAAGATCAACCATGAAAACAAGAAAATCAAAGATTAGTTCATGAAAACACTATTCACCCTCCTCTTGAATCATTTTTTTGAAAATGGAAAAAGAAGAGATTGGAGCTAGGATTTTTAGGAGATCATTTATATGAAATGTAAGTCTCACCATAAAAGTTTCAAGATCAAACAATGGTGGGAAGGTGGATTTCTCCCATTGAATTAAGCTTGGGCCGAATGTGATGAAAAAGGAGAGAGATTGGTGTTTTTGCTTGGTTGATTTTGATAATAATGCATAAAGTGATGTTTTTAGATAATATCTCATGTAAAGCACCTTTATTAAAGTGATGATGCACTAGATGATGTTTTTAGCAAGCCATGTGTTGATCTTTTGGTGGTTTAAGGCTAACCAAGTGGTTTGTGTGCTAAGTACTTGGTTGCATTCTAATTGATCTAGTTCCTTGCTAGTTACTAGATATTTATCACTTGCATATGCATGCATCTTGCTTCCTCTGCTTGATTCTTTGTCCGTTTGTTGCTCAATTCATTGATCGTTCGAGGGAATAACTCATTCGTTTCTAGTTAGGGTTTTACCGGAAACCTTCTTAATAATTCTATCACCATTTCCATCTTTCATTATAATCATCCAATTAATATTCCTCAAATATTAAATATTAAATCCTTAATATATCAGTGTCTAGGGAAAATCTCGGAGAAAATGAAAGTGCTGTTTTTCAGAATCCGACAGTCTTTACATACACTTATTTTCCCCTCGGATCACTAATACAAACTCAGAAATTCATTCCGGGTACTTCTATATAGTGTCGTCTCATAATATTCTTATTTCCATTAAAACACTATTCATCACTTATTCTCTTTTTAGTCCTGGTACTTAGAAAATATCTTTGTGCTTCTTCGAGCGTTCCTTAACTCTTTCAAGGAACCTCCGTACTTGTAACCGATATCGATCTGGATGACATGAGGGTATCTATTTCTTTCTAGGGAATCTTATCTTAACTTTCTAGGAGATAAATTATTCTAATCTAAGTTATCACCCAACAGCATCCTTCAGGACATATAACCTTGGAATCTATATCCTTTCATTATTCATTCATTAAAACCAGTATTACAATGTAGTTGTAACCATTAGTCACTCTTACATCAATACATAATAAAAAGTTTTAATTCTACCCAAAAATCTGGGTTCTTACACTTGTTGCAGGTTTCTGACTTGTACAATTTCTCCAGTAGTTTGTCTACAAGAATGTATTCGAGAAGTGGCTAAGTGATTGATTCGAGAACTAGTATTAGATGACTCCGAGCTCTCGAATACTGTATAATTGATATATCGAATCACTTCTCGAATAACTCTTTTCTCCAGGAATCCTTGAGTTGTCGAATAGAACACTTGACTTGTCGAATCCCTGAGATGTCGAATAGCTTTCTGAGTCCTTGAGATATCGAATGGAACTTTGACTTGTTGACTCTTTGAGAACTCGAATACCACTTTGACTTGTTGACTTCTTGAGTTCTCGAATAGAGTATTAGACATATCGAATCTCTGAGATATCGAACAGTGTATTCAGAGATATCGAATAGTGTCTTTTGAGATATTGAATCCCTGACTTGTCGAATGCTAGATTTCTCAAATATAATAGACATACTTCTCGAATTGGTGATAGATTGATTTTGGCCATCAGGAGTAGTGATGTGCACAGTTGGTAGAGTGACAACTGGCAGAGAGGTTGGAGGCTCATCAACTTTGGATTTCCCTTTGCCTGACACATGAGTTTTCTCTCTTGTTCTTGGATGATCACCCTCATTGATTGATATGCCCTTCTCTTGAGGTTTCTCCCCCTTAGCCTGATTCTCCCCCTTAGGTTTTGAGTCCTTTGAGTTCCTCTTCTCCCCCTTAGGCTTGTTGACAGGCACTGAGGCTTTAGTAGGGGCCTTTGGAGTTGAAAAAGTGGGAGGCATAGATTCCTCAGGTAGAGGAAGACCCATATGTTTCATCATGGCTGACAACATCAATTGTTGATGCAGAAGAACATCAGTTGTGGTAGTGGCTTGAGTGCTCAACTGCTCAGTGAGAGTTGCAACTTTGTCTGTTCAAGAGATTCCACCTTTGTGAACAACTTAGTGGCTTTAAAACCAGATAGAGATTGATCTTTCAGTCTCTCTACTTCAAATTTGGTCATCTCATGCACAGGGACCTCAGTCACCAGTTTATCTCCATATTGATTTTTAAACGGAGTCCTCAGCATGGCATTGGCATCTGTTGTCTGATCTGATAATTTTGCCATCTGAGCAGCCATAGTCTTGACAGACCCCTGGACCAACAACATAGAGTTCTCCATCTTAATGCACTCAGACTTGCAGAGTTGAACCTCCTTGAGAAAATTATCCAGTTGGGGAAATTTGGTATCAAAATCCCTTTTCACTTTCTGCACCTCTTTAATTGTAGCTGCACACACTTCATTTACTTCTGTCTTGAGACCCTAGCCAAGATAGTGTGCAGCTTTGAGAATTCCTTTATAAGTGTCATTCATTGCTTCATATACATCTTTAGGAGTGAGAGATTTGGCATTGGACCCTAGTGATGTGATGTACTCTTCTCTGAGGTATTGGAGGCCTTCTAAGAGAGCAATGTCATATTTCCCTTACAGCCAGGCATCAACATTGCCATCTCTCTCAGCATCATCTATTATCTTGGCCTTTTGCAACTCCACATCATCTCTATGGCATAGCAGAATTGCTTCATAGTCTGGATCTGACATGTCTGCAGTAAGTAGGTTCTGAGCAATCTTTGTGAACTTAGGAATCTGATCCACAATTAGATTTTGAAGAGCTTCAACCGTCAATTGTTGTGGAACAGACCCTGATCCTGAAGCACTGTCATGTTGCACAAGCTTCAGCCATTGAGACATGAAGTTAGAGCTAGAGCTAGGCAAGCTAGACTCCTCAGTTATAGATGCAACTTCTGCAACCGGATGGATTGACTCTACTACTGGTGCCTCCACAGAAGTAGGATGAGTTATATCAGCAGTTGACACAGGCATAGAGTCTCTAGTGAAAACTAGTGAATCCTTTGTGTTTGTGATGGTGTCATTATGATATGCCCCAGCTAGCATTCCCTCACCATCTGAATGTGGTTTCTGGGTGGTGAGCAAAGTGTGATGCACTAAGTCACTTGAGTCCATTGGCTCACCAAGAGAAAAGAATTCTTTATGATCAATGCCTTGCTCCTCAATTGATTGATTTGCAGCCTCCAAAGAAATTTGAGTGTTAGATTCTGGGAGAAGTGTCTCGTAGATTTGATTTTGGCAACTCCCCTTGAGAGATAGAGGGTGTAACGCCCCGACTTCCCAATACTGAAAATATACTTTTATTAATAAAATAGACTTTGATACATGGGAATTTTATAAAAATTCGGCCTGAAGTATTCATAAATTGGACGATCCACCTGTAATTCAACCCAAACCAAATTCCAATTAAACAAATACAAATAAAACTTAATACACCAACGATTCTCCACCGAGGATCGATTTCCAGGTTATGGTATGAAACAAGAATATAATCAATACAAATTAAAACTTCTATCTCTGCTCTAATACAAATTGTTATGCCATCTAATTCGTAGCTCAATCCCAATCTGTGCTTACCCGCTCTAGCTCCGAAATCTATCCTATATAGAATGCCTCATCGCTCTCATTCGCAGGGATAAATGTAGTAGATCATCCTTAAACCTAACTGCAAAGGGTTAGGTAAAACAAAGCAAGAGTGAGCCAAAGAACGCTCAGCAAGTTAATAATATAGTGAAACAACGATATTACAATAATTCATTGATGAACAATATCAATGAATACTTTATCTCAAAAGATCATTCAATTTCCATCATAGAGTAAGAATTTTCTAATTTTCTTCAACCATACTGCCTCAGATAAAACTTTGAGAAAAAGAATATCAAGAAATCCCCCAATCATTCTTACTTCACTTTCAACGTACAATGTTACTCGCGAAGGGAATAACTGGGAAACTTCTATTTATCCTTAATCTCATTGTTTTACTGAGTTCCCAATTTTGATCAAGATAGAAAACAACTAGCTCTAATATCCAAAATTTTGAAACTAATAATCATTTACCTTGAAACATATATATATCTTATCAACATTCCTTTCTTTCATCATTTTTCACTAAAACATTCTTTTTCTTAAAACCATTCCATTTTTTTTAAACACACTTTTCATAAAACCTTTTAAAAACATTTAAGTTGATTGTATTGTTCTCCTGATTACGGACAATACGGGTAATCAGCCACGTAAAGTCCCCCTTCCTTTAAAATTGGGTTCCAAATTAGGTAACACATTGGCCTTTAATGCTGGACTAGGACCACCCTAGCCTCTTACGCTAAATAAAAGTACTGGACTAGGACCACCCTAGCCTCTTACGCTAAATAAAAGTGCTGGACTAGGACCACCCTAGCCTCTTACGCTTCTCCAATTTATAAACAAGTTTATTAATAATTAAAATATTCACTTTCCAGTCCTTATACTCACTGATAACATATCAGCCCAGTATAAGGAATTTTTAAATCATCTTTAAATCATTAAGCCATTTTAACAAGCAACAATAAACGATTAAAAATCGGGGAGCAATTGATATAAAGAATAATAAACAGCAAAGAAGTAAAATTAAGCTAAGCAGGGTATAGTTCAACAAGACAGAAGTTTATGAATCAATAAATCAGCAAGGCATTATTAATCAATTTAGGAACAAGAAGTAGTTAAAGCTCTAAAAGAAATGGAGCAACATTTATAAAATATTCATGAAATAGAGGGATCTGAATTTTAATAGAAGATTTGAGTTACTGCACTAGCTATAAACCACTCATTTCAAAGTTTATCAATTGATGAAATTACGTTGTAAAGTTTGAACCAGCATAGAATATTTGATTAGTTTAAAACAAATATTTAAGAAATTCTCAATTACTCAAGGTCTCACTCTTGTCGGCTAAGCACTCATAGGCTTCAGCTGCCGAACCGGCATGACAATAATGAGTTTGAATAATTAAGAAGATCCCAATTCATTTTCGGTTTTAATTGTCACTGAGCAACACATGCCTCAACGACAATCTAAACCTCGAATTAGTTTTAAAACAAATTGAAGAAAATGCTCTTTGAAAAATATTAATAAAGACGAGGAATATTGAGATAAAATAATTTTAGAGGAAATCAACTGTTAGATATAATTGATGTGATTTAATGTCAGTGTTTAAGTGTTACAGGTAAAAAGAGTTTAACTTGTTATTGAAAGCAGTCGTAGCAGAGTTTGAGTATACGCTGATAGCTGGAAGCGCAAACGCTGACAGAAGGAAGTGTAAACACTGCTAGCTGATCACAAGGAAGCGCAAACACTGTTGGCTAGGAGAGAAACAGAGTTTGTTAAGTCTGTCTACTGGAAGCGTCTACAAGTAAACAGAGTTTGAAGATTAATTTAAGATTAATATGGAAGCAATATCTTTGAAGATTGGATAGTTGTCAAAGAGATTGAGTTGACTTAGAAGACGTGTAGCAATCGTAATTGATATCAATTGTATAGCTTAATTTTAGGAGAATCAATTAACGATTGTACGTAGCTGTATATCTTATAAATACAGTTAGGTTAACTCTAGAAGGGTATCCATCGTGAACGAATATCATTCATTGTAACCTAAGCAGCTCTCTGTGATATTTTACATCACTGAGAGAGGAATTATTAATTCCAAACAGTTTTAAGTACTAAAACGTGTGTTCTTGTTATTTACTCATACAGTACTTGATTATATATATTGTGTATTCGACCTAACAAGTGGTATCAGAGCCAATCTGTTACTTTATTACAGTTCAAGATCCAAAACACAATAGTAATCAATGGCAGAGATTCCTCCTCCATCAGGTTCTGAGAAAGCACCTACTACTGTTAGTAGGTATGAAACGATTAGGGTTCCAATACTCAAGCCATCAGAGTATGCAATCTGGAAGGTAAAGATGACCATGTTTCTGGAAGCCACAGATCCAGAATATCTTAATAGAATTTATGAAGGTCCTCATAAACCTACAAAGTTAACTGCTGTTGTTGCTGGTGATGAATCGAAGGTGATTCCTAAGGAAAAGAAAGATCTAACTGCTGAGGATCTTTCATCTATTGCTAAGGATGCCAAAGTAAGGCATTTACGTCACAGTGCTCTAGACAATGTTATGTCTAACAAAGTGATTAACTGCACAACTGCAAAGGAAATTTGGGATGCACTTGAGGTTAGATGTCAAGGAACTGCTGCAATAAAGAAGAATAGAAGGAACATACTCACACAGGAGTATGAGCATTTTGAGGCAAAGTCTGAAGAAACCATGACAGAAACATTTGACAGATTCTGTAAATTGCTCAATGATCTATCATTGGTTAATAAAGAATATGATCTAGAAGACTCAAATCTCAAGTTTCTTCTCTCTCTTCCTAAAAAGTGGGATGTGAAAGCAACCACTACAAGAGACAACTATGATCTTGCTGATACTGAGATTGATGAAATCTATGGACTGCTCAAGACTCATGAATTAGAAATGGAGCAGAGAAACAGAAGATCAAGCAGGAAGTCAAAGTCTGTTGCACTGAAAGTTGAAGAAAAATCTTCAAAGAAAGAAGCATCAAGGAAGAAGGCAAAAGGAAAAGCCTTGGTCACTCATTCAAAAAGTGAGTCATCAAACACTGATGTTGACTCAAACACAGATGAATCATCTGATTCTGAAGATGATGAAGAGATGATGCAAATGGCTGCATTGATGGTAAAGACCTTCAAGAAGATGGGATTCAAGAACTTCAAGAAGGGAAAGAGATTCTCCAAGGATTAGTCAAAGTCTGACAGGAAAAATTTCAGAAAATCTGAGGGAAAGGACTTCAAATCTGGTAAGAAAGATAAGTCTGAGATTCAATGCTACAAGTGTAAGGAGATGGGTCACTATGCTCCTGAGTGCAAAAAGGGTAAAACTGAAAAGGCACTCTACACCAAAGACAGAGACTGGGCAGACACCTCAGATTCAGATGAGGAGGTGAACTATGCACTCATGGCCTCTACTCAGAATGAAGATTATGAACTTAAGGTACCTCCAACTACCTATGCTTATAATACTGATAATATAACTGAATTGAGAATTTATCTTAAAGCATTACATATCAGTTATAGGGATCAGACTTTAGAAAATGAGAGAATCAAGAATGAGTGTTCTCAACTCAAAGAAAGAAATAAACTTGTTGAGGAACAACTTGAAAACATGAATAAAATTCAGAAAGAGAGAGATGATGCTGTGTTTTTAGAACATGAGTTGCTAGGTAAGTATAAGCAACTAGAATCTGAATTGGAGGATGCAAAGCACATTATTAAAACTTGGACACATTCTGGAAAAGACACTCAAGAGGTTTTTCAATCAGACACAGTAGGTCTAGGTTATTCTGAGGATGATGTACTTAGGTTTCAGAATACAGTCAAGATTAGACCACCTCTTTCTTCTAAGAAATTTGGAACATTTGTTCATGGTACTGTTAAAACTGAACATGGAGCTGTTGAAAGTAAGCCAGTAAAAACCTGTGTAAAACAGGTTAATATTGGTTCAATGACAGATAAACAACTCAAGCATAAGCTTAAAGAAATAAAATCTGTCAACAAACAGAAAATGCCTAGGAAAAACAGAAATGGAAAGGTAGGCATTACATCAGGAAATAAGCCAATGCTTGCTACATTTGCACCTAGAAAAACTTGTCATAACTGTGGTAGCACTAATCATCTTGCTAGTTTTTGCAGGAAGAACAAAGACATTAATTCTTTACCCTCCAAATCTGGAGTGAAAAAGGATAATGTCAAACCAAGACCACAATCTTTGTGCAAACATTGTGGAAGTACTTGGCACTCAATTTATACTTGCAAGAATTATCATGCTATTTATCATAATTATTATGAACTGAAACCTAATTTGAAATGGGTTAAAGTTGATTCTGCAAGTGCTAAGACTGAAAATGTTAGTTTAAATTCTGATAATGACAAATCCACTGCAAAGACTAACAGATTCAATAAAGCAAAAGGATCCAAGCAAGTCTGGATCCTTAAAACTAACAATCAGTGATTGTTTGTGATTGCAGGGCACCAGGGTAAGTACCCTAGTCGTGGACAGTGGATGTTCAGGACACATGACTGGAAATAAAGCCCTGCTATCAGAGTATGAGGAGAAGGTTGGCCCAAAGGTTTCCTATGGAGATGGCAATATAGGACATACTCTGGGATATGGCAATATTAATCTTTGAAGTGTCATCATCACAAATGTAGCTCTGGTTCCAGGACTCAAGCATGATCTGCTTTCTGTGAGTCAAATCTGTGACAGAGGATACCATGTAGATTTTCAGCCTGAATATTGTCAAGTCATCAGTAAATCTACAGGGAAAGTTGCTCTAGTTGGAAACAGACACAATAACATCTATGAAATAAAATTGTCAACAAACTCTGATGGCAAAGCAGTGTGTCTGTCTACAAGGATGACCAGTGAAGAGAGTTGGAAGTGGCATAAGAAACTCTCTCATTTAAATCTGAACAACATCAATGAGCTAATTAAGAATGATCTTGTGAGAGGACTACCAAAGTCTTTGTTGAATGCAGAAGGCCTATGTGATTCTTGTCAAAAGGCCAAACAGAGAAAGGCCTCTTTCAAAAGCAAATCTGAGTCTTCAATTGTTGATCCTTATCATCTTCTTCATGTTGATCTTTTTGGACCAGTGAATGTGATGTCTCTTGGAAAGAAGAAATATGCTCTAGTCATTGTTGATGAATACACCAGATACACTTGGGTGTATTTTCTAGAAAAGAAGGATGAAACTGCATTAACTCTGGCTGAACATATAAGGCAGTTGGACAAAGGATCAAAGAATTAAGTAAAAATTATCAGAAGTGACAATGGAACTGAATTCAGGAATTCAACATTGGAAGAATTTTGCAAGAACAAAGGAAATAAACAAGAGTTTTCTGCACCTGGCACTCCACAACAAAATGGTGTAGTTGAAAGGAAGAACAGAACTTTGATAGAAGCTGCCAGAACTATGCTTGATGAAGCAAAATTACCAACCTATTTCTGGGCAGAGGCTGTTCAAACAGCTTGTTTTACTCAGAATGCCACTCTGATAAATAAGCATGGAAAAACACCATATGAAATGGTGAGAGAAAAGAAACCAAACCTGAAATATTTTCATATTTTTGGGTGCAAATGCTTTGTGCTGAAAACTCATCCTGAACAGTTGACCAAATTTGATTTGAAGGCAGATGAAGAAATTTTTGTTGGCTATCCACTGTCAACTAAAGCATTCAGAGTTTATAATCTGAGAACCAGAGTGATCATGGAATCTATTCATGTGTCCTTTGATGACAAGAAAATAACTGGACTTGAAGATGTAAATGAACATGATCAACTGCACTTCGAAAATGAAGATTTAATCTCTGATGAATTAAACTCTGATAAGTCTGATCTGACAAACTCTGAACCTCTACTGGTAAATACTGAAGAGACCTTTCAGCCAGAAACAAGAGAAGAACCAGTTGAGGGGGAGCATGAAGAAACTCATCAAAGTGATAACTCAAATTCTGATAATGACTCAGCTGAAAATTCTGAATCAAACTCTGGTGACTCAAACTCTGAAAGTCCAAAATCTGACAGTTCACACACTGAGCAGTCACATTCAGGGGGAGCCTCAGAGAATGAAGAAAGACATCAAGAAAATCAGGAGAACATGGATCAAGGGGGAGGATCCAACTTTGAAAGAAGTCAATTGCCTTCAGCTAGGAAATGGACCAAATCTCACACACCTGATTTGATCATTGGTGATCCAGATGCAAGAGTAAGGACAAGAAGTGCAACAACAAATGAAAGTCTGTTTCATGCATTCTTGTCACAAAATGAACCAAAGAAAGTTGAAGAAGCTCTTAAAGATGCTGACTGGATAACAGCAATGCAAGAAGAGTTAAATGAATTTGAGAAAAATGAAGTGTGGACACTAGTACCAAGACCAAAGAACAGATCTATTGTTGGTACTAAGTGGGTTTTTAGAAACAAAACTGATAGTGAAGGGGTTGTTACAAGAAACAAAGCCAGACTTGTGGCAAAAGGCTATTCACAGCAAGAGGGGATAGATTATGATGAGACTTTTGCACCAGTTGCCAGGTTGGAGGCAATAAGGATGTTTCTTGCTTATGCTTCTCACAAGAAATTTAAGGTTTTTCAAATGGATGTGAAAAGTGCTTTTCTGAATGGAAAACTTGAAGAAGAAGTGTTTGTTGAATAACCACCTGGTTTTGTAGATCCAAAATATCCTGACCATGTCTACAGGCTAGACAAGGCACTTTATGGACTTAAGCAGGCACCAAGAGCATGGTATGAAACTCTGGCTCAGTTTCTTTTAGAAAGTGGATTCAAAAGAGGTACAATTGATAAAACTCTATTTTATTTCAAATCTGGAAGTGACTTGCTTTTAGTTCAGATATATGTTGATGATATCATTTTTGGATCTACTAATGATAAACTCTGTAAGAAGTTTGCCAAGCTCATGCAGTCCAGATATCAAATGAGTATGATGGGAGAGCTAAGTTGTTTTCTAGGCTTACAAGTGAAGCAAACAGATGATGGAATTTTTATCAATCAAGCAAAATATACCAGAAATCTTCTCAAGAAATTTGGCATGCTTGACTGTTCATCTGCAACAACTCCCATAGCAACTGCAACAAAATTGGACAAAGATACAGGGTCATCAGTAGATATGACAAGTTACAGAGGAATGATTGGCTTTCTTCTCTATCTAACAGCAAGTAGACCTGATATCATGTATGCAACATGTCTGTGTGCAAGGTTTCAGGCAGATCCAAGGTGTAACATCCCAAAATCCGGGGTACAGATTTGGGGTCACTGACCACAATCCACATAATATAAACCTGGATATATGCATAAATAATAATAAAATACCCCTGATCCAAGATTGCTTACAGGTTATGGTATGAAACAACTATCAAATTTAATTATTACAATCCAACCTCCGAATAAAATTGTTATACAACCTTTTAACAAACTAATTCCATTGTCAAACTATTTTACCAACCTTGACAATTTCCAAAACCACTACCCGGCGAAACCAACAACTCGAACGTCACCTCCCGCTGCTGGATCAAGAAAACTCATCAACCTCAAGGTCCACTAACCTTCTCTATTAACTGAAGAAAAATAAACAACAAGCAAGAGTGAGCCAACAATGCTCAACAAGTGTATATAGTGATGACAATTTCAATAACGACGACAATTTGATAGGCAACAGGGTTTCGTCTCATTTTATGAGGGAATTTATTTTATCACCATTCATAACTCAAGGTAGAACTGACAAGAATTCTGATATCAAGGTATTATTCAAAACAGACTTTCAAGAAGTCAATAACTGAACATCTCAATCTCAAAGTATAGATTAGAATTGGAATTTTTATTTATTTAAAAAAAATCATTAAGATTAGGCTGCTGATCAGTCAGCACTAACCCCGGACTAGCTCTCACAGCCCTGTCCTTAATTGGATCCATGGCACACATTGGCCTTAATTATTTCTGACCTTCACGGTCCGACCTTCACGGTCCACATTTTAAAAACATTTCCAATTCCAAATCATCCACACTAGGTGTCGGAACAATCGACCACCTTAATTCGCCAAACACCCTGGAAACTCACGTTCCAGGTTAACAACTCAAAATTAAGAGTCGATGAATAATTCACAATCAACAGGTGTCGACGAGTTCGACACAATGAAAGGGGAAATAAATAGTATCGACAAGTTCGATACAATAAAGGGTGATAACGGAATAATCAAGGTCATCAATAGGTATCGACAAGTTCGATACAATAAGTGGGTGTAAACGAATAACCAATAAGAATAAAAGATATCAACAAGATAGAAAGAAATAATTGGATTTATAACATCAGCAGTTTATGCAAAGAGAAATTCCATGTGAGCAAGAATAAAAAAAACATAAATTGCAATAATATTTTCAACAATTGAAATTCTAGACTAAAGCAAGGAGATGGTCAAGTATTGGGCGTTTACTAAAACTTATACACACTGAAGAGTTTGAGCTTCCATAAGCGGATGAAATAGATTAGGACAATTATTTGTAAAACAGTTTCAATATAGAAAAGTTCAGATCAGCTTGGAGAAAACATTGTCCAGATGGAAATCCGTTGGTAGAAACATACTAGATCAGAATTTTTGCCAGTAGGTTTTCGCAAAGTTAAGAAAACTTGGATTTCCTTGCTTTAAAAACTTCTTGAGAGTATTTGACGAAAATAGAGGAAATGGCACTCCATTGACAAATTGTGAAAAGGTTATTTATAAGATTCCTTGTAAAACCGACATGTGAATTATGGGTGGGGAAAGTGAACGGCATCATGCTAATTTGAAGAAGCATATATATATCATCTTTCAACTATACTTGACCAACTCATTCATACGATAAATAAACTAAATTGCATCACTTGAACAATAAGTGAATAGCAATAACACTTGCCTCGATACATGAAGTTCTCGATCCTACAACATCGATCCTTGACTCAATCTTCACATCAATCTCTACTTCTCTTCACGCTGACCCCTTACTCGGCCCTACTTCCATCTTTCCTTCATAATTCGCCAATTCATGTCAATACACTCGTCAGCTTCGATAACTATCTTCCTGCTCAAAATTCCATTTACTCGTGCACTGTTCTTGGCCGGATTTCGTACTCGTACCTATATACATGTAAAGTACTACTTCAGTACCAAACCAACTTAAACCTTACTGCTTATTCTAGTCTACCCATACGCATCCTATAACGCTTTACACATATAATATATACAGAACATATCCGATACTCACTACATAGTTTTATTATAACCAACTAAGTCACATAAACACATAAAATAGATTGCCATTTAATACTTGAAACTACTACACATATGACATAGATATGACATAGATGTACAAATATTTCTTATCAAAATACTATAAGAATCGTATAGTACTTCCAATAAAAATTTGACAACACTTTCTTTAAAATTCCACGTAACCTGTCGGAATACAATCGACCCGATCAACAATCAATCAATCACTCTTCCAAAATCGAATATCAACTTTAAGTTATCAATACAACTTACAACTACTACTCCAAATATAACTCAACATATAACCTTAATTATCCGAGAATTAAGGTACAAGGTAAACCAAACAAGTAACTTACACATACGACCACTTTCACCCCTCGACTCATATTAACGAATAACAGATTCTAAATTAATTTATACACGTACTTTAATTATTAATTAACATTGTAGATCATGCAGGGTTGTAATGAAATTCCGATAACACTTCCTCGGTAATTATGCCTTAACTACAAGACATGTATAATTCAGCATTAACCAATACGTTGCTACTTTCTGCACTACACACTTACTTAAGGTACTCAACATACCCACTTCATTAGACCTCCACACATACTCACACAGTCACACGACCTATGCTTCCAACACCAACTCTATACTACTCCCAGCTCCGTGCAAAACATTTGAATACCCATAAAACATTTGAATACCCACACACCCTGTCACACCTTGACTACCACATATACTTCACTACCTCTATTTCTCGGCTTCACAACCTCGTAACCCAACCCGCAGCAATCACACCAACGCAACTGATCCCTCCATTACCACTTCTCTTAACATCTCTCAATTCTCGACCCTTTCCCTGTGCTAACACCACAATCAACTACACCCAAAAACACCACACAAACAACTCACGCCTCTGCACAACCTCTCCAAACCAACTCCCCTGCCCCCTTTCATCGTCATAATTCCACACACAGAACAGCCTTATACAACTATACCCGCATATTTACAGACAAGCTTGATTGTACACCCATGCCACAAACACACGGCCACATATACACACCACATCTTAGTTCCCAGGCTCGAAATCGACCAACACCTTGACAATAAAGTAGCTCCGATTTGTAACATCACAAAAGCCCTCTTTTGGATTCACTGTTCACGCAGCAACACCACTCGGCACACGTTCGAACACAGACACAAACACACTCCAGCGCAATTCCTGTCGGCTACCTTCCTTTCATATCTCTCTCGACTCTATCTTCACTCTTCAATTCCAAACCACCAACTGCACAACCCAGGGTACCTCTGTATACACACACGCTGCATCAATACACACTAACAAATGCACGCAGTACGATTACACACACCCACACACTCGACTCACACCCACACTTACACACATGAACAATATAGCTATACACCTGCTCGTACAGCATACAAGTCACACACAAACACCCCCTGTTTCGCACATATATACGCACACACACACACAGCTTGCAATCGCCGGGGAGAGGAGGGTTGAGACACGAAAATAGGGGAGAGACACACCACGCACACCAGTTTCATTTAAGGGGAAAAAGAAGGGAAGATAGGAGAACAGTAGCAGAGAGAGATTTCTAGAGGGAGAGATTTGTCGAGATCTTTAGAGAAAGTTCGAGAGAACCCGAGACTACCCATTTGGGGAAGAAAAGAGAGATGGGTATTTGATCAATACAAGCAGGGGCAAAAACTGAAATCTGATAGTGCTGAAAATCATTTTAAAAATCAATATATAGCTTTTATTAATTCGAAATTAAATATTAGATTTCAGAAAATTTTAAACTTTATTTTTTTAAAATAAAGAGTATAAAATTACAGACATCCACATATTTTTAAAATATTTTTAGGATCAAAAACGAATTAAATACGAATTTTACAAGTTTTGATCCTTTAAAAATAATAAAACTCTTAAAATCATTTTAAAAATACTTAACCACTTAAAATAATTCCACCAATAATTTTAAAAACTCAATAATGTCATAAATATAATATCACGAGATATTTCGTGATTTTGACAACTCCGATGATTTTATAAGAATCCCAGAAGATCAAATAATACATGATTTAAATACATTTAAATCCTCAAAACAATAATAAAAATACACAGACTTACACAGCACACCCAAAACATCAAATACACACATGAACACAATATCACATATATTGACCTTCTCACGAATAATCACATCATATATTCCACATTTAATATTAAATAAGAAATTTAAATACGCGATTTTTTTCTAGGTCGTTATATCCTCTCCCCCTTAAAAGGATTCTGTCCTCAGAATCAATCCTAAGAACACAAGTAACGGTTCTTCTCAAACATTCGCTTCCAATTTTCTAGGTTGTATTCTCAACTATAGGACTCTTCCATATCAACTCATACCTCAATAGGCTTATCCTGTAAGCCCCCAAACTCCAATATAAACTTAAACCTAACCCTTACAAATTTCGTTAATTCGAAACATTTAACCTTGACTTCGACATAATCCACCACAAGAACAGATGATTTTTTTTTTTTAATAACTAGCTTGTAACATCGTTATCCCGGGGTCACAGCCCCCTCGATATCGACCACAAAACAACTTTCAATTCAACACTTCCCATAAACTCTAGCTTTTACAACATGAAATTCAACTTAATTTAAGAAACGTCAAAATCATACGTCTTCAACAGATAGCTCACGATCCTCGAAATCATTTAAACATCACTATCCCGTGTCCTCTTGAATCCACTCCCAAATCATATCTCTGCATACTCAACAAGGTCTCGAATTTGACTCCGCGTATTACAACTTCCACGTTTTAACACTACTCAAATTAACCACAGAATCATGACATTCAGCCATCACTTGCATTTGGAACTATTCTGAACAAATACATGTTCACCACTTGTCCTCCTGACTATTCAATTCTTTTTCCATCAATTCATTCATATTCTGGTTTGTCACCGGCACCTCTTAATTCCATGATAACTCACGCTGAGAACAATATGAATCATCTTCGTTGTAGACTAGGCATTCAAACTTCCACATCTGACTTCTCAACTCTTAAAAACTTTATTCACACTTCGTTGTCCATTCAAAACCTTTTTGTTCTTTCTCTGGTAAAATTGATTACTACCGTAGCTATCTGTATAAAATCTTCGATAATTTTTAGTAGTCCCTAGTTATTCTCACAAAACTTTCGAACTCTGCTAGCCTTTTGGGTTCTTCCCACTTCATTACTATTTCATCTTCGCCAAATTCACTTTGATCATTTTCATTTCCAACCACATGTCTTGAAATTAGGCTTCTTCTCATCCAAAATCCACATTAAAAATTTTTGTGCAAAATCTTCTTCCTTTTCTTGGAACTTCTTAAAGTCATTTTCAATTGAATTGCATACACTTCACAAGTCTTCGAACATCTTGAAATGTCATCTATGAACATAATTAAATTCTTCATCCCAATACTGTTTAAAATTTTATTCATTGTACCTATAAAATGGTAAATGCTTTCGTTTAATCGAACACCATCACCAACAATTCATCGTGTCCATATCAATTCAAAATGCTGCTTAAAAAATTCTTAGGGTTTCTATTTTCAGATGGTTTTAATCCATTCACAATTAAGCTTAGACAAAACATTTACCTTTCAATTGGTTTAAAAACTCATGCAACCTTACTAAAATAAAGTCCCTCATGACTACTAATCCACTTATTCCATTTTTGGAAAATGAATAACAAACATATCTTCACCCTTGCCTGGTGACAATCTAGGTAATCCATCAAAATATACATTCGAAAATTTAATCACCGAAATCTGCTTCGACCTAACCGTTTCCATTCTGGTATATCTCTCTTGCGCAAAAACAACTTTATAATCTTGGTTTAATTATTTCTTGGTCTGCCTGATCGCTAAGACTTCTATATCTGCTTCCGGCCTCCAAACACCACTTTTACATGTCTTGAAAATCAAAGTCTCACTTTATTGTCCTCACAATTTGCTCGTACTTCGTTGTTAGGAAATCAATCCAATCCTGAATCACAATTAACTCTTTTTACTGCCATCACAATCAAATTCTTGCTGACTTCATTCATAATCATGTTGAATTTTGAACTTTCGAGTGATTTATAGAAAATATTTATGTCACTTGTTACCACACTATTCTTTCCGGTTATAGCCAAAACTCTCTGCATTTATCGCAACAAAATCTCCATATGCTTCTCTCTCGAAATTTTATCCCCTTATCATGGGGTCTCATTAATCTTTGCTAATTCTCATTTTGTAGACAACTACTGTGCCTTCACGCTTCCAACTCCAAATCTTTGGAATTCCACATTCTTCCTTTAACTGAATCACATGTTATCCATTAAAATACTTCTGAAAACTTCCCGGTTCACTGTCTTTCTCTTCTTCTCATCTTGTTCCATCCTAGTTGACGCTCTTCTACTCTTAATAATCACGACTCTTCAAATTGAGTTTCCACCAGTCCTTAATTCCAACACAATCATCTTACTTCTTATTCAAATTTCATTAATTTCCTTCTGATAGTTCTTACAAACAAATCTGTCCTGCTTCGTTCTGCTTTATCGAATTATCCTTCCTGGGTTGACAAATTTTATATACAACAACGAGTTTCAAAATTTTCAAAATATTATAATAATCCATTTACTACCCTTAAAATTAAACCGGTATCCAAAGCAATCTTTCATCAATAATAATCATCACTTACCAAACATCTTCATCATCATTCTCTTTTCAATCTTTAATAAATCCTCAATCTTGCGCCCTTGATACATGCTCCTTTCTTGACTCAATTTCCATTAATCTTGAATCTTGTACGTGTGTTCTCAATTCAATAATTAATCCAATATGATACTCAATCTCTATTTTAACATCAACTTTTCAATCTTGCTTACTCAATTCTTTGCCACATAATCTCAATTTTTAACAACTAAGAATGTCGTCGCGTCTATCTTCGCGGCTCTTTACCACTAGTAACCCAAAATCATCAAGATTTCTGACAAAGGAAGTTAATAGAATGAATAGATATCAGGTATGAATGTGCACTGGATTTTGTTTGATTAAATTTTTTTGTGAAAGGATTTAACCGAGAGATCAATATGATCTTTGAACTATTATCAGGTTGTATTTGTCACTTAGGTCAACCGCCCTAGTACAAAAATATGGCCAGTCTTTAGTACTTACATGACAAACACAATCAGTGGCGTCCCACCAGACTTTTATCACAGAGATAAAATGTCCCTGAATCCCCTATATACATAGGTTGTTCATCTCAGTTCGGATAAAAAGATTAAATATTCAGGGAAAATGAAGAGATTTCAAGAGTCTCAAAATTTTCATATATAGAGTTTGACCATGTGTCCTCTGAAAAATAAAGATATTTCTGAAGGAATGGGATTGAATTCAAGCGAATCTGATATACGAAACACATCATCAATGGAAATATTGTCGATTAAACAAACGTTCAAGAAATTCATAATTATTCAGAATCTCACTCTTGTCGGCTAAGCATTAATATACCTAGCTGCCAAAACCGGCCTGACAATAAAGAGTTGAATAACTACGAAGATCTCTATTCATTCTCGATTTTAACCGTCACTGCGCAACAAATGCTTCAGCAACAATATAAACCATGAATTCGTTTACAACCATTCAGAGTAACAACAAGAATCAATTCAACAGTCCAAATGGGGAATAAATTGAGAATTTAACTGAGATCATTGGCTAATAACATGCAGTTATGCCCTCACTTCCCACTCATGCCAGCAATCGCTTCCTACATCTTATTTATAGTCTTCTCACACTCTCTCTATAACGTTTACATTGTAGTTGAAATCGTAGAAAAGTTCTAGATGGTACGCAAAAATTTCGAGATAATGTCCTCCAAACTGGTAACTCCAACTGCTCACTTAGCTCATGCGGCTCTGGATTATCGTCTCGCTCATCCACTAGTCTTCACACGAATCGAACTCCTACTCGCGCGATATGTCGAAAGACAATACAACGTCGCAATAATTGTCGGAATATCCTAAGGCGAACCTTATCCTAAATCGTTCTACCTAACGCCCGCCTCACGCATGTATACCAACCCATCCTAACCTGTTTCAGTGACCATAACCTGTAGCTCTGATACCAACTTGTAACATCCCAAAATCCGGGGTACAGATTTGGGGTCACTGACCACAATCCACATAATATAAACCTGGATATATGCATAAATAATAATAAAATACCCCTGATCCAAGATCGCTTACAGGTTATGGTATGAAACAACTATCAAATTTAATTATTACAATCCAACCTCCGAATAAAATTGTTATACAACCTTTTAACAAACTAATTCCATTGTCAAACTATATTACCAACCTTGACAATTTCCAAAACCACTACCCGGCGAAACCAACAACTCGAACGTCACCTCCCGCTGCTGGATCAAGAAAACTCATCAACCTCAAGGTCCACTAACTTTCTCTATTAACTGAACAAAAATAAACAACAAGCAAGAGTGAGCCAACAATGCTCAGCAAGTGTATATAGTGATGACAATTTCAATAACGACGACAATTTGATAGGCAACAGGGTTTCGTCTCATTTTATGAGGGAATTTATTTTATCAATTTTTCAATTTCCACGAGGCCAATAACTCACCATTCATAAGGTGCATCAAGAGATAGAACTGACAAGAATTCTGATATCAAGGTATTATTCAAAACAAACTTTCAAGAATTCAATAACTGAACATCTCAATCTCAAAGTATAGATTAGAATTGGAATTTTTATTTATTTAAAAAAAAATCATTAAGATTAGGCTGCTGATCAGTCAGCACTAACCCCGGACTAGCTCTCACAGCCCTGTCCTTAATTGGATCCATGGCACACATTGGCCTTAATTATTTCTGACCTTCACGGTCCGACCTTCACGGTCCACATTTTAAAAACATTTCCAATTCCAAATCATCCACACTAGGTGTCGGAACAATCGACCACCTTAATTCGCCAAACACCCTGGAAACTCACGTTCCAGGTTAACAACTCAAAATTAAGAGTTGATGAATAATTCACAATCAACAGGTGTCGACGAGTTCGACACAATGAAAGGGGAAATAAATAGTATCGACAAGTTCGATACAATAAAGGGTAATAACGGAATAATCAAGGTCATCAATAGGTATCGACAAGTTCGATACAATAAGTGGGTGTAAACGAATAACCAATAAGAATAAAAGATATCAACAAGATAGAAAGAAATAATTGGATTTATAACATCAGCAGTTTATGCAAAGAGAAATTCCATGTGAGCAAGAATAAAAAAAAACATAAATTGCAATAATATTTTCAACAATTGAAATTCTAGACTAAAGCAAGGAGATGGTCAAGTATTGGGCGTTTACTAAAACTTATACACACTGAAGAGTTTGAGCTTCCATAAGCGGATGAAATAGATTAGGACAATTATTTGTAAAACAGTTTCAATATAGAAAAGTTCAGATCAGCTTGGAGAAAACATTGTCCAGATGGAAATCCGTTAGTAGAAACATAGTAGATCAGAATTTTTGCCAGTAGGTTTTCGCAAAGTTAAGAAAACTTGGATTTCCTTGCTTTAAAAACTTCTTGAGAGTATTTGACGAAAATAGAGGAAATGGCACTCCATTGACAAATTGTGAAAAGGTTATTTATAAGATTCCTTGTAAAACCGACATGTGAATTATGGGTGGGGAAAGTGAACGGCATCATGCTAATTTGAAGAAGCATATATATATATCATCTTTCAACTATACTTGACCAACTCATTCATACGATAAATAAACTAAATTGCATCACTTGAACAATAAGTGAATAGCAATAACACTTGCCTCGATACATGAAGTTCTCGATCCTACAACATCGATCCTTGACTCAATCTTCACATCAATCTCTACTTCTCTTCACGCTGACCCCTTACTCGGCCCTACTTCCATCTTTCCTTCATAATTCGCCAATTCATGTCAATACACTCGTCAGCTTCGATAACTATCTTCCTGCTCAAAATTCCATTTACTCGTGCACTGTTCTTGGCCGGATCTCGTACTCGTACCTATATACATGTAAAGTACTACTTCAGTACCAAACCAACTTAAACCTTACTGCTTATTCTAGTCTACCCATACGCATCCTATAACGCTTTACACATATAATATATACAGAACATATCCGATACTCACTACATAGTTTTATTATAACCAACTAAGTCACATAAACACATAAAATAGATTGCCATTTAATACTTGAAACTACTACACATATGACATAGATATGACATAGATGTACAAATATTTCTTATCAAAATACTATAAGAATCGTATAGTACTTCCAATACGTTGCTACTTTCTGCACTACACACTTACTTAAGGTACTCAACATACCCACTTCATTAGACCTCCACACATACTCACACAGTCACACGACCTATGCTTCCAACACCAACTCTATACTACTCCCAGCTCCGTGCAAAACATTTGAATACCCATAAAACATTTGAATACCCACACACCGTATCACACCTTGACTACCACATATACTTCACTACCTCTGTTTCTCGGCTTCACAACCTCGCAACCCAACCCACAGCAATCACACCAACGCAACTGATCCCTCCATTACCACTTCTCTTAACATCTCTCAATTCTCGACCCTTTCCCTGTGCTAACACCACAATCAACTACACCCAAAAACACCACACAAACAACTCACGCCTCTGCACAACCTCTCCAAACCAACTCCCCTGCCCCCTTTCATCGTCATAATTCCACACACAGAACAGCCTTATACAACTATACCCACATATTTACAGACAAGCTTGATTGTACACCCATGCCACAAACACACGGCGACATATACACACCACATCTTAGTTCCCAGGCTCGAAATCGACCAACACCTTGACAATAAAGTAGCTCCGATTTGTAACATCACAAAAGCCCCCTTTTGGATTCACTGTTCACGCAGCAACACCACTCGGCACACGTTCGAACACAGACACAAACACACTCCAGTGCAATTCCTGTCGGTTGCCTTCCTTTCATATCTCTCTCGACTCTATCTTCACTCTTCAATTCCAAACCACCAACCGCACAACCCAGGGTACCTCTGTATACACACACGCTGCATCAATACACACTAACAAATGCACGCAGTACGATTACACACACCCACACTTACACACATGAACAATATAGCTATACACCTGCTCGTACAGTATACAAGTCACACACAAACACCCCCTGTTTCGCACATATATACGCACACACACACACAGCTTGCAATCGCCGGGGAGAGGAGGGTTAAGACACGAAAACAGGGGAGAGACACACCACGCACACCAGTTTCATTTAAGGGGAAAAAGAAGGGAAGATAGGAGAACAGTAGCAGAGAGAGATTTCTAGAGGGAGAGATTTGTCGAGATCTTTAGAGAAAGTTCGAGATAACCCGAGACTACCCATTTGGGGAAGAAAAGAGAGCTGGGTATTTGATCAATACAAGCAGGGGCAAAAACTGAAATCTGATAGTGCTGAAAATCATTTTAAAAATCAATATATAGCTTTTATTAATTCGAAATTAAATATTAGATTTCAGAAAATTTTAAACTTTATTTTTTAAAAATAAAGAGTATGAAATTACAGACATCCACATATTTTTAAAATATTTTTAGGATCAAAAACGAATTAAATACGAATTTTACAAGTTTTGATCCTTTAAAAATAATAAAACTCTTAAAATCATTTTAAAAATACTTAACCACTTAAAATAATTCCACCAATAATTTTAAAAACTCAATAATGTCATAAATATAATATCACGAGATATTTCGTGATTTTGACAACTCCGATGATTTTATAAGAATCCCAGAAGATCAAATAATACATGATTTAAATACATTTAAATCCTCAAAACAATAATAAAAATACGCAGACTTACACAGCACACCCAAAACATCAAATACACGCATGAACACAATATCACATATATTGACCTTCTCACGAATAATCACATCATATATTCCACATTTAATATTAAATAAGAAATTTAAATACGCGATTTTTTTCTAGGTCGTTATACAAGGGAACCACATTTAACAGCTGTGAAGAGGATTTTCAAGTATCTCAAGGGCACTGTAACTTTAGGGCTGTGGTACCCAAGTGAATCAGACTTCAAACTACTTGGTTACTCTGATGCAGACTTTGCAGGCTGTAAGATTGACAGAAAAAGCACCAGTGGAAGTTGTCAATTTCTTGGTGACAGACTTGTTTCTTGGTACAGCAAGAAACAGAAATCAATATCCACATCTACAGCTGAAGCAGAGTATATTGCTGCTGGTAGCTGCTGTGCACAGATTCTATGGATGAAGAATAAATTGCTGAATTATGGATTGAGGTATAGCAAAATACCTATTTTCTGTGATAATCAAAGTGCTATTGCAATGACAGGTAATCCAGTACAACACTCAATGACCAAGCACATCAGCATAAGGTATCACTTTATCAGAGAGCATGTAGAGGAAGGCAACATTGAGCTTCACTTTGTACCTACAGATCAACAACTTGCAGATGTCTTTACCAAGCCGTTGAGTGAAGCAGCATTTACAAGGCTGGTCAATGAACTAGGAATGGTCTCTGGTTTTGACTAAACATGTTGGTTAGACTCAAAATTTTCTTATAAAATGTGTTTCTCATATTTCTGTGAATTGTTAAGTGCTATGTGAACTTTGTTGTTTAAACTCTGTTATGCAGACTCTGTTCACATGTTTTTGTCCTCACACTGTTAAACTCTGTCAGCATGTCTGTCTGTCATACACTGTTAATATGTTTAATAAACTCTGTGAATTCTGAATTGATCTTTGTCTGGATGAAAACACCAATGAAGAAATATGTATGAAGCATGATTCTCAGTGAATAAATCAAGATTCTTTCTGAGTCATTGTGATCTAATCAGAAACTGTGCAATAAGTTAACACAGCATGATACTGTTTCATATTTAGAGCATCTCTTAGTTTATTTGGTCCTAAACTCTGAGTCTATGAATACTGTGTGCATTACCTCTCATGAATAACTTCTGATATTGATGAACTCTAAACTCTGATTAGTGACACTCTGTTCCTAAGAAATACATAGTTCTTGATGATTCCTTGTTTGTACTTGTAAAAATTTTAAAACTTGAGATGTGTCATTGTTTAGTTTTGTGAGAAACAGTTCATGTCTGCACCCTGTGAGATTTTGAGCCAAATAAGTGATTGATACATTTTATATCAATCAGATTTTATTGATGTGTGTTGTTCATCAGTGAGTAGGTTGCTCTAGAACTTGTATTAAACCATTTTGAGACTACATGATATGTGTGTACATGAAAATGATAAAGGCACTAGGATTAACCATCTTTCTTCAAACACTGTTCATAAATACCACCCTTAGTAAACCCCTTTGAGCCTTATTAACTGCTCATTTTTTTAAACTCTGTCGTATAAAGAGCAGTTATATTCTTTTGGAAAATCAAAGGCAAGCAGGTGAGTGTTTCTCAAGAAAAGGAAAGTTTTCTCAGTATATATATACATAAAAAAGGGTTATATATACTGATCATCTTGTACAAATATGTACTAACAGTGTGACTGAACACTTTGGTCTGTTAAATTGTTCAGTTCGAAATTTATTCATTTAAAAACATCTCTTCTCACCTGTTTGATCTTACTACATTACAACCCTGAATAAAGTCCTTTTGATTTGTGCATATATGTAATCAAAGTAGTGTAGATTTGGTGGAAATTCAAGCCTATGGAAGTATCTTCTTTTACTGATTGAATTTGAGAGAAAACAATTCACCTAAACACTTGTGTGCTTTGAGAGTTTGTGAGGAAATCCTTGACATGCTACTCACTGAATGATGCTTTGATGCCTATCTCTTGATCTTTTTGTCTATAATAACTGTGTGCTTACTTGGATAATCATGAACATCAATGGGAATAGGGTTAATTCAGATTTCTGTATTTAAGGAACTACAGAGTTTAGCATTCATCACATACTCCGTGTTTAATATGAGAGTTTGTGCATTCAGTGTTTATTGATTTGATTTATGGATTTTATGAAATATTAGATGCTATAAAAATTGATTTGGTAACCTCTGCTACACACACACAAAATATTCACGACTGTGCAATTTCTGAAAGGGTTTTAGTGATAAAGTTGGAAAATTTGACAAACACTGATGGATTGTGTTCCGTACTCTAAGGTAAATTTTCATTAAGATAATTTGAAAATTTTGGAGTAAATAGAGTGTTTGACAACTGTTAATGAGTGTATTTGTGATAAAGTGTCTTGATAATAGGAAAGACAGCGGTAATAATTGCTTTATTGCGCGTGATTAAGTGATTCGCTGCATGTTTGACACGTGTCCCACTTTCACCCACTCACCCATCAATGTGTCCCACTTTCACACTATTCTAGGAACAGTTGCGTGTTTTCAATGTATAAACGATTGAGTTTTAATTTTTAATTACTACTCAAATCATTTTTTTTTAATCTCACTTCACACCCACTCATATTCACTTTATCAAAAACACAGACCTCCTTTGTTTTTCACTTCGATATTTTCACAAACACCTTTCCCACCTATCATTCTCACTATCATTTCTTGCTTATTTCTTGATCTAATGGCAACAAAACCTTTTACTTCGTTTGGTCTTCGTTTTGTGCCTAACAATTTTGCAGCTCTACTCGAGAACGACCGTGCTCCAGAAGCGTTTCACCTTATGCAAAATTTTCTTCGTGACTCTGAGATTGGGCAAGCGTTGATTGAACCTGCTATTCTATCTACATCTCAGATTGTCACTTTCTGGCAAAACTCAAGGTATATAGATGGAGGAGAGAATGGGACTCCGTCTATCATCTTCACTCATGATGAACAAGAGTTTGTGATAACTCCACAAACTGTTCGAGAGACCATGGACTTCGACACACATACCTCGTATGCTATTGTTTCTGAACAGAATCTGAGGGACATGTTAACAGAAATTGGTTACATGGATTCTTTGGCAAAGCTTGGTAGTGTCAAACGGCCGAATATTAGAAAGGAATGGAATTTTTTCTTCGACTGTATCACCAGGACATTCCAGAAGAAAGTCACCAACTGGGATGCCATTCCAATGGATAGTCTGCAAATTGGGTATTCTCTACTCTATGGCAGTAATTTTGATTTTGGTCGATATGTGTTAATGAATTTAGGCGATAAATTGTCAGAGTCTACAACAGTCTATTTTGCTAGATTTTGTCAACTTTTGTACAATTCCTGTGTACCTGGTTTAGAAATTGATGCAGCTGATGTGATTCAACCTTTTCGAGTCAATAAGAGAATATTCTCTGATATGACAAATAAAGATGCTGGTAAAGATGTACCTGAACTTGTCTTGCCACTTGCCCTGCAAAACTTTCTAAATCAACCCCAAGATTCCCAATCACCACCAAAAGAACCACAACAGCCACAACAACCAGAAACACAACAAATGCCTGACCCTTTAGCCACTGACCACACTGAAACCATAAACTCTCATCCTATACCATCACCTGAGCCAACACTAACAAACACTGTACCTACTACATCAACACACACACAACCTGAACCAATAAACCCTGAGCCAACAAACCCTGAGCCTGTCACTATTACCCAACCTCAACCAACATCTAAACCAAAAAGGCAAAAGCATACTGCCCTTAACACAAAGCATTCCAAGGCTAAACAGACATCTCCTAGAGCTGTTTATACCAGAAGAGTCATTAAAAGGGCAAATAGGCCTTCATCCCCACTAGTTGAGGATAGTTCTAGTGCAAAAGAAGAAATGATTGAAGTGCCTCAAGCAAAGAGGAGGAGGCTGATTCTTACAGACTCTGATGATGAGCAAGTTGTTGAAGCTCAAGAGAATATTTCTAAGGATATTCCTACTGGTGAGACAGAGGTTATCATAGAACCTACTGTAGAAGAATCAGGTTTCAAGATTGCTGAACCAGAACTTGCTAAGGTTCAGACTGATAATAATGATAGAGATGCATTGCCTACAATGGAAGAGTTTGATGAAACTCCTACTCCATTTTCTTTTGACAATGAAGCATCTACTCCAACACCCATGGTAGTTACAAACTCTGTTGATACTGGTGTTGCAGATGGGCCTACTGTTGTCCTCGAAGACACTGAGGTTGCATCACACACAGAATTATACTCTGATGCACATCATGTTTCTGATCATGGTGAGGAGATTGATCAACCAGAAAAAGTTATTTCTTCAGAGCATATACAAGTTGATAAAGGAAAACAGGTTGCTCAAGAACCAGTTGCTGCTCAAGATGAAGACATTGCTTCAGTTGCACCTACTGATGTTTCAGTTAGTGATTCTTTTGAAGACAGGAGTACAGAAGCTCATAACGAACAATTTCAAACTGATGGTCAGAAAACAGGAGAAAAACCAGACTTTGCTGGACCTTCTGTTAATGAGATTGATGATCATTATTTGACCAAGCAAACTGCAGATTGGTACAAGTCAGATTGTATTTTTCCTCCTGGCAAAGCAGCTACCTTTCTCAAGGCAAATTCTTCAAAGATTTCAAATCCTGATATTTTCACTTGTCTGCAAGGAACAGTGATTCAGATAAAGTCCTTGAATCACAGATTTGATGATAATCAGAAGGCAATTGTTGATCTTCGAACAGAGGTTGCTACTCATGAGGAGAAATCTCAAAGGGCTAATTCTAAGCTATTTCAACAATTTTCCAAAGCTCAAGAGAATCTAAATGATAGATTGAGCAAAGTTGAAAAGAATCAGCTTCTGACTGAGAAGGTTGATTCTATTGCAAACTCTCTTGAGTTAATCACCTCTATTCTGATTCCAGATGGTGATGATGTCAAAAAGGGGGAGAGAATTGCTAAAACTAAGTGTAAGCAAACTCAAACTCTGTCAAAGAAGGATTATCTGGATGAAGAAGGTGCAAATGCTGATAAGGGGTTGAGAAGTGCAAATCCAAGACATGGACATGGAAGGTCTACAAGGTCAAAGCAAAATTTGGTGGCAGATTCAAATCTTCAGAGTACTTCTACTTCAAGGCAAAAGGATTTGTCATTCACTGACAATCCACAAACAGATGAAGAGTTGGCTGCTAAGATCTTTCGTGAGGAAAATGCTGAGGCTACACTTGAAGACATACAAGCTGAAGAAAAGCTGTTGCAAAAAGAACATTTAAAAGCACTGAAGTCTAAGAAAGGAAAGAAGACTGTCAAAGCTTCAAAGCCTGCAATGAAAGGGATTAAAATTAAAGAGAATTTATCTGGTATTCAAGAAGAAGAAGAAGAAGAAGAGGGAAAGTTAGTAAGAAAGTCTTCTCTTGATGCCAAGTTAAAACTAAAAGGGGTGATGGGTGAAGAGAGCAAAGGCAAAATGACAGTTACAACCTCTGTTGCCACACAAGTTGTACAGATTCAAAGCAAACCTTTACCTGGGTTTTCTAGGCCAAATATTCCAGTTCAAGCACAAACAGGAGTGACTGGTGGGTATAAACATAATGTTGCTTGTTCAGGAAAGCCACCAGGCAGGAATACTTCTGGCTTAGGTTCAAGAAGAGATTTGAGAGTTAGTAACAGTCCAAGAGATCCCTCTGCACTTGTCTCTCTTGGTTCTGGTATTACTCAAGAAAATCTGGACAAGTTGGAATCAGTTCAACTGGTTCATCAAAGGAGCTTAGATATTCACTTTTTGTTATACTTTATGACAGATGGAACAGTGTATAGAGTGAATGAAGAAGCAATCAAGCTAAAATTGTTTGAAGAACTTCAGTATGTTCTGCATATATTCAGAGTCAGAAACCGACAAACAGAGCTTATTGCTAATTCTATAAGGGAATATATGCTGAGAGCCAAAGCCATTACAGGATCGAAGACTACTGAAGAGTATGTTCCTAAATACAGAGATTGGAATGGAAATCTTGTAGAGATGAAGAAAGGAACTGCTAAATTAAAGACTGATCTGGGGATTACAGTTCTTGATTTTAATTCTCAATCAGAGGAAGTCAAGTTCATTAGACTGGGTAATGAGATGAGGAGAAATAAAATCTATGATCTAAGAGCTGCTATCTGTCAAACTGATGAGAATGATCCAGAATTAAGAGAGATCAAGGAAGCTATGCAGAGAGAACTTGAAAATGCTGAGAGAAGACTGTTGATAGATTATCTCAGAACAACTCCAGATCTTGAGGAGGTTAGGTAGACAGAATTTGTAAGTAATTTGAATTTTCTGTAGATTTTGTTAAGTCAAGATTAAACTCTGGTTATATGGTAAACACTGTGTTTTTATTTGATTGTTTTGACATCATCAATTACTGTGAGCTTGTACATTTTTCTAATGAACAAGTTGGGGGATATTGTTAGATATAATTGATGTGATTTAATGTCAGTGTTTAAGTGTTACAGGTAAAAAGAGTTTAACTTGTTATTGAAAGCAGACGTAGCAGAGTTTGAGTATACGCTGATAGCTGGAAGCGCAAACGCTGACAGAAGGAAGTGTAAACACTGCTAGCTGATCACAAGGAAGCGCAAACACTGCTAGGAGAGAAACAGAGTTTGCTAAAGTCTGTCTACTGGAAGCGTCTACAAGTCAACAGAGTTTGAAGATTAATTTAAGATTAATATGGAAGCAATATCTTTGAAGATTGGATAGCTGTCAAAGAGATTGAGTTGACTTAGAAGACGTGTAGCAATCGTAATTGATATCAATTGTATAGCTTAATTTTAGGAGAATCAATTAACGATTGTACGTAGCTGTATATCTTATAAATACAGTTAGGTTAACCCTAGAAAGGTATCCATCGTGAACGAATATCATTCATTGTAACCTAAGCAGCTCTCTGTGATATTTTACATCACTGAGAGAGGAATTATTAATTCCAAATAGTTTTAAGCACTAAAACGTGTGTTCTTGTTATTTACTCATACAATACTTGATTATATATATTGTGCATTCGACCTAACATCAACACCTGAACGATAGGTGAGTAAAATAAACAGTGACAAAATAATTTGAGAATGATCGTTCGTAAAATTAATAGAAGGAAAATGTTACTGTAATTAAAAATGAAAGGTATAGGCACTAGCAAAAAGATCTGAAAGGAACATTGTATAATTAATAGAACAAGTTCACATTATTCAAAATGAAAATGAAAGGTACAGATGCCTACAAGAAGGGATTTGAAAGAACGCATATGTAAATAACAGAAACAATTTCACATCACTTGAACGATAAGTGAGGGATAGTATACTTGCCTCAATACAGGAAGTTTCCAATATCTCAATTCTTTACTCACTTTACATTAGTCTCTATTTCTTATTGGCTGGCTGTGTACTCGGTCATCCATTCCTCTTTCCTTATCACTAGTCAGCTTCTACATGCTCACACTCGTCTACTTCACGGAATAACTCGTTCCTCAGAATTTCCACCTTTACATACATTGACTCTAAATCGACCTTTTACTAGGACCTATATCAAAATAAAGTACTACTTCGGTACACTTATAACCATAACCGTCTAACTCTGTTCTACCCGAACGCATCCTAATACGCTTTACAATTAACACATATAGTTCATGCAGATCATATTCTCGAAATAGTAACATATAATCACATAATCACATAAGCACTAAGCACGTATTATTATCTTACACTTATATTTCATATCACACCTATATCCTTTACACATCAGAAATCTTTATCAACATACTCCCAAAATAATAAAATAATCCTAATAAAAATTGGACAGCACCTCCTTTAAAATATCATCTATCCTTTAATAATAAAATCAACCAATTCAAGCACACATCCTTTGCTTTGCAGTTACTCAGTGCAATCTCATATTCATCACAATCATACTAACATACACTTTGTACAAATTTTGACAACACACTTCACATATACATACATACTTATCCAATCTCACAATCCAACAATTCATTTATAGCTCCCTTTATTATTCTTACAAATCAATTTAATATCCTTAACAGAGAATTAACAATTGTAATTATTATTATAAATATAACAAGCAATTTACTACACCTCTAAACAATCCAAGATCAATTTAAAATTCAATTACAACTCATAGACATAAACCATTTATTAAAGAACTTCGAACTGATTATTATTATTACTAAAACCTTGAATACTTATGCTAACCATTTCATATACATATTAGCGTAGACAACAAAATCAAAATAGACAATCAACAAAACAATCCAGGAGCACCTAAAACTCTAATAATTTCGAAACTTTCACCAAAAACCATGTTTAAATCAGCCATTCAACTTGTTATTAAACAATTAACATAACTACCATCTAAATTCTTACCATCATTCTTTAGATATACAAATTCGAACAACTGCAAGCTTCGACCCAAATTTACAATTCTTCGAGAGCTAATTTTTTTTGAACCGTAATTACACCCACAATTGTAATACAACTCGAAAGCAAATTACCCATACAAAGAAAACACAGACGATTCACCCCAAGACACAACGAATTAGCACATACCCACAATCCAAATTTGCACTAAGTACTCCTACAATAACATCAGGACACATAAATAACTAGAACAGGACACTCAGCCAGAAATCAAAACACCACCACACCACTACACGCAGCAACCAGGAACATGGGCGGAAAACCAACGTAACTCAGCTCCAAATTCGAACCAATACAAGATACACATACACAGAACTCATATACGCAGCTTACAAGCCAACCCAATTCTGCACACCACAGTTACGATTAAACAACAACATCAATACAACCGTTAAAATCAAACACAAGAGATCAGATATATCACTGACATATACATACAGAACCGCAAGTACGAACACAGGACACACACAGCACTCATGACATCACACACACCTCTGAACACATAGTTATATGCCGCTGGCCCGAGTTGCAGGAGAGAGGAATGAGAGACTCGCGAGGGAGATGTGGGAGAGAGATTAAGAAAGAGTTTGAGGGAGAGAGATCAGTCGAGAGGTTGAGAGAGATTGAGAGATTAGAGAGAAACCAAGAAAACTCTTGAGAACTCTCGAAAAATGCAGCTGGGTTTTACAATATAGAAATTAGGGATTTAAGAAAAATTGGGGGAAAAAGAAAGAGAAGGGCATTTATGCAAATTTGCTTCGCTGCAAAATTCACAAAATCACCTCCAAAAATCGAATTATTGAGAGAAATGGGTGAAACATTAAATTTTAAAATTTTAAAATAAGGAGTATAAAATTACGATCACCCACATATTTTTAAAATATTTTTAGAACCAAAAATGAATTACATATGAATTTTACAAATTTTGATCTTTTAAATGCAAAATAACTTGTTAAATCATTTTAAAATACTTAAACACTCAAAATAATTCACCGAAAAATTTTAAAAACTAAGTAATATCATAAAAGTAATAACACAAAAGATTTCATGATTTTTATCAACTCCTATGATTTTATAAAACTCTCAGAAGATCAATAATGCATGGTTTAAATAGAGTTAAATCATAAAATTCAAATAATAAAAAAAATACACGGACTCACATTTCACAGATAAATCATCATATAAACATGTAAACATGATGTCACATATATTTAATCCTAAAAAAAATTCACCTCATAAAATTCACATTTAATATTAAATAATAATAATTATAAGTACGATATTTTCTAGGGCGTTATAGAGGGAGTTTCAAGTGTGATGTACTCTCCACTCAGTGTAGTGCCAGCCTTATCACTCCCATGTGCTGACTCATTACAAAAAGGTGCATTGGGGAGGATGCTTGATTCTATAGATGCACCATGTTGAGAGGATACATCTAGTGAGCTGTTTGCCCCTGATTTTACAACCTCAGCCATTTGTGTGACTGAAGAGGTGATTTTTGATTTCTTTGTCTTCTTTGGCCTCTGTAAGGGTGACTCAGGTTCCTCACTTTCTATGCCTAATTCTACAATCAATGCTGCTTCAGATAAGATGGTTAAAGGTGCAATAGCAACCTGTTTTCTCTTCTTCTCCTTTTTACTAACACCACCCTGTTGAGAGGATGATGTAGGTGGCTCTGTGTTTGGTAGAGTGTTTGGTTGAGGTGGTTGGTTAGCAAGCCCTGGGTTAGCATTTTGTTCTACTTGCTTGGGCTGTGCTAACTATGATTTAGAATCAAATATTGGCATGTTGTGGGGGTAAGTTCTAAATAAATCCTCCATATGGGGAGTTATGTCAAGTCTTACATCCACATCATTCCTAGTCTCCAAATTACCAAAAATGAGTTTGGTCATGGATCTAGGATAGCCTATTCTATTTCTATCTATCCCCGGTAATTCAATCAATTTATCATTTTTAAAATTAAGTACAGATTGAATAAAGGGAGGGAAGAAAATGTCAGTACCTCTCTTGGTTGAGTTCTTACCAAGTCTCCCATACAACTCCTGCATAATGAGTTGACCAACATTGATCTTTTTCCCATAAGTTAAGGCATAGCCTATTTGCTGTGCAGGTGCACTGATTTGATCATGTTAACTCGAATAACTTGTAGAAGGGGGGGGGGGGTTGAATACAAGTTATATAATCGTGTCTGATTTTTTCTTAATTATATGAACAAGAATAAACGAATGAATCAAACTCTGTTTGTATTAATAAGATCAAATACAAACTCTACCAAAGGTGTACAATACCTTTAGCAGCTGCTGAAAATACAAATCTCTCTCTCTGTTTGTTTCGAATTCTCGAATACAAACCTTATACAGAGCTACGCACATGAACTCAAATTTTCACGCTTGTTCGACTATGACACTTTTTACAATGATACAGAGAGAGTATTTATAATGCTACCTATCAACTGATAACAGAAAGATATAATCTATACATGACAATGTTCTGCCTTCTAGTCGATAGTTTCCATCAATAGAAAACTCTTTCCTTCATAATATCTTCTTGCTTGTTCTTCAAACAAAGATCCTGTTTTATAGCACTTGCCAGTTTCTGTAGCATCCATAATGACATCATCAGTAACACGACTGATATCAGGATTTCATCTTGCATCAGTATCTGATCATCATCAGTATTAGACTGTCATCAGGATTTGCTCTTTGTTCCTGATATGTAGTCTCCGATACACTGTTCATTCCTGACTAAACTGTATAGATAATTGTCTTACACATAAATCCTATATATAGTGCTAAATCCTTTATAAGATCAGGATTACAAGAAGTATAATGCGTAAATTCTATTCTTGACATCAGAACTTATGAATTATTCCTAACAATCTCCCTCTATTTATGCTTTAAAATCTGAAGCATAAATCTAAGTTGTGGATGTCAAAACATATAACAATACAACCAGAATAGAATTTATGAATGTAGAATTATGAAGTTAAGTACCTCCTTCCCAGATGTAGACATTTATCTAGTACCTAGAAGAAAGATTTTTAACTATTAATGTTGCTCTTCCTTTACCACTTCCTAGCTGAGATTCACCACTGTCACTCCTAGTTCTTCTTTTTACTTCCCTTTGTCTGCTCTTTACCTCCCCCGGTTTGTTGTTGTTGTTGTCTTTGAATTGTCTTTATCTCCCCCTTTTTGACATCAGCAACATTAATTCCAAGAGATTCAGAAACAGAACAAATGACATTCATCAGAACTGCTTGATTTTTCATAATTGTGACTTGGTTATCTTCAAGTGATTGAATTCTTGTTTGCATAGCAATTTGAGAATTCTGAATATCTTTTAAAACATCAGAATGAACTTCAATGTTGGAAGTGCTTCTAGTATCTACAGAATCAGAATCAGGAAGAACTGTATCTTCAAGTCTTGTAGAAGAAGTTGCTTGGGTTGTATAATATTCAAGTAATAAAACCTGATTAGAAGTATCAACATCTTCATCTTTCTGATCTGTAGCTGAAACATGATCATCATCTCCTTCACCAGTATTCTGTGTACTAACATCTTCAAATCCTGACTCCTCCTTAGAGTGATCAGAGACTGTAGATGTCTCAATTATAGCTGATATTGGAAGTACATACAAAGGAACACTAGGATCATTAGGAACTTCATCTGGTACATATGTATCAAGAGATTGCTTTATCCTGGCACCTCTTCTGTTAATGATTCCTGCAAGCCTCTCCTTTTGCTTCTGAGCTTTAACTTCTGGCTTTGCATTGTGATGTGCTAGGTCATTCTTCTGATACATTTTGATGAATGAATAAGTACCAGCATCCATACATAAATTTGCAGACCAAGATTCAGGAAAAACCTGATCCCAGAATTCAAATGATGGTTTCCTAATTTTCTCTCCCTCACTATGGAGTTGATCATCCATACCCTCATTCTCACTTTGACTTACTAAAGTCAACACTCTTTCAACCTCACCTTTTGCCTGGTCAGGAGCCAGCCTCTCAGTTTATGGATCTAAGTCCATCTTTTCAAGTGTATCACTCAAATTTGGATAAGTGCTCTCATGACCTACAGAAAAATAGGGGCTAGAAGGAGTTTTTATACCTGAACTCACATGGAGAGAGGGTTCCTCATTTGGCAAGGGGCTTGAGGTTTTCTCCAAGGAGTGAGCTGATATAGTCTCTGAACCCTTACAATCATCTTCTTTCCTTTCAGAGACTACAGGCTCCAGTATACCACTTTCAGGTTCTTTACTAGACTCTGATGTCTTCAGTAATACTTCATTAGACACCATAGTTAGTACATCACCGTCTTTAAGTATTGTTTGCTGAAACTCACCCTCAAGGTGGATAGACTCTGACCGAAAAAAATTTGTTTGATCTTCAGAAAAATCAACCAAAGTCATTCCTCCCATATCATAGGGTATCTCACTTGCATTCTCAGTCATCACAGAAGTCCTTTCAACATCAGCTATCACAGCTCCTGAGTCATCCAACCTCTGACTAGATGGTTCTTGTGTTGCAGTGACTGTGACCTGATCTTTCCTACTATTTACCACTGGTGCAATAGTATCTTCTGTTGACTGCATTCCTCTATCTACTTCCTCCAGTTGTTCACCTTGAGCTAAAGTATCTTCAATAATGACATCTTTGTCAAATAAATATGCATGAAGTGATTGAAGTGCAACATGCTTCGAGAGTCCAAATTTCTTGACTAATTGTCTTCTGACAGATACATAGAAATACATCTTCATTAAGTCAAGTCTTTGATGTAGAAGTCCATATTCTTCAGGAAATGAAAGTCTAGGAACACTTTCACTTAGAAAATTTAGAACTGGCCTGGAAAGTTTCACTTTTAGAGAGATAAGTCCATTAGCCATTCTGTATGACAATGTAGTTTCCCATGAAGAATCAATATCCAGATCTCTCTTGCCAAATACTGACATATATGTAGCTTGATGTGTAGAAACCTGCATAATGTTAGTTGGACTAGACTCTGTGTGTGTAGGTGACAATTGAATTTTTCTCCTTGTTCTCCTGGTATAGTGAGCAAAAGATTTATCCTGAGAAGACTCAAGAGGTGTAGACACAGAAGTGATCATGGGATGAGATCTTTGTTCAATAGACACAGTCTTTTGAGAGACAGTATCAAGTAACTGTTTTCCCTTTTTAAGAACTACAGCCTTTTGGGAGACTGCAGCCTGGTTGTGGCTAGGTTTTTCATCTCTTTGTGCTAACAGAGAAAGTTGAATTGCAGCCTTCAATTCTGCTCTCTCAGCAAGAGTTAAATCATCATCATCTTCACTAGAATTACTACTACTTGACACAACAAATCTTCTCTTCCTTACAACTGATGTCTTTTGAGAAACACCAGAGGTTGGTTTCTTTGAAACAATAGGCTGTGGATCAAAATTTGGTTCTTGAATTGTTTCAGAGACTATAATGTTTTGGGCTACTTGGGTAGACACAGGTGGATTCTCCTCCAATTGAGATTCCTGAGCCATTTCACCACAAAAGAAAGAAGAATTGTAGAAAGTAGGAAGATGAGTTTTAAGAATTACCTGAAAATGATGTGGATAATGAATTGCAGGTATTTCATCTAGATTCTTTTCATTGTCCTTCTTTGTAATGTCAGAGAAATTCTCTTTTGCTGTTCATAAGAAGAAACACAATATTCCCTACCAAATCTAGCTTCAACATCAGGAATAAAATGGTTAATAAACATTTGCATAAATCTATGATAATAAACCATTTTCCTGTTTTGATCTCTAAACCCAAGTTTAATACACATCTGACTTAAGATGATGTGACCAACGTTAATTACTCTGTCATAAAGCAAACTATAAGCAATATGTGATGTAACAGAAGTAATTTACTGAAAAGAACTACATTTACCAGTAAAACATTTAGCAATTTGATCAAAGTAAAAAGACCATTCCTTTCTAAGAAAAGACCTATTCAACTGGCTCATGTTGTTTAGAGGTCCACTATAACCTAATTCAGACAATATAGTTCTTACATTATCATCAGATGGTTCACTTGCATAATTATCAGTAACAGGTAAGCAAAGTACTGAATTAACAACAAATTCAGTAATGTCAAATGAATCTTGTCCTAAATGTAGAACAATCTTACCTGATTGACTCTGAGTAGAATCAATTACCTCAGCATTCTCCCAAGCTTGTGAAACAGCTGCTTGATTAATTTGTGGAGATGCTGTCAATGCATAACTTAATGGTCCATACGCCAGAAAGTCCATGATTGGATGAAAATCAGATGACACTCCTTCCTTGTTGGTGATAGCTGCTACATGATTGTTTCTCATAAAATCGAAGTCACCAAACTTGAAGGCTACTGACTTAAGTAATCTTCTCTGAGTTGCCATTTTTGATCTGAAAAGAACTTGAAAAATTCTTGAAATGGATTAGTGATTTTGAAAACTCAAGAGTGTTTTTGCTTTAGAGAATGTAAAATTAGAGAAAGCAATTACACGATTAGAGTTTCAAAACAAATATATTTCACAAATCTTTCAGACCACTATCTCACGTTGACACGTAGATTGACAGGTATCAGTCCCTGAAAAGTGCGGTTACCCACGATTTTTTTTGAAAATAAAATCCAAAATTGATTTTCATGAAATAAATCAGGGTATAAATAATCAATACTGATCAGCTTCCTTTTCCTATTGAACTCTCATCAAAATAATCACAAAATACAATGTGATAATAATTCTCAAATCCTGATGATCACTCTTGAAATCCTGATCAATATCATCCTGATTCCAGAGACTTAATATGGAGTTTCCAAGTGGCATTTTTCTTTTATTTGAAAAAGAAATAAACAATTAATCTGAACAAAAATCAATTGGTTAGATATATTCAACATTTCTTGAAAACAAGAAATACAGTCATATGCAATAATTAGCATCTGACTTCATTAAAACTTCCAAGTGACTGTTCAGCTTCTCACGTCTTTCTTTAAAAGAAACAGACGCCTTATGCCATTCTCCATAAACCTTTCAATTTCTTTTCTTCTCAACAATGCTTCTCAAACCAAAATTCCATTCAAACCCATTCTTTAGATCTTTCACGGTCGATGAACATCCTGTTCTTGATCATCTCTTTGAAAAGATGACTCTTCTCATCGAACTAATCATGGATGGATTGGTTTTCGATAATATCCAGAGGTTTCTCCTAGAACATCCATCTATTGGATACAATCTTCCCCTAACCTCCTCAAAACTTGAGGATGAAGAATTTGGCCGAGAGTTTGAGGTTGATCTTGATGGAGATGCTATTCATTTAAGTTAGTTGCTCTCATTCAAGTCGTCCAGACAAGGAATCCAAGAGTAGACGAGGCTATTCAATCCCCTGATGGATTTCTTGAGATGCTCCTTGTCCTGTACCTCAGAATTCATATCAATAAACAAGTATAGAATTATAAGTAGAATTTAGACAAAAAGATGTTGTATTTCATTTCCATATATGTAATGCTTTTAATTAATGAAAATACAATTTCTTGTTATCTACTTGTCTTTTGATTATTGAATGATGTATAAATTATCAGTATGCAAATATCAAAACATGCTAGCATAGACTTAACACATCATAGAATTAGATTACTACACAAAGTAAACGTCAGGATTTGAAACAATTTTCACAATCCTGATACTGACACAATACTGATGACGTCAGCAACCTGATACAAATCTAATCCTGATGATTATTAACAAGTCTATAATACTGAAATTTATCTAGGCAATGTGTTACAGCTACAGCTTTTAACAATCAAATATAGATCCTGACTAGAATATCAAGTCTATAAGCTAAAAACAACATACCTTGCTACATTTGCAGATGTTAAAGATCTAAAAATTTAACATTCCTAACTCACTTACTAATCTACTGAATGTAGTCTCATCAAGTGGTTTAGTTAGAATATCTGCAAGCTGTTTGCCAGTAGGAACAAAATGAAGTTCCACAGTACCATTCTCAATATGTTCTCTAATAAAATGATACCTGACATCAATGTGCTTAGTCGTTGAATGTTGAACTGGATTTTCTGCAATTTTAATAGCACTAGTATTATCACAAAACATAGGAATAATACTAAGTGTCATACCATAATCCATCAACTGATTTCTTATCCAAAGGAGCTGTGCACAATAACTGCCTGCTGCTATGTACTCAGCTTCTGCAGTTGAGGTTGAAACAGATTGTTGCTTCTTGCTTGCCCAAGAAATCAATCTATTTCCCAAGAATTGACATGTACCTGTAGTGCTTTTCCTGTCTATCTTACACCCTGCATAATCAGAGTCTGAATAGCCAATTAGAAAGAAATCAGATTCTCTAGGATACCACAAACCAAGATTTGGAGTTCCTTTGAGATATCTAAAAATTCTCTTCACAGCAATTAAATGAGATTCCTTAGGATCACTTTGGAATCTAGCACATAAACAGGTAGAAAGCATTATATCTGGCCTACTTGTAGTTAGATATAACAATGAGCCTATCATGCCTCTATAACTAGTATTATCCACACTCTTCCCCTTAGGATCAGAGTCTAGTTTAGTGGCTGTTGCCATGGGTGTTTTTGCAACTGCACAGTCTTGAAAGTCAAACCTTCTTAAAAGATCTTTGATATACTTTGATTGATTAATGAAAATACCAGTCTCAGTCTGTTTGACCTGCAAGCCTAAGAAATAATTTAATTCACCCATCATGCTCATCTGATACTTAGACTGCATAAGCTTGCTAAACTTAGCACACAACTTTTCATTAGTAGAACCAAAAATAATATCATCAACATAAACTTGAACTAAAAGCAATTCACCTTTTATCTTTCTAAAGAATAGAGTTTTGTCAATTGTACCTCTTGTGAAGCCATTTTCAAGAAGAAATTTAGACAAAGTTTCATACCATGCTCTTGGTGCCTGCTTTAGTCCATAGAGTGCTTTGTCAAGTTTGTAGACATGATTTGGAAACTTTGGATCAACAAATCCAGGTGGCTGTTCCACATACACTTCCTCAACAAGTTTGCCATTTAGAAAAGCACTCTTTACATCCATCTGATATACCTTGAATTTTGAATGAGCTGCAAATGCAAGAAACATTCTGATTACTTCTAATCTTGCTACAGGTGCAAAGGTCTCATTGTTGGTGTATACTGAAAATATTTATTTTAAGTATATACATTTATTTCTGGCCCGGTTTTATTGAGAATCATTTAAATGTTTACATGTTGTCTAATATTATATATTGTGGACAATCTAGTATCAAATGGGATACAGAATATTAGATTGTTAAATACGGTTTATATAATATAATAAGGTTCACAGCACAGGTGGTGTTGGACAATCCACTGGTATGGCTGTAGTATTATTTAGATTAGTTTATATTGACTAATAAATAATACTAGTATACTTTGTGTATATTGAACAGGATCAAATTTAGAATTGTTCCTTTATACTGATTAAGAAGGAGAACTAAGATTCTATGTTATTATTAATGCTTAGGTTCTTAATCCGGATATAGTAATTGACACGTGTATATTATTTACATGCTTTGATTTATATATGAAATAATTCTTTTGAATTATATCATTATATTTTGGGTGATGGAATTATATACATGGTGAATATTATTTATAGAAGGAATCCATGTCCTGATAATATTCGGGTTAATGATGTCCCCTTGAAAGCTCAAAAAGATTTAATTATGTGAAACCCTGCAGGTGGAATTTATTCCGGCATAATTAAATAAAGGTTGAGTGGATAATCAAGGATAAAAGATATTAATTAAATGAATTATCAGTAATTTATTTAATTAATGGGCATGCGCTATTTTAAACATGGGGAATTTAATAAGCAAATAATATTGGAACCCAATTAAATAATTAAGTTGCGGTATTAGGAAAGGTAGTGCAAATATTAATTCTTTAGTGGATTGAATTAATATTTAATTACATTGGGTTAGGCCCAAGATGTAATTAGAAGGCCCAACCTAATTATCCATGATCCCTATTGTAGCCCTATATATATTCTTATTCTCTTCTTGCTAGGGTTGGTTAAGAAAATATTGTAGCCACCTAGGAGCAAGAAGAGAGGTTAACTTGAGAAGACGAAGGCCACACTTCGCTCAAGGGAATTTGGGAATACAATAGAAGAGCGTGGAATCAACCGTTAACAAGGTGACTTTTGTATTTGTATTCGTTAATTTATTTGTATCAAAAATCGCAGGGCCAAGATCTGATTGTCCCAACAATTGGCATCAAGAGCTAGGTTCTATGGTTCTGCGATTTTTGATATGATGTCCATGTCGTAATTATATATGCATGTATGTAGTGGTAGGCTTGTATATTCTGTTTTGCAGGTTGTTATCCACTATTATGGCCATGTATATTTTAATTATGTGTTTGGATCCCACGTGGTTTAATCGTGATTATTTTGTTTGGTTCTCACGTGGTTTAATCGTGGTTGTAAAACACGAGGGTTGATCGTGTTAGAATAGATTTCACAAAATTAGTTTTATATTAGATCTATTTTTCTTGTAATTGTTTGATGGATTTTGAAAATCCGGGTATTTTGTAACAATTACATATGGCTGGAAATTAAAACGGAGAAAAATATTTATTCCACTGCGTAGCTGCTGGGGTCGTTTTTCTACCGCGTGTCCGCGTTGGACAGTTGAACAGCAAAGCTTGGAGGCTTTTGTTTAATTTTTTTTTTTTTAATTTCTCCGCGTCAAATTAAGGAGAGAAAGCTGTAAGGTTTTATTCCGCGCGTGACAAACAATTGCTGGCTGGCGCATGGCGCTGTTATCAGAAGACTCTTGCGGCTTCAACAAGAAGTTTCTTCTGCATGTACAAGGCAATGGACCCACGCTACACTACATGAATTCGGCTACAGGAAATTCATTTACAGGGGGCCATAATAGTGGATTATTATTTTATTGTTTTTATTTTAATTTCGCTATTTAATTTTTTAATTATTGCTTTAAATAATTATTATGTGTGTCATTAATTATGTGTGTAATTTTACTTGCATGTTTAACATAATTAGGACGACATGGACATATTTTTTTTATTGCTTTAATTAAATGTTATATGTTGTTAAATTATGTGTGTATTTTGAATGCATGTTAGACATAATTGTAATGACATAGGCCCCATTTAATTTTTTAAAATTCCTCAATTTTTAATAAAAATTCTAAGTGGGTGAGGGAATTAATTAGGAATTAAATCCCACGGTCTCCATTATTTTGTATGTAATATAACCTTTTAAATAATGTAGATGGTATATATGATCACCTAACGTGGCGTACTATTTACGATGTTTTAAAAGGTTGTAGAAATTACTAGAACAAAATTCCTAAATTAATTACGAATATTGAAAGGTATACATGCCACCCAACGTGGCGTACCAAGTTTCATAGAATTCGATTAATTAGATGGGTACCAATGATTGAATATAGATTTTCGATATTGAGAGAAAGGATGATTCTGTCTAGAAAGGGGTCTTAAGTGACGCCTCTTGACAATGCTCCCCCCGATCTGGGAATTATCCTATTATCGATTATTGATTTGAAATATTTAATGGTGGCATCCGATCTTATTATTATTAATTTAAGATTTGATAATGGTATACACTTAGCTATGAAAAATAATATATAGTCCACCCTAACGTGGCGTATTATTTAGTAATAGGACCGAAGTAATATTTAAACGAATTTAAGTGGTATATATGTCACCCATCGTGGCGTACCAGATACTTATGGTGTTTAAATATTAGTGCATTAATTTTAATTAATTGTTAGAGGAAACCAATAGGTTTTACGATTTGTGCAACTCTCTGATTATGTGTTACATGTATGATTCTCAGGATTAGATCATTATGGGCTTTAATCCACTATTCACCATACTTAAGGATAACAAACTTACGGGACCAAACTATATTGAATGGAAACGTAATTTGGACATAGTGTTGACTGCTAAGGAGTACAAATTTTGCACTTATGAACCCAAGCCAGATCAGCCTGCTGAAGATGCTCCTGAAAGTGATAAGGAGTATTATAAGCGGTGGGTTAAGGCCGATGAGATGTCGCGATGTTACATTCTGGCAGCAATGTCTGGTGTTTTGCAGCATCAGCATCAGGCTATGGCCACGGCTTCAGATATGCTCTTTAATCTCAAGGAACTTTTTGGAGAACAGAATAGGGCTGCTAGGCAAGTAGCAATGAAATCTTTAATGAACACTCAGATGGTTGAAGGAACACCTGTAAGGGATCATGTTCTCAGAATGATGTCTCATCTGAATGAGATGGAGATCCTTGGTGCTGATATTGATGGGGAAACCCAGATCGATATCATCCTTATGAGCTTGCCCAAAAGTTTTGAGCAGTTCCGCTTGAATTACACCATGAACAAAAGGATGTATAGTCTCGCGGAACTTCTGACAGAACTTCAGGCAGCTGAAGGACTCTTTAAACAGAATGTTCAAGTGAATATGGCTGAGAAAGCTTCTTCATCTAAGCCGAAAGGTAAGAAGAAGAAAAAGACTCAGACACAGAAAGCTGGAAAGATTGCTAATGCAGTGGGAGTTCAAGGTGGTGTGAAAAAGCCTAAGGGCAAGTGCTTCAGGTGCAAGCAGTCAGGTCACTGGAAACAGGATTGTCCTCTTTCTAAGAAGACAAACAATACTGGTATGTCTCTTTCTCTAGTTACAGAAACATATATAGCGGCTATATCTACGAGCACTTGGTGTGTAGATACAGGAGCCACTGACCATGTTTGTAACTCTATGTAGGGGTTCCAGCAAACCAGAATGCTTAGAGATGGCGAGATATATGTGTTCATGGGAGATGCTACGAAAGTAGCAGTAGTTGCAGTTGGAATAATTACTTTAGCTTTCGGTGATGATAGGATTTTGGTTTTGAATAATTGTCTTTATATACCTTCATTTAGAAGGAATTTGATTTCGGTTTCTAAACTTGCTATGGATGGTTATAATGTTTGTTTGGATCGTAATGTTTCTATTATGATGAATAAACGAGTTATATGTTCTGGTACATTGCAAGACAATTTATATATTATTAATCCTATCCAACCAATGCTGCAACAAAAGGAATCTAATAATATTCTTTCTAGCTTAAACAAAAGAAAGAAACCTTCCGAATTGAACCAAACATATCTTTGGCACTTAAGATTAGGTCATATTAACTTGAGGAGGATTCAAAGACTGGTAGTAGATGGGCCATTAGGCTTGTTGGCAGTGGAGCCATTTCCAGTTTGTGAATCTTGCTTGGAAGGTAAGATGACTAACAGGCCTTTTAAAGCAAAGGGGAATAGGGCCAAAGAAGTATTAGAATTGGTTCATACTGATTTATGTGGTCCTATGAGTATCCAAGCAAGAGGAGGTTATGAGTATTTTGTCACTTTCATTGACGATTATTCTAGATATGGATACATTTATTTGTTGCGCCGCAAGTCTGAGTGCTTTGAAAAATTCAAAGAGTACAAAGCAAGTGCGGAGAAACGACATCTTGGAAAATGTATCAAGTCACTACGATCAGATCGTGGTGGCGAATACTTGCTTGGAGAATTTAGGGACTATTTATCAGAAAATGGGATTACATCCCAGTTGTCTGCACCTGGCACACCTCAGCAGAATGGTGTAGCAGAAAGAAGGAATCGGACTCTTTTGGAGAGTGTTAGATCAATGATGAGTTATTCAGATTTACCTAAGTCGTTCTGGGGATATGCTATAGAAACAGCGGCTTACCTTTTAAACTTGGTACCTTCTAAGTCGGTTCCCAAGACTCCAATAGAATTGTGGACTGGTAGCAAACCAAGTCTAAGACATATTCGGATTTGGGGTTGTCCAGCACATGTGCTTAACAAGAACGCGACTAAGCTAGAATCTCACACAGAAGTAAGGCTGTTTGTAGGCTATCCCATGGGGACGAAAGGTTATTCATTTTATAGTCCTAGGGATCGAGATGTCATTGTTAGCACCAATGCCAGATTCTTAGAGGAAGACTATATAATGAACCACAAACCCATGAGTAGTGTTGTTTTAGAGGAATTAGTGGGAGGGACAGATAATCCCCAAGTGCCAATAGTACAACTAGAACAACCACAAGAAAATGCACAACTTGACACTAGTACCGCACCAGTGCCTCGTCGTAGTGGGAGGGTTGTTCGACAACCTGAAAGATTCATGTTTTTGGGAGAGTCTTCAGACTTGGTCTCTGGTGAACATGATGAGGATCCCAGGACATACGAACAGGCAATTCTAGATAAAGATGCAAATCTTTGGCAAAAGGCAATGGAATCTGAGATGGAATCTATGTATTCCAATCAAGTTTGGGAGCTCGTGGAACCACCCAAAGGTATAAAACCCATTGGAAGTATGTGGATCTACAAGAAGAAAAGAGGATCTGACAAAAAGGTGAAAGCCTGGAAAGCACGACTTGTTGCGAAAGGGTATACTCAGAAAGAAGGAATCGATTATGAGGAAACCTTTTCGCCAGTTGTTATGCTTAAGTCGATCCGGATTCTTTTATCTATAGCAGCTCATCTCGATTACGAGATTTGGCAAATGGATGTCAAGACAGCTTTCCTTAATGGAAGTCTTGAGGAAACCATCTATATGCAACAACCAAAAGGATTCATTAAAGAAGGCCAAGAGCATCTGATTTGTAAGCTTAAGAGGTCTATTTATGGACTTAAACAAGCTTCTAGGGACTGGAATATTCGTTTTGATCAGGCAGTCCAGTCATATGGATTTGATCAAAGTCCAAGCGAGTCATGCGTGTATAAGAGAAGTGAGGGTAATGCAGTGGTTTTTCTAGTACTATATGTAGATGACATTTTACTCATTGGAAACAATGTTAAGATGTTATCATCAGTAAAGGCATGGTTGTTCAAACAATTTGAAATGAAGGACTTAGGTGAAGTGGCATACATCCTTGGGATCAAAGTAATAAGGGATCGCAAGAAAAGGATGTTGGCTTTATCTCAAGAGCCTTACATTGATGAAGTATTAGCTCGTTTTAACATGCAGAACTCTAAGAAAGGTTTTCTACCTTTTAAGCATGGAGTTGCTCTATCCAAGGAGCAGTGTCCTTCGACACCTAAGGATATAGAGAGCATGAAAGCAGTTACTTATGCTTCGGCATGTGGAAGCTTAATGTATGCTATGTTATGTACGAGGCCTGACATCTGCTTTGCTGTAGGCATGGTTAGTATATATCAGTCGAACCCAGGTCAGGAACATTGGAGTGCAGTAAAAACTATACTCAAGTACCTGCGAAGGACTAAGGAGTATATGTTAATTTACAAGGCCTCGGATCTATTTCCTTTGGGATATACTGATTCAGATTTTCAATCAGATAGGGATAAGAGGAAATCAACCTCGGGATACATTTTTACTTTGGGAGGTGGAGCCGTTATATGGAGGAGTGTAAAGCAGAAATGCATTGCAGACTCAACCATGGAAGCCGAGTACGTGGCGGCCTCTGAGGCTGCAAAGGAGGTTGTATGGTTCAGGAACTTCCTTTTGGACTTAGATGTGGTACCTAATTTGCCTAGGAGTCTGACAGTGTATTGTGACAACACTGGTGCTGTGGCAAATTCAAAAGAACCACGAGACCACAAAGCAGCTAAACATATTGAACGTAAGTATCATCTCATACGAGGAATCGTAAAGCGAGGAGATATAGTTGTGGCTCACATATCATCAGAAGACAACCGGGCAGATCCTTTCACAAAGAGCTTGCCAGCCAAGGTTTTTGACAGGCATGTGGAAGCGATAGGAGTCAGATGGATGGGCACATAGTTTTCAATGTAATAGTGGATTAAATAACCACTGATATACTCATTGAAATATTTTGAGTATAAGTGGGAGATTGTTGGTGTATACTGAAAATATTTATTTTAAGTATATACATTTATTTCTGGCCCGGTTTTATTGAGAATCATTTAAATGTTTACATGTTGTCTAATATTATATATTGTGGACAATCTAGTATCAAATGGGATACAGAATATTAGATTGTTAAATACGGTTTATATAATATAATAAGGTTCACAGCACAGGTGGTGTTGGACAATCCACTGGTATGGCTGTAGTATTATTTAGATTAGTTTATATTGACTAATAAATAATACTAGTATACTTTGTGTATATTGAACAGGATCAAATTTAGAATTGTTCCTTTATACTGATTAAGAAGGAGAACTAAGATTCTATGTTATTATTAATGCTTAGGTTCTTAATCCGGATATAGTAATTGACACGTGTATATTATTTACATGCTTTGATTTATATATGAAATAATTCTTTTGAATTATATCATTATATTTTGGGTGATGGAATTATATACATGGTGAATATTATTTATAGAAGGAATCCATGTCCTGATAATATTCGGGTTAATGATGTCCCCTTGAAAGCTCAAAAAGATTTAATTATGTGAAACCCTGCAGGTGGAATTTATTCCGGCATAATTAAATAAAGGTTGAGTGGATAATCAAGGATAAAAGATATTAATTAAATGAATTATCAGTAATTTATTTAATTAATGGGCATGCGCTATTTTAAACATGGGGAATTTAATAAGCAAATAATATTGGAACCCAATTAAATAATTAAGTTGCGGTATTAGGAAAGGTAGTGCAAATATTAATTCTTTAGTGGATTGAATTAATATTTAATTACATTGGGTTAGGCCCAAGATGTAATTAGAAGGCCCAACCTAATTATCCATGATCCCTATTGTAGCCCTATATATATTCTTATTCTCTTCTTGCTAGGGTTGGTTAAGAAAATATTGTAGCCACCTAGGAGCAAGAAGAGAGGTTAATTTGAGAAGACGAAGGCCACACTTCGCTCAAGGGAATTTGGGAATACAATAGAAGAGCGTGGAATCAACCGTTAACAAGGTGACTTTTGTATTTGTATTCGTTAATTTATTTGTATCAAAAATCGCAGGGCCAAGATCTGATTGTCCCAACAATCATCATAATCAATGCCTTCTTCCTGAGAATAACCCTTAGCCACCCGTCTTGCTTTGTTTCTTACAATCATACCAGATTCATCTAGCTTGTTTCTGAAAACCCATCTTGCACCAACAATAGATCTATCTTTAGGTCTTGGTACCAGTTTCCAGACTTTGTTTCTCTCAAACTCATTTAACTCCTCCCGCATTGCAATTACCCAATCAGGATCCTGTAAGGCTTCTTCAACCTTCTTAGGTTCATTCTTTGAGAGAAAGCAACTTTACAAGCATTCATTTTGAATTGATCTTCTAGTTCGAACACCACTATTAAGATCACCAATTATCAAATCTTCAGTATGATCCTTTGTCCATTTTCTAACAGATGGTAGATTAACTCTACTAGTCGCTCCCCCTAAGTTAGTGGTATCTCTTGTAGAAGAATTCTCTCTACCTTCAAAAACTCTCCTTTGATCAATAGAATCAGTAGATTCCATATTGCTGCTAGTTACTGATCTTTCCTCAGTAGACTCTGAAAGATCAGTTCCTGATGGAGTAGACTCTGAAACGTCAATTCCTGATGGAGTAGACTCTGAAAGGCTAGTCTGCTCCTGATGATCACTGTGTTCTCTTTGATTTATTTGCTCCCCCTCAACAGTAGCATTCCTTTGAGAAGCAATAGAAATTCCTTCTGGAGAACCTTCATCATCATTGGAGAGTATCTCAGAATTCTTCAGATTTTCAAATTCCAATTTGTCATGGCTTTCATCAGTTTGCAGAATTCCAAATTTCTTATCATCAAATGAAACATGAATTGATTCCATAACAATGTGAGTTCTGAGATTATAAACTTTGAAGGCCTTAGATGCTGAATATCCTAGAAAAATTGCTTCATCCGATTTGGCTTCAAATTTTCCAAGTTGTTCTGGATGAACTTTTAGGACATAGCATTTGCATCGAAAGATGTGAAAGTATTTCACACTTGGTTTCTTTCCTTTGATCATCTCATAGGGAGTTTTTCCATGACTATTTACCAAGTTACAATTTTGAGTAAAACATGCAGTGTTAATAGCTTCTGCCCAAAAGAAGGTTGGAAGTTTTGCATCTGCAAGCATGGTTCTTGCTGCCTCTATGAGAGTCCTGTTCTTTCTTTCCACTACACCATTCTGCTGAGGTGTACCAGGTACAGAAAACTGTTGAGTGATTCCATTGTCTGCACAAAACCCCTCCATCGTAGAATTCTTAAATTCTGTACCATTGTCACTTCTAAGTACTTTGACTTTGTACTCAGAGTTATTATGAATATTCTTGATAAGTTCAATGATTTGCTGAGGAGCTTCATCCTTCTTGTGTAGAAAGAACACCCATGTGAACCTTGTGAAATCATCCACTATAACTAGAGCATATCTTTTCTTGCTGATAGACATAATGTTTACTGGACCAAATAGATCAAGATGTAGCATGTGAAATGGTTCAGTAATTGAATTTTCAGTCTTGCTCTTGAAAGTGGTTCTTCTTTGCTTTCCAAGATGACATGCATCACAAAGTCCATCTTGCACAAAATTTGCCTGAGGTAGGCCTCTCACCAAATTTTGCTTAACAAGTTGATTAAGCTTCCTGAAATTAAGATGTGAGAGCTTCTTGTGCCAATTCCAGCTTTCATCACTTGTTGCTTTGCTGAAGAGACATCTAACAATTCCTTTAGATGTATCACTTAAGCTGGCTTCATATATGTTACCATGTCTTTGACCAGTTAGAACAATGTCTCCATTCTGCATATTCAAGATTTTGCATCCTTCTCTGTCAAAGATTGATTTGTAACCTTTATCACCCAGTTGACTTATGCTTAAAAGAGTATGTTTCAAGCCTTCAACCAGTGCTACATTTTCTATGATGACATTCCCCAAAACAATTGAGCCATATCCCAGAGTTCCTCCTTTGTTGCCATCTCCAAAAGATATTACTGGGCCAACTTTCCTCTCAAAATTTGTAAGCAGGGACTTCTTTCCAGTCATATGTCCAGAGCATCCACTGTCCAGGATAATTGAATGCTTCTTTCCTGTGCCCTGCAAACAAAAAGTAACTAGTTAGAATTTTTTAGGACCCAACTTTGATTGGATCCTTTCTTACTAGATTTAGAAACGACAGGCTTTGAAGATTTTGCTTTTATTTTACCTGTTGCAGAGTCAACCTTAGACTCTGATTTCACAAACTGTTTGTGACTAGGAGTTTCAGATTTCAAGGAATAATAGTCATAATACAGTTCATGATATTTTTTACACATGTAAATGGAATGAAGTAAACTACCACAATGATAACAAGCTTTTTGTGGTTGGTATTGAATTTTCTGAGTCTTGGGGAATCTGGACTCAGTTTTCCAAGAAGGTTTTTGATTGCAGTCTAGGGCCAAATGATTATGATTTCCACACTTATAGCATTTTTTTCTAGGTGCATCAGGTACATTCTTGTAATTATTCTCTTTGTTAATACCTTCTTTTCCATTCCTATTTCTTTTGATCTTGCTAGACTCTGAAAGACCATCTAATCTCTGTTTCAACTGAGACTTAGACAGAAATCCCATGTGACATTCTTAGGTTTCTCTAACACTTTCTCATCTAAATTACTATTGTTAATCCTTTTGTGTACAACAGGGGTACCTTTTGAATCAACAAATTTAACATGATTAGGTTCGGAAACAATTTTCTTACCTTCAGATTTAGATGTGTTAGCTTCTATTTTACTATCATCATTGACAATAGCTACTTTTTCTTCTTGTCTAGCCTTATCAAAACCTAAACCATTAACCTTACCACGAATTCCACTTTCAAAGATTTCTATAGTCTTTTTACTGGAATTGTTAATGGTCTTAATCACATCTCTCTCTTCTTCTAGTTCTTTTCTGACATAGTCATAAGCCTCAAGAATAACACTATAATCATGCTTAGCTTTATCAGAACTTAACTTGTATTCTTCCATTTGAATTAATTTAGATTCAAGAAAATTATTTCTATCAACTAATTCATCATTCTTAACCTTAAGTTCATCTCTTTCACAAGTAAGAATTCTAAAATTAGTCATAAGATTCTTAAACTCAGCATGGATAGATCTAATTTCATCAGAATTTAAGCTATCAAATGAATCAAGAGAGTGAAGTGATACCTTAACAGAGGATGGAGAAGTTTTCTTTGGAGATCCAGGTTTGTCTGAACCATTTCCCATCAATGCAATGTTGTCATAATCCAATTCATCTTCAGAATCACTGGAATCAGCCCAATCCTTCTGTGTGACCATAAGTGCATTATCCTTTCCTGAATTCCTAGGCTTCTTACTCTCACTAGCAAAGTGTCCAAGCTCGCTACAGTTAAAGCACTTGATCTTGGCCTTATCAAGCTTGACAATTGTACTTTTGCCTTTGTCACTCTTCTTCTCCTCCTTCTTTTGAAAAGGCCCTTTGCTAAATCTTCTCCTGTTAAATCAACCTTTCTTGAAAGCTTTAGCAAACATAGCAAAGAGTTCCTGCATCTCAGATTCAGAATCATTGTTGTCAGAGTCCATATCAGTAGTCTCTGACTCAGAACTTTCTTTGCTTTTCTTCTTCCTTGAATTCTTTACAGCAATCTCTTCATGCTGTTCTTCAGGAAGCTTCTTTACTTCATATTGAGCAGTAAGTGCAATAGTCTTCATCTTTCCTTCACTCCTGCTCTTCTTCTGTTGCTTGTCAAGTTCATAAGCTCTCAATTTTCCATATACTGCTTCTAATGAAATCTCATCCAGATCATTAGCTTCCTCAATCGCAGATATCTTCTCATTGTAGAAATCAGGCAAAGCTTTCATGAACTTTGTATTCATATCCTCCAAGTCATAATATTTACCATGCATGGCCATCTCATTGATGAGTTTTATAAACCTATCAAAGGTATCAGTAAGTGACTCACCAGACTTGGATTCAAAGTACTCATACTGTTGTATAAGTAATGTCCTCATATTCTTCCTGACAGGCTTAGTTCCTTCACAGTGAACCTTAAGATTGTCCCATATATCCTTAGCAGTTTTACAAGAGAGAACATAGTTAGTGAGAACAGAATCAAGACTGTTGAATAATATGTTTCTCACTTTAGCATCTTTAAGAACATTCTCCTTGTCTTTATCTGACCATTCAGATTTTGGCTTCTCTGCTGTATGTTCTGGAACAACCACACCATCAACAGTTGCTTGTCCAACGACTTTTGTTGGAACAAAAGGTCCATCTCTGATTCTGTCAAGATAATCAGGATCTGTTGCTTCCAGATGATGCAACATCTTTACTTCCCATAGAGTATATTCGTTTCTCTTGAGCATAGGAATCTTAGTATTCCCATCCTTGTAACCAGACATGATTGCAGATCTTTATGATTATTCGAAATCAACCTTCTCTGATACCAATTATTAACTCGAATAACTTGTAGAAGGGGGGGGTTGAATACAAGTTATATAATCGTGTCTGATTTTTGCTTAATTATATGAACAAGAATAAACGAATGAATCAAACTCTGTTTGTATTAATAAGATCAAATACAAACTCTACCAAAGGTGTACAATACCTTTAGCAGCTGCTGACAATACAAATCTCTCTCTCTGTTTGTTTCGAATTCTCGAATACAAACCTTATACAGAGATACGCACATGAACTCAAATTTTCACGCTTGTTCGACTATGACACTTTTTACAATGATATAGATAGAGTATTTATAATGCTACCTATCAACTAATAACAGAAAGATATAATCTATACATGACAATGTTCTACCTTCTAGTCGATAGTTTCCATCAATAGAAAACTCTTTCCTTCATAATATCTTCTTGCTTGTTCTTCAAACAAAGATCCTGTTTTATAGCACTTGCCGGTTTCTGTAGCATCCATAATGACATCATCAGTAACACGACTGATATCAGGATTTCATCTTGCATCAGTATCTGATCATCATCAGTATTAGACTGTCATCAGGATTTGCTCTTTGTTCCTGATATGTAGTCTCCGATACACTGTTCATTCCTGACTAAACTGTACAGATAACTGTCTTACACATAAATCCTATATATAGTGCTAAATCCTTTATAAAATAAGGATTACAAGAAGTATAATGCGTAAATTCTATTCTTAACATCACAACTTATGAATTATTCCTAACAGATCATAACTTGACTTTCTTGCAGTGAAGACTTGAAGAATGGTGGCAAAGACATAACTCCATTCCTTCCTCAAGAACTTTTTATTCAAGTGACCAAGTTTGATGTCATCAGAGTAGTGAATGAAATCAAAGAAGTCCTCCAATTCACCATTTGTAGCTTGATCATCATACACCTCCTGTTGTAAGCCCAGTGCTTGATTCATGTCTTCAGTGGTGATAGTGATTTCCTTATCCTGAATCTTGCAGTAGACTATGTACAATGTTATTGCGCTTTTTAGAGCCACAACTTCCACAGTACCAGTTCTCCAAAACTGTTCCAGTAGGTCTAGATACAGAGTTGGGTTGGCTGAGAGTGCATCCTTGATGTATGACTCAGACATCCATCGAACAAAGCATTTGAAATTGGCATTGGGTGCCTCAACATCACTGGTTAGGGCGATAAAGTTGGTGTTGAATTTCACGGTAGCCATTGATACAGAGAAAAGAGAGAGAAGAATGAAGGTTGAAGAAGAAATCTAGCTTTCTGAGATTAGGGTTTTCAGGAGTTTTGGAACTTTGGATGCTTGAGAAATCGAATGAAATAAATCGAATAGATGTAGAATTGTATAATTATGAAGTACTTAAATTGTTGATTATATATATGTTTTGTATCGACAAGTCCGGCATTCGAGAAGTAGAAAACAACTATTCGATAAGTCAAGAAATGCTTAATCGATATCTCAAGCAGGTTGACAACTCACAGCTGGCAGTTATCTAACTTAGAAATAATTCTAAATTAAATAAAATATGTTTTTATGAGTGATTTAAAAGTTCTAAATAAAAATCCAAAAACGGTTAAGATTCAGCGAGAATTCAGCCTTTTCAAATGATTCGAGAACTCAATCATTTCTCTGTTCGATTTCTCTAAAAGACTCTATTCGAGAACTCAAGAGTGTTCTGAATAGACTTGTTAGAGAAGTCGAGCATTAACAAGAAATGAATCATTCGAGAAGTCTGACTTATCGAAATGTTCTTTTCACTCATAAAAATTCAATTTTCACTATATTTTAAAATTCACCAGACATATTCTATATAGAATATTCTAACAAATTAAATAGTGATTTTCTCAAAATTTCATAGAAATTTCAAGTTAACATAATACGATTTTTCAACATATGCAACAGATTTGAAATATTTATAAATCACATTTCAGCCAACACTTACTCCAAAAATATTGAGAATTTAGATAAAGTAAGTGTTTACTGCTGCAACAATCTAGGTGATATATTCACTTAGCCAGAATCTGAAGAGTTCAACATTCCATTCCCACTAACCAACCTTGTGAAGGTGACTTCATCTAATGGCTTAGTGAATATGTCAACTAGTTGTTTATCTATAGAGACATAATGCAACTCAATGGTTCCATTAGTTGCATGTTCTCTAATAAAATGATATCTGATGTCAATGTGCTTTGTTCTAGAATGATTGACAGGATTTGCAACTATAGAGATTGCACTTGTGTTGTCACACATGATTGGAATTCTTTCCAATACAAGTCCATAATCTCTAAGTTGATTTCTAATCCAAGCACTTGAGCACAGCAACTTCCAGCAACTATATATTCAGCCACAGCTGTAGAAGTTGACACAGATTGTTGTTTCTTGCTATACCAAGAGACTAACCTTTATCCAAGAAACTGGCAGCTACCTGAGGTACTTTTCCTATCCACTCTGCATCCAGCATAATCAGCATCAGAATAACCAACCAGATTGAACCCTGTGTCCTTAGGATACCATAAACCCAAGTTTGGAGTGCCCTTCAGATATCTAAAGATCCTTTTTATAGCAATCAAATGTTACTCTTTTGGATTTGATTGAAACCTTGCATATAAGCATGTAGCAAACATGATGTCTGGCCTACTTGCAGTGAGATAGAGTAGAGAACCAACCATGCCTCTGTAGACTGAGATATCTACTTTCTTGCCTTTAGCATCTTCATCCAATTTAGTGGCAGTGGCCATGGGTGTCTTTGCAGGTGAGCAGTATTCTAGGTCAAGCTTCTTCAATAGATCCTTGATGTACTTGGTTTGACTGATAAAGATACCATCCTTCCTCCGACTGACTTGCAACCCAAGAAAGAATGTCAACTCTCCCATCATACTCATCTCGTATCTGCTCTTCATGAGCTTAGATAATTTCTCACACAGCTTCTCATTTGTAGAGCCAAATATGATATCATCCACATAGATCTAAACTAGGATAATATCATCACCATGCTTCTTATAAAACAGTGTCTTGTCCAATGTGCCTCTAGTGAATTGATTTTCAAGAAGAAATTGTGCTAAAGTATCATACCATGCTCTTAGAGCCTGCTTAAGTCCATACAATGCCTTAAGCAATCTGTAGACAAATTCTGGGAAATGTGGATCCTCAAAGCCAGGTGGTTGTTGTACATAAACTTCTTCTTCCAACTTTTCATTCAGAAATGTACTCTTAACATCCATTTGATAAACTTTAAAGTTTGAATGAGAAGCAAGTGCCAAGAATATTCTGATGGCTTCCAATCTAGCAACATGGGCAAATGTCTCATCATAATCAATGCCTTCCTGTTGAGAGTATCCTTTTGCAACCAACCTTGCTTTGTTTCTTACTATTACACCATCTTCATCCATCTTATTCTTCATAACCAATTTTGTTCCAACAATGGTTCAGTTCTTTGGTGCAGGCACAAGTTCCCATACTTTGTTTCTTTCAAATTGATTCAGCTCATCTTGCATGGCAATAATCTAATCTGGATCCAACAGTGCATCATCAAGTTTCTTAGGCTCAATCTGAGATAGAAAACAACCATAGAGGCACTCATTTTGAGTTGCCCTCCTAGTCCTTACTCATGCATTTGGATCTCCAATAATTTTCTCTGCAGTGTGTGATCTATCCCATCTCCTTGAATGCTCAGTCTGATTTCTCATCCTTGATGTTGCTTTATCATCCAAGTCATGATCATTCTCATTTCCTCCCCCTGTGAGGTTGTCACTATTCACAGGTGTGTCTTGGATGCTTGTTTCTCCACTGTTGATTGGAATAAATTCTTCTCTTGCATCATCATTCACTTGAGTTTGCTGAACTACAGTTTCAACTTTAGTTTCAGTCTCTTCATCAGAGTCAAGGGTTAACGAACACATGTAATGTCTATTTTACCCATCCGATACGTATCGTTACAATTTTTTTGTACCAGTACAAGGGTTAATTGGACCTTTACGGGTACTTCAGGGGTTAAAAGAAACGTTTTGAAACAGTGAGGGCTGATTGGTATTTCGTATAAAACTTCGAGGGCTAAAAGGTCATTAAGCCTTTTGATTAATAATTCATTTCTAGCAGACAGTTTAGAAATTTCCTCATTAGCAGCAATCATACTAGTATGAATATTAAACATTTCAACAGATAGTTGTTCAATCATATTCTTGTACTCAGAAACAGACATGTCTATGGTAGTGAGAGATTGTACCTTAGAGTCTGTTGAAGATGTGTCATCCTTGGAATTGGCCATCAAGGCATAGTTGTAGAATCCTTGCTCTTCTTCATCACTGTTAGTATCATCCCAACACTTCCCTTTAGCTATGTAGGCCTTGCATGGTGTTTGCTTTTTGAGAAGGGCCTCATACTTAGCTTCAAGCTCTAGAAACTCTCTATCCTTCTTTTTAGGCTTCTTGCATTCACTAGCAAAATGCCCTAGGTCACTGCATCTATAACATCTCATAGATGACCTATCCACATAGCTAGTTTTGAATTTACTCTTGTTTGGCTTCATAGGTGCTTTACCCTTGTTGAATGAATGGTTTTGAGTTTTAGGTTTGAAGGGTTGGTTCCTCTTGAATCTGATGTTTGGAAATTTTCTGGCCACGAAAGTATATGATGTGTTTTCCATGCCATCTAGCTCTTCAAGAGTATAAAATTCTTCTTCTTACTTTTCTTCAACAGGTTCACTCACTTCAGCTTCAGTTTCTTCATCATCTACTATCTCCTCTATTCTCAGCTGACTTGTAGATGCTTCCAGGTCTTGTACAGATTTGCTGACAATCAAGGCACATGATGTGTTTACCATCCTGCCTTGGTTTGCTTGGATAGCCCTCTTCTGAAGCAGCTCAAGTTCATGAGTCTTTAAAACCCCATAGAGCACATCATATATGATTTTGTTCAAATCTCTTTCTCTTAGAGAAATGACCCTCTGCTCTAGGTGGTTTGGAGAAGACAATAGAAACTTCATATTCAGTTCTTTAGTGTTGTAAACCTTTCCATTCATCTGCAACTCAGTAACCAACTTGTGAAATTTCTCAAACATATCAGTGATGCTTTCCTTGGGCTGTGCCATGAAAGCTTCATACTGTGTGACCAGTATCTATTTCTTGTTTTCCTTGACCTCATCTGTTCCTTCACATAGAACCTCAATATGATCCCACATTTCTTTAGCAGAACTGTAAGATGCTATATTTGCAAATATTGACATATCCATTGAGTCTATGATTAACAGCACGAGGTGACTATCAAGAGCAACCATCTCCTTTTCTGATTCTGTCCATTTGGATGGTTCCTTGACCACATAAGATCTTGGAGTAGTTGTAGTTCCAACAGTCTTCTCTTGAATCTCTTGTTGTGGAACAAAGGGACCATTCTTGAGAATCTCAGGATACAGAGGATGAGAAGCTTTGATGAACAACATCATTTTTATCTTCCATAGGTTGTAATTTTCTTTGTCAAACTTAGGGACCTTTACCGTTTCTGTTGTCTTTGGTGTATTCGAACTCATGATCGTTTTCTGTTTTGATCAACAGCCTGCTCTGAAACCACTTGTTGAGTATTGAATACGACTAAAGAATATAGGGGGGTGAATGGATTCTTTAACTATTTCTCGTTCTTGAATCTGTGTAGCAAGATATGTGTTTGTGTGTGCAAATGTGTAGGTGCGGATAAAGAACAACACAAGACACGATATAACTTTAATCTAATATTTTATTAGATAAAGATTTGCTACAACCTGTGAATACAAATGGTAGTATTCTCAGCTTCATTTTTCTTAGAGAGATGTCTCTTACAATGTATGTGAAAAACTATGAAAAACTTAATCTCTAAAGAAGTGAGGTTGTATTCTTATAGAACATGAATACAACCTACTTACTACAAATAAGGTAGTTAAACAAGTTACTTTCCAGTGTGTCTATCCTTTTTGAGCAAGCATCAAACCTTCTTGAAAAGTTCTGTTCAGATCCACTTCTTTTGCTCTTTGTCTCTTGTACGTCTCTCCAAGCTTCTTTGTAGGCTTTCCAAAGCATGTTACAAATTGTGGTCCATAAAGTGCTTTGGCTTGTTGCAGGTTTCTGACTTAAACAATTTCTCCAGTAGTTTGTCTTCAAGAATGTATTCGAGAAGTGGCTAAGTGATTGATTCGAGAACTAGTATTAGATGACTTTGAGTTCTCGAATACTGTATAATTGATATATCGAATCACTTCTCGAATAACTCTTTTCTCCGGGAATCCTTGAGTTGTCGAACACTTGACTTGTCGAATCCCTGAGATGTCGAATAGCTTTCTGAGTCCTTGAGATATCGAATGGAACTTTGACTTGTTGACTCTTTTAGAACTCGAATACCACTTTGACTTGTTGACTTCTTGAGTTATCGAATAGAGTATTAGACATATCGAATCTCTGAGATATCAAATGAGATATCGAAGGTAATAACCCTAACTTTTAGAATGCTACAGTGCCTAAATAAATAGTAATTTTGAGGATTTAGGGAAATGGTATGTAAGTACCCTAGATTTGAAATGGAAAATGAATAATCAAGAACCATATTGATGTTGTACTATGAAAATGAGTGACTCAAAATGATAATGGATTTTAGAAATTCCTGAATATGGACTTTAAGGATTTTCGATTTCGATTGAGACTCTATTGAATGTGACATTAAGGAGTATAGAAATGCTAAAGGGTTTATATCTTGAGGAAATAGTGAAATTAGGTTAAACCAAGGAGTGATCAAGTCAAGGAAATGCCAAGGGAATTTAGATTGTTAAACGAGTTTTAGAATGCTTGAGAACCCGAGAGATAACCGGGAGAGCAACTTCTGAGAAAAAGAGAATATACCAAGGATATTGGATCTAATACCTACTTGAGGATTAGAATCACCCTAACACACTAATATATGATGTGGGGGAGGATATTATATATCCAAGAAATTTACAAAGGAGAAACCACTAAGACCATCGCAGAAATCAATCGATGAATCAAATGACGAGAGAACTTTGAACGAAGCCCAAACTTTGGCCCAATACAAAACAAGGAGTTGATTTATTGATTTAATTAAGTGGCTTATGGTGACAGCCAAGGGGCAAGGGCAAGAGTGGAAGAATTATGAAAGGGCAAGGATAATGTGGTAAAAACAAACAAAAAAAAACCAAACAAATATCAAACCAAGCTTCTTAGATACTTCTTGCACAAGAACCAAGGATCCAACACAGCCATACATCTGATCTTATCTTGTAAATATCATTAGATCAAAGTTGGATAAGTCAATATTGGATCAAAAGTGAAGAAAAAGCAAGAAACACACCATTCCACACAAACTGCCCAGCAGGAATAGCTTTGAGATAAAAATTCATAACCCAAGATCTAAAGCTCTAAAAATCACCAAATTTTAACCATAGCTTCTCCACTCTATGGGGAAGATTCGTTCAAAATTTCATGGCCAACAAAGTAGTATAGCCTAGTCAAATCCTTGCTCAAAGTTGGGGAAACAAATCTTTCCAGTTTCTGTCCAGTGGAAAAACGGGATAAAAACCATAGCTAGGAAGCTTTTGTTTTGGTGATCTATAGCTCAAATCAAATCTTATGAAAAGGCCAAGATGTGGTAAAAATTTGAGAGCCAAACTCTTATTTTTCAATTTTCTATGATTTTTATAAAGTGATGGATGAATAGTAACCTTCAAGAACTAACTTTTGGTTTTATGATTTCTTTAGTTGATCCAAGCTACTTTAAGGTTGTTTAAGGACTATACAAGGCTTATTAAGTGTTGTTCACTCTACAAAGAAGGTATAAATCTCAAGAACCCTTAGTATTACTTTAAGTTGATGTTGGATTATGGTTGGTTAAGTAGTTTACGTTGTATAAAGTATGAAATCATGATGATATATGTGGTTATAAGTGATTTGATTGAGTATGGAAGTGAGTTGTGCTTGTAACCATGGATGGTATGATGACCACATGGTGTAGGGAATAATATTATATGTGTTGGATGATGGATTGGGAGGAGTGATGATTTGGGAATTGTTAAGAATATAGTCGTTATAATGTCCGATTTTCGTTAAAACTAAAACTACCTTGTATTTGGGCAGAGGTCATGAACTGGTAATGGTCAGTCGGGTGTGTCAACTGACCATGAGAGGATAGATCTTAGTTCATAGATCGTTTTGATATAAGGTACGTCAAAATCCAATGAACGGTTTAGGAGAAAAGTGAGTTTTAGTGAAAGGCGTTCGGAAATCGAGAAAATGCAATTGTGTCAACTTTGAGGCCATAATTACCATACTTAAACATCTTTAAAAATTATGAAATTTTGGGACAATATAGTAGGGTGAATAGAGAGGCAAACCCCACTAACCTTATGTCAAAATTCGAAATTCATAATTTATGAGAAATTTTACAGTCATGTGTGGTTAATAAGGAAATGGTGAAAAACACTGAAACTTTCATGGATTCTAAAAATGGATAAGTTCTTGGAACTTGTGGTCTATAAAGGGTATGTTAAACCTATATTATATGTCAAGGGTGTTATTATATATATATTTAAGGGTTAAGTGGTTAAGTGAAATATATCCTGATGGTGATCCTTTTCGTTTCTATAGATACTCGAGATCATTCCTCTTGGGATTTGAGATCGAGGCAAGATTTCTTTTATCCTTATTTTGATAAACTGTTTATGTTTAAAGAAAAGTGGGTTTGCTAGATAATATATGAATCCTATATCATTATATGGTTAGGGATATATTCCCTGTTTGTTGAGATTATTTAATATGGATTATGGATATGGATATGAATATGAGTAGAGTGAATATACTCTATGATCTAAAGGGATATGAAAGAGAATGGTATCAGTTGTTATCTAGGGTTATATGGTTTATAATATTCTTTTAAAGATAATCTTTAAACAGTTGTGATTTAATAAATATTATTTGATTATTATTTAATACTTTTAAAATAGATGGAATATTTTATGTATATAAGAGCGTATTTGATTTCATGGAATACAGAGGAGATGTCTGAGTCATAATCAAAGTATTATGACATATATATTTTAAAGGTGATGATAAATGGAAATGGAAAGTATATATGTATATGGAAATGGAAACGGAAAAATGGAAAATATGGAATGGTGTTTTATAAATGGAATAACGATTTGAAAAAAGGGGATTGCAACAATATGCTTAAGAGGCTGTGTGGGAGTTGCACAGTCCGGGACCTAATATTTTATTACGGCCCAAGAGTTGCCGAAGGAGGATGTAGCAGGTGGCCTTCCTCCAGGGATGTTTGACATTCCTTCTACTAGTAGTAAACATGGAGCAGGTACGTTTAGGCGACTGATCATCGTCCTAACATATTTGGCGCTAGCAGAATCCCCAAAATGATTAAAGAAAGAATTGATAATGGTTACAGTCTTAAATACTGAAAAAGGAAAAATGGAATAAAGTTATGGAATTGTTTTATGGATTGAAGAGAAACTGATTTTATATTATTTTTTATATAGTTGTTGTATAAAAGGAAATAGAAAGATTGTATTGAGAGATTTATTTCGAATGTTATATTATCTTGAGACATTATACTGAGATGTTGTATCGATTATTATTTGGGGGTAGAAGAGAAACTGATATTATATGGTGTTATATTTCTTTTCTTATGAAAATAAATAAATGGTGTATTTAATAAATAAAAATTAATTCTTTTCTTAAGAATTATGATGGGTTTTCAGTTTATATATATATATATATATATATATATATATATATATATATATATGTGTGTGTGTGTGTGTGTGTGTGTGTGTGTGTGTGTGTGTTTTTAACTTTGAGTCTGGTTTACAATATTATCTTGCTGAGCTATTATAGCTCACTCTTGCTACTTATATATATAACAGCTAGGTCAAATGTCGATACTCCGCACTACACCCCGCAAGAGGGTAAGGGAAAGATGACCTTTTGAGAGAGTGTTGGCGCCTATCCCTGAGGTAGCTGATAGACAGATGGGTGTTGGTAGACTTATGTGTATTAAGTGTGTAAGTTGAGAAATAAACTTTTGGTTGTTGAAATGCTTCCTGTAGAAGCATTATTCAACAATGTTCTTAAGTAAGATTTTGGGTTGTAATAACTGCTTAACTTTAAACTTATGATATTGTGAATGTTGTTCTCTGAGCATATGACTGGTGTTTAATATTATGAAGTGTGGGGTCTATTGTGTGAGTTTCATTACGCATCTATATTTCAACTGCCAAGAGTATAGTGTTATTAAATGGAAATTGGTCCGTGACGGCCTGGATTCCTGACCTCGGATTTGGGGTTGTCACAGTTTGGTATCAGAGCTTAGAGTCATATTGCTCAGGAACGGGAGTGAGTAGGAGTGTGTATAGTTATGTGAGAACGTCAGAACTCATGTAGAGTTCGTGATTAGATTATTGGATATAGTACCAAGGGTTAAGTTAAGATTGAAATGCGATGTTGAGGGATATGTTAAGATAGACCTCGATTCTTGTGGGTATGGATGTTTAGTAAAGAATCCTCAAAGACAAGTATTGGTTGGTAAGGGCATAGATCGTCCGAGACATGAAGTTAAGGTAATTTTAGGGGATTCATGGAAATAGTTATGTACTTCCCGAATTATAGGAAATTTCAATATGATGTTAAGGGTATTTAAATCTTCTTGAGCTGAAGGGAGTTTGAAGTAATATTGTAAGTGGATTGGTGAATAGACACTGATTGTTTCAATTGATTGCGGAGATGGAATGGTGAAACTGAGATTGGTCGGTAAAGCCAATATATACCTTAAGGACAAAGACAGACTAAGAAATTTCGAGATTGACTTAAATGAAAAGGCTATTATGCCAAAAGTGTTAAACTTATGTAGCATACAGGATTGATAAGAGAAATAAATGGTATTTGAGGAAAACCTTCCATTATTCGGTTTTGCAATTGGGCAGAGTCTATTAACGGTACCTATTTTCAAAATTTCCTAAAGCCCTGCCAAATTATACTATTGAGTTTGAAATTTTCCTCCACTGGTGAGTAATTCCAGGGTGATCTATCACCTCTTATTCAAAAAGGGCATGTATCTTTTCAAAACTTTCTGGTACCTTTGGAATGTATTTCAAAATTTTAATCGATCTATCTTAGTCAAAATATTTCTCTAAGATTATTTTCGAAAGGTGGTATATATCATCATGATTTAAATTTTCCTTTAAATTTTTTTACTACAACTAAGAGGAACAACCCTATATGTATACACAAGGACGATCTGTCTGTGTGATTGAAAGTCGGAGGGGACGCCCTCCTTTGTGTGACACACGGGTTCTTCCATTTTATTGATTTTTCAGATCTCCTTTTGTTTCAAATAAAAGTTATTTAAAACTCTTAATTTTATAAATTGTTGTGAGACCCTTGATTGTTTCTGGGTTCGTTTCAATTCAAAGTTTCTTAAATTCTATAAATTGTTTCGAATATAGAAGATTTCATTAATGGATGGGATCATGGAAGCAAGGTTTAGAGTATACGTGATTATACAAGGGAACTGGAGATTCCAAGGGAAATTTCGATAAGCGATAATTAGAGCTAGAAGCGTTTCAATATAAGAGTGGAAGGAAATTCGTGAGAAGAAATAGGTATATTTGATGATTAGTAAGAAAAAAAATGAGGAATTTTAAGGCATAATTGAGATCTACTATTGAGAGTAAGGTGTATTTTGAGGATAGAGTCAGAATAAGGATAAACAAAGGAAGTGGGGATAATTAATGAAGGATTTCGAGGTGCAATAACTATTAGTGGGGGAAGGCCAATATTGTGACTAATACCCTAAGTAGCAGAGAGAGATTAAAGATGTTAAGTATTCAAAGGATTAATCCAAAAGGTGTGAATGAGTAAAACTTGAGGTAAAGATTTTGATGAGAATAATAAAGGGAAATTTTAGAGGTGGAATAGATAGTATATCATGAAGGAACTAAGGTGGATCAGCAAGATGTAAAGAACGTATAGTGAACAATAGACATATGGGATAAGGTATCCGGAGGAAATTGCAGGTACGCTCTAATTTAACCTCTTAAGAGTAAATGTTTGGTTAGGGATCGATTAAGTCAATGAATTGTGTAAATGGACTGATAATATAGATGAGAATAATTTATCTATGAGAAAGTAAACTATGGTGATATAAGAAAGTGAGTTATTCTCGTGTCATCCAAATCAATATCTGTTAAGGGTCAGAGAACTCTATAGAAAGGAGATTAAGAGTATGAGAGAAAGTGTGAGAATATATTTTTCAAGGATAAAGGAAAAGTACATTCTTGTTTAGGTACGAACAGGAAATATATATTATAGGTAATATTTTCTTACAATTGTTTCAATGAATATTAGTAGAAATCATTTCTGGAAAATTTTACAGAGATGAGATAAAGGAATATTGAGGTGTTAATATTTATGTCATGATAGAGATCAAAATATAGACAAACCATAGTGAGATACACTACCATTCAGGGGAGGCCAATGTGGTGGCCGATACCCTTAGTCAAAAGAGGAAGGAGAGATGAGATAATATAGAATGACGGAATGCAGGAGAAGGTTAGTAAGGAAAAGATAGTGAAAGTATTGCTATTGATAAGCTAAATGGCATGTTGATGAATGACAAGCAAGTGTAAGTTGGTGTATTTCTGTACAAACAAGATAGGGATGTTTATGGAAGAACTAAAAGATAGAGGAAGTAATGTGCGAATTTGAAGGTGTTATGTGGGAAAGGTAATTATCGATATTTTCAACGTGATTCCGGGATGGAATCCTTTTAAGGGGGAAGACTGTAATAACCCTAACTTTTAGATTGCTACAGTGCCTAAATGAATAGTAATTTTGAGGATTTAGGGAAATGGTATGTAAGTTTCCTAGATTTGAAATGGAAAATGAATAATCAGGAACCATATTGATGTTGTACTATGAAAATGAGTGACTCAAAATGATAATGAATTTCAGAAATTCCTAAATATGGACTTTAAGGATTTTCGATTTCGATTGAGACTCTATTGAATGTGATATTAAAGTGTCTAGAAATGTTAAAAGGTTTATATCTTTAGGAAATAGTGAAATTAGGTTAAACCAAGGAGTGATCAAGTCAAGGAAATGCCAAGGGAATTTAGATTGTTAAACGAGCTTGAGAATGCTTGAGAACCCGAGAGATAACCGGGAGAGCAACTTCTGAGAAAAAGAGAATATACCAAGGATATTGGATATAATACTTACTTGAGGATTAGAATTGCCCTAACACACTAATATATGATGTGGGAGACGATATTATATATCCAAGGAATTTACAAAGGAGAAACCACTGAGACGATCGCAGAAATCAATCGATGAATCAAATGACGAGAGAACTTTGAACGAAGCCCAAACTTCGGCCCAATACAAAACAAGGAGTTGATTTATTGATTTAATTAAGTGGCTTATGGTGAAAGCCAAGGGGCAAGGGCAAGAGTGGAAGAATTATGAAAGGGCAAGGATAAAGTGGTAAAAACAAACAAAAAAAAGACCAAACAAATATCAAACCAAGCTTCTTAGATACTTCTTGCACAAGAACCAAGGATCCAACACAGCCATACATCTGATCTTATCTTGTAAATATCATTATATCAAATATCAGGAACCATATTGATGTTGTACTATGAAAATGAGTGACTCAAAATGATAATGGATTTTAGAAATTCCTGAATATGGACTTTAAGGATTTTCGATTTCGATTGAGACTCTATTGAATGTGACATTAAGGAGTATAGAAATGTTAAAGGGTTTATATCTTGAGGAAATAGTGAAATTAGGTTAAACCAAGGAGTGATCAAGTCAAGGAAATGCCAAGGGAATTTAGATTGTTAAACGAGTTTTAGAGTGCTTGAGAACCCGAGAGATAACCGGGAGAGCAACTTCTGAGAAAAAGAGAATATACCAAGGATATTGGATCTAATACCTACTTGAGGATTAGAATCACCCTAACACACTAATATATGATGTGGGGGAGGATATTATATATCCAAGAAATTTACAAAGGAGAAACCACTAAGACCAGCGCAGAAATCAATCGATGAATCAAATGACGAGAGAACTTTGAACGAAGCCCAAACTTTGGCCCAATACAAAACAAGGAGTTGATTTATTGATTTAATTAAGTGGCTTATGGTGACAGCCAAGGGGCAAGGGCAAGAGTGGAAGAATTATGAAAGGGCAAGGATAATGTGGTAAAAACAAACAAAAAAAACCAAACAAATATCAAACCAAGCTTCTTAGATACTTCTTGCACAAGAACCAAGGATCCAACACAGCCATACATCTGATCTTATCTTATAAATATCATTAGATCAAAGTTGGATAAGTCAATATTGGATCAAAAGTGAAGAAAAAGCAAGAAACACACCATTCCACACAAACTGCCCAGCAGGAATAGCTTTGAGAGAAAAATTCATACCATAAGATCTAAAGCTCTAAAAATACTAAATTTTAACCATAGCTTCTCCACTCTATGGGGAAGATTCGTTCAAAATTTCATGGCCAACAAAGTAGTATAGCCTAGTCAAATCCTTGCTGAAAGTTGGGGAAACAAATCTTTCCAGTTTCTGTCCAGTGGGAAAAACGGGATAAAAACCATAGCTAGGAAGCTTTTGTTTTAGTGATCTATAGCTCAAATCAAAGATTATGAAAAGGCCAAGATGTGGTAAAAATTTGAGAGCAAAACTCTTATTTTTCAATTTTCTATGATATTTATAAAGTGATGGATGAATAGTAACCTTCAAGAACTAACTTTTGGTTTTATGATTTCTTTAGTTGATCCAAGCTACTATAAGGTTGTTTAAGGACTATCCAAGGCTTATTAAGTGTTGTTCACTCTACAAAGAAGGTATAAAGCTCAAGAACCCTTAGTATTACTTTGAGTTGATGATGGATTATGGTTGGTTAAGTAGTTAAAGTTGTATAAAGTATGAAATCATGATGATATATGTGGTTATAAGTGATTTGATTGAGTATGGAAGTGAGTTGTGCTTGTAACCATGGCTGGTATGATGACCACATGGTGTAGGGAATAATAATATATGTGTTGGATGATGGATTGGGAGGAGTGATGATTTGGGAATTGTTAAGAATATAGCCGTTATAATGTCCGATTTTCGTTAAAACTAAAACTACCTTGTATTTGGGCAGAGGTCATGAACTGGTAAGGGTCAGTCGGGTGTGTCAACTGACCATGAGAGGATAGATCTTAGTTCATAGATCGTTTTGATATAAGGTACGTCAAAATCCAATGAACGGTTTAGGAGAAAAGTGAGTTTTAGTGAAAGACGTTCTTAAACGGAGAAAATGCAATTGTGTCAACTTTGAGGCCATAATTACCATATTTAAACATCTTTAAAAACTATGCAATTTTGGGACAATATATTAGTATGAATAGAGAGGAAAACCCCACTAACCTTATGTCAAAATTCGAAATTCATAATTTATGAGAAATTTTACAGTCATGTGTGGTTAATAAGGAAATGGTGAAAAACACTGAAACTTTCATGGATTCTAAAAATGGATAAGTTCTTGGAACTTGTGGTCTATAAAGGGTATGTTAAACCTATATTATGTGTCAAGGGTGTTATTATATATATATTTAAGGGTTAAGTGGTTAAGTGAAATATATCCTGATGGTGATCCTTTTCGTTTCTATAGATACTCGAGATCATTCCTCTTGGGATTAGAGATCGAGGAAAGATTTCTTTTATCCTTATTTTGATAAACTGTTTATGTTTAAAGAAAAGTGGTTTTGCTAGATAATATATGAATCCTATATCATTATATGGTTAGGGATATATTCTCTGTTTGTTGAGATTATTTTATATGGATTATGGATATGGATATGAATATGAGTAGAGTGAATATACTCTATGATCTAAAGGGATATGAAAGAGAATGGTATCAGTTGTTATCTAGGATTATATGGTTTATAATATTCTTTTAAAGATAATCTTTAAACAGTTGTGATTTAATAAATATTATTTGATTATTATTTAATACTTTTAAAATAGATGGAATATTTTATGTATATAAGAGCGTATTTGATTTCATGGAATACAGAGGAGATGTCTGAGTCATAATCAAAGTATTATGACATATATATTTTAAAGGTGATGATAAATGGAAATGGAAAGTATATATGTAAATGGAAATGGAAACGGAAAAATGGAAAATATGGAATGGTGTTTTATAAATGGAATAACGATTAGAAAAAGGGGGATTGCAACAATATGCTTAAGAGGCTGTGTGGGAGTTGCACAGTCCAGGACCTAATATTTTATTACGGCCCAAGAGTTGCCGAAGGAGGATGTAGCAGGTGGCCTTCCTCCAGGGATGTTTGACATTCCTTCTACTAGTAGTAAACATGGAGCAGGTACGTTTAGGCGACTGATCATCGTCCTAACGTATTTGGCGCTAGCAGAATCCCCAAAATGATTAAAGAAAGAATTGATAATGGTTACAGTCTTAAATACTGAAAAAGGAAAAATGGCATAAAGTTGTAGAATTGTTTTATGGATTGAAGAGAAACTGATTTTATATTATTTTTTATATAGTTGTTGTATAAAAGGAAATGGAAAGATTATATTGAGAGATTTATTTCAAATGTTATATTATCTTGAGACATTATACTGAGATGTTGTATCGATTATTATTTGGGGGTAGAAGAGAAACTGATATTATATGGTGTTATATTTCTTTTCTTATGAAAGTAAATAGATGGTGTATTTAATAAATAAAAATTAATTCTTTTCTTAAGAATATATTATGATGGGTTTTTTGTTTATTAATATATATATATACATATATATATATATATATATATATATATATATATGTGTGTGTGTGTGTGTGTGTGTGTGTGTGTGTGTGTGTGTGTGTGTGTGTTTAACTTTGAGTCTGGTTTACAATATTATCTTGCTGAGCTATTATAGCTCACTCTTGCTACTTATGTATATAACAGCTAGGTCAAATGCCGATACTCCGCACTACACCCCGCAAGAGGGTAAGGGAAATATGACCTTTTGAGAGAGTGTTGGCGCCTATCCCTGAGGTAGCTGATAGACAGATGGGTGTTGGTAGACTTATGTGTATTAAGTGTGTAAGTTGAGAAATAAACTTTTGGTTGTTGAAATGCTTCCTGTAGAAGCATTATTCAACAATGTTCTTAAGTAAGATTCTGGGTTGTAATAACTGCTTAATTTTAAACTTATGATATTGTGAATGTTGTTCTCTGAGCATATGACTGGTGTGTAATATTATTAAGTGTGGGGTCTATTATGTGAGTTTCATTGCGCATCTATATTTCAACTGCCAAGAGTATAGTGTTATTAAATGGAAATTGGTCCGTGACGGCCTGGATTCCTGACCCCGGATTTGGGGCTGTCACATCGAACAGTGTATTTAGAGATATCGAATAGTGTCGTTTGAGATATCGAATCCCTGACTTGTCGAATGCTAGACTACTCGAATATAACAAACATACTTCTCGAATTGGTACTTAGGCAAATTCTTCATTTCTTCAAATTCCAACTGTGATTATTTGACAGTCTTTATCTTCTTGCTTGAGGCATGAACCTTGGAACTTCTTTCAAGCATTATTCTTGACTTTATAAGTACAGTTACACAACTAGCATTTGATGCCTGTTACAAGTACAGAACAACCAGAAACTCTACAACTAGAGGTTCCCTCAATTAAGAGGTCATGTAGGTAATGCATAGCATTCCACAAACTTAGGCTTGTTATATTATGAGCACAGGCATGTCTCCGTGACTAACAGATGTCAAGCCAAAATCAACTCATATGACCCAAAACAACAAGCTGACTATAGACGAAAATGGTAAGGCTGTTGATATCAAAAGGTATCGAGGTATGATTGGATGATTATTATATTTGACTGCTTCTAGACCTGATATCATGTATAGTGTATGTGTATGTGCAAAGTTTCAATCCAATCCTAAAGAGTCTCACTTAAATGCAATTGAAAGAATTTTTCGATATTTAAGTGGTACTATTTCTCTTGGTTTGTTCTATCCTATCACAAATGCTTTTGATCTTGTTGGGTATAGTGATGCAGATTATGCAGGTTGTCAAGTTGATAGAAAGAGTACTAGTGGTGTTTGTACATTTCTTGGACAAAGCTTGGTTTCATGGCAATGCAAGAAACAAACTTCTGTAGCTTTATCCACGGCCGAAGGAGAGTATCCAGCAGCTGGTAGCTAGGGACTTTGATATCAAGTGTGGAAAGATTCCAATAAATTGTGACAACACTAGCACCATCAATATTTCGAAGAATCCGGTGAATCACTCAAGAACGAAGCATATTGATGTTCGACACCATTTCTTGAGAGATAATGTAGCAAAGGGAAAGATTGAGTTGGTATTTGTTCCAACTAGCTGATATTTTCACAAGCTGATATTTTCACAAAGCCTCTTGCTGAGGAAAGATGTTCAATCATTCGACTGCAACTTGGCATGTGTTCTATGTGAATCAGCATGCTAAATGGTATAAGCTGGTCAGGTTAGCATACCATTTGTTTACATTGTTTGTTACAATGGGCATACTATTTGTATGTGTAAAGCATAATGTAATGTAATATGTAATAGAGGACATATATAACTCAACTAGGATAAAAGATAAATAATATTAACTTTATACAGGGATCGTGAAATTTGAAGAACGGGCACCGACAAGGATCAAGTTGCTGAAAGAAGTTCATTAACATGATCAAGCCTCAATGACAGAATAAGATGTACAGATGATTCAGTTGAAGGGCCAAAAGATTCCATGTATTTATATATAATTTGAATGTAACGAAGGTATGAAGATCAAGATCAGTGCTAGTCACTTGTGAACCAGACCAGTGCACTAAGTGTCAGCACATAAGAGAAGGATCAACACATTAATTCAAAGAAAGAATTGCCAAAGCCTATTGACGATCAAGGACATACATAATATCTCAAGGTATTGTCAAAAATTAATTTACTCTGAAAATTAACTAAGTAACAGATTAATTAATTATTTATAATAAATAATTAAATTAATCTAGTACTTGAATTATTTTCTGAGATGAATTAAAATAGTAAAATAAACAGAAAAGAGAAAGAATAGTAATTCTATGCGCGGTTACTATGCAAAGTTACTATGCACGATTACTATGCAAGGTTACTATTTGGAGTTGGTGTAATAGTGCCCGGTTACTATTTAGGGTTGGTGAAATAGTGTCCGGTTACTATTTAGGGTTGTTGGAATAATGCTCGGTTACTATTTGGGGGTTGTTGGAATAGTGCCAAATAGTGACTTTCTAAAATCTATAAATAGGCCTGTTGTATTTCCTTTCAAAACACACCTCAACACACAACTTTCTATTCTCTCTCTTATATCTTCTCTGTGTAAGCTGCTAGATAGTCCATCTAGTAGGAAAGCCGGCTTAGCCCGCTTTCAGGAAGTGTCGGGTAGAAGGTCCTCGTGCCTAAACTATCCTAGGAGTGTTTGATTTTGTAGCTGATCCATAGGATTAGATTATGTAACAAACCTCCGGGTTTTATCTATTAAAAGATATTTCCCAAACAGTTGTGTTATTTCGATTCAGTATTTTTGATCTTATATCCACATCAAAAATTGAAATATTTTTTAAATAACGCATTCAACCCCCCTTCTACGTTATTCCGGACCTAACAATTGGCATCAGAGCCACTCTGTTATTATACAACAGTTAAGATCTGAAAAGCTATACAATCATGTCAGAGAAGAATTTCAGAAAAACTAAGGGAAAGGAAGGCAGGTCTTAGAAAGCGGACAAGTCCAAGATCAAATGCGATAATTGTGGTGAGAAAGGACATTTTGCACCTGAGTGCAATAAAGCCAAAGCTGATAATGGTCAAGCCTACATCACAAAGAAGAAGGATTGGGTTGGCACTTCAGACTCTGAAGATGAGGTGAACTATGCCTTGATGGCAAATGCTGATAGTATCTCTGAAGCTACTGAGACCAAGGTACCTCACTCGACTCTAGCTTTTGATACTACTGATATATCTGAGTTAAGACTCTTTCTTAAAAACTTGCATGTTAGCTACAGGGATCAGTCTTTAGAAAATGAAAGAATAAAATTTGAAAGTCTAGACCTTAGAAAGAAAAATGACTATCTAGAATTAGAATTAGTCTAGATGTTAAAAATTTAGAAAGAGAGAGATGATGCTATTATTGTTAAAACTGAATTATTGAAAAAGCATGCTTATCTTGAATCTGAACTTGCTAAAGAAAGAAACATTATTAAAACTTGGACTAACTCTGGTAAAACTACTCAGATTATCATAGAGAATGATTGTTGGAAAGAAGGTCTAGGTTACACTGATAAAAAGAAAACTGCCAACCTAGAAGCTGAGACCTCTAAACCTGTATTTACTGAAAAGGCTACAAAACCCAAACTTAATCATATGAGGTTTGTACCAAAATCTTACAAACCAAAACAGGATGAAGTCAAATCAGTAAATATTAGTTTAATGTCTCAGAAACAGCTTAAACACAAGCTGAAGGAGTTAAAAGAGTGAACAAGGTAAAAAAAAACCTAGGAAAAACAGAAATGGAAAGGTAGGCATCAATAAAAGCAACAACTATATGTCCATTCCCAATGCTCCTAGGAAGAAATGTTATAACTGTGGAAATCCTAACCATCTTGCTACTTTTTGCAGGAAGAATAAAAATATAAACTCTATACCTTCTAAGTCAGGAGTTAAGAGTGGTTCAGTTAGGTTTAAGCCACAGAATCCTTGTTTTCACTGTGGCAATATTTGGCATTCTATTTATACATGCAAAGAGTATCATAATTTGTATTATGATTATTATGAAATTAAACCCTCTTTGAATAAATTCAAGATTGATTCTACATGTATAAATTCCGATAAAAAGAATGTTAGCACAAACTCTGATAAGACTTCTGCTGCAAAAGCTAACAAACTTAATAAGGCCAAAGGATCCAAGCAAGTCTGGGTCCTTAAAACTAATCATTAGTGGTCTTTTTGATTGTAGGGTAACAGGAAAAATATCCTTGTTCTAGACAGTGGATGCTCAGGACACATGACTGGAAATAAAGCCCTGCTATCAGAATTTGTGGAGAAAGCTGGCCCAAGTGTTTTTTATGGAGATGGCAACATAGGAAGGACTCTGGGATATGGCAATATCAATCTTGGGAATGTCATCATTGAAATTGTAGCTCTAGTCTCAGGAATCAAACATAATCTTCTAAGTGTGAGTCAAATCTGTGACAGAGGTTATCATGTGGATTTCTTTGAAGAACACAGTGAAGTTGTAAGCAAATCTACAGGAAAAGTTGTTCTGAAGGGATACAGGCATGGTAACATTTATGAAGCCAAGCTTTCAACAAACTCTGATGGCTCTGCAATCTGTCTACTGAGTAGAGCATCAATTGAAGAAAGCTGGGATTGGCACAAGAGACTTTCTCATCTGAATTTCAACAGCATTAATGAGCTAGTGAAGAAAGATCTTGTGATAGGATTTCCCAAATCAGTTTTTACTCCAGATGGCCTATGTGACTAATGTCAAAAGGCAAAACAAAGGAAAACTTCATTCAAAAGTAAGACTGAATCCTCAATTCTTGAGCCATATCACTTATTGCATGTTGATTTATTTGGTCCAGTAAATATAATGTCTATTGGAAAGAAAAGATATGCTTTGGTTATTGTTGATGAATACACCAGATATACATGGGTGTATTTCATGCACAAGAAAGAAGAAACTCCATCAATCTTAACAGAGCATGTCAGACAACTGGACAAAGGATTTAACCATACAGTGAAAATCATAAGGAGTGATAATGACACTGAGTTCAAGAATGTAGCCATGGAAGAGTTTTGTAAAGAAAATGGAATAAAGCAAGAATTCTCTGCACCTGGAATTCCACAACAAAATGGAGTAGCAGAGAGAAAAAACAGGACTCTCATAGAAGCTGCAAGGACCATGCTTGATGAAGTAAAGCTGCCAACTTACTTCTGGGCTGAAGCTGTGCAAGCTGCTTGTTTCACACAGAATGCTACACTCATAAACAAGCATGGTAAAACACCATATGAGATGGTGAAAAATAAGAAGCTGAACCTGAAGTACTTTCATGTGTTTGGATGTAAATGTTTTGTTCTTAAGACTCATCCAGAACAGCTTTCCAAATTTGATTTAAAAGCTGATGAAGGAATCTTTGTTGGATACCCACTATCCACAAAAGCATTCAGTCTACAATCTGAGAACAAAAGTGGTCATGGAATCTATTAATGTGTGTTTTGATGATAAGAAGATAACAGGACTTGAAGACTTTGATGAACATAACCATCTAAGATTTGAGAATGAAGAAATAAATGTTGATCTACAAGATTCTGATAATCTTTCGGACAATATTGTTCAATCTATACAAGTAGATCAGACTGCAGCACATGTTGAGGGGGAGCAAGTGAACGATGAAAATGAACCCCAATCAAGTGAAGAAACATCAAAGAATGCATCTATTGCTAATGATTCATTAAACTCTGAAAGCAATAGCTCAGGGGGAGCAAACAATGATTTTGGATCTACTAGTCACCACACTCAACACAATTATGAACTTGGGGAATCATCAAGATCAAATCTGCCAAGACAAAGGGTATGGAGTAAAGCGCATCCCTTTGAACAGATCATTGGTGAACCGGACAAGGGTGTACAGACTAGAAGAGCAACACAGAATGAATGCAATTTCACATGATTTTTATCTCAAATTGAACCTAAAAAGGTTGATGAAGCTCTAGATGATCCAGAATGGGTAACTGCAATGCAGGAAGAACTCAATCAGTTCGAGAGGCAGAAAGTTTGGAAGCTGGTGCCAAGACCAAAAGATAAATCTGTAATTCGTACTAGATGGGTGTTTAGAAATAAACTGGATGAAAATGGTATTGTTACGAGGAACAAGGCTCGATTGGTAGCAAAGGGTTACTCTCAAGAAGAGGGAATTGATTATGATGAAACCTATGCTCCAGTTGCAAGGTTTGAAGCAATCAGGATGTTCTTAGCATTTGCTGCACACTCCAACTTTAAGGTTTTAACGGAGATCTAGAGGAAGAAGTCTATGTTGAACAACCCCCTGGGTTCGAAGATAAGGAATTTGAAGGTTTTGTGTACTTTCTCTTCAAAACTCTCTATGGTCTCAAGCAAGCCCCTCGAACATGGTATGATACTCTCTCCAAGTTCTTACTTGAAAATGGTTTTATAAGAGGTATCATCGGCAAAACTCTCTTTCATAAAAAGCATAAAAATGATATAATTCTGGTGCAAGTATATGTGGATGATATAGTATTTTGTTCTACTAATGATTTACTATGCAAGAGATTTGCTAAGCTAATGCAGAGTAGGTACGAGATGAGCATGATGGGTGAGTTGTCCTTCTTCCTTGGACTTCAAGTTGTTCAGAAGCCTGATGGTATTTTCATATGCCAATCAAAATACATAAAGGATCTTCTGAAGAAGTATGGGATGGAAGAAGCAGCTACTGCCAAGACCCCAATGCCAACTGCTGTCAAGCTTGATCAAGACAAATCTAGTAAATCAGTTGACATCACGAAGTATCGAGGTATGATCGGCTCACTCTTGTACTTAACTGCTAGTAGACCAGATATTATGTTCGCAACTTGTCTATGTGCTAGATTCCAGGCTAACCCCAAAGAGTCACATCTTATAGCTGTTAAACGTATTTTCAGATACCTTAAGGGAACCCCCAATCTTGGGATTTGGTACCCTAAAGGAACAGGTTTTGACCTAATTGGCTATACAGATTCTGACTTCGCAGGTTGTAAGATTGATCAGAAAAGTACTTCTGGAAGCTGTCAGTTTCTAGGAAGAAGGTTAGTATCTTGGTACTGCAAGAAGCAACACTCAGTATCTACCTCAACAGCCGAAGCAGAATACATTGCGGTAGGTAGTTGTTGTGCTCAGATCCTGTGGATGAGGAATCAACTTCAGGACTATGGACATGTTGGACAAAATTCCAATTCTATGCGACAACACAAGTGCCATTGCCATTGCTAACAATCCAGTTCAACATACCAGGACTAAGCACATTGATATCAGGTATCATTTCTTAGGAGAGCATGTCATGAATGGAACTTTGGTATTATATTTTGTTCCCACAGATCAACAAATTGCAGACATCTTTACTAAACCACTGGATGAATCCACTTTCTCCAGGTTAGTTGGTGAACTTGGGATGTTAAATCTGTCTAATTAATTTTGGATAATCAATAACTGCAATTTGTTATAAATTCACAGGTATTTTAAATGTCCATATTTTTAGGAATTGTGAATTTACTTTGCATCCAGTCCTCATTTTATAGTTATCTCTATATTAATTACCATGCTTATAAATGCTATATTTTATGGTAATTAGTTAGTAAATAATTGAGTTAATTGTAGCATAATTAAATAAATATTTAATTGACACATATCAATTAATGATATTTTGTTAATTTTATGTCTATTTAATTGTGTGTTTATCTGATTATTGTGGATTAATTCTTGATTTACTATGATTATTTTTAAATCCATAATAATTAGAAGTATTAAATATGTGTATGTGTATAGGCTGATAGGTTTCGGCGATAAGATTTTTTTTCGGCCGACAGGTTTTGGTGATAAGATGTGTTTTCGGCTAATTAGGTAGTTAGGTGAGAAATTATTGAGCGGTGTTATTTTTCAAACATAACCTGTCACTATTACACCTAACCCACTATTACTTGAAACCTGATAAATGATGAGTTTTTGTTTGTGTTTAACATCATCATTTTTCAGATATATAGAGCATATACACATAATTGCTGAATATTTCAAGCTTTGATCGGAAAGATCTCTCAATCTAGCTGGTGGTTTTTAGATCGGATTTCATATTATTGCTTTATACATCATCCTTTATAAAAACTAACCCTTGTTTTTGAGTTTCCTCAAAGTTTTGAAAATGGCATTGCAGGGAAGCTTTTTAAGTGCTAAAGTTAATCCTATTTCCATTCAGCAAATCGAAACCATTCAGGATGAGCAATTTCGGGCTTGGACACAATTTTTGAATGAACATTCATTAATTCACTATGCTTTAGTTACACCAGTGCAGCATAACCATGATGCATTGCGTGAACTATATTGCAGTGCCGTTAACACTTCTGGACATGACGGGTGTGCAATCACATATCGATTGTTTGGTAGGTCGATTAGGGTCACTGAACGAGATATTAATCGAATTCTTCATTTTCCTATTGAAAATCTCGTTTCTGATCCTACACCTGAACATATTGAAATGTTTTTTCATTTTATAAGGTACCAAGATGGCAATTTCAATACTGGTACTCTTTCAAGAATGTTTCTAACCCAGTATTGGAATTTCTTCTTTCACACTATTAACCATATTTTTTCCTCAAATAGAACAAATCAAGATCGAATACCTGAATTTATTCAAAAAATAGGGTATGCGGTCGCCAACAATTTGATGATTAATTTTGGAAAAATAGTACTTGGTCAAATCATTTTAAAGATGAAACACTTGGGAACAAGAGATGTTCAGACTCAAAATGTCAAATGTCTATATCCAAGGTTTCTACAGCTAATATTAAATGATTTTTTGAATGATGAAGACAGGGTACGCTTGGAAAATGGTCAAAAGGTGGAATGTTCTTCCATGAAGACGAATGTAATTAATTACATAAGCAAAAAGAAATATACGGATGTGCCTACAGTCCTAACTGAATATCTAAGGACTGTCCCACTTCCGTTGTTAACAAGACCAGTGAGAGCAGGTATACGACAAGGTAATATTTCAATCTCTGCTATTCCAACCTCTGTATTCCCTACTGTATCACAGGAAATACAATTTCTATAGCCCCTAGTGGCCATCTTACCCGACCAAGAGCAGGAAATTCCACCGACTCTAACACAGGTCGAAAAGCCCATTCTACAAATGCAAACACAAACACAACAAACTCCTACACCTCAATTGTCACTTAAACAACCAGTTATTCACATTATTGAGGGAGATAGTGCCTCAGCAACACCTGATAAGTTGATTTTATATCCATTTGGAGCGTTCCATATCGGCTTAAATTGATTGTCTTGGACTCAAGTTTGTTGTAGTTTTGATGTGTTTTGTGTAGTGTGCAGGTTTGCAAGACGGTTGATTAAGGTTGATGCTTCTATCATTTTTGGAGATTAAATTGATTAAAATTCGGATTTTCCGGGAAGGCTGCGCAGTCTACACTGTTTTTGCCATAACTGGAGTTCTAGAAGTCCGTTTTCAGCGATCTTATAGCTCACGCGAAGCCTGGGAGACTTTCTACAATCTTGGGCCAATTTGGATCAAGGTCACGGTCTCAGAACTCTAGGATGCGGCCTCGAGGGTATTCTGGAAATTCCGGAAATTGTCCTAAAAATCCTGATTCACTATTTTGGCCATATCTTGAGTTCTACAAGTCTGTTTTGGACGATCTTACTGTCCACGCGAAGATAACGGAATTCTCTTTCATTCTATAGTGCTCCAGAGGTCCAATTACAACTAGAACGGCCCAGAAATATTGAAGAAAAGTCAGCTACGAATTTTCCTTAAAAACCGAATCAGTTTAGGAAACGTATTATGTGCCGAACTGCAAAAATTCAACTTTGACAAGGAAATTGCTATAATTCCTACTTCTAATAAGTATGGTAATTGCTTTGGGTGGCTAGAACATTCCAGAATCAGATCTACACATGGAATTTGCAATTCTATTCTCATTCAAGAACGGAAATTGCCAATCTTCTATTCCAACTCTAAAAAGGCAATTGTTTGGTGGACAAGACTTCTAGAGCCTATATAAACACATCCTACCATTGTAATTGGGAACCATTACATATCAATTAGTTAGATTTATTTGTATCTTTTCATACTTTGTTTTTATCATGGTTTCATCAGATCCCATGATGACGAGAGGTTCGATTATGAACTAATCGTTGTCATGGGATTCTAACGGATTTATTTATGGAGATTTAGTATCTTGATGCTTTACAGATCTGTGTGTGATGTATATCTGACATCCTCGTATGGTTGTGTTTCATGTATTTAGATGCGTAGCTAACATCTAATTTGTTAATCTCTTGTGAAGCGAGAGTGGATCTTGAGATTTAGAACTTGCCATGCTAGCATAGGATAGGTTGATGTTTTAACATCATGATTTGTAGCGTAAATAGAGATATTATGGTGCCCTATGTGATCATTATGGATAACTTGTTCTTGAACCGTTATGTTTTCAAATTCTATAGGCATATAGGGTCTAAGCATAATTGGTGTCTATTCATCTTCTATCTCTTTTGTGGATGTATGTTTAGTTTGGTATACGTATACTGAGAGGTAGTGTGTACTTGTTTCGTGTTATCCGATCAGATATCATAACCATTGCATATAGTGATTAAAGGCGTCAGATCTAAGCAAAGTATTTAATGAAGTTAGGATCCCATGTTTCCTCTTGCAGAAGTAATTTGATTTAAATTCTTGTTAGTTAGTTAATTCTTAGTTTGTTAATTTAATTCCTTAGTTAATTTTAGTTAATTAAAACCAAATCTTGTTATTTGTCTTAGCAGTGAATTAAAACCATACATTGTTGCATAGGTGCATGAACTGAATTGAAACCATAACCAGATCTCTGTGGGAACGAACTCGACTTATATCTGTATTACTTGTGACCACGTACGCTTGCGTGATTTAGTGTAAACAAGTTTTTGGCGCCGCTACCGGGGATCATTGGTGTTTTATTTTTGGTTTTTGTGCTTGTCAATAGTGGTCGTTAGAGTTCACTGACTCGGATTGCTTTTTCTCATCTATTCTTGTAGTTCGTTGGTGTTTCAGGTACTTGTTAGAGAGCGTTGACGTTGAAGATGGATTTTCTAACTTACTATGGAGTTCAGCAGGTGGCTAGTGTTTGTGAGCTATGTGCGGGTGCACATGAGACGTATCAGTGCTGGAGCAACCAAGGTGGTATTCAACAACCCCAGCCATGTGAGCAGTGTTTAGGCGTTCATGATCCCTCACAATATTGTTACTACGAAGGAGTTGATCCATATGTCACTTATGAGGAACAACCATATTTTCAATACCATCCTCAACAGTACCAGCAAGATGTTCCAGATATGTCATATTTCTTTGGTGGTGAAGAGTTTCAACATCAGCAACCTACTCCTAATTTTCATTCAGATGAGGTTGTAACTATGGAGGAGATTAGGATGCTTGAAAAGAGTAATGAGGAAGGTCTCAAATCTTTGGAGATACTAGTTGCTCGAGCTATGAGAGCCTTGGAACAAGTGAATCAGCAATTCATACGAGAGGCAATTTCAGAGAATAACGATGACTTGGAGCAAGGTACTGCATGCATAATTGAGGAAGACAAATTCCAAGGTGAGGTGAGCGTTCACAAGACATATGAGGAATTTGATCAAGCTAGTGAGGTGGATGATTTGGAAAGGGTACAATTCGGGACAGACACTGATGAGCTACACAAATTTCAAGAATTGGTATGTGCGTACTAAGAGGACATTGATGAGCTACACAAATTTCAAGAATTGGTATGTGCGTACCAAGAGGACATTGGTGAGCTACAGAAATTGCAAGAATTGGTATGTGCGAACCAAGAGGTTGATGATCATGGGAAAGATGTAGATCTTCTACTTGTGTCAGAGTATAAAGATTGAGGTAGCGCATTAGAGCCAATGGAGGAAGTTCTCTTTGAGGAACCAAAGGCTTCAGCAACTTACATTTACCTTCCTCCATTATATTCAATCGAAGCCTGTGAATGTGTGTTGTTCTACAAATTGACAGATTTTGGGTCAACAGATGAAGGCATTGGAATAGGACATAGTTGTTATACGAATAGGCCAAGCGAGGAGAAAGGGCAGAAAGTGTGCCACCGTGATGACGATGAAGTCTCGCGAAGAGATGACCAGGCAAACTATTATCATCCTTAATGGAGGCTTGGAAGTAACGTCAAGCTATTGACGTTAAAGAAGCGCTTCGTGGGAGGCAACCCACGCTTTTTGGCAATTTTATTTAGGTATGTTTTCTACTATCCCTTGTATTACTTTCCATTCAATGCGGACATTAAATATTCTAAGTTTGGGGGTGGTTTGGGGGATTAGTAGTTGTTGTTGTGTGTTCATATAGGATTTCATGCTTTGCATATTAGTAGTAGTAAATTATGCATTTATGTTCGTGTTATCTACGTTTGTTTCATATAGGACATTCTGTTTTTATTTTCGTATATCATGTGAGTTCATAATAGTTTGCATTTGCACCCATGCTTGATAGGAATTTTGTGTTGTTGATGTTTTTGATTGAGAAGTGATATGCTTTGTTCTTGTGCACACACAAACACTAGTAAGTTGAAGCTAGTAGACTTATTGAATGTTGTAAGTGATTAGAAGGACATGAATATGTGCAAGATGATTTAGTTTGCATGCTTTGAATACAAGTCGGTGCGTTAGAGATATTTTTGCTTGGGATTGAGTATGTTTTTCCACCAAGTGAGATTTTGAGCCTTATTGCATATATGTTGCAATTTATTCGTTTGCTTGAGTGTCCTCGGATTGTTTGTATTGCTAGCAGTTGTTTGAGGTCTTTCTTGAAACGCATGACATTATTTGACGATTAAAATGATAAAGGCATTTAGGAATAACCACATATTTTCCCATATTACCACACCATATTTACGTGATCAATTAGTTAACCAGTTGAGATTAATCTTATTTTTCGGTGACATACCACATTACTTGCCTAGACTTTTTTGTATTGGCCTTACATTAATTTGAACCCACAATATTGTCAAAGACTAGTAGAGTGCTTAAGGGAGTAATAAGGTGTGCAAGAAGGGGTTTATTGTTGTTCTTACTTTTGGGGGAAATATTGAAATTGGGTTTGTTTACTTGATAGTCGGCATGTCTAATAAAATTGTGGGATCATTGTTATTGTTTTTATTATTTTTTTTGTTATATCTAGCTCTCGAAAGAAAAGAAACGAAAAAAGAAGAAAAAAAAAGAAAAAAAAAATTATGAGAGCATGTTTGTGTTTGTTGTGATCCTATTTTAGTCGACTAGTCGAGTGTTTTTGTTGGAAGAAAAATTAATAGATTATGTGGGGGGGGAATAGGGTGTTGTGTATGATTTATTATGGTACTTACTAGCTTTTGACACTTCACCTGATTTGGCTTATTTGACATACCTTGTCCCTAGCCCTGTTACAACCCAAATAAAGACCTTTTGATTATCGTCATTGATGTATGTTGTGTTAAGAGTTAGATTGATACCAAATGTCAAGCATGCTTATGATTTTGTTGGAATTGAGTGATACACTTACCCTTGTTCTTGAGTGAATATTCTTTTATGAATGGATTGTGAGTGTTTGCTTGTTTTTGCGTATGAGATCCCGAGTTTTGTCTCAAAGATGTACTCTTGTAGGCTTAACATGTTTACTAACTTATTCTTACATTTGACATGGGCTTTTGAGAACTTATGCATGTTCATTGAGTACACTATGTGAATACTTGCACTTTTGACACCAAGACATTGCGTATTTACTTTGATTCTTAAGTTGATATGGCATGAGAGAATTTGAAGGTATGGTAGGATATTAGTACTAGATTATTTGCATTTTCATTTAGTTACATTCATGCATTGCATTGCATTAGGTAGTGATGAATTTTGTGGGTACATTTGCTATAGGCCCTCACGAGACCTTACTCGTCCACTAGGGCTACCTAGGGGTTTAAAGGGCTTGTTGCATATGCCAAATGCAACCGTGATCACCTACGGAAGTGGTACTAGTTAGTTAGTGTTAGTTGTTTATGCTTGAGGACAAGCATCGGTTTAAGTTTGGGGGTGTGATAAGTGGATTTTATATCCATTTGGAGCGTTCCATATCGGCTTAAATTGATTGTCTTGGACTCAAGTTTGTTGTAGTTTTGATGTGTTTTGTGTAGTGTGCAGGTTTGCAAGAAGGTTGATTAAGGTTGATGCTTCTATCGTTTTTCCAGGAAGGCTGCGCATTCTACACTGTTTTGGCCATATCTGGAGTTCTAGAAGTCCGTTTTCAGCGATCTTACAGCTCACGCGAAGCCTGGGAGATTTTCTATAATCTTGGGCAGATTTGGCTCCAGGCCGCGGCCTCAGAACTCCAGGATGCGGCCTCGAGGGTATTCTGGAAATTCTGGAAATTGTCCTAAAAATCCTAATTCACTATTTTGGCCATATCTTGAGTTCTACAAGTCTGTTTTGGACGATCTTTGTAACACCCCCAGATCCGGGATCAGGGATCTGGTCGTTACGGTCTCAATTTAAATCCTAAAACCAACATAAATTGAATTACAACCTTGTGACCCAAAATAACAACATAACGTACCCGTTATAGTCCCAGAGATGAAATCAGAGTAACCATTAATATTATTAATCACAGGTTTGAGTTCTTACAACCCAAAGAATTACAATCAACCATTACATACTCTTTGCCATCCATTTGGTATATACCATATAATAAATACATTTGATATTCAATGCTAACAACTAGCCTACCAATAGCTTACTCTTCAGCAATGGTAGCTATGACCTTAGCGGTTAATCCTCTGACGGCTGACACCTGCCTATGCTGGGTATGCCTTGCGCGGCCATCTGATCTAGCTATTGTTATGATATAGATAAATAAAGCAAGGGTGAGCAATAGCCCACCAAAAATATAATTGAACAGTTATAAAGTATAACAGTCCAAAATATCTTTGAAACCATATGCCATGCATTAACGAACGTAGTACCAATATAAGGCATGAGATAAGTTACAAGGTAACTCAAAATGTAATTGTTCCGAAGAAATATCTACTATGTCAAAGATAAGCAAGATATTATCAAATTTTCGTAATAGAGGAACTTGCAGGAAGAATATTTCAATTCCAGTTCAAACACTTTTCAAACCTGCCAACAATGATAATGTTGTAGAAAATTTCTCAATTTTGGAGGATGAACTAATACGGGAGCATTGTTGCGCCAGATGCCCTGACGTTTACGATGATCAGTCGTATGTCATGCATCTCATCAGTCGTTCTCTACATATAGAAGGTAGATCTGACGGATTTACTTGTCTACCGCCCTCTGGAACTCCTCAGCCAACGGTTGGGCTATTGCTGGACCGGCGCCACTCGGCCACTTACGCGTCTCCTAGTTCAATTAACATCCATAACTCTGAAACATAAAGTTCGTCCCCCTTTCCCCAAGTATAGTACTTGTTGATAGGACTCCACAAAGTAGTCGTATCTAATTGGAAAGGAAAATATCACCAATATTTCCCAAGCCGATGCTTGTTAATGATATAAACTTGTTCCGTCAATCTTACCCCTAGAGCATTGAGGAGGTAACCAAAAAGATTCATATCGACATTTGAAAGAATCAAGATGTGAGTGACAAGATAGTTTAACAAGTATATGACCGGGCAGTCAAATAAATAGCAGCTCTCAAGTGAGGTCCCCTTTATATGTTTTTGGAAGTTTGGGCGAGTATTTAAATCTTCTTATAAGATGGATTTAAATAAAAATAGAGTTTTGGGAACCTCCTCTTGATAAAATAGTCATAAAAAGACTCTGAAATATTTTACATAATATCTGAAGGCAAAAGATAATCTTTGTATGATATAAATCATTATAAAGAGAATTTAAAAGAATTTACATAAATATTCCAAGAATATTTATTAAATCAATAATAATTAAGAACTATTTTTAAATCATAATATTACTCGTAAGTAATCCTCGAATGAATATATAAAATTAGTTATTAAATAAATCTATTCTTAAATGAATATTCAAAATAATATTCATTAGATAAATAAAACTTCCAATGAATATTCAAGATGATATTCGTTAAATAGATAAACTCAAATAAATATTTAAAATAATGATCACTAAGTAAATCAAACCTTAAATGAACTGCACCAAACACTGGTGGTTGTTTCTTGTTGTAAGTGAATGCAACGAAAAGACCCGGAAATAACAAATAATGAAACAATTCATATATTGACATTTCGTGCTAATTTAAAAAATATTTGAAAATAATATTCATTAAATGAATAGTATTCTAAATGAATATCCAATTAGTATTCATTTAGTAATCAAAACTTTAAAGAGATATTCAAAATAATATTCTTTAAGTAATTAGAACTTCAATTGAATATTCTAAAATGATATTCATTTAGTAAATAAAACCTTAAATGAATATCCAAATAATATTCATTTAATAAATATTATTCTAAATGAATATCCAAATAATATTCATTTAGTAATCAATACTCTCAAGGAATATTTGACATAATGTTCCTTAAGTAATTAGAATTTCAAAGGGACGTACATCTTAAAGTAATATTCATTGAATAGATAAAACTTTAAATGAATATTTGAAAGTAATATTCATTTAATAAACAATATTCTAAATGAATCTTGAAATAATATTCATGAAATAATCAAACTCTAAATGAATATTCGAAATAATATTCATTTAATATTTCTCGACTGAGATAATACTAAAATGACATTTCTCGAAAGATTTCCAAGTAATTAATACTTTATGGAAATATAATTAATGTTTAATAATAGCATTCCTCAAAAGGAATACAAATCTGTCGCTAGAATCCCTCCGGGTTTCCACGACTATCTATATAACACAAAATACCGACTCCCGGTCTCATATTTAAAGAATAAATAACATACGCCCTTCACTAAGGGTCCTGGCAAAACAATCCTGCTTATAACTGATAATCCATATCTAGTCTATAAGCCTATATCAATTCAGGGAACAAGTTTTCCAATATACTTTGAAAATAAACATGCATGCTATGGCATATGTATAACAACAATCATATATATATATATATATTATCACAACAACAGTTCCAAGGTATTGGAAACTTGCCTGGTAATCCTGTGGGTGTAGTGTACCTCGGTTCAATCCGGTGATCTATAAATAGTCACAATATCCGAGGTTAATCACTTTAACACTTCGACATGCTAAGTATATATTTAACTTAGGTTAAAACACATTTTAAAATTATCTCGTTAGGCAAACCCTAACATAACTCTTATTAATACCGGTATAATCTGACACTCGAACCCATCCTTAATGTCGGATCTTTCGTACATCTCGCTTAATCATTTATAGCCTCGTTCTTTGCAGCAATATGTTGTCTTGATAATTATTAACAAGTTTCATGTTTTAGTCGACTCGAGATTCCTCTTTTAATCTAGCCAAAATGGGTGGCCAAAGTAGTACACCTAGATTTGACTTTTCTGAGAATTACTATTCCGTGACTCGCACTTCAACACTTTTAATAAATCACTGGAAACGTATTTAATTACGAAACCACTTTTAAAATGATATTTGGTACTTGTAATATTTATCATAAAATTTCCAATTCGAAGTCACGGGTCTAGATAAGTGAAATGTATTTTCGAAGTTCAGTCAACTACGGATCTTTACTATTCACACCTCTTTCACTAAAACGTTCATAACTCGGTAACCGTTAACTCAAATGATGCACCGTTTTTGCGTACATGATCTAGAGAATGTCTAGAAGGTAACTAACTCAAAATTTGACTTTGGTCAGAAGATCAATTTTTACAGATTTCACTAAAACAGGGCAGGAGCTTATAATATACTCTATCCAAAAATGGCAGGATATGAAGCTAGACATGGAGTTCATGCTACTGTCAAACACGGTTCCTTAAGGTTAAAAACAATCGGGCATTACGACGGCTATAACTCGGACATTTCAAAACTCGAATCAATCCAACCAAGCCACCCCGGGCATCTAAACAACTTATCATCATATAACTCATCTCATAAGTCCAATAGCTACTGATTTTACCACCAATATCAACATGCTTCTTAAATCACATAACTAACTACATAATCATGCTTATAAGATGAACATAATCATAACTAAGCTAGATCCATCAAGAACATGCTTAAAACTCAAAGTAGATCTAGGGTTTCAAGTTGTTATACATTCTTGAGAGTATGTACTAGCCTTACAAAGCTTGGTATGGTCCTTGGATAGCATTAAGTTAGCTAAGATCAACCATGAAAACAAGAAAATCAAAGATTAGTTCATGAAAACACTATTCACCCTCCTCTTGAATCATTTTTTTGAAAATGGAAAAAGAAGATATTGAATCTAGGATTTTTAGGAGATCATTCATATGAAATGTAAGTCTCACCATAAAAGTTTCAAGATCAAACAATGGTGGGAAGGTGGATTTATCCCTTTGAATTAAGCTTGGGCCGAATGTGATGAAAAAGGAGAGAGATTGGTGTTTTTGCTTGGTTGATTTTGATAATAATTCATAAAGTGATGTTTTTAGATAATATCTCATGTAAAGCACCTTTATTAAAGTGATGATGCACTAGATGATGTTTTTAGCAAGCCATGTGTTGATCTTTTGGTGGTTTAAGGCTAACCAAGTGGTTTGTGTGCTAAGTACTTGGTTGCATTCTAATTGATCTAGTTCCTTGCTAGTTACTAGATATTTATCACTTGCATATGCATGCATCTTGCTTCCTCTGCTTGATTCTTTGTCCGTTTGTTGCTCAATTCATTGTGCGTTCGAGGGAATAACTCATTCGTTTCTAGTTAGGGTTTTACCCGAAACCTTCTTAATAATTCTATCACCATTTCCATCTTTCATTATAATCCTCCAATTAATATTCCTCAAATATTAAATATTAAATCCTTAATATATCAGTGTCTAGGGAAAATCTCGGAGAAAATGAAAGTGCTATTTTTCAGAATCCGACAGTCTTTACATACACTTATTTTCCCCTCGGATCACTAATACGAACTCAGAAATTCATTCCGGATACTTCTATATAGTGTCGTCTCATAATATTCTTATTTCCATTAAAACACTATTCATCACTTATTCTCTTTTTAGTCGTGGTACTTAGAAAATATCTTTGTGCTTCTTCGAGCGTTCCTTAACTCTTTCATGGAACCTTCGTACTTGTAACCGATATCGATCTGGATGACATGAGGGTATCTATTTCTTTCTAGGGAATCTTATCTTAACTTTCTAGGAGATAGATTATTCTAATCTAAGTTATCACCCAATAGCATCCTTCAGGACATATAACCTTGGAATCTATATCCTTTCATTAAAACCAGTATTACAATGTAGTTGTAACCACTATTCACTCTTATATCAATACATAATAAAAAGTTTTAATTCTACCCAAAAATCTGGGTTCTTACAGTCTCCCCTCCTTAAAAGGATTCTGTCCTGGAATCAGGTAGAAGACAATTGGGTACTTGTTGGTTATTTCGCTTTCCAATTCTCTGGTCGATCCTTACACATTCCAATATTTTCAAAGCACATCGTACTTGTGTTACAATACACCCTTTATTCGTTCCACCAATTATTTAATACTTTCCGTGCCGCGCACTATCCGGTCTATACTCTTACCCCATCATACACTATTCTTTTTGGTATCTGCAGTGACTTCGGTACCACTATCGCGTTGCAATTTCGGAGATAACCTTACTCGTACTACGTTCCTGATCACTTTTATCTTCACAATCTGGATCTATATATATTGAAGTGGAAAATTTATTGAGAGATCACTATGATCAATGAACATTTGTTATATTGCATAGTTAGTACAGAAGGGGGCCAACCTTTAGTACTTGACAAGCAATTAAACAATTAATGGCATTCCACTTAGACTTCTATCACACAGACAGATCGTCACGTAGCAGTACCTCCCCTCCTTAAAGGGTTGTTCTCTTCAATTCAGAAGAATATGAATAAGTGAGAAGAAAAGAAAAGAATTTCAAGGATTTGTAGAAAATTTTTCTTGATTGCAAAGTATCATACTTGGAATTTACCCCTGAACTATAGAGGTTTGTCAAAGAAGAAAATAGTCGTAATCGTAATAAATACTATTTTATCGTAATCTCGTGTGTCAACGCATTCTCGATGTTCTGTCCATCTTACTATGGACCATTATAACCTAATCAGTATTTCAAATATCATGTCATTCCAAAATTTAACCATCTGAAACAAACCTGGATGATTCCTCTAACTTAGATTCAATTCCGACCCTTCCACAGTCGTTATCATCTAATTTCGCAGAAAATCACCACTACATTAATGTGGTCCATGGATAAATCATCATCGTTTATCATTTACGTAGGGCTTTAATAACTAGACATACGGGTTTCATGATTTGTCAGATCAAAATCCTCTAGGAAGACAGAATAATCACTATTCCCTTATCCCTAGGGAATACTTACTGAACCTGACGTGGATATTACATGAAGCAGATAAAATTGCAGAGAAGCTTCAAGCATCGCAGCTATGACAGGTTGGTGAGATTATTAATCATATATCTCTAGTTGAAGACTGGAAGCTCAGCGTTTTACTTAATCACTTTCCAAATCTCGTTAATTCTTAATACAGGGATACCTTTCAACATCACGAATCTTTAACTTCATGTACTCTATCTTGTTTCCATAGAAATACACCAACAATAACTTTCTTGTCATTCATCATCATGCCATTTAGCTTATCAGTATTTGTACCATCTCTGTTTCTGGTCATTTACTACCAATTCATTGTTACTTAACCTCCCCTCTCTCTTTCCAAAGAAAAGGCGAGTCTCTTGGGGAATTTGGTCTGGCCTATCGTAGAGCCTCCTAATGTCGGTAATGTGCTACTGGCACAATCATCAGACGGAATGTAACTACCTCTACCACATTATGACCATCAAGGTCCTTTACACTATCATTCTATCTCTTTAGTATGAGCATATATACTTACTCCCTTATACTTAAAGTGTCGGCCACCTCATTGGCCTTTCCTGAATATAATATTTTCTTGAAATCAATATTTTCTGGATCTATTCCAACTCAGGGTGGAAGCATCCTCCCTTGAACTCTGATAGATGAGAGAAAACATATTCCAGTCTTTTTCCAAAAATCTTTGCTTCCACCTTTCTGTGGGAACTTTATCACGGTTACTCCCCATCATATCTAGGATAATTCTTATCTCAGTCCTTTCTTATTTTAGGAAAATCTAAACCTTATTGGTTCAATCCATACTTGCTCATGGTTTCATACATGCTTTATTTGGCCTTATTGTTACTATGTCATACATTCCTTACCAAACTTCCCTTTTGAAGTTCGGAATATTACCTCTTTCCTTATAAGGTTTCTTAGGTCATCCTCATCATTCCTCCTGTATCTTCTGGGTATAGGGTACATCAAATATCATTAATCAACTCTATAACAATTCTGTCTATGTACTTTTCGAGACTCTTTTTCAAAAATCCTTATAGGTTATTGATACTTTGTCGATTCAACTTATATCGTCTGATTTCACAATGTCTTTATTAGGGTTGATGCTATCTTTTGTGCATCCCCCAGGGTTCGTCTTAATCTCTGGACATTCTATCCTCAATTCTATTTTCAAGGAATACATACATCCTGTACTTGGCAATTTAATCATATATCCTTAATAAGGGTCTCTTTTCAATCATTCTCATCTTGATAACCTATAGGTAGCCTAATGCTAACCTCTTCTTTCAAACGAATGTCAGTCTATATTACCTTCCAAAAGACAACATATGTCTATCTATCTTTCTTACAGAACTTGGTAATGGTAGCAAGGATGTTCTGGAAGATATTGGTCGTGTTCAACGTGAATCTCTTAGCATTTATTGCTTTTCTTGAGGACACTAAGTTTCAGATTACATTTTTGCATCACACTGCATTATCTCTGATAATCTACATAATCTTCTTTGGTCATTATCCTTAATCCGAATACACCCATGGAATTTATAAAGTCCATCATCATGTATCTCAATTTATTTTATATCAAGTTCTCACGGTTGGCGCTTGGTTAGAAGCTACCCCGCTTTGTCCTTTCATTGCTGGTCTAGTCGCTTGATATTTACTTGTGACTTGGCCTCAACGGGCCACATTACAATATGTGAGTTTAGTTAATATCATTACTTTTCTAGCAATTACCGGCATAGTGCCTTCTTCTTTGATACCTTTTGATCTTTTCAAAATTTTACTCCATATAAGTCTCAATTGACTTCTCGGTACCGTCTCCGGTCACCTTTCCTTTATTTTTACCTTTTCAATTGTTGCCCAGTAAATAACAATTGTAGAAGGGGGATTGAATACAATTGTATAAGATTTTCGACTTAAACTTGAATAACACAAGTATGAATCAATAGCAGCTTTATTAATTCTGATATAAAACTATTACAAAACTCTCTTAAGAAATACTTATGTTCTTAAGAGCTTATAGGTTACAAGATAACTCGTGTAAGCGATTACACTCATGTAAAACCTAAACTGTGTTTATATATTGTACACAGCTGCTCTATCAATTACAAGATATATCAAATCAATTACATACGACTCTTAATACATATCTTGAATGATAGCTGCATTCCTATAATTTAGGAACCAACAAATCAATCTTCCGATAATCTCTGGACTAACGTAAATCTGCATGTAATCATGATCTACTCAAATACTGACGATGTGTTACTGATGATGTCAGCATCAGTATCTGATCAGTAACGCCCAGATCCTGATCATCACTTGAATCAAAATCTAACAATCTCCCCCAATTTGTTCTTTGTGAAATAAAGCACAAATTCCTTGATTCAAAGATGTCAAAAACTCAAAACAAAATACCTTCTAAAATTCATCAGGAACAGTTTCAGAAATTCTTTGATAAAACAGATTCATCTTCAAGAAGTCAGATATCAATTCTTCTTCCTTGCTTTCAAGAATTTGAATCAGTTTCTTCTTCAGATTTTTGAGTCCTTCATCTTCCTCATTAATCTGATAGATAGCTGCCCTGAGATTCTGAATTGAGTTCTTGGAAGATCTAAATCACCTAGCAACACATAAGCAATCTCCTTCCCATCTGGATTAAGAGACAGTTGTTCCATGCCTAGATACTCTTCTCTAACAGCAGTACCTTTCTTCATTTCAACCTCTATGCCTCTTAAATTTAAATACATAGGAGTATAATTGCCATCATATCTTGTTCCTCCATCCATAAATCTCTGTCTGATTGTCCTGTAAATCATAACAAACCAATTGTAGTAGACTTTGATTTAACTATCAATAAAGATTCATTAATCAAAGAAGACTTTGTTATCAGTCCTGCAGACTTGAAAACAACTGGTTTCCTATAATTACACTCACTCTTCTCCTTTTTCTTACTCTTCTTCTTCTCATCTGTTGGATAATACTGCTGATGTTCAGGAACAGATTTACTTTTATCATACTATGCATAAGTTCCTGTTAGATTTATGAACATTTTTCAAGTAATCTCTGGTTGCTATCCTTTCTGCTTCTCTTGCTTTAGCTCTGATTTCACTTTCTCTTTCAAATCTTCTGAAGTTTTCTTGCTCATACTTCAGTGTATCTTCAATAACTTCCATATTGTGAAATTCAACCACAACCTTAAGAATCATAATCTTAAGTTCTTTTAAAATTTCAGCTTCTCCAGAATCAGAGACAACATCAGGAATTGAACCAAAAACAGACTTCTTATTAGATACAGTAGCTTGATCAACAACTTTGCTCTTTCTTTTTAAAGGCAATATCTCCTCTTCAATTTCTTCAGGAGCATTGAATCTGTTATTTGGAGTCAGTACAAGAGATAGTGGAGTTTTCTTCTTTTCATTCTCAGAAACATCTTTTAATTTGATTCCACTAGATCTTGTTTGCCTTGTACTTGTTTGAGTAGGTAATCTTCCTCTACCTCTGTATCTTCCTCCTCTGCCTCTTCCTCTTCTTGCAACAGGAGCTTCATTTTGTCTTGCAATCTCTTCAAGAATCCTGTTCTGTTCTTTTAAGAACTCATCAGTAGTCATGTTTGGATTCTCTCCAGTAGTTAAGATAAGTGCCTTCTCAGCATGATACTGTTGAACTCTTTTGTCTTTATGAAACAGTTTAAGAACACGACTATCCCCAGTGTCAAGTTCATGAAACAGATTAGCAGCATCTTCATCCTGTTCCACATACACATCATTCTCAGGAATGGTTGACAGAGTTTGACCAGGTGTCACGAACTGTTCTTCTTTTGGACTCTGAGATTGTACCATTGTTGTTACTGTCTTCTTACCAGATCTAGAAACATGAGTTGACTGCCTAGTTTGAGTATTAGATTGCCTTCTCTTTGTTACTAAAGCAGCATCAGAGGTTTCAACTTTATGTGACTTAGCACCACCATCATTTCCAGAATTATCATCATCCTTTTGTACAACTGGATTAGGTGAGAATTTTGTTTTGACTATCTTCTCCCCCCTTTTGACATCGGCATCTTCTTCAATGAAAAAAGACAAGATAAGCTTGAGTGTTTCATCAATATTATCAACTTTCGATTCCAAGACTGTCATTCTGGAATCCATCTTCTTTTCAAGTGCTTTAACATCATCAGTAAGAAGACGTGCTTGAGAAGCAGTAGCAGATATAGAAACAGTTGTTTGAATACCCGCTTGAAATTTATCAGTAACATCCTTCATAGAGTCAATCTCACTCTTCAATCCCTTTGCTAGAAGAGCATTAGTCTTGAGAAGAGCCTTAAGTTCAGGAGTAGGCATCCTCGTGGCAATATGACCAGAATGAAAAAGAGCATTTTGAAAATTCATCTCAGCATTCGGCTGATTCCATTCAGTATCCCATTCATATCCCCTTGCAGCTTGAGTATAAGGAGAAAGTATGGAACTGTACTCCCCTCTGAACTCTTCTTGAGTAACAGACTGCATATATCTACTCGAAGACCCATAAGTAGATAGTAGACTTGCTTTTATTGCTGCCTGCATTTAAATTGCTTCAGGATTATCAGGATCATCATCTGAATTTTAACCAGATTTATTTGTCGGAATCCTATCATCAATATTCTCATCAAGATGCATAACACCTTTCAATTTTAATTCACCAGTAGATGCAGCTGGTGAATCCTGATGACCTGCAAACAGAATAGTAACATTTCCTAAATCTCTCGTTTCTTTTAAAGTGATCTCATCACTTCTCACAAAGTTACCTAAGTTACTGTCAATAGTAACTACTACCCCACTGGAAGTTAACAACTTCTCACTCTGTTCTACCTCTCCTTTTGCCAGTTCAGGAGACTGCCTCTCATCACTCTTCTTTTTCTCTAAATGTTCACTCTCATTCTCACAAGAAAGGCTCTGACTCATTAAATGTGAAGAAATAAGATATGGCTGAGAAGAGTGGTCTGAAGTCATACAAATAGAGGTATCCCTTACATCAGGTCTATCTGTAATCATACTATCAGTAGTAAAGGAAGTAGAGATAAGGATGTTACCTGACGAAGTAGTTAAAGAATCCATTGGCCTTGCAGAAATTGGCTCGATAAACAATGGAATAAGTGGATCAGTAGTACTTACAACAGGATCGACAACTGCAACTAAAGCATGACTTGCATCAGTATTAACTATTGATGGTTCTTGTGTAGTCTGAGGTTGTGAAGCTTCTTTAACACTTTGAGTCAAAGGTTCTTGTGTGCTTCCCTCAAATGCAGTGTCAGCGATCACTTCATCACATTCAACAATGTGCAAATCATGAGCAGCTTTATCTGCCAGACTTCTAGCTAGTTCAATTTCAATTTCAGAAGCCCCTTGAGCATTGTCAGGAAACTCCCCTGCTGATGTGATTTTGCCAGCATCTTCACTATGAGAAGATGGTTCTTGTGAGGCAGGAATATTCTTGTCTTCACCTTCCCTTTGAGAAAGTGGTTCTTGTGGGACTATTCCTTCAGAAATGTCTGCACCTACACTTTGAGTAGGTGGTTCTTGTGTGACTGGATCTGCAATAGCTGCTGAACTCCTTTGAAGTTCAGGTTCTTGTGGGCTTGATCCTCTCAGAGGTGACATAGGAGTCCTCTGTTTCTTCTGTCTATGAAAGACATTTGCTTCAGCAGTTTTCTTTTCAAGTGGTGAAGGTTTGAAACCCAACTGAGCAGCAATAGCATTTACTTGACCAACAGACATCTCAATAATTCTTCTCTTTGGAGATATAGGTGCTGGAGAATCAGAGATCTCAACAGTCTTCACAGGTGAATTATCAGGAGTAGAGACGTCAGGATTGACAGTAGTGTCAGGAACTGATGATCCATCTTGATTAGTAGATACATCAGGATTGCTCTCCATAGCATCAGTAAGATTCTGTAATTCTGTAGGAACAACAAATTTACCTTTGTTGATTAATCTTCTTCTTTTCTTTGGCTTTTCAGAGACAACAACTTCTCTAGTATCAACAACATCAATCTCCTTTTTCTTCATCAAAACTGATATAGGCATTGTGTCATTATCAAAATCAGAATCAGAATCATTTCCCTGACTAACTTTCCTCTTTACTCCTGTTTCTCTATTCAGACCAGATGTTCCCAGCACCCCTTGTTCACCCCCTTGTAACTTCATTTGAGAGTGAGTTGGAGTGGAGAAATCCTTTGATCCTGATTGCCTCTCAGACACATCAGATCTAGCTAATTTCATTGATTTTACAACTGATGCCTTTTGTGAGACACCAGAGGTGGTTGACTGTTTAGAAGAGTGTTTAGGTTGTGCGCTTGTGTCAGGAATAGGATGTGTAAGGTCCTGTCCCATAGCACCAGTTGCTGGGCCATATTGAATAGGCATTCTCTTTCTTAAAAGAGACCATACTTCATCAGGAATGTATGGAGTTCCATCAAACTTATTTGCCTTATCAGAATTGATTAGACTCTTTATATTGTTTTCTGAGATTTTACATATAGGCAAAATTGTATCATTCTCAAAAATAGCATGAGGACATAAGTGAGAGAATATTAATTGGAAAAATCTAAGAAAGCAAACATAACCACATTTATCTATTTTTCTTTCACTTAATGCCTTTAGTATAAAAGACCCATAATCAAATGAGAGATCATGAATTAGAGAATACCCAATTTTGGCCGAACCTGTGGGTAAAGCATCAAAGTTTGACACTTTATTCAAGAAGCATCTGCTGATAGTGTCGAAGAAGAAATTCCATTCCTTCTTAAGCTTTGTTCTGTAGAGCTCTCCAAACTTCTTTGGCACTCCATTGTAACCCAAACTTACAACATACTCAAGGAGTCTTGAATCAGGAACTTTGAATACTGGCTTACCAATAATTGATGGTAAGTGTAGGGCTTCAGCGACAATCTCAGGAGTCACATAGTATGTAACATTATTATACTCAAAGCTCATTTGAGGCTTTTCTGATGAAAGTCCTTTCCCAAAGACACTTGTGTTCCAAACCTGCATTACAGACTGAAAAGATATCTTGGCAGGTTGGGTTAGAGCATAATTTATTGGGCTTGAGGCCAAAAAGTCCTGTATAATGTGTAAATCATTGGGCAAGTCCTGATGATCTAGAACTGCAGTGAAGTTATTTGTGTTAAAAGTAACTCCATTAATTACGACCTTGCTGTTGATGAAAGATGAATTCTCTATTGAAATTTCAAACACAAGAGTTGCGCTAATTTTAAAATTAGGGTTTGAGAGAGCAGAGATAGAGAGATGATGTTTTATTGATGGTTTTGAGAATAATAAATCAATTAGAAAACTAAAGTGATATTTGGACAATACTAATGATTTCTCAAAAACAGGTGTCAGTAAACTATTCGTGCATACTAGAGTAATGGACCAAATTACGTGAGAGAGTGGTGATGATTGCACGCGTCACGACTTACCATATGTAACTATATGTAATGATTGAGTGAAACACACGCGCTCGTATTATTTGAGAAATAAGATTGTGATTAAAATAAAACAAGGTAATTTGTTTTAAATAAAGAAATTTAAAACATCACAATAAAAAAATACCTGGTACTTCGCAAAAATATGAATCGTTTCATATTCTCGTTTCACCCTTCTCTATTTAATCCTAGAGACTTGTCCACTTACTTTTTAACTCTTCTCCTGCTTCTTCTCTTCTACAAACCAAAAGCTTTTCCTGCAAAGTTTCTCAGTACAGAGATGGCAAAGCTTACCATCATAGAAAAGAATCTTCATCTCGTCGAGAAAAGAGATATCTTCAGTTATACTCATGAAGAGTTTGATACTTTCAACTGGGAAAGACAGCTTGAGACTCTCTGGTTGCAGATGGATGCAGGTCTCGAGGAAATCGAGAAGGAAAAACCTGCAAAAGTGATTGACATCGATGCTGCCCTTCAAGCAACATTAGCATGGCTTTCATCTAAGGCATCCTCATCCAACTCCATCAACTGTAACACCATCACTACCATAATTAAACTATAAGTTTTTTTTATAATAAACTAAATATTGATATAGGGAAATTTTAGAAAATTTTGGCATGATGTATTCGTAAAATGAGCTAACCACCTGTATTCTATCAAAACAAAACCAAATTCAACATCCCTGCTTGCATGCATAATAACACTTAAACCAAAAGATAATACAACTAATAGCTATCCAAGACCGCTCACAGGTCACAGTATGAAACAACATTAACTATCTATTACAAACCAGCTCCAACTAAAAATAGTTTACAACCCAAAACAAAACATAGTATAACTACACTGATAATAATTCTAGCATAATAAAGAGCTGGCAGCTAACTACCCATCCCAAGACCTCAACTCGCTGGCTGCCTCTATGGGACTGTCCGCTTCTCCTAGACATCTTCGGATTTAGCTGGAGAAACAGGGTTAATATAAAAGTGAGCCAAAAGTGCTCAGCAAGTAATATAATAAATGAATGTAAAATATGAATTCAATCTGCAAGTCTGTTAAGGAAGGATAATCACTTTTAATTTCGGGTGCTCAATGAATTCAAAATATCATTTTATTTAAATCAGGAAATGGATTAGAATTGGACTATTATGCATTTTATAAAAAAATCAGTAAGGTTAGGCTGCTGATCAGTCACGCACTAACCCCGGACAAGCTTTCACAGCACTGTCCTTAATTGGATCCATGGCACACATTGGCCTTAATTATTTCTGACCTTCACGGTCCGACCTTCACGGTCCACAATTTTATTTAAAAAAAAACAGTCCAATCCTATAACTGACTACCAGGTGTCGGAACAATCGACCACCTCAATCCGCCAAACACCCTGGAAACTCACGTTCCAGGTTAACAACTCAAATCTCCAAAAAGAAATGAGGTCTAACAATTTCTGACCTAGATATCGACAAGTTCGATATAAAAAGGGTATTGGTTCAGATTATATTATCAAAAGAATTAATAAGCTCAATTCTTCTGGTTTGGGACAGGATAAACAGATATTCACATTTATCGAAATTTAAATGAGTGATAATATCAACAACAGGTCAGACTGATATAAAGCTCAAGTTATGATAAGCATGGTTCACTTGAAAGATAAGTGAAATGGATTACTTGCCTTAATCAGGAAATCACAGGATTCGAAGAGTCTTTACGTCCTCAGCTTTCGCCTTTCCTTTGTCCTTGATATCTATACACAATATAAACACTACTTTAGATTTCTACTTGATATTCGCTAATCAACGTCAATAATAAATCTTAATCAACCCCCGCGAGTAATCTCCTAGTTTTCATTTATTAAATCATATATTATTAATTGATAACTCACTAATATAGGCATTTAATAATATGGAATCAACACGCTTACCACATAATCAATTAAATAAGTAATTTAATAAATAGATAACTCAACTAACAATTAGAATTAAAATTATTTAAATCCGAGTAATCCAAAATACTTTTAATAAATAAATTAGTCGAATACATAATTAAAACAAATAATGGACTAGTTTAACATAGTACTGAGTGGTTTCAATAAAACTCGAACCACAACATTAAACCAACTTAAATTATAGCAGAAATATAACAGGGTATTGAATTCAAGTCATAACAGAATTTAAAAGAGTTTATAACTCAGCTACCCGAAGCAATTTACATGGCCAAACCCACACATATTCACACAATACCTCGCACTTTTTCAAATACTAACACATCACCATGACAGTAAGCAAGACAGGGGAGGGATAAACTGTCAACACTTTTGGTATTAAGCCTACTCACACAGCCATACTATAACAAGCACACACACGGCTAGTATTCCAACACACACCACCCTTAACACACACACCAGTATCTACACACTAACACATTAAGGCACTAGCTCACTCACACTCACATACAGTTTGGTTTACTCGTGGACTGCAGCACAGAAACATTCACACGCAGCCCGCTTCCTTTACACACAACCCAACAGTAGTCCGAATCAAGAACACGGGAGGGATCAACACTTACCCACGCACACAGCTGTATACACTATATGCTCATACACACATATTACCACTCTTTTCTAACAGTCCAAAACATCACAGCTTGCAGAGAAAATCAACAGAACAGACCCCAAAATAAGATTTTCCACAAGTTAAACCAAACTCAACAAAACACACCATTCAAGCGGGAATTTGCAAACAACACAACCTTCTACAGACAGCAATCTGTTAACACTCAGCCTGCGACCCAAAACAGTAATGCCCCGACCGAAACTAACATTTAACCAAAACTTGTCTAGTTCAAAAGATTATCAAATTCAGAATTTGGGGTCCACATGGACGGTTACAACAGAGAGGTTTGATTAGCTAGTTGTCCGATCTTCCAAAACCTGTAAACAGGGGTGGTGGTGAACATGGAAATCGAAGAGAACCCACTCACACACACTGGTTTTGATATACACACACACCCACGTTGATACCACATTCAGGGGACTAATAGAGGAAGGGCAGAGGGGTTTTACCTGCAAGAACTGGACAGAGAACAGCCGAGAGAGTTAATTGGCAGGAGAAAACCAGAGGGAGAGATTGTGCGGAGAATGGAAATGAAATGAAGGAGAGTGGAAAAGAACTAGGAAGAGGGCTCTAGAGATTTCCAGAGAACACAAGCTGCAGGTCTGATTTGGGGGTGAACAAACTAACAATTTAGGGATTTGGAAAAATGAATAGTGACCTTTGTAATAAAAATTTTATGATAGTAAAAAAAATCATCTTTATAAAATTGAAAATAAATAGGTAGTACTTAAGAAATTCACAAAATTACTTTTAAAATGTAGAGAATAAAATTAGCTATCTCTCCATATTCTCAAAATATTATTCGGTCAAAAACGAACTAAATATGAATTTTACAAAATTAAATCCATAAAATGAAAAATAACTCAAAACATCATTTTAAAATCCTTAAAAAAATCAAAATTAATCCATCTAATATTTTTAAAACTCAATCAAACTAATAAAGTTAATAATGCAAAAGATTTCAGAATTTCTGGAGATCCCGATAATTTATAAAATTCAAGGAAAGTAAATACAACATAATTAAATAGGAAATAAATCCTCCAGAATATAATCTTCTATACCCGGGCTTACACACCACATATAATTCATCAACTAAGCCCACAAATATTATACCACACATACTTCACCTCCTCAACAATTTTATACTCCACATAATTCACATTTAATATTAAATAAATAATTATTATTACTAAAATTTCTAAGGCGTTATATCAACCATTGTTAATGAATATGTCACCAAAAATAACCTTATCCCTGTCAACCTCCACCCAAACAAAGTGGCAAAGATGGGATCTGGGTTGGCTACTAACAATGGAGTGGATTGGACTTTTATTTCCTGTTGAATAGATTAGTAGATAGAGAACAAAAAGATGTAATCTTTGAATGTAATCTCTTTCTTATTATCAATGAAAAATTCAGTTTCTCTATTCTATTCAATGTTTTCCTGATTTATCATGTTATCTAAGAAATAAATATGAGGACTAATTAAAGTGATCACATTATCAATAGTTCAATACCATTAATCATAGCTTGAATCAGGAAATTGAAATAAAACGAAGACAGTTAGATTCTGAACATAATACTGATGATCGAACCGTCGCATCAGGATTCGACGTTGACCACTGTCAGGATTGACTTTCCATCAGTATTTGCAAGTCGTCAGTATCTGATGACTTCTTTCTCAAGAACTGCCATAGTTTACCATTCCAAGTTCGTTCACCAACTTTGTAAAAGTAGTCTCAAGTAGTGGCTTGGTGAATATATCAGCTAACTGTTGATCAGTAGGAACAAAATGAAGTTCAATTGTTCCTTCCAATACTTGTTCTCTTATGAAGTTATACCTGATACTGATGTGCTTTGTAAGAGAATGTTGAACTGGATTTCCTGTCATGGCAATAGCACTTTGGTTATCACAATAAATAGGTATTTTTGAAAATGACAAACCATAGTCCATTAGCTGATTTCTCATCCACATGATCTGAGCACAACAACTTCCAGCAGCAATGTACTCAGCTTCTGCAGTTGATGTGGAGATAGAATTTTGCTTTTTACTAAACCAAGAAACTAGTCTTCCTCCAAGAAACTGACAACTGCCTGAAGTACTTTTCGTGTCTATTTTGCATCCTGCAAAATCAGCATCTGAGTAACCACATAAACTAAAGTCTGATTTTCTAGCATACCAAAGGCCAAGAGAAGAAGTGCCCTTCAGATATCTGAAAATCCTTTTCACTGCAATGAGATGTGGTTCCTTGGGATTTGCTTGAAATCTTGCACATAGACAGGTTGCATACATGATATCTGGTCTGCTAGCGGTTAGATATAAGAGTGAGCCAATCATCCCTCTATAGTTGGTCACATCTACCTCTGTTCCTTGATCAGGATCAAGCTTTGTAGCTGTAGCTATAGGAGTTGAAGCTGTAGAGCTATCTTGCATATTAAATCTTTTCAACAAATTCTTTGTATACTTTGACTGATTGATAAAAATCCCATCATCAGTCTGTTTAACTTGCAAACCTAAGAAATAGCTCATTTCTCCCATCATGCTCATTTGATATCTAGACTGCATTAGTTTTGAAAACTTCTCACACAGCTTAGAGTTAGTTGACCCAAAAATGATATCATCAACATATATTTGAACTAACAGCAAATCCTTACCATGATTCAAATAAAACAAGGTTTTATCAATTGTACCTCTATTGAATCCACTTTCCAGTAAGAATTGAGCTAGGGTTTCATACCAGGCTCTTGGAGCTTGCTTTAGTCCAGTCTATAGACATGATCTGGATATTTGGAATCAATGAAGCCAGGAGGTTGCTCGACATATACCTCCTCTTCCAATTCTCTATTGAGGAATGCACTTTTCACATCCATCTGGAATACTTTGAACTTCTTGTGGGCTGCATATGCCAGAAAAATTCTGATGGCCTCTAGTCTTGCAACAGGAGAAAAAGTCTCATCATAATCTATTCCTTCCTGTTGAGAATACCCCTTTGCTACTAGCCTTGCTTTGTTCCTCACAATTGTGCCATCTGAATCTGTCTTATTTCTGAATACCCACTTTGTACCCACAATAGACCTACCATTGGGCCTTGGTACAAGTTTCCAGACTTCATTTCTTTCAAACTCATTCAGTTCTTCTTGCATAGCTGTCACCCAATCAGCATCCTTAAGTGCATCTTCAACTTTCTTAGGCTCCTCCTTTGACAGAAAGTTATTATATAAACATTCATTCTGAGTTGCACTTCTTGTCTTAACACCTGCTTCAGGATTCCCAATAATTAAATCAGGAGTATGGCTTTTAGTCCATTTCCTTGCTGATGGTAAGTCATTTCTTGAACTGGATGCTCCCCCTGGATTGGTGTTTTCTTCAAAAGAACTAGAATTGCTAGAAGCTCCCCCTGAGATAGTGCTATCTCTTCCTGATATACTGTCAGGATTGTCACTTGAATCTGTTTCTGATGAGTCTCTACTTGATGTTTGAGTTGTATCAGTACTGGTGATGTCTTGCTCTTGCTCCCCCTCAACATTTGCATTATTTGAGTCATCATCAGTAACTGGTGTTCGATCAGGAATTGATCGATCGTTAGGATCAGACAGAGTATCAGTATCTGACATGACTTCATCAGAATTCTTGGTAGCTTCATTTGCAAAGATCAAACTATCATGAGAGTCTTCTGTTATTCCTGTTATCCTTTTATCATCAAAAGATACATTAATAGACTCCATGACTGTCTTTGTTCTTAGATTGTAGATTTTAAAGGCTCTTGTTGTTGGATAGCCAATAAAGATTCCCTCATCAGCTTTAGTCTCAAATTTTCCTAACTATTCAGGATGAGGTCTTAGAACAAAGCACTTGCAACCAAACACATGTAAATGCTTCAAACTTGGCTTCTTTTCCTTGATCATCTGATAAGGAGTTACACCATGTCTGTTGATTAAGGTGATGTTCTGAGTGTAGCATGCTGTGTTGACTGCTTCTGCCCAGAAATATGTAGGTAGTTTAACTTCCTCCAACATAGTTCTGCCAGCTTCAATAAGAGTCCTGTTCTTTCTTTTAACTACTCCATTTTGCTGAGGTGTGCCAGGAGCAGAGAATTGTTGAACTATTCCTTTGTATTTGCAAAACTCTTCCACTACTGAATTCTTGAATTCAGTCCCATTATCAATTCTCAGGATCTTGACTTTGTATTTTGTGCCAGTTTCAATGAGCCTCACATGGTCCAATAGTATTTCAGCAGTTTCATCTTTTTTGTGCAGAAAATAAACCCAGGTAAATCTAGTATATTCATCAACAATGACTAGAGTATACCTTTTCTTACTGATGGACATAATATTCACTGGTCCAAATAAGTCAAGGTGAAGCATGTGATATGGTTCATTAATTGAGGATTTAGATTTACTCTTGAACGATGTCCTTCTCTGTTTAGCCTTCTGACAAGCATCACAGAGTCCATCAGGAGTATACAGTGCCTTTGGTAATCATCTTACCAAGTCTTTCTTAACCAGCTCATTTATATTGTTGAAGTTGAGATGAGAAAGCTTCTTATGCCAATTCCAACTTTCATCTACAGAAGCTTTACTGATGAGGCATGTAGTTGGATTATCAGTATTGGTGTGAATGTTGGCTTCATAAATGTTACCATGTCTTTGACCAGTTAATGCAACCTTCCCTGAAGATTTGCTGATAACTTCAAAATGAGTATCATTGAAATTGACACGATAACCTCTGTCTGTGATTTGACTAACACTTAACAGATTGTGCTTGAGTCCTTTCACCAGAGCTACTTTTTCAATGATGACATTTCCAATTACAATACTGCCATATCCCAAAGTTTGTCCAATGTTGCCATCTCCATAAGACACAGTTGGGCCAGCCTTCTCCTCAAATTCTGATAGCAAGGTTTTGTCTCCAGTCATGTGCACAGAGCATCCACTATCCATGACTAACACATTTTTCTTTTTACCCTGCAATCAGAATCACAAAGAACTCAGTTAGAATTCTTAAGAACCCACACTTGTTGGGTTCTCTTTTCATGCAACTTAACATTTTTAGCAACAGAAGATTTTCTTGTAAAGACACCTTCATCAGGATTGAGTCCATCAGAATTAGTATTTTTCTTAACAGATGCATGCTTAGAGTTCAAGTTCTTTGTTTTTCCAAAATTTGCACTTTTATTGAACTTAGGCAAAGGCTCATAATAATTATAGTACAAATTATGGTATTCTTCACATGTATAAATAGAATGCCATTCACTGCCACAATGGAAACAAGGATTCTGTGGTTTATAAAATACTGATTTATTCCTAATGTCAAACTTAGGAACTACAGTAGCCTTCTTTTTACTCCTCCTGCAATCAATAGCAAGATGATTAGAGTTACCACAGTTAAAGCATACTTTCCTTGGTGCATTTGGAATATACTTATAATTATTCTCCTTGTTTATTCCAACTTTACCATTCCTATTCCTTTTGACAGTTGGAACTCTCTTTCTATCTGTTACATCACAGATTCTATCTCTTAATTGTTTCTTAGACAAAAGACCTACATTCTTGTTTTTGACACTTCTAGACTCAGAATGATGTGTAAAAGTGGATCCCTTTTCTGAAGTAGATTTGGGATTTTCTGGATACACATAATTAACAGGTTTTAATTTGGTTTTAGTACTGTCTGTGACATATCTGTAGGTTTTTGGATTTGTTGAGTCATCAACTATAACTCTTCCTGGATTAGATGAAACAACCTTTTCTTTGTCCTTTTTCTCATTCTCTGGCTTATAACCTAGACACTCTTTCCAGTTTTTATCAGTAAAAATTTCATGAGTTTTTGTTCCAGAATGTGTCCAGGTTCTGAGTTTTTCATTTGCCTCTTTAAGTTGCATTACAAGTTCATTACATTTAAACTCTATTTCAAGTTTCATGTGTTTAGCATTATCACATTCTGCTTGAACTTCCTGCAAGAAAATTAACTCAGCTTCTAGATGATCATTTCTCTTAACAACCTCTGCCATTTCAGATTTTATTCTAGTATTTTCAAGAGATTTACTCCTAAAACTAATATGCAGAGATTTTAAAAAAGATCTTAGCTCAGAGACATTATTAGTATCAAAATCAAACAAAATTTCAGATACCTTATTTTCACCAGCAGAAGTCTCATCAGTATTAGCCATCAAAGCATAATTCACTTTCTCTTTTTCAGAGTCAGATGATAAGTCCATCCAATCCTTGCTTGAAGAAATGAGAGCTTTGGTTTTGGTCTTCTTGCACTCAGTTGCAAAGTGACCCATTCCATCACAGTTATAGCATCTGATTTTTGACTTGTCAAATTTGCTTCTTTTATCTTCTTTCTTCTTGTACCTGTCTTTGTCAGCATTGAAGGTTCTCTTCTGAAATTTCCCTTGCTTCCTAGCCTTTCTGAACTTCATCTTCTTGAAGCCTTTGACTATCATAGCAACCATTTCCATTATATCAGAATCAGTAGAGTCATCATCAGTATCAGGATCAGACTCAGTATCAGTATCTGATGATGAGTCATCAGGAATTGACTCTTCCACTCTACTCTTTCTGCTAGAAACCTCCTCAGCTTTTCCCTTTGATTTTGATTCAACATTCAAAGCAACAGATTTTGCTTTGACATTTTTCTTGTTCTTCCTCTGTTGAACCTCAAGATCATGGGTTCTTAACATCCCATAGACTTCATCAAGAGACACCATCTTCAAATCATATTGATGCCTTATGATTGAAGCTTGAGTATCCCACTCCTCAGTTAGAGCTCTGAGAAACTTGGTGTTTGAGTCCTCTGGATCATACTCTTTGCCAACTAGTGATAGATTGTTCAGTAATGTCAAAAATCTATCATACATATCAGTAAGGCTTTCATCAGATTTAGCATCGAACTGCTCATACTCCTGAATCAACAGATCCCTTCTGTTTCTTTTGATAGATTCAGTACCTTGGCATTGGGTTTCCAAAGTATCCCAAATTTCCTTTGCAGTCTTGCATGCTATTACCCTGTTTGAAATGACATTATCAAGACTGTTATGCAAAATATTTTTTACCTTTGCATATTTGAGTACTTGAGCCTTTTCCTTTGTTGTCCACTCACTCTTTGCCTTAATAACATAATGTTCAGCAACAGTCTCTGTTCTTGCAACTAATCTTGTTGGAAGAAATGGTCCATCATTGATCCTATCAATATAGTCAGGATCAGTTGGTTCCAGATACATCATCATTTTCACTTTCCATGTTGGATACTTAGTTTTCTTGAGAATTGGAATTTTGATGCTTTCATACTTGCTTGTCGACATCTTAAGATCGTTTCTGATTAATATTAATCAGGTTGCTCTGATACCAATTGTTGCCCAGTAAATAACAATTGTAGAAGGGGGGTTGAATACAATTGTATAAGATTTTCGACTTAAACTGAAATAACACAAGTATGAATCAATAGCAGCTTTATTAATTCTGATATAAAACTGTTACAAAACTCTCTTAAGAAATACTTATGTTCTTAAGAGCTGCTAGGTTACAAGATAACTCGTGTAAGCGATTACACTCATGTAAAACCTAAACTGTGTTTATATATTGTACACAGCTGCTCTATCAATTACAAGATATATCAAATCAATTACATACGACTCTTAATACATATCTTGAATGATAGCTGCATTCCTATAATTTAGGAACCGACAAATCAATCTTCCCATAATCTCTGGACTAACGTAAATCTGCATGTAATCCTGATCTACTCAAATACTGACGATGTGTTACTGATGACGTAAGCATCAGTATCTGATCAGTAACGCTCAGATCCTGATCATCACTTGAATCAATATCTAACATCAACTTCTCTTATAAATTCCACGTACCACATAAGCTTAACACTTCTAGCATAACAACCTTTTCATTTAAGTCAATCCCAGACTCCCTCAATCCGGCTTGTTTCTTATTACCTTTCCCTTTTTCCTTCTAATCTCAACTTCAAAATTTTATCTCTATAATCAATCGTAGTAATCGGGGTTTGACTATCAGTCCATATAGCGGCTACCTTACTCAATCCATCGGGTTTGCTTTGGTTTCCACCCTTTTTAGTGACATTCTTTGATAATCAGAAAGACAAGGTTTGCCAAAATTCGTTGAATTCCTTTCCAGAATTTGGGAAAATTCTAGTCAATCTATCCACCCACTGGTGACACTGGGAAGGTCTATGTCGATACCCGAAGAATAGTTCTAGGGAAATCCAAGCAGGTCGAACCGTAAGCAGTTATAATTATAGAATGATCGACATAAAGTCAGATGTTTAACTACTGGGAAGGGACCCAATATATATACATCCCCTAGAAGGGAAATCATAGTTTCAAACTGAAACATGCCACACCTCCCCGATACATATTTGTCCTAATAGTCGATACTACCGAATACCGGTCTGCCTAACAGCCAGTTTCAGAGGGAACACTACCGTTAGAGTTAGTCATTCCACAAAATTGGCACTACCAAGGCCATCCGAATCCAGTGAACCGTATTGTCCAAATATATTCGAAATTACCCTACCGTGCTGCATAATCACAGTGCCTAACCCTGCATGAGATGCACCATAAAATATTGCAAAATTCTCCTCCTTCCATTTAGGCGACGCCAGCGCTGGGTCGTCACCAATATCATCTTTAGCTCCAGGAAAATTTTTTCACATTTATTTTGTCCATTCAAACTTTTAGTCTTACAAATAAGTCGGGTTACGGGACTGCAATCTTTGTAAAGTCCTGAACAAATCTTTGATAATACCTTGTGAATCTTATGAAATTTCTCACTTTTGTTGGTGTGGTTGGCCTTACTTCATTTGAAACTGTCTTTAACTTGGCGGGGTCGACCAATACTACTCACTATTGATCGTATGTCCTAATAACTGGACTTCATTTTGCCAAAACTCATACTTTGAGAACTTAGCCTACACCTGTTCTTTCAGGTTTCATATAAAACATTCTCAATTACATCTTAACCACTGATCGCCTTACTTGATCCATTTACGATTCAGTGTCGAAATAAACTTAAGGTAACTACCATAATCCATTCAAGGAAAAGAAAGAATTTAATATTCCTCTAAATCACATGCATCTAATGTTTCTGGTTCATCATTCCACTGAGTTAAAATAACCTTATACTTAATCTCTGACAATAGTCTTGCTACGAGTTTATTCATAAACTCACTGGTCTTATTCTCTTGTATAACCTTATCCAATCGGGCCATCACTTCCCAATGTCTTTTCTTTCTAAGTTGATCCATTTATAAGATGGGCATTTCCCTGAATAAAATCACCTTAACAATATCAATTTGGTTTCATAAATTAAAACCTATGAAATCTATCTTCTCATGGCGAATTACCATTGACCATATTCACACTAATCCAATTATCCGAAGATATGGCACTTGCCACCTATGTCTTAATTGTTCCTAGGGGCTCTGCTCCCCGTCCTATATCAATGTCTTTGATAATCATGCATCGTTCTAACTCCTTTTTCATTAATCTGAAAGTCTCCAAGGTTTCTTATCTATCCTTACATAAGATCTTGAGTAATTCCTCAAATCCATCTTACTTGCTGGTACTTCATCCGGTAGTCCGGCTATGAATCCAATATGCCTCCTTAATTCCATTAACAATATCTCAGTTCTTTACGCTCATTCCTCTGAGCACTATATCTTGACTCGTACAGTCTTTCGGGCTACAACCCTCATTTCCTCAGGGGTAATTCCTCATCCTCAACAGGATTCCCTTCCTCTACTGGAACCCTTTCCGGGTCCTTAGTAGGGTACTCTATCGAATTCACAATCCGATTGCCATCATACAATAAAGCATCATCGTACTACTGCTCGTACACCTCAAGGTCTGCCGCCTTACAAGTCGACACGAGAACGAGCTAAGTTACTATCATGATACTTTAGGGTTCCCATAAGGGTTTTATATGTCAATACTACATTATGTAGTCTGACTATGAACTTGGCAAGAGTTCTTATTATCTTAATAAATTTATTGTTTTAACGTCGCGTCATCTCTGGGATTTATAACGCTCTCTCTGATACCATTTCTGTAACACCCCCCGATCCGGGGTCAGGGATCTGGTCGTTACAGTCTCAATTTAAATCCCAAAACCAACATAAATTGAATTACAACCTTGGGACCCAAAATAACAACATAACGTACCCGTTATAGTCCCAGAGATGAAATCAGAGTAACCATTAATATTATTAATCACAGGTTTGAGTTCTTACAACCCAAAGAATTACAATCAACCATTACATACTGTTTGCCATCCATTTGGTATATACCATATAATAAATACATTTGATATTCAATACTAACAACTAGCCTACCAATAGCTTACTTTTCAGCAATGGTAGCTATGACCTCAGCGGTTAATCCTCTGACGGCTGACACCTGCCTATGCTGGGTACGCCTTGCGCGGCCATCTGATCTAGCTGTTGTTGTGATATAGATAAATAAAGCAAGGGTGAGCAATAGCCCACCAAAAATATAATTGAACAGTGATAATGTATAACAGTCCAAAATATCTTTGAAACCATATGCCATGCATTAACGAACGTAGTACCAATATAAGGCATGAGATAAGTTACAAGGTAACTCAAAATGTAATTGTTCCGTAGAAATATCTGCTATGTCAAAGATAAGCAAGATATTATCAAATTTTCGTAATAGAGGAACTTGCAGGAAGAATATTGCAATTCCAGTTCAAACACATTTCAAACCTGCCAACAATGATAATGTTGTAGAAAATTTCTCAATTTTGGAGGATGAAATAATACGGGAGCATTGTCGCGCCAGATTCCCTAATGTTTACGATGATCAGTCGTATGTCATGCATCTCATCAGTCGTTCTCTACATGTAGAAGGTAGCTCCGACAGATTTACTTGTCTACCGCCCTCTGGAACTCCTCAGCCAACGGTTGGGCTATTTCTGGACCGGTGCCACTCGGCCACTTACGCGTCTCCTAGTTCAATTAACATCCATAACTCTGAAACATAAAGTTCGTCCCCCTTTCCCCAAGTATAGTACTTGTTGATAGGACTCCACAAAGTAGTCGTATCTAATTGGAAAGGAAAATATCACCAATATTTCCCAAGCCGATGCTTGTTAATGGATATAAACTTGTTCCGTCAATCTTACCCCTCGAGCATTGAGGAGGTAACCAAAAAGATTCATATCTACATTTGAAAGAATCAAGATGTGAGTGACAAGATAGTTTAACAAGTATATGATCGGGCAGTCAAATAAATAGCAGCTCTCAAGTGAGGTCCCCTTATATGTTTTTGGAAGTTTGGGCGAGTATTTAAATCTTCTTATAAGATGGATTTAAATAAAAATAGAGTTTTGGGAACCTCCCCTTGATAAAATAGTCATAAAAAGACTCTGAAATATTTTACATAATATCTGAAGTCAAAAGATAATCTTTGTATGATATAAATCATTATAAAGAGAATTTAAAAGAATTTACATAAATATTCCAAGAATATTTATTAAATCAATAATAATTAAGAACTATTTTTAAATCATAATATTACTCGTAAGTAATTCTCGAATGAATATATAAAATTATTTATTAAATAAATCTCTTCTTAAATGAATATTCAAAATAATATTCATTAGATAAATAAAACTTCCAATGAATATTTAAGATGATATTCGTTAAATAGATAAACTCAAATAAATATTTAAAATAATGATCACTAAGTAAATCAAACCTTAAATGAATATTTGAAAATAATATTCATTAAATGAATAGTATTCTAAATGAATATCCAATTAGTATTCATTTAGTAATCAAAACTTTAAAGAGATATTCAAAATAATATTCTTTAAGTAATTAGAACTTCAATTGAATATTCTAAAATAATATTCATTAAGTAAATAAAACCTTAAATGAATATCCAAATAATATTCATTTAATAAATACTATTCTAAATGAATATCCAAATAATATTCATTTAGTAATCAATACTCTCAAGGAATATTTGAAATAATGTTCCTTAAGTAATTAGAATTTCAAAGGGACATCTTAAAGTAATATTCATTGAATAGATAAAACCTTAAATGAATATTTGAAAGTAATATTCATTTAATAAACAATATTCTAAATGAATCTTGAAATAATATTCATGAAATAATCAAACTCTAAATGAATATTCGAAATAATATTCATTTAATATTTCTCGACTGAGATAATACTCAAATAACATTTCTTGAAAGATTTCCAAGTAATTAATACTTTATGGAAATATAATTAATGTTTAATAATAACACTCCTCAAAAGGAATACAAATCTGTCGCTAGAATCCCTCCGGGTTTCCACGACAATCTATATAACACAAAATACCGACTCCCGGTCTCATATTTAAAGAATAAATAACATACGCCCTTCACTAAGGGTCCTGGCAAAACAATCCTGCTTATAACTGATAATCCCTATCTAGTCTATAAGCCTATATCAATTCAGGGAACAAGTATTCCAATATACTTTGAAAACAAACATGCATGCTATGGCATATGTATAACAACAATCATATATATATTATCACAACAACAGTTCCAAGGTATTGGAAACTTGCCTGGTAATCCTGTGGGTGTAGTGTACCTCGGTTCAATCCGGTGATCTATAAATAGTCACAATATCCGAGGTTAATCACTTTAACACTTCGACATGCTAATTATATATTTAACTTAGGTTAAAACACATTTTCAAATTATCTCGTTAGGCAAACCCTAACATAACTCTTATTAATACCGCTATAATCTGACACTCGAACCCATCCGTTATGTCGGATCTTTCGTACATCTCGCTTAATCATTTATAGCCTCGTTCTTTGCAGCAATATGTTGTCTTGATAATTCTTAACAAGTTTCATGTTTTAGTCGACTCGAGATTCCTCTTTTAATCTAGCCAAAATGGGTGGCCAAAGTAGTACCCCTAGAGTTGACGTTTCTGAGAATTACTATTCCGTGACTCGCACTTCAACACTTTTAATAAATCACTGGAAACGTATTTAATTACGAAACCACTTTTAAAATGATATTTGGTATTTGTAATATTTATCATAAAATTTCCAATTCGAAGCCACGGGTCTAGATAAGTGAAATGTATTTTCGAAGTTCAGTCAACTACGGATCTTTACTATTCACGCCTCTTTCACTAAAACGTTCATAACTCGGTAACCGTTAACTCAAATGACGCACCGTTTTCGCGTACATGATCTAGAGAATGTCTAGAAGGTAACTAACTCAAAATTTGACTTTGGTCAGAAGATCAATTTTTACAGATTTCACTAAAACAGGGCAGGAGCTTTTTGGTGAATAGTGCTACCTCCAAAAGTGGTTTCTTCGCACTTAACCTCGATTCGAACATTTTTATAAAATCGGAAAATGATCCATTTTACTTGTGGTTTTCTCTCACGCCTTCCTTATGACCTCTAATATTTAATTACCATGATTCGTCACTGACTTAGTCATGTTAAGGGATTCCAATTTCAGTTACGAACTTTCGATTACGGTTTCGAACCTCTTTTACGAATTAAACCATAACGCCTAAACCGTAAGTCCGTTTCACATGATCTTTATATCAAAACGAAGTTTATAACATACTCTATCAAAAAATGGCAGGATATGAAGCTAGACATGGAGTTCATGCTACTGTCAAACACGGTTCCTTAAGGTTAAAAACAATCGGGCATTTCGACGGCTATAACTCGGACATTTCAAAACTCGAATCAATCCAACCAAGCCACCCCGGGCATCTAAACAACTTATCATCATATAACTCATCTCATAAGTCCAATAGATACTGATTTTACCACAAATATCAACATTCTTCTTAAATCACATAACTAACTACATAATCATGCTTATAACATGAACATAATCATAACTAAGCTAGATCCATCAAGAACATGCTTAAAACTCAAAGTAGATCTAGGGTTTCAAGTTGTTATACCTTCTTGAGAGTATGTACTAGCCTTACAAAGCTTGGTATGGTCCTTGGATAGCCTTAAGTTAGCTAAGATCAACCATGAAAACAAGAAAATCAAAGATTAGTTCATGAAAACACTATTCACCCTCCTCTTGAATCATTTTTTTGAAAATGGAAAAAGAAGAGATTGAAGCTAGGATTTTTAGGAGATCATTCATATAAAATGTAAGTCTCACCATAAAAGTTTCAAGATCAAACAATGGTGGGAAGGTGGATTTATCCTTTTTAATTAAGCTTGGGCTGAATGTGATGAAAAAGGAGAGAGATTGGTGTTTTTGCTTGGTTGATTTTGATAATAATGCATAAAGTGATGTTTTTAGATAATATCTCATGCAAAGCACCTTTATTAAAGTGATGATGCACTAGATGATGTTTTTAGAAAGCCATGTGTTGATCTTTTGGTGGTTTAAGGCTAACCAAGTGGTTTGTGTGCTAAGTACTTGGTTGCATTCTAATTGATCTAGTTCCTTGCTAGTTACTAGATATTTATCACTTGCATATGCATGCATCTTGCTTCCTCTGCTTGATTCTTTGTCCGTTTGTTGCTCAATTCATTGATCGTTCGAGGGAATAACTCATTCGTTTCTAGTTAGGATTTTACCCGAAACCTTCTTAATAATTCTATCACCATTTCCATCTTTCATTATAATCCTCCAATTAATATTCCTCAAATATTAAATATTAAATCCTTAATATATCAGTGTCTAGGGAAAATCTCGGAGAAAATGAAAGTGCTGTTTTTCAGAATCCGACAGTCTTTACATACACTTATTTTCCCCTCGGATCACTAATACGAACTCAGAAATTCATTCCGGGTACTTCTATATAGTGTCGTCTCATAATATTCTTATTTCCATTAAAACACTATTCATCACTTATTCTCTTTTTAGTCCTGGTACTTAAAAAATATCTTTGTGCTTCTTCGAGCGTTCCTTAACTCTTTCATGGAACCTCCGTACTTGTAACCGATATCGATCTGGATGACATGAGGGTATCTATTTCTTTCTAGGGAATCTTATCTTAACTTTCTAGGAGATAGATTATTCTAATCTAAGTTATCACCCAACAGCATCCTTCAGGACATATAATCTTGGAATCTATATCCTTTCATTATTCATTCATTAAAACCAGTATTACAATGTAGTTGTAACCACTATTCACTCTTACATCAATACTTAATAAAAAGTTTTAATTCTACCCAAAAATCTGGGTTCTTACAATCTTACTGTCCACGCGAAGATAACGGAATTCTCTTTCATTCTAAAGTGCTCCAGAGGTCCAATTACAACTGGAACGGCCCAGAAATATTGAAGAAAAGTCAGCTACGAATTTTCCTTAAAAACCGAATCAGTTTAGGAAACGTATTATGTGCCGAACTGCAAAAATTCAACTTTGAGAAGGAAATTGCTATAATTCCTACTTCTAATAAGTATGGTAATTGCTTTGGGCGGCTAGAACATTCCAGAATCAGATCTACACATGGAATTTGCAATTCTATTCTCATTCAAGAACGGAAATTGCCAATCTTCTATTCCAACTCTAAAAAGGCAATTGTTTGGTGGACAAGACTTCTAGAGCCTATATAAACACATCCTACCATTGTAATTGGGAACCATTACATATCAATTACTTAGATTTATTTGTATCTTTTCATACTTTGTTTTTATCATGGTTTCATCAGATCCCATGATGACGAGAGGTTCGATTATGAACTAATCGTTGTCATGGGATTCTAACGGATTTATTTATGGAGCTTTAGTATCTTGATGCTTTACAGATCTGTGTGTGATGTATATCTGACATCCTCGTATGGTTGTGTTTCATATATTTAGATGCGTAGCTAACATCTAATTTGTTAATCTCTTGTGAAGCGAGAGTGGATCTTGAGATTTTGAACTTGCCATGCTAGCATAGGATATGTTGATGTTTTAACATCATGATTTGTAGCGTAAATAGAGATATTACGTTGCCCTATGTGATAATTATGGATAACTTGTTCTTCAACCGTTATGTTTTCAAATTCTATAGGCATATAAGGTCTAAGCATAATTGGTGTCTATTCATCTTCTATCTCTTTTGTGGATGTATGTTTAGTTTGGTATACGTATACTGAGAGGTAGCGTGTACTTGTTTCGTGTTATCCGATCAGATATCATAACCATTGCATATAGTGATTAAAGGCGTCAGATCTAAGCAAAGTATTTAATGAAGTTAAGATCCCATGTTTCCTCTTGCAGAAGTAATTTGATTTAAATTCTTGTTAATTAGTTAATTCTTAGTTTGTTAATTTAATTCCTTAGTTAATTTTAGTTAATTAAAACCAAATCTTGTTATTTGTCTTAGCAGTGAATTAAAACCATACATTGTTGCATAGGTGCATGAAATGAATTAAAACCATAACCAGATCTCTGTGGGAACGAACTCGACTTATATCTGTATTACTTGTGACCACGTACGCTTACGTGATTTAGTGTAAACAAGTTTTTGCACATAATGAGTTAGTTACATCAGCCGTTCTACCTCATTCTAAACGGAGTAAACCCAATGAACATGAGGTAACGGCAACTGTTAGTGAAACAATTCTTTCTTATCCAATGAGAGCAAATGTAAATGAGGTTGAATTGACGGGAACAACTATCTTGAGTTCCATTTCACGGAACATAAGAGTGGTTGATGATCTTTCTAAAGATCAAATGCCTTCACAGGCATCCGAGGTGGAATTACCTACCTCAGTAACTGCTGGTGAATCTTCCTTTTTACGGAATGTTCCATCGGTAGGAGGTTCTTTTATGAACCAAGTGTCTTCACAGACGTACGAGGGAAACTTGGGTTTTGTTCCATTTAATCGATTCAAGTTTAACCTCCCAGAGGGAAAAACTCTAGATCTCTTTCGAGATTTACCACTTTTTACCAGTGGTCGGCAAATCGCTTCACGCGAGGACGGAAGCTCACGAACTTTCATTGCACCATCCGTGACCTCTGAAAAAGGGGCTAGGATGATTTCATTTGCAGGTACACATATCGGTGGAAGCTCTAGAGGAAAGTTGAGGGAAACACCAACAGAACATGTAAGTGTAACCCAAACCACTAAACCGAGTGAATATAGAGTGTTGAGTGAAACACCTGCAGAACGTACAAGTGAGCAACCTACTCAACCACATGCACCTGTAACCAGAAAGAAATATAGCAGACTCCTTACACGGGTCCAAACAATGGAGAAAAAGTTGTCAAATATTTGCATTCCAAGTTCAATTAAGTTCCATGGCATCCCAGTTTAGTCATGCAATTTATTCCTTGGGGAAGACAGCTTCGTCTAATTTACCAACTCCACATCCTACTACTCTGGAGGATAACCCACCTGAGGGGGAGAAGGTGGATGACCAAGAAAATCTACTAGGCGTAAGGGAAAGGAAAAGTTTGTTGACACGGAATTAACTTTATTTTGGGAAAGAAAAAGCTAATGGGAGTATTAGTGCTATGTGGAAAGAGAGCTAAGGCAAACTTGAAGATATGTTCAGTCTAGAGGAACAATTTGTCTTGTACTTGTTCAATTTATATGAATCTGGAAAATGTATATATGATCCAGAATGCGCTTTAATATTATTAATCTTTGCATTTCATTTTTGTTTTTGTATCAGTTGAGTTATCCTCTAGGAATTTGCTTGTCAAACCCTAATAATCAAATAGGGGGAGATTGTAAAGCATAATGTAATGTAAGATGTAATAGAGGACATATATAACTCAACTAGGATAAAAGATAAATAATATTAACTTTATACAGGGATCGTGAAATTTGAAGAACGGGCACCGACAAGGATCAAGTCGCTGAAAGAAGTTCATTAACATGATCAAGCCTCAGTGACAGAATAAGATGTACAGATGATTCAGTTGAAGGGCCAAAAGATTCCATGTATTTATATATAATTTGAAGATACTGCTACAGGCTAATCAATTGGAATGTAACGAAGGTATGAAGATCAAGATCAGTGCTAGTCACTTGTGAACCAGACCAGTGCACTAAGTGTCAGCACATACGAGAAGGATCAACACATTAATTCATCGAAAGAATTGCCAAAGCCTATTGACGATCAAGGACAAACATAATATCTCAAGGTATTGTCAAAAATTAATTTACTCTGAAAATTAACTAAGTAACAGATTAATTAATTATTTATAATAAATAATTAAATTAATCTGGTACTTGAATTATTTTCTGAGATGAATTAAAACAGTAAAATAAACAGAAGAGAGAAAGAATAGTAATACTATGCGCGGTTACTATGCAAGATTACTATGCGCGGTTACTATGCAAAGTTACTATGCACGGTTACTATGCAAGGCTACTATTTGGGGTTGGTGTAATAGTGCCCAGTTACTATTTGGGTTGGTGAAATAGTGTCCGGTTACTATTTGGGGGTTGCTGGAATAGTGCTCGGTTACTATTTGGGGGTTGTTGGAATAGTGTCAAATAGTGACTTTCTAAAACCTATAAATAGGCCTGTTGTATTTCATTTCAAAACACACCTCAACACACAACTTTCTATTCTCTCTCTTATATCTTCTCTGTGTAAGCTGCTAGATAGTCCATCTAGTAGGAAAGCCGGCTTAGCCCGCTTTCAGGAAGTGTCGGGTAGAAGGTCCTCGTGCCTAAACTATCCTAGGAGTGTTTGATTTTGTAGCTGATCCATAGGATTAGATTGTGTAACAAACCTCCGGGTTTTATCTATTAAAAGATATTTCCCAAACAGTTGTGTTATTTCGATTTAGTATTTTTGATCTTATATCCACATCAAAAATCGAAATATTTTTTAAATAACGTATTCAACCCCCATTCTACGTTATTCCGGACCTAACAGTATGTACTTCTGGCTTACCATTTGTTAGTATTCGTGTTTTATTTGCTGCATATGTGTTTCAATTTTTATTTAAGTTTATCTATTTATTTGACAATATGAGTATATGCTTATATGTTTAGTATTTGTTATCATATTTTATCTGTTTGTTACGATAGATTTTATTTTGAATTTTTAGTTTTATTTTATCCTAAAAATTCTCCCCTAAAATTTTATCAAAACATATAAGAGTTGGATTACGACGATCCATTTCATTCCACGCAAATACTCAGAAATTCTCTCTCCAGCGGCGATTAGGGCTTTATAGAGGCGATTAGGGTTTTCCAGTTTTTAATCACCATGACTCGCAACACCAGAGCTCGTAAATCAAATCTTCTCGCTAATCAGACACCGTCAAAGAAGGATGATTCTATTGTGGATTTGGTTGATACAGCAAATGAGAGTGGTGATGAGGCTTCCAAGACACCAGAATCGAAGAAGCAAAGAGGTCATCCAGTGTTTACTACTCCTCAGTTTGAATCGAGGTTTTATGAGATGGATTTGGGTGTTCGTAATCTTATCAATGGTACTCCGATTTCAAGTAAGATTGTTCCTTCTCTTACTGAGTGTAGTGTGATTAAGTTATTCAAAGATTTGGGTTTTGAGTCTTTTGTACTTGATATGCCGAAAGTTTATTATCCTGAGTTAATTCGCGAGTACTATGCTAATTTGCATGTGGACAAATTTGGAAACTTGTTTTCTACTGTTAGCGGTAAAAAGATTCAGTTAAATCCTCCAGTGTTAAGTTTTATTCTTAAGATTGATAATGAGAGTGAAGTAGACATTTATACTGCTCAGGGCGCTGTTGTTTTGCCTGAGTTTTCGATTGCTGATCAGTTAAGTGTGTTATTTGGAGGGGAACCATCACAAGATACCACTACACCACCAACTACTACTATTGTGTCTCCCTTGGCTCACTTATTGTTTAAGATCTGTAGGTTTCATTTCTGTCAGCGTTTAGGAAATAAATCGAATTTCACTTTTCAAGATGTCATTGTTGTGGCAATGATAATGTCTGGGAAACCATTTGATCTTTCAAATATTATTTTGCAAAAGATGATGGCAACTTTGGAGAAGTCTGTCACTGGTATACCTTATGGGTTGTTGTTGACTAGGGTATTTGAGTTTTCTAAGGTTGATTTTAAAACTGCTTCTAAAATGGTTGTTAAGGATGCTTTAGATCAGAGGGCTATGATTCAGAACAATCTTCAGTTTGAGGATGAGGCAATATCAAGGATTTTACTTCCTCTACCTGTTTTTGACACTCCATCTAATGATCTTATTACTTCTACTGAACCTATATATGTGGCTCCAAGTTTATTCACTCAGTCTATACATGCTGATATTGTTGTTATGTCCAGTGAATTAACTTCACTTCGGAGTGATACTCAAGCTATTCGCAATGACTTACAATCTGTGAAGACAGAGTATCAGACTATAAAAGCTACTATGAAGGATTTCATTTTTGAAATTAAGACGGTAAAGGAAATGATGCTCAAGTCTGTTGGTCTTACTTCGGCTACTCAGTCTGCAATGGATACTGATCTTGGTTTGGAAAATCTGGCAAATGTGGCTGCAAGATCTAATCATGATGATGAAGGGGACACAGAAGCTACCAAGTCAAATGCTCCAGTTGATGACGATGCTCAAGATCCTCCAGCATCTTAGTTTTGATGAATTAAGGGGGAGAAATTAGGAGAATTTGATGTTTTATTATGTTGAACTTATGTGGTTTTTCTGAACTTGTGGTAGTATTTTGGTTTCTGAATTTAGTTTCTGGATGGTTTTTATGAATGTGGTATTTGAACTTATTGGTGTATTTATGCTAAGTTAAGTTTTGGTGCATTTATGCTAAGTTAAGTTTATTGATAAATGATTTTGTGTTTTTTTTGTGATAATGTTATATTATTGTTTTATATCTTGTGTTTGAGATGCATGGATTTAGGGGGAGTTATATTAATTCTCCTAAATTATTGTAATCATCAAAAAGGGGGAGATTGATACTCCTTAGGTTTTGATGATCTCAATCAGCAAGCCGATTGGCTTTATAGTAGATATAAAACAGCATATTATTTGTGTATGTACTAACTTGGTTTTGCAGGAGAAAATAGTTTACTGATTATAAAATCAATATGTCAAAAACTGCAAGCCAGAGTTGAAGTACAGTAACAATCAGCAAGCTATTTGCACAGAAGCAGATCACAAACAGCAAGCTATTTGTCAACAGTCCAGAAGATAAGGAATGCGGATTTGAAGGAGATTTTATAGGAATTGACTATAAATCAGCTGTAAGGGTTATTTAAATAAGGAATACGTATTGATATATGTATGAGCTTATTTTATTCAAATCTTTTCATTCAAAATAGATTTCCTAAATTATAAGAGTTAGTTTTCAACTAAAACTCTTATCCTTTTGTTACAAAACATCTTATACGTTTTTACATCTTATATTTTCCTGAAGAACTGATCTTACATGACTTATTCCTTCTTCTTCTTTCTCTCTAACGTTAACTTTAACGTTGTAAACAATTTTAACAAACTAAATGTTGAATTGGATTCAAACGTTGGAGAGTTTGTTGTCTTAGTTTATAACCGTTTATGTTAAGTATTTGAACAATGGTTCTTGGTTCATTTTTGGTTGCTGAAAATACAAGAACTTCAAGAACACACAACTCGGTTTTACTTTGCAAAATCTTTCTTAAATCTCTCGAACTCATATATATATATATATATATATATATATGTATATATATATATATATTGTGTTACTTATTTAGAGAATCTATAGTTTGAGTTGTATTAATTATCAATTATATTGTTCGATTGTATTGATTAGTTGTTGGATACTTGGCTTGTGTTAGTAGGGATTCGAGATTGTTGCTAGAGAAGTATACTAGGGTAGTATAGCTTAGAGAGCATAATCTGTTTCAGGTCTTTCAACAAGCCATTTGTATCAACAGCTGGGTGTGAGGGAGATATATTGTTGTATCTTGTAATCGGATTATATTTGATCAATAATATATTCTCTTACCAAGTTGGTAAGAGACCAGGACGTAGACCATAGGGGATTAGGGGTCGAACCTGGCTAAAAGTTTGTGGTGTTCTTTAATTTTCCTTCACTTTATTTACTGTCTTTACATTCAGCATACTGTTTGCATTCAGCTTACCATTTGCATCTGTGAAAATCGAAATCAGTAAGCTAATTTTGGTAAATTGTTAAAATTGGATATAGTTAGCGATTTACACCTATTCACCTCCCTCTAGGTGTGCATTTTTAGGTTGTTCTGCGTGTGATTCTTGGTGAAGGAGGTAGGAGAAAAACAGGGGAAGAGGTTGTTAAGGGAGGGAAGCCAGCCACCGTGTAAGATTATATTTTTTATTTTATTAATTGAATGTTTAAAGTAAATTTTGGGAATTTTAGTTGATAGTTGGAGATGAATTTGTGTTTGAGATTTTGTGGATAAATTGGGAAAATGACAAAGTATTTGATTAGTTTATTAGGTGATGAAATGGATTTTGGGATGTTAGTTTAAAAAATTTGGTAAAATGAATAAAATATAGGATTTGGGATGATTTTATAAAATAGTAAGGAAGTTGGATTTTGGAAATTATAATTTTATTTGACTAGAGGATTTTATGAGGAACATTATGATAATTTTTAATTACTTTTATGAAAAGTGAAAATGGAGATATGAATTTTATTTTAAAGTTAGAATAAAATGATTTATTAAATTATTTTGTGGAATTTGGAGACTTGGTTGAATTATATTAAATAACGGATATGGTGAAATTTTTTGAAATTTGGTCATTAAATCGAGGAGGAAATGTAGTAATTTCTAAGATTTGGTGGTGGTAAGAGTAATCGGATGAATTAGTTATTAAATTCAGAAATTGATTAAAATGGAGACTTTAAGGAATTCTTATAAATGGTGGGAGGTTTGATTTTTGGTGAAAGTAATTTTATTTAGCTTTGGAATAATATTAGAAGTTTTACGAAAATTTTTATTTTGATTTAACGATGAAGATCAATGGAGTTATGGATTTTACTAGAAAATGGATCGTTAAATGGTCATTTCTAAGGAGCCAAGAGTATTTTAATTAATTAAAATACTTCCTTAACTCAGAAATTTACACATAATATATTGTTAGGAATTATGTTGTCCTTGATGATATACACACCCATAAAACACTTTGAAAAACATATGAGCATAAGATTAAGTTTTGTAACTTATCAACGGATATCCAAGCCATGTACATCCGTTGATGAGGCAGCTTATCAATCGATAAGTCTGTAGCATACCTTGTATTTAAGTTTGAGTTTATTGCTGAATATCATAGTTGCTAGATATCCTAAGTCATGTTGACTATCAAAGGATATACAGAATAGGGTAGCTAATTGTATATAAGTTGTGCTATGTAATTCTGTATAAGTGAAGTGGTGATCAACGGATGAAGTTTCAATGTCAACGGATATGGTATTCCCAGCAAGCAGGAATCAACCTATCGATCCATGTCTACAACAATGGATAAAAGTTTCAATCAATAATGTCTTGGGATTAGAGGTTGATGGTGACTTGACATGCCTGACAGATCACATGGGTTGATGAACTTAAATGTGGTATGGGAACCAGTATTGGAAACGAAGAAGAAAAAGAAACATTCCTTATTCTCACAAGCAATTTAGCTGGTAAATCTAGTGCATATCTGTCCAAGACAACTAAACAAAATTGCACCACATGGAGATGAGGAGTGGCATAATCCTGCAGAATACTTTGACTTGAAAGATTCGTTTATTTTGTGGGGTTTGTAATCTTGGAGTAAGATATATACTTTAAGAGTAGCATAGCTAAAACAGAGAAGAGAATCACTGAGCAAAAAGCTATAAGCATTAGGTTCTCTTGTAATAGTTTTAGCCTTGTATTCGCAACTGTGTACTCAGTTTACACAGAGAAGTTTTCTTCAATACAACCCTCAGGTGGAGTCGTGAAAAACCCCACCTGAAATTTTTAAGTGTGTTGTGCATCTGTTCATTATCTGTTTCTTTACATTTTAGTCTTCAACTTGTCCATCTGTTTCCATTGAAATTATAATTGTTGTTGTGTTAAAAATTCAAAAGAATTTTACAAGATTGCATTCAACCCCCCTTCTACAATCTTGAAGGGTGCTACTAGGAAATAACAATTGGTATCAGAGCGAGCTTCTAGCATTCAAGAAGTTTAAAGATCTAGCACCATGGGAAAGTAGGACACAGGGGTAAAGATTCCAATTCTTGACAAAGACAACTACTTTCATTGGAAGGTAAAGATGCATCTCCATCTCTCAGCACTGGACGAATATTATGTTGACTGTATAGAGAAAGGCCCTAATGTTCCCATGAAGCCTAACTCTGGTGTTGGTGAAGCTGCTGGTTCTGCAGCTGCTGGAAGGCCGATTCCAAAAACTCAGGCTGAGTTCACATATGAGGACTTGAAAGTAATACATAAGGATAAGAAGGTCATGAACATCTTATTCAATGGTATTGACCAAGATATGTTTGATTGTGTTATAAACTGCACCTCTGCCAAGCAAGTGTGGGATACCATTCATACAATCTGTGAAGGAACTGAACAAGTCAGAGAAAATAAGATGCAGCTCCTAATACAACAATATGAACATTTTCACTATTCCTCTGGTGAAAATTTGACAGATATATTAGTAGATTCCAAAAACTACTAAATGGTCTGAAGTTGTATGGGAGGAAATATGAAACCAAGGACTCTAACCTGAAATTTTTGAGGTCTCTTCCGAAGGAATGGAAGCCAGTGACGGTCTCATTGAGGAACTCTCAAGACTACAAAGAATTTACACTTGAGAGACTGTATGGTATTCTGAGAACCTATGAGCTTGAAATGCAACAAGATGAGGAAGTGGAGAAGATTCAGAAGAAGGCTGGATCTGTTGCCTTGGTGGCCAATATTCCAGTAAGCCAAGAGAGTGAGAAGATGAAGAGCACAAAGACCACACCAAGTTCTGTGACTTGTGATGGTGGAGTTGATTCTAGTAGAGGGAAAATCAAGTTGATTGAAGAACTCGATGCATCAAGTGGATGTGAATCTGATGACTTGGATGACTATCTAGCATTTTTGTCAAGAAGGTTCTCAGAGCTTAAATTCAAGAGGAATCCAGCAGGAGGCAGGCAATTCAGAAAGAATGGTCAACCATCCAAAAATATGGTAGACAGATCTAAGTTCAAATGTTTCAACAGTGGAATTGCTGGCCATTTTGCCAATGAGTGCGGAAAGCCTAAAGCTGAGAATGAGAAGAAATTAGAACTGTTGACTACAAGAAGAAATATTTCGAACTTCTCAATCAGAAGGAAAAGGCTTTTGTGTCAAGAGACAGTGATTGGGCTGCTGGTGGAGATTCTGATGCAAAAGAAGAGTTTGTCAATCTTGCCCTCATGGCAAATGAGAAAGATGAAGAAGCTAGTTCAGCAAGCAACCAGGTATTCTCTTCTAACCTATCTGACTTATCTAAAGCTGAATGTGCTAGTACAATTGATGAAATGTCTCTTGAATTGTATAACATGCATGTTTCCTTGAAATCGCGTAACAAAGAGAACAAAAGAATAAAAGAGCTAAATGAAAAGTTAAGTGATAGGAATGCTTTGATAGAAACTCAGTTAATTGAGTTTGAGGTTATGAGAAGAGATTGCCAGGAAGCTAAAGATGGTTTGCTTGAAGCCCTTAAACGAGAAAACAGTTTAAAAGAACAGTTGAAGAAAAGTCAAGACCTATTTGTTACATGGGGAAAACCTAAGAATGCTAGAGAAGATATTTGCCGTTCTCAAGGTTTGAATACCCTTAACAAATTAGGAGAAGCAAAGTTAGGAGTTGATGGAGAGACTGCTTCTGACAGTGAAACAACGGATGATGCCTGCAGATATCCGTTGATCAAGGAGCCATCGATGGATACAGAACAATGTCATCCATCGAAACCCAAAACTGTCAATAAAGCAACTCTGGTTAAATTGAACAATCAATATGGTCCAGTCAGCAAGAACTTTGATATAGGAGAATGTAGCAAAACAAAATCAGTTGAGGAAGCTAACATAGGTCACTTGTCCCAAAAGCAATTGAACTTTGATAGCACCAATTGATGTAAGCTGAAGGATAAACCCTCTCAAAGCTCATCTTAAGACTGGTTGGCTCCCTAATAATGCCTTGAAAGCACAGAAACTATTAGTGAGAATGTTGAGATAAGAGGTCCTTTGTCATTCCATACTTAAAATCTTGAATCTCAAATCCCGACAAAAAATTTAAGCCTTGATGGCCAACAAGGTTGTCTGCCTCCAATCGAGCTTGTCGTTTGAGTTTAAAGACTCAAATCAAGAGTCGTCAGTCAAGTTGAGACCTAAGAAAGGTTATATGAGCATAAGAAGAAGGTTGGAAGCCTAGAATCAAGCTAAAGGGTTGAAAACCAACAAAGGCATACCAGGCCTAAGGTCAAGCGGTAAGGAGCAAGTGAACTATCTGAATGATCAACCGAGAAGGAAGACCTCCTCCATGAGAAACAAGGATGATGTAAGAATTAAAGAACTTCATCACAAGGATGAGAGTCAAGGGTTGATTATAACCTTAAGACCAAGGATTCAGCAAACAAGTTAAAGCCCGGAAGGTCACGAGGACTAAGAAATAAGTCATTCGAGTTCAAGGTTCACGAAACCCTTCAAGGCATAGCAAACACCTCCATCAACATACCAAGACTGATTTTCAATCCTGAGCCAAGGCACGAACGAAGCCGAAATTAAAATTTAGCACCGTTTAGTGCCGTTAGCGTCGACTAGCACCGTTTAGTGCCTTTCAACACTGTTTAGTGCCGTTAGCACCATTTAGTGTTGTTAGTGCCGCTAGCACCGTTTAGTGCTATTTAGCGCCGATTAGCGCCGTTTGAACACAGATGATTTTAGGTCCGAGATCCAAAATTTTAAGATCACGGATGATTTTAGATCCTAGATCCATGATTCTTTCTAAGACCACGGATGATTTTGGATCTGGGTTCCATAGCTCCAACCACCAGCTGGCCGACCACCATGATTCAAGGGGCTTTGGCCGACCACCGATTGGCCGACCACGAGACTTTCTAAGACCACGGATGATTTTAGGTCCGAGATCCAAAATTTTAAGATCACGGATGATTTTAGATCCTTGATCCTAGAAGTCACGAATGACCAAAATAAAAGTTTGAGATCAAGATCAATATCCTTGATCCTAGAAGTCACGAATGACCAAAATAAAAGTTTGAGATCAAGATCAAGATTCTTGATCCTAGAAGTCACGAATGACCAAAATAGTGATTTGAGATCAAGATCAAGACTCTAGATCCTTAGGACCACGAATGATTTTTGATCCTAGATCCATGATTTCTTTTAGATCACGGATGGGTCTAGGTCCAGGTTTTTAAGACCACGAGTCGGAAGACCACGACCCGGCCGACCACGAGTCGGAAGACCACGACCTGGCCGACCACGAGTCGGAAGACCACGACCCGGCCGACCACGAGTAAGCACTACTAAAAAAACGCTAATAGACATCGGTTTCTGGCCGATGTCTTTGCAAAATTCTGACCGATGTCTTTGTCGGTGATGTCTAAAGTCTGAACGTTTAGACATCGATTTCTGGCCGATGTCTTATAACGTATAATACATCAGTTTTAAAAATATTCCTGATGTTTATGAACTATCTTGTTGGGTTAACTGCATGAGGTTATCTTTTGAATTGTTATATTAGAGGTCTTAGATATTATTTAACATGTAGCAAACATAGAATAATTCGACATAGACATCTGTTTTTTTCCAAATATTGATGTTTAATCCTTTATTAACATCGGTAAATATAAAGAAAACCGATGTATAATGTGATCATTAACATCGGTTTTAGACGATGCTGAAGATACCTATTGCATTGGTTACATATTTTTAAAACCGATGTCTGAGGTCCATCGGACATCGTTTTCAGCATAACATAAAAATGATATCAGAAGTGATGTGTTATGTTTTCTTTTTTCTTGTTGTATTCATATACATATGCACCAAATTAATACCATAAACAAGAAAAAAATCACAGTCTCGTACCAAAATAACCAAAACTCAATTATCATTACCAAAGAAATTCAGTATATACACTCAATGTAAAAAGTAAACCAAAATGGCTTACAATTATAAAGCTGTCTATACCAAAATAAGAATGACTACTACAATCCACAAAAACTAGCAAAACATCCACAACAACAAGCCCAGGCTATTGTATCGTTCTCGTCTGTTCCAGATTTCATCATTGTAGCAAACTCCTCATAACTTATGCACCCATCATGAAAAAATTAAATAAATACAAAGACCAAAACTTGAGACATGAACAAGTATATAGTAAAACTGCATCTGGTTCCAATAAGCACGATACAGGGATCATTCTCAGCTTTGTAATATGAAATGTGAATTCAACATATATACCCAAAAGTGGCTGACCCATGTACCCAAACGTATAAATCATGGTACTATTAACATATAGAAAGAATATTGCAGGCATGACCAATTTGTTAAATAACGTCCAACAAATAGATTATAATTTTGAGTAACGTTTGCATATATCTTGATTTATATTACTGGAAGCACCAGGGATTTCTCTTTGGTTGGATTAATATTACTTTTCTTTGTAAAATATATAAACATGACTATAAGGACGATGAATAAAAACATTTTAATTATCAATCACTTACTGAACTGCTCTGTTTTCTTGAGAATCTCATCTCCAGTTCTATGGATCCAAATAGGAGAAAGGAGCCAATGGCACAGCTTGTTTTTCACATGCTTTCCATCTCAATGTAATCGCTCCCTGGACACTATACAAAGCAGAATTGGTTTCTCAATAGATGGTTTACTAGAAGGAAGCCTTTTACTGGATAGCTGTTACTACATGGAATTAAAATGTTTTATATCATAAATTCTTAGAAATATGGTCAGAAGTCCATTGTTGATGTTGTAATGGGTATCGACCACCTTCCTAAATGTGCAGTATAGTTTATGCACCGGATGACACCTCTTCCATCAGGTCCATCCGGGAAGTCAATGACACTGATGCTACCAGCATCAAGATGAAAGAAACCCATCCATTCTTTTGTCACATTTAGGCAATGGCTTAAAAGTGCCACATTAGCTGCTAAATCTACAACTGCCACAATTATTTCTTTATTCTCAGCCTGACTCGATAGTTCATCCAGCAGAGACTTCCAGGCCAAGGTTTTGCACTTGCTTCATTTCCACAAAACGTGGCACAGAGTCAGCACCCAAGTAATCAGCAGCTTCTTGAACCTATATTCAGATTAGCCAACTTATTACAACTGTGGAAGGTTTAAAAATAAGGCACTAACTTAAAGATAACCAAACGTGCAATGAAACAGTATCATAAAAAATGTGCCTACTTGAATTAGTTATATATATGTAAAATATAATGACCCTACTTGAGCAATGGTATGGGCTGTTGCGATTGAGGCCAGGTTGAGGCCTGTTTAAATATATATGCAACTACTAATAAATACATAAACATTACATAACCACCTATGGATCCAAAGAGGATATAACTTCGGTATCTAGACAAGTATGTATCGCATACAAATCCTCCAAATAATGATAGTAGATACGCAGTCCCCGTGTAATTTGTGAGCATGGTGCTGATTTTAATATCGTATAGTATTAGGAAAATAAAGTACAAAGTACCGTATATAAACAGAGTAGATTTTACTCCTCCAAGTTTCTTTTTCTGTTTAGGATTGTTTCCCATATCTCCTGCGTTACCCTGGATTAAATTCTGTCAAGGAAGCACAAATCCGTGGAAAGGTAATCTAGATATAGTTAAGACCTAAGACAGTAGCCATGCAAAAAATGTATACAGCAGCTTCCTAAAATGAGGAAAAAAGGCAATAAGAAGTTTACCGTCCAAGTTTAAAACATCTATACAAATGTGAGCTTTTAGAATGCAGGATGGTGCTTACCTAATGAGATTGCGCTAATAAAGAAAGTAGAGGCCAGGATAAACACTACACCAAAAATGCACATATAATATATTAGTATAGAGAACTCTATACTGATGAAACCATATACTAGTAATATATTTAGAAAGATACCTTCACTAAGATAGGGAGGAGGGAAGAACTGCAAATAGCAAAATGTGGCTATTGTCAAACCTGCAAAAGGACTAACGTTTAGCTTTTCCTATCATGCAAAACAATCAGATTCATTTAAATTCTGCATCTTCGACATGAACTGCAGTAAAATTAACATGCAATCACTATTTATCACATCAAAACAGAATAAGCAGATTTAGAAGTATAATCTATTATCGTATGCACACATGAACTACCAGCAGAATATTGTCAAGTCTTGAGGTTTTATTTAACATATAAATGGGGTCATATTCCAATTCCGAATTCCATTTCTTCATCTGTTTCATTTTTTGATTTAGGACGATGTGTCTGCTCCTGAGGTTACCAGACTGCTAATGTACTTTTTAATTTTAAATCGTACTCGACAATGTCCTTCACAAACAAGAACTCATATTTATCAATCTGCACTCTGGAGATGCACACACATGTACCAAAAATTATGAAATAGATCCTTACCAATAACCAAAAGAATTATCGAAAACTAGTGAGTACAGTAAGTACCTCCCACACAACAACAGTCTGATCTTTGGAGAAAGATGCCAAATATTTGCCATTATGAGAAAATTGCAGAAACCACACTTCGTCCTTGTGTTCTTGCAATATATGACCCAATATAAAATTAAGAAAGAATATGTAAGTCTTGTCAGCCTGTCATCAAAGAAAAGATTTTGACTTTAGTTTTAAGCACAATTCCTTGTCCAAAAAATTTGAACTTTAAATCATAACACCAAAGAAGATGGTAATTATAAATACAATTTATGCTAAAATGAGCCTATTCTACAATGAAGAAATATACTACCAACCTAAACTACACAATCTTATTCCTCGAGAAATTTAAACAGAAATTTGTTCTTTTGCTCTGAAACACTAAAAAGAATCATACGCTGAATATGTAAGACATAACAATGTCCTTAAGTTTGATTTACAACTTACTTCCAACAATATTTTATATTGTCAGAACTTGTCTCACAAAAAATGGTAATTGAGTCTCTATTTGTAAGTTTGTGGAACATAGAGACTGTCATCTTTCAACAAAGTTCTCTCAAGTCTAAATTCTACCAGCACATAACTATTTTAATGTATTCAGGTAGACCCTAGACCTCTAGAATTGTATAGTTCTGTTAATTATAAAATCTACCAGCTACATCATTCATTTACAAGAAAAGATTATCCTAAAAATTACATAATGGAAGCGTTAACATATTTTGTGTGCCATCAGTTGATCTGCTTGACACTCTGATTCTCTGGGCTTCGTAACGAATTCCCTGTTAGGAAAGCTCATATTAAACATCAAACTGTACTATAATACAACACCTAACCAAAAATTTATAACTTACTTCCAACAGATGTGATTCTTTGCTGTTTTCTCAATCAATCCTCTTCCTTCAAGAACATTGGTTATATCAAAGATTCTCCTTTTTCTCACCTACAAAATTTATGGAACCAGTCAAATATTACTCACGCTTCAAGAAAAACTATGATATTTAAGACAAAACTGTACTAATTACCTTTTCAACAAATCTCTCTCACTTCCAATGTTCTCCCTATTCGAATAAGGTAAACCACAAGAAGACTTTAAGTTTTTGGACACATCCAAAGGATTGTAAGATTTTAATGCTTCAGTCCATGGCTACGCACAGAATACACATAAAAAAATTACTCAAACAGAAATACAAACAACAAACACAAACAAATAAATTATTAATTAAACCAAAAAATAATTAACCCAAACTTAACCAAAGAACACCAAACCTGTACATAAATAACTGATACCCACAGCAGGTAGTTCCCTTCTCCTCGAGGTATCTGTATTAAACTATTACTAATTCTCCGTACAAAAAAAATTAGGGTTTTGAATTCAAAAATCCCCAATTGAAAACTAAATTGAACTAATTGAAATCAAACACAAGCTTAGGCACTTACCAATTTGATCTTCAAATAAATTGAAATGAGTTCATAGTTTTGTAGCTTCGAATCGAATAATCTCCGATTGAATCGAGAGAGAAGGGTGATAATAGAGAGAGAGAAGGGTGAGAGGAGAGCGAGAGGGAGAGGGAGAGAGAGAGAGAGAGAGAGAGAGGGGCGAGATTTAGGGTTCTTGAGGGAGGGGGTGAGAGTCGAGAGAGAGATAGAGAGAAAGAGAGAGAGGTGAGGTCTGTCGAGAGAGAGAGAGAGAGAGGTGGGTTTTGTTTTTAGGTTTAATTAATTATTTTGATATAATTTTTGTGAATGTAGATATTAGAATTGAGGGGGGGAAATACAAAAATTTTGTTAAGGGGGAACAGATTTGGCAAGTAGGCGGGCAAATGAAAGTAAAAAGGGGGAAAATAAAACTAAGGGGGGGAATAATTCAGAGGGAACGCGCGTTTATTTTTTAAGTAGACATTTAGACATCGGTTCATAAATGAAGCGATGTCTAAAAATTTTTAAGAAAACATTTAGACATCAGTTGATATGTCAAGTGATGTCTGAATGTTTAAAAGACATCGGTTTTAAAACGGCCGATGTTAAATTGATTTTTAACATCGGTTTTATTGTAATCGATGTTAAAAACGGTGATGTCTATTAACAGTTTTTTAGTAGTGCAGAAGACCACGAGCAGGCCGACCACCGTGTTCGGGAGGCCTTCGGCCGATCACGGGCTAGCCGACCACGAGCTACCCGTTGATCCGGCCGATCACGGGTAGTTTGTAGTCCCAGAACTCGACTTTTTCAGCGAATCTCGGATGATTTTCAGTCCAAGAACTCAACTTTTTCAGCGAATCTCAGATGATTTTCATTGCTGAAACGAGGTCAATATTAGCACAGATTAGTGCCGTTTAAGCACAGATTAGTGCCGATTAGCACAGATTAGTGCCGTTTAAGCACAGATTAGTGCCGATTAGCACAGATTAGTGCCTGTTAGCACAGATTAGTGCCGTTTAAGCACATATTATTGCCGATTAGCACAGATTAGTGCCGTTTAAGCACAGATTAGTGCCGATTAGCACAGATTAGTGCCGTATTATGCCGTCTAACATCGTTTAACACTGTTTAAACGTTGTTTAAGGCTAATTAGCACTGTTTAGTGCCAACTAGCACTTGATAGTGCCGATTAGCGCCGTTAGTGCCGTATTATGCCGTCTAACATCGTTTAACACTGTTTAAACGTTGTTTAAGGCTATTTAGCACTATTTAGTGCCAACTAGCACCTGATAGTGCCGATTAGCACCGATTAGTGCCATATTATGCCGTTTAACATCATTTAACACTGTTTAAATGTTGTTTAAGGCTGTTTAGCGCTGTTCAGTGCCGTATAACACCATTTAGTGTCGTTCAACATCGTCATAAATGCGTCGGTCGCTCCACGCTTTACATTAAGATGATATTGTTGAAAATACTCACGTAAGAGCAATGAACCATGACCCAAGTCTCGAATAAGGCCGTTATAACTTCAAGGAAAACCTAATCAGTTTTCCTAGAAGTTGGGGGCAAATGATATGGGCTAACAGTAAGCCCTAAAGACACATTTAATGTGGCATTAATTAGACCTAGAATTGTCTAAACGTGGGGCCCACCAGGTGGGCCCAATCCCTAGTTTTAATATTAATTTCGTAATTAATATTAGGGGTAATAAACAGCTCAGCAAATAAGAGTCAAACAAGGATATAACTCTTGCCTGGCTTAGCCTCCAAGATACATATTTCAACATGGAAACTGATTCCTACAAGGAAGGGGTCTAGAAACTTCCTTAAGGCGGTGGCTTGCCCACCAAGACACCCACTCCTACCATAATTCTAAGGCTTCTCAGCCTATATAAGGGCCTGACCCCTCATTCTCAGAACTACATTTTTGGGCAGAACTCCATACGTCACCCACCACGTTTTGGCTTAATCCTCGAATAAGGACATGCAAGCCACTACATCCTAGGTGAGCTCTCGCCTCCATGGCCTCAAGGGCACCATCACCTAGAACTACGTCTTGGCTTGATTCTCATTACGAGATACGTAGGTACTCTGTGAGGACCGATTAGTCCCGAACACGGAAACAGCCATTAAAGCTCGAAGCTCATCAACCCTAGCATTAAATACAATTCGTAACCTAGTTTGTATTCCACAACAATATGCAAACATGCCATTCATGCATAATCCATACTATAATGCTTTTAATATGCCTCAGATGCCATGGATAGTGAATAGCATTCATGCGCAGACTATGCCTAACTCTAATTTCTATAATGCATTTGAGCAAGACTCAAATCCTGGCTTCCAAAGGCCCACTACCAGAGTCAAGATTAATCTAACTCAATCTGGACCAAAGGGAAGAAAGGATTTGAGAGGCAAGAAAAAGGCTAACACTGCAGGACCCAAGGAAACTTGGGTACCAATATCAACTAGATTTGGTTTTCATGTGTGCAGGGAGACAGAAAGAACCTCTGGTATCTGGATAGTGGATGTTCCAGACATATGACTGGAGATTCTACCCTGCTCACTAAGTTTAAGGAGAAAGCTGGCCCTAGCATTACCTTTGGAGACAACAGCAAAGGATATACTAGAGGATATGGCTTGATTTCAAAAGGAAATGTTGTCATTGAGGATGTAGCACTAGTTGATGGACTCAATCATAATTTGCTGAGTATCAGTCAGCTATGTGATAAAGGTCAAAATGTGTGGTTTACTACAGAAGCTTGTGTTATTTTCAGGAAAAACGACAACAAGATAGTGATGACAGGCAACCGAAAAGGGAATGTGTACACAGCTGACTTCAATTCAACAAGTGCAGATACTGCTACATGCCTCTTCAGCAAGGCGAGTGTAGATGAAGGCTGGCTATGGCACAAGAAACTATCACACTTGAATTTCCAAGCAATGAATGAGTTGGTAAAGAAGGATCTGGTTAGAGGTATTCCAAAATTGGATTTCTCCAAAGATGGATTGTGTGATGCATGCCAAAAAGGGAAGCAAAAGAAGGCCTTGTTCAAATCCAAGTTAATGTCCTCCATTGATCATCCTCTACAGCTACTTCACATGGATCTATTTGGACCAGTCAATGTAATGTCAATCTCCAAGAAGAAATAATGTCTAGTGATTGTGGATGACTTCTCTAAATTCACGTGGACATTCTTTCTGCACTCCAAGGATGAGGCAGGAGAAATCATCATCAATCATATCAGAACAGTTAACAATAATCCTTCTTTCAGAGTAAGAAGGATGAGGAGTGACAATGGACTGAGTTCAAGAATTCTATGATGAGAGAGTTTTGTGAAGAACAAGGAATTACCCAAGAATTCTATGCACCTAGGACTCCTCAACAAAATGGTGTAGTAGAAAAGAAAAATAGGACTCTCATCGAAGCTGCAAGAACAATGCTTGAAGAATCAAAGTTGCCAACTTATTTCTGGGCAGAAGCTGTCAATACTGCCTGCTATACTCAGAACATCTCTTTGATCAATCAAGCAAAAGGACTGACTTCATATCAACTATTCAAGGGAAAGAAGCCAACAGTTAACTTCTTACATGTCTTTGGGTGCAAATGTTTTGTCCTAAGAAATCAAGGTGAAAACATTGGAAAGTTTGACACCAAAGCAGATCAAGCTATCTTTGTTGGATACTCAGCAGGGAAATCATATAGAATCTATAACCTAAGACTAAACATTGTTATGGAATCCATACATGTTGTCTTTGATGATAAGAAAATCCAAGGGTTGATAGATGAAGGTTTCCATGAAGATTTGTCATTTGATAATGATATGTCTGGTGAAGGCAGTGAAGATGATGTAGAGATAGTATCAACTGGTGTAAGATCGCAGCATGCTCGAGATGTAGAGCGTGGGACACCATCCATTGATGCTGAGGAAACCTGATCCGTTGAAGACAATTCTGGATTACCCGTTGATAGCTACAGAGAATTATCCATTGATAACTCTGTTAGAACTCCAACCTCTAGAGCCACACACTCAGGGGGAGTCTCTCAGAGTCATCACTCAACAACCAATCAGAATGATCAACACAGGGAGAATAAAGCTACGTCATCTATGCTGAACCTTCCAACATCAAGAAAATGGACCAGAGATCACCCATTTGAACTCATAATTGGAGATTCAAATGCAAGAGTCCAAACTAGAAGGGCAACTCAAGAAGAATGCTTGTATAGCAGTTTTCTATCTAAAGAAGAACCTAAAAGAGTTGAGGATGCCCTCCTAGACTCAGACTGGGTTTTAGCAATGCAAGAGAAGCTAAACCAGTATGAAAGAAATGAAGTATGGAAGCTTGTACCTAAGCCTAAAGGCAAGTCAGTAATTGACACAAAATGGGTGTTCAAGAATAAGATGGATGAGAATGGAATAATGACAAGGAACAAAGCAAGGTTGGTTTCAAAAGGCTATTGTCAAGAAGAAGGAATTGATTTTGATGAGACCTTTGCACCTGTAGCAAGGTTGGAAGCAATCAGAATCTTCCTGGCCTATGCAGGCCATGCCAATTTCAAAGTCTATCAAATGGATGTCAAGAGTGCTTTTCTAAATGGCATTTTGGAAGAAGAGATATATGTAAGTCAACCTCCTGGTTTTGAGGACCCAGAATTCCCAAATTATGTCTATTTTCTTCTCAAAGCACTCTATGGCTTGAAGCAAGCACCTAGAGCATGGTATGACACTCTCTCACAGTTCCTTATAGAGAATCACTTCACTCGAGGTACTGTTGACAAAACTCTCTTTTATAGAAATGTTAATGGCTCTATGATACTTGTTCAAATTTATGTAGATGATATAATTTTTGGGTCTACTGATGAGAAGCTTTGCAAAAGGTTTGCCAAACTTATGCAAAGTAAGTATGAAATGAGCATGATGGGTGAATTAACTTACTTTCTTGGCTTGCAAGTAAAGCAAGTTAGTGATGGAATTTTCATTAGCCAATCCAAGTATGTTAATGATCTCTTGAAAAGATTTAACATGCTGGATTGTGCCTCTGCAAAAACACCCATGGCCACTGCCACTAAACTTGAGTTGAATATTAAGGAGAAGAAGGTGGACATCTCAAGTTATAGGGGCATGGTGGGCTCACTTTTATACTTAACAACAAGCAGACCTGATATTATGTTTTCTACTTGTTTATGTGCAAGATTCCAAGCTGATCCCAGAGAATCTCATTTAATAGCTATTAAAAGGATTTTCAGATATCTCAAAGGAACACCAAACCTTGGCATTTGGTATCCTAGAGAATCTGGTTTTAATCTAACTGGCTATTCAGATGCAGATTATGTAGGTTGTAAAATTGATAGAAAAAGTACTACAGGCACTTGTCAAATCTTAGGGAACAAGCTAGTTTCATGGTTTAGCAAGAAGCAGAATTCAGTTTCCACTTCTACTGCAGAAGCTGAGTATATTGCAGCTGGAAGTTGTTGTGCATAGATACTATGGATGAAGAATCAACTGCTTGATTATGGATTAAGAGTTGATAGAATCCCAATATTTTGTGACAACACAAGTGCAATTGCCATATCTGAAAATCCAGTGCAACATTCCAGGACCAAGCACATAGACATTAGGTACCATTTCATCAGAGAACATGTGATGGAAGGTACTGTGGAACTTAATTTTGTTCCAAGTGAGAAGCAACTTGCAGATATCTTTACCAAGCCACTTGATGAGTCAACATTCACAAGGTTGGTAAGTGAGCTAGGTATGCTGAATTTCTTCTAATTTATTCGAGATATTTGCATGATTGAATAAGCAGCCAGAATTAGTTTGAATTTTTCTTTTACAAAGAAAAGGTACGAAATTCTGTCTAAGTCAGAATTTACCCATCGACGGATATGTCGAATATCCGTTGATGATTCAAATAATATCTGGATTTTATTTTTATTTTTATTTATTCGGTGGATATTTAGTTTTCCTTGTATGTAATATCTCAATAATACATATCAACGGGAAGCTCGTTTCTCGAGGACTCACCATTTTATCCGCAGGTTAAATATTGTCTTCTATTTGGTAGTTGTCATTTGACACGTCGCTGTAAGTATAGGACTGGTGTAGTTATTAATTCACTTTTCAATCCACTACTCTGAGTAGTTTCTTTATTGAGTAATTTTGTTAAGTATAATTCAACTAACGATTAATTTTCAGATTTCATTTTACTCTCAACATCTTCCTCCTTTTTCTCTCAAAGCTACGAAAACCCCCTTCCAGTTCTCTAGTTCACTCTTCACAAAATGGCTCCGATAGTTAAGATGATGTCTGGGAATGGGTTTATTTACGAGAAGAACAACTTCGCTGCTTATGTGGATTCGGCGCACTCCGGACGACTATCACAAGATGATGGATTTCATCAAGAAATGTAAGCTCTCTTGTAACACCCTCAATTACCAATATTAAAATTTTATACTTTTATATTAAATTAAATAAGGATATAGGGAAATTTTAGAAATTTCGGCATGATATATCCATAAATCGATCTAATCACCTGTTTAACCAACCAAGACATTACTACTACTAGTCATCTTGCTCACATGCATAAAATTCAAAACCAATAATTACATATAACTATTAACTATCCAAGACCGCTCACAGGTCACAGTATGAAACAAAATCCAACTAGCTATTACAAACCAAATCCAAATTTACTTATTAATATATTACAACCCCAAAAGCCAAGTAAGTTGACTAAACTGACACAACAACATCATAGTATAAAATATAGAGCTAATCAGCTGACTACCCATCCTATAACCTCAAATTGCTGGCTGCCTCTATGAGACGGTCCGCTCCTTCTGGACATCTTCGGACTTCACTGAAGAAAACAAATGTCACAAGACAAGAGTGAGCAAATAATGCTCAGCAAGAATAATAACAGTGTATCAAGAGCATAAGCTAGTATAAATATCATCAAGCAACTGATAATCTCACAAAGGCGGTACAGATCTGAATAGGAATTATCTAAAGTTTGGTAATTAGATTAGAATTGGATTTTTATTTTTATTTTAAAACATTGGAATTAGGCGGCTGATCAGGCTCGCACTAACCCCGGACAATGCACACAGCAAAGTCCCTCTAAGTGGATCCACGACACACATCTGACCATTACATTAAACAGTCAATAAGTTTCTGAAATGTAAGTAATGGTTTCCAACTATTATTCAAGTTAGCAGTAGTTGTACAGGATATAACAAGGCATAAAAATCAAAGAAGTAAGGTTATCGGGTACATATGAACAGTTGATAGATATAATAACTGAACAGTAAACATGGTGTTAAAATTTAAATATGATGCTGAAAATAAATATGGTACTGAAGAGTAAAGACAGTGCTGGAAAGTAAATATGGTGCTCAAAAGTAAATGACAATAAGTAAAAGGAATTTAATAACAATTCTGCAAAAGTGGTCATGATATATATATATATATATATATATATGTACAAGCGTAAGAACAACGCTTCGATAAGAGTACAATACAAAAAAAAAAAAAAAAGACTGCTAGCACTAGCCACAGTACAACTGCTATATACAACAAAACTGGCTGCACTGTATGCCCCGATGCACTACTACTGCTATACTACACATCATCATCCCATCCTGAAATGCTAAGAATCTGCTCCCTATCTACTGATCTAGCCCAAGTATGGTGTCCAAGTCTGCTCTCACAATGCCAACGTCACCTGGTGTCTAATGGCTGCAGGCTCGTCAATGGGCATATGCTGTGTCCGTCTATCAATGACAGTCCTCATCTTCTGTAAACGTCTACGAATCTCTCCTAGCTCTGCCATCAATCCGTCTCGCTCTCTGACCAAGGCTGCCTCCGTCGACCTCATAGTCCTCATCTCGTCTACCTGGCCCTGTAGGAAATCCCTCTCCCTAACCACACTCTCATACTGGTAGTATGGTACCGGTAATGGGGTATACTGGTAGGCTGGCCCGTTAACCGAGCTCTGAGATCCTATATATGACTACTGCATAACCCACGGAGGTACCTGCTGTGGCACTGGAGCCACTCCTAATGGACTCTTATCTCGATACGAGTCTGAGCTAGAACAAGGAGCCTGTAATATTATAAATATCTTATTCCTTGGACATACTAACTCTCGTAAAATGATCCTAATCCTTCTTACTACTCTAACCCAGTTTCCCACCTAATTGTTTCAGTGACTGTGACCTGTACCTCTGATACCAACTTGTAACACCCTCAATTACCAATATTAAAATTTTATACTTTTATATTAAATTAAACAATGATATATGGAAATTTTAGAAATTTCGGCATGATGTATCCATAAATCGATCTAATCACCTGTTTAACCAACCAAGACATTACTACTACTAGTCATCTTGCTCACATGCATAAAATTCAAAACCAATAATTACATATAACTATTAACTATCCAAGACCGCTCACAGGTCACAGTATGAAACAAAATCCAACTAGCTATTACAAACCAAATCCAAATTTACATATTAATATATTATTACAACCCCAAAAGCCAAGTAAGTTGACTAAACTGACACAACAACATCATACTATAAAATATAGAGCTAATCAGCTGACTACCCATCCTATAACCTCAACTCGCTGGCTGCCTCTATGAGACGGTCCGCTCCTTCTGGACATCTTCGGACTTCACTGAAGAAAACAAATGTCACAAGACAAGAGTGAGCAAATAATGCTCAGCAAGAATAATAACAGTGTATCAAGAGCATAAGCTATATAAATATCATCAAGCAACTGATAATCTCACAAAGGCGGTACAGATCTGAATAGGAATTATCTCAAGTTTTGTAATTAGATTAGAATTGGATTTTTATTTTTATTTTAAAACATTGGAATCAGGCGGCTGATCAGGCTCGCACTAACCCTGGACAATGCACACAGCAAAGTCCCTCTAAGTGGATCCACGACACACATTGGCCTCAACATCTGACCATTACTGGTCTTCCCGAAGGGACATCCGTTGACCATAATATGGTCTCCCCGAAGGGACATCTGAAAACATTCCAATTCTAAATCCAACGTACTAGGTGTCGGAACAATCGACAACCTTTATCAATCAAACAATCTGGAACACTCACATTCCAGAACAACAACTCAACTGGTCGAATCAAAGAATCAATAGTCTATCTTAAACATCATCGAAATCGATATAATAAATGGGGTGATAACTGAATAATCAACAATAAGAATAAATGTTTACGAGTTCGACAATAATTAGGGTGATAATTGAATGAACATGAAAGATAAATATCGACGAAATCAATAATAAATGGGGTGACAATATAATCAGAATAATTACAATAAATTTCACTTGAACGAGAAGTGAAGAGAAAATACTTGTCTGGTACTCAAAAGCTTTTATAAACTACTGGTTTGATAGCTACTCGACTTTAGCTTTGCCCCTATCCCTCTTGCTCGACTCTATAATAATTAGGTTAAATTAATCACATGAATAACGCAACTTATACTTGCTAACTGTCAGCACATATAGTCCACATAACAGCTAAGCATGAAATTCTCACATAAAAGTCCATATAACTCGCTCTAATAAATAACTGAGCTCAAGAAATATTTTAAACTCATTTCAAGCCTTGGTTTCTAAATAGAATCTTATTCAGAATATTTGAAAATTTTGCTAGAATATTTTCTGGATTTTTCAACAATTTCCTACTATTTTTAAATCGTTTTAAATCATTTAAAACAAGAATAAATTGATTAAGAATTAAATAATTCTAATTAAAATAATTAAAATCATCTAATAACTAATTAATAAAATTATTTGATAAATAATTATATTTACCAAATAATTGGATTAATTAAATCATTATTTGAAATTAATTAAAATAAGTAAATGTATTTGATTCCTAATTATTTGAATTTGAAATTTGAAATAAATAACTAAATCATTTTCGAAAATAATAAATAAAGAATCCAGAAATAATTCTGAATTTTAATCATGATTCTCTAAATTAATTTCTGAATTTTTAAAAAATTTAGATTCAAATATTTAAACATAAAAGACTGAAAAAGTAAAATTGTGATTTACTCCTTGAAGTAACTCGGTAGCATCACGCTTTACTATTACATTCTACTGCTACTGCTACTGGACACCCCCAACAACTCTCCCTTGATTTCCCAGATTCCATCCATTACAGAAGATTTTGGCGAACCTTAAACAAATGAGACACTACATCTCTGCAGCTGCTATCAAACTAGGCCTGTTTCTCCCCTGTTCTGCCCATATACTGGCCACCCTGAATGGTCAAGACACTACTCTATTTGCACAGGCAAAGTGTAGTACTTGCTACCCACAAGACCTGCTGGTAACACTACATCTTACACTCTATACCCAGTCTTGAACCCCTGCGAAATCAATACCACCAGGCTAGTTTAAGCCACTGATTTAGTGCACTAAAGCACACATACAGGGCACCAATATAAATCCTATATAATTCCCTAATCCTCCTTAATATCTCTATTCTCACCAGGGTTGAGAAAACAATAAGAACACACCAGTTGACAATGGTAAATAAAATCCAATAACTTAAATCCTAATCAATTAAGGAGTTATGGAACTTAAGTCACAGTTGACATTATGCCTTTTCTAGCCATAAGATTGCTATTACCCTACAATATATCGACCAGTCTTCAAAACGACTGATTCAAATCTTCCACACAAAACCCATAAACTCGACTTTGCTCAAATCTTAATCAACTCCTGTGTCATCTAACTTAAATCAAAGCTGGGAACATCTATTTCTAAGCCTAAACCCAGAACTAGCAAGTAATCATAGGATATCATAAACAAGTTGAGCAAAGTTTAAAGAAAAGGAAATAATTCATTTCTTGCTCAAGACCTAACCACACATATTGCTCCTGGTCTAAAATGGAGCTTACTCTATCTCTAATTTTTCCATAACATCAGCTGGCACGAAGCCATGAACAATCCCCAGAATTAACAAAAAAATTAGCAAAGCATATTCCGATAAATTACAACTGACCAAATCTTAAGTTAGATGGTGTGTTTTTATATGTTGAGTTAAAGCTGGGAATACCTATAATCTTACTATAGCTTCAGTTTTCACAAACAAACAACAGGTTATACGAACGAACAGTTGAAAGTTTAATCAAAATTATATACTCGACTCCCATCAAAACAAGAGCAACACAGCAGTCAGGTATATAAATCTACTTCAAACAACTTCAATAAACTCAAGCAAGCATCAAATTGACTGAACACTTCAAGAACCAAAGAATCAAATATTTCATGAATCAATTTCAAATTTTTTGTAGCTCAAAGAAGAATTCACAGAAAATAGAAGATTTACCCGACACTGATTTGGCTTGCAGATTCCGAAAATAGATTTCAAGAGCTTCGTTTTGATTATAAATTTGTAAAATTCGGATTCCAGAGACACCTTCAAAGATACGCTTGAACTTCTCAGAACAATGTTGAGAATAAAATGCTTGATAATGAAATTAATCTCCCCTGTTAACAGTGGACAGCTGGAGTGTTTGTGATTGGTTAATAAGGAAGGCTCTGGATTGGTAGAGATAAGTCCACGTGCATAATCTATTATTTAGTCCCGAAAGTACAATTTACGGGTCCGACACGAATAAAATATTTTCGGATAAAATAACGAATTAAATACTAAAAATTTACAGAACTTATAAAATAATTAATAATACAAGTTTCGAAGGTTTTGAAATTTAAGGGATGAATATTAATACGGATTGATTTTAAAATCGAAGCCCCATGAATTTTGAAAACGGAATTTAGCGAATAAAATGAAATGATTTCACGAGTTATGAAAAACTTCTGGTTCAAATTTATTAACAAACACCGCATACTGGAATCTTTTCGAGCATTAACATACTTAATATATTAACTCCTCAACCTCGAATAAAATATAAAATATTTCCGATCTCCTTTACCAAAACAGTAATTTCATAAATTAACTATTCATGGATCTTACATCTCTGTTGCCATGACTGAAACTCCAATTCTCTATCACGAAGTTGTGGAGGAAGTATGGACCACGGCGGTCTTCAACGCATCTGAATGTACAATTGCTTTTTCCCTAAAAGGTAAAGAGCATATTATTAATTCTGATGTTGTTACCTCATGTCTGAAACTGCCTGAGAATAACTTTGCTACTAGTCCTACTGACAGTGATATAGTTACCATGTTAAACACCATAGGTTATACAATGTGTACTGATAACCTAGGCAAAATTGTTAGAAAAGGCATGAGAAAGGAATGGAGCTTTCTTTGTGATGCCTTCATTAAGGTGTTTTCTGGTAAAATTAGTAATTTTGATGTAGTCACCAATGCCTTGCTTATTATGCTTTACATGCTGCTCAATGATAAATTCTATAATTTTGGCTCATTGGTTCTTCATGAGATTGGTGCAAAGTTGGGAAAGAAAGAAAATAGAAAAAATAGAAACAATAAAATTTATTTTGCAAGATTCCTAATGATGTTGGCTAATCATGTCTCTGAGAACAAAATGGTACTTGAGCAGCCATGTAGCAGGTTCACTTGCTGGGTTCAGGAGAAAAGGGTCCTTAGTGATCTCATTCGAATGAATATCAACTCGGAAGTGCGGATGGTATACCTGCCTGTTATTGAGGTAACTATTTCTAACCCTCTTCCCTCTACTCAATGTCACGGTTCTTTTCCATTGAGTGTTGCTATGGAGACTGAGACAAAGAACCCACAGTCTTCTACCCAAGCAACCAAACTTAAATCAAAATCCAAATCAAAGAAACCAACCTCAAGTGCTTCCCAACAGGCACTTGTTGTAAAACCTACCATAACCTCTGAGGGGAGTGTTCAGGTGGAAGTGAGTGGTGAGGGACAGGGTGAACATCAAAGAAGCCCTAAGGATAAGGTTGGAGAGGTGAGTGTGTCCCAGCCTAGCCACATTGCAGTCTCCCAAAAGACTGTTAATGTTGAAAAGGATTTAAACACATCCATAACAGCATCCTCTCAACAGGGTGTTGTTATTGAAAAGAGTTCCCAACAAGGAACATTGAACAAAAGGGGAAGGGACACCACTAGCCAAAAGTCATTAACCAAAACCTTTATCAGAAAGAAGAAACCTAAAGTTACTTTGGGTGCACAAGGGTCACACACTGTTCAATCTCCTATGATTGAATCATCTCAAACTCAGTTTGATGTAGCTCCAGCAAATGTGGGGTCACAACCCAATTCTCAATCTCAAATCACACAAACAACTCAGAATTCACCATCTCTATCTCTGAATGTGGACATGTTTTCCACATCACATGCAAATTCTCCCTTTTTTCTTCCAAGGGAGGAGCCCCACTCAGAACCTGTTGGTCATCATCTTTTAGATGATTTGTTGGGCCAACAGCCATTTCTTTCTGAAACTATGACTGAACCTTTGTCGCCTACTTTAAAATCATTCTGCACAGATTCTATCATAATTTCTCTATCAACTACTATCCCTTCTACTTCATCGATGGATATTTCTCATCCGTTGACAATTGTTTGTTCACCGATGGATATGCTTAACAGCGATAATCCGTTGGTAGCTCCAACTACAACATCAATGGATACACCAAATCCATTGGTCAATGTGTTCCCTGTATCCACAGCAAAAGTCACTCTTATAGTTCAAACACTTCTAGGATTGAGGGAAGGGAGTGTCCTTACAGAGAGCGAGAGGTTGTCTTATGAGCAGGCAAAAGGAGAGAATGTGAGTGAGGGGCTGGCAATTTCTTACTGCCAGGCAAAAGGAGAGACTGAGAGTTCCACCTTAGTAGGTGAAGGTGAGGGTGTGAGAGGTGTGAGCCAGGGGGAGCCCCTGATGCAAAAAGAGAGAGAATATGAGAGAAATGCAGGTACAGGAGCTATAAGGGTGGATGAAGCCATTGCTTGTGAGTTAATGGAGGTTGAGGATGCCCCTAGAACAAGTATCTGTCAACAGACATCTCAAAACGTCATTGATAGATCTGTTCTTGGAGCTGAAACCTTTACTCACCCTGTCCTTGACCTAAACTCTCAGGCTGAACAGGGCAATGAGGAGGCTGAGCACCAGCTGAACTTGGTAAAACACACAGAATCTATGCAAAGAGCCACAGATGCTCCTACCAAGCTGCCTCCAAGTGCTACTGAAGTGAGTTAGTCTGACTCTGGATTCAGAGATGAAGGCGAAGATGAAGGGTCTTCACAGCAACCTGGAGACTTACCAGAATGGCTAGTATCTCGTGACTATGTCTCCAAGGATGCTTACACTGAGCTAGTAGTTCAGTATGGGAAGACTGCAGCTACTCTACAAGATGCTGAACCTGCTATGAAACTTGTGCAAGAGAACTTTATGGCTACTCTCAAACTGCACAAGTGTCTTCTCAACCAAAGGATGGTAGGCAAAGATGAACTCAAGCTAGTAATTAAGAATGCTCTAGAATCTCAGCATAAAGACTTGGAGCTTCTCTTTCCACCCCGGACGATGCAGCAGCTTAATCAGAAGCTGAAGAAAGATGCAGAAACAGAAAAGAAAGTTGACAATCTGTCTACAAAGGTTGACAAGTTAGAGCTTCAAATGAGCACCATTCTTTAAAATCAAAGACTCATTCTTGAAGCTCACAACAAGGAAAATGCTCTCCTTGCTAGTCTGTTGACCCTGCCTACTACTCAAGCCCTTGATGCTAACAAAAAGGGGGAGAAGTTTGGAGAAGAGAGGTCAACAAGTGAGGGGGAGCAACTTCATTCTACTCTACCTCCAACAGCTCTAGCAATTCAGTCTAGTGAGGAAGAACCAGCCATTCAACCTGAAGACTCTATAGCCATGAGGCTGGCTGCTAATCCTCTGTTTTCTCAAGTACAAATTCCTCCCATAACCACATCAATCAGACAGGTACTAATCCTAGATTTTGTGCTTCCTAGATCTCTAGCTAGAGGGGAGCCATCTTACTTATCTGAATTTAAGCCTGTGCTCAAGCCTAAGAAGTCACCTGTGAAGAAAAATGGTAAAAACACCATGAGAGTAGAATTTCTAATGCCAAAACCAGATGAACTCAAGCTAATGAGCAAATATCTTGCTGAAATGAAAGAGAAGGCTAAAGTTGATGTGGGACTCAAGGAGAATCTAGCATTTATCTACAGAGAGGGAGTGGAAATTTGTGTCCCTGCAGGTTACCCTGACTTTGCAGTTGATAAAGCTGAAGAAACTGCAAGGTTACTTCAAGCTGGTCAAATTGTAAGAAAACCTGCAGAATCTACTGAGAAGGAAGCTAGATTAGCTGATGAGCTTGTGAGAGAATTAGAAGTAGAAATGAGGCAAGAGGCTGAAGAAGAAGAGGCCAAATTCAAGAAGAAGAAGATGAACATAAAGTCTGCGTGCAAGAAAAGGAAAAGCATGGTTAAAATTCCTGCTAAGAGACCTTTGAGCCCAGATTCAGAAGTTCAAGTTGAATCAGTACTACCTCAACCTACAGAACCTCCAACTCAGAACACTGAGGCACTCAACCTCTTAGAACTTGTAAAGGAAGAACTTGTGGAATTTGATTTTGACATCAATAGCTTGGTGTTTCCAAAAATCAGGCTCTCACCTGAAAAGAGGAGAACCAGAAGGAGGAAACAACCACCAGCTAGACCAATTCAATTCAATAAGGCTCCTCAAGTTGCAAAGGTTGCCACCAAGAAAGAAACTGAGCTATATCTTGTAGATGTTGAAGAATACTCAAGCATCAATTTCTTCTTGGATGATGTGGATAATGTGAGTGCTGCAGAAAGGACAGCCAGGCTTCCAAGAAGGTTAATTTTCTCCTATAAATGAGGGAATAGTGTAGCCTGGCCCCTAGATCAAGTGCCAAAAGAAGGGTACAGCAAACTCTGGAGGATTTGGTCCTTGTTGAAGAGAACTGGAGGTTTCACTCCAGAAGCAAAAGAAATAATCTTAAAAAAGGCCAATGAATTGAGAAATAGCCGGACTTCAAAGGAGGGTTTGCCCAAGACAATGAACATTCCATATGAACCTGGCAAGAAGGTTCACTTTTATCCTTACTGGATAGTGGAATTCAGAGATGATCAAAACTGTAGAAGATTCTTCAGGATAGAAGATCAGCTGGAAAAGGCTAGCAATGAGTACTTTCAATACTTAATGTCTATTCTGGATCCAAATCACTCAGAAGAAAAGATCATCTACAGATCTCTGGAAAATTAGCTTGAGGCAAACAGAGAGAAAATCCATGGCTCGAGGACTACAAGGGGAAGAAAGCAATGATATGCTCAGACTAGAGGAGCATTCCTTGTAGAAGGATGATTCTTTCACTTAACTCAGTTTATTTCTTCGAAATTTTGTAGCTTGTGCAATTTATATGTTTTTGTTGATATCATGATCCTTTCAAAAGTGTTTTGTTATCATCAAGGTCCTTAATTTATGGTTGTAGTTCTATCTGTCATAAATTGGGGGAGATTGTTAGGAATTATGTTGTCCTTGATGATATACACACCCATAAAACACTTTGAAAAACATATGAGCACAAGATTAAGTTTTGTAACTTATCACCGGATATCCAAGCCATGTACATCCGTTGATGAGGCAGCTTATCAATCGATAAGTCTGTAGCATACCTTGTATTTAAGTTTGAGTTTGTTGCTGAATATCATAGTTGCTAGATATCCTAAGTCATGTTGACTATCAAAGGATATACAGAATAGGGTAACTAATTGTATATAAGTTGTGCTATGTAATTCTGTATAAGTGAAGTGGTGATCAACGGATGAAGTTTCTATGTCAATGGATATGGTATTCCCAGCAAGCAGGAATCAACCTATCGATCCATGTCTACAACAACGGATAAAAGCTTCAATCAATAATGTCTTGGGATTAGAGGTTGATGTCGACTTGACATGCCTGACAGATCACATGGGTTGATGAACTTAAATGAGGTATGGGAACCAGTATTGGAAACGAAGAAGAAAAAGAAACATTCCTTATTCTCACAAGCAATTTAGCTGGTAAATCTATTGCATATCTGTCCAAGACAACCAGACAAAATTGCACCACATGGAGATGAGGAGTGGAAGCAATCCTGCAGAATACTTTGACTTGAAAGATTCGTTTATTTTGTGGGGTTTGTAATCTTGGAGTAAGATATATACTTCAAGAGTAGCATAGCTAAAACAGAGAAGAGAAACACTGAGCAAAAAGCTATAAGCATTAGGTTCTCTTGTAATAGTTTTAGCCTTGTATTCGTAGCTGTGTACTCAGTTTACACAGAGAAGTTTTCTTCAATACAACCCTCAGGTGGAGTCGTGAAAAACCCCACCTGAAATTTTTAAGTGTGTTGTGCATCTGTTACTTATCTGTTTCTTTACATTTTAGTCTTCAACTTGTCCATCTGTTTTCATTGAAATTATAACTGTTGTTATGTTTAAAATTCGAAAGAATTTTACATTTTAGTCTTCAACTTGTCCATCTGTTTAAAATTATAACTGTTGGATATTCACTATTTTAGTTGTCTATATTACATACATACTGATTTGAGAGTTCTTAATTGAAGCATGGTTACTGTGTTCGATTTGAGTTTATAAATGTTTATAGAATGTCAGAATTGTCGTCAGAAGACTGAATTACCATATTATGTGTTAGTCACAGAGGCATGCCTGAATACATCTAATGACAAGCCTAATTGTTTGTGATGCTATGCATTACTTGCGTGACCTCTTAACTGAAGGAACTTCTAATTGTAGAGTTTCTACTTGTTTAGTACTTTTAATAGGCATCGAATTCTATCTGTGTAATTGTAATTTAAAGTCATAGAATAATGCTTGAAAGAAGATCCTGAGATCATGCCTCAAGCTTGAAGAACAAGACTGTCAAAATAAACACAGTTGGATTTTGAAGAATGAAGATTTGCCTAAGTACCAATTCGAGAAGTGTATAACTTTCGAGAAGTCAGAAATTCGATATCTCTAAAGACAGTGTTCAATATCTCTGAGAGTACTACTCGATACATCATTCGATAACTCAGATATTCAACATGTATAACTCTCTATTCGAGAACTTTGGGAGTCAACCAGTCAAAGCATCATTCGAGTTCTCTGAGAGTCATCAAGTCAATGACATCTGAAGGAAGGACAAATTGGAGAAGTGATTAGACAAGGCACCTCAACAGCATTCGAGAACTCCAAGATTATCTGTCATGCTAACTCTAGTTCTCAAATCAATCACTTGGTTACTTCTCGAATCCAATCTTGAAGATAAAACACTGTAGAGTTGTACGAGTCAGAAACCTGCATCAAGCCAGAACACTTTCAGGACCACTGTACTATAAAGTGTTTTGGGAAGACTACAAAAAAGCTTAAATAGTTGTTTCAAGAGACAAGCTGCTAAAGAAGTGGATCTGAACAGAGCTAAAGAAAGTCAAATCTCAAGCCATTTGGAAATTACTCAAAAAGGGTAGACATGTTAGAAAGTAATTTGGTCTGTAACCTTATTTGTAGTAAGCAGGTTGTACTCATGTTCTATAAGAGTACAAACTCACTTCTCTAGCAGTAACAACAACAACAACGATAGAAAAACACATCTTGTAAGCACATCTCTCAGAGAAAGAAGCTGAGAATACGAACTTGTATTCTCAGGTTGTAGCAACAGCTCGATATCAGCGGATCAGACTCGTGGCAATCCTAAGAGCGCCATACCATTGAATGATTGAAATAGAAGATTGTGGTGTCATAAGATAGAAGAAGAGGTAGTATTATTGCAACATTAAGTAATAGCTAAGGACCAGAGGCAAGTGACTATATTCCTTCACTTATTGTTCAAGTGAAATATTTTGTACAACTATTATCTTGATGATTTGATTATTCCCCAAAAAAAATTTTATTGCAAGTAATACTATCCCTCACTTATCGTTCAAGTGAGTTCGTTCTTTAATTGTGATACAAATAATGATGAATAAGTGTTAGGTCGAATACACAAAATATAATCAATTACTGTATGAATAAGTAACAAGAACACACGTTTTAACTTTTAAAACTGTTTGGAATTAATAATTCCTCTCTCGGTGATGTAAAGTATCACAGAGAGCTGCTTAGGTTACAAGAATGATATTCGTTCACGATGGATACCCTTCTAGGGTTAACCTAACTGTATTTATAAGATATACAGCTACGTACAATCGTAAATTGATTCTCCTAAAATTAAGCTATACAATTGATATCAATTACGATTGCTACACGTCTTCTAAGTCAACTCAATCTCTTTGACAGCTATCCAATCTTCAAAGATATCGCTTCCATATTAATATTAAATTAATCTTCAAACTCTGTTGACTTGTAGACGCTCCCAGTAGACAAACTTTAGCAAACTCTGTTCTCTCTATGCTAACAGTGTTTGCGCTTCCATGTATTCAGCTATCAGTGTTTACGCTTTCCTCTGTCAGCGTTTGCGCTTCCAGCAATCAGCGTATACTCAAACTCTGTTACAACTGCTTTCAATAACAAGTTAAACTCTCTTTACCTGTAACACTTAAACACTGACATTAAAACACATCAATTATATTTAACAATCTCCCCCAACTTGTTCATTAGAAAAATGTACAAGTTCACAATAATTGATGATGTCAAAACTAACAAATAAAAACACAGTGTTTAACATATAATCAGAGTTTAAACTTGACTTAGCAAAATTTACAGAAAATACGAATTACTTACAAATTCTGTCTACCTAACCTCCTCAAGATCTGGAGTTGTTCTGAGATAATCAATCAACAATCTCCTTTCAGCATTTTCAAGTTCAATCTCCATAGCTTGCTTGATCTCTCTTAATTCTGGATCATTCTCATCAGTTTGAAAAATAGCAGCTCTGAGATCATAGATCTTGTTTCTTCTCATTTCATTTCCCAATCTGATAAACTTCACTTCTTCAGACTTTACATTAAAATCTAGAACTGTAATTCCAAGATCAGTCTTCAGCTTTGTAGTTCCTTTCTGCATTTCAATCAGATTCTCATTCCAGTCTCTGTACTTAGGAACATACTTTTCAGCAGACTTTGTTCCTGTAGCAACTTTAGCTTTCTGCATATACTCCCTTATAGAATTAGCAATAAGCTGTGTTCTTTGATTTCTAACTCTGAAGATATGCAAGACATACTGAAGTTCCTCAAATAATTTTAGTTTGATTGCTTCTTCATTCACTCTATATACTGACCCATCTGCCATAAAGTATAGTAGAAAGTGAATGTCTAAGCTCCTTTGATGAACTACCTGAACTGACTCCAACTTGTCTAGATTTTCTTGAGTTATACCAGAACCAAGAGATACAAGTGCAGAGGGATCTCTTGGACTGTTACTAACCCTCAAATCTCTTCTTGAACCTAAGCCAGAAGTATTCCTGCCTGGTGGCTTTCCTGAACATGCAACATTACGTTGATATCCACCAGTCACTCCTGCTTCTTCTTGCACTGGAATCTTTGGCCTTGAAAAACCAGGTAAGAGTTTACTTTGAGTCTGTACAACTTGTGTAGCAACAGAGGTTGTAACTATCATTTTGCCCTTGCTCTCTTCACCAATTTTCCCTTTTAATTTCAACTTTGCATCAAGAGAAGACTTTCTCACCAGCTTTCCAGTATCTTCTTCTTCTTCTTCAATACCAGATAGTTTTTCTTTGATTTCAATTCCTTTCATTACAGGCCTTGCAGACTCTGAAGCTTTAACAACTTTCTTCACTTTCTTGGACTTTTGAGCTTTTAAATGCTCTTTCTGCAACAGCTTTTCTTCAGCTTGAATATCCTCAAGTGTAGCTTCAGCATTCTCTTCACAAAATAATTTTGCAGCCAATTCTTCATCTGTTTGTGGATTGTCAGAGAATGACAAATCCTTTGGCTTTGAACCAGAAGCATTCTGAGTATTTGAATCTATCACCAAATTCGGCTTTGACCTTGAAGACCTTCCATGTCCTTGTCTAGAATTTGCATTTCTTAAGCCCTTCTCAGCATTGGTACCTTCATCATCAAGATGATCTTTCTTTGACAGAGTTTGAGTTTGCTTACACTTGGTTTTAGCAATTCTCTCCCCCTTTTTGACATCATCATCACCATCTTGAATCAGAATAGAAGTAATTAACTCAAGAGAGTTTGCAATGGAATCAACCTTCTCAGTTAGTAAAATCTGATTCTGCTCAACTGTGCTCAGTCTGTCATTAATATTTGCTTGAGCTTTAGCAAATTGTTGAAAGAGCTTAGCATTAGCTAGTTGAGCTTTCTCCTCATGAGTAGCAACTTCTGTTCGAAGATCTACAATTGCCTTCTGATTTTCATCAAATCTGTGATTCAAAGTCTTGATCTGAATCACTGTGCCTTGAAGACAAGTAAAGATATCAGGATTTGAAATCTTTGAGGAATGTGACTGTAGAAAATTAGCTGCTCTTCCAGGAGGAAAGATACAATCTGACTTGTACCAATCAGCAGTTTGCTTTTTCAAATAATCATCATCAACCTCATTAGCAGAAGGTCCAGCAAAATCTGGTTTTTCACCTGTTTTCTGACCATCAGTCTGATTTTGTGGTTGTTCAACTCCTGTACTCTCAGCTTCAACTGAATCACTCATCGACTCACTAGTAGAGGCAACAGAAGCAATAGGTTCTTGAGCAGAAATAAGTTCTTGAGCAACCTGTTTTTCTTTATCAACTGGAGTTTGCTCTGAAGAAAGAACCTTTTCTGGTTTATCAACCTCCTCACCATGAGCAGAAACATGATTGGCATCAGAGTTCAACTCAGTGTGTGATGCAACCACAGTGTCTTCAAGAACAACAGTAGGCCCATCAGCAACACCAGTATCAATAGAAAGTGTAACCTCCATGAGTGGTGGAGTAGATGCTTCATGATTAAAAGAAATTGGAGTTTCAGCAAATGAGATAGGATCAGAGAATTGTAGAACTGAATCAAGAACATCATCTACTGGTGAAAAAACATCTCTGTGACCCTTTTCTGCAGGCATGTCATCCTCTGCAGGTAAATCAGTGTTTACAGGAGCATCATCCTTTGCAGGTATTTCAACCTCTGCAGATATAGCAACCTTCTCTACAACCTCAACAGTAGGTGTTTGCTTGGAAACCACCTCTGGAGCTTCAACTTCCTGCTCATCATCAGAATCAGTAAGAATGAGCCTCCTCCGCTTAGCTTGAGGCACTGCAACCTGTTCTGCATCTTCATTGGAACTTTCACTAGAACTTTCCTCAACTGATGGTAGTGAAGGTCTATTTGCCCTTTGTATGAATCTTCTAGAATAAACAGCCTTTGGAGTTGTCTGTTTAGCCCTAGAATGTTTGGTGTTGACTGCAGTATGTTTCTTCCTTTTTGGCTTAGGTGGTGGTTGTGGATTAGTGGTAGTGACAGGGTTTGTTGGTTCAGTAGTCATTTGGTCAGGTTGTGTTTGAGGTTCTGTTTGTGTTTGAGGTGATATGGGTTGATCAGTGGTTGTTGGTATTGGCTCAGGTGATTGAGTAGGTTGAGATGGGATGTTTTCTGTACGATCAGTGGCTAAAGGTTCAGGCATAGATTGTGGTTCTGGTTGATGTGGTTCATGTGGTTCATGGTTTGGTGATGGAGAATCTTGTGGTTGATTGACAAAGTTCTGTAAAGCAAGTGGCATTATGAAAGGAGGTATGTCCTTACCAACATCTTTGTTAGTCATATCAGAGAATATTCTCTTAGTGACTCGAAAAGGTTGAATCTTATCAGCTTCATCAACAACTAATCCAGGAACACATGCATTGAACAGAAGTTGACAAAATCTAGCAAAGTAAACTGTAGTAGACTCTGACAACTTATCACCCAAATTCATTAAAATATATCTACCAAAATCAAAATTACTGCCATAGAGTAGAGAATACCCAATTTGCAGACTGTCCATTGGAATAGCATCCCAGTTGGTGACCTTCTTCTGGAATGTCCTGGTGATACAATCAAAGAAAAAGTTCCACTCTTTTCTCAAATTTGGCCTCTTCACACTGCCCAGCTTGGCAAGTGATTCCATGTACCCAATCTCTGTTAGCATCTCTCTCAGATTTTCCTCAGAAACAACAGCATACGAAGTATGTGTGTCGAAGTCCATGGCATCACGAACAGTTTGTGGAGTGATTACAAACTCTTGTTCTTCATGAGAGAAGATGATAGACGGAGTTCCATTCTCTCCTCTTTCTATATATCGTGAATTCTGCCAGAAGTTAACAACTTGGGAAGCAGATAGAGTAGCCGGTTCAACCAGCGCTTGCCCAATCTCAGAATCTTGAAGAAAATTTTGCATTAGATGGAACGCCTCTAGAGCCCGGTCGTTCTCAAGTAACGCTGCATAGTTGTTAGGCACAAAACGTAGACCAAAGACAGTGAAAGGTTTAGTTGCCATTGAATCAAGAAATAAGCAAGAATCAACTGTGAAAATGTTTTGCAAGAAAGGTGTTTGTGAAAATGCCAAAGTGAAAAACAAAGATGTTCTCTGTTTTGGTAAAGTGAATACGAGTGGGTAATAGTGATTGTGGCAAAAAGTAATTTGAGTTTTAATTAAAAACTAAACTCAAACGATTTTCCTTGAAAACACGCAACTGTTCCCTTGAAAAGTGTAAAAGTGAGACATAATGATGAGTGAGTGGGACACGTGTCACACATGCAACGGTTCACTTAATACATGCGCAGTAAAAGCCATTATTACCGCTGTCGTTCCATTTATCAAGACACGTTACCACTAATTACACTATTTAACAGTTGTCAACTACTCCATTTACTCCAGAATTTTCAAATTATCTTAATGAAAATATACCTTAGAGTACATAGCACAATCAATCAGTGTTTGTCAAATTTTCAATCTTTATCACAAAACCCTTTCAAAAATGCACAGTCGTGATTTTTGTGTGTGAATAGCAGAGTTTACCAAATCAATTTTTATAGCATCTAATATTTCATAAAATCCATAAATCAAAACAATAAACACTGAATGCACAAACTCTCATATTAAACACAGAGTATATGATGAATGCTAAACTCTGTAGTTCCTTAATTACAGAAATCTGAATATCCCTGTTCCAGTTTATGATCATGATTATCCACGTAAGCACACAGTCATTAAAGACAAAAAGATCAGGAGATAAACATCAAAGCATCATTCAGTGAGTTACATGTCAAGGATTGTCTCACAAACTCTCACATCACACAAGTGTTTAGGTGAAGTGTTTACTCTCAGATTCAATCAGTAAAAGCAGATACTTCCATAAGCTTGAATGTCCACCATATCTACACCACTTCGATTACATATATGCACAAATCAAAAGGACTTTGTTCAAGGTTTTAATTGAGTGAAATCAAACAGATGAGAAGAGATGTTTTTGAATGAGAATTTCGAACTGAACAATTTATTTGATCAAAAAGTTCAGTCAAATGGTTAGTACATTTTTGTACAAGATGATCAGTATATATACCCTTTTTTTTTTCTTTTTTTTTTCTTTTTTTTTTATTATTTACATATATATATACTGAGTAAGATATCTTTTCTTGAGAAATACTCACTTGCTTGAATTTGATTTAACAAACGAATATAACTGCTCTTAATACGTCAGTATTCAAGAAAAATGAGCAGTTAATTTGGCTCAAAGGGTTTACTAAGGGTAGTGTTTTATGAACAGTGTTTATTATCAGTGTTCAAAGATGTTTTGAACAGTGTTTGAAGAAAGATGGTTAATCCTAATGCCTTTATCATCTTTATGCACACATATATCATGTAGTCCCAAAATGGTTTAATGCAAGTTCTAGAGCAACATACTTACTGATGAACATCACACAACAATAAAATCTGATTGATATAAAATGTATCAATCACTTATTCGGCTCAAAATCTCATAAGGTGCAGACATGAACTGTTTCTCACCAAACTAAACAATGACATATCTCAAGTTTTAAAATTTTCACAAGTGCAAACACAGAATCATCAAGAATCAAGTATGACTTGGAAACAGAGTGTCACTAATCAGAGTTTAGAGTTCATCAATATCAGAGTTATTCATGAGAGGCAATACATGCAGTATTCATAGATTCAGAGTTTAGGATCAAATAAACTAAGAGATGCTCTAAATATGAAACAGTATCATGCTGTGTTAATTTACTGCACAATTTCTGATTAGATCACAGTGACTCAAAAAGAATCTTGATTTTTCACTGAGAATCATGCTCCATACATTTTTCTTCATCGGTATTTTCATTCAGACAAAAATCAACTCAGAATTCACAGAGTTTAACAAACATATTAACAGTGTATGACCAACAATCATGCTGACAGAGTAAAATTAATAAGGTTCACATAGCACTTTAGCAATTTACAGAGATATGAGCAACACATTTTATTTGAAAGAGTTTGAGTCTAACCAACATGTTTAGTCAAAACCAGATACCATCCCTAGTTCATTGACCAGTCTTGTAAATGTTGCTTCACTTAGAGGCTTTGTGAAAACATCTGCAAGTTGTTGATCTGTAGGCACAAAGTGAAGCTCTATATTGCCTTCCTCTACATGCTCTCTGATAAAGTGATACCTTATGCTGATGTGCTTGGTCATTGAGTGTTGTACTGGATTACCTGTCATTGCAATAGCACTTTGATTATCACAAAAAATAGGTATTTTACTATACCTCAACCCATAATCCAGTAGTTGATTTTTCATCCATAAAATCTGTGCACAACAGCTACCAGCAGCAATATACTCTGCTTCAGCTGTAGATGTAGATATTGACTTCTGTTTCTTGCTGTACCAAGACACTAGTCTGTCACCAAGAAATTGACAACTTCCACTTGTGCTTTTTCTGTCAATCTTACAGCCAGCAAAATCTGCATCAGAGTAACCAAGTAGCTTAAAATCTGATTCTCTTGGGTACCACAGTCCTAAGGTTACAGTGCCCTTGAGATATTTGAAAATCCTCTTCACAGCTGTTAAATGTGGTTCCCTTGGATCTGCCTGAAATCTTGCACACAGACAGGTGGCATACATGATATCAGGTCTACTAGCTGTTAAATAGAGTAGAGAACCAATCATCCCTCTGTAGCTTGTCATATCCACTGATGAACCTGTATTTTTGTCCAGTTTTGTTGCAGTTGCCATGGGAGTTGTTGCAGATGAACAGTCAAGCATGCCAAATTTCTTGAGAAGATTTCTGGTATATTTTGCTTGATTTATGAAAATTCCATCATCTGTTTGCTTCACCTGTAAGCCTAGAAAATAGCTTAATTCTCCCATCATACTCATTTGATATCTAGACTGCATGAGCTTGGCAAATTTCTTACAGAGTTTATCATTAGTAGATCCAAAAATGATATCATCTACATATATCTGTACTAAGAGCAGGTCATTACCAGATTGAAAGTAAAACAGAGTTTTGTCAATAGTACCTCTGTGAAACCCACTTTCTAGTAGAAATTTAGCAAGTGTTTCATACCATGCCCTAGGTGCCTGTTTGAGTCCATAGAGTGCTTTGTCTAACCTGTAGACATGATCTGGATATTTTGGATCTACAAAACCAGGTGGTTGTTCAACAAATACTTCTTCTTCAAGTTTTCCATTCAGAAAAGCACTTTTCACATCCATTTGAAAAACCTTGAATTTCTTGTGAGAAGCATAGGCAAGAAACATCCTTATTGCCTCCAACCTGGCAACTGGTGCAAAAGTCTCATCATAATCTATTCCTTCCTTATTGCCTTTAGCTACCAGTCTTGCTTTGTTCCTTGTGATCACACCATCACTGTCAGTTTTATTTCTGAAAACCCATTTAGTACCAACAATAGATCTGTTCTTTGGCCTTGGTACAAGGGTCCACACCTCATTTCTCTCAAATTCATTTAGCTCTTCTTGCATTGCTGTTATCCAGTCAGCATCTTTCAGAGCTTCTTCTACTTTCTTTGGCTCAGTTTGTGACAAGAATGCATGAAACAGACATTCATTTGTTGTTGCACTTCTTGTTCTTACTCTTGCATCTGGATCACCAATAATCAAATCAGGTGTATGTGACTTAGTCCATTTTCTTGCAGAAGGCAAATTGCTTCTGTCATCATGTGATCCTCCCCCTTGATCCATGCTCTCCTGATTTTCTTGGTGTCTCTCTTCATTTTCAGATGCTCCCCCTGAATATGACTGCTCAGAATTTGAATGATCAGAGTTTAAATCAACAGTGTTTGATTCAGAGTTATCAATTGAGTCACTATCAGTGTTTGAATTTTCACTTTGATGTGATTCTTCATGCTCCCCCTCAACTGGTTCTTCCCTTGTTTCTGATTGAAAAGTTTCTTCAGTGTTTACCAGTAGAGGTTCAGAATTGACCTCAACAGTGTTTGTCAGATCTGTATCATCCGAGTTTAATAAATCTTCATTTTCAAAGTGCAGTTGATCATGCTCATTAACATCTTCAAGTCCAGTTATTTTCTTGTCATCAAATGACACATGAATAGACTCCATGATCACTCTGGTTCTCAGATTATAAACTCTGAATGCCTTTGTTGACAGTGGATAGCCAACAAAAATTCCTTCATCTGCCTTTAGGTCAAATTTGGTCAACTGTTCAGGATGAGTCTTCAACACAAAGCACTTGCATCCAAAAATATGAAAATATTTTAGATTTGGCTTTTTCTTCTTCACCATTTCATATGGTGTTTTACCATGCTTGTTGATCAGTGTTGCATTTTGAGTAAAACAAGCTGTTTGAACTGCTTCTGCCCAGAAATATGTTGGCAAATTTGCTTCATCTAGCATGGTTCTGGCAGCTTCTATCAAAGTTCTGTTCTTCCTCTCCACTACACCATTTTGTTGTGGAGTGCCAGGTGCAGAAAACTCTTGTTTGATCCCTTTACTCTTGCAAAATTCTTCGATAGATGAATTCCTGAACTCAGTTCCATTGTCACTTCTGATTATCTTCACTTGATGCTCTGACCCTTTGTCCAGTTGGATTATATGATCTGTCAGTGTTAAAGCTGTTTCATCCTTCTTTGCAAGAAAATATACCCATGTGAATCTGGTATATTCATCAACAATGACTAATGCATATTTCTTCTTTCCAAGAGACATCACATTTACTGGACCAAAAAGATCAACATGTAGTAGATGATAAGGATCAGCAATTGAAGACTCAGATTTGCTTTTGAAAGAAGTTTTTCTCTGTTTGGCCTTTTGACATGAATCACACAGACCTTCTACATTCAACAATGACTTTGGTAGACCTCTTGCAAGATCATTCTTTATAAGCTCATTGATGTTGTTCAGATTCAAATGAGAGAGTTTCTTGTGCCACTTCCAACTCTCTTCACTGGACATTCTTGTTGACAGACATACTGCTTTGCCATCAGTGTTTGTTGACAATTTTATTTCATAGATGTTGTTGTGTCTGTTTCCAACTAGAGCAACTTTCCCTGTAGATTTACTAATCACTTGGCAATATTCAGGCTGAAAATCTACATGATATCCTCTGTCACAGATTTGACTCACAGATAGCAAATCATGCTTGAGTCCTGGAACCAGAGCTACATTTGTGATGATGACATTTCCAAGATTAATATTGCCATATCCCAGTGTATGTCCTATGTTGCCATCTCCATAGGAAACTTCTGGGCCAGCCTTCTCCTCATACTCTGATAGCAGGGCTTTATTTCCAGTCATGTGTCCTGAACATCCACTGTCCACGACTAGGGTACTAACCCTGTTGCCCTGCAATCACAAACAATCACTGATTATTAGTTTTAAGGATCCAGACTTGCTTGGATCCTTTGGCTTTCTTAATTCTGTTAGCTTTTGCAGCGGAATTTTCATTAACAGAGTTTAAGCTAACTTTTTCAGAGTTTACATTTGCAGAGTTTACTTTAACCCATTTTAAATTTGGCTTGGGTTCATAGTAATTATAGTAAATAGCATGATAATCTCTGCAAGTGTAAATAGAATGCCAAGTACTTCCACAGTGTTTGCATAAAGTCTGTGGTCTAGTTCTCACATAATCACTCTTTACTGCAGTTTTAGAGGGCAAAGAATTAATGTTCTTATTCTTACTGCAGAAACTAGCAAGATGATTAGTGCTACCACAATTAAAGCATGTTTTCCTGGGAGCTAATGAAGCAAGCATTGGCTTAATTCCTGAGGTTATGCCTACCTTTCCATTTCTGTTTTTCTTAGGCATTCTCTGTTTGTTGACAGACTTTATCTCCTTAAGCTTATGCTTGAGTTGTTTATCTGTCATGAGGCCAATGTTAGCCTCTTTAACAAAAGTTTTAGCATATGACTCTTTAATAGCCTTTTTCTGTGCTTCAGTCTTAGGTCCACCTGTTCCCATGACATTACCCTCAGATGAACAATGTGGTCTAACTTTTACCTGATTTTCAAATCTAAGTTCATCTCCAACAGAGTAACCTAGACCTACTGTATCTGACTGAAACACTTCTTGAGTATCTTTACCAGAGTGTGTCCAGGTTTTAATGATGTGTTTTGTATCCTCCAATTCTGATTCTAATTGCTTATACTTACCTAGCAACTCCTGTTCAATAAACACTGCATCATCTCTTTCTTTCTGAATTTTATTCATGTTCTCTAGCTGTTCCTCAACAAGTTTATTTCTCTCTTTAAGTTGAGAACACTCAGACTTTATCCTCTCATTTTCTAAAGTCTGATCCCTATAACTGATATGCAATGCTTTAAGATAAATTCTCAGTTCAGTTATATTATCAGTATTATAAGCATAGGTAGTTGGAGGTACCTTGAGATCATCATTTTCAGTCTGAGTAGTAGCCATGAGAGCATAGTTGACTTCCTCATCTGAATCAGAAGTGTCTGCCCAATCTCTGCCTTTGGTGTAGAGTGCCTTTTCAGTTTTACCCTTCTTGCACTCAGGAGCATAGTGACCCATCTCCTTACACTTGTAGCATTGAATCTCAGACTTATCTTTCTTACCAGATTTGAAGTCCTTTCCCTCAGATTTCTTGAAATTCTTCTTATCAAACTTTGAGTAGTCCTTGGAGAATCTCTTTCCCTTCTTGAAGTTCTTGTATCCCATCTTCTTGAAGGTCTTTACCATCAATGCAGCCATTTGCATCATCTCCTCATCATCTTCAGAATCAGATGATCCATCTGTGTTTGAGTCAATATCAGTGTCTGATGACTCATTTTCTGAATGTATGACTAAAGCTTTTCCTTTTGCCTTTCTCCTTGATGCTTCCTTCTTTGATGGTTTCTCCTCAACCTTAAGAGCAACAGACTTTGACTTTCTACTAGATCTTTTGTTTCTCTGCTCCAATTCCAATTCATGGGTTTTGAGCAATCCATAAATTTCATCAATCTCTGTTTCACCAAGTTCATAATTATCTCTTATAGTGGTTGTTTTCACATCCCACTTTTCAGGTAGAGAGAGAAGAAACTTGAGATTTGAATCTTCTAAATCATACTCTTTGTTCACCAATGACAAATCATTGAGCAGTTTACAGAATCTGTCAAATGTTTCTGTCATGGTTTCATCAGATTTTGCCTCAAAATGTTCATACTCCTGAGTGAGTATGTTCTTTCTGTTCTTCTTAATTGCAGGTGTTCCTTGACATCTAACCTCAAGTGCATCCCATATCTCCTTTGCAGTTGTGCAGTTTATCACTTTATTAGACATAACATTGTCTAATGCACTATGAAGTAAATGCCTTACCTTTGCATCCTTTGCAATAGATGAAAGATCCTCAGCAGTTAGATCTTTCTTCTCTTTTGGAATGACTTTTGATTCCTCACCAGCAGCAGCAGCAGATAACTTTGTAGGTTTGTGAGGACCTTCATAAATTCTGTCCAGATATTCTGGATCTGTGGCCTCCAGAAACATGGTCATCTTCACCTTCCAAATTGCATATTCTAATGGCCTCAGTATAGGAACCCTAATTGTTTCATACCTACTAACAATAGTAGGTGCTTTCTCAGATGGTGGAGGTATCTCTGCCATTGATTACTATTGTGTTTGGATCTTTAACTGTAATAAAGTAACAGATTTGGCTCTGATACCACTTGTTAGGTCGAATACACAAAATATAATCAATTACTGTATGAATAAGTAACAAGAACACACGTTTTAACTTTTAAAACTGTTTGGAATTAATAATTCCTCTCTCGGTGATGTAAAGTATCACAGAGAGCTGCTTAGGTTACAAGAATGATATTCGTTCACGATGGATACCCTTCTAGGGTTAACCTAACTGTATTTATAAGATATACAGCTACGTACAATCGTAAATTGATTCTCCTAAAATTAAGCTATACAATTGATATCAATTACGATTGCTACACGTCTTCTAAGTCAACTCAATCTCTTTGACAGCTATCCAATCTTCAAAGATATCGCTTCCATATTAATATTAAATTAATCTTCAAACTCTGTTGACTTGTAGACGCTCCCAGTAGACAAACTTTAGCAAACTCTGTTCTCTCTATGCTAACAGTGTTTGCGCTTCCATGTATTCAGCTATCAGTGTTTACGCTTTCCTCTGTCAGCGTTTGCGCTTCCAGCAATCAGCGTATACTCAAACTCTTTTACAACTGCTTTCAATAACAAGTTAAACTCTCTTTACCTGTAACACTTAAACACTGACATTAAAACACATCAATTATATTTAACAATAAGTAAAGCTAACCAATTGTTAACTAGTCGGGATCCCCACTAGTAAAACTACTTTTGAACTGTTGGTAATTGGTAATGATATTGAAGTTTGGTTTTGCTTGGATTTGTGGCTTTTAATGCCTGGCTAGTTGTATTTTCAAAGGGAACCATTCACCATTATTTTTAAAAATTGTTGCAATTGGGTCCAAATATGTTGCAAATAACATTACAAGAGCTACAAAATTATTGCAATAAGGGTATAAACTGTTGCAATTAGTCTAACAAATTCATTGCAATTGGACTAATAATTTGTTGCCTTAAAGTGATTTGTTGACCAACCATTTGTTACTGTAATGAATTTAAACGTTGCTAAAGACTATAAAATGTTGCTACATGCCTTTATTGCAATGATTTTTAATGTTGCTGTGTGGTACTCAAATCGTTGCTAAATGGCTCTATTGCAACAGGGGCGGATGCAATGCTGCCACAGGTACCGTCCTCCTGTGATACCCCACCCAGCCTGATCACGGCGATGATGTGGTACCACCGAAATGTTCTCTTTGCTTGCATGAAATGGGTTATCATTTTCAACCCTGGCAACATTAGTGCCAAAATAATTATCCGTATTTTCATAAAAATATCCCGCCGAAACCATGGGTTATTACCCATATTGACCAGTTCACACCAGAGTTTCCCAAGTAAAAACTTATTGAAATCAATATAGCTACCAGAATTTCGCAATTAGATGTCAAGCTTGACAAATAGTCAGTGCTTTCTCAAACTCCATTGCTAATCCGAACAATGGATTAACCTTAGGGACAAGAATACAATTTATTCGATGATACAAATAATGTACCACCCACTTTGACAAATGGGATAGCTATCTCGAATTAATGAGAATAACTATATTTATCAAGAAAATACAATTTAACGTATCCAAAACGAGCGAAACCTCCAATGGTTAATAACCGAATAATCTTCAACATTTTTAAAAAATTACACGCTTTAAGAAGTATAACTTGATTATCAAGAATTAAAATAAATAAAATAAAATTATTACCATTTTAATAAATGGTTCGAACTATGAACCATTACACGATGTCATAAAAGTAGTTGAATTTTAGAGATAAATTCAACTGGCACTATAAGAAAAACTGGATCAGACAAGGGTTTTTTCCCGTTGTTTGATGACCCCTTTTGTTGTCGTCTATTGAGATGCCGTCTGATATGTAGATCAGACAACAACACATAAACCGTGGTCTGATCGTGTACCAGACAACGTACCTAGTTATGGAAAACGTTGTCTGATACCTAGAAACAACAACAGTCGCTTAAAAAAAGCATGTCTTAAATAATTTCAGACACGTGTTTCAAAACTATGATTGTTGTTGTTTAGTCAAAAAGACAATGGTTTTTGAAATGTCACACAACAGTTTATTATTAAGGAAACCGTTGTTGAAGTTCTCTACATTCAAAGCTTTGCTTATCTTAAACTGTTGTTAGAACTCCAACACACAATGGTTTATTCTTTCCAAATGCTTGTGTTTATTGTAGTCATACAATGGTTTTTCTTTTTTTGTGTTGTATGTGTTCTCTTTAAACAACGGTGTTTATTTGTGTTTCTTGTAGTCAGACAATGGTTTTTTCTTTTTATGTGTTGTATGTGCATAGAATAGACAATGGTTTCTTGAAACATGTCCATTGTTTGATGATATTTTCCACAATTGTTTCTAAAAGATGATAATATTGGCTAATGATAAATGAAATAACACTTTTATTTACAACAAAAATTAGAGTTTATGCAGTACTAGCAACTAACAAATATTCATAACAAAAACTACATACCAATCAATATTCATCGATACAAAGCTACTACCGGTACCAATTCCCAACAAAGTACCACTACCATCGTCTAAATTACAATGTTAGAATGAGATAACTCAATTTCTTTACCTACTTCTCTAGCTCTATTTACTTCTCTTTTTTTCTTTTCATTGGTAGGAGGCTGAGAAGAAGTTTCATCAGATGTCTTCTTAGGGCAACACCTTCACCTGATTTTGATATAATAGCAATCTTGGTTCCTAGTTCCACGGTATCCCCTTCATTTGCGACAAACTACAAGTATGCATATGAGTTCAGATAAAAAAAATTAATGTGGTGCAACAATAAATAGATGAGAACTATTTAAGCATATTTAGGTTATACTTGCCTAGAAACGGGCCATGGCTCGTGACAAGGTCTCATTAATTAAATACTCAGATGTTGAGATGGTTTTTGTTAACATACTGTGTACTTATTTTTGTTAACAACAGATGGTTTTTGTTAACATTGTGATTTGGTATTATATGTTACTTATACTATTAAACACAAACATGCTGTCTGATATGATTTACCATGTATAATTGTAGTACGTTCACAAACAAAACAATTAAGTTAGGTACTCTGAGACCTGGACTCTGGAGACACGAAACCTACAGCTGACCTCAGACTAAGAGTGACATTTACATTTATAGGGTATTCATCTTTTAAGTATCCAATTAACAGTCTAACAATTTGATTTTCAATTTTTCAGAAGCTGACACTACTATTAATTGTACGAAAGCATTTAGTGTGAGACAGCAGCTTTTAGCTACTGTGAAATGAATGAAATACTAAGTAGTATGCCATCATGTTACACAAAGATTGGAACTTTAAACAGTGATATACTCATAAATTTTTCACGGGAGTCTAAAAAGGAAGTACAAATTGTTATTTCCCAGTTAAATACAACAAGATTGTAGAAGGGAGGTTGAATACAATCTTGTTGAAAATTCTTTCGAATTTACAAGACAACAGATGGATATTGATTTAACAATTGAACAGAAAAGAACTATAGAACAAAAATGAAAGATAAACAAACATACAACATTTAAAAATTTCATGTGGGTTTGTCGAGTTCACCTGAGGGTTGTATTGAAGAAAATAATCTGTGTAAAAAGATACACAACTGCGAATACAAGACTATGTATTTTACAAGAAAACCTAATGCTTTTTGCTTTCAGCTTTGTGTTTTCTTCTCTACTTAGTTTTGCTACACTAGAAGATATATATACTTCAAGTTTACAAACCCTACAAAATAAATGAATCTTACAAGTCAATGTATTCTACAGGGTTGCTGCCACTCCTTGTCTCCATGTGATACAAATTTGCACTAGATTTACTTTGTTTACTCCCGAAATCAAATGGAAGCTAACCGAAACTTTTCCCTGAACGAATCTGCAGACCTGGAACTGAAATAATTTCAAGTCGCCCGGGTTTCTACCCGTTAGCAGATCTTACTTGTATCATCTGGTTACTTCCGGAATCAAATGGAAGCTAACCGAAACTTTCCGCTGGCCTTTGACCGGAATCACAATTTGAACAACGAATGGTTCATACGAAATCAAGACTGAATCTTATAATCTTTGACGAAACTGGAAACCCTTAATAGTAGGTTATATGCATAGGATACACTTGAGGATATAATTAAAAAGAAGTCAACAATGATTCACGAACTCTAGATTCCCAATCTGAATGAAATTGAAAGCGTATAGATGGCTCAAGTGAGCTGATAATAATCACAAATAATTATTTGGGAATCCTCATGATTTCTGAAAATATTTTTGAAGGTAAGAAAATATTTAAAATAATTTTCCAAGTCCTTGAATGATGTATAAATAAATAATATGATTTTTAAATCAATAAAGAGATTTAAATAAATATTAAAATAATATTTATTCAATAAATATCAAAAATAAATAATCATCTGTGAATAAAAGAAATATTCATATAATATTTCCCGATTTTTTTCCAAGTAATATACTTAAAGAATATATGAATAATGTTTTTGAAAGAAAAACAATATTCTGAATGAATAAAAATTTTGTCCCTAGGACCCCTTGGGTTACCCTGACAGTCACGAAACACTGACTCCCGGTCTAGAGTCGAAACAATAAGTATGCTCTTATCATCTAAAGCTACAAGGTAAACTGTTTTATAACTACTTATCCCGAAGCTAGTATATAAACCAAAATTCCAAACTATTTTAATCACGATAGAACAATTATCGCAAACGATACAATACTATTCATGGCAAAAGCAGTATTATACAACAATACTTCAAACGTACAAGTTTAAAAAACTTGCCTTGTACTCTGGATGTAACAGGGCCCGTGATGGTGTCCGACAATCTAAACAAGTCAAAGAAAACACTTCATTAATTCTATATCCTTTGATTGATGTGCTTCCTGCATCCGTAAGTCAGCTTACTGCAACTATAGCAGAAGTAACACTTGTAGTTCAAACACTTCTAGGATTGAGGGAAGGGAATGTCAATTCTGAGAGTGAGAGGCTGCCTTGTGAGCAGGCAAAAGGAGAGACTGTGAGTGAGGGGCTGGCAATTTCTTACTGCTAGGCAAAAGGAGAGCATGAGAGTTCCACCTTAGTAGGTGAAGGTGAGGGTGTGAGAGGTGTGAGCCATGGGGAGCCCCTAATGCCAAAAGAAAGAGAAAATGAGAGAAAAGCAAGTACAAGAGACATAAGGGTGGATGAAGACATTGCTAGTGAGTCAGTGAAGGTTGAGGATGCCCCTAGAACAAGCCACTATTAACAGACACCTCAAAAAGTCATTGATAGAACTGTTCTTTTAGCTGAAACCTTTATTCACCCTGATCCAGACCTTGACTCTTGGGCTAAACAGGGCAATGTGGAGGCTGAGCAGCAGCTGAAATTGGTACACACAATTGAATCAATGCAGAGTGATAAGTGGATTTTATATCCACTTGGAACGCTTCGAATCGGCTTAAATTGATTAACTTGGCCTCAAGTATGTCTTGTTTTTTATTCATTTTAGTGAGATTGTGCAGGGTTGCTAACTTAAGGTTGGAAGACATAAATTGCATATTTTATGGTGGATTTGAGTTCAAGAAGTGAAGAATGACAACTTGCAAAAGAAACGAAGGAAAAAGGAGTTAAAACGAGAAAAACAGCAAAAATTAGCAAACCGGCAGAACCCGGACGCGCGGGCGCGCGAGAGGCTTCCCGAGTGCGCGAGGGCGCGGTTGGATGCGGCCGAAAATCTTGATTTACTGTTTTGGCCATATCTTGAGTTCTACAGGTCCGTTTTGGACGATCTTACAGTCCATGCGAAGATAACGGAATTCTCTTTCATTCTAAAGTGGTCTAGAGGTCTAAATACGACTTGAACGGCCCGGAATTACTAAAAAAAGTCAGTTACGAATTTTCCTTCAAAACATAAGCAGTTTAGGAAACGTATTTTGTGCCAAACTGCAGAAATTCTATTTTAACCTTATTTTGGAGAATTTATTGTTGGACAAGATGCTGGGGCTATATAAACATATCTATACATCAATAAAATGATGGTTTTTTACAGAGAAGGAGATGAGAGAGACTTGGAGAAGGATTCCCAACGCTCGTGACAAGCAACGGAGATCTAGATCTACTTCATCTTTTCTATTCTTCTAATTAGGTGATACTTTTGGATGCTCGTTTTGGATTTATTTTCTAAACTTATTACTCTAGCATAATTATTTTATTCAGACTTTGTTTATTATCATGGTTTCATCAGATCCCATGATGACGAGCGGTTCGATTAAGAACTAATCGTTGTCATGGGATTCTAACAGATTTATTTATGGAGCTTTAGTAGTTTGTTTTGCTTTAAAGATTTGTGTGTGATGAATTCTTGATATCCTTGTATGGTTGTGCTTATTCTTCTTGGATGCGTAGCTAAAATCTAAGTTGTTTTGTTAATCTCTTGTGAAGCGAGAGTGGATCTTGAGATTTAGAACTTGCCATGCTAGTATAGGATTATGTATGATTTGAAATCATGATTTGTAGCGTAATTTGAACTATCTTATGCTGCCCTCTGTGATCTTAATAGACAACTTGTGCTTGAACCGTTATGTTTTCAAATCTTATAGAGATATAGGGTCTAAACATAATTAGTGTCTACCAATCTTCTATCTCTTTTGTGGATGTATGAGTAGTTTGGTATTCGTATACTGAGAGGTAGCCTATACTTGTTTCGTGTTGTCTGATCAGATATCATAACCGTCACATACTTTGATTGAAGGCATCAACTCTAAGCGAAGTATTTAATGAAGTAGGATCCCATATTTTCTCTTGCATAAGTAATTTGATTTAAATTCTCGTTAGTTAATTAATTCTTAGTTTGTTAATTTGTTTTTTAGTTAATCTTAGTAAATCAAAACTCAAATTTGTTAATTGTCTTAGCAGTGAATAAAAACCATACATTGTTGCATAGGTGCATTATCTGAATTGAAACCTAAACCAGATCTCTATGGGAACGAACTCAACTTAATTCTATATTACTTGTGACCACGTACGCTTGCGTGATTTAGCATAAACAAGTTTTTGGCGCCGCTGCCGGGGATCATCGGTGTTTTATTTTTAGTTTATGTGCTTGTCATCAGTGGTCGTTAGAGTTAATTGACTCGGATTGTTTCTTACATAGTTGTTTATTTCTTGGTGTTTCGGGTACTTGATAGTGTATGCGAACACGTTCTCAAACTCGTAAATTGTTAACACAATATCACGCAAGCGTACGTGGTCACATGTAATATAGATATAAGTTGAGTTCGTTCCCACAGAGATCTGGTTTTTAATTCAGTTAGTACCTATGCAACAATGTATGGTTTTAATTCACTGCTAAGACAATTAACAAGATTGGTTTTGATTAACTAAAAATAACTGAAAGCAAATTAACAAACTAAGAATTAATTAACTAATAAGAATTTAAACTGATTACTTTTATGAGAATAAACATGGGACTCTAACTTCATTATCTACTTTGCCTAGAGTTGACGCCTTTAATCCATGCATTTGATGGTTTTGATATCTGATCGGATAACACGAAACAAGTACACGCTACCTGTCAGCATACGTATACCAAACTACCCATACATCCACAAAAGAGATAGAAGATGAATAGACACCAATTATGCTTAGACCCTATATGTCTATAGAATTTGAAAACATAACGGTTGAAGAGCAAGTTATCCATGAAGATCACACAGGACAGCATAAGTATTTTCATCTTACACTACGAATCATATTGATAAACAATTATGAACCTATGCTAGCATGGCAAGTTCAAAATCTCAAGATCCACTTTCACTTCACAAGAGATTAACAATTCAATTTAGATGTTAGCTATGCATCTAAAAGCATTAAGATTAACCATACGAGAATATCAAGAATTCACCACACACATATCTCTAAAGCAATCAAACTACTAAGTTACATAGATAAATCCGTTAGAATCCCATGACAACGATTAGTTCATAATTGAACCGTTCGTCACCATGGAATTTGATGAAAACATGATATTAAACAAAGTATGAATGGAAGTAATAATATTAATAGGAAAAGAACACAAATGATGAAGTAGATCTTGATCCGTTGCTTGTCACGAGCGTTGAATCTCCTTCTCCTTTTCTCCCTTGCAATTCTATGTTACACTAATAAAATGATGATGCGACTTACAAGGCTAAGATGTGTTTTTATATGCATAGATATCTTGCCCAGCAAGAAAAACAATCTATAATACAACTAGAAATAGGTTTTGATACCAAAAATACAGTTAAAACTCGAATAGGGGCAAAACTGTCAAAAATCAGCAAATCAGGCCGGCTGGAGCGCTGCCTGCGCCTCCTGGAGCGGTGCAAGCGCTTGGATCCCTGTTCTGGCACTATTTGGGCGCTGCCAGCGCTTGGATTTCTGTCCAGAACTTTGATTTTGCTTTATTCCTGTAGAAAATTTCCCAAGCTTCGCGTGGACAGTAAGATAGTCCAAAACGGACTTCTAGAACTCCAGATATGGCCAAAACAGTGTAGACTGCGCAACATACCCTGAAATCTGAATTTTCCACAATTTGCTCATTTCTCATCCGTTTTCTCTTCCGATTCTTTCGCCACTTCCCGTTCTTCAATTCTTAAGCGTTATGATCTTCATGGTAGCCTAGGGAAATACGTCATCCTTCATTCCATTGCGCAAATCAACTCCAAGATTAATGAAAACCACCAATCCTAGCCGATAATTGCAATCCTGCACAACTACACAAAACACATCAAAACTACAACAAACTTGAGTCCAAGACAATCAATTTAAGCCGAATTGAAGCGATCCAAGTGGATATGAAATCCACTTATCACACACCCAAACTTAAACCGATGCTTGTCCTCAAGCATAAACAATTACAACTAACTAACTAACTAGTACCACTTCCGTAGGTGATCACGGTTGCATTTGGCATATGCAACAAGCCCTTTAAACCCCTAGGCAGCCCTAGTGGACGAGTAAGGTCTCATGAGGGCCTATAGTGAATGTACCCACAAAATCCATGTAAACTAATGCAATGCAATGCATGAATGCAACTAATATGAAAAATGCAAAGATCCCCTTCAAACTAACCAAAACCAACTAGCAAGCAAATATCTCAAATAATGCAACTAAATCCAAGTAGAGCTCGACTAAGTCCCCGTATACTAACAATACATGAACATAAATGTGTGTGTGTGCATGCTCATCAGAAATACTCCCAAAACTAGGTCAAAAATCATTCTTGCCTTTCGCCAAGACAATCATAGGTTTATAAAAAGAATAGACTGTAGACACTTCATAACCTAGGAACACCTCCATCCTTATTCAAGTTAGCCAGGAATTCATGCTTTATTACTACGGCACTATATACAATACACATGCTTATTTAACCGTGCAATGAATGAGACCCCAAAAGGCTTATACAATAATACCCATGTAGCGAGTGTTAGGTCAGCAATCCCAAACCATAAGAGCTTTAGGTTACTAGGACTATGTCCCCTCAGACTTAATTACTCGAGTATTAAAGAGCTCACTCTGGTTAATTTTGCATTTAACAATTAAACTATTGACTCTTTTTTTTTTCTTTGATTTTTTTTTATTATATATATACAATCTGGAAAGAGCCTTTCTCATTTCCAACCCTAGACTACTCATATAAATATGAGCCGGCTACTAGCCATTTTACACCTAGCCATTATTGACAATTATTAGCATGAAATCCCTAGTTTCCCCCAAACTTAGACTTAAGTGTCCCTACGCCATCAAGGGAATAACGAAAATTCTAAATATAATCAAGTGATTAAATATAAAACAACCAAACAAGCATGACCTCATCCTAGCCCAAAAGCAAACGATGAGACTGTGTAAAAAGTTTTGTTTCTGAAGCATGCAAGTCAATTTCATAGGAACTATAAAGCAACCCTCTACTCATCATTACCACACTCAATTAAACATCTACCTATCAATCAGAATCAGCTCGTTCTAAGGGATCATGAAATATGCATGCCATGCAAATGCAACTAAAATGAACTCACATGGTAAACAAAAAAATAAAAACAGAATGTCCTATATGAAACAAACGTAGATAATACGAACATATATGCATGAATTACTACTAATATGCAAAGCATGATATCCTACATGAACACATAAATACTACACATAAATAACTAACCACCCCCAAACTTAAAAGATTCAATGTCCTCATTGAATGGAAGTAAATACAAGGGATAGTAGGAAACATACCTAAAAATATCGAAACACATGGGTTGCCTCCCACGAAGCGCTGTCGTTAACATCATTTAGCCGGACAAATATGATTCAAATCATGGTGGCTTGAAGATCGCATTCGACTTGTCCTTAGCAGAAGGACCATTCACCCATTGTTTGACAACCTTCTTGCTATCTTCCCACATCTTTTCTAAACCAAAATTTTCTTTGACTCTTCCTCCAATCAATTTTTTCTGTTTCTTCTTCACACCTCTAAGGTGCTTATGCTTCACAGTTGATTGATAAGAACACTCTTCTACCTCATCATCCATGATCCACCTTCTTAACACATTATCTAGACACGCTTTAAAAATAACCAACTCATCATTCAGAAGGACATACTTCAAATGGGATGGAAGTTTTCTGAGCTTGACATTCGAGAGATCTCGAACTGAAGAACCGTCAATGGAATAACTGATGTGATGCTTTATCATGTGTATATCCGACTTTTCGCTCAATAATTGATCAAACTTCTTTCTCTGACCCGTATCAACCATTTCTACACTGAAACACTCTTCATCCTCTGTCTAAAATTTAATGGCCTTAAACACATTAAAGGTGACATTCTAATCTTGCACCCTCATTGTAAGCTCTCCTTTTTGCACATCGATCAAAGTACGACCCGTAGTTAGAAAAGGCCTTCCCAAGATTATGGGAATCTTCTTGTCTTCTTCGAAATCTAGAATCACAAAATCAACAGGAAATATGAGCTTATCAACCTTCACCAAGACATCCTCTACTATACCCCTCGGATAAGTGATCGACTTATCAGCCAACTACAAGGAGATGTTGGTTGGCTTCGGCTCTGGTAGACCAAGTTGCTTATAAATTGACAAGGGCATGAGATTGATGCTGGCTCCCAAATCACATAAGCATTTGCTGAAAGAAAGATTGCCAATAGTACACGGAATGGTGAAACTTCCCGGATCTTTAAGTTTAGGTGGCAACTTCTGTTGTAGAACAGCACTACACTCTTCTGTTAATGCAACGGTCTCTAATTCGTCGAGCTTCAATTTACGAGAAAGAATACCCTTCATGGACTTGGCATAGCTCAGCATCTGTTCACGAGCTTCAGCAAAAGGAATGTTAATCTACAACTTCTTAAACACCTCTAAGAACTTAGCAAACTTCTTATCCAAATTCTGCTTCTGGAGTCTTCTAGGATATGGAGGAGGAGGATAGATCTGAGTATTCTTTGTAGACTGCTCCGGAGACGCTTTAACAGGTTCCTTGCTCTTCTCTACTTCACCAGCTAGCTCATCAGCTACTAAGTAAGATTTCTCAACTTTAGGCACTACAGATTTTTCAACTTGTTGATTCTGAACTTCTTCATCTTCTTTAGCGGCTGATTTAGGATCTGATGTAACATTTCCCGATCTCAAAGTCACGGCCTTCACCTGTTCTTTGTCGTCTCTCCTACCTGGATTTGCTTCCGTATCGCTAGGAAGAGTTCCTTGTTGCCTACTAAGTAAGGCACTTGCAAGTTGTCCCATCTAGTTTTCCAAGGTCTTTTGAGAAACTGACATGTTAACTCGAATAACTTGTAAAAGGGGGGTTGAATACAAGTTATATAATCGTGTCTGATTTTTTGCTTGATTAGATAAACAAGAATAAACGAATGAATCAAACTGTTTGTATTAATAAGATCAAATACAAACTCTACCAAAGGTGTACAAATACCTTTAGCAGCTGCTGACAAAATAAATTTCTCTCTGTTTGTACTCTCGTATACTTACGATTACAAACCTCATTAACACTTTTACAAAGATATAGAAAGAGTATTTATAATGCTACCTATCAACTAATCACAGAAAGATAATCTATACATGACAATGTTCTACCGTCCAGTTGATAGTTTCCATCAATAGAAAATTCTTTCCTTCATGAAATCTTCTTGCTTATTCTCCAAACAAAGATCCTGTTTTATAGCACTTGCCAGTTTCTGTAGCATCCATAATGACATCATCAGTAACATGACTGATATCAGAATTCCATCTTGCATCAGGATCTGACCATCCCATCAGCACTTGATCAGTATTTGACTTGACGTATCAGGATTCAATCTCAGTTCCTGACATGTAGTCCTCGATGCACTGTTCCTGACTTAATTCTACAAATTACTGTCTAATACATATATCCTATATACAAAGTGCTAAATCCTTTATAAATCAGGATATACAAGAAGTATAAGTAAAATTCTATTCTCAACATCACAACTCATGAATTATTCCTAACAATCTCCCCCTATTTATGCTTTAAAATCTGAAGCATAAATCTGACTTGTTGATGTCAAAACATATAACAATACAATCAGAATAGAATTTATGAATTCAAAAATCATGAAGTTAAGTACCTCCTTCTTCAAATGTAGACAAAGTACCTAGTACTTAGGAGAAAGAATTCAACTATTTGATGCTTCTTTTCCTTTACAACTTCCCTGATAAGATTCACCTCTATCATCCTGAGTTCTTCTTTTATCTCTCCCAGTCTGTTTATCTCCTCCCTCAGTCCGTTGCCTTTGAACTATTTTTATCTCCCCCTTTTTGACATCAGCAACATTAATTCCAAGAGATTCAGTAATAGAACAAATGAGATTCATCAGAACTGCTTGATTTTCCATAATAGTGACTTGGTTATCTTCAAGAATTTGAAGTCTTGATTGAATTTCAACTTGAGATTTCTGAATGTCTTATAAAACTTCAGAATTGACTTCAATGTTGGAAGTGTTTGGAATATCTTCAGATTCAAGTCTTGTAGAAAAAGTTGCCTGTGTAGTATGATATTCAAGTAATAATACTCGAGTAGAGTTACAAACATCTTCATCTTTCTGATCTGAAGTTTCAATATGATCATCTTGTCCTTCACCAGTATTCTGTGTACTAACATCTACAAATCCTGACGCCTCCTTAGATTGATCAGATACTATTGATGTCTCAATTCTGGCTGATATTGGTAGTACAAACAAAGAAATACTAGGATCATTAGGAATATCTTCTGGTACTGGTGGTGTAGAAGTTTGTCTTAGCCTTTCTCCTCTTCTGTTGATAATTCCTGCAAGCCTTTCTTTTTGCTTCTGAGCTTTAACTTCTGGCTTTGCATTGTGCTTTGCTAAGTCATTCTTCTCATACATCTTGATAAAAGAATAAGTACCAGCATCCATACCAAGATTATCATACCAAGATTCAGGAAAAACCTGATCCCAGAAATCAAACGATGGCGGTTTCCTAATTTTCTCTCCCTCGCTATGGAGTTGATCATCCATACCCTCATTCTCACCTTGACTATCTAAAGTCAACACTCTTTCTACCTCTCCTTTTGCTTGGTCAGGAGCCAGCCTCTCGGATTGTGGATCAATATCCATCTTTTCAAGTGTATCACTCAAATTTGGATAAGTACTCTCATTACCTACAGAAAAATAGAGTTTAGAAGAAGTTTTTATACCTGAACTCACATGGAGAGAGGGTTCCTCATTTGGCAAGGGGCTTGAGGTTTTCTCCAAGGAGTGAGCTGCTATAGTCTCTGAACCCTCACAAACATCTTCTTTCCTTCCAGAGACTACAGGCTCCAGTATACCACTTTCAGGTTCTCTACTAGACTCTGATGTCTTGAGTAATACTTCATTAGACACCATAGTTAGTATGTCACAGTCTTTAAGTGTTGTTTGCTGAGACTCACCCTCAAGGTGGATAGACTCTGACTGAACAATATTTGTTTGATCTTCAGGAGAATCAGTCAAAGTTATTCCTCCCATATCATAGGGTTTCTCACTTGCAATTTCAGTCATCACAGAAGACCTTTCAGCATCAGCTATCAAAGCTCCTGAGTCATCCAACCTCTGACAAGATGGTTCTTGTATTGCAGTGACTGTAATCTGATCTGTCCTACTATCCACCACTGGTGCAATAGTATCTTCTGTTGACTGCTTCTCTCTATCTACTCCCTCCTGTTGTTCACCTTGAGCTGGAGCATCTTCAATAATGACATCCTTGTCAAATAAATATGCATGAAGTGATTGAAGTGCAACATGCTTCGAAAGTCCAAATTTCTTGACTAGTTGTCTTCTGAGAGATACATAGAAATACATCTTCATTAAGTCAAGTCTTTTATGTAGAAGTCCATACTCTTCTAGAAATGAAAGTTTTGGTACCCTTTTTCAACTAGAAAATCTAGAACAGGCCTTGACAACTTCACTTTAATAGAAATAAGTCCCATAGCCAATCTGTATGATAATGTAGTTTCCCACGAAGAATCAATATCAAGATCTCTATAGTCATTTACTGACTGGATTATCTCTTCATTTGTAGAGACCTGCATGATATTAGTCGGACTGGACTCTGTGTGTAGGTGACAATTGAATCTTTCTCATTGTTCTCCTAGTATAGTGAGCAAAAGATTTATCCTGAGAAGACTCAAGAGGTGTAGACACAGAAGTGATCTTGGGATGAGATCCTTTTTCAATAGACAAAGTCTTTTGAGAGACAGTATCCAGTAACTGTTTTCCCTTTTTAAATACTACAGTCTTTTGAGAGACTGCAGCCTGGCTGTGACTAGGTGCTTCATCTATTTGTCCTAGCTTTGAAAGTTGAATTGCAGCCTTCAATTCTTCTCTCTCAGCAAGAGATATATTATCATCATCTTCACTAGAACTACTACTACTACTTGACACAACAAATCTTCTCTTCCTTACAACTGATGTCTTTTGAGAAACACCAGAGGTTGGTTTCTTTGAAACAATAGACTGTGGATCAAAACTTGGTTCTTGAATTGTTTCAGAGACTATAATGTTTTGGGCTACTTGGGTAGACAAAAGGGAGGTTCTCCTCCAAACGAGATTCCTGAGTCATTTCACCACAAAAGAAAGAAGAGTTGTAGAGAGTAGGAAGATGAGTTTTAAGAATTACCTGAACATGATGTGGATAATAAATTGCAGGTATTTCATCTAGATTCTTTTCATTGTCCTTCTTTGTAATGCCAGAGAAAATTCTCTTTTGCTGTACATAAGAAGAAACACAATGTTCCCTACCAAATCTAGCTTCAACATCAGGAACAAAATGGTTAATAAACATTTGCATAAATCTATGATAATAAACCATTTTCCTGTTTTGATCTCTTGACCCAAGTTTAATACTCATCTGACTTAAAATAATGTGACCAATGTTAATTACTCTGTCATAAAGCAAACTGTAAGCAATATGTGATGTAACAGAAGTAATTTGCTGAAAAGAACTACATTTACCAGTAAAACATTTAGCAATTTGATCAAAGAAGAAAGACCATTCTTTCCTAAGAAAAGAACTATTTAACTGGCTCATATTGTCTAGAGGTCCACTATAACTTAATGTAGACAACATAGTTCTTACATTATCATCAGATGGTTCACTTGCATAAATATCAGTAACAGGTAAGCGAAGTACTGAATTAACAACAGATTCAGTAATATCATAAGTATCTTGTCCTAAGTGTAGAACAATCTTACCTGATTGACTCTGAGTAGAATCAATTACCTCAGCATTCTCCCAAGCTTGTGAAACAGCAACTTGATTTATTTCTGGAGATGTTGTCAATGCATAATGCAAAGGTCCAATAGCCATAAAATCCATTACAGGATGAAAATTAGCTAATACTCCTTTCTTGCTGGTGATCGCGGCAACATGATTATTCATCATAAAATCAAAGTCACCAAACTTGAAAGCTACTGATTTAGGTAGACTTCTTTGAGCTACCATTTTTGATCTGAAAAGAACTTGAGAAATCTTGAAATTGATTAGTGATTTTGAGCACTTGAAAGAATGTTTTTGCTTCTGGAAATACGAATTAAAAGTTAGCAATAAAACAATCAGAGTCTCAAAATAAAGATATATTCAAAAATCCTTCAGACCCACTAACCCACATCGACACGTAGGCTGACAGGTGTCAGTCCCTGAAAAATGCAGTTTACCCACAATTTTTGGAAAATAAAATCCAAAATTGATTTCAATTAAATAAATCAGGGTAAAATCAAAATTAAAATCAATACTGATCAGCTTCATTTTATGATGTGATCTTTTTCACCAAGATAATCACAACTCTGAATGTGATTAAAAATAATAAAAATAATCATCAATCCTGATGAAATCATTTCTGCTTTCCTGATCACTATCATCCTGATTCCAAAGATTAAATGGAGTTCCACGTGGCAATTTTCCTTTTTCCTGAAAAAGAATTAAACAATTTTCTGAACAAAATCAATTAATTAGAGACGTTTAACATTTCTTGAAAGTACAAGAAATACAGTCATGTGCAATAATGACTGACTGCATTGATAATCTCAAGTGACTGTTCAGCTTCTCTCGTCTTTCTATAAAAGAAACAGACACCTTATGCCATACTCCAAAAACCTATCAATCTATTCTCTGTAAATCACAGAGCTTCCATAAAACACAATGACCTTCAACCAAATCTTTCGATTTCTCACAGATGATGAACACCAAAGATTCAATATTCATCTCTTTGAAGAGATGACTTTTCTCATCGCTTTAGACATGGTTGGAGTAGATCCACATAATGTCCAGAACCTTATCTTAGAACATCCATCTGTTAGATACAATCACCCTCTAACCTCCTCACAACTTGAGGATGAAGAATTTGGCCAAGAGTCTGAGGTTGATCTTGATGAGGATTCTATACATTTAAGTGAGCTACTCTCATTCAAGTCGCCCAGACAAGGAATCCACGAGCAGATGAGGCTGTTCAAATCCCCTGATGGATTTCTTGAGATGCTCCTTGTCCTATATCTCAGAATCCATATCATTAGACAAGTATAGGATTATCAGTAGAATTTAGACAAAAAGATGTTGTATTTCATTTCCATGTATGTAATGCTTTCAATTAATGAAAATACAATTTCTTATTATCTACTTGTCTTTGTTGTTTATTGACTGATTTAAATGATGTATAAATTATCAGTATGCATGTATGAAAATTTACTAGTCTAGACTTAAAAAAGCTCAGAATTAGACCACTACATAAAATGAACTTCAGGATTCACTAGTACAAAAACTGTCATATGCGTCTGTTAAAAAGGTCATTTGCGTCTGTTTTCAACAGACGCGTATGGAGGAGTCACAAAAAGTATAAAGTATTTGCGTCTGTTTTGCAACAGACGTATATAGGTATTTGCGCCTGTTGAGAACAGACGTATAAAGTTAGAGAACTGACGCATAAAGTATTACTTTATGTGGCTGCTTAGGATTAACAGACGCATAAGGTTATTTGCGTCTGTCTAGAACAGACGCATATTGATTTAGAACAGACGTATAAACATAATTTTTTTGCATCTGCTGTGAATGACCAGACGTATATAATATATTTTATGCATCTGTTTTTAGAGAACAGACACATATTGTATTGTTTTTTAAATTTAGCATTAATTTTTTCCAGCCACCTGTTATACATCTTAAACACTAAAGGCTAGAGCTCATGCATAAAGTAAAAATGAAAATTGACAATAAAATGCTTCATAATAATTTTAACATCCAAAAATTCGTAATAATAATTATTATCATTGAAAGTTAAAATCAAGTCACATCATATATTACAATTTCTGAAGTAGTGAAATAGAACAACACTAGTCTAGGTAGTATCCAAAATCCAATTCGGATCAGCAACAAACCGAAAGACATCAAGATCAATAATGTGGTGGTTAGCCATGCCAATCAGTAGGTTTGAGCCATGATTGAGGAATATGATACCTGCAAACACATTAACATACTCATAATTAGTCTTTCAAACTAACATAAGTAACTCAAAGACATCCATTACTACTTTATAATTAAACTTAAAATAATCTATCAGTCCCTTGCATGTAACTATAAATTATAATAATAAATACAAGTGATACACTAGAACTTGAATACTGGTATATCAATTACCGCTCATGCTATATTTTCGTTAACTGCGAATGTGCTAAATGCTGTACCTTTAGCTTGGCCAAAAATGGTATAGTATGCGGTAGGAAACATACCATGGTTGTTGGCTGCATAGTAGAACCCTCAGCTCTATGGAAATGATCCAATAAAGGAGACGACAGTCCATAGTGGAATATTTCATGATTCTTTGACAGCCAAGTACGTACACCTCACCATATGAGTGGTCCAATCAGACATTAGGCTTCCATATTTAGAATCATCAACACCAGGAAGATCTAAACCTGCATAAAGATTGAAAAAAGGTATGAGAAAGAACAAGCATGCATGCGAATTCTATTAGAGGTTATACAAGCATGCACCTTTGTTACAAGAAGAACCAAACATATTGAAGCAGAAAAAGCAATCATTTATGGTAAAAAAAAAACTAAATGATGCATGCCCCTTGGAACCTCTTGAGTAGTAGATAAATTATAAGCAACTAATAGAGTCTAAACATGCATACCCCTTGGAACCTCTGCATTTAATCCACTCCGGAATATTTCTAGTGAAAGAGTTGTTTGTGAGATACCTAAGTAGCAGATATCAGAACTTAAAGGTATGAACATTAATATGTACTCCGTATACGCGGCAAATAACATGCTGAAATAATGCTTGAAGGATATAAAGCTATGCATTGGGTTGTGTACACCTCAAAATAGCTAGTTATGTTCCTATCACATTTATATTTTGCAAGCTAATGATTGTCATTTCATGTTATTACTCATAATATCTAACCCTATAGGTTGTTCAAATTAAAATTGAATGCACCATTACTATTTGCTAATTAACATTTAATGATCACAATGCATGTAATGCCCTTTATACTAAAATAAGATTGCTTATAGTATCTGGAGAGATGCCAGGCCACTAAAGTCAATTTGTATCTCTCCTTCCAACTTGTTTAAGCTTAGGTCTCTGCAACAAAAAAAGACATGATACTTAGTATATCTGACTTCTATAAAGAAATAAGGGGAAAACTGAGTGGAAGTAGTATTACAATCTCTGCAAATCCGTCAACTGTGAAAGATATTTAGGTAGTTTTCCAGATATATTACAGCTCCTCAACACTCTGTTCCACATTTAATAGTAGTAATAATTTTTATGAAGCATATACATTCATATATATACTAGTATACTACACATACGTAACACATACAGTAATATAACTCAAAAATTCTTCAATATTGTCATCCTTTCAAGCTGAGGAAATTCCGATGCCCCTCCATTCAAATTGCTAATTAATCTACTAAGAAGAAAAATTTTGCATCATGATTTATCTAAAAGTCAATCAACCTATGATACTAGAAAAAAATATGAAATTCATTTTTACTTTGTTTGAATGTCGGTGTGATATTAGATTGAACGAACTTGGACTTGTATGTGAGTGTGGTAATTTTTACTACTTGTTTCATGCTCTGCATGTGGTTGAAATTTTTTTGTGTTTGGATTTATATAAATTTTGGAAAAATGCATCAACTTTAACCAATGTAATGTCTATACAAAACATTTTACCCCAGAAAGACATTTAAACAAACTAGACACCAGTTATTTTACTAAAGAAATAGAGTTGAGTTTATTTTACTTCACAGGTTTGCAAAACTCAGTCAGAAATCCAGAGGTCAGAAAATACAGGTTGTGACTCTGGGACTTTACTGTAAACAGCAGACCGAATAAAAGAACAAATATGAAATAGTAGCAACACCAAAGGCCAGAAGATGTCAATTAAAAACAAATCAACAAAGATGAAAAACAAGCTAATACGATTATCATTTAATATATATTTGTCACAGAGGAAGAAAGTCAAAACAAGACCAGCATTATGGACGCATAAACTTATCCACTATAGTGTGAAGTTGTAAATAAAAGGCAACAATTGCAGACAAGAACATACATGTATAGTAGATGCTTCAGCTTACATGGAATTTGACGCCCCCAGAGAGGAACCAGGCCCTTTTACAAACTGCACATATTAAACAAAGCGTAGTAACCAGATCAACCCAAAAAAAAGGTAAAAAGACATACTAGCTTAGATCAATTTGAAGAAAACATAATTATAAATGAGATCTTTACCTTAGAGCGCCTTCAGACTTGACAAACATGGGAAGCCCATCACCCAAACCTCTAGTAAAACCTGGCAATATCAGCAATGACTTCAGCAGAAGCAGAACCAGCAAGGTAGATAAGAGTTTTGTATTTGGCTGCATACTCGGGCCCTGCATTAAGAATTCATAGAAACCAAATTTGCAGGCACCCTGAGCACTGTATCCAAGAAGCGTTGAAGAAATCCCAAACAAAAGGGTCGGAACTTGCTGACTATTATCTAAAAATAATCAAGGAACTCCTTGTTCCTCTAGTAGCACTTTGCAGGGTCAATCTAAACAGAACAATAGCAATAGAAAAAAATCTGTCATCACAAGGAAAAATGTTGGCAACACCTTGAGTAAATACAAAACCGCAAAATATAAGCCCCTTGCATAATTCAAAAAAATTTAAATATTCTACTAATAGTACTTGTCACTTCAAACAAATCAATAAGAACAAAATCTAAGCAATGTACATAAATTTCAACCAGCATCAATTATCAAAACACGTTACATCAGATGTTTCAAATCGAAACACATTTTAGCCACATAGTAAGGACAAAAGCAGGCTCCTCGGCTTCCAAACGATGAAGTTTCTAAAGCGTCACAATGTTACCGCTTGGCAACCTGGCTTCATACACACTACCATAGCCGCCGATGCTAATGCAGTATTTGATGTCAAACTTGTTTGGATGTATTTGATTATTGTAAACCACAATGATAAATTAATACTTGAGATTGAATTGCTGGTGGCTGCTTGAATTAGGGTTGGGAGATTAAATGCTTCAATTAGGGCTTGGAGACTGAAGATGCAATTAGGATTGAATCACCCCAACTTTGGAGAAGAGAATCGCCGGTTTGTAATTGAAGAGGTCTGTACTTTGTAATTAGGTCGATATAAGGATATACACATACCGTAATTGTAAGGAGATATATACATACCTTAATTGGTCCACTCATATTTTATTATATTTAATTTTTTTATTTATACATCTTTATACGTCTGGTTTAAAAGGTAAGACATATATAGTTGAACTATATACGTCTGTTGTAAAATAATAGACGCAATTGATTTTTCAACAGACGTATAAAACTACTTTATACGTCTGTTGTAAAATAACAGACGCAATTGATTTTCCAACAGACGTATAAAACTACTTTATACGTCTGTTCAAATACAACAGACATATAAACGTGTCTCTTTCTGATATATACGTCTGTGTAGTGCTGAACAGACGCATAAAACTACTTTATGCGTTTGTTTTTTCTATAACAGACGCAAATGGGGAGACGCATATGGCAGTTTTTGTACTAGTGATTTGAAACAATAACAAACACAAATTTTACAATCCTGATACTGACGATAAAATCCTGATGACGTCAGCATACTGATAGTAATCCTGATCCTGATGTTTATTAATAAGTCTATCATACTGAAATTTATCAAAGTACACTGTTATAGCTTAAGCATTTAACAATCAAATATAGATCCTGACAAGAATATCAAGTCTATAAGCTGAAAACAACATACCTTGCTCCTTTTGCAGATGTTAAAGATCTAGAAATTTAACATTTCTAACTCACTTACTAACCTACTGAATGTAGACTCATCAAGTGGTTTAGTTAGAATATCTGCAAGCTGTTTGTCATTAGAAACAAATGAAGTTCTACAGTACCATTCTCAATATGTCCTCTAATAAAATGATACCTGACATCAATATGCTTAGTCCTTGAATGTTGAACTGGATTTTCTGCAATTTTGATAGCACTAGTATTATCACAAAACATAGGAATATTACTAAGTGTCATACCATAATCCATCAACTGATTTCTTATCCAAAGGAGTTGTGCACAACAACTGCCAGCTGCTATATACTTAGCTTCTGCAGTTGAGGTTGAGACAGATTGTTGCTTCTTGCTTGCCCAAGAAATCAATCTGTTTCCCAAGAATTGACATGTACCTGTAGTGCTTTTCCTGTCTATTTTACACCCTGCATAATCAGAGTCTGAATAGCCAATTAGAGAGAAATCAGATTCTCTAGGATACCACAGACCAAGATTTGGAGTTCTTTTGAGATATCTAAAAATTCTTTTCACAGCAATTAAATGAGATTCCTTAGGATCACTTTGGAATCTAGCACATAAACAGGTAGAAAACATTATATCTGGTCTACTTGCAGTTAAATATAACAATGAGCCTATCATGCCTCTATAACTAGTATTATCCACACTCTTTCCCTTAGTATCAGAGTCTAGTTTAGTGGCTGTTGCCATGGGTGTTTTTGCAACTACACAGTCTTGAAAGTCAAACCTTCTTAAAAGATCTTTGATATACTTTGACTGATTTATGAAAATACCAGTCTCAGTCTGTTTGACCTGCAAGCCTAAGAAATAATTTAGTTCACCCATCATGCTCATCTGATACTTAGACTGCATAAGCTTGCTAAACTTAGCACACAACTTTTCATTAGTAGAGCCAAATATGATATCATCAACATAAACTTGAACTAAAAGCAATTCACCTTTTATATTTCTAAAGAATAGAGTTTTGTCAATTGTACCTCTCTTGTGAAGCCATTTTCAAGAAAAAATTTAGACAAAGTCTCATACCATGCTCTTGGTGCCTGCTTTAGTCCATAGAGTGCCTTGTCAAGTTTTTAGACATGATTTGGAAATTTTGGATCAACAAATCCAGGTGGTTGCTCCACATACACTTCCTCATCAAGCTTGCCATTTAGAAAAGCACTCTTTACATCCATCTGGTATACCTTGAATTTTGAATAAGCTGCAAATGTAAGAAACATTCTTATTGCTTCCAATCTTGCTACAGGTGCAAAGGTTTCATCATAATCAATGCCTTCTTCCTGAGAGTAACCCTTGGCCACCAGTCTTGCTTTGTTTCTTACAATCATACCAGATTCATCTAGCTTGTTTCTGAAAACCCATTTTGCACCAACAATTGATCTATCTTTGGGTCTTGGTACCAGTTTCCAGACTTTGTTTCTCTCAAACTCATTTAACTCTTCCTGCATTGCAATTACCCAATCAGGATCCTGTAAGGCTTCTTCAACCTTCTTAGGTTCATTCTTTGAGTGTTAGGAATAATTCATGAGTTGTGATGTTAAGAATAGAATTTTACTTATACTTCTTGTATATCCTGATCTATAAAGGATTTAGCACTTTGTATAGGATATATGTATTAGACAGTACTCTGTAGAATTAAGTCAGGAACAGTGCATCGAGGACTACGTGTCAGGAACTGAGATCAAATCCTGATATATCAAGTCAAATACTGATCAAGTACTGATGGAATGGTCAGATCCTGATGCAAGGTGAAATCCTGATATCAGTCATGTTACTGATGATGTCAATATGGATGCTACAGAAACTGGCAAGTGCTATAAAACAGGATCTTTGTTTAGAGAACAAGCAAGAAAATATCATGAAGGAAAGAATTTTCTATTGATGGAAACTATCAACTGGACGGTAGAACATTGTCATGTATAGATTATCTTTTGTGATTAGTTGATAGTAGGGGTGAGCAAAAAAAACCGAAAAACCGAAACCGAGCCGAAAAACCGAAAAACCAAACCGAAAAAAACCGAAACCGAAAATAATATTAAAAAAACCGAACCGAAACCGAACCGAAATAATGGTTTGGTTTCGGTAACGGTTTTATCTCATCAACCGAACCGAATAACCGAACCGAAAATATACTTTAATATATTTTATTAATTTTTACTAGTTATATATATAATAAAATGTAATGAATTTTTTATTTATCAAATCATACATATATTGAAATTCATAGATTTCCATTTATAAAGCTTGCACTACTGTCATTTTCTTTGGTTTCTTACATCGGCTGCCTGCATAATATATGACAGAAGAATCTGACAATAGTTTATAGGTTGGGTGGCATTCCTGGCAGAAGCTTTAGTATGAGAAAAATGTAGAACTGCTTTCCTAGTCTTGAATCATCGTATAGTTTTATTAAAATATTGAACATCTCTGATTTTAGTTTTAAATTAATTTTTTTTTAGATTTTGAATTATTTATAAATAAATAAAACCGAAAAAAACCGAAACCGATCAACGATTAACCGAACCGAAAAACCGTTCCGGACGGTTCAATAACGGTTAGTAGATAAAAACCGAACTGAACCGACATATACGGTTTGGTAACGGTTTTAGGTAAAAATCGAACCAAACCGATCCGTGCACACCCCTAGTTGATAGGTAGCATTATAAATATTCTCTCTATATCATTATAAAACGTGTCATAGTTCGTGTGCGTAGCTCTGTATTAGGTTTGTATTCGAGAATTCGAAACAAACAGAGAGAGAGATTTATTTTTTCAGCAGCTACTAAAGGTATTTGTACACCTTTGGTAGAGTTTGTATTTGATTCTATTAATACAAACAGTTTGATTCATTCGTTTATTCTTGTTTATTTAATCAAGCAAAAATCAGACACGATTATATAACTTGTATTCAACCCCCCTTCTACAAGTTATTCGAGTTAACAATTGGTATCAGAGCAGGTTGATTTCAAATAATCATAAAGATCTGCAATCATGTCTGGTTACAAGGATGGGAACACTAAGATCCCTATGCTCAAGAGAAACGAATATACTCTATGGGAAGTAAAGATGTTGCATCATCTGGAAGCAACAGATCCTGATTATCTTGACAGAATCAGAGATGGACCTTTTATCCGAAAGAAGGTTGTTGGACAAGCAACTGTTGATGGTGAAGTTGTTCCAGAACATACAGCAGAGAAGCCTAAATCTCAGTGGTTAGATAAGGACAAGGAGAACGTTCTTAAAGATGCTAAAGTGAGAAACATATTATTCAACAGTCTTGATTATGTTCTCACTAACTATGTTCTTTCTTGTAAAACTGCTAAGGACATATGGGACAATCTTAAGGTTCACTGTAAAGGAACTAAGCCTATCAGGAAAAATATGAGGACACTACTTATACAACAGTATGAGTACTTTGAATCCAAGTCTGGTGAGTCACTTACTGATACCTTTGATAGGTTTACAAAACTCATCAATGAGATGGCCATGCATGGTAAATATTATAACTTGGAGGATATGAATACTAAGTTCATGAAAGCCTTGCCTGATTTTTACAATGAGAAAATATCAGCAATTGAGGAAGCTAATGATCTAGATGAGATATCATTAGAGGCAGTGTATGGAAAACTGAGGGCTTATGAACTTGACAAGCAGCAGAAGAAGAGCATGAGTGAAGGAAAGATGAAAATTGTTGCACTTACTGCTCAATCTGAATCAAAGAAGCTTCCAGAGGAAAAGCAAAGAAGAAGAAAAGCAAAGAAAGTTCTGAGTCAGAGACTACTGATATAGATTCTGATGATAGGGATTCTGAATCAGAGATGCAGGAACTCTTTGCTATGTTTGCTAAATCTTTCAAGAAAGGAAGATTCAACAGGAAAAGATTTAGCAAAGAACCTTTTCAAAAGAAAGAGGAGAAGAAAAGTGATAAAAGCAAAAGTACAATTGTCAAGCTTGATAAGGCCAAGATCAAGTGCTTTAACTGCAGCGAGCTTGGACATTTTGCTAGTGAGTGTAAGAAGCCTAGGAATTCAGGAAAGGGCAATGCACCTATGGTCACACAAAAGGATTGGGTTGATTCCAGTAATTTTGAAGAAGAATTGGATTATGACAACATTGCATTGATGGCAAATGTTTCAGATAAACCTGGATCTCTAAAGAAAACTTCTTCATCTTCTGTTAAGGTATCACTTCACTCTCTTGATTTATTTGATAGCTTAAATTCTGATGAAATTAGATTTGTCCATGCTGAGTTTAAAAATCTTATGACTAATTTTAGAATTCTTACTAGTGAAAGAGATGAACTTAAGGTTAAGAATGATAAATTAGTTGATAGAAATAGTTTTTTTGAATCTGAGTTAATTCAATTGGAAGAATACAAGTTAAGTTCTGATAAAGCTAAGCATGATTATAGTTTTATTCTTGAGGCTTATGACTATGTCAGAAAAGAACTAGAGGAAGAGAGAGATGTGATTAAGACCATTAACAATTCTAGTAAAAAGACTATAGAAATCTTTGAAAGTGGAATTCGTGGTAAGGTTAATGGTTTAGGTTCTGATAGAGCTAGACAAGAAGAAAAAGTAGCTATTGTCAATAGTGATAGTAAAGGAGAAGCTAGCACATCTAAATCTGAAGGTAAGAAAATTGTTTCTGAACCTAATCATGTTAAATTTGTTGATTCAAAAGGTACTCCTGTTGTACACAAAAGAATTAACAATAGTAATTCAGATGAGAAAGTGTTAGAGAAACCTAAGAATGTTAACATAGGGTTTCTGTCTAAGTCTCAGTTGATACAGAGACTAGATGGTCTTTCAGAGTCTAGCAAGATCAAAAGAAATAGGAATGGAAAAGAAGGTATTAACAAAGAGAATAATTACAAGAATGTACCTGATGCACCTAGGAAAAAATACTATAAGTGTAGAAATCATAATCATTTGGCCCTAGACTGCAATCAAAAACCTTCTTGGAAAACTGAGTCCAGATTCCCCAAGACTCAGAAAATTCAATACCAACCAAAAAAAGCATGTTATCATTGTGGTAGTTTACTTCATTCCATTTACATGTGTAGAGAATATCATGAACTGTATTATGACTATTATTCTCTGAAATCTGAAACTCCGAGTCACAAACAGTTTGTGAAATTAGAGTCTAAGATTGAATCTGCAACAGGTAAAGTAAAATCAAAATCTTCAAAGCCTGTTGTTTCAAAATTTAGTAAGAAAGGATCCAATCAAAGTTGGGTCCTAAAAAAATCTAGCTAGTTACTTTTTGTTTGCAGGGCACAGGAAAGAAGCATTCAATTATCTTGGATAGTGGATGCTCTGGACATATGACTGGAAAGAAGTCCCTGCTTACAAAGTTTGAAAGGAAAGCTGGTTATTAGTAGTATTTTTGTGTGTTCGTTCTCAAGGAAGGACTGAATGTAATATCGAAGTTCAGGTTTCTTATCTCTTTACGTCTAGAAGTGTGTGAGAAGAATTTTGGGTTTGTGTATTAACTAAATTAAACTAATTATCAATCGAGAATAAAATATATGAGGAAAACAATCCAAGAACTGGGGTTCTTCACTTGGTTTCAATGCACATTCAATCTCTATGTGATGTCTACGTTCTTACTCTGCTGAAAACAATTCTTCTAAGGTTATAATGTTCTCTTCCAAGATACAATATAATGTCTACAACTATACCCTAATTGTCACTTCCGTGATACAATCAAAGACAATCATAAACTATTAAGCTCCAAGAATTATAAGTCTCACAACTCTCCTATTAATCTTCCAATCAAATATTCGAGTTATGTCTGTTAAATCATGTACTAAAATTGCAAGTCCTCTTCCAAGTTATTACAATCCCTAGAATACAATCAAAAGTTAGCTACTCTTCTAATTGTGTTAAGCCCTCAATAACAGATCAGCAAAGCAAGAAAATCACAGATAAATAAACACACATGAATACCAAGGAATACTACCCAATCCTCAGATTAGAGATTTAGTTACACATAATGAAAGAAGAAAACAAAATAATAATGATAATGAATGAAAACATAATATTGAAGAAAGAATTGAAGATCGAAAGTACCTTGATACGATTAAAAGCTATGAATTGTTAGCTATGAATTGTTATCTATGAATTGTTAGCTATGAATTGTTATAATTTACAATGGTAGGATGTGTTTAAATAGGCTCTACAAATCTTGCCCAGCAAGAAAATACCAAATCAGAATTATAGTAGAAGTATGTTTCCTAAACTGTTTCTGATTTAAAGGGAAATTCGTAGTTGACTTTTCTTCAGTTTACGGAGTTGTAGAACTCAAGATATGGCCAAAATAGTAAAAACTATAATTTTTCAGGGGCAACTTGCGCCCAGCAGTCTGTTCTTCGCGCAGATTGCTCCTACCCGGCGCAATTTGCTCGTGGGAATCCTATCCCAAGTTGTAGAAAATCTCCCAGGCTTCGCGTGGGCAGTAAGATCGCTGAAAACTGACTTCTAGAACTCCAGATATGGCCAAAACAGTATAAGCTGCGCAGCCTTCCCGGAAAATCCGAATTTTAATCAATTAAATCTCCAAAAACGATAGAAGCATCAACTTTAATCAACATTCTCGTAAATCTGCACAACTAAGCAAAACACATCAAAACTACAACAACTTGAGTCCAAAACAATCAATTTAAGCCGAACGGAGGCATTCCAAGTGGATATAAAATCCACTTATCACTGGTCCAGTAATATCTTTTGGTGATGGCAACAAAGGAGAAACTCTGGGATATGGCTCAATTGTTTTGGGGAATGTCATCATAGAAAATGTAGCACTGGTTTAAGGCTTGAAACATACTCTTTTAAGCATAAGTCAACTGGGTGATAATGGTTACAAATCAATCTTTGACAGAGAAGGATGCAAAATCTTGAATATGTAGAATGGAGACATTGTTCTATCTGGTCAAAGACATGGTAACATATATGAAGCCAGCTTAAGTGATACATCTAAAGGAATTGTTAGATGTCTCTAAAGCAAAACAACAAGTGATAAAAGCTGGAATTGGCACAAGAAGCTCTCACATCTCAACTTCAAGAAGCTTAATCAACTTGTTAAGTATAATCTAGTGAGAGGCCTACCTCAGGCAAATTATGTGCAAGATGGACTTTGTGATGCTTGTCAGCTTGGAAAATAGAGAAGAACCACTTTCAAGAGCATTACTGAAAATTCAATTACTGAACCATTTCACATGCTACATCTTGATCTGTTTGGTCCAGTAAACATTATGTCTATCAGCAAGAAAAGATATGCTCTAGTGATAATGGATGATTTCACAAGGTTCACATGGGTGTTCTTTCTACACAAGAAGGATGAAGCTCCTCAGCAAATCATTGAACTTGTCAAGAATATTCAGAATAACTCTAAGTACAAAGTCAAAGTACTTAGGAGTGACAATGGTACAGAATTCAAGAATTCTACAATGGAGGAGTTTTGTGCAGACAATGGAATCACTCAACAGTATTCTGCACCTGGTACATCTCAACAGAATGGTGTAGTGGAAAGAAAGAACAGGACTCTCATAGAGGCAGCAAGAACCATGCTTGCAGATGCAAAACTTCCAACCTATTTTTGGGCAGAAGCTATTAACACTACATGTTTCACTCAAAACTGTACATTGTTAAATAGTCATGGAAAGACTTCCTATGAGATGATCAAAGGAAAGAAACCAAGTGTGAAATACTTTCACATCTTTGGATGCAAATGCTATGTCCTAAAAGTTCATCCAGAACAACTTGGAAAATTTGAAGCCAAATCGGATGAAGCAATCTTTCTAGGTTATTCAGCATCAAAGGCCTTCAAGGTTTATAATCTTAGAACTCACATTGTTATGGAATCAATTCATGTTGCATTTGATGACAAGAAATTTGGAATTCTGCAAACTGATGAAAGCCATGACAAATTCGAATTTGAAAATCTGAAGAATTCTGAGATACTCTCCAGTGATGATGAAGGTTCTCCAGAAGGAATTTCTATTGCTTCTCAAAGAAATGCTACTGTTGAGGGGGAGCAAATAAATCAAGGAGGACACAGTGATCATCAGGAGCAGACCAGCTATTCAGAGTCTACTCCATCAGGAACTGATCCTTCAGAGTCTACTGAGGAAAGATCAGTATCTAGCAGCAATATTGAATCTATTGATTCTATTGATCAAAGGAGAGCTATTGAAGGCAAATAGAGTTCTTCTATAAGAGAAACCACTAATTTAGGGGGAGAGACTAGCAGAGTCAATCTACCACCTGTTAGAAAATGGACAAAGGATTATACTGAAGATTTGTGTTAGAAATGATTGATGAGAACAGTGTTTGGAAGCTATAGTGACAAAACAGAGTTTAGCTGGAAGTAGTCAGAGTTTAGTTAAACACTGACTGGAAGCGCAACAGAGGTTGTTAAACTCTGTAGCGGTATTGTCTGAAGAGTCAACAGTGTTTGAAGGTTGATGCAAGATAAGTATGGAAGCAATATCTTTGAAGATTGGAAAGCTGTCAAAGAGATTGAGTTGACTTGGAAGACTTGAGCAATCGTGATTGATATCAATTGTATAGCTTGATTATAGGAAAATCAGTTACTGATTGTACGAAGCTGTATGTTCTATAAATACAGTTAGGTTAACCCTAAAAGGGTGATCGAACATTGAGAAATTCATTGATTGTAACCTAAGCAGCTCTCTGTGATATTTACATCACTGAGAAAGGAATTATTAATTCCAAACAGTTTTTAATTGTTAAACAGTGTGTTCTTGTTAAGTTACTCATACAGTATTTGATTGCTTATTGTGTATTCGACCAAACAAGTGGTATCAGAGCCTAATCTGTTACTTTATTACAGTTAAAGATCCAAACACAAGAGTAATCAATGGCAGAGATACCTCCACCATCTGAGAAAGCCCCTACTACTGTTAGTAGGTATGAGACAATAAGGGTTCCTATACTTAGGCCATCAGAGTATGCAATTTGGAAGGTGAAAATGACCATGTTTCTGGAGGCTACAGATCCAGAATACCTTGATAGAATATATGAAGGTCCTCACAAACCAACAAAATTATCTGCTGCTGCTGCTGGTGAGGAATCAAAGGTCATTCCAAAGGAAAAGAAAGATCTAACTGCTGAGGATCTTTCATCTATTGCAAAGGATGCAAAAGTGAGACATTTACTTCACAGTGCATTAGACAATGTTATGTCTAATAAAGTGATTAACTGCACAACAGCAAAAGAAATATGGGATGCACTTGAGGTTAGGTGTCAAGGAACTCCTGCAATCAAGAAAAACAGAAGAAACATACTCACTCAGGAGTATGAGCACTTTGAGGCCAAGTCTGATGAAACCATGACAGAAACATTTGACAGATTCTGTAAACTGCTCAATGATTTGTCATTGGTTAACAAAGAGTATGATTTAGAAGACTCAAATCTCAAGTTTCTTCTTTCTCTACCTGAAAAGTGGGATGTGAAAACAACCACTATAAGAGATAATTATGAACTTGGTGAAACAGAGATTGATGAAATTTATGGGCTGCTCAAAACTCATGAATTGGAATTGGAGCAGAGAAACAAAAGATCTAGTAGAAAGTCAAAGTCTGTTGCTCTTAAGGTTGAGGAGAAACTGTTAGGAATAATTCATAAGTTGTGATGTTAAGAATAGAATTTACACATTATACTTCTTGTAATCCTGATCTTATAAAGGATTTAGCACTGTATATAGGTTTTATGTGTAAGACAGTTATCTGTATAGTTTAGTCAGGAATGAACAGTGTATCGGAGACTACATGTCAGGAACAGAGAGCAAATCCTGATGACGGTCCAATACTGATGGTTGATCAGATACTGATGCAGTGTACAGATCCTGATATCAGTCATGTTACTGATGATGTCATTATAGATGCTACAGAAACTGGCAAGTGCTATAAAACAGGATCGTTGTTTGAAGAACAAGCAAGAAGACATTATGAAGGAAAGAGTTTTCTATTGAAGGAAACTATCGACTAGAAGGCAGAACATTGTCATGTATAGATTATATCTTTCTGTTATTAGTTGATAGGTAGCATTATAAATATTCTCTCAATATCATTGTAAAGAGCGTGTGACGAAGTTGTGAGTTCGTGTGCGTAGCTCTGTATAAGGTTTGTATTCGAGAGTTCGAAACAAACAGAGAGATTTTTGTATTGTCAGCAGCTGCTAAAGGTATTGTACACCTTTGGTAGAGTTTGTATTTGATCTTATTAATACAAACAAGAGTTTGATTCATTCGTTTATTCTTGTTCATATAATCAAGCAAAAATCAGACACGATTATATAACTTGTATTCAACCCCCCCCTTCTACAAGTTATTCGAGTTAACAATTGGTATCAGAGCAGGTTGATTTCGATTAATCATAAAGATCTGCAATCATGTCTGGTTACAAGGATGTGAATACCAAAATTCCTATGCTCAAGAGAAACGAATATACTCTATGGGAAGTAAAGATGTTGCATCATCTGGAAGCAACAGATCCTGATTATCTTGACAGAATCAGAGATGGACCTTTTATTCCAACAAAGGTCGTTGCACAAGCAACTGTTGATGGTGTGGTTGTTCCAGAACATACAGCAGAGAAGCCAAAATCTGAATGGTCAGATAAGGACAAGGAGAATGCTCTCAAAGATGCTAAAGTGAGAAACATATTATTCAACAGTCTTGATTCTGTTCTCACTAACTATGTTCTCTCTTGTAAAACTGCTAAGGATATATGGGACAATCTTAAGGTTCACTGTGAAGGAACTAAGCCTGTCAGGAAGAATATGAGGACATTACTTATACAACAGTATGAGTACTTTGAATCCAAGTCTGGTGAGTCACTTACTGATACCTTTGATAGGTTTACAAAACTCATCAATGAGATGGCCATGCATGGTAAATATTACGACTTGGAGGACATGAATACAAAGTTCATGAAAGCTTTGCCTGATTTCTACAATGAGAAGATATCTGCAATTGAGGAAGCTAATGATCTGGATGAGATTTCATTAGAGGCAGTATATGGAAAATTGAAAGCTTATGAACTTGACAAGCAGCAGAAGAAGAGCAGGAGTGAAGGAAAGATGAAGACTATTGCACTTACTGCTCAATCTGAAGTTAAGAAGCTTCCTGAAGAACAGCATGAAGAGATTGCTGTAAAGAATTCAAGGAAGAAGAAAAGCAAAGAAAGTTCTGAGTCAGAGACTACTGATATGGACTCTGACAACAATGATTCTGAATCTGAGATGCAAGAACTCTTTGCTATGTTTGCTAAAGCTTTCAAGAAAGGAAAATTCAACAGGAGAAGATTTAGCAAAGGACCTTTTCAAAAGAAGGAGGAGAAGAAGAGTGACAAAAGCAAAAGTACAATTGTCAAGCTTGATAAAGCCAAGAGCAAGTGCTTTAACTGCAGCGAGCTTGGACACTTTGCTAGTGAGTGTAAGAAGCCTAGGAATTCAGGAAAGGGTAATGCACTTATGGTCACACAGAAGGATTGGGCTGATTCCAGTGACTCTGAAGATGAATTGGATTATGACAACATTGCATTGATGGCCAATAGTTCAGACAAACCTGGATCTCCAAAGAAAATTTCTCCATCCTCTGTTAAGGTATCACTTCACTCTCTTGATTCATTTGATAGCTTAAATTCTGATGAAATTAGATCTATCCATGCTGAGTTTAAAAATCTTATGACTAATTTTAGAATTCTTACTTGTGAAAGAGATGAACTTAAGGTTAAGAATGATAAATTAGTTGATAGAAATAATTTTCTTGAATCTGAATTAATTCAAATGGAAGAATACAAGTTGAGTTCTGATAAAGCTAAGCATGATTATAGTGTAATTCTTGAGGCTTATGACTATGTCAGAAAAGAACTAGAAGAAGAGAGAGATGTGATCAAGACCATTAACAATTCCAGTAAGAAGACAATAGAAATCTTTGAGAGTGGAATTCGTGGTAAGGTTAATGGCTTAGGTTTTGATAAGGCTAGACAAGAAGAAAAAGTAGCTATTGTCAATGATGATAGTAAGGTAGAAGCTAACACATCTAAATCTGAAGGTAAGAAAATTGTTTCTGAACCTAATCATGTTAAATTTGTTGATTCAAAAGGTACCCCTGTTGTACACAAAAGGATTAACAATAGTTATTCAGATGAGAAAGTGTTAGAGAAACCTAAGAATGTAAACATAGGGTTTCTGTCTAAGTCTCAGTTGAAACAGAGATTAGATGGTCTTTCAGAGTCTAGCAAGATCAAGAGAAATAGGAATGGAAAAGAAGGTATTAACAAAGAGAACAATTACAAGAATGTACCTGATGCACCTAGGAAAAAATGCTATAAGTGTGGAAATCATAATCATTTGGCCCTAGACTGCAATCAAAAACCTTCTTGGAAAACTGAGTCCAGATTCCCCAAGACTCAGAAAATTCAATACCAACCACAAAAAGCTTGTTATCATTGTGGTAGTTTACTTCATTCCATTTACATGTGTAGAGAATATCATGAACTGTATTATGACTATTATTCTTTGAAATCTGAAACTCCTAGTCACAAACAGTTTGTGAGATCAGAGTCTAAAGTTGACTCTGCAACAGGTAAAATAAATGCAAAATCTTCAAAGTCTGTTGTCTCTAAATCTAGTAAGAAAGGATCCAATCAAAGTTGGGTCCTAAAAAATTCTAACTAGTTACTTTTTGTTTGCAGGGCACAGGAAAGAAGCATTCAATTATCTTGGACAGTGGATGCTCTGGACATATGACTGGAAAGAAGTCCCTGCTTACAAAGTTTGAGAGGAAAGCTGGCCCAGTAATATCTTTTGGAGATGGCAACAAAGGAGAAACTCTGGGATATGGCTCAATTATTTTGGGGAATGTCATCATAGAAAATGTAGCACTGGTTGAAGGCTTGAAACATACTCTTTTAAGCATAAGTCAACTGGGTGATAAAGGTTACAAATCAATCTTTGACAGAGAAGGATGCAAAGTCTTGAATATGCAAAATGGAGACATTGTTCTAACTGGTCAAAGACATGGTAACATATATGAAGCCAGCTTAAGTGATACATCTAAAGAAATTGTTAGATGTCTCTACAGCAAAGCAACAAGTGATGAAAGCTGGAATTGGCACAAGAAGCTCTCACATCTTAATTTCAAGAAGCTTAATCAACTTGTTAAACACAATTTGGTGAGAGGCCTACCTCAGGCAAATTTTGTGCAAGATGGACTTTTTGATGCATGTCAGCTTGGAAAGCAGAGAAGAACCACTTTCAAGAGCAAGACTGAAAATTCAATTACTGAACCATTTCACATGTTACATCTTGATCTGTTTGGTCCAGTAAACATTATGTCTATCAGCAAGAAAAGATATGCTCTAGTTATGGTGGATGATTTCACAAGGTTCACATGGGTGTTCTTTCTACACAAAAAGGATGAAGCTCCTCAGCAAATCATTGAACTCATCAAGAATATTCATAATAACTCTGAGTACAAAGTCAAAGTACTTAGGAGTGACAATGGTACAGAATTCAAGAATTCTATAATGGAGGGGTTTTGTGCAGACAATGGAATCACTCAACAGTTTTCTGCACCTGGTACACCTCAGCAAAATGGTGTAGTTGAAAGAAAGAACAGGACTCTCATAGAGGCAGCAAGAACCATGCTTGCAGATGCAAAACTTCCAACCTACTTTTGGGCAGAAGCTATTAACACTGCATGTTTCACTCAGAACTGTACCTTGGTAAATAGTCATGGAAAAACTCCCTATGAGATGATCAAAGGAAAGAAACCAAGTGTGAGATATTTTCACATCTTTGGATGCAAATGCTATGTCCTAAAAGTTCATCCAGAACAACTTGGAAAATTTGAAGCCAAATCGGATGAAGCAATTTTTCTAGGATATTCAGCATCTAAGGCCTTCAAAGTTTATAATCTCAGAACTCACATTGTTATGGAATCAATTCATGTTGCATTTGATGATAAGAAATTTGGAATTTTGCAAACTGATGAAAGCCATGACAAATTGGAATTTGAAAATCTGAAGATTTCTGAGATACTCTCAAGTGATGATGAAGGTTCTCCAGAAGGAATTTCTATTGCTTCTCAAAGGAATGCTACTGTTGAGGGGGAGCAAATAAATCAGAGAGAACACAGTAATCATCAGGAGCAGACTAGTCTTTCAGAGTCTATTCCATCAGGAATTGATGTTTCAGAGTCTACTCCATCAGGAACTGACCTTTCAGAGTCTACTGAGGAAAGATCAGTAACTAGCAGCAATATGGAATCTACTGATTCTATTGATCAAAGGAGAGTTTTTGAAGGTAGAGAGAATTCTTCTACAAGAGATACCACTAACTTAGGGGGAGAGACTAGCAGAGTTGATTTACCACCTGTTAGAAAATGGACAAAGGATCATACTGAAGATTTGATAATTGGTGATCCAAATAGTGGTGTTCGAACTAGAAGATCAATTCAAAATGAATGCTTGTATAATTGTTTTCTCTCAAAGAATGAACCTAAGAAGGTTGAAGAAGCCTTACAGGATCCTGATTGGGTAATTGCAATGCAGGAGGAATTAAATGAGTTTGAGAGAAACAAAGTTTGGAAACTGGTACCAAGACCTAAAGATAGATCTATTGTTGGTGCAAGATGGGTTTTCAGAAACAAGCTAGATGAATCTGGTATGATAGTAAGAAACAAAGCAAGACTGGTGGCCAAGGGTTATTCTCAGGAAGAAGGCATTGATTATGATGAGACCTTTGCACCTGTAGCAAGATTGGAAGCAATCAGAATGTTTCTTGCATTTGCAGCTCATTCAAAATTCAAGGTATACCAGATGGATGTAAAGAGTGCTTTTCTAAATGGAAAACTTGATGAAGAAGTGTATGTAGAACAGCCACCTGGATTTGTTGATCCAAAGTTTCCAAATCATGTCTACAAACTTGACAAGGCACTCTATGGACTAAAGCAGGCACCAAGAGCATGGTATGAGACTTTGTCTAAATTTCTTCTTGAAAATGGCTTCACAAGAGGTACAATTGACAAAACTCTATTCTTTAGAAAGATAAAAGGTGAATTGCTTTTAGTTCAAGTTTATGTTGATGATATTATTTTTGGTTCTACTAATGAAAAGTTGTGTGCTAAGTTTAGCAAGCTTATGCAGTCTAAGTATCAGATGAGCATGATGGGTGAACTAAATTATTTCTTAGGCTTGCAGGTCAAACAGACTGAGACTGGTATTTTCATTAATCAGTCAAAGTATATCAAAGATCTTTTAAGAAGATTTGACTTTCAAGACTGTGCAGTTGCAAAAACACCCATGGCAACAGCCACTAAACTAGACTCTGATCCTAAGGGGAAGAGTGTGGATAATACTAGTTATAGAGGCATGATAGGCTCATTGTTATATCTAACTGCAAGTAGGCCAGATATAATGTTTTCTACCTGTTTATGTGCTAGATTCCAAAGTGATCCTAAGGAATCTCATTTAATTGCTGTGAAGAGAATTTTTAGATATCTCAAAGGAACTCCAAATCTTGGTTTGTGGTATCCTAGAGAATCTGATTTCTTTCTAATTGGCTATTCAGACTCTGATTATGCAGGGTGTAAGATAGACAGGAAAAGCACTACAGGTACATGTCAATTTTTGGGAAATAGATTGATTTCTTGGGCAAGCAAGAAGCAACAATCTGTTTCAACCTCAACTACAGAAGCTGAGTACATAGCAGCAGGCAGTTGTTGTGCACAGCTCCTTTGGATAAGAAATCAGTTGATGGATTATGGTATGACACTTAGTAATATTCCTATGTTTTGTGATAATACTAGTGCTATTAAAATTGCAGAAAATCCAGTTCAACATTCAAGGACTAAGCACATTGATGTCAGGTATCATTTTATTAGAGAACATATTGAGAATGGTACTGTGGAACTTCATTTTGTTCCTACTGACAAACCGCTTGCAGATATTCTAACTAAACCACTTGATGAGACTACATTCAGTAGACTAGTAAGTGAGTTAGGAATGTTAAATTTTTAGATCTTTAACATCTGCAAAAGTAGCAAGGTATGTTGTTCTTAGCTTATAGACTTGATATTCCTGTCAGGATCTATATTTGATTGTTAAATGCTTGAGCTATAACACATTGCCTTGATAAATTTCAGTATGATAGACTTGTTAATAATCATCAGGATTAGATTTGTCATCAGGATGCTGACGTCATCAGTATTGTGTCAGTATCAGGATTATGAAAATTGTTTTAGATTCTGACGTTTACTTTGTGTAGTAATCTGATTCTGTGATGTGTTAAGTCTATGCTAGCAAGTTTTGATGTTTGCATACTGATAATTTATACATCATTCAAAAATCAAAAGACAAGCAGATAACAAGAAACTGTATTTTCATTAATAGAAATCATTACATGGAAATGAAATACAACATCTTTTTGTCTAAATCTCTATTCTATACTTGTCTTTGATATGAACTCTGAGGAACAGGACAAGGAGCATCTCAAGAAATCCATTAGGGGATGAAAGTCTTGTTTGCTCTTGGATTCCTTGTCTGGGCGACTTGAATGAGAGCAGCTAACTTAAATGAATAGCATCTCCATCAAGATCAACCTCAGACTCTCGGCCAAATTCTTCATCCTCAAGTTTTGAGGAGGTTAGGGGAAGATTGTATCCAACAGATGGATGTTCTAGGAGAAACTTCTGGATATTTTCGAAAACCAATCCATTCATGATTAGTTCGATGAGAAGAGTCATTTGTTCAAAGAGATGATCAAGAACAGGATGTTCATCGATCAAGAAAAATCTGGAAAATGGGTTTGAAGGGATTTTTGGTTTGAGAAGCATTGTTGAGAAGAAAAGAAATTGAAAGGTTATGGAGAATGGCATAAAGCGTTTGGTTCTTTTAAAGAAAGACGTGAGAAGCTGAGCAGTCACTTGGAAGTTTTAATGAAGTCAAATGCTAATTATTGCGTGTGACTATATTTCTTGTTTCAAGAAATATTGAAAATATCTAACCAATTGATTTTCTGTTCAGATTAATTGTTTATTTTCTTTTTCAGATAAAAGAAAAATGCCACGTGGAAACTCCATATTAAGTCGCTGATAATATTGGTCAGGATTTCATGAGTGACCATCAGGATTTGAAAATTATATTTTTAAATCACATTGCATTTTGTGATTATTTTGATGAGAGGTCATCAGGAAAAGGAAGCTGATCAGTATTGCTTATTGATACCCTGATTTATTTCATGAAAATCAATTTTGGATTTTATTTTCCAAAAATCGTGGGTAACCGCATTTTTCAGGGACTGACACCTGTCAATCTACGTGTCAACGTGGGATAGTGGTCTGAAAGATTTGTGAAATATATTTTTTTTGAAACTCTAATCGTGTAATTGCTTTCTCTAATTTTACATTCTCTAAAGCAAAAATCACTCTTGAGTTTTCAAAATCACTAATCCATTTCAAGAATTTTTTTTAAGTTTCTTTTCAGATCAAAAATGGCAGCTCAGAGAAGATTACCTAAATCAGTAGCCTTCAAGTTTGGTGACTTTGATTTTATGACAAACAATCATGTTGCAGCTATCACCAACAAGGAAGGAGTATCATCTGATTTTCATCCAATCATGGACTTTCTGGTGTATGGACCATTAAGTTATGCATTGACAGCATCTCCACAGATTAATCAAGTAGCTGTTTCACAAGCTTGAAAGAATGCTGAGGTAATTGATTCTACTCAGAGTCAATCAGGTAAGATTGTTCTACATTTAGGACAAGATTCATTTGACATTACTGAATCTGTTGTTAATTCAGTACTTTGCTTACCTGTTACTGATAGTTATGAGAATGTACCATCTGATGATAATATAAGAACTATGTTGTCTGAATTAGGTTATAGTGGACCTCTAGATAACATGAGCCAGTTAAATAGGTCTTTTCTTAGAAAGGAATGGTCTTTTTACTTTGATCAAATTGCTAAGTGTTTTACTGGCAAATGTAGTTCTTTTCAGCAAATTACTTCTGTTACATCTCATATTGCTTATAGTTTGCTTTATGACAGAGTAATCAACATTGGTCATATTATCTTAAGTCAGATGAGTATTAAACTTGGGTTAAGAGATCAAAACAGGAAAATGGTTTATTATCATAGATTTATGCAATTGTTTGTTAACCATTTTATTCCTGATGTTGAAACTAGATTTGGCAGAGAACATTGTGTTTCTTCTTATGAACAGCAAAAGAGAATTTTCTCTGACATTACAAAGAAGGACAATGAAAAGAATCTAGATGAAATACCTGCAATTCATTATCCACATCATGTTCAGGTAATTCTTAAAACTCATCTTCCTACTTTCTACAATTCTTCTTTCTTTTGTGGTGAAATGGCTCAGGAATCTCAATTGGAGGAGAACCCACCTGTGTCTACCCAAGTAGCCCAAAACATTATAGTCTCTGAAACAATTCAAGAACCAAATTTTGATCCACAGCCTATTGTTTCAAAGAAGCCAACCTCTGGTGTTTCTCAAAAGACATCAGTTGTAAGGAAGAGAAGATTTGTTGTGTCAAGTAGTAGTAGTAATTCTAGTGAGGATGATGATGATTTAACTCTTGCTGAGAGAGCAGAATTGAAGGCTGCAATTCAACTTTCTTTGTTAGCACAAAGAGATGAAAAACCTAGTCATAGCCAGGCTGCAGTCTCCCAAAAGGCTGTAGTTCTTAAAAAGGGAAAACAGTTACTGGATACTGTCTCTCAAAAGACTGTGTCTATTGAACAAAGATCTCATCCCAAGATTACTTCTGTGTCTACACCTCTTGAGTCTTCTCAGGATAAATCTTTTGCTCACTATATCAGGAGAACAAGGAGAAAGATTCAATTGTCACCTACACACACAGAGTCTAGTCCAACTAATATCATGCAGGTTTCTACAAATCAAGCTACATCTATGTCAGTATTTGACAAGAGAGATCTGGATATTGATTCTTCATGGGAAACTACATTATCATACAGACTGGCTATGGGACTAATTTCTCTCAAAGTGAAGTTGTCAAGGCCTGTTCTAGATTTTCTGGTTGAAAGAGTACCAAAACTTTTATTTCCAGATGAATATGGACTGTTAGGTCCAAATGTGTTGTAGAGGGGGGGTGAATACAACTTTTCGAATATGAGTAGCAATAAATACGATGCAATAAATGAACACGCAGATTCAAGGAATATATTTCTTTATATATAACTTGAAAAGGTTGCTACAACATTCATTACAAAGTATAACAGAAGTTCAGAGAGAAGTGAATGATTCTAAGCTCTGTGAATATACTCTCTCTCTTTTTCTTGTGTTTTTCTCAATAATGCTCACTAACTAAAAACATTACACAAGTGCTTCTATTTATACTACATGTAATCTATGTCCTGTAGTCTTCAAAGACTAAGATGTACGTGGCCCAATGATGTCCACATAAATCTTGCCTTATCTTGAAAGCTTGGAAATCTGCCAATCAGAAGATGCCATGTGTCATGTTGAAGCTGCACTCTAAGTAGAACTTCTACTTGAGAATTTCTACTTAGCCATCTCGAAATTTCTAAGTCGAACTTCTACTTAGAAATATTCTACTTGGTCATCCAGAACATTTAGTACTTAGAAAATATTCTGGTCTTCAACTTGAAACTTCAATGCACATCTTGAGCTTGTGATATCTTCATGTCTTCTTTATTCTTCAGCAAGCTCTTGAACATGGATCTTTATTACTGACATAAACTTGCTATCAATGTCCTGACACTTGATGCACTGGTCTGGTTCATAAGTGACTAGTCTTGATAGTGTTTCTGCTTCTTGAATAAATTACCATATTCAATTAGTAACTTGGCTTTCCAATATTCGCTTTCCTTCTTGTTCACTTGAAATCAATTGGTCTTGTTGATACTGATAGTTATGATCTTGATTCTCGATTTCTCAAATCACTGAGGCATGAACAACTTTGGCTTGAACTTCTCTCAGTGATTTCTTCTTGGCTTGATCATAGTTAACATGTTCAATTGTATCAATTACCTTGTCTTCATTTAGTGTTGATTTCTTGTGACTTCTTGTTCTTGATTGTCTTCTGGTTAAGTATCTTTTCTTTTAATTGAGTTACATTAGTTATAGTGTTACAAGTTAATACACTCTGCCTTTCAATCTCCCCCAATTTGATTGTCTAACAATGACATTCAAATTAATGAAGGATAACTCAACTAAACAATGAGACGAGAAAAGATAATTAACATTACAGTCTTGAAAAATATACAATTGAAAAATACTTGAAAACAATACAAAGAACTTAAACTAGAAACAGAATTCGAACCTCGAATTAAAGATCATTTGAATGATTCCTATCACCTGGATTATTTCATATCTTTTAGTCAAACTTATATCACCTTATTGGATTCACTCTAAGGTGAATTTTCCTCAAGTGAGTTAAAGCAACCGAAAGACATGAAGTTTTTCCAACTTCAAGTTCACACCACTCTGACCTTTAACCCTAATTCCGTTTCCTTTTCCTAGCTTCAGCAGCTTGGTCTTTTTCTTCTTTCTGCCTTCTGCGCTTCTCCTCCTGCTGCTTTTGTTTCTTATATACTGGATCATGAAGCTGCGTCCACCTAGCATTCAACAAACTTACTGCTTCTATTTCTAGAGGGTTCCTGGGTTCTGGGTAAGGATGTTTGAAAAGCCTTCTGAGTTTGTCCACCTCCTGAGTAGTCCTGATCTCTGGAATGTCCTCAAATTTCTTCATTATAAGCCGAGGTTTCCTATGAGTTTTATCAGCTTTAAACTGACAATAGATCATTTTGGGATAGCCTTTGACATGGTTAGTATTGTGGACACTAGCCGCATCTTGCTCCATTCGCTTCTTTTCCACTACTACATCAGACAGGTAACTCACGAGTCTCTGCTTTTCTTTCACATACTTAACTTCCACATCTTCCCATTTCAATACATATAACACTTTCTCCAGAAATGCAGCATCTTGAGTCTGCTGCAGCCATTGTCTACTCATATGCAAGACTGTCTGATTCTGGTCTGCATCTATGAATACTAAGGCATCAGCTGTATCATCAGCAAAAGAATGTATCCAGTATACACTGTCTCTTCCTGGAACACCAACTGACTCCCTTATCTCTCCTTGTTCCAGTTCTCCAGTAGGAAGATTCAGAGCTTCATTTACATTCTTCATTGCTTGAAGAATATTCCATTTCTTTTCTATAAGCTCCGGCTCAATCTTCACATTATCAAGAGGGTTTGGAGCAATGACATCACACTTCCACTCCTCATTGCTCTTCTTGAATATGGCACTTTCAATGATCTTCACTGATTTATCTTTAAGCTCAGAAGCGAATCCCTTACTCATCATTTGTCTACAGACGGCCTTAAGAGATTCCACTGAAAGTTCCATTAAGTCCCTTTCCTCCAAGCTCACCCTCTTCAATTTACTGTCAACTACCATCCGGACAACATTTGGATATGCTGAGAATTCTGGACCCTTGTCCTCTGCTAGCTGCATTAACTGATCCCTATACAGAATGCTTAGATTCTCAGAATGAGAGTATTGAATTTTTGTTGCTAGCAAGAACAACTCTGATGCAGATCTTCTCGTCATGAATTGGTCATCCACATACAGGAAAGACATTGGGACTCCTTCTGTCAAAGACAAAATAACCTGCCACTCCTTTTGCGTTGCATTGTATCCAACCCTGACTTTAGAAATTAATCTCTTTAAAGCACTCATGTAGTCAGCAGCCATTGGATTCTGCAAATTTAGGTTGTAGAACAGATCATCTGCCTCCTTGTTATGAGCTCCTTTCGTACATGGTCCCATCAATATCTTCCTTGCGTCATCCCACTTCTGCCCTAACCTTCTATTGTCCAGATCAATTTGAGGATCAGCTAGCCTTGCAAGCTCATACTCGTACTGCTTCCCTTGTAGCTCCGCTTTCTTTTCCTGAAACACAACACGATCTTGCATTGCTTTCATTTTAAAGAACTCAGCTTGTTCCAAGGCTAACTTTTGAGATTTAAGGGTTTCCTCATCAACAGTAATTTCTTCAGGCATTCCGGAAGACATCCCAGCACCTCCACCTTGATCCTTCAATGATCTCTTAATAGCATGTTCCAAAGGTGCGTCTTCCATATTGGAATCTGAGTCATGTACCACCTGTACTTTTTCTTGATGACTCAGATCAACGAATGGCTCATCTTGCTCAATCGCTATTGCCTTACCCTTTTTCCTTCTCAGAGCCTCTTCATCAGTAGACGGCTCAATTTCTTTTTCTTTGACAAGATCAGCTTGTTCTTGAATTTCTTCGATTTGAACTCCCTGCTGTCTCGTCTCCTTTCTACTCTCCCCCTTAGGTGAGTTATCCTGAACTCCACCCTGGTCTCCAGATCCACCAGCTGTATAAAAGTCTTCAAACCCAGAACCATAGGTTCCTGCTCCAGTAGCACCACCTGTACCAGCATCGGGGGGAGGTTGTTGCGGCTCGAAACACTCCGGGGGCACAAAATTTCTGATTGCAAACATCACTCTACTGATCTCCACAGCCAGAGTATCCATTGTAAGCTCCATTGCTCCCATCCTCTCATTCAGGGTGTTTCCCAAAACACCAGCAGCATGGCCCAAGTCATTTACCTGATTGGTCAAAACATTAAAAGCTGTAGCTTGACTTGCCATTCGTGCTGCGTAGTCGTCAAGAGCCATTTGATTATTTCCAATGTTCATCCCTAACTGCCCCATTGACTGCCCAAACTGCTTCATCTGATTTTCCATAGAAGACATACGTGTATCAAGATTTTCAATATTAAGGGACGGTGTTTGGTTTAGGTGACCTCGCTCTAATACTCGTTCTGTTGGTATTTGGCGCTCGGTTTCGGGCCTTAAAAATGAAGGTCCCTCTCTCCCTAACCTCTCACACACACTCCCTGTCTCACGCTCGTGTATGTCTTCAATAATTGATCCAAAATATGAAGCAGTACCTGCAGAAACTGGATAAGCAATATAATTTGCAGTTATGGGATCAATTGCTGTTTGTTCCTGAGTTGGAATCTCAGGCTGAGAGGCTACAAAGTGTTCTTGTACAACATCAGAACCGATCCTCTTTGTAGCATCAGTACGTACCGGTGAAGGTACGGCTGAAGCTTTTAAAGCTTCATGTCCTCTTGAAGCAACAGTATCTTCAAGAGGTACATAATCATCATCAAAATCCCTATGTGCAGATTGTTCAAGGGGAGAACCACTCTCGTGAGGTGGAGTGGTTGCGTGTGACACACTAGGGTTTGACTGAGGTTTAGAAGTAGCAGCATGAGAAATTTTGGCTTTCTTTCGAATAAGAGGCTGCTCTTCGGGTTCACTCTCCTCATTATTTCCTACATCTACATGTGCTGGCTGTCTGAATTCCGGTGACGGGGGTGGTAAAGAATTAGAAATATAGCTCTCACCCTGGTGTTACGACCAACTCAACACGCAAGTGCACGTGATCTCAAGTAATACAGATAGCAAATAAGGTTCGTTCCTACAGGGACTCGTTGTATTGTCTAGCTAACTCACTCACCAATGTATGATTGTTTTCCGATGCTAAAACAAATAAATAAGTGGATTGTTGTTATCACTAAAATTTATCTAAGAATTATAACTAACGATCAACTGCTTTAACTGAGATTTATGTCGAATTACTTATGCAAATAAAACATGGGAATTTAGTTTCTTTAAACAATCCATCTATAGTCTCCAAATCCCTAGCCTTGTTCATGTGATTTATTAACACCTGATCGAACACACAAAACTGATATAAGTCAACTTCCGTTACACAAATACCATCCTAAACAATATCCACAATAAAGATAGAAATCATTTAGTCTTCCGATTATGCCAAGTCTTCATATGTCTATAAAGAAATAAACATAATGGTTGAGGTGCAAGCATTCAATTGATCACATAGTCGTCATAAAACGATTAGAGTTACGACACTAATTACGAATGATATTATCACGCATAAACCTACGCTAACATGGCAAGTTCTAAACTCTTATTTCCACTTTCGCTTCAACAAGAATTAACACACAATTACAGGAGTTAGCTACTCTCCTATAACGAATTAAATCAACCATGATAGGATATCACATCAATCACACTAAAGGCATCGAGAAGATTCAACACATAGAATTCATGAATAAGTCCACTAAACCCCCATGACAACGAATTAGTTCATGATCGAACTAATCATCATCATGGGTTCTATTGAATACATAACTCCAAAATAAACAAGTAATTAAAATAGAGAAGAAGAAGAATAAGGTTTAGAATTAAATCCCCACAATCGAAGAATACAAAGGTTCAAGAATAGCTTGGAAGAATTCCTTCTCCTTTTCTCTCCTCTTGAAAACCCTAGCTTATAATACGTATGTGTGTATCCCCCCTAATTACAAGGGTTGGATGATAATATATAAAACACGTTTTCCCCCTTACCCAATAATAAAAAATACCTAAAATACAACTGGGAAACGATTTTAATGTCAAAAAACACTTAAAATACAATTTCAGATCGAATAAGGGCAAAACTGGAACATCAGCACGTCCCCGAGCACTTTGCTCAAGAACTAGCGCACTTTGCTCGGCCAAAATCTGCTCATCCCCGAGCACTTTGCTCAAAACTGGCGCAGTTTGCTCGGGCAAATTCTGGTCCCGTTCTTTTCTCCTTCGTTTTTCAGCTTTTTCTCCTTCGTATTTGCTCCGTTTGCTCCCGTTCTTTTTGCATTCTCTTCCGTTTTCAATCCTCTATGCTTGGAATCCTCATGGTGAACCATAACAAGACTCCTTTCTATATTATTAAGCCCGAATCCAACTCCAAAAGCAACGGAAACAACGATCTTAATCAACATTATTCCAACCCTGCACAATTAAACAAACACATCAAAACTACCACAATCTTGAGGTCAAAGCAATCATTTTAAGCCGATTTAGAATGTTCCAAGTGGATATAAAATCCACTTATCACACCCCCAAACTTAAACTGATGCTTGTCCTCAAGCATATACAATTACAACTAACTAACTAATTAGTACCACTTCCGTAGGTGATCACGGTTGCATTTAGCATATGCAACAAGCCCTTTAAACCCCTAGGTAGCCCTAGTGGACGAGTAAGGTCTCGTGAGGGCCTATAGTGAATGTACCCACAAAATCCAATGCAATACAATGCATGAATGCAACTACTATGAAAATGCAAGATCCCCTTCAAACTCACCAAAATCAACTAACAAGCAAATATCTCAACGAATGTAACAAATCCAAGCAGAGCTCGACTAAATCCCCGTATACTAACAAATACATGAACCGAAACGTGCGTGTGTGCAAAGCTCATCAGAAATACCCCCAGAACTAGGTCAAAAATCATACAAGCTTTCCGTCAAGACAATCACAGGTTTATAACTAGAATAGACTGTAGACACTCCATAGCCTAGGAACACCTCCACCCTTATCCAAGGTAGACAGAAACTCATGCTTTATTACTATACTACGACACTACATATACAATAAGCATGCTTATTTAACCGTGCAATGAGTGAGACCCCAAAAGGCTTATACAATAATACCCATGTAGCGAGTGTTAGGTCAGCAGGATCCCAGACTATACAAGCCTTAGGTCACTAGGACTAAGTCCCCTCAGACTTAATTACTCGAGTATTAAAGAGCTCACTCTGGTTAATTTTGCATTTAAATTATTTACATGACTTTTTTTTTTCTTCTTTTTTTTATATTTTCTCTTTTTTTTTTTTTTTTTTTTTTTTTTTTTTTTTCGCAATCTGGAATGAGCCTTTCTCATTTCCAACCCTAGACTACTCATATAAATATGAGCTGGCTACTAGCCATTTGACACCTAGCCATTATTGACAAATATTAACAACTAGCATGAAAATTCCTGGTTTCCCCCAAACTTAGACTTTAATGTTCCTACGCTATAAAGGGAATAACGAAAATTCTAAATATAAACAAGTGATTGAATCTCAAAACATCCCACAGGCATGACCCTAACCTAGCCCAAAAGCACCCCAATGAGACTGTGTAATAAATTTTGTTCCCGTAACATGCAAGTCAATTTCATAGAAACTATAAATCAGCCCTCTACCCATCATCATCACACCCAAATCAACATCCACCTATCAATCAGAATCAGCTCGTCCTAAGGGATCATGAAATATGCATGCCATGAAAATGCAACTAAATGAAAAACTCACATGGTATACGAAAATAAAACAAAATGTCCTATATGAACAAACGTAGATAATACGAACATAACAATCATGCATGAACTATCAATACTATGCAACATGATATCCTATATGAACAAAAAATACAACAATACATACAAATACTATCCCCCAAACCACCCCCAAACTTAACATATTCAATGCCCTCATTGAATGGAAGTAATACAAGGGATAGAAGAAACATACCTACTCATCCTCGCTTCCGTCACCTTCCTCATCCTCATCCGAAGAATCAGTTGGAGGATATGGAATCCGGGATCCAAAGATAGGCCACTGAACCGGAGTACTCGGTGACTGAAATTTTGCCTCCAAAGCTATGCCCATGTCTTCTGAATATTGACGACTGCTATCATGCATAACATCCAACCGCCTAGTCAATCGCCGCAAATAAGACTCAAGAGTGGACATATTCCCCGTACTCTGCTGTGAACCGGCTCTAGCAACTCCCGATCCCTCGGCTACATGACCACCTGCACCACTAACACCACCTTCGGCCTCCTTCATTCGCCCAATAGACGAATCAGCAATAGGAGCCCCAGGCTTTTGCACCGGCTCATCCACACGCGGCGGCACTTTTGCAACATCACACAATCCCGTAATTATGGAAGCATAGGGAATACTAGCTGTCGAATTAATCTTCAAAAACCGAAGAATAGTTTGATTAATCAAGTAACCCAAATCGACATACTCACCATTTAAAATTCCCCACAAAAGGATAGCCCTGTCAACAGTAACTTCCGTCACATGAGACGACGGAAGGATACTAGTACAAATGAATAAGAACCATGCACGGGCAAACTTAGTCAATGAAGCGGACGGGAAATTCCTCTTTTCGTTAGTACCCGCCTTACACCTCCATACCGCCCCTGGAACACACAACTCACCGATGACAACATCAAGATCAACATCTCCCACCGTCTTCCGTCCCCAATCCTCAACACCCCTTGGTTTAGGTGGCTGATCAATCAAATTCCGAATTGCTCGAGGAGAATAATCAACCTGTTGTCCCCTAACAATCGTGGAGTTATTCTGCTCTACTGAAGCATTAGCGTAAAACTCCCGAACAACATTCAATGGCACATCATTAGCCAATTCGCAAAATACCTTCCAACCCCTCACATTCACCATAGCCACCATCTCCTCGTTATCACGAGGCACAAACCTCCTCTCCTTTATAACTCCCTTACGAACTAATCGACCGTACTCCGACTCGGCCTCCGAATTCACAAATTTCACTACCCCTTCTTCCACAATAGCATCCTCATCCACCGATGGACGGCTACTACTACTACTACCTACCAATTTTTGTCTTTTGGGAGCCATAACAACAAGAACAACAATCCACACCACAAAATTCGAATTCCAACAAAAACCCCCAATTCAAGAACACAACCAAACCCTAATTGGCAAGAACAAAATTTGTAGCAATTACAAAGATGAGATTAGAACAATACCATACGAATTTAAGAGGTGTCCTTGCAAGAATAAGCCTCCAATAATCCGAATATATCCTCCCCTTGAGCTTGGAATTGATGGATGGGTATAGTTGGTGAATGAGAAGTGTATATATAGTAGTGTGTGGATGAATTTTTGATGGATGATGATGTATAAATATAGAGATATGTATATATGAGGTGAGATGGAATTGGGTTAGGAGAGGAATTAGATTTAGAATTGGAGAAGGAGGTGTTAGGGTTTTTGATTTAGAATTTAGAAGTGGAGTAGGATATGTATAAAAGATGAGATATGGGTTTGGGGAGAAAAAAAAAAAAAATTTTTTTTTTTTTTTTTACAAAACAGAACAGCAAACAGGAGCTACGGGCGCAGTTTGCTCGGCATATGGCGCAGAGTGCGTGGAAGTTTTCTGGACACGCGAGCGCAGTATGCGCGTGACATGGCGCTGTTTGCGCGGTAGCATTCTGGAGGCGCAGGCGCTGTTTGCGCGGATGTTGTCTGCGTAACAGGCGCAGTCTGCGCTGAAATGGCGCAGTTTGCGCGGGAAGCTTCTGTTCTATATTTTTTTTTTTTTTTTTTTTTTTTTTTTTTTTTTTTTTTTTACAAAAGAAGAAAAATTCTTGTATGCAACAATACTTGGGTTGCCTCCCAAGAAGCGCTTCTTTTACGTCATTAGCTTGACGTAGCTCCATTTCCTTAATTTGCACAAATTAGAACCGCAGTCTCAATTTCGCGATTCAACTTCTCTCCAAAATATGGTTTCAACCGCTGACCATTGACCTTGAACGACTGTTCCGGTAACTTGTCAAAAATCTCCACTGCCCCATGTTGAAAAACTGTTTTGACTGTGAATGGGCCTGACCAACGTGACTTTAACTTCCCAGGAAATAACCGAAGCCGAGAGTTATACAACAAAACCAATTGTCCGGGTACAAACGTCTTAAGAACCAACCGACGATCATGCCACCTTTTTACTTTCTCTTTGTAGAGTTTGTTGTTCTCATAAGCCTGCAAACGAAACTCGTCCATTTCATTCAATTGAACCATACGCCTCTCACCTGCTGCTGTAAGATCAAAATTCAGCTTCTTCAATGCCCAATATGCCTTGTGTTCTAACTCAGCTGGAAGATGGCAAGCTTTCCCATAAACTAGTTGAAATGGTGACATTCCCAACGTTGTTTTATAGGCTGTCCGATAAGCCCACACTGCTTCATCCAGCTTCAATGCCCAATCCTTCCTAGAAGGACTAACTACCTTCTCAAGAATCCGTTTAATTTCGCGATTAGAGACCTCGGCTTGCCCATTGGTTTGAGGATGATAAGCTGTAGCAACTCGATGATTGATGTTATAGCGTGCCATCAGAGATGTAAACTTCCGATTGCAAAAATGCGTACCCTCATCACTGATTATAACTCGTGGAGTGCCAAATCGAGTAAATATGTTCTTGTGGAGAAAATTAAGCACCACCTTAGCATCATTCGTCGGAAGTGCTCTTACCTCCACCCACTTAGACACATAATCCACGGCCAGAAGAATATATTGATTACCACATGACGGAATGAACGGTCCCATGAAGTCGATTCCCCACACGTCAAAGATCTCTACCTCCATCATGACATTCAGAGGCATCTCGTCCCTACGAGAAATATTACCAACTCGCTGACATCGATCGCACCTCAACACAAACTGATGAGCATCCTTGAATAGAGTTGGCCAATAGAACCCTGCTTGAAGAATACGTGTGGCTGTCTTCTCACCTGCATAATGACCTCCATAAGCTGTAGCATGAAAATCACTTAGAATAGCCTCGGTTTCACCGTAAGGAACACAACGCCTAATAATCTGATCAGCTCCTTGCTTGAACAAAAACGGTTCATCCCAAATATATTGCTTGACATCGTGCAAAAATTTCTTCCTTTGAGCATGAGAGAGCTCAGGTGGAATGATGTTGCTTACTAGATAATTCACGAAGTCTGCAAACCATGGTTCATCATCTTGCACTTTGAATAATTGCTCATCAGGGAAGAACTCATTAATGACCGTGTTGTCTTTAGGTGACTTGCCATGATCTTCCAATCTAGAGAGATGGTCAGCTACCTGATTCTCCGTCCCCTTTCTATCCTTGATTTCCACATCGAATTCTTGTAACAGAAGAACCCAACGAATCAATCTTGGCTTAGAGTCCTTCTTCGCAAGGAGATAGCGAATGGCAGCATGATCCGTATAAACTGTCACCTTTGTACCAAGCAGATAAGAACGAAACTTTTCAAACCCGTAGACAATAGCAAGTAGTTCCTTCTCAGTGGTCGTGTAGTTCAACTGAGCATCAGTAAGTGTTTTACTTGCATAGTAAATAACGTGGAACACTTTTTCTTTCCTTTGGCCTAGAACGGCCCCAAGTGCATAATCGCTGGCATCACACATCAAAGCAAATGGTTGACTCCAATCAGGAGCTGTAATAACTGGAGCAGAAATTAGTTTCTTCTTCAAGATCTCGAACGCATGTGAACAAGCCTCATCAAACTTGAATGGCACATCTTTTTCCAAAAGATTGCATAATGGCTTAGAAATTTTTGAGAAATCCTTTATGAAGCGCCTGTAGAATCCCGCATGACCAAGAAAGCTGCGAATACCCTTGACTGAGACAGGGGCAGGAAGGTTCTCAATAGTCTCCACCTTTGCTTTGTCAACTTCCAAACCTTTACACGACACCTTGTGTCCCAGAATGACACCTTCTTGCACCATGAAATGGCACTTTTCCCAATTTAGAACAAGATTCGTCTCCACACAACGTTTTAGAACCAAACTCAAGTTTTCCAAGCACTCATCAAAAGAATCCCCAAAGACTGAGAAGTCGTCCATGAATACCTCCACATTGATTCCAATCATGTCAGAGAAGATGGCCATCATGCACCTTTGAAATGTAGCTGGTGCACCACACAACCCGAAAGAAACACGTCTGAATGCGAATGTGCCAAATGGACAAGTGAATGTAGTCTTCTCCTGATCCTCGGGTGCTATACAAATCTGATTGTACCCAGAATACCCATCAAGCAAGCAATAGTACTGATGTCCAGCCAATCTGTCGAGCATCTGATCAATGAATGGGAGTGGGAAATGATCTTTCCGAGTGGCCTTGTTCAATTTCCGATAATCCATGCAAATCCTCCAACCCGTAACTGTTCGCGTAGGAATGAGCTCGTTCTTCTCATTAGTCACCACTGTCATGCCTCCCTTCTTAGGCACACACTGTACCGGACTCACCCAAGAGCTATCAAAAATTGGGTAGATAATGCCCGCGTCAAGCCATTTAAGAATTTCCTTTTTCACAACTTCTTTCATGACAGGATTCAGTCTCCTTTGATTATCAACTGTAGGGTTAGCTCCCTCTACCAAAGGAATTTTGTGCATGCAGTACGACGGACTGATACCCTTGATATCTGCTATAGTCCACCCAATGGCTGATTTGGAATCCCTTAAGATTCGCAATAGTTTTTCCTCTTCTATTCCTGAAAGCTGAGAAGATATAATAACAGGTAAAGTAGAAGAATCACCAAGATAAGCATACCTCAAATGTTCAGGCAATGGCTTAAGTTCCAATGTAGGTGCTTCCTCGATGGATGGCTTAAGTCTAACATGAGACTTTTTCAATTCTGACAACCCCAATGATTCAAATGAGCCTTGAAACTTCTTCCATGGTGATGCATTAAGATATTGCAATTGTTCTTCATCCTCTTCGGTCTCAACCTCCAAGTCATTAGCAAGAACTCTTTCCAACACATCAGCTTTTATCAAGTGTTGAGTTGCGGGGTTAACCACCTTGTCGACCATATCAATTGTGAAACACTCTTCATCGTCAGTTGGAAGCTTCATTGCATTGAAAACATTAAAAGTGACATCTTGATCGTGCACCCTCATAGTGAGTTCCCCCTTTTGGACATCGATAAGAGTTCGGCCCGTCGCCAAGAATGGTCGTCCCAAGATGATAGGGATCTTCTTGTCTTCCTCGAAGTCAAGAATAACAAAGTCGGCTGGAAAGATAAGCTTGTCGACCTTCACCAAAACATCCTCAACTATCCCTCGCGGATAAGTAACAGAACGGTCAGCAAGTTGTAGAGTCATGGTAGTGGGCTTTGGCTCTGGAAGTCCAAGTTGCATGAAAACTGATAAGGGCATGAGATTAATACTTGCACCCAAATCACACAAACATTTGCTGAATGAGAGGTCTCCAATAGTGCATGGAATGGTGAAGCTTCCAGGATCCTTCAACTTAGGAGGCAACTTTTGTTGCAAGATGGCACTACATTCCTCCGTCAAGGCAACGGTCTCTAACTCCTCAAGTTTCAATTTCTTCGAGAGAATACCCTTCATGAACTTCGCATAGCTCGGCATTTGCTCAAGAGCCTCCGCAAATGGTATGTTAATCTGCAGCTTCTTGAATACATCCAAGAACTTAGCGAATTGCTTGTCTAACTTTTGCCTTTGAATTCGTTTTGGGAATGGAGGAGGTGGAAACACCTTATCTTCTACTTCTTCTTGAGAATTAACACTCTTGTGAATGATAGGAGTTGAAGGAGTAGCATTAGGAAGCAAATCAGAACCAGATTCGACCTCGACTGAAGATTCAAGTTTTTCCTCGGTTGCTTTTTCTTCGTTCTGACCTTGTAGACTTCTTCCTGATCGTAATGTTATTGCCTGAACCTGTTCCTTTTGATCTTTCTTGCCTGGATTCACCTCTGTGTCACTCGGAAGCGTTCCTGGTTGACGGTTCAACAAAGCATTGGCTAGCTGGCCAATTTGATTCTCTAAAGTTTTCAATGACACTGCCTGACTCTTATACATCATTCGAAGCTCTTCCAATTCCGACTTCTCAGACTGATTCAATGAAGTTCCTTGAGATGGTTGAAACCCCGGTGGATTGAATGGTTGCCTTGGAGCATAAGGTGGTGGTTGATAGTTCTGATTACTTGGCCTTGCATTGAACTGCTGATTTTGTGGTTGCTGAGCACCTCCCTGATTGTTGCTCCAACTGAAGTTAGGATGATTCCGATTGTTGGGATGATAAAATTGTGGCACTGGTTGCTGAGATCTTTGAAAATTACCAACAAATTGTGCGGATTCAGCTGAGATAGCACACATATTTGTGTCATGTGCCCCTGCACACAATTCACACACCATAGCAACCTGGTTAGTACCAAGATTAGAAAGGGAATCTACCTTCATTGTCAATGCTTTGAGTTGGGCAGCAATAGCAGTAGCTGCATCCAAGTCAAGAACTCCGGCCACTTTAGCAGGTGGCAAGCGTTGAGTAGGATTCTGAAACTCATTGGCCGACATCATTTCAATCAGATTATAAGCATCCTCATAGCTTTTTGCCCATAGCGCTCCTCCAGAAGCTGCATCTAACATAGGCCGGGACTGAACTCCCAACCCGTTATAGAAATTGCTGATTATCATCCAATCCGGCATTCCATGATGAGGACAACGTGCCAATATCTCCTTGTACCTCTCCCAAGCTTCTCCCAAAGATTCCTGGGAATGCTGAGCAAACTGAGAAATGGCATTCCTGTAAGCTGCTGTCTTCGCCATGGAGAAATACTTGGTCAAGAACTTTTGAGCACAGTCTGCCCATGTTGTAATAGAGCCTGATGGCATAGAATGTAACCAACTCTTGGCTTTATCCTTGAGAGAGAAGGGAAATAGCCTCAATCTGATTGCGTCATCTGTAACTCCGTTGAATTTGAAGGTGTCACAGATCTCAAGAAAGTCCCTAATATGAGCATTGGGATCTTCAGCAGGACTACCCCCAAACTGGACTGTGTTTTGAATCATCTGAATGATGTTTGGCCTTAGCTCGAAATTGTTAGACCCTATAGCTGGGCGAACAATACTAGTATGAATGTCCTCCACTTTCGGCTGAGAGAATTCGCTCAAAGCCTTCGCTGCTTGTTCTTGATTTGCCATAACTTTCCTTGCTTCAAGATTGTCTTCTAACCCGAAATCAAGTCTTCTCCTAGCTAGTTCTTCTCTACGTGCTAGTTCGTCTCTACGTGCACGAGCTCGTGTACGCATAAACTCTCAACACGTACCTGAAATTCACCAACAAGAAATTTTATGAAAACGTCCTAGTCACCGAAATTCAATGACCACTGATGGCAAATATTGAAACTAAACAAAATAAAACCGCGTCCCCGGCAGCGGCGCCAAAAACTTGTTACGACCAACTCAACACGCAAGTGCACGTGATCTCAAGTAATACAGATAGCAAATAAGGTTCGTTCCTACAGGGACTCGTTGTATTGTCTAGCTAACTCACTCACCAATGTATGATTGTTTTCCGATGCTAAAACAAATAAATAAGTGGATTGTTGTTATCACTAAAATTTATCTAAGAATTATAACTAACGATCAACTGCTTTAACTGAGATTTATGTCGAATTACTTATGCAAATAAAACATGGGAATTTAGTTTCTTTAAACAATCCATCTATAGTCTCCAAATCCCTAGCCTTGTTCATGTGATTTATTAACACCTGATCGAACACACAAAACTGATATAAGTCAACTTCCGTTACACAAATACCATCCTAAACAATATCCACAATAAAGATAGAAATCATTTAGTCTTCCGATTATGCCAAGTCTTCATATGTCTATAAAGAAATAAACATAATGGTTGAGGTGCAAGCATTCAATTGATCACATAGTCGTCATAAAACGATTAGAGTTACGACACTAATTACGAATGATATTATCACGCATAAACCTACGCTAACATGGCAAGTTCTAAACTCTTATTTCCACTTTCGCTTCAACAAGAATTAACACACAATTACAGGAGTTAGCTACTCTCCTATAACGAATTAAATCAACCATGATAGGATATCACATCAATCACACTAAAGGCATCGAGAAGATTCAACACATAGAATTCATGAATAAGTCCACTAAACCCCCATGACAACGAATTAGTTCATGATCGAACTAATCATCATCATGGGTTCTATTGAATACATAACTCCAAAATAAACAAGTAATTAAAATAGAGAAGAAGAAGAATAAGGTTTAGAATTAAATCCCCACAATCGAAGAATACAAAGGTTCAAGAATAGCTTGGAAGAATTCCTTCTCCTTTTCTCTCCTCTTGAAAACCCTAGCTTATAATACGTATGTGTGTATCCCCCCTAATTACAAAGGTTGGATGATAATATATAAAACACGTTTTCCCCCTTACCCAATAATAAAAAATACCTAAAATACAACTGGGAAACGATTTTAATGTCAAAAAACACTTAAAATACAATTTCAGATCGAATAAGGGCAAAACTGGAACATCAGCACGTCCCCGAGCACTTTGCTCAAGAACTAGCGCACTTTGCTCGGCCAAAATCTGCTCATCCCCGAGCACTTTGCTCAAAACTGGCGCAGTTTGCTCGGGCAAATTCTGGTCCCGTTCTTTTCTCCTTCGTTTTTCAGCTTTTTCTCCTTCGTATTTGCTCCGTTTGCTCCCGTTCTTTTTGCATTCTCTTCCGTTTTCAATCCTCTATGCTTGGAATCCTCATGGTGAACCATAACAAGACTCCTTTCTATATTATTAAGCCCGAATCCAACTCCAAAAGCAACGGAAACAACGATCTTAATCAACATTATTCCAACCCTGCACAATTAAACAAACACATCAAAACTACCACAATCTTGAGGTCAAAGCAATCATTTTAAGCCGATTTAGAATGTTCCAAGTGGATATAAAATCCACTTATCACCTGGGATAGATTCTGCGGGCTAGCAGTCTCTTGGGTCTGGGAATCAGAAACATAGGAAGAGGAATGAGTAGAATGTAGAGAGAGATTACCTGATTCATTACCTTGTTCGTCACCGCTTTGCTCATCAGGAATCTCTTCAAATGCCTCAGCATGAGCAGACCGATTCTGAGCATGTGATGAAACTTGCGATAATTCCACCAAAGTGGTAACTCCCTCATCATATGTAAGCCACTGTTGTAAGGTATCAGGAATTGACATCGGTTTTCCATGATGTTTATTCTGATTATCAATGGTTGAAAGTGACTTAGTGCCCATCCCTAGTGGTGCAGATGTTGGACTTCTGGCAAAACTCTGTCTAACTGCAAGAGCATCCTTCGGTATTAAATCATTAATCAGCATCTGTAGGAACCGAGGAAACCAGCAGACAACATCTTTTGTGTTGAGGTCTCTGCTTGCAAGAGATCCCATTACACCAACTATCTCCGAGAGAACTATGCGTCCATAATTTATATCCAGTTCTCTTGCTAGGGCAATTCCAAGATTTTGCATGGGAATGGAAATTTGATGGAAATCGCTTTCTCGTGCCCGAAAACATCTTGTGATGGCCTCGAAAAAGTAATTCCATTCCACATGAAAGAATTGTTTTTGGATGTTTCTAGTGATCCGGCCAGACGGAGGATAACATCCTATTTCTTCAAAGAAACTGAGGCGTTCTGCAGCTGTAGGTTCTGGATCATAAGCATCTTTTATCGGAAATCCCAGAACCCTGTTGACAATTTCTTCTGTCACCTCATATTCTTGACCCGCTAAGGTAAACCTGAAACCAAAGGGGGTTGATTTGCTCCCAAAAGAAACCGCACTAGTCCATAATTGCTATAAAGCATCATGTACTAGTGTAGGTTTAGCAGTAAAAGCATCGCTAGCTTTGGAATACAAATTGAGAAATCGTATCCAAGACTTAAAGCGCGGGAGTTGATCACCAATTTCCGTAGAAATGTTATAAAAATTGTTTTTAGCAAGTGAAAATTGGTGAGCCATTTTAATTAAAAGTTTTTCTTTAGAAGATGTGAAAATTAATTTTAATTTCTGAAAAACAATTAATTTTAGAATTAACCGTTATATCCCTTTTAATTTATCAAGAACAACAAAAGTCCCTTTTTGAAAAATTAAACTACGGGATCCAATTAACAGTTAATGGAAGGCAAATTTCAACCAAATAACTAAATCTGGTTTAACAGTGAAGTGCGTGTGTGTGAAATCGTGTTTGTATAGATCTGTGAAATTGTGTGTGTATATACGTGTGTATATATCTCAAGAAAGATGGACCGTTACACAAACACACAAGAACAGAGATTAATGAAAACACACAGATGATAGCAGTCTAAAATTGGGCATTAATTCGTGGTCTGTATGAGTTTAGTCACAAAAATCACGAACAGTGGTTGTAAGTCGAAATCGCCTGTATGTATATGGGGCGGCTGTAAAACTCAATTAGGTAAAAGTGAAAGAATAGATCGAGTTAAAGATGTATATATAGACATGAATGTGAAATGACAGAAATGCCCCTGTTAAAAAGAGTGAAAAACACTAAGTACGTACAGGGAACACTCTATCTCGAACATCAAGTCGAACTTCGAGATGAAGTTCGAGATAGGTGTCAACTCGAACATTTAGCACTTAGCCATTTTACAGCAAAAACCAACAAGGAAATCTATCTCGAAATTCTAAGTCGAAATTCGAGATAAAGTTCGAGTTAGGAGTTAACTCGAAAAATCCCCTTAACTAATTGAGAATTCCATCTCAAACTCTAAGTCAAACTCTAAGTCGAACTCTAAGTCGAACTTCGAGTTGAATTTCGAGATAGAGATCAACTCGATGTTATTCTCAATTCTTTTCAAAATATCCCCAAAAATGGAAACCTCATCTCAATTTCGAGATGGAGTTCGAGATAGACTTTATCTCGAATATTTTGAAGATAACTAGGCACTGGTAACTCGAAATCGAATCCTAAGTCGAATTTCGAGATGAAGTTCGAGATAGACACTAACTCGAAATTCTTCCCAGACTTAGAATTTTCAAAACTTCACTCTGGAAGCTCAAATCGAAATTCAACTAGAATTTCAAGATGAGTTTCGAGATAATGATTAACTCGACATTTTGAAGATACTTAGAATAATTTGACAATTTTTCTTTGAAAAACTCAACAATTAATTTTGTCAAATTAATATAAATATCAATTCAAGGATTTTAATATATGACATAATTAAAACATTCCTTGATAATTCTAAGGCCTCTAATTACATGAAAAACACAGGTAAATTCATCTAAAAATCATGCAAAATTTAGAATATTATGAATTTAACTCCCCCTATGATCATGCAATTTAACAAGCATAAATTCAAAGATTTGTGCTATAAAAGACACTTAAAACACACTGAATTCATGCAAAATCACACTATATGCAACCTATAACAATCATTAATTAGGCATTTTAAAGTCTAAGCATATAATGATCAAGTAGCTTGCATATACAAACATAAACATGGATTTTACAGATAGAAGGCTTTACTAACTTGTGTTAAGCATTCCCAATTCACCAACCAACCTATTGAATGTTACTTCATCAAGAGGTTTGGTGAATATATCTGCAATTTGTTGCATTGTGGGCACAAAATGTAGCTCCACAGTCCCCTCCTCAGCATGTTCTCTTATGAAGTGATACCTGATGTCAATGTGCTTGGTTCTTGAGTGATCTACAGGATTGTTGGTTATGGCAATGGCACTTGTGTTGTCACACATAATTGGAATTTTCTTGTGCTCCATGCCATAATCCTTCAATTGGTTCCTCATCCACAGTATTTGAGCTACACAGCTTCCAGCAGCAATGTACTCAGCTTCAGCAGTAGAAGTAGATACTGTATGTTGTTTTTTACTTTGCCAGGACACCAATCTTCTGCCAAGAAATTGACAAGCACCAGATGTGCTTTTCCTATCAATCCTGCAACCTGCATAGTCTGAATCCGTATAGCCAATTAGATCAAAACCTGTATCTCTTGGGTACCAAATCCCTAGATTTGGTGTGCCCTTGAGATACCTAAAAATTCTTTTGACGGCTATGAGATGTGATTCTCTAGGATCCGCTTGGAATCTTGCACATAAACAAGTCGCGAACATTATATCGGGTCTACTTGCAGTTAAATAGAGAAGTGAGCCAATCATACCTCGATAGCTTGTGATGTCAACTGATTTACCTGATTTGTCTTCATCAAGCTTCGTGGCTGTTGCCATGGGAGTCTTAGCTGCTGATGCATCTTCTAGATTATACTTCTTGAGTAAATCTCTGACGTACTTAGATTGACAGATAAAGATACCATCTTTTCTCTGACTGATCTGTAATCCAAGGAAGAAGGACAGCTCTCCCATCATGCTCATCTCGTATTTCTCTTGCATTAGCTTAGCAAATTTCTCGCACAAGCGCTCATTAGATGACCCGAAGATAATATCGTCCACATAGACTTGAACAAGTATTAAATCATTCTTCACATTCTTATAGAACAATGTTTTGTCAATTACTCCCCTAGTAAAACCACTTTCAATTAAGAATACGGATAGGGTTTCATACCAACATCTTGGGGATTGTCTGAGGCCATAGACAGATTTGAAGAGAAGATACACAAAATCTACAAGTTCTGGATCAATGAAGCCAGGCGGCTGTTCCAGATACACCTCTTCTTCTAACTCTCCGTTCAGGAAGGCACTTTTCACATCCATCTGGAAAACCTTGAAATTCTTATGTGCTGCAAATGCCAAAAACATCCTGACTGCCTCAAGTCTTGCAACTGGTGCATAGGTCTCATCATAATCAATTCCTTCTCGCTGAGAATAACCTTTTGCAACCAAACGAGCCTTGTTTCGTGTTACAAGTCCGTTTTCATCCATTTTATTTCTGAATACCCACCTTGTTCCAATTACTGATTTGTTCTTTGGTCGGGGTACCAGTTTCCAAACTTTCTGCCTTTCAAACTGATTGAGTTCCTCTTGCATTGCAATCACCCAATCAGCATCACCAAGAGCTTCTTCTATTTCTTTAGGTTCAAGCTTGGATAAGAACCCAGAATATAAGCAAATATTAGTCAGGTCAGCTCTTGCATTTCTTCTAGTAGACACACCAGCATCTGGATCACCAATAATTAATTCAAACGGATGGTCTCTATTCCATACCCGTTCTCTTGGAAATTGTCTTGATGATTCAGCATGACTTTCTGAGTTGTGGTGCTGACTACTTTGATTACTTTCACTAACTCCCCCTGAGTTAGTGCCAGCTCCTACAGAACTAGAGTCAACTCGACTCGAGCCTTGAACAGTAGTTCTTGAGCTGCTGTTTACTCCCCCTGAGTTGTTGCCGGTTCGTACTGAAGAAGTCTCTCCTGATCTTGTAGGATTAGCTTGTTCACTAGACTCAGGTTCTTCACGTACACTTGGAACATTTAATGGAACAACCAACTCAGGTTCATCTTCAAGTTCTTCTATGTCCAGATTCTGAAATTTTAGGGACTCAGGTTCACTAGAATCTCTTGAAATTGATGAGAGTTTGGTATCGTCGAATCTGACGTTGTAGCTTTCACTCACTTTTCGATCATTTACTAAGAACACCCTATAAGCTGCTACCACATCTGTAGAGTAACCAACAAAGATTCCTTCACGAGCTTTTGCTGCAAACTTGCCTAGATTTTCATCATCTATAAGTACATAGCATTTTGCTCCGAAGACATGAAAGTATTTGATTGTTGGTCTTCTTCCATTCATTAGCTCACATGGTGTCTTTTCTTTATCTTTTATGATCAAGGATCGATTTTGAGTGTAACACACGGTACTCACTGCTTCTGCCCAGAAATACAGAGGAAGTTTCGAATCATACAACAAAGTTCTTGCTGCTTCAACCAATGTTCTATTCTTCCTTTCAACTACTCCATTTTGTTGTGGAGTTCTCGGGGCTGAATACTGACGACGTATTCCCTTAGATACACAGAAGTCATTTAGCACTGCATTTTTGAATTCAGTGCCATTGTCTGATCTAACCGTCTTCACAGTAAGTGTTGAAACATTCTCAATTTGAGTAATGTGATCAATGATTAGGAAAGGTACTTCGTCTTTCGTCATTGCGAACAATACCCATGTATACTTGGAGAAGTCATCCACGATTACCAATGCATATCTTTTCCTAGACAAAGATAGGACATTCACTGGGCCAAACAAATCCATATGAAGAAGTTGCAGAGGCTCAGTGATACTAGAAATTTCTTTGCTTTTATGCGATGCTCCTTTCGACTTTCCCATTTCACAGGCTTCACAGAGTCCTTTCGGAGCGAACTCCATTTGAGGTAGATCTCTCACCAATTCTCGCCTCGCGAGAGCATTCATCGTTTTGAAGTTTAAGTGAGATAACTTTTTGTGCCATAACCAGCTTTCATCATCCGAAGCTTTGTTGTAGAAACAGGTGACTTCATTCTGATTTGCTGAATCCATGTCTGCAACAAAAAGATCTGCCTTTCGAACTCTTCTCAAAGCCAGTGAGCCTTCCTTGATGTGAGTGATTGATACACCTTTCTTGTTGAAGACAATTTCGTAACCTTTGTCACAGAATTGACTGATACTCAACAAATTGTGCTTTAATCCCTCAACATAGGAAATATCTTCAATGATGACATTGCCGGTTTTCAGTTTGCCATATCCCTTTGTCACACATATGCTGTCATCTCCAAAGGTAACATAAGGGCCAGCCTTCATAACCAACTCTGTAAGCAGGGACTTGTTTCCAGTCATATGCCTCGATGCTCCACTATCCAGCACCCATATGACTTTATTTCTATTTTGCTTAATGCCCTGCAATGACAGATTGATTAGACTTTCTTCGGAACCCAACTTTGATTGGGCCCGGCTTTTCGATAAGATCGAGAATCAACAGATTTAACAACATGAGATGCACTTTTCTTAACATTACTAGAGCTTTCGACTTCCTCCTTTCCTTTCTCAGACTTGACATGTTTATCAGTCCTAGGAGAAGGTTTGTCACTCCTAACTTTAGGAGGACTGACAGTCTTAGCTCTCACATGCTTTTTCTTGATGATTGAACTAGCAGCAGTATTTAAGCATGACTGGCTAGATGCATTCATTAAATTCACAAAAGTTTGCATGACATTAAAAGTGCATGGCATACAATTAGGTTGACCACACTGTGCATGATTCGGATGCAGATTATTCATTGTGTGTGTAACAGGCATGGCATGTGCAGCAGGAACATTTATGTTAGCTTTACATGCATAAGAAAGATGTTCAGTAGATTTGCAGTGATAACATGCTTTCTTTATTCGATCAGCCTTAACCTCTTTTATGCCTTTCTTCCCTTGTTGTTTAACAGCCTTAGCTCCTAATCCTAGTCTAGATTCATCTCTAGGAAAATTGATTTTAACTTGTTTGATAGGAGTTATGGGTTGTGCGTTCTGGCGATCTTCCATCTCAATCTCATATCTAGCTATCAATTCAGTCTCTTCTTCTTCTATTCTAGGAACAAGGTGTTTGTAGATGGGTTTGACAGAAGATTTAAAAATGCTAGGAATTTCATTTTTAAGATCACTGGAACTAGAGTCTATAGGTCTCTTTCCTTCTTTGTTAGAAAGGTTAGAATAATCAAGTCCTACACCTACTCTAGTTATCTTCTTAAATACGTCATTATCTACATACACTTTACTAGCAGCTAGTTTGTAAGCTTCACATTTAGTTTCTAACTCAGCTAGTTTGTTCCTAAGACATGCTTCTATTTCTTCCTTAAGGACGAGCTTGTGTTCCAAAGATTTAATAAAATCTCTTAGGGAAGTATCTACAGTGCAAGCAGCCTCTAACTCTTCCACTTTTGCCTCAAGCATTCTGCTTTTGGCGACAAGTGTTTTATGTTCCTTTTGAGAAGTGTCTAGGCTTTTGCACAACATATAGATCTCTTCGCTAAGAGCCCCATTCTGTTCCTTATAATCATCAATAGACATTTCTACTTTAAGGGTTAGAACTGGTACCTCTGGTTCCTCTGATGTCTCAGCCATGAGCGCAAAGTTTGCTACATGAGTAACATCTTCCTCATCTGAATCATCCCAAGCTCTTCCTTCTGTTACTAATAAAGCTCTCTTTCCATGTCTTTCCTTCACCAGCGATTCATACTTGCTTTTGAGGGCTTCAAATGTCTCTTTTGGATAAGTCTGTTTAGGCTTTTTGCAGTCCGAGGCAAAATGTCCAGGTTCACCACAATTATAGCAATTGAACTTCATTTTGAAATCCAACGGAGATTTGTAGCTGGTACTCTTGCCTTTGCTTTTGTAGCCTGACGAACTACCACCACCCTTAGCAGCCCGATAGTAAGATGAAGAATTTCTCTGTGGTCGATTGCTCTTTCTGAATCTCATGTTGCTGAACTTCCTTGCCATGTATGCCACGACACTATCGTCCATGTTGTCCAGCTCTTCTTGGGTGAAGTAGTCATCATCACTGTTAGATGCGCACTCGTCATCATTATCAACTTGATGTGGTGCAAGTGATGATTTAGGCTTTGCTGCAACCATTGCCTTCTTAGACTCTTCCTCATCAGCAACTAATCCTGATGCAGTTTCTTTTCCTTTTGAATCATTGTCCCATGCTTGATCTTGAAGTGTCTCCAGCTCATAGGTCTTCAGAATTCCATAATATTCTTCCAGAGAAGTTGTATGCAAATCTCTGGTTTCTCTGATTGCGTAGACTCTATGTTCAATGCTCTTTGGCTGGTTCCTCAGATATCTCGTATTGGTCTCAACCATGGGGAGAGTAACACCTCTCAGATTCAAATCTAATACCAACTGACTGAATCGTAGATAGACGTCTGTTATGCCTTCTCCTTTTCTTATTCTGAAGGTGTCATACTCCATCTTGAGTATAAGTGTTTTGTTGCTTCTAACCTCTGCAGATCCTTCCATGACAACTTCTATCTTGTCCCAAATCTTCTTTGCTGTATTCAAACCTTTGACTATGTTGAACATTTCATGATCAAGAGATTCCATCAAGGTTTGTCTTACAGAAGTATCATAAGCTATTTGCTCCTTGTCAGCATCCGTAAAGTCCGCTACCTTTTTAGGCTCAGACCGAGCAGGTATAACCTCCTCTCCTTCCGTACGCTCAGGAATAGCTTTCATTGGAACAAATTTACCCTTTTCAAGGACTTCCAGATACTCAGGATTAATAGTCTCTAAGTAGAGTCTCATTCTGAAAACCCATTCTTCATAGTGATCTCGGTTGAACATTGGGATCTTGAAAGAATTTTTAGGAGCCATTTCAAATCTGGTCACTAAAAGTTTCTAAGTACCCAAGACTAGGCTATGTAGAATATCTATGTAGAACTTCTGCCAAGTCGAAATTTCTCTAAGTCGAAATTTTGCTCAAGTCGAAATTCACCAAGTAGAAATTGTCCAAGTCGAAATTCTATGTAGAAAATCTCAAGTAGAAATTCTATGTAGAACTTTTGTCCTTAGAATAAATTTTTCTGCAGATTACTTTAATATTGAATAAACAATATCACCTTTTTGACTTTTGATACTTTACACACCGAAAGCAACTAACCCACTTGCTAGGCACTGAGTATGTCTTGTTACACTTTCGGCCAAGGAATATTTATCAAATCAAAAGTACAAAAACACCTTTTTGACTATCTTATTTGTTTGAAAAAGGAGATCAAAAAGTTGTTGGGTTGTCTTCTTTGATAAGAACAGATGATGAACACTCAAGAACACCAAATATCAATTAACCTAGATTAATTCACAAAAATTAATTAAAATACACCCAAGCTAAATAATCACACCTGGAGTATTTAAATAATTTTTCTGGATGAGTTTTCACTAGAAACGAATTAAAGCACACTTTTCGAAAAAATGAAAAGTAGATCTAGAAAATGAAAACTCATGATTCTTCTACCAAACACAAGGATCTATGTTTTGTATGTTAAACATCCTCTCTGATACCAATTGTTAGGTCCAAATGTGTTGTAGAGGGGGGGTGAATACAACTTTTCGAATATGAGTAGCAATAAATACGATGCAATAAATGAACACGCAGATTCAAGGAATATATTTCTTTTTATATAACTTGAAAAGGTTGCTACAACATTCATTACAAAGTATAACAGAAGTTCAGAGAGAAGTGAATGATTCTAAGCTCTGTGAATATACTCTCTCTCTTTTTCTTGTGTTTTTCTCAATAATGCTCACTAACTAAAAACATTACACAAGTGCTTCTATTTATACTACATGTAATCTATGTCCTGTAGTCTTCAAAGACTAAGATGTACGTGGCCCAATGATGTCCACATAAATCTTGCCTTATCTTGAAAGCTTGGAAATCTGCCAATCAGAAGATGCCATGTGTCATGTTGAAGCTGCACTCTAAGTAGAACTTCTACTTGAGAATTTCTACTTAGCCATCTCGAAATTTCTAAGTCGAACTTCTACTTAGAAATATTCTACTTGGTCATCCAGAACATTTAGTACTTAGAAAATATTCTGGTCTTCAACTTGAAACTTCAATGCACATCTTGAGCTTGTGATATCTTCATGTCTTCTTTATTCTTCAGCAAGCTCTTGAACATGGATCTTTATTACTGACATAAACTTGCTATCAATGTCCTGACACTTGATGCACTGGTCTGGTTCATAAGTGACTAGTCTTGATAGTGTTTCTGCTTCTTGAATAAATTACCATATTCAATTAGTAACTTGGCTTTCCAATATTCGCTTTCCTTCTTGTTCACTTAAAATCAATTGGTCTTGTTGATACTGATAGTTATGATCTTGATTCTCGATTTCTCAAATCACTGAGGTATGAACAACTTTGGCTTGAACTTCTCTCAATGATTTCTTCTTGGCTTGATCATAGTTAACATGTTCAATTGTATCAATTACCTTGTCTTCATTTATTGTTGATTTCTTGTGACTTCTTGTTCTTGATTGTCTTCTGGTTAAGTATCTTTTCTTTTAATTGAGTTACATTAGTTATAGTGTTACAAGTTAATACACTCTGCCTTTCATGGACTTCTACATCAAAGACTTGACTTAATGAAGATGTATTTCTATGTGTCTGTCAGAAGACAATTAGTCAAGAAATTTGGACTCTCGAAGCATGTTGCACTTCAATCACTTCATGCATATTTATTTGACAAGGATGTAATTATTGAAGATGCTTCAGCTCAAGGTGAAAAACTGGAGGAAGTAGATAGAGGAAAGCAGTCAACAGAAGGTACTATTGCACCAGTGGTGAATAGTAGGAAAGATCAGATCACAGTCACTGTAACACAAGAACCATCTAGTCAGAGGAAGGATGACTCAGGAGCTGTGATAACTGATGTTGAAAGGTCTTCTGTGATGACTGAGAATGCAAGTGAGATACCCTATGATATGGGAGGAATGACTTTGGTTGATTTTCTGAAGATCAAACAAATTTTGTTCAGTCAGAGTCTATCCACCTTGAGGGTGTGTCTCAGCAAACAACACTTAAAGACGGTGATGTACTAACTATGGTGTCTAATGAAGTATTACTGAAGACATCAGAGTCTAGTAAAGAACCTGAAAGTGGTATACTGGAGCCTGTAGTTTCTGAAAGGAAAGAAGATGATTGTATGGGTTCAGAGACTATAGTAGCTCACTCCTTGGAGAAAACCTCAAGACACATGCCATATGAGGAACCCTCTCTCCATGTGAGTTCAGGTATAAAAACTCCTTCTAAACTCTATTTTTCTGTAGGTCATGAGAGCACTTATCTAAATTTGAGTGATACACTTGAAAAGATGGACTTAGATCCACAATTTGAGCGGCTGGCTCCTGACCAGGCAAAAGGTGAGGTAGAAATAGTGTTGACTTTAGTAAGTCAAAGTGAGAATGAGGGTATGGATGATCAACTCCATAGTGAGGGAGAGAAAATTAGGAAACCATCATTTGATTTCTGGGATCAGGTTTTTCCTGAATCTTGGTCTGAAAATTTGGGTATGGATGCTGGTACTTATTCATTCATCAAAATGTATCAGAAGAATGACCTAGCACATCACAATGCAAAGCCAGAAGTTAAAGCTCAGAAGCAAAAGGAGAGGCTTGCAGGAATCATTAACAGAAGAGGTGCCAGGATAAAACAATCTCTTGATACATATGTACCAGATGAAGTTCCTAATGATCCTAGTGTTCCTTTGTATGTACTTCCAATATCAGCTAGAATTGAGACATCAACAGTCTCTGATCACTCTAAGGAGGAGTCAGGATTTGAAGATGTTAGTACACAGAATACTGGTGAAGGAGATGATGATCATGTTTCAGTTCCAGAACAGAAAGATGAAGATGTTGATACTTCTAATCAGGTTTTATTACTTGAATATCATACAACTCAAGCAACTTCTTCTACAAGACTTGACGATACAGTTCTTTCTGATTCTGATACTGAAGATACTAGAAGCACTTCCAATATTGAAGTTCATTCTGATGTTTTGAAAGATATTCAGAATTCTCAAATGACTATTCAAACAAGACTTCAATCACTTGAAGATAACCAAGTCACAATTATGGAAAATCAAGCAGTTCTTATGAATCTCATTTGTTCGGTTTCTGAATCTCTTGGAATTAATGTTGCTGATGTCAAAAAGGGGGAGATAAAGACAATTCAAAGACAACAACAACACTACCAGACTGAAGGAGATAAAGCTAGGGGAGATAAAGATCAGAAAAAGGGAAGTAAAAAGAAGAACCAGGAGTGACAGTGGTGAATCTCAGCTAGGAAGTGGTAAAGGAAGAGCAGCATTAATAGTTAAAATTCTTTCTTCTAAGTACTAGATGAACGTCTACATCTGAGAAGGAGGTACTTAAACTTCATAATTCTACATTCATAAATTCTATTCTGGTTGTATTGTTATATGTTTTGACATCCACAACTTAGATTTATGCTTCAGATTGTAAAGCATAAATAGGGGGAGATTGTTAGGAATAATTCATAAGTTGTGATGTTAAGAATAGAATTTACACATTATACTTCTTGTAATCCTGATCTTATAAAGGATTTAGCACTGTATATAGGTTTTATGTGTAAGACAGTTATCTGTATAGTTTAGTCAGGAATGAACAGTGTATCGGAGACTACATGTCAGGAACAGAGAGCAAATCCTGATGACGGTCCAATACTGATGGTTGATCAGATACTGATGCAGTGTACAGATCCTGATATCAGTCATGTTACTGATGATGTCATTATAGATGCTACAGAAACTGGCAAGTGCTATAAAACAGGATCGTTGTTTGAAGAACAAGCAAGAAGACATTATGAAGGAAAGAGTTTTCTATTGAAGGAAACTATCGACTAGAAGGCAAAACATTGTCATGTATAGATTATATCTTTCTGTTATTAGTTGATAGGTAGCATTATAAATATTCTCTCAATATCATTGTAAAGAGCGTGTGACGAAGTTGTGAGTTCGTGTGCGTAGCTCTGTATAAGGTTTGTATTCGAGAGTTCGAAACAAACAGAGAGATTTTTGTATTGTCAGCAGCTGCTAAAGGTATTGTACACCTTTGGTAGAGTTTGTATTTGATCTTATTAATACAAACAAGAGTTTGATTCATTCGTTTATTCTTGTTCATATAATCAAGCAAAAATCAGACACGATTATATAACTTGTATTCAACCCCCCCCTTCTACAAGTTATTCGAGTTAACAGAAACCATCAAAGAAGGAGGCATCAAGGAGAAAGGCAAAAGGGAAAGCCTTAGTCATACATTCAGAGAATGAGTCATCAAACACTGATGTTGACTCAAACACTGATGGATCATCTGATTCTGAAGATGATGAGGAGATGATGCAAATGGCTGCATTGATGGTAAAGACCTTCAAGAAGATGGGATACAAGAACTTCAAGAAGGGAAAGAGATTCTCCAGGGACTACTCAAAGTCTGACAAGAAGAATTTCAAGAAATCTGAGGGAAAGGACTTCAAATCTGGTAAGAAAGATAAGTCTGAGATTCAATGCTACAAGTGTAAGGAGATGGGTCACTATGCTCCTGAGTGCAAGAAAGGTAAAACTGAAAAAGCACTCTACACCAAAGGCAGAGATTGGGCAGACACTTCAGATTCAGATGAGGAAATCAACTATGCTCTCATGGCTACTACTCAGACTGAAAATGAGGATCTCAAGGTACCCCCAACTACCTATGCTTATAACACTGATAATATAACTGAACTGAGAATTTATCTTAAAGCATTGCATATCAGTTATAGGGATCAGACTTTAGAAAATGAAAGGATAAAGTCTGAGTGCTCTCAACTCAAAGAAAGAAATAAACTTGTTGAGGAACAGCTAGAGAACATGAATAAAATTCAAAAAGAGAGAGATGATGCAGTGTTTATTGAACAGGAGTTGCTAGGTAAGTATAAGCAACTAGAATCTGAATTGGAGGATACTAAACACATCATTAAAACTTGGACACACTCTGGTAAAGACACTCAAGAAGTGTTTCAGTCAGATACAGTAGGTCTAGGTTACTCTGTAGGAGATGAACTTAGATTTGAAAATCAGGTAAAAGTTAGACCACATTGTTCATCTGAGGGTAATGTCATGGGAACAGGTGGACCTAAGACTGAAGCACAGAAAAAGGCTGTTAAAGAGTCATATGCTAAAACTTTTGTTAAAGAGGCTAACATTGGTTTAATGACAGATAAACAACTCAAGCATAAGCTTAAGGAGATAAAATCTGTCAACAAACAGAGATTGCCTAAGAAAAACAAAAATGGAAAGGTAGGCATAACATCAGGAATTAAGCCAATGCTTGCTTCATTAGCTCCTAGAAAAACATGCTTTAATTGTGGTAGCACTAATCATCTTGCTAGTTTCTGCAGTAAGAATAAGAACATTAATTCTTTGCCCTCTAAAACTGCAGTAAAGAATGATTATGTGAGGACTAGACCACAGACTTTATGCAAACACTGTGGAAGTACTTGGCATTCTATTTACACTTACAGAGATTATCATGCTATTTACTATAATTACTATGAACCCAAGCCAAATTTGAAATGGGTTAAAGTAAACTCTGCAAATGTAAACTCTGAAAAAGTTAGCTTAAACTCTGTTAATGTGAATTCCGCTGCAAAAGCTAACAGAATTAAGAAAGCCAAAGGATCCAAGCAAGTCTGGATCCTTAAAACTAATAATCAGTGATTGTTTGTGATTGCAGGGCAACAGTGTTAGTACCCTAGTCGTGGACAGTGGATGTTCAGGACACATGACAGGAAATAAAGCCCTGCTATCAGAGTTTGAGGAGAAGGCTGGCCCAGAAGTTTCCTATGGAGATGGCAACATAGGACATATACTGGGATATGGCAATATTAATCTTGGAAATGTCATCATCACAAATGTAGCTCTGGTTCCAGGACTCAAGCATGATCTGCTATCTGTGAGTCAAATCTGTGACAGAGGATATCATGTGGATTTTCAGCCTGAATATTGTCAAGTGATCAGTAAATCTACAGGGAAAGTTGCTCTAGTTGGAAACAGACACAATAACATCTATGAAATTAAATTGTCAACAAACACTGATGGCAAAGCAGTGTGTTTGTCTACAAGGATGTCCAGTGAAGAGAGTTGGAAATGGCACAAGAAACTCTCTCATTTGAACCTGAACAACATCAATGAGCTAATAAAGAATGACCTTGTGAGAGGTCTACCAAAGTCCTTGTTGAATGTAGAAGGACTGTGTGATTCTTGTCAAAAGGCTAAACAGAGAAAAGCCTCTTTCAAAAGCAAATCTGAGTCTTCAATTGTTGATCCTTATCATCTACTACATGTTGATCTTTTTGGTCCAGTGAATGTGATGTCTCTTGGAAAGAAGAAATATGCTCTAGTCATTGTTGATGAATATACCAGGTACACATGGGTATATTTTCTTGCAAAGAAGGATGAAACTGCATTAACACTAACAGAACATATATTACAACTGGACAAAGGGTCAGAAAATCAAGTGAAGATAATCAGAAATGACAATGGAACTGAGTTCAGGAATTCATCTATGGAAGAATTTTGCAAGAGTAAAGGGATAAAACAAGAGTTTTCTGCACCTGGCACTCCACAACAAAATGGTGTAGTGGAGAGGAAGAATAGAACCTTGATAGAAGCTGCCAGAACCATGCTAGATGAAGCAAAGTTGCCAACATATTTCTGGGCAGAAGCAGTTCAAACTGCTTGTTTTACTCAAAATGCAACACTGATCAACAAGCATGGTAAAACACCATATGAAATGGTGAAGAAGAAGAAGCCAAATCTAAAATATTTTCATATTTTTGGATGCAAATGCTTTGTGTTGAAGACTCATCCTGAACAGCTGACCAAGTTTGACCTAAAGGCAGATGAAGGAATTTTTGTTGGCTATCCACTGTCAACAAAGGCATTCAGAGTTTATAATCTGAGAACTAGAGTGATCATGGAATCAATTCATGTGTCATTTGATGACAAGAAAATAACTGGACTAGAAGATGTAAATGAACATGATCAACTGCACTTTGAAAATGAAGATTTATTCTCCGAAAAAGTAAACTCTGATCAGACTGATTTGACAAACTCTGTTGATCTAAACTCTGAACCTCTACTGGTAAATACTGAAGAAACTCTTCAATCAGAAACAAGGGAAGAACCAGTTGAGGGGGAGCATGAAGAATCACATCAAAGTGATAATTCAAACACTGAAAGTGACTCAGTTGATGATTCTGAATTAAACTCTGTTGATTCAAACTCTGTTGATAATTCTGAGAAGTCACATTCAGGGGGAGCATCAGAAAATGAAGAAAGGCACCAAGAAAATCAGGAGAGCATGGATCAAGGGGGAGGATCACATGATGACAGAAGCAATCTGCCTTCTGCAAGAAAATGGACTAAATCTCACACACCTGATTTGATTATTGGTGATCCAGATGCAAAAGTAAGGACAAGAAGTGCAACAACAAATGAATGTCTGTTTCATGCATTCTTGTCACAAACTGAGCCAAAGAAAGTGGAAGAAGCTCTTAAAGATGCTAACTGGATAACAGCAATGCAAGAAGAGCTAAATGAATTTGAAAGAAATGAAGTATGGACACTTGTACCAAGGCCCAAGAACAGATCAATTGTTGGTACTAAATGGGTTTTCAGGAATAAAACTGACAGTGAAGGTGTTATCACAAGGAACAAGGCAAGACTGGTTGCAAAAGGCTACTCACAACAGGAAGGAATAGACTATGATGAAACATTTGCTCCAGTAGCAAGATTGGAGGCAATCAGAATCTTTCTTGCATATACCTCTCATATGAAATTCAAAGTGTTTCAGATGAATGTAAAAAGTGCATTTTTGAATGGAAAACTTGAAGAAGAAGTGTTTGTGGAACAACCACCAGGGTTTGTAGATCCAAAATATCCAGATTATGTCTACAGGTTAGACAAGGCACTCTATGGACTTAAGCAGGCACCAAGGGCATGGTATGAAACCCTTGCCAAATTTCTACTAGAAAGTGGATTTCACAGAGGTACTATTGACAAAACTCTGTTTTACTTCCAAAATGGTAGTGACTTGCTTTTAGTTCAGATATATGTGGATGACATTATTTTTGGGTCTACTAATGATAAACTCTGTAAGAAGTTTGCCAAACTCATGCAGTCAAGATATCAAATGAGTATGATGGGAGAGCTTAGTTATTTTCTAGGCCTACAGGTGAAGCAAACAGATGATGGAATTTTTATAAATCAAGCAAAATATACCAGAAACCTTCTCAAGAAATTTGGTATGCTTGACTGTTCATCTGCAACAACTCCCATGGCAACTGCAACAAAATTGGACAAAGATGCAGGGTCATCAGTAGATATGACAAGTTACAGAGGAATGATTGGTTCTTTACTCTATTTGACAGCTAGCAGACCTGATATCATGTATGCAACTTGTTTGTGTGCAAGGTTCCAGGCAGATCCAAGAGAACCACATTTAACAGCAGTAAAGAGGATATTTAAGTACCTCAAGGGCACTATGACTTTGGGACTGTGGTATCCAAGAGAATCAGAGTTTTAACTTCTTGGTTACTCTGATGCAGACTTTGCTGGATGTAAGATAGACAGAAAAAGCACCAGTGGAAGTTGTCAATTTCTGGGTGACAGACTTGTTTCCTGGTACAGCAAGAAACAGAAGTCAATATCTACATCTACAGCTGAAGCAGAGTATATTGCTGCTGGTAGCTGCTGTGCACAGATTTTATGGATGAAGAATCAACTGCTGGATTATGGATTAAGGTATACCAAGATACCTATTTACTGTGATAATCAAAGTGCTATTGCAATGACAGGTAATCCAGTGCAACATTCAATGACAAAGCACATCAGCATAAGGTATCACTTCATCAGAGAGCATGTAGAGGAAGGAAACATTGAGCTTCACTTTGTGTCTACAGAACAACAACTTGCAGATATCTTCACCAAGCCATTGAGTGAAGCTACATTTACAAGACTGGTCAATGAACTAGGAATGGTCTCTAGTTTTGACTAGAGATGTTGGTCAGACTCAAAAACTTATTGCTCATGTTTTTCTGTAAATTGTTAAGTGCTATGTGAACCTTAGTATTAAACTCTGTTATGCATGCTTATGTTTAAACCTTGTTAAACTCTGTCAGCATGTTTGTCTGTTAAACACTGTTAACATGTTAGATACACTCAGTGAATTCAGAATTGATTATTGTCTGAATGAAAACACCAATGAAGAAAAATGTATGAAGCATGATTCTCAGTAAATAAATCATGATTCTTTCTGAGTCACTGTAATCTAATCAGACTTTGTGCAGTAAATCAACACAGCATGATACTGTTTCATATTTATAGCATCTCTTAGTTTATTCAGTCCTAAACTCTGAGTCTATGAATATTGTGTGCATTGCCTCTCATAAATAATTTTGGTTATTGATGAACTCTAAACTCTGATTAGTGACATTCTGTTTCCAAAGGTATGGTTGTTGATGATTCCTTGTTTGTACTTGTGAAAATCATAAAACTTGAGATGGGTCATTGATTAGTTTGGTGAGTTCAGATTCATGTCTACACCCTGTGAGAATTTGAGCCAAATCAGTGATTGATACATTTTCTATCAATCAGTATTTATTGTTGTGTGATATTCATCTGGTAGTATCTTTCTCTAGAACTTGTATTAGACCATTTTGAGACTACATGATATGTGTGTGTATGAAAATGATAAAGGCAATAGGATTCACCATTTCTTCAAACACTGTTCAAAATTCTTTTGAACTTTGTTCAAACACTGTATAAACACTGTTCATAAATTCCATCCTTAGTAAACCCCCTTGAGCCTTATTAACTGCTCATTTTTTTTTATACTCTGAAGTGTTAAGAGCAGTTATATTTTTTTCTCAAGCAGATGAGTGTTTCTCAAGAAAAGAAAAGTTTACTCAGTATATATGCTAAATAAAAAAAAACATATAAAAAAAAAATTAAAAAAAAAGGGCATATATACTGATCTTGTACAAATATGTGCTAACATTGTGACTGAACACTTTGTTCTATTAAGATGTTCAGCTTAAAGTCACTCATGAATAAAACATCTCTTTTCATCTGTTTGATCTTACTCCATTTAAACCCTGAATAAAGTCCTTTTGATTTGTGCATATATGTATTCAAAGTAGTGTAGAATTGGTGGACATTCAAGCATATGGTAGATTCTGCTACTTCTGATTGAATGTGAGTGTAAACACTTCACCTAAACACCTGTGTGTTTGAGAGTTTGTGAGATTATCCAGTTCATGACTGTTATTCACTGAATGAAACTCTGATTTCTATCTCTTGACCTTTTTGTCTTCAAAGACTGTGTGCTTACTTGGATAATCATGGACATCAAAGGGAATAGAAGTTTTCAGATTTCTGTATTACAGTAACTACAGAGTTTAGCATTCATCAAACAATCAGTGTTTAATATGAGAGTTTGTGCATTCAGTGTTTATTGACTTTTGTTATGGATTTTATGAAATATTAGATGCTCTAAAAATTGATTTCAGTAAACTCTGCTTCACACACACTCATATTCACAACTGTGCAATTTTTGAAAGGGTTTTAGTGATAAAGTTGGATAAATTGATAAACACTGTTGAGTTATGTTAAGTACTCTGAGGTAAAGTCTCATTGAGATGATTTGACTATTTTGCAGTAATTGGGGTAGTTGACAACTGTTAATTAGTGTAAGTGTCGTGATTATAGGATTGACAGCGGTAATTATTAAGTGATCCATTGGTTGTTTGACACGTGTCCCATGATAGTGTCCCACTCACACATTACTCTACAACAGTTGCGCGCTTTTACTAAATAAACGATTGAGTTTTAATTTTACTCTAATCGTCTTTAGTCTCTCACTCCATATCGATTCACATTCATCCACTCACAGTTACTTGCATACTCATTCACTTTCACACTTCTCATATACTCTCCTTCACATTTTGATAAACACTTACAGTGCATACACTTCTTTTCTCTGAATATCTTCGTATCACTTTTTACTAATGGCAACTAAAGCGTTTGATGCAGCAGGGTTAGTTTTTCTCCCTAGTAACTATGCAGCACCGTTGGAGACTGTAAATGCTCCAGAGGCGTTTCATGTGTTCCAAAATTTCTTGAAAGACTCTGAAATAGGGAAGGCTCTAACAGCACCACCTACACTATCTGCTTCACAAATTGCTACTTTCTGGACAAACTCTGTATATGATGATGGAGGAGAGTCTGGCACTCCAACAATCATTTTCACTCATGATGAATCAGAGTATATTATTACTCCAACTACTGTTAGGGATGCTCTGGATTTTGAGACACACACTTCTTACAGTGTTGTTGGTCATGATCGCTTGAGGACAATGTTGGAGCAAATTGGATGTGCAGGAAACCTGAATAAAATAGGGTCTTTGAGACGGCCAAGTTTGAGAAAGGAATGGAGTTTCTTTTTCGATTGCATTACAAGAGCTTTTGGAAAGAAGACAACAAACTGGGATGCACTTCCTCTGGATACTCTCCAAATTGGTCATGCTCTACTATATGGAGGTAACTTCGATTTTGGTAGACTAGTACTAATGAACTTGGGAGAGCGTTTGTCTGAGTCTACTACTGTTTATTTTGCTCATTTTTGTCAACTGCTATTTACTGCCTGTGTGCCTAACATTCCAATTGATGAAGCTGATGTGATTCAGCCTTTTCAAGTTGCTAAAAGAATGTTTTCTGATTTGACAAACAAAGATATCACTAAACAGCAAATACCAGATATGTTTATGCCTTTAGCCCTACAGAACTATGTAAACCAACCACAAGACCCTCAATCACCACAACAAATGCCTGAACCAATAGACACCATAAACTCTGAACCAACACCTACTACATCCACACCCACTGTACCTACTACATCTCATCAACCACAACCAGAAACCTTAAACTCTCCACCTTTAAACACTGAACCCTCAAACACTGAAACATTAAACACTGAAACCTTAAACACTGAAACTTTAAACTCTGAGCCAGTACCTACTGAAACAGCCAAAACCAAGCCAAAAAGAAAGAAACACACTGCCCAAAACACTAAACACTCAAAGGCTAAACAGACACAACCTGGAGCTGTTTATACAAGAAGAATGAAACAAAAGGCAAACAGACCTTCATTTTCACCACCTAAAGAGAGCTCCAGTGAAGATGAAGAGGAGACTGTAGTGCCTCCAATCAAGAAGAGGAGATTAATTCTTTCTGATTCAGATGAAGAGAATGTTGTTGAAGCTCCAGAGGTGGTTTCACAGCAAACACCTACTGTTGAGGTTACAGTGAATGTTGCTATACCTGCAGAGGTTGAAATGCCTGTAGAGGATATTATGACTGACAAAGTTGAAATACCTGCAGAGGTTGAAATGCCTGCAGAGGATAATGTTAATGTTGAAATACCTACAGAGGATAAAATGCCTGTAGAAGAGGATCACAGAGATGGTTTTTCACCAGTGAATGATGTTCCTGAATCCATTCTTGATCCTATCTCACCTGTTGATCATGTTGAAGCTCCTGGTGTAGCTGATGAGCCTGCAGTAAATGTTCCTGAAGCTGCAGCATCACACACAGAGCTGGTATCTACTGCTTCTCCTATTGCAGACAAAGGTGATGAAGTTGATCAGGCAACTAAGATAATCTCTGAATCTATGCCTGATGAAGCTACAAAGGCAAACTCTGTTGCAGAGCCTGTGCAACATGAGATGACTGTTGAAAAGGTTGCAGAAGTTGTTGAAGAAACTGTGGCTGATACTGCTCAGCACAGTGGTTCTTTAAAAGATACTCAAGCTAAAGATGCAAGTGCTGAAGATGAATCTGACAGTAGTGCAAACTCTGATTCTTTTGTGAGTGCACCAGCACAGACAGATAATAAGCATACACCTTTTGATCAGCCTTGTCCATCTCATGCCGTTGAAGTAGAGCATCTTGCTAAATCTGCTGAAAATTGGTATAAACAAGACTGTATTTTTCTAAAAGGGAGAGCATCTGAGTTTGTTAAGCAAACTGCAAAGCAAATTTCAAATCCAGAGATCTTATCCTGTTTAAAGGCAACTGTGGTACAAGTCAAGACTCTGGAAGGAAATTTTGCTGAAACAAAACAAGAGATTGCTTCTTTAAAGACTGAGATACAGTCAAGAGAATTGAAGATGGAAAGAGAGTCCAAAATAAAAGCTGTGCAGCTGTCTAAAGTTCAAGACACTCTCTTTGCCAGGCTAGGAAAAGTTGAGGAAAATCAAACTGCTCTGTTTTCTAAGGTTGAGTCTATTGCTAACTCTTTGGAGCTTATTACATCAATACTCATTCCTGATGATGTCAAAAAGGGGGAGAGAGCTAAATGCAAAGTTTCTCAAACTCTGACTCAAAAGGATGATGCTGGAGATGGAGCTCTGAGATCTGGCAAATCTTTTAAATCACAGTCTGTTGGAATAAATACTGAAACTCAAGGTACTTCAAAGACCAAGAGTTTGGAATTAATATCAAATCCAAAGACTGATGAGGAGTTAGCTGTTAAGCTTTTTATGGAAGAGAATGCAGAGGGAGTTACTTTAGAAGATGCTAAAGCTGAAGAGAAGAGTTTACAAGAAAAGCATTTGAAAGCTCTAAAGTCTGAAAAAGCAAAGAAGAATGTGAAAGTTGCTAAAGCTGCAAAGCCTGTTCTAAAGGCATTCAAATCAAAGAACCTGTTGGTACAAATCAAAGAATGCAAGTATTCAGAAAACCAACAGATGCAGAAGCTAAGCAAAAGCTGAAAAGTATAGTTACAACCTCTGTTGATACACATGTTGTACAGAAAAATGAAGACACAACCTCTGTTGCTGCACAAGTTGTGACCACACCATTATTGTCTTCTCAGTTGAAATCAACATTTAAGAGGGGTGCTCCTCATGATTCAAGACTAGAAGCTACAATTCCAATGGATTTTACTGATGGGAGAGCTTTATCTGGTAAAGTTGGATACAACAAAGAAGGCATAGGCTCACACAGAGATAAAAGGCAATATGTTGGTCCCAGAGATCCTTCTTCACTGTCTGTTCCAGGTCGTGGTGTCACTCAAGAGAGTTTAGACAGACTGGAGTCAGTACAGCTTGTATATCAGAAGAGTCTAGAAAAGGATTTCTTGCTATATTTCATGGCTGATGGAACAGTATTTAAAGTCTCTGAAAAGGATATCGAATTAAAATATGCTGAAGAACTTGAATATGTCCTGTATATTTTCAGAGTTAGAAATCAAAGAGCTCAGTCAGTTGCAAATGTGCTCAGACAAAGAATGATTCAGAACCTTGCAAGAAGACAAATGAAAATCAACAGTAAGTATGTTCCTAAATACAGAGATTGGGATGGCAATTTGATAGAAATGGAGAAGGGAACTACAAAGCTGAAAACAGATCTTGGAATTACTGTTCTGGATTTCAATGTAAAATCTGAAGAGGTGAAATACATCAGGTTGGGAAATGAGATGAGAAGAAACAAAATCTACGATCTTAGAGCTGCTATCTATCAAACTGATGAGAATGATCCTCAGTTAAGAGAAATCAAGGAAGCTATGCAGATAGAGCTTGAAAATGCTGAAAGAAGATTGCTTATAGACTATCTCAGAACAATGCCTGATCTTCAAGAGATTAGAAATTAAAGTCTGTAAGAATTTTCTTATTTTTTTTGTAGAATTTGTTAAGTAATAGCTTAAACTCTGTTTGTATGATTAAACACTGTAAACTTTGTATTTGTTTTGACATCATCATTTACTGTAAACTTGTACATTTTTGATAATGGACAAGTTGGGGGAGATTGTTAGAAATGATTGATGAGAACAGTGTTTGGAAGCTATAGTGACAAAACAGAGTTTAGCTGGAAGCAGTCAGAGTTTAGTTAAACACTGACTGGAAGCGCAACAGAGGTTGTTAAACTCTGTAGCGGTATTGTCTGAAGAGTCAACAGTGTTTGAAGGTTGATGCAAGATAAGTATGGAAGCAATATCTTTGAAGATTGGAAAGCTGTCAAAGAGATTGAGTTGAATTGGAAGACTTGAGCAATCGTGATTGATATCAATTGTATAGCTTGATTATAGGAAAATCAGTTACTGATTGTACGAAGCTGTATGTTCTATAAATACAGTTAGGTTAACCCTAAAAGGGTGATCGAACATTGAGAAATTTATTGATTGTAACCTAAGCAGCTCTCTGTGATATTTACATCACTGAGAGAGGAATTATTAATTCCAAACAGTTTTTAATTGTTAAACAGTGTGTTCTTGTTAAGTTACTCATACAGTATTTGATTGTTTATTGTGTATTCGACCAAACAATTTGATTATTGGTGATCCAAATAGTGGTGTTCGAACTAGAAGATCAATTCAGAATGAATGCTTGTATAGTTGCTTTCTCTCAAAGAATGAACCTAAGAAGGTTGAAGAAGCCTTACAGGATCCTGATTGGGTAATTGCAATGCAGGAGGAGTTAAATGAGTTTGAGAGAAACAAAGTCTGGAAACTGGTACCAAGACCTAAAGATAGATCAATTATTGGTGCAAAATGGGTTTTCAGAAACAAGCTAGATGAATCTGGTATGATTGTGAGAAACAAAGCAAGACTGGTGGCCAAGGGTTACTCTCAAGAAGAAGGCATTGATTATGATGAAACCTTTGCACCTGTAGCAAGATTGGAAGCAATCAGAATGTTTCTTGCATTTGCAGCTTATTCAAAATTCAAGATATACCAGATGGATGTAAAGAGTACTTTTCTAAATGGGAATCTTGATGAGGAAGAGTATGTGGAGCAACCATCTGGATTTGTTGATCCAAAATTTCCAAATCATGTCTACAAACTTGACAAGGCACTCTATGGACTAAAGCAGGCACCAAGAGCATGGTATGAAACTTTGTCTAAATTTCTTCTTGAAAATGGCTTCACAAGAGGTACAATTGACAAAACTCTATTCCTTAGAAAGATAAAAGGTGAATTGCTTTTTAGTTCAAGTTTATGTTGATGATATCATATTTGGCTCTACTAATGAAAAGTTGTGTGCTAAGTTTAGCAAGCTTATGCAGTCTAAGTATCAGATGAGCATGATGGGTGAATTAAATTATTTCTTAGGCTTGCAGGTCAAACAAACTGAGACTGGTATTTTCATTAATCAGTCAAAGTATATCAAAGATCTTTTAAGAAGGTTTGACTTTCAAGACTGTGCAGTTGCAAAAACACCCATGGCAACAACCACTAAACTAGACTTTGATCCTAAGGGAAAGAGTGTGGATAATACTAGTTATAGAGGCATGATAGGTTCATTGTTATATTTAACTGCAAGTAGACCAGATATAATGTTTTCTACCTGTTTATGTGCTAGATTCCAAAGTGATCCTAATGAATCTCATTTAATTGCTGTGAAAAGAATTTTTAGATATCTCAAAGGAACTCCAAATCTTGGTTTGTGGTATCCTAGAGAATCTGACTTCTCACTAATTGGCTATTCAGACTCTGATTATGCAGGGTGTAAAATAGACAGGAAAAGCACTACAGGTACATGTCAATTCTTGGGAAACAAATTGATTTCTTGGGCTAGCAAGAAGCAACAATCTGTCTCAACCTCAACTATAGAAGCTGAGTATATAGCAGCTGGTAGTTGTTGTACACAGCTCCTTTGTATAAGAAATTAGTTGATGGATTATGGTATGACACTTAGTAATATTCCTATGTTTTGTGATAATACTAGTGCTATCAAAATTGCAGAAAATCCAGTTCAACATTCAAGGACAAAGCACATTGATGTCAGGTATCATTTTATTAGAGAACATATTGAAAATGGTACTGTGGAACTTCATTTTGTTTCTACTGACAAACAACTTGCAGATATTCTAACTAAACCACTTGATGAGTCTACATTCAGTAGATTAGTAAGTGAGTTAGGAATGTTAAATTTCTAGATCTTTAACATCTGCAAAAGTAGCAAGGTATGTTGTTTTCAGCATTATAGACTTGATAATCTTATCAAGATCTATATTTGATTGTTAAATGCTTAAGCTATAACATTGTACTTTGATAAATTTCAGTATGATAGACTTGTAATAAACATCAGGATCAGGATTACTATCAGTATGCTGACGTCATCAGGATTTTATCGTCAGTATCAGGATTGTGAAATTGTTATTGTTTCAAATTCTGAAGTTCATTTTATGTAGTGGTCTAATTCTGAGTTTTGTTAAGTCTAGACTAGCAAAATTTCATACATACATACTGATAATTTATACATCATTCAAATCAGTCAATAAACAACAGAGACAAGTAGATAATAAGAAATTGTATTTTCATTAATTAAAAGCATTACATACATGGAAATGAAATACAACATCTTTTTGTCTAACTTCTACTAATAATCCTATACTTGTCTAATGATATGGATTATGAGATACAGGACAAGGAACATCTCAAGAAATCCATCAGGGGATTTGAACAGCCTCATTACTCCTGGATTCCTTGTCTGGACTACTTGAATGAGAGTAGCTAACTTAAATGTATAGCATCCCCATCAAGATCAACCTCAGACTCTCGACCAAATTCTTCATCCTCAAGGTTTGAGGAGGTTAGAGGGTGATTGTATCCAACAGATGGATGTTCTAAGAGAAGGTTCTGGACATTATGAGGATCTACTCCAATCATGTCTAAAATGATGAGAAAAGTCATTTCTTCAAAAAGACGAATATTGAATCTTTGATGTTCATCATCTGTGATAAATCGAAAGATTTGGTTGAAGGTCATTGTGTTTTGTGGAAGCTCTGTGTTTACAGAGAAGAGATTGATAGGTATGGCAAAACAAGTATACGCTACCTCTCAGTATACGTATACCAAACTAAACATACATCCACAAAAGAGATAGAAGATGAATAGACACCAATTATGCTTAGACCCTATATCTCTATAAGATTTGAAAACATAACGGTTGAAGAGCAAGTTGTCCATAATGATCACATAGGGCAACGTAATATCTCTATTTACGCTATAAATCATGATGTTAAAACATCAACCTATCCTATGCTAGCATGGCAAGTTCTAAATCTCAAGATCCACTCTCGCTTCACAAGAGATTAACAAATTAGATGTTAGCTACGCATCTAAATTCATAAAGCACAATCAAACGAGGATATCAGATATACATCACACACAGATCTTTAAAGCATCAAGATACTAAAGCTCCATAAATAAATCCGTTAGAATCCCATGACAATGATTAGTTCATAATTGAACCTCTCGTCATCATGGGATCTGATGAAACCATGATAAAAACAAAGTATGAAAAGATACAAATAAACCTAAGTAATTGATATGTAATGGTCATCTAAATTACAATGGTAGGATGTGTTTATATAGGCTCTATAATTCTTTCCCAGCAATAAATTGCCTTCTATTACAATTAGAATTCAATTAAGGTACTAAAAACTGCCCAAAATACAATTAGAACTTGAAAAGGGCAAAACAGTAATTTCCCTGCTCCCAACATTCTGTTTGACGTGCTTCCTGCTCCTACCCTGCGCAACTTTCTCGTGCTAGACCAGTCCCATGTTATAGAAAATCTCCCAAACTTCGCGTGGGCAGTAAGATCGCTAAAAACGGACTTATAGAACTCCAGATATGCCCAAAACAGTGTAAGCTGCGAAGCCTTCCCGGAAAATCCGAATTTTAATCAATTAATCCTCCAAAAACGATAGAAGCATCAACCTTAATCAACATTCTTGTAAATCTGCACAATGAAGAAAAACACATCAAAACTACAAGAAACTTGAGTCCAAGACAATCAATTTAAGCCGATTTAGAATGCTCCAAGTGGATACAAAATCCACTTATCAGGCATAAGGTGTCTGTTTCTTTTATAGAAAGACGAGAGAAGCTGAACAGTCACTTGAGATTATCAATGCAGTCAATCAAAATTGCACATGACTGTATTTCTTGTATTTTCAAGAAATGTTAAACGTCTCTAACTAATTGATTTTGTTCAAAAAACTGTTTAATTCTTTTTCAGGAAAAAGAAAATGCCACGTGGAAACTCCATTTAATCTCTGAAATCAGGATGATATATAGTGATCAGGAAAGCGAAAGTGATTTCATCAGGATTGATGACTATTTTTATTATTTTTAATCACATTCAGAGTTGTGATTATCTTGGTGAAAACGATCACCAGCAAGAAAGGAGTATTAGCTGATTTTCATCCAGTAATGGATTTTATGGCTATTGGACCTTTGCATTATGCATTGACAGCATCTCCAGAAATAAATCAAGTTGCTGTTTCAAAAGCTTGGGAGAATGCTGAGGTAATTGATTCTACTCAGAGTCAATCAAGTAAGATTGTCCTACACTTAGGACAAGATACTTATGACATTACTGAATATGTTGTTAATTCAGTACTTCGCTTACCTGTTACTGATATTTATGCAAGTGAACCATCTGATGATGATGTAAGAACTATGTTGTCTGCATTAGGTTGTAGTGGATCTCTAGACAACATGAGCTAGTTAAATAGGTTTTTTCTTAGGAAAGAATGGTCTTTCTTCTTTGATCAAATTGTTAAATGCTTTACTGGTAAATGTAGTTCTTTTCAACAAATTACTTCTGTTACATCACATATTGCTTATAGTTTGATTTATGACAGAGTAATAAACATTGGTAACATTATCTTAAGTCAAATGTGTATTAAACTTGGGTCAAGAGATCAAAACAGGAAAATGGTTTATTATCATAGATTTATGCAAATGTTTATTAACCATTTTATTCCTGATGTTGAAGCTAAATTTGGTAGGGAACATTGTGTTTCTTCTTATATACAGCAAAAGAGAATTTTCTCTGACATTACAAAGAAGGACAATGAAAAGAATCTAGATGAAATACCTGCAATTCATTATCCACATCATGTTCAGGTAATTCTTAAAACTCATCTTCCTACTCTCTACAACTCTTTTTTCTTTTGTGGTGAAATGACTAAGGAATCTCGTTTGGAGGAGAACCCCCCTTTGTCTACCCAAGTAACCCAAAACATTATAGTCTCTGAAACAATTCAAGAACCAAGTTTTGATCCACAGTCTATTGTTTCAAAGAAACCAACCTCTGGTGTTTCTCAAAAGACATCAGTTGTAAGGAAGAGAAGATTTGTTGTGTCAAGTAGTAGTAGTTCTAGTGAAGATGATGATAATATATCTCTTGCTGAGAGAGAAGAATTGAAGATTGCAATTCAACTTTCAAAGCTAGGACAAAGAGATGAAGCACCTAGTCACAGCCAGGCTGCAGTCTCTCAAAAGACTGTAGTACTTAAAAAGGGAAAACAGTTACTGGATACTGTCTCTCAAAAGACTGTGTCTATTGAAAAAGGATCTCATCCAAAGATCATTTCTGTGTCTACACCTCTTGAGTCTTCTCAAGATAAATCTTTTGCTCACTATACTAGGAGAACAAGGAGAAAAATTCAATTGTCACCTACACACACAGAGTCTAGTCCAACTAATATCATGCAGGTCTCTACAAATGAAACTACAATCCAGTCAGTAAATGACTATAGAGATCTTGATATTGATTCTTCATGGGAAGCTACATTATCATACAGACTGGCTATGGGAGTTATTTCTATTAAAGTGAAGCTGTCTAAGCCTATTCTAGATTTTCTAATTGAAAGAGTACCAAAACTTTCATTTCCAGAAGAATATGGACTTCTACATCAAAGACTTGACTTAATGAAGATGTATTTCTATGTGTCTGTCAGAAGACAACTAGTCAAGAAATTTGGACTCTCAAAGCATGTTGCCACTACACCAAATATGGGCTGTTGCAACACCAAAAAAGTGTAATATTAGGCCCCAAAAGTGTTACAATAGATGTTTATGCAACACTTTTGCTAAAACTCGGTGTTGCATTTGCCGGCGTTGCAATAGCCTTCTATAGCAACGCTTTTTGTGTTTATTGCAACGCTTTTCAAAGTATTACAAAAAGAGTTCGGTGTAGTTTGTTGTAACACTTTTGCATGTTTTAGCAACATTTTGAATGTGTTACAACAGAAAAATGCAACACTTTTTGCAACATTAATTGACTTAAAAATGTTACAAAGTGAGTTTATTGCAACATATTTTTGCAACATTATTATGCATTTTGCAATGCTTTCGGTTTTTTTTGCAACATTTATATGCAACATTTTGGAACCTTTTGCAATACTTTTTGATATTTTTGCAACATTTTAATTACTATTGTAATACTTTTAAATTTTATTGGCAACACTTATTTGCAACACTTTTATTAGTTTACATTGCAATTTCCTGTTTGAAATTTCAATATACCATGCATCAAAGCATATACCAAACCAGAAATGACATTTCATTAATGTCCAACAAACACATGTCAATGTCAATGAAGGCCAAACATAATCAGCTTTTAGGACAATATCTGCTTAAGTCTAAAGTCGAAACACAAGTTGACTTACACCAAAAGTCTACATTAAACATTAACGCGTAGTCTAAATAGTTAAGGTACCAATTAACAAACCACCAAAAGTACGCATATAGAAAACAATACTTAAGTCCTGATCATCAAGCATCATTTTCGTCGTCGGCCTCGTGAGCAATGTCATCATCGAGATCATCGTCCTCCTGCTCCTGATCACCGTCGTCCTCACTTTCTTCACCAGATGCAAGACATACCACACACATTTCTCTATAACATTAAGTACTCTTTCTACTTCAGTTCTTTCAGAAAATCCTCATTGTCGACCATAACCTGCAACCACACAAGTAAACAAAACAGAAATTGTTACCTCATAATCATGCAAGAGGCAAAGCCTCCATGCCCAAGTCAACTAGAACATGGCATTGGTTCAAGGAATTCAATCCGGTCAACAGAGATCAAGATGTAATTCCTATTGTTAATTTTAGCTGAGGGGTTTAATTAGTTAGGCATTAACCATATAAGTCAGTTCCTTCACTATGGTAATGACAATTTTCAGCTTCGAAAATAGAAGGTAATATAAATTTTCATGTCCAAACTCCAAACACATCTAGCCATTCCATGCACTCATCAATCCCTAAGGCCTTAAATTCCACAATGCATGCTAAGCAATGTGTCCACTTTTAGTTTTGTGCAAATATAAAACAAGGTTAAGTTGAGGACTTACCATCTTCCAACCATCTGGATCCAAGAAAGCTACAATCTTAGTATTAATTCCAGGAATTGGTCTTGCCTGCCGAGTAACCTTCCCTCCAAGCTCTTGGGTCACATGGTTGACAACCTCGCCACTTTTGTAAACATATTCGGTACTGATAGCAATCTATAAACAAATTTCACATGCATCATATCTAGCAAGTGTGGTAGATAGAGATGATGTACAAGTACAACGCCAAAGTGGACAAGTCTTCTACTAATTTTGCAACAAAAATATATTTTACTTGTGCGTAGGGATTTCCTTTGGTATATTCTGTCACCCCGTAGTTATATGTCAACTCCAGAACAATTGTTTCATATTCATCAGCATAACCCATCATGGCTAAGGTGTACTACAAAGTGCAGAAATATTTTTCTCAGACAATAAGAACTTACTTGTAGAGTAAACAAACTAACAAAATGTTAAATTTACCTTTTGCTCAGGTCGATCAATCTTCCTCAACATTTTCATTACCAAAGCCTGAACACATTGGAAGTCCAAAATCAAACTTGGAAACAATATAACATCAATTAAAATATCAAAACACTTGAGTGGTTAAAGATTTAAAACAAAAAAATTTATAGTAGCACCATAATATATGTGGCATCACAATGTTAAAATATTGCTTCCTAAATTTCCAGTAGTAAAATCATATATTTTACTCTTAAGTACTGCTTCCAACATCAATGAACTTTCAACCAGAAGAAAGTACTAATTTTCTAATTGACGACCATATAAGTAGAATAAAAATCAAAACTCCCATTTTGCATCCCATAGTATTAAGGACATATCCAGTTAACTGCAAATTGCAGATTTCTATTCAATGTATTAAGGACATATCTAAAAAAATTATCCAGTCACATGGCAAGTATTAGCTGGAAGAAGTTATTTCTAATCTTAATAATGATTATATTTATATTAGGATGATGCTAACTGCAATGTGATAACTTCTCGTCAGAGATAAAACACACACTCGCACACATTGAGCTTTTATTTTGGAAACAAGATAGAGTCTTTAAAACTAAGATCAAGTGATGACTGGATGAATAGCAACCGCATCATATTCAAATTGTTAATTTTTTAAGTACAAAGTTACTTCTTACTTTGGAGCGACTCAAAGTCCATTTGAGTGCACAAATTCAAAAATTTGATTTGCCTAATTAATCAAAGGTGAAAAATAAGCAAAGAACAACTGCGCTTTGTCCAGTGTACAAAATTGGAGCTAGGTAGCTAGCCATAACTAGAGGCCTAATATAATCATCTCAATTACCAAAATTTCAATGTTAGTTTATTGCATGAAACGATTCCATCAAGAAATTCAGATCATCTTTTCCTTGTTAACTAGATCCAAGTCTTGTGTACATAAAAAAAAAGGTTCACAACTTCGCACCAACAAGCTACAGCTTACATTTGAATCCCACCTCTGAATCAAAACGAAAGAACTATGTAACATTAACCTACCACTGTTCACAATTTAATTTGTCCAATAAAATCTCCTGGGACAAGAACAACCAAATATATACATTTATGGGTTTTGCCTGGAGCCTATTCCTCCAAGTGCTCGTATTCTTTTACATGGGTCTTTGCTCCATCAGCACATTCAAGGACAACCGATCATGTCACTGCATTACACCACTAGTGACAATTCCTTGTGCTGTTTGGCCTCATTGTATGCCTAATTTCTAGGTACTCGTGTTCTTAAAATATGCCAATATACATACCCCAACCTTCCCCGTTCATCTTGCCTATCACTTAAAACTTTTACAATATGCTCTCTCAATTTTAATATTCAGCATTTAAAGTTAACAGGCTGTGCAATAGAAATTATAAACGCAAGATCGGTAAAATTTATGAAATGAAGTTTATAGCATATACAAGCTGGCTGTGCAATAAATGTTCCGATGTCTTAACAGGCCAACAGGCAGCAATGAAAACAACGCAAGATCGGTAAAATTTACGAATGAAGTTTATAGCATATATAAACTGGCCACCGAGTAAAACTTGCAAAGCTGCTAAGATTTTGATAAATAATTAAGGAGATGTAAATCACTCATGTTAAAAATACACACACAAACAAAAATATAAATGCATGTTATAATTTGTAATCGTCCATCCCGAACAAATGTTATCGCAAAAAGATATTGGCCAAGTAATTATCAGAAAACTTGTATCATACACATCAAACACGTTTCTTTGAGCAACACATGCTTGCAACTTATGACAGCAAAAGTAAGTGCCACACAGTAGCATTACAAATTTGAAATATATTTAAGTTAATACGAAATGTGTTATTCTACGTAACATGTTGTAAGGGAATAGAGCACAATAATGATCTCTGTACCTAGCAGCTCATTTACCTTAGATCCGACTAGTAAAACTCCAACAAAAAGGATGAGCACATTTCCTTCGGATTATTAGACAAGCTTATTTGTGCTGCTGTGAGACCCCCCATACAAGCTTATCCATGAACTGACATTTCTTATCAAATCCCCAACATGGATTGCTCTGCAAAACATTATGACTACGTCAAGGAAAGCTGAAACAAGACGTGAAAGTAGCAACGAAAAAGCAGTGGCTTCTGATCGTGCTAATGCAAAACACAAGAAATATAGATGAATGAAAACTAGGATTATAACAAGTCAAATACACACCTAGGAATTCATATCGGAATAATATACCTACAGAAAGCAAGAACACAGATCAAATAATTCATTACAAAATAGCAACAAACAACTGAAAGAAGAAAGCTAATTAGATAAAATACATTATCGAGATCCAATCGAACATTCTACTAACAGTTTGTACATGATGGCACCTAAATCTTGCACATCTGGCAACATTCTACTAACAGTTTGTAGCACTTTGTTACTAACAGAGACAAAATCAGCCTATTCAATCAGTTTTGGGGGTTTTGCTTAGAAATATAACAAAATCAGAATTACAACAAAATTAACAAAAAATCTTACTAATTAACACAAAAGTCCTACTAATTAACACAAATCAACAAATTAACATTTAATACCAGCTTTAATTCAACATATAATCAAAAAAATTCACATATATATATATGTATAAATCTATATAATCAGAGAAATATGGGTGATTACCTCTATAATTGAAGCTTTAATTGGTTATTGAAGCTCAATCAATTTTGGGAATTTTGCTCTAATCGATATTATGAGAGAGAGAGAGAGAGAGAGAGAGAGAGATGAGGGAGACATGGTCGAGAGAGTCGAGAGAGTGAGATCTGAGAGAGAGAGATGAGAGATCTGTTGTTTCTGTTTTTATGTGATAAAACATTATTTCTGTGTAATAAAGTCTTGGCACGAAAAAAATTTGGCAAGCCCGGGAACAAAAAAATTAGAATATCCCGCTTACTGGCAAGCCCACGAACAAAAAATTAGAATATTTCGGTCATGTATTGTAACACTTTTCGTAAAGTGCGAAAAGTGTTGCAATTGTTATAAAATTCCAAAATTATCAGTTTGCTTGCAACACTTTTGGTATTTTTGCAACACTGTAAAAAATATTGCAATAGACTACCAAGTTTTGTGTCTATTGTAACACTTTTTGTAACACTTATACATATCGGTGTTGCAATAGGCCATATATGGTGTAGTGTGCACTTCAATCACTTCATACATATTTATTTGACAAGGATGTCATTATTGAAGATGCTTCAGCTCAAGGTGAACAACAGGAGGAAGTAGATAGAGAGAAGCAGTCAACAGAAGATACTATTGCACCAGTGGTGGATAGTAGGAAAGATCAGATCACAGTCACTACAACACAAGAACCATCTAGTCAGAGGTTGGATGAATCAGGAGCTGTGATAGCTGATGATGAAAGGTCTTCTGTGATGACTGAAATTGCAAGTAAGAAACCCTATGATATGAGAGGAGTAACTTTGACTGATTTTCCTGAAGATCAAACAAATATTTTTCAGTCAGAGTCTATCCACCTTAAGGGTGAGTCTCAGCAAACAACACTTAAAGACGGTGACATACTAACTATGGTGTCTATTAAAGTATTACTGAAGACATCAGAGTCTAGTAGAGAACCTGAAAGTGGTATACTGGAGCCTGTAGTCTCTCGAAGGAAAAAAGATGTTTGTGAGGGTTCAGAGACTATAGCAGCTCACTCCTTGGAGAAAACCTCAAGCCCCTTGCCAAATGAGGAACCCTCTCTCCATGTGAGTTTAGGTACAAAAACTTCTTCTAAACTCTATTTTTCTGTAGGTCATGAGAGCACTTATCCAAATTTGAGTGATACACTTGAAAAGATGGATATTGATCCACAATCTGAGAGGCTGGCTCCTGACCAGGCAAAAGGAGAGGTAGAAAGAGTGTTGACTTTAGATAGTCAAAGTGAAAATGAGGGTATGGATGATCAACTCCATAGTGAGGGAGAGAAAATTAGGAAACCATCATCGTTTGATTTCTAGGATCAGGTTTTTCCTGAATCTTGGTCTGTTAATCTTGGTATGGATGCTGATGCTTATTCTTTTAATCAAGATGTATGAGAAGAATGACTTAGCAAAGCATAATTCAAATCCAGAAGTTAAAGCTCAGAAGAAAAAATAAAGGCTTGCAGCAATTATCAACAGAAGAGGTGAAAGGCTAAGACAAACTTCTACACTACTTGTACCAGAAGATATTCCTAATGATCCAAGTATTTCTTTGTTTGTACTACCAATATCAGCCAGAATTGAGACATCAACAGTATCTGATCAATCTAAGGAGGCGTCAGGATTTGTAGATGTTAGTACACAGAATACTGGTGAATGACAAGATGATCATATTGCAGCTTCAGATCAGAAAGATGAAGATGTTTGTAACTCTAATCGAGTATTATTACTTGAATATCATTCTACATAGGCAACTTCTTCTACAAGACTTGAATCTGAAGATATTCCAAACACTTCCAATATTGAAGTCGATTCTGAAGTTCTACATGACATTCAGAAATCTCAAGATGAAATTCAATCAAGACTTCAAACACTTGGAGATAACCAAGTCATTATTATGGAAAATCAAGTAGTTCTGATGAATCTCATTTGTTCTGTTACTGCATCTCTTGGAATTAATGTTGCTGATGTCAAAAAGGGGGAGATAAAAACAGTTCAAAGGCAACAGACTGGGGGAGGAGATAAACAGACTGGGAGAGATAAAAGAGGAACTAAGGATGACAAAGGTGAATCTTATCAGGGAAGTGGTAAAGGAAAAGAAGCATCAAATAGTTGAATTCTTTCTTCTAAGTACTAGATACTTTGTCTACATCTGAAGAAGGAGGTACTTAACTTCATGATTTTTTGAATTAATAAATTCTATTCTGATTGTATTGTTATATGTTTTGACGTCAACAACTCAGATTTATGCTTCAGATTTTAAAACATAAATAGGGGAGATTGTTAGGAATAATTCATGAGTTGTGATGTTAAGAATAGAATTTTACTTATACTTCTTGTATATCCTGATCTATAAAGGATTTAGCACTTTGTATAGGATATATGTATTAGACAGTACTCTGTAGAATTAAGTCAGGAATAGTGCATCGAGGACTACGTGTCAGGAACTGAGATCGAATCCTGATATGTCAAGTCAAATACTGATCAAGTACTGATGGAATGGTCAGATCCTGATGCAAGGTGAAATCCTGATATCAGTCATGTTACTGATGATGTCATTATGGATGCTACAGAAACTAGCAAGTGCTATAAAACAGGATCTTTGTATGGAGAACAAGCAAGAAGATATCATGAAGGAAAGAATTTTCTATTGATGGAAACTATCGACTGGACGGCAGAACATTGTCATGTATAGATTATCTTTCTGTGATTAGTTGATAGGTAGCATTATAAATATTCTCTCTATATCATTGTAAAACGTGTCATAGTTCGTGTGCGTAGCTCTGTATTAGGTTTGTATTCGAAAGTTCGAAACAAACAGAGAGAGAGATTTATTTTGTCAGCAGCTGCTAAAGGTATTTGTACACCTTTGGTAGAGTTTGTATTTGATTCTATTAATACAAACAGTTTGATTCATTCGTTTATTCTTGTTTATTTAATCAAGCAAAAATCAGACATGATTATATAACTTGTATTCAACCCCTCCCCCCTTCTAGAAGTTATTCGAGTTAACATTGAGAGAAAGCAACTATACAAGCATTCATTCTGAATTGATCTTCTAGTTCGAACACCACTATTTGGATAACCTATAATCAAATCTTCAGTATGATCCTTTGTCCATTTTCTAACATGTGGTAGATTGACTCTGCTAGTCTCTCCCCCTAAGTTAGTGGTTTCTCTTGTAGATTGCCCTTTCATGAATTCCTAGGCTTCTTACACTCACTAGCAAAGTGTCCAAGCATGCTACAGTTAAAGCACTTGATCTTGGCCTTATCAATCTTGACAATTGTACTTTTGCTTATGTCACTCTTCTTCTCTAAATCTTTTCCTGTTGAATCTTCCTTTCTTGAAAGCTTTAGCAAACATAGCAAAGAGTTCCTGCATCTCTGATTCAAAATCACTATTGTCAGGATCTATATCAATAGTCTATGACTCAGAACTTTCTTTGCTTTTCTTCTTTCTTGAGTTCTTTACAGCAGGCTCTTCATGCTGTTCCTTTGGAAGCTTCTTTGATTCAGATTGAGCAGTGAGTGCAACAATTTCATCTTTCCTTCACTCCTGCTCTTCTTCTGCTGCTTGTCAAGTTCATAAGCCCTCAATTTTCCATATACTGCTTCTAATGATATCTCATCCAGATCATTAGCTTTCTCAATTGCAAATATTTTCTCATTGTAGAAATCAGGCAAGGCTTTCATGAACTTAGTATTCATATCCTCCAAGTCATAATATTTACCATGCATGGCCATCTCATTGATGAGTTTTGTAAACCTATCAAAGGTATCAATAAGTGACTCACCAGACTTGGATTCAAAGTACTCATACTGTTGTATAAGTAGTGTTCTCATATTTTTCCTGACAGGCTTAGTTCATTCACAGTGAACCTTAAGATTGTCCCATATGTCCTTAGCAATTTTACAAGAGAGAACATAGTTAGTGAGAACAGAATCAAGACTGTTGAATAATATGTTTCTCACTTTAGCATCTTTAAGAACATTTTCCTTGTCCTTACTTGACCATTCAGATTTAGGCTTCTGTGCTGTATGTTCTGGAACAACTTTACCATCAACAGTTGCTTGTCCAACAACCTTCGTTGGGATAAAAGGTCTATCTCTGATTCTGTCAAGATAATCAGGATCTGTTGCTTCCAGATGATGCAACATCCTTACTTCCCATAGAGTATATTCGTTTCTCTTGAGCATAGGAATCTTAGTATTCCCATCCTTGTAACCAGACATGATTGCAGATCTTTATGATTATTCGAAATCAACCTGCTTTGATAACAATTGTTAAATCGAATAACTTGTAGAAGGGGGGGGGGGTTGAATACAAGTTATATAATCGTGTCTGATTTTTTGCTTGATTTGATAAACAAGAATAAACGAATGAATCAAACTGTTTGTATTAATAAGATCAAATACAAACTCTACCAAAGGTGTACAAATACCTTTAGCAGCTGCTGACAAAATAAATTTCTCTCTGTTTGTACTCTCGTATACTTACGATTACAAACCTCATTAACACTTTTACAAAGATATAGAGAGAGTATTTATAATGCTACCTATCAACTAATCTCAGAAAGATAATCTATACATGACAATGTTCTGTCGTCCAGTTGATAGTTTCCATCAATAGAAAATTCTTTCCTTCATGAAATCTTCTTGCTTGTTTTCCAAACAAAGATCCTGTTTTATAGCACTTGCCAGTTTCTGTAGCATCCATAATGACATCATCAGTAACACGACTGATATCAGGATTCCATCTTGCATCAGGATCTGACCATCCCATCAGTACTTGATCAGTATTTGACTTGACGTATCAGGATTCAATCTCAGTTCTTGACATTTAGTCCTCGATGCACTGTTCCTGACTTAATTCTACAGATTACTGTCTAATACATATGTCCTATATATAAAGTGCTAAATCCTTTATAAATCAGGATATACAAGAAGTATAAGTAAAATTATATTCTCAACATCACAACTCATGAATTATTCCTAACATGATAGGTTTTTAATCATCATCCTCAACTCATCCATTTCTGATTTTTCATTAGAAGATTGCCCCGTGTTAGACTAGGGCTGTTGCTGAAATCCAGGAGGCTAATATGGTTGCCTTGGAGCATACTGTTGCTGATAACCTTGATGAAATGGTCTTGCTTGCTGACCCTGAAACTGCTGATAGGGCTGCTGAGGTTGTTGAGCAGCTTGGTTGTTGCTCCAGCTGAAGTTAGGATGATTCCTATTGTTTGGATGATAGGTGGCTGGAACTGGTGTAGCAGGTCTCTGAAAGTTACTCACGAACTGTGCTGATTCAGGAGAAATAGCACACTGATTCGTCTCATATGCGCCGCACATAGCTCACAAACACTAGCCACCTGCTGAACTCCATAATTTGCAAGAGAATCCACCTTCATAGTCAAAGCCTTCAACTAAGCTGCAATAGCTGAAGCTGTATCCACTTCAAACATACCTGCTACCTTGCCTTGAGAAAGCCTCTGGGTTGGATTCTGATATTCATTGGCAGCCATCGTCTCAATAAGATCATAAGCTTCATCGTAGCTCTTAGCCCATAGCTCCTCCTGATGCTGCATCTAGCATGGGGCTAGACTGTGCTCCCAACCCATTGTAGAAACTATTGATAACCATCCAATTAGGCATGCCATGATGTGGACACCTACGAAGCATCTCCTTATATCATTCCCAAGCCTCACACAAAGATCTTCAGATTGCTGCTGAAATTGAGTTAGCTGGTTCCTTATTGCTGTAGTTTTTGCCATAGGGAAGAATTTAGTAAGAAACTTGTAACACCCCCAGATCCGGGGTCCGGGATCGGGTCGTTACGGTCTTATTTTCCATGATTAATACTTTACTTGAGTCCACAATAAATAAATCACCTGCTGTGACCCCATAATAATAACCACTCACACACACACAGTTATAGTCCCAGAGATGAAATTGAAATAAGTCTTGCATTACTGGTTTACGAATAAAAGTTATTACAAGCCAAAAGGATAACATCATAAGTTTAAAAGTTTTGCCGTTGATTAATCATTATTGATACATATAATTAAACTAGTAATCAAAGGCTGCTGATCTATGCTACCTCAGCAATGGCAGCGATGATATCAACGGGTAGCCCTGTGGGGCGGGTAACCTGCTTGCGCCGAGTGCGCCTGACGCGGGCCATGTGACCTAGCTGTTGTTGTGACATAATAAATAAGCAAGGGTAAGCAACAGCCCACCAACAATAAATAACTGTGCAGTAATATATAAGACAGTTCAAAGATATGTTTTGAAATCATATGCCATGCATTAGCGAAAATATTGCCAGTTTAATATAAAGGATGAAGTTACCAGGTAACTCAACAGATATATATATTTCGTGGAAGCATATGCTATGCCAAAATAAGCAAGATAGCATCATTTTCATAAAAATAGGAACTTGCAGAATGATATTGCAATTCCAGTTTGAAATACTTTTCAACTCTGCCAACTATGATGGTGTTGCAGAAAATTTCCAACATTGAGTGATGAACTAATACTGGAGTTTGACGCGCCAGGAGACATAGCATATACACGATGATCAGTCGCATGTTATGCTCCCCACCTCTTGTTTACTACATGTAGAAGGAAGCACCGACGGATTTACTTGTCTACCGCCCACTGGAACCCCCTCGGCCAACGGTTGGGCCATTTGCTGGACCGGCGCCACTGGGTCACTTACGCATCTCCTAGTTCATTTCACATCCATAACTTGAAACGTAAAGTTCGTCTCCCTTTCCCCAAGTATAATACTTGTTGATAAGACTCCACAAAGTAATCGTATCTAATTGGAAAGGAAAATTCACCAATATTTCCCAAGCCGCTGCTTGTTAATGGATACCGACTTGTTCCAACATTCTTACCCCTCGAATAATGAGTGGGTATACACAATTCCATGAATAATAGCAACCAAGTTACGAACGAAATGAATAATTTATGACCGGGCAGTCACAAGATAAATAACATTTTTCAAGTCAGGTTCCCTTATATTCGAATCGAAGGAAGAATGGAATTACTGAGAACCTTCCTTGATAATATCATAATAATAATAATAAGACTTGGGAATAATTCATATAATATTCGAAGGTCGACGATACTATGCGAATGAAGTAAATTATTTTTGAAACGAGTTAGAAGAATTAAATAAATATTCCAAGAATATTTATTAGTCGCGGATATTGAAAAAGGGTTGTTTGGAATAATCTTTGAGTAAATACTTTGAATAATATTCATTGAACAAATAATGAATATTCAAATTAATAATATTTGTTGATGAAATAATCCTCAAACGGATAATTGAAATAATATTCATTGAATCAATAATGAATATTATATTTAAGAATGATACTTATTGATGAAATAATGATCAACTGAATAATTGAGACCATATTCATTGAACAACCAATGAATATTCACTTAATAATATTTATAGAAGAATTGATTATCGAATGAATATTTGAAATTATGTTCAACAATTGAATCAACTCTAAACAAATGTCGAAGATAATATTTATCACTTCAAGAGAATATTTGAAATAATATTTATCGAATGTCTGGAGTTCGAATCAACGTTCAACTAATATTTATAAAATAAATAGGGATTGAATGAATATTCGAAATAATATTCATTTAAATAAATAAGGCTCGAATGAATATTGAAAATAATATTCGTTAAATAAATAAACTCGAATGAATATTCAAAATAATATCTATTGAGTAAATAAGAATGAATATTCTTTAAGTGAATAACTTAACTGAGGGTTCAAAATAATATTCGAATATTAAATCGACTTTAGATGAATATTAAAGATAGTGTTCGTCGAATAAATAAATATCTGACGAACAATCCGAATAATACTTATCAAATAATCTCAAAGGAATATTTCAATAATATTCATCAGATAATAAATGGGAAATATTTACTTAAATATTTTCCCCTGAAAATAATATCAATATATCAAGGAATATCGACTCCCGGTCTATAATCAAAGAATGAGATTCATCTACCCTTTGCTTAAGGGTCTCAGTGATATCCGGCTTATAACTAATATATTACTATCTAGCTTATAAGCCAACAATAAATTCTAGGAACAAGTATATCAATTTGACTTTGAAAGTAGGCATGCATGCTGTGGCATATGTATAACAGAAAGCATATATATATATATTCACAACAACAGCCTTATAAAAAGGATTTGAAACTTGCCTGGAAATCGAGTACGAGTAGGGGTAGTGGTAGCGTGTCCCGGGTCAGCCTGATGATCTATAAATAGCCAAGGCATTCGGGATTAATCACTTAACACCTTTCAAAAGGTTGAGTATAAACTTAACTTAAATCGAAACACGTTTTCAAGTCGTTTCGTTATACCCCTCTAATTCACTCTTATTATTGCCTTTATTACCCGACACTTGTTTGTTAATAAAGCGTGTCATTATACTTACATGTGGTAAGTATTTAAATCGTATAAGTTTTAAAGTCGAAAGATTAGACCTCGATATTTATCGGTCGTTTTCTAAGTGGTTTACCGAGGTTATAACCAAGTATACCTTTTAGGGGTACTTTCGTACTTAACCTAGATTCAAACATTTTTATAAAATCGGAAAACGATCCAATTGACATGCGGTCTTCTCCCACACCTTCCTTTTTATCTCTATTATTTAATTATCATGATTCGCCACTGTTTAAACAACATTAAAGGGAATCAATTTCAATTACGAACTTTTGTTTACGGTTTCGAACAACTTTTATTAAATCGGCCATATCTCCTAAACCGTATATCCGTTTCATATGAACTTTATATCAAAACGAAGCTTATAACATAATCTAGCTTATCATGGAAAAAGTCGAAGCTAAACAGTGAGTTATACCCACTGTCAAATTCGTGTTCTTAATGTTAACGAAATTTCGGCATTACGACGGCTATAAATCGAATATTTCTAAATTCCAAACCTTCCAATAATCAAGGTATCCATCCCAAACAACATATACATGATATATCACCATGAACTGAGGCCAAGCAATGCCTTTCCATTCATCTAAACTATTTTTAACATTTATCAAAACTAAATCATAATCATGCTTATAATCATGCTAATAACACATCTTATACTAAAACCCATCAAGAGCATGCAAAATCTCAAAGTAAGGCCTAGGGTTACAAGTTGTTATACATTCCTTGGAGTATGATCTAGCCTCACTATGCTTGGTATGGTCCTTAGAAGTGCTTAAGCTTGCTAAATCAACCAAAGAAATCAAGGAAAAACAAGATTAGTTCATGAAAACACTATTCACCCTCCTCTTAAATCATTTTTTTGAAAATGGAAAAAGAAGAGATTGAACCTAGGATTTTGAGGAGATCATTTATATGAAATATAAGTCTCACCATAAAAGTTTGGAGATCAAACAAGGAGTGGAAGATGGATCTTGGTTCTTGAATTAGCCAAAAGGCCGAATGTAGTGTTTATGGGGGGGGGAGTGTTTTGCTTGGCTTCTCTTGCTTTGCTAGTGTTAAAATGAATTATTGATGGGTTGTGTAGATAATATCTTGGCATAAAGCCACTTTAATAAAGTGATTTGGTCATTGCATGCATCACTTAATGGACAAGTGTTGGTTTTGTGTGGTTGGATGAGAAAAGGATGCTAAGTACTAGTTTAATCTCTAAACATGCTAGTTACTTGCTAACTAGTTTGGTCCCTAGATATTTTCCTTTCTTGCACATGCATGCATCTTGCTCTCTGCTTGCTCTTTTGTCCGTTTATTGCTTAATTCGTTGCTCGTTCGAGGGAATAACTCATTCGTTTCTAGTTAGGGTTTTACCGAAAACCTTCTTAATATTTATAATACTATTCCTCATCTTTCTTAATACTTCTCGAATTTAAATTCCTTAAATCCCTTTTGTAATTCCTTATGTCTTGCAGTGTCCAGGGAATTCTCGGAGAAAATAAAAGTGCTATTTTTCTGAATCTGACAGCTTTTACATACACTTATTTTCCTCCTGGATCACTAATACGAACTCAGAAATCCTTTCCAAATACCGGATATAGCATTATTATAATAATATTCCAAATTCCACCAAAATCACTATTCATCACTTATTTTTAATTAATTCCTATAATTAGGAAAATGAACCTGGTTTACCCTTGGGTGTTCCTTAACCTTTTTACGGAGTCGCTGGACTAATAACAGATATTGATTTGGATGGAACAAGAATAATCTTACTTGAAGTAATATACTTATATCCTTAGGAGATAGATCATTCTTATCTATGCTGTCAACCAAAAGTATTCTGCATGACATATAAATAATTGAATTCAAATCCATTCCCTTCATTTAATAGATCTTCGTTACATCGCAGTCATAACCACTATTCATTCCCATATTATTACATAATAAAAAGTTTTAATTCTACCAAAAATCTGGGTTCTTACAAAATTTCTGAGCAAGATCCTCCCATGTAGTAATGGAACCAGGTAGTAGAGAGTGTAACCAGTCCTAATCATTATCCCTTAGAGAGAATGGGAAAAGTCTCAACTTGATAGCATCATCTGACACACCATTGAACTTGAAAGTATCACAGATCTCGATAAAGTTCCGAATATGCATGTTAGGATCCTTCGTAGGAGCACCCCCAAACTGAACCGAATTCTGTAGCATCTGAATAGTGCCCAGCTTGATTTCGAAGTTATTAGCCGTGATGGCCGGCCTGATAATACTAGACTGAATATCATTGATCTTTGGCTGAGAATATTCCTTCAAAGCCTTAGCTGCTGCTGCATCTACCATCTCTACTGGAGTTTCAGATTCCTCTTTCTTATCCTCTCTATTCTCTACAAGATCGTCTTCCGCCAGTTCTTTCAAACGAGCTTGTAAGCATGTTCGCATACAAACTTAAGCACCTGAAACACCATGAAACAAACAAACTAAGTAAGAAATCCGAGTCAGTGAACGCCAACGACCACTATTGACAAGCACATAAACTAAAATAAAACACCGATGATCCCCGGTAGCGGCGCCAAAAACTTGTTAACACAATATCATGCAAGCGTACGTGGTCACAAGTAATATAGATATAAGTTGAAAATTTCCCAAGCTTCGCATGGATAGTAAGATCGTCCAAAACGGACTTTTAGAACTCCAGATATGGCCAAAACAGTGTAGACTGCGTAACATGCCCTAAAATCTGAATTTTCCACAATTTGCTCATTTCTCATCCGTCTTCTCTTCTGATTCTTTCGCCACTTCCCGTTCTTCAATTCTTAAGCGTTATGATCTTCATGGTAGCCTAGGGAAATATGCCATCCTTCATTCCATTGCGCAAATCAACTCCAAGATTAATGAAAACCACCAATCCTAGCCGATAATTGCAATCCTGCACAACTACACAAAACACATCAAAACTACAACAAACTTGAGTCCAAGACAATCAATTTAAGCCGAATTTAAGCGATCCAAGTGGATATGAAATCCACTTATCATAAACTGGAAGAAGAACTTGAAGCAGCTAATAAGATGGGAGAACTAGCAGGAGGAGCAGCAGCAACGAAGTCTTTGAAGGACTATTCTTAGCCGAAAATTAATGATATCCAATCTAGCATTGTCAGACCAGCCATTGCAGCTAATACCTTTGAAATCAAGCCTAGCACAATTCAGATGGTGCAGAATTCGGTTCAGTTTGGGGGTGCTTCAACGGAAGATCCTAACATGCACATTCAGGACTTTATCGAGATATGCGACACTTTCAAATTCAACGGTGTGTCGGAAGATGCTGTGAAATTGAGACTTTTCCCATTCTCTTTGAGGGATAAAGCTAAGGGTTGGTTACATTCTTTACCAGTCGGTTTCATTATAACATGGGAGGATCTTGCTCAGAAATTTCTCACTAAATTCTTCCCTATGGCTAAAACAGCAGCAATCAGGAATGCTCTAACTCAATGTGCACAACGATCTGGAGAATCTTTGTGTGAGGCTTGGAAGCGCTACGAAGAGATGCTTCGAAAGTGTCTTCATCATGGTATGCCTGACTGGATGTAATTAATGGTTTCTATAATGGGCTGGGAGCACAATCTAGACCATTGTTAGACGCAGCAACAGGTGGAGCATTGTGGGCAAAGAGCTACGAGGAAGCTTACGACTTAATTGAGACGATGGCTGATAATGAATATCAGAATCCAACCCAGAGACTATCTCAAGGCAAAGTAGCAGAAATTCTGGATGTGGATGCGACTACAGCTATTGCAGCTCAGTTGAAGGCTTTAAATATGAAGGTGGATTCTCTGACAAACTATGGAATTTAGCAGGTGGCTAGTGTGTGTGAGCTATGTGCGGGTGCACATGATACGAATCAGTGTGTTATCTCTAGTGAATCGGCACGGTTTGTGAGCAATTTTCAGCGACCCTCGCAACCAGCTCCAGTCACCTATCATTCGAACAACAGTAACCATCCTAATTTTAACTGGAGCAACAATCAAGGTGGTATGCAACAACCACAATAGCTTTATCAGCAGTTTCAAGGTCAACAATATGGAGCAAGGCCTTACATTCCGTAAAATTTTCAGCAGAACCAGATTTTTCAGCAACAGCAAGGGCAGAATTTTCAGCAAAAGTATGCCCCTAGGCAATCTCAACCTCCAGGTTTTCAGCAAAAACATTCACATGCAGGTTCTGGGCATTCCACTTCTGAAAAACCAGAACTAGAAGAGTTGAGATTGATGTGCAAAAGTCAAGCTGTTTCGCTAAAGACCTTGGAAAATCAGATTGGGCAAATTGCTAGTGCCTTGCTGAATAGGCCTCAAGGGACTCTCCCTAGTGATATGGAGGTTAATCCAGGCAAGAGGGAAGTTAAAGAACAGGTGAAAGCAGTAACTCTGAGATCTGGAAAGGTTACAACTGATGTGTTAAATTATACCTAACCGCAAGCGTACGGTATCAATTGTAGTAGATACTAGCAAATACGGGTCGATTCCTCAAGGAGACAGTTTCAATTTCAATTCAACTATTATCAATTGTTTCTAGTCACAAACGATTGTTTTGGAATTTTATTAACTACTAAAGCAAATTTAACAATGATTTAAATTAATTAATTAAAGGATCTAGGGCAATTCAGGTTCACCATGCTTACACCAAACAAATCACAAAGGTATAGCTTTTTAATGGGATTAAGTAATTAAAGTAATAGTTAATCGTTTTCAAGCATTAACACTCTCAGAATATCTAATGATGTTTCCACACTCACCTTCAATTCTGCGAATTGTATGTGAGCCTCTAGTAGTAAAATCTTTCGATCTATTACTCCTATTGCAATCAATTAATCCGTGATATTGCGTAATTACACAAATTAAGAATTAGAATATATCAATCAGAATTACTCTTTACCCATCAATCTACTAATCAAATTAAGCCCAAATCATGGTGCAAACATGGCTCCCCTTAATACCCTAGAATAAAATTACTCACTCATGGTAGAATAAAAACTAACAATAATAATAATGAAAGAAGCCATAATAAACATGTAATTAATAAAGAGAAGATAAGAAATACCTTAAACCTTTGAATAACGAGGAACAATTAAATCCAAGAATTAAATTGAGCTTGCATAGATGGAGAGAAGAAAATAAAACCCTAGCTTTTAATATATTTAATAACGTATGTAAAAGAAAGATGATCGCCCAATAATGTATCCTAGATGTGTTTATATATTGTTACAAGGCCAAATAATTGTTACAATTAAATAGAGCCCAATTCTTTTACAATCATAATTAACTCGGGACAAAACAGCAGGTGGGGCCAACTTTTTTTAACAACATGTTCGCATGAAAGAAATAATATAGTCAGCAGCTGGTTTGTCTGGATGGCACGCGCATAGCTAGGCGTGCAGCTCACGCGCTTCGGGGAGATAGGCTTTAACAGCAGGTGCGTGACACACGCGCGTGAGAGAATGAGGAAACAGATCCCGCGCAGCGCATGTACAGGAAATTCTGCACGGGCAGCAGAGAATACACATGCCCATTAATTTATTTCTCTCTGTTGGCTTAATGTAGCGCACGGCTGTCCCAAAAACTGCACGCCTATTAATAATTTCATGTCCCCTGTTTCAAAGTGGCACCTGTTGATCACAAAATTCTGCTCCAAAATACTTAGAAACGAACCGAAATTTCATCCTTTCTCCTCATAAATTCATAAAATCATTCCTTCGAATTAAAAACACCGTAAAATCATCAAATAATGTCAAATCCCTTCCAACTTGGCATTAATTAATTTCCTGCAACAAACTCAAATAAAACTAATTAAATAGACACGATTATTCGCAAAAGCACCGTAAATATGGGAATAAAATCCTATAAAATATATATAAAATACACTCTATTAAATATCCCCACACTTTGCACTTTGCGCGTCCTCGTGCAAACTAACATAAAAACTATACTAACTAATTAGTACCACTTCCGTAGGTGATCACGGTTGCATTTGGCATATGCAACAAGCCTTTTAAACCCCTAGGTAGCCCCAGTGGACGAGTAAGGTCTCGTGAGGGTTTATAGTGAATGTACCCACAAAATTCATCCAACCATGCAAAAGATTAATGCCAACACAACACCACACACACCCGTCCTCTCATGCCACATCAGCTTAAGAATCAAAATGAAAATGCAATGCCTTGGTGTCTAAAGTGCAAGTATCCACAGAGTCTACTCAAAGAAGATGCATAAGATCATAGAAATTCATGTCAAATGTAAAAATAGGTTGGTAAACATACTAAGCACACAAGAGCACATCTTTAAGACAAACTCCGGGATCTCCTATGCCAAAAGCAAAAACTCACCATTCACTCACAAAAATATTCACTCAAAACAAAGGGTAAGTGTGTCACTCAACTCCAACAATATCATAAACATGCTTCGTCCTTGTTATCAATCTAACCTTTAACGCAACATACATCATCAATGACAATCAAAAGGTCTTTGTTAAGGTTGTAATGGGGCTAGGGACAAGGTATGTCAAGAAAGCCAAAGAGGGTTAAGTCAAAAGCTAGTACCTGACAATAAAATTCAAACAACTCCCATACTTTCATCCCCACACTTGAACTTTTATTTATAAACAACTTGACTAGGCGAATCAAAGTAGGATCACAAAAGATAAGAATGCTCTCATATTGATTTTTTCATGTTTTTTTTCTTTTTTTTTTCTTTTTTTTGAGAATAAGAGAGCTAAGTAATAGCAAGAACAATGATCCCATAAATATGATTTCAAACTTCGACTAACAAGCTATGAACCAAACCCCAAATATTCCCTCAAAGTTATGATCATCAATAAAACCCCCTTTTATGCACACCTTATCACTCCCTTACTAACAATACTAGCCTTTGACAATTTAGGATCAAAAATTACTGTAAGGCCAATAGAATAAAAAGGATAATGGAAAGTAATGTAGTGTGTCACCGAAAGAATAGGATTAAGCTCAAAGGGTTAACTAATGGATCATGTATAAATGGTTTGGATATATAGGAAATATGAGGTTATACCTAATTGCCTTTATCATGTTATCATCAATTAATGTCATGCATCTTAAGAAAGACCTCAAGCAAGTGCTAGCAATGCAAACGACAAGTGGACACTCAAGCAAACGAAAAATCATGCAAAAGATATGCATATAGGCTCAAAACTCACTTGGTGTGACAAAACATAATCAATCCCAAATAACAGTCTCTCTAACGCACCTACTTGTATTCAAAGCATATAGACCAAATTACCTTGCACATATTCATGTCATTCTAATCACTTAGCACATTCAATTAAGTCTACCAGCTTCAACTTGCTAGTGTAAGTGTGTGCACAAGAACAAAGCACGTCACTTCTCATACAAAAGCGTCCATAAACACAAGATTCCTAAGCATGCATGGGTGTATCAAGCAAAATACAACAACTAATCAAATTGCATGGATAGAATTATTTTTGGTATTTTTTAAATTTTTTTTATATACACTACGTTGAGAACACACTACGTTGAGAACACCGAGAACACCTCCCCACACTTAAGCGAGTCAATGTCCTCAATGACTCATTAACTAAACAAAGAAATCTACAATATATAAAACAGAAGGAAAGAAGAACTCCCCTTTGCAGAAGCATGATCCATGGGTTGCCTCCCAAGAAGCGCTTTTGTTTAACGTCGTTGGCTCGACTCAGCTGGTTCAGATCTCCGTGGAGGGGTTGTCAAGATAAATTACTTCCATCTTTCCTACAAATGCACCATCCACATATAATTTAAGGCGTTGACCGTTGACCTTAAATTTTGTTCAATCTCGTCCCATAATTTCAATAGCCCCATAAAATTTGACTTCGGTGACGGTAAAAGGTCCGGACCATCTTGATCTGAGCTTCCCTGGAAAAAGTCGAAGTCTGGAATTGAACAACAACACCTTGTCACCAACCTGAAAATCTCTTCTCTGAATCATTTTGTCATGCATCTTCTTCGTTCTCTCCTTGTAAAGCCGAGAATTATCATAAGCATCAAAACGAAGCTCATCTAACTCATTATGTTGAAGAAGTCTCGCTTGCCCTGCAGCTTTCAAATCCATGTTAAGTTCTTTTATAGCCCAAAAAGCGCGATGTTCCAATTCCATTGGCAAGTGACATGCTTTACCATAGACCAACCGATAAGGAGTGGTTCCTATAGGTGTTTTATATGCTATCCGATAAGCCCACAAAGCATCATCTAACTTCAAGTACCAATCTTTCCTTGACTTTTCCACCATCTTCTCCAAAATGCTTTTGATTTGGCGATTAGAAACCTCCACTTGGCCACTTGTTTGAGGGTGATATGCAAGAGCGACCTTGTGAGTAATGCCATATTTCTTCAACAAAGTTTCAAACTGGCGATGGTGAAAATGAGAACCACCATCACTTATCACTGTTCTAGGAACTCCAAATCGTGGAAAGATGATATTTTTAAAGAGCTTCATAACAACCTTGGAATCATTGGTTACTGATCCAACTGCTTCAACCCACTTGGACACATAATCAACTGCAACTAAGATGTATCTCATCCCACAAGAACTTGGGAAAGGTCCCATAAAATCAACACCCCATACATCAAATATCTCAACCTCAAGAATACCGGTTTGAGGCATCTCATGGCGTTTAGAAATATTACCTAAACTTTGACATGCATCACACGCCAAACAGAAAGCACGAGCATCCTTAAATAGAGAAGGCCAAAAGAACCCGGATTGAAGTACCTTAGCAACAGTTTTGGAAGGACCATGGTGGCCTCCATATGCAAGAGAATGACAATGCTTGAGAATGTCATGTACTTCGAACTCAGGGACACATCTTCAAAAAATTCCATCAGCACACTTTCGATACAAGAAAGGGTCATCCCAAAAATATTGTTTAGCATCGTGATAAAACCTCTTTCTTTGCTGATAAGTCAATTCTGGAGGGTAAGATCCACTAACACAGAAATTTGCAAAATCTGCATACCATGGAGTTTGAGTAGCAACCGAAAACAAGTGATCATCTGGAAAAGAATCGTCAATAGGAGTACTTGATGCAATATCAGATTTGAAATGCAACCGTGAAAGATGATCCGCAACTACATTCTCAGCACCCTTCTTGTCTTTGATTTCCAAGTCAAATTCTTGGAGTAACAGAATCCAACGAATAAGCCTTGGCTTTGCTTCTTTCTTCACCAACAGATATTTAAGTGCCGAATGATCAGTGTGAACAATGACCTTGGAGCCAATGAGATATGCTCGGAATTTGTCAAGAGCGTAGACCACCGCTAGAAGTTCCTTATCAGTCGTAGCATAATTGACTTGAGCTTCATCCAAGGTTTTACTTGCATAGTAAATGGCGTGCAATACCTTGTCTTTCCTTTGACCGAGAACTGCTCCAACTGCATAATCACTTGCATCACACATGATTTCAAATGGAAGATTCCAATCTGGAGATTGAATGATTGGTGCACTTATCAAGGCTTCCTTAATCCTGTTAAAAGACTCCAAACAAGCATCAGTAAACACAAAGGTGGCATCCTTAAGCAACAATTGAGTGAGGGGTTTTGCAATTTTTGAAAAATCTTTTATAAAACGACGATAAAATCCCGCATGACCAAGGAAACTCCTCACTCCCTTGACATTAACAGGAGGAGGAAGCTTTTCAATCACCTCAATTTTTTGCTTTGTCAACTTGGATGCCACATTCAGAAATCAAATGACCAAGTACCACTCCTTCATTGACCATGAAGTGGCACTTTTCCCAATTCAAAACCAAATTCACCTCTTCACAACGTTTAAGCACTTTAGAAAGATTATACAGACATACATCAAAATCAGACCCATAAACACTGAAATCATCCATAAATACTTCCATGATAGACTCTATGAAATCAGAAAATATGGCAGTCATGCAACGCTGAAAAGTAGCAGGGGCATTGCACAATCCAAAAGGCACTCTACGATATGCAAAAGTACCATATGGGCAAGTAAATGTAGTCTTTTCTTGGTCATCAGGATGTATAGGGATCTGAAAGAACCCTGAATATCCATCTAAATAGCAAAAGTACTTATGCTTAGCAAGTCTTTCTAACATCTGATCAATGAAAGGGAGAGGGTAATGGTCTTTTCTAGTAGCAGTGTTTAACTTACGGTAATCAATGCACATTCGCCAACCGGTGACAATTCGAGTGGGAATTAATTCATCTTTTTCATTTTTAATTACCGTTGTTCCTCCTTTCTTAGGGACTACCTGAACTGGGCTTACCCATTTAGAATCAGAAATTGGGTAAATGATGCCCGCATCTAACAATTTCAAAACTTCTTTGTTAACAACCTCTTGCATGTTAGGGTTTAAGCGACGTTGTCCCTGTATGCAAGGCTTACGGTCATCATCTAAGTGAATTCTATGCATGCAAAAGTCTGGGCTAATCCCTGTAAGATCATCAATACTATACCCAATAGCTTTTCTATGTGCACGCAAAACAGTAAGAAGCTTAAAAACCTGGTTATCATCAAGACTAGAGCTAACAATCACAGGACAAGTCTTTTCATCATCAAGAAACACATATTTAAGATTAGATGACAAAGACTTTAACTCTAACTTGTTTACCTGAGGTTCACCACAAGAAGTGTCAGTGTTGGTTACCTCACAATTCAGATCAGCTACACCATCCAACTCAAAAATCAATGAATCGACTTCAGCATGTCCTTCCCCTTCTGAAGCTTCAAGCATGAGCACTGCTTCCAATGCATCATTCAATAGAATCTGAGGCGTCTCATCTCGGACAATTCCATCTATAACATCAATCCTGCAGCAAGTATTCTCAAGCAAAGGGGATTTAAGAGAAGAGGTTAGAGTAAAAGTAATTTTATCATCACCAACGCTCAATGTGAGAGTCCCACTTTTAACATCAATAACAGCACCTGCAGTACAGAGAAATGGTCTACCTAAAATAATAGGTATTTGGTTGTCCTCTTCCATATCTAGAACTACAAAGTCTACAGGAATATAGAATTTTCCAACCCTAACAGGCACATCCTCTAAAATTCCAAGGGGATATTTTATCGAACGGTCTGCCATTTGCAAAGTCATCTGTGTACATTTTAATTCTCCCATATTTAGTTTTTGAAAAACCGAGAGAGGCATGACTGAGACGCTAGTGCCTAAATCACATAAAGCTTTATCAATGAACAATGCACCTAAGTGACACGGGATCGAAAAACTACCAGGATCTTTAAGCTTAGGTGGAGACTTATTTTGTAAAACAGCACTACACTCTTCAGTAAAAGCTACTGTCTCTACCTCACCAAAAGACCTTTTCTTAGTGAGAATATCCTTAAGAAACTTTGCATATGATGGAACTTGAGAAATTAAATCAGTGAAAGGAACTGTTACCTCAAGATTCTTGATAAGCGTCATGAACTTACCAAACTGTTGGTCCACCTTAGTTCTGTTCATCCTGCTAGGGAATGGGAGCTTTAGCACAAATGGTGGAGGAGTAACTGCAGTCTTCTCTTTGTCCTTTTTCTTGCTTTCCTCAGTTTCATCTTCGTTTGTATCTTCAACAACTTTCTCTACCTTGTCTTCCTCAGAATCCTCTTTTTCTTTCTCAGTAGGAACATCATCAGTAGGCATTGGAGGAGCATCATATGTACGACCACTCCTAAGAGCAATGGCATTCACATTTTCCTTTGGCTGAGTTGATTGTGCTGGTAGAGAGCCTTGTTGTCTTGTAGATGAAGAACTAGCCATTTGAGCAATCTGAGTTTCCAGCATCTTATTATGTATCTCCATCTGGTTCATCTTTGTTTGCATTTGTAACAATATCTTCATCATATCACCTTGATTATCAGCTTGTGCAGCTTGATTGGCTTGAGGAGCATAATTCTGAGGAGGCCTTTGAAATCCAGGGGGATTCATAGGTCCTTGAGGAGGCCTATACTACTGCTGTGGAGGAGGCTGGTACGACTGCTGATATTGCTGTTGATTAGGAACATTTGTATTCTGAACATTATTGTTCCTATATGAGAAGTTCGGATGATCTTTCCAACCAGGATTGTAAGTGTTAGAGTACGGATTGTACTGCTGCCTCTATTGGAAAACATTTGCTTGCTCCATCTGAAAATGTTGTGAATTTTGAGCAATGTATTGGCAATCGTTACCATAGTGGCCTTGGATGCCACAGACTTCACAAACAGGATTATTCATAGGAGCCATGGATGACAATGCATTGATACTCATAGGTTGAGTAGAGGGCTGAGATGTCTTCAATGAGTGGATCTCTTGAGTTAATGCAGCGAGTTGAGATGATAATAGAGAATATGCATCCACTTCAAGTTTACCCCCTTTCTTGGTTGCTCTCGGATTACTGAAGTGATTAGCAGCCAAATTTGAAAGAAAAGCATGTGCATCATCAACTCATTTATCAAGAAATACACCACCTGCAGCGTTATCAACCATACCTTTTGTTTCAGGATCAAGACCATTGTAGAAGCGTTTAAGCATAAACCACTTCTCAAGACCATGGTGAGGGCATGCACGTTGATAATCCTTGAATCTGTCCCAAGCATCCCGAAGAGATTCACCATAATCTTGCTTAAAACCCATCATCTTGTCGATCAAATCGTCGGTTCTGTTAGGAGGGAAGAACTCAGTTAAGAAAGCCTGAGCAATCTTATCCCACTCGGTCAGGTCAATATCATTCAACCATTTTTGAGCTTTATCACGAAGAGAGAAACCGAACAACATGACTTTCAATTGGTCTGGAGTGACTCCCTGATGTTTAATTGTAGAACAGAGCTATTGAAACCTTTGCAGATGATTTGTAGGGTCTTCAGAGGCAAGCCCAGAAAATTGATTCTGTTGGATCATAGTGAGCAAAGCAGGTTTGATCTCGAAATTTGCTGCTTGAATCGCTGGCATAGCAAGGCCAGTAGGTACCCCACTCGGAGAGGGCTGTGAGTAGTTCTTCAAAGATTTGGGAGGGTCTGCCATCTCAATCTTTGGTTCAGATATCCTTTGCTTCTTCTCTTTCCTTTGTTGATCTATGTATTGTTGACAAGTAATTCCAGAATCTAGACTAAGAGGAGTTGTATCCTCTTTCGCTTGATCTTCTTTCGTTTGAGACCTGGTCTTGGGCATCAACAACTAAACAAGGAAAAGTAGTAAGATCGGTCTCGGTTGGAACAAGAGTTCCAAAGAGACAAGAGAAACAATTTAAAACAATCAAACTAAAATTATAGAAACTAGGCGTCTCCGCGGCAGCTGCGACAAAAACTTGATGTGTTAAATTATACCTAACCGCAAGCGTACGGTATCAATTGTAGTAGATACTAGCAAATACAGGTCGATTCCTCAAGGAGACAGTTTCAATTTCAATTCAACTATTATCAATTGTTTCTAGTCACAAACGATTGTTTTGGAATTTTATTAACTACTAAAGCAAATTTAACAATGATTTAAATTAATTAATTAAAGGATCTAGGGCAATTCAGGTTCACCATGCTTACACCAAACAAATCACAAAGGTATAGCTTTTTAATGGGATTAAGTAATTAAAGTAATAGTTAATCTTTTTCAAGCATTAACACTCTCAGAATATCTAATGATGTTTCCACACTCACCTTCAATTCTGCTAATTGTATGTGAGCCTCTAGTAGTAAAATCTTTCGATCTATTACTCCTATTGCAATCAATTAATCCGTGATATTGCGCAATTACACAAATTAAGAATTAGAACATATCAATCAGAATTACTCTTTACCCATCAATCTACTAATCAAATTAAGCCCAAATCATGGTGCAAACATGGCTCCCCTTAATACCCTAGAATAAAATTACTCACTCATGGTAGAATAAAAACTAACAATAATAATAATGAAAGAAGCCATAATAAACATGTAATTAATAAAGAGAAGATAAGAAATACCTTAAACCTTTGAATAACGAGGAACAATTAAATCCAAGAATTAAATTGAGCTTGCAAAGATGGAGAGAAGAAAATAAAGCCCTAGCTTTTAATATATTTAATAACGTATGTAAAATAAAGATGATCGCCCAATAATGTATCCTAGATGTGTTTATATATTGTTACAAGGCCAAATAATTGTTACAATTAAATAGAGCCCAATTCTTTTACAATCATAATTAACTCGGGACAAAACAGCAGGTGGGGCCAGCTTTTTTTAACAACATGTTCGCATGAAAGAAACAATATAGTCAGCAGCTGGTTTGTCTGGATGGCACGCGCATAGCCAGGCGTGCAGCTCACGCGCTTCGGGGAGATAGGCTTTAACAGCAGGTGCGTGACACACGCGCGTTAGAGAACGAGGAAACAGATCCCGCGCAGCGCATGTACAGGAAATTCTGCACGGGCAGCAGAGAATACACATGCTCATTAATTTATTTCTGTCTGTTGGCTTAATGTAGCGCACGGCTGTCCCAAAAACTGCACGCCTATTAATAATTTCATGTCCCCTGTTTCAAAGTGGCACCTGTTGATCACAAAATTCTGCTCCAAAATACTTAGAAACGAACCGAAATTTCATCCTTTCTCCTCATAAATTCATAAAATCATTCCTTCAAATTAAAAACACCGTAAAATCATCAAATAATGTCAAATCCCTTCCAACTTGGCATTTATTAATTTCCTGCAACAAACTCAAATAAAACTAATTAAATATACACGATTATTCGCAAAAGCACCGTAAATATGGGAATAAAATCCTATAAAATATATATATAATTGTTATTCCCAGATTACACACTTGTATAATTGTAGAAGGGGGGGTTGAATACAATTCTTGATTATTATAAATTTCTGATAAAAACCACTGAAATCTATAAGGAAATAATTGCTGAATAAGAAATGGTTCACAAACACATAAAAAATCAGGTGGTTAAATGTACCACCTGAGACTTTTATTCGAAGAAAACCCTGTGATACAAGTGTACACAGCTTCTGTGTTTACAACTCTTTGCTTCTAAAGATATTCAAGAAACCCTAAGCAAATGTGTATGTCTTCTTACTTTCTAAAGAGTTGCTACACTTGGTTATATATATTCCAAGTTTACAAGTGCTACAGGAATAAGATAATATTAATCTAATTCAAGTTGACTTGCTACTCCACTCCAAATCCACATGTAGCCGAAAGGTTGTCCTTGTGAACAGAAATGTCCCCTGCACCTTTCTTGTATGTACTGTGTAAATGGAATGCTTCTTTCTTCTGTGTTTCCAAAGTATGGCTGCCATATTGCTTTTTATACCTACTATCAACCCATGTGATCTGTCAGTCAAACCTGTCCTTATCAACTGCTAATTCCTAGCATAGGATAAAGTGACAATGATTATCCGTTGATGTTGTGTCTACTTATCCGTTGATGGTAGTTTGAGCTGTATCCGTTGATCGAGTAGATTTGAGTTGTATCCGTTGATAGAGCCCTGTTCTCATCCGTTGATACATTTTCACTTAGACAGAATTACATAGCATAGCTTATTTACAATTGGCTACCCTATTCTGCCTATCCATTGATGGTCAACATGACTCTGAATAAAGACACTATCAACTGATAAATAGAGATATTGCAGTATGCTACAAAACCTCATCCGTTGATGAGCTACCTGTCAACGGATAGAGTTATAAGGTCTTATCCGTTGACAGTTACAAAACTTGACTTATACAATTTTGCTTGAATGTTAAGTTATCATCAACTACAACATATTCCTAACAATCTCCCCCAATTTATACTTGATGGCTATAAAGCATAAATTCATAACCTTGATGATAACAAAACATTCCTAACGATATATACACACTTCAGTATGCAAACATTGTATTAAGCTACAAAAATTAAAAATAGAAAGCTTTAAGAAACTTATCAGAGATGTGCTCCTTTAGATTGAGCAGATTAATGAGGTTTCCTCTCTCTGGTTGGCTGCACCCTTGACTTTCCTTCCTTGGTAGAGTTGGACTCAATTTGCACTTGAAGTTGCCTATAGAAGGTATCTTCTTCAACAACCTTTGGATTTAGCTTTAGTTGTAACCATCTCAGGTAGTCAGAACTAGCCTTTGACAGTTGGTCTTCTAACCTGAAGAATCTCCTAGTGCCCTCATTATCCCTGAACTCCATCATCCAAAAGGGTTGAATGTGGATTTTCTGTCCATTATAAGGGATCTTCATTTTCTTTGGTAGGCTTGAGGGTGAGTTCCATTCTCTCCTTATTTCTTCTATTCTGCTAATTATCTCCCTTCTGGCTATCTCAGAGAACCCTGTGTGTCTCTTGAAAGCTGAGAACACTCTGGTCAATGTATGATAATTTTCTCCAAGAACCTTCTTTAGTGGCCATGTCCTCTGACTTCCTCCCTTGTAGACAAACACTAATCTCTCAGGCTGATTCTTGTACTTGTCAATTCCTCTTACTTCTGACAATTCATCCAAAAATAGATTCATGTCAGAGTATTCTTCAATTTCTGCCTGATAGATAAAGTCTTCTTTGTTTTCCAAGATTGGTTGTTTGACAATGGCAGGTACCCTAGCAACTTGAACTGGTCCCTTTGAAAGTTGCTTCTTTGGAGCCCTTTTCTTCTGTTTTGGATTTAGCAAGAATGAAGGAACTTCAATTGAATCAAAATTCACTGGTTCCTCTTTAGGCCTTATGGGGTCACCATGAAAGTTTACAGTTGGGTCGATTACTAGTGCAGACATAGGTACTGGTGAACCAATTGTTTCTTTTTCTGGAGAGGGTTCTGGAGAAAGAACCCTCTTGGTTTTAGCTTTCCTTCTTCTAGGTTTGATTTTGGGAACTTCCTCAGGTTCCTTCATTTCAACCTCTACCTCATCCATTAACTCTTGAGCTAGCCTGGCTTGCTTCTCTTCTGAGTTTTCATGTTGATTTTCTGTACTTGGATGGGCTTCCCTTTGGATTCTGGAGACTTCTTCTCTTTTAGCTTCCACAAATCTAGGATGACTGTTGGATATATTTAATACTTTTCCATTCCTCATGATTACAGCCATCCAATCTCTTACACTCTTATTTGTCTGAACTTTGAACTCCATAATTGTTTTTCCCATTAGCTTTACTTCATCATTCTTGGGAAATGGGTAGTCCAATTGAAGCTTGTTCTTCCCATTTTCCTTTGGTGGTGAGTAGTCTCTGGTTTTGATAGCTGGTTCAAATTCTTTGACAAATGATGGCTCAGCATCATAGAATGTAGGAGCCACAACCCTTGGAGTGAGCACCTTCATGATTGTGGTTGATATTGTTGGAGCAGAAGATTGAGCATTAAGGAACAAAGTTGATGCAATTGATTCATTGATCATCCTCTCTGTCCTTAGAATTCTGTCATTAGCCTCCTTGTTTATCTTTTCCAAAGCTTCTATCCTGGCTTGCCTTTCACCATCTGAGATGTCTTCTAATCTTTGAATCTCAGGCAAAGCCACTTGTTTCTTCACAGGGGAAGCCTTTATCTCAAACTCTGTTGGATTGACCACTACAATTGGCTGTTGCTCCCCCTCAATATGTGCTATCTCACTACTGGTAGCTTGAAATTGGCCAGTAGATGTTGCAGCCTCTGTGCTTGTTCCCATTTTCTCCCCCTTTTTGTTAGCATCAAGGGTTGGGGTTGAAGCTGCAAGTAGCATTTCCAGTAGTTGAGTTTGTTTTGTTTGATTGGCAATGATGGTGTGCAATTGAGATTCCATACTATCCACCCTTGAGGAAAGAAGCTGAACAGACTTAGCCAGGCTATCTTCTTTTAGAAGTTTGCTAGAAAGCACCTTCTGAGTGGTAGTAGGAGCTAGTGCCTCAATCCTGGCATCTAGTGCTATTTTCATTTCTCTAATAGCAGACTGGACCTCCTCTTGCTGTGTTCTTTGAATAACAGATTGCATCTTTTGTAATTTCAGGGAGGCCATTACTTGCTCAAGAACAGTCTTTCTCTGTGGTTCTGCAGTTTGGTGCTCAGCCTTAGCAGATTGGTATTGCTTCATGATTTCCACATTGAGATGCCCAAGTTCAGTGGCATTGGAAAACATCCATCCTGGAGTTTCATCTTCATTTATGTCTTCACCATCTGAACTGTGACTGTCATAACTGCCAAACTCTTCACTTCCAGCATTTGGAGACAGGGTTTGTAAAGCTTCTTTTGCTCTTTGAAGAGATTCTGAGGTGTGCACTAGGTGCATTGCCTCCTCTGCCTCCACATTGCCCTGCTGTTCCATGACTTGATAGGCAGAAACAGGATGAGTAAAGGTTTCAGGATCCAAAGAGATGGAGTCAATAACTGACTGATATTCCTGTCTAAATTCCATCTCTTTGGAAGCTTCATTAACCTCCATTAACTCACTTGCAATGACTGATTCTTCCTGCCTTATTTCTCCTGTAGTCCCTTCTCTCCTCTCATCTCTCTTTTCTTGCATCAGGGGCTCCCCCTGGCTCACACCTCTCACACCCTCACCTTCACCTACTAAGGTGGAACTCTCTAGCTCTCCTTTTGCCTGACCGGAAGAAATGGTCAGCCTCTCATTGATTTTCTCTCCTTTTGCCTGCTCACAAGGCAGCCTCTCACTCCCTTCCCTCATTCCTAAAAGTGTTTCAATTACTACAAACTCCTCCACAGTTGACATAGGAATGTCACATTTTGCAGTGGTAGAGAGAGTTGTCAACGGATAAGGAATATCCGTTGATGTAGTAGTTATTGCTGTCAACGGATAGTTAGTTGAAGACATATCCGTTGATGAAGAAACACTTGTCAACGGATGAAGGATATCCGTTGATGAAGGCAAACGAGTATCCGTTGAAGTGAAAACCAACACGGAATCTGTGGTGATTGATTTTAAGGAAGAGGCCACAGATAGTGTTGTGAATTCAGGAATGGAAGATTGATGGCCCAACAAATCATCTAAAAGAGGATGACCACCAATTGTTGAGTGGGGCTTCTCCATGAATTTTAAAGATGGAGAATCAGGAATTGATGTAGAGATCATATCCACATCCAGAGATGGAGTTGGTGATGGTGGATCAAAATGTGTATCGATTTGAAGGTTAAGATCAAGGGGCTGTGACTCCACATTTATTGAAGTCACATCAAACTGAATTTGAGAAGGTACAGTTTGCTGTACAGTGTGTGCACCCTGTGATTCCCCAATGGTTTTGGATTTTACCCTTCTACCATAGGTTTTTGAGGGAGAGCTATCTGTGTCCCTTGCCCTTTTGTGCTGTGTTCCTGAAATGGAACTCAAATTAGTAGTCACACCCTGTTGAGAGGATGTAGCTAGAAATTGGCTTGTAGGTTCATTAACAGTCTTTTGAGAGACTGAAATGTTGTGTGCACTTGCCTTACCTTCCTTATCCTTAGGGCTTCTTTGATGTTCACCCTGTCCCTCACCACTCACTACCACCTTCACACTCCCCTCAAGAGCTTTGGTAGTTTTTGCAACAGATGCCTTTTGAGAGACACCTGAGGTTTGTCTTTTAGATTGTGGTTTAGGAACTTTGGATTTGGTCACTTTGGTAGGAGCCTGTTTGGTCACAGTCACAGACTCCATTGTGACACTAGAAGGCAAAGAAATTTGGGGGTTGGAGATAGGAAGTTCAGGGTTGGAAACAGTTACCTGAATAATTGGTAGATATACCAATTGTACTTCTGCATTTAGGTTCATTCGAATCAAATCACTTAAGACTCTCTTCTCCTGAACAAAACAATTGAACTTGCTATCCGGGTTAGCAATGGATAGCTCATTCTCAGATACATGCAGTGCTAAGAGCATTAAGAATCTAGCAAAATAAACATTCTTGCCCCTAGTTTCCTTTTTACCTAATTTAGCTGCTATCTCATACATGACTAGTGTGCCAAAATTATAAAATTTATCAGTTAAAAGCATACAAAGCATAATTAGCATGGAGTTGGTAACAGCATCAAAGTTACTAATCTTACCAGAAAAAGTTTTAATGAAGGCATCACAAAGATAACTCCATTCCTTAACCATACCTTTCCTAACAATTTTCCCTAAGTTCTCAGTACTAAGGGTATAATTTATGGAATTAAGCATGGAAACAATTTCAGCATTACTGGGTTCCTTCAGACAGTTATTCTCAGGCAATTTTAAACAAGCAGTTAACACATCAGAATTAACTACATAATTTTTACCCTTTAAAGAAAAAGCAAGTGTACCGTCTGTGCCATTGTACTCAGCAGATGCCCACATCTCTTCGATAACCTCATGGATTAGAGGAGTGGTGGCAGTCATAGCATGTGACAGTTTGCATTTCTTCACGAAATTCATCATGGTGTGATATGCTTCTGGAGCGTTCACAGTATCAACAAAGGCCGCGAAATTGTTCTTCTCATAGGTAAACCCAGTGGAAGACATCATCTTAACAATAGGCGCCATTGGAGTGTTTGAGCTTTTGTTGCAGAGAGAGATTTAGTGAAGAAGATGCAGTTAACTAATGAGACTCTTGAAAATGAATAAAGGTGAAATGTGAGAATACAAAACAGCCTTTTATATATTCCAAGAATTAAAAATGAAATAATTAAGAGTAATTACCCCATTGGTCAAAAGTAACTGTCACACAATAAATAAAAAGGAAAGAAGTACAGCCGTGACTAATTATACACGTTTATCAACGGCTATATAAAAAGTATATGTATATCAACGGATAAAGATTGGACGGTTGAGAAAACAGTTTATCCATCGATGACGTGGACAACCTGTTATCCGTTGACATACGAAAATCTAGTAATGTGTTTACACTACCAACGGATAAAAGGATATCCGTTGATAAGCAAATTTTGCCTTAGACAAAATTTCTGCTAAGAGTTATTCTGAGAGTTTTTAATTCTCAAGTAAATCAAAACACATTTCTAGCTGCAATACAGTATTATTAGATACCACTAGGAATTATGAAAAATTAAGCATACCTAGTTCACCTACCAATCTTGTGAATGAGGATTCATCAAGAGGCTTGGTGAAGATATCTGCAAGCTGCATTTCACTTGGCACAAAGTGCATTTCTACTGTACCATTCATCACATGCTCTCTGATGAAGTGGTATTTGATGTCAATATGCTTGGTTCTCGAATGTTGCACTGGATTTTCTGTGATGGCAATAGCACTAGTGTTGTCACAGAAAATTGGAATCTTCTCAACTTTTAGACCATAGTCAATAAGTTGATTCCTCATCCAAAGAATCTGTGCACAACAACTTCCAGCTGCAATGTACTCAGCTTCGGCTGTAGAAGTGGAGACTGAGTTCTGTTTCTTACTGAACCATGACACAAGCCTATTCCCTAGAAACTGACAGGAGCCTGTAGTACTTTTCCTATCAATTCTGCAACCTGCATAGTCTGCATCTGAATAGCCAATTAGATCAAAGCCAGAATCTCTTGGGTACCAAATGCCAAGGTTTGGTGTTCCCTTGAGATACCTGAAAATTCTCTTAATAGCAATCAAGTGAGACTCTCTAGGGTCAGCTTGAAATCTAGCACAAAGACATGTGGAGAACATTATATCAGGTCTACTAGCTGTTAGATATAGAAGTGAGCCTACCATGCCTCTATAGCTTGAGATGTCCACAGATTTTTCCTTAGTATTCAACTCAAGCTTAGTTGCAGTGGCCATAGGTGTTTTTGCAGAGGCACAATCCATTAAGTCAAATTTCTTTAAGAGATCATAAATATATTTTGTTTGACTTATGAAAATTCCCTCATTAACTTGCTTTACTTGTAAGCCAAGAAAGTAAGTTAATTCACCCATCATGCTCATTTCATACCTACTTTGCATAAGTTTGGCAAACCTTTTACAAAGCTTCTCATCTGTAGACCCAAAAATAATATCATCTACATAGATTTGAACAAGTATTGAAGAACCATTGACATTTCTATGAAATAAAGTTTTATCTACTGTACCTCTAGTGAAGTGATTCTCCAGAAGAAATTGAGATAAAGTGTCATACCAGGCTCTTGGTGCTTGCTTCAAACCATAAAGTGCTTTCAAGAGAAGATATACATAATCTGGAAATTCTGGATCTTCAAAGCCAGGAGGTTGATGGACATATACCTCTTCTTCCAGTTCCCCATTTAGAAAGGCACTTTTAACATCCATCTGATAGACTTTGAAGTTGGCATGTGCTGCATAGGCTAGGAAAATTCTGATGGCCTCAAGTCTTGCCACTGGTGCAAAAGTTTCATCAAAATCTATTCCTTCTTCTTGAGAATAGCCCTTTGCCACTAATCTAGCTTTATTCCTCACAATTATGCCATTTTCATCAGTCTTATTCTTGAGAAACCATTTGGTACCTATGATACCTCTATCATCAGGTTTGGGCACAAGCTTCCATACTTTATTTCTCTCAAATTGGTTTAGCTCTTCTTGCATTGCTAAGACCCAATCTGGATCTAGAAGAGCATCCTCCACTTTCTTAGGTTCCTCTTGAGACAGGAAACTACTGTATAGGCACTCTTCTTGTGTGGCTCTCCTAGTTTGGACTCTTGAGTTTGAGTCACCAATGATTAACTCAAAAGGATGATCTCTGGTCCATTTTCTTGAAGGTGGAAGGTTTGATCTAGATGAGGTTGCTTCATCTATGTGAGTATGATATTGTTGATTGGATATTGAGTTTTGACTTTGAGAAAATCCCCCTGAGTTTGTTGTCCTTGAGGAATTATGAAGTTGACTGTCAATAGAAGCATCATTTTGTCTATCAACGGATGCTCCATTTTGCCTGTCTACGGATACATGAGAATGTCTGTCAACGGATGCATCTGATGATCTAGTATGACTGTCAACGGATGCTTCATTTCCAGTGATAGCATCACTTCTAGTTGGACCAACAGCTCTAGGTGAATTTCCAAGGTCATGATCTTCATTTTCCTCATCATCATCAATGTACATTCTTCCTTCTACCTCATTTTCAAATCTCAACTTTTCATGGAAGCCTTCATCATTCAGACCTAGAATCTTCTGATCATCAAACACAACATGTACAGATTCCATGACAATGTTGGTTCTTAAATTGTAGACTCTATAGGCTTTCCCTGCTGCATACCCAACAAAGATAGCTTCATCTGCCTTTGCTTCAAATTTGCCCAAGTTATCTCCATGATTCCTTAGCACAAAACACTTACATCCAAAGACATGGAGAAAAGCTAACGTTGGTTTCTTGTTGGTGAATAAGTGGTAGGGAGTCATTCCTCTAGCTTGATTGATCAAGGAAATATTCTGAGTGAAGCAGGCAGTGCTGACAGCTTCAGCCCAGAAATATGTTGGCAATCTTGATTCACTTAACATTGTTCTAGCTGCTTCAATGAGAGTTCTGTTTTTCCTTTCAACAACCCCATTTTGTTGAGGTGTTCTAGCAGCAGAAAACTCATGGACAATTCCATTCTCTTCACAGAAAATATTCATTGTGGAATTTTTGAATTCAGTGCCATTGTCACTCCTGATTCTTTGTACTTTTACTTCAGAACCATTGTTTACTTGTCTGAGATGATTGATGATGATTTCACTTGCACAATCTTTGGAGTGCAGGAAGAAAGTCCATGTAAACTTAGAGAAATCATCCACAATCACCAGACAGTATTTCTTCTTTGAGATGGACATGACATTTACTGGACCAAATAAGTCCATATGCAGCAATTGAAGGGGCTTAACAATGGATGACTCTGTCTTGCTCTTGAAGGATGATTTCTTTTGCTTTCCTAATTGGCAGGCATCACACAGTCCATCTTTGATGAACTCCAATTGAGGGATTCCTCTAGCAAGATCCTTTCTTACCAAATCATTCATTACTTTAAAATTCAAATGAGACAGCTTTTTATGCCATAGCCAACTCTCATCCTTGCTTGCTTTGCTGAAGAGACAAGTAATGGATTCTGAGCATACTGAGTTGAAGTCAGCTATGTAAACATTTCCTTTTCTAAAGCCTGTCAGAACCACATTGTTGTTTTTCTTGGTAGAAACAACACAGGCTTCTTTAGTGAACTTTACTTCATAGTCTTTGTCACAAATCTGACTGACACTCAGCAAATTGTGCTTCAAACCTTCAACTAAAGCCACTTCTTCAATAATGACATTGTCCTTTGTAATCAAGCCATATCCCTTAGTATAACCTTTGCTGTCATCTCCAAAGGTAATCCTAGGGCCAGCTTCCTCCTTGAACTCTGTGAGCAGGGTTGAATCTCCTGTCATATGCCTAGAACATCCACTGTCTAGGTACCATAGATTCCTCTTATTTCCCTGCACACAATCCAAAATACAAATCAAGTTGATTTTGGTACCCAAGTTTCCTTGGGTCCTTTCTTGTTAGCCTTTGGTTTTACACTCTTGGCAATCTTCACTTTGGGTGTAGATGCTTGAGTGATAGGTTTAGACAGATGCTCATTTGCATAAATATTTGATGCATGCATTTGTGAAAAATTGGCATACATATTATCCATGCTGGGGATGCTCCATGACATTTGTGGCATATTCACAGATTGAAAATAAGGATTAGGCACATATGGCATGTTCACATATGGATTTGAAAAACTAGCATTCTGATATAAACCAGGCATAACAGGCATTGCAGGCATACTTGGCATAGATTGAGGTACATGAACAGGAGTCCTTTTAACAGACTTGCAATTAGAAGATAGATGATTGACACTATTGCAATTACCACAAGTTTTCCTAGGAGCAAACTTGTCAGGAGAATAATTGTTTTTCTTGTTAATGCCTATCTTACCATTTCTGTTCTTTTTCTTTTTACCCTCAGTCTCTACCTTTTCATTAACTGACTTACCAACAGCCTTTTTGTTGGGTAAATCACCTGCCTTAGCCTTCTCACTTGATTTGGCTTGGCTACTTTCACCAGAAACAAAGTTCTTGGCTACTGGACCATACTGATTGTTCAGTCTCTTGAGTTCCTTCTTACTAACAGACTTTTTGTTAGTCGACGGATACCTCTCATCCGTTGATGGTTCATCTGTCAACGGATGATCACTATCCGTTGATTCACAAATAGTCTCTAGATCCTCAAGGCAAGGTTCTAGCTCCTTTTTCTTCTGAGTCCAGGTATCCCTTACAAATGATTCTATTCCCTGGACTTCTATTATGTTTTGAGAAATATTCCTACAACTTTGAAATTTAGCAATTATTCCTTGTTCTTTTTCAAGCTGGTTTCTTAAGATTAATTCTCTTTTTAACACAGCTTCAAGTTCATTTTTAGCATCATTGCAATCAACTCTCATTTTCTCAAATTCTAGAAATTGAACTTCCAGAACTGCATTTCTATCACTTAAGAACTGATTAGTTTCTTTAATCCTATTGTTCTCTTTAGTAAGTGATTTAAGAGTAACACTCAAGTGATATAGTTCAGTAGACATATCATCTATAACACTATTGCATTCCTCTTTGGTGAGCTCAGAGAGATTAGTAGAAAATACCTGATTGCTAGCTGAACTTGCTTCCTGCTCAGAATCAGCCATTAATGCAAGGTTGACAAACTCAGCATCATCATCAGAATGATTTCCATCAGCAGCCCAGTCATACTCTTGGGTCATGAATGCCTTTCCTTTCTGTCTGAGAAGATCAAAGTATTTCTTCTTGTAGTCAATAGTTTCAGTTGACTTTCCCTTGTTCTCAGATCTAGGCTTCCTGCATTCACTTATCATGTGACCAGCAATACCACAATTATAGCATTTAATTTTGGATTTATCCACATAATTGCTTGTAGAAAAATCCTTGTTAAATGGTTTGGCCACCCCAGAGTTTCTTCTGAATTTTAGCTTAGAGAATCTCCTAGATAGAAAGGCTAAATGCTCATCTATTTCATCCAATTCATCCTGCTGTAGGACACTCATTTCTTCAGACACCTTTTCCTTGCTTTTGCTTGATTCTGTTCTACCTTCACAAACCTCCCTGTTTGGTGTAGATTTAGCAGCTTCAGTCCTCTTTTCCTCCTTCTGCTCCAAGTTGGCAACAAGTGCAACTGACCCACTTTTCTTTTGGATCTTCTCAATTTCTTCATCCTGCTCCATTTCTAGTTCATATGTCTTTAAAGTTCCATAGAGTCTTTCAAGAGTAAATGACTTGTACTCTTGAGTGTTTCTTAGAGAAACAGTCATAGGCTTCCACTCTTTGGGCAGTGATCTCAGAAATTTGAGATTGGAATCTTTCACTTGGTAGATTCTTCCATACAGTTTCAAGCCATTCAGTAGCTTTTGAAATCTACTAAATGTATCATTCAATGTCTCTCCATTCTTGAAATGGAAGTGCTCATACTGTTGGATCAGTAGTTGCATCTTGTTTTCCCTTACCTGTTCTGTACCTTCACAAAGGGTCTGAACAATGTCCCATACTTCCTTGGCGGTAGTACAGTTGATAACATTGTCAACCATGTCTGTTTCTAAGCCATTAAACAGAATATTCATGGTCTTTTTGTCCTTGTGAACTTCTGCAATATCCTCAGCGCTCCATTCAGAAACAGGTTTTGGGATGTACGTGTCTGGTGCATCTGCAGCAAGACCAACTCTTGAAGCAGCCTTCATTGGAACATGAGGACCCTTCTCAATGCAATCTACAAAACCTACATCAATAGACATGAGATGTAGACGCATTTTTACTTTCCAGTGAAAGTAATTTTCCCTATCAAGAACCGGTATCTTCACTCCATAATCCTTCTTAGACATGTTGAAAGTGTGTTGATCTTTAAACTTCAAATATATTAGAAGCTTGCTCTGATACCAATTGTTATTCCCAGATTACACACTTGTATAATTGTAGAAGGGGGGGTTGAATACAATTCTTGATTATTATAAATTTCTGATAAAAACCACTGAAATCTATAAGGAAATAATTGCTGAATAAGAAATGGTTCACAAACACATAAAAAATCAGGTGGTTAAATGTACCACCTGAGACTTTTATTCGAAGAAAACCCTGTGATACAAGTGTACACAGCTTCTGTGTTTACAACTCTTTGCTTCTAAAGATATTCAAGAAACCCTAAGCAAATGTGTATGTCTTCTTACTTTCTAAAGAGTTGCTACACTTGGTTATATATATTCCAAGTTTACAAGTGCTACAGGAATAAGATAATATTAATCTAATTCAAGTTGACTTGCTACTCCACTCCAAATCCACATGTAGCCGAAAGGTTGTCCTTGTGAACAGAAATGTCCCCTGCACCTTTCTTGTATGTACTGTGTAAATGGAATGCTTCTTTCTTCTGTGTTTCCAAAGTATGGCTGCCATATTGCTTTTTATACCTACTATCAACCCATGTGATCTGTCAGTCAAACCTGTCCTTATCAACTGCTAATTCCTAGCATAGGATAAAGTGACAATGATTATCCGTTGATGTTGTGTCTACTTATCCGTTGATGGTAGTTTGAGCTGTATCCGTTGATCGAGTAGATTTGAGTTGTATCCGTTGATAGAGCCCTGTTCTCATCCGTTGATACATTTTCACTTAGACAGAATTACATAGCATAGCTTATTTACAATTGGCTACCCTATTCTGCCTATCCATTGATGGTCAACATGACTCTGAATAAAGACACTATCAACTGATAAATAGAGATATTGCAGTATGCTACAAAACCTCATCCGTTGATGAGCTACCTGTCAACGGATAGAGTTATAAGGTCTTATCCGTTGACAGTTACAAAACTTGACTTATACAATTTTGCTTGAATGTTAAGTTATCATCAACTACAACATATATAATACACTCTATCAACAACCGATCCGAAATCAGCAGCTAAGGAAGATGAAGAAGTTCAGAATCAGCAGGTTAAAAAATTTGCAATGCCAGAAATTTGAAAATCTGACTTGGTGGCTGATCAGCTAGATGGTGAAGTGGAAAAGAGCAAGGTTTCTATTGAAAAAGCTTCTCCGGAGCAGTCTACGAAGAGCAATCAGATCTATCCTCCTCCTCTATATCCTCAACGCTTGTAGAAAAGTCAAGAAAAGCAATTTCAGAAATTTTTGGACGTCTTCAAGAAATTGTCCATTAACATACCTTTTGCAGAAGCTCTTGAACAGATGCCGAGCTATGCAAAGTTCACGAAGGGTATTCTATCACGGAAGCTAAAACTCGAGGAATTGGAAATGGTTGCTTTGATAGAGGAGTGTAGTGCGGTTCTGCAGTAGAAATTGTCACCGAATGTAAGAACCCAGATTTTTCGGTAGAATTAAAACTTTTCTTATTAAGAATAAGTATATACGTGAATAGTGTTTGTCATGCGTGAATAGTGATTTTGGTGGATGAATAGTGATTTTGAGGATCAAGAAATTTTTTCATGTCATCTATGTACGAGACATAGGATGGATATTCTGAAGTCATATTAGTGATCTACAGAGCAAATAAGTGTATGCAAAGACGATCGGAATTCAGAAATTCCAATTTGTATTTCAGTGTAATATTTGACCGGGCAGTGAATTATATATTATTATGTTATTCCCAGATTACACACTTGTATAATTGTAGAAGGGGGGGTTGAATACAATTCTTGATATTTATAAATTTCTGATAAAAACCACAGAAATATATAAGGAGATAATTGCTGAATGAGAAATGATTAACAAACACATAAAAAATCAGGTGGTTAAATGTACCACCTGAGACTTTTATTCGAAGAAAACTCTGTGATACAAATGTACACAGCTTCTGTTTTTACAACTCTTTGCTTGTAGAGATATTCAAGAAACCCTAAGCAAATATGTCTGTTTTCTTAGTTTCTAAAGAGTTGCTACTCTTGGTTATATATCCCAAGTTTACAAGTACTACAGGAATAAGATAATATTAATCTAATTCAAGTTGACTTGCTACTCCACTCCAAATCCACATGTAGCCGAAAGGTTGTCCTTGTGAACAGATATGTCCCCTGCACCTTTCTTGTATGTACTGTGTAAATGGAATGCTTCTTTCTTCTGTGTTTCCAAAGTATGGCTGCCATACTGCTTTTTATACCTAGCTACTATCAACCCATGTGATCTGTCAGTCAAACCTGTCCTTATCAACTGCTAATTCCCAGCTAGCATAGGATAAAGTGTTAATGATTATCCGTTGATGTTGTGCACAGTTATCCGTTGATGGTAGTTTGAGCTGTATCCGTTGATAGAGTAGAGTTGAGTTGTATCCGTTGATGGTAGTTTTGTTCTTATCCGTTGATACACTTTCACTTAGACAGAATTACATAGCATAGCTTATTCACAATTGGCTACCCTATTTTGCCTATCCATTGATGGTCAACATGACTCTGAATAAAAACACTATCAACTGATAAATAGTGATATTGCAGTATGCTACAAAACCTCATCCGTTGATGAGCTACCTGTCAACAAATAGAGTTATAATGTCTTATCCGTTGACAGTTACAAAAATTGACTTATACAATATTTTGATTGAATGTTAAGTTATCATCAACTACAACATGTTCCTAACAATCTCCCCAAATTTATACTTGATGGTAGTAAAGCATAAATTCAGAACCTTGATGATAACAAAACATTCCTAAAGATATATACACACTACAGTATGCAAAAATTGTATTAAGCTACAAAAATTAAAAACAGAAAGCTTTAAGAAACTTATCAGAGATGTGCTCCTTTAGATTGAGCAAATTAATGATGTTTCCTCTCTCTGGTTGGCTACACCCTTGACTTTCCTTCCTTGGCAGAGTTGGACTCAATTTGCACTTGAAGTTGCCTATAGAAGGTATCTTCTTCAACAACTTTTGGATTTAGCTTTAGTTGTAGCCATCTTAGGTATTCAGAACTAGCCTTTGACAGTTGGTCTTCTAACCTGAAAAATCTCCTAGTGCCCTCTTCATCCTTGAACTCCATCATCCAAAAGGGTTGGATGTGAATTTTCTGTCCATTGTATGGGATCTTCATTTTCTTTGGTAGACTTGAGGGTGAGTTCCATTCTCTCCTTATTTCTTCTATTCTGCTAATTATCTCCCTTCTAGCTGTCTCAGAAAACCCTGTGTGTCTCTTGAATGCTGAGAATACTTTCGTCAATGTATGATAATTCTCTCCAAGAACCTTCTGTAATGGCCATGTCCTCTGATTTCCTCCCTTGTAGACAAACACTAATCTCTCAGGCAGATTCTTGTACTTATCAATTCCTCTTACTTCTGACAATTCATCCAAATATAGATTCATGCCAGAGTATTCTTCAATTTCTGCCTGATAGATAAAGTCTTCTTTGTTTTCCAAGATTGGTTGTTTGACAATAGCAGGTACCCTAGCAACTTGAACTGGTCCCTTTGAAAGTTGCTTCTTTGGAGCCCTTTTCTTCTGTTTTGGATTCAGCAAGAATGAAGGAACTTCAATTGAATCAAAATCATTGGTTCTTCTTTAGGCATTATGGGGTCACCATGAAAGTTCACAGATGGGTTGATTACTGTTGCAGATATAGATACTGATGAGCCAGTGGTTTCTTTTTCTGGAGAGGGTTCTGGAGAAAGAACCCTTTTGGTTTTAGCTTTCCTTCTTTTAGGTTTGGATTTGGGGACTTCCTCAGGTTCCCTCATCTCTTCCTCTATCTCATCCATTAACTCTTCAGCCAGCCTGGCCCTCTTTTCATCTGAGTTTTCATGTTGATTTTCTGTACTTAAATGAGCTTCCCTTTGGATTCTGGAGACTTCTTCTCTTTTAGCTTCCACAAATCTAGGATGGCTGTTGGATATATTTAATACTTTTCCATTCCTTATAATTACAGCCATCCAATCTCTTACACTCTTATTTGTCTTCTCTTTGAACTCGATGATTGTTTTTCCCATTAGCTTTTCTTCATCATCCTTAGGAAATGGGTAGTCCAATTGAAGCTTGTTCTTCCCATTTTCCTTTGGAGGTGAGTAGGCTCTGGTTTTGATGACTGGTTCAAATTCTTTGACATATGATGGCTCAGCATCATAGAATGTAGGAGCCATAATCTCTGGAGTGAGCACCTTCATGATTGTGGTTGATATTGTTGGAGCAGAAGATTGATCATTAAGAAACAGAGATGATGCAATTGATTCATTGATCATCCTCTCTTTCTTTAGAATTCTTTCATTAGTCTCCTTGTTGATCTTTTCCAAAGCTTCTATTCTGGCTTGCCTTTCACCATCTGAGATTTCTTCTAAACTTTGAATCTCAGGCAAAGCCACTTGTTTCTTCATAGGGGAAGCCTTTATTTCAAAATCTGTTGGATTGACCACTACAATTGGCTGTTGTTCCCCTTCAATCTGTGCTATCTTACTACTGGTAGCTTGAATTTGACCAGAAGATGTTGCAGCCTCTTCTTTGCTTGTTCCCATATTCTCCCCCTTTTTTTAGCATCAAGGCTTGGGGGTGAAGCTGCAAGTAGCATTTCCAGTAGTTGAGTTTGTTTTGATTGATTGGCAATGATAGTTTGCATTTGAGATTCCATACTATCCACTCTGGAGGAAAGAAGCTGAACAGACTTAGCCAGGCTATCTTCTTTGAGAAGTTTGCTAGTAAGCACCTTCTGAGTGGTAGTAGGAGCTAGTGCCTCAATCCTGGCATCTAGTGCTATCTTCATATCTCTAATTGCAGATTTGACCTCCTCCTGTTGTGTTCTTTGAATAATAGTTTGCATCTTTTGTAACTTCAATGAGGCCATAACCTGTTCAAGAACAGTCTTTCTCTGTGGTTCTGTAGTTTGGTGCTCAGCTTTAGCAGATTGATATTGCTTCATGATTTCCACATTGAGATCCCCAAGTTCAGTGGCATTGGAAAACATCCATTCTGGAGTCTCCTCCTCATTGATTTCTTCACCATCTAAACTTTGACTATCATCACTGCCAAATTCTTCACTTTCAGCATCTGAAGGCAGAGCTGTCAAAGCTTCCTTTGCTCTTTGTAGAGATTGAGAGGTGTGCACTAGGTGCATTGCCTCCTCTGCCTCCACATTGCCCTGTTGTGCCATGACTTGATAGGCAGAAACAGGATGAGTAAAGGTTTCAGGATCCAAAGAGATGGAGTCAATGATTGACTGATATTCTTGTTGAAATTCCATCTCCTTAAAGGCTTCATTAACCTCCATTAACTCATTAGCAATGGCTGATTCTTCCTGCCTTATTTCTCCTGTAGTCCCTTCTCTCCTCTCATCTCTCTTTTCTTGCATCAAGGGCTCCCCTTGGCTCACACCTCTCACACCCTCACCTTCACCTACTAAGGTGGTACTCTCTTGCTCTCCTTTTGCTTGACCTAAAGAAATGGCCAGCCTCTCTGTATTTACCTCTCCTTTTACCTGCTCACAAGGCAGCCTCTCACTCCCTTCCCTCATACCTAAAAGTGTTTCAACTACTACAAACTCCTCCATAGTTGACATGGGAATGTCACATTTTGCAGTGGTAGAGAGAGTTGTCAACGGATAAAATGTATCCGTTGATGTAGTAGTTATTGCTGTCAACGGATGATTAGTTGTAGTCACATCCATTGATGGAGAAACACTTGTCAACGAATGAAGGATATCCGTTGATGAAGGAAAAAGAGTATCCGTTGAAGTGAAAACCAACACTGAATCTTGGTGATTGATTTTAAGGAAGAGGCCACAGATAGTGTTGTGAATTCAGGAATGGAAGATTGATGGCCCAACAAATCATCTAAAAGATGATGATCACCAATTGTTGAGTGGGGCTTCTCCAAGAATTTTAAAGATGGAAAATCAGGAATTGATGTAGATATCATGTCCACATCCAGAGATGGAGTTGGTGATGATGGATTAACATGTGTATCGATTTGAAGGTTAAGATCAAGGGGCTGTGACTCCATATTTATTGAAGTCACATCAAACTGAATTTGAGAAGGTACAGTTTGTTGTACTGTGTGTGCACCCTGTGATTCCTCAATGGTTTTGGATTTTACTCTTCTACCATAGGTTTTTGAGTGAGAGCTATCTGCGTCTCTTGCCCTTTTGTGCAGTGTTCCTGGAGTGGAACTTAAATCAGTAGTCACACCCTGTTGAGAGGATGTAACTAGAATTTGGCTTGAAGGTTCATTAACAGTCTTTTGAGAGACTGAAATGTTGGTTGCACCTGCCTCACCTTCCTTATCCTTAGGGCTTCTTTGATGTTCACCCTGTCCCTCACCACTCACTACCTCCTTCGCACTCCCCTCAAGAGTTTTGGTAGTTTTTGCAACAGGTGCTTTTTGAGAAACACCTGAGGTTTGTCTTTTAGATTGTGATTTTGAGACTTTGGATTTAGTCACTTGGGTAGGAGCCTGTTTGGTCACAGCTACAGACTCCATTGTGACATTGGAAGGCAAAGAAATTTGGGTAGAGATATGAGTAATTAGATTAGAAGCTACCTGAACAATTGGTGGATAAACCAATTGTACTCCTGCATTCAGATTCATTCGAATCAAGTCACTGAGGACTCTCTTCTCCTGTACAAAACAACTGAACTTGCTATCCGGGTTAGAGAGGGATAGCTCATTCTCTGACATATGCAGGCCTAAGAGCATCAAAAATCTAGCAAAGTAGATATTTTTGCCCCTAGTTCCTTTGTTGCCTAATTTAGCTGCTATTTCATACATTACTAGTGTGCCAAAGTTGTAGTATTTATCAGTTAAAAGCATACAAAGCATCACTAGCATAGATTTAGTAACAGCATCAAAATTACTAATTTTACCAGAAAAAGTTTTAATGAAAGCATCACACAGATAACTCCATTCTTTAACCATACCTTTCCTAACAATTTTGCCTAAATTGTCAGTACTAAATGCATATCCACTTGAATTTAGCATGGTAACTATTTCAGCATCGGTTGGTGATGATGAACAATTATTTTCAGGTAATCTTAAACATGCAGTAAAGACATCAGAATTAGCCACATAATTTTTACCCTTAAGAGAAAAAGAAATAGTTCATCAGTACCATTAAATTCAGCCGATGTCCACATTTCCTCAATTACTTCATGGATGAGGGGTGTGGTGGTAGTCATAGCATATGACAGCCTGCAGTTCTTCACAAAATTCATCATAGTGGGATAGGCTTCTGGAGCGTTCACTGTATCAACAAAGGCTGTGAAATTGTTCTTCTCATACGTAAACCCAGTGGAAGACATCATCTTAACAATAGGCGCCATTGAAGTGTTTGAACTTTTGTTGCAGAGAGTTTTAGTGAAGAGGATGCAGTTAACTTATGAAATTCTTGAAAATGAATAAAAGTGAGATGTGAGAGCACAAGACTGCCTTTTATATTTTCCAAGAATTAAAAATGAAATAATTAAAAGTAATTACTCCATTGGACAAAAGTAACTGTCAGATAATAAATGGAAAGAAAAGAAAGTACAGCCGTGACTAAATATACACGTTTACCAACGGCTATATATATAAAAAAATATGTATATCAACGGATAAAGAATGGACGGTTGACAAAACAGTTTATCCATCGATGACGTGGACAACCTGTTATCCGTTGACATACGAAAATCTAGTAATGTGTTTATACTACCAACGGATAAAAGAATATCCGTTGATAAGAAAATTTTGTTTAATTTGCCTTAAACAAAATTTCTGCTAAATATTTTCTGAGAATTTTAATTCTCAAGAAAATCAAAACACATTTCTAGCTGCAATACAGTATGATTAGATATCACTAGGAATTACGAAAAATTAAGCATACCTAGTTCACCTACCAACCTTGTGAATGAAGATTCATCAAGAGGCTTGGTGAAGATATCTGCAAGCTGCATTTCACTTGGCACAAAGTGCATTTCTACTGTACCATTCATCACATGCTCTCTAATGAAGTGGTATTTGATGTCAATATGCTTGGTTCTCGAATGTTGCACTGGATTCTCTATGCTGCCAATAGCACTAGTGTTGTCACAGCAAATTGGAATCTTATCAACTTTTAGACCATAGTCAATAAGTTGATTTTTCATCCAAAAAATCTGTGCACAACAACTTCCAGCTGCAATGTACTCAGCTTTAGCTGTAGAAGTGGAGACTGAGTTCTGTTTCTTACTGAACCATGACACAAGCCTGTTCCCTAGAAATTGACAGGAGCCTGTAGTACTTTTCCTATCAATTCTGCAACCTGCATAGTCTGCATCTGAATAGCCAATTAGATCAAAGCCATAATCTCTTTAGTACCAAATGCCAAGGTTTGGTGTTCCCTTGAGATACCTGAAAATTCTCTTAATAGCAATCAAGTGAGACTCTCTAGGGTCAGCTTGAAATCTAGCACAAAGACAAGTGGAAAACATTATATCAGGTCTACTAGCTGTTAGATATAGAAGTGAGCCTACCATGCCTCTATAGCTTGAGATGTCCACAGATTTTTCCTTAGTATTCAGCTCAAGCTTAGTAGCAGTGGCCATAGGTGTTTTTGTAGAGGCACAATCCATTAAGTCAAATTTTTTTAAGAGATCATAAATATATTTTGTTTGACTTATGAAAATTCCCTCATTAACTTGCTTTACTTGTAAACCAAGAAAGTAAGTTAATTCACCCATCATGCTCATTTCATACCTACTTTGCATAAGTTTGGCAAACCTTTTGCAAAGCTTCTCATCTGTAGACCCAAAAATAATATCATCTACATAGATTTGAACAAGTATTGAAGAACCATTGACATTTCTATGAAATAAGGTTTTATCTACTGTACCTCTAGTGAAGTGATTCTCCAAAAGAAATTGAGATAAAGTGTCATACCAGGCTCTTGGTGCTTGCTTCAAACCATAAAGTGCTTTCAAGAGAAGATATACATATTCTGGAAATTATGGATCTTCAAAGCCAGGAGGTTGATGGACACATACCTCTTCTTCCAGTTCCCCATTTAGAAAGGCACTTTTGACATCCATCTGATAGACTTTGAAATTGGCATGTGCTGCATAGGCTAGGAAAATTCTAATTGCCTCAAGTCTTGCCACTGGAGCAAAAGTTTCATCAAAATCTATTCCTTCTTCTTGAGAATAGCCTTTTGCCACTAATCTAGCTTTATTCCTAACAATTATGCCATTTTCATCAGTCTTATTCTTGAGAACCCATTTGGTACCTATGACACCTCTATCATCAGGTTTGGGCACATGCTTCCATACTTTATTTCTCTCAAATTGGTTTAGATCTTCTTGCATTGCTAAGACCCAATCTGGATCTAGAAGGGCATCTTCCACTTTCTTAGGTTCCTCTTGAGACAGGAAACTACTGTATAGACATTCTTCTTGTGTGGCCCTCCTAGTTTGGACTCTTGAGTTTGAGTCACCAATGATTAACTCAAAAGGATGATCTCTGGTCCATTTTCTTGAAGGTGGAAGGTTTGATCTAGATGAGGTTGCTTCATCTAAGTGAGCATGATCTTGTTGATTGGATATTGAGTTTTGACTTTGAGAAACTCCCCCTGAGTTTGTTGTCCTTGCGGAATTATGAAGTTGACTGTCAACAGATGCATCATTTTGTCTATCAACGGATGCTCCATTTTGCCTGTCGACGAATGCATGAGAATGCCTATCAACGGATGCATCTGATGCTCCAGTATGACTGTCAACGGATGCTTCATTTCCAGTGTTAGCATCACTTCTAATTGGGCCAACAACTCTAGGTGAATTTCCATAGCCATGATCTTCATTTTCCTCATCATCATCAATGTACATTCTACCTTCTACCTCATTCTCAAATCTCAATTCTTCATGGAAGCCTTCATCATTTAGACCTAGAATCTTTTGATCATCAAACACAACATGTACAGATTCCATAACAATGTTGATTCTTAGATTGTAGACTCTATAGGCTTTCCCTGCTGCATATCCAACAAAGATAGCTTCATCTGCCTTTGCTTCAAATTTGCCTAAGTTATCTCCATGATTTCTTTGCACAAAACACTTACATCCAAAGACATGAAGAAAAGCTAATGTTGGTTTCTTGTTGGTGAATAACTGATAAGGAGTCATTCCTCTAGCTTGATTGACCAAGGAAATATTCTGAGTGAAACAGGCAGTGTTGACAGCTTCAGCCCAGAAATATGTTGGCAATCTTGATTCACTTAGCATTGTTCTAGCTGCTTCATTGAGAGTTCTATTTTTCCTTTCAACAACCCTGTTTTGTTGAGGTGTTCTAGCAGCAGAAAACTCATGGACAATTCCATTCTCTTCACAGAAAATCTTCATTGTGGAATTTTTGAATTCAGTGCCATTGTCACTCCTGATTCTTTGCACTTTTACTTCAGAACCATTGTTTACTAGTATGAGATGATTGATGATGATTTCACTTGTACATTAATCTTTGGAGTGCATGAAGAAGGTCCATGTAAACTTAGAAAAATCATCTACAATCACCAGACAGTATTTCTTCTTTGAAATGGACATGACATTTACTGGACCAAATAAGTCCATATGTAGCAGTTGAAGGGGCTTAACAATGGATGACTCTGTCTTGCTCTTGAATGATGATTTCTTCTGTTTCTCTAATTGGTAGGCATCACACAATCCATCCTTGATGAACTCCAATTGAGGAATTCCTCTAGCAAGATCCTTTCTTACCAAATCATTCATAACTTTAAAATTCAAATGTGACAGCTTTTTATGCCATAGCCAACTCTCATCCTTGCTTGCTTTGCTGAAGAGACAAGTAATGGTTTCTGAGCATACTGAGTTGAAGTCAGCTATATAAACATTTCCTTTTCTAAAGCCTGTCAATACCACATTGTTGTTTTCCTTGGCAGAAACAATACAGGCTTCTTTAGTGAACTTTACTTCATAGTCTTTGTCACAAATCTGACTGACACTCAGCAAATTGTGCTTCAAACCTTCAACTAAAGCCACTTCTTCAATGATGACATTATCCTTTGAAATCAAGCCATATCCCTTAGTATATCCTTTGCTGTCATCTCCAAAGGTAATTCTAGGGCCAGCTTCCTCCTTGAACTCTGTGAGCAGGGTTGAATCTCCTGTCATATGCCTAGAGCATCCACTGTCTAGGTACCATAGATTCCTTTTATTTCCCTGCACACATTCCAAAATACAAATCAAGTTGATTTTGGTACCCAAGTTTCCTTGGGTCCTTTCTTGTTAGCCTTTGGTTTTGCACTCTTAGCAATCTTCATTTTAGGTGTGGATGCTTGAGTGACAGGTTTTGACAGATGCTCATTTGCATAAATATTTGATGCATACATTTGAGGAAAATTAGCATACATATTACTCATGCTAGGAATGCTCCATGACATTTATGGCATATTCACAGATTGAAAATAAGGATTAGACACATATGGCATGTTCACATATGGATTTGAAAAACTAGCATTCTGATACAAACCATGCATAACAGGCATTGCAGGCATACTTGGCATAGATTGAGGTACATGAACAGAAGTCCTTTTAACAGACTTACAATTAGAAGATAGGTGATTGACACTATTGCAATTACCACAAGTTTTCCTAGGAGCAAACTTGTCAGGAGAATAATTGTTTTTCTTGTTAATGCATATCTTACCATTTCTGTTCTTTTTCTTTTTACCCTCAGTCTCTACCTTTTCATTAACTGATTTACCAACAGCCTTTTTGTTAAGTAAATCACCTGCCTTAGCCTTCTCACTTGATTTGGCTTGGCTACTTTCACCAGAAACAAAGTTCTTGGCTACTGGACCATACTGATTATTCAGTTTCTTGAGTTCCTTCTTACTAACAGACTTTTTGTTAGTTGACGGATACCTCTCATTCGTTGATGGTTCATCTGTCAACGGATGATCACTATCCGTTGATTCACAAATAGTCTCTAGATCCTCAAGGCAAGGTTCTAGCTCCTTTTTCTTTTGAATCCAGGTATCCTTCACAAATGATTCTATTCCCTGGACTTCTATTATGTTCTGAGAAATATTCCTACAGCTTTGAAATTTAGCAATTATCCCTTGTTCTTTTTCAAGCTGGTTTCTTAAAATTAATTCTTTTTTTAACACAGCTTCAAGTTCACTTTTAGCATTATTGCAATCAACTCTCATTTTCTCAAATTCTAGAAATTGAGTTTCTAGAGCAGCATTTCTATCACTTAAAAATAGATTAGTCTCTTTAATCCTATTGTTCTCTTTAGTAAGTGATTTAAGAGTAACACTCAAGTGATATAGTTCAGTAGACATATCATCTATAACACTATTGCATTCCTCTTTGGTGGCTCAGAGAGATTAGTAGAAAATACCTGATTGCTAGCTGAACTTGCTTCCTGCTCAGAATCAGCCATTAATGCAAGGTTGACAAACTCAGCATCATCATCAGAATGATTTCCATCAGCAGCCCAGTCGTACTCTTGGGTCATGAATGCCTTTCCTTTCTGTCTGAGAAGATCAAAATATTTCTTCTTGTAGTCAACAGTTTCAGTTGGTTTTCCCTTGTTCTCAAATCTAGGCTTCCTGCATTCACTTATCATGTGACCAGCAATTCCACAATTGTAGCATTTAATTTTGGATTTATCCACATAGTTGCTTGTGGAAAAATCCTTGTTAAATGGCTTAGTCACCCCAGAGTTTCTTCTGAATTTTAGCTTAGAGAATCTCCTAGATAGAAAGGATAAATGCTCATCTATCTCATCCAATTCATCCTGCTGAAGGACACTCATTTCTTCAGACACTTTTTCCTTGCTTTTGCTTGATTCTGCTCTACCTTCACAAACCTCCTTGTTTGGTGTAGATTTAGCAGCTTCAGTCTCTTCTCCTCCTTCTGCTCCAAGTTGGCAACAAGTGCAACTGACCCACTTTTCTTTTGGACCTTCTCAATTTCTTCATCATGCTCCATTTCTAGTTCATATGTCTTTAAAGTTCCATAGAGCCTTTCAAGAGTAAATGACTTGTACTCTTGAGTGTTTCTTAAAGAAACAGTCATTGGCTTCCACTCTTTGGGTAGTGATCTCAGAAATTTGAGATTAGAATCTTTCACTTGGTAGATTCTTCCATACAGTTTCAAGCCATTCAGTAGCTTTTGAAATCTACTAAATGTGTCATTCAATGTCTCTCCATTCTTGAAATGGAAGTGCTCATACTGTTGGATCAGTAGTTGCATTTTGTTTTCCCTTACCTGTTCTGTTCCTTCACAAAGGGTTTGAACAATGTCCCATACTTCCTTGGAGGTAGTACTGTTGATAACATTGTCAACCATGTCTGTTTCTAAGCCATTAAACAGAATATTCATGGTCTTTTTATCTTTGTGGACTTCTGCAACATCCTCAGTACTCCACTTAGAAACAGGTTTGGGAATGTAAGTGTCTGGTGCATCTGCAGCAAGACCTACTCTTGAAGCCGCCTTCATTGGAACATGAGGACCCTTCTCAATGCAATCTACAAAACCTTCATCAATAGACATGAGATGTAGACGCATTTTTACTTTCCAGTGAAAGTAATTTTCTCTATCAAGAACCGGTATCTTCACTCCATAATCCTTCTTAGACATGTTAGAAGTGTGTTGATCTTTAAACTTCAAATATGTTAGAAGCTTGCTCTGATACCAATTTTTATTCCCAGATTACACACTTGTATAATTGTAGAAGGGGGGGTTGAATACAATTCTTGATATTTATAAATTTCTGATAAAAACCACAGAAATCTATAAGGAGATAATTGCTGAATGAGAAATGATTCACAAACACATAAAAAATCAGGTGGTTAAATGTACCACCTGAGACTTTTATTCGAAGAAAACTCTGTGATACAAATGTACACAGCTTCTGTTTTTATAACTTTTTGCTTCTAGAGATATTCAAGAAACCCTAAGCAAATACGTCTGTTTTCTTAGTTTCTAAAGAGTTGCTACTCTTGGTTATATATCCCAAGTTTACAAGTACTACAGGAATAAGATAATATTAATCTAATTCAAGTTGACTTGCTACTCCACTCCAAATCCACATGTAGCCGAAAGGTTGTCCTTGTGAACAGATATGTCCCCTGCACCTTTCTTGTATGTACTGTGTAAATGGAATGCTTCTTTCTTCTATGTTTCCAAAGTATGGCTGCCATACTGCTTTTTATACCTACTATCAACCCATGTGATCTGTCAGTCAAACCTGTCCTTATCAACTGCTAATTCCCAGCTAGCATAGGATAAAGTGTTAATGATTATCCGTTGATGTTGTGCACAGTTATCCGTTGATGGTAGTTTGAGCTGTATCCGTTGATAGAGTAGAGTTGAGTTGTATCCGTTGATGGTAGTTTTGTTCTTATCCGTTGATACACTTTCACTTAGACAGAATTACATAGCATAGCTTATTTATAATTGGCTACCCTATTCTGCCTATCCATTGATGGTCAACATGACTCTGAATAAAAACACTATCAACTGATAAATAGTGATATTGCAGTATGCTACAAAACCTCATCTGTTGATGAGCTACCTGTCAACGAATATAGTTATAATGTCTTATCCGTTGACAGTTACAAAATTTGACTTATACAATATTTTGCTTGAATGTTAATTTATCATCAACTACAACATATTCCTAACATATTATATTCAAGAAATGAGATTTTAAATTTGAGGAAGTAAGGATTTAATATGTTAGGATTTTATTATATTTGATTTGAGGATTTAGAACGTAAACCACTGAGACAGTGAAACGAACATTCTAGAAATCGCTGAGACTTTTCAACGAGATTAAAAGATAAAGCGAACGAATTATGGAATTTGGATTGAGTTCATTACGAGATTAAATATCCTACATGATCATCAAGAGAATTATATCAAGTAGATTGGATGATTTAATCAAAGATTGAATCAAGAGCAATTAGGAATTTAAGTGATTAAAACACTTAAATCATTTCAAGAAACAAAACAATTAGCAAGGCTTCCCCAAGACTCTTTGCACAAGTCCCAAGGTGAGTACACAGCCATACACATCTATAATATATAGATATTATCCAAGGCAATCACTTTATGCATTATTGTCCAAGAGAAAAGCAAGCAAACTCCATTCTCTCCATTTTTCTCAAACTGCCCAGCAGCACCTCCTCTCAGTAAAACGGGCCTAGAGCCTTCATTACTCAATGAAAGTTTAAGTTCTTTATATGGTTAGAAAGCTGTTAAGATGCTCTACAACTTTTCTTTAGAAGCCTCGTTCAGAAAAGATCGGTAAGGGCCTCGTTTTTCATGATCTTTCAGTTCGGTTTTAGGGACTGCGAATTACTAACTTGATTTTCTTGATTTCTCTTGATGATCTAAGCTTGTCTAAGGCTATTTGAGGGCTAATCAAGGCTTGTAAAGGTCATACAAACATAAAGGATGGTAATCCTCTTTTGAAACCCTAGCTCTTAGTTTGAGTTTTGATGAATTAGATTAGTTATAAAGATTTGGTGCATGTTTAGAGCATTAGTGTTATGAGTGGGCTTTGATAATTATTAAAAGTGGTTCCATGGATTTTAAGGCAGTTCTTGACCTTAGTTTAATGATAAATAACATGTTTGGGTTGTTTGGAGTGGATGGTATGATATTTGGAGTATTTGGATTTTTGGATTATTCGATTTATAGCCGTCGTAATGACGAATTTTTGTTAGAACTTTAAGACAGTCACTACCCGAGACCTTGAACTTCTGACCTTAAATCACCACTGCCATGAACTTGTAGTTCTTGACTCATAGATCATTTTGGCGAAAGAATCGTAGCATTCTGATTTACGGTTTAGTAGAAATGGCCAAATTCGTAAAAGTGGTTCGATCGAGTAAGTGCTAAGTTCATGACTTCAATTGAACACCTTAATGAAACAGTTTTGGTGGAAAATCGAGTTTATTAAATACTAGGTATCATAAGGTGTATGTGTGTGAAGGAATCACCTCGAAAGAGTAAACGGTTGATTTTATAGAAAAGTTTAAGTCGAGATCGCGTAAGTGAAAACCACTGAAAACGAGACTTAGAAACCAACGTTCTAAATGGTTAAGTATAACTTGGAATTGCGGATAGGGATGACAAAAAAAACCGTTCCGACGGATACCCGATCCATTTCGATCCGATTGGATCTTACCGAACCCGATTTTTTGGATTTGGATTTGATTTTTAAACCCGAAAGAGTTTGGATTTGGATTTTGATATTAGCCATATCCAACCCGATCCAAACCCGAAACCCGAAAACCCGATCCAAACCCGAAACCCGAAAAAAACCTGATATATATATATATATATATATATATATATATATATTATAATTTATTCTTTAAAAATAAATATTTGTTACTTAGTTACACTAGGCCCAGCCCATTTACACTAAACCTAATCACTAATACTCACTACTCACGAAGTTAGGAGCTACTGCTAGTCTACACTTTGTCTCTATATTTTCATTTTTATGTCCCTGGATAGTGGATATTTAGAGTGGTGTAACTTGGACTTATTTATTTTTATGTCTATGGAATCTGAATATTTATTTATAATTGTAATTTTTATGAAATTTAGCTTTAAAAAAATATTACTACTTATTTACAAGAATTCAAAATTCGGGTTTGGATAAACCCGAACCCGATCCAAACCCGGTGGATCGGGTTTGGATTTTGAATTTCCAGATCCAATTGGATTTGGATCGGGTTTGGATTTGGATTAAAGATTCGGGTTTGGATTTGGATATCACAGATATCCAACCCGATCCAACCCGTTGCCATCCCTAATTGCGGATGGATTTTGAACCAAACTTATAACGTAAGTATTTGACGACCAACATGGACATAGTATGAGCCTATAACGAGCCAGTAATGCATTGGTTGTGTTTCGCTTGCGTGTTTAAGCATTGAGTTACAAGTGGATTAATTATGCGTTTTCTTTGACCTTGTCTAGATGGACCGACATCGTCGCGAGCCCTATCGTATCTCGAGTACCAGGCAAGTGTTCTAAACCATACTTTGTAGTATTGGTTCTATAATTCTGTTTTGCCATGTGTTGTGTTATACAGTTTTGCAGTTACTGCTTATATTGCCATATATATATATAGTTGGCTTTCTGATTCACATATAAGTTTTGAGATGAGTAGTTATGAACCGGTGGATCTTGTAGCTCTAAGTATATGAGCATACTTATTGTGTTCGACTCTAGACCGGGAGTCGGTATTTGGTTATATATGCAAATAGTCGTGGAAACCCGGAGGGATTCCAGCGGCAAAGTACTATGTATTCTGAGGAGTATTATACAGTATTATTATTATAATTTCAAGAAGTATTTATTACCTGGTAAAGATTCAAGGATTGTTATTTGAGTATCATCTCACTTGATAATATTAATCGAATATTATTTCATTAAGAGTATTATTGAATATTTTACGATATACAATGCAAGGTATATGCATAGTTGTTTTGACTTAATATATTGTCATACTTGAAGTGTGATTTTTAATTAGACGACTTATAGACTAGAGGTGATCTAGTAGCTATAAGCCGGGTTTATGATAGCCCTTAGTATAGGGCATATGATTCGACTAATTTGTTACGAACCGCGAGGCGGTATATCGTATACGTATTACAATTATTTTCTGAGTATTATTTATTTAGTAAATAATATTCGAGGATTATAATTACATGGAAAATATCGTTTCAAATATTTATTTAAAGTATGATTTCATAATCATATGTGAGTTATTTATTTAAATGAATCTTAATTCGGATTTTCATTTAAAGGTTTCTAGTTATCTTTAGATGAATATTTACTTAATGAATATTATTCTAAATATTCATTTAAAGTTTTCCTTTTTATTAATAAGGCTTGTTTATTTGACGAACATTATTTTGAATATTCATTTAAAGTTAATGAATATTATTTTGGATATTCATTTAAATACTTTATCATTATTAAGGGCTATTTAATTGATGACTATTATTTCGAATATTCATTTAAAGGTAATGAATATTATTTCGGATATTCATTTAAAGGTTTCCAATAATCATTAATAACTATCTAATTACTAAATATTATTTTTGAATATTCATTTCAAGATTTAGTTGTGATTATTTTATTTAAAAATATTGTTTATGCAGATATGAGTTAATAAATATTATTGAAATATTTAATTAATACTTTCAAGAATATTGTGAATAACTCAGATTACTTAAAAGCATATTTGACTTCAATAATCATGAAGTATATCTCTGAGATATAGTAAAAGTATCTTGAATACTTTCGATCTTCTGGGTTTTCCCTAAATAACGTTGAGCACCTAATCTATGTTGCTTAACAACGATTTTCCAAAAGTATTATAAGGTTTCCCTGATGATCTTAAATCAACTCCTAGCCTGCGAGGGCATCGCTTTCCTTCAAAACTGGGAAACCCTATTTGAGAAATTCTATTTTACACGACTTCTGAGTCACGAAAAATGTCGAGAGCTTATTTTGAGCCCAGTTATCATGAGTCAGGGGACTCTGGCTACTTCCTCAACACTCGAGGAGTAGGATTGCTGTAACAAGTGTTAATCCATTAACGAGCTACTGCTCGGGAAATATTGGTAAATTTTCCTTTCCAATTAGATACAACTACTTTGTGGAGTTGTATCAACGAGTTATTACTCGGGGAAAAGGAGGACGAACTTTACGTTTCAGAGTCATGGATTTTACTCGAACTAGGAGTATGTGTGTATGAGGCTGTGAATCAGTCCATCACTGATAATCGTGTAAGAGGTCGTGGGACGGTCCATCATTATTAAAAGGGGTCCGAGTTACGCCGGTCCCAACTATGCCCAACCGTTGGCGGGAGATCAAGAGGGCGGTAGACAAGTAAATCCGTCAGTTCTTCCATCTACATGTAGAGAAACAAAATTTGGAGATACACAACTTATGACTGATCATCGTAAGGTTGTGACATCTGGCGCGAGATACTCCAGTATTAGTTCATCATCCAATTTGGATATTTTCTGCAACATTATCGAGAACACCCCATTGGAAAGCTACGGGCAGGGTGACTGGTAAGTGTTGGCAGAGTCGAAAAGGTTATATTGGTCTACTTCGAACCTCATCCTTTTATAATATACTGGAACTTGTTCATTTCGAAGTAGAGGTTGATTTCAAAAGATGATATTGATTTTCCTTATCATTCAAATCATATTGAAAACTTGTTCATCTCACACTTGATAAAGATTACAGATATATTATGAAAGATGATATACATATATTGATTTTTTGCTTATCTTCTTTTAATGGCAGATATTTTGACGGAAAGGTTATTAATGTGATTATGAACTTATATTGTTCATTTAATGATTATTTTAATCATTATACTTTCCCTATTGAGATTTTTGGGTACAGATATTTCATGGTTGATAGTAAGTATCTGTGGTATTTCGAAAACCCCACGTATATGATGGGATATGTTGTGAACTCTATTAACCACTTGCTGAGGAATTCTTTCGCTCATACTTGTTTGTTTTATATACTAGCCTTTCAGAAAGAGGTAAACGGATGAGGATTATCTGCGTAGCTCGGAAGAAGCAGGCAGACTACCCTTATGAAGAAGACAGGATCCAGAACATCTATAGCTGGAGTAAGTTACATGTAGGTTTATTAATGTGTAATATATATCACATTGTATAGAGTAAAACTAGTTGCTGGTATACTTCTCAACGAAGCTATACTAGCGGGATAAGATTTGTAAGACACGGTGTAATTTGATTGAATGGATGTAATGAAGTGAGTAATGTAAAGACTTTAGTTCTTGTTTCTAGCCCTATAACCTATAAGATGCTTGGTAGTTGGGGTCTCAATGATGTATTTCAGTTATTCAATGATTACAGATGGATTAATGTTGTTGAACAGGTGAATTGTTAATGAGAATTTCCGCGTGACGACCAAATCCCTGACCCCGGATTTGGGGTTGTTACAGAAATGGTATCAGAGCTGAGGTTATAGTAAACTAGAAACGAGAGTGAGTAGGAGTGTGTATAGTTATGTGAGAACGTCAGAACTCATGTAGAGTTCATGTTGGACTATTGGATATAGTACCAACGGTTAAGTTAAGGTGTGATTGCTACGTTGAAGAATATAATGATGTAGACCTCGCTTCTTGTGGTGATGAATATCTACCAAAGAATGCTCAAAGACAAGTATTGGTCGGCAGGGGCATAGATCGTCCGAGACATGAATTTAAGATGATTTGAGGGGATTCATGAATGCAGTTATGTATTCCCCGAACTATAGGAAATTTTCAAAATGATGATGAAGGATAAAAAGTTGACATCGAATATTGTGGTAGAGAGGGTTGAGATACCGAGTATGCCAGACCTCGAGGCCTTCGAGCAGACACACAATGATGCGCTCCTTGAGATGGATGCTGACCCGATAGAGGAGGATCCAGAGGAGGATCTAGAGGAGGACCTCAGGGAAGGTCAAGGAATAATCTTGTAGAGAACGAGCTGATTGATAAAGATGTGATATGTTTACTTGAGGACCGAAAGAGTCCTTAGAGAGTGATTAAGTGACAAGACAAGAATTTGGAGTCGATTATGATTCATCAGGAGATATGATGAAGTGAATGGAGTAGAGTTTTAAGAATAGATGAGATAGAGGTGGTATCAACTGTTGCCCACGACTGGATCGTTGGGAACTTGGCTGTTTATTTGATTGGAATAAATACAAGGACAAATGAGTAGAGGACCCGGCTGACGGCCGAGGAGGAAATTACGAGGATAGAACTGAGAAAGCCAGAGTCAGATCCGGGTACTGCCGGTTTTGATGAATGACTAGTTATAAAGTAATGTTCCCTTTAAGTGGGGGGTTAAGTAAACTGACTGTTGATAATATAGACTACTCGGACGTATATGTATCAGGTAAATGTGGCATGTTCCGTGTGAAACTTTGGTTTTCCCTTCTATGGGAGGTGTATATTTGGTTCCTTTCTAGTGGTTAAACCTCCAACTTTATGTCGATTATTCCATTATTATGACTGCTTACGATTCTACCTGTTTGGATGTTCATAGAATTGTTCTTCAGGTTTCAAAATTGATTTCCTAGTATTAACAGTGGATAAATAGACTTACCAAATTTCCCTGATATTGGGAAGAGATTCGACAAATTTTTGGCAAACCTTGTCTTTCTGATTTGAGAGAATGTCGCCAAAGAGAGTGAAAACTAGAGCAAACTTGGTCGATTGGTTAAGGTAACCGCCATATGGGTTGGTGGACAGACCTGGATTGTTAAAATGGATTGTAGAAATAAAATGATGAAGTTGAGATTGGACGGTAAAGATGAAATATAATTAAGGACCAAGACGGACTAAGCAGCTCCGGGATTGACTTAAATGAAAAGGTTATCATGCCAAAAGTGTTAAGCTTATGTGGCACACGGGATTGTTTTATGAAAAAAGAATATAGGATATAAAGATGATGGAAATAGATACCGGATTTAAGCACGTATTTTCTAACGATCTTCCGGAATACCGCCTATTCGAAGGATAGAATTTGCCATTACCGTGGGCGACACCTATATCGAAGTCTTTGTGTGGAATGGAACATTGCTTGAGATGATTGCGCCAATTTGGGTATAACTCTCTACGATTATAATTGCTGATGGTTGAGACTGTGGTGACTAGTACGAGTCGATAATGGCGTAAGTTATCGAGCACTCTAAGGTGTGCATGTAGAAGAAAACTTTAGAATTAAACGATTATCCTCTAGATGAGCCGACATATAAGGCATCCGTAGAGACATTGGCAGTAACTTCCCCATTTGTAAATCGGTTTGATTACCTCCCCAATTTATGAATTATATGATATCCTCTAAGAGAGAATTTCTTAGGAAGGATATAATTTCTCTTCTAAGCTATATTGCCATGCTTGTGTTTACCCGTGCTGGGTTTCAATTGTGACAGAGGCTGTCATGATACCTACTTTCACGTAATTCTGAAGCCTGTCTATGGATGTTATTTAAACTTTCACTTTCCTTCAATAGTGAATAATCTTGTGGTGATACAACACCACTTGCTTGTGATATATACCAGTATCTTTCTGGATATTCTTTACTTTTGGAATCACACCTTAGAATTTTCTCCAAGGTGTCCCTTTGAGAATTATTTGTCGAAAGACGATAATTTATTAACTTAAGTTCAAGTTGATTCCTATTTCTCTTCTTCCACTGAGACGAACAACCCTATTCTTATAGGGGCCACAAGGACTATCTGTCTATGTGAAAGAAGTCTGATGGGACGCCATCACTTGTGTGTTGTGAAATACAAGAAGGCTAGTTACCTTTAGTAATGCCTTAACTAAGGCACGCAACGTTAGTTCTTTTGATCATATTGATCTCTTGGTGAATTCCCTTATCTCAAATAAGATTTATTTCAAAGCTCATAATCCTAGGATCACCATTGTGTGACATTTATCTTGATATGGGAGCTATTTTTTCAAAGCTCCATGATTCTTGCTATCTCTAATGAATTCCAAGGGGAGGCCAATCAGGTCAGATAAGCGAAATTCGTTAATATAGATTAGATTCGCAATGGAATCACCGAGGATAAGAGAGAGTCCCAAAGTGATTAGTATATCGGTGACATATCGAGGGAATCAGTTTACTCCTTCTCAAGGAGGTCATGCAAATGAAAAGTTGGTCGAACCACATTTTGTAAGAAATGACAATATAATGTGAAACTTCAACGACATCGGTGCTCGATAGAAACACCATAGTTGAATTAAGATTATGGAAAGGTTATGTACGAATGGACACTAGCTCTAGTTTTGCAGAATAAGTATTGAGGATGAAGGGTTTAAAGGACCCCAGTGATCAACAGGTTCGATAACGTAGTCCAGTGAATCTACCCAGATTACCATCGAACCGAGAAATAGAAGCTGTTATGGATTAACCCCAGTAGAAATGAAAGAGTAGCGAATTAGTGACAAGAATACTGGGCAAGAGTATGATAAGACCCAGTGCATCACCGTGGGGAGCCTCGGTGTTGGTTGTGAGATAAAAATGGAATAATGAAAGTGTATATCGACTAACGAGAATTGAACTCGGGTTACCAAATTCAGAGTCTGATGTCCTGACCGCTAGACCATGGAACAAGTTTATCAGTAAGAGTAAAGACCTACTACCGAGGAGAAATGATTTGCTAAACCAGCTAAGAGGTGATATGTATTTTCCGAGATTGAATTGAGAACTGGATGCCACCAGTTAAAGATTACACCAGAGGATATACCCAATACTGCGTTCGCAATAGGTATAGACATTATGAGATTTTAGCAATGTCATTTGGGTGATTAATGCAACCGTAGTTTTTATGGATTTAGTGAATCAAGTGTTCAAGAAATATTTAGATAAGCTCGTTATTGTATTTATTGATGACATCCTGATATATCCAGAGGACGAACATTTAAGAATTGTTTTAGAGTTGTTATGAGAAGAGCAGTTGCATGCCAATTTCTCAAAGTGTGAATTCTGGTTTAATGAAGCCCAATTTCCAAGACATGTGGTTATTATCAAGGGAGTATTAATGGATCCCGCTAAAATAGAAGTTGTTTCAATTGGGAGAGACCAACTACACCCACAGAGGTGAGAAGTTTTATGGACCTGACAGGCTATTATAGGAAATTCGTGCAGGACCTTGCTAAGATAACAGCACCGTTGACACGATTTATGAGAAAGACTGAGAAGTTGGAATGGACTCCTAAGTGTGAGGAGAGTTTGCAAGAATTGAAAAAGAGGTTGGTGTCAGCCCAGTGTTGGCCCTACCAGATGATAAGGAAGACTTTGTGATATATAATGATGCATCTCATAAAGGTTTAGATTGTGTGCTGATACAGCACCGTAGAGTAAGTGTGTATGCATTCAGACAGTTAAAAGAGTAAGAGACTAGATACCCACCCATAAATTGGAATTAGCAGCGATGGTTTTCGCTCTAAGAGATTTGGAAACATTATATAGACCATAAAAGCCTCAAGTATATATTATGCAGAAGGAAAGAGCAAGGAAAATTTTTCAAGAACGAGGGTAAAGTATATGCCCGTTTACGTACGAACAGGAAATATATATTATAACCAATATTTTCTTACAATTGTTTCAAGGAGTATTATTAGAATTATTTTCTGGAAAATTTTACAGAGAAGATATATTTAAAGGTCGGAGTATTAAGACTTTATGTCATGATAGAGATCAAGATACGACTATAAGATGCACTACCATTCAGGGGAGGCCAATGTGGTGGCCAATGCCTTAGTCAAAAGGAGAAAAGAGATGGATTCCGAAGATTCGGGAATTCAAGGATGAGATTTTGCACAAGACCCATAGTCCGAGATATTAGATGCACTTAGACGGTACCATAATGAATAGGGATACTACCTTGCGAGGCCGTTATGAAAAGAGTTGTCGCTCTTCCTTGTGTTGGAAGGAGGCTGGCAAGATAAAGATATTGGAAACCGAGTTAATTCAACAAACCAAATAGACAAAAGATTTTACCAGCAAACGGCTAGTGAAAGCCCAAGATGGATAGAGTTAGTACTGCTATTGTTAAGCTAGATGGCATGTTGAAGAATGACAAGCCAGTTCATATAGGTATATTTCTGCGCAAACACGATAGAGAATATGAGATTGGAGATGCGTGATGCTAAAGGTATTCCTGTGGAAATCATGGATATAAATGTTCAAGTGTTAAGGAACAAGGTTTTCAAACTAATAAGGAATTGTGAGAATATCAAGATGTGGAAGAATCCACCTGGAAGTTGAAAGAGTGTAACAAAGGAAAAGTAACCCAGCTATTCCTAAACTGATTCCGGGACGGAATCCTTTTAAGGAGGGGAGACTGTAAGAACCCAGATTTTTCGGTAGAATTAAAACTTTTCTTATTAAGAATAAGTATATACGTGAATAGTGTTTATCATGCGTGAATAGTGATTTTGGTGGATGAATAGTGATTTTGAGGATTAAGAAAAAAAATTCATGTCATATATGTACGAGACATAGGATGGATATTCTGAAGTCATATTAATGATCTACAGAGCAAATAAGTGTATGCAAAAACGATCGGAATTCAAAAATTCCAATTTGTATTTCAGTGTAATATTTGACCGGGCAGTGAATTATATATTATTATATTCAAGAAATGAGATATTAAATTTGAGGAAGTAAGGATTTAATATGTTAGGATTTTATTATATTTGATTTGAGGATTTAGAACGTAAACCACTGAGACAGTGAAACGAACGTTCTAGAAATCGCTGAGACTTTTCAACGAGATTAAAAGATAAAGCGAACGAATTATAGAATTTGGATTGAGTTCATTACGAGATTAAATATCCTACATGATCAACAAGAGAATTATATCAAGTAGATTGGATGATTTAATCAAAGATTGAATCAAGAGCAATTAGGAATTTAAATGATTAAAACACTTAAATCATTTCAAGGAACAAAACAATTAGCAAGGCTTCCCCAAGACTCTTTGAACAAGTCCCAAGGTGAGTACACAGCCATACACATCTATAATATCTAGATATTATCCAAGGCAATCACTTTATGCATTATTGTCCAAGAGAAAAGCAAGCAAACTCTATTCTCTCCATTTTTCTCAAACTGCCCAGCAGCACCTCCTCTCAGTAAAACGGGCCTAGGGCCTTCATTACTCAATGAAATTTTGTGTTCTTTATATGGTTAGAAATCTGTTAAGATGCTCTACAACTTTCCTTTAGAAGCCTCGTTCAAAAAAGATCGGTAAGGGCCTCGTTTTTCATGATCTTTCAGTTCGGTTTTAGGGACTGCGAATTACTAACTTGATTTTCTTGATTTCTCTTGATGATCTAAGCTTGTCTAAGGCTAGTTGAGGGCTAATCAAGGCTTGTAAAGGTCATACAAACATCAAGGAAGGTAATCCTCTTTTGAAACCCTAGCTCTTAGTTTGAGTTTTGATGAATTAGATGAGTTATAAAGATTTGATGCATGTTTAGAGCATTAGTGTTATGAGTGGGCTTTGATAATTGTTAAAAGTGGTTCCATGGATGTTAAGGTAGTTCTTGACCTTAGTTTAATGATAAATAACATGTTTGGGTTGTTTCACTACAAGAAAAAGTTGAATAGACATCACACATTAGACATCAGTTATTAATGCCACTGATGTTAAAAGCTTTAATAACATCACCCTAAAATAATGTGATGTCTTTCTAGTTCTAAGACATCATTTCTATTAAAACTGATGTCTAAAGTTCGACTTAAAAAAATTGAATCCGGGCGGTTTCCAAATATTTCCCCCTTAGTCAAAAATTTCCCTCTTTTATGCCAAATATTCCACCCTTCCAATTATTTCCCCCCTTTCCAAATATTCCCCCCCTTTCCAATTGTTTCCCCCGGTTTTCAACAAACAAAATAATAAAATCAAAAACTTATTAAACTCTCACAAAACTCTCTCGTCTCTCACTCTCACAAAACTCCCCCGACTGAACCCTAGATCTATTCTCTGCAAATTCAAGAATCTATTCACACACCTTCACAAATTTACGATCTATTCTCTGCAACATCAAAACCCTAGATCGAAAAGAGGTTAACCAGTTTCAATAACACGGAACCCTAGCTTTTGTGTGGGTGAAAATTGGTCAATTTGTGTTAATTAGGCGAAGCTAAAGACAAGCAAGGGATCAAAGGTCATGTTAGGGTCAAGAACAAGCAGGACACTGTCGGTAATTTTACTTCCTCTTCCTCGTGTACTTATATAATTTAATATGTTTATATGAATGTAATATAACATGGTAAGTTTGCTCTCATATTTTTCTTTTAATGGGAAATTGGATATATTAATTTGTTATCTCTGTCACTTGATATTGGTATATGTATTTATTTGGAAATGGAATACAGGAGTTGGATTGGAAAAACCTAATCCTTGGGCGTTTGATACGGCACAATTTGATAGTATTCTTAAGAGGTTGAAATTGGTAAGGCATCTGAACTTAATGAATTAACATGGAATTGAAGATGTTGTCTGCACTCCTTTTTTCTAATAGCTTTTTGTTTATGATTTGGTAGCAAGCAACGGAAGTCTAGAATGCAGAAGGTATAATAAGGTTTTGTATTTCTATTTGATGGTATTACTCTTTTGTAGGAGTTGTAATTTTTATATTTGGTGGTGTTTAATTTATATATGTTGTAATAGTTATTGAAAAGGATGAAGCTGAGGAAACTAAAACATCTAATGAGAATCATGTGGCAGCTGTAAATCATGAGGCCACAAGGAAGGTATACATTATGCACTATATTACTGTAACCAAAATTTAGTTTCTGGTTTTAGTTTGTTTAAATTTAGTAAGATAGTGGTGAAAAGGGTATCTTAAATAATCAGAATATTCCCCGCATAAGCCACATGTGATTTTCTAAATATGCCAGGAACTTCTGTAATAATGTGCTACGTACAATTCATAGAATCTGAAGCTACCACTTACTTAACATGTGACTGACTTGCCTTCTCTTTGCTTTTATTATGATTGAGTTGTAAATCATCTTTCTCTTCGTCGTCTAGCTTTTGCCATATATTTTTATTACACTAGCTTAAGTTAGTTCATCACTTGCACTAGCTAAGCTTTGGTGAATGTTAATCAAGTAACATATGGTGACATGAACAACATCTTTCCTAGTAAGAAAGCTAGGTCAAGTAACTTAAAGATATTTTGTTAGAGTTCGTTCCAGGAGGATCAATATCGTCGCTCCTTGGGAAGTTTGGGTCTTTTCCTGAGTCTGTAAGTAAATGCAACTTATTGCATGTTTTCGTTGAAACTAATTATTTTGGTAAAAATAAAATAAATGAATTTTTAGAGTGTAAGGCTGTATGTGTTGGCCACTGCTGAGCTGCATACAACCAGAATGTTTTAAACCAATGACTGCCATTAGGCCCATTAGTGATTTTTACTTATCCTGATTTATTTCAATTCACCTATATCCTTGCGGTAGATGCTCATACAGGCGTATTGTAACTCTGTGCTGAGCAGGTTCTGAGAATGTATACAAAACAGTTGTTACTGGGACTGGAATACCTTCACAAAAATTGTATAATGCACAGAGACATCAAGGTACTTTATTGTTTTTCGGAATTTTGTAATTGTGGAAGCAAAGAATCTTCACTTTGATTGGCTCTTTATTTAATTCTTAACTCATATTCTTTATGCAGGGGGCAAATATACTTGTCGATAACAAGGGGTGCATCAAACTTGCGGATTTTGGTGCATCTAAGAAAGTTGTTGAACTGGTATGGAAAATTCTCTTGTCACTTGTAACTATTTTTTTATGATATACTGTTTTTACTGTATAAAATCCTAGTGTCCAATTGCAAATGTAACAAACCCATTTTATGTTTCTGCATAGGCTACGATGACCGGAGCCAAATCAATGAAGGGTACCCCATACTGGATGGCTCCTGAAGTTATTCTCCAAACCGGACACAGCTTGTTAGTACTTCATATTCAACTTGCTAGTACTTCACGTTCATCAGAAATTATGTTGCTAGTGTTAGAAAAGTAAAAACACACAAATAAAGTTGTCTTTTTTCACACAATCCATCCTATCAAATCTGAAGCAAACTCTGAGAAAATGTGTCGGCTCTAGTATGTTACAGTAAATTTTGTTCCTCTTATTTCTAATTTTTTATTAACTGGCATTAAACATAAGTGTCTGCTCGAGAAAAGAGCAGGCTGTAAAGTATCTTGAATTGAGTCTTGAGATGCCTTTCACTTATCATTTGAGGACATTTAAAGCAAATCTTTTTTGTCATTCAATAACTTCATATGATAAAGCTTAATGAGATATTACACGTTTTATATAGATGCTTCAGTGTTAATTTGCTTTAGAAAAGGTCCTTGTAGTGTACAATATCAGTCAACTCTGGTCATGGTCCCCCATGTTTCCATGTCTCATTTCATCTCAGTATCTTAGTTGAACATTGACATACTGTAATGTGCATATTGAAATGTTCTTGTTTTTCTTTACTGGTTCACATGATAGTGTTTTAATCCATCTTTTTTTGACGGATTTCACTCATGAGTGTATCTGTGTATGTGTGTTTCCAGCTCTGCTGACATATGGAGTGTTGGGTGTACTGTTATTGAGATGGCTACTGGCAAACCTCCTTGGAGTCAGCAGTATCAAGAGGTATATATGCGGGGAAGAGATAATCCTAATCATATGTTGTCTTGTTGACTATCTAGGAACTATATGTTAGTGTTATCGAACTTGGTTGTGTGCTAAGCTTTGATGTTGCTATCAGGTCGCTGCTCTCTTCCATATAGGGACAACAAAATCTCATCCACCTATCCCGGATCATCTATCGACCGAGGCTAAGGATTTTTTGTTAAAATGCCTACACAAGTATGTCCATGAATTTCTTCTTTTTATTTGTTTGTGTACATAATCTGTTATGTTGATGCTAGTATATAGTTTCGAAATGCTGCAAAGGATAGGCACATCTCAATAAGGAAAAATAGGCACATCTCAAATAATCACTGCAAAGGATAGGCACATCTTTTCTGTATCATAAGGAAAAATATGTTAGTTTTATTCAAGTCTAATCTTTTTGAAGTTAAAGGAGGACCCCTCATGTATGTTTGTGAATCAGCCGATTAAAATGGAAAAAAGTACTGCCCTGCGCCCTGCCAAAATAAATTCCTGTAATCCTGTTCAATGTGCAGGAAAGATCATGGAGGAGGTACTAGATTATTCATCAATAATCTCTTTGCTTTTATAAATAATATAACAGTGAAAATTTAAGCAGAGGCATCAAATTCCCTCTTTAGATGCTTTAACATTTGAAGTGGATGATGAAGAATCTGGTAAGAAAGCTGTTAACATAAGCCAATCCGGTGCTGATAGTTGGAAAGCTTCAAGGCCTGAACAGGAGCGCCGCAAAGGGACCCCGTGGACAGAGGATGAGCACAGGTAAGTTCTGTTGCACCTTTATATATGTTTCTAATTCTTAACGCGTGCTCTTTATTTGGAAACAATTAGAAGTTGATTTTTTTTATGTTTATCGGTACTTTTAAATTTCTTAATAGACTTGTTGAACCTGTTTAACCATATGTTTGATTTTCTGGAACATAGTTTCAAAAGAACATCTGGGATTTGCATCTGACCTACTTGCTGTAATACGAGAGATAGATAGATATATTGAGAGAGGGGGTGCTCTGTGTGTTCCTATATCCTTTAATATGCGTGTATATTATACAAACATGTTTCAATTAATAAACCTTGAAAGTACTCGAGGTTGTGGCATCTAAATTGTCTCTGTTTGATTGGAATTTCAGGGCTTGCAAACTTGCTTAGTGGCCTTCTTATATAGGTTTGATTTTCTTTCTTCATTTGCACTCCTCAACATTTGTTATTAACCATACTATAATAGTGTGCAGTCATTCACAAATTCAGTTTCATTCTGAGAATCCTGTTCGTTAATTTTATTATCCCACAAATTTTCAAACTTGTTATCAGAGTTTTCGCATTTGGCTGAAATTAATAATTTATTGAGTCGTCATAATTACGTGAAATATCTGAAAGCACTAGATTTTGTATAAAAACTATAATCACCATTATAGATACAAGTATTAACTTGTCAAATTTGACAAGAAGACCATGATAAGTGTTCAGGTATTAGGTTAGGGTAGAAGTGACAACATTTAAGTTAAATTACTGTGAGTTGAGATTTTCAAGGAAAAGTGAGACGCATCTGTGCTAGTTACAGTTACCACGTAACACTCACATTTATATATACTACATTCATTTAATTTTGAAGTATTTGCAGGTTGGATTTAACTATGGATCTCTGGTTGAGGACTTCTACACAGGCTATCGGATGCATTGCAAGGGCTGGAAATCCATTTGCAGCTTAAATTTCTTGTTCTTTTGAACCAAATACAGCTGTGTGAATTTAGAGGCAGCGGAACTTTTGCAGGCAAGTCATTGTTCTGGAAAGAAAGGAAAGGTCAGTCCTTTGTTCTAGTGTTTGTAGTAACGTTTTTTTTCTTTGTCTCATGTTCTCTCCTTTATTCCTGCAACCCACTGGTGTATATTCAGGATATTGAAAAATTGTTGCTTATTTATTACGCAGGGTGGAGCTACAACATGGTGCATTGGCTTTCAGAAACTTCTAGGTCAAGATATTACAATTTTAGGAGGTATGCGCACCTAGATGAAAGAAGAAAGATGCTAATATGTGCAAGATGTAACACAAGATATTCAGATATAGCGACTATTTATTAAACATGTAATTTACATGTAGGTATAATGGATTTTCTCCATTAATTATGTATATAAGGATGTTAAAAGTTTTTATGAATAAAGATCTATTTGTAACCAGATGAAAAATAACATCAATTTTAGTATTAAGACATTAGTATACATCAATTTTATTATGGCAAAAATGATGTCTAAAACAAAGATATACATCACATTTTTTCACCAATATCTGATGTTTAAGAAATAAATAGAAATCAGTATAGGATGAAAAAAACTGATGTTAATAAGAACATTAGACATCAGTCTATGATGATGTCTAAGGTCACTATACACATCGGTTTTTTTTATAAAGAAATGATGTTAATAGGAACATTAGACATCAGTCTAGGATGATGTCTAAGATAACTATAGACATCTTTTCCAAAGAAAGGAAGTGATGTGTATGTGAAAAATAACTTAGTTGATTATATATTTTCTAGAATATAAGGCATGCAAGTTGTTTATAAAATTAATTATATCTAACCTATTTTGTAGAACAACTGATGTGTATTGAATGAAAAACTGATGTCTATGTTAGCATAGACATCAGTTTCTGACTGATGTCTAGAATAGACATCTCCCACCTAGACATCACATCCAAAATAACATAGACATCAGCCAGAAACTGATGTCTATTGACCCTTTTCTTATAGTGTTTGGAGTGGATGGTATGATATTTCGAGTATTTGGATTTTTGGATTATTCGATTTATAGCCGTCGTAATGACGAATTTTTGTTAGTACTTTAAGACAGTCACTACCCGAGACCTTGAACTTCTGACCTTAAATCATCACTGCCATGAACTTGTAGTTCTTGACTCATAGATCATTTTGTTAAAAGAATCGTAGCATTCTGATTTACGGTTTAGTAGAAATGGTCAAATTCGTAAAAGTGGTTCGATCGAGTAAGTGCTAAGTTCATGACTTCTTTTTGAACCCCTTAATGAAACAGTTTTGGTGGCAAATCGAGTTTATTAAATACTAGGTATCATAAGGTGTATGTGTGCGAAGGAATCACCTCGAAAGAGTAAACGGTTGATTTTATAGAAAAGTTTAAGTCGAGGTCGCGTAAGTGAAAACCACTGAAAACGAGACTTTGAAACCAACGTTCTAAATGGTTAAGTATAACTTGGAATTGCGGATGGATTTTGAACCAAACTTATAATGTATTTGATAACCCTAACTTTAGTAATGCTACAGTGATCACATGAATAGTAAATTCCGAGGATTTAGAGAAATGGTATATAAGTACTCTATAAGGGAAACAGAAAATGAATAAACAGAAATCATATTAGTGATATACTAAGGAAATAAGTGACTCGAAATGACGATGGATTTCAGAAATTCCTGAATTTAGATTTTGAGGATTTTGAGCTCGAACGAACTTCTATTTATTGGATATTAAGGAACATAGAAATATTAAAGGGATTATATATTGAGGAATTAGTGAATTTAAGTTAAACTAAGGGATTTTTAAGTTAAGAGAATGCTAAGGGAATTTGGATTTTATAAACTATTTCAAAACCACTGGATAGTGAGATATATTCGAAACGAACCATAATTAGACGAGCCTGGAAACCAAACAACCAAGATTAGTAGAATAACAAGGATTGTATCACATTATAATTACCAAGAGTACTAGCATTACATTTAGAAAAGAAAATCAAGAAAAGAGAATTATGAAATCACTAGCATGACATCACTTTCCATTAAATTGTTTTAAGGGGCAAATTAGTACTTTTGCTAAGTTTTAATCACAAATATCTTTCAAAGCTTCCACAAGACACTAGACAAACCAAGATTTAGATGAGATAAGATCAAGAAACAAGAGCAAAAATCTCTCCCCCTCCATTATCATCATTTTCGGCCAGATTTCCAGCAGCCCAGTAAAACCGCTCTAGAGACTTCGTTACTCAGCCAAATTTTGTGTTCTTTATATGGTTAGAAATCTGTTAAGATGCCCTACAACTTTCATTTAGAAGCCTCATCCAGAAAATGTAGGTAAGGCCTTCGTTTTTCATGTTCTTTCAGCTGCAGTTTAGTAACTCCGAATTGTTAACTTTGTTTTCATGGTTCCTTTAGTTGATTCAAGCTATATTGAGGTTGTTTAAGGAGTACCCAAGGTTTATTAAGTGATGTTGAAGCTACAAGGAAGGTATAAACCCTAACCCCTTTTTATTATGTGAGCTTTAGTGATGTTAATGGATGATGTGTGGTTAAAAGTGATTATTGTGATGTTAGCTAGCATAAATTGTGATTGATTGATGGGTGATGGTATTTGTTGAGTATTGAACACGGTAAAAGAATACAGAGGGGGGGGGGGTGAATGGATTCTTGAACTTTTCTTTGATTGAGTCTGTGTAGCAGATAAGTGCCTGTGTGTGCAGAAATTAAGGTGCGGATAAGTAAACAACACAAGACACAATATCACTTTAATCTAATGTATATTAGATAAAGGTTGCTACAATCTGTGAATACAAATGGTAGTATTCTCAGCTTCGTTTTTCTCAGAGAGATATAGCTTACAGTGTATGAAAAACTAGACTCACAAAAGTTACTAAGTTATGAAGTGAGGCTGTGTCCTTATAGAACATGGATACAGCCTGCTTACTACAAATAAGGAACTAAAACACATTACTTTCTAGTCTGTCTATCCTTTTTGAGTAAGTGTCCAAACGGTTACAGATTTGACTTTGCAAAGCCTGTTTAGATCCACTTATTTAGCTCCTTGTCTCTTCTATATCTCTCCAAGCTTCCTTGTAGGCTTTCCAGAGCACGTTACAGGTTGTGGTCCATAAAGTGCATTGGCTTGTTGCAGGTTTCTGACTTGTACAATTTCTTCAGTATTTTGTCTCCAAGAATGTATTCGAGAAGTGACTAAGTAAGTGATTCGAGAACTAGAATTGACTTGATCGATAACTCTGAGTTCTCGAATACTGTTATAGTGACATATCGAACCACTTCTCGAATAGCTCTTTTCCATCAGGATTCCTTGAGTTGTCGAATAGAGCATTTGACTTATCGAATCCTCGAGTTGTCGAATAGCTTTCTGAGTCTTTGAGATATCGAATGGAACTTTGACTTGTTGACTCTTTGAGAACTCGAATACCATCTTGACTTGTTGACTTCTTGAGTTCTCGAATAGAGTAGTAGACATATCGAATCCCTGAGATATCGAATGAGATATCGAACAGTGTATTCAGAGATATCGAATAGTGTCTTGAGATATCGAATCTCTGACTTCTCGAATGCTGGACTTCTCGAATAGACAAATATACTTCTCGAATTGGTACTTAGGCAAATTCTTCATTTCTTCAAATCCCAACTGTGATTATTTGACAGTCTTTAACTCCTTGCTTGAGGCATGAACCTTGGAACTTCTTTCAAGCATTATTCTAGACTCTATTTGTACAATTACACAACTAGGATTTGATGCCTTCTACAAGTACAATACAAACAGAAACTCTACAACTAGAGGTTCCCTCAGTTAAGAGGTCATGTAAGTAATGCAAAGCATTACAAACAATTAGGCTTGTTATTAGATGTGTACAGGCATGCCTCTGTAACTAACAATCTCCCCCAAATTGTGAGTGAGACCCTTAGTCACAATTTCATGTCTGATAACAAGCCTAACATACATTAAAGATAAAACTTTTAAAAGTACAGGTATGTGATTTGATTGAACACATAAATGAAATTACAAGATAAATACTTCTTACAGTATGATGAGGTACTAGCCATTTTCTTTTGATTGCATCTCCATTGCTTTGGCTTGTAGATCATCATATGCTTTCTGTTTCCTTTCTTTCTCCTTTCTTGCAATCTCATCTACTGCTCTCATGATTTCTGTCATAGCATCCAATTCTTCAATCATAATAGAGTTTTTGAAATCTTCAAGCACTGGCTTCAGAATGTTGGCAGGATAGTGACTGAGTAGGTTCATTCTTATATTGACATTGTCTCCATTTCTCCTCCTATACTTCACCACATAGGGATCAAACTGAACTCTACACAATCCCTTTGCCCTTAGCTTTTCTGCTTCAATCTCCAGTCTATCAATTTCTTTCTCCCTTTCTAACCATTTCTCATAGCAGCCCTTTCTTATCTTCTCAGCATAATCTTTCTTCATTTTCACAAAGTCAATCAATTCCAGCTTCCATACTTTCTCCACCTTGTCTTTAGAATCCAGCAATGCAATGATTCTTTCTATCTCATACAATTTACCCCAATGTTGACAACCCCCTTGTTTGAATTTCATTTCTTTCCCATCAGTGTACTTGATTTCAAGGTGGTCATCCACAATTGCAGCATAGCATATCTTTTGAGCTCTTAGAAATAGCAGTTGCTCTTCATCAAAGTCTTCATCAAGTGGCTGGAGCTTTAATCCTGGAATGATTGTTAGGGCTCTAGATTTGGATAGCTTCACTCTCCTTGCAGCATGTTTAAATTTTATCCTCTTGACATGGTTGCTTGGCAGAAATCTCTGACCTTGGTTGGTAGACCATAGTAGTATTCCATTAGCAGATTGCTTTCTGAAACATACACATGGTTTCTTGACTTGAATCTTCTTCTTTTCTTGAGGTGGTAAGACAGTTGCAGAAGCCATAGATGTAGATTTTGGTAGGTCACTACTAACAGTATTCACCCTAGACCTAGAGTCTTGTGTTGTGGTGAGGTTACTGCTAGCAGTGCCTAAGGCTTGCTGTCTTCCACTCTTTCTCACATATGTTTTACCCTGGTCATCATCATCCTTTTCATCCTTGTCCCCCTTTTTCTTCTTGTCTTCATCACCCTTATCTCTCCTGTGATGCCTTCTCCTCCCATCACCTTTGTCTTCAGAATCATCATCCTTATTTCTCCTAGGTTGAGCCATCTCTGGAATTTCACCAGTTGCAATATAGGTTCTGAGGATGTGCAGTGCCTCAGTTTCTTCAGCATTTCTGGCTCCAACCTTCTTCTGTAATTGATCAATGATAGCAATGATCAGTCTGTGATTTCTGGAGGTGAGATCATGAGGAATGACCAATTGCTTGATATCTTCAATTCTGGTACCAGACTGATAAATAATTGTCCATGGCTTCTTGATCACTTCTGGTAGCCTTGTAGGTTGACCATTCCTCAAATCATCAAACAGACTCTTGCTGTTCTCATTTTTCTTCTCAATGATCTCAAGTATGGCATCTATCTCTGAGTGCTTTAGGTCTTGTAGAGTCTGGTATGTTAGATGCCATATCTTTAGTTTGGAAACCATCACTATCTCCTTGACCCATATATTGTTGACTTTCTTGGGGATGACAGTGATGTAGTCTATCTGCTTCTTCACCTCCCTCAGATAAAACTGAGTGTCACCAACCTGTTCCCTTATGGCTTTCAGAAACTCCAAGAAGGCTTTATCATGATAGTCATTGGAGTTAGCAACTTCTTGTAGCTTGGCCTCAGTAACAACTTTGACTTCTACAGGCTTGGCACTCTCAGATATAGAGATTGGAGGTTTGTCAGATGGCATACTCCCTGCAACCACTGTGGTAGTTATGGATTGCTTTTGTCCTCCAGGAGTAGTGATGTGCACAGTTGGTAAGGTGACAACTGGCAAGATAGATGGAGGCTCATCTACTTTGGCTTTTCCCTTGCCAGGCACATTTGCTAGAGACTTAGAAGCCCTTTGTTGACCACCCTCTTTGATTATTATGCCTTTCTCTCCCTTTGTCTCCCCCTTTGAATTTGAGTTCCTAGCCTTCTTCTCCCCCTTAGGCTTGTTTTCAGGCACAGAGGCTGTAGAAATGTCCTTTGGGAGTGAAGATTCATCAGGTAGAGGGAGACCCATATGCTTCATCATTGCAGCTAACATGGATTGTTGATGCAGAAGGACATCAGCTGTGGTGGATGCTTGAGTGTCCAACTGATCATTTAGCAATGCAACCTTTTCTGTGAGATGAGCATTGGTCTTGGTGAGAGTAGCTACCTCCTGTTCAAGAGTGTTGACCTTAGTGAATAACTCATTGGCCTTGAAGCCAGATAAAGATTGGTCCTGAAGCCTCTTCACTTCATATTTAGACAATTCATGCACAGGGACATCAGTCACTAGTCTATCTCCATAAAGATTTTTGAACATTATCCTCAGCATGGCATTGGCATCTGTAGTCTGGTCAGATAGATTCTGAAATTTATGCCCCAGACCTGTGACAGCATCTTTTAGCACAGCCAGCCCATTGTCCATCTGAGTGCAGGTAGAGTTGCAGTGTTTGATGTCCTTGAACACACTGTCCAATTGAGGAAATTTAGCATCAAAGGCCCTCTTGACTTCTGCTACTGAAGTGGCTGTCTTATCACACACCCTGTTGACTTCAGTTTTGACTCCCTTGCCAAGATAGTGTGCAGCCTTGAGGAAACCCTTGTAGGAGTCATTTACAGCTTCATACACTTCACCAGGTGACAGGGATTTTGCATTGGAGCCCAGTGAAGTGATGTATTCCTCCCTGAGATACTGAAGTGCTTCATCGAGAGTAATATCATATTTTCCTTGCAACCAGGCATCTATGTTGCCATCTCTCTCAGCATCATCAATGATCTTTGACTTCTGCACTTCCACATCATCCCTATGGCATAACAGAATAGCCTCATAGTCTGGATTGGGCATGTCTGCAGTGAGAAGGTGCTGAGCAATCTTTGTGAACTCAGGAATCTGATCCACAATTAAGCTTTGAAGTGCTTCAACCGTCAATTGTTGTGGAACAGACCCTGATCCTGAAGCACTGTCATGTTGCACAGGCTTCAGCCATGTTGACATGAAGTCAGAGCTAGAGCTAGGCAAGCTAGTCTCCTCAGTTACAGATGCAACTTCTGTAACCGGATGGATTGACTCTACTACTGGTGTCACCATAGAAGTGGGATGAATTACACCAGCAGTTGACACAGGCACAGAGTCTCTAGTAAAAACTAGGGGAACCTCTGTGTTTGTGATGGTGTCATTAGGATATGCCTCAGCATGCATTCCCTCACCATCTAAATGTGGGTTCTGAGTGGTGAACAAAGTGTCATGCACTAAGTCACTTGAAATTATTGGCTCATCAAGCAAAAAGGATTCTTGATGATCAATACCTTGCATCTCAGTTGTCTGAGTTGCAGGTTCCAAAGAAATTTCAGAGTTAGATTCTGGAAGAGAAGTGTGTTTTAGAGTAGATTTTGGCAACTCCCCCTGAGAGATAGAGGAAGTTTCAAAAGTGATGTGCTCTCCACTCAGTGTTGTGCCAGCCTTATCACTCCCATGTGCTGACTCTATACAAGAGGATGCATTGGGGAGAATGCTTGATTCTATAGGTGCACCCTGTTGAGAGGATACATCTAGTGAGCTGTGTGCCCCTGATTTTACAACTTCAGCCATTTGTGTGACTGAAGAGGTGGTCTTAGTTTTCTTCTTCTTTGTTCTGTGTAAGGGTGACTCAGGTTCCTCACTTCCTAGACCTAATTCAACAGCTAATGCTGCTTCAGACAAGATATTTAAAGGTGCAGACATTACTTCCTTTCTCTTCTTTTTACTAACATCACCCTTTTGAGAGGATGATGCAGTTGGCTCAGTAAGAGGTAGAGTGTTTGGTTGAGAGGGTTGGTTAGCAGGCCCTGGGTTAGCATTTTGTTCTACTTGCTTGGGCTGTGCTAACTTAGATTTTGCATCAAATGTTGGCATGTTGTGGGGGTAAGTCCTAAACAAACTCTCCATATGGGGAGTTATGTTCAGTCTTACATCCACATCATTCCTAGTTTCCAAGTTACCAAAAATGAGTTTGGTCATGGACTTAGGATAGCCTATTTTATTTTTATCAATCCCAGGCAATTCAATCAATGAAGCATTTTTATAATTAAGTGCAGATTGAATAAAGCGAGGGAAGAAAATATCAGTACCTCTCTTGGTTGTGTTCTTACCAAGTCTCCCATATAATTCTTGAAGTATGATTTGGCCAACATCTATCTTCTTTCCATAGGCCAAAGCATATCCAATTTGCTGCACAGGTGCACTGATTTGGTCAAAGCTTGATTTCCTGGCAGTGAAGACTTGGAGAAGAGTTGCAAACACATAACTCCACTCCTTTCTCAGATTCTTTCTGTTTAGCTTTCCAAGGTTAATCCCATCTGAGTAGTTTATGAACTCAAAGAATTCCTCCAACTCTGCGTTAGTGGCCATTCTGTCAAATGACTCTTGTTGTAGTCCTAGTGCTTGGTTCATGTCTGCAGTAGTGATAGTGATTTCCTTATCTTGAACCTTGCAGTAGATGACATAGGAAGTGATTGCGTTTTCCAGGGCTACAACCTCCACAATAGCAGTACTCCAGAATTGTTCCAGAATATCGAGATACAGAGTTGGGTTGGCAGAGAGTGCATCCTTGATATATGACTCAGCCATCCATTTCACAAAGCACTTGAAATTTGCATTGGGTGCTTCAACATCACTAGTGAGAGCGATGAAGTTGGTGTTGAACTTTACTGTTGCCATTTGTGTAGAAGAGAGAAAAGAAATTGAAGGTTGAAGAAGAAATTTGGCTTTTCGTAGCTAGGGTTTCAGGGGTTTAGAGAGTGTAGATGCTTGAGAAATCGAATGAAATGAATCGAATAGATGTGAAATTGTATAAGTATGAAGTACTTGAATTGTCGATTAGCAGAAGGTTTTGTATCGACAAGTCAGGCATTCGAGAAGTAGAAAACAACTATTCGAGAAGTCAAGAATGGCTTAATCGATAACTCAAGCAGATAGAAACTCACAGCTGGCAGTTATCTAACTTAGAAATAATTCTAAATTAAATAAAATGTGTTTTTATGAGTGAATTAAACTTTTAGACAAAAGTCCAAAATCGATTAAAATTCAGCGAGAATTCAGCCTTTTCAAATGATTCGAGAACTCAAATATAGTGTTCGAGAACTCAGTCATTCGAGAACTCAGTTACTATATTCGAGAAGTCAATAATTCCTCTATTCGATATCTCAGAAAGACTCTATTCGAGAACTCAAGAGTACTCTAATGAGACTTATTAGAGATGTCGAATAGTGAATCATTCGAGAAGTCTGACTTATCGAACTATACCCATCACTCATAAAAATTTGATTTTCACTATCTTTTTAAAATCTACCAGACATATTCATTGAAAAATATCCTAGCAAATCAAATAGTGATTTTCTCAAAATTTCATAGAAATTTTAAGTTAATAAAAATATGATTTTCAACATATGCAACAGATTTGAAATATTTATAAATCATATTTCAGCCAACACTTACTCCAAAAATATTGAGAATTTAGATAAAGTAAGTGTTTACTGCTGCAACAATCTAGATGATGTATTCACTTAGCCAGAATCTGAAGAATTCAGCATTCCAATCTCACTTACCAACCTTGTGAAGGTGGCTTCATCTAATGGCTTAGTGAATATATCAGCTAGTTGTTTATCTGTAGAGACATAATGCAACTCAATGGTTCCATTAGTTGCATGTTCTCTTATGAAATGATATCTGATGTCAATGTGCTTTGTTCTAGAATGATTGACAGGATTGGCAACTATAGAGATTGCACTTGTGTTGTCACACATGATTGGAATTCTTTCTAACACAAGTCCATAATCTCTAAGTTGATTTCTAATCCAAAGCACTTGAGCACAGCAACTTCCAGCAGCTATGTATTCAGCCTCAGCTGTAGAAGTTGACACAGATTGTTGCTTCTTGCTATACCAAGAAACTAACCTTTGTCCAAGAAACTGGCAGCTTCCTGAGGTGCTTTTCCTATCCACTCTGCATCCAGCATAATCAGCATCAGAGTAGCCAACCAAATTGAACCCTGTGTCCTTAGGGTACCATAATCCCAAGTTAGGAGTGCCCTTCAGATATCTAAAGATCCTTTTTATTGCAATCAAATGTGATTCCTTTGGATTTGATTGAAACCTTGCACACAAGCATGTAGCAAACATGATGTCTGGCCTACTTGCAGTGAGGTAGAGTAGAGAACCAACCATGCCTCTGTAGACTGAGATATCTACTCTCTTGCCTTTAGAATCTTCATCCAATTTAGTGGCAGTGGCCATGGGTGTCTTGGCAGGTGAACAATCTTCCAAGTCAAACTTTTTCAATAAATCCTTGATGTACTTGGTTTGACTGATAAAGATACCATCCTTCCTTTGACTGACTTGCAACCCTAGAAAGAATGTCAACTCTCCCATCATACTCATCTCATATCTGCTCTGCATGAGTTTAGAGAATTTCTCACACAGTTTCTCATTTGTAGAACCAAAAATGATATCATCCACATAGATTTGAACTAGGATCATATCATCACCATGCTTCTTGTAAAACAGTGTCTTGTCCAATGTGCCTCGAGTGAATTGATTTTCAAGAAGAAATTGTGATAGAGTATCATACCATGCTCTTGGAGCTTGCTTAAGTCCATACAATGCCTTAAGCAATCTGTAGACAAATTCTGGGAAATGTGGATCCTCAAAGCCAGGTGGTTGTTGCACATAAACCTCTTCTTCCAACTCTCCATTTAGAAATGCACTCTTGACATCCATTTGATAAACTTTAAAGTTTGAATGAGCAGCAAATGCCAAGAATATTCTAATGGCTTCCAATCTAGCAACAGGGGCAAATGTCTCATCATAATCAATGCCTTCCTGTTGAGAGTATCCTTTTGCAACCAGCCTTGCTTTGTTTCTTATTATTACACCATCTTCATCCATCTTATTCTTCAGAACCCATTTTGTTCCAACAATGGTTCTATTCTTTGGTGCAGGCACAAGTTCCCATACTTTGTTCCTTTCAAATTGATTCAGCTCCTCTTGCATGGCAATAATCCAATCTGGATCCAACAATGCATCATCAAGTTTCTTAGGCTCAACTTGTGATAGAAAACATCCATAGAGGCACTCATTTTGAGTTGCTCTCCTAGTCCTTACTCCTGCATTAGGATCTCCAATGATTTGCTCTGCAGTGTGTGATCTATCCCATTTCCTTGAGTGTTCAGCCTGATTTCTCATCCTTGATGTTGCTTCATCATCCTCATCATGATCATCCTCATTTCCTCCCCCTGTGAAGTTGCCATTACTCACAGGTGTGTCTTGGATGCTTGTTTCTTCACTATTGATTGGCACAAATTCTTCTCTTGTATCATTATTCACTTGAGTTTGTTGAACTTGAGTTTCAACTCTAGTTTCAGTCTCTTCATCAGAATCATCTAGATTATCAAACTTCAATGGATCTTTGTCTTCATCATTGGCTTCTTCTAGTCCAGGTAGTTTGCTGTCATCAAATGTTACATCTGTGCTTTCCATAACTTTCTTTTGACTGATGACATAAACCTTGTATGCAATTCTTTCCATAGAATAGCCAAGAAAAATTCCTTCAAATGCTTTTGCATCAAACTTTCCAACATATTCAGAATTGTCCTTAAGTACAAAGCATTTGCTTCCAAAAGTATGAATATACTTCAGTGTAGGCTTCTTTCCAGTCATCAAGTTGTAAGGAGTCTTTCCAGTGTTTTTGTTGATGAGGGTTCTGTTCTGAATATAGCATGCAGTGCTCACAGCCTCAGCCCAAAAACATGTGGGCATTTTTGCATCAAGTAACATTGTTCTAGCAGCCTCAATTAGAGTTCTATTCTTTCTCTCAACAACTCCATTTTGTTGTGGAGTCCTTGGAGCTGAGAATTGCTGAGAAATGCCATTCTCTTTGCAGAATGCTTCAAGTGTGGCATTTCTGAACTCTGTTCCATTATCACTCCTCAATGCAATCACACTTGCATCGTTTGCCTTTGCTTCCTTGTCAACTTTCTTTACATGCTCAATGATTACTTGTGGAGCCTCATCTTTTGATGCCAGAAATTCTACCCATGTATACCTTGAAAAGTCATCAACCATTACCAGGGCATACTTCTTTCTTCCAAGTGACATTATGTTAACAGGCCCAAACAAATCCATATGGATAAGTTGTAGTGGCTTGGTTACAGATGTCACTGTCTTTGACTTGTGGCTTGATCTCTTCATTTTTCCTTTTTGACAAGCCTCACACACTCCTTCTTGGCAGAATTCAAGTGTGGGCATGCCTCTCACTAACTCTCTTTTGACTAGAGAATTAATGGCCTTAAAGTTCAGGTGTGATAGTTTCTTGTGCCACAGCCAACAATCTTCATTTGATGCTTTTGAGTAAAAGCAACAAATTTTGTCCTTGTTTGCAGAGTCCATATTGGCTACAAACAGGCTTCCCTTCCTTACTCCAGATAGAGCAAAATCACCAGTCTTCTTGTGGGTGATCAAACATTCATCTTTGTCAAAATTCACTTTGAATCCTCTATCAGTAAACTGACCAACACTTAACAGATTATGCTTGAGCCCCTTGACTAGTGCTACATCTTCAATGATGACATTTCCAACTTTCAGCTTGCCATATCCCAATGTGTTACCCATGCTGTCATCTCCAAAAGCAACCATTGGGCCAGCCTTTTCCTCATACTGTGATAGCAGGGCCATATCACCAGTCATATGATTTGAGCATCCACTGTCCAAAATCCACATGACCTTCTTCTCACTTTCTTTGCCCTGCAACCACAAAGGTATTACTTTTCCTTTGGTACCCAAACAAGTTTGGGTCCATGTGACTTAGGGACAGTTTTATCATAAACAACATGCTTGTCAACTTTCTTAGTGTTAGTCTTCTTGTCACTCTTGGAAGTCTTAGAACCTGAGGTTTCAGACTTAGGTGACAAAGGTACCTTCCTAGCTTTAGGAGGACTTGAAGACTTTGACCTTGTGTAGTGTGTGTGAGAATTGTGACTGATACAACCATCAATGAACTGCCTTCTTAAATTAAAACAACTAGTCATAACATTCATATTGCATGGCATACAGTCAAATTTATCACAGAAAGGTGCATCTCTATGACTTAGAGGCACAGAACAATCATAGAAAGGTTTAGACACACTACCAACAGGTTTCTTGCATGCATGAGTTAGATGATTGGTACTGAAACAGTTCTGACAAGTTTTCCTAGGGGCATTAGGCATATAAGCATAGTTGTTATCCTTGTTAATCCCTAACTTGCCATTTCTGTTCTGTTTCCTTTTAGTCACTTCCTTTTCTGATTCACTCTTCCCAGCTGAGACAAACTTAACAAACTTCTTAGGTCTTGGCCTATCAACTACTGGCTTCTTGGTCTTTGACTTGACACTCTCACCCTTAGAGGATGCTTGCTGTTCATTAGATTGTGCCTCATCCTCATCATTCAACATTTGCTTGATGAGTAAGGCATCCTCATCAATTTCAAATGTTGATTCCTTAAAAATTGGATTTACAGTTTTTCTCAAAATGTGGGGCACTTTCTCATGAACAGCTGTGTCCTCTTCGATGACAGCATAGCCTTTCCTTTGTGTGAGAGAGTCATAGTCAAGTCCAATAGCTGCTTTAGGTTTAGCTTCAATTTTCTCACAGTAGGATTGCACTAAACCAGATGATTTCTTGAAAGTTTTAAGTTTGAATTCATTCTCAGCTAATTCATCCCTAAGAGCCTTCTCTACTTGACTAGCACATAGAACCTTGTTCTCCAAATATTCAACTTCTTTCTTAAGGTTTTCTACTTGCATAGCAGTTAGCTCAAGTTCCTCATTCTTTTTGGTTAATACTTCATTTCTAGTAGACAGTTTAGCAATCTCCTCATTAGCAGCAGTCATACTAGTATGAATATTAAACATTTCAACAGATAATTGTTCAATCATGGATTTGTATTCAGAAACAGACATGTCTATAGTAGTGAGAGATGGTACCTGAGAATCAGATGAAGATGAGTCATCCTTGGAGTTGGCCATCAAGGCATAGTTGCAGAATTCTTGTTCCTCTTCATCACTCTCAGAATCATCCCAACACTTCCCTTCAGCTATGTAGGCCTTACCATGTGTCTGCTTTTTCAGAAGGGCCTCATACTTAGCTTCTAGCTCAAGATAATCTCTATCCTTCTTTTTAGGCTTCTTGCATTCACTGGCAAAATGCCCTAGGTCATTGCATCTATAACACCTTACAGATGACCTATCCACATAACCGGTTTTGAACTTATTTCTGTTTGGTTTCACAGGTGCCTTGTTCTTGTTGGCTGAATGGTTTTGAGTTTTGGGTTTGAAGGGTTGATTTCTTTTAAATCTGATGTTTGGAAATTTTCTGGCCATGAAGGCATATGAGGTATTTTCCATCCCATCAAGTTCTTCCAGAGTGTAAAACTCTTCTTCTTCTTCCTCCTTTTCCTCAACAGGTTCACTCACCCCAGCTTCAGTTTCTTCATCATCTGCCACCTCTTCTATCCTTAGTTGGCTTGTAGATGCTTCTAGGTCCAGAATGGATTTGTTGACAATCAAGGCACATGATGTGTTTATCATCCTACCTTGGTTGGCTTGGATAGCCCTTTTCTGAAGCAACTCAAGTTCATGAGTCTTTAGTACTCCATAGAGCACATCATAGGTGACTTTGTTCAAATCTCTCTCTCTTAGAGAAATGACTCTTTGCTCCAGATGATTTGGTGAAGACAACAGAAATTTCATATTTAACTCCTTGGTGCTGTAAACCTTTCCATTCATCTGCAACTCAGTAACTAGCTTGTGAAACCTTTCAAACATTTCAGTGATGCTTTCCTTGGGCTGTGCCATAAAAGCTTCATACTGTGTGACCAGTATCTGTTTCCTGTTTTCCTTAACCTCATCAGTCCCTTCACACAACACCTCAATGTGATCCCACATCTCTTTAGCAGACGTGCATGATGCAATGTTTGCAAACATTGACATGTCCATGGAATCAATGATGAGCAACATGAGGTGGCTGTCAAGAGCAACCTTCTCCCTTTCTGACTCTGTCCACTTTGATGGATCCTTGGCCTCATAAGTTCTTGGGATAGTTATGGTTCCAACAGTCTTCTCTGGTATCTCTTGTTGTGGAACAAAAGGACCATTCTTGAGAATCTCAGGATACAAGGGATGAGAGGCTTTAATGAACAACATCATCTTTATCTTCCAGAGGTTGAAGTTTTCTTTATCAAACTTAGGGACCTTCACCGTTCCTGTAGTCTTTGGTGTATTCGAACTCATGATCGTTTCTCTGTTTTTGAATAAACAGCCCTCTCTGATACCACTTGTTGAGTATTGAACACGGTAAAAGAATACAGAGGGGGGGGGGTGAATGGATTCTTGAACTTTTCTTTGATTGAGTCTGTGTAGCAGATAAGTGCCTATGTGTGCAGAAATTAAGGTGCGGATAAGTAAACAACACAAGACACAATATCACTTTAATCTAATGTATATTAGATAAAGGTTGCTACAATCTGTGAATACAAATGGTAGTATTCTCAGCTTCGTTTTTCTCAGAGAGATATAGCTTACAGTGTATGAAAAACTAGACTCACAAAAGTTACTAAGTTATGAAGTGAGGCTGTGTCCTTATAGAACATGGATACAGCCTGCTTACTACAAATAAGGAACTAAAACACATTACTTTCTAGTCTGTCTATCCTTTTTGAGTAAGTGTCCAAACGGTTACAGATTTGACTTTGCAAAGCCTGTTTAGATCCACTTCTTTAGCTCCTTGTCTCTTCTATATCTCTCCAAGCTTCCTTGTAGGCTTTCCAGAGCACGTTACAGGTTGTGGTCCATAAAGTGCATTGGCTTGTTGCAGGTTTCTGACTTGTACAATTTCTTCAGTATTTTGTCTCCAAGAATGTATTCGAGAAGTGACTAAGTAAGTGATTCGAGAACTAGAATTGACTTGATCGATAACTCTGAGTTCTCGAATACTGTTATAGTGACATATCGAACCACTTCTCGAATAGCTCTTTTCCATCAGGATTCCTTGAGTTGTCGAATAGAGCATTTGACTTATCGAATCCTCGAGTTGTCGAATAGCTTTCTGAGTCTTTGAGATATCGAATGGAACTTTGACTTGTTGACTCTTTGAGAACTCGAATACCATCTTGACTTGTTGACTTCTTGAGTTCTCGAATAGAGTAGTAGACATATCGAATCCCTGAGATATCGAATGAGATATCGAACAGTGTATTCAGAGATATCGAATAGTGTCTTGAGATATCGAATCTCTGACTTCTCGAATGCTGGACTTCTCGAATAGACAAATATACTTCTCGAATTGGTACTTAGGCAAATTCTTCATTTCTTCAAATCCCAACTGTGATTATTTGACAGTCTTTAACTCCTTGCTTGAGGCATGAACCTTGGAACTTCTTTCAAGCATTATTCTAGACTCTATTTGTACAATTACACAACTAGGATTTGATGCCTTCTACAAGTACAATACAAACAGAAACTCTACAACTAGAGGTTCCCTCAGTTAAGAGGTCATGTAAGTAATGCAAAGCATTACAAACAATTAGGCTTGTTATTAGATGTGTACAGGCATGCCTCTGTAACCAACAGTATTGAGGCCTCACCACTGATTATATGGCTTATGAGGATGTAATACTGATGTGTATGGGGTGGTGGATGATTATATGGCTTGGTTGTGATGGAATTGTTTTTGGAAAGTATGAAATTATAGCCGTTATAATGTCCGATTTTTGTTAGAATCACAAACTGCCCTGTTTTTGGGACACCAAACCGTACGGTACCTTACTGTCCAGAGTGCTAAGTGACCATGGTAGGGTAGATCTTAGTTCATAGATCGTTTTGATATAAGGTGCGTAAAAATCTGATGAACGGTTTAGGAGAAAAGTCAGTTTTAGTGAAAGACATTCGAAAACCGAGAAAACGTAATTGTATCAACTTTGAGGCTAAAGTTACCATACTTAAACATTTTTATAAGTCACGAAATTTTGGGATAGTGTAGTAGGTTGGTCAGAGGACCCTTTACAGTTGACCTTCCATTAAAATTCGAAATTCATATTTTCTGAGAATTTTTACAGTTAAGTGTGGTTGTTAGGGGAAATGGTGAAAAACCCCTGAAACTTCGATTGAGTTTATAAATGGTTAAGTTCTTGAACCTTTGGGGTAATAGTGATACGTTAAACATATATTAAAGTGTCAAGGGTAATGTTATACAAGAGTGTAGTGAGTAAGAGATGTGATATTCTAATGATGGTCCTTTTGTGTTTATAGAAACTCCGGAAGAGGGACGAGCCATACCGTCAGGATACCGAGATCGAGGCAAGATCTTTTCTATCCCTACTTGGAAATTATTTATCTTCAAGGAAACTTGATTTCATGAAATATATATATGTGATGCTATTGTTACTATATTGTTAAGAATTTGTTTTCCTTGATTATTGATGTTAAAAGGGAAGGTATATGAGTATGATATGAATATGGATATTGATATGAGTATGAGATGGATATGAATATACATAGAGATGATTATGCATGAAGTGAACATGCCTTATGATTAAGGGAATATAAAGGAATGGTATCAGTTGTTGTCTAAAGATATATAAAGGAATGGTATCAGTTATTATCTAAAGATATATAAAGGAACGGTATCAGTTATTATTTAGGGTTATATGATTTATAATATTATATTCTTTCTAAGTATTGTGATTTAATAAATATTATTGAATGGTATTTAATACTTTTGAGATAAATGGAATACTCTTAGTATATAAAAGCATATTGATTTCATTGAATACAGAGGAGATGTCTGAGTCATAATCAAAGTATTATGACATATATAATTTTTAAAGGTGATGATAAATGGAAATGGAAATGATATATGTGAAAGGAAATGTGAATGGAAATGGAAAATGTGAAATGGTATTTGATGATTTGTAAAAGGGGGATTGCAACAGTAAGCGTAAGAGGCTGTGTGGTAGTGGCACAGTCCAGCATCCAATATTTTATTTCGGCACGAAGATGCCAAGGGAGGATGTAGCAGGTAGCCTTCCTCCAGGGTTGATTACCAGGTAGGGATCATCCCTTCTACTAGTAGTAAACAGAGAGCGGATACGGTCAGGCGATTGATCATCGTCCTACGTATCTGGCGCCAGCAGATATCCCCAAAACTTGAAAGAAAGAATTGAAAATGGTTTTCAGATTTCTATAACTAAAAACAGAAAAGTGATATGAAATGATGGAATTATTGTTACAAATGAAGAGAAACTGATTTTATATTAATTTATATGATTGTTGCATAAGAAGGAAATGAGAAGATTATAGCGAGAGATTTGCTCAAGTTTTTATATTATCTTGAAAGATTACACTGAAATAGTATATTGATGGTTATAGCATTCAAGAAGAGGAACTGATATTATATGATGTTAAAAGCAAGACTGATGGAATGATACTATATATTTCTTACGTACAAGGATAATTGGAAAGTGTACATACATATTGAATGGAAATAAAATTCTTCCATAATAACTGAAGTTTGCTTTTGTCTATTATATATATATATAACGGTTTATTTTCCTTTGATGTTAGTAGATAGAAATTATCTTGCTGAGCTATTTCGGCTCATTCTTGCTACTTATCTATATACAGCTAGGAATGCCAATACTTCGCAGAATGCCCCGCAAGAGGGTAGGGGGAAGGCGACCTTCTGAGAGCACGCTAGCATCGATTCCTGAGGTAGCGTAGAGGCAAACGGGTCTTGGTAGCTCTATGTATAATTAAGTGTGTAAACATGTAAGAAACTTTTGGTTGTTGAAATGCTTCATGACGAAGTATTATTCAGCAATGTATTTAAGGATGATTCTGGGTTTGTAATAACTGTTAAATTCTAAACTTTTATTATGGTGAATGTTGTTCTCTCAGCATATGACCGGTGTGTGTGTGTTTATTATTACGGGGTCAATGGCATAAGTATTAATTGTAAAAAAAAAAAAACTCAAGAGATATTTATATTGAATGGAAATTGGTCCGTGATGGCCCGGATTTATGACCCCGGATTTGGGGCTGTCACAGTTTGGTATCAGAGCTTAGAGTCATATTGCTCAGGAACAAGAGTGATAGTAATATACACACATATAGATATATAGGTAATGATATAAAATATGAACTCACATCGAGTTCCAGGGAGGTTTATCGAACGAAGCGTTTATTCTAAGTAGTGATTATAATTTTATAGACTATTGCTAATAAAGGTTATTATGCCAAAAGTGTTAAGTTTATGTAGCACACGAGATCAATATGAGAAAGGGAATATTTGATGTATCGGGAAGTGTACGTTAGATAACCTCGTGAGAAATTCCAGGGTGATCTATCATCTCTTATTCAAAAAGGGGCCGGTATCTTTTCAAAACTTTCTGGTGCCTTTCGAATGTATTTAAAAATTTTATCCGATCTATCTTAGTCAAAATATTTCTCTAAAATTATTTTTGAAAAATGGTGTTTATCATCGTGATTTAAATTTCCCTCTATATTTCTTACTCCAACTAAGAGGAATAGCCCTATATGTATACACGAGGACAATCTGTCTGTGTGATAGAAAGTCGGAGGGGACGCCCTCACTTGTGTTACGTACGGGTTCTTCCATCCTATTGATTTCCCAAATATCCTTTTGTTTCAAATAAGAGCTATTTAAAACTCTTAATCTTATAAATTGTCGTGGGACACTTGCTTGTTTCTGGGTTCATTTCAATTCAAAGTTTCTTAAATTCTATAAATTATTTCGAGTATAGAAGATTTCAGTAATGGATGGGATAATGGAAGCAAGGTTTAGAGTATACGTGACTGTACGAGGAAACTCGAGATTTCAAGGGAAATTTCAATAAGAGATAATTAGAGCTAGAAGCGTTTTGATATAAAAGAGGAAGGAATTTCGTGAGAAGAAATGGGTATATTTGAGGATTATTGAGATAAAAGAATATTAGGAATTTTAAGGTATAATTGAGATTTACTATTGAGAGTAAGGTGTATTTTGAGGAAAAAGTCAGAATAAGGATAAACAAAGGAAGTGAGATAATTAATGAAGTTTGTGTACTCTGTCTAAATTCTATCGTATTTTGATATTAAATGTTGAGATTCAAGGATATTGATGTATATGAGGTGATTGACTTAAATGAAAAGGTTATTGTGCTAAAGGTGATACGCTTAATTGCTAAAGTTGAGTTGAGAATATTATGGTATATAAATGAGTTAACTAGTGATAAAATTGTGTATATGAGAATGATGTATATGGGAATGATGTATGTTGTACCCTAAATTTGGGTGATTAATGAAGAATATTGTTATATACAGAATCATGCCGCCTAAGCGTAATAATAGAGCGAATGCAAGGGAAAATGAGAGAGAGGAAGGAAGTCATAATAGGCAGTGTGAAAACGCTCATAATGAACAAAATCATGAAGAAGAAGAGGAAGATGAATCAACTGAACAACAAGGAAATCAGGGCTGTGATCCCTTTAACCAATTCATGGATCTATTAAGGCAGAATTTAGCTAATCCACAGAACCCTCAACCCCCACCTGTTCTTCCAAATCAGGCAGCTAACTCCTTTCGTGCCTTTAAGTCATTGAAACCCCCAGAGTTTGAGGGAACTGTTGACCCAGTATTAGCCAGAGCATGGCTGAAAGAAATGGAGAAAGCTTTTGAGATATTGAGGATCGAAGAGGATCAGAAAACAATCTTTGCAGCCTATCTCTTAAAGGGATAGGCAAATTATTGGTGGGAAGCTAAGAAGAACCTAGAAGGAGCGGGAGTGATAACCTGGGAACATTTCACTAGGGTGTTTTTAGAGAAGTACTCCCCTAGGTATCTGGAAAACCAAATGGAGATGAAATTTCTGGAATTAAAGCAGGATAATCTATCAGTGGCCGAGTATGAGACTAAATTTACTGAATTGTCTAGGTTTGTTCCAGAATTTGTGCGTACTGAGGAACAACGAGCGAAAAGGTTCCAACAAGGATTGAAACCATGGCTACGGGCGAGAGTGGCACCATTTGAGTTAACTGATTATGCTGCGATAGTTCAAAAGGCATCCATTATAGAAGCTGAGAGTGAACAAAACCAGATAGGTCGAGAAAGTAAGAAAAGGAGATTTGAGGGCCAGAAGGGAGGTTCAAGTGAAGGAAATTACTTTAGCAAGGTTGGTAAAGGACAAAAATCTCAGTTTGTGGGAAAGTCATGGAGTAACAAGGCTGTTAGTGAGACTGTGAATCAAGGTGGCAAATCCTTAGGAACTTTTCAGTCTAATCAAGCACGATCACCCTTACCAGATTGTAGCAAGTGTGGTAGAAAGCATACGGGAGTGTGTAGGAGGTCGGAAATAACTTGCTTTAAGTGCAGACAGAAAGGACACTATTATAACCAGTGCACATCAACTGACAAAATTGACATCAAGTGTTATCAATGTGGGAAATTAGGACACTTTGCTAGAGATTGCCGTTCCAGTGGGTCATCTGCACCGGGACAAAGTATGACTGCTTCAAATAGACCTACTGCCAGAGTGTACAATATGACCTTAGGAGAAGCGTTGAAAAAGCCGGATACAGATGCAGGTGAAATATTTTCTTTAATTATTTACCCTTGTAAGTATAAATGTTTGGTTAGGGATCGACTTGGTCAATGAATGGTGTAGGTAGGTTGACAATCTAGATAAGGAAAATCAGTATCTGTTAGGGGCTAGGAAATTCTATAAAAAGGAGAATAAGAGTATTTTGGGAAAAACACAAACTTGTTTAGGCACGAACAAGAAATATATATTATAGGTAGAATTTTCTTACAATTATTTCAAGGAATCTTATTCTAGTCAAATTTCTGGAGGATTTTACAGAGACAAGATATAATAAGATTGAAGTATTCATATTTTATGTCATGATAGAGATCAAAATACAGATAAACAATAGTGAGATACACTACCATGTAAGGAAAGGCCAATGTGGTGGCCGAGGTACTAGTAAAAAGGGGAAGAGAATGAGGAGATAAAATAGAACGATTAATTACAGAAAGAGATTAGTAAGGGAAGATAATGAAAAGCACTACTATTGATAAGCTAAATGGCAAGTTGATGAATGACAAGCAAGATTATATTGGGGTATTTTTGCGCAAACAATATAGAGATATTATGAAGGGAAAAAGGATCGAGAAAGTGTGGATGAAAAAGGTATCTATGGACATTTTCAGCGTGATTCCGGGACGGAATCCTTTTAAGGGGGGTGTTAGGTCGATTACACAATAAGCAATCAAATACTGTATGAGTAACTTAACAAGAACACACTGTTTAACAATTAAAAATTGTTTGGAATTAATAATTCCTCTCTCAGTGATGTAAATATCACAGAGAGCTGCTTAGGTTACAATGGATGAATATCTCAATGTTCGACTACCCTTCTAGGGTTAACCTAACTGTATTTATAGAACATACAGCTTCGTACAATCAGTAACTGATACTCCTAAAATCAAGCTATACAATTGATATCAATCACGATTGCTTTAGTCTTCCAAGTCAACTCAATCTCTTTGACAGCTTTCCAATCTTCAAAGATATTGCTTCCATATTTATCAATCTTCAAACACTGTTGACTCTTCAGACAATACCGCTACAGAGTTTAACAAACTCTGTTTGCGCTTCCAGTCAGTGTTTAATCAAACTCTGACTGCTTCCAGCTAAACTCTGTTTTCTGACTTTAGCTTCCAAACACTGTTTTCATCAATCATTTCTAACAATCTCCCCCAACTTGTCCATTAGCAAGAATGTACAAGTTTTACAGTAAATGATGATGTCAAAACAAATACAAAGTTTACAGTGTTTAACATACAAACAGAGTTTAAGCTATTACTTAACAAATTCTACATGAAATAAGAAAATTCTTACAGACTTTAATCTCTAATCTCTTGAAGATCAGGCACTGTTCTAAGATAGTCTATAAGCAACCTTCTTTCAGCATTTTCAAGCTCTATCTGCATAGCTTCTTTGATTTCTCTCAACTGAGGATCATTCTCATCAGTTTGATAGATAGCAGCTCTAAGATCGTAGATTTTGTTTCTTCTCATCTCATTCCCCAGCCTGATGTATTTCAATTCTTCAGACTTTACATTGAAATCCAGAACAGTAACTCCAAGATCAGTTTTTAGCTTTGTAGTCCCTTTCTCCATTTCTATCAAATTGCCATCCCAATTTCTGTATTTAGGAACATACTTGCTGTTGAATTTCATTTGCCTTCTTGCAAGGTTTTGAATCATTCTTTGTTGAAGCACATTTGCAACTGACTGAGTTCTTTGACTTCTCACTCTGAAAATATATAGGACATATTCAAGTTCTTCAGCATACTTTAATTCAATATCCTTTTCAGAGACTTTAAATACTGTTCCATCAGCCATGAAATATAACAAGAAATCCTTTTCTAGACTCTTCTGATATACAAGCTGTACTGACTCCAGTTTGTCTAAACTCTATTGAGTGACACCACTACCTGGAACAGACAGTGAAGAAGGATCTCTAGGACCAACATATTGTCTTTTATCTCTGTATGAGCCTATGCCTCCTTTGTTGTATCCAACTTTACCAGATAATGCTCTACCATCAGCAAAATCCATTGGAATTGTAGCTTCTAGTCTTGGATCATGAGGAGCACCTCTTTTAAATGTTGATTTCAACTGAAAAGACACTAATGGTGTGGTCACCACTTGTGCAGCAACAGAGGTTGTGTCTTCATTCTTCTGTACAACATGTGTATCAACAGAGGTTGTAACTATACTTTTCAGCTTTTGCTTGGCTTCTGCATCTGTTGGTTTTCTGAATACTTGCATTCTTTGATCTGTACCAACAGGTTCTTTGATTTGAATACCTTTAAGAACAGACTTTGCAGCTTTAGCAATTTTCACATCCCTCTTTGCTTTTTCAGACTTTAGAGCTTTCAGATGCTTTTCTTGTAAACTCTTCTCTTCAGCTTTAGCATCTTCTATGGTCACTCCTTCTGCATTCTCTTCCATGAAAAGCTTAACAGCTAACTCCTCATCAGTCTTTGGGTTTGATGTTAATTCCAAACTCTTGGTCTTTGAAGTACCTTGAGTTTCAGTGTTTGTTCCAACAGACTGTGATTTAAAAGATTTGCCAGATCTTAGAGTATGCCTTTCAGAGTTTAAAACCTTGCTTTTATCACTTGCCCCTCCATCTCCAGCATCATCCTTTTGAGTCAGAGTTTGAGAAACTTTGCATTTTGACTTAGTCACTCTCTCCCCCTTTTTGACATCATCAGGAATTAGTATTGATGTAATGAGCTCTAAAGAGTTTGCAATGGAATCCACTTTAGCAGATAAAGCAGTCTGATTTTCTTCAACCTTTCCTAGCCTGGCAAAGAGAGTGTCTTGAACTTTGGACAGCTGAACAGCTTTTATTTTGGACTCTCTTTCCATCTTCAACTCTCTTGACTGAATCTCAGTCTTCAAGGAAGCAATTTCTTGTTTAGTGTCAGCAAAATTTCCTTCCAGTGTCTTGACTTGTACTACAGTTGCCTTTAAACAGGATAAGATATCTGGATTTGAAATTTGCTTTGCAGTTTGCCTAACAAACTCAGATGCTCTCCCTTTTGGAAAAATGCAATCTTGTCTATACCAATTTTCAGCAGATTTAGCAAGATGCTCTACTTCAACAGCATGTGATGGACAAGGCTGAGCAAAAGGTGTATGTTTATTATCTGTCTGTGCAGGTGCACTCATAAAAGAGTCAGAGTTTGCATCACTGTCAGATTTATCTTCATCACTTGCACCTTGAGCTTGACCATCTTTGAAAGAACCACTGTGCTGAGCAGTGTCAGCCACAGTTTCTGCAATAACTTCTGCAACCTTTTCAATAATGACCTCATGTTGCACAGGTTCTGCAACAGAGTTTGCCTTAGTAGCTTCATCACCTTTGTCTTGAATTTGAGAAGATACCAGCTCTGTGTGTGATGCCACAGCTTCAGGAACATGTACTGCAGGCTCATCAGCTACACAAGGAGCTTCAACATGAACAACAGGTGAGACAGGATCAAGAATTGATTCAGGAACATCATGTACTGGTGACAAACCATCTCTTTGATCCTCTTCTACAGGCATTTTATCCTCTGTAGGTATTTCAACAGTAACATTATCCTCTGCAGGCATTTTAACCTCTGCAGGTATTTGTACTTCGTCATCCACAATATTCTCTGCAGGCATGTCAACTTTTGCAGGTACTTCAACATTCACTGTATCCTCAACAGTAGGTGTTTGCTGTGAAACCACCTCTGGAGCTTCAACAACATTCTCTGCGTCTGAATCAGAAAGAATTAGTCTCCTTTTCTTGATTGGCACAACAATCTCCTCTTCATCTTCACTTGAGCTTTCTCTTGGTGGTGAAAGTGAAGGTCTGTTTGCATGTTGCTTCATTCTTCTAGTATAAACAGCTCCAGGTAATGTCTGTTTAGCCTTTGAATGTTTAGTGTTTTGGGCAGTGTGCTTCTTTCTCTTTGGCTTGGTTTTGGCTGGGTCAGTAGGTGCTGGCTCAGAGTGTAAGGTATCAGTGTTTAAAGTTTCAGTGTTTAATGGTTCAGTGTTTGAGGGTTCAGTGTTTGAGGGTGGAGAGTTTATTGGTGGAGAGTTTAAAGTTTTTGGTTGTGGTTGTTGAGATGTAGTAGGTACAGTAGTTGTGGGTGTTGGAGGTGTTGGTTCAGAGTTTATGGTTTCTGGTGGTTCAGGCATTTGTTGTGGTGATTGAGGGTCTTGTGGTTGGTTCACATAGTTTTGTAAGGCTAAAGGCATAAACAACTCAGGTATTTGCTGTTTAGTGACATCTTTGTTTGTCAAATCAGTGAACATTCTCTTAGCAACTTGAAAAGGCTGAATTACATCAGCTTCATCAATTGGAATGTTAGGCACACAGGCAGTAAATAGCAATTGACAAAAACGAGCAAAATAAACAGTAGTAGACTCAGATAATCGCTCTCCCAAGTTCATTAGTACTAGTCTACCAAAATCGAAGTTACCTCCATATAGTAGAGCATGACCAATTTGGAGAGTATCCAGAGGTAGTGCATCCCAGTTTGTTGTCTTCTTTCCAAAAGCCCTTGTTATACAATCAAAGAAGAAACTCCATTCTTTTCTCAAACTTGGCCGTCTCAAAGACCCTATCTTGTTCAAGTTTCCTGCACATCCAATTTGTTCCAACATTGTCCTCAATCTATCATGACCAACAACACTGTAAGAAGTGTGTGTCTCAAAGTCCAAAGCATCTCTGACAGTGGTTGGAGTAATGATATACTCTGATTCTTCATGAGTGAAAATGATTGTTGGAGTGCCAGCCTCTCCTCCATCATCATATTCAGAGTTTGTCCAGAAAGTAGCAATCTGTGAAGCAGATAATGTTGTTGGTGCAGTTAGAGCCGTCCCTATCTCAGAATCTTTCAAGAAGTTTTGGAACAAGTGAAACGCCTGTGGAGCATTTTCATTCTCCAATGGTGCTGCATAGTTACTAGGGAGAAAAACTAACCCTGCTGCATCAAATGCTTTAGTTACCATTAGTAACAAGATACGAAGATATTCAGAGAAAAGATGTATATGCACTGTAAGTGTTTATCAAAATGTGAAGGAGAGAATAAGAGAAGTGTGAAAATGAATAAGTATGTAAGTAACTGTGAATGGGTGAATGTGAATCGATATGGAGTGAGAGACTAAAGACGATTAGAGTAAAATTAAAAACTCAATCGTTTATTTAGTAAAAACGCGCAACTGTTGTAGAGTAGTGTGTGAGTGGGACACAATCATGGTACACGTGTCAAACAGCCAATGGATCACTTAATAATTACCGCTGTTATTCCTATAATCACGACACTTAGACACATTAACACTAATTAACAGTTGTCAACTACCCCAATTACTCCAAAATAGTCAAATCATCTCAATAAGACTTTACCTCAGAGTACTTAACACAACTCAACAGTGTTTATCAATTTTCCAACTTTATCACTAAAACCCTTTCAAAAATTGCACAGTTGTGAATATGAGTATGTGTAAAGCAGAGTTTACTGAAATCAATTTTTAGAGCATCTAATATTTCATAAAATCCATAACAAACAGTTAATAAACACTGAATGCACAAACTCTCATATTAAACACTGATTGTTTGATGAATGCTAAACTCTGTAGTTACTGTTATACAGAAATCTGAAAACTTCCATTTCCTTTGATGTCCATGATTATCCAAGTAAGCACACAGTCTTTAAAGACAAAAATATCAAGAGATAGAAATCAGAGCATCATTCAGTGAATAACAGTCATGAACTGTATAACCTCACAAACTCTCAAAGCACACAAGTGTTTAGGTGATGTGTTTACACTCACATTCAATCAGAAATAGCAGAGTCTACCATATGCTTGAATGTCCACCAATTCTACACTACTTTGAGTACATGTATTCACAAATCAAAAGGACTTTATTCAGGGTTTAAATGGAGTAAGATCAAACAGATGAAAAGAGATGTTTTATTCAAGAGTGACTTCAAGCTGAGCATCTTAAGAGAACAAAGTGTTCAGTCACAGTATATATTTGTACAAGATCAGTATATATGCTCTTTTTTTTTTCTTTTTTTTTTTTTATTTATTTAGCATATATACTGAGTAAACTTTTTCTTTTCTTGAGAAACACTCATCTGTTTGAGAAAAAAAATATTTAACTGCTCTTAATACTTCAGAGTATAAGAAAAATTGAGCAGTTAATAAGGCTCAAAGGGGTTTACTAAGGATGGAATTTATGAACAGTGTTTATACAGTGTTTGTACAATGTTCAAAAGAATTTTGAACAGTGTTTGAAAGAATGGTAAATCCTATTGCCTTTATCATTTTCATGCACACACATATCCTGTAGTCTCAAAATGGTTTAATACAAGTTCTAGAGAAACATACTACCTGATGAATATCACACAACAATAAATACTGATTGATAGAAAAAGTATCAATCACTGATTTGGCTCAAACTCTCACATGGTGTAAACATGAATCTGAACTCACCAAACTAATCACTGACACATCTCAAGTTTTATGATTTTCACAAGTACAAACAAGGAATCATCATGAACCATACCTTTGGAAACAGAATGTCACTGATCAGAGTTTAGAGTTCATCAATAACCAAGATTATTTATGAGTGGCCATGCACACAATATTCATAGACTCAGAGTTTAGGACTGAATAAACTAAGAGATGCTATAAATATGAAACAGTATCATGCTGTGTTGATTTTCTGCACAAAGTCTGATTAGATAGCAGTGACTCAGAAAGAATCATGATTTATTTACTGAGAATCATGCTCCATACAATTTTCTTCATTGGTATTTTCATTTAGACAATAATCAATTCTGAATTCACTGAGTGTATCTAACATGTTAACAGTATTTAACAGACAGACATGCTGACAGAGTTTAAAAAGATTTAAACATTAGCATGCAGAACAGAGTTTAATACTAAGGTTCACATAGCACTTAACAATTTGCAGAAACATGAGCAACATATTTTAGAAATAAGTTTTTGAGTCTAACCAACATCTCTAGTCAAAACTAGAGACCATTCCTAGTTCATTGACCAGTCTTGTAAATGTAGCTTCACTCAATGGCTTGGTGAAGATATCTGCAAGTTGTTGTTCTGTAGACACAAAGTGAAGCTCAATGTTGCCTTCCTCTACATGCTCTCTGATAAAGTGATACCTTATGCTGATGTGCTTTGTCATTGAATGTTGCACTGGATTACCTGTCATTGCAATAGCACTTTGATTATCACAGTAAATAGGTATCTTGGAATACCTTAATCCATAATCCAGCAGTTGATTCTTCATCCATAAAATATGTGCACAACAGCTACCAGCAGCAATATACTCTGCTTCAGCTGTAGATGTAGATATTGACTTCTGTTTCTTGCTGTACCAGGAAACAAGTCTGTCACCCAGAAATTGACAACTTCCACTGGTGCTTTTTCTGTCTATCTTACATCCAGCAAAGTCTGCATCAGAGTAACCAAGAAGTTTAAACTCTGATTCCCTTGGATACCACAGCCCCAAAGTTATAGTGCCCTTCAGGTACTTAAATATTCTCTTTACTGCTGTTAAATGTGGTTCTCTTGGATCAGCCTGGAACCTTGCACACAAGCAAGTTGCATACATGATATCAGGTCTGCTAGCTGTCAAATAGAGCAAAGAACCAATCATTCCTCTGTAACTTGTCATATCTACTGATGACCCTGCATCTTTGTCCAATTTTGTTGCAGTTGCCATGGGAGTTGTTGCAGATGAACAGTCAAGCATACCAAATTTCTTGAGAAGATTTCTGGTATATTTTGCTTGATTTATAAAAATTCCATCATCTGTTTGCTTCACCTGTAGGCCTAGAAAATAACTAAGCTCTCCCATCATACTCATTTGATATCTTGACTGCATGAGTTTGGCAAACCTCTTACAGAGTTTATCATTAGTAGACCCAAAAATGATGTCATCCACATATATCTGAACTAGAAGCAAGTCACTACCATTTTGGAAATAAAACAGAGTTTTGTCAATAGTACCTCTGTTAAATCCACTTTCTAGTAGAAATTTGGCAAGGGTTTCATACCATGCCCTTGGTGCCTGCTTAAGTCCATAGAGAGCCTTGTCTAACCTGTAGACATAATCTGGATATTTTGGATCTACAAACCCTGGTGGTTGTTCCACAAACACTTCTTCTTCAAGTTTTCCATTCAAAAATGCACTTTTTACATCCATCTGAAACACTTTGAATTTCATGTGGGAGGCATATGCTAGAAAAATTCTGATTGCCTCCAATCTAGCCACTGGTGCAAATGTTTCATCATAGTCAATTCCTTCCTGTTGTGAGTAGCCTTTTGCAACTAGTCTTGCCTTGTTCCTTGTGATAACACCCTCACTGTCAGTTTTATTCCTGAAAACCCATTTAGTACCAACAATGGATCTATTCTTAGGCCTTGGTACAAGTGTCCACACTTCATTTCTTTCAAATTCATTTAGCTCTTCTTGCATTGCTGTTATCCAGTCAGCATCTTTAAGAGCTTCTTCCACTTTCTTTGGCTCAGATTGTGACAAGAATGCATGAAATAAACATTCATTTGTTGTTGCACTTCTTGTCCTTACTTTTGCATCTGGATCACCAATAATCAAATCAGGTGTGTGAGATTTAGTCCATTTTCTTGCAGAAGGCAGATTGCTTCTGTCATCATGTGATCCTCCCCCTTGATCCATGCTCTCCTGATTTTCCTGGTGTCTTTCTTCATTTTCAGATGCTCCCCCTGAATGTGACTGCTCAGAATTTGAATGATCAGAGTTTGAATCAACAGTGTTTGATTCAGAGTTATCATTTGAGTCACTATCAGTGTTTGAATTTTCACTTTGATGTGATTCTTCATGCTCCCCCTCAACTGGTTCTTCCCTTGTTTCTGATTGAAGAGTTTCTTCAGTATTTACCAGTAGAGGTTCAGAATTTAGATCAACAGAGTTTGACACATCAGTCTGATCAGAGTTTACTTTTTCAGAGAATAAATCTTCATTTTCAAAATGCAGTTGATCATGTTCATCTACATCTTCAAGTCCAGTTATCTTCTTGTCATCAAATGACACATGAATTGATTCCATGATTACTCTGGTTCTCAGATTATAAACTCTGAATGCCTTAGTTGACAGTGGATAGCCAACAAAAATACCTTCATCTGCCTTTAGGTCAAACTTGGTCAACTGTTCAGGATGAGTCTTCAACACAAAGCACTTGCATCCAAAAATATGAAAATATTTTAGATTTGGCTTTTTCTTCTTCACCATTTCATATGGTGTTTTACCATGCTTGTTGATCAGTGTTGCATTTTGAGTAAAACAAGCAGTTTGAACTGCTTCTGCCCAGAAATATGTTGGCAATTTTGCTTCATCTAGCATGGTTCTGGCAGCTTCTATCAAGGTTCTGTTCTTTCTCTCCACTACACCATTTTGTTGTGGAGTACCAGGTGCAGAAAACTCTTGTTTTATCCCTTTACTCTTGCAAAATTCTTCCATAGATGAATTCCTGAATTCAGTTCCATTGTCACTTCTGATTATCTTCACTTGATGCTCTGACCCTTTTTCCAGTTGAATTACATGTTCTGTCAGTGTTAATGCAGTTTCATCCTTCTTTGCAAGAAAATATACCCATGTGAATCTGGTATATTCATCAACAATGACTAATGCATATTTCTTCTTTCCAAGAGACATCACATTCACTGGACCAAAAAGATCAACATGTAGTAGATGATAAGGATCAGCAATTGAAGACTCAGATTTACTTTTGAAAGATGTTTTTCTCTGTTTAGCCTTTTGACAAGAATCACACAGTCCTTCTACATTCAACAAGGACTTTGGTAGACCTCTTACAAGATCATTCTTGATTAGCTCATTGATGTTGTTCAGATTCAAATGAGAGAGTTTCTTATGCCATTTCCAACTCTCTTCACTGGACATCCTTGTAGACAGACACACTGCTTTGCCATCAGTGTTTGTTGACAATTTGATTTCATAGATGTTATTGTGTCTGTTTCCAACTAGAGCAACTTTCCCTGTAGATTTACTGATCACTTGACAATATTCAGGCTGAAAATCTACATGATATCCTCTGTCACAGATTTGACTCACAGATTGCAAATCATGCTTGAGTCCTGGAACAAGAGCTACATTTGTGATGATGACATTTCCAAGATTAATATTGCCATATCCCAGTGTATGTCCTATGTTGCCATCTCCATAGGAAACTTCTGGGCCAGCCTTCTCCTCAAACTCTGATAGCAGGGCTTTATTTCCTGTCATGTGTCCTGAACATCCACTGTCCACGACTAGGGTACTGACCCTTGTGCCCTGCAATCACAAACAATCACTGATTATTAGTTTTAAGGATCCAGACTTGCTTGGATCCTTTGGCTTTCTTAAATCTGTTAGCTTTTGCAGCGGAATTCAAATTAACAGAGTTTAAGCTAACTTTTTCAGAGTTTACATTTGCAGAGTTTACTTTAACCCATTTCAAATTTGGTTTGGGTTCATAGTAATTATAATAAATAGCATGATAATCTCTGCAAGTGTAAATAGAATGCCAAGTACTTCCACAGTGTTTGCATAAAGTCTGTGGTCTAGTTCTCACATAATCACTCTTTACTGCAGTTTTAGAAGGTAAAGAATTAATGTTCTTATTCTTACTGCAGAAACTAGCAAGATGATTAGTGCTACCACAATTAAAGCATGTTTTTCTAGGGGCTAATGAAGCAAGCATTGGCTTAATTCCTGATGTGATGCCTACTTTTCCATTTTTGTTTTTCTTAGGCAATCTCTGTTTGTTGACAGATTTTATCTCCTTAAGCTTATGCTTGAGTTGTTTATCTGTCATTAAACCAATGTTAGCCTCTTTAACAAAAGTTTTAGCATATGACTCCTTAACATCCTTTTTCTGTGCTTCAGTTTTAGGTCCACCTGTTCCCATGACATTACCTTCAGATGAATAATGTGGTCTTTTCTTTACCTGATTTTCAAATCTAAGTTCATCTCCTACAGAGTAACCTAGACCTACTGTGTCTGACTGAAACACTTCTTGAGTGTCTTTACCAGAGTGTGTCCAAGTTTTAATGATGTGTTTAGTATCCTCCAATTCTGATTCTAGTTGCTTATACTTACCTAGCAACTCCTGTTCAATAAACACTGCATCATCTCTCTCTTTTTGAATTTTATTCATGTTCTCTAACTGTTCCTCAACAAGTTTATTTCTTTCTTTGAGTTGAGAACACTCAGACTTTATCCTCTCATTTTCTAAGGTCTGATCTCTATAACTGATATGCAATGCTTTAAGATAAATTCTTAATTCAGTTATATTATCAGTGTTATAAGCATAGGTAGTTGGAGGTACCTTGAGATCATCATTTTCAGTCTGAGTAGTAGCCATGAGAGCATAGTTGACTTCCTCATCTGAATCTGAAGTGTCTGCCCAATCTCTGCCTTTGGTGTAGAGTGCCTTTTCAGTTTTACCCTTCTTGCACTCTGGAGCATAGTGTCCCATCTCCTTACACTTGTAGCATTGAATCTCAGACTTATCTTTCTTTCCAGATTTGAAGTCCTTTCCCTCAGCTTTCTTGAAATTCTTCTTGTCAGACTTTGAGTAGTCCCTTGAGAATCTCTTTCCCTTCTTGAAGTTCTTGTAACCCATCTTCTTGAAGGTCTTTACCATCAATGCAGCCATTTGCATCATCTCTTCATCATCTTCAGAATCAGATGAACCATCTGTGTTTGAGTCAACATCAGTGTTTGATGACTCATTCTCTGAATGGATGACTAAGGCTTTCCCTTTTGCCTTTCTCCTTGATGCCTCCTTCTTTGATGGTTTCTCCTCAACCTTGAGTGCAACAGATTTTGACTTTCTACTTGTTCTTTTGTTTCTCTGCTCCAATTCCAATTCATGGGTTTTGAGCAGCCCATAAATTTCATCAATCTCTGTTTCACCAAGTTCATAATTATCTCTAATAGTGGTTGTTTTCACATCCCACTTTTCAGGTAGAGAAAGAAGAAACTTGAGATTTGAGTCTTCTAAATCATATTCTTTGTTAACCAATGACAAATCATTGAGCAGTTTACAGAATCTGTCAAATGTTTCTGTCATGGTTTCATCAGACTTTGCCTCAAAGTGCTCATACTCCTGAGTGAGTATGTTTCTTCTGTTTTTCTTGATTGCAGGAGTTCCTTGACACCTTACCTCAAGTGCATCCCATATATCCTTTGCAGTTGTGCAATTAATCACTTTATTAGACATAACATTGTCTAATGCACTGTGAAGTAAATGTCTCACTTTTGCATCCTTTGCAATAGATGAAAGATCCTCAGCAGTTAGATCTTTCTTTTCCTTTGGAATAACCTTTGCCTCCTCACCAGCAGCAACAGCAGATAATTTTGTTGGTTTGTGAGGACCTTCATATATTCTATCAAGGTATTCTGGATCTGTAGCCTCCAGAAACATGGTCATTTTCACTTTCCAAATTGCATACTCTGATGGCCTAAGTATAGGAACCCTTATTGTTTCATACCTACTAACAGTAGTAGGAGCTTTCTCATTTGGTGGAGGAATCTCTGCCATTGATTACTTTTGTGTTTGGATCTTTAACTGTAATAAAGTAACAGATTAGGCTCTGATACCACTTGTTAGGTCGATTACACAATAAGCAATCAAATACTGTATGAGTAACTTAACAAGAACACACTGTTTAACAATTAAAAATTGTTTGGAATTAATAATTCCTCTCTCAGTGATGTAAATATCACAGAGAGCTGCTTAGGTTACAATGGATGAATATCTCAATGTTCGACTACCCTTCTAGGGTTAACCTAACTGTATTTATAGAACATACAGCTTCGTACAATCAGTAACTGATACTCCTAAAATCAAGCTATACAATTGATATCAATCACGATTGCTTTAGTCTTCCAAGTCAACTCAATCTCTTTGACAGCTTTCCAATCTTCAAAGATATTGCTTCCATATTTATCAATCTTCAAACACTGTTGACTCTTCAGACAATACCGCTACAGAGTTTAACAAACTCTGTTTGCGCTTCCAGTCAGTGTTTAATCAAACTCTGACTGCTTCCAGCTAAACTCTGTTTTCTGACTTTAGCTTCCAAACACTGTTTTCATCAATCATTTCTAACAGGGGGAAGGATGTAATAACCCTAACTTTAGTAATGCTACAGTGATCACATGAATAGTAAATTCCGAGGATTTAGAGAAATGGTATATAAGTACTCTATAAGGGAAACAGAAAATGAATAAACAGAAATCATATTAGTGATATACTAAGGAAATAAGTGACTCGAAATGACGATGGATTTCAGAAATTCCTGAATTTAGATTTTGAGGATTTTGAGCTCGAACGAACTTCTATTTATTGGATATTAAGGAACATAGAAATATTAAAGGGATTATATATTGAGGAATTAGTGAATTTAAGTTAAACTAAGGGATTTTTAAGTTAAGAGAATGCTACGGGAATTTGGATTTTATAAACGATTTCAAAACCACTGGATAGTGAGATATATTCGAAACGAACCATAATTAGACGAGTCTGGAAACCAAACAACCAAGATTAGTAGAATAACAAGGATTGTATCACATTATAATTACCAAGAGTACTAGCATTACATTTAGAAAAGAAAATCAAGAAAAGAGAATTATGAAATCACTAGCATGACATCACTTTCCACTAAATTGTTTTATGGGGCAAATTAGTACTTTTGCTAGGTTTTAATCACAAATATCTTTCAAAGCTTCCACAAGACACTAGACAAACCAAGATTTAGATGAGATAAGATCAAGAAACAAGAGCAAAAATCTCTCCCCCTCCATTATCATCATTTTCGGCCAGATTTCCAGCAGCCCAGTAAAACCGCTCTAGAGACTTCGTTACTCAGCCAAATTTTGTGTTCTTTATATGGTTAGAAAGCTGTTAAGATGCCCTACAACTTTCATTTAGAAGCCTCATCCAGAAAACGTAGGTAAGGCCTTCGTTTTTCATGTTCTTTCAGCTGCAGTTTAGTAACTCCGAATTGTTAACTTTGTTTTCATGGTTCCTTTAGTTGATTCAAGCTATATTGAGGTTGTTTAAGGAGTACCCAAGGTTTATTAAGTGATTTTGAAGCTACAAGGAAGGTATAAACCCTAACCCCTTTTTATTATGTGAGCTTTAGTGATGTTAATGGATGATGTGTGGTTAAAAGTGATTATTGTGATGTTAGCTAGCATAAATTGTGATTGATTGATGGGTGATGGTATTGAGGCCTCACCACTGATTATATGGCTTATGAGGATGTAATACTGATGTGTATGGGGTGGTGGATGATTATATGGCTTGGTTGTGATGGAATTGTTTTTGGAAAGTATGAAATTATAGCCGTTATAATGTCCGATTTTTGTTAGAATCACAAACTGCCCTGTTTTTGGGACACCAAACCGTACGGTACCTTACTGTCCAGAGTGCTAAGTGATCATGGTAGGGTAGAGCTTAGTTCATAGATCGTTTTGATATAAGGTGCGTAAAAATCTGATGAACGGTTTAGGAGAAAAGTCAGTTTTAGTGAAAGACATTCGAAAACCGAGAAAACGTAATTGTATCAATTTTGAGGCTAAAGTTACCATACTTAAACATTTTTATAAGTCACGAAATTTTGGGATAGTGTAGTAGGTTGGTCAGAGGACCCTTTACAGTTGACCTTCCATTAAAATTCGAAATTCATATTTTCTGAGAATTTTTACAGTTAAGTGTGGTTGTTAGGGGAAATGATGAAAAACCCCTGAAACTTCGATTGAGTTTATAAATGGTTAAGTTCTTGAACCTTTGGGGTAATAGTGATACGTTAAACATATATTAAAGTGTCAAGGGTAATGTTATACAAGAGTGTAGTGAGTAAGAGATGTGATATTCTAATGACGGTCCTTTTGTGTTTATAGAAACTCCGGAAGAGGGACGAGCCATACCGTCAGGATACCGAGATCGAGGCAAGATCTTTTCTATCCCTACTTGAAAATTATTTATCTTCAAGGAAACTTGATTTCATGAAATATATATATATGTGATGCTATTGTTACTATATTGTTAAGAATTTGTTTTTCTTGATTATTGATGTTAAAAGGGAAGGTATATGAGTATGATATGAATATGGATATTGATATGAGTATGAGATGGATATGAATATACATAGAGATGATTATGCATGAAGTGAACATGCCTTATGATTAAGGGAATATAAAGGAATGGTATCAGTTGTTGTCTAAAGATATATAAAGGAATGGTATCAGTTATTATCTAAAGATATATAAAGGAACGGTATCAGTTATTATTTAGGGTTATATGATTTATAATATTATATTCTTTCTAAGTATTGTGATTTAATAAATATTATTGAATGGTATTTAATACTTTTGAGATAAATGGAATACTCTAAGTATATAAAAGCATATTGATTTCATTGAATACAGAGGAGATGTCTGAGTCATAATCAAAGTATTATGACATATATAATTTTTAAAGGTGATGATAAATGGAAATGGAAATGATATATGTGAAAGGAAATATGAATGGAAATGGAAAATGTGAAATTGTATTTGATGATTTGTAAAAGGGGGATTGTAACAGTAAGCGTAAGAGGCTGTGTGGTAGTGGCACAGTCCAGCATCCAATATTTTATTTCGGCACGAAGATGCCAAGGGAGGATGTAGCAGGTAGCCTTCCTCCAAGGTTGATTACCAGGTAGGGATCATCCCTTCTACTAGTAGTAAACAGAGAGCGGATACGGTCAGGCGACTGATCATCGTCCTACGTATCTGGCGCCAGCAGATATCCCCAAAACTTGAAAGAAAGAATTGAAAATGGTTTTCAGATTTCTATAACTGAAAACAGAAAAGTGATATGAAATGATGGAATTATTGTTACAAATGAAGAGAAACTGATTTTATATTAATTTATATGATTGTTGCATAAGAAGGAAATGAGAAGATTATAGCGAGAGATTTGCTCAAGTTTTTATATTATCTTGAAAGATTACACTGAAATAGTATATTGATGGTTATAGCATTCAAGAAGAGGAACTGATATTATATGATGTTAAAAGCAAGACTGATGGAATGATACTATATATTTCTTACGTACAAGGATAATTGGAAAGTGTACATACATATTGAATGGAAATAAAATTCTTCCATAATAACTGAAGTTTGCTTTTGTCTATTATATATATATATAACGGTTTATTTTCCTTTGATGTTAGTAGATAGAAATTATCTTGCTGAGCTATTTTGGCTCATTCTTGCTACTTATCTATATACAGCTAGGAATGCCAATACTTCGCAGAACGCCCCGCAAGAGGGTAGGGGGAAGGCGACCTTCTGAGAGCACGCTAGCATCGATTCCTGAGGTAGCGTAGAGGCAAACGGGTCCTGGTAGCTCTATGTATAATTAAGTGTGTAAACATGTAAGAAACTTTTGGTTGTTGAAATGCTTCATGACGAAGTATTATTCAGCAATGTATTTAAGGATGATTCTGGGTTTGTAATAACTGTTAAATTCTAAACTTTTATTATGGTGAATGTTGTTCTCTGAGCATATGACCGGTGTGTGTGTGTTTATTATTGCGGGGTCAATGGCATAAGTATTAATTGTAAAAAAAAATAAAACTCAAGAGATATTGATATTGAATGGAAATTGGTCCGTGATGGCCCGGATTTATGACCCCGGATTTGGGGCTGTCACAGTTTGGTATCAGAGCTTAGAGTCATATTGCTCAGGAACAAGAGTGATAGTAATATACACACATATAGATATATAGGTAATGATATAAAATATGAACTCACATCGAGTTCCAGGGAGGTTTATCGAACGAAGCGTTTATTCTAAGTAGTGATTATAATTTTATAGACTATTGCTAATAAAGGTTATTATGCCAAAAGTGTTAAGTTTATGTAGCACACGAGATCAATATGAGAAAGGGAATATTTGATGTATCGGGAAGTGTATGTTAGATAACCTCGTGAGAAATTCCAGGGTGATCTATCATCTCTTATTCAAAAAGGGGCCGGTATCTTTTCAAAACTTTCTGGTGCCTTTCGAATGTATTTAAAAATTTTATCCGATCTATCTTAGTCAAAATATTTCTCTAAAATTATTTTTGAAAAATGGTGTTTATCATCGTGATTTAAATTTCCCTCTATATTTCTTACTCCAACTAAGAGGAATAGCCCTATATGTATACACGAGGACAATCTGTCTGTGTGATAGAAAGTCGGAGGGGACGCCCTCACTTGTGTTACGTACGGGTTCTTCCATCCTATTGATTTCCCAAATATCCTTTTGTTTCAAATAAGAGCTATTTAAAACTCTTAATCTTATAAATTGTCGTGGGACACTTGCTTGTTTCTGGGTTCATTTCAATTCAAAGTTTCTTAAATTCTATAAATTATTTCGAGTATAGAAGATTTCAGTAATGGATGGGATAATGGAAGCAAGGTTTAGAGTATACGTGACTGTACGAGGAAACTCGAGATTTCAAGGGAAATTTCAATAAGAGATAATTAGAGCTAGAAGCGTTTTGATATAAAAGAGGAAGGAATTTCGTGAAAAGAAATGGGTATATTTGAGGATTATTGAGATAAAAGAATATTAGGAATTTTAAGGTATAATTGAGATTTACTATTGAGAGTAAGGTGTATTTTGAGGAAAAAGTCAGAATAAGGATAAACAAAGGAAGTGAGATAATTAATGAAGTTTGTGTACTCTGTCTAAATTCTATCGTATTTTGATATTAAATGTTGAGATTCAAGGATATTGATGTATATGAGGTGATTGACTTAAATGAAAAGGTTATTGTGCTAAAGGTGATACGCTTAATTGCTAAAGTTGAGTTGAGAATATTATGGTATATAAATGAGTTAACTAGTGATAAAATTGTGTATATGAGAATGATGTATATGGGAATGATGTATGTTGTACCCTAAATTTGGGTGATTAATGAAGAATATTGTTATATACAGAATCATGCCGCCTAAGCGTAATAATAGAGCGAATGCAAGGGAAAATGAGAGAGAGGAAGGAAGTCATAATAGGCAGTGTGAAAACGCTCATAATGAACAAAATCATGAAGAAGAAGAGGAAGATGAATCAACTGAACAACAAGGAAATCAGGGCTGTGATCCCTTTAACCAATTCATGGATCTATTAAGGCAGAATTTAGCTAATCCACAGAACCCTCAACCCCCACCTGTTCTTCCAAATCAGGCAGCTAACTCCTTTCGTGCCTTTAAGTCATTGAAACCCCCAGAGTTTGAGGGAACTGTTGACCCAGTATTAGCCAGAGCATGGCTGAAAGAAATGGAGAAAGCTTTTGAGATATTGAGGATCGAAGAGGATCAGAAAACAATCTTTGCAGCCTATCTCTTAAAGGGAGAGGCAAATTATTGGTGGGAAGCTAAGAAGAACCTAGAAGGAGCGGGAGTGATAACCTGGGAACGTTTCACTAGGGTGTTTTTAGAGAAGTACTCCCCTAGGTATCTGGAAAACCAAATGGAGATGAAATTTCTGGAATTAAAGCAGGATAATCTATCAGTGGCCGAGTATGAGACTAAATTTACTGAATTGTCTAGGTTTGTTCCAGAATTTGTGCGTACTGAGGAACAACGAGCGAAAAGGTTCCAACAAGGATTGAAACCATGGCTACGGGCGAGAGTGGCACCATTTGAGTTAACTGATTATGCTGCGATAGTTCAAAAGGCATCCATTATAGAAGCTGAGAGTGAACAAAACCAGATAGGTCGAGAAAGTAAGAAAAGGAGATTTGAGGGCCAGAAGGGAGGTTCAAGTGAAGGAAATTACTTTAGCAAGGTTGGTAAAGGACAAAAATCTCAGTTTGTGGGAAAGTCATGGAGTAACAAGGCTGTTAGTGAGACTGTGAATCAAGGTGGCAAATCCTTAGGAACTTTTCAGTCTAATCAAGCACGATCACCCTTACCAGATTGTAGCAAGTGTGGTAGAAAGCATACGGGAGTGTGTAGGAGGTCGGAAATAACTTGCTTTAAGTGCAGACAGAAAGGACACTATTATAACCAGTGCACATCAACTGACAAAATTGATATCAAGTGTTATCAATGTGGGAAATTAGGACACTTTGCTAGAGATTGCCGTTCCAGTGGGTCATCTGCACCGGGACAAAGTATGACTGCTTCAAATAGACCTACTGCCAGAGTGTATAATATGACCTTAGGAGAAGCGTTGAAAAAGCCGGATACAGATGCAGGTGAAATATTTTCTTTAATTATTTACCCTTGTAAGTATAAATGTTTGGTTAGGGATCGACTTGGTCAATGAATGGTGTAGGTAGGTTGACAATCTAGATAAGGAAAATCAGTATCTGTTAGGGGCTAGGAAATTCTATAAAAAGGAGAATAAGAGTATTTTGGGAAAAACACAAACTTGTTTAGGCACGAACAGGAAATATATATTATAGGTAGAATTTTCTTACAATTATTTCAAGGAATCTTATTCTAGTCAAATTTCTGGAGGATTTTACAGAGACAAGATATAATAAGATTGAAGTATTCATATTTTATGTCATGATAGAGATCAAAATACAGATAAACAATAGTGAGATACACTACCATGTAAGGAAAGGCCAATGTGGTGGCCGAGGTACTAGTAAAAAGGGGAAGAGAATGAGGAGATAAAATAGAACGATTAATTACAGAAAGAGATTAGTAAGGGAAGATAATGAAAAGCACTACTATTGATAAGCTAAATGGCAAGTTGATGAATGACAAGCAAGATTATATTGGGGTATTTTTGCGCAAACAATATAGAGATATTATGAAGGGAAAAAGGATCGAGAAAGTTGTATAGAAGTTAGAAAGTGTGGATGAAAAAGGTATCTATGGACATTTTCAGCGTGATTCCGGGACGGAATCCTTTTAAGGGGGGAAGGATGTAATAACCCTAACTTTAGTAATGCTACAGTGATCACATGAATAGTAAATTCTGAGGATTTAGAGAAATGGTATATAAGTACTCTATAAGGGAAACAGAAAATGAATAAACAGAAAACATATTAGTGATATACTAAGGAAATAAGTGACTCGAAATGACGATGGATTTCAGAAATTCCTGAATTTAGATTTTGAGGATTTTGAGCTCGAACGAACTTCTATTTATTGGATATTAAGGAACATAGAAATATTAAAGGGATTATATATTGAGGAATTAGTGAATTTAAGTTAAACTAAGGGATTTTTAAGTTAAGAGAATGCTAAGGGAATTTGGATTTTATAAACGATTTCAAAACCACTGGATAGTGAGATATATTCGAAACGAACCATAATTAGACGAGTCTGGAAACCAAACAACCAAGATTAGTAGAATAACAAGGATTGTATCACATTATAATTACCAAGAGTACTAGCATTACATTTAGAAAAGAAAATCAAGAAAAGAGAATTATGAAATCACTAGCATGACATCACTTTCCACTAAATTGTTTTAAGGGGCAAATTAGTACTTTTGCTAGGTTTTAATCACAAATATCTTTCAAAGCTTCCACAAGACACTAGACAAACCAAGATTTAGATGAGATAAGATCAAGAAACAAGAGCAAAAATCTCTCCCCCTCCATTATCATCATTTTCGGCCAGATTTCCAGCAGCCCAGTAAAACCGCTCTAGAGACTTCGTTACTCAGCCAAATTTTGTGTTCTTTATATGGTTAGAAAGCTGTTAAGATGCCCTACAACTTTCATTTAGAAGCCTCATCCAGAAAACGTAGGTAAGGCCTTCGTTTTTCATGTTCTTTCAGCTGCAGTTTAGTAACTCCGAATTGTTAACTTTGTTTTCATGGTTCCTTTAGTTGATTCAAGCTATATTGAGGTTGTTTAAGGAGTACCCAAGGTTTATTAAGTGATGTTGAAGCTACAAGAAAGGTATAAACCCTAACCCCTTTTTATTATGTGAGCTTTAGTGATGTTAATGGATGATGTGTGGTTAAAAGTGATTATTGTGATGTTAGCTAGCATAAATTGTGATTGATTGATGGGTGATGGTATTGAGGCCTCACCACTGATTATATGGCTTATGAGGATGTAATACTGATGTGTATGGGGTGGTGGATGATTATATGGCTTGGTTGTGATGGAATTGTTTTTGGAAAGTATGAAATTATAGCCGTTATAATGTCCGATTTTTGTTAGAATCACAAACTGCCCTGTTTTTGGGACACCAAACCGTACGGTACCTTACTGTCCAGAGTGCTAAGTGACCATGGTAGGGTAGAGATTAGTTCATAGATCGTTTTGATATAAGGTGCGTAAAAATCTGATGAACGGTTTAGGAGAAAAGTCAGTTTTATTGAAAGACATTCGAAAACCGAGAAAACGTAATTGTATCAACTTTGAGGCTAAAGTTACCATACTTAAACATTTTTATAAGTCACGAAATTTTGGGATAGTGTAGTAGGTTGGTCAGAGGACCCTTTACAGTTGACCTTCCATTAAAATTCGAAATTCATATTTTCTGAGAATTTTTACAGTTAAGTGTGGTTGTTAGGGGAAATGGTGAAAAACCCCTGAAACTTCGATTGAGTTTATAAATGGTTAAGTTCTTGAACCTTTGGGGTAATAGTGATACGTTAAACATATATTAAAGTGTCAAGGGTAATGTTATACAAGAGTGTAGTGAGTAAGAGATGTGATATTCTAATGACGGTCCTTTTGTGTTTATAGAAACTCCGGAAGAGGGACGAGCCATACCGTCAGGATACCGAGATCGAGGCAAGATCTTTTCTATCCCTACTTGGAAATTATTTATCTTCAAGGAAACTTGATTTCATTAAATATATATATGTGATGCTATTGTTACTATATTGTTAAGAATTTGTTTTCCTTGATTATTGATGTTAAAAGGGAAGGTATATGAGTATGATATGAATATGGATATTGATATGCGTATGAGATGGATATGAATATACATAGAGATGATTATGCATGAAGTGAACATGCCTTATGATTAAGGGAATATAAAGGAATGGTATCAGTTGTTGTCTAAAGATATATAAAGGAATGGTATCAGTTATTATCTAAAGATATATAAAGGAACGGTATCAGTTATTATTTAGGGTTATATGATTTATAATATTATATTCTTTCTAAGTATTGTGATTTAATAAATATTATTGAATGGTATTTAATACTTTTGAGATAAATGGAATACTCTAAGTATATAAAAGCATATTGATTTCATTGAATACAGAGGAGATGTCTGAGTCATAATCAAAGTATTATGACATATATAATTTTTAAAGGTGATGATAAATGGAAATGGAAATGATATATGTGAAAGGAAATGTGAATGGAAATGGAAAATGTGAAATGGTATTTGATGATTTGTAAAAGGGGGATTGCAACAGTAAGCGTAAGAGGCTGTGTGGTAGTGGCACAGTCCAGCATCCAATATTTATTTCGGCACGAAGATGCCAAGGGAGGATGTAGCAGGTAGCCTTCCTCTAGGGTTGATTACCAGGTAGTGATCCCTTCTACTAGTAGTAAACAGAGAGCGGATACGGTCAGGCGACTGATCATCGTCCTACGTATCTGGCGCCAGCAGATATCCCCAAAACTTGAAAGAAAGAATTGAAAATGGTTTTCAGATTTCTATAACTGAAAACAGAAAAGTGATATGAAATGATGGAATTATTGTTACAAATGAAGAGAAACTGATTTTATATTAATTTATATGATTGTTGCATAAGAAGGAAATGAGAAGATTATAGCGAGAGATTTGCTCAAGTTTTTATATTATCTTGAAAGATTACACTGAAATAGTATATTGATGGTTATAGCATTCAAGAAGAGGAACTGATATTATATGATGTTAAAAGCAAGACTGATGGAATGATACTATATATTTCTTACGTACAAGGATAATTGGAAAGTGTACATACATATTGAATGGAAATAAAATTCTTCCATAATAACTGAAGTTTGCTTTTGTCTATTATATATATATATATAACGGTTTATTTTCCTTTGATGTTAGTAGATAGAAATTATCTTGCTGAGCTATTTTGGCTCATTCTTGCTACTTATCTATATACAACTAGGAATGCCAATACTTCGCAGAACGCCCCGCAAGAGGGTAGGGGGAAGGCGACCTTCTGAGAGCACGCTAGCATCGATTCCTGAGGTAGCGTAGAGGGAAACGGGTCCTGGTAGCTCTATGTATAATTAAGTGTGTAAACATGTAAGAAACTTTTGGTTGTTGAAATGCTTCATGACGAAGTATTATTCAGCAATGTATTTAAGGATGATTCTGGGTTTGTAATAACTGTTAAATTCTAAACTTTTATTATGGTGAATGTTGTTCTCTGAGCATATGACTGGTGTGTGTGTGTTTATTATTGCGGGGTCAATGGCATAAGTATTAATTGTAAAAAAAAAACTCAAGAGATATTGATATTGAATGGAAATTGGTCCGTGATGGCCCGGATTTATGACCCCGGATTTGGGGCTGTCACAATGTAAGTATTTGACGACCAACATGGACATAGTATGAGCCTATAACGAGCCAGTAATGCATTGGTTGTGTTTCGCTTGCGTGTTTAAGCATTGAGTTACAAGTGGATTAATTATGCGTTTTCTTTGACCTTTTCTAGATGGACCGACATCGTCGCGAGCCCTATCGTATCTCGAGTACCAGGCAAGTGTTCTAAACCATACTTTGTAGTATTGGTTCTATAATTCTGTTTTGCCATGTGTTGTGTTATACAGTTTTGAAGTTACTACTTATATTGCCATATATATATATATATATATATATAGTTGGCTTTCTGATTCGCATATAAGTTTTGAGATGAGTAGTTATGAACCGGTGGATCTTGTAGCTCTAAGTATATGAGCATACTTATTGTGTTTGACTCTAGATCGGGAGTCGGTATTTGGTTATATATGCAAATAGTCGTGGAAACCCGGAGGGATTCCAGCAGCAAAGTACTATGTATTCTGAGGAGTATTATACAGTATTATTATTATAATTTCAAGAAGTATTTATTACTTGGTAAAGATTCAAGGATTGTTATTTGAGTATCATCTCACTTGAGAATATTAATCGAATATTATTTCATTAAGAGTATTATTGAATATTTTACGATATACAATGCAAGGTATATGCATAGTTGTTTTGACTTAATATATTGTCATACTTGAAGTGTGATTTTTAATTAGACGACTTATAGACTAGAGGTGATCTAGTAGCTATAAGCTGGGTTTATGATAGCCCTTAGTATAGGGCATATGATTCGACTAATTTGTTACGAACCGCGAGGTGGTATATCGTATACGTATTACAATTATTTTCTGAGTATTATTTATTTAGTAAATAATATTCGAGGATTATAATTACATGGAAAATATCGTTTCAAATATTTATTTAAAGTATGATTTCATAATCATATGTGAGTTATTTATTTAAATGAATCTTAATTCGAATTTTCATTTAAAGGTTTCTCGTTATCTTTAGATGAATATTTACTTAATGAATATTATTCTAAATATTCATTTAAAGTTTTCCTTTTTATTAATAAGGCTTGTTTATTTGACGAACATTATTTTGAATATTCATTTAAAGTTAATGAATATTATTTTGGATATTCATTTAAATACTTTATCATTATTAAGGGCTATTTAATTGATGACTATTATTTCGAATATTCATTTAAAGGTAATGAATATTATTTCGGATATTCATTTAAAGGTTTCCAATAATCATTAATAATTATCTAATTACTAAATATTATTTTTGAATATTCATTTCAAGATTTAGTTGTGATTATTATATTTAAAAATATTGTTTATGCATATATGAGTTAATAAATATTATTGAAATATTTAATTAATACTTTCAAGAATATTGTGAATAACTCAGATTACTTAAAAGCATATTTGACTTCAATAATCATGAAGTATATCTCTGAGATATAGTAAAAGTATCTTGAATACTTTCGATCTTTTGGGTTTTCCCTAAATAACGTTGAGCACCTAATCTATGTTGCTTAACAACGATTTTCCAAAAGTATTATAAGGTTTCACTGATGATCTTAAATCAACTCCTAGCCTGCAAGGGCGTCGCTTTCCTTCAAAACTGGGAAACCCTATTTGAGAAATTCTATTATACACAACTTCTGAGTCACGAAAAATGTCGAGAGCTTATTTTGAGCCCAGTTATCATGAGTCAGGGGACTCTGGCTACTTCCTCAACACTCGAGGAGTAGGATTGTTGTAACAAGTGTTAATCCATTAACGAGCTACTGCTCGGGAAATATTGGTAAATTTTCCTTTCCAATTAGATACAACTACTTTGTGGAGTTGTATCAACGAGTTATTACTCGGGGAAAAGGAGGACGAACTTTACGTTTCAGAGTCATGGATTTTACTCGAACTAGGAGTATGTGTGTATGAGGCTGTGAATCAGTCCATCACTGATAATCGAGTAAGAGGCCGTGGGACGGTCCATCATTATTAAAAGGGGTCCGAGTTGCGCCGGTCCTGACTATGCCCAACCGTTGGCGGGAGATCAAGAGGGCGGTAGATAAGTAAATCCGTCAGTTCTTCCATCTACATGTAGAGAAACAAAATTTGGAGATGCACAACTTATGACTGATCATCGTAAGGTTGTGACATCTGGCGCGAGATACTCCAGTATTAGTTCATCATCCAATTTGGATATTTTTTGCAACATTATCGAGAACACCCCATCGGAAAGCTACGGGCTGGGTGACTGGTAAGTGTTGGCAGAGTCGAAAAGGTTATATTGGTCTACTTTGAACCTCATCCTTTTATAATATACTGGAACTTGTTCATTTCAAAGTAGAGGTTGATTTCAAAAGATGATATTGATTTTCCTTATCATTCAAATCATATTGAAAACTTGTTCATCTCACACTTGATAAAGATTACAGATATATTATGAAAGATGATATACATATATTGATTTTCTGCTTATATTCTTTTAATGGCAGATATTTTGACGGAAAGGTTATTAATGTGATTATGAACTTATCTTGTTCATTTAATGATTATTTTAATCATTATACTTTCCCTATTGAGATTTTTGGCAACAGATATTTCATGGTTGATAGTAAGTATCTGTGGTATTTCGAAAACCCCAAGTATATGATGGGATATGTTGTGAACTCTATTAACCACTTGCTGAGCAATTCTTTTGCTCATACTTGTTTGTTTTATATACTAGCCTTTCAGAAAGAGGTAAACGGGTGAGGATTATCTGCGTAGCTCGGAAGAAGCAGGCAGACTACCCTTATGAAGAAGACAGGATCCAGAACATCTATAGCTAGAGTAAGTTACATGTAGGTTTATTAATGTGTAATATATATCACATTGTATACAGTAAAACTAGTTGCTGGTATACTTCTCAACGAAGCTATACTAGCGGGATAAGATTTGTAAGACACGGTGTAGTTTGATTGAATGGATGTAATGAAGTGAGTAATGTAAAGACTTTAGTTCTTGTTTCTAGCCCTATAACCTATAAGATGCTTGGTAGTTGGGGTCTCAATGATGTATTTCAGTTATTCAATGATTACAGATGGATTAATGTTGTTAAACAGGTGAATTGTTAATGAGAATTTCCGCGTGACGACCAAATCCCTGACCCCGAATTTGGGGCTGTTACACCGAAGCTTAAGGATCCAAGAAGCTTTACCATACCATGCACCATTGGCAAGCTTTCTTTCGACAAGTGTTTGTGTGACTTGGGAGCTAGCATCAATCTCATGCCTCTGTCTATTTTCATGCAACTTGGTATGCCCGATCCTAAACCTACAAACATCTCTTTGCAGTTGGCTGATCAATCGATCCCTTATCCTAGAGGTATCGTGGAGGATGTTTTAGTAAAAGTTGATAAGCTCATCTTTCTTGCGGATTTCGTGGTTCTTGATTTTTAAGAAGATAAGAAGATTCTCATCATCTTGGGAAGGCCTTTTCTCGCTACTGGCCGTACTTTGATAAATGTTCAGAAAGGAGAGCTCACAATGAGAGTGCAAGATCAAACTATATCTTTTAATTTGTTCACGGCCATGAAATTTCCTACGGAGAATGAAGAGTGTTTTAGAGTGGAAGGGGTTGATACATGCCAGAATAAAGCGTTTGGTCAGATGTTGAAGTTGGATCCATTAGATGTTGCTTTACAAGGAAAGTCTGATATTGAAGATGACGAATTAGGCGTGGCTGATCTTTGGGATTCTCAGGTGCTGATTGATGAGGTTGTTTCATGGTCAAATCTTGAGGATAGTGCAATTGAGTCTTTTCTTGAGAAAGATGTTTTGTTAAAGTATGAGCGTAATAAAGATCTTCATGAGTTGTATAGGAATTTTACTTCTGATGAGATGTTAGAGGAATTGAATGCTATTTTTCTAAGCATGAATATCAACTTGAGGATAGTTCTTTTGATCCGAAGTCTGTTGTTAAGACTTCTATTGGTGAACCACCCACTTCCGTTCCTAATCGTCTATCTCCACTCTTGATCAGTCTTTGGTAGTTAATAATGAAAATCATCATGTTGACGAAGCTTCCAAACACAAGCTTAAACTGTTGCCCAGTAAATAACAATTGTAGAAGGGGGGTTGAATACAATTGTATAAGATTTTCGACTTAAACAGAAATAACACAAGTATGAATCAATAACAGCTTTATTAATTCTGATATAAAACTGTTACAAAACTCTCTTAAGAAATTCTTATGTTCTTAAGAGCTGCTAGGTTACAAGATAACTTGTATAAGCGATTACAATAATTTAAAACCTAAACTGTGTTTATATAGAATACACAGTTACACTATCAATTACATATATTCTAAATCATCACAAAGAACTCAGTTAGAATTTTTAAGAACCCACACTTGTTGGGTTCTCTTTTCATGCAACTTAACATTTTTAGCAGCAGAAGATTTTCTTGTAAAGACACCTTCATCAGGATTAAGTCCATCAGAATTAATCTTTTTCTTAACAGATGCATTCTTAGTATTCAAGTTCTTTGTTTTTCCAAAATTTGCACTTTTATTGAACTTAGGCAAAGGCTCATAATAATTATAGTACAAATTATGGTATTCTTCACATGTATAAATAGAATGCCATTCACTGCCACAATGGAAACAAGGATTCTGTGGTTTATAAAATACTGATTTATTCCTAATGTTAGACTTAGGAACTACAGTAGGCTTCTTTTTACTCCTCCTGCAATCAATAGCAAGATGATTAGAGTTACCACAGTTAAAGCATACTTTTCTTGGTGCATTTGGAATATACTTATAATTATTCTCCTTGTTTATTCCAACTTTACCATTCCTGTTCCTTTTGACAGTTGGAACTCTCTTCCTATCTGTTACATCACAGATTCTATCCCTTAATTGTTTCTTGGACAAAAGACCTACATTTTTGTTTTTGACTGTTCTAGACTCAGAATGATGTGTAGAAGTGGATCCCTTTTCTGAAGTAGATTTGGGAATTTCTGGATACACATAATTAACAGGTTTTAATTTGGTTTTAGTACTGCCTGTAACATATCTGTAGGTTTTTGGATTTGTTGAGTCATCAACTATAACTCTTCCTGGATTAGATGAAACAACCTTTTCTTTGTCCTTTTTCTCATTCTCTGGCTTATAACCTAGACACTCTTTCCAGTTTTTATCATTAATAATTTCATGAGTTTTTGTTCCAGAATGTGTCCAGGTTCTGAGTTTTTCATTTGCCTCTTTAAGTTGCATTTCAAGTTCATTACATTTAAACTCTGTTTCAAGTTTCATGTGTTTAGCATTATCACATTCTGCTTGAACTTCCTGCAAGAAAATTAACTCAGCTTCTAGATGATCATTTCTATTAACAACCTCTGCCATTTCAGATTTTATTCTAGTATTTTCAAGAGATTGACTCCTAAAACTAATATGCAAAGATTTTAAAAAAGATCTTAACTCAGAGACATTATTAGTATCAAAATCAAATAAAATTTCAGATACCTTATTTTCACCAGCAGAAGTCTCATCAGTTTTAACCATCAAAGCATAATTCACTTTCTCTTCTTCAGAGTCAGATGATGAGTCCATCCAATCCTTGCTTGAAGAAATGAGAGCTTTGGTTTTGGTCTTCTTGCACTCAGTTGCAAATTGACCGATTCCATCACAGTTATAGCATCTGATTTTTGACTTGTCAAATTTGCTGTTTTTATCTTCTTTCTTCTTGTACTTGTCTTTGTCAGCATTGAAGGTTCTCTTTTGAAATTTCCCTTGCTTCCTAGCCTTTTTGAACTTCATCTTCTTGAAGCCCTTGACTATCATATCAACCATTTTCATTATATCAGAATCAGTAGAGTCATCATCAGTATCAGGATCAGACTCAATATCAGTATCTGATGATGAGTCATCAGGAATTGACTCTTCCACTCTACTCTTTCTGTTAGAAACCTCCTCAGCTTTTCCATTTGATTTTGATTCAACATTCAAAGTAACAGATTTTGCTTTGACATTTTTCTTGTTCTTCCTCCGTTGAACCTCAAGATCATGGGTTCTTAACATCCCATAGACTTCATCAAGAGACAGCATCTTCAAATCATATTGATGCCTTATGATTGAAGCTTGAGTATCCCACTCCTCAGTTAGAGCTCTGAGAAACTTGGTGTTTGAGTCCTCTGGATCATACTCTTTGCCAACTAGTGATAGATTGTTCAGTAAAGTCAAGAATCTATCACACATATCAGTAAGGCTTTCATCAGATTTAGCATCGAACTGCTCATACTCCTGAATCAACAGAGCCCTTCTGTTTCTTTTGATAAATTCAGTACCTTGGCATTGAGTTTCCAAAGTATCCCAAATTTCCTTTGTAGTCTTGCATGCTATTACCCTATTAGACATGACATTATCAAGACTGTTATGCAAAATATTTTTTACCTTTGCATCTTTGAGTACTTGAGCCTTTTCCTCTGTCGTCCACTCACTCTTTGCCTTAATGACATAGTGTTCAGCAACAGTCTCTGTTCTTGCAACTAGTCTTGTTGGAAGAAATGGTCCATCATTGATCCTATCAAGATAGTCAGGATCAGTTGCTTCTAGATACATCATCATTTTCACTTTCCATGTTGGATACTCAGTTTTCTTGAGAATTGGAATTTTGATGCTTTCATACTTGCTTGTCGACATCTTAAGATCGTTTCTGATTAATATTAATCAGTTAGCTCTGATACCAATTGTTGCCCAGTAAATAACAATTGTAGAAGGGGGGTTGAATACAATTGTATAAGATTTTCGACTTAAACAGAAATAACACAAGTATGAATCAATAACAGCTTTATTAATTCTGATATAAAACTGTTACAAAACTCTCTTAAGAAATTCTTATGTTCTTAAGAGCTGCTAGGTTACAAGATAACTTGTATAAGCGATTACAATAATGTAAAACCTAAACTGTGTTTATATAGAATACACAGTTACACTATCAATTACAAGATATTCTAAATCAATTACATATATCTCTGAATGCATATCTTGTATGATAGATGCATTCCTATAATCTAGGAAGCGACATATCAATCTTCCTTGATCTGTGGTCTGATAAGAATCTTCATGAAATACTGACCAGCTTCTAATCCTGATAATAGTCCAATACTGACGTTGTATTACTGATGACGTCAGCATCAGTATCTGATCAATAATGCCCAGATCCTGATCATCACTTGAATCAATATCTAACATAAACCACCAGATCACCTGAGGTATGCAGTTTGGGTCAATCATCTACTTTGCTTATTATCATTGTTTCTAACTTGTCAAGTAGTGAAGAGAACAATGTTACTGACACTTTTGATGAGCAAAGAAGGCTGAAACTTGTCATCAAGGATGTAGCTCCGGAAAAGATAATTAAATGGCCATATAGAGATACGGTGTAGAAATTTTCAAGAGAGAAAGTCATTGCCATGTCTAGCTAAAGACTTTAAATAAATGCGCTTCCTAGGAGGCAACCCATAGATTTCCTGCTTTCAGTAAAAGAGCAGTTTCCCCAATTCTTCATAATTCTGGATTACTATTTCGTGCGGAGGGTGTAGAGGTCACTTGTCCTGTCTTTGGAGCTCATGCACTATATCCACCACCGGATTTAACCGGTGAGGGTAACCCTGCCAATGATTAGGTATGTCTGCTATCCCTTGTATTATCTTCAATGGGGACATTGAATATTTTAAGTTTGGGGGTGATTTAGGGATTAGTAGTGTTAGTGTGTCATTGTCATGTAGGAATCATATATTTTGCATGTTTAGTGGTAATTCATTCATATTTATTCGTATTATTGCATGTTTTTCATATAGGACATTTTGTTATTTATTTTTTTTTGTATTCCATGTGAGTCCATTTTATTTGCATTTGCATAGCATACATATTTCATGATTCCTTAGAATGAGCTAATTCTGATTGGTAGGTCGATGTCTAATTGAGTGTGGTAATGATGAATAGAGGGTTGATTTATAGTTCTTATGAAATTGACTTGCATGCTTCAGAAACAAAATTTTTACACAGTCTCATCGTTTACTTTTGGGCTAGGTTGAGATCATGCTTGTTTGGTTCTTTGAGATTTAATCACTTGATTATATTTAGAATTTTCGTTATTCTTTTGATGGCGTAGGAATACTAAAGTCTAAGTTTGGGGGAAACATGGGATTTCATGCTAGTTGTTAATAGTTGTCAATAATGGCTAGGCGTCAAATGGCTAGTAGTCGGCTCATATTTTATGAGTAGTCTAGGGTTGGATGAGAATACTCATTCCAGATTGCATATATAAAAAAGAAAAAAGAAAAAAAAGAGTCAAAAGAAAAAAAAATTGTGTGTGAATTGTTTAGTTGTTAAATTGCAGAATTAACAAGGGTGAGCTCTATAATACTCGAGCAATCAAGTTCTAGGGGACTTTGTGCCTAGTGACCTAAGGCTTTTATAGTCTGGGATCCGCCAACCTAACGCTCGCTACATGGGTATTATTGTATAAGCCTTTAGGGGTCTCTTCCATTGCACGGTTAAATAAGCATGCGTTGTTGTGTATAGTATTATGTGTCGTAGTTGTAGTAATAAAACATGAATTCCTATCTAACTTGAATGATGATGGAGGTGTTTCTAGGCTATGAAGTGTCTACCTTCTATTCTATTTATAAACCTGTGATTGTTTTAGCGAAGAATAGGTATGATTTTGATCTAGTGTTAGGAATATATCTGATGAGCATCTCACAATCGCACGTTTCTGTTCATGCATTGTTAGTATACGGGGATTTAGTCGAGCTCTATTTGGATTTAGTTGCATTCTTTGAGATATTTGCTTGCTAGTTGGTTTTGGTTAGTTCGAGGGAATTATTGCATTTTCATATTAGTTGTATTCATGCATTGCATTTAGTTTGTATAGAGTCTATTTATGCTTGAGGACAAGCATCGGTTTAAGTTTGGGGGTGTGATAAGTGGATTATATATCCACTTGGAACGCTTCGAATCGACTTAAATTGATTAACTTGGCCTCAGGTATGTCGTGTTTTTGATTCGTTTTAGTGAGATTGTGCAGGGTTGCTAACTTAAGCTTGGAAGACATAAATTGCATATTTTATGGTGGATTTGAGTTCAAGAAGTGAAGAACGACAACTTGCAAAAGAAACGAAGGAAAAAGGAGTTAAAACGAAGAAAAACAGCAAAAATCATCACATCGGTAGAACCCGGGCGTGCGGGCATGCAAAGAGGGAGCGCGAGAGGCTTTTCGTGCACGCGGGGGCGCGGTACGGCGCGCGGTTGGCTGCGGCCGAAAATCCTGATTTATTGTTTGGGCCATATCTTGAGTTCTACAAGTTCGTTTTGGACGATCTTACATTCCACGCGAAGATAACGGAATTCTCTTTCATTCTAAATTGGTCCAGAGGTCTAAATACGACTGGAACGGCCCAAAATTACTGAAGAAAAGTCAGTTACGAATTTTCCTTCAAAACAGAAGCAGTTTAGGAAACGTATTTTGTGCCAAACTGCAGAAATTCTATTTTAACTATATTTTGGGGAATTTCTTGTTGGACAAGACGCTGGGGCTATATAAACATATTTATACATCAATAAAATGACGGTTTTTTTACAGAGAATGAGAGGAGAGAGACTTGGAGAAGGATTCCCAACGCTCGTGACAAGCAAAGGAGATCTAGATCTACTTCATCTTTTCTATTCTTCTAATTAGGCGATACTTTTGGATGCTCATTTTGGATTTGGTTTCTAAACCTTATTACTCTAGCATAATTATTTTATTCAGACTTTGTTTATTATCATGGTTTCATCAGATCCCATGATGACGAGCGGTTCGATTATGAACTAATCATTGTCATGGGATTCTAACGGATTTATTTATGGAGCTTTAGTAGTTTGTTTGCTTTAAAGATTTGTGGGTGGTGAATTCTTGATATCCTTGATAATATGGATAAAGGTATTCTCTGTTATTCAATCATTCAAAACTCCCAAAATAATATATGTTTGAGGTTCTATGTATAAAACCCCAATGGTACAATATTATAAACTAATATTAAATAACCAAAATATAATATATAATATAGTATAATATATTTTCCTAATACCCCCCTCAAGTTGGAGCATGTAAATTTGAGATGCCCAATTTGCTAAAGTAAAAGTCAAACTGTCTCTTTCCAAGAGCCTTTGTAAATATGTCTGCCAATTGTTCAGTTGTAGGAACGTAAAACGGGGAGATAAGACCATCTTGAATAGCATCTCGCACAAAATGACAATCCACCTCAATATGCTTCGTTCTCTCATGAAAAACAGGTTTTTAGCAATGTGCAGTGCCGACTGACTGTCACAAAATAAAGGAGTAGCTTTCTTATGATGAACACCAAGACTCAATAATAGTGCCTTCAACCACTTTAACTCACAAGTGATAGATGCCATTGAACAATATTCGGCTTCAGCTAATGAGCGAGATACGATATGATGCTTTTTAGTCTTCCAAGAAATTGGGTACTGTCCAAGAAATACCAACCAACCTATAAGAGATCGTCGAGTAAGAGGACACGCAGCCCAATCTGAGTCACACCAACCAGTCAAAGATAACTCACTATCCGAACGAAGTAAAATTCCTTGACCTGGAGCTCCCTTTAAATAGCGAACTATATGCAATGCCGCATCCCAAATGCTCTTGTCGAGGATGTTGTAAAAATTGAGAAAGAATATGAACCGTTTATGACAAATCTGGGCGTGTGATTGCCAAATAAATTAGTGTTATTTCCCAGTTAAGCACCACGAGATTGTAGAAGGGGGGGTTGAATACAATCTCGACTAAATTCTTTCGAATTGATGAGGTTTAGACTAAACTGTTATAAGAACAAAAAGGTAAAACAAGATAGATAAATTATCTAACATACATACAACACGAGATATAAAAAATCTCAGGTGGGTTGGCTTGTGATAAGTGGATTTTATATCCACTTGGAGCGTTCCATATCGGCTTAAATTGATTGACTTGGTCTCAAGTTTGTTGTATTTTTGATTTGTTTTGTGTAGTTGTGCAGGGTTGTAGCTATCGGTTAGTGTTGGTGTTTCTAATCGATATTAGAGTGGAATTAAGCATTGGAATGAAGATTGGAAACTTGTGTTGTGCTATCAAGGAGTTACATGTGTCTTGGTATTGAAGATGTTAGCTAATGCAAAAGAAACGGAGGAGAAAGGAGCAAATTTGTGTAAAATTCGGATTTTCTGGATAGGTTGCGCAGTCTTCACTGTTTTGGCCATATCTGGAGTTCTAGAAGACTATTTTCAGCAATCTTACTGTCCACGCGAAGCCTGGGAGATTTTCTAAAATATTGGATAGGTATGCCATGCGCAGGCTGCGCGTGGTAGGAGTAGGCAGCGTGAAGAACAGACTGATGGGCGCAGGTCACGCCTGAAAAATTCTACCAGATTGCTGATTCACTGTTTTGGCCATATCTTGAGTTCTACAAGTCCGTTTTGGGCGATCTTACAGTCCACGCGAAGCTAACGAGATTTTCTATCATTCTAAAGTGGTCCAGAAGTCCAATTACAACTGGAACGGCCCAGAAATATTGAAGAAAAGTCAGCTACGAAATTTCCTTAAAAACATAATCAGTTTAGGAAACGTATTTTGCAAAAATTCTATTATAATTCTGTTTTGGTATTTTCTTGCCGGGCAAGACTTCTAGAGCCTATATAAACACATCCTATCATTGTAATTTAGATCACCATTACATATCAATTACTTAGATTTATTTGTATCTTTTCATACTTTATTTTTATCATGGTTTCATCAGATCCCATGATGACGAGAGGTTCGATTATGAACTAATCGTTGTCATGGGATTCTAACGAATTTATTTATGAAGCTTTAGTATCTTGATGCTTTAAAGATCTATGTGTGATGTATATTTGATATCCTCGTATGGTTATGCTTAATTGTTAGATGCGTAGCTAACATCTAATTTGTTAATCTCTTGTGAAGTGAAAGTGGATCTTGAGATTTAGAACTTGCCATGCTAGCATAGGTTCATGATTGTTTATCAACATGATTCGTAGTATGAGATGAGAATACTTATATTGCCCTATGTGATCATTATGGATAACTTGTTCTTCAACCGTTATGTTTTCAAATTCTATACACATATAGGGTCTAAGCATAATTGGTGTCTATTCATCTTCTATCTCTTTTGTGGATGTATGGATAGTTTGGTATATGTATACTGAGAGGTAGCGTGTACTTGTTTCGTGTACTTGTTTAGTTAGTTCCCTGATTTGTTTATCAGCTTCGATTCCTTTATTCATTTTCTGTCTTGTGGTATTTGTTATCATCATCCATATGCCTGCATGTCTCAACAATTAGGCATCCGACAAGTCTACGATATTTTTCAGGATTTGCAAGATAGGCACTGGTAGCATGACCAAGTTTATGATTTTGTTCAATTGGTAAGTTTGCAGGCTTAGCGCCCAACATACCTGCTTCAGAAATAATATCAAGAGCATACTTTCGTTGACATAAGAATAATCCTTCTGAACTATGAGCCACCTCAATACCCAAACATACTTTAACACCCAGAGATCTTTCATAGGAAAACAAGAGCAAAGATAATCTTTAAACATCTTTAATGCATGGGAGTCGCTTCCAGAAATAATCAAGTCGTCAACATAAACAAGCACATTTATTTGCACACCACCTTTTGTATATGTGAAAAGTGAATAATCTGAATAAGATTGCATGAACTCATACTCCTTTAAAGCTGTAACAAGTTTATCAGACCAACAACGAGGTGATTGTCTTAATCCATATATTGACTTACGAAGACGATAAACCATACCTGGTTTCGAAGATTTAAAACCAGGAGGAATTTTTATATATACTCCCTCATCAAGATCACCGTGTAAGAAAGCATTCTGAACATCCATTTGATGCAATTCCCAATTTTTTGATGCTGCAATAGCTAAGAAAGCCCAGACAGTTACCATATTTGCTACAGGTGCAAATGTTTCATTGTAATCGTTACCTTCCACTTGATGATTACCAAAAACAACCATTCTTGCCTTTAATCTCTCAATTGTGCCATCTGAGTTGTACTTAATCTTGTACACCCATTTGCTACCAAGGGCTTTCTTTCTAGGAGGAAGATACTCCATAGTCCATGTGCCATTATCTTCTAAAGTTTGAATTTCTTTTTGCATAGCATTACACCATCCTGGATTGCATAGGTGCATTAATTGAATTGAAGCCTAAACCAGATCTCTGTGGGAACAAACTCAACTTAATTCTATTACTTGTGACCACGTACGCTTGCGTGATTTAGTGTAAACACAGAGAGCTAAAGATGCTCTTAACAAGCTGCCTCCAAATGCTGTTGATGTGGTTCAGTCTGATTCTGAATTCACAGATGAAGGTGAAGCTGAAGTCCCTTCACAGTAACCTGGAGATCTACCGGAATGGCTAATGTCAAAAGATTATATCTCCAAGGATGCTCACAATGAGCTAGTACTACAGTATGAGAAGACTGTAGCTACTTTACAGGATGCTGAACCGGCTCTGAAGCCTTCTTCAGACTGCAAGGATGCTGAACTGGCTACTCTCAAACTGCACAAATGCCTTCTCAATCACTACACCATATAATGCATATTGCAACGACATGAAAACATTGCCTTAAGGCCTATATTCGTTGCAGTAGAGTCTATGGCAACAAATTTGCAAATTTTGGGCGTTGCATCCGGTTGCCTTGCAATAGGTCGATTTAGCAACGTTTTTGATACCATACAGCAACATAATTAAATCATTGCAATAAATTTTAGTAGCAACATTTTAGACTCTATAGCAACAATTAAAAACTATTGCAATTGCATAAGGAGGTAGTTTATTGACACTTAAAGCAACATTTTTCAGACCAATTGCAATGATTTTTTATAGATTAATGCAACATATTTTGACCCTATTGTAACATTTTTTTCAAAAAAAAAAATTAGCAGGATCATGCTGGAAATACACTAAACCAGGCCATTTATAATAGCCACAATCATCAATATTTCATAAACAAAATCATCAATATTTCATAAACCAGGGCAACTTAATGCCAAATATCCAAATGTACCATTACAAGGCTATGACCAACAATTCAAAAGTAGCACCATGTAACGACATGGTCGTACAAACCATTCAAAATGTAAAGCAAAATTAAAAGTGACTAAGGCGCATCGAAACAGTCATGCATGCGCAAATTTAAACATAAGGTACATTGAGTCTACCAACTGTTAACACTTAATTTATACATAAAGTGACAGAAACGACTCATTCGTCGTCATCTTCATCATCTGCATCATCTCCATTCCCCACATCTGATCCATCAACACAGGTACAGCATATAACATCAGCACTGAGAAATTTCTCTCTCTTGCCCGCTTCAGAGCCTTGTACTTTTTCTCAGGACAGTTCTCCTGTAGAAGTGAGGAAAAGTGTTAAAATTCTCAAATCGGAATATATGGAAGCATCAGAATGTCATAATAGTTGACACAAATATGAAATGAAGATCAATTTACCAAACAAACAGATTAGAATTTCAGTAGACCCCTTTTCAGGTAAAATTTTACTATATATAGATTGTGTACAGGTAGATTATTAAAGTATCATAGCAAGTATAACACCGTCAAATCATATGTATCTCGCTGAAACAAAGAATAGGAAAAATTAGGCAATGTAAGAATAAAGATGTTAAACACAATATACTCATCATGCTACATATGAAACTATATATAACAATTTCAGAAACATAATTGTATGACAGTATAACTTATGTAAAGAGTGGATGGCATACTGATGGAACTTGATATCATCCAAGTCAATGGCCTTTCCCTTGGTGGCTCGTCCTTGTGCCTCTAGTAAAACTCTATCATTTAGCCCAAGTTTGCACTCAGGCATACCACTGCAATAGATGAGCAGCAGAGCATTTCAGTTTCCAGACAGTAACATATATAGAGTAGCAATTACAGAATACCAAAATATTTGGGTGGCATTTGCCATAAGTACTAAAACGATTAATAATATAGAGACATCTCGTACAAGCAGAATGAAATCAGAACTTTGATAGTTTGATTTAAATCCAAGCACTTCCGAATAAAATAGATCCATACATGTAAAGGTAGACTTAAGCAATACTCTTGCGTTAACAAAGTGGATTTTCCTAATGACTACAAATGTGTTATTGTTGAATATTGTATGGATAATTAACGATGGTCTCAATTTGCAAGATTTAATACCAAAAAAAAAAGGCATTGCTTGCTGCAAGCACATGGATCATAAGATGTACTCTCACTATATACTGTCTTAATTTATTAAATTTAATAAGATCGTACACCTGGCATCAAAATACATCCACGTAAACTCAATTTTAGAGAACAATTAAACAGTAGAAGCAAGGACAATTTCTTCACTAGAAAAATTAGAATTAAGCATTTAACTTACCACAAATATGTTCGCATCTTTAATGCACCAATAACTTCAGACCTAATTATCTGTCCATTGCTGTTTACAAGTATATTAACACTCTCAACGACATCTAGAAATACCTGTAAGAAAAGAAATCTTAATTATCTTCTAGCCAAGTTAACTTCCGATCTTCAGTTTTTATATATATATATATATATATATATATATATATATATATATATATATATATATAACGACTTACTTGATTCTTCTTGTAACGTATCCCTTCACTTCGCCATGACACAGCATTTGTCACAGCCATAGGGGGCCTCTGTGTAACTTCCATCCTATAAGCATCAGTCTTGATAAACTCACTAAGAATGTTTGCTTCGGTAAATTGGGGATAACCAAAGTCCATCATTTCATCAAGTAGTTCATACTGTGTAAAACGAAATTTGAATCAGCACGATAACATCCACATATTTCCTTTTCTATATATAAAGTTAAATAATAGTTTTCCATACCACTACTTTATATATCTTTTTACCTGTCTTCTTTAAAACATGGCCTATGGGCTCTTCCATGTCGGCAAGTTTGCGTACAGAATTTGCTAGAGCAGATATCTGCGCCATAGCCAATGAACTCCATCAAAGATTTTCAATTTCTTAATGCAAATTTTATATTTTGTTTTATAGGCGTGGGGTAGGGGGGATATGATTTAGATAAATGTGTATTGTGAAAGGATCGTAATTATTAGAAAAGTAGTAAACTGAAAATAAGAAAATACTATTTCACAATAGAGCAAGACTTGCCTTCTCGGGTTTCAGGGCCAAACGAGCTACTAACGATTCATCATACGAAAATCCTTTGCAGCTTCAACATCGATCAGCTTCATTTTCCTCAAGGATCTGACTTTAATTCGCCTCGAGTGAAGTAGCTATATCCAACAAAATTTTCCTTCTGTCTTGCGAAGGTAAGGCCTGCGCCTTATGGTAGCAATCATATTAGCTTATAAAATTCGAGAACGTACACGCACACAAAGTTATCGTACAAGTGGAGTGAAAATCCTAAAGAAAAGACAACTTCTTTAGTTCCATAGCCAGTAAAATTTAGTTCTATTACTCAACAGTAATAGCAGATCAGCATTTAGTTCCATAGCCAGTAAGGCCGCTAAACTGTCATTGTCCCAAAATATGCCACTTGCATCCTTCCAATGTTTGTCACAGTCAGTACTTACAGATTTGGTATGTAAGAGTTGCTTTCTGAGAAAAAAATAGCAATTTTGTGATAAGTCTATGCATGTGTTTTCCTCTAGTGTTATTCATGACCTAAGTACACTAATACTATATGCACTAAAATCACAGTACACTAAGTTTCCAGCAGATGGACAGAGTAATAAACAAGCTATTCCTAAAGACAAAACAAATTTAGTTGGCCAAAGATGAAGTACTCTCCAATGAAAAATTCATTAGCAATGGGTATAATACCTTTTTAAGTGTTCGACACATCTCTGTAAAATCACCATGAGCTATCCTTTTTGTTGAAGCAAGGTTAGACAACTCCGCCACAATCTCATTCCGTTCTAACCATTTGGTAGCTTTCTACAAAATAATAAAAGAAAAATGTAAGCAGCAGAAAAGGCATTTTATATTTTGTCAACATGAAAAAAGAAAGAGCACCAACCACGCCGGCCCAGAAGCCAGTCTTCTCTAAAGGTGTCAATTTATCAACAGGATCTACAAGTTTATACTCATCTATCTCCTGAGGGGCTGACAAAATTATATAAATAAGCACCAAAGGCCAGATCAACTTAATATGCAAACAGTACAGGCAACTTTACTAGTTGATAGATCAAAACAAGTAAGTTATAGAGGTATCTTAATGGCTTTGGAGTAGATAACATACTATTTGCAGCTGCTTCTTCAGCTGGACCAGCTGACCCTGTCACATTGGAAAGCTCAGCCTCCAACTCTTTTTCTTTAAAAATCAAAAAGAGAGACAACATTATCATATTCCCAGAGAGATAAAAACAATAGTTTACAAGGATGAGCATACCAATAGATGATTTACATACCATCGTGTCACGCATTTTCTCGAATAAAATTGATTTCATTGGATCATTTCCAATCCAATGACAAAGCTCAAGTGTTACTCCTTTAGATGAGGCACATTCTAAAAAAAGTTGATTTATGCCAGAGATACCTCATCGGAAGTGCTAACATCCTCCCCAAATTCGAAACATTGCATACAACTATACAAAAAATGTATAAAAAAATCTTATACAGAAATAACCCCAATTTGAAACATACATAAAAACCCTAAATTGAAACACAAAAAATGTATCCCCAAATCAACACAATAAAATAACCCCAAATATACATTAACATACATAAATAAACCCCCAATTAAAACTCAAAATACCTAACCCTAAACCAAAATACCAAAATCGATTACAAAGATTTGTTTGGGGAAGAAGTGTAAAAATTGATATAGAGAACAACATACCTGCTTCAAACTTCAATCTTCTTCGAGCTTGAATCGTCGAGTTTGAGTCGATGTCTTCTTCGAGCTTGAATCGTCTTTAGTCTTCGATTTACTTCTATTTCCTCATTCGCCTCTCATCTTGTTTTTGTTTCGCCTCTCAAGTATTCGAGTTTGAGGATTTGGGATCGATGTTCAAGGTGTCTGCATTGTGTTGTGTCTGTGTGGGTTAGTGTTTGTGTGCTATTTTTTTTTCTTTTTTGTTTTGTTATTTTGGTAAGCCCGGTAAAAGAATCCCGCTCAACACATTTTAGAACGCATTTAAAAGGCCGCCAATTTTTTGGGTCAAAAAATCATATTTACTGCAACGATTTAAGAAAAATATTGCAATAGCCTGAATGTTTTTAACTCTCTTCCATTTTTTTCATTGCTATTGCAATGTTTTTCAAATGTGTTGCAATTTGTGTGATTTAATTTCTCAATAGCAACGTTTTTTGACAAACCTTCAAAAATATGGTTGCAATAGGCATTATATGGTGTAGTGAATCAAAGGGTCATGGACAAGGATGACTTCAAGCTTGCAATAAAGGATGCATTAGAAACTCAGACAAAGAACTAAGAGCTCATTCTTCCTCCTCGTACAATGAAGCAGCTTAGAAACAAGTTGAAGAAATATGTAGAAATAGATAAGAAGATTGAAGATCTGTCTGTAAAAGTTGATAAATTGGAATTTCAAATGAGTACTGTGATTGCAGATCAAAAGCTCATTCTTGAAGCTCATAATCGACAAATTGCGCTCCTTGAAAAACTGTTGAACCTGCCTACTACTCGAACCCTTTATGCTAATGATAAGTGCATAATTTTGCATATTTTTATTGCGTATTTATTGTTTGAATTCCTATTTTAATAAATTATTTTGTTGCATTTCAGGAAATTCGAGAAAAAATGAAGAAATGGCAAAATAAAGAAATAAATGATAAAAGAAGAAAAAGAAGGACCAAAATAGAAGAAAAAGGAAAGAGAATGGAGGGTGGTGCATATTTTTCCAAGCAAAATGGATGGCTAGGATTTAGCCAACCTAAAACCAAATGGAGGGCCAAGATTAGCCCACACCAACCAAAAACCCTAATTATTTCCTATAAAAAGACCTCATCTTCACTTGTTAAAGACACCTAGAATTACCTTAGAATTAGGAGTAGTAGTAGTTCATTTCCCAAAATTTTAGTTGTAATAATTTTCTTCTTGTAAACACTCCTCTCATTTGAATTCAAGCTTTCATTTCTCTCTTTCTTTCCATCTTGTTCTTCCCTTTATATATATTTTTGGTTATGAAATCTTTCTCTATTACATGATAGTAGTTTAAACTACTTGTATGAAAGGAGCCTAGCTTTATTTTCATTTTAGATCTAGTTTTGTTTAACTTTTAGCGTCTTATTATTATTCCGGCAAGATCTACATTTTCCAACATCGTTTCCTTTTTTCGGTGAAATCATTTCATCGGCTCAAACTTGTTTTGGGTCCGGGGTTTTGTTTTCCTCCCGGTCATTCATAATCTTCGATTCAGCATTTTAAACATATTGGCCCTGTTTGGCAATTAGCTGATAGCTGTTAGCTGATAGCGGATTGAATTAGCTGTTTTGACTAGCGGATTGAATTAGTTGCTTTGACTAGCGGATTTAAATTAGCTATTTTGAATAAAAGTGTTTGATAAATAGCTTTTTGAATAACTTTTTTTGACACATAGCAAACCTCTAATTGAAAAGGCTCCTAAAATGAGCTTTTTTAAAATTAGCTTTTTGATCCCAAACCTCTAACTCAAACCTCTAACAACCAAACACTCACATTAGAGGTTTCATTTGGTCAAACCTCTAATCTACCCCCAAACCTCTAATTTCATCCCAAACCTCTAACTTCCAAACGGAGTAAACCTAGCGAACCCGAGACATTTAAGGGAAACTTGGGCTTGTGCCATTTAATCCATTCAAGTTTAACCTCCCAGAAAGAAAATCCCTGGATCTTTTTCCAGATTTACCACTCTTTACCAGTGGTCGGCAACTGGCTTCACGAGAGGATGGAAGCTCACGAATTTTCATTGCACCATCCAACAAAGGGGCTAGGATGATTTCATTTGCAGATACGCATCTCGGTGGAAGTTTTCGACAAGAGTTAGGAGAAACACGAGCGGGACATGAGAGTGGGCAACATACTCAACCACATGCACCTGTAACCAGAACGGAATACAACAGACTCCTTGCACGGGTCCAAACACTGGAGAACAAGTTGCCACATATCCGTGAGTCCATTGCAGAAATCAAAAATTTGCAACTTATTCAAAATGATGCATTCCAGGTTCAATTAAGTTCCATGGCAGCCCAGTTTAGTCATGCAATTAATTCCTTGGTGAAGACAGCTTCGTCTAATTTCCCAACTCCACATCCAACTATTCTGGAGGATAACCCAACTGAAGGGGAAAAGGTGGATGAGCAAGAAGCTAATAGGCGTAATAAAGGCAAGGAAAAGGTTGGTGACATAGATTTAAATTTATTTTGGGGAATGAAAAGCTAAGGGGAGTATTCGTGCTATGTAAAAAGAATTAAGCAAGGAAAAATTGAAGATATGTTCAGTCTAGAGGAACAATTGTCTTGCTTATTTTCAGGGGAGTTTTCGTTCACTTTTGTTCATACCTTATTTTTATTTGCATACATTGAGGACAATGCATGATTTAGGTATGGGGGAGGGTAACTAGTGTAAATACATAAAATTTGAAAAATCCAAAAAAATTTAAAATTTTAAAAAATCCAAAAATAAAGATATTTTAGCTTAGTTGTCCTTCCCACTCTTGAACTTTAGAACTAGTTGGTGTTAACTGTTTTTTTTTTTTTCAAAAATTATAATGCCTTTAGATAATTTGAACATAGTCAAGTAAGGTTTTACTCATGAAACTTGTGTCGATCAAATTTTTGCTTAAAAGTCCAAGACGACACATTTGCACAAGACCTTTGATGGAAAGATTGCATAGGAATGTTATTCGATACCTGAGAAAGAACCCACATGTTAAAACAATGTCGAATAAAACCTTTGCGAAAATTGTGCCTATAGTGTCTTAAAAAAAAGAGAAAAAAAAAAAGAAGGAAAAAAAGAGTCAATAAATGTTTGTAGTTGTAGAGTGCTAGTGTAATTTTATAATAATAAATTTTTAGTGGGGAAATCGGCTAGGTTGGGCTCATTGATAACCCGAGTAAGTAAGTCCGAGGGGACTTTGTGCCTAGCAACCTAAGGTCCTTTGTGATCTGGGATTGTTGACCTAAAACTCGCTAAATGGGTATCAATGCAAAAGTCTTTTGGGACCTCAACCATTGCACGGTCGGTCTAACTACTAAGAACGTGAAGTTTGGCTAGATACTTGTTTTGATAGAGATTGGGTCAGTTCAATATTGGTTGAAAAAGAGAAAATGTTCGTATGCACTTTATCCATCATAGGCCTTAAATTCACTACACACCTTGGGATTTTTTGTAAAATTTTTGAGTCTATTCAAGTGGATTGTGGGAACCTATAACTTGGCTATCATTATATTAATCTTTAAGGCATGTATTTTCCTACAAAATTGTTTTGTTGACACCAATGAAAGCTAGGTTGTAAGAGGAAAGTTGGATACTTGCTCACTTGTCTCAAAGATTTTATGGGTATATCTTCTGTAAACCCTTAGGAGACAACACTCCTCCTATAGAGATCGTCTATTGGTTTAACGGGTTGGTAACCCTAAAATTACCTGTGATTCCTACGACAGTTAGTATAGGTTTTATTCTGCATTTTTCTTTTTGTTCTACTCGAGGACGAGCAAAAGATAGGTATGGGGGCATTTGATAAGTGCATAATTTTGCATATTTTTATTGCCTATTTATTGTTTGAATTCCTATTTTAATAAATTATTTTGTTGCATTTCAGGAAATTCGAGAAAAAATGAAGAAATGACAAAATAAAGAAATAAATGACAAAAGAAGAAAAAAAAGGACCAAAATAGAAGAAAAAGGAAAGAGAATGGAGGGTGGTGCATATTTTGGCAAGAAAAATGGATGGCTAGGATTTTGCCAACCTAAAACCAAATTGAGGACCAAGATTAGCCCACACCAACCAAAAACCCTAATTATTTCCTATAAAAAGACCTCATCTTCACTTGTTAAAGACACCTAGAATTACCTTACCTTAGAATTAGGAGTAGTAGTAGTTCATTTCCCAAAATTTTAGTTGTAATAATTTTCTTCTTGTAAACACTTCTCTCATTTGAATTCAAGCTTTCATTTCTCTCTTTCTTTCCATCTTGTTCTTCCCTTTATATTTTTGGTCAAAAAATCTTTCTCTATTACAAGATAGTAGTTTAAACTACTTGTATGAAAGGAGCCTAGTTTTATTTTCATTTTAGATCTAGTTTTGTTTAACTTTTAGCATCTTATTATTATTCCGGCAAGATCTACATTTTCCAACATCGTTTCCTTTTTCCGGTGAAATCATTTCGTCAGCTCAAACTTGTTTTGGGTCCGGGGTTTTGTTTTCCTCCCGGTCATTCATAATCTTCGATTCAGCATTTTAAACATATTCATTTTTTATATTTTTCATTTGTTGCTTGTCTCGTTGCCATCTGTTTCTCATTTGCTGTCCAATCTTAGCTCTGATTTATTTTCTATTTACTTTAATTCCAGCCGCAAGTTACCTATCTGTTTTATTAACATGTATGAATTGGCCATTTTGCTATCATCTACTTTCCTTTGTGTTTTATTTATGTTCGTCAGTTATTTATGAATTTTAGCTTTCCTTTTAATTGTTTGCATAATCAGCCAGTTCATCCCAATTAATGATTTTGGCCACCTTGTTAACGTAAATTGAAATTGAAAAAATGTTGCTGCCAAGTTTTAGCCATTTAGTAGTTAATTTAGGTCCTTAATTTAGTTGTAGTCCATTTTATATGTTTCTTTTTATACCCGTTTCTCTTCTCATAGCATACAAAATTTTCGTGTCTTACATTTTAGCTTTCTGTTAAGTTTACTTTAATAAAATGTAACCTACATCATTTTCATTTAATTAGATTAAAAGTTTCTTAACAAAAAAAAAAATAATTTAGCTCTTGGTCCGTGACTCCGTGTTTAAGTTTCTTGCCCAATTACACAAAAGTCCACTTTCTTTTCCTGACCCATTTACAATTTATGGCCCATTTACAAGTCTTTCATGTCCTGCTTTGTAGTTGCTATTACTCCCTCCGTCCCAACCAAATGTTTACATTTGGTTTGGGCACGAAAACCAAGGAAAAATATAAAGAAGGAAGAGAGAAGTAGGAAAAATGAGTAAAGTGGTGGGACCCATCACTATATAATGTATAAAATGAGTTAGTGGAGAAAATTAGTGGATGTAGTTGATTTTTATATTATAAAACATTACTATTTTAGGAAAGTTTAGAAATGTAAAGAATTGGATGGGACATCCCAAAAATGAAAGTGTAAACAAATGAATGGGACAGAGGGAGTAGTTGTTAAGTTTTACTTTGTTTGTTTATTACTTAATCATCATTCAATCATTAGCTAATAATTATTTGTTAGAGCTTTGTAACAGCCCCAAATCCGGGATCTGGGATTTAGAGTAGTCACGATCCATTTACTCCTTGTCTTACCTGTATTACTCACACTGTACATATTTCAATGGCATATGACCCCACAATATATATCTCTCTCTCACACACACACACAGGTTAAAGTCTCAGAAACGATACTATACAACAACTGCGGAATAAACAACTTTTATTACAATACCCAAGTGTCTTACCAAATCTGTTATTGAAACAATATATCGGAAATGGTACAATTCCAACTCTGACTTCTGATGATTACAATCTTCTCCTACCATTCATATCTATACATAATTTAAATGCAACCAGCTGCAGCCTGATCCGACTGGTTCGTACTACTCTTCGGGATCACTGGTGCCCATGACATCCTGCTTGACTGCTCTATAATATATATATATATATATATATATATATAGGCAAGTGCTCAAAAGAGAACTTATTTTTTGAAGAAAACTAAGGTACTAATCCTAGCCATTAGATGTATTAAGATCAATGGCCCCGCCAGGGGCACCCACACACTAATCAAATACACCCTCACACACAGAATCACACCTAATCCCCTCCATTTTTAATTTGATTTTTCCCGTCAATCGGTGATATTTTTTTTAAATCTAATTTCACCACATTTTTCTTCATCTCCCAACGATTAGTTTGCATACCATATATGCTATATTTCGATTTAGTTTTCTAAGTTTTCCATTAAACGAGGTTTTCCCTAGATCCTTACTCTATATATATATATATATATATATATATAACAATAGCAAGAGTGAGCAAATAGCTCAGCAAGGTAATGAAAACATGGCATAACTCTGCCTATGATTTAACCCAGAATAAGGCGGGTATAAGACAATAATTGTCAAAATATCTCTTTACCGAAAATATTTCCTTATCGGAATATATTCCAAAAACAGTACCATTACAGTACTTCAAGTATCATTTTCATAATATCTCTGTAAACTTTGGATATTCATACTATGAACAAAGTTCTAGTATAATATATCAGATGAAGCTACAAGGTAATTCAATATAACCTTTCTGTAAAATAACTGCTATATAAAATATAAGCAGAATATCCGCATATAACTTAAAAGATGAAGTTATAAGGTGATTCAATATCAACAACCTCCTTTTCACAACTCATGTTATGTAAGGTATCAACAGAGTCATAAAATGTAAGATAAAAGACGAAGTCACAAGGTAACTCAAAATATAATTGTTCTGCGGAAATATCTGCTAGGTCAAAGATAAGCAAGATATTATCAATTTTCATAATAGAGGAACTTGCAGGAAGAATATTGCAATTCCAGTTCAAACACTTTTTAACCCTGCCAACAATGATAATGTTGTAGATAATTTCCCAATTTGGAAGATGAACTAATACGGGAGCTTGCCGCGCCAGGAGCCACAACATTTACGATGATCAGTCGCATGTCATGCTCCCCATCATTTGTTCTCTACATGTAGAAGGAAGCACCGACGGATCGCCCGCCCTCTGGAACCCCCCGGCCAACGGTTGGGCCATTAATTGCTGGACCGGCGCCACTCGGTCACTTACGCGTCTCCTAGTTCGAATAACATCCATAACTCTGAAACATAAAGTTCGTCCCCCTTTCCCCAAGTATAGTACTTGTTGATAGGACTCCACAAAGTAGTCGTATCTAATTGGAAAGGAAAATTTCACCAATATTTCCCAAGCTTATGCTTGTTAATGGATAGACACTTGTTCCATCAATCTTACCCCTCGAGCGTTGAGGATGTAACTAAAAAGATTCATATCGATGTTTGAAAGAATCAAGATATGAGTGACAAGATAGTTTAGCAAGTATATGACCGGGCAGTCAAATAAATAACATCTCTCAAGTGAGGTCCCCTTATATATTTTTGGAAGTTGAGCGAGTATTTAAATCTTCTTATACGATAGATTTAAATGAAAACAGAGTTTTGGGAATCTCCTCTTGATAAAATAGTTGTAAAATACTCCGAAATATTTTACATAATATTTGAAGGTGAAGGATGATCTTTGAATAATATAAATCATTATAAAAAGACTTCAAAATAATTTAATTAAATATTCCAAGAATATTTATTAAGTCAATAATAATTACGGAATATTATTAAATCATAATATTGCTCGTATTTAATCCTCGAATAAATATTTAACAATATTTATTAAGTAATTAAGTCTTTGAAGAAATATTCCAGATAGTATTCATTAAATCAATCAAACTTGAAGTGGATATTTAAAATAATATTCGAGAAGTAATTTAAACCTTAAATGAATATTTAACATAATATTCATTAAATAAATTAAACCCAAATGAATATTCAAATAATACTCCTTAAACTCGAATGAATATTCTAAATAATATTTATTAAATAAATTAAGCTTGAATGAATATCCAAGATAATACTCATTAAATAAGTTAAACTCGAATGAATAATATTCATTAAATAATTAAACTCGAATGAATATTCAAAATAATATTCATTGAATAAGTTAAACTCGAATGAATATCTGAAATAATATTCATTAAATAAATTAAACTCGAATGATTATTCGAAATAATATTCGTCAAATAAATTAAACTCGAATGAATATTCAAAATAATATTCATTAAATAACTTACACTCTAAATGAATATTTCAAATAATATTCATTAAATAATAAACTCGTATGAATATTCAAAGTAACATTCATTGAATAACTTAACGAAAGAAATATTTATCTAATATTTTCCTCAGAAAATAATCCCAATATATTTTCAGAAATACCGACTCCGGGTCTATATTTAAGAATTCTGGCTCATATGCCTTTCACTAAGGCTTTAGTAATATCTGGCTTATACTGATATATCATCTATCTACTTATAAGCCAACAGTAAATCAGGGAACAAGTACCACAATATATACTCTCGAAAACAGTTATGCCTTCCAACAGCATATTTAACAGAAATAATATCCATATAGTATATCTCAACCGAGATAATACTCAATAACATTCCTCCAAAAAAATAATAATTTGTCGCTGGAATCCCTCCGGGTTTCCAGGACTATCTTTATATCACAAAATACCGACTCCCGGTTTAGAGTCAAAATAGTGAATATGCTCTTATCTCTAGAGCTACAAGGTATACCGGTTCATATTTACTTAACTTAGAAGATCATATAAAATCCAAGGGTCAGATTCTATTTCAAAAGGAAATAAGGTATATCGCAAAATTGTACAACTGTATACATGGCAAAAGCAGTATTATAGTCCATACTTTAAAAGTACAAGTTTAGAAAACTTGCCTGATGTTCGAGAAGTGATAGGGGTTCGCGACGATGTCGGACAATCTAGACAAAGTCAAAGAAACACGTGATCAATCCCTTGGATAATCCGCTTATAATTCAACGCTTTAAACACGTAAGCGAAACACAACTAAGGTATTACTAACTCACTTTCGGCTCATACTAAGTCCATGTTAATCAACAATTACTTAAGTCGAAGATTCGTTTTAGAAATTGGATCTCGTTCGCTCGTTTTACTAAGTGGTTCTCAAAGTTATAATCAAGTGCTCCTCTAAGGGGTTTCTTCGCGCTTAACCTTGATTCAAATATTTTTATAAAATCGAAAAATAATCCTTTCGACATGAGGTCTTTTCTCACATCTTCTTTATGACCTCTAGTATTTAATTACTAAGATTTGCAATCAAATATCTTATTTTCAAGGGTTCAATTGCAGTTACGAACTCACGCTTGCGTTTACAAACCACTTTTACGAATTTTGCGATTTCTCCTAAACCGTAAATCAGAATGCTTCGATTCTTTTTCCAAAATGATCTATGAATCAAAACCTACAAGTCTGTGGTCAGAAACCAAACTGGTCAGAAACTTTTTGGTTCGGTTATGCTCCATTTTTAAGGGTTAACGAAATTTCGCCATTACGACGGCTATAACTCGGATATTTCCAAAATCAAAACCCTCCAAATAATCATCCAATCCACAACCAACACTCATGGACACTATTCATCATCATCACCACTGCCTAGACTGGTCTAGGGGTTATAATTCATATTTTTCTATTTTTATAACATCCACACAAACATACATGCTCTAGATATGCATAACATCACTAAACTCATTCAAAACTCCATTAAAACTCATGATCCAACAAAGGGGTTTAAAGTATTATACCTCTATTTGAAGCCTAAGAATGATATTAAGGCCTTCCAAGTCTAGATCCTTTCTTAGAACATCCTTTGGAAGCTATATCATCAAGAAAACAAAACATGAAAATCATAAGTTTACTATTCATCAAGAACATAGAATGTTTGTACATTCAATTTGAAAATCCTCCACTTACTTGCTTGCTCTCATACTTGGTGGGTCTTCCTAACTTCCTTCAAGCTTTATTTTAAGCTATAGATCTTGAATTATGGTTGGCTAGAAATGGAGTTGTGAAAAATTTACTATTCATCATCTTTCTTTTCTAAGAAAACCGAATGAAGCCTTGAGTTGGTGGTGGTGATGTTGTTTTGTTTTGGTTGAATAATGCATGTATCTAATCTTTATTCAACCTCATCTCTTTGCTAATGAGGTGTCACCTCCTCATAGGTCCCTTTAGATTACCTTATCCTCTCAAAAATGCAAGCAAGTCCTCCATCTTTTGGTTTATTTTCTCTTTGATACTTCTTTGTTTTACCACTTGCATTATTAAGATATTTAATACATAAAGTAGATTTAATAAAGTAGTGATATCATGCTCCACTAATTCAAGCTTGCTTTGTAAGATAGGATGCATCTTATTTAGCTAACTACCTTGTTAGCTTCTAGTGGAGTCGGTTCGTTTCGTAACTACTTGGTTCGCTTCTTTTTCCACCGACTTAATTTCTTTCCTGTCGTTCTAATAAAATAAAAACGTCACGACTTATATGTTGCACTTCATTGATCCAATGTGGCATACTACCTTAAATCAACATTATCTCCAATATTCCTTGCTTATTTTCTTTCTATTTCTTGTTCTCAGAAAACGTTCTCGAATTCTTTGCATTCTCCTTGCTCTATGATTATATTCTCAATCCTCTTTTCTTTTCATAATATATCCTCCCTTGGACTTCTCATATTTAATATCCTTAATAACAATTCCATTATTATATTCCTAACTCCTCTATCAAAATTGGAATAAAATAAAGTTTGAATTTTCTGAATTCCGATCATCTCTGCATACACTTATTTACTCCGTGGATCACTAATATGACTTCGAAACATCCATACCACGTCCCGTACATAGGGTGGCATGAAATGTTTTCCAACTTTTAAAATCACTATTCATTCATCCAAATTACTATTCACGTATGAAAAGTACTATTCATAAAAAAAATGAAGATTCTCTCAAATCCAGAAATTAGGTTTATCATACCAATTCATTTCTCATTTCCCCTCTCGGGTACATTATCTTATTTCCTGGACGATAGATTATTCTTATCTATGTCCTCAACCATTGAATTAATCTATTCTGACAATACACATTCATTGCAGTCACCGTTCCTCGGAATCGCTATTCATTAATGTAGTTATTCGTAAATAAGAAAAGTTTTAATTCTACCGAAAAATCTGGGTTATTACAGTCTCCCCTCCTTAAAAGGATTCCGTCCTCGGAATCAGTTTAGGAATAACTGGGGTTACCGTTTTCCCATTGCGCTTTCTATTTCTCAGGTGGATTCTTCCACTTCTTGATTTTTCTTCAAATTTCTCGTTAGTCTTCAAAACCTTATCTCTTAGAACTTGCTCTTTTCTATCCGTGATTTTTCCACAGGTTGTTCTTCGTAAGTCAGGCTAAGTTATATATCTACCTGCTCGTACTCTACATATGTCGGGTATCCCTAGTATTCTGTCGTGACATTGGCCTATGAACCATGTTATGACCATTCTACAGGTTTGGGTAAGGCTGGCTCGTAGGCCACCTTTCTGACACGTTTAAACTCTCAGATGGCCCAATGAATCTCGGGCTCAACTTCCTTTTATTACCAATCTTGTTAATTCCTCCCATGAGGATACTTTTTCGCATCACGAATCTCGAACCTCGTATTCTCTATCTTGTTTGCACAGAAATACATTAACATAAACTTGCTTGTCATTCATCAACATGCCATTTAGCTTGTCAATGGCATTCTCTCGAATCTCTATACATTTTGGTACCATCTCGGTGCATATAAAATCTCAAACTATGGCTCTCATGAGAAGTCCCATTCTTTAATTTCTGATCATTCGGAATCCATCTCTTTCTTAGTTTGACTAAGGGCTTCGGCCACTACATTGGCCTTCATTGGATGGTAGTGTATCTCCCCGTCATAATCCTTTGTCAATTCTAGCCATTTCCTCCTATTTTAGGTTATCTGCTATCAACCCCCCGTGTTCCAGCCAAACTATCTCCTATAATCAATCATTCCATATTACCTCATTTCTCCTCTCTCTAAAAGAAAGGCGAATCTCTTTGGGAATTTATTTGCGGGGAATGTTGTCTAGCTCGAGGACTCTTAATTCTTTTATCACAAATCATAATCTTCATATACACACAAGCACACTTATTTTAAAGATCTGATAGATCTGAAAGTCAACCATGTTTGATCCTTTTTGATTTCGCACATTTCCTTCATATACACGATGTTTCGATATACTTAGGGCGAAAACTATCGCGGATAACTCACCGCCAATTCATCAAATTCCATAAAAATTTATGGGCGCATAGTCAACCCAAAATAACCTCATTGAGAACTCGGAGTGCCTATCCTAGTACGAATCGCAGTCTTGGGTATATCTTCGAATTTAACTTCCAACTGGTGATGTCCAGTTCCTAATAAGTTTGGAAAAATACACAGCGTCCCTCAGCTGCTCAAACAATCTTCTACAACGGAACCTATTCACAATGTTGACTCGTGCAACTCTCGGGGTTCGATGCACAATCTCGTGCTAACATCTTTCTTTCTTACAACAACACCGGGCTCTCCACGGTGGTACATTGGGTCTTATTATACTCTTGCCCAACAATCCTTGTAACTGAGTTGCTAATTCTTTCATGGCCATTGGGACTAGCAGGAGATGCAGTGCTATACTCTGAATACTCAATATTCATTATTATGTCATCCAAATCGATATCTGGTAGCTCATAAAACCTTGTACAACCTTCCAAGGCCATTGCAATTTTATTTATACTTGATATCTCTTTTCTAAGCGTCAACCATAAGGGCTAATTAAGCCTAAGATCTCTGACGTCAAAATTTCTCAGTTTGAACTATATTCAAGAATCTCTGAGTCTGTTTCCATCCTTTAATTATCACTCACTTTTTCCTTTATAACCAATTTGGCTCCATTGGCATCCACCAATCCATCCTTATTATAATATCAAATTACCCCAACTTGAAAGGAATCAAATCTATTTGGAAGGGTCAACCTCATATTTCTAGTTTACACTTAATGTACCAATATTTATGGAAAATACCTTAGTTGGTTGGTAATCTGGGTAGATTCTCTGGAATACATCCTCAACTTTTCACTCACTGGGACTTATTAATGGCTAGGTGTTTTTCTCTTGGTGTCAACCACATAAGCTAGATGAGCCATACATCCATCCCATACTAACTCGTTTGTTCATATTATCGTACGAAACTTCGTAACTCGCTTTTTTCCTTAAAGGACCACTCCCCTTCTCTGGGCAATCAAAACTTCATTTCAATACCGTCATGCGATTCTGGATCCATTGTTTCAGCCCTAGTTGAAACCTACGCCTCTTTTCTCATTTGTATTTACAAACTCCGGAACAAACCTTGGCACTCAGAAAACTTGGCCTCATATTCTGCCACAGCCATAGTTCCTCGTTTTAACTCTAGAACTTTTATTTCCATCTGGATCTTCATATATATAGAAAACATTTCTCTAAGAACAAAAAACTGAATCTCCCTCAAGTCACAACACCTTTTTCCCTCTAGGTTTGTCTTAGATTCTCACCAGTGATTCGCCTCTCCCTTCAGGAGATAGGAGGCGACCACCGTTTTCAGAATCTCTGCAATACTCAGTATCACAATTGATTTCTTCATCTCTTTAAGCCAAGATCTGACCTCTACTGGGTCAGTGGTTTCATGGAATTCTGTGGGTTTCTATCCGATAGCGTTACCATTGGAGTTTCACGACACGTCGCTATTCTTCCCACACATATCGATTAGCCAACCTTCCATTATCATAATATCCTTGAGATAGAGAATAACTAATTCTGTTGATATGTCACCCATATTCTGTTCGTCTTAGGGATCCGCTCTTGCCATAGGATATTTCGTGGCGAATCTAATTCCTATAAGCGAATTTTGACTTATTCGATCTGGTTGGCCTCTCCTTGGGATTCAATAAAGATAACAAGAATCACGGAGCTTCGAAAATATGGCTTCCATATCAAGGAAAATGTCACACACTGGTGATTATAAGGTTATGAGTTTTAAGCTAACCTTATTTGAGATAATAGAATTTACTGATAGATCAATACGATCGTAAGAACTCAATGTTGCATGTCTCAATTAAGACATTACTAAAGGTAATTAGCCTTCTTGTATTTCGCAACTTACAAGTGATGGCGTCCCATCAGACTTCTATCACACAGATAGATGGTCCTTGCAGCCTCTATAAGTATAGGGTTGTTCGTCTCAGTGGAAATTGATAAGTACGAAAGAAATTCCAAGTCAAGTTAATAATTATCATCATTTGACAAGTAAATTCTCAAATGCACACCTTGGATCTAAAGTAAACAGGTTCCAAGGTGCAATTTCTAAAGGAAAGATAGCCAGTAAGATATTGGTATTCAACAAGCAAGTGGTGATGTATCACCATAGGATTATTCACCATTAGAAGTGAAAGCTTGAATAACATCGTTTGACAGGGCGTTGAAAACCCGAAAGTAGGTATCATGATAGCCTCTGGCAGAATTGAAACTAAATGTGAATTAACACAAGTGTTATAAAATAACTTCGAAGAAGGACTATTCCCTTTTATCAAAATTCTCTCTTGGAGAGATGTCACGATAGATCATAGATTAAGAATAATCAACATAATTTGCAATTCGGGAGGGTACTTGCCAAGGTCTCTACGGATGCCTTATATGCTGGCTCCTCGGATAATCGTTTGATTCTAAAGCTTTTATTATCCATACACCCTAAGGTGCTCGATACTTACGTCATTGTCGACTCATAATAGTCGCTAAGGTTCAACCATCGACATTTCCAATCGTAGGAAATTCTATTCAGCTCAGTGCGGGCCTATCAGGCAAGCGCTTTACTCTTATAGGATGACTTCGGTACCGGTGTCGCCTATAGTAACGAAGAATTCCACATGTCGAGTGAGCGATACTCCAGAACGTCGTTAGAAGCCTACCTGCTTAAATCCGGCCACTTGTATAGCTGCCTTAGGCAGAATATTTTTCTTCTCGCATTTAATCATGCGTGCTACATGAGTTTATCCTTCACGGCATCACAACCTTTTTATTTAAGTCAATCCCCGACCCTCTTAGTCCATCTTGTCTCTTAAAATATATCTCGTCTTAGTGCATTCAGGTTACAATAACACTTTGCGTAGTACGTACATACACAATCTTTCTCGAGGCAATAAAATGCCTTAGCACTGTAGTAAACACCGTCCTTGGTGGAATCGCTGATCGTGGGGGATTAAACGCCATAGATAAGGCAATGCCTTTACGGGTTAGGGTAACTAGGTACCATTAATCATATACGAAGGTCGATCATCTCAGTTCTCACGTATGCTGCCTCTTAAGGGCACTGCAACAAACTACGAGTAACGGGTCTCGTTCTGGTCGAATTAATCCACCGGTATTGGCTATACTGCCTCTACCTCCTCTGCTTTTGGGGATCTACCCATACTCTTCATCATACCTCTTGATGAATCATAATTGACTCCCAATTCTTATTTCGTCACTTATTTGATCTCTGAGGATTTGTCTGGTCCTATCATAAGACCTCAAGTAACATACTACATCTTTATCAATCGACACGTTCTCTATAAGTTTCTTTCCTTGACCCATCCTAGGGTCTTCTCTAGATCCTCCTATGGATATCCCTTTTATTGGGTCTCTATCCGTCTCAAGGAGCGCATCATCAAATGCCTACTCGAAGGCCTCGGGATCTGGTACCTCAGACTCCCATCCATCTATAAATCATACAAATCAGGGTTTCTAACCATAACGTCCTAAGTATGGTTTCCCAAAAGAAGTCCCCTCTCGGGCTTCATCTCCAACAGTCAGGGTCATGTCCTTCAACCCGACTATGAACTCTACTTGAGCTCTAGGTATTCTCATTATCCCTAAGGGTATTGTAAGACACGATCTCCTATCGTTTCTGAGGACTGTAACCTAACTCTCTGATACCATTTCTGTAACAGCCCCAAATCCGGGGTCTGGGATTTAGAGTAGTCACGATCCATTTACTCTTTGTCTTACCTGTATTACTCACACTGTACATATTTCAATGGCATATGACCCCACAATATATATCTCTCTCACACACATACACAGGTTAAAGTCTCAGAAACGATACTATACAACAACTGCGGAATAAACAACTTTTATTACAATACCCAAGTGTCTTACCAAATCTGTTATTGAAACAATATATCGGAAATGGTACAATTCCAACTCTGACTTCTGATGATTACAATCTTCTCCTACCATTCATATCTATACATAATTTAAATGCAACCAGCTGCAGCCTGATCCGACTGGTTCGTACTACTCTTCGGGATCACTGGTGCCCATGACATCCTGCTTGACTGCTCTATAATATATATATATATATATATATATATATATATATATATATATATATATATATATATAACAATAGCAAGAGTGAGCAAATAGCTCAGCAAGGTAATGAAAACATGGCATAACTCTGCCTATGATTTAACCCAGAATAAGGCGGGTATAAGACAATAATTGTCAAAATATCTCTTTACCGAAAATATTTCCTTATCGGAATATATTCCAAAAACAGTACCATTACAGTACTTCAAGTATCATTTTCATAATATCTCTGTAAACTTTGGATATTCATACTATGAACAAAGTTCTAGTATAATATATCAGATGAAGCTACAAGGTAATTCAATATAACCTTTCTGTAAAATAACTGCTATATAAAATATAAGCAGAATATCCGCATATAACTTAAAAGATGAAGTTATAAGGTGATTCAATATCAACAACCTCCTTTTCACAACTCATGTTATGTAAGGTATCAACAGAGTCATAAAATGTAAGATAAAAGACGAAGTCACAAGGTAACTCAAAATATAATTGTTCTGCGGAAATATCTGCTAGGTCAAAGATAAGCAAGATATTATCAATTTTCATAATAGAGGAACTTGCAGGAAGAATATTGCAATTCCAGTTCAAACACTTTTCAACCCTGCCAACAATGATAATGTTGTAGATAATTTCCCAATTTGGAAGATGAACTAATACGGGAGCTTGCCGCGCCAGGAGCCACAACATTTACGATGATCAGTCGCATGTCATGCTCCCCATCATTTGTTCTCTACATGTAGAAGGAAGCACCGACGGATCGCCCGCCCTCTGGAACCCCCCGGCCAACGGTTGGGCCATTAATTGCTGGACCAGCGCCACTCGGTCACTTACGCGTCTCCTAGTTCGAATAACATCCATAACTCTGAAACATAAAGTTCGTCCCCCTTTCCCCAAGTATAGTACTTGTTGATAGGACTCCACAAAGTAGTCGTATCTAATTGGAAAGGAAAATTTCACCAATATTTCCCAAGCTTATGCTTGTTAATGGATAGACACTTGTTCCATCAATCTTACCCCTCGAGCGTTGAGGAGGTAACTAAAAAGATTCATATCGATGTTTGAAAGAATCAAGATGTGAGTGACAAGATAGTTTAGCAAGTATATGACCGGGCAGTCAAATAAATAACATCTCTCAAGTGAGGTCCCCTTATATATTTTTGGAAGTTGAGCGAGTATTTAAATCTTCTTATACGATAGATTTAAATGAAAACAGAGTTTTGGGAATCTCCTCTTGATAAAATAGTCGTAAAATACTCCGAAATATTTTATATAATATTTGAAGGTGAAGGATGATCTTTGAATAATATAAATCATTATAAAAAGACATCAAAATAATTTAATTAAATATTCCAAGAATATTTATTAAGTCAATAATAATTACGGAATATTATTAAATCATAATATTGCTCGTATTTAATCCTCGAATAAATATTTAACAATATTTATTAAGTAATTAAGTCTTTGAAGAAATATTCCAGATAGTATTCATTAAATCAATCAAACTTGAAGTGGATATATAAAATAATATTCGAGAAGTAATTTAAACCTTAAATGAATATTTAACATAATATTCATTAAATAAATTAAACCCAAATGAATATTCAAATAATACTTCTTAAACTCGAATGAATATTCTAAATAATATTTATTAAATAAATTAAGCTTGAATGAATATCCAAGATAATACTCATTAAATAAGTTAAACTCGAATGAATAATACTCCCTCCGTCCCATTTTTATTGTCCACTATTTCCTATTTTCTTTGTCCCAAAATAATTGTCCACTTTTAATTAATAAGGTATATTATGTGTTAATTATGTTAACTTTTGTAAAAAATAATACAATTATTTGGTAACTATGAGTTTAATTGACATGATTGAATAAAAGGTGGATTTTGATAGATGGACAATAAAAATGGGACGGAGGGAGTATTCATTAAATAATTAAACTCGAATGAATATTCAAAATAATATTCATTGAATAAGTTAAACTCGAATGAATATCTGAAATAATATTCATTAAATAAATTAAACTCGAATGATTATTCGAAATAATATTCGTCAAATAAATTAAACTCGAATGAATATTCAAAATAATATTCATTAAATAACTTACACTCTAAATGAATATTTCAAATAATATTCATTAAATAATAAACTCGTATGAATATTCAAAGTAACATTCATTGAATAACTTAACGAAAGAAATATTTATCTAATATTTTCCTCAGAAAATAATCCCAATATATTTTCAGAAATACCGACTCCCGGTCTATATTTAATAATTCTGGCTCATATGCCTTTCACTAAGGCTTTAGTAATATCTGGCTTATACTGATATATCATCTATCTACTTATAAGCCAACAGTAAATCAGGGAACAAGTACCACAATATATACTCTCGAAAACAGTTATGCCTTCCAACAGCATATTTAACAGAAATAATATCCATATAGTATATCTCAACCGAGATAATACTCAATAACATTCCTCCAAAGAAATAATAATTTGTCGCTGGAATCCCTCCGGGTTTCCAGGACTATCTCTATATCACAAAATACCGACTCCCGGTTTAGAGTCAAAATAGTGAATATGCTCTTATCTCTAGAGCTACAAGGTATACCGGTTCATATTTACTTAACTTAGAAGATCATATAAAATCCAAGGGTCAGATTCTATTTCAAAAGGAAATAAGGTATATCGCAAAATTGTACAACTGTATACATGGCAAAAGCAGTATTATAGTCCATACTTTAAAAGTACAAGTTTAGAAAACTTGCCTGATGTTCGAGAAGTGATAGGGGTTCGCGACGATGTCGGACAATCTAGACAAAGTCAAAGAAACACGTGATCAATCCCTTGGATAATCCGCTTATAATTCAACGCTTTAAACACGTAAGCGAAACACAACTAAGGTATTACTAACTCACTTTCGGCTCATACTAAGTCCATGTTAATCAACAATTACTTAAGTCGAAGATTCGTTTTAGAAATTGGATCTCGTTCGCTCGTTTTACTAAGTGGTTCTCAAAGTTATAATCAAGTGCTCCTCTAAGGGGTTTCTTCGCGCTTAACCTTGATTCAAATATTTTTATAAAATCGAAAAATAATCCTTTCGACATGAGGTCTTTTCTCACATCTTCTTTATGACCTCTAGTATTTAATTACTAAGATTCGCAATCAAATATCTTATTTTCAAGGGTTCAATTGCAGTTACGAACTCACGCTTGCGTTTACAAACCACTTTTACGAATTTTGCGATTTCTCCTAAACCGTAAATCAGAATGCTTCGATTCTTTTTCCAAAATGATCTATGAATCAAAACCTACAAGTCTGTGGTCAGAAACCAAACTGGTCAGAAACTTTTTGGTTCGGTTATGCTCCATTTTTAAGGGTTAACGAAATTTCGCCATTACGACGGCTATAACTCGGATATTTCCAAAATCAAAACCCTCCAAATAATCATCCAATCCACAACCAACACTCATGGACACTATTCATCATCATCACCACTGCCTAGACTGGTCTAGGGGTTATAATTCATATTTTTCTATTTTTATAACATCCACACAAACATACATGCTCTAGATATGCATAACATCACTAAACTCATTCAAAACTCCATTAAAACTCATGATCCAACAAAGGGGTTTAAAGTATTATACCTCTATTTGAAGCCTAAGAATGATATTAAGGCCTTCCAAGTCTAGATCCTTTCTTAGAACATCCTTTGGAAGCTATATCATCAAGAAAACAAAACATGAAAATCATAAGTTTACTATTCATCAAGAACATAGAATGTTTGTACATTCAATTTGAAAATCCTCCACTTACTTGCTTGCTCTCATACTTGGTGGGTCTTCCTAACTTCCTTGAAGCTTTATTTTAAGCTATAGATCTTGAATTATGGTTGGCTAGAAATGGAGTTGTGAAAAATTTACTATTCATCATCTTTCTTTTCTAAGAAAACCGAATGAAGCCTTGAGTTGGTGGTGGTGATGTTGTTTTGTTTTGGTTGAATAATGCATGTATCTAATCTTTATTCAACCTCATCTCTTTGCTAATGAGGTGTCGCCTCCTCATAGGTCCCTTTAGATTACCTTATCCTCTCAAAAATGCAAGCAAGTCCTCCATCTTTTGGTTTATTTTCTCTTTGATACTTCTTTGTTTTACCACTTGCATTATTAAGATATTTAATACATAAAGTAGATTTAATAAAGTAGTGATATCATGCTCCACTAATTCAAGCTTGCTTTGTAAGATAGGATGCATCTTATTTAGCTAACTACCTTGTTAGCTTCTAGTGGAGTCGGTTCGTTTCGTAACTACTTGGTTCGCTTCTTTTTCCACCGACTTAATTTCTTTCCTATCGTTCTAATAAAATAAAAACGTCACGACTTATATGTTGCACTTCATTGATCCAATGTGGCATACTACCTTAAATCAACATTATCTCCAATATTCTTTGCTTATTTTCTTTCTATTTCTTGTTCTCAGAAAACGTTCTCGAATTCTTTGCATTCTCCTTGCTCTATGATTATATTCTCAATCCTCTTTTCTTTTCATAATATATCCTCCCTTGGACTTCTCATATTTAATATCCTTAATTAACAATTCCATTATTATATTCCTGACTCCTCTATCAAAATTGGAATAAAATAAAGTTTGGATTTTCTGAATTCCGATCATCTCTGCATACACTTATTTACTCCGTGGATCACTAATATGACTTCGAAACATCCATACCACGTCCCGTACATAGGGTGGCATGAAATGTTTTCCAACTTTTAAAATCACTATTCATTCATCCAAATTAATATTCACGTATGAAAAGTACTATCATAAAAAAAAATGAAGATTCTCTCAAATCCAGAAATTAGGTTTATCATACCAACTCATTTCTCATTTCCCCTCTCGGGTACATTATCTTATTTCCTGGACAATAGGTTATTCTTATCTATGTCCTCAACCATTGAATTAATCTATTCTGACAATACACATTCATTGCAGTTACCGTTCCTCGGAATCTCTATTCATTAATGTAGTTATTCGTAAATAAGAAAAGTTTTAAATCTACCGAAAAATCTGGGTTATTACAAGCTTCTTCTTTTAATTTCTTCTGCGATCCCATTAGTTTCATATGTGACTAATTTCTTTTAATTTCTTTTAATTTCTTATGTGACCAACAACGAGGTGATTGTCTTAATCCATATATTGACTTACGAAGACGCTAAACCATACATGGTTTCGAAGATTTAAAACCAGGAGAAAGTTTTATATATACTTCCTCATCAAGATCACCGTGTAAGAAAGCATTCTGAACATCCATTTGATGCAATTCCCAATTTTTTGATGCTGCAATAGCTAAGAAAGCCCGGACAGTTACCATATTTGCTACAGGAGCAAATGTTTCATTGTAATCAATACCTTCCACTTGATGATTACCAAAAACAACCATTCTTGCCTTTAATCTCTCAATTGTGCCATCTGAGTTGTACTTAATCTTGTACACCCATTTGCTACCAAGGGCTTTCTTTCCAGGAGGAAGATACTCCATAGTCCATGTGCCATTATCTTCTAAAGTTTGAATTACTTTTTCATAGCATTACACCATCCTGGATTGCATAAGTGCATTAACTGAATTGAAGCCTAAACCAGATCTCTGTGGGAACGAACTCAACTTAATTCTATTACTTGTGACCACGTACGCTTGCGTGATTTAGTGTAAACACAGAGAGCTAAAGATGCTCTTAACAAGCTGCCTCCAAATGCTGTTGATGTGGTTCAGTCTGTTTCTGAATTCACAGATGAAGGTGAAGATGAAGTCCCTTCACAACAACCTGGAGATCTACCGGAATGGCTAATGTCAAAAGATTATATCTCCAAGGATGATCACAATGAGCTAGTACTACAGTATGTGAAGACTGTAGCTACTTTACAGGATGCTGAACTGGCTCTGAAGCCTTCTTCAGACTGCAAGGATGCTGAACTGGCTACTCTCAAACTGCACAAATGCTTTCTCAATCAAAGGGTCATGGACAAGGATGACTTCAAGCTTGCAATAAAGGACACATTAGAAACTCAGACAAAGAACTTGGAGCTCATTCTTCCTCCTCGTACAATGCAGCAGCTTAGAAACAAGCTGAAGAAATATGCAGAAATAGATAAGAAGATTGAAGATCTGTCTACAAAAGTTGATAAATTGGAATTTCAAATGAGTACTGTGATTGCAGATCAAAAGCTCATTCTTGAAGCTCATAATCGACAAATTGCGCTCCTTGAAAGACAGTTGAACCTGCCTACTACTCGAACCCTTTATGCTAACAAAAAGGGGGAGAAGTTTGGTGACAAGGAGACAACAAGTGAGGGGGAACAACTTCACTCTACTCTAGTTCCAACAGCTCCAGCAATTCCAACTAGTGAGGAGGAACCAATCATTCAACCTGAAGACTCCATAGCCATAAGGCTTGCTGCTAATCCTCAAGTTTCTCAAGTAACAATTCCTCCCATAACCACATCAATTAGACAAGTATTAATTCCAGATTTTGTGCTTCCCAGATCTCTAGCCAGAGGGGAGCCATCTTATTTGTCTGAATTCAAGCCTATGCTCAAGCCTAAGAAATCACCTGTGAAGAAGAATGGTAAAAACACCATGAGAGTGGACTTTCCAATGCCAAATCCAGATGAATTCAAGCTAATGAACAAGTATCTTGCTGAATTAAAACAAAAGACTACAGTTGATGTGGGACTCAAAAAGAACAAAGCATTTATCTACAAAGATTGAGTGGAAATTTGTGTTCCTGCAGGTCATCCAAACTTTGTTGTAGCCAAAGCTGAAGAAACTGCAAGGCTACTTCAAGCTGGCCAAATTGTTAGACAACTTACAGAATACACTGAGAAAGAAGCTAGACTGGCTGATGAGCTAGTAAGAGAACTAGAAGAAGAGATAGAGCAGGAGGCTGAAGAAGAAGAAGAGGCCAAATTTAAGAGGAAGAAAATGAACACAAAGTCTGCGTGCAAGAAAAGGAAAAGCAGAGTCAAGATTCCTGCTAAAAGAACTTTGAGCCCAGAACCAGGAGTTCAAGTTGAATCAACACAACCTCAACCTACAATACCTCCATCAGAAGAAACACAGCAACACACTCAAACCTCCAACCCCTTTGACTTCATAAAGGAAGAACATTTGGAATTTGAACCCAAATCTGCAAGCAACCGACGTAACCAAACAACCTCACAAGTAGTAGAAGCCATGGCACGATACTCAGCTTCCGAAGATGATCGAGAAACAACATCATGTTTCTTACTTTTCCATGAAATAAGAGAATCATCAAGAAAATTACAAAAACCAGTAATGGATTTACGATTCTCATGATTGCCAGCCCAATCAGCATCACTATAAGCACGCAACTCTAAAAATGATGAAGAAGGAAACAAAAGACTCTGAAATTGAGTCTCACGAAGATACCTGAGAATACGAAGAACTGCAACCCAATGTACAGTAGTAGGAAAAGTGACAAACTGGCTAACTACATGAACAACATGTGCAATATCTGGTCGGGTAACAGTGAGATAAACAAGACTACCAACAATCGTGCGATATAAACTAGGTTCCGCTAAGGGAAGACCATCAGATGGAGAATATCTAGCATTCATCTCTAGAGGAGTATCCACAATCTTGTTATCAGTAAGTGTTGGGATTTATGGGTGATAGATCAGACAACTTAACTAGATTCATTGGTATACTTAGTTTTACTAAGTAGAACATACTGTCATAGCCAGAAGTGTATTCTTGTAATTAAATAAATATTGTCATGTAATAATTATAATTCTTGGAAGAAGTTCGATTATGTTCAAGCCTCAAGAAATACATAAGTTCGACAGCAGGAATAAAAGTTACTGTCAAGCATTTGACAGAAAGGTTACAAGGAAACAGCATGTTGCCTAGATCGACAGCAAGTTTCAACTTGACAGCAACATTGGCAGAGATTCTGATGACAGCAACTTGCATATATAGTTTGCGACAGCAAGTTTGGAATTCTTGACAGCAACCTTTGCGGGGAATTCATACTGTCAACCAAAGCACAATTCCTTGACAGCAAACTTTGTGACAAACATACTGTCATATAGAATCAATTTGATTTAGGAATTTTCTAAATCAAATTAAGCGACAAAGTACATGTTCAAATGAAGCAGGCGTGCTGCAATGTTCAATCTTTACAGCAAGCTTGGAAAGTCTATAACAGAAGCTCGAGAGATCACATGGAGCAACCTGTAAAGTTTAGAGCAGATAAAATTGAATACTGCTAGATCTGGGTGGCTCAAATGTGGAAAGCATCTAAAGTTACTTTGTGTGTATCACATGGGAATAAATCATGTAATGAGCTGCAAAAAGAATATGACAGCAACTCAACAACCCATGTTGATAGTGATAGTATAGTAGAAAAAGATCCAACTATCACTCTATAAATAGAACACTCTATTACACAATAAACATATCTCTACAACTGTAATCTCTTGAGAATTCAAAGCTTGAGAATTATTTTTCTTAAGGTTGTAGCAAATCTTCAAAAATAAATAAAACACTTATTTTGTGAAACATCGTGTTAGATATTACTTGTGATTGCATTTCTTCTACTAGTAAATTACAAACTCTATTTAAGTTGTTGAAATAGTTGTTGAAATTTATTAGTATTGCATTCAACCCCCCTTCTGCAATACTTTCCAGGACTAACAACTGGTATCAGAGCTTTCAGATTAATACACATATCTGAGATCCAAATGGCAAGTATTCAAAGGTCAAGTAATATCAAGATTCCAGCTTTTGATAAAGAAAACTACAACATATGGAAAAAGAAGATCATGTTATTTATCAAAGCTCAGAATCCACTATTCCTAGGTATCCTGGAAAATGGCCCCTTCATTCCTTAAAAGGAAATTCCAGCTGCTACAGTTAATGGTGTAGTAACCCCAGCTCATTGGGTTGCAAAGAAATCTACTGAGTACAATGACTCAGAAAAGGAGAAGGTAGCCCTGGATGATCACCTACAGCTTATTCTGCTAGATGCACTTACCCTGGACAAAGCCATGAGTGGAAACATAATAGTATGCATCTCTGCCAGGGATATGTGGAAAAAGATAGAGCTGTTGTGTGAAGGAAGTGAAGAGGTTAGAGAAAATCAAAAACAAATACTGGTGTCACAATATGAAGCGTTCATGGCCAAGCATGGAGAAGAGCTAACTCACATGTTTGAAAAATTTAGCAAGCTAATAGCTGAGCTTCAGATTCATGGAAAGTTCTATGAAAAGAAGGAAGTCAATATGAAGTTTTTGCTAACTCTCCCAGACCATCTTGAGCATAGAGTAACAGCCATTAGAGAAGGAAGAGATTTAAACTCTGTCTCTCTTGAAACATTGTATGGAGTTCTAAAATCGTATGAACTTGAATACTATCAAAAGAGAGCCATACAAAGTGGATCCAAGGGAATGATGGCAAACATGGCTGGTGCTCTAGTTGCTCAAGGACCTTCATACTTTCAAGCAAGCGAGCAAATTCAAAATGCTCAACAGCCTCAATTTTCATCTGTGAAAATTGAAGAGGTGGTTGAGGATGAAGAAAAGGTTGTTCTTCAACTAGAAGATGTTGAAGATGAAGAATTCTACACTCTGGAAGAAATGGAGAAAATGGATAATCCAACCATGGCTTTTATGGCAAGGAAATTCAAAAATATAAGGTTCAGGAGGAACAAGCCATACAAGCCTCAAGGTCAATTTCAAAAATATAACCAAGGAAGCTCATCAAAACCTGCTACTAGCACCAAGGGTGGATACAAAACAGGAATGGTAAATAGATCAAAATTTAGATGCTACAACTGCAATGAACTCGGTCACTTTGCTACTGAATGCAAAAGACCAAAACAAATACAGATAATGGAGAAAGGAACTAGAAGTCAATTTAAGAAAGGACAGGGAAAGGCCTATGTGGCTGAAGGAAAATGCTGGGATGAATCTGATGATGAAGAAGAAGTGGAATTCGTGAATCTAGCCTTGATGGCTAGAGAGGATGAAGAAGCATCAACCTCTTCAAGTCAGGTACCATCTCTAGTTTTACTAGATATGTCATTAAATGACTATAAGCAAACCATTGAGGAAATGAGTACTGAAATGTTTAATATTTACACTAGTTTATCTGCTGCAAATGAAGAAATTGCTAAATTAACTAAGGAAAATGAAACACTCAAATCCAACAATGATGTATTGTTGCTTAAGACCAGTTCTATTGATTCTTTAGCTCAGGAGAACGAGAGATTAAAGAATGATTTAATCTGTGCTAAAGAGATAGAGGATTATCTAAGAAAAGAAATGTCTGAAAATGAATTTAAGCTTAAGGCATTTAGAAATTCCTCTAAATTAATTCAAGAGTATCATGAGAAACATACTGAAAGTAAGAAGATAGGTATAGGCTATGATTATGGTAGGAGACATGTTTGCACTAAATCACGCAAGCGTACGTGGTCACAAGTAATACAGATATAAGTCAAGTTCGTTCCCACAGAGATCTGGTTATGGTTTTAATTCAGTAAACGCACATATGCAACAGTGTATGGTTATTATGCACTGCTAAGACAAATAACAAATATGGGTTTTAACTATCTAAATTAACTAAAAAGCAAATTAACAAAACTACAAATTAACTAACTAGCAAGAATTGAAATCTAATTACTTCTGCAAGAAAAACCATGGAATCCTAACTTCATTAAATACTTCACTTAGATCTGACGCCTTTAATCACTATATGCAATGGTTATGATATCTGATCGAATAACACGAAACAAGTATACGCTACTTCTCAGTATACGAATACCAAACTAAACATACATCCACAAAAGAGATAGAAGATGAATAGACACCAATTATGCTTAGACCCTATATCTCTATAGAATTTGAAAACATAACGGTTGAAGAACAAGTTATCCACATTGATCACATAAGGTAGCATATTATCACTAATCATGCCACAAATCATGATGTTAAAACATCAACCTATCCTATGCTAGCATGGCAAGTTCTAAATCTCAAGATCCACTCTCGTTTAGCAAGAGATTAACAAATTAGATGTTCATGACGCATCTAAACACATGAATCACAACCATACGAGGATATCGAGATATACATCACACACAGATCTTTAAAGCATCAAGATACTAAACTCCATAAATAAATCCGTTAGAATCCCATGACAACGATTAGTTCATAATCAAACCTCTCGTCATCATGGGATCTGAAGAAACCATGAAAAAAACAAAGTATGAAAAGATACAAATAAAACTAAGTAATTGATATGTAATGGTTCTACCCTAATGATGATAATGATACAAATTACAAGGGTTGGATGTGTTTATATAGGATCTAGAAGTCTTGTCCACCAAGCAATTGCCTTTTTAGAGTTGGAATAGAAGATTGGCAATTTCCGTTCTTGAATGAGAATATAATTGCAAATTCCTTGTGTAGATCTGATTCTGGAATGTTCTAGCCGCCCAGAGCAATTACCATACTTATTAGAAGTAGGAATTATATCAATTTCATTATCAAAGTTGAATTTCTGCAGCTCGGCACATAATACGTTTCCTAAACTGATTCTGTTTTTAAGGAAAATTTGTACCTGACTTTTCTTCAATATTTCTGGGCCGTTCCAGTTGTATTTGGACTTCTGAACCACTTTAGAATGATAGAGAATCTCGTTAGCTTTGCGTGGACAGTAAGATCGTCCAAAACAGACTTCTAGAACTCAAGATATGGCCAAAATCGTAAAAAGGGCAAAAGCTGGAATTTCACGCAGCAACCCGCAGCGCCGACAGCCTTGGGGCGCTGTCAGCCTTGCTGCAAACTGCTGGAAATGGTGCTGACAGCCTTGCGGGGCTGTTAGCATGGCTGCGTGCTGCGAAAACTTGATTTTTCTTCATTTTTTCATCTTTTCTTCTCGTTCCTTTTGCATGAGCTTCCGTATTTCATTCTTAATGACTTGTATACTTCTTAGGAGTTGACATTATCCACCATTCTCCATTCCATATCATCAATCAACTCCACTAACGCTCCAAAAACGACGGAAACTACACCTTTAATCGACATTTCTTCAACCCTGCACAATTAAGCAAAACACATCAAAACTACAACAAACTTGAGTCCAAGTACACCAATTTAAGCCGATATGGAACGCTCCAAGTGGATATAAATCCACTTATCACACCCCCAAACTTAAACCGATGCTTGTCCTCAAGCATAAACAACTACACTAACTAACTAAATAGTACCACTTCCGTAGGTGATCACGGTTGCATTTTGCATATGCAACAAGCCCTTTAAACCCCTAGGCAGCCCTAGTGGACGAGTAAGGTCTCGCGAGGGCCTATAGCGAATGTACCCACAAAATCCATGCAATGCAATGCATGAATGCAACTAATATAAAAATGCAAATAATCTAGCACTAACATCCTACCATACCTTCAAATCCTCTCATGCCATATCAACTTAAGAATCAAAGTAAATACCGCAATGTCTTGGTGTCGAAAGTGCAAGTATTCATATAGTCTACTCAATGAACATGCATAAGTTCTCACAAGCCCATGTCAAGTGTAAGAATAAGTTAGTAAACATGCTAAGCCTACAAGAGTACATCTTTGAGACAAAACTCGGGATCATACGCAAAAACAAGCAAACACTCACAATCCACTCACAAAAGAATTTTCACTCAAGAACAAGGGTAAGTGTATCACTCAACTCCAACAAAATCATAAGCATGCTTGACATTTGGTATCAATCTAACTCTTAACACAACATACATCAATGACGATAATCAAAAGGTCTTTATTTGGGTTGTAACGGGGCTAGGGATAAGGTATGTCAAATAAGCCAAATCAGGTGAAGTGTCAAAAGCTAGTAAGTTCCATAATAAATCATACACAACACCCTATTTTTCCCCCACATAATTTTTACTAAAAACAAACATTCGACTAGTCGACTAAAATAGGATCACAACAAACACAAACATGCTCTCATAATATATATATATTTTTCTTTCTTTTTTTTTCTCTTTCTCTTTTTTTTTTCGAGAGCTAAATATAACACAAACAATAATATAACAATAACAATGATCCCACAATTTTGTTACACATGCCGACTATCAAGTAAACAACCAAACCCAATTTTCAATATTTCCCCCAAAATTATGACCAACAATACCCCTCCTTGCACACTTTATTACTCCCTTAAGCACTCTACTAGCCTTTGACAATGTGGGTTCAAATTAATGTAAGGCCAATACAAGAAAAAGGTCTAGGCAAGTAATGTGGTATGTCATCGAAAAAATAGAATTAAGCTCAACGGGTTAACTATTTGATCATGTAAATATGGTATGGTAATATGGGAAAATATGCGGTTATTCCTAAATGCCTTTATCATTTTAATCGTCAAATAATGTCATGCGTTTCAAGAAAGACCTCAAACAACGCTAGCAATGCAAACAATCCATGGACACTCAAGCAAACGAATAATTTGCAAATATGCAATAAGGCTCAAAAACTCACTTGGTGGAAAAACATACTCAATCCCAAGCAAAAAATCTCTCTAACGCACGTACTTGTATTCAAAGCATGCAAACTAAATCATCTTGCACATATTCATGTCCTTCTAATCACTTACAACATTCAATAAGTCTACTAGCTTCAACTTACTAGTGTATGTGTGTGCACAAGAACAAAGCATATCACTTCTCAATAAAAAGCGTCAACAACACAAAATTCCTATCAAGCATGGGTGCAAATGCAAACTATTATGAACTCACATGAAATACGAAAATAAAAACAGAATGTCCTATATGAAACAAACTTAAATAACACGAACATAAATGCATAATTTATTACTACTAATATGCAAAGCATGAAATCCTACATGAACAAATGACTAACAATCACTAATCCCTCAAACCACCCCCAAACTTAAAATATTCAATGTCCGCATTGAATAGAAGTAAATACGAGGGATAGCAGAAACATACCTACTCATCCTCCTCGAATGAATCTGGTGGAGGATAGCGCGTACGAGCTCCATAGACTGGCCACCTTGCCTGAATAACAAGAATACTACAAAACCCCAATTTACAAGAACACAAATTCGTAATCAAAATAAAATTTGAGAGAAGAAATACCCAATACGAATCAAAGAGGTGAACTTGCAATTAATTCCTCTTTAGAATTGAATTTTTAGAGATTTAAAAAATAGAAAAGGAATTGGATTTGTATGTATAGGTGGGTATATATATTTGGGGGAAAATAATAATAAAAATAAAATAATTAAAATAAAAATAAAATAATTAAAATAAAATAAAATAAAATAAAATAAAATATGAAATAGGAGATGGATTGGGAATAATTTGGAATTAATATGAGGCTAGAATTAGGATTTTAGGTGGAGAATAATTAGAAAAGGGGTAGGAATTGATTTAGGGGATGAATTGATTATTTAATATATATATATATATATTTAAAAACATAAACACACACGGACAAGACTTACCTGGCCACAAACTTTTGCTCGACATGGCTTGGACAGAAAGTACCTGGCGCTGCAGCCTCAGATTCCGCGCCGTGGCCTTAAACCGCTTCTGATCAAAAAATTTTAATTTTTTTTTTCAAAATCACACGCACAAAAAAATTCCTGGACAGAATTGACACGGCGCTGCAGCCTCCAAAACTCGCGCTGCGGCCTGGACTGGTTTCTGTTGGAAATTTTCGTGCAATTTTTTTTTTTTTTAAACACAATTTTTTTTCTACACTAATGCATGGGTTGCCTCCCACGAAGCGCTTCTTTAACGTCAATAGCTTGACGTTACTTCCAAGCCTCCATTAAGGATGATAATAGTTTGCCTGGTCATCTCTTCGCGATACTTCATCGTCATCACGACGGCACACTTTCTGCCACTTCTCCTCGCTTGGCCTATTCGTGTAACAGCTATGTCCAATTCAAATGCCTTCATCTGTCGACCCAAAATCTGTCAATTTGTAGAACAACACACACTCGCGGGCTTCGCTTGAATATAATGGAGGAGGGTAAATGTAAGTTTCGGAAGCCTTTGGTTCCTCAAAGAGAACTTCCTCCATTGGCTCTAATGCGCTACCTCCATCTTTAAACTCAGAGACAAGTAGAAGACCTGCATCTTTTCCATGTTCATCAGCCTCTTGGGACGCACATACCAATTCTTGAAATTTGCGTAGCTCATTAGTGTCCTCTTGGTACGCACATACCAATTCTTGAAATTTGCGTAGCTCATCAGTGTCTGTCTCAAATTGTGCCCTTTCCAAATCATCCACCTCACTAGCTTGATCAAATTCCTCACATGGCTTGTGAACACTCTCCTCCTCTTGGAATTTGTCTTCTTCAATTATGCATGCAGTACCTTGCTCCAAGTCATCGTTATTTTCTGGAATTGCCTCTAATATGCATTGTTGTTTCTCTTGTTCCAAGGCTCTCACAGCTTGAGCAACTAGAATCTCCAAAGATTTGAGAGACTCCTCATTACTCTTCACAAGCATCCTAATCTCCTCCCTAGTAGGAACCTCATCTGACTGAAAAGTAGGAATAGGTTGCTGATGTTGAAACTCTTCACTACCAAAGAAATATGACATATCCGGAACATCTTGCTGGTACTATTGAGGATGGTATTGAAAATATGGTTGTTCCTCATAACTGGCATATGGATCAACTCCTTCGTAGTAACAATATTGTGAGGGATCATGAACGCCCAAACACTGCTCACATTGCCGAGGCATGGATGTCCTCGAATATGCCCACCATGGCAACTCCTCGCATGCCATCTTCAAACACTCAAGTACCTGAAACACACCAAACTAAACAAAATAGGTAAAAAAAAACAAATCCGAGTCAGTGAAATCTAACGACCACTATTGACAAGCACTTAAACCAAAAATAAAACACCGATGATCCCCGGCAGCGGCGCCAAAAACTTGTTATGCTAAATCACGCAAGCGTACGTGGTCACAAGTAATACAGATATAAGTCAAGTTCGTTCCCACAGAGATCTGGTTATGGTTTTAATTCAGTAAACGCACCTATGCAACAGTGTATGGTTATTATGCACTGCTAAGACAAATAACAAATATGGGTTTTAACTATCTAAATTAACTAAAAAGCAAAATAACAAAACTACAAATTAACTAACTAGCAAGAATTGAAATCTAATTACTTCTGCAAGAAAAACCATGGAATCCTAACTTCATTAAATACTTCGCTTAGATCTGACGCCTTTAATCACTATATGCAATGGTTATGATATCTGATCGAATAACACGAAACAAGTATACGCTACTTCTAAGTATACGAATACCAAACTAAACATACATCCACAAAAGAGATAGAAGATGAATAGACACCAATTATGCTTAGACCCTATATCTCTATAGAATTTGAAAACATAACGGTTGAAGAACAAGTTATCCACATTGATCACATAAGGTAGCATATTATCTCTAATCATGCCACAAATCATGATTTTAAAACATCAACCTATCCTATGCTAGCATGGCAAGTTCTAAATCTCAAGATCCACTCTCGTTTAGCAAGAGATTAACAAATTAGATGTTCATGACGCATCTAAACACATGAATCACAACCATACGAGGATATCAAGATATACATCACACACAGATCTTTAAAGCATCAAGATACTAAACTCCATAAATAAATCTGTTAGAATCCCATGACAACGATTAGTTCATAATCGAACCTCTCGTCATCATGGGATCTGATGAAACCATGAAGAAAACAAAGTATGAAAAGATACAAATAAAACTAAGTAATTGATATGTAATGGTTCTACCCTAATGATGATAATGATACAAATTACAAGGGTTGGATGTGTTTATATAGGATCTAGAAGTCTTGTCCACCAAGCAATTGCCTTTTTAGAGTTGGAATAAAAGATTGGCAATTTCCGTTCTTGAATGAGAATAGAATTTCAAATTCCATGTGTAGATCTGATTCTGGAATGTTCTAGCCGCCCAGAGCAATTACCATACTTATTAAAAGTAGGAATTATATCAATTTCATTGTCAAAGTTGAATTTCTGCAGCTCGGCACATAATACGTTTCTTAAACTGATTCTGTTTTTAAGGAAAATTTGTACCTGACTTTTCTTCAATATTTCTGGGCCGTTCCAGTTGTATTTGGACCTCTGAACCACTTTATAATGATAGAGAATCTCGTTAGCTTCGCGTGGACAGTAAGATCGTCCAAAACAGACTTCTAGAACTCAAGATATGGCCAAAATCATAAAAATGGCAAAAGCTGGAATTTCACGCAGCAACCCGCAGCGCCGACAGCCTTGGGGCGCTGTCAGCCTTGCTGCAAACTGCTGGAAATGGCGCTGACAGCCTTGCGGGGCTGTTAGCATGGCTGCGTGCTGCGAAAACTTGATTTTTCTTCATTTTTTCATCTTTTCTTCTCGTTCCTTTTGCATGAGCTTCCGTATTTCATTCTTAATGACTTGTATACTTCTTAGGAGTTGACATTAGCCACCATTCTCCATTCCATATCATCAATCAACTCCACTAACGCTCCAAAAATGACGGAAACTACACCTTTAATCGACATTTCTTCAACCCTGCACAATTAAGCAAAATACATCAAAACTACAACAAACTTTAGTCCAAGTACACCAATTTAATCCGATATGGAACGCTCCAAGTGGATATAAATCCACTTATCAAGACATGGTAAAGAGGTTGTTATACAGAACAATAATGAAAACAATACTGTCAGGCCTCACATCCTCAAAAATGTGAGCAAACCAATTTTTAAAAGAACAGAGTTTGAGGTTGATGAAACTTCTCTAATTATTAATCAAGAACTCTGTGATGAAGATGAGAGGGCTGATAGTGTGTCTAAGGAAGAAAAAGATTCTGTTAAAATTCCCATGACAGAAACTTTATCAAGCAGCCCGACCAAGTGTTCAAAAGATACTGTCACAAAGGATGAGACAGTAACGTTTAAAGATACTGTCGAGAAGGCACCCAAGATAGTAACTTTCAAACCTACTGTCAAGACTGCAAGTACAAAAGGTGCTGTCAAAAATAGCTCGACAGTACCTTCTGAACATACTGTCAAGACAATTGTCTCCAAGCCTAAGAACAGAAATGGCAAGCTAGGCATTGATAATAAGAATAATTATGCGTATGTTAAGCAGGCACCCAGGAAATTTTGCAATAACTGTGGCTCCTCACATCATTTAACCTATGTTTGTAATAAATTAACTAGTAGCATAACTAATGCAACAGAGTTGAAATGGAACTTACATAGAACCCCCGTTATGCAAAGAATAATGGTTGTCTGTAATAACATTGATTGTATGCCATGCAAAATTAATGCCATGAGTACCTGCTTTAATCTACAAATTTCATCTACTGAAATATGTTCTTATATGCAAACTGCAAAGATTTCTGAATCCACTAAAAATAGTGAGAAGGCTGTTCTCACTAAGAAAAAGACTAAGCCAATTTCTAAAACTAAGTGGGTAATAAAAGAAGTCAAGGAACCATCTTCTGATGATACTGTTTCAAACATTGATAAAGTTTCTGATGATACTGAGTCTGCAGGACCCAACAAGAATTGGGTACCAAATGCAAATTAAACTCTATCTGTCTTGCAGGGAAAGAAAAGTAAACAGGTCATGTGGATAATCGACAGTGGATGTTCCAAACACATGACTAGTGATATATCCCTGCTATCACAATATGTTGAGAAGGCTGGCCCAACAATAACCTTTGGAGACAACAGCAAAGGTTACACTGTGGGATATGGCTGCTTAAAAGCTGGAAATGTTGTCATTGAAGAGATATCTCTTGTGGAAGGTTTGAAGCATAATTTGCTTAGTGTCAGTCAATTCACTGACAAGGGATTCAAAGTCAATTTTGGCATGATGGAATGCACAATCTATCACAAAAAGGATATAAGCCTGTCTTTGAAAGGAGTTAGGAAAGGAAGCCTATTTGTTGCAGACTTAAACTCAACAAATGAGGAAAGAATATTTTGCTTCTACAGCAAAGCAAGTGTTGGAGATAGCATGCTTTGGCACAAGAAGCTTTCCCATCTCAACTTCAAAACAATGAACATGCTAATGAAGAAGGAATTGGTGAGAGGACTACCTCAACAGGAGTTTTGTCAAGAAGGACTGTGTGAGGATTGTCAAATGGGGAAACTAAGGAAAGCAATGCATAAATCAAAACAAGTCAACACCAACACTGAAGCACTCAAGTTGATTCACATGGATCTTTTTGGACCAGTGAATGTTCAATCACTATCCAGAAAAAGATATGCACTGGTCATGATAGATGACTATTCTAGATACTCTTGGGTGAAATTTTTAGAATCAAAAGATGAAGCTGCTCAAAAAATCATTGATCACATAAGGGTACTTGATAGGACCCCTGGAGCAAAAGTTCAATTTCTAAGAAGTGACAATGGAACTGAGTTCAGAAATGCTACACTTGGAAACTACTGCAAAGATCAAGGGATTGTTCAACAATTCTCTGCTACAAGGACTCCACAGCAAAATGGAGTTGTGGAAAGGAAAAACAGGACACTCATTGAAGCTGATAGGACTATGTTGAGCAATGCTAAATTACCAACATATTTCTGGGCAGAAGCCATCAACACTGCTTGTTACACACAGAACAGAACACTAATCAACAAAGCTCATGGTAATACTCCTTACTATCTTTTGACAGGGAAGAAACCAAATGTCAAGTACTTTCATGTTTTTGGAAGCAAGTGCTTCCTAATGAAAGACAACCATGAAAGAAAAGGCAAGTTTGATACTAAAGCATATGAAGGCATTTTCATGGGATATAAGATAGAAAGGACTGCATACAGAGTCTATATCATGGAGCACAAGACAATTGAAGAAAGTGTAAATGTCACATTTGATGAAACCAAGTTTCCAGGGTTACATGAAGATGGTCAAATGCAACCCTTCAGATTTGAGAATCAAGGATACTTTGAAATAGAAGAATTTGTTAATGAAGAACCCAGTCTTATTCAATCAATGGGATTTGAGAAAGAAACTGTCAATGCTCATGATCTAAATCAAACTTCAGCCCAATCACAGACAATTTCAGGCATCAATCTACAAGACTGTGAAACTGGAGAAATTGAGTCAAATGAGCAGAACAATGAAAATGGTGGAGAGACAAATCCTCATACTGATGAAAGTCAATCTAATCAAACAAGAAGCTTGCCTCAATCAACCAAGTGGAACGGAGATCATACCAGTAATCTAATTATTGGAGATCCCACAACTGGTGTAAAGACAAGGAGGAATATCTCTGCTGACAGCATGTTTTCATGTTTCTTATCTCAAACGGAACCAAAAATAGTTGAAGAAGCATTGTTAAATTCTGATTGGGTGATGCCCATGCAGGAAGAGCTCAATCAGTTTGAAAGAAACGATGTTTGGAAGCTGGTTCCAAGGCCAAAAGGAAAATCAGTCATTGAGACAAAATGGGTCTTCAGAAACAAAATAGATGAAAGTGGAAATGTGACAAGAAATAAAGCAAGGCTAGTGGCCAAAGGTTACTGTCAACAGGAAGGGATAGATTATGATGGAACATTTGCTCCTGTTGCCAGACTTGAAGCTATAAGAATTTTCTTAGCCTTTGCTGCACATTGCAAATTCAAGGTATTTCAAATGGATGTCAAAAGTGCCTTTCTAAATGGAGAATTAGAAGAAGAAGTGTATGTTGAACAGCCTCCTGGTTTCGAGAATGACAAACTGCATAACTTTGTCTACAAGCTGTTCAAAGCTCTATATGGTTTAAAGCAAGCACCAAGAGCCTGGTATGACACACTCTCCAATTTTCTCCTGGAAAATCAATTTGTAAGGGGTATGGTGGATAAAACTTTATTCTATAAATACCATGGCAAAGACATCATTCTTGTGCAGATATATTTTGATGATATAATTTTTGGTCCAACAAATGAAAAATTATGTAAAAGTTCTCATCTCTAATGAGAAACAAGTATGAAATGAGCATGATGGGAGAATTAGCATTCTTTCATGGTCTCCAAATCTATCAGAAGAAGGATGGAATCTTTATCTGTCAAACTAAGTATTTCAAAGAACTTCTCAAGAAGTTTAACTTAGAAGATTCATCACCTGCCAAGACACCTATCTCAACAGCCACCAAATTAGAGTTAGATCCTAAAGGCAAGAAAGTGGATTCTAGTACATACAGAGGCATGGTTGGATCACTTCTTTATTTAACAGCTAGCAGACCAGACATAATGTTTGCTATATGTCTTTGTGCAAGATTTCAGGCTGATCCAAAAGAATCACACTTAGTTGCAATCAAAAGAATCTTTAGGTATCTCAAAGGCACTCCAAATCTAGGCCTTTGGTACCCTAAGGAAACAGGATTTGATTTAATTGGATACTCTGATTCAGACTATGCTGGCTGCAAGATTGACAGAAAAAGTACTACAGGAAGCTGTCAATTTCTTGGGGGAGATTGTTGTCATGGTTTAGTAAAAAGCACAGTTTCTACATCAACCGTAGAAGCTGAATATATTGCAGCTGGAAGTTGCTGTGCACAAATTCTTTGGATGAAGAATCAGTTAATGGATTATGGACTAGAGATGTCAAACATTCCTATCTATTGTGACAACACTAGTGCCATAGCCATATCAGACAATCAAGTTCAACACTCCAGAACAAAGCACATTGATATAAGGCATCATTTTATCAGGGAGCATGTTGAAAAGGGATATGTAAAACTAGTTTATGTTCCAACAGACAAGCAACTTGCAGACATATTCACCAAGCCACTGGATGAAGCAACATTTACCAGGTTGGTGAGTGAATTAGGAATGCTAAATCAGGTATGATTAACTGACTGGTTTATTATTTCTCAGTCGAAGCTCATGACAGAAACTTTCAAAGTACTGTCACGAGAAGGTACTGTCATTAGAAGGTACTGTCATGAGAAGTTATTATACCAATTGCTACTTGTTCAGACAACATGTTTGCTATGACTATGCTAAAAGATCTATCATTTTATATATCATGTTTGCTATGACTATGCTAAAAGCTTTATCATTTTAGATATCATGTTTGCTATGACTATGCTAAAATGGTTTCACATGTCTATTTTAATGTGATAATAAGTAGTCAAGTGTCCTTAACTTAATTTGTGTATGAGCAATGACATCACGTTTTTGCGCCTAGTTTACTGTCAGATAAACTTGCTGTCGCACATTCACCTTATTGACAAAAATGTTGTTAGCGCACAGGTTGCTGTCAATGAAAGTTACTGTCACGAGAAATTGCTGTCAAAGATAGTGGAGAAAAGAAAAGCGCATAGGTTACTATCAAATGAAAAGTTGCTGTCACGGGAAGTTGCTGTCAAAGATAGTGGAGAGATATATATATATTAATATATATATATATATATACATATATATAATTCTAAATCCTCCAATCCACGATCTAATAGCAACTGCCAAGTAATATAGCAAGTGGGGTTAATGGGTAAAATCATTAATACACGTTCAATTAAGACAAGTAAACACGATTCATCTTATAAACTGAATCTACCGTTTAATCTTCTATCACTTTCATTTGCAAAACCTTTCAACCTTCTATCTCAAAAAAACCACATTTTCTCTCTCACTTTTCAGAACATTCATCAATGGCACCCAAACAATCTATTACTCAAACTAACTTTGCCGGTATTCATTCTTCTGGTGATGCTGGTGAAAACTTTAAAGGACTTGTTTCATTCATAAACAAATCCTACTTAGGTCATGCAATATCCTCAACCCCAAAGATTGATAATGAAAGAATTGATAAATTCTGGAAATCTTCTAGTATTCAAGGAACTGAAGAGAATGAGGCAATTAACTTCAAAATAGATGGTGTAAACCATTCTCTTTCAGTAAATGATATTAATACAGCCTTGGGTATTGTTTTGGCGAGTAGAGAAAGTTTTCAGGGCTTAGCAAATGATGACACTCTAAAGAGGTTCTTTCTGAAGATTGGGTATTCTGGTTCTATACTTGAAGAAACCTCTGATAAATGGTATCAAACGGGAGAAATGGACAGGAAGTTTCTAAGAAAGGAATGGAGCATGATCTTTGACGTCATGGTGAAGGTGTTCTCTACTAAGTCAACAGGCTGGAATGGAATACCCTCATATATCAAGAAACTCACTCATTCTTTAGTCCATGGATACAAGGTGAATGTTGGAAAGCTAGTCATGGCACAATTGAAAAACGCCATAGGCAAAAAGGTATATATATACCCTCTTTTTTAACAATGTGTATTAATCATATTTGTGGTAATGTTGTAGATGCTCCTCATTCTGAGGAATGTCCTGTTTTAAAGAAAAACACACACACCTCTCTCAACACACAAAATTTAAATGCACATATTCCATTATGTTTCACACAACACATGGTTAATCAAAAGCCCAACCTTGATTATCCATTACCTACAGGATATACTGTTTTCACAATTGAGAATGAGACTGAATTAGACCTAAATTCAGTTAACCCACATTCTACACCATACATTCCACCTAGGGACTCTAGACTGCCCAAAGCCCTTAAAATAGCCAAACAAGAATCAAAGAAAAGATCCCTAGAGAGTATAACTGGTGAAAATATTGAGAGTCAAGAGGGAGTTACTGCATCTAGTGCAGCAAATAAGGATGGTAGTGAAAAAGAACCCACTGTAGCCCCTTCTGAGCCTAAGAAGAAGAGAGCTAGAAGGGCCAAGGTTACTGTCAGCCACCCTACAGTTTCCCAAAAGACTGTAGAGGATAATAGGGAAATAAACTCGCCTCTAGGTGTCTCTTCTCAACAAGAGGCATCTATTGAAATTGGCCTGTCTCACAAGGCATCTTGTGAAGAGTCTGCACAACCTCAAGAACTCACTCTTGAGGAGCCTATACTTGAAGATATACACATAGAGATAGAGCACAGTGAGGAATTCATTCCTACCTTTGATGTTCCACAATTTTCTTCTGTGGAACAGCCAAATGATCCATCTAAAATTCATACTTCTACCTTCATTCCCACATCCGTTGTTTCTTCTGAAAAACCTAGAGAGGGGGACAGTACCAACCCCTCAGGTTTTGATCATCCATCTCAAACCATGGATGAGCCCCCATCAAATGGTCCACAAGAACCCATTTCTCAAAGTGAAATGGATACCACTCCTTCAAACACTGGATTAGATCAAGGTGGATTTTTGTCAGATATTGAAACAGCCAGCATCTTGATCGATTCCCTTAAAGCATCTTACCCTAGGGAAGTTGCTGTCACAGCCAAAGTTGTTGTCAAGGACAATCTAGAAAGTTCTGTCAAACAATCAAGTGACAGTAACATTCTGGTAAAAGATGCTGTCAAAGGCTTTCCCAAAGTTGCTGTCAATAGACCTTCTGACAGTAACTTATTGGACAAAGATGCTGTCAACCCTGCTCAATCTAAATTTCAGGAAGGATTAATTGAGGACATCTCTGATGATGACATGCCACTCTCCAAGGCTTTTAAGGTAAAATCTAAATCATCTTTCTCTTCATTGCATGCTAGTACTGCTCATACTCATGCATCTAGGATGAGTGAGGGAGAGCAAAAGAAAAGAGAGATAAAAGAAAAGAGAAGTGAGTCTAAAAATGAGAGGCATCCAAATGTGCTGGCAAAAGGTGAGGGACTTGAGCATGTCCAGAGTGAAAATGAGGGAGCCATTTATCAAAAGGCATTAGGCCTTGAGGGACTTATTGTGAGAGATGATAAGATCATCTATAAAAACAATGAGAGTGTAAGAACCTCAACAGCCTTCTTGCCCCAGACTTATCCTCAATCTCCAAAGAGGCTTAGGTCTGGTGGTCCTTCTGCAAATGACAGGCTCCAAGCTATTGAAGACAGGTGTGCAAAGATGGAAAGCAAGTTAGACAACCTATCTTCTACTGTGAAAATTAAATTTGCTGAGATTCAAGCAACTCTGCTGTCTCTTTCTTCTATCATCAATGCTATCAACTTATCTAAGGGGGAGAAAGTGATAGATCAGAAAGAAGCTGAGCAACCAATGGAGCAACCAGTAATGCAAATGAAGTCACAAAGGGGGGAAGCTGAGAGACAGGGGGAGCAAATGAGTAAGGGGGAGCAAAGGAGTAAGGGGGAGCAAAGGAGTAAGGGGGAGGAAAAAAAAACTGTCACTACAAGGAAAACTGAAATATACAATGGTTTTTGCCCGTTGTCTGATGCCCTGGAATAGCGTTGTCTATCGAGCAGGTGTCTCTTACCAACATCAGACGACGGTACACAAATCGTTGTCTGATATCCAGAGCAACAACACACCAGGCTCCAAAAGCGTTGTAGCACACCCAGAAACCACAACGATTATGGTATAAAGCGTTGTAGAAATTGTGATATTACAACATTTTTTTTATTATGAATGTTGTTAGATTTTAATGTGCACAACTGTTTTGGTAAATTAGAGGCACGCAAAACCAACATTTACACAACATTCACATGTGATAGAATTCGTTGTCTTCATGTTTTTTGTACAATGTTTTGTAGTTTCAAAAGTGTTGTTAGATTCGAATGTGCACAACTCTTTTGCAGCTTCGAAAGTGTTGTTAGATTCGAATGTGCACAACATATACATGTGATACAATCGTTGTCTGAATTGTTTTTGTACAATATTTTGTAGCTTCAAAAGTGTTGTTAGATTCGAATGTGCACAACTCTTTTATAGCTTCGAAAGTGTTGTTAGATTCGAATGTGCACAACATATACATGTGATACAATCGTTGTCTGAATTGTTTTTGTACAATATTTTGTAGCTTCAAAAGTGTTGTTATAAACAAAATGCAAGTGTTTTTAGGCAAAGATGCTTGTTATAGTTTAATTTACACAATGGTTTTTATGCCAGTGAGGATGTGCATGTACTAAGTTCAGTCAATGTTTTTTTGTTCATTCATGTTGTCTGAGTTAGTTTTGTACATCGGGTTCATATTGAAAGCATGTTGTCTTTTTTTGTGTCTCTCGTTGTTAGACAATAGTTTCTATGTTAAAACCTGTTGTCCATGTAGCTGAAATGTTTGGCTTAGAACATGTTAGACAATGGTTTAACTACAAGGAAAATAAGCGAGATGGCCACAACATTCATACCAACTAAAATTTGACCATTACATAAAATGGCCACAACCATCAACACAAACTACTCCATACCAAATATTCATCATTACAACCATTCACCAAGCCATCTAACCAACCGAAATAAGTACATCCAGAAATTAGACTAACATCAATGTATTTTGAGATGAACATCTCCATCAAAAACAGATGGACTTGAAGATAACTTAAGTTTAAATATAAGCGCCATACCCATATATATGTACGCTAAAATCCCAAAAGTTAACAGTTGTTCAACCTTAAATACGGAGTCACCTAACGAGCAGCAACCTAATGAGCATGGTTCTTCATGAAGTACTTTGCCCACTCAATCTTGATTTCATTGAGTTCCTTTACGCCATAACCCTGCATGTTACCCCTTCGAAGCCACTGAAAAATAGAGCACTGTTAGTGCATGTCACATATCTTAGATAAAAAAAATAAATAAACAAATTGAAAATTTTACCTTTGAAGTAAACTTCAGCTCCTTGTCGAAAGATATTTCCTTCATATAGCACATCACAAACAACCCACAATCCTTGCTCCCATGCTGGAGTGGAACACCCTAAAAATATATGTAAAAATATTACATTTACACTGCTTTAGAGAGCACAGAAAACTGACCAGAACTTATAACTCTGCCAAAAATAAAAAATTACCGCCAAATTCTCCCAGGTTACTTTCTTCTTTAGATACCTCTTTCCATTTTGCTTGTACAGTTTGATGCCACTGTGACAAAATAATATGAATCAAAATTAAAGTGATTCTAAATTAAACAAATTATAGATCTGGTACTCACTTGTCAACCACTTCTATCCATTCTTCACCGGCAATTCTTCGTTTCAACGGGTCCATGTGGTATACAATTTGTGCTTCTGGATTCACGGCAGTCAGCGTCCAATGGTTCCTAGTAAATAATATATAGATTAAATTAGTTTTGACCGTTATAATATTATAAATAAACTATTAGCATTCATATAAAAATAAATGAGGCACATTGATATATTAGAGCTTAATTTCAGGAGATGCAATATCAGCATTCATTTTCACAAACAATACTAAAGCTCAACAAATCAAATGAAACAAGAACTCACACATGGTTATATGGCAATAGAAAAATTTGCCCGGTTTTCGCATTATTGAATCTTAGAGAAAGCGCACGTGACCTCTCTGCTGGACTACCGCAACCAAGAGCACCTATCAAGCCGGGATCAACAAACGATACCATATCGGACATCTTATGTTTTTTCAAAGATTCCTCCAGCATACTGTATAAAAAAAATTAACAAACCTAAATCATCATTTCGTTCAAGAACTCTTGACAACGTCAATAAAACTTTTGAAAGTGATACTTACTTAACAAACAAGCAAATTACTGAGCCCGATACTTCGCCTTCAGAGCATAAAGCATGCACATCCGATAAAAAAATAGCCTGCTTAGTAGTTAACGCAAACACTTCTTGGCTTAACTGGAAAGTCAATGTGCGACCACCAGCTAGTGCCCCTTTTGCCCAAATCCACAAGCGCTTCAAACTCGGGGGGTAATCAGGGCCCATATCAACCACAAACTCTGGTTCCAGGACACAGTCATTCAGTTTCTTAAACTTTTTTGCAACCATCTTCTGGGCTTCCTGAAAAGGAAAGATTAGTAAAAGTCAACTTAGAATGTAAACCGAAGTAGTAAAATAAGTAGATCCATTAGGTAAACGAAAGTAAAAACTATGCTTTAATCCTTTACATATAAGGTTATAACCTTTGGAGATCCTTGCACGAGAGCTTTGCTTGTCTCCACTCCGAGTATAAGATTTCTCGGCCAAGCAATATATGTTCCGAAAGCTTGCTCCACAGTCGTGATTTCACCTTCAATTGGGAAGGGAATCTGAACAGTTCCTTGGATGACACGAGTAATAGACACTCGTGCATTTTCTTTTGCCAATGGTTTTCCATGAAGAACCTTACTTACTGTATCAACTGTTGCGTAAGCAACAACATTTGTCGGGGAGCCAATTGTCAATTCCCACTCCGAACAACCCTTGACAGTATTATCAGCTCTCTTAGACACATTCGGAACAGCCACCTGCCCATCATCAACCTCCACAACCTCTTGATTCTTATCTTCAACCTCCACAACCTCTTGATTCTTATCTTCAACATCATTCTTCTCACCAGGTTGGATCTTCTCTTCAGCATGCTTCTCCTCTTCAACAAAAGGTAATTTATTATCGGCCAGATCTAGCTTCTTTTTCACCCCTTCCACACCCAAATCCATACCATGCCCTCCCTTGGAACAACTTCCTTGTTGTGATCCAATAATTGGACTACCATCAGTAGTATCAATTTTGTTTCCACACAAACCAGCTTTCAGCTTTGCCATCTCTGTTTCGAATTTTGTAGACCAAAGAGCATCCCGCTCTTGAATTATTCTATCAGTCTCTTCGGCCATAAACTTTTGGATACCTTCTTGTATCTTTTCATCAATGGACTTGCCTTTCCTCTTCGGCCTGGGAAGATCGAAATAGACAGATTGCTTGACATAAGCCCCTTGGCCCCGCACTCGTCCGCGATGCTCAGGTTTACCGAGCGCCTTGGTCAAGACATCGTCAGTGCCTTCCTCGGTCAATTCCCCATCCCTTACCTTTTTTTTTCAGGATCCCCTAAAAAATGAACATAAAATTGTAGAAGTTAGCATGTATAAATGACTGATATCGGTGCAAGTGAACAATCTTTATTGCAACAGAAATGAAAAACTTACAATTTCGTTTGCAATGTTCTTAATTTCGTCTGACATATAATTTCCATCTTTGTCTTGTCGTGCACGGATCCAACAGTCTGATCGATCAATCTCTGATTGATCAATCTCTATATCAGGATCACCTTGAGACTGCATGTATTAACATGTTTGAGGAATTAACATTAATCCATAATCATACAAATTCCAAAGAAAAATGTATTGGCAGTATTTGTCATGATCACTAACCATTTATTTTTTTTGCTGAAGTTCACTAACCATTTCTTGTTCGAGGTTAGCATAACCCTTGCGAGAAATGCAATGGGGATATATATTCAACTCCCAATTGTAAACTCTAGCAATTGTTCGAGGTTAACATAACCCTTGCGAGAAATGCAATGTGTATTGAAAGGTGACTCATAAAATATAGCTGAAGAAGCTCTTCCCAATTGTAGGCTGACATTACTAATGCATCTTAGCACCCCGACAAGAACTTCAAGTTCAGATTGTGAAAATTTAAAGCCATAGCTGACAAGATCACCATAGTCCTCAGAAGAGCCTGACAGCATGTTAAATCCGTAAAGAAAGTGTTTTAAAAAAATTAATGGAATCTTGTATAGAGGATATTTATAAAAGTAAAGGAGCAACATACTGTAGATAAGAAGCTCTATCTTCTCCAAATCACGAAATAAGGAGATCGAATTCTTCCTGATTAAACCAACAGCACCTGCTGATGAATCAACAAGTAACCCACATAGTGCGCCGTTTTTGCACCAGTTGTGAAAAAAGCGTTTGCAAAAGGTTTTCCAGCAACGAAGAATTGAAACTGGAGTTCCAGGGAAACCCTACACCAATAAAGAATCAGCAACTCCTAAATATTAGTATAAAAAACAATGAAAAAACTGAAAGTGTGCCACTGTAACTGTTTCAAAATGATTTTTGAAACAACTTTGACAAAGATGTCTACTTCTTATTCTTCATGTAGAAGACAAACATTCTCAAATTTTAACAAATGTTTACGATATCATGCTATCAAAATTGTAAACTTGAAAATTCACTTTGTACTCTATGTTCGTGGTAAACAAGAGCAGTGAACATATCCATAAATCTGCAAATGAGTTAGATGGGACAATTTTTTTTTCGGGAGTGAGGAATAAAACAAACCAGTGAAAAGACACATTTGTAACTTGAAACTCAAACCTCGTTTTCAATAAGTGAGAGAATCTCCTTTTTCAGTCCATCAACCGTTAGGGAAGAGAACTCCGAATCAGTGAAGTATTTGTTATAATCTTGCAAGGTTGCACGAAGGACGGTATTCTGATGTACTCCACAAAGAAGCAGCCTTCTTATAAAAATAGTTGATATGAAGGAGGAAACTTGATCCTACAATAATACTATTCTTAAATGTATTCAAGCAGTACACTATAACAAGCAAATGGTGAGCTACAACAAAAATGAAAGTCATTTCTTCAAAAAAAAATTGAAAGTCAAACCACATTTAAACGAAATACAAAATTTAGCCGGGAATGCCACCAAGAAAGAATATGGGACACCAATAATGGAGACCAAGGAGTCGCTGACTAGGAATACATGTATTATTTATAAATTCTTGAAAGATAGGCTTAGCTATAAATGCAGAGAAAAGAAAAAACAGCTTTCACCAGCCTCCCTATTTTTTTACATATAATAGGAGCCAGATGTTACTGCCTGGAGGTGAATAACACAAATTGACAATTAGGATGATAATCATTTTTCTGTTTACATATCTTAAGTTACTGCATGGAGTTCTCAAACATGAATTGAGAAGTAATCAAGGATAAATCCAGAGATTTGTTTGAGTTTATAATTATCTATTAATTCTCTGCAGAATCAAGTTCTATTTCCTTCTCCTATCCCTTCATTACGGAACTTGTATTGTTAAATTTCTTACACATCGAAAGTAATTTTAATTGTCGGAATCTATAATTACTTTATCTGCAGCATTTTATAATGTTATGTGTGGCCTAAATGATTAGACAGAACACATTGGACACGTGTAAATTACAATTTATAACAGCTTAAGCATTCAAACCATACAATGCAAATTAATCTTGCTGTAATTCGCTATTAATTTATGATGTGAGATGTTATAAGTTAAAATCCAGCTACTTTCAGTTACCAGCTCTGAGATTTTTTTGCTCCAGTTCCCTAATCCTCAATGATCTATGCAAATAACCACGATGTAATCCTACCCATATCCCTCAAGCTAGTCATCTAATTTACTGGCCTCTGTTTATTAGTAAGTTAAAACAATGAATGAAAAATCATCTCTAGAGAAAGATACTTCTGTAGGAGATAATTATCATGTTGCTTCTAAGCAAAGACTACTGTAAAGTATACGTGTGTGAGTGTTGTGTGTGCGCGCGCATCTGTAGAGGGAGAGTTGAAAAAGGACTGAAAATTGTCCACTAATATAGTAAAATAAAAAGAAAGAAATGGATAAGATTTCTTGGTGTGTCCAATCCTTGCCATGTTGATGTAAATTAGAAACAATACCCTCAAAACCAAAAAATATCCCCACTGCAGAACACATAAGAATGCAAAAGAAACTTCTAGCTGTAGCAAATTCATGCCATGATGCGGATACTAGATTCTGCATACCCATGCTGAGGACATCAGTTCAAAAAGCCAAAAGAGACTATTTGGGAGCAATTTAAAAGGCTTTGGAAGTCCAACATTTAAAAAAATTTATTGTTAGTTCATTTTATTATACAGATGATCTTGTTTGGTTTCTCGAGAGAATTGTTATCCCTGGTATTTCATAAGAACCCTTGTCCTATCACAAGCTCTGCCCAACAGTACAAAATTCAATACAAAAATGAAGTAAAACCTAAATAACAACTCATGAAATATGAATAATGAGAAAGAGGTGAGAACAAGAACAAGTAGCTCGATTGCATATTGACAAAATGTATATAGCTATGTTTATATATAAGTTGAAGAACAAAAGAAGAGAGAGTAATACTCTGTGTGTTATATATCTTGTGTAATATTACAATGAGAAGAGATAGTATATATAGGAACTGAGATGCCCCAAAGTCTAAAAAGAGGTGCCTAACATTGGTAACAAAGTCATAGACGGTGCAGCCTCTAGCCTGATGTTGCTGACAATGTTGCTGAGTTTTGACACTCCCCCTCAAGTTGATGCATGGAGAAATGCAATTGAAAGAGTAATCAGCTGGTGGAAACTCTAGCAACTCAGGCTGGTCACAATGTGCAAAGACATAATCGGTTGATAAACGGCTTTTGAACTCCCTCCACTTCTTACAAGCCGATTTCAACACAATCTTCTTTGCTGTTGGCGGTATATCAAATGCCATCTACATATATAAACATGTATATCGAAGTAGTTAAGTTAGAGGGAGCACATGTGTATTAACTTTATACTTGGTCATAATTTAATATGAATTCAAAATATTACCTGCACACAATCAAAAATCTTGTTTTTCCTTTCCTTTGGAACTTTCTTCCACGAATCATACCATATTGGGGCTTTAGTTCTAGCGAGAACCCCAATATAACTTTGCATCTCCCCGGCTGCTGTACCATAAGGCTCCCCTTTTGAATTGAAAGACACTGTGTACTTCATGCCTAGCATCTTGCGCCTAACAATCCTATGCATTGTTACAGGTCCGCGTTTTAAAAGCTTAAGCCCTTCTTGTTTAGTAATCACCGGTTCATCTGCTCGTTTCCTCTTCTTTGATATTTTGTTCTTCACGTTCGAAGAAATAGCCTTCTTCTTTACAGATTGAGGGGAAGAGTTCTGAGGGCATGACACTGTCTTTTTCTTCATCGATACGGTCTCCACTGCCTTGTTTTTTTTTAAAGCGTTCAAAAGCTTTGTGGCAACTGGATTCGGAGCAGATTTTGTCTTTTGAGAAGATTTCTTCTCCGAAGCTAATTTTGTTTTCTTTGAAGGTGACATGGCTATTTCTGCATACCATAAATAACACAAATCAAATTAGACCATGTATAAAACCCCCCAAATCATAAACATATTAAAAACCCCCCAAATCATAAACATATTAAAAACCCCCATAGCAGATCTTAAAAAACATTTAAAAAAAGAATTAAACCATTTGTTAAGACCAAAAACAGGGCATATCATATCAAACCAGGGCATGTCATACAAAAAAATTCAATTAACTTATACATAACTATATGCATGCATATAGCAGCTGTACACAACACAAATAAGACCATGTATAAATTCAATGTGTTCAAAATCAGATTGAATTAACTACTACATAACTATATGCATGTATATAAAATAAGGGCATTTAAAAAACATGCAACCCCATAGCAGATCTTAAAAAACATTTTAAAAAAACCAATTGTTGAGACCAAAATCAACCAAACTAATATAACATTGAATAAATTTTCAATAAGACATGTGAACAATCTAATGCTAAAATTTTTTACAATGAAGTGGTAATCACAGTGTTTGCCCCTAAAACAAAAATCTAACACAGAATAAACAAGCAGTAACGTGTTTCACTTCACTATCCACAAATTATTATGGCTCTTTCCTTGATCGGTATGCTTGAAGGAATTTCAGTATTCTATTATAAACCTTACAGAAGTGCAATGATTCATCTCACTTCCCTTCAAACCAAAAAGTACAGTATAGGAAGTTTCGCATTCATCGCAGATAGTACATGATAGTTTGCCTTGTGCTTTCGATTTGCAAAGATAGACATAATACAGAATCCGTTCCCAGGCTTCTATAAGTGCAAAGGCAAGATCAGAATCATGAATTTGCATATGGGCGATTCCTTCAAATTTTTTATTGACAGGTGATACCTATTTATCAGTTTTAAAACATGGCTTTAGGGGAGATTTTATTGTTCCCCGCATACTGTTGGTCAGAAATATCACTACATCAGTGGTAACAAATTGAGAAATATAAACATCAACTGTCCAACCTGAATTGCGCCACGCTCGTAAAGAACAATTACGAAACGCCTTAGACATATGTACTTGCTTTCTTCATCTGGATTGGAAATCATTGCACAATACGCATCATAGTAATTATTAAGATCTAATGTGAACTTAAAGACATTGGCCCAAAGTCGTCCCCTGACAACATTTGAAGATTCTTGAAGTTGATCCACCCCAGTGCTATCTTCTGCAAGATTAAGAGCCTCACCGACTTGTTCTAGTGCAGCAAGAGCAAATTGGGAAGCAGCTTCACTCAAATTATACTGTTCAAATATCTGCATTGCCCATTGATAATAGTGAAGCTTCCATGCAGCAACTGACTGACAATCGTCTGGGTAATACATTTAAAGTATAAATTAAGGATACAAAGCTTCTTTAAATCTGGAGAATAACATTTAAGTTCAAGTACTTACTAAATTCAAGATGAGGGAGTCCAGCTTCAACTGGCAAACTCTGCAAAGCCTTGGGAGCTCCTTGGGTAGATGCGGCTCTGAAGAGGAAAATACAACTAGCAATCAGAACTCTCACAAGAGCATGCATGTAAGCTTCTAAAACTAGTTACCTTTCCCTTCCTAGATTCCCTCTCCCATTTACTAGTTCTCTCGATTCTTTTCCCTATCCTAATCATCAGATCTTCCTTCACCTTCATACAATTATTTATGTGGCTCTCATGCATAGTATATTTTATCCTACTATTCTTCTTTTGACAACTAATTGGATGTATCATTTTTGCACTGCTATACAGAGCACTTACTCCACTTCGCAGATTTAATATCCTACACAAAAGTGACATTTCTACATGTGTTAGTCTAGCATTCTCCTCAGCTTCTCAGTTACTCTGTACATACTGCCTACAGTGTCTTAATGTAAGAACATGTCCCATTAGCGGACGTGAAAGACTGATACTGTGATACGACATGCATATTATAATTGAGTAATACATTAGCTAATAAATTATGATTCACAAGCTTAAAGCTTTTAAGTGGCTACAATTTTAATTTAGTATACAACTCAATAAGCAAGCCATGTATACATCATAAACAATAATCCAATTAAGCTTTACCAAAACTGAATAGATACCTAAAGAAGCAACGAACGGCTTCCAAACTTTTTGTTCCTTCGGCAATCCATATAACTTATGTTGCGCTTGAGCAAGAAGGCAGCAACCCAACAGATGAAGGCAAATAGAGAAATGACCATCCACACTCTGAACGCTTTTAGATGTTTTTTCTTTACGTGAATGTTCGTCCACAAAAGAGAGTAGATACTAGGTAAAAAACGAGAAATTTAGACGCTATTATTATCCAGAAGTAAAATACCTCGCAATCATCATTTATTGCATTACAGAAAAAAAAATCACTGAGAATAAAAGGAAACCTGAACAGCATCAAATTGGCCATGCCTAAGCAAGACTAAAGCAAGTTCAGACTATCCAGACTAAAGCAAATGACTCTTCCTCGGTACTGCCCCAGACTATCCAGCTTGTGAAGTCTCGGACTAGACTAATAATGTTGCTTGGATCAGGAAGGCTTGTGTCTTCTACCGAACCATGAAAATTCAGTAATAAAATAAAAGCCAATGGAAAGTCACACTTGCCGAGTTTTTCATTCCATGATCGCTTATCAACTTTGCTATCTGACCATGCCATCACATTAAAGAAAATAATCAACACGTTAGGTGTAAGCCTCACAGGGTTCTACTTCCAAACATCTCAAATGTTAATAATGACAACTGACAAATACTTACTGGTATCACAAGGCACTACAAGGACAAACAAATTCTCTAATATGTTTGTACTAAATCAGTAACATATATTAGTTAGAGTATCATGTTCCTGAGATCCTGAGATCACCTCAGGGAATTACCTGAGATTATAAAGATTTTTTCATATAGATGCACATGGGTATATTTGTAATTTCAGAATGATTTACAAAATTACCACCACTTTTTTGTACTAAAAAAACTCTAACCACGGGTAATTCTCCTGAGATTAACCTCAGGATCTTTTTTCTCTATTAGTTAAGATGATTTTATGCATCTCTAAAGAATAATTTCATAAAATGATTTTCTTTCTGAAGAATATTGTGCCTATCATTATATGAAGCAGTTGTCAACTAAAGCCAATCATTTTGAATAATGGCTTTTTATAGATCAGTCTTATGCAGTTTGCATACCAATTTGCAGAGATGAAAGTTGGGAGCTAAAATCTTCAAATGCCGGTGCTTCAGAAGGTGTAGTTGCAAGATAATAAATGATATGCCACTCAGTAACAAGCTCTTGTATCATTGGAACCAACTCCAGTTGTATTTTGGAAACGTCAACATGTAGCATGTGAATCTGCAGAAACCAGAACAAGTACTTGATTTCCATTATATATTAACAAATAAATTTTTAGAGAAATTTAAAAATGAAGATGTTTCAAAAGTCACACCAGTAGAGAAATGAAGATGTTACGTAGGCTAAATTAACTAACTAGAAGATAATTCAAATGAACATTAAACACCTAAACAAATAAATGATAATCAAACTAAAAAATAACAGGGATAAAATGAAATATAACATTACATGCAAAAACCCAAACATATAAAAGAAACCATATTACATAGTACGACACAAAAATTGAACTAGTTTTTACAATAAAAGACACAAAACTGTCAGAACTCAGAAGTAATGGTTTGGGATACATTTGGCTATTTGACTGTTCCTTTGGCTCCCTTAAGCCTTGAACCCTCTAATACCCACAGTGTATTATAGTCTAAAATCCTATGCTTGCAGAGCTTGGGCTAGGCCCTATATTTGCATAATTAAAGTACAATTAACTAACAGAATTAGAAAAAATTGCCTACTTGGGCTCTGAAAGTACCGTAGTAGTATTCTACATATCAGAAATCGCTCCTTGTGCATCCGTAAATCATTAAAAAAAGTCAGCACAAGGTTGTACAGAATTTTTAGTCTCGTGGAACAGCTTAGTCAAATTCTAAAGAACTCCCTATCATAGTAATTTTGACTGAGAGTAACATACTAACAGTACAATACAATGTGAAAGAGATATATAAACAGTGTTCTTTATGTACTTAAAATATGATGTTTCTAAATGCAAATAGGTAAAGGAGACATTAAACATCATGTTGTCAAGGCTTTGCTAGTCGTCCCCTAGGCAGAAAGGCGGTCAAAAATATAAACGGGTATCCAGACCGCCTTGATTTTAATAGAGTAGAAGAATTAGAAGGCGGCCACTAGGCGAATTAGGCATCAAAGTATATATATTACATATCTGTCTCATTTAAATTTTGACTTTGCTTATAATAGCCTTTGAGTGATAAAATTCATGAATTTGTACCATTAGAATTATACAATCTTACTCATAACAGTCTCAAAATTAAACAAACAATATTTAATGAAATCTATGTAATTCAATCAAAATAAATTTAAACCAGTACAATAATTATCAAGAAAAATCAAAATAAATCTACATATAATATCCAATATATATGCTATACATAGCTAAATGCCTAATGGACCGCCTAGGTGTCCAGTTGATTCGCTAGCACCTCGGTTCGCCTTTAAGCCTTGGCAACTATGTTAAACATGTCAAAATAATTGTTTAAATATAAAATCCATGACAACCGCATAAGATAAAACTGACCTGGCCACTGATGTTCACCATATAGTTGAGCAACAAAAGTACATCCAAAGCAGATTCAAACATCACTTTTGCAACTTGAGAAGTAGATTGGACAGTAACTGAACTCTTGACATTGAAGACTATATCATTTTTCATTTTCTGAACAATTTTGCAAGGTACAAAAAACTTTAGGTAGCGCTCTATCACATCCAAAACTTTTTTCCACGTAGTAGCTTTACTGCACAAAGAGTGCAGTGACAAAAACATATCTGCAGAAAATTTTCTCAGTCGTTTATGGTCCGCAACTTCTTTCTCCCAAGAAGTATCAATGCCTAGCTCTGATCTTTGAAGAGCTGCTATTGATGAATTAAAACCAGTGTCTAGAATCTTCAGTAGCTGAGGAACGACTTCTTGTGATGAGATATTTGGTGTATTGAAAGGTGACTCATAAAATATAGCTGAAGAAGCTCTTCCCAATTGTAGGCTGACATTACTAATGCATCTTAGCACCCCGACAAGAACTTCAAGTTCAGATTGTGAAAATTTAAAGCCATAGCTGACAAGATCACCATAGTCCTCAGAAGAGCCTGACAGCATGTTAAATCCGTAAAGAAAGTGTTTTAAAAAAATTAATGGAATCTTGTATAGAGGATATTTATAAAAGTAAAGGAGCAACATACTGTAGATTAGAAGCTCTATCTTCTCCAAATCACGAAATAAGGAGATCGAATTCTTCCTGATTAAACCAACAGCACCTGCTGATGAATCAACAAGTAACCCACATAGTGCGCCGTTTTTGCACCAGTTGTGAAAAAAGCGTTTGCAAAAGGTTTTCCAGCAACGAAGAATTGAAACTGGAGTTCCAGGGAAACCCTACACCAATAAAGAATCAGCAACTCCTAAATATTAGTATAAAAAACAATGAAAAAACTGAAAGTGTGCCACTGTAACTGTTTCAAAATGATTTTTGAAACAACTTTGACAAAGATGTCTACTTCTTATTCTTCATGTAGAAGACAAACATTCTCAAATTTTAACAAATGTTTACGATATCATGCTATCAAAATTGTAAACTTGAAAATTCACTTTGTACTCTATGTTCGTGGTAAACAAGAGCAGTGAACATATCCATAAATCTGCAAATGAGTTAGATGGGACAATTTTTTTTTCGGGAGTGAGGAATAAAACAAACCAGTGAAAAGACACATTTGTAACTTGAAACTCAAACCTCGTTTTCAATAAGTGAGAGAATCTCCTTTTTCAGTCCATCAACCGTTAGGGAAGAGAACTCCGAATCAGTGAAGTATTTGTTATAATCTTGCAAGGTTGCACGAAGGACGGTATTCTGATGTACTCCACAAAGAAGCAGCCTTCTTATAAAAATAGTTGATATGAAGGAGGAAACTTGATCCTGCAATAATACTATTCTTAAATGTATTCAAGCAGTACACTATAACAAGCAAATGGTGAGCTACAACAAAAATGAAAGTCATTTCTTCAAAAAAAAATTGAAAGTCAAACCACATTTAAACGAAATACAAAATTTAGCCGGGAATGCCACCAAGAAAGAATATGGGACACCAATAATGGAGACCAAGGAGTCGCTGACTAGGAATACATGTATTATTTATAAATTCTTGAAAGATAGGCTTAGCTATAAATGCAGAGAAAAGAAAAAACAGCTTTCACCAGCCTCCCTATTTTTTTACATATAATAGGAGCCAGATGTTACTGCCTGGAGGTGAATAACACAAATTGACAATTAGGATGATAATCATTTTTCTGTTTACATATCTTAAGTTACTGCATGGAGTTCTCAAACATGAATTGAGAAGTAATCAAGGATAAATCCAGAGATTTGTTTGAGTTTATAATTATCTATTAATTCTCTGCAGAATCAAGTTCTATTTCCTTCTCCTATCCCTTCATTACGGAACTTGTATTGTTAAATTTCTTACACATCGAAAGTAATTTTAATTGTCGGAATCTATAATTACTTTATCTGCAGCATTTTATAATGTTATGTGTGGCCTAAATGATTAGACAGAACACATTGGACACGTGTAAATTACAATTTATAACAGCTTAAGCATTCAAACCATACAATGCAAATTAATCTTGCTGTAATTCGCTATTAATTTATGATGTGAGATGTTATAAGTTAAAATCCAGCTACTTTCAGTTACCAGCTCTGAGATTTTTTTGCTCCAGTTCCCTAATCCTCAATGATCTATGCAAATAACCACGATGTAATCCTACCCATATCCCTCAAGCTAGTCATCTAATTTACTGGCCTCTGTTTATTAGTAAGTTAAAACAATGAATGAAAAATCATCTCTAGAGAAAGATACTTCTGTAGGAGATAATTATCATGTTGCTTCTAAGCAAAGACTACTGTAAAGTATACGTGTGTGAGTGTTGTGTGTGCGCGCGCATCTGTAGAGGGAGAGTTGAAAAAGGACTGAAAATTGTCCACTAATATAGTAAAATAAAAAGAAAGAAATGGATAAGATTTCTTGGTGTGTCCAATCCTTGCCATGTTGATGTAAATTAGAAACAATACCCTCAAAACCAAAAAATATCCCCACTGCAGAACACATAAGAATGCAAAAGAAACTTCTAGCTGTAGCAAATTCATGCCATGATGCGGATACTAGATTCTGCATACCCATGCTGAGGACATCAGTTCAAAAAGCCAAAAGAGACTATTTGGGAGCAATTTAAAAGGCTTTGGAAGTCCAACATTTAAAAAAATTTATTGTTAGTTCATTTTATTATACAGATGATCTTGTTTGGTTTCTCGAGAGAATTGTTATCCCTGGTATTTCATAAGAACCCTTGTCCTATCACAAGCTCTGCCCAACAGTACAAAATTCAATACAAAAATGAAGTAAAACCTAAATAACAACTCATGAAATATGAATAATGAGAAAGAGGTGAGAACAAGAACAAGTAGCTCGATTGCATATTGACAAAATGTATATAGCTGTGTTTATATATAAGTTGAAGAACAAAAGAAGAGAGAGTAATACTCTGTGTGTTATATATCTTGTGTAATATTACAATGAGAAGAGATAGTATATATAGGAACTGAGATGCCCCAAAGTCTAAAAAGAGGTGCCTAACATTGGTAACAAAGTCATAGACGGTGCAGCCTCTAGCCTGATGTTGCTGACTATGTTGCTGAGATTTGACACTCCCCCTCAAGTTGATGCATGGAGAAATGCAATTGAAAGAGTAATCAGCTGGTGGAAACTCTAGCAACTCAGGCTGGTCACAATGTGCAAAGACATAATCGGTTGATAAACGGCTTTTGAACTCCCTCCACTTCTTACAAGCCGATTTCAACACAATCTTCTTTGCTGTTGGCGGTATATCAAATGCCATCTACATATATAAACATGTATATCGAAGTAGTTAAGTTAGAGGGAGCACATATGATATGTCTGGCCTTGTATGTGCAACGTAGATTAGTCGACCAACTAACCTTTGATATTGAGATTTCTCGACACTTTCACCAGCATCTCCACAAAGTTTATGATTTGCTTCTATTGGAGATTCTGCAGGTCTACATCCCAACATCCCTGTTTCATTCAGAAGATCAAGTGTATACTTCCGTTGTGAGAGGAAGATACCACCTAGACTTCTAGAGACCTCAATACCAAGGAAATACCGTAGTTTTCCTAAGTCCTTCATCTCGAATTCAGAGGCAAGCTTGCGTTTAACATTAGCAATCTCACAGGTGTCATTGCCGGTGATCACAATATCATCGACATAAACAATCACCACTGTGATTTTTTCATCTCGTCTTTTTACGAACATGGTGTTATCTGAGTTGCTCTGTTTGTAGTCAAATTTAATCATTGCTCCCTGAAATTTGCCAAACCAGTCCCTTGGAGACTGTTTTAACCCATAAATAGTCTTCTTTAGCTTGCATATTTTCCCAATGGTCGCAGCTGTAGAAAAACCTGGTGGAATATCCATGTAAACCTCTTCTTTCAGGTCTCCATGTAAGAATGCATTTTTTACATCCAATTGCTGAAGTTCCCATCCAAGATTTGCTGCACATGATATCAAGACTCGAATAGAGGCCATCTTTGCTACTGGGGCAAAAGTTTCCTGATAATCAATCCCGTAAGTTTGAGTATACCCTTTTGCTACAAGTCTCGCTTTGTACCTATCAATCAGCCCATTAGGTTTCTGTTTCACAGTGAATACCCATCTGCATCCTACTACCTTCCTTCCAGCGGAAAGATGAGTTAACTCCCAAGTGCCATTATGTTTCAAGGCATTCATTTCCTCCATCATAGCATCTTTCCATTTAGGATCACATAAAGCATCCTGCCAAGTATGCGGAATAGAAACACTAGACAAGGATGATACAAAAGCCAGTGAAGATGGTGATAATGCATTATAAGATACAAAATTTGAGATAGGATGGTTAGTGCAAGAGCGTACACCCTTTCTTATAGCAATAGGAAGATCTAGAGTAGGATCAAGAGTATTACCATTTTCTGGCTCAAACACAGGAGATGCAGGATCTGTCTCGAGGTCAGAGGTCTCTGGATGCGGTAAAGTGGTGATATCATTTCTTTTCCGCCTGGAATATGTAATCAAATTTGGAATATCCAATCTATTTAGATCATCTGACTCATTACTCGTAAGTGGAGGAATAGATAACCTGTTTGAATTAGTGTTTGGAATAGGTATATTAATAAATGGAAGTGTCTGTGACTCATCTGTTGCTTTACTATCAAGACTGTGTCGGTTTATCTCCCCCTGAAGCAAGGAGGAGGAACCCGGAGAAAAATAAGAAATGTTCTCCCAGAAACTAACATCATGACTGACAAATATGCGACGTGATGGAGGATGATAACATTTATATCCCTTCTGTGTTGGTGAATACCCAATGAAAACACAGCGGAGGGCTCGAGAGTCAAGTTTTTCCCGAGAGGGAGCATGATTATGAACAAAACATACACTCCCAAATACTCGAAGGGGTAGTGGGTGTGAAGAAGGTGCAAGAACACAAGACAACGGTGTTTGGAATTTTAGGACGCTAGAAGGGAGACGGTTTATTAGATATGCAGCAGTCATGACTGCCTCTCCCCAAAGATATTTGGGAACATGCATTGTTAACATGAGTGACCGAGCAACTTGTTGTAAGTGACCAATTTTCCTTTCGGCTACCCCATTTTGTTGTGAAGTTTTGACACACGAAGTTTGATGAATTATACCACATGCATCCAAATAAGATATAAATGGACCCCCATATTCAGTACCGTTATCACTCCGAAGAATTTTAACAGATGCATTAAACTGTGTTTGTACCATGTGGTGAAAAGATTTAAAACACTCGAAAACTTCACTTTTCTGTTTTAGAAGGTATACCCAAGTAAGCCTAGAATAACAATCAACGAAGACAACAAACCATCTATACCCAACATGTGTAGGATGTCTAAATGGGCCCCAAACATCAGTATGAATAATAGAAAACAAAGTAGAACTTCTTTTATTTCTGGATGGATAAGATGATCTTTTATGTTTTGCTAGTTCACATGGTTCACAAAAGAAATCTTCCTTCTTACAGTGTTTTACTAAGGCAGGGAATAGATGTGTTAAAACACCAAAAGATGGATGACCTAACCGTCTATGCCACTGATACAAAGATTCAAAAGCAGAATTTAACTTGGATGAGACCTGATAAGTTGAGGGAGAAATAGAATTCCCTTCCATCACATAAAGTCCATCTACCACTTTACCATTGCCAAGGACCTTGCCTGTCGCCAGATCCTGAAATACACAGTGGGAAGAAAAAAAGGTTACTGAACAATTAAAATTTTCAGTAATACGTTGAACAGATAATAAGTTTGCCGTTAAGGAGGGAACATGTAACACATCAGATAGTGGCAATGATGATGAGAGGCAGTGAGAAATGCCTTGTCCATGAACAGGTACAATAGCTCCATTGGCAACACGAATATTGCCGGTTTCACCATTATATGTTTCTAGGAAACTAGAATTTCCAGTCATATGTGCTGAGGCTCCGGAATCAATAATCCATGAATTATGACATTTATCGGAGGTAAAGTGACAAGATGTACCTGCATGAGCAGAATTAGCTGTATGTGGAGTGGTGTTCATTTGTGACATTAATTGCCGGAGGGTGTTGACCTCTGAAGCAGTCATCGTCCCTGTTGAAGAATGAGACTCATATTCTGATGCAGCATGATGAGCACTAAAGGGAATACCTCTACCCGTGCTCCTGCCAGATGAGACACCACGGTAACCACCTCGGCCACGCCCTCCTCGTCCTCGAATTTTGAGATGAGGATGCAGGATGAAACATGTTTCACGAGTGTGGTTTAGCTTCTTGCAGTAGTCACATTGTAGACTGGATCTTTCACCAATTAAAGCCATTGGCACTTGTTCAAGTTGTTCTGTCTCAGATTGCTGGACATTTCCAGTTAAGAGTGCAGATCGTTCAGAGGAGACCACCGGAGCCATACTTTGCTTTCGACTTTCCTCTAATCTGACACGACCATAGGCTTCTTCCACAGTAGGAAATGGAACTTGTCCGATAAGTTGATTTTTGATTGAATCATACTCATCAGACAATCCATCAAGAAACTTCATCACTTTCTCTACAGTCATCATCTTTTGATATTTTTCTTGATCTTCAGCATGTTTACACTCAAATATAGTGTAATGTCCCAATTCACTCCACAATGATGTAAGCTCAGAATAATACTGAGCTAATGTGTGATTTCCTTGAGCCAATGCTCACATCTTCCGTTTGATCTCATATTGCTTGGCTACATTCCCGGAGAAGGAATACGTCCGAGTGAGAGAATTCCATACATCTTCAGCGGTTTCAATGAAGATATAGGTTTTCCGAATATCAACCTCCATGGAGTTAGATAACCATGAACATACCATGGCATTTTCAGATTCCCAATCATCGAAACTGGTGTCACTTTCCAAAGGTTGCTTGGCTTTCCCATTGATATATTTCATCAGTTTATGAGATTTAAGTGCCATTGTACAAGCTTTGGACCATTCCAAAAAATTCTTCCCGTCAAATTTAAGACTTACATACGGAGTATTATGAAATCCAGATTTCCTGCTACTTATAGCACTACTCTCGGTTGTATTATCTAACACTCTACTCTCGGATGTATTATCTACGACTTCCACCATTTTGTATTGAGTAATATCTAATATACTAATATTATAAGTGTATATCTACTGCTATCTATTTTCGTAGACTGATATATAGCAGTTTTATAGCAATTTAAAAGTAGTCAAGTAGCAAGAACAAACACAACAAATCTCAACTGACAAAAAATCAAAACTTCTCGGATTCAAGAAATAATACCACGGTTAGATTCGGAATAATCAGGAGAATAAGAGTCCCCTAAGATCCTCCAACTCAACCATCGGAGTTATCAGATGAGAGTGCCCTTGCTCCATATGGGTGTTAGATGCTTCACTAGCCAACTCAACTTGTTCAAACCTGGTAAGTGCTTCCGCAACAGACCTTGTATCTCCCAATTCAATATCCACAGATCTTCCTTGAAGAACAACTGCAGCGTGTCTATTAATGTCTTGCAGAAATGATCTATTATTATAGAGATCATATTGCGAGTCCTTGGACACTAGGCCCTGATCCGGAAGGTGTGTGTAATATTTATCCCCTTGATCAGCTTGCAGGTTTAATGTCGGATCAACCCGTCTAATCTTTCTCCGAGCTTCATTTGCCAAGATGTCATCTTGCTTGAGGAAGACAGCAAGCTCCTCATCTTGTGCAGCCTCAGCTGCAGCAGTAACAAAATCTTTTGTACTGTAAAGGTATTCAGCCCTCAAAAATTTAATCCAGAAGTCCATTTCAGTCATAGTTTTGGGCACAAGGTTTAAATATGCACGTCGTACAGCGGGCTTTTCAGCAAAAATCTGATGAATAATTTGTCTTGTCAAATTATATTTAACCACCCGGCCATCAGATGATGGTTTCACATTGAAAATCATGCCACTCTTTAACCCCACCCGTTGTTTAATAATTTTCTCGTCCAACAATTTCTTCTTTCTTGTAGCCCAAAATTCAGCCTCTGTCAACACACCACCAATTACAAGTTCCCTGTGAAGTTTGTTCAACTCGCTATCCACCTTCAAAAGCTTAATCCTGCGGTCAATCTCTGCTGTGCTAATCTGCTCACTGCTGGGTGCAATAGCCATGGCAACAAAGTCCCGGCAAGCATCACGATCAGTGAAACTGTCAAATTCAAATATGTAATTTTCACCCTTATCTTGCGTAAGATTGAGAAGACCCTTCTTATTTGGAGCCTCCTTGCTGAACTTATGTCCGACACGAATCGTTTCCTCTTCATAGTCAAAACGCCAGGAGTGCCGGGATCTTTAATACATGATTTGTACTTGGCACGCTTAATTACTTGACTCTCCGTCATCATTCAATTGGGGAGATGATTAATTAGGGAAGAATTGGAATGGATTAGAAATTAGGGTTTCTTTAGATTGAATTGGAATAGGTAGAGAGATAAACAAGGGCTTGTCAAGTGAATACTAATCTACAGGTCCAACCGGATATTTATAGACCTTTAAGCCTTTTAAGCCCAGCCCAGTGTTGCTTTTAAAAACCATCGAACACACATTTTATAGTTTTGGGATTTTTTTAGTTTTTTTTATTCTTTCAAACCAGCAATAATTAACTTTTAGGGTTTCATTTTGGGTTTTAGAAATATTCGGAACGAATAAAATTTTGAATTTAAAAATAAAAAATTAATTAAATTTAGGGGTTCAACAATTAACTTTTGGGTTCAAAGTTTCCATTTTGGGTTACCACGAATAAACCGGATATGAATTTAGGGTTTAGGGTTTGGGATTTAGGGTTGTTTACAACCCTAAATCCTAGACCCTAAACCCTAACATATCCTGATTTTTAAACGCGTTATCACGCTGACGGATTCAATTTTTTAAAATAAAATTTTTAAATTTTATTAAACGGTTAATTTTTGGGGTTCAATTGTTCCATTTTGGGTTTAGAAATATTCGGAAGGATGAATAAACCGTATATATTTAGGAGAAATAAAATGGAAAAAAAAAAATTTCAGAACAATCAACGACACTCCAGAACAATCTCATTGATTCAACAATTTCAGAAAGAAATGAAGAAAATCGACACAATTTCAGAACAATCAACGACACTTCAGAACAATCTCATTGATTCAACAATTTCAGAAAGAAATGAAGAAAATCGACCACAATTTCAGAACAATCAACGACACTTCAGAACAGACACAATTTCAGAACAATCAACGACACTTCAGAACAAACACAATTTCAGAACAATCATCGATACTTCAGAACAAACACAATTTCAGAATTAAAGCGAGACAAATCAATATTGAAGTGTGTATTAAACCCGGTCTTGATTGTAACAGATCGATTCAGAACGAAGAAGGCGACTATAACAGAATACGAGAACGAAGAAGATGATTATAACAGAATACTTGAACGCGGAAGATCGAAACAATAGCTCTGATACCGTAAAAGTTTCAGTGAATGTAGAATTGTTATTGTTACTAATTGAAGAATTACAAAGCTTAATCTTTACATTGTCATTGCTATAGTTTATATACAAGAAGAAACAGAACAAAAACTCTAACTAACTTCTTGGCGGGAATCTAACTAACTCCCTACAATATTAATTAATAGCGGAACTAATTTGTAACAGAATTATATTGTAAAATGACCATACTGTCCTTAATGAATATAGTGAACTCCTTATATAGTGAAACTCCTCATATAGCGAACTCACATATAATGAACTCCTTATATAGTGAACTCCTCATATAGTGAACTTACATATAGTGAACTATATAGTGAACTCCTCATATAGTGAACTCACATATAGCGAACTCTTTATATAGTGAACTTCTCATATAGTGAACTCACATATAGTGAACTCTTCGTATAGTGAACTCACATATAGTGAACTCCTTATATAGTGAACTCACATATAGTGAACTCACATATAATGAACTGTGTGCTAATGTTGGTCTGACTTTGACTTGGATTGTGACATAGTATGACTAATAAATATCATGCAACACAAATCAGTAACATAAAAGGATCAATATTTCAGAAAAATTAAAAGATTCTGAGTAGTATGGACATGAGAAATAAGGAAAGTTGTCTATGTACTTAAGCTCATCTCCTCTTATATAAATTCTTCCCCAAATTGTCTTCTTTTCGCAATCCTCAAATTCCCCAATTTACACATGATAATACACATGTAAATCATATCTCTAATTACTTATATCTTGCATTAACTCTTTAATCGTTGTGGTTCATACAAGATATGTTTGTCTCCTATATCTAGAAACACACAAAAAGTATGGGTCCAAAAATTTGGCCTGACGCGATACAATCAAAACTATGATCAAAAATTCAGATAAAACCTAATTCTCATTTTTTTTTCGAATCTTCGACGCGAACGGAAAGGGGATCGGAAGGTGAAATGCCCCTCCCTAATTGTTGTCAAGAAAATTTGACACTTTATTGACAAATACAAATAACTAGGTATTTTTTTTTATTTTCCAAAATTATGAAATCAATTTTTTTTATTTTTTATAAATAACAATATAAACTAAGTAAATAATGTATATAATTATATTAAGATATAAAATTATTCATATCATGAATATATTATTCCTAAAATGTATTGTTTTTTTAATGGATGTTAATTAGATTTTACCTAGTATTAACATATAACGTAATATATTATATTATTTATAATTATAAATATCGTAGAAAATAATTAATATTGCCTTAGCTTAAATTAACAACATAATTGGTTCAAACTATAACAGAAATGCTAAAAATTTAATTTGATTGATATGGTTTCTTACTCGTCCGTTCATAATAATTCCGCGGGGTTACAAATTAGTAAGAGCAATGCTTGAGAACCAAAAAAGTGTCCTAAAATTTTCTCCAAAATGATGTGGCACAACACATGAAATGTTTTAAATGGGTGATTGATGTAAATATAGGAGTCCATCTCATTATTATTTTCACAACCAATTAAAATCAAACATGTGCATTTGGGGAAATTTTTAGGAAGGTTCCTAGCATTTTTGAATTAGTAAAGGCGGCGATACCATTTGTTTCTTCTTTATTACAAATTAGTAAAGGCGGTGATACAATTTGTTTCTTCTTTGTCTCTGATTTCCAGCTTCCGTTCATCTTCTTTCACAACTCAAATCCACACATGGATTTTCCAATTCTTGATTCCGGTGATTTTTGCTCTGATACCTTAATTGAGATTTTATAAAAAATCCCTTTTGAGTTTCTTAAAAAATTCTACTTTGTATCTAAAAATTGGGCAAAATTTTTGTCTCATCCCTCCTTTAATCATCTCTACTTCAAGAAGAATCATTCTAATCAAGTTCTTGTTTTTCCCGGTTATCACAAACAGCTTTATTTCTTGAAGCATATTGAACCCCCAACTCTTGCGTGTTTTTCACAGCAATATCGTCCACTAGAGTGTCATGATATGATTCTCATGGGTTCTTGTGAGGGTATTTTAGGTTTCTACACTCTATTTTGGAAATACTCAGGAAGGAAATGTTTTATTTGGAACCCCACAACGAAAGTGGGGAAATTATTTGATCTTCCTCTTGCTAAAGATCAGTCAGTTTCAGTTGGGTTGGGTTATGATTCAAGTAAAGAGGATTTTACAGTAATTCAGTTAATTAGTTCTTCAAGTGAAACCGCCATTCAAGTCTATAGTTGCAAGGATGATTGCTGGACAGAACTCCGGAGTGGTCAATTTTCCGTGCCCAACTGTAGCAATTGTCGATTTGTTATGAATGGTGTTCCACATTGGAAAGGAACTATGTATATCGAGTACAAAATCCGCGGTATGGAACCGGGGGTGGAAAATTCAGGGAATCAACGGCTTCAGGGAAATCCAGAGAGTGATGGAATTCCTCAAGGTCAGCAAACTCAAACTCAAGGGGATGTCGAGGTTCAACTTCAAGCAGGAACTCAAGGAGGTGTTCTGACAGCGGCTCCACCTCCACCCCCGGTTCCATACCGCGGATTTTGTACTCGATATCCATAGTTCCTTCCCAATGTGGAACACCATTCATAACAAATCGACAATTGCTACAGTTGGGCACGAAAAATTGACCACTCCGGAGTTCTGTCCAGCAATCATCCTTGCAACTATAGACTTGAATGGCGGTTTCACTTGAAGAACTAATTAACTGAATTACTGTAAAATCCTATTTACTTGAATCATAACCCAACCCAACTGATTTCCCCACTTTCGTAGTGGGGTTCCAAATAAAACATTTCCTTCCTGAGTATTTCCAAAATAGAGTGTAGAAACCTAAAATACCCTCACAAGAACCCATGAGAATCATATCATGACACTCTAGTGGAAGATATTGCTGTGAAAAACACGCAAGAGTTGGGGGTTCAATATGCTTCAAGAAATAAAGCTGTTTGTGATAACCGGGAAAAACAAGAACTTGATTAGAATGATTCTTCTTGAAGTAGAGATGATTAAAGGAGGGATGAGACAAAAATTTTGCCCAATTTTTAGATACAAAGTAGAATTTTTTAAGAAACTCAAAAGGGATTTTTTATAAAATCTCAATTAAGGTATCGGAGCAAAAATCACCGGAATCAAGAATTGGAAAATCCATGTGTGGATTTGAGTTGTGAAAGAAGATGAACGGAAGCTGGAAATCAGAGACAAAGAAGAAACAAATTGTATCCCCGCCTTTACTAATTTGTAATAAAGAAGAAACAAATGGTATCGCCGCCTTTACTAATTCAAAAATGCTAGGAACCTTCCTAAAAATTTCCCCAAATGCACATGTTTGATTTTAATTGGTTGTGAAAATAATAATGAGATGGACTCCTATATTTACATCAATCACCCATTTAAAACATTTCATGTGTTGTGCCACATCATTTTGGAGAAAATTTTAGGACACTTTTTTGGTTCTCAAGCATTGCTCTTACTAATTTGTAACCCCGCGGAATTATTATGAACGGACGAGTAAGAAACCATATCAATCAAATTAAATTTTTAGCATTTCTGTTATAGTTTGAACCAATTATGTTGTTAATTTAAGCTAAGGCAATATTAATTATTTTCTACGATATTTATAATTATAAATAATATAATATATTACGTTATATGTTAATACTAGGTAAAATCTAATTAACATCCATTAAAAAAACAATACATTTTAGGAATAATATATTCATGATATGAATAATTTTATATCTTAATATAATTATATACATTATTTACTTAGTTTATATTGTTATTTATAAAAAAAAAAATTGATTTCATAATTTTGGAAAATAAAAAAAAATATCTAGTTATTTGTATTTGTCAATAAAGTGTCAAATTTTCTTGACAACAATTAGGGAGGGGCATTTCACCTTCCGATCCCCTTTCCGTTCGCGTCGAAGATTCGAAAAAAAAATGAGAATTAGGTTTTATCTGAATTTTTGATCCTAGTATGATTGAATCATACTCATCAGACAATCCATCAAGAAACTTCATCACTTTCTCTACAGTCATCATCTTTTGATATTTTTCTTGATCTTCAGCATGTTTACACTCAAATATAGTGTAATGTCCCAATTCACTCCACAATGATGTAAGCTTAGAATAATACTGAGCTAATGTGTGATTTCCTTGAGCCAATGCTCACATCTTCCGTTTGATCTCATATTGCTTGGCTACATTCCCGGAGAAGGAATACGTCCGAGTGAGAAAATTCCATACATCTTCAGCGGTTTCAATGAAGATATAGGTTTTCCGAATATCAACCTCCATGGAGTTAGATAACCATGAACATACCATGGCATTTTCAGATTCCCAATCATCGAAACTGGTGTCACTTTCCAAAGGTTGCTTGGCTTTCCCATTGATATATTTCATCAGTTTATGAGATTTAAGTGCCATTGTACAAGCTTTGGACCATTCCAAAAAATTCTTCCCGTCAAATTTAAGACTTACATACGGAGTATTATGAAATCCAGATTTCCTGCTACTTATAGCACTACTCTCGGTTGTATTATCTAACACTCTACTCTCGGATGTATTATCTACGACTTCCACCATTTTGTATTGAGTAATATCTAATATACTAATATTATAAGTGTATATCTACTGCTATCTATTTTCGTAGACTGATATATAGCAGTTTTATAGCAATTTAAAAGTAGTCAAGTAGTCAAGTAGCAAGAACAAACACAACAAATCTCAACTGACAGAAAATCAAAACTTCTCGGATTCAAGAAATAATACCACGGTTAGATTCGGAATAATCAGGAGAATAAGAGTCCCTGAAGAACCATCATCAAAAACTGGTCGGAAAAGCCCTCACGCGCCGGCGCGTTGGCGCGTCTGGCGGCGCGGCCGCGCGTCCGGCGGCGCGTGAGGGAGCGTGGACGACTGTTTTTTCAGTTGGCTTGTTTCTGTAATCTTGTCTTCTCCTGCTCTTTCCAGTGGTATATTTGTTTTTGTGTTTGGTTGTGTTTTGAATTTCGGAGTTTTTTTAACAGATGGCTTTTTTTCTGGTTCTGGGCTTCTGTTTTGCTTGTTCTGGGCTTCTGTTTTGTTTCCCTAGAAGCACACATGCTCTGATACCATGACAAAATGTATATAGCTGTGTTTATATATAAGTTGAAGAACAAAAGAAGAGAGAGTAATACTGGACAAAATGTATATAGCTGTGTTTATATATAAGTTGAAGAACAAAAGAAGAGAGAGTAATACTCTGTGTGTTATATATCTTGTGTAATATTACAATGAGAAGAGATAGTATATATAGGAACTGAGATGCCCCAAAGTCTAAAAAGAGGTGCCTAACATTGGTAACAAAGTCATAGACGGTGCAGCCTCTAGCCTGATGTTGCTGACTATGTTGCTGAGTTTTGACACATATCAATACAGACAAAAAAAAAAGAGGAAAGCCTTATTTTTCGGCAACTAAGGCTAATATGGCAATTGCCTACGAGACTTTTAGTACCTAGAAAACTATGGTAGTCCTAAAAACTTAAGAAATTTCTTTAACTGCAAGTGCTATTCACTATTCAGGATTTGCAACATGCAAGTTAATTAGAGTATATTACAATCGCCCCCATGAAGCTAGCTAGATATGGGCATGTCATCTTATAGCTACTGCCTATTGGTGCTTGCTAACACAAGTCAAAGAGATGGTCCAATCAGACCATAACAGAACATTATGCTTGTGCATATTGAGCATGATCAAGCTGAATGGAATACTCAAACACGAATATATATTAGATTCAAAAAAAAAAAAAAAATAAGCACCCAGTATGATAATATTGGAAGAATGATTTTAGAAACAAAACTCAAGTCCCCTAAAGTTTCTCCAATCTAAAAAACTAAGCCTGATTTGATGGGCCCTGCCTAGACTGAATAGATCTATACAACTTTGACTTGTAGAGAATATAAAATGTTGATACTTTAAACATGGATTGGCATGCTATATATTACCTTGTTATCGTTCTTCATGTAAACTTAATATATGAAAATCTTAAAACTAGTAACTATAGTCTATAGGAAGATTAATGAACTGACAAGCTGCTAAGTCCCACTGCAGCATCCTCCATTAAAGAGCATTGAGTCATTGATGTATGACGTATCTAAACTAGTTTCACTTTCACCTTCCCGTGCATGACAACCAAATTCAAGCAGAGGTGTGATTTAATATGGAAAACATATCTACTGTGAAGTGAGAAGTGGCAGGGATTCTTTAATACCTTAAAAGATGAAAGTACTGAATGGGTAAGCCATAGAAGATCATCTGACGAATGCTCGGGACTTTGAAATAGCTGGTCTGCAACATATGACTCCTGCAAAGCATAGCAGTTTGACTCTCCCCTTGAAAAATTTGCAGTACTAGTTAGATCAATTGTAAAAGGGTAAAAGAAGATACTGATATAATTCAGGAGTCAATAACTAATGAAAATTACAAATGAGGGCAGCTGATACTGAAATTAGTAGTGAGCATATGCACTCTGATTCAGAAATAATGAGTAAAAATGAGAACCAAAGAAATGTAGAAAGTATTCTTCTTACAAGGAAAAAGAGATATTACAAACTTTATTGCTGACTGTCAATGGCAATTATACTAATGTAACTGTACTTGTATAAGCATATTCATCCATGTTGATGCAGCCAAGTAACCAGTAGAGTATAGGAGTTGAAGGAGAAACTTAATAGACAGCAAACTTCGGTAGTTGCTAGAGAATTTTTTTAAGGAAATATGTATTCAATCCCCTTTTACAGATACAAGACTGGGATATATAGATCCCAGCAGATCTTTGACTATAATTCCAGAATCTTCTGGTACTTTTAATATTAATTATAAACTCTAGACACTTCCCAAAACACCACATTAATTATAAACTCTAGATACTTCTAATTTCTGATAAAATAGAAGTTTCCAGAAGATTCCCAAAATCTCTATTATTGTCCTAGAATCTGTTATTGTTCTAGAATCTGCATCATCTTCCCCAGGTTGCGGAAAAACTCGTCCTCGAGTTTTAGTCAGGAACATCACACTTGAATGGCAACAGGTGCTTGACATTGAATACATCAGATGACTTGATGTGCCCTGGAAGTTCCAGCTTGTAAGCATTATCATTTACTCTTTTCAATATCTTGCAAGGACCTACTTTCCGATCATGCATCTTATGGTTCTCTCCAGGTAGAAACCGATCTTTAGTTAGGACAGCCCAAACATAATCTCCTTCTTTGAAAATAACCTTGCGTCGGTGAATATCTGCAGCTGCCTTATACTTTAAATTATTTGATTCAATACGTTCCCTCACCTTCTCATGAATTTCCTTCACGCGTTCAACCATTTCTTCAGCCTTTGCATTTGCTTTCCTCACATTAGGAATGGGAGCTAAATCAATAGCGCTGTTAGGATTCTGTCCACTAACAACTTCGAAGGGACTCAGTTGAGTAGTGCGATTCTTAGAACTGTTATATGCAAATTCAGCATAAGGTAGCACCAAATCCCATTGTTTTGGTTTGTCCCCAGCAAGACATCGAAGAAGATTCCCCAAACTGCGATTTACCACCTCGGTTTGACCATCCGTTTCAGGATGATAGGCTGTGCTAAAACGCAGCTCCGTTCCAATTTTCTTCCACAAGGTCCTCCAAAAATGTCCCATAAATTTGGTATCTCGATCAGAAGTTATGGAGCAAGGAACACCGTGTAATCGAAATACCTCCTTGAAATAAAGTTCTGCAACATGCGAAGCATCCATTGCCTTTCGACAAGGGACAAAATGTGCCATCTTTGAAAATCGATCCACCACTACCATGACGGAATCTGATCGCTTTTGCGTACGAGGTAAACCAACAACAAAATCCATGCTTACGTCATTCCATGGAAAGGACGGAGTAGGTAGTGGAGTATATAACCCCGCATTTGTAGAACCACCCTTTGATCTTTGACATATATGACATCTTTCCACATGTCGCGTGACATCTCTTTTTAATTTAGGCCAGAAATACTTATTTTCAATTAATGAGATTGTTTTGTCCCTCCCAAAATGACCCAAAGCATGTTTCTCTGTCACTATCTTTTCTCGCAGTGAACATTCAGGAATACAAAGTTGTAATCCTTTGAAAAGAAATCCTTCATGAAGTTGATAATCAGAATGCTCACCTTGAAGTATCGCTTCTAGTATTGGCCCAAAAAACTTGTCATCGACGTACAATTCTTTGAATGTATCGAATCCTTCCACCTCAACTCTCATTTCCGTTAGGAATGAAGCCTTCCTGCTCAAAGCATCAGCCACCTTATTTTGAATGCCAGCCTTATGTTTGATGGTGAAAGTAAATCTTTGTAAATAGCTGATCCACTTGGCATGCCTCTGACTTAAATGATGCTGGCTGTTAATATACTTTAACGCTTCATGATCAGAGTTAAGGATAAATTCACGTTGTACTAAATAATGCTCCCAATGTTTAAGTGCACGAACAATAGCATAAAATTCAGCATCATATGTTGAGTATTGACAGCGCGAACCGTTAAGTTTCTCACTGTAAAAAGCTATAGGACGGCCTTCTTGACTTAGGACAGCACCTATCCCCACCTTAGATGCATCACAGTCAACCTCAAATACTTTGTCAAAATCAGGTAGTGCAAGAACCGGTGCCTCTGACATTTTCTTTTTGATAAGCTGAAAACTTTCTTCAGCTTTTTCCGTCCAGCTTAGTGTTTTTACAGATTTTAAACAATCTGTTATAGGAGCTATAAGGCTGCTGAAATTCCTTATAAATCGCCTATAGAACGATGCCAAACCGTGAAAACTGCGTACCTCATGAATGGTTCGCGGAGTAGGCCAATCTAGGATGGCCTGAACTTTAGTCTGATCCACCTTGATCCCTTCATCAGAAATGATGTACCCCAAAAATAGCACACTTCGCACTCCAAAATTACATTTCTTCAGATTAACGAACAACTTTTCTTGCCTCAATCTTTCGAACACCTCCTTGAGGTCTTGTTTGTGAGCTTCAAGGGAGGGGCTGTAAATTAAGATATCATCGAAATAAACAACAACACACCTTCTAAGAAATGGCTTCAAGACATGATTCATGACACGCATAAATGTACTAGGCGCATTGGATAACCCGAACGGCATCACCAACCACTCGTACAACCCATCTCGTGTTTTAAATGCCGTTTTCCACTCGTCTCCAGGCCTTATGCGAATCTGGTGATAACCGCTGCGAAGATCAATTTTCGAAAATATCTTTGCCCCAACTAGCTGGTCCAGCAGGTCTTCAAATCGCGGAATTGGATATCGATACTTCACAGTTATCTTGTTAATAGCACGGCTGTCCACGCACATGCGCCACGTGCCATCTTTCTTTGGAGTTAATAATGCCGGAACTGCACACGGGCTTAAGCTCTCCCTGATTAATCCTTTTGCAATTGCTTCCTCCACTTGTCGCCGCAACTCAACTCATCATGCTCTTTCGGACTCATACGATATGCTGGTTTGTTTGGAAGACTTGAACCTGGAATTAAATCAATTTGATGTTGTATATCCCTCATAGGAGGTAGACCAGGTGGTAATTCTTCTGGTGTTAAATCTGCATATTCTTCGAGTAATGGTTTTAATATGTTTGGAACTTCCGTAGGTGGTTGCACTTCACGACTTACTAGTGCCATAAGAATTCCCGACTCTTCAGCCTTCTCCATGAAATTTGTAATTGAAAGCAGGTTGTCTCCATTTTTTTGATCTCCTTTGGTAGAGACTTTGTCCTTTAAAGGTGCTAGCGTAACTTTAATGTTATCCTTCCAGAATGTGTAAGTATTCTTCTTGCCATCATGAATAGCACTGCGATCATATTGCCAAGGCCTGCCAAGGAGTATGTGACATGCATCCATCTTGACTACGTCACACCAAACGTTATCAAAATACTTGCGTCCAATTGAAAATGAAACTAGGCAGCGAGTATCAACAGAAACCTCGTTTCCTTTTTTGAACCATGACAACTTGTATGGGTGTGGATGCGTTTCCTGCTTTAACTTCAGTTTATCAACTGCTTCTTGAGAAATGACATTTTCACAACTGCCACTATCAATAATTAACTTGCAAACCTTTCCTTCAATAGTGCATGTTGTGTGAAAGATGTTGTTACGCAGCCAATCTTCGTTATGTTCCTCTTTGGGTAGCAACAATGCTTTGCGGATTACTAAGGACTCTCCAACGTCTCCATACAAGATTTCATCCTCTTGTTCAGTGTCATACACTGGTTCATCTCCATATCCAGCACTTTGGTTATATTCTTCATTACCAATCATGAGCTGTTTACCGCGTTCCCGCCTACAAGTAGCTGAAGTGTGGCCTGGTTCGTTACATTTAAAGCATTTTAATGCAGTCCCCTTGTTCTTGTTTTGCGTGGTAACAGCTTCAGAATTACTCTTTCGTGGCATATTTGTGTTTTGATAACTCTTGGACTGATTGTCGGTGCTAGACTGTTGGTTGACAGCCACGTCTTGGCTTTGAGCACTTCGAAATTTAGGCTTATCCACCTTGGTATGGCGCTTTTCAACAGCCAAAGCTGCCTGGTAAGCTTCTGAAACTGACCAGAATTTGTGCAGGTCTAGTGCTTCTTGAATACTTAAACGCAAACCTCCCAAGTAACGTGCAACCAGCTGCTCCTCACTTTCAGATAAATCATTTCTGGACACTAGCTGGTAGAATTCCTCAGTATAATCATCAACTGATCTGCTTCCTTGACGCAAATTATGAAGTCGCTGAAACATAGCTTGCACATAATTATATGGCAGGAAGTTTTCTTTTAATTTCTTTTTCATCTTTTCCCAATCAGCGATTTTACTTTTCCCCCGTCTTTCCCTCTTCAATTTCAGCTGTTCCCACCAAGCAGAAGCCCTTCCTTTCAATTTAATGGCTACTAACTTCACCTTCATGTTTTCTGGCACTTCTTTGAACTCGAATATTCTTTCCACCGTGTTCAGCCAATCAACAAACTCTTCAGCTTGAAGACTGCCGCTGAATTCAGGAATTTCAATCTTGAAATGTCCATCCCACCTTTGATTTTCTCGAACTGGTGCTTCATGTCGAGGATTTCGGTTGTGAAACGGATTGTTAAATGTACCTTCTGACTCGGATTCTTCATCATCATGGTTAGACGATTCCAGTTGAGCCAGGCGTTGGGTCAGAATCTCAACTTGCCTCCTTAATTCATTCACTTCTTCTCTTGGGTCTGCAGCGTTAGTTCGTGCAGCAGCATTTCTGCCACCTCTTCGGGGAGCCATGCTAAAGCAGAATCGTAACGTATCAAGGTAACTCTGATACCACCTGATGCAGCCAAGTAACCAGTAGAGTATAGGAGTTGAAGGAGAAACTTAATAGACAGCAAACTTCGGTAGTTGCTAGAGAATTTTTTAAGGAAATATGTATTCAATCCCCTTTTACAGATACAAGACTGGGATATATAGATCCCAGCAGATCTTTGACTATAATTCCAGAATCTTCTGGTACTTTTAATATTAATTATAAACTCTAGACACTTCCCAAAACACCACATTAATTATAAACTCTAGATACTTCTAATTTCTGATAAAATAGAAGTTTGCAGAAGATTCCCAAAATCTCTATTATTGTCCTAGAATCTGTTATTGTTCTAGAATCTGCATCACATGTAGTTCAATAGTGGTGAAGAAAATTATTTACAGATTAATTTAATATCTGAAACTGAAGCGGGAATTGGAACTACAGTAATTATTATCAAATTCCAAATTTTATATCTAATAGCTCCTGAAAAATAATTACTTAATGCTGCTCAAATTTGGCTTCTTTAGCTTCAGACACACGTGATAAACTCATTGTGGATTAGAAATAAGTAAATAACTACTTGCTACAAGCTTATGAAATACTCACCCACCGACATTGGGAACAGACAAGTCTTGCATCTCCAATCCATCTTCTTTTAGAATCCACATCTTATTTGATGTAAGCCTGATATCAATGAGTCCACCCTAAAAGTGTCACCAAGGTAGGCAGTTGGGCAAGAGACGATTACTACACACTGATTACTAAGGAATACAGAGAATAGTCCATATAGCATGCAAACAAACAATTACCTCCTCCAATGATATATTGATTGAAGGTTCAAGTGACACATTTATCTTGTCCCCTGTGCTAAATTGGAGTCTATATACGTTGACCATCTCCATTCCAATTTCCTTTACATTTAGCGGAAAAGAGTCAGCATTACCCAAAATTATCAATGACAGCAAGAAACTCAAACAAAGTACTCACTTGAACACAAGTAATCAAGTACTAAGGGACTGACCCACTGGAATATATTTTACTAAAGACATTAGTTGACAATGATAATGTATTAAGATTTAACAACAATACATAAGCTACACGGCGCATGTTGAAGGAATACTTAAAAGTAGTAAATAGAATAGTTTATACGTACCAAATTACTTTTACACAGAACTGCCAAATGAATTATACTGGATTCACTGTCAGCTTCACCCACCCATAATCTTGCATGTATAGCTCCTAATCAAATTAGTATTAAACACGGAAGTCAAAATACGATGAGAGGAGCAGCATAATCATTATCTTAAGAAGCTAACAAAATGTGAAGAAATTCAGGATAGAGAAAGAAACTTAGCTTCAAGGTAAAGATAGGACATATAAGAGACAGATCAACTAAATTTACTAAAACTTTACAAGTGAAGCACCCAACAAATTAAAGCACATCTCCTTGACCCTGATTTAAGTTAATTATTAAAGGTATTATGGATTATTTAAACAATTTAAGATTCAGGATCATTGAAAGCTCTGCTTTTTCGCCCTAGGCATATATAGATAACAAATATGCCTTCAAAAATATGCATGGAAATCCACATCATTGTGTTTCTCACGGATGTAGATTATCATTATTAATGTTTCGGGGAGGTGTATGTCTGTGGCTGTGCCTATTCAGAATGGAATACATAAGGGAAGATGGATGCTAAGATGCTTTGCAACCTTTGTTTACTACTTACTTATATCTTGAAATACTTTGAAAGCAGCTAATGATTGCTATTGATATCAAATTCATATTTATGCAATAACTAATTTCCAGTTCCAAAAAGTTTGGCCAGGAATGGAATATATGCACATACATAGCAGATAAATGCTAGTTTCAGAATTTTGAATTCAAAAAAGAAAAATAAAAATAGAATAACTTTCTGCAAAGACTGCACCGATTTAAGGACTAAAAAGTACAACAAAGATGAACTAGGACACTAAAATTCTGATGATGCCTTCTCATAAAAGCCACTTGCTACATATAAGCATTGCATGAATAAGATGTAAGCATCATAAAGTTAGTAAAGTTTACAGAATTTACCTGTCGAAGTGGAAGCACTGAAGGTGTGATTGAATATTCTGCCACAGGTTAAAAGGTCCCATACACATAAGGCACCATTAGAATGGAGAACAAAAACAAGCTCTCTCCCATGCACCTTTGCTATTACTAAACTCTGTACAGAAGCTATTGTCCTTCCCCTAAATGACAAATTAACACAATTTTTAAAACAATCCACTAAGAACACAGACGTGTCAAACAAGGTGTGGTGTGGCAATTACATTAAAATAAATCTAAAATGTACTTGAAGCCCTTTCAAGACATACATCTTTTTTACGGTATTTATACAAACAGTTTTCCAGCCACAGAGAAAGTTTACAAATATAAACTAATTACAAAAAAGCATCCACACCCCCCTAACACACAGACACACACTAAGTTTTTTTATTTCTTACAAAAAACATATATGTACTTTATGATACTTAAGCATACAACTACAATAGAAAGTTTTATCTTGCATGAAGTCAAACAATAGTGGATGAAAAACAATTATCCACTCATTTAAACCTCAGATCTCAGATTCATACCGAATAAGAAGCAACTAAATGGAGGTGAGGTCCTGGTAGCAAGCTGACCAACTACATTCCTTCCACCAAGTTATCTTTGAACATAACACTCATAAAATTTATCATTAGGTAAAGTTATGAGGCCATGTTGCACAGAACTATAAAATGATGGCTAGTTTATTGGCACAAAAAGACATCATCTACCAATTAAGCTCAGGAAGAAGATACTATGATTTCCATGCATGTCATAACTACATGAAGATTTCTTGCATTGCAACCATCTTTAATTTAAACTTATATCGAATTTAAAACAAACTTAAAATAACTCTAATATTAGTCTATTGGACACATCACTAATTAAGATGTAATTTTGGCAAAAACTACATGGCCTCATAACTTCTATGCCATTAACATGTAATTTTGCATCATTTGTCCTGATCCCATTAGCAAACCCTTCTTTACCTATTGATAATGCAGGCAAATATATTTAAACGGTTAAACATATGCCAAAATTTATATAAAATCATGGATAAGTATTAAGAATAATATAAATTTGAAAGTAAATACAAGTATAACTGTATAGCTTGCAGGGTCTAATTTATAAGAAATCATTCTGTCAATTGGGCCAATTGGCTATGCCAACCAGAACCGTTTGATGCCACCAGCTGGATGGAGACAGCCATAGAAGCTACCAGAAAGAGAGGCACTTGTTAGTCTGGGCAGAGAGGAACACCTCTACCTTACATGCATCCTACAAGTTTGTAAAGGAAACAATATGGAACATTGACAGTGGTCACCTCTTGTACGCGCAGAATCGCTGCGTTGCTCAGCCAGCCTCTGCTGCTCACACACAGCCTAATTAACGACAAAATAACATGCAAATTCAATATAGTGATGAGTGCTGACGAGATTTTTATGATGAATCCAAAATTAAATTATGGAGATAAGGATAAATAAGATATAACCTGATGAAAGCAATCTTCCAAAATTAGCAGTAGTATTTGGTGAGAGCTTTTAGAACATCTCTTCCGGCAATTAAGTCCTTTACCATCATTTGATATAAGTCTGCAAACAATTGAAAGTTTATTTTTCATATACAAACATTAAATTGAATAAAAATATGCAGCTAGAGGTTTTCTTTCCATAATTATAACCCATTTACATTTACTTCACAAAAATGCATCTCTATTAAATAAGTATATGCTCTAGTTCTGAACTATCCCCTTCATTTTTAAATTCACTTAAAATGAGCCAGTGAGATTAACAATATACATAATTACAAATCTACCACGACTCCTGTTTCCAAGCCTGCTTGCGGCTGACAACTACACCTCTAGCCATTCCCAAAGCTTACTCCTGCAAGCTCCGCACCTCTGCAACATACACGATTGGACAAGAGAACCTGGAAAAGTGGATGAAACTTTCCAGAGCATGCTTTCATAACCTCCTGACCAACAATTCCATCAAACATAGCAGCCATAGGATTCAGTACAGCTCGGGAACCAAAAGCAAAGTGACGAAGAAGCTTTTGGTTTAGATCATCCACTTTCCCGTAATCCCGTGTTCCAAGGTGTCATTGATGTTTCCTGCAATAGATACAAGTTTATGTGCATCTTCTTCTGAACCAACAACAGGTAAGCGTCCTAATTCAGACTCAAACTTGTCAAGTGATTGGAAAGCCAAATGCAACAGAGGTAGCCTGTGAAATTTGGAAAAATCGCTAAGCAAAAGTTCACCCGGATCCTTGAGTGCTTCTTTTAATGGCTCGTACTCTAGGACTTTGAGCTGCTTTATCTGAGTGACGATACCTCCTCCATATGCTTGAAAATTTGTAGTATCCTCCTCAAGATTAAAGGAATACGGTCTTGCATTAATTATCTTATGTGGCTTTCCATCATTAAGTTCCGTAATTCCTCTAACTTCTAAGAACACAACAAGATCCTCATCCTGAAACTCGAGTCTTTCATCATCAACACACGACACGAATGCAGGTTTGTCATTACTGATAGATGCAACAATACAGGTTTGAGGTTCTTCGCCATCAGCTGATGCCACAGTAAATCCTGGGCCGAAATCACAGAACACATTTACCAAAAAGACCTCTTAGTTCTGTTTTTGTAAATGGAATAGGAGGTTGATGATTATGACAGTAATCATTAAATGCAATCGCCGTCTCCAAATCGGTATCAGTAAAAATCACTGTCTGCATAGGAAGTTAGGGTACACTACTGAGACGTATAAGATACACACACATACAAATTTGAAAGAGTAAACCCCGCATACTATGTCAAGAAAGAGTAATCTATCCGGTAGTACGAAATGAGAAGATCTCGTATATATAGCTTCATTTAAAACTTACGCAGAAGTTACTACAAATTAAAGAGATGGCCTAAATTGCCAATATCATCACAGAATAAGAAACTTCAGACCAGTCAACCATTAAATGATTTTAAAATAAGTGCACTTCCTGCATATTAGTAATTGCAAGGAAAGGCAACATAGTGATACAAAATCAATGTATTACCTACCTGACACCGATGATAAAAATGAATCGAACAATCAATTCCATGGGAGAGAAACTCGAATTGCATTTATCTGCAAGGAGGTGTTTGCAATTGCAAACATAACCATCACGTACCTTTACAGAGAAAAGGAGAAAAACATTTGACATATTAAGATCCGATATCCATGCATAAGGTGGTCTAGCAGAGCACCAAACTCCTCTTGTAGGAAAACGCAGCATATTGTGTAATCAACCACTTAATGTATTCTTTATAGAAGAGGAAGATCTAGCTGGTATATTTATAGATCGACAGTCCACTATCCTTCACCAAAATATTAAGGGCTGATGTAGGAGAGTCTATTGGAATGGTATTACAAACACAGTTTAATTTATTTGTAACATAGAAATTATATCTTCGTCATTTAAGCTTACACCAATTTAAGCCTAATGTTCTCACCGAAAGAACCTTACTCATTGTTTCCTATAATAATGACCAAACAAAATAATTATTTCCTGACATCTTGTTCTAATTAGATTCTTCTTCTTAAGAACTATAATGATCTTAGGCCACTGGATCAAACATTCAAAATGACACAATACAAATTATTCATATATCCATATGACTAATAATATATTAATAATAACACTCAACCACCTATTCCTACCTGAAAAACATAGAAGTACATAAAAAAAGCATAGGCCTGTTTATTAAACAGCAGAATCTAGAATCATTCAACAACTAGCTTTATCCATGACACGACACAGGGTGAGCTGTTGCGAAATCCAGGACACTTTACAGGAACAAAATTAGTTGTGTATTTACAAAGGTCCATGCCTACGCTAGTTTCTTACTAATGGGGGATCACGTAAAACCTATAGTGATTAGGCCGGCTGCAATTCTAATTCTATTAATGCATGATATGCATTTTAACATTCGAAACGAGACCATTCTCCAATAATTAAACCCGGTTTGTAATATCACAGCAAAAGATATAAAGGATCAATGGCTTAAACATTAAAACCTATAGTGACCCAAGAACCATCTGTAGTGATTTCAAATTTATATCACAAGTTACTGCTGAGATAATTTAGAAAGCGTCGATGACAGAAAATAATGTACTTGTTTGATAATAAAATGAAAAGAACAAAAATATCATGTCAATAATTCACATACAAATTTACTAAATTCTTGAAAGCAACGTCTGGTTTGACTATCGGATATGTCTGACCTAGGGCTTTTACGTCAGATATTGACTTTCTTAAGTAACGATATGCATCACGAGCATTGAGAACACGCTTTGATCCAGATTGGGAGTCCGTAACTGCATTGGCTTGTTGAGAGTCAAAATAGTGACGAGAATCCTTGATACCAAGTGGGGCAACTGCAGGATGGTCACGAGGTCCCCTAAGATCCTCCAACTCAACCATCGGAGTTATCAGATGAGAGTGCCCTTGCTCCATATGGGTGTTAGATGCTTCACTAGCCAACTCAACTTGTTCAAACCTGGTAAGTGCTTCCGCAACAGACCTTGTATCTCCCAATTCAATATCCACAGATCTTCCTTGAAGAACAACTGCAGCGTGTCTATTAATGTCTTGCAGAAATGATCTATTATTATAGAGATCATATTGCGAGTCCTTGGACACTAGGCCCTGATCCGGAAGGTGTGTGTAATATTTATCCCCTTGATCAGCTTGCAGGTTTAATGTCGGATCAACCCGTCTAATCTTTCTCCGAGCTTCATTTGCCAAGATGTCATCTTGCTTGAGGAAGACAGCAAGCTCCTCATCTTGTGCAGCCTCAGCTGCAGCAGTAACAAAATCTTTTGTACTGTAAAGGTATTCAGCCCTCAAAAATTTAATCCAGAAGTCCATTTCAGTCATAGTTTTGGGCACAAGGTTTAAATATGCACGTCGTACAGCGGGCTTTTCAGCAAAAATCTGATGAATAATTTGTCTTGTCAAATTATATTTAACCACCCGGCCATCAGATGATGGTTTCACATTGAAAATCATGCCACTCTTTAACCCCACCCGTTGTTTAATAATTTTCTCGTCCAACAATTTCTTCTTTCTTGTAGCCCAAAATTCAGCCTCTGTCAACACACCACCAATTACAAGTTCCCTGTGAAGTTTGTTCAACTCGCTATCCACCTTCAAAAGCTTAATCCTGCGGTCAATCTCTGCTGTGCTAATCTGCTCACTGCTGGGTGCAATAGCCATGGCAACAAAGTCCCGGCAAGCATCACGATCAGTGAAACTGTCAAATTCAAATATGTAATTTTCACCCTTATCTTGCGTAAGATTGAGAAGACCCTTCTTATTTGGAGCCTCCTTGCTGAACTTATGTCCGACACGAATCGTTTCCTCTTCATAGTCAAAACGCCAGGAGTGCCGGGATCTTTAATACATGATTTGTACTTGGCACGCTTAATTACTTGACTCTCCGTCATCATTCAATTGGGGAGATGATTAATTAGGGAAGAATTGGAATGGATTAGAAATTAGGGTTTCTTTAGATTGAATTGGAATAGGTAGAGAGATAAACAAGGGCTTGTCAAGTGAATACTAATCTACAGGTCCAACCGGATATTTATAGACCTTTAAGCCTTTTAAGCCCAGCCCAGTGTTGCTTTTAAAAACCATCGAACACACATTTTATAGTTTTGGGATTTTTTTAGTTTTTTTTATTCTTTCAAACCAGCAATAATTAACTTTTAGGGTTTCATTTTGGGTTTTAGAAATATTCGGAACGAATAAAATTTTGAATTTAAAAATAAAAAATTAATTAAATTTAGGGGTTCAACAATTAACTTTTGGGTTCAAAGTTTCCATTTTGGGTTACCACGAATAAACCGGATATGAATTTAGGGTTTAGGGTTTGGGATTTAGGGTTGTTTACAACCCTAAATCCTAGACCCTAAACCCTAACATATCCTGATTTTTAAACGCGTTATCACGCTGACGGATTCAATTTTTTAAAATAAAATTTTTAAATTTTATTAAACGGTTAATTTTTGGGGTTCAATTGTTCCATTTTGGGTTTAGAAATATTCGGAAGGATGAATAAACCGTATATATTTAGGAGAAATAAAATGGAAAAAAAAAAATTTCAGAACAATCAACGACACTCCAGAACAATCTCATTGATTCAACAATTTCAGAAAGAAATGAAGAAAATCGACACAATTTCAGAACAATCAACGACACTTCAGAACAATCTCATTGATTCAACAATTTCAGAAAGAAATGAAGAAAATCGACCACAATTTCAGAACAATCAACGACACTTCAGAACAGACACAATTTCAGAACAATCAACGACACTTCAGAACAAACACAATTTCAGAACAATCATCGATACTTCAGAACAAACACAATTTCAGAATTAAAGCGAGACAAATCAATATTGAAGTGTGTATTAAACCCGGTCTTGATTGTAACAGATCGATTCAGAACGAAGAAGGCGACTATAACAGAATACGAGAACGAAGAAGATGATTATAACAGAATACTTGAACGCGGAAGATCGAAACAATAGCTCTGATACCGTAAAAGTTTCAGTGAATGTAGAATTGTTATTGTTACTAATTGAAGAATTACAAAGCTTAATCTTTACATTGTCATTGCTATAGTTTATATACAAGAAGAAACAGAACAAAAACTCTAACTAACTTCTTGGCGGGAATCTAACTAACTCCCTACAATATTAATTAATAGCGGAACTAATTTGTAACAGAATTATATTGTAAAATGACCATACTGTCCTTAATGAATATAGTGAACTCCTTATATAGTGAAACTCCTCATATAGCGAACTCACATATAATGAACTCCTTATATAGTGAACTCCTCATATAGTGAACTTACATATAGTGAACTATATAGTGAACTCCTCATATAGTGAACTCACATATAGCGAACTCTTTATATAGTGAACTTCTCATATAGTGAACTCACATATAGTGAACTCTTCGTATAGTGAACTCACATATAGTGAACTCCTTATATAGTGAACTCACATATAGTGAACTCACATATAATGAACTGTGTGCTAATGTTGGTCTGACTTTGACTTGGATTGTGACATAGTATGACTAATAAATATCATGCAACACAAATCAGTAACATAAAAGGATCAATATTTCAGAAAAATTAAAAGATTCTGAGTAGTATGGACATGAGAAATAAGGAAAGTTGTCTATGTACTTAAGCTCATCTCCTCTTATATAAATTCTTCCCCAAATTGTCTTCTTTTCGCAATCCTCAAATTCCCCAATTTACACATGATAATACACATGTAAATCATATCTCTAATTACTTATATCTTGCATTAACTCTTTAATCGTTGTGGTTCATACAAGATATGTTTGTCTCCTATATCTAGAAACACACAAAAAGTATGGGTCCAAAAATTTGGCCTGACGCGATACAATCAAAACTATGATCAAAAATTCAGATAAAACCTAATTCTCATTTTTTTTTCGAATCTTCGACGCGAACGGAAAGGGGATCGGAAGGTGAAATGCCCCTCCCTAATTGTTGTCAAGAAAATTTGACACTTTATTGACAAATACAAATAACTAGGTATTTTTTTTTATTTTCCAAAATTATGAAATCAATTTTTTTTATTTTTTATAAATAACAATATAAACTAAGTAAATAATGTATATAATTATATTAAGATATAAAATTATTCATATCATGAATATATTATTCCTAAAATGTATTGTTTTTTTAATGGATGTTAATTAGATTTTACCTAGTATTAACATATAACGTAATATATTATATTATTTATAATTATAAATATCGTAGAAAATAATTAATATTGCCTTAGCTTAAATTAACAACATAATTGGTTCAAACTATAACAGAAATGCTAAAAATTTAATTTGATTGATATGGTTTCTTACTCGTCCGTTCATAATAATTCCGCGGGGTTACAAATTAGTAAGAGCAATGCTTGAGAACCAAAAAAGTGTCCTAAAATTTTCTCCAAAATGATGTGGCACAACACATGAAATGTTTTAAATGGGTGATTGATGTAAATATAGGAGTCCATCTCATTATTATTTTCACAACCAATTAAAATCAAACATGTGCATTTGGGGAAATTTTTAGGAAGGTTCCTAGCATTTTTGAATTAGTAAAGGCGGCGATACCATTTGTTTCTTCTTTATTACAAATTAGTAAAGGCGGTGATACAATTTGTTTCTTCTTTGTCTCTGATTTCCAGCTTCCGTTCATCTTCTTTCACAACTCAAATCCACACATGGATTTTCCAATTCTTGATTCCGGTGATTTTTGCTCTGATACCTTAATTGAGATTTTATAAAAAATCCCTTTTGAGTTTCTTAAAAAATTCTACTTTGTATCTAAAAATTGGGCAAAATTTTTGTCTCATCCCTCCTTTAATCATCTCTACTTCAAGAAGAATCATTCTAATCAAGTTCTTGTTTTTCCCGGTTATCACAAACAGCTTTATTTCTTGAAGCATATTGAACCCCCAACTCTTGCGTGTTTTTCACAGCAATATCGTCCACTAGAGTGTCATGATATGATTCTCATGGGTTCTTGTGAGGGTATTTTAGGTTTCTACACTCTATTTTGGAAATACTCAGGAAGGAAATGTTTTATTTGGAACCCCACAACGAAAGTGGGGAAATTATTTGATCTTCCTCTTGCTAAAGATCAGTCAGTTTCAGTTGGGTTGGGTTATGATTCAAGTAAAGAGGATTTTACAGTAATTCAGTTAATTAGTTCTTCAAGTGAAACCGCCATTCAAGTCTATAGTTGCAAGGATGATTGCTGGACAGAACTCCGGAGTGGTCAATTTTCCGTGCCCAACTGTAGCAATTGTCGATTTGTTATGAATGGTGTTCCACATTGGAAAGGAACTATGTATATCGAGTACAAAATCCGCGGTATGGAACCGGGGGTGGAAAATTCAGGGAATCAACGGCTTCAGGGAAATCCAGAGAGTGATGGAATTCCTCAAGGTCAGCAAACTCAAACTCAAGGGGATGTCGAGGTTCAACTTCAAGCAGGAACTCAAGGAGGTGTTCTGACAGCGGCTCCACCTCCACCCCCGGTTCCATACCGCGGATTTTGTACTCGATATCCATAGTTCCTTCCCAATGTGGAACACCATTCATAACAAATCGACAATTGCTACAGTTGGGCACGAAAAATTGACCACTCCGGAGTTCTGTCCAGCAATCATCCTTGCAACTATAGACTTGAATGGCGGTTTCACTTGAAGAACTAATTAACTGAATTACTGTAAAATCCTATTTACTTGAATCATAACCCAACCCAACTGATTTCCCCACTTTCGTAGTGGGGTTCCAAATAAAACATTTCCTTCCTGAGTATTTCCAAAATAGAGTGTAGAAACCTAAAATACCCTCACAAGAACCCATGAGAATCATATCATGACACTCTAGTGGAAGATATTGCTGTGAAAAACACGCAAGAGTTGGGGGTTCAATATGCTTCAAGAAATAAAGCTGTTTGTGATAACCGGGAAAAACAAGAACTTGATTAGAATGATTCTTCTTGAAGTAGAGATGATTAAAGGAGGGATGAGACAAAAATTTTGCCCAATTTTTAGATACAAAGTAGAATTTTTTAAGAAACTCAAAAGGGATTTTTTATAAAATCTCAATTAAGGTATCGGAGCAAAAATCACCGGAATCAAGAATTGGAAAATCCATGTGTGGATTTGAGTTGTGAAAGAAGATGAACGGAAGCTGGAAATCAGAGACAAAGAAGAAACAAATTGTATCCCCGCCTTTACTAATTTGTAATAAAGAAGAAACAAATGGTATCGCCGCCTTTACTAATTCAAAAATGCTAGGAACCTTCCTAAAAATTTCCCCAAATGCACATGTTTGATTTTAATTGGTTGTGAAAATAATAATGAGATGGACTCCTATATTTACATCAATCACCCATTTAAAACATTTCATGTGTTGTGCCACATCATTTTGGAGAAAATTTTAGGACACTTTTTTGGTTCTCAAGCATTGCTCTTACTAATTTGTAACCCCGCGGAATTATTATGAACGGACGAGTAAGAAACCATATCAATCAAATTAAATTTTTAGCATTTCTGTTATAGTTTGAACCAATTATGTTGTTAATTTAAGCTAAGGCAATATTAATTATTTTCTACGATATTTATAATTATAAATAATATAATATATTACGTTATATGTTAATACTAGGTAAAATCTAATTAACATCCATTAAAAAAACAATACATTTTAGGAATAATATATTCATGATATGAATAATTTTATATCTTAATATAATTATATACATTATTTACTTAGTTTATATTGTTATTTATAAAAAAAAAAATTGATTTCATAATTTTGGAAAATAAAAAAAAATATCTAGTTATTTGTATTTGTCAATAAAGTGTCAAATTTTCTTGACAACAATTAGGGAGGGGCATTTCACCTTCCGATCCCCTTTCCGTTCGCGTCGAAGATTCGAAAAAAAAATGAGAATTAGGTTTTATCTGAATTTTTGATCCTAGTATGATTGAATCATACTCATCAGACAATCCATCAAGAAACTTCATCACTTTCTCTACAGTCATCATCTTTTGATATTTTTCTTGATCTTCAGCATGTTTACACTCAAATATAGTGTAATGTCCCAATTCACTCCACAATGATGTAAGCTTAGAATAATACTGAGCTAATGTGTGATTTCCTTGAGCCAATGCTCACATCTTCCGTTTGATCTCATATTGCTTGGCTACATTCCCGGAGAAGGAATACGTCCGAGTGAGAAAATTCCATACATCTTCAGCGGTTTCAATGAAGATATAGGTTTTCCGAATATCAACCTCCATGGAGTTAGATAACCATGAACATACCATGGCATTTTCAGATTCCCAATCATCGAAACTGGTGTCACTTTCCAAAGGTTGCTTGGCTTTCCCATTGATATATTTCATCAGTTTATGAGATTTAAGTGCCATTGTACAAGCTTTGGACCATTCCAAAAAATTCTTCCCGTCAAATTTAAGACTTACATACGGAGTATTATGAAATCCAGATTTCCTGCTACTTATAGCACTACTCTCGGTTGTATTATCTAACACTCTACTCTCGGATGTATTATCTACGACTTCCACCATTTTGTATTGAGTAATATCTAATATACTAATATTATAAGTGTATATCTACTGCTATCTATTTTCGTAGACTGATATATAGCAGTTTTATAGCAATTTAAAAGTAGTCAAGTAGTCAAGTAGCAAGAACAAACACAACAAATCTCAACTGACAGAAAATCAAAACTTCTCGGATTCAAGAAATAATACCACGGTTAGATTCGGAATAATCAGGAGAATAAGAGTCCCTGAAGAACCATCATCAAAAACTGGTCGGAAAAGCCCTCACGCGCCGGCGCGTTGGCGCGTCTGGCGGCGCGGCCGCGCGTCCGGCGGCGCGTGAGGGAGCGTGGACGACTGTTTTTTCAGTTGGCTTGTTTCTGTAATCTTGTCTTCTCCTGCTCTTTCCAGTGGTATATTTGTTTTTGTGTTTGGTTGTGTTTTGAATTTCGGAGTTTTTTTAACAGATGGCTTTTTTTCTGGTTCTGGGCTTCTGTTTTGCTTGTTCTGGGCTTCTGTTTTGTTTCCCTAGAAGCACACATGCTCTGATACCATGACAAAATGTATATAGCTGTGTTTATATATAAGTTGAAGAACAAAAGAAGAGAGAGTAATACTGGACAAAATGTATATAGCTGTGTTTATATATAAGTTGAAGAACAAAAGAAGAGAGAGTAATACTCTGTGTGTTATATATCTTGTGTAATATTACAATGAGAAGAGATAGTATATATAGGAACTGAGATGCCCCAAAGTCTAAAAAGAGGTGCCTAACATTGGTAACAAAGTCATAGACGGTGCAGCCTCTAGCCTGATGTTGCTGACTATGTTGCTGAGTTTTGACACATATCAATACAGACAAAAAAAAAAGAGGAAAGCCTTATTTTTCGGCAACTAAGGCTAATATGGCAATTGCCTACGAGACTTTTAGTACCTAGAAAACTATGGTAGTCCTAAAAACTTAAGAAATTTCTTTAACTGCAAGTGCTATTCACTATTCAGGATTTGCAACATGCAAGTTAATTAGAGTATATTACAATCGCCCCCATGAAGCTAGCTAGATATGGGCATGTCATCTTATAGCTACTGCCTATTGGTGCTTGCTAACACAAGTCAAAGAGATGGTCCAATCAGACCATAACAGAACATTATGCTTGTGCATATTGAGCATGATCAAGCTGAATGGAATACTCAAACACGAATATATATTAGATTCAAAAAAAAAAAAAAAATAAGCACCCAGTATGATAATATTGGAAGAATGATTTTAGAAACAAAACTCAAGTCCCCTAAAGTTTCTCCAATCTAAAAAACTAAGCCTGATTTGATGGGCCCTGCCTAGACTGAATAGATCTATACAACTTTGACTTGTAGAGAATATAAAATGTTGATACTTTAAACATGGATTGGCATGCTATATATTACCTTGTTATCGTTCTTCATGTAAACTTAATATATGAAAATCTTAAAACTAGTAACTATAGTCTATAGGAAGATTAATGAACTGACAAGCTGCTAAGTCCCACTGCAGCATCCTCCATTAAAGAGCATTGAGTCATTGATGTATGACGTATCTAAACTAGTTTCACTTTCACCTTCCCGTGCATGACAACCAAATTCAAGCAGAGGTGTGATTTAATATGGAAAACATATCTACTGTGAAGTGAGAAGTGGCAGGGATTCTTTAATACCTTAAAAGATGAAAGTACTGAATGGGTAAGCCATAGAAGATCATCTGACGAATGCTCGGGACTTTGAAATAGCTGGTCTGCAACATATGACTCCTGCAAAGCATAGCAGTTTGACTCTCCCCTTGAAAAATTTGCAGTACTAGTTAGATCAATTGTAAAAGGGTAAAAGAAGATACTGATATAATTCAGGAGTCAATAACTAATGAAAATTACAAATGAGGGCAGCTGATACTGAAATTAGTAGTGAGCATATGCACTCTGATTCAGAAATAATGAGTAAAAATGAGAACCAAAGAAATGTAGAAAGTATTCTTCTTACAAGGAAAAAGAGATATTACAAACTTTATTGCTGACTGTCAATGGCAATTATACTAATGTAACTGTACTTGTATAAGCATATTCATCCATGTTGATGCAGCCAAGTAACCAGTAGAGTATAGGAGTTGAAGGAGAAACTTAATAGACAGCAAACTTCGGTAGTTGCTAGAGAATTTTTTTAAGGAAATATGTATTCAATCCCCTTTTACAGATACAAGACTGGGATATATAGATCCCAGCAGATCTTTGACTATAATTCCAGAATCTTCTGGTACTTTTAATATTAATTATAAACTCTAGACACTTCCCAAAACACCACATTAATTATAAACTCTAGATACTTCTAATTTCTGATAAAATAGAAGTTTCCAGAAGATTCCCAAAATCTCTATTATTGTCCTAGAATCTGTTATTGTTCTAGAATCTGCATCATCTTCCCCAGGTTGCGGAAAAACTCGTCCTCGAGTTTTAGTCAGGAACATCACACTTGAATGGCAACAGGTGCTTGACATTGAATACATCAGATGACTTGATGTGCCCTGGAAGTTCCAGCTTGTAAGCATTATCATTTACTCTTTTCAATATCTTGCAAGGACCTACTTTCCGATCATGCATCTTATGGTTCTCTCCAGGTAGAAACCGATCTTTAGTTAGGACAGCCCAAACATAATCTCCTTCTTTGAAAATAACCTTGCGTCGGTGAATATCTGCAGCTGCCTTATACTTTAAATTATTTGATTCAATACGTTCCCTCACCTTCTCATGAATTTCCTTCACGCGTTCAACCATTTCTTCAGCCTTTGCATTTGCTTTCCTCACATTAGGAATGGGAGCTAAATCAATAGCGCTGTTAGGATTCTGTCCACTAACAACTTCGAAGGGACTCAGTTGAGTAGTGCGATTCTTAGAACTGTTATATGCAAATTCAGCATAAGGTAGCACCAAATCCCATTGTTTTGGTTTGTCCCCAGCAAGACATCGAAGAAGATTCCCCAAACTGCGATTTACCACCTCGGTTTGACCATCCGTTTCAGGATGATAGGCTGTGCTAAAACGCAGCTCCGTTCCAATTTTCTTCCACAAGGTCCTCCAAAAATGTCCCATAAATTTGGTATCTCGATCAGAAGTTATGGAGCAAGGAACACCGTGTAATCGAAATACCTCCTTGAAATAAAGTTCTGCAACATGCGAAGCATCCATTGCCTTTCGACAAGGGACAAAATGTGCCATCTTTGAAAATCGATCCACCACTACCATGACGGAATCTGATCGCTTTTGCGTACGAGGTAAACCAACAACAAAATCCATGCTTACGTCATTCCATGGAAAGGACGGAGTAGGTAGTGGAGTATATAACCCCGCATTTGTAGAACCACCCTTTGATCTTTGACATATATGACATCTTTCCACATGTCGCGTGACATCTCTTTTTAATTTAGGCCAGAAATACTTATTTTCAATTAATGAGATTGTTTTGTCCCTCCCAAAATGACCCAAAGCATGTTTCTCTGTCACTATCTTTTCTCGCAGTGAACATTCAGGAATACAAAGTTGTAATCCTTTGAAAAGAAATCCTTCATGAAGTTGATAATCAGAATGCTCACCTTGAAGTATCGCTTCTAGTATTGGCCCAAAAAACTTGTCATCGACGTACAATTCTTTGAATGTATCGAATCCTTCCACCTCAACTCTCATTTCCGTTAGGAATGAAGCCTTCCTGCTCAAAGCATCAGCCACCTTATTTTGAATGCCAGCCTTATGTTTGATGGTGAAAGTAAATCTTTGTAAATAGCTGATCCACTTGGCATGCCTCTGACTTAAATGATGCTGGCTGTTAATATACTTTAACGCTTCATGATCAGAGTTAAGGATAAATTCACGTTGTACTAAATAATGCTCCCAATGTTTAAGTGCACGAACAATAGCATAAAATTCAGCATCATATGTTGAGTATTGACAGCGCGAACCGTTAAGTTTCTCACTGTAAAAAGCTATAGGACGGCCTTCTTGACTTAGGACAGCACCTATCCCCACCTTAGATGCATCACAGTCAACCTCAAATACTTTGTCAAAATCAGGTAGTGCAAGAACCGGTGCCTCTGACATTTTCTTTTTGATAAGCTGAAAACTTTCTTCAGCTTTTTCCGTCCAGCTTAGTGTTTTTACAGATTTTAAACAATCTGTTATAGGAGCTATAAGGCTGCTGAAATTCCTTATAAATCGCCTATAGAACGATGCCAAACCGTGAAAACTGCGTACCTCATGAATGGTTCGCGGAGTAGGCCAATCTAGGATGGCCTGAACTTTAGTCTGATCCACCTTGATCCCTTCATCAGAAATGATGTACCCCAAAAATAGCACACTTCGCACTCCAAAATTACATTTCTTCAGATTAACGAACAACTTTTCTTGCCTCAATCTTTCGAACACCTCCTTGAGGTCTTGTTTGTGAGCTTCAAGGGAGGGGCTGTAAATTAAGATATCATCGAAATAAACAACAACACACCTTCTAAGAAATGGCTTCAAGACATGATTCATGACACGCATAAATGTACTAGGCGCATTGGATAACCCGAACGGCATCACCAACCACTCGTACAACCCATCTCGTGTTTTAAATGCCGTTTTCCACTCGTCTCCAGGCCTTATGCGAATCTGGTGATAACCGCTGCGAAGATCAATTTTCGAAAATATCTTTGCCCCAACTAGCTGGTCCAGCAGGTCTTCAAATCGCGGAATTGGATATCGATACTTCACAGTTATCTTGTTAATAGCACGGCTGTCCACGCACATGCGCCACGTGCCATCTTTCTTTGGAGTTAATAATGCCGGAACTGCACACGGGCTTAAGCTCTCCCTGATTAATCCTTTTGCAATTGCTTCCTCCACTTGTCGCCGCAACTCAACTCATCATGCTCTTTCGGACTCATACGATATGCTGGTTTGTTTGGAAGACTTGAACCTGGAATTAAATCAATTTGATGTTGTATATCCCTCATAGGAGGTAGACCAGGTGGTAATTCTTCTGGTGTTAAATCTGCATATTCTTCGAGTAATGGTTTTAATATGTTTGGAACTTCCGTAGGTGGTTGCACTTCACGACTTACTAGTGCCATAAGAATTCCCGACTCTTCAGCCTTCTCCATGAAATTTGTAATTGAAAGCAGGTTGTCTCCATTTTTTTGATCTCCTTTGGTAGAGACTTTGTCCTTTAAAGGTGCTAGCGTAACTTTAATGTTATCCTTCCAGAATGTGTAAGTATTCTTCTTGCCATCATGAATAGCACTGCGATCATATTGCCAAGGCCTGCCAAGGAGTATGTGACATGCATCCATCTTGACTACGTCACACCAAACGTTATCAAAATACTTGCGTCCAATTGAAAATGAAACTAGGCAGCGAGTATCAACAGAAACCTCGTTTCCTTTTTTGAACCATGACAACTTGTATGGGTGTGGATGCGTTTCCTGCTTTAACTTCAGTTTATCAACTGCTTCTTGAGAAATGACATTTTCACAACTGCCACTATCAATAATTAACTTGCAAACCTTTCCTTCAATAGTGCATGTTGTGTGAAAGATGTTGTTACGCAGCCAATCTTCGTTATGTTCCTCTTTGGGTAGCAACAATGCTTTGCGGATTACTAAGGACTCTCCAACGTCTCCATACAAGATTTCATCCTCTTGTTCAGTGTCATACACTGGTTCATCTCCATATCCAGCACTTTGGTTATATTCTTCATTACCAATCATGAGCTGTTTACCGCGTTCCCGCCTACAAGTAGCTGAAGTGTGGCCTGGTTCGTTACATTTAAAGCATTTTAATGCAGTCCCCTTGTTCTTGTTTTGCGTGGTAACAGCTTCAGAATTACTCTTTCGTGGCATATTTGTGTTTTGATAACTCTTGGACTGATTGTCGGTGCTAGACTGTTGGTTGACAGCCACGTCTTGGCTTTGAGCACTTCGAAATTTAGGCTTATCCACCTTGGTATGGCGCTTTTCAACAGCCAAAGCTGCCTGGTAAGCTTCTGAAACTGACCAGAATTTGTGCAGGTCTAGTGCTTCTTGAATACTTAAACGCAAACCTCCCAAGTAACGTGCAACCAGCTGCTCCTCACTTTCAGATAAATCATTTCTGGACACTAGCTGGTAGAATTCCTCAGTATAATCATCAACTGATCTGCTTCCTTGACGCAAATTATGAAGTCGCTGAAACATAGCTTGCACATAATTATATGGCAGGAAGTTTTCTTTTAATTTCTTTTTCATCTTTTCCCAATCAGCGATTTTACTTTTCCCCCGTCTTTCCCTCTTCAATTTCAGCTGTTCCCACCAAGCAGAAGCCCTTCCTTTCAATTTAATGGCTACTAACTTCACCTTCATGTTTTCTGGCACTTCTTTGAACTCGAATATTCTTTCCACCGTGTTCAGCCAATCAACAAACTCTTCAGCTTGAAGACTGCCGCTGAATTCAGGAATTTCAATCTTGAAATGTCCATCCCACCTTTGATTTTCTCGAACTGGTGCTTCATGTCGAGGATTTCGGTTGTGAAACGGATTGTTAAATGTACCTTCTGACTCGGATTCTTCATCATCATGGTTAGACGATTCCAGTTGAGCCAGGCGTTGGGTCAGAATCTCAACTTGCCTCCTTAATTCATTCACTTCTTCTCTTGGGTCTGCAGCGTTAGTTCGTGCAGCAGCATTTCTGCCACCTCTTCGGGGAGCCATGCTAAAGCAGAATCGTAACGTATCAAGGTAACTCTGATACCACCTGATGCAGCCAAGTAACCAGTAGAGTATAGGAGTTGAAGGAGAAACTTAATAGACAGCAAACTTCGGTAGTTGCTAGAGAATTTTTTAAGGAAATATGTATTCAATCCCCTTTTACAGATACAAGACTGGGATATATAGATCCCAGCAGATCTTTGACTATAATTCCAGAATCTTCTGGTACTTTTAATATTAATTATAAACTCTAGACACTTCCCAAAACACCACATTAATTATAAACTCTAGATACTTCTAATTTCTGATAAAATAGAAGTTTGCAGAAGATTCCCAAAATCTCTATTATTGTCCTAGAATCTGTTATTGTTCTAGAATCTGCATCACATGTAGTTCAATAGTGGTGAAGAAAATTATTTACAGATTAATTTAATATCTGAAACTGAAGCGGGAATTGGAACTACAGTAATTATTATCAAATTCCAAATTTTATATCTAATAGCTCCTGAAAAATAATTACTTAATGCTGCTCAAATTTGGCTTCTTTAGCTTCAGACACACGTGATAAACTCATTGTGGATTAGAAATAAGTAAATAACTACTTGCTACAAGCTTATGAAATACTCACCCACCGACATTGGGAACAGACAAGTCTTGCATCTCCAATCCATCTTCTTTTAGAATCCACATCTTATTTGATGTAAGCCTGATATCAATGAGTCCACCCTAAAAGTGTCACCAAGGTAGGCAGTTGGGCAAGAGACGATTACTACACACTGATTACTAAGGAATACAGAGAATAGTCCATATAGCATGCAAACAAACAATTACCTCCTCCAATGATATATTGATTGAAGGTTCAAGTGACACATTTATCTTGTCCCCTGTGCTAAATTGGAGTCTATATACGTTGACCATCTCCATTCCAATTTCCTTTACATTTAGCGGAAAAGAGTCAGCATTACCCAAAATTATCAATGACAGCAAGAAACTCAAACAAAGTACTCACTTGAACACAAGTAATCAAGTACTAAGGGACTGACCCACTGGAATATATTTTACTAAAGACATTAGTTGACAATGATAATGTATTAAGATTTAACAACAATACATAAGCTACACGGCGCATGTTGAAGGAATACTTAAAAGTAGTAAATAGAATAGTTTATACGTACCAAATTACTTTTACACAGAACTGCCAAATGAATTATACTGGATTCACTGTCAGCTTCACCCACCCATAATCTTGCATGTATAGCTCCTAATCAAATTAGTATTAAACACGGAAGTCAAAATACGATGAGAGGAGCAGCATAATCATTATCTTAAGAAGCTAACAAAATGTGAAGAAATTCAGGATAGAGAAAGAAACTTAGCTTCAAGGTAAAGATAGGACATATAAGAGACAGATCAACTAAATTTACTAAAACTTTACAAGTGAAGCACCCAACAAATTAAAGCACATCTCCTTGACCCTGATTTAAGTTAATTATTAAAGGTATTATGGATTATTTAAACAATTTAAGATTCAGGATCATTGAAAGCTCTGCTTTTTCGCCCTAGGCATATATAGATAACAAATATGCCTTCAAAAATATGCATGGAAATCCACATCATTGTGTTTCTCACGGATGTAGATTATCATTATTAATGTTTCGGGGAGGTGTATGTCTGTGGCTGTGCCTATTCAGAATGGAATACATAAGGGAAGATGGATGCTAAGATGCTTTGCAACCTTTGTTTACTACTTACTTATATCTTGAAATACTTTGAAAGCAGCTAATGATTGCTATTGATATCAAATTCATATTTATGCAATAACTAATTTCCAGTTCCAAAAAGTTTGGCCAGGAATGGAATATATGCACATACATAGCAGATAAATGCTAGTTTCAGAATTTTGAATTCAAAAAAGAAAAATAAAAATAGAATAACTTTCTGCAAAGACTGCACCGATTTAAGGACTAAAAAGTACAACAAAGATGAACTAGGACACTAAAATTCTGATGATGCCTTCTCATAAAAGCCACTTGCTACATATAAGCATTGCATGAATAAGATGTAAGCATCATAAAGTTAGTAAAGTTTACAGAATTTACCTGTCGAAGTGGAAGCACTGAAGGTGTGATTGAATATTCTGCCACAGGTTAAAAGGTCCCATACACATAAGGCACCATTAGAATGGAGAACAAAAACAAGCTCTCTCCCATGCACCTTTGCTATTACTAAACTCTGTACAGAAGCTATTGTCCTTCCCCTAAATGACAAATTAACACAATTTTTAAAACAATCCACTAAGAACACAGACGTGTCAAACAAGGTGTGGTGTGGCAATTACATTAAAATAAATCTAAAATGTACTTGAAGCCCTTTCAAGACATACATCTTTTTTACGGTATTTATACAAACAGTTTTCCAGCCACAGAGAAAGTTTACAAATATAAACTAATTACAAAAAAGCATCCACACCCCCCTAACACACAGACACACACTAAGTTTTTTTATTTCTTACAAAAAACATATATGTACTTTATGATACTTAAGCATACAACTACAATAGAAAGTTTTATCTTGCATGAAGTCAAACAATAGTGGATGAAAAACAATTATCCACTCATTTAAACCTCAGATCTCAGATTCATACCGAATAAGAAGCAACTAAATGGAGGTGAGGTCCTGGTAGCAAGCTGACCAACTACATTCCTTCCACCAAGTTATCTTTGAACATAACACTCATAAAATTTATCATTAGGTAAAGTTATGAGGCCATGTTGCACAGAACTATAAAATGATGGCTAGTTTATTGGCACAAAAAGACATCATCTACCAATTAAGCTCAGGAAGAAGATACTATGATTTCCATGCATGTCATAACTACATGAAGATTTCTTGCATTGCAACCATCTTTAATTTAAACTTATATCGAATTTAAAACAAACTTAAAATAACTCTAATATTAGTCTATTGGACACATCACTAATTAAGATGTAATTTTGGCAAAAACTACATGGCCTCATAACTTCTATGCCATTAACATGTAATTTTGCATCATTTGTCCTGATCCCATTAGCAAACCCTTCTTTACCTATTGATAATGCAGGCAAATATATTTAAACGGTTAAACATATGCCAAAATTTATATAAAATCATGGATAAGTATTAAGAATAATATAAATTTGAAAGTAAATACAAGTATAACTGTATAGCTTGCAGGGTCTAATTTATAAGAAATCATTCTGTCAATTGGGCCAATTGGCTATGCCAACCAGAACCGTTTGATGCCACCAGCTGGATGGAGACAGCCATAGAAGCTACCAGAAAGAGAGGCACTTGTTAGTCTGGGCAGAGAGGAACACCTCTACCTTACATGCATCCTACAAGTTTGTAAAGGAAACAATATGGAACATTGACAGTGGTCACCTCTTGTACGCGCAGAATCGCTGCGTTGCTCAGCCAGCCTCTGCTGCTCACACACAGCCTAATTAACGACAAAATAACATGCAAATTCAATATAGTGATGAGTGCTGACGAGATTTTTATGATGAATCCAAAATTAAATTATGGAGATAAGGATAAATAAGATATAACCTGATGAAAGCAATCTTCCAAAATTAGCAGTAGTATTTGGTGAGAGCTTTTAGAACATCTCTTCCGGCAATTAAGTCCTTTACCATCATTTGATATAAGTCTGCAAACAATTGAAAGTTTATTTTTCATATACAAACATTAAATTGAATAAAAATATGCAGCTAGAGGTTTTCTTTCCATAATTATAACCCATTTACATTTACTTCACAAAAATGCATCTCTATTAAATAAGTATATGCTCTAGTTCTGAACTATCCCCTTCATTTTTAAATTCACTTAAAATGAGCCAGTGAGATTAACAATATACATAATTACAAATCTACCACGACTCCTGTTTCCAAGCCTGCTTGCGGCTGACAACTACACCTCTAGCCATTCCCAAAGCTTACTCCTGCAAGCTCCGCACCTCTGCAACATACACGATTGGACAAGAGAACCTGGAAAAGTGGATGAAACTTTCCAGAGCATGCTTTCATAACCTCCTGACCAACAATTCCATCAAACATAGCAGCCATAGGATTCAGTACAGCTCGGGAACCAAAAGCAAAGTGACGAAGAAGCTTTTGGTTTAGATCATCCACTTTCCCGTAATCCCGTGTTCCAAGGTGTCATTGATGTTTCCTGCAATAGATACAAGTTTATGTGCATCTTCTTCTGAACCAACAACAGGTAAGCGTCCTAATTCAGACTCAAACTTGTCAAGTGATTGGAAAGCCAAATGCAACAGAGGTAGCCTGTGAAATTTGGAAAAATCGCTAAGCAAAAGTTCACCCGGATCCTTGAGTGCTTCTTTTAATGGCTCGTACTCTAGGACTTTGAGCTGCTTTATCTGAGTGACGATACCTCCTCCATATGCTTGAAAATTTGTAGTATCCTCCTCAAGATTAAAGGAATACGGTCTTGCATTAATTATCTTATGTGGCTTTCCATCATTAAGTTCCGTAATTCCTCTAACTTCTAAGAACACAACAAGATCCTCATCCTGAAACTCGAGTCTTTCATCATCAACACACGACACGAATGCAGGTTTGTCATTACTGATAGATGCAACAATACAGGTTTGAGGTTCTTCGCCATCAGCTGATGCCACAGTAAATCCTGGGCCGAAATCACAGAACACATTTACCAAAAAGACCTCTTAGTTCTGTTTTTGTAAATGGAATAGGAGGTTGATGATTATGACAGTAATCATTAAATGCAATCGCCGTCTCCAAATCGGTATCAGTAAAAATCACTGTCTGCATAGGAAGTTAGGGTACACTACTGAGACGTATAAGATACACACACATACAAATTTGAAAGAGTAAACCCCGCATACTATGTCAAGAAAGAGTAATCTATCCGGTAGTACGAAATGAGAAGATCTCGTATATATAGCTTCATTTAAAACTTACGCAGAAGTTACTACAAATTAAAGAGATGGCCTAAATTGCCAATATCATCACAGAATAAGAAACTTCAGACCAGTCAACCATTAAATGATTTTAAAATAAGTGCACTTCCTGCATATTAGTAATTGCAAGGAAAGGCAACATAGTGATACAAAATCAATGTATTACCTACCTGACACCGATGATAAAAATGAATCGAACAATCAATTCCATGGGAGAGAAACTCGAATTGCATTTATCTGCAAGGAGGTGTTTGCAATTGCAAACATAACCATCACGTACCTTTACAGAGAAAAGGAGAAAAACATTTGACATATTAAGATCCGATATCCATGCATAAGGTGGTCTAGCAGAGCACCAAACTCCTCTTGTAGGAAAACGCAGCATATTGTGTAATCAACCACTTAATGTATTCTTTATAGAAGAGGAAGATCTAGCTGGTATATTTATAGATCGACAGTCCACTATCCTTCACCAAAATATTAAGGGCTGATGTAGGAGAGTCTATTGGAATGGTATTACAAACACAGTTTAATTTATTTGTAACATAGAAATTATATCTTCGTCATTTAAGCTTACACCAATTTAAGCCTAATGTTCTCACCGAAAGAACCTTACTCATTGTTTCCTATAATAATGACCAAACAAAATAATTATTTCCTGACATCTTGTTCTAATTAGATTCTTCTTCTTAAGAACTATAATGATCTTAGGCCACTGGATCAAACATTCAAAATGACACAATACAAATTATTCATATATCCATATGACTAATAATATATTAATAATAACACTCAACCACCTATTCCTACCTGAAAAACATAGAAGTACATAAAAAAAGCATAGGCCTGTTTATTAAACAGCAGAATCTAGAATCATTCAACAACTAGCTTTATCCATGACACGACACAGGGTGAGCTGTTGCGAAATCCAGGACACTTTACAGGAACAAAATTAGTTGTGTATTTACAAAGGTCCATGCCTACGCTAGTTTCTTACTAATGGGGGATCACGTAAAACCTATAGTGATTAGGCCGGCTGCAATTCTAATTCTATTAATGCATGATATGCATTTTAACATTCGAAACGAGACCATTCTCCAATAATTAAACCCGGTTTGTAATATCACAGCAAAAGATATAAAGGATCAATGGCTTAAACATTAAAACCTATAGTGACCCAAGAACCATCTGTAGTGATTTCAAATTTATATCACAAGTTACTGCTGAGATAATTTAGAAAGCGTCGATGACAGAAAATAATGTACTTGTTTGATAATAAAATGAAAAGAACAAAAATATCATGTCAATAATTCACATACAAATTTACTAAATTCTTGAAAGCAACGTCTGGTTTGACTATCGGATATGTCTGACCTAGGGCTTTTACGTCAGATATTGACTTTCTTAAGTAACGATATGCATCACGAGCATTGAGAACACGCTTTGATCCAGATTGGGAGTCCGTAACTGCATTGGCTTGTTGAGAGTCAAAATAGTGACGAGAATCCTTGATACCAAGTGGGGCAACTGCAGGATGGTCACGAGGTCCCCTAAGATCCTCCAACTCAACCATCGGAGTTATCAGATGAGAGTGCCCTTGCTCCATATGGGTGTTAGATGCTTCACTAGCCAACTCAACTTGTTCAAACCTGGTAAGTGCTTCCGCAACAGACCTTGTATCTCCCAATTCAATATCCACAGATCTTCCTTGAAGAACAACTGCAGCGTGTCTATTAATGTCTTGCAGAAATGATCTATTATTATAGAGATCATATTGCGAGTCCTTGGACACTAGGCCCTGATCCGGAAGGTGTGTGTAATATTTATCCCCTTGATCAGCTTGCAGGTTTAATGTCGGATCAACCCGTCTAATCTTTCTCCGAGCTTCATTTGCCAAGATGTCATCTTGCTTGAGGAAGACAGCAAGCTCCTCATCTTGTGCAGCCTCAGCTGCAGCAGTAACAAAATCTTTTGTACTGTAAAGGTATTCAGCCCTCAAAAATTTAATCCAGAAGTCCATTTCAGTCATAGTTTTGGGCACAAGGTTTAAATATGCACGTCGTACAGCGGGCTTTTCAGCAAAAATCTGATGAATAATTTGTCTTGTCAAATTATATTTAACCACCCGGCCATCAGATGATGGTTTCACATTGAAAATCATGCCACTCTTTAACCCCACCCGTTGTTTAATAATTTTCTCGTCCAACAATTTCTTCTTTCTTGTAGCCCAAAATTCAGCCTCTGTCAACACACCACCAATTACAAGTTCCCTGTGAAGTTTGTTCAACTCGCTATCCACCTTCAAAAGCTTAATCCTGCGGTCAATCTCTGCTGTGCTAATCTGCTCACTGCTGGGTGCAATAGCCATGGCAACAAAGTCCCGGCAAGCATCACGATCAGTGAAACTGTCAAATTCAAATATGTAATTTTCACCCTTATCTTGCGTAAGATTGAGAAGACCCTTCTTATTTGGAGCCTCCTTGCTGAACTTATGTCCGACACGAATCGTTTCCTCTTCATAGTCAAAACGCCAGGAGTGCCGGGATCTTTAATACATGATTTGTACTTGGCACGCTTAATTACTTGACTCTCCGTCATCATTCAATTGGGGAGATGATTAATTAGGGAAGAATTGGAATGGATTAGAAATTAGGGTTTCTTTAGATTGAATTGGAATAGGTAGAGAGATAAACAAGGGCTTGTCAAGTGAATACTAATCTACAGGTCCAACCGGATATTTATAGACCTTTAAGCCTTTTAAGCCCAGCCCAGTGTTGCTTTTAAAAACCATCGAACACACATTTTATAGTTTTGGGATTTTTTTAGTTTTTTTTATTCTTTCAAACCAGCAATAATTAACTTTTAGGGTTTCATTTTGGGTTTTAGAAATATTCGGAACGAATAAAATTTTGAATTTAAAAATAAAAAATTAATTAAATTTAGGGGTTCAACAATTAACTTTTGGGTTCAAAGTTTCCATTTTGGGTTACCACGAATAAACCGGATATGAATTTAGGGTTTAGGGTTTGGGATTTAGGGTTGTTTACAACCCTAAATCCTAGACCCTAAACCCTAACATATCCTGATTTTTAAACGCGTTATCACGCTGACGGATTCAATTTTTTAAAATAAAATTTTTAAATTTTATTAAACGGTTAATTTTTGGGGTTCAATTGTTCCATTTTGGGTTTAGAAATATTCGGAAGGATGAATAAACCGTATATATTTAGGAGAAATAAAATGGAAAAAAAAAAATTTCAGAACAATCAACGACACTCCAGAACAATCTCATTGATTCAACAATTTCAGAAAGAAATGAAGAAAATCGACACAATTTCAGAACAATCAACGACACTTCAGAACAATCTCATTGATTCAACAATTTCAGAAAGAAATGAAGAAAATCGACCACAATTTCAGAACAATCAACGACACTTCAGAACAGACACAATTTCAGAACAATCAACGACACTTCAGAACAAACACAATTTCAGAACAATCATCGATACTTCAGAACAAACACAATTTCAGAATTAAAGCGAGACAAATCAATATTGAAGTGTGTATTAAACCCGGTCTTGATTGTAACAGATCGATTCAGAACGAAGAAGGCGACTATAACAGAATACGAGAACGAAGAAGATGATTATAACAGAATACTTGAACGCGGAAGATCGAAACAATAGCTCTGATACCGTAAAAGTTTCAGTGAATGTAGAATTGTTATTGTTACTAATTGAAGAATTACAAAGCTTAATCTTTACATTGTCATTGCTATAGTTTATATACAAGAAGAAACAGAACAAAAACTCTAACTAACTTCTTGGCGGGAATCTAACTAACTCCCTACAATATTAATTAATAGCGGAACTAATTTGTAACAGAATTATATTGTAAAATGACCATACTGTCCTTAATGAATATAGTGAACTCCTTATATAGTGAAACTCCTCATATAGCGAACTCACATATAATGAACTCCTTATATAGTGAACTCCTCATATAGTGAACTTACATATAGTGAACTATATAGTGAACTCCTCATATAGTGAACTCACATATAGCGAACTCTTTATATAGTGAACTTCTCATATAGTGAACTCACATATAGTGAACTCTTCGTATAGTGAACTCACATATAGTGAACTCCTTATATAGTGAACTCACATATAGTGAACTCACATATAATGAACTGTGTGCTAATGTTGGTCTGACTTTGACTTGGATTGTGACATAGTATGACTAATAAATATCATGCAACACAAATCAGTAACATAAAAGGATCAATATTTCAGAAAAATTAAAAGATTCTGAGTAGTATGGACATGAGAAATAAGGAAAGTTGTCTATGTACTTAAGCTCATCTCCTCTTATATAAATTCTTCCCCAAATTGTCTTCTTTTCGCAATCCTCAAATTCCCCAATTTACACATGATAATACACATGTAAATCATATCTCTAATTACTTATATCTTGCATTAACTCTTTAATCGTTGTGGTTCATACAAGATATGTTTGTCTCCTATATCTAGAAACACACAAAAAGTATGGGTCCAAAAATTTGGCCTGACGCGATACAATCAAAACTATGATCAAAAATTCAGATAAAACCTAATTCTCATTTTTTTTTCGAATCTTCGACGCGAACGGAAAGGGGATCGGAAGGTGAAATGCCCCTCCCTAATTGTTGTCAAGAAAATTTGACACTTTATTGACAAATACAAATAACTAGGTATTTTTTTTTATTTTCCAAAATTATGAAATCAATTTTTTTTATTTTTTATAAATAACAATATAAACTAAGTAAATAATGTATATAATTATATTAAGATATAAAATTATTCATATCATGAATATATTATTCCTAAAATGTATTGTTTTTTTAATGGATGTTAATTAGATTTTACCTAGTATTAACATATAACGTAATATATTATATTATTTATAATTATAAATATCGTAGAAAATAATTAATATTGCCTTAGCTTAAATTAACAACATAATTGGTTCAAACTATAACAGAAATGCTAAAAATTTAATTTGATTGATATGGTTTCTTACTCGTCCGTTCATAATAATTCCGCGGGGTTACAAATTAGTAAGAGCAATGCTTGAGAACCAAAAAAGTGTCCTAAAATTTTCTCCAAAATGATGTGGCACAACACATGAAATGTTTTAAATGGGTGATTGATGTAAATATAGGAGTCCATCTCATTATTATTTTCACAACCAATTAAAATCAAACATGTGCATTTGGGGAAATTTTTAGGAAGGTTCCTAGCATTTTTGAATTAGTAAAGGCGGCGATACCATTTGTTTCTTCTTTATTACAAATTAGTAAAGGCGGTGATACAATTTGTTTCTTCTTTGTCTCTGATTTCCAGCTTCCGTTCATCTTCTTTCACAACTCAAATCCACACATGGATTTTCCAATTCTTGATTCCGGTGATTTTTGCTCTGATACCTTAATTGAGATTTTATAAAAAATCCCTTTTGAGTTTCTTAAAAAATTCTACTTTGTATCTAAAAATTGGGCAAAATTTTTGTCTCATCCCTCCTTTAATCATCTCTACTTCAAGAAGAATCATTCTAATCAAGTTCTTGTTTTTCCCGGTTATCACAAACAGCTTTATTTCTTGAAGCATATTGAACCCCCAACTCTTGCGTGTTTTTCACAGCAATATCGTCCACTAGAGTGTCATGATATGATTCTCATGGGTTCTTGTGAGGGTATTTTAGGTTTCTACACTCTATTTTGGAAATACTCAGGAAGGAAATGTTTTATTTGGAACCCCACAACGAAAGTGGGGAAATTATTTGATCTTCCTCTTGCTAAAGATCAGTCAGTTTCAGTTGGGTTGGGTTATGATTCAAGTAAAGAGGATTTTACAGTAATTCAGTTAATTAGTTCTTCAAGTGAAACCGCCATTCAAGTCTATAGTTGCAAGGATGATTGCTGGACAGAACTCCGGAGTGGTCAATTTTCCGTGCCCAACTGTAGCAATTGTCGATTTGTTATGAATGGTGTTCCACATTGGAAAGGAACTATGTATATCGAGTACAAAATCCGCGGTATGGAACCGGGGGTGGAAAATTCAGGGAATCAACGGCTTCAGGGAAATCCAGAGAGTGATGGAATTCCTCAAGGTCAGCAAACTCAAACTCAAGGGGATGTCGAGGTTCAACTTCAAGCAGGAACTCAAGGAGGTGTTCTGACAGCGGCTCCACCTCCACCCCCGGTTCCATACCGCGGATTTTGTACTCGATATCCATAGTTCCTTCCCAATGTGGAACACCATTCATAACAAATCGACAATTGCTACAGTTGGGCACGAAAAATTGACCACTCCGGAGTTCTGTCCAGCAATCATCCTTGCAACTATAGACTTGAATGGCGGTTTCACTTGAAGAACTAATTAACTGAATTACTGTAAAATCCTATTTACTTGAATCATAACCCAACCCAACTGATTTCCCCACTTTCGTAGTGGGGTTCCAAATAAAACATTTCCTTCCTGAGTATTTCCAAAATAGAGTGTAGAAACCTAAAATACCCTCACAAGAACCCATGAGAATCATATCATGACACTCTAGTGGAAGATATTGCTGTGAAAAACACGCAAGAGTTGGGGGTTCAATATGCTTCAAGAAATAAAGCTGTTTGTGATAACCGGGAAAAACAAGAACTTGATTAGAATGATTCTTCTTGAAGTAGAGATGATTAAAGGAGGGATGAGACAAAAATTTTGCCCAATTTTTAGATACAAAGTAGAATTTTTTAAGAAACTCAAAAGGGATTTTTTATAAAATCTCAATTAAGGTATCGGAGCAAAAATCACCGGAATCAAGAATTGGAAAATCCATGTGTGGATTTGAGTTGTGAAAGAAGATGAACGGAAGCTGGAAATCAGAGACAAAGAAGAAACAAATTGTATCCCCGCCTTTACTAATTTGTAATAAAGAAGAAACAAATGGTATCGCCGCCTTTACTAATTCAAAAATGCTAGGAACCTTCCTAAAAATTTCCCCAAATGCACATGTTTGATTTTAATTGGTTGTGAAAATAATAATGAGATGGACTCCTATATTTACATCAATCACCCATTTAAAACATTTCATGTGTTGTGCCACATCATTTTGGAGAAAATTTTAGGACACTTTTTTGGTTCTCAAGCATTGCTCTTACTAATTTGTAACCCCGCGGAATTATTATGAACGGACGAGTAAGAAACCATATCAATCAAATTAAATTTTTAGCATTTCTGTTATAGTTTGAACCAATTATGTTGTTAATTTAAGCTAAGGCAATATTAATTATTTTCTACGATATTTATAATTATAAATAATATAATATATTACGTTATATGTTAATACTAGGTAAAATCTAATTAACATCCATTAAAAAAACAATACATTTTAGGAATAATATATTCATGATATGAATAATTTTATATCTTAATATAATTATATACATTATTTACTTAGTTTATATTGTTATTTATAAAAAAAAAAATTGATTTCATAATTTTGGAAAATAAAAAAAAATATCTAGTTATTTGTATTTGTCAATAAAGTGTCAAATTTTCTTGACAACAATTAGGGAGGGGCATTTCACCTTCCGATCCCCTTTCCGTTCGCGTCGAAGATTCGAAAAAAAAATGAGAATTAGGTTTTATCTGAATTTTTGATCCTAGTATGATTGAATCATACTCATCAGACAATCCATCAAGAAACTTCATCACTTTCTCTACAGTCATCATCTTTTGATATTTTTCTTGATCTTCAGCATGTTTACACTCAAATATAGTGTAATGTCCCAATTCACTCCACAATGATGTAAGCTTAGAATAATACTGAGCTAATGTGTGATTTCCTTGAGCCAATGCTCACATCTTCCGTTTGATCTCATATTGCTTGGCTACATTCCCGGAGAAGGAATACGTCCGAGTGAGAAAATTCCATACATCTTCAGCGGTTTCAATGAAGATATAGGTTTTCCGAATATCAACCTCCATGGAGTTAGATAACCATGAACATACCATGGCATTTTCAGATTCCCAATCATCGAAACTGGTGTCACTTTCCAAAGGTTGCTTGGCTTTCCCATTGATATATTTCATCAGTTTATGAGATTTAAGTGCCATTGTACAAGCTTTGGACCATTCCAAAAAATTCTTCCCGTCAAATTTAAGACTTACATACGGAGTATTATGAAATCCAGATTTCCTGCTACTTATAGCACTACTCTCGGTTGTATTATCTAACACTCTACTCTCGGATGTATTATCTACGACTTCCACCATTTTGTATTGAGTAATATCTAATATACTAATATTATAAGTGTATATCTACTGCTATCTATTTTCGTAGACTGATATATAGCAGTTTTATAGCAATTTAAAAGTAGTCAAGTAGTCAAGTAGCAAGAACAAACACAACAAATCTCAACTGACAGAAAATCAAAACTTCTCGGATTCAAGAAATAATACCACGGTTAGATTCGGAATAATCAGGAGAATAAGAGTCCCTGAAGAACCATCATCAAAAACTGGTCGGAAAAGCCCTCACGCGCCGGCGCGTTGGCGCGTCTGGCGGCGCGGCCGCGCGTCCGGCGGCGCGTGAGGGAGCGTGGACGACTGTTTTTTCAGTTGGCTTGTTTCTGTAATCTTGTCTTCTCCTGCTCTTTCCAGTGGTATATTTGTTTTTGTGTTTGGTTGTGTTTTGAATTTCGGAGTTTTTTTAACAGATGGCTTTTTTTCTGGTTCTGGGCTTCTGTTTTGCTTGTTCTGGGCTTCTGTTTTGTTTCCCTAGAAGCACACATGCTCTGATACCATGACAAAATGTATATAGCTGTGTTTATATATAAGTTGAAGAACAAAAGAAGAGAGAGTAATACTGGACAAAATGTATATAGCTGTGTTTATATATAAGTTGAAGAACAAAAGAAGAGAGAGTAATACTCTGTGTGTTATATATCTTGTGTAATATTACAATGAGAAGAGATAGTATATATAGGAACTGAGATGCCCCAAAGTCTAAAAAGAGGTGCCTAACATTGGTAACAAAGTCATAGACGGTGCAGCCTCTAGCCTGATGTTGCTGACTATGTTGCTGAGTTTTGACACATATCAATACAGACAAAAAAAAAAGAGGAAAGCCTTATTTTTCGGCAACTAAGGCTAATATGGCAATTGCCTACGAGACTTTTAGTACCTAGAAAACTATGGTAGTCCTAAAAACTTAAGAAATTTCTTTAACTGCAAGTGCTATTCACTATTCAGGATTTGCAACATGCAAGTTAATTAGAGTATATTACAATCGCCCCCATGAAGCTAGCTAGATATGGGCATGTCATCTTATAGCTACTGCCTATTGGTGCTTGCTAACACAAGTCAAAGAGATGGTCCAATCAGACCATAACAGAACATTATGCTTGTGCATATTGAGCATGATCAAGCTGAATGGAATACTCAAACACGAATATATATTAGATTCAAAAAAAAAAAAAAAATAAGCACCCAGTATGATAATATTGGAAGAATGATTTTAGAAACAAAACTCAAGTCCCCTAAAGTTTCTCCAATCTAAAAAACTAAGCCTGATTTGATGGGCCCTGCCTAGACTGAATAGATCTATACAACTTTGACTTGTAGAGAATATAAAATGTTGATACTTTAAACATGGATTGGCATGCTATATATTACCTTGTTATCGTTCTTCATGTAAACTTAATATATGAAAATCTTAAAACTAGTAACTATAGTCTATAGGAAGATTAATGAACTGACAAGCTGCTAAGTCCCACTGCAGCATCCTCCATTAAAGAGCATTGAGTCATTGATGTATGACGTATCTAAACTAGTTTCACTTTCACCTTCCCGTGCATGACAACCAAATTCAAGCAGAGGTGTGATTTAATATGGAAAACATATCTACTGTGAAGTGAGAAGTGGCAGGGATTCTTTAATACCTTAAAAGATGAAAGTACTGAATGGGTAAGCCATAGAAGATCATCTGACGAATGCTCAGGACTTTGAAATAGCTGGTCTGCAACATATGACTCCTGCAAAGCATAGCAGTTTGACTCTCCCCTTGAAAAATTTGCAGTACTAGTTAGATCAATTGTAAAAGGGTAAAAGAAGATACTGATATAATTCAGGAGTCAATAACTAATGAAAATTACAAATGAGGGCAGCTGATACTGAAATTAGTAGTGAGCATATGCACTCTGATTCAGAAATAATGAGTAAAAATGAGAACCAAAGAAATGTAGAAAGTATTCTTCTTACAAGGAAAAAGAGATATTACAAACTTTATTGCTGACTGTCAATGGCAATTATACTAATGTAACTGTACTTGTATAAGCATATTCATCCATGTAGTTCAATAGTGGTGAAGAAAATTATTTACAGATTAATTTAATATCTGAAACTGAAGCGGGAATTGGAACTACAGTAATTATTATCAAATTCCAAATATTATATCTAATAGCTCCTGAAAAATAATTACTTAATGCTGCTCAAATTTGGCTTCTTTAGCTTCAGACATGATAAACTCATTGTGGATTAGAAATAAGTAAATAACTACTTGCTACAAGCTTATGAAATACTCACCCACCGACATTGGGAACAGACAAGTCTTGCATCTCCAATCCATCTTCTTTTAGAATCCACATCTTATTTGATGTAAGCCTGATATCAATGAGTCCACCCTAAAAGTGTCACCAAGGTAGGCAGTTGGGCAAGAGACGATTACTACACACTGATTACTAAGGAATACAGAGAATAGTCCATATAGCATGCAAACAAACAATTACCTCATCCAATGATATATTGATTGAAGGTTCAAGTGACACATTTATCTTGTCCCCTGTGCTAAATTGGAGTCTATATACGTTGACCATCTCCATTCCAATTTCCTTTACATTTAGCGGAAAAGAGTCAGCATTACCCAAAATTATCAATGACAGCAAGAAACTCAAACACAGTACTCACTTGAACACAATTACACAAGTAATCAAGTACTAAGGGACTGACCCATTTACTAAAGACATTAGTTGACAATGATAATGTATTAAGATTTAACAACAATACATAAGCTACACGGCGCATGTTGAAGGAATACTTAAAAGTAGTAAATAGAATAGTTTATACGTACCAAATTACTTTTACACAGAACTGCCAAATGAATTATACTGGATTCACTGTCAGCTTCACCCACCCATAATCTTGCATGTATAGCTCCTAATCAAATTAGTATTAAACACGGAAGTCAAAATACGATGAGAGGAGCAGCATAATCATTATCTTAAGAAGCTAACAAAATGTGAAGAAATTCAGGATAGAGAAAGAAACTTAGCTTCAAGGTAAAGATAGGACATATAAGAGACAGATCAACTAAATTTACTAAAACTTTACAAGTGAAGCACCCAACAAATTAAAGCACATCTCCTTGACCCTGATTTAAGTTAATTATTAAAGGTATTATGGATTATTTAAACAATTTAAGATTCAGGATCATTGAAAGCTCTGCTTTTTCGCCCTAGGCATATATAGATAACAAATATGCCTTCAAAAATATGCATGGAAATCCACATCATTGTGTTTCTCACGGATGTAGATTATCATTATTAATGTTTCGGGGAGGTGTATGTCTGTGGCTGTGCCTATTCAGAATGGAATACATAAGGGAAGATGGATGCTAAGATGCTTTGCAACCTTTGTTTACTACTTACTTATATCTTGAAATACTTTGAAAGCAGCTAATGATTGCTATTGATATCAAATTCATATTTATGCAATAACTAATTTCCAGTTCCAAAAAGTTTGGCCAGGAATGGAATATATGCACATACATAGCAGATAAATGCTAGTTTCAGAATTTTGAATTCAAAAAAAGAAAAATAAAAATAGAATAACTTTCTGCAAAGACTGCACCGATTTAAGGACTAAAAAGTACAACAAAGATGAACTAGGACACTAAAATTCTGATGATGCCTTTTCATAAAAGCCACTTGCTACATATAAGCATTGCATGAATAAGATGTAAGCATCATAAAGTTAGTAAAGTTTACAGAATTTACCTGTCGAAGTGGAAGCACTGAAGGTGTGATTGAATATTCTGCCACAGGTTAAAAGGTCCCATACACATAAGGCACCATTAGAATGGAGAACAAAAACAAGCTCTCTCCCATGCACCTTTGCTATTACTAAACTCTGTACAGAAGCTATTGTCCTTCCCCTAAATGACAAATTAACACAATTTTTAAAACAATCCACTAAGAACAAAGACGTGTCAAACAAGGTGTGGTGTGGCAATTACATTAAAATAAATCTAAAATGTACTTGAAGCCCTTTCAAGACATACATCTTTTTTACGGTATTTATACAAACAGTTTTCCAGCCACAGAGAAAGTTTACAAATATAAACTAATTACAAAAAAGCATCCACACCCCCCTAACACACAGACACACACTAAGTTTTTTTATTTCTTACAAAAAACATATATGTACTTTATGATACTTAAGCATACAACTACAATAGAAAGTTTTATCTTGCATGAAGTCAAACAATAGTGGATGAAAAACAATTATCCACTCATTTAAACCTCAGATCTCAGATTCATACCGAATAAGAAGCAACTAAATGGAGGTGAGGTCCTGGTAGCAAGCTGACCAACTACATTCCTTCCACCAAGTTATCTTTGAACATAACACTCATAAAATTTATCATTACTGATAGATGCAACAATACAGGTTTGAGGTTCTTCGCCATCAGCTGATGCCACAGTAAATCCTGGGCCGAAATCACAGAACACATTTACCAAAAAGACCTCTTAGTTCTGTTTTTGTAAATGGAATAGGAGGTTGATGATTATGACAGTAATCATTAAATGCAATCGCCGTCTCCAAATCGGTATCAGTAAAAATCACTGAAGACCCTTATCTTGCGTAAGATTGAGAAGACCCTTCTTATTTGGAGCTGAACTTATGTCCGATAACAAATCGAAATTCAACATTAAATTTCATCAACGATCTCGGATCACTCGGCATAAACACGAATCGTTTCCTCTTCATAGTCAAAACGCCAGGAGTGCCGGGATCTTTAATACATGATTTGTACTTGGCACGCTTAATTACTTGACTCTCCGTCATCATTCAATTGCTTGACTCTCCGTCATCATTCAATTGGGGAGATGATTAATTAGGGAAGAATTGGAATGGATTAGAAATTAGGGTTTCTTTAGATTGAATTGGAATGGGTAGAGAGATAAACAAGGGCTTGTCAAGTGAATACTAATCTACAGGTCCAACCGGATATTTATAGACCTCTAAGCCTTTTAAGCCCAGCCCAGTGTTGCTTTTAAAAACCATCGAACACACATTTTATAGTTTTGGGATTTTTTTAGTTTTTTTTATTCTTTCAAACCAGCAATAATTAACTTTTAGAGTTTCATTTTGGGTTTTAGAAATATTCCGAACGAATAAAATTTTGAATTTAAAAATAAAAAATTAATTAAATTTAGGGGTTGGTTTCAACATTGCATTTTGGGTTTTAGAAATATTCTGGTTTTAGAAATATTCTGAACCACAATAAACCGGATAGGAATTTAGGGTTTAGGGTTTGGCATTTAGGTTGTTTACAACCCTAAATCCTACACCCTAAACCCTAACATATACTGATTTTTAAACGCCGATGGATTCAATTTTTTAAAATAAAATTTTTAAATTTTATTAAACAGTTAATTTTTGGGATTCAATTCTTCCATTTGGGTTTAAAAATATTCGGAACCATGAATAAAAACCGTATATATTTAGGAGAAATAAAATGGAAAAAAAAAACAACAAACGCCACTTCCCACAAAACACAATTTCATGTTGGGTTTCAAAGCTGGAAACATAGTTTCAAGTAGCGTTTTGTAAAAAAAAAATAATAATAAGAACCCTACACGAAATAGCGTTTCAACAAAAAAAAAAAAGAAAAAAAAAAGTCAAAACGCTACACGAAGTAGCATTTATGGTAGAAAAATTAAAACACTGGACGATACTTTGTCTTGGAGTGGTATTTGCCTATTTGGGCCAACTTTTTAGATTCTGATATTTGGGGCCATTTTGTTTCAAATTGTGATATTGGGGCCAACACCCGGTGCCTCATGTGTATTGTTGGTGCTCTCGGGCTGGGTTGATTAAGGGAGTGGAGAAGGTTTAGAGAGGTGGTGCAAGGAGTGTAAGTTAGGTCCGTGTGTTGTGAGTATTCAGGTGTGTACCGGCGTGTGTGTGGATATGTTTTGAGACTATGAGTCTATGACGATTAGAGAAGACAGTGGAGATGGCTCAAGTGAATACTAATGTACAGGAGGTTCAATTGGATATTTATAGACCTCTAAGCCTTCTTCTCATCCAAGAGTATAAAAATTTAAAATATATAGTAATATTTGTTATATTTAATTTTTAAGCAATTTGATATTTTAATTTTATTTTATTAATGATGTAATTCTAATTTTTATAATTATTAATTAAATATATTAAATTGATATTAATTATTATATGAATAATAAATAATAGATTATTATTTCATTTTAATTAGCCGAATGGGGAAGGCATGTTCAGATTTGATTAGTGTATAATCTATATGCGTAAGGTACCAGTGAAATTTTGTTTAACCCGCCGCTTTGTTTCTTCTGTTGATGTGTTTGTTTGAAGCTGATTGACGAACAGGACTACGGCTGCAACAAAATTGATTATTTTGGGGCCATAATAGTGGAATTTTTTTTATTTTAATTCTGCAATTTATTTTTATTTTTTTAATTATTGCTTTAAATAAATTATTATGTGTGTTATTAATTATGTGTGTAATTTATAATTGCATGTTAACATAATTAGGACGACATGTACATAGTTTTTTTATTTATTGCTTTAATTAAATGTTTTATGTTGTTAAATTATGTGTGTATTTTGAATGCATGTTAGACATAATTGGAACGACATAGGCCCCATTTAATTTTTAAAATTCCTCAATTTTTAATAAAAATTCTAAGTGGGTGAGGGAATTAATTAGCAATTAAATCCCACGGTCTCCATTATTGTTTGTATGTAATTTAACACTAAGACGAATTCAAATTATATATAGTCCACCCTAACGTGGCGTATGATTTGTGGTGTTAGGTAGTGTTATGGATATTACTAGGACAAACTTCCTAAATTAATTACGAATATTGAAAGGTATATAGTCCACCCCAACGTGGCGTACCAAGTTTCATAGAATTCGATTAATTAGAAGGGTACCAATAATTGAATATAGATTTTCGATATTGAGAGAAAGGATGATTCTGTCAAGAAAGGGGTATTAAGTGATGCCTCTTGACAATGCTCCCCCGATCTGGGAATTATCCTATTATCGATTATTGATTTGAAATATTTAATGGCGACACCCGGTATGGTTTTAATTAATTTAAGATTTAATAATGGTATACACTTAGCTATGAAAAATAATATATAGTCCACCCTAACGTGGCGTATTATTTAGTAATAGGACCGAAGTAATATTTAAACGAATTTAAGTGGTATACATGTCACCCATCGTGGCGTACCAGATACTTATGGTGTTTAAATATTAGTGCATTAATTTTAATTAATTGTTAGAGGAAACCAATAGGTTTTAAGATTTGTGCAAATATCTGATTATGTGTTACATGTATGATTCTCAGGATTAGAACGTTATGGCCTTTAATCCACTATTCACCATACTTAAGGATAACAAACTTACCGAACCGAACTATATTGAATGGAAACGTAATTTGGACATAGTGTTGACTGTTGAGGAGTACAAATTTTGTACTTATGAACCCAAGCCAGATCAGCCTGCTGAAGATGCTCCTGAAAGTGAGAAGGGATATTATAAGCGGTGGATTAAGGCTGATGAGATGTCGCGATGTTACATTCTGGCAGCAATGTCGGGTGATTTGCAGCATCAGCATCAAGCTATGCCCACAGCTTCAGATATGCTCTTTAATCTCAAGGAACTTTTTGGAGAACAGAATAGGGCTGCTAGGCAAGTAGCAATGAAGGCTTTAATGAACACTCAGATGGCTGAAGGAACACCTGTAAGGGATCATGTTCTTAGGATGCTGTCACATCTGAATGAGATGGAGATCCTTGGTGCTGATATTGATGGGGAAACCCAGATCGATATCATCCTTATGAGTCTGCCAAAAAGTTTTGAGCAGTTCTGCTTGAATTACACCATGAATAAAAGGATGTATAGTCTCGTAGAACTTTTGACAAAACTTCAGGCAGCTGAAGGACTCTTTCAACAGAGGGTTCAAGTGAATGTGGCTGAGAAAGCTTCTTCCTCTAAGCCGAAAGGCAAGAAGAAGAAAAAGGTTGAGACACAGAAAGCTGGAAAGATTGCTAATGCAGTGGGAGTTCAAGGTGCTGTGGAAAAGCCTAAGGGCAAGTGCTTCAGGTGCAAGCAGTCAGGTCACTGGAAACAGGATTGTCCTCTTCCTAAGAAGACAAACAATACTGGTATGTCTCTTTCTCTAGTTACAAAAACATATATAGCGGCTATATTTACGAGCACTTGGTGTGTAGATACAGGAGCCACTGACCATGTTTGTAACTCTATGCAGGGGTTCCAGTAATCCAGAATGCTTAGAGATGGCGAGATATATGTGTTCATGGGAGATGCTACGAAAGTAGTAGTAGTTGTAGTTGGAATAATTACTTTGTCTTTTGGCGATGATAGGATTTTGGTTTTGAACAATTGTCTTTATGTACCTTCTTTTAGAAGAAATTTGATTTCGATTTCTAAACTTGCTATGGATGGTTATAATGTTTGTTTGGATCATAATGTTTCTATTGTGATGAATAAACGAGTTATATGCTCTGGTACATTGCAAGACAATTTATATATAATTAATCCTAGTCAAACAAGGAAACAAGGGCTTGTTTATATGAAATTAGGGTTTCTTTAGATTGAATTGGAATGGGTAGAGAGATAAACAAGGGCTTGTCAAGTGAATACTAATCTACAGGTCCAACCGGATATTTATAGACCTTTAAGCCTTTTAAACCCAGCCCAGTGTTGCTTTTAAAAACCATCGAACACACATTTTATAGTTTTGGGATTTTTTTAGTTTTTTTTATTCTTTCAAACCAGCAATAATTAACTTTTAGAGTTTCATTTTGGGTTTTAGAAATATTCGGAACGAATAAAATTTTGAATTTAAAAATAAAAAATTAATTAAATTTAGGGGTTGGTTTCAACGTTGCATTTTGGGTTTTAGAAATATTCTGGGGTTTTAGAAATATTCTGAACGACAATAAACCGGATACGAATTTAGGGTTTAGGGTTTGGCATTTAGGGTTGTTTACAACCCTAAATCCTACACCCTAAACCCTAACATATACTGATTTTTAAACGCCGACGGATTCAATTTTTTAAAATAAAATTTTTAAATTTTATTAAACATTTAATTTTTGGGGTTCAATTCTTCCATTTTGGGTTTAGAAATATTCGGAAGGATGAATAAACCGTATATATTTAGGAGAAATAAAATGGAAAAAAAAACAACAAACGCCACTTCCCACAAAACACAATTTCATGTTGGGTTTCAAAGCTGGAAACATAGTTTCAAGTAGCGTTTTGTAAAAAAAAAAAAAATAATATGAACGCTACACGAAATAGCGTTTCAACAAAAAAAAAGAAAAAAAAAGTCAGAACGCTACACGAAGTAGCATTTATGGTAGAAAAATTAAAACACTGGTTGCCTATTTGGGCCAACTTTTTAGATTGTGATATTTGGGGCCATTTTGTTTCAAATTGTGATATTGGGGCCAACAGCCGGTGCCTCGTGTGTATTGTTGGTGCTCTCGGGCTGGGTTGATTAAGGGAGTGGAGAAGGTTTAGAGAGGTGGTGCAAGGAGTGTAAGTTAGGTCCGTGTGTTGTGAGTATTCAGGTGTGTACCGGCGTGTGTGTGGGTATGTTTTGAGACTATGACGATTAGAGAAGACAGGGGAGATGGCTCAAGTGAATACTAATGTACAGGAGGTTCAATTAGATATTTATAGACCTCTAAGCCTTCTTCTCATCCAAGAGTATACAAATTTAAAATATATATTAATATTTGTTATATTTAATTTTTAAGCAATTTAATATTTTAATTTTATTTTATTAATGATGTAATTCTAATTTTTATAATTATTAATTAAATATATTAAATTGATATTAATTATTATATGAATAATAAATAATAGATTATTATTTCATTTTAATTAGACGAATGGGGAAGGCATGTTCAGATTAGATTAGTGTATAATCTATATGCATAAGCTACCAGTGAAATTTTGTTTAACCCGCCGCTTTGTTTCTTCTGTTGATGTGTTTGTTTGAAGCGGCTGCAACAAAATTGATTACTTTGGGGCCATAATAGTGGAATTTTTTTATTTTAATTCTGCAATTTATTTTTATTTTTTAATTATTGCTTTAAATAAATTATTATGTGTGTTATTAATTATGTGTGTAATTTATAATTGCATGTTAACATAATTAGGACGACATGTACATAGTTTTTTTTATTTATTGCTTTAATTAAATGTTTTATGTTGTTAAATTATGTGTGTATTTTGAATGCATGTTAGACATAATTGGAACGACATAGGCCCCATTTAATTTTTAAAATTCCTCAATTTTTAATAAAAATTATAAGTGGGTGAGGGAATTAATTAGCAATTAAATCCCACGGTCTCCATTATTGTTTGTATGTAATTTAATACTAAGACGAATTCAAATTATATATAGTCCACCCTAACGTGGCGTATGATTTGTGGTGTCAGGTAGTGTTATGGATATTACTAGGACAAACTTCCTAAATTAATTACGAATATTGAAAGGTATATAGTCCACCCCAACGTGGCGTACCAAGTTTCATAGAATTCGATTAATTAGAAGGGTACCAATAATTGAATATAGATTTTCGATATTGAGAGAAAGGATGATTCTGTCAAGAAAGGGGTATTAAGTGATGCCTCTTGACAATGCTCCCCCCGATCTGGGAATTATCCTATTATCGATTATTGATTTGAAATATTTAATGGCGGCACCCGGTATGGTTTTAATTAATTTAAGATTTAATAATGGTATACACTTAGCTATGAAAAATAATATATAGTCCACCCTAACGTGGCGTATTATTTAGTAATAGGACCGAAGTAATATTTAAACGAATTTAAGTGGTATACATGTCACTCATCGTGGCGTACCAGATACTTATGGTGTTTAAATATTAGTGCATTAATTTTAATTAATTGTTAGAGGAAACCAATAGGTTTTAAGATTTGTGCAAATATCTGATTATGTGTTACATGTATGATTCTCAGGATTAGAACGTTATGGCCTTTAATCCACTATTCACCATACTTAAGGATAACAAACTTACCGGACCGAACTATATTGAATGGAAACGTAATTTGGACATAGTGTTGACTGTTGAGGAGTACAAATTTTGTACTTATGAACCTAAGCCAGATCAGCCTGCTGAAGATGCTCCTGAAAGTGAGAAGGAATATTATAAGCGGTGGATTAAGGCTGATGAGATGTCGCGATGTTACATTCTGGCAGCAATGTCGGGTGTTTTGCAGCATCAACATCAAGCTATGCCCACAGCTTCAGATATGCTCTTTAATCTCAAGGAACTTTTTGGAGAACAGAATAGGGCTGCTAGGCAAGTAGCAATGAAGGCTTTAATGAACACTCAGATGGCTGAAGGAACACCTGTAAGGGATCATGTTCTCAGGATGCTGTTACATCTGAATGAGATGGAGATCTTTGGTGCTGATATTGATGGGGAAACCCAGATCGATATCATCCTTATGAGTCTGCCAAAAAGTTTTGAGCAGTTTTGCTTGAATTACACCATGAATAAAAGGATGTATAGTCTCGTAGAACTTTTGACAGAACTTCAGGCAGCTGAAGGACTCTTTCAACAGAGGGTTCAAGTGAATGTGGCTGAGAAAGCTTCTTCCTCTAAGCCGAAAGGCAAGAAGAAGAAAAAGGTTGAGACACAGAAAGCTGGAAAGATTGCTAATGCAGTGGGAGTTCAAGGTGCTGTGGAAAAGCCTAAGGGCAAGTGCTTCAGGTGCAAGCAGTCAGGTCACTGGAAACAGGATTGTCCTCTTCCTAAGAAGACAAACAATACTGGTATGTCTCTTTCTCTAGTTACAAAAACATATATAGCGGCTATATTTACGAGCACTTGGTGTGTAGATACAGGAGCCACTGACCATGTTTGTAACTCTATGCAGGGGTTCCAGTAATCCAGAATGCTTAGAGATGGCGAGATATATGTGTTCATGGGAGATGCTACGAAAGTAGTAGTAGTTGTAGTTGGAATAATTACTTTGTCTTTTGGCGATGATAGGATTTTGGTTTTGAACAATTGTCTTTATGTACCTTCTTTTAGAAGAAATTTGATTTCGATTTCTAAACTTGCTATGGATGGTTATAATGTTTGTTTGGATCATAATGTTTCTATTGTGATGAATAAACGAGTTATATGCTCTGGTACATTGCAAGACAATTTGTATATAATTAATCCTAGTCAACCAACATTGCAACATAGGGAAATTAATAATTCATTTTCTAGCTCTAATAAAAGAAAGGAACCTTCTGGATTGAACCAAACATATCTTTGGCACTTGAGATTAGGTCATATTAACTTGAGAAGGATTCAAAGACTGGTAGTAGATGGGCCGTTAGGCTCGTTGGCAGTGGAGCCATTTCCAGTTTGTGAATCCTGCTTGGAAGGTAAAATGACTAACCGACCTTTTAAAGCAAAAGGGAATAGAGCCAAAGAAGTGTTAGAATTGGTTCATACTGATTTATGTGGACCTATGAATATTCAAGCAAGAGGTGGTTATGAATATTTTGTCACTTTCATTGACGATTATTCTAGATATGGACACATTTATTTGTTGCGCCGTAAATCAGAATGCTTTGACAAATTTAAGTTGTACAAAGCTGAAACGGAGAAACGACATGGAAAATGTATCAAGTCACTGCGATCAGATCGTGGGGGCGAATACTTGCTTGGAGAGTTTAGGGAATATTTACCGGAAAAATGGGATCACATCCCAGTTGTCTGCACCTGGCACACCTCAGCAGAATGGTGTAGCAGAGAGAAGGAATCGGACTTGTTCGCACTTATTCACGCAAGAGAACGTGGTCAACAAGTAATATACGGTAAAGAGGATTCGTTCCCACAGAGACTCAATTTGTTCGTTTTGTTCACTTATACACCAGCTTATGACTTACACTCACTGCCAAGACAATCACAAATTTGGTTTTAATTAACTAATGATTAATTGCCAACTATGGAAATTACAAGGAAATAACTTAACTATGAATTTATAATAAACAAACATGGGATTTCAATTTCATTAACCACTTCATCTAGAATCTTATGCCCTTTAACCTAGTATGTAATAGAGTTGATTACTGATTAGATGCACTAAACTGAGACACACCAACTTTCGTTGTACATATACCATCCTACTGATCATCCACAATTGATAGAAGTCAAGTAGTCACCAAATATTTGCCTGTTTGGCATAGCTTAATTATGCCGACTTATTACTTATTTTCGGGTAAAAAATTTATATTTTGAAAAAAAAAATTTATACAAATGTTTAATGTATCTTTGAGATTCAATAAGTTGCAAAAATAAGTTGGAAAATAAGTTGGAATGTTAAGAATCTCTAACTTTGTCTTAAAATAAGTTGACTTATTCTGGAAAAAAATTTCCCCAAACACCCCCTATGTGTAGTCCCTATATGTCTATAGCAATTGAACACATACCGGTTGAAAATCAAGCACCCATTAAACCACATAGTCAATGCAAGACGGTTAGAATTACACCACAAATTAATACATGTTCTTCACATGCAAAAACCTATGCTAGCATGAATTGTTCTAAACCCTAGATCCACTTTCGCATTCACCAGGATTAAACACACAATTACAGGTGTTCGCGACTCACCCATAACGAATAAGCATAATCATACTAGGAAATCAATTCAATCCATCACACACCAAGGCATAAATAACACTCAATTACTAGAATCCATAGAAAAATCCATTAAAATCCCATGATAACGATTTAGCCCATAATCGACCTCATCGCCATCATGGGTTCAATTGATAACATAATTCTAGAAAACAAATAATAATAAAAGAAAAGAGAATAAGGTTTAAAAATAAATCCCCAAAGTAGAAGAGTACAAAAGTTCCAAAGATCACTCCTTGCTTGTCACTAGCTTGGAGATTCTCCCTTGAAATTGTTCTACCAAAATCTAGATGAAAAGTGTTGATAGATGCTAAAGAAATGAAGAACACTCTAACTAAATTAATAGATTTTTTAGGTCTACAAATATATATAGATGCCCTAATAAAAATGGGCCCAAAATGTTTTGACCCGGTACAAAATAACTTAAATGATAGGCACGCAGCTTATCATAACACAGGAGGTAGACCGCGCTGTTGCGCCTCATTGTTGCGCTACTGCTCAAGACACCACGCGCTATGGCGCCCCTTGCCGCGCTCCTGCACCTGGTAGCTACTGGAAAACACAGCTCTTGCGCGCTGTAGCGCCTGTTCAAGCGCAAAAGCGCCTGTTCAAGCGCAGCAGCGCCTGTTCAAGCGCAGCAGCGCCTCCAACTCCCTACCTAGAATTGTAGAGCTTCCTCTCCTCTTCGCGTGGGCTTTTGAATCGCCCAATTCCGATGTCTGGAACTCCAGTTATGGCCAAAATAGTGATGTATGCGCATTGAGCTCAAATTCCCGAGTTCTCTTGCCCGGACTTCCTGTAATTTCTACTTTTAGCTCACAGAATACCACCAATACTTCACCAACATCACCAATGCCGCCCGACTATGCAACCTACACAAATTAGATGAAAACACATCAAACTGTAACGAAACTCGAGAACTTACAACGTTTTAAGTCCTAACGGACGGCAAATAGTGGATATAAAATCCACTTATCAAACCCCCAAACTTAAACCGTTGCTTGTCCTCAAGCAATGCAACCTCAACCCTAAAATGATGAATGAATGCAACTAAAAATTAAATGTCATGATAATGCAAAAATGTCCTAATGCAATGATCACACACAAATTACCCGAAACCAACTCAACAGCAAACGCCTCAACGAATGCAACAACTCCAAACAGAGCTCGACTAAGGCCCCGTATACTAACAATACATGCTCGGAAACGTGGTGTGTGCATTTCTCACTAGATATACTCTCGAAACTAGATCAAAGGCATAACCAATTCTTCGCCAAAACAATCACATGTTTATAAACAGAATGAACTTTAGACACTCCATGACTCAAAGACACCGCCATCATCATTTAAGGTAGGCAAGGATTCATGCTTTATTACTACGATGCTATATACCATACGCATGCTTATTTAACCGTGCAATGAATGAGACCCCAAAAGGCTTATACAATAATACCCATGTAGCGAGCGTTAGGTCAGTGGATCCCAAACTATAAAGCCTTAGGTCACTAGGACTAAGTCCCCTCAGACTTAATAACTCGAGTATTAAACAGCTCAGTCGTGGTTAATTTTGCATTTAAACTATTAAACTATTTACGTGACTCTTTTTTTTTCAATTTTTTTTTTCTTCTTCTTTTTTTTCTTTTTTTTTTAAATGCAATCTGTAATGAGCCTTTCTCATTTCCAACCCTAGACTACTCATATAAAAATGAGCCGGCTACTAGCCATTTGACACCTAACAATTATTATTTTGACACAACACTTAGCATGAAATCCCTGTTTTCCCCCAAACTTATACTTAAGTGCTTCTACTCCATCAAGGGAATAACGAAAATTCTAGATATAAATAAGTGATTAAATCTCAACAGCCAAACAAGGTATGACTCGATCTAACCCAAGAGCAAACAGTGAGATCGTGAAAAGATTGTGTTCCCGACACACGCACGTCAATTTCATAAGTACTTAAATCAACCCTCTATTCATTGTCATCACACCCAAATTAACGTCGACCTATCGAGCCAGAAACAGACACTCAAGTGGAATCATATGAAATGCATGAACAACATGATAATACACACCTAAATAAACTATATGACATGGCATCCTAAATGCAATCTAAATGGCATGGCAAAACTACATGCAAAAATTCTAATATGACTAACATGAATATGCAACTATATGCAATGCAATCACTCTTGATACCCTAAAATCACCCCCAAACTTAAAATTTGCAATGTCCTCATTGAAGGTAAAATTAAAGGGTACAAGAAATACTCCCCTACTCGTCGGCATCTCCACCCTCCTCGGGTGGTGTGTCTGGTGGTGGATAGACGTGGAGGCTCCAACACAACTGTTGTTTTATTCAAAAGCAAGAAATCATGGGTTGCCTCCCACGAAGCGCCTTTCTTTAACGTCTTTAGCTAGACTTGGCCACAATTTTCATCTTGAAAATTTTTTGCACCGCATCTCTATAAGGCCATTTAATGATCTTTTCTGGAGCGACATCTTCAACGACAAGCTTTACCCGTATTCGCTCCTCACAAGATCTCTCAACAAAATTCTCCCACCTACCTGAAAAGTTAGCAGCAATAACAATAGCAAGCAAATGATATGAATTACAAGAAACATACCCCAGGTGAACTAGCAATGTTTTTAGCTCAAGTTCGGGAGCTCCTTCAAATGATGGCTTAAGGCGCACCTGAGAATTCCAGAGATCTTCCACTCCAAGCAACTTATGTGGAATACGTAGCCCCATTAACCAAGGCACTGTAATCCTCAGTTGGCCATGCTTTGCCTTCTCCATCTCCGTGTCATACTTTTTACTCTGCCCTGCATCAACCAATTTCAAGCTAAAACACTCCTCATCCTCCACCATCAAATTCATGGCTAGAGTTTGCTTCTGAAGCCTCTGTGGATATGGAGGAGGAAAATCGATTTGGACGATCTCTGTAGTCTTCTCCGGAGTAGATTTGTCAACAGGAGTGATGCTCTTTTCCTCTTCGGCCTCCAGCTGGTCGAAGTCAGATTGCAACGGAGCGGTATTCAACAACTGAACATGCTCTTCTAATTCATCATCTTCCACACTGAGACACTCTTCATCCTTCGAAGGAAATAGCATAGCCTCTTGAGCCTTGGAATTTTCTTGATCTTGGGCTGATTCTTCAAAATTTTCAGATTGCAAAGGAAGTGGTTGCGGCTGATTATTCAAAACCGAATTTTCTGGACATTCTGATTTTTCTGATTGGTTTGCCTCCGGCTCTGCTTCCTTATCAGCTTCATGCTCTGCTTCTTCCTCATCTTTGCCCTCAGACTCTCCTTCCTGAACTTCGATCATGGTCTCACCCGTGGCTAAGAAAGGCCAGTCAAGACTGATAGGAAGGTTCTTGTCCTCCTCCTCTACAGCTAGGCCTTCTGTGTCACTTGCAATTTGATTCAATGTTTGTAATGCATTTGTAATTTGACCAATCTGATCTCCTATTGTCTGGAGAGACAATGCATTGCTTTTAGCCATCAACCTCAATTCTTCTAATTCAGCTTCTTCGGTCGACTGTTGGATAGACCAAGTCTGAAATTGCTGCTGCTGAAATTCAGGAGGTTGAAAGTGTTGATGCACTGGGGCATACTGATGCTGAAATTGTTGCCCCTGTTGCTGCTGAATTCCGCCTAGACTGTATGGCTCATCTCCAAACTGCTGATTTTGGAGCGGGTAGGATGGATATTGGGATTGCTCCATACCACTCTGATTGTAGTCCCAGCTGAAATTTGGCCGGTTTCTGTTATACTCACATTGATGAGTGTAATGTCCACCTGCACACAGCTCACAAACAATTACGAATTCCTGCTCCCAATAATCCATCAAATAAAAAAAAACGTCCGAGTCAGTGAATTTAACCCAAATTGATGACAAGATCATAAACTAAACAAACAATGAACCGAGTCCCCGGCAGCGGCGCCAAAAACTTGTTCGCACTTATTCACGCAAGAGAACGTGGTCAACAAGTAATATACGGTAAATAGGATTCGTTCCCACAGAGACTCAATTTGTTCGTTTTGTTCACTTATACACCAACTTATGACTTACACTCACTGCCAAGACAATCACAAATTTGGTTTTAATTAACTAATGATTAATTGCCAACTATGGAAATTACGAGGAAATAACTTAACTATGAATTTATAATAAACAAACATGGGATTTCAATTTCATTAACCACTTCATCTAGAATCTTATGCCCTTTAACCTAGTATGTAATAGAGTTGATTACTGATTAGATGCACTAAACTGATACACACAAACTTTCGTTGTACATATACCATCCTACTGATCATCCACAATTGATAGAAGTCAAGTAGTCACCAAATATGTGTAGTCCCTATATGTCTATAGCAATTGAACACATACCGGTTGAAAATCAAGCACCCATTCAACCACATAGTCAATGCAAGACGGTTAGAATTACACCACAAATTAATACATGTTCTTCACATGCAAAAACCTATGCTAGCATGAATTGTTCTAAACCCTAGATCCACTTTCGCATTCACCAGGATTAAACACACAATTACAGGTGTTCGCGACTCACCCATAACGAATAAGCATAATCATACTAGGAAATCAATTCAATCCATCACACACCAAGGCATAAATAACACTCAATTACTAGAATCCATAGAAAAATCCATTAAAATCCCATGATAACGATTTAGCCCATAATCGACCTCATCGCCATCATGGGTTCAATTGATAACATAATTCTAGAAAACAAATAATAATAAAAGAAAAGAGAAATAAGGTTTAGAAATAAATCCCCAAAGTAGAAGAGTACAAAAGTTCCAAAGATCACTCCTTGCTTGTCACTAGCTTGGAGATTCAAAGACTGGTAGTAGATGGGCTGTTAGGCTCGTTGGCAGTGGAGCCATTTCCAGTTTGTGAATCCTGCTTGGAAGGTAAAATGACTAACAGACCTTTTAAAGCAAAAGGGAATAGAGCCAAAGAAGTGTTAGAATTGTTTCATACTGATTTATGTGGACCTATGAATATTCAAGCAAGAGGTGGTTATGAATATTTTGTCACTTTCATTGACGATTATTCTAGATATGGACACATTTATTTGTTGCGCCGTAAATCAGAATGCTTTGACAAATTTAAGTTGTACAAAGCTGAAACGGAGAAACGACATGGAAAATGTATCAAGTCACTGCGATCAGATCGTGGGGGCGAATACTTGCTTGGAGAGTTTAGGGAATATTTACCGGAAAAATGGGATCACATCCCAGTTGTCTGCACCTGGCACACCTCAGCAGAATGGTGTAGCAGAGAGAAGGAATCGGACTCTTTTAGAGAGTGTTAGATCGATGATGAGTTATTCGGATTTACCCAAATCGTTTTGGGGATATGCTATAGAAACAGCGGCTTACCTTCTGAACTTGGTACCTTCTAAGTCGATTTCCAAGACTCCAATAGAATTATGGACTGGTAGCAAACCAAGTCTAAGACATATTCGGATTTGGGGTTGTCCAGCACATGTGCTGAACAAGAACGCGACCAAACTAGAATCTCGTACAGAAGTGAGGCTGTTTGTAGGGTATCCAAAGGGAATGAAAGGTTATTCATTTTATAGTCCTGAGGATCGAGATATCATTGTTAGCACCAATGCTAGATTCTTAGAGGAAGACTATATTATGAATCATAAACCCATGAGTAGTATCGTTTTAGAGGAACTAGTGGGAGGGACAGATAATCCCCAAGAGCCAATAGTACAAGTAGAACAACCACAAGAAAATGCACAACTTAACACTAATAATGCACTAGTGCCTCGTCGTAGTGGGAGGGTTGTTCAACAACCAGATAGATTCATGTTTTTGGGAGAGTCCTCGGACTTGGTCTCTGGTGAACATGATGAGGATCCCAGGACATACGAAGAGGCAATTCTAGATAAAGATGCAGATCTGTGGCAAAAGGTAATGGAATCTGAGATGGAATCTATGTATTCCAATCTAGTTTGGGAGCTCGTAGAACCACCCAAAGGTGTAAAACCAGTTGGATGTATGTGGATCTACAAGAAGAAAAGAGAATCTGACAAAAAGGTGAAAGCCTGGAAAGCACGACTTGTTGCAAAAGGGTATACTTAGAAAGAAGGGATCGATTACGAGGAAACCTTTTAACCGGTTGTCATGCTTAAGTCGATCCGGATTCTTTTAGCTATAGCAGCTCATCTCGATTATGAGATTTGGCAAATGGATGTCAAGACAGCTTTCCTTAATGGAAGTCTTGAGGAAACCATCTATATGCAGCAACCAAAAGGATTCATTAAGGAAGGCCAAGAGCATCTGCTATGTAAGCTTAAAAGGTCTATTTATGGACTTAAACAAGCTTCTAGGGACTGGAATATTCATTTTGATCAAGCAGTCCAGTCATATGGATTTGATCAAAGTCCAAGCGAATCATGTGTGTATAAGAGAAATGAGGGTAATTCAGTGGTTTTTCTAGTACTATATGTAAATGACATTTTGCTCATTGGAAACAATGTTGAGATGTTGTCATTAGTAAAGGCATGGTTGTTCAAACAATTTGACATGAAGGACTTAGGTGAAGCGACATACATCCTTGGGATCAAAGTGATAAGGGATCGCAAGAATAGGTTGGTGGCTTTATCTCATGAATCCTACATTGATGAGGTATTGGCTCGTTTTAACATGCAGAACTCCAAGAAGGGTTTCTTACTTTTCAAGAAAGGAGTTGCTCTATCAAAGGAGCCGTGTCCATCGAGACCTAAGGAGATAGAGAGTGTTAAAGCAGTTCTCTGTGCTTCGGCATATGGAAGCTTGATGTATGCAATGTTATGTACGAGGCCTGATATCTATTTTGTCATGGGCATAGTCAGTAGATATCAGTCGAACCCAGGTCAGGAACATTGAAGTACAGTAAAAACAATACTCAAGTACCTGAGAAGGACTAAGGAGTATATGTTAATTTACAAGGACTCAGATTTGTTTCTTGTGGGGTATACCGATTCAGATTTCCAGGCAGATAGGAGTCTGATGTTTGGTTATATAGTAGTTTTCTGTGTAATAGTGGATTAAATAAACACGGATATACTCATAGAATATTTTGAGTATAAGTGGGAGATTGTTAGAGTATACTGAAAATATTTATTTGAAGTATATACATTTATTGCTGGCCCAGTTTTATTGAGAATCATTTAAATGTTTACTTGCTGTCTAATATTATATATTGTGGACAATCTAGTATCAAATGGGATACAGAATATTAGATTGTTAAATACGGTTTATATAATATAATAAGGTTCACAGCACAGGTGGTGTTGGACAGTTCACTGGCATGGCTGTAGTATTATTTAGATTAGTTTATATTGACTGATAAATAATACTAGTATACTTTGTGTATATTGAACAAGATCAAATTTAGAATTGTTCCCTTATACTGATTAAGAAGAAGAACTAAGATTCTATGTTATTATTAATGCTTAGGTTCTTAATCCCGATATAGTAATTGACACGTGTATATTATTTACATGCTTTGATTTATATATGAAATAATTCTTTTGAATTATATCAATATATTTTGGGTGATGGAATTATATACATGGTGAATATTATTTATAGAAGGAATTCATGTCCTGATAATATTCGGGTTAATGATGTCCCCTTGAAAGCTCAAAAATATTTAATTATGAGAAACCGTGCAGGTGGATTTATTCCAGCATAATTAAATAAGGTTGAGTGGATAATCTAGGATTAAAGAAATTAATTAAATGAATTATCAGTAATTTATTTAATTAATGGACATGCGATATTTTAAACATGGGGAATTTAATAAGCAAATAATATTTGGAACCGAATTAAATAATTAAGTAATTACGGTATTGGGTTGGGTAGTGCAAATATTAATTCTTTAGTGGAGTAAATTAATATTTAATAACATTGGGCCAGGTCCAGAATGTTATTGGGAGGCCTAACCTAATTGTCCATGATCCCTATTGTAGCCCTATATATATTCCTATTCTCTTCTTGCTAAAGGGAGTTGAGAAAAAAGATTTAGTAGCCACCTAGGAGCAAGAAGAGAGGTTAACTTGAGAAGACGGAGGCCACGCTTCGCTCAAGGGAATTTGGGAATACAATAGAAGAGCATGGAATCAACCGTTTATAAGGTTAATTTTCTTTTCATAATCTCGTAATTAATGTATCAAAGTTCGTAGAGCCACGATCTGATTGTCCCAACAATCCGTTTTGATTTCCGATCGCGCTTAATTATTACAAAAAACCCGGATTTAAATAAAATCCAACAAACAATTACAAGAAAAATAGATCTAATACAAAACTAATTTTGATAGACAACTAATTAAACTATATACTTATTTTCTATGTCGATTTTGTATTACGTTTTCCTAGGCCGACACTCGTTGTAATAAATACATATAAGCCACGTGTTGCAGCGGCCTTGTAATATTTTAAAAAAAATCAAAATAGAGATATTTAAGAAAGAAATCAAAAAGTAAAAATTTACAAATAAATTAGTGAACACAATATTGTACAAATTTTAATATATACATAGAAAACAAAATAAACTACATACTTATTTTTTACGTCGATTTTGTGTCACGTTTTCTTAGACCAATACCCATTGTAAGAAATGCATATAGATAAAAAAAAATTGATTGAATTAATGAAAAGAAGACGTTGACTTTTAAGATCAAGAATAATGAAAAGATAATAACAATAAATTAACAATTAACAGTAAATAAATAGAGCAGGAATAGCAAAAGTTCAAATCTTTTGTGCCAAGTTTCTCAAGTGCCTCCACTTTCCAAACAGAGAAACTTCTCCTAATTCTTGTTCACACGATCAGGTGTTTCTGTACCGAGATCACTAACAAAAAATACAAAATCCAAAATTAAGAACAACCACTGGTTACTAATAATCCACAATTACAACTAAAATCATAACAAATCATAAATTTAAAAATAAAACGAAAAAAGCAAATACTATCAATTAATTCAAACCTTAAAAATCTTTGAAAAAAGCACCTGAAAATCATTAACAGAAACCATGTATACATTGATAATTAAATAAAATAAGAATGAATAAAAAAAACTTAAAGAAAATAGACGAAGTAAAAAGTAAACAGAAGTAAGAAAATGATTACAAAGTTGATGATAAAATTTAATCGTTAGAAGTAATGATATTGTATATATATAAGAAAATAAAATTTCTTTTCTATTTCGAATATGTAAATTTGAATTATTCTTCCCAATAAATTCAAAAACCTTTTCTATTTTAAAGATGTTAATCTTAATGTTAAAAAGAAAGTTTTGATTTTTTTTCTAAAAAATGGGACTTAAAGAAGGAAGTTGTAATTTTAATATTTAAAATTGATGAGCTCTAGAAAAATAAATAAATATGATTCCTGCGATTCTAGAGCTCCTGTTTATAACGCCGCTGCGAAGTGCGACTTTATCAACTAGTTAATTAATTAAAAACGTGTATAATGGGTAAATAATTATTATATTTTTGGAAGCCTATATAATTTAAAGACATGAGACATGAGCCTTTGCTTTTTAGAGGCCTTATGGAGCCGCCCTGCCCCATAATACCCCGCTAAAACCCGAATTATATATACACCTAATATATAAACATAAATTCCCCTTTTAACTTTTAAAATTACCAGAACAATGAATGCAATGGCTCAGGAAGATTTAGCAGCTGCTTTGCAACTTTGTTCTTGGAAACACCTTGATCTTGATCCTCAAACAGCCCGTGAATTAGAAGAAGAGAAACACTACCATAAACAAAGGCTCCAACGACAGCTTATTCCTCCTCTGAACCACTGCAACGAACAAACGTTGCAGTATGTTCCGCCGACAATGAACGACAAATTTCCTTCACTGTTGCGTGGACTTGTCGGAGAACGCAGCCCCTCATGGGAGAAACAATACCCTCCGGAGTCGGAGAGGTAAAAGGTGATACGGAAACAGCTAGTCGCTGCTACGGTCAAGCCCTGGTCATGGCCGAAACAGATGCAGAAAACAAGCGTAAAGCCTCCGCTTATCACAAGAACCAAAGCAGAAAGAAACACAGAAATTCAACTTATAAGAACCCCGGGAAGGAGGTTCAAAACATCGAAAACCTCGAGGTCCCTACCCGAGAAGCTGAAACTTCCACAGCCCGGGAGTACCTGGCTTCAAACTCCCAGGCCCGGGTTCAAAAGTCATCCACAATGAAAAATCAAGCCAAGGTCGAGCCCGTAGTGGAAATTGAGACAATTGAGCTAATACCGGGAAACTCAGTAAGAAAAATCAAGATCGGAGCCGGTCTAGAAACCGCCTTCAGGCAAGAATTAATCCAACTACTCCGGGAATATGCTGATGTTTTTGCTTGGAGCCCGTCTGATATGCCCGGGCTCCGGGAATCCCTTGCAATGCATAGCCTGGATGTTGATCCCAGGAGAAAACCTGTGAAACAGAAAAGAAGGAACTTCACCCCGGAGAGGCAAAAAGCTATAGACGAGGAAGTGGACAAACTACTCAAGGCAGATATCATCTGCGAGGTCAAGTACCCGGAGTGGCTAGCCAATGTAGTTTTAGTCAAAAAACCTAGTGGGAAATGGAGGATGTGTGTTGATTACACGGACCTAAATGAAGCTTGCCCCAAAGATCCATACCCACTCCCAAGCATAGACCAGCTCATCGATGCCACCTCCGGACATGTGATGTTTAGCTTTATGGACGCCTTCTCCGGATACAACCAAATCAAGATGAACCCGACAGATATAGCCAAAACCGCATTTATCACTCACAGAGCTGTCTATGCTTATAAGTTCATGCCCTTTGGACTCCGGAATGCCGGGGCTACATACCAAAGAGCCATGGTGGAGGTCTTCAAGGACCAAATTGGCCGGAATCTGGAGTCCTATGTCGACGACATCATTGCCAAGTCTAAAACTGTCAAGGAACATGTCCCCGACCTGCGGGAATGTTTTGAAAACCTTAGAAAAAATGAGATGAAGCTAAATTCGGAGAAATGCACCTTTGGCATAGCAGCAGGAAAATTTCTAGGCTTCATGATCAGCCAAAGAGGGATTGAGGCCAATCCGGAGAAGATAAAAGCCATCTTGGACATGCAACCACCCCGGACTCAGAAAGACATCCAGAAGCTAGCCGGATCATTGGCAGCCCTAAGAAGATTCATATCCAAGTTGGCAGAAAAGTGCTTACCCTTCTTCAATTTGCTCAAGGGGGCAAGCAACAAGAAAGAAATCACCTGGAGCCCTGAGTGCCAGCAAGCTCTTGACACTATCAAGCAATATCTCTCATCACCACCCCTTTTAACGAAGCCGGAGCCCGGGGAACCCCTACATCTATACCTCTCCGCCGGGCCCCTGGCTGTGGCCGCGGCCCTAGTCCGGGAAGTCAAAAGAAACCAACAGCCAGTATACTACATCAGCCAAGTGCTAAAAGATGCAGAAACCAGATATCCCAACCTGGAGAAGTTTGCCTTCGCCTTAGTCACAGCTTCAAGAAAACTCATACACTACTTCCAGGGTAGAGAAATCAAGGTTATAACAGATCAGCCACTAAGACGAATAATCCACAAGCCAGATGCATCCGAAAGATTGATAAATTGGGCAATCGAGTTAAGTCAATTCCACTTAACTTTTGAAAGGCAGAGTGTATAAACTTGTAACACTATAACTAATGTAACTCAATTAAAAGAAAAGATACTTAACCAGAAGACAATCAAGAACAAGAAGTCACAAGAAATCAACACTAAATGAAGACAAGGTATTTGATACAATTGAACATGTTAACTATGATCAAGCCAAGAAGAAATCATTGAGAGAAGTTCAAGTCAAAGTTGTTCAGGCCTCAGTGATTTGAGAAATCGAGAATCAAGATCATAACTATCAGTATCAACAAGACCAATTGATTTCAAGTGAACAAGAAGGAAAGCGAATATTGGAAAGCCAAGTTACTAAGTGAATATGGTAATTTATTCAAGAAGCAGAAACACTATCAAGACTAGTCACTTATGAACCAGACCAGTGCATCAAGTGTCAGGACATTGATAGCAAGTTTATGTCAGTAATAAAGATCCATGTTCAAGAGCTTGCTGAAGAATAAAGAAGACATGAAGATATCACAAGCTCAAGATGTGCATTGAAGTTTCAAGTTGAAGACCAGAATATTTTCTAAGTACTAAATGTTCTGGATGGCCAAGTAGAATATTTCTAAGTAGAAGTTCGACTTAGAAATTTCGAGATGGCTAAGTAGAAATTCTCAAGTAGAAGTTCTACTTAGAGTGCAGCTTCAACATGACACATGGCATCTTCTGATTGGCAGATTTCCAAGCTTTCAAGATAAGGCAAGATTTATATGGACATCATTGGGCCACGTACATCTTAGTCTTTGAAGACTACAGGACATAGATTACATGTAGTATAAATAGAAGCACTTGTGTAATGTTTTAGTTAGTGAGCAATATTGAGAAAAACACAAGAAAAAGAGAGAGAGTATATTCACAGAGCTTAGAATCATTCACTTCTCTCTGAACTTCTGTTATACTTTGTAATGAATGTTGTAGCAACCTTTTCAAGTTATATATAAAGAAATATATTCCTTGAATCTGTGTGTTCATTTATTGCATCGTATTTATTGTTTCTCAAAATCAAAAAGTTGTATTCACCCCCCCCCCTCTACAACACATTTGGACCTAACAATTGGTATCAGAGCGGATGTTTAACATATAAAACATAGATCCTTGTGTTTGGTAGAAGAATCGTGAGTTTTCATTTTCTAGATCTACTTTTCATTTTTTTCGAAAAGTGTGCTTTAATTCGTTGGTAGTGAAAACTCATCCGAAAAATTATTTAAATACTCCAGGTGTGATTATTTAGCTTGGGTGTATTTTAATTAATTTTTGTGAATTAATTTGGGTTCATTGATATTTGGTGTTCTTGAGTGTTCATCATCTGTTCTTATCAAAGAAGATAACCCAACAACTTTTTGATCTCCTTTTTCAAACAAATAAGATAGTCAAAAAGGTGTTTTTGTACTTTTGATTTGATAAATATTCCTTGGCCGAAAGTGTAACAAGACATACTCAGTGCCTAGCAAGTGGGTTAGTTGCTTTCGGTGTGTAAAGTATCAAAAGTCAAAAAGGTGATATTGTTTATTCAATATTAAAGTAATCTGCAGAAAATTATTCTAAGGACAAAAGTTCTACATAGAATTTCTACTTGAGAATTTCTACATAGAATTTCGACTTGGACAATTTCTACTTGGTGAATTTCGACTTGAGCAAAATTTCGACTTAGAGAAATTTCGACTTAGGCAAAAGTTCTACATAGATTTTCTACATAGCCTAGTCTTGGGTACTTAGAAACTTTTAGTGACCAGATTTGAAATGGCTCCTAAAAATTCTTTCAAGATCCCAATGTTCAACCGAGATCACTATGAAGAATGGGTTTTCAGAATGAGACTCTACTTAGAGACAATTAACCCTGAGTATCTGGAAGTCCTTGAAAAGGGTAAATTTGTTCCAATGAAAGCTATTCCTGAGCGTACGGAAGGAGAGGAGGTTATACCTGCTCGGTCTGAGCCTAAAAAGGCAGCGGACTTTACGGATGCTGACAAGGAGCAAATAGCTTATGATACTTCTGTAAGACAAACCTTGATGGAATCCCTCGATCATGAAATGTTCAACATAGTCAAAGGTTTGAATACAGCAAAGAAGATTTGGGACAAGATAGAAGTTGTCATGGAAGGATCTGCAGAGGTTAGAAGCAACAAGACACTTATACTCAAGATGGAGTATGACACCTTCAGAATAAGAAAAGGAGAAGGCATAACAGACGTCTATCTACGATTCAGTCAGTTGGTATTAGATTTGAATCTGAGAGGTGTTACTCTCCCCATGGTTGAGACCAATACGAGATATCTGAGGAACCAGCCAAAGAGCATTGAACATAGGGTCTACGCAATCAGAGAAACCAGAGATTTGCATACAACTTCTCTGGAAGAATATTATGGAATTCTTAAGACCTATGAGCTGGAAACAGTTCAAGATCAAGCATGGGACAATGATTCAAAAGGAAAAGAAACTGCATCAGGATTAGTTGCTGATGAGGAAGAGTCTAAGAAGGCAATGGTTGCAGCAAAGCCTAAATCATCACCTGCACCACATCAAGTTGATAATGATGACGAGTGCGCATCTAACAGTGATGATGACTACTTCACCCAAGAAGAGCTGGACAACATGGACGATAGTGTCGTGGCATACATGGCAAGGAAGTTCAGCAACATGAGATTCAGAAAGAGCAACCGACCACAGAGAAATTCTTCATCTTATTATCGGGCTGCTAAGGGTGGTGGTAGTTCGTCAGGCTATCATGGTAAAGGCAAGAGTACCAGCTACAAATCTCCGTTGGATTTCAAAATGAAGTTCAATTGCTATAATTGTGGTGAACCTGGACATTTTGCCTCGGACTGCAAAAAGCCTAAACAGACTTATCCAAAAGAGACATTTGAAGCCCTCAAAAGCAAGTATGAATCGCTGGTGAAAGAAAAACATGGTAAAAGAGCTTTAGTAGTAACAGAAGGAAGAGCTTGGGATGATTCAGATGAGGAAGATGTTACTCATGTAGCAAACTTTGCGCTCATGGCTGAGACATCAGAGGAACCAGAGGTGCCAGTTCTAACCCTTAAAGTAGAAATGTCTATTGATGATTATAAGGAACAGAACGGGGCTCTTAGCGAAGAGATCTACATGTTGTGCAAAAGCCTAGACACTTCTCAAAAGGAACAGAAAACACTTGTCGCCAAAAGCAGAATGCTTGAGGCAAAAGTGGAAGAGTTAGAGGCTGCTTGCACTGTAGATACTTCTCTAAGAGATTTTATTAAATCTTTGGAACACAAGCTCGTCCTTAAGGCAGAAATAGAATCATGTCTTAGGAACAAACTAGCTGAGTTAGAAACTAAATGTGAAGCTTACAAACTAGCTGCTAGTAAAGTGTATGTAGATAATGACGTATTTAAGAAGATAACTGGAGTAGGTGTAGGACTTGATTATTCTAACCTTTCTAACAAAGAAGGAAAGAGACCTATAGACACTAGTTCCAGTGACTTTAAAAATGAAATTCCTAGCATTTTTAAATCTTCTGTCAAACCCATCTACAAACACCTTGTTCCTAGAATAGAAGAAGAAGAGACTGAATTGATAGCTAGATATGAGATTGAGATGGAAGATCGTCAGAAAGCACAACCTATAACTCCTATTAAACAAGTTAAAATCAATTTCCCTAGTGATGAATCTAGACTAGGAATAGGAGCTAAGGCTGTTAAACAACAAGGGAAGAAAGGCATAAAAGAGGTTAAGGCTGAACGAATAAAGAAAGCATGTTATCACTGCAAATCTACTGAACATCTTTCTTATGCATGTAAAGCTAACATAAATGTTCCTGCTGCACATGCCATGCCTGTCACACATACAATGAATAATCTGCATCAGAATCATGCACAGTGTGGTCAACCAAATTGTATGCCATGCACTTTTAATGTCATGCAAACTTTTGTGAATTTAATGAATGCATCTAGCCAGTCATGCTTAAATACTGCTGCTAGTTCAAACATCAAGAAAAAGCATGTGAGAGCCAAGACTGTCAGTCCTCCTAAAGTTAGGAGTGACAAACCTTCTCCTAGGACTGACAAACATGTCAAGTCTGAGAAAGGAAAGGAGGAAGTCGAAAGCTCTAGTAATGTTAAGAAAAGTGCATCTCCTGTTGTTAAATCTGTTGATTCTCGATCTTATCGAAAAGCCGGGCCCAATCAAAGTTGGGTTCCGAAGAAAGACTAATCAATCTGTCATTGCAGGGCATTAAGCAGAATAAAAATAAAGTTATATGGGTGCTAGACAGTGGAGCATCGAGGCATATGACTGGAAACAAGTCCCTGCTTACAGAGTTGGTTATGAAAGCTGACCCTTATGTTACCTTTGGAGATGACAGCATAGGTGTGACAAAGGGATATGGCAAACTGAAAACTGGCAATGTCATCATTGAAGATATTTCCTATGTTGAGGGATTAAAGCATAATTTGTTGAGTATCAGTCAATTCTGTGACAAAGGTTACGAAATTGTCTTCAACAAGAAAGGTGTATCAATCACTCACATCAAGGAAGGCTCACTGGCTTTGAGAGGAGTTCGAAAGGCAGATCTTTTTGTTGCAGACATGGATTCAGCAAATCAGAATGAAGTCACCTGTTTCTACAGCAAAGCTTCGGATGATGAAAGCTAGTTATGGCACAAAAAGTTATCTCACTTAAACTTCAAAACGATGAATGCTCTCGCGAGGCGAGAATTGGTGAGAGATCTACCTCAAATGGAGTTCGCTCCGAAAGGACTCTGTGAAGCCTGTGAAATGGGAAAGTCGAAACGAGCATCGCATAAAAGCAAAGAAATTTCTAGTATCACTGAGCCTCTCCAACTTCTTCATATGGATTTGTTTGGCCCAGTGAATGTCCTATCTTTGTCTAGGAAAAGATATGCATTAGTAATCGTGGATGACTTCTCCAAGTATACATGGGTATTGTTCGCAATGACGAAAGACGAAGTACCTTTCCTAATCATTGATCACATCACTCAAATTGAGAATGTTTCAACACTTACTGTGAAGACGATTAGATCAGACAATGGCACTGAATTCAAAAACGCAGTGCTAAATGACTTCTGTGTATCTAAGGGAATACGTCGTCAGTATTCAGCCCCGAGAACTCCACAACAAAATGGAGTAGTTGAAAGGAAGAATAGAACATTGATTGAAGCAGCAAGAACTTTGTTGTATGATTCGAAACTTCCTCTGTATTTCTGGGCAGAAGCAGTGAGTACCGTTTGTTACACTCAAAATCGATCCTTGATCATAAAAGATAAAGAAAAGACACCATGTGAGCTAATGAACGGCAGAAGACCAACAATCAAATACTTTCATGTATTTGGAGCAAAATGCTATGTACTTATAGATGATGAAAATCTAGGTAAGTTTGCAGCAAAAGCTCGTGAAGGAATCTTTGTTGGTTACTCCACAGATGTGGTAGCAGCTTATAGGGTGTTCTTAGTAAATGATCGAAAAGTGACTGAAAGCTACAACGTCAGATTCGACGATACCAAACTCTCATCAATTTCAAGAGATTCTAGTGAACCCGAGTCCCTAAAATTTCAGAATCTGGACTTAGAAGAACTTGAAGATGAACCTGAGTTGGTTGTCCCATTAAATGTTCCAAGTGTACGTGAAGAACCTGAGTCTAGTGAACAAGCTAATCCTACAAGATCAGGAGAGACTTCTTCAGTACGAAACGGCAATAACTCAGGGGGAGTAAATAGCAGCTCAAGGACTACTGTTCAAGGCTCGAGTCGAGTTGACTCTAGTTCTGTAGGAGCTGGTACTAACTCAGGGGGAGTTAGTGAAAGTAATCAAAGTAGTCAGCACCACAACTCAGAAAGTCATGCTGAATCATCAAGACAATTTCCAAGAGAACGGGTATGGAATAGAGACCATCCGTTTGAATTAATTATTGGTGATCCAGATGCTGGTGTGTCTACTAGAAGAAATGCAAGAGCTGACATGGCTAATATTTGCTTATATTCTGGGTTCTTATCCAAGCTTGAACCTAAAGAAATAGAAGAAGCTCTTGGTGATGCTGATTGGGTGATTGCAATGCAAGAGGAACTCAATCAGTTTGAAAGGCAGAAAGTTTGGAAACTGGTACCCCGACCAAAGAACAAATCAGTAATTGGAGCAAGGTGGGTATTCAGAAATAAAATGGATGAAAACGGACTTGTAACACGGAACAAGGCTCATTTGGTTGCAAAAGGTTATTCTCAGCGAGAAGGAATTGATTATGATGAGACCTATGCACCGGTTGCAAGACTTGAGGCAGTCAGGATGTTTTTGGCATTTGCAGCACATAAGAACTTCAAGGTTTTCCAGATGGATGTGAAAAGTGCCTTCCTGAACGGAGAGTTAGAAGAAGAAGTGTATCTGGAACAGCCGCCTGGCTTCATTGATCCAGAACTTGTAGATTTTGTGTATCTTCTCTTCAAATCTGTCTATGGCCTCAGGCAATCCCCAAGATGTTGGTATGAAACCCTATCCGTATTCTTAATTGAAAGTGGTTTTACTAGGGGAGTAATTGACAAAACATTGTTCTATAAGAATGTGAAGAATGATTTAATACTTGTTCAAGTCTATGTGGACGATATTATCTTCGGGTCATCTAATGAGCGCTTGTGCGAGAAATTTGCTAAGCTAATGCAAGAGAAATACGAGATGAGCATGATGGGAGAGCTGTCCTTCTTCCTTGGATTACAGATCAGTCAGAGAAAAGATGGTATCTTTATCTGTCAATCCAAGTACGTCAGAGATTTACTCAAGAAGTATAATCTAGAAGATGCATCAGCAGCTAAGACTCCCATGGCAACAGCCACGAAGCTTGATGAAGACAAATCAGGTAAATCAGTTGACATCACAAGCTATCGAGGTATGATTGGCTCACTTCTCTATTTAACTGCAAGTAGACCCGATATAATGTTCGCAACTTGTTTATGTGCAAGATTCCAAGCGGATCGTAGAGAATCACATCTCATAGCCGTCAAAAGAATTTTTATGTATCTCAAGGGCACACCAAATCTAGGGATTTGGTACCCAAGAGATACAGGTTTTAATCTAATTGGCTATACGGATTCAGACTATGCAGGTTGCAGGATTGATAGGAAAAGCACATCTGGTGCTTGTCAATTTCTTGGCAGAAGATTGGTATCCTGGCAAAGTAAAAAGCAACATACAGTATCTACTTCTACTGCTGAAGCTGAGTACATTGCTGCTGGAAGCTGTGTAGCTCAAATACTGTGGATGAGGAACCAATTGAAGGATTATGGCATGGAGCACAAGAAAATTCCAATTATGTGTGACAACACAAGTGCCATTGCCATAACCAACAATCCTGTAGATCACTCAAGAACCAAGCACATTGACATCAGGTATCACTTCATAAGAGAACATGTCGAGGAGGGGACTGTGGAGCTACATTTCGTGCCCACAATGCAACAAATTGCAGATATATTCACCAAACCTCTTGATGAAGTAACATTCAATAGGTTGGTTGGTGAATTGGGAATGCTTAACACAAGTTAGTAAAGCCTTCCATCTGTAAAATCCATGGTTATGTTTGTATATGCAAGCTATTTAATCATTATGTGTTTAGACTTTAAAATGCCTAATTAATGATTATTATAGGGTGCATATAGTGTCATTTTACATGAATTCATTGTGTTTTAAGTGTCTTTTATAGCACAAATCTTTGAATTTATGCTTGTTAGATTGCATGAACATAGGGGGAGTTAAATTCATAATATTCTAAATTTTGCATGATTTTTAGATGAATTTACCTGTGTTTTTCATGTAATTAGAGGCCTTAGAATTATCAAGGAATGTTTTAATTATGTCATATATTAAAGTCCTTGAATTGATATCCATTATATCTATTATAGGCCAACATGGGTTTTGAACCTATTTAGTAAATTACGAATTTGTCCTTAGATTTATGCTAATGTTAAAAAATTTGAAGTTATAAGGAATTGAACCCATGACCTTCCAACATCTGTAACTTTGTGTTCGCAACTACAACCACTAAACCAAATCACTTTTTTATGCAACATCTTAAACTCAATCACTACATGCTCAAATAACCCACATATTAGCAATATTTGTTTTATAATTTATTCAAGATAAAAGTGCTCACATAATCTTATTAATTTTAATAATTTGAATTTGACAATAATTAAACCTATGACATTCATATACTCATAAATTTATGCTCACGTTTATTTTTATGATTCATTAGGGATAAAATCATTAAAAAAAAATCATATAGCAGTAAAAAATGATAGTTGGGATGAGAAAATATAAATTGACAGATATGATATCGTCAAAGACATAATTAAGAAAGGTACTAAGTGGCCGAAAATTGGTCAAAAAAATAAAATAAAATCAAAGTGAGGAGGTAGGTGACGAAAAATAAGTAGAAGTCTATCACAAATAGGTAAACGGGCGGAAGTGAAAAACGATCTATAAAAAATTATTACAATATTTCTCTCTTTTAACAATTATGTCTATATATTAGTCAAAAAGTTAGAATATTTTTATTATTAAATTGTTACAAAAATTGATGAATGAAGTGTATAACATATTTTTACTCGATATCAGTATAATATTTTGTTTTTAAATTTTAAGTATGAAAGATGCTGAGATGGCCGAAAATTGGTCAAAAAAAAATCGGAGTGAGGAAGTAGGTGACGGAAAATTAGTAGAATTCTATCTCAAGTAGGTAAACGGGCGGAAGTGAAAATAGATATATAAAAATACATTACAATATTTCTCTATTTTAACAATTATGTCTATATTAGTCGAATGGCCAGAGTATGTTTATTATTAAAATAATACAAAAAAGATAAATAAAAAGTAAAACATATTTTTACTCGATATTAGTATAACCTTTTATTTTAAGTATATTTGAACTCTATCAGTTAATCCTATTATCATCGGGTAATTTATAGATTGATTAACAAAATAGATTAAAATATTAAAAATAAGAAATAATTTACATATGGGATTTGGATTTCGCGAAAAAAAAAATGTGAATATGATTTTTTTTTATCTTTAGTCCCTCGCACTATATTTTTGCAGCATTTTCGTAATATGCTAATGTCATTAATTTCATACAAAATGAGTTTTACAACCATATACTTAAATGGCAATATACTAATTTCACTTGAATTTTAAACTCCAATGCGAGTTTTATCCTGGTGTGAAACTAATAAACTCGAAAATTGCTGATATATACAATGTCTTATGATCACGGATGTGGTATGTGTATTTTTTTTAATTTCCCGACTATCATTTTGGTGTTAACTCAAATTAAAATAATATTTCTGGGATGCTTCATTATCGTAATTATGTCTATCTTATTTTCATAGATTGAATTTTATTATAGATGTGAACTTTTACAACATAATTCATTCGGTGAATACATTAGTACATCTCATTTTAAAAACCCGTAATGAGATATGACATTTTAATTTTAGTTACTCGTGTATTAGGTTGAATTTATAAATATCTAAATATGTTTTTTCTTGAATTTGAGATATTACCTTGGATTTTTGAAAGTTCACTTATGACAATGGATGATACAATGTATTTGAAGAAAAGATTTTGTTATGGTCAATTTGCTATTAAAATGATACATTTGAGATGGTCAATTGACAATGGATGATACAATGTATTTGAAGAAAAGATTTTGTTATGGTCAATTTGCTATTAAAAGGATACATTTGAGATGGTCAGATACCATGATCCTAGAAAGCACACATCATATATGTATTTTGGACGTGCACAACTATTAAAATAAATTTGTTGTTCTCCTTGTTCTCCGAAATTGGTCGGAAAAGGGATTCAAAATTGGAAATGTACGTTGAGATCCAAAATTGAAAATATGCGCTGAGATTTTCTAAGAAGAACTATATGACTGTATTATTTTTATTTTTCCGTCACATATCATTATTTCTTACAATATTAGTTTAGAAAGAATGTAATATTTAATTCTTCCTCCATCCCAAAATAAATAAGTTCGCTGTTTTTTCATGCATTTCAATACACAAAGATTATTATGGTTATACTTGAAAGCTACAATTAACTCTTACTTACTGCTTTCAGTCAGTCATTTTTCTCACATTGACTAAACATAATTAAAAATAAAATTTTCATGGTTCAGAATCTAATAATATTTTAAAATTATAAAATCTTAAAAAGATCGAAATACGTAAAGTAGACTAATCCAATTTTTTTTAATGAATTATTATATGGTCCGTGCTTTGCACGGGCTATCATGCTAGTTATTACTCCCTCCGTCCCTAATTAGTTGTCCAATTTCTATTTTTGTTGGTCAAATTGACTCAAATTTAACTGAAATTTATATATATTACGTAATGAAAAATATTTTAAAAAATTATACCATTGTAAACTACCTATAATCTATTTTAATATGTGATTTTCAGTTTTTTAAAATAATAAACGGATTAATTTTAATCTTCAGTCGAAAGTTAGTCAATTTAACCACTGAAAAGTTAAACTGGACAACTAATTAGGGACGGAGGGAGTAATTAATAGCACAACGGGGGGTTTTAGAAGACAATTTAATCCACCTCATCGGCCACGTAGATGCCACATCAGCCCATTTTTTCACATCTATTATATTATTAATTATTAATCTATTATATATATATAATAGGCCAACACAAGAAGAAAATATGAGATTTTTTAATGCACATGAAAAGACCAATTTACCCTCATGTTTAATATTTATTAAAAAATGTGTTTTTCATAGGAATCGAACTTGAGTCTATCAATTAACTTAGACATGCTCTTACCACTACGCTACAATGTCACATGTGTTTTCAAACCATACACATAATAAGTGAATGTCGTTTAAGAGTAATACATTTGTAAATAACTATGGAGCTAAATTAAACTTAGGTAAAACATTAACACATTTTTATTAAAAAAGTGTTGTTCATGGTAATCTATCAAGTAACTTATGCATGCTCGTGCCACTACGCCACAATGTCACATGTGTTTATAAATCATACACGTAATATGTGAATGTTTTAACAGTAATACATTTGTAAATAACTTTGAAGCTAAATTAAACTTTAAAATAATAATAATAATAATAATAATAATAATAATAATCAACATAATATTCATAGGGTCACCGATTTAATTCACACATCTTTCTATCACTAAATCATAGTGAAAAGTAAAAATTTTGAGTCAATATCTGTTTGACTAATTTTATATTATGAGTGACTTATGAATAGTTAAAAATGTAAACATAAAAATAAATTTGATAAATTATCTATTTGAATGATGATATTAATTTAAATCAAATAAAATTCTTAAAACAAAATAAATCATTCAAAAAAGCACCTCCTACCAACTTTTGACTTTAAGCTATTTTTTGAACTTTAAGTCAATTTCTGACTTATTACACAAACAAACATTTTTTGATTTAAAGTAAAAAATGACTTTAAGCTCCGACTTAAAGTCGTTGCCAAACGGGCTCTTAGGGGCCATTTGTTAATAACTGAACTGGATTGAATGGAATGGTTCCGTTGTTCAGATCATTTGGCTGTCTTTTTTTGTCTTCTGAACGATCTAGGAGACCTGGACGAGACACGAAATTCTTCTGGACGAGTGACTTGAAAAAAAGAAGGTAGAGTGGTTCAGAGGGGTAAAATGAAAACCCAACAGCCAATTTTAAATTACATCATAATTCAAAGTTTTTTTTCAAAGTTTATTTAACTCTTTAACATGTCGTTTGGAAGGATGTAGTTTTTAACATTAATTAATTCAAAATTACATAAATATTGATATTTTTCTAGTGCTAAATTTTTTATTGTATTTTATAGATATTTTTAACTTAAAATAGTTACATGTGTTTTATAAACTTTTTTTAATGTGAAATGTTCTTTTTTTGAAATAAAATTTTAAAACAATTATGTCTTGAAGACGTGTTTAAAGTAGAATAGTTGAACGTGCTTTTATTATACTAAATTTTTAAAAATTGTTATTCGAGTTAAAATATGTTTTTTGAATAAATATTTTCATTCAGAAATCTAAATTTTTTATTTATCAAATGATATTGCTCGTTTAGCATTCAGATTATCATTCATTCAGAAATATTAATAGTTCAGAAATTATGGTTCAGATTTAACAAATGACCCCTTAGTCTCATGTGTTTTAAATCATACACATTATAGATGTGTGAGCATGCATTACTTAGTGAAACAAATTTTGATATTTTTATCATTGTAACATATTAACAATTTTTGGCTATATTTTATTTTTACATTTATTGATTCGGATTATAGTATATTATGTTATACTGTATCATTTATTAATATTATTCTCTATCGATGTCAATATATAGAACTATACAAATTATTTATTTGACGAATTTATTGATTTATCAAATATTTATTTACCAAGACACAATTGATTAAAGGTAAAAATTTTGAATTTTTTTAAATAATTAAAATATCAATTAAAAAATTATAATAAATTTTAGAAAATAAGTAAAGCTAGCTAGAGGCTCGTAATTCGCTAAGAAAAACAACAAACTCATTCAAGTCTTTGGTCTATCTGTTCACTCCAATTAGGATATTTGGATGAAACTGTATTTGAAAAAAGAAATGATTAATTCATTGTTAAAACACGAACATAAGGCATATGAGCAACTTCAACTTATGATGATAAAAGAATGAAAAAATATTCTAGAGTGTGATAAACTTGTAGTTACAAAAGATATATTTACTCAGTCAATTAGAATTATCTTGTGTTTTAAAAGTCTAGCGGACAGAGGAATAGTAATGGGCAAAGGATGCTTAAAATGAAGAAATTAGAAGAAAATAGATGAAAGAGTTGGAAAGATAGTTTTAAGAAGTGAAAGCGCAAGGCCTGAGTAGAAAATTTGAAGATTTACGAAGTTTTTGATTAATATCAAGAGTAAAACCTACATTCGCATAATGCAATATCTTGAAGCCTATTTAGTTTGTATCTTGAATATTATTGGAGATCGAACTAAATGGATGTATCATTTTCAAATAAGTGGAAGAACAGTTTAGTATTGTAAGTGTTCTGAAAAATCCTCTTAATTAATTAGACGATGCCCATAAAACACTCGAATTCTATTATATGACTCATAAAAAAAAACTAACATGATTACTATCAATATTACTCATATTAATTTTCAGATTACAAACTTGAACATACTTAAATAAGTACACAATAATCGCATATGTGCCATTAACAAGCAAAATTTCATTAAAATAAATCACATGAAGTACTTTGAAAGACCTTGATCATTCACAATTTAATTTAAAAATACAATTTAAAATAGTGACCCGTGCCTCACACGGGTTTTTATGCTAGTTTATATTAATTTGGCAAAATTAATTGTTGAGTTTTTCAAAGAAAAATTGTCAAATTATTCTAAGTATCTTCAAAATTTCGAGTTAATCACTATCTCGAAACTCATCTTGAAATTCTAGTTGAATTTCGATTTGAGCTTCCAGAGTGAAGTTTTGAAAATTCTAAGTCTGGGAAAAATTTCGAGTTAGCCTCTATCTCGAAATTTATCTCGAAATTCGACTTAGGGTTCGAATTTGAGTTACCAGTGTGCCTATTTCCTTATTCAAAATATTCCATATAATGTCTATCTTACAGGGGATATTTCTTGAAATAATCTGAGAGAATAACTTCGAATTAGTTAATAATTTCGAGTTATCCTCTATCTTGAAACTCAACTCGAATTTCGACTTGATGTTCGAGATAGAGTTCTCAGTTGGTCTTTAGGGGATTTTTCGAGTTAACTCCTAACTCGAAGTCTATCTCGAATTTCTACTTAAATTTCGAGATAGGTTTCCCTAGTACTGTTGGTGGTTTGTGCTGTTTACATGGTCTTTAATAGTTAATTGGTAAGTTTTTCGAGTTAACATCTATCTCGAACTCTATCTCGAAGTTCGACTTAAAATGTTCGAGATAGACTTCGACTTAGACTTCGAGATAGATTTCGACTTGGGTTCTCCCTGTATGTACTTGGAGTTTTCATACTTTTTAACAGGGACACTTTAGTCATTTCACATTAATGTCTATATATACATCTCTAACTCGATCTATTCTTTCACTTTACCTAATTCATTTTAACAGCAGCCTCCACATATACATACAGGCGATTTCATAGTTACAACCACTGTTCGTGATTTTTGTGACTAAACTCATACAGACCACGAATTAATGCCCAATTTTAGACTGCTATCATCTGTGTGTTATCATTAATCTCTGTTCTTGTGTGTTTGTGTAACGGTCCATCCTTCTTGAGATATATACACACGTATATACACACACAATTTCACAGATCTATACAAACACGATTTCACACACACGCACTTCACTGTTAAAGCAGATTTAATTATTGGTTTGAAATTTGCCTTCCATTAACTGTTACTTGGATCCCGTAGTTTAATTTTTCAAAAAAAAGGGACTTTTGTTGTTCTTGATAAATTAAAAGGGATATAACGGTTAATTCTAAAATTAATTGTTTTTCAGAAATTAAAATTAATTTTCACATCTTTTAAAGAAAAACTTTTAATTAAAATGGCTCACCAATTTTCACTTGCCAAAAACAATTTTTATAATATTTCTACGGAAATTGGTGATCAACTCCCGCGCTTTAAGTCTTGGATACGATTTCTCAATTTGTATTCCAAAGCTAGCGATGCTTTTACTGCTAAACCTACACTAGTACATGATGCTTTACAGCAATTGTGGACTAGTGCAGTTTCTTTTGGGAGCAAATCAACCCCCTTTGGTTTCAGGTTTACCTTAGCGGGTCAGGAATATGAGGTGAATGAACAAATTGTCAACAGGGTTCTGGGATTCCCGATAAAAGATGCTTATGATCCAGAACCTACAGCTGCAGAACGCCTCAGATTCTTTGAAGAAATAGGATGTTATCCTCCGACTGGCCGGATCACTGGAAACATCCAAAAACAATTCTTTCATGTGGAATGGAATTACTTTTTCGAGGCCATCACAAGATGTTTTCGGGCACGAGAAAGCGATTTCCATCAAATTTCCATTCCCATGCAAAACCTTGGAATTGCCCTAGCAAGAGAGCTGAATATAAATTATGGACGAATAGTTCTCTCTGAGATAGTGGCTGTGATTGGGTCTCCTGCAAGCAGAGACCTCAACACAACAGATGTTGTCTGCTGGTTTCCTCGGTTCTTACAGATGCTGATTAATCATTTAATACCGAAGGATGCTCTTGCAGTTAGACAGAGTTTTGCCAGAAGTCAAACATCTGCACCACTAGGGATGGGCACTAAGTCACTTTCAACAATTGATAATCAGAATAAACATCATGGAAAACTGATGTCTATTCCTGATACCTTACAACAGTGGCTTACCTATGATGAGGGAGTTACCACTTTGATGGAATTCTCGCAAGTTTCATCACATGCTCAGAATCGGTCTGCTCATGCTGAGGCATTTGAAGAGATTCCTGATGAGCAAAGCGGTGACGAACAAGGTAATGAATCAGGTAATCTCTCTCTACATTCTACTCATTCCTCTTCCTATGTTTCTGATTCCCAGACCCAAGAGACTGCTAGCCCGCAGGATCTATCCCAGGGTGAGAGCTATATTTCTAATTCTTTGTCACCCATGTCACCGGAATCCAAACAGCCAGCACATATAGATGTAGGAAATGATGAGGAGAGTGACCCCGAAGAGCAGCCTCTTATTCGAAAGAAAGCCAAAATTTCTCATGCTGCTACTTCTAAACCTCAGTCAAACCCTAGTGTGTCACACGCAACCACTCCACCTCACGAGAGTGGTTCACCCCTTGAACAATCTGCACATAGGGATTTTGATGATGATTATGTACCTCTTGAAGATACTGTTGCTTCAAGAGGACATGAAGCTTTAAAAGCTTCAGCCGTACCTTCACCGGTACGTACTGATGCTACAAAGAGGATCGGTTCTGATGTCGTACAAGAACACTTTGTAGCCTCTCAGCCTGAGATTCCAACTCAGGAACAAACAACATTTGATCCCATAACTGAAAATTATATTGCTTATCCAGTTTCTGCAGGTACTGCTTCATATTTTGGATCAATTATTGAAGACATACACGAGCGTGAGACAGGGAGTGTGTGTGAGAGGTTAGGGAGAGAGGGACCTTCATTTTTAAGGCCCGAAACCGAGCGCCAAATACCAACAGAACGAGTATTAGAGCGAGGTCACCTAAACCAAACACCGTCCCTTAACATTGAAAATATTGATTCACGTATGACTTCTATGGAAAATCAAATGAAGCAGTTTGGGCAGACGATGGGGCAGTTAGGGATGAACGTTGGAAACAATCAAAGGGCTCTTGACGACTACGCAGCACGAATGGCAAGTCAAGCTACAGCTTTTAATGATTTGACAAACAAGGTAAATGACTTGGGCCATGCTGCTGGTGTCTTGGGAAACACTCTGAATGACAGGATGGGAGCAATGGAGCTTACAATGGATACTCTGGCTGTGGAGATCAGTAGAGTTATGTTCGCAATCAGAAGTTTTGTGCCCCCAGAGTGTTTCGCGCCGCAACAACCTCCCCCCGATGCTGGTACAGGTGGTGCTAGTGGAGCAGGACCCTATGGTTCTGGTTTTGAAGATTCTTACGTAGCTGGTGGATCTGGAGACCAGGGTGGAGTTCAGGATAACTCACCTAAGGGGGAGAGTATAAAGGAGACGAGACAGCAGGGAGTTCAAATCGAAGAAATTCCAGAACAAGCTGATCTTGTAAAAGAAATAGAAATTGAGCCGTCTATTGATGAAGAGGCTTTGAGAAGGAAAAAGGGTAAGGCCATAGCGATTGAGCAAGATGAGCCATTCGTTGACCTGAGTTATCAAGAAAAAGTACAGGTGGTACTTGACTCAGATTCCGATATGGAAGACGCACCTTTGAAACATGCTATAAAGAGATCATTGAAAGATCAAGGTGGAGGTGCTGGGATGTCTGTCGGAAGGCCTGAAGAAATTACTGTTGATGAGGAAACCCTTAAATCTCAACGGTTAGCCTTGGAACAAGCTGAGTTCTTTAAAATGAAGGCAATGCAAGATCGTGCTGCGTTTCAGGAAAAGAAAGCGGAGCTACAAGGGAAGCAGTACGATTATGAGCTTGCAAGGCTAGCTGATCCTCAAATTGATCTGGACAATAGAAGGTTAGGGCAGAAGTGGGATGATGCAAGGAAGATATTGATGGGACCATGTACGAAAGGAGCTCATAACAAGGAGGCAGATGATCTGTTCTACAACCTAAATTTGCAGAATCCAATGGCTGCTGACTACATGAGTGCTTTAAAGAGATTAATTTCTAAAGTCAGGGTTGGATACAATGCAACGCAAAAGGAGTGGCAGGTTATCTTGTCTTTGACAGAAGGAGTCCCAATGTCTTTCATGTATGTGGATGACCAATTCATGACGAGAAGATCTGCATCAGAGTTGTTCTTGCTAGCAACAAAAATTCAATACTCTCATTCTGAGAATCTAAGCATTCTGTATAGGGATCAGTTAATGCAGCTAGCAGAGGACAAGGGTCCAGAATTCTCAGCATATCCAAATGTTGTCCGGATGGTGGTTGACAGTAAATTGAAGAGGGTGAGCTTGGAGGAAAAGGACTTAATGGAACTTTCAGTGGAATCTCTTAAGGCCGTCTGTAGACAAATGATGGGTAAGGGATTCGCTTCTGAGCTTAAAGATAAATCAGTGAAGATCATTGAAAGTGCCATATTCAAGAAGAGCAATGAGGTGTGGAAGTGTGATGTCATTGCTCCAAACCCTCTTGATAATGTGAAGATTGAACCAGAGCTAATAGAGAAGAAATGGAATATTCTTCAAGCTATGAAGAATGTAGATGAAGCTCTGAATCTTCCTACTGGAGAACTGGAACAAGGAGAGATAAGGGAGGCAGTTGGTGTTCCAGGAAGAGACAGTGTATACTGGATACACTCTTTTGTTGATAATACAGCTGATGCCTTAGTATTCATAGATGCAGACCAGAATCAAACATTCTTGCATATGAGTAGACAATGGCTACTGCAGACTCAAGATGCTGCATTTCTGGAGAAAGTGTTATATGTGTTCAAATGGGAAGATGTGGAAGTTAAGTATGTGACAGAAAAGCAGAGACTCGTGAGTTACCTGTCTGATGTAGTAGTGGAAAAGAAGCGATTGGAGCAAGATGCGGCTAGTGTCCACAATACTAACCGTGTCAAGGGCTATCCCAAAATGATCTATTGTCAGTTTAAAGCTGATAAAACTCATAGGAAACCTCGGCTTATAATGAAGATATTTGAGGACATTCCAAAGATCAGGACTACTCAGGAGGTGGACAAACTCAGAAGGCTTTTTAAACATCCTTACCCAGAACCCAGGAACCCTCTAGAAATGGAAGCAGTAAGTTTGTTGAATGCTAGGTGGACGCAGCTTCATGATCCAGTATATAAGAAACAAAAGCAGCAGGAGGAGAAGCGCAGAAGGCAGAAAGAAGAAAAAGACCAAGCTGCTGAAGCTAGGAAAAGGAAACGGAATTAGGGTTAAAGGTCAGAGTGGTGTGAACTTGAAGTTGGAAAAACTTCATGTCTTTCGGTTGCTTTAACTCACTTGAGGAAAATTCACCTTAGAGTGAATCCAATAAGGTGATATAAGTTTGACTAAAAGATATGAAATAATCCAGGTGATAGGAATCATTCAAATGATCTTTAATTCGAGGTTCGAATTCTGTTTCTAGTTTAAGTTCTTTGTATTGTTTTCAAGTACTTTTCAATTGTATATTTTTCAAGAATGTAATGTTAATTATCTTTTCACGTCTCTTGTTTAGTTGAGTTATCCTTCATTAATTTGAATGTCATTGTTAGACAATCAAATAGGGGGAGATTGAAAGGCAGAGTGTATAAACTTGTAACACTATAACTAATGTAACTCAATTAAAAGAAAAGATACTTAACCAGAAGACAATCAAGAACAAGAAGTCACAAGAAATCAACACTAAATGAAGACAAGGTATTTGATACAATTGAACATGTTAACTATGATCAAGCCAAGAAGAAATCATTGAGAGAAGTTCAAGTCAAAGTTGTTCAGGCCTCAGTGATTTGAGAAATCGAGAATCAAGATCATAACTATCAGTATCAACAAGACCAATTGATTTCAAGTGAACAAGAAGGAAAGCGAATATTGGAAAGCCAAGTTACTAAGTGAATATGGTAATTTATTCAAGAAGCAGAAACACTATCAAGACTAGTCACTTATGAACCAGACCAGTGCATCAAGTGTCAGGACATTGATAGCAAGTTTATGTCAGTAATAAAGATCCATGTTCAAGAGCTTGCTGAAGAATAAAGAAGACATGAAGATATCACAAGCTCAAGATGTGCATTGAAGTTTCAAGTTGAAGACCAGAATATTTTCTAAGTACTAAATGTTCTGGATGGCCAAGTAGAATATTTCTAAGTAGAAGTTCGACTTAGAAATTTCGAGATGGCTAAGTAGAAATTCTCAAGTAGAAGTTCTACTTAGAGTGCAGCTTCAACATGACACATGGCATCTTCTGATTGGCAGATTTCCAAGCTTTCAAGATAAGGCAAGATTTATGTGGACATCATTGGGCCACGTACATCTTAGTCTTTGAAGACTACAGGACATAGATTACATGTAGTATAAATAGAAGCACTTGTGTAATGTTTTAGTTAGTGAGCAATATTGAGAAAAACACAAGAAAAAGAGAGAGAGTATATTCACAGAGCTTAGAATCATTCACTTCTCTCTGAACTTCTGTTATACTTTGTAATGAATGTTGTAGCAACCTTTTCAAGTTATATATAAAGAAATATATTCCTTGAATCTGTGTGTTCATTTATTGCATCGTATTTATTGCTTCTCAAAATCGAAAAGTTGTATTCACCCCCCCTCTACAACACATTTGGACCTAACAACTTTCATACCCCGGACTGCCATCAAGGCACAATTAGCTCTGGCAGACTTCATAGTAGAGTGCTCCTTCCCGGAACCACAGCGCCTTCCCATAGCAGCCGACCTAGTAAAAACCCCGGACCAAAATCCAGAGTCATGGATACTTCACGTAGATGGATCATCAACAGCGGAAAGGTCCGGGGCTGGGATAATCATGAAAAGCCCAGAAGGCTTCCAGATCAAACAAGCAATCACATTCAAGTTTCAAGCAACAAACAACCAGGCTGAATATGAGGCTCTCCTTGCCGGGCTAAGGTTAGCACGAACTTTGAAAATCAACAGCCTGAACATCTATAGTGACTCCCAAATCGTGGTGCGGCAAACCAAAGGTGAATACATAGCCAAAGATCAAAAACTAGCCCAATACCAAGAACTTGTCAAAAGCCACTTAGCCACCATTCCGGAGTACCAAATCAACCAAGTCAACAGAGAAGAAAACTCCGAAGCTGATGAGCTATCCAAACTAGTCCAGAACTCAGCCGAACTAGACGGTTCGGTCTACTTTGAAGAATTGGGAACCCCGGCCATCGACCCAGAAGTGATAATGGAGGTAGACGATACCCCGAACTGGATGACCCCTTTCATCCTCTACTTGGAAAAAGGAGAATTTCCCGAAGATAAGAATGAGGCCAGAAGGTTGAAAAACAAGGCTTCAAAATACTTCATAGAAGAAAACCAACTCTATCGCCGAACTTTCTCATCTCCAATACTGAAGTGTGTAGGCCCGGAGGAAGCCAACTACTGTCTACAAGAGGTACATGAAGGGATTTGTGGAGACCACATGTCCGCAAAGGCCCTTGCATACAAAATCATAAGGCAAGGCTACTACTGGCCAACAATCCACTCAGATGCAGTAGAATTCGTCAAGAAATGCAGAAACTGCCAACTGTTCAGCAATGTACCAAGGCAAAGCCCGGTCCTGCCATCTTCAGTCTTATCACCTATCCCCTTTGCTGTATGGGGCATCGACATAGTAGGGCCTTTCCCCCGGGCTAAGGGTGATCTGAGGTACCTCCTCGTAGCGATTGACTACATGACCAAGTGGGCCGAAGCAAAGGCAATGAGGACCATAAATCAACAAGATTGCATCAAGTTCATGGATAACATAGTAATGCGGTTCGGCCTACCCAGGGTCCTGGTCTCAGATAATGGTCCTCAATTCATCGGCTCAGAATTTGAAACATATCTGAAAGAAAGAGGAATCAAACACAAGAAGTCTTCAGTAGCCTATCCCCAGGGCAACGGGCAAGTGGAAGTGACAAATAGAATCCTGCTAAGGGGAATTGAGAAAAGGCTGAAAGAAAGCAAGAACAAATGGCCCGAAGAGCTGCCACATGTGTTATGGGCATACAGAACTAGCCCAAAGTCCGGGATAGGAGAAACTCCGTTCAAGTTAGCATATGGAACCGAAGCAATGTTGCCAATTGAAGTGGGTTCTCCTTCCCACAGGGTAATCAACTTTGATGAAATTGCAAATGAAGAAGGGCTACGAGTTAATCTGGAACTAGTTGATGAGGTCCGGGACAAAGCAGTACAAAGAATGGAGAAGTATAAAGAAAAAACAAGAGAATACTTCGGAAAGAAGTCAAGGGTCAAAAACTTCCAAATCGGGGACCTAGTACTCCGGGATACCGAAGCTTCAGACCCCACTAACACAGGAAAGCTTATGCCTAAGTGGGAAGGTCCCTACAGAGTTAAAGAAGTACTCCGCCCCGGAACCTACAAGCTCGGTCACATGGACAACACTGAAGTCCCCAACACCTGGCACGGCCTCAGACTAAGAAAGTAATACCAGTAAAGGAAGATAGCTCCAGCTCATACATGGGCATTTTTGTTCCTTCAAATTGTAATTGGAAATTATGTAATAATTCTACTATTAATGAAAAAGAGCTCTATTCCTGACTTAGCATTTCAGTTCTAAAATCGTTACCAAGCCCGGGACCTTAGCAATACTTCGGCCCGGGAAGCCATAGGCATCAAAATTCCTACTTGGAAAAGTTTTCATCCTTTCCAAGTAGGCCAAAACCCGGGACCTTAGCAACGCTTCGGCCCGGGAAGCCATAGGCATCAAAATTCCTACTTGGAAAAGTTTTCATCCTTTCCAAGTGGCAAAAACCCGGGACCTTAGCAACGCTTCGGCCCGGGAAGCCATAGGCATCAAAATTCCTACTTGGAAAAGTTTTCATCCTTTCCAAGTAGGCCAAAGCCCGGGACCTTAGCAACGCTTCGGCCCGGGAAGCCATAGGCATTCAAAATTCCTACTTGGAAAAGTTTTCATCCTTTCCAAGTAGGCCAAAACCCGGGACCTTAGCAACGCTTCGGCCCGGGAAGCCATAGGCATCAAAATTCCTACTTGGAAAAGTTTTCATCCTTTCCAAGTAGGCCAAAGCCCGGGACCTTAGCAACGCTTCGGCCCGGGAAGCCATAGGCATCCAAAATTCCTACTTAGAAAAGTTTTCATCCTTTCCAAGTAGGCCAAAGCCCGGGACCTTAGCAATGCTTCGGCCCGGGAAGCCATAGGCATCAAAATTCCTACTTGGAAAAGTTTTCATCCTTTCCAAGTAGGCCAAAGCCCGGGACCTTAGCAATGCTTCAGCCCGGGAAGCCATAGGCATCCAAATTCCTACTTAGAAAAGTTTTCATCCTTTCCAAGTAGGACTAAACCCGGAACCTTAGCAGTGCTTTTGCCCAGGGACAAACCACCACTCCCCAATCTGGGATACCCGAATTAAAGAGTGGGGGGCAGTACAAACTATAAACAGACAGCAGCAAAGGAGCATGGCAAAACTTAAACTTACGAATGAAAAACAAGAAATATCCATAAACAAAGACACGGGCCGGGCTGACCAACAGCCCGAAACACCCAGCAGTTATACAGCAACACAACAGCAGAATTCAAAGTTATACAGCGAATTTTTCAGAAGATTAATATATTACATGGGTACAGCCCGGATTCTGGACACAGCCAGTCTAGAGATTCAAGCTTCGGGAGGAGGAGAGGAGCCTGGCACCGCATAGGGTTTCGGTTCACCCTCGCCCCGGACTAAGGCATCTTCAGCTTCCAGGTAAGCTGTGACAAAGTTATCCCAGGTGGCAGTTCCGGGGTCAGACTTGCACATGTTTTCGGCGACTACCCAACAACGGTGAATCTTCTTCGAAGCCACATCGGCAAGATCCGCGTCGTAGGCGTCCGACTTCCGAAACTCAGCAATCACCTCTTTCTCTGGCTTCCGGGCCTTCAGCTCATCTCGAAGCTTCCTCACCTCCTCTTTATAATCTTTAAGCTTAGCCCTGGCTGCATCCCTCTCATCAGCTGCCTGCTTAACTCCACCCTTGAACTTCTCAATCCGGGCATCTGTGCGCTCCTTCAGCTCCTCAAGCTGTTGCTTAAGATCAACAATCTCCTTCTCTTTTTCCGAAACCGAGCTCAAAACGGTCTGGGCCTCTTTGTTTTCCCTGCACACCTTCGCAGCGGCACCAGCAACCCGGACCCCGAGCTTCAAAGGCAAGAACAAGAATTAGAAAACAAGAATCAACAAGCAAAGATAATAGCAAGAGTCCGGAGAGACGTATACCTGGCCAAAGACCCCCATCATCTCCTGGAGTAACTCGGTTGCTGAAGACTTGCTCATATCCTCCCACTCCGATTTACTAGGGAGATCTGCCAGAAAGCCGATGAAATTTCTTTCCTCCGAGGATACGGGGGCAGGTTTATGAGGACGAAAGTTCTCCTTCTTTGGGCCACCGGTAGCTGAACCATCCTGCACAATTTCGTAGTCCGAGAGCATGGTCCCGAACACCTCGGTCTCAGCAGAGGTCACCCTCGGCCTCTTCCTCGGGATCAGCACGGAGTCCTCAACCCCGGTTTCCTGGATCACCAACTCCGGCTGCGCCGCCCTATTTTCAGACCCACCCTCCGGGTTGGTCTGAGAACCGCTGGCCTCCCCGGGGGCCTTGGTATTGTCACGAACGTGACCAATGCCCCGGAGAGCAGCACCAAGGGCCTTGTTTTCCTTGCTCATTTCCACAAACTGTTCGAAGTCCGGGTTATAGCCGGGGTGACCTGCAAAGAAGAAGCAAAGAAAGTGAGCCCGGGCAAAAGGAGTCTTAAAAAACGAGAAAACAAAAAACAAATATATATGTCAACACAAACAGACCCCGAACTTACATCCTATTTCAGAGAGGTACTTGTGGCTCATAAGGTCGTCCCGGGTCACTTGCCTTCCCAGACCCTGGCAAAAGGCATTTACCCGGTCTAAGGCCGCATCCTGAAGGTCAAAAACCTCGAAGTGCATTGCCATGGGATTCTCCTTGAAGGTGGGCGTGAACCGGATATCTAAACCCTGAATAAAGACGAACTCTCCATTCCAACCTTTCAGAGAGGGCAACATACCCAGAGGTTTGGAGGCCCCGGACGGATAACCACAGGCCTTACCCCGGAACCTAAACTCAAACAGGGGTTTATTATTGGACCGGACCAGCTGGAACAAGTGATGGAAAAGTTTGAAAGTAAGAAGCACCCCGGCCTTTTCACAGCAACCCAGGAAATAGGAGATCCACTTCACCACGTTTGGGGTCATCTGGGTTATAGGGATTCCGTACTCAAATAAACATAATATTTTACAAATTGGTGACACCTAGGCTCATACCCCGACCTAAGGTGCTCCAGCTACACCCCGACCCAGCCGCCCTCCGGTCGGTCATAAATCTTCTCTCCGGGCTCAGGCCACCTCCAATTAACATCTTCATCCAGATGGAAGGTAGCCCGAAATATCGGATCCCAGTCCACCGGATTCTCTAAATACTGAGATCTAAAGGGGCCAACGTCCATCCCGGAGCCCGGTAAATCCCCAAACTTCGAATCCAAGAACGCTTTATCATACTGTATCATATCTGCCACATCTGAATTCTCAGAAAACTCCATACTAAGATCCCTGTAGAAATAAGTTGTGGGCATCCCCGGGTCCTTTCTTACAAAATAATACTTTGTGTGACTCCAACTACCATCCGGTTCACTAAGACTGAACCCCGAACCCATATCCTTTGTGGCTATGTTTGTGAGCACAGGCAAACTACTCTTCTTCTTACCCATTATACCCCAGTCTATATCTATCAATTCAAAACTGCTATCAGACGAACTACAACTACAAGAACTACTAGGTTCGGAGAGGGGAATCAACACACGGTTAGCAGTAACACGTCTCCTAACCATAAAAGGCTACGACCCCGGGCTACCCAACAAAAATGAAAGCCTAAGTCAGTTTATCTACCCAAGATACAAAGCAAGGCAAGGAAATATAAGAAAGAACTTAAATACAAGGAATCAAAATACCGGGGCAAGAAGACTTACAAAGAAATCCGGAGAGCAGGGAGCAGAAAACGCTAAAATCAAAAGAAGGAACCTTCAGCCCGGAGTACCAATCCTCAGAGAAGCAGAATAACGACGGCAAAGTGAAACTTGTAAAAGAAAAAATGAGAAGGGATGGCCACTATTTATAGGCAAATCTTGAATTCCAACCGTCAGTGACACGTGGCGGCCCAGAAAATCGGCCCAATATCTCCAAAATCCGGAGATAGTGGGTGACAGCTATTTTTTGAAAAAAAAAACAAAACAAAAAAAAGATGCACATATGACATATACAATATATGCAATATATATTTACGAATATATATATACATATGCGCATACACACCCAGCCTCCAGCAACCATTAGCCCCGGGTGTAAGTACTTCAGTACACATCCCGGACCTGGGGGCAATCAAAGCAGGAACAAACCTTCAAGGCAATAAAGCTTCAAGCTACGGAACCCTCATCCCCGGGATGCGTATCCCAAAACACACCCCGGGCCTGGGGGGCAACCAAAGCAAAAAATCCTTCAAACAGGCAACAAATCCCAAGCTACTCCCTCATCCGGAAAATCCGCATAAGGGAGTGGGGGGCAAATGATGGGCTACAAATAGTCCAAGCCCAATTGGGCCCAATCTTGAGCCCAAAACTACATGAAAATCATCTCATGAGAATAAGAACGGCCCAGCCCAGAGTAGTGGACCCCGGGCCCGGGGCCACCACCACGTGGCATGGTCCCCACCCCAGACTAGGGGACCCCAGATTGGTGACACTCGACATACGTGGCACCCCACCTCAGCTGACATTCCTACATATGGTGCTGACCAACACTAAAAGACAAGGGAAGGCACGTGCCAAATCATGCCTACAACAACATGGCCACACTCCAGTCAATGGTCACCCCAGACTAGGCCACGTGTCCTACATCCCGGGAATTCAGCGGCTTGTCCCCCAGATCCAACGGTCAGGGGTAAAAGTAACCTACCCCTAAACCCTAGGCCTAGGGCTATAAATACCCCTAGTAAATAGGGTTTAGGGGTTAGCCATTATTACACACCTACACACATTTATTACTTCCCGATACTCTGCTTGATTATTATCTTCCAAAGCCAACTCTTATTCTCACGCCGGAGGCACCTCGGGGCCAAACCCCCCTCCGGTGTTGTTTTGCAGACACCCCACAGCAGCTACACCACTTCCGAGACAGGAGTTGGCGAGGAAGTACCCGATCAAGATACAGAGTTATCACTGAGCTAATCATCTCCTCAAGGCGATACCATAAGCGCTCAATAGTCGTGTAAGGAAACCAAATTCCAGCTGCTTTCTTCCGACGAATGATGTCACCAGGTCTCTGCAATAATCACAACTTATCTCAGTATAGTGAACTGAGTTTATGAAAACCAAGACGGATAACAGCTGGACCATCTAGCCTTTTACTGTCGCTTACCAGCAATTGGCCATTACTTGATAAATATGTCCACTTATATTCTACTTGTTTATCAACAGACCATGAAAGAAAATATAAAGCTTCACACCATAGTTCAATTATCCAATGTTCATTTTGCAAGTTGTAAAAAGCTAGTATTGATGTCAGAAGGAAAGTCTTTGAAATTTACCAAAGAAGCTACGGAATCAATGTACTCAAGCAGCAGATTTGTAGCTTCAACATATCGACCATAATCAACATATAATTGTAGCAATGATGCAGGAGATGATTCATTTCCAGCCATACCCAGAGTACTTTCCCTTCTACCAACCTGCCATGACAGTACTTGGTAATTCATAACTTATAAGGATTGACCAGTAATTGTACATTAATTAGAGTAACTTCATCTCTCTTTAGTGTTTTAGCATGTAATCATGTATGCATCAACTCCCTTTGATCCATAACATCAATACTGATTTTTGAAAAGCTAATTTAAGGCCATCCTGTTGACTTCAATAGTTGCGAGTTACGCAATTGAGTAAAACATTAAAGTAAACTTTCCAAAATTTAGTTGTTCCCAAACCAAATCAAAAATCATAACATTATATATAAGAAAAAACTCAACTTCCAAACTTGACCATTTCATTTCCTTGCATACCATACAATCCATTATCATAACATTATATATCAAAAAAAAATAAACTCAATTTCAAAACCTGACCATTTCATTTCCTTGCATACCATACAATCCATTAACTACCAGGAAAACAATTCTAAATGGTTCTAATATTAGGATAAAAGATAATAATGTATGAATTAGATCATATCCTTACGATAACCTTATATAATTTTAGATAAATAAATTATCATATTCACCTTAAATAGACGAACTAGCCAAAGAGGAAATTCAATTTGTGCATCACTAGAAAGAAGAGTCTCAGCAACTGCTACTGGTAATCTGGGATGGAATCCTCTGTATTTTTCCTACAAATTTCAGAACATATATGTTAATGATAAGAAAGAAAATGATTGGTCAGGTATTAGCACAGAAATCCAGACTTCTTCAATTTTAGAGAGTAGCAAAGCTTTCATGTACTATTCATAAAATATCAATTGATGCTGGTGTACACAGTTTCAGCTAATAATAAAGTATATAAAGAAACATCCAACTATATCCCGCAAATATACTGCATGATGGAAACAAGTACTGGCATATATAACTGCAAGACAACTGATAAAACAAAATATTGCATTACAAATTTGTCTACATCAAAACATTCCAGCTCTCACTAGCATTCCAGGCACAAATACAATTAAAAATGGATGTTTAACTAAAACAAAATAAAATATAGTGTACTAACAAGGTAAAACTCAAGTGTCTCCCAGTGGTTGTTCCCCGTGGATTGGTACGGTAAAGGAGCGCTGTCAATTGAACCACCATAAGTTGCCTCGTCTTTTGATGATTGTAGTAGAAGACCGCGCATCTTACTATTGTTCCTAAAATGATCATGCACAAAGTACTATAAATAAATTATAGGTTTAGAGAAAATAATAAGCCAAATTGGCCTAAAAGATGGTAGCGTCAAACAAATTCAGAAAACTTAGAACTTATCCGGGAAGATTTCTTACCCAACCAACAGCGTACTATCAGTGTTTGAACAACATTTTAATGACATTTGAGCAAAAACTCTCTCCAATTGCCTGAAGAATGATCATGCATAAGAGCAGATAGAATGGGACACTGAACATGTAATGACTTTGATATTGGTCACAGCAGATGAAAATAATAAACTAGCCTCTTTAATTCTGACCCTCTCCAAAATTTAAGAAGAACTGTAAATGCTGTGTCATATAAATTAGATTGGACCAGAAGGTCAACCAAGTCTGGAGAGGGTTCTCCTTTCCCTGAATCAGAAAAACGGAAAAAAAACCTGCTTAATTCTCTTTTAGAAAGTAAATGTAGTACTTTCAACTTTCAAGTAAAATTGTTGAATTACCAGTATTTGCCCATTTAACATCTGCTAACGAAAGCATATACTCTGTTGAGGCCAACACAAACTCATTTTCCAGGATTTCAATATCTATATATGAATGCAGCCTTTCATCACCAGCTGCTGCAGACAATGGCAATGGGATAACATTATGAATGAGGGAAAAAGCAGCACACAACAAGCAGCATTTAAAAAAGAACAAGAATTCTATGCCAAAAGAGTTAGTTACCTTGTTCTTCAACAGTTATTCTAGCCTTTTTACTTGGATAACTTTCTCTGTGAAGAGAGCTCTGATCAGGTATAGGGTCGATCCATGCATAAGCAGGATGAACAAGATGCAGTGCATTGATAGCTGCAGACAGTCCATTCAGCCTCTCTTGCAGCATCAAAGACCTGTTCTGGTAATCTTTTACAGCTGCTTCAGTCCTCAGTCGAGATGAATACAAGTAAATGTAACTAGCTGCTCTTCGCGAGTTATGTCGGTGCATCTCACATGCATAAAGAAGCTTAAATGGATTCGGCTTTGCATAAGTATCTGAGCTAAGTGCCTACATAATAAACATGATCTCCAGGTTTATTATTAATCTGCCATGTAATGTTAAAGAACGTTATCTTGCTACAACTACTATTAGAGCATCTCCAACGGGAATAGCTAAAATTGGTTGGCTAAATTGGACCTGTAGGACATTATGTAAAATTTGTTGAATGTGTAAGACATTTTACTTCAATGGTATTAGCTATATTGGTTGGCTATATTTTAAAAATAGTATGTTATTAATAATTTAGGTTGTTATAAATAGAATATATCACTTCAATATGGTAATGAATGATGTGGAATCTTCTTACAGATTTCTTACAGCTATATAGAGGTTCGACAAATATAGGCAACCTGTAGAAATTATCTAAAATTATAGCTAACAGTTTTGACCCATTGGAGTTCAAGTTTTTTTTTGATAATCTCTATAATTTTTATTTATGGTATCTTTTATCTAATTTTAGCTAAGGATTTCTTGTGGTTGGAGATGCTCTTAGTACACACCTTCCAAGCAAGCTCTTGTTCGACCTTCTCTGTTAGTCCGATAAAAGGTAGTTGTCCATTACAAAGAATCTGCCTAGTGAAACATGAATACCATTAGCTGACTTTTTCCAGATCAGAAACATGTCACTGTTCTTACTTATGCAAAAGTCAACCAAACTAATATAACATTGAAAAAAATTTCAATAAGACATGTGAACAATCTAATGCTAAAACTTTTAATTTATGAAGAAAGAATTTATCTATTAAAATATAAAATATGTCAATATAATAGATTTAACGATCTTCATCTATTCATTTTAACTTGTAACAATTTTTTTTCTATAATATTGTATTATGAGGATCGTATAAAATGTGGAATGACTTTGACCAATACTTATGCTATGCACATACATTGTTGTTATTGTTGCATCAGTTATTTCATCGAATATATTTATTTTTAATGAACATGTTACACTTTTGTTATATAATCAAAATAGTAACGAAGAACATTGATAAATAATCGGGTTTATATTAAAATTGAAATAATAATGAGCAATTTTTAACTATTTTGATTTATTTATTTTAATATTAGTCATATTGATCTATCTATTTTTGCTCTATTTTGAGTTCTACATAATTTTTAATTTATTGATCTTTTAACAAATTTTTCCTAATTAAAATTATCCTGAAGAAAAAATAAAGTGACGAACTTTTAAGTTAAAACTAGTTGATAAAGCCGCGCTTCGCGGCGGCGTTATAATGTTTTTCATAAAAGATTCAATTTATATTTATATTATAAAAATGTAATATATTGTAATATCAATAATTAATTTTAACAGTTAACACGATATTTTTTAATGAGCCGTTCTCTTGTAAAACACAATTTTTTCAAAAGAGTCGTTCTCTCGTTAAAACCGAAATCAAACTTTAAGATATGTCATAAATACTTGTTTTATAATTTTAATCCATAAAATTGAAACCTAAAATTAAATTAAATTTATAACATTAATATCAAATTCTAAGAGTTCTTTTTTTATAACAATTAGTTCAATATATATTTATTTTATATTATGTACTCCCTCCGTCCCACCCAATTGTTTACACTTTTCAAGAAGTGTCTGTCACACAATTTAAGGTACATTTTAAGGATAGTTCCTTAACTTATTTTTAAAATATTCTTTTCTTTTATAAAAATATGAACATTAATTTTTTATACAAAAAAAAATAATTAAAAATAAGTTATGGAACCATCCTTAAAATGCGTGTCGGAAAATTCTTAAAAAGTGTAAACAATTGAATGGGACGGAGGGAGTAATCAATATTAAATTTGTAATAGTTAATATGGTACTCTCTAATTAATCGTTCTCTCGTTAAACACGATTTTTTCTATAGAACTGCTTTGTCGTTAAAATTAAAATCCAACTTTAACATATATCATATATCATGAGTACTTGTATGATAATTTTAATCATAAAAATCGAAACTTAAAAATAAAATAAATTTATAAGATAAAAATCAAATTCTAACGGTTAATATGATTTTTTCTAATGAATTTGTTAAAAACGTTTCGAGTCGCCGTCGTTTAGTACCGCAGTCCTAACTTCATTATATATTATATCTCATACAATAACTTTTTTTCTTAAAATAAAATCTAAAAAGAAAATGAATTCCACTTTTTACTTTCTCTAAATTTTCTAATATACATGAAATTTTGAAAAATGGGAAAAAATCTTATCTTCATTATATATCAAATATTCTTGTATTTATTTGTTTACTTAAAATTTGGAACCTACAAATGAGTAAATTCTATCTTTTATTTAAAACTTCTAGTTAAATTAAAAAAATTATATAGTAGAATTATAAGAGAATCTCGCCTAAAGATTCTAATATATATTTATACAGTGATATATGTATAGTATGATATAATAATATAAAAAAGATAATGATATTATTTTTTATAAATTTTAATTCATTTTCTAACTTGAATACGAAAATTCTTTTTTATATATTGATATTGATAACATTAAATCTTTTTCTTTTTAAATATAAAAATTATTCGGTATGGAAATAATATTGAATATATGGATTTTCTTTCCTAATGCAAGTATATTAAATTTGTTTAAAAAAAATTAAAATAAGGATTTCTAAGAAAAAATATAAATAAGTTCAAAAGAACATATAAGATGTCACTTCACTGTCTTCGTATTCTATTTTCAATATATAGAACTTTTAATTATATGTTTTCTCTACAAATTCAAACGGTTCTCCTCTATATATTTACACATATATTATACTTCCAATAGAACATTAATTATATATATTTTTTTAAAATTCGAACTTTTCCCCTCTATAAATTCGAATACTTATTTTACTTTCAATGGAATTTTTAATTATATGTCTTACAAACACCTATTATACTTCCAATAGAATTTGCTCTCGTATTCTAGTTATAGTATAACTTTTAATTATATATCTTCTCTATAAATTCGAACTTCTATCCTGTATATATTCAAAACCTATTATACTTCTAATAGAACTTTTTAATTTTACGTCTTTTCTATAAATTCAAACTCATCTCCTCTATAAATTTGAACACCTATTTTACTTCCTATAAACTTTTAATTACAATATATGTCTTACAAACACTTAGTATACTTCCAATAGAATTTTTAATTATATGTATTTTTTATGAATTCGAACTCTTCTTTTTTATAAATTCGAACACATGTATTATTTACGACAGAACTTTTTAATTATATGTCTTACTTATAAATTCAAAATATACTTCTTTATAAATTCGAACCCCTATTATACATTCAAAAAAAAAAATTATCTATCTATTTTCCTTGTAAATTCAAACTCTTCCAAAACCACACCAAAATAAATAAAAAACCTGATTTATTGCAATTAAATCAAAACCTACGTCACGACGTTATTTTTGCATTTTTGCGGCTTTTGGGACTCTTTGTTGTCCGGGTTGTATATGTACTATTAAGATGTTATAAACTTGAGGGATATCAAATTTGTGATCTTATAAATTCAAGGGATTCCGGGTTCTTGCTAGTTTAATTTTTCCTAGTTTTAGGATGTATAGAAAAATAGAATATTTATATTGTAGGTGTGGGTTCTAACACGAGTCCAAATCTTCTACACCATTTGGACTCTTCTAACACACCTCTTAAAATTGTAAAATCCTGAAATCAAGTCCGTACAATCTAGTAAGTCACCTTTTGTTAGTTTAAAACCCATATTCAATGAAATTCGAATAAAACTAAACACACATTTTAAAATTGTAAACTCCAGCAAATTAAGCCGGCATAATTCAATAACTCACGATTTGTTACTTTAAAGCCCTTGCAATAATAAAATATCCATATAACAATTAGTTAATATAATTATCTTTCCAATGCCACTGGATTGTAAATATATAAATGAGGCCATAATGAGATTAAAATAGTAAATAAATAAAAATAAGAAAGAAAAGAAAATTCTCACCAAAACTTTATGCTAAAAAAATTACGAAAAACTATAAAACATGATTTATTACATTATGTTTTTTGTTATAAGTTTGAAATTCTTACAAAATTTAAACTACAAACCCAAATTGATTTTAATCATGGATGATGATGCGCTGATTAGTAAGCAAAGCCGAGGTTCCATACATGACCTGTACACAAAAAGAAAAATCACCAATTGCATTAACTTACAAAGTGTACATAGAATTATAAAATTTATTGCCCTACAGGCTATAGGCTATATATATAAGTATATTTAAGGAGTGCACGGTGCACCTAAAAAAAAACTAAATTTCCATTGCACATGAAGAATAGTATAAACACATCTAAATTTAATAAAAAACTTATTCAGTCGTGCAAAATTGCAAATAAAAATTGTAACTTGACTATATATATAGAGAGATAAATTTGGATTCCTTTTCTAATTATATGTGTTCCCGATAAATTAGAGTTCGAGTTGATTTATAAATTTATAGACCTTTTCTACTTTAAATATGTTAATAATATGTAGTCGTTATAAACTCGAACTCTTCTTCTTCGTTAACTTAAACTCCTATATCACCTATCCTACTTCTAATGCGATAAAAGATATTTTCTTATTTATTAGTATTTAAAATTCTAAAATTCTAAAAAATTAGAAAAATAGATTGAGACGATCTTAGAGACGCCACCTAATCTCCCGCGTATCCTCCTTTATATATATACTAGTCGATAAAGCCGCGCTTCGAGGCGGCGTTACAATATTTTTTAAAAAAATTAATACACTTACGTTATATTATGATATTAATATTAAATTTTAATAATCAAATAATCTTCTCTAATGAATCGATTTCTTGTTAAACATGATTCTTTCGATTTAGCCGTTCTTTCGTTAAAACCAAAAGCTTAACTTTAACATATATTATAAATACTTATATAATAATTTTTATTCATAAAATCGAACTATAAAAAAAATGACATCATTATCAAATTCTAATAGCTAATAAAATCTTTTCTAGTGAGCCGTCATCCCGTTAAATACATTTGGAGCCGCTCTTAGTTGGAATCGAAATTCTAACTTCATTATATAAAGAGAGTAAATTCCAATTTTTATATTCTTTAAATTTACAATTTTCGCATGAGAATGTCTTTCTGTTACATTAACATATCAAAAAAAAATTAAATACGAAGACTTTTCGTTACGGGAATAATATTAAATTTATGGATATATTTTTCTAATGAAAGTATAATTAACTTGTATAAAAAAGTTAAAATAATGGATTTCTAAGAAAAAAAAATATAGTTTTAAAAAATTGTATAAAATGTATCCACCGTACTTGTATTCTACTTCCAATAAAACATTTTATTATATGTAATCCTTATATATTCAAACATCTTATATACGCTATTCTCTAATGAACCGCTTTCTCGTTAAATACGGTTGTTACTATTGATCCGCTCTCTCGTTAAAACAAAAAACCTAACTTTTATATATATCACTTGTATGATAATGCTTATCCATAAAAATCAAATCCTAAAAATAAAATAAAATTTAAAACACCAATATGATATTTTAATAGCTAATACAATCTTTTATAGTGAGTCATCTTCCCGTTAAACACGTTTCGAGCTGCTCTCATTTGGGATCGAAATTCCAACTTCATTACATATTATTGATGATACTTATCTTACACAACAACTTACTCCTTAAAATCAAAACCTACAAAATAGAGCGAATTCTAATTTATACTTATTCTACACTTTCTAAAAATTATGGAGTTTTAGAAAATGAAAATACATCTTATTTTCTCTTTATGTTATAGATACTACTGTATTTATTTAGGATTCCTACATGACAATGTTCTTTTATTATGTTAATACATCAATTATTTTCTTTTTTAAAAATGATGACTTTTTTATGACAATAGTATTGGATTTATGAATAAATTTTCCTAATAGAAGTATAATTAACTTATATAAAAAAAGTATAATTTAAGAAGATTGTACTTTCTATAAAATATTTAATTATATATGTCTGCTGTCTATATTCAAACACCTATTCTACTTCTAATAGAACTTTTATTTATATGTTTTTCTATAAATTTGAACTCTTATTCTCTATAAATTCAAACTCCTATTCTACTTCAAATAGAACTTTTAATCATATGCGTTATAACTACTTATTCTACTTCCAATAAAACTTTTAATCATATGTCTTCTCTATAAATTCGACCTATTCTCCTCTATAAATTCGAACACCTATTATACATCTAATATGTTAAATGATATTTTTCTACTTCTAATAGAACTTTTATTCGAACTCTTATTCTCTATAAATTCGAACTCCTATTATACTTCCAATAAAATTTTTAATCATATTCATTATAAATACTTATTCTACTTCCAATAGAACTTCTAATCATATTTATTCTCTATAAATTCGAACACCTATTCTACTTCTAATATGTTAAATGATATTTTTACATTTGTTAATGTTTAAAATTCTAAAATTCTAGAAAATTAGAAAAATAAATTGAGACGATATTAGAGCGCCACCTAAGCTCCCGCGTATCCTCCTTTATATATATATATATTGAATTCTATTCGATTCACGCTATATTTCATTTAAATTATCAGAATACCCTTTTAGTATTTGAACATAGTTATACTAACAATCAAATACACTTTTTAATATTAGAAAATCGAATTCTAATATAACTTCTTCTAAATTATTTCAAAAAAAAAACTTCTTCTAAATTATATCCTTTTTAGATAATAATCTCTTTACGGTTGGAATTGTTTTGGCAGTATTTTGGAGGGCCAAAATTTTGGATAAAATTTCTTTTATGCGTATTATATATAATAATGTAATAAGGATATAATTTAAAAATAAATAAGTAAATAAAAATCATAAAATAAAACACATTAAAGCAACATTAAAACCACAGTATATAATTAAGCTAGTCTTTTTCTAAATAAGTAGAACTAAAAAAACTAAAAAAAAATATTAAAACTTAAAACACATAAAAGTAACATTAAACCCGATACACGAGCTAGTTTTTTTTTCGAAAATTAAATAGGATCTTACCTGGGGAGCATGATTCTAACATGGAAACATCTCTTACATGCCCGTCTTAAACTTTACAAGGGCCCTGTGCTAATTATAAAATTAGGTCCTTAATTTATTTATAAAATAGTTATATTTGAAGAGACATTAGAGAAGGTTTTGATTTAAACGTGTGTAACTGAAGTTGAAGTCTGAATAAGTCAAGATTTAGTGTAATTTTGCTGATAACTAGCATTTTGCCCGTACTTCGTACACGGCTTCTTATTTAATTTAAAATGATAATACCAAAAATTTAACAAATTTGATTGATTTCTTAAAACATCTTACTTAATTTAAATTGACAATACCAAAAATTTAATAAATTTGATTGATTTTTAAAAAGATATTGTATGCAATTATATAAATAATCAATTCTTAGCAAGATATTATATACAATTATATAAGTATTTAATAAAATAATGATATGCTAAAATTTATATAAAAAAGTAGCATAAAATTCTATTTTAACAATGTTGAAAATTTATTTAATCCATCAAAATCTGCAATAAAAATAATAAATATTTTTACAAATATTGTTCTCTAATTGAAAACAATAATAAATTGTCTTCATTATTCAAATGCGGAAATGATAATTCCTTCACCCCCAATGACTCCAAAACATTAAATGGCTCCAAAACATTAAACCTCATATAATATCAAGAACATGTTATATTAACTATGAGACCTCATAGTTAATATAATGTGTAAATGTTGGAGAACAATGAGATCACATTTCAAGCAATTTTTAATTTTTTTTTGTTAAATTTTTTTATGAATGGATAGAGGGTAGAATTATAAGACTTTTATGTGAAGATGCCCCTAGCGGGGCCCTTTAAAATAGTTTGAAATGTAGCGAATATGTGTGTTCTCACTGTTCTCATTTTAATTTTTTTGTTAATTTTTTTATGAATGGATAGAGGGTAGAATTTTATGACTTTTTTTTGTGAAGATACCCCTAGCGGGGCCCTTTAAAATAGCTTGAAATGTACTGAATATGTGTGTTCCCACTGTTCTCATTCTCACCAGAGCGTGACCATTAAACTGTATTAGTAAATTCATGTATGAAAAAACAGTGTATATATATTATTAATATAGATTCTTTTATTAAAAATAAGTAAATTATACAATTAAATAAGCAAGCCAAAATATCAGATAAATATTCTAGTAGATTTATTGTTTATGTTCAAATTAAGGTCTTTCACCATGGCTGACTTTATTATATTAAAAGTATGTTCTTATTGAAATGAATATAATAATTTGAATTTGAATATATTTTTAAACTACTTATTTTGCTGGAGGTACAATCGTAGTACTACAACGTTACTGAAAATAAGTACAATATCATATTAGAATTTTTTGTTCCAATCTAAATTGGGTTGCTCCAAATGCTGTGTAATGACAAAAAGGGGCATTAAATAAATAAAGAAGATTAAAAAAATGAAGGATAATACTGTTTACCAAAAACACAGGTCTCCGCAAGAAGCTCACATATTCACTTTTATCTTCAAATAATGTATGATTACAAATTATAATAATCACATTTTCCATTACTTATTCTCTCTCAAAAAGCCAACTAAACTGAAAAAGGGAAAAGTTAGTGCTTTTATATTTTAATATGGAGCTCAAGTGAAAGTGCTAAATATGAGATCATATATGAAGTGAAATTGAACGCGAGTAAAGAAGATATTTAGACCATAAATAAGAGCAATGTTACCTGACCCAGAGGGTGAGGCTTGTGACGTGGGTCTGAGCTTCTAAGTATGCTATTCCATAGTCCCTTCGGAGACATCCGATAAAATGTATGCTATTCCATAAGACCTTCTGTTACGTAGCATGTCTACCCCATGAACATTAAGTTGAACAAATTCATAAAGAACATAAACTTGCTTGAAAACAAAATAATGTCTATAAGTATCAAACTGAGTCCCAAGATTATTTACAAATAACATGGTTCGTACTGTGTCAATGTTATTAACTGGTAATCTTTCCAACTACCTTTGTTATTACGACATGTAAAATAAAAAATTGAAAGGCCAAGCAAATATTTTAAAGGTACCTTTCTGGTGTCCTGTATATTATTATAACATCAGGTAATTCATTAAAACTTTAATTCTTAAATTCTAAACCAAAATCAAAACCAAAAAAATATTATCCTGTCTAATTTTTAATATTTTGAAATCAATAAAAACTTAACTCTTATGGCCAAACTGAAAACTTGAACCAAACATATATGACCCGTACAGAGGTCTAGTACACATACCTTAACCCTACTTCAGGGGGTTGAGATGTTAATTTGGTGAAAAACCCAGCTTTCAAATCTGAAAAGTGCAAACATGCATCAAAATCCAGCAGTGTGAAGATTTGAGCGGAATGGACTTCAAGGTGAAAAATGACAGAGATAGATTTGAGTAATGACAAAACGGAGAATCAAAGAAATAAAGAAAGATAAAAAAATAAATAAAGGATAATACTATAGTAGAGGTTTAGATTTGGGTCGATCCAATTGGGTTACTCCAAATGTTGTGTAATGACAAAAAATAATATATGTTTAGATTTGGGTCGATCCAATCTAATTTGGGTCGCTCCAAATGTTGTGTAATGGTAAAAAGGGGCATCAAAGAAATAAAGAAGATTAAGAAAATGAAGGATAATAGTATCGTTGATAGAATTCGAACCTAGAAATTTTAGTAAATAAATTTAATCATGTAACATATTTAATCATTAGATCTAACAGTTCTAATTTTAAATAAAATTCTAACGGATATTATTCGTTGTATACGAATTTTTATTATATTTTGTTAGTGGTTAGAAGATATGATGTCATATTTTTGGGTATGCAATTAGTAAGTAAATTTAATCATGTAATATATTTAATCATTGAATCTAACATTTCTAATTTTTAACTAAAAATCTAACAGATATTATCCGTTGTATACGATTTTTTGTTATATTTTGTTAGTGGTTAGAAGATATGAAGTCATATTTTTGGGTATGTATTAATTATTGCAATATTATGTTTTAAATTAAAAGTCAACGTGTTTTAATTAATAGAAAAAATTTATTGATTGGAAGATATGATATTTAGGTATTTATAAAATGTAATATCATCAATTATAAGTAAACATCTTTTAATTGAAAAAGACAATCAGCTAATTATCATTAATTATATTATTAATAAAAAAATGAAGGATAATAGTAGAGGTTTAGATTTGGGTTGATCCAATTGGATCGCTCCAAATGTTGATTAGAGAGAAAAAAATTATTGATTGAAAGATATGATATTTTAGGTATTTATAAAAGGTAATATCATATCAATTATAAGTAAACATCTTTTAATTGAAAAAGGCAATCGGCTAATTATCATTAATTATATTATTAATAAAAAAATGAAGGATAATAGTAGAGGTTTAAATCCCCTCGGATCTCCTTTATATATTTATATAATAATTCAAATTTTTAACTAAAAATCTAACGGATATTATTCGTTGCATACAAATTTTTATTATATTTTGTTAGTGATATTTAATTTCCACTATTAATAAAATTTAAAATGCAATTGAGTTGTATATTTAGTTTTCTCGATTAGTAAAAATTTAAAATGCAATTTAGAGAAATTGATTATTTTAATATGTTTTACTTGAAAACAGAAATTGATTAGTTATTAGGAGAAATTTTATTTATATTTAAGTAAGGGTAATTAAGTAAAAACAATAGGTACCGACCAACCAACCAACCAACCGACCGGCGCCATATAACTGGAAAACTATAGATTTTAGCTAAAGGAAATAGAAAAGGTAACATTTTTAAAAAAAATTTGATTATTTTAATAACTTGAAAAAAAAATTGATTAGTTATTGGGAAATTGTTTATTTATAATTAAGTAAAGGCGTCATTTAATTGGAAAAAAGAGATTTTAGCTAAAAAAAATAGAAAATGTAACGTATTTTAGAAGGAAATTGATTATTTTAATATGTTTTACTTGAAAACATAAATTGATTAGTTATTAGGAGAAATTTTATTTATAATTAAGTAAGGGTAATTAAGTAAAAACAATAGGTACCGATCGACCGACCAACCAACTAACCGACCGACCAAACTTTCAATGTTTTAAAATGAAATTTTAAAGGTAAGGATATTGAAATTGTATATTTAGTTTCCTCGATTAGTAAAAAATTAAAATGCAATTTAGATATTTACTTTACTTCATTAGTAAAAATTTTATAGGTAAAAAATAATGAAACTATATATTTAGTTTCCTCTATTAGTAAAGTTTTAAAATGGAATTGAGATTTTTTTTAATCATTTGAATTATTAATTCCAAATTTTGAGAAATTTAACAAAATAGAACCGAGCTATTTGACCGGCACCACTTTACCTCCACTCGTTTCTCCTTTATATAAGTATATAACAGTTCTAATTTTTAACTAAAAATCTAACGGATATTATTCGTTGTATACGAATTTTTATTATACAAGCTTAAAACCCGTGCGATGCACGAATTTTTTTAATATTATATGAATTTTTCATTAATTTAAGTTAATTTTTTTAAAATATAAAGTTGGGAGGCTTAAATTTTTATATGAGATTTGATAATAATTATATAAATGTTATCCGTGATATTTCTAGAAAATGAGCGATTTTAGTTAGAAAATATAAAAAAAATTATAGGTTTTACTTGAAAATGGTAATCGGCTAATTATTAGTTTTTATATAATTATTATTTTATTTCATTAAATAGAAATTGATACGTTTTAGATAAAAAATGCAATCGGTTAATTATGAATATTATAATATTATAAGTTTATTGTATTAAACAGAACCGCCCGTGATAAAATCAGAAAAAGAGAGATTTTAGTTTTAAAAAATAGAAAGGTAACGTGAAAATTAAAAAGATGACATAATTTATGTGAAAAAGGTAATTGATTAGTTTATAGTAATTATAATTTAATTCTGTTATTTTACTAAATAAAATTGCTCATAGTTTTTAGAAAATGAGAAATTAATGTTGCCCTTGAAATTTCTAGAAAAAAAGGAATTTAATTAGAAAAAATATAAAAGATGATACGTTTTAGTTGAAAAGGTAATCAGTTAATTATTAGTACTATAATATTTTTATTATTTTTTTTATTAAATCGAATCGCCTGTGATATAATTGGAAAAAGAGATATTTTCGTAATAGAAGGGAAAAAAGGTAACGTGTTTGAAAAAGGTAACCGTCCATGATACAATTGGAAAAAGAGAGATTTTAGTTAGAGAAAAGAGAAAAGGTAACGTATTTTGGCTCAAAAAGGTAATTAATTATTTAATACTAATTATAATATAATTATGTTATTTTATTATACAAAATTGATCGTAGTTTTAAAAAATGGAGAAATTTTAGTTAGATAAAATGTAAAAGATATTGTATTTTACCAAAGAAGTAAATTATTTAGTTATTGAAAAATAGAAAAGATAATATGTTTAACCTGAAAAAGGAAATTGATTAATAAAGGAGATTTGGGTCGATCCAATCTAAATTGGGTCGCTCCAAATATTGTGTAATGACAAAAAGGGACATCAAAGAAATAAAGAAGATTAAAAACATAAAGGATAAAAGCTGTAATTTTCCTGTGTAATGACAAAAAAGGGCATGAAAGAAATAAAGAAGATTAAAAAAATGAAGGGTAAAAACAGTAATTTTTAAAATGTAATACTAGCAGACATTAAGAATATATTGATATTGATATTGATATTGATTAGATGAACTTATGTACATATATAGATGGATTTTTTTGATTTGGGGCCCTAATAATTTTGGGGCCCTATGCTGTTGGGTTCCTTGCACACCCTTCTAGACGGCCCTGATCTCTTATTAAAGATTTAATTAAGGCATGTACTTGTGCCGTAAGTATATTTGATTATGATTCGAAATCCTTTACAATAAACACAATTGGGGTCCAAGTTATAACCCGGCCCCTAAACCTCACACCAGACTTATTTATACATGCCTGTGCCCCTAATTATAACACAAACCAGTACCTCTGCTTCTCCAAAATATTCTCTAGATTTTCAAATAAGAAAATACGATCATATATGGCTCAAAATTTAAGCGATGGCTCGTACAGTTTATACCAAGAAGTATCGAGAAAAGATTGCCAAGCTGCATTGCTACTTTGTAAAATCAAAAACCAAATTCTTGATCCTCAAGAAGCTCATCAATTAGAACAAGAGAAACTTCGACAAAAATACATATCGCTATGCAGTCCTTCGAACAATATCCATCGTCCTCTTCCTCCTAGGCCGGTGTGTGAACTTGTTGGACAATATTGTAGCTTCCCCATGGAGAAACTATTGAAAAAAGCCGACTTGAAGAAAGATCAAAGAAGGTTACTATTGAGAAAAAGCGATGTGAAACAATATTTGTACCCTTTGTTGAGCACGGGTGAAGTTAAGAATATCGAGCAAAGGGAGATTTGTGTGAATGTTTATGATGGGGAAGGTTGTAAATATGAGATGGATTTCAAGCTTTGGGGAGAAAAGGCTTATGTGCTTACTAAGAAGAACTGGCTTAAGTTTTGCAGTGATCATAATTTGGTTGAAGAGAGAGACCGGGTTACTATTTGGATGTTCAAGCATGCTTATATTCATGATCAGCTTTGTTTTGCCATTGTTCCTAACTATAAGCAGCAGCTAGCACAAGGAACGACGATGAGAGTAATTTAGCTAGCTAGGTTTATCATTATATATAGGTATGTTGTTAATTATTGATTAATTTGCTTTGCTAATCATGAATGGTTGCAATATGATTATCTTGTCATGTTCAAAATACCAATACTGGTTTAGACATGATGTTCGTTGCTAAGTATATTAGAGGGCATGCACAACTGTAATTGCATTCGCCAATTTTGTTGGATTAAAGATTTCAAGGTGATTAAGGTATTTACTTCGTTCCATGTTGGATTAAGGTATTTGCACTTATACAGCATTGTGTAGCTAATATCCGTGTTGGTTTCTTTAATAAAAGTGGTGATGTGATTTAAATAAAAAAAAATAAAAAAATTAGTGGTGATGATCGTTGTAGTTTCAAACATGTTTGGCTACGTTTTATCTGTTCTTTTCGACGACGACTTCTTCTTTCTGTTCCTTTGCAAAGATATCCTTTTTCAATATTTATTTACGATTTTTTAATTTTTTTTATGTTATTATTTTTAAAAATTGTTTAGATTTTTAAAATTAAAAATGTTAATATTTATATATAGGCCATTACTCCATGAATAACACCCTTATATAAAAAACAATAAAGAACACCATAGAATTTTACATAAAATCGCATTTAGATTCTAATTTTTCACATCAAAAAATATGTTTTATGAATAAAAATAAATTTCAACAAAAAATTAGGATTAAATATAATATGATTTACACATAATTTTATTGTTACAAAAATATATATAAGATTCTATAGTGGATTCTATGTAACATTTGATTTTGAAATTTAGATGAAATTATACGTTAGATTCGATATGTAAAGTTTAATTGTTGTCAAAATTTGCAATTTCTATCATAACAAATCAATTTCTATGAAAAATAAAATTTTATAATAATATTTTTTATTTTTCTTTATATAAAATGTTCTTTCTAAATACAACTCATGATGAATATATATAGGAGTTTCTGTTCTTTTTTACTTCAAAATATATGAAAATGTAATTTAAATGTGAAAATTAAAAACGATCCAATTATCATTCAATTGTTTAAAAATTTATTTAGATTACATTTCAAATATTATTTAACAAAAAAATGGATGGGATTTTAAAGTTGCGAATAAATTTGAGTTTTTTTTAGAAATATCTAAGTTTAGAACCTTTTTTGTAAAAATAATATGTTTTTTAAAATAATTTTGCAAAAATACCGATTTTTAGAATTTATTTTGCAAGAATATGGTTTGCAACTTTGCAAACCATATTGTAATGACATCAATCAAAATCAACTATAAATGCAACTTTTAAAATTTAGTAATTAAAAATCATTTTTGATTACGGGTGGCACTAATCAAATCCAATGCAATCAAGTGCAAACAAAATTAATCTCAAATGCAACTAAAAGTAACTTCGATTATTTGACCAATTAATAAAAACAAGTTGCATTTGGTATTTAATTGCAAATCGTATTTTCGACTAATAAATGTCAATAACTTAAAGTTCGATAAGATAATACAAGAGTATGTAAATAATCATTGATAAAATTTAATGACATACAAGATATGTAATACCTCAAGTAACTATTAAAATATTATAATTTCTACACTAACTATTAATTAAAATTAAAATTAAATCTTCACATCAATCTTCACTTCTCATAAAAGATGTTACAAATTTATTTTTAATAAATTATAAAATGTTTTAAATATATTTTCATTTCCAATTATGTGTATTCATTAAAATTTTAATTAGTATTTAATAATCGATATTGAACTAAAGTTATATATGTGTTGAACAAAAAAAATTTATAAATTTGTATTTAAGAAAGTTTTTACTGGAACTCAACCCTACTTATATAATGTTTTTTCAGAGCGTATGTATATAGTAACTTTGAAGTTTTAAAATATTCTCGGATGTATTATAAATTTTGTCTTTTATATAGTGTTGTGAGAGTAATTTAGTACAACATAACGGATTAATAACAGATGAATCGCATAGAAACTAGCGATGGAAGCGGGTTCGCGGTTCACAACGGGATTCAACTGTCGGAATTCGACAGTGTTTATGGCTATTTTTGAGACTGAGTTTGAAAGGTTTCCGGGCAAAGGTGACGGAGTAATTCCTACTCCGCCGCCTAGAGTGCCCAGAATCATGTTTTGCTCAAGTGTTTCTACATAATTATTGTAGAGAGAAGTGAGATTCAACCATTGCAAAATACCTACATATCCTATATTTATAGGAATCAAGTCACATGTAGTTCTAAGATTTTGGACTCCTTGTTGATAGCTCAGCCACGTTTTGATAAGCCTTATCCTCCTGACCTTGCTGATCCGTTTGTTATTTTGTTGATGAAAAAGAGTCATAGCTCCCTTAGGACACTGAACCCTGGCCTTCCGCTTTACAGTCGCCTATATATATACACTGTATATATCACATATGTTTTATATTTATCTTCTTCAACTGAACTGATCCAGTTAATTATCCCAAATGACATGATTATCCAATAGTTATCCTTCATAAATTCATAATTATCTTCATGTTTATATGATTTTCAATATTCATATATCCATATATATATATATATATATATATATATATATATATATATATATATATAGGCTAGCGGTCAAATAGAAACCACTTTTAAAATAAAAACTAGAAACCTCTATTAGCCTTTAGATCTAATTAAATCTAATGGCCTCATTTAAACACCCACACCAAATTTTAATACATCCTCCCACACACAAATCCAACCCACTACACCCACTGCCACGACCAGCACCACCATATTATCCGACGACCTCCGTTCATCTTCTCCAACGAGCTTGAATTTTCCGGAGAGCTAAAATTTTACAGATCTGACTCCTCCTTTTCCTTTCTAACCTCTGGCCCCGCAGGGGCACCATCTTCTTCGGCTCCCCTGATCCTGCCCATTTCCCGTCGCTCCCATCTCCTTTCTAACATCCACCTACATATGCATCCAAATATGTATGTATAAATCGATCCCCCTATAATGAGTAACAACCATGAATTCAAACGCCAACAACCAAATACCCAGACAATCATCACAAATTCCGACGCAATGTAACACCCACTCCTTTACTACAACATTAATTATTCACCAAGTGTCCATAAAATTTACAATTTATTATAAATTATCAAAACTTTTTAAGAATAAAATCTTTACTCTTATCACCAATACCTAATTAATTAAACACTACTTTATTTTTGACCAATCACTTATATTCGTACCACAAATCACCAGTTTATAAAATACAAATCACTAAATGATGAAGTACGAATCACTAAAATATGAAGTATAAATCAGTATTTTTGTGTAGGTCAATTGATAACTGTTGCAAACTGAAAACATCTTAACGATAATGAGTAGAATATAACAACAATGTATGGAAAAGAGGATAACGAATGTATATGGAAGAATGAATGGAATCGAAGAGATGGTGAATGTTAGTAACAATGATGTCACCGGACTGGAGATACTTCTGGAAAAGTAATCAAAAATTAGAAAATGGAGGTGAAGTGTATAGAAAGAAGAAATAATTAATATAAAGTGGAGGTTTAGCTGATAATGGAGATTAGTGGTTGTCGATCACAGATCTGGAAATACGAATGGAATGAGGTGTTTGACATGTATATCTGTATGAGCGTGTATGTATTATACATATTGGGCCTAATGGTTCTAAGATATTGGAATGGACCTATTAGTTTTTAGTTTCTATTTCAAAATTGTTTCTAGTAGAACAGGACTCTATATATATATATATATATATATATATATATATATATATATATATATATAGGGAGATGCTCAAATGAGACCCCTCGTATAATGAGACTCTTTCTTATAATGAGTCCCCCTCATATTTTATCTATTCTAAAGGGCCCCGCCAGGGGCACCCAATACGAAAAAGTATTATAATTATATCCTCTATTCATTCATCAAAAAAAAAATTAGAAAAAAATAAAAAAAAATAAAAAAATTTGTTGCCACGTCATTATTTTTTTCCAAAAAAATATTATTTTTTTAAATTTTTTTTCTTTTCATAAATGGATAGAGGATAGAATTATAAGATTTTTTCGTATTGGGTGCCCCTGGCGGGGCCCTCTAGAATACAAGAAATATGAGGGGGACTCATTATAAGAGAGAGGTCTAATTTGAGCACCTCCCTATATATATATATATATATATATATATATATTCCATGTATATATAATGAATATCTATGATAACTGAGGTTGTTGAGTTGCTCCAGATGTTTAGGAGTTATCCACAAGTCTAAGTCTGTGAGAGCGTCCCTTATCCGTTCTCCTACAATTTAAGAGACAGTTAACCTAATTCCCACAGTCCACCGGGATACGTGTCTGAACCCCTGCCTGGAAGCCCTTCACCTGCATGAACCTCTATCAGGCCTCCACACAGAAGTACCCCTATACGGGGTTCAGACACCTAAACCCCTGCATGAATGAACCCCGAACCAGATGCTAGAATCTTCATCTTTCAGTATATTTCCAAGGCATATTGGTCCAAAACATCCATACCTAGTCCAGCCTATCCTTCCATATCCACGTTACTCGAACCCGTAACCTTAATGAAACTTAAATCAAGTCCAAGACGGATTTTGGGCACACTAACTACCCTCGATTAATTGTAGCCATTGAATGCAAAAGGAACCAAAATATGACGAAGTCTAATCCTTATTCCTTCCCTATCTTCCTCATCCTTAGAGAAATACATAGCTTCCACATTATGCTTTCATGCATACATGAGCTAACTCGGCGTAGGAAACAAGAAAAATAATGCTTCCACATATGTACCCCATCCGAATCCTTAAATGAACTCTTTCCACATACCTTAGACCATGCATGACGTACCATTTCCAATCATGAGCTTATTATCCCTATCACCTGAACCTACCAGCTTCCAGCCTCTTTCCTTGAAAATCACAGTCTGACTTTTCGATATATTTCTTTTCCTTATGAGGTTAGTCTTCATGTGTGAATCCTTTATATATATATATATATATATATATATATATATATATATATATATAGGTCAAGGTTCTAAAGAGAACATGCTTAAAAAGAGAACGAGAGAACATCTCAAAAAAATTAATTTAAAAATTGTAAATATTCTTAGATGCATTTTACGATTCTCAAACTTGAATAATTTTTTGTGGGAAAAAATATTTATGAGAATTTTGTTTTTTTAATCTATTTTAGAATCTCACAAATTTTTAAGAATCTCTTTTAGAATCTCACAAATTTTGAAGAATCTCTTTTAGAATCTCACAAATAGTTTTTTACACATGTATTTGTTGTTCATAATTGTGTTTTTTAGAATTGTATTAATGATATAAACATATTTATAATTTTTTTGAATTTTAAAAATCAATATTTTAAGTTGTTCTCTCGTTCTCTTTTTAAGCATGTTCTCTCTAGAGCCTTACTCTATATATATATATATATATATATATATGCAACGCACTTTTTCTAATATTTATTATATTATTTACTTGTTATTAGGTTACATATCAAATTGTTGTTATGAAATTGATATATATATATATATATATAGTAAGGCTCTAGAGAGAACATGTTTAAAAAGAGAACGAGAGAACAACTTAAAATATTGATTTTTAAAATCCCAAAAAATTATAAATATGTTTATATCATTAATACAATTCTAAAAAACACAATTATGAACAACAAATACATGTGTAAAAAACTATTTGTGAGATTCTAAAAGAGATTCTTCAAAATTTATGAGATTCTAAAAGAGATTCTTAAAAATTTGTGAGATTCTAAAAGAGATTAAAAAAACAAAATTCCCGTAAATATTTTTTTCCACGAAAAATTATTCAAGTTTGAGAATCATAAAATGCATCTAAGAATATTTAAAAATTTTTACAATTTTTAAAGTAATTTTTTTGAGATGTTCTCTCGTTCTCTTTTTAAGCATGTTCTCTTTAGAACCTTGGCCTATATATATATATATATATATATATATATATAAGATTATACACGTTCAATTTATTATGTGTTTTATCTTGAATTCTTAAAACTTTATTTGGATGATTTTACAGCTTACATGAAATTAATAAAATAATCTTTAATTTAGTGATGATTTTACAATTTTCTTCAATTATAACTACCAACAAACAAAAAAGAGATTAAATTGATGATTTTTTATATTGAAAATTCTATTCTATTTAGGAAATCTACTTAATTATTTTCTATTTTTATTGTCAAAATAACCTTTTTTTTCTCAAGAAAATAACCTTCTTATTATTTGAAGATAGTTGTACTAACAATAAAATACAGTTTTAATAATAAGTGTATGAGAGATTTTGTCCAAAACTTGGTAGTTGGTAGTCTGGTCCTCAGTACGATAAAATAAATAAGAACTGTTAGATCCTAAAATAAATAGATAAAAAACTTTGGATCTAGCATAAAAAATATTTTAATATTTAAACATATAAACTAAAAAGTGTATTTATATTGAAATACGAAAAAGTGGTTGTCAATGATTTAAATTATATAAAATTAGGTTTTCTATATTAAATAAGATTATTAATATAGGTATTCTACACTAAATAGAATTAATGTAAAAATTCGTAATTATATTTTATATTGAGATTCCGAGTGTTTTTTTATTTGGATAATAATTGTTAATTAAATCATTACTAAATTAAAGATGATTTTATGAGTTTCGTGTGGACTGTAAAATCATCCAAATCTGATTTCTATATCTCGAGATAGAGCCTAAATAGTAATTTCTTTAAAATGCCAATCGGTGTCAGAAACAAAATAGATAGCATCAGGAACAGCTTTCTCTGGGGGAACAACAAATTGCACTTGACCAGTTGGCAGGATGTCACTCTGCAGAAAAAGCATGGGGGACTTGGAATCACGAATCTGGATCACAGGAATCTAGCGATGCTAGGGAAAGTTTGGTGGAGTATACTAGAAAATAAGCCATCTTCACTTTGGACGAGGCTTTTAAAAGACAAATACGGTGAGGATCAGTTTAGTTGGACGACCCACAGTGACAACAAACCAAAATCCACTTTGATAACAAACCTCACCTTCCTCAAAAATCACAGAGTGACTTCGTCACTTTTCGTTAGAAAGAATTACATTTGGAAGGCAGGTCGAGGTGATAGGGTCCTTTTTTGGGAAGACATTTGGGTTCGAGATACACCACTAAAATCAATCTACCCAAGGCTGTATAGGATCAGTAAACACCGCAGACAAACATAAAAGAGGTACTAGAGTTCTGGGGGAATTACTCTGGCTTTCCCCATCAACTGTGGACTAGACAGCTGCGAGCACATGAAACCATTGAGGCTAGTGAAATCTATAACATTTTACAAGCTTATATTTTGACAGATCAACAGGACACAATTGTCTGGAAACAAACAAAGGATATATACTCGACCAAACACATGTACAGCTTACTCAGGACGGGTACACAAGCAAACTTTAGATGGTCATTTATTTGGAACCTAAAAATTCCACCAAAGATAAAAGTTTTTATTTGGAAAGTTTGCAAGAACATCCTTCCAACTAAAACTTTCTTGCACAGTAGGCTTAAAAACAATAGCATATCTACGATATGCAGGTCTTGTAACTCCGACCAGGAGGACATCCAACACATTTTCAAATCATGCCCCAGGGCAAAAATAATCTGGACTTTTGTTGATAAATGGTGGAAGGGGGTAGACTTCCAACTAGACGACAATGATTGGCTTTGGAAACTATACACAGCAATAAAACAACCGCAACAAATCTCACAATGGCAAACCACGGTTTCTGCGGCAATCTGGACCCTCTGGTTGAGTCGTAATGAAGTTATCTTCAAAAACCAAAAAATCAGTGACAAGGACTTAGAGTTCCTACTGCTCCATCGGTCCTTTCTGTGGTGCAGAGGTGGAGGACTCGTACACAATACTGGACTTGACACTTGGAAAATTGACCCAACGTTAGCAATTCAAAATCACAGAAAAGACTTCATACATGGACTCACACAACACTGGGACTACATTGGCTTCATTGACGGTTCCATGAAAACAACAAACAATTCCCATAAGTCAGGGATAGGTGGATACATTGTCGATAATAAAGAAGAATTATGCTTCATTTTTAGTGGCCCAACGGCAGCTACCACATCACTCGAAGCCGAGACAAGGTCACTAATCTTCTTGTTACATAAAATCTACTCTTTCATTACTAGAGACAAGAAGATATTATCCATACGGACTCCATGGAACTTTACAATAATGTGAAACGTTACAAAGCTGGTATTTCAACAACAGTTCAGTATGTGGATCCACAAGATCTTGATGGGCTTAAACATCTCCTCCTGGATCACATTGGTAGAGCCCATAACATTGGGGCAGATTTTCTGGCTAAACAGGGCCTCAATAGGTCCAGGATCATCTGGGGCAACTAGCACTTTTTCCTACGGGCCACATAGGACACATGTGACTATACTTTAATCTCTTTCTTCCTTCCCCCTAGAGCGGTGACAGTCGACAGACACACCTTACCCTGCCTACACTTTCCCATGACTCTATCTACTGCTACAGCCCCGCCCCTGTACAGCCACACCATACCACCTTTCACCTTTACATCACCTTTTCTACCTACTTGTCGCCACTCCCCTATCTTCCTTACTACATACACACTCACTACCTTTTCATCCTACTCGAGACAACACACAACCCTAGTATCAGCCACATTATACTATTTACTCTTTCGCTCTATCTATACCCCTTCTTATCATCTCTTTACACTACACATTTTCATTCTATCACACCACACAAGATGGGTTTTTACACTTGGAAGGCACCCCTCAGAAACCAGTTTAAGATCAATGTGCACGTCATTCATACCTCGAGGCCTTTGAATGGCAACACGAATGGTGTTGGCATTATCATCCGAGATCACCGCGGGCGTTTGGTCAAGGCACTCACAGGCACCATGAGGGGCCTTTCTACTCTTGCCACGCAACTCTGGGCCATTCACCTTGGCCTTAACCAAGCTAGACTGTCTAACTGCGAACATATACTCATCAAAACAGATAACTTTAACCCCTACTTTGAAGTCTCCAGGCAGGACGGTAGAGGCGACAGGACCTGCCTCTGGATTGTCGAACAAGTCAAGAAGCTTCTAGGGTACAACCCTGAGTGGGATAACATCATTCAGTATATCCCAGAATCCTCCAACAGATGTGTTTACTACCTGGCAGCAGTTGGCCTTAATAACTGGACAACTATGCATCTTGTTCATGAGCCTTTCGGAAGACTACAAGAGAAGATGGATCTTGATATGGGCTTCGGGCCACCCATTCCACAACTACAAGTCTATCCTATTCCAGTGGATTCTCAAGGTCGGGTGCTTGGTTTCGCTCCAGTAGTAGCCTCGACTACAGCTTTGGTGGTCCATGATCAAACCTCTGTGATGGACGGTGGCGAAAACTAGTAGTCTGAGACTACCCTTTTGTTTCTCACTCGACCTGCCATCTTCCTACTACTGTTCTCTTCTATGTCGTTCTTTTGCTTACCTGTCTGGATTGCAGGTTCTAGTTCTCATGTACTAGGTTTCTAGTTTTTAGACCTCCCGTCGGGATAGTCTCTCCTTTGTCGACCCTTTTGGGTTTGTAGGTCGTGTAGGCTTCGAGCCATGGACTCGAAGTGTTTGCAACCTTTTATGAGAATTTTAATTATAAAAAAAAATATGAACCTTTTTTAATATTTATAAATAAATAAATAAATAAAATTCAGTTCTAATACAATATTTTATATCCTTTTCAGATTATAACTTCTTTTTTAAATTCAATTCTAATACAACCTTTTTAATCATATCCTTTTTAGATTATAATTTTCTTTTTAATATGATATAATCTTGATCATCTATTTTTAAAAATATTATATTCGACGTTTGAGATTATTTTGGTGGTACAGTGACCAAACCAAAATTATGGATAAGATCCCTCTTACGCTTATTATATATAAGGATATATATATATATATATATATATATATATATATATATATATATATATATATATGGTCCGGTTCCCTGACAATCGTTTGTCAGGGACCGGTTATTTAACAATCGGTTCCACAGCCGTTGGATCGTTGAGATTAAAAAAAAAATTATTATCCGCTATAATTTTCCGAGGATAGGCCCGGAAAATTTCCGCGGACAGGCAATCTGCCTATCCGCGAAAAATTATAGCGGACAGTAAATTTTTTTTGTAATCCAGGGGGCCGTTGGATCAATGATCCAACGGTTTAGAAACCGATTGTTATATAACCGGTCCCTGACAAATGATTGTCAGGGACCAAAACCCATATATATATATATATATATATATATATATATATATATATATATACATACATATATAATCCGTAAACATGAGTGTATTAAATTTTATTAAATTGAAATTATATAATTATATAATAGCCAAAACATTAAAAATTTTGGTACCTATTTTTTGTATGTTTTATTGTATTTCCTGAAATTACTTATTTACTCTTCATTATAAAGAAAAATATATACGATATCTATACTATTAAAATTAATGGTAATTAGTCGATTGCCTTTTTCACATTTATTTTTAGTTGAATATATTACCTTTTATAAACACCTAAAAACATCAATCATATCATATCTAGCAATAACTAAAATATTCCCAAAAATATCACACCTCACTAACAAAATATAATAGAAATCTGCATACTACGAATAATGACCATTAGATTTTTAGTCAAAAATCAGAATCGTTAGATCTAATGATTAAATATATTATATGATTAAATTAATTTACTAAAATTTCAAGGTACAAATTCGATCAACGACATATTTAGGCTCTGTTTGGGATTGCTGTTAAAAATTGTTGTGCTGTTAGAAAAAGTTCTGGTAAAAAAAGTACTGTTGTAAAAAGTTGAAGACTGTTTGGTAATTTTTTGATATGTGCATGGTTTGATGTAAACATATATTAAAAATAAAGTTTTTGATGAGGTTTGATGTTGAAATCAGCTAAAGCTTTCCGCAAAAGCTGAAAAATAGCTTTTTCCAAAAGCATGGAGACCTGCTTTCTCTAAAAGCAACTTTTAGGCCAAAAGCACTTTTCAGAAATGCAACTTTTAAATTTTACTAAACACTTTTTCAGCTGCTTTTGATCAGAAATAAGCTGCTGTTGCTGTCTGCAACAGACGAATTTTTTTTTATATTATATAAAAAATTTTATTAATTAAAATTAATTTTTTTAAAACATGAATTTTGGAGGCTTACTTTTTTATATGAGATGATTTGATAATAATTATATAAATGTTATTCGTGATATTTCTAGAAAATGAGGGATTTAGGTAGAAAATATAGAAAAGATAATAGGTTTTAGTTAAAGGAATAATCAATTAATTAATAGTAATTATAAAATTATTACTTCATTTTAATAAATAGAATGTTCGTGGTATGATTAGAAAAATAGAAAAATAAAGAATTTAGTTAGTGTAAAAAGATTATATGTTCTAGGTGAAAAAGGTAATTGATTAGTTTATAGTAATTATAATTGAATTACGTTATTTTACTAAATACAATTGCTCGTAATGTTTTTAGAAAATGAGAAAATAATATTGTCCGTGGTATTTCTATTATAAAAGGGATTTTAGTTAGAAAATATAGAAAAGATGATATGTTTTAGCTGAAAAAGGTAATCGGTTAATTAAAAATATTATAATATTATTAGTTTATTTTATTAAATGGAACCGACCGTGATATAATTAAAAAAAATTAGTTAGAGAAAATAGAAAGGTAACGTGCATGATTTATGTGGAAAAATTAATTGATTAGTTTATAGTAATTATAATTTAATTATGTTATTTTACGAAATAAAATTGTTCATAATTTTTAGAAAATGAGAAATTAACGCTACCCGTTATATTTCTAGAAAAAAAGGGAATGTAATTAGAAAAAATTGGGAAAAGATGATATATTTTAGCTGAAAAGGTAATCGGTTAATTATTAGTATTATAATATTATTTTTTATTTGTATTAAATAGGAACGCCTGTAATATAATTAGAAAAATGGAGGTTTAAGTAAGAAGAAAGAAAAAAGGTAATGTGTTTTGCTGAAAAAGGTAACCATCCATGATATAATTGGAAAAAGAGAGATTTTAGTTAGAGAAAAGAGAAAAGGTAACGTGTTCTGACTGAAAAAGGTAATTGATTAGTTAATAACAATTATATAAAATTAAGTTATTTTTTTTAAACAAAATTGCTCGTAGGGTTTTTAAAAAGGAGAAATTGTAGTTCGACAAAATGTAAAAGATGTTCTATTTTAAATGAATAAGAAATTATTTAGTTATTGAAAAATAGAAAAGGTTATATGTTTAAACTGAAAAAGGAAATTGATTAATAAATAAGAAATTTTAGTTAGATAAAATATAAAAGATATTGTATTTTACTTGGAAAAGGAAATTATTTAGTTCTTGAAAATAGAAAAGATAATATGCGTAACCTGAAAAAGGAAATTATTTAGTTCTTGAAAATAGAAAAGATAATATGTGTAACCTGAAAAAGGAAATTGATTAGCTAATAGATCTGTAATTGAGTAAGGGTAATTAGGTAAATTTAATAGGTACAGTTGAACCAAACTTTCAATGTTGCGGCTTTTATATAATAGTATAGATAAGTTTTAAACAATTCATATCATTAATTAAATTTATATTAAATTATTAAAATTAAAATATTATATTGTAAATAATGATTATATAAAAATATATTTATAACATAAAATAAAATTTATTACTATCAAAAGAAATTCGTGTATCACACGGGTTATAAACTATTAAATATTATATTTTTGGAAGCCAATATAATTTAAAGACATCAGACATGAGCCATTGCTTTTGAGGCCTTATGGAGCCGCCCTGCCCCCTAATACCCCGCTAAAACCCTAATTACAATACACCTAATATATAATACATAAATTCCCCTTTTAACTTGTAAAAATTACCAGAACAATGAATGCAATGGCTCAGGAAGATATAGCAGCTGCTTTGCAACTTTGTTCTTGGAAACACCTTGATCTTGATCCTCAAACAGCCCGTGAATTAGAAGAAGAGAAACGCTACCATAAACAAAGGCTCCAACGACAGCTTATTCCTCCTCTGAACCACTGCAACGAACAAACGTTGCAGTATGTTCCGCCGACAATGAACGACAAATTTCCTTCACTGTTGCGCGGACTTGTCGGAGAACGCAGCCCCTCATGGGAGAAACAATTAAAAGGTAGTGACTTATTGGATACTCAGACAAGGTTACTACTACAACAAAGCTATGTGTTACGACATTTGTGTCCACTTCTGAGCACTAAGCAGGTTGACAAACTCAAGAATGGTGGGTTTGTAGTGAATGTTTATGACAGAAGAGGGAATATCTATGAGATGGTATTCAAGCTTTGGGGATATAAGGCTTATGTGCTTACTAACCCTAACTGGCTTAAGTTTGCCCGTCATCATAATCTGGTTAAAGACGAAGATTGGATTACTCTTTGGATGTTCAAGCATGTCGATACTCATCAGATATGTTTTGCCATTATTTCTGAGAAGAGACCTTTAACCACCGTACCCGATGCTGCTGAAGGGAAGAGGAAGAGGCTGGTTGGCATGAATCAGTGCAACGGCTTGAAAAGAAGAACGAATGATGATTAAGGATCAAAGTGATTTAAGGTTTTTGTTATAAGATAGTTATTTCATGTTTATGATTATGTATGCATAGACATGAGACATAGTAACTAGATGTTCTCTTACTACTTATAGGGCAATATAGGAACATGTGATGCAAGTCTATGTGAGTTACTCCTATATAAATAAATAAATATATATATATATATATATATATATATATATAGAGAAAACTGGGCCTGAGGTTGTCCTCAGGCAATCTCATGAGGTTAAAAGATTTTCTTCCTATAAATCAAGTGGCCCCGCAGGGGCAATTTTGTAAATATAATTTTTTTTATAGTAATTTACATATATAGCCTTAGAATTATATTGCAAATCTTTTAACCTCACTGAGGACAACCTCAGGCACCTCAAGACAGATGCAGTTGTAAATGAATTATTAATGCATATCATCTTGAAAAGAAGGGCTATAATTCACTATGGAAGATAATGAAGATCGGAGGGAAGATTTGGTAAAAAATGGGATAATGCAAATTTGTTATGATTAAAAATTGTGAAGAAAATGAATGTGGCAAAAAATGGAGCATTCCATCTCAAAATTGAGGTGCTTGAATTGTAGTTTAGGTGGTTATGAATGGAAAGGGTGAATGAATGAGAATGTTCAATATTTATTTATTTTATACTTCAAATTTCATTGCATTTCATTCACACCAAACAAACACAACATAACCATACTAAACTCATTCAATAATAAATCTATACACTAGAAGCTAGAACAACATTGCCTCCCTCTACTATTTTCCTTTTTACAAAACTTTCAAGATTTTGTACAAGTGAAAAGGCCTATTCTATAGAATTTTTGTTCAGGACAAGTTGAAAATTACAATATTAGACTTGTACAACAAAGCAAGATCTCTCTCTCTCTCTCTCTCTGTAGAAGCTAAAAGCAAGTGCATCCTTTCCAGAAACTACTGAGCCATACGATTCTAATTTACTGGTTCCAGTTGATCTAATTTTTCATCTGGGCAGTATTTGCTCTCGTATTTCATCCTGAGTATGAACGATATCGCAACTTATATCCTTGTACCGTAAAATAAGCCAAATCACCTCAAAGCCTGGTTCAACTAGGTGAAAAGCACGTCTTGTCGTGTGGGTATCTATGCAATGAACTGCAGGACATTTAGCTCCAGTTCTCAGGTAGATCATGCAATACTACTCATCATGTTTAATGGAGATTATTAGAAGGTTGCGAAAGAGAGAGCACATCATCTGAGTCCGCCTTTAGCTGAGGAAAAGAAAGAAAGCAGGTAATGTATACACAAAACAGCAGAATAAGATGAAAATACTATTTTTTTTTAAAGCCAGTTATATATACCATATTAAGATGGTTCCACAAAGACCCTTCTATCAACTTTTTGAGCTTCTCACATTGATCAATCATATGCCCTGAGCTAATCATCTCCTCAAGGCGATACCATAAGCGCTCAATAGTCGTGTAAGGAAACCAAATTCCAGCTGCTTTCTTCTGACGAATGATGTCACCGGGTCTCTGCAATAATCACAACTTATATCAGTATAGCGAACTGAGTTTATGAAACCAAGACGGATAACAGCTGGACCATCTAGCCTTTTATTATCGCTTACCAGCAATTGGCCATTACTTGATAAATATGTCTACTTATTCTACTTGTTAATCAACAGACCATGAAAAGAAATATAAAGCTTCACAGTTCACACCAAAGTTCAAATATCCAATGTTCATTTTGCAAGTTGTAATACAGGTTTACAATAAATATTATTAACATAAGTCTCCTAAAGCTAGTATTGATGTCAGAAGGAAAGTCTTTGAAATTTACCAAAGAAGCTACTGAATCAATGTACTCAAGCAGCAGATTTGTAGCTTCAACATATCGGCCATAATCAACATATAATTGTAGCAATGATGCAGGAGATGATTCATTTCCAGCCATACCCAGAGCACTTTCCCTTCTACCAACCTGCCATGACAGTACTTGGTAATTCATAACTTATAAGGATTGACTAGTAATTGTACATTAATTAAAGTAACTTCATCTCTCATTAGTGTTTTAGCATGTAATCATGTATGCATCAACTCCCTTTGATCCAATAACATCAATACTGATTTTTGAAAAGTTAATTTAAGGCCATCCTGTTGACTTCAATAGTTGCGAGTTACGCAATTGAGTAAAACATTAAGTAAACTTTCCAAAATGTAGTTGTTCCCAAACCAAATCAAAAATCATAATATTATTTACCAACAAATAAAAAACTCAATTTCCAAACTTGACCATTTCATTTCCTTGCATACCATACAATTCATTATCATAAATCATAATATTATATATCAAAAAAATAAACTCAATTTCCAAACTTGACCATTTCATTTCCTTGCATACCATACAATCCATTGACTGCCAGGCAAACGATTCTAAATGGTTTTGATATTAGGATAAAAGATGATAATGTATGAATTAGATCGTATCCTTACGATAACCTTATATAATTTCAGATAAATAAATTATCATATTCACCTTAAATAGACGAACTAGCCAAAGAGGCAATTCAATTTGTGCATCACTAGAAAGAAGAGTCTCAGCAACTGCTACTGGTAATCTGGGATGGAATCCTCTGTATTTTTCCTACATATTTCAGAACATATATGTTAATGATAAGAAAGAAAATGATTGGTCAGGTGTTAGCACAGAAATCCAGACTTCTTCAGTTTTAGAGAGTAGCAAAGCTTTCATGTACTATTCATAAAATATCAATTGATGCTGGTGTACCCAGTTTCAGCTAATAATAAAGGATATAAAGGAACATCCAACTATATCCCGCAAATATACTGCATGATGGAAACAAGTACTGGCATATATAACTGCAAGACAAAACTGATAAAACAAAATATTGCAAAACAAATTTGTCTACATCAAAAAATTCCAGCTCTCACTAGCATTCCAGGCACAAATACAATTAAAAATGGATGTTTAACTAAAACAAAATAAAATATAGTGTACTAACAAGGTAAAACTCAAGTGTCTCCCAGTGGTTGTTCCCCGTGGATTGGTACGGTGAAGGAGCGCTGTCAATTGAACCCCCATAAGTTGCCTCGTCCTTTGATGATTGTAGTAGAAGACCGTGCATCTTACTCTTGTTCCTAAAATGATCATGCACAAAGTTTTATAAATAAATTATAGGCTCAGAGAAAATAATAAGCCAAATTGGCCTAAAAGATGGTAGCGTCAAACAAATTCAGAGAACTTAGAACTTATCCCGGAAGATTTCTTACCCAACCAACAGCGTACATTATCAGTGTTTGAACAGCATTTTAATGACATCTGAGCAAAAACTCTCTCCAATTGCCTGAAGAAGGATCATGCATACAGAGCAGATAGAATGGGACACTGGACATGTAATGACTTTGATATTGGTCACATCAGATGAAAATAATAAACTAACCTCTTTAATTCTGACCCTCTCCAAAATTTAAGAAGAACTGTAAATGCTGTGTCATATAAATTAGATTGGACCAGAAGGTCAACCAAGTCTGGAGAGGGTTCTCCTTTCCCTGAATCAGAAAAACGGGGAAAAAAAAAAACCCTGCTTAATTCTCTTTAGAAAGTAAATGTAGTACTTTCAACTTTCAAGTAAATTGTTGAATTACCAGTATTTGTCCATTTAACATCTGCTAACGAAAGCATATACTCTGCTGAGGCCAACACAAACTCATTTTCCAGGATTTCAATATCTACATATGACTGCAGCCTTTCATCACCAGCTGCTGCAGAATATGGCAATGGGATAACATGATGAATGAGGGAAAAAGCAGCACAGAACAAGCAGCATTTAAAAAAGAACAAGAATTCTATGCCAAAAGAGTTAGTTACTTTGTTCTTCAACAGTTATTCTAGCCTTTTTACTTGGATAACTTTCTCTGTGAAGAGAGCTCTGATCAGGTATAGGGTCGATCCATGCATAAGCAGGATGAACAAGATGCAGTGCATTTATAGCTGCAGACAGTCCATTCAGCCTCTCTTGCAGCATCAAAGACCTGTTCTGGTAATCTTTCACAGCTGCTTCAGTCCTCAGTCGAGATGAATACAAGTAAATGTAACTAGCTGCTCTTCGCCAGTTATGTCGGTGCATCTCACATGCATAAAGAAGCTTAAATGGATTCGGCTTTGCATAAGTATCTGAGCTAAGTGCCTACATAATAAACATGATCTCAAGGTTTATTATTAATCTGCCATGTAATGTTAAAGAATGTTATCTTGCTACAACTACTATTAGTACACACCTTCCAAGCAAGCTCTTGTTCGACCTTCTCTGTTAGTCCAATAAAAGGTAGTTGTCCATTACAAAGAATCTGCATAGTGAAACATGAATACCATTAGCTGAATTTTTCCAGATCAGAAAAAAAATAGAAACATGTCACTGTTCTTACTTATGCAAAAGTCAACCAAACTAATATAACATTGAATAAATTTTCAATAAGACATGTGAACAATCTAATGCTAAAATTTTTTACAATGAAGTGGTAATCACAGTGTTTGCCCCTAAAACAAAAATCTAACACAGAATAAACAAGCAGTAACGTGTTTCACTTCACTATCCACAAATTATTATGGCTCTTTCCTTGATCGGTATGCTTGAAGGAATTTCAGTATTCTATTATAAACCTTACAGAAGTGCAATGATTCATCTCACTTCCCTTCAAACCAAAAAGTACAGTATAGGAAGTTTCGCATTCATCGCAGATAGTACATGATAGTTTGCCTTGTGCTTTCGATTTGCAAAGATAGACATAATACAGAATCCGTTCCCAGGCTTCTATAAGTGCAAAGGCAAGATCAGAATCATGAATTTGCATATGGGCGATTCCTTCAAATTTTTTATTGACAGGTGATACCTATTTATCAGTTTTAAAACATGGCTTTAGGGGAGATTTTATTGTTCCCCGCATACTGTTGGTCAGAAATATCACTACATCAGTGGTAACAAATTGAGAAATATAAACATCAACTGTCCGACCTGAATTGCGCCACACTCGTAAAGAACAATTACGAAACGCCTTAGACATATGTACTTGCTTTCTTCATCTGGATTGGAAATCATTGCACAATACGCATCATAGTAATTATTAAGATCTAATGTGAACTTAAAGACATTGGCCCAAAGTCGTCCCCTGACAACATTTGAAGATTCTTGAAGTTGATCCACCCCAGTGCTATCTTCTGCAAGATTAAGAGCCTCATCGACTTGTTCTAGTGCAGCAAGAGCAAATTGGGAAGCAGCTTCACTCAAATTATACTGTTCAAATATCTGCATTGCCCATTGATAATAGTGAAGCTTCCATGCAGCAACTGACTGACAATCGTCTGGGTAATACATTTAAAGTATAAATTAAGGATACAAAGCTTCTTTAAATCTGGAGAATAACATTTAAGTTCAAGTACTTACTAAATTCAAGATGAGGGAGTCCAGCTTCAACTGGCAAACTCTGCAAAGCCTTGGGAGCTCCTTGGGTAGATGCGACTCTGAAGAGGAAAATACAACTAGCAATCAGAACTCTCACAAGAGCATGCATGTAAGCTTCTAAAACTAGTTACCTTTCCCTTCCTAGATTCCCTCTCCCATTTACTAGTTCTCTCGATTCTTTTCCCTATCCTAATCATCAGATCTTCCTTCACCTTCATACAATTATTTATGTGGCTCTCATGCATAGTATATTTTATCCTACTATTCTTCTTTTGACAACTAATTGGATGTATCATTTTTGCACTGCTATACAGAGCACTTACTCCACTTCGCAGATTTAATGTCCTACACAAAAGTGACATTTCTACATGTGTTAGTCTAGCATTCTCCTCAGCTTCTCAGTTACTCTGTACATACTGCCTACAGTGTCTTAATGTAAGAACATGTCCCATTAGCGGACGTGAAAGACTGATACTGTGATACGACATGCATATTATAATTGAGTAATACATTAGCTAATAAATTATGATTCACAAGCTTAAAGCTTTTAAGTGGCTACAATTTTAATTTAGTATACAACTCAATAAGCAAGCCATGTATACATCATAAACAATAATCCAATTAAGCTTTACCAAAACTGAATAGATACCTAAAGAAGCAACGAACGGCTTCACAAACTTTTTGTTCCTTCGGCAATCCATATAACTTATGTTGCGCTTGAGCAAGAAGGCAGCAACCCAACAGATGAAGGCAAATAGAGAAATGACCATCCACACTCTGAACGCTTTTAGATGTTTTTTCTTTACGTGAATGTTCGTCCACAAAAGAGAGTAGATACTAGGTAAAAAACGAGAAATTTAGACGCTATTATTATCCAGAAGTAAAATACCTCGCAATCATCATTTATTGCATTACAAAAAAAAAAATCACTGAGAATAAAAGGAAACCTGAACAGCATCAAATTGGCCATGCCTAAGCAAGACTAAAGCAAGTTCAGTTGAATGGCTGAAGAAAGCAAATGACTCTTCCTCGGTACTGCCCCAGACTATCCAGCTTGTGAAGTCTCGGACTAGACTAATAATGTTGCTTGGATCAGGAAGGCTTGTGTCTTCTACCGAACCATGAAAATTCAGTAATAAAATAAAAGCCAATGGAAAGTCACACTTGCCGAGTTTTTCATTCCATGATCGCTTATCAACTTTGCTATCTGACCATGCCATCACATTAAAGAAAATAATCAACACGTTAGGTGTAAGCCTCACAGGGTTCTACTTCCAAACATCTCAAATGTTAATAATGACAACTGACAAATACTTATTGGTATCACAAGGCACTACAAGGACAAACAAATTCTCTAATATGTCTGTACTAAATCAGTAACATATATTAGTTAGAGTATCATGTTCCTGAGATCCTGAGATCACCTCAGGGAATTACCTGAGATTATAAAGATTTTTTCATATAGATGCACATGGGTATATTTGTAATTTCAGAATGATTTACAAAATTACCACCACTTTTTTGTACTAAAAAAACTCTAACCACGGGTAATTCCCTGAGATTAACCTCAGGATCTTTTTTCTCTATTAGTTAAGATGATTTTATGCATCTCTAAAGAATAATTTCATAAAATGATTTTCTTTCTGAAGAATATTGTGCCTATCATTATATGAAGCAGTTGTCAACTAAAGCCAATCATTTTGAATAATGGCTTTTTATAGATCAGTCTTATGCAGTTTGCATACCAATTTGCAGAGACGAAAGTTGGGAGCTAAAATCTTCAAATGCCGGTGCTTCAGAAGGTGTAGTTGCAAGATAATAAATGATATGCCACTCAGTAACAAGCTCTTGTATCATTGGAACCAACTCCAGTTGTATTTTGGAAACGTCAACATGTAGCATGTGAATCTGCAGAAACCAGAACAAGTACTTGATTTCCATTATATATTAACAAATAAATTTTTAGAGAAATTTAAAAATGAAGATGTTTCAAAAGTCACACCAGTAGAGAAATGAAGATGTTACGTTGGCTAAATTAACTAACTAGAAGATAATTCAAATGAACATTAAACACCTAAACAAATAAATGATAATCAAACTAAAAAATAACAGGGATAAAATGAAATATAACATTACATGCAAAAACCCGAACATATAAAAGAAACCATATTACATAGTACAACACAAAAATTGAACTAGTTTTTACAATAAAAGACACAAAACTGTCAGAACTCAGAAGTAATGGTTTGGGATACATTTTGCTATTTGACTGTTCCTTTGGCTCCCTTAAGCCTTGAACCCTCTAATACCCACAGTGTATTATAGTCTAAAATCCTATGCTTGCAGAGCTTGGGCTAGGCCCTATATTTGCATAATTAAAGTACAATTAACTAACAGAATTAGAAAAAATTGCCTACTTGGGCTCTGAAAGTACCGTAGTAGTATTCTACATATCAGAAATCGCTCCTTGTGCATCCGTAAATCATTAAAAAAAGTCAGCACAAGGTTGTACAGAATTTTTAGTCTCGTGGAACAGCTTAGTCAAATTCTAAAGAACTCCCTATCATAGTAATTTTGACTGAGAGTAACATACTAACAGTACAAAACAATGTGAAAGAGATATATAAACAGTGTTCTTATGTACTTAAAATATGATGTTTCTAAATGTAAATAGGAAAAGGAGACATTAAACATCATGTTTTCAAGGCTTTGCCTAGTCGTCCCCTAGGCAGAAAGGCGGTCAAAAATATAAACGGGTATCCAGACCGCCTTGATTTTAATAGAGTGGAAGAATTAGAAGGCGGCCACTAGGCGAATTAGGCATCAAAGTATATATATTACATATCTGTCTCATTTAAATTTTGACTTTGCTTATAATAGCCTTTGAGTGATAAAATTCATGAATTTGTACCATAAGAATTATACAATCTTACTCATAACAGTATCAAAATTAAACAAACAATATTTAATGAAATCTATGTAATTCAATCAAAATAAATTTAAACCAGTACAATTATTATCAAGAAAAATCAAAATAAATCTACATATAATATCTAATATATATGCTATACATAGCTAAATGCCTAATGGACCGCCTAGGTGTCCAGTTGGTTCGCTAGCACCTCGGTTCGCCTTTAAGCCTTGGCAACTATGTTAAACATGTCAAAATAATTGTTTAAATATAAAATCCATGACAACCGCATAAGATAAAACTGACCTAGCCACTGATGTTCACCATATAGTTGAGCAACAAAAGTACATCCAAAGCAGATTCAAACATCACTTTTGCAACTTGAGAAGTAGATTGGACAGTAACTGAACTCTTGACATTGAAGACTATATCATTTTTCATTTTCTGAACAATTTTGCGAGGTACAAGAAACTTTAGGTAGCGCTCTATCACATCCAAAACTTTTTTCCACGTAGTAGCTTTACTGCACAAAGAGTGCAGTGACAAAAACATATCTGCAGAAAATTTTCTCAGTCGTTTATGGTCCGCAACTTCTTTCTCCCAAGAAGTATCAATGCCTAGCTCTGATCTTTGAAGAGCTGCTATTGATGAATTAAAACCAGTGTCTAGAATCTTCAGTAGCTGAGGAACGACTTCTTGTGATGAGATATTTGGTGTATTGAAAGGTGACTCATAAAATATAGCTGAAGAAGCTCTTCCCAATTGTAGGCTGACATTACTAATGCATCTTAGCACCCCGACAAGAACTTCAAGTTCAGATTGTGAAAATTTAAAGCCATAGCTGACAAGATCACCATAGTCCTCAGAAGAGCCTGACAGCATGTTAAATCCGTAAAGAAAGTGTTTTAAAAAAATTAATGGAATCTTGTATAGAGGATATTTATAAAAGTAAAGGAGCAACATACTGTAGATAAGAAGCTCTATCTTCTCCAAATCACGAAATAAGGAGATCGAATTCTTCCTGATTAAACCAACAGCACCTGCTGATGAATCAACAAGTAACCCACATAGTGCGCCGTTTTTGCACCAGTTGTGAAAAAAGCGTTTGCAAAAGGTTTTCCAGCAACGAAGAATTGAAACTGGAGTTCCAGGGAAACCCTACACCAATAAAGAATCAGCAACTCCTAAATATTAGTATAAAAAACAATGAAAAAACTGAAAGTGTGCCACTGTAACTGTTTCAAAATGATTTTTGAAACAACTTTGACAAAGATGTCTACTTCTTATTCTTCATGTAGAAGACAAACATTCTCAAATTTTAACAAATGTTTACGATATCATGCTATCAAAATTGTAAACTTGAAAATTCACTTTATACTCTATGTTCGTGGTAAACATGAGCAGTGAACATATCCATAAATCTGCAAATGAGTTAGATGGGACAATTTTTTTTTCGGGAGTGAGGAATAAAACAAACCAGTGAAAAGACACATTTGTAACTTGAAACTCAAACCTCGTTTTCAATAAGTGAGAGAATCTCCTTTTTCAGTCCATCAACCGTTAGGGAAGAGAACTCCGAATCAGTGAAGTATTTGTTATAATCTTGCAAGGTTGCACGAAGGACGGTATTCTGATGTACTCCACAAAGAAGCAGCCTTCTTATAAAAATAGTTGATATGAAGGAGGAAACTTGATCCTGCAATAACACTATTCTTAAATGTATTCAAGCAGTACACTATAACAAGCAAATGGTGAGCTACAACAAAAATGAAAGTCATTTCTTCAAAAAAAAATTGAAAGTCAAACCACATTTAAACGAAATACAAAATTTAGCCGGGAATGCCACCAAGAAAGAATATGGGACACCAATAATGGAGACCAAGGAGTCGCTGACTAGGAATACATGTATTATTTATAAATTCTTGAAAGATAGGCTTAGCTATAAATGCAGAGAAAAGAAAAAACAGCTTTCACCAGCCTCCCTATTTTTTTACATATAATAGGAGCCAGATGTTACTGCCTGGAGGTGAATAACACAAATTGACAATTAGGATGATAATCATTTTTCTGTTTACATATCTTAAGTTACTGCATGGAGTTCTCAAACATGAATTGAGAAGTAATCAAGGATAAATCCAGAGATTTGTTTGAGTTTATAATTATCTATTAATTCTCTGCAGAATCAAGTTCTATTTCCTTCTCCTATCCCTTCATTACGGAACTTGTATTGTTAAATTTCTTACACATCGAAAGTAATTTTAATTGTCGGAATCTATAATAACTTTATCTGCAGCATTTTATAATGTTATGTGTGGCCTAAATGATTAGACTGAACACATTGGACACGTGTAAATTACAATTTATAACAGCTTAAGCATTCAAACCATACAATGCAAATTAATCTTGCTGTAATTCGCTATTAATTTATGATGTGAGATGTTATAAGTTAAAATCCAGCTACTTTCAGTTACCAGCTCTGAGATTTTTTTGCTCCAGTTCCCTAATCCTCAATGATCTATGCAAATAACCACGATGTAATCCTACCCATATCCCTCAAGCTAGTCATCTAATTTACTGGCCTCTGTTTATTAGTAAGTTAAAACAATGAATGAAAAATCATCTCTAGAGAAAGATACTTCTGTAGGAGATAATTATCATGTTGCTTCTAAGCAAAGACTACTGTAAAGTATACGTGTGTGAGTGTTGTGTGTGCGCGCGCATCTGTAGAGGGAGAGTTGAAAAAGGACTGAAAATTGTCCACTAATATAGTAAAATAAAAAGAAAGAAATGGATAAGATTTCTTGGTGTGTCCAATCCTTGCCATGTTGATGTAAATTAGAAACAATACCCTCAAAACCAAAAAATATCCCCACTGCAGAACACATAAGAATGCAAAAGAAACTTCTAGCTGTAGCAAATTCATGCCATGATGCGGATACTAGATTCTGCATACCCATGCTGAGGACATCAGTTCAAAAAGCCAAAAGAGACTATTTGGGAGCAATTTAAAAGGCTTTGGAAGTCCAACATTTAAAAAAATTTATTGTTAGTTCATTTTATTATACAGATGATCTTGTTTGGTTTCTCGAGAGAATTGTTATCCCTGGTATTTCATAAGAACCCTTGTCCTATCACAAGCTCTGCCCAATAGTACAAAATTCAATACGAAAATGAAGTAAAACCTAAATAACAACTCATGAAATATGAATAATGAGAAAGAGGTGAGAACAAGAACAAGTAGCTCGATTGCATATCAATACAGACAAAAAAAAAAAGAGGAAAGCCTTATTTTTCGGCAACTAAGGCTAATATGGCAATTGCCTACGAGACTTTTAGTACCTAGAAAACTATGGTAGTCCTAAAAACTTAAGAAATTTCTTTAACTGCAAGTGCTATTCACTATTCAGGATTTGCAACATGCAAGTTAATTAGAGTATATTACAATCGCCCCCATGAAGCTAGCTAGATATGGGCATGTCATCTTATAGCTACTGCCTATTGGTGCTTGCTAACACAAGTCAAAGAGATGGTCCAATCAGACCATAACAGAACATTATGCTTGTGCATATTGAGCATGATCAAGCTGAATGGAATACTCAAACACGAATATATATTAGATTCAAAAAAAAAAAAATAAGCACCCAGTATGATAATATTGGAAGAATGATTTTAGAAACAAAACTCAAGTCCCCTAAAGTTTCTCCAATCTAAAAAACTAAGCCTGATTTGATGGGCCCTGCCTAGACTGAATAGATCTATACAACTTTGACTTGTAGAGAATATAAAATGTTGATACTTTAAACATGGATTGGCATGCTATATATTACCTTGTTATCGTTCTTCATGTAAACTTAATATATGAAAATCTTAAAACTAGTAACTATAGTCTATAGGAAGATTAATGAACTGACAAGCTGCTAAGTCCCACTGCAGCATCCTCCATTAAAGAGCATTGAGTCATTGATGTATGACGTATCTAAACTAGTTTCACTTTCACCTTCCCGTGCATGACAACCAAATTCAAGCAGAGGTGTGATTTAATATGGAAAACATATCTACTGTGAAGTGAGAAGTGGCAGGGATTCTTTAATACCTTAAAAGATGAAAGTACTGAATGGGTAAGCCATAGAAGATCATCTGACGAATGCTCGGGACTTTGAAATAGCTGGTCTGCAACATATGACTCCTGCAAAGCATAGCAGTTTGACTCTCCCCTTGAAAAATTTGCAGTACTAGTTAGATCAATTGTAAAAGGGTAAAAGAAGATACTGATATAATTCAGGAGTCAATAACTAATGAAAATTACAAATGAGGGCAGCTGATACTGAAATTAGTAGTGAGCATATGCACTCTGATTCAGAAATAATGAGTAAAAATGAGAACCAAAGAAATGTAGAAAGTATTCTTCTTACAAGGAAAAAGAGATATTACAAACTTTATTGCTGACTGTCAATGGCAATTATACTAATGTAACTGTACTTGTATAAGCATATTCATCCATGTAGTTCAATAGTGGTGAAGAAAATTATTTACAGATTAATTTAATATCTGAAACTGAAGCGGGAATTGGAAGTTGGAACTACAGTAATTATTATCAAATTCCAAATATTATATCTAATAGCTCCTGAAAAATAATTACTTAATGCTGCTCAAATTTGGCTTCTTTAGCTTCAGACACACGTGATAAACTCATTGTGGATTAGAAATAAGTAAATAACTACTTGCTACAAGCTTATGAAATACTCACCCACCGACATTGGGAACAGACAAGTCTTGCATCTCCAATCCATCTTCTTTTAGAATCCACATCTTATTTGATGTAAGCCTGATATCAATGAGTCCACCCTAAAAGTGTCACCAAGGTAGGCAGTTGGGCAAGAGACGATTACTACACACTGATTACTAAGGAATACAGAGAATAGTCCATATAGCATGCAAACAAACAATTACCTCATCCAATGATATATTGATTGAAGGTTCAAGTGACACATTTATCTTGTCCCCTGTGCTAAATTGGAGTCTATATACGTTGACCATCTCCATTCCAATTTCCTTTACATTTAGCGGAAAAGAGTCAGCATTACCCAAAATTATCAATGACAGCAAGAAACTCAAACACAGTACTCACTTGAACACAATTACACAAGTAATCAAGTACTAAGGGACTGACCCACTGGAATATATTTTACTAAAGACATTAGTTGACAATGATAATGTATTTAGATTTAACAACAACACATAAGCTACACGGCGCATGTTGAAGGAATACTTAAAAGTAGTAAATAGAATAGTTTATACGTACCAAATTACTTTTACACAGAACTGCCAAATGAATTATACTGGATTCACTATCAGCTTCACCCACCCATAATCTTGCATGTATAGCTCCTAATCAAATTAGTATTAAACACGGAAGTCAAAATACGATGAGAGGAGCAGCATAATCATTATCTTAAGAAGCTAACAAAATGTGAAGAAATTCAGGATAGAGAAAGAAACTTAGCTTCAAGGTAAAGATAGGACATATAAGAGACAGATCAACTAAATTTACTAAAACTTTACAAGTGAAGCACCCAACAAATTAAAGCACATCTCCTTGACCCTGATTTAAGTTAATTATTAAAGGTATTATGGATTATTTAAACAATTTAAGATTCAGGATCATTGAAAGCTCTGCTTTTTCGCCCTAGGCATATATAGATAACAAATATGCCTTCAAAAATATGCATGGAAATCCACATCATTGTGTTTCTCACGGATGTAGATTATCATTATTAATGTTTCGGGGAGGTGTATGTCTGTGGCTGTGCCTATTCAGAATGGAATACATAAGGGAAGATGGATGCTAAGATGCTTTGCAACCTTTGTTTACTACTTACTTATATCTTGAAATACTTTGAAAGCAGCTAATGATTGCTATTGATATCAAATTCATATTTATGCAATAACTAATTTCCAGTTCCAAAAAGTTTGGCCAGGAATGGAATATATGCACATACATAGCAGATAAATGCTAGTTTCAGAATTTTGAATTCAAAAAAGAAAAATAAAAATATAATAACTTTCTGCAAAGACTGCACCAATTTAAGGACTAAAAAGTACAACAAAGATGAACTAGGACACTAAAATTCTGATGATGCCTTTTCATAAAAGCCACTTGCTACATATAAGCATTGCATGAATAAGATGTAAGCATCATAAAGTTAGTAAAGTTTACAGAATTTACCTGTCGAAGTGGAAGCACTGAAGGTGTGATTGAATATTCTGCCACAGGTTAAAAGGTCCCATACACATAAGGCACCATTAGAATGGAGAACAAAAACAAGCTCTCTCCCATGCACCTTTGCTATTACTAAACTCTGTACAGAAGCTATTGTCCTTCCCCTAAATGACAAATTAACACAATTTTTAAAACAATCCACTAAGAACACAGACGTGTCAAACAAGGTGTGGTGTGGCAATTACATTAAAATAAATCTAAAATGTACTTGAAGCCCTTTCAAGACATACATCTTTTTTACGGTATTTGACAACCAACGCCATAATAATGATTCCAGATAAGCTTGTACAATGACAAATGACAGTGCAAAAGCTATCTTATTCTATTAAAGGCTGAAAAGTTCTATATGTTCAATGGTAACATAAACATATACATCTTGCAACACATGATTTGGGGCTGTTTAAGTACATCTGAAAAGAGGCTTTATAAAGTTCTCTTTCCAGATCATTTCAAATATCTATATATCAATAGATAGAAATTTATGGTGCCTACAATAGACTATTCATTGTTGGGAGAGGAAATTGAAAGCGCTAGCTTTACATTTGAGAAAGTTTTTGTTGTTTTGTGTAAGTTAAATGAAAGGAAACTTTATATTGTTTAGTACAATGCATGCTTTTAATGCACAATTGTTGAATTCAAAAGGATAGAAATGGGGGCGGGATCACACAAAACAGTCATCATGAAAAGCAACAAGTTCTATATTGCCAACAATCGCCCTTTAAAACTAGGATGAAATATGAAAAAAGATGGACAGAGATAAAAAAATGATTGATTTCCGATAATGGTACCAGCCCGTTGGATTCAAATCACTATATAAAAAAACTGAAAAGCATTGTAAATGAAGATTTTAACATACTGGGGTGCTGGCTGTTCAATTTTTCAGAGTTTCCGTTCTTTAGAAATTGGCTCTTAATGTGTTAGAGCCAATCTCTATGGATGCTTGTGAGTCTGCTTTCAACACTGCAGGTAAGAGTACTTAATGACTTTAAACTCTTTTACTCCTATAATGGTGGAAGCTCATTTATGAGATCAAGATTAATTTTATTTGATTCGATTACCGATCAAATTTATTTTGGTTTGGTATTTTGGAATGCACATTTCCCCTGTACAATAACACAGATATCCTATATAAATTCAGCTGGATAACCAAATATCCCGAATGCTCATCCTCATTGAAGTTTAAGAGCAGGCCAACAATCGGCTAGAGAATGGTGTTGACTTTACATGATTCCTGCAGAAAGCTGGCAATGTTCAACGCCAAGCTGATCACAGTCACACTACTTGTTAAGCATGCTAGTAACTTTTATGGTCGTTACCAGTAAGAATAACAAAGAGACAAATTGTCTCCGGAAGTTGCAAATAACGAAATTCTAGAGTATAGACCTTAAAACTTTTGAGTAATTGTGATGAATGTTGTGATATCTAGAAAATACATTTTGGCCCACCGATAAAATATGCTTTAGACCTTAGGTAAAATAATACAATGGGGTGCAGATCAGCAGGTACCGCTATGGATCCTAATACTAAACACATTTAACTCAACTAAAACACACAATGCACCGATTAATTCATCAAAACCACTCAAAAAACACCGAAAAAAATCACAAAAACATGAAATAAACGGTTTCAAACCAGATAAGGTAGGTCGGAGGAGTTCCGATGACGGAGCAAGCGGCGGCGTCTTCGGGCGGCGGAGCGAACGGTGGTTGCGACGGCGTAGTAGAAGTGACGGTGAGTTGAAGCCATTTAATTGAATCGCTGCCGATAATTGGAACCTCCATGCCTGCTAATACAGATCTATTAGCCATTTTAGATACAAGATTTGTGTGTATAGGTCGGTTTATAAACACAGTGAGTAGTTCATAAACCCTAGTTCATGTGTAGAGATGGAGGGAGAATTGCATTCGCCAAACAGAGCTGTTGAAAACACTAAACTTAAAAAATACTGTATACTTATTTATTAAAAATTGAGAATAAGGTTCCGCAAATTATTTGAGGAAATTCATTTGCATACAAAAATGTAATTCATTATTTCATTTCTTTGTATTAAAATTTGCTTCAAGAATTTAAATTTTGAATTTTTTCATTAAATGAAAATAAAAGTCTGTCAACTTATCTTTATTATATTATTAAATCTATCTATATTATCTATCTATACTATTACTATGTCGTTAAACATGAAATATTAAAATTTTCATCGATTAAATTGATGAAAATTGTACATATAATATTAAAAGTTACTATTGTGTAAAATGTGTTAAGGTTCGGATCTCAACAAAAACGTATTAAAATCTATTATTTACGATATTAATTTTAAAAATACAAATATATTAAAGTAAAATTTCATCAAACACATGTTTAACTTAAATAAATTTATACCAAACTTTTTAACTTATCAAGTAGTAATAACCAGGAAAATTCAACAATTTTTTCGGTCAGAGGCAAATATACACCGTTCACGGTTAAAACACAAACTTTAAAGGTTGTTACCAAGCCAACGCAGGCAAAGCTTATGACATTCATAGACCTACTACATAGAGTTCTCCAAGACGGATTTGCAGAAAATTAAAACCTCTTCCTATCCATTCAGCTGTTAGTAACTAATGTATATAGTATCGCTAGTCAATTACTTGGTTTGTTCTTACAGAGTTTCTCTATTTTACACCAAAGTTTAAGTTTGCATAACATTCCCAAAGTAAGGTAAAGATGAGCATTAAACTCTAGAAATTATAATAGCAGAAGTTGAAATATCTTCCTATTAAACCTAAAACAACAAAATTGTAAAATGCAACACATTTAGGATCCTAGTAGTAGTTGAACTAAGTTGAATTGACTATGATTCACAATTAAGCAATCGATCGATACAGTAAATTCAAAGGAAAGGAATACCTGAATTTTTATTTTATTCATTAAACCCGGCGATTGTATACCACAATAGGTCTATCACCCACGATGAAGTGCCTCTGCCTCGTTCCCGTCTCATCATCAACGACCTATGAAAAGCGTTCCACAAGAAAAGCTTCCTTTGTCCATTGTAAGGCTTTCGCTGAAATACTACTCTAAAACCACCAGACACATCTAAAATTATGTAGTTTATAATTTAAAATGGGCGGACATGAACATGACAATTACATGATGCAATTTGTGGATGGCAAGGCAATTTTCACTTAACTGAAGAAAGAAACTCATCTTCTATAGTATTCAAATTCCAAACAAAATTTATACAAACAGTTTTCCAGCCACAGAGAAAGTTTACAAATATAAACTAATTACAAAAAAGCATCCACACCCCCCTAACACACAGACACACACTAAGTTTTTTTATTTCTTACAAAAAACATATATGTACTTTATGATACTTAAGCATACAACTACAATAGAAAGTTTTATCTTGCATGAAGTCAAACAATAGTGGATGAAAAACAATTATCCACTCATTTAAACCTCAGATCTCAGATTCATACCGAATAAGAAGCAACTAAATGGAGGTGAGGTCGTGGTAGCAAGCTGACCAACTACATTCCTTCCACCAAGTTATCTTTGAACATAACACTCATAAAATTTATCATTAGGTAAAGTTATGAGGCCATGTTGCACAGAACTATAAAATGATGGCTAGTTTATTGGCACAAAAAGACATCATCTACCAATTAAGCTCAGGAAGAAGATACTATGATTTCCATGCATGTCATAACTACATGAAGATTTCTTGCATTGCAACCATCTTTAATTTAAACTTATATCGAATTTAAAACAAACTTAAAATAACTCTAATATTAGTCTATTGGACACATCACTAATTAAGATGTAATTTTGGCAAAAACTACATGGCCTCGTAACTTCTATGCCATTAACATGTAATTTTGCATCATTTGTCCTGATCCCATTAGCAAACCCTTCTTTACCTGTTGATAATGCAGGCAAATATATTTAAACGGTTGAACATATGCCAAAATTTATATAAAATCATGGATAAGTATTAAGAATAATATAAATTTGAAAGTAAATACAAGTATAACTGTATAGCTTGCAGGGTCTAATTTATAAGAAATCATTCTGTCAATTGGCTATGCCAACCAGAACCGTTTGATGCCACCAGCTGGATGGAGACAGCCATAGAAGCTACCAGAAAGAGAGGCACTTGTTAGTCTGGGCAGAGAGGAACACCTCTACCTTACATGCATCCTACAAGTATGTAAAGGAAACAATATGGAACATTGACAGTGGTCACCTCTTGTACGCGCAGAATCGCTGCGTTGCTCAGCCAGCCTCTGCTGCTCACACACAGCCTAATTAACGACAAAATAACATGCAAATTCAATATAGTGATGAGTGCTGACGAGATTTTTATGATGAATCCAAAATTAAATTATGGAGATAAGGATAAATAAGATATAACCTGATGTAAGCAATCTTCCAAAATTAGCAGTAGTATTTGGTGAGAGCTTTTAGAACATCTCTTCCGGCAATTAAGTCCTTTACCATCATTTGATATAAGTCTGCAAACAATTGAAAGTTTATTTTTCATATACAAACATTAAATTGAATAAAAATATGCAGCTAGAGGTTTTCTTTCCATAATTATAACCCATTTACATTTACTTCACAAAAATGCATCTCTATTAAATAAGTATATGCTCTAGTTCTGAACTATCCCCTTCATTTTTAAATTCACTTAAAATGAGCCAGTGAGATTAACAATATACATAATTACAAATCTACCACGACTCCTGTTTCCAAGCCTGCTTGCGGCTGACAACTACACCTCTAGCCATTCCCAAAGCTTACTCCTGCAAGCTCCGCACCTCTGCAACATACACGATTGGACAAGAGAACCTGGAAAAGTGGATGAAACTTTCCAGAGCATGCTTTCATAACCTCCTGACCAACAATTCCATCAAACATAGCAGCCATAGGATTCAGTACAGCTCGGGAACCAAAAGCAAAGTGACGAAGAAGATTTTGGTTTAGATCATCCACTTTCCCGTAATCCCGTGTTCCAAGGTGTCATTGATGTTTCCTGCAATAGATACAAGTTTATGTGCATCTTCGCCATCAGCTGATGCCACAGTAAATCCTGGGCCGAAATCACAGAACACATTTACCAAAAAGACCTCTTAGTTCTGTTTTTGTAAATGGAATAGGAGGTTGATGATTATGACAGTAATCATTAAATGCAATCGCCGTCTCCAAATCGGTATCAGTAAAAATCACTGTCTGCATAGGAAGTTAGGGTACACTACTGAGACGTATAAGATACACACACATACAAATTTGAAAGAGTAAACCCCGCATACTATGTCAAGAAAGAGTAATCTATCCGGTAGTACGAAATGAGAAGATCTCGTATATATAGCTTCATTTAAAACTTACGCAGAAGTTACTAAAAATTAAAGAGATGGCCTAAATTGCCAATATCATCACAGAATAAGAAACTTCAGACCAGTCAACCATTAAATAATTTTAAAATAAGTGCACTTCCTGCATATTAGTAATTGCAAGGAAAGGCAACATAGTGATACAAAATCAATGTATTACCTACCTGACACCGATGATAAAAATGAATCGAACAATCAATTCCATGGGAGAGAAACTCGAATTGCATTTATCTGCAAGGAGGTGTTTGCAATTGCAAACATAACCATCACGTACCTTTACAGAGAAAAGGAGAAAAACATTTGACATATTAAGATCCGATATCCATGCATAAGGTGGTCTAGCAGAGCACCAAACTCCTCTTGTAGGAAAACGCAGCATATTGTGTAATCAACCACTTAATGTATTCTTTATAGAAGAGGAAGATCTAGCTGGTATATTTATAGATCGACAGTCCACTATCCTTCACCAAAATATTAAGGGCTGATGTAGGAGAGTCTATTGGAATGGTATTACAAACACAGTTTAATTTATTTGTAACATAGAAATTATATCTTCGTCATTTAAGCTTACACCAATTTAAGCCTAATGTTCTCACCGAAAGAACCTTACTCATTGTTTCCTATAATAATGACCAAACAAAATAATTATTTCCTGACATCTTGTTCTAATTAGATTCTTCTTCTTAAGAACTATAATGATCTTAGGCCACTGGATCAAACATTCAAAATGACACAATACAAATTATTCATAAATCCATATGACTAATAATATATTAATAATAACACTCAACCACCTATTCCTACCTGAAAAACATAGAAGTACAAAAAAAGCATAGGCCTGTTTATTAAACAGCAGAATCTAGAATCATTCAACAACTAGCTTTATCCATGACACGACACAGGGTGAGCTGTTGCGAAATCCAGGACACTTTACAGGAACAAAATTAGTTGTGTATTTACAAAGGTCCATGCCTACGCTAGTTTCTTACTAATGGGGGATCACGTAAAACCTATAGTGATTAGGCCGGCTGCAATTCTAATTCTATTAATGCATGATATGCATTTTAACATTCGAAACGAGACCATTCTCCAATAATTAAACCCGGTTTGTAATATCACAGCAAAAGGTATAAAGGATCAATGGCTTAAACATTTAAACCTATAGTGACCCAAGAACCATCTGTAGTGATTTCAAATATGTTATATCACAAGTTACTGCTGAGATAATTTAGAAAGCGTCGATGACAGAAAATAATGTACTTGTTTGATAATAAAATGAAAAGAACAAAAATATCATGTCAATAATTCACATACAAATTTACTAAATTCTTGAAAGCAACGTCTGGTTTGACTATCGGATATGTCGGACCTAGAGCTTTTAGGTCAGATATTGACTTTCTTAAGTAACGATATGCATCGCGAGCATTGAGAACACGCTTTGATCCAGATTGGGAGTCCGTAACTGCATTGGCTTGTTGAGAGTCAAAATAGTGACGAGAATCCTTGATACCAAGTGGGGCAACTGCAGGATGGTCACGAGGTCCCCTAAGATCCTCCAACTCAACCATCGGAGATATCAGATGAGAGTGCCCTTGCTCCATATGGGTGTTAGATGCTTCACTAGCCAACTCAACTTGTTCAAACCTGGTAAGTGCTTCCGCAACAGACCTTGTATCTCCCAATTCAATATCCACAGATCTTCCTTGAAGAACAACTGCAGCGTGTCTATTAATGTCTTGCAGAAATGATCTATTATTATAGAGATCATATTGCGAGTCCTTGGACACTAGGCCCTGATCCGGAAGGTGTGTGTAATATTTATCCCCTTGATCAGCTTGCAGGTTTAATGTCGGATCAACCCGTCTAATCTTTCTCCGAGCTTCATTTGCCAAGATGTCATCTTGCTTGAGGAAGACAGCAAGCTCCTCATCTTGTGCAGCCTCAGCTGCAGCAGTAACAAAATCTTTTGTACTGTAAAGGGATTCAGCCCTAAAAAATTTACTCCAGAAGTCCATTTCAGTCATAGTTTTGGGCACAAGGTTTAAATATGCACGTCGCACAGCGGGCTTTTCAGCAAAAATCTGATGAATAATTTGTCTTGTCAAATTATATTTAACCACCCGGCCATCAGATGATGGTTTCACATTGAAAATCATGCCACTCTTTAACCCCACCCGTTGTTTAATAATTTTCTCGTCCAACAATTTCTTCTTTCTTGTAGCCCAAAATTCAGCCTCTGTCAACACACCACCAATTACAAGTTCCCTGTGAAGTTTGTTCAACTCGCTATCCACCTTCAAAAGCTTAATCCTGCGGTCAATCTCTGCTGTGCTAATCTGCTCACTGCTGGGTGCAATAGCCATGGCAACAAAGTCCCGGCAAGCATCACGATCAGTGAAACTGTCAAATTCAAATATGTAATTTTCACCCTTATCTTGCGTAAGATTGAGAAGACCCTTCTTATTTGGAGCCTCCTTGCTGAACTTATGTCCGATAACAAATCGAAATTCAACATTAAATTTCATCAACGATCTCGGATCACTCGGCATAAACACGAATCGTTCCCTCTTCATAGTCAAAACGCCAGGAGTGCCGGGATCTTTAATACATGATTTGTACTTGGCACGCTTAATTACTTGACTCTCCGTCATCATTCAATTGATTAATTAGGGAAGAATTGGAATGGATTAGAAATTAGGGTTTCTTTAGATTGAATTGGAATGGGTAGAGAGATAAACAAGGGCTTGTCAAGTGAATACTAATCTACACGTCCAACCGGATATTTATAGACCTCTAAGCCTTTTAAGCCCAGCCCAGTGTTGCTTTTAAAAACCATCGAACACACATTTTATAGTGGGTGATAGCCCTAAATACGCATGTCCCATATAGAAAATGCCAATTTCCGGAAGACACGGCCCTAAATACCCACCACGCATTTGCATTTTGGAGTGGAGTGTTCGGACGCTCCTTTTCGAAATGCGTATCTTTCATAAAACTGAAATTGAAGCGAGTCATGCTTGTTGAACATGCGTGACATGAGACACGCATGTTGAACATGCGTGACTCACGTCACTATTCATCGTCTTCCTCAGCCGTCATGGCCGGATTATTCGTCATTTTTTTCAATCTCTAACACCGTCCTCCACAGGCAACCAACACACACGTACTATACACCAAAAGAATCGTCTCATCTTCCTCTACAATCATCTAACCTTCGATTTGTGTTTGATTCACTGGATTAAACACACCAAAAACGAGCTCAACATCCGGTCAGTTTTCCGATGAAGCTCGTGTACGCTCCTGCGGGGCCAAAACGCACAAATCAATGGGGGGAAATGAAAGAGCACGCTGTGGACATCATTTTGATGTCCTCATACTGACTGGAAGTGGCCTGAATAAGTAGATCGGACACAGGCGATATTTGGGCGATTTTTCGTCGCCGGAGGTGGGAATGGTTTTCTGAGGTGCTGACGTCATCATGCCTGTTACGCATTACTGATTTGCGTGTCTCAGGTCACGCATGCACAGAATGTGTGACCGGTCGGTATTCTGGGCCAGTGTCTCCGCATATCAGTATTTCGGGCCAAGGGGCTCCAAATCTAGGCATTTTCTCTTTTATAGTTTGGGATTTTTTTAGTTTTTTTTATTCTTTCAAACCAGCAATAATTAACTTTTACGGTTTCATTTTGGGTTTTAGAAATATTCGGAACGAATAAAATTTTGAATTTAAAAATAAAAAATTAATTAAATTTAGGGGTTCAACAATTAACTTTTGGGTTGAACGTTTCCATTTTGGGTTTTAGAAATATTCTGAACCTCGAATAAACTGGATACGAATTTAGGGTTTAGGGTTTGGGATTTAGGGTTGTTTACAACCCTAAATCCTAGACCCTTAAACCCTAACATATCCTGATTTTTAAACGCGTTATCAGGCCGACGGATTCAATTTTTTAAAATAAAATTTTTAAATTTTATTAAACGGTTAATTTTTGGGGTTCAATTCTTCCATTTTGGGTTTAGAAATATTCGGAAGCATGAATAAACCGTATATATTTAGGAGAAATAAAATGAAAAAAAAAACAACAAACACCACTTCCCACAAAACACAATTTCATGTTGCGTTTCCAAAGCTGGAAACATAGTTTCAAGTAGCGTTTTATAAAAAAAAAAAAAAAAAAAATAAGAACGCTACACGAAGTAGCGTTTCAACAAAAAAGAAAAAAAAAGTCAGAACGCTACACGAAGTAGCGTTTATGGTAGAAAAATTGAAACGCTAGATACTTTGTCTTGGAATGATATTTATTTGGGGCCAACTTTTCAGATTGTGATATTTGGGGCCATTTTGTTTCAAATTGTGATATTGGGGGCCAACACCCGGTGCCTCGTGTGTATTGTTGGTGCTCTCGGGCTGGGTTGATTAAGGGAGTGGAGAAGGTTTAGAGAGGTGGTGCAAGGGGTGTAAGTCAGGTCCGTGTGTTGTGAGTATTCAGGTGTGTACCGGCGTGTGTGTGGGTATGTTTTGAGACTATGACGATTAGAGAAGACAGGGGAGATGGCTCAAGTGAATACTAATCTACAGGAGGTTCAATTGGATATTTATAGACCTCTAAGCCTTCTTCTCATCCAGTAGTATAAAAATTTAAAATATATAGTAATATTTGTTATATTTAATTTTTAAGCAATTTGATATTTTAATTTTATTTTATTAATGATGTAATTCTAATTTTTATAATTATTAATTAAATATATTAAATTGATATTAATTATTATATGAATAATAAATAATAGATTATTATTTCATTTTAATTAGCCGAATGGGGAAGGCTTGTTCATATTAGATTAGTGTATAATCTATATGCGTAAGGTACCAGTGAAATTTTGTTTAACCCGCCGCTTTGTTTCTTCTGTTGATGTGTTTGTTTGAAGCTGATTGACGAACGGGACTGCGGCTGCAACAAAATTGATTACTTTGGGGCCATAATAGTGGAATTTTTTTTTATTTTAATTCTGTAATTTATTTTTATTTTTTTAATTATTGCTTTAAATAAATTATTATGTGTGTTATTAATTATGTGTGTAATTTATAATTGCATGTTAACATAATTAGGACAACATGTACATAGTTTTTTTTTATTTATTGCTTTAATTAAATGTTTTATGTTGTTAAATTATGTGTGTATTTTGAATGCATGTTAGACATAATTGGAACGACATAGGCCCCATTTAATTTTTAAAATTCCTCAATTTTTAATAAAAATTCTAAGTGGGTGAGGGAATTAATTAGCAATTAAATCTCACGGTCTCCATTATTGTTTGTATGTAATTTAACACTAAGACGAATTCAAATTATATATAGTCCACCCTAACGTGGCGTATGATTTGTGGTGTCAGGTAGTGTTATGGATATTACTAGGACAAACTTCCTAAATTAATTACGAATATTGAAAGGTATATAGTCCACCCCAACGTGGCGTACCAAGTTTCATAGAATTCGATTAATTAGAAGGGTACCAATAATTGAATATAGATTTTCAATATTGAGAGAAAGGATGATTCTATCAAGAAAGGGGTATTAAGTGATGCCTCTTGACAATGCTCCCCCCGATCTGGGAATTATCCTATTATCGATTATTGATTTGAAATATTTAATGGCGGCACCCGGTATGATTTTAATTAATTTAAGATTTAATAATGGTATACACTTAGCTATGAAAAATAATATATAGTCCACCCTAACGTGGCGTATTATTTAGTAATAGGACCGAAGTAATATTTAAACGAATTTAAGTGGTATACATGTCACCCATCGTGGCGTACCAGATACTTATGGTGTTTAAATATTAGTGCATTAATTTTAATTAATTGTTAGAGGAAACCAATAGGTTTTAAGATTTGTGCAAATATCTGATTATGTGTTACATGTATGATTCTCAGGATTAGAACGTTATGGCCTTTAATCCACTATTCGCCATACTTAAGGATAACAAACTTACCGGACCGAACTATATTGAATGGAAACGTAATTTGGACATAGTGTTGACTGTTGAGGAGTACAAATTTTGTACTTATGAACCCAAGCCAGATCAGCCTGCTGAAGATGCTCCTGAAAGTGAGAAGGAATATTATAAGCGGTGGATTAAGGCTGATGAGATGTCGCGATGTTACATTCTGGCAGCAATGTCGGGTGTTTTGCAGCATCAGCATCAAGCTATGCCCACAACTTCAGATATGCTCTTTAATCTCAAGGAACTTTTTGGAGAACAGAATAGGGCTGCTAGGCAAGTAGCAATGAAGGCTTTAATGAACACTCAGATGGCTGAAGGAACACCTGTAAGGGATCATGTTCTCAGGATGCTGTCACATCTGAATGAGATGGAGATCCTTGGTGCTGATATTGATGGGGAAACCCAGATCGATATCATCCTTATGAGTCTGCCAAAAAGTTTTGAGCAGTTCCGCTTGAATTACACCATGAATAAAAGGATGTATAGTCTCGTAGAACTTTTGACAGAACTTCAGGCAGCTGAAGGACTCTTTCAACAGAGGGTTCAAGTGAATGTGGCTGAGAAAGCTTCTTCCTCTAAGCCGAAAGGCAAGAAGAATAAAAAGGTTGAGACACAGAAAGCTGGAAAGATTGCTAATGCAGTGGGAGTTCAAGGTGCTGTGGAAAAGCCTAAGGGCAAGTGCTTCAGGTGCAAGCAGTCAGGTCACTGGAAACAGGATTGTCCTCTTCCTGAGAAGACAAACAATACTGGTATGTCTCTTTCTCTAGTTACAAAAACATATATAGCGGCTATATTTACGAGCACTTGGTGTGTAGATACAGGAGCCACTGACCATGTTTGTAACTCTATGCAGGGGTTCCAGTAATCCAGAATGCTTAGAGATGGCGAGATATATGTGTTCATGGGAGATGCTACGAAAGTAGTAGTAGTTGTAGTTGGAATAATTACTTTGTCTTTTGGCGATGATAGGATTTTGGTTTTGAACAATTGTCTTTATGTACCTTCTTTTAGAAGAAATTTGATTTCGATTTCTAAACTTGCTATGGATGGTTATAATGTTTGTTTGGATCATAATGTTTCTATTGTGATGAATAAACGAGTTATATGCTCTGGTACATTGCAAGACAATTTGTATATAATTAATCCTAGTCAACCAACATTGCAACATAGGGAAATTAATAATTCATTTTCTAGCTCTAATAAAAGAAAGAAACCTTCTGGATTGAACCAAACATATCTTTGGCACTTGAGATTAGGTCATATTAACTTGAGAAGGATTCAAAGAGTGGTAGTAGATGGGCCGTTAGGCTCGTTGGCAGTGGAGCCATTTCCAGTTTGTGAATCCTGCTTGGAAGGTAAAATGACTAACAGACCTTTTAAAGCAAAAGGGAATAGAGCCAAAGAAGTGTTAGAATTGGTTCATACTGATTTATGTGGACCTATGAATATTCAGGCAAGAGGTGGTTATGAATATTTTGTCACTTTCATTGACGATTATTCTAGATATGGACACATTTATTTGTTGCGCCGTAAATCAGAATGCTTTGACAAATTTAAGTTGTACAAAGCTGAAACGGAGAAACGACATGGAAAATGTATCAAGTCACTGCGATTAGATCGTGGGGGCGAATACTTGCTTGGAGAGTTTAGGGAATATTTACCGGAAAAATGGGATCACATCCCAGTTGTCTGCACCTGGCACACCTCAGCAGAATGGTGTAGCAGAGAGAAGGAATCAGACTCTTTTAGAGAGTGTTAGATCGATGATGAGTTATTCGAATTTACCCAAATCGTTTTGGGGATATGCTATAGAAACAGCGGCTTACCTTCTGAACTTGGTACCTTCTAAGTCGGTTTCCAAGACTCCAATAGAATTATGGACTGGTAGCAAACCAAGTCTAAGACATATTCGGATTTGGGGTTGTCCAGCACATGTGCTGAACAAGAACGCGACCAAACTAGAATCTCGTACAGAAGTGAGGCTGTTTGTAGGGTATCCAAAGGGAACGAAAGGTTATTCATTTTATAGTCCTGAGGATCGAGATATCATTGTTAGCACCAATGCTAGATTCTTAGAGGAAGACTATATTATGAATCATAAACCCATGAGTAGTATCGTTTTAGAGGAACTAGTGGGAGGGACAGATAATCCCCAAGAGCCAATAGTACAAGTAGAACAACCACAAGAAAATGCATAACTTAACACTAATAATGCACTAGTGCCTCGTCGTAGTGGGAGGGTTGTTCAACAACCAGATAGATTCATGTTTTTGGGAGAGTCCTCGGACTTGGTCTCTGGTGAACATGATGAGGATCCCAGGACATACGAAGAGGCTATTCTAGATAAAGATGCAGATCTGTGGCAAAAGGTAATGGAATCTGAGATGGAATCTATGTATTCCAATCTAGTTTGGGAGCTCGTAGAACCACCCAAAGGTGTAAAACCCGTTGGATGTATGTGGATCTACAAGAAGAAAAGAGAATCTGACAAAAAGGTGAAAGCCTGGAAAGCACGACTTGTTGCAAAAGGGTATACTTAGAAAGAAGGGATCGATTACGAGGAAACCTTTTAACCGGTTGTCATGCTTAAGTCGATCCGGATTCTTTTAGCTATAGCAGCTCATCTCGATTATGAGATTTGGCAAATGGATGTCAAGACAGCTTTCCTTAATGGAAGTCTTGAGGAAACCATCTATATGCAGCAACCAAAAGGATTCATTAAGGAAGGCCAAGAGCATCTGCTATGTAAGCTTAAAAGGTCTATTTATGGACTTAAACAAGCTTCTAGGGACTGGAATATTCATTTTGATCAAGCAGTCTAGTCATATGGATTTGATCAAAGTCCAAGCGAATCATGTGTGTATAAGAGAAATGAGGGTAATTCAGTGGTTTTTCTAGTACTATATGTAAATGACATTTTGCTCATTGGAAACAATGTTGAGATGTTGTCATTAGTAAAGGCATGGTTGTTCAAACAATTTGACATGAAGGACTTAGGTGAAGCGACATACATCCTTGGGATCAAAGTGATAAGGGATCGCAAGAATAGGTTGGTGGCTTTATCTCATGAATCCTACATTGATGAGGTATTGGCTCGTTTTAACATGCAGAACTCCAAGAAGGGTTTCTTACTTTTCAAGAAAGGAGTTGCTCTATCAAAGGAGCCGTGTCCATCGAGACCTAAGGAGATAGAGAGTGTTAAAGCAATTCTCTGTGCTTCGACATATGGAAGCTTGATGTATGCAATGTTATGTACGAGGCCTGATATCTGTTTTGTCATGGGCATAGTCAGTAGATATCAGTCGAACCCAGGTCAGGAACATTGAAGTACAGTAAAAACAATACTCAAGTACCTGAGAAGGACTAAGGAGTATATGTTAATTTACAAGGACTCAGATTTGTTTCTTGTGGGGTATACCGATTCAGATTTCCAGGCAGATAGGAGTCAGATGTTTGGTTATATAGTAGTTTTCTATGTAATAGTGGATTAAATAAACACGGATATACTCATAGAATATTTTGAGTATAAGTGGGAGATTGTTAGAGTATACTGAAAATATTTATTTGAAGTATATACATTTATTGCTGGCCCAGTTTTATTGAGAATCATTTAAATGTTTACTTGCTGTCTAATATTATATATTGTGGACAATCTAGTATCAAATGGGATACAGAATATTAGATTGTTAAATACGGTTTATATAATATAATAAGGTTCACAGCACAGGTGGTGTTGGACAGTTCACTGGCATGGCTGTAGTATTATTTAGATTAGTTTATATTGACTGATAAATAATACTAGTATACTTTGTGTATATTGAACAAGATCAAATTTAGAATTGTTCCCTTATACTGATTAAGAAGAAGAACTAAGATTCTATGTTATTATTAATGCTTAGGTTCTTAATCCCGATATAGTAATTGACATGTGTATATTATTTACATGCTTTGATTTATATATGAAATAATTCTTTTGAATTATATCAATATATTTTGGGTGATGGAATTATATACATGGTGAATATTATTTATAGAAGGAATTCATGTCCTGATAATATTCGGGTTAATGATGTCCCCTTGAAAGCTCAAAAATATTTAATTATGTGAAACCGTGCAGGTGGATTTATTCCAACATAATTAAATAAGGTTGAGTGGATAATCCAGGATTAAAGAAATTAATTAAATGAATTATCAGTAATTTATTTAATTAATGGACATGCGATATTTTAAACATGGGGAATTTAATAAGCAAGTAATATTTGGAACCGAATTAAATAATTAAGTAATTACAGTATTGGGTTGGGTAGTGCAAATATTAATTCTTTAGTGGAGTAAATTAATATTTAATAACATTGGGCCAGGTCCAGAATGTTATTGGGAGGCCTAACCTAATTGTCCATGATCCCTATTGTAGCCCTATATATATTCCTATTCTCTTCTTGCTAAAGGGGGTTGAGAAAAAAGATTTAGTAGCCACCTAGGAGCAAGAAGAGAGGTTAACTTGAGAAGACGGAGGCCACACTTCGCTCAAGGGAATTTGGGAATACAATAGAAGAGCATGGAATCAACCGTTTATAAGGTTAATTTTCTTTTCGTAATCTCGTAATTAATGTATCAAAGTTCGTAGAGCCACGATCTGATTGTCCCAACAATCCGTTTTGATTTCCGATCGCGCGTAATTATTACAAAAAACCCGGATTTAAATAAAATCCAACAAACAATTACAAGAAAAATAGATCTAATACAAAACTAATTTTGATAGACAACTAATTAAACTATATACTTATTTTCTATGTCGATTTTGTATTACGTTTTCCTAGGCCGACACTCGTTGTAATAAATACATATAAGCCACGTGTTGCAGCGGCCTTGTAATATTTTAAAAAAATTCAAAATAGAGATATTTAAGAAAGAAATCAAAAAGTAAAAATTTACAAATAAATTAGTGAACACAATATTGTACAAATTTTAATATATACATAGAAAACAAAATAAACTACATACTTATTTTTTACGTCGATTTTGTGTCACGTTTTCTTAGGCCAATACCCATTGTAAGAAATGCATATAGATAAAAAAAATTGATTGAATTAATGAAAAGAAGACGTTGACTTTTAAGATCAAGAATAATGAAAAGATAATAACAATAAATTAACAATTAACAGTAAATAAATAAAGCAGGAATAGCAAAAGTTCAAATCTTTTGTGCCAAGTTTCTCAAGTGCCTCCACTTTCCAAACAGAGAAACTTCTCCTAATTCTTGTTCACACGATCAGGTGTTTCTGTACCGAGATCACTAACAAAAAATCCAAAATCCAAAATTAAGAACAACCACTGGTTACTAATAATCCACAATTACAACTAAAATCATAACAAATCATAAATTTAAAAATAAAACGAAAAAAGCAAATACTATCAGTTAATTCAAACCTTAAAAATCTTTGAAAAAAGTACCTGAAAATCATTAACAGAAGCCATGTATACATTGATAATTAAATAAAATAAGAATGAATAAAAAAAACTTAAAGAAAATAGACGAAGTAAAAAGTAAACAGAAGTAAGAAAATGATTACAAAGTTGATGATAAAATTTAATCGTTAGAAGTAATGATATTGTATATATATAAGAAAATAAAATTTCTTTTCTATTTCGAATATGTAAATTTGAATTATTCTTCCCAATAAATTCAAAAATCTTTTCTATTTTAAAGATGTTAATCTTAATGTTAAAAAGAAAGTTTTGATTTTTTTTCTGAAAAATGGGACTTAAAGAAGGAAGTTGTAATTTTAATATTTAAAATTGATGAGCTCTAGAAAAATAAATAAATATGATTCCTGCGATTCTAGAGCTCCTGTTTATAACGCCGCTGCGAAGTGCGGCTTTATCAACTAGTTAATTAATTAAAAACGTGTATAATGGGTAAATAATTATTATATTTTTGGAAGCCTATATAATTTAAAGACATGAGACATGAGACATGAGACATTGCTTTTTATTTTTAGAGGCCTTATGGAGCCGCCCTGCCCCATAATACCCCGCTAAAACCCGAATTATATATACACCTAATATAGGGGGTGTTTGGGGGAGCTTATTTCCAGAATAAGTCAACTTATTTTAAGCCAATGTTAGAGATTCATAACATTCCAACTTATTTTCCAACTTATTTTTGGAACTTATGAAATCTCAAACATACATTAAACACAACCATAAAAACAAATTATCAAAATATGAAATTTTTACCCGAAAATAAGTTATAAGTCGGGACTTATAAGGTGAGCCAAACACCACCATATAAACATAAATTCCCCTTTTAACTTTTAAAATTACCAGAACAATGAATGCAATGGCTCAGGAAGATTTAGCAGCTGCTTTGCAACTTTGTTCTTGGAAACACCTTGATCTTGATCCTCAAACAGCCCGTGAATTAGAAGAAGAGAAACGCTACCATAAACAAAGGCTCCAACAGCTTATTAATCCTCCTCTGAACCGCTGCAACGAACAAACGTTGCAGTATGTTCCGCCGACGATGAGCGACAAATTTCCTTCACTGTTGCGTGGACTTGTCGGAGAACGCAGCCCCTCATGGGAGAAACAATTAAAAGGTAGTGACTTATTGGATACTCAGACAAGGTTACTACTACAACAAAGCTATGTGTTACGACATTTGTGTCCACTTCTGAGCACTAAGCAGGTTGACAAACTCAAGAATGGTGGGTTTGTAGTGAATGTTTATGACAGAAGAGGGAATATCTATGAGATGGTATTCAAGCTTTGGGGATATAAGGCTTATGTGCTTACTAACCCTAACTGGCTTAAGTTTGCCCGTCATCATAATCTGGTTAAAGACGAAGATTGGATTACTCTTTGGATGTTCAAGCATGTCGATACTCATCAGATATGTTTTGCCATTATTTCTGAGAAGAGACCTTTAACCACCGTACCCGATGCTGCTGAAGGGAAGAGGAAGAGGCTGGTTGGCATGAATCAGTGCAACGGCTTGAAAAGAAAAACCTTGAAAAGAAGAACGAATGATGATTGAGGATTATCCACATTTCACTCTAGCAAAAATTCAGACACTGTACAACTACGAACACAAGAGCTAGACGTTATCTCAAACCAATCACTACTTACTGAAACTGAATTAGCAGACATCTCAAAGGTTTATTACTTTAGCTAGTCGAGGTTTTATTACTCATAATATTATTATTGTTTTTACTTTGTTGTCATATTCAGGCCGTAATATTTTATATTTTAAGGATAGAATTTATTTAATTAATTCCTTTTTCATATTTGTAATATTTTGATATTTATAATATTTTAATTTCCTTATCAATTTCTAATATGCAGTTAAGTTACTAACCAAAGGGATCCCTTTGGTTAGATAACTGTTTCTTTTCTATAATATTTACTTTATTTTAATTATGTGTTATTTACTGAAATTTTCACCCTATTTTTATGTTTTCAGTTAACTTGGTATTTTGGATATCGGCTGTATAAGTCTATTTATTGATGACAGTTTGTTTTCGTGACTTGCAGCTTAATAGAAACAAAGAAGTCAAGAAAAATCAGATTTGTCTTTCAAAAAGTAATGGAGGAGTCAAGGTACAATATAAAAGTGCACGCAAGTTTTGGCAAGAGAGAAGACCAGTTTTTGACCATAATCATTGACTATGGAGAATCACAAAGCAACAAGTAGATCTACTTTTAGTAGCCACTTTGTATAACGATGTATGGTTGTTTTGAGGGCACTCTTTTTCCCCCTTGAGTTTTTTCCCATAGGGTTTTGCTCTTGTGGGGTTTTAACGAGGCCCTTCTTTGTGGGGTTCTTCTTTTCAGACTTGAATGTGTTATTGTCTAAACGTCCGGTGGCAACATGCTTGCCATTCGGTTAGATGATGAACTTTCTTGATCGAAAGAAACCTCTTATTAGGTTATTGTATTACCATACAATTCATTTATGAAATGTTCTCATTCCTGACAAAAAAAAAAAAAAAAAAAAAAAAAAAAAAAAAAAAAAAAAAAAAAAAAAAAGTAATTTAAGTTTTTTTGTTATAAGATAGTTATTTCATGTTTATGATTATGTTTGCATAGACATGAGAGATAGTGACTAGATATGTTATCTTACTACATATAGGGCAATATAATATAGGAAAATGTGATGCAAGTCTATGTGAGTTATATATATATTAATAATATAGTATAGATATGGCTATTTACTCTCTAATTACTAAAGTTCCTGCTGGTTTGTTTTTGATTCTTTGTTTCTATTGTTAAAGTTTTCGGCTGGTTACACTCCAAGACAGATGCAGCTGTAAAAGAATTATTAATGCATATCATCTTAAAAAGAAGGGCTATAATTCACTATTTCAGCATTCAGATTCCTAACTTCTAATTAGTTCTAATGGTAGATTTGTTATGATTAAAAATTGTGAAGAAAATGAATGGAGCAAGAAATGGAGCATTCCATCTCAAATTGGGGTGCTTAAATTGTAATTTAGGTTGTTTTGAATGAAAAGGGTGAATGAATGAAAATGTTCAATATTTATTTATTTTATACTTCAAATTTCATTCCATTCACACCAACCAAACACAAGCATACTAAACTCATTCAATAATAAATCTATACACTAGAAGCTAGAACAACATTGCCTTCCTCTACTATTTTCATTTTAACAAAACTTTCAAGATTTTGTACAAGTGAAAAGGCCTATTCATAGATTTTTTGTTCAGGACAAGTTGAAAATTACAATATTAGACTTGTACAACAAAGCAAGATCTCTCTCTCTCTCTCTCTCTCTCTGTAGAAGCTAAAAGCAAGTGCATCCTTTCCAGAAACTACTGGGCCATACGATTCTAATTTACTGGTTCCCAGTTGATCTAATTTTTCATCTGGGCAGTACTTGCCCTCGTATTTCATCCTGAGTATCAACGATATCGCAACTTATATCCTTGTACCATAAAATAATCCAAATCACCTCACAGCCTGGCTCAACCAGGTGAAAAGCACGTTTTGTCGTGTGGGTATCTATGCAATGAACTGCAGGACATTTAGCACCAGTTATCCGGTAGATCATGCAATACTACTCATCATGTTTGATGGAGATTATTAGAAGGTTGCGAAAGAGAGAGCACATCATCTGAGTCCGCCTTTAGCTGCGGAAAAGAAAGAAAGTAGGTAATGTATACACAAAACAGCAGAATAAGATGAAAATACTACTTTTTTTAAAGCCAGTTATATATACCATATTGAGATGGTTCCGCAAAGACCCTTCTATCAACTTTTTGAGCTTCTCACATTGATCAATCATATGCCCTGAGCTAATCATCTCCTCAAGGCGATACCATAAGCGCTCAATAGTCGTGTAAGGAAACCAAATTCCAGCTGCTTTCTTCCGACGAATGATGTCACCAGGTCTCTGCAATAATCACAACTTATCTCAGTATAGTGAACTGAGTTTGTGAAAACCAAGACGGATAACAGCAGGACCATCTAGCCTTTTACTATCTACTTGATAAATATGTCCACTTATTCTACTTGTTTATCAACAGGCCATGAAAGGAAATATAAAGCTTCACACCATAGTTCAAATATCCAATGTTCATTTTGCAAGTTGTAATACAGGTTTACAATAAATAGTCTAAATATTATTAATATAAGTCTCATAAAGCTAGTATTGATGTCAGAAGGAAAGTCTTTGAAATTTACCAAAGAAGCTACGGAATCAATGTACTCAAGCAGCAGATTTGTAGCTTCAACATATCGGCCATAATCAACATATAATTGTAGCAATGATGCAGGAGATGATTCATTTCCAGCCATACCCAGAGTACTTTCCCTTCTACCAACCTGCCATGACAGTACTTGGTAATTCATAACTTATAAGGATTGACCAGTAATTGTACATTAATTAGAGTAACTTCATCTCTCTTTAGTGTTTTAGCATGTAATCATGTATGCATCAACTCCCTTTGATCCATAACATCAACACTGATTTTTGAAAAGCTAATTTAAGGCCATCCTGTTGACTTCAATAGTTGCGAGTTACGCAATTTAGTAAAACATTAAAGTAAACTTTCCAAAATGTAGTTGTTCCCAAACCAAATCAAAAATCATAACATTATATATATATAAAAAAAAAAACTCAACTTCCAAACTTGACCATTTCATTTCCTTGCATACCATACAATCCATTATCATAATATTATATATCAAAAAAAATAAACTCGATTTCAAAACCTGACCATTTCATTTCCTTGCATACCATACAATCTATTAACTGCCAGGAAAACAATTCTAAATGGTTCTAATATTAGGATAAAAGATGATAATGTATGAATTAGATCATATCCTTACGATAACCTTATATAATTTCAGATAAATAAATTATCATATTCACCTTAAATAGACGAACTAGCCAAAGAGGCAATTCAATTTGTGCATCACTAGAAAGAAGAGTCTCAGCAACTGCTACTGGTAATCTGGGATGGAATCCTCTGTATTTTTCCTACAAATTTCAGAACATATATGTTAATAATGATAAGAAAGAAAATGATTGGTCAGGTATTAGCACAGAAATCCAGACTTCTTCAGTTTTAGAGAGTAGCAAAGCTTTCATGTACTATTCATAAAATATCAATTGATGCTGGTGTACCCAGTTTCAGCTAATAATAAAGTATATAAAGAAACATCCAACTATATCCCGCAAATATACAGCACGATGGAAACAAGTACTGGCATATATAACTGCAAGACAACTGATAAAACAAAATATTGCATTACAAATTTGTCTACATCAAAACATTCCAGCTCTCACTAGCATTCCAGGCACAAATACAATTAAAAATGGATGTTTAACTAAAACAAAATAAAATATAGTGTACTAACAAGGTAAAACTCAAGTGTCTCCCAGTGGTTGTTCCCCGTGGATTGGTACGGTAAAGGAGCGCTGTCAATTGAACCACCATAAGTTGCCTCGTCTTTTGATGATTGTAGTAGAAGACCGCGCATCTTACTATTGTTCCTAAAATGATCATGCACAAAGTTCTATAAATAAATTATAGGTTTAGAGAAAATAATAAGCCAAATTGGCACAAAAGATGGTAGCGTCAAACAAGTTCAGAAAACTTAGAACTTATCCGGGAAGATTTCTTACCCAACCAACAGCGTACTATCAGTGTTTGAACAGCATTTTAATGACATCTGAGCAAAAACTCTCTCCAATTGCCTGAAGAAGGATCATGCATAAGAGCAGATAGAATGGGACACTGAACATGTAATGACTTTGATATTGGTCACAGCAGACGAAAATAATAAACTAACCTCTTTAATTCTGACCCTCTCCAAAATTTAAGAAGAACTGTAAATGCTGTGTCATATAAATTAGATTGGACCAGAAGGTCAACCAAGTCTGGAGAGGGTTCTCCTTTCCCTGAATCAGAAAAACGGTAAAATAAAAAAACCCTGCTTAATTCTCTTTTAGAAAGTAAATGTAGTACTTTCAACTTTCAAGTAAAATTATTGAATTACCAGTATTTGCCCATTTAACATCTGCTAACGAAAGCATATACTCTGCTGAGGCCAACACAAACTCATTTTCCAGGATTTCAATATCTATATATGACTGCAGCCTTTCATCACCAGCTGCTGCAGACAATGGCAATGGGATAACATGATGAATGAGGGAAAAAGCAGCACACAACAAGAAGCATTTAAAAAAGAACAAGAATTCTATGCCAAAAGAGTTAGTTACCTTGTTCTTCAACAGTTATTCTAGCCTTTTTACTTGGATAACTTTCTCTGTGAAGAGAGCTCTGATCAGGTATAGGGTCGATCCATGCATAAGCAGGATGAACAAGATGCAGTGCATTTATAGCTGCAGACAGTCCATTCAGCCTCTCTTGCAGCATCAAAGACCTGTTCTGGTAATCTTTTACAGCTGCTTCAGTCCTCAGTCGAGATGAATACAAGTAAATGTAACTAGCTGCTCTTCGCCAGTTATGTCGGTGCATCTCACATGCATAAAGAAGCTTAAATGGATTCGGCTTTGCATAAGTATCTGAGCTAAGTGCCTACATAATAAACATGATCTCCAGGTTTATTATTAATCTGCCATGTAATGTTAAGAACGTTATCTTGCTACAACTACTATTAGTACACACCTTCCAAGCAAGCTCTTGTTCGACCTTCTCTGTTAGTCCAATAAAAGGTAGTTGTCCATTACAAAGAATCTGCATAGTGAAACATGAATACCATTAGCTGACTTTTTCTGGATCAGAAACAAAACAGAAACATGTCACTGTTCTTACTTATGCAAAAGTCAACCAAACTAATATAACACTGAATAAATTTTCAATAAACAATCTAATGCTAAAACTTTTTACAATGAAGTGGTCACAGTGTTTGCCCCTAAAACAAAAATCTAACACAGAATAAACAAGCAGTAACGTGTTTCACTTCACTATCCACAAATTATTATGGTCCTTTCCTTGATCGGTATGCTTGAAGGAATTTCAGTATTCTATTATAAACATTACAGAAGTACAATGATTCATCTCACTTCCCTTCAAAGCAAAAAGTACAGTATAGGAAGTTTGGCATTCATCGCAGATATACTTGATAGTTTGCCTTGTGCTTTCGATATGCAAAGATAGATATACTACAGAATCCGTTGCCAGGCTTCTATAAGTGCAAAGGCAAGATCAGAATCATGAATTTGCATACGGGCAATTCCTTCAATTTTTTTATTGACAGGTGTAATTCCTAGTTATCAGTTTTAAATTATGGCTTTAGGGGAGATCTTATCATTCTCCGCATAATGTTGGTCAGAAATATCACAACATCAGTAGTAACAAATTGAGAAATATAAACATCCGCATAATGTTGGTCAGAAATATCACTACATCAGTGGTAACAAATTGAGAAATATAAACATCAACTGTCCGACCTGAACTGCGCCACGCTCGTAAAGAACAATTACGAAACGCCTTAGACATATGTACTTGCTTTCTTCATCTGGATTGGAAATCATTGCACAATACGCATCATAGTAATTATTAAGATCTAATGTGAACTTAAAGACATTGGCCCAAAGTCGTCCCCTGACAACATTTGAAGATTCTTGAAGTTGATCCACCCCAGTGCTATCTTTTGCAAGATTAAGAGCCTCATCGACTTGTTCTAGTGCAGCAAGAGCAAATTGGGAAGCAGCTTCACTCAAATTATACTGTTCGAATATCTGCATTGCCCATTGATAATAGTGAAGCTTCCATGCAGCAACTGACTGACAATCGTCTGGGTAATACATATAAAGTATAAATTAAGGATACAAAGCTTCTTTAAATCTGGAGAATAACATTTAAGTTCAAGTACTTACTAAATTCAAGATAAGGGAGTCCAGCTTCAACTGGCAAACTCTGCAAAGCCTTGGGAGCTCCTTGGGTAGATGCGGCTCTGAAGAGGAAAATACAACTAGCAATCAGAACTCTCAGAAGAGCATGAGCATGTAAGCTTATAAAACTCGTTACCTTTCCCTTCCTAGATTCCCTCTCCCATTACTAGTTCTCTCGATTCTTTTCCCTATCCTAATCATCAGATCTTCCTTCACCTTCATACAATTATTTATGTGGCTGTCATGCATAGTATATTTTATCTTGTGCTATTCTTCTTTTAACAACTAATTGGATGTATCATTTTTGCACTGCTATACAGAGCACTTACTCCTCCACTTCACAGATTTAATGTCCTATACAAAAGTGACATTTCTACATGTGTTAGTCTAGCATTTCTACATGTGTTAGCTTCTCAGTTACTCTGTACATACTGCCTACTGTGTCTTAATGTAAGAACACTTCCCATTAGCGGACGTGAAAGACTGATACTGTGATAAGACATGCATATGATAATTGAGTAATACATTAGCTAATAAATTATGATACACAAGCTTAAAGCTATTAAGTGGCTACAATTTTAATTTAGTATACAACTCAATAAGCAAGACATGTAAACATCATAAATAATAATCCAATTAAGCTTTACCAAACTGAATAGATACCTAAAGAAGCAACGAACCGCTTCGCAAACTTTTTGTTCCTTCGGCAATCCATATAACTTATGTTGCGCTTGAGCAAGAAGGCAGCAACCCAACAGATGAAGGCAAATAGAGAAATGACCATCCACGCTCTGAACGCTTTCAGATGTTTTTTCTTTACGTGAATGTTCGTCCACAAAAGAGAGTAGATACTAGGTAAAAAACGAGAAATTTAGACGCTATTATTATCCAGAAGTAAAATACCTCGCAATCATCATTTATTGCATTATAGAAAAAAGATCAGTGAGAATAAAAGGAAACCTTAACAGCATCAAATTGGCCATGCCTAAGCAAGACTAAAGCAAGTTCAGTTGAATGGCTGAAGAAAGCAGATGACTCTTCCTCAGTACTGCCCCAGACTATCCAGCTTGTGAAGCCTCGGACTAGACTAATAATGTTGCTTGGATCAAGAAGGCTTGTGTCTTCTGCCGAACCATGAAAATTCAGTAATAAAATAAAAGCCAATGGAAAGTCACACTTGCCGAGTTTTTCATTCCATGATCGCTTATCAACTTTGCTATCTGACCATGCCATCACATTGAAGAAAACAATCAACACATGTTAGGTGTAAGCCTCACAGCGTTCTAATTCCAAACATCTCAAATGTTTAATAACGACAACTGACAAATACTTATTGGTATCACAAGGCACTACAAGGACAAACAAATTCTCAAATATGTTTGGAATAAATCAGTAACATATATTAGAGTATCATGTTCCTGAGATCACCTCAGGGAATTACCTGAGATTATAAAGATTTTTTCATATAGATACACATTGGTATATTCATAATTTCAGAATGATTTACAAAATTACCACCACTTTTTTGTACATAAAAAAACTCTAACCACGGGTAATTTTCCTGAGATTAACCTCAGGATCTTTTTTCACTATTAGTTAAGATAATTTTATGCATCTCTGAAGAATAATTTCATAAAATAATTTTCTTTCTGAAGAATATTGTGCCTGTCATTATATGAAGCAGTTATCAACTAAAGCCAATCATTTTGAATAATGGCTTTTTATAGATCAGTCTTATGCAGTTTGCATACCAATTTGCAGAGATGAAAGTTGGGAGCTAAAATCTTCAAATGCCGGTGCTTCAGTAGGTGTAGTTGCAAGATAATAAATGATATGCCACTCAGTAACAAGCTCTTGTATCATTGGAACCAAATCCAGTTGTATTTTGGAAACGTCATCATGTAGCATGTGAATCTGCAGAAACCAGAACAAGTATTTGATTTCCATTATATTAACAAATAAATTTTAGACCCCACACTTTGCACAACCATATTTTGTCCCATTATGCGAAGAACAAATTAACAATATAGGGTACCCGCATCATGGAACTGATTCTACAAGTATTTGATTCTACATTTAAGGATAGGTCAGCTCATAATTGTTACCCCGATAAATACTATTAAAAGACTATTATAAATCTTAAAGATGTGTGAGGAAGAAACAATTAGGAAACTACTCCACACTAATATCCAAATAAAAAAAAATATTCCATCAAGCATAATAAACTAGGCTACAAGAAGAGAATATCATATCATGATTGTTTCAAAAGTCACACCAGTAGAGAAATGAAGATGTTATGTAGGCTAAATTAACTAACTAGAAGATAATTCAAATGAACATTAAACACCTAAACAAATAAATGATAATCAAACTAAAAAATAAAAGGGATAAAATGAAGGAAAAATATAACATTACATGCAAAACCCGAACATATAAAAGAAACCATATTAGGCATTAGAAGTATATATAATACATATCTGTCTCATTCAAAATTTGACTTTGCTTATAATAGCCTTTGAGTGATAAAATTCATGAACTTGTACCATTAGAATTGTACCATCTTACTCGTAACAACATTCTCAAAATGAAACAAACAAAATTTAATGAAATCCATTTAATTCAATCAACATAAATTTAAACCAGTACAATTATTATCAAGAAAAATCAAAATAAATCTACATATAAATATCTAATATATATGCTATACATAGCTAAATGCCTAATGGACCGCCTAGGTGTCCAGGTGGTTCGCTAGCACCTCGGTCCGCTTTTAAGCCTTGGCAACTATGTTAAACATGTCAAAATAATTGTTTAAATATAAAATCCATGACAACCGCATAAGATAAAACTGACCTGGCCACTTATGTTCACCATATAGTTGAGCAACAAAAGTACATCCAAAGCAGATTCAAACATCACTTTTGCAACTTGTGAAGTAGATTGGACAGTCACTGAACTCTTGACATTGAAGACTATATCATTTTTCATTTTCTGAACAATTTTGCGAGGTACAAGAAACTTTAGGTAGCGCTCTATCACATCCAAAACTTTTCCCCACGTAGTAGCTTTACTGCACAAAGAGTGCAGTGACAAAAACATATCTGCAGAAAATTTCCTCAGCCGTTTATGGTCTGCAACTTCTTTCTCCCAAGAAGTATCAGTGCCTAGCTCTGATCTTTGAAGAGCTGCTATTGATGAATTAAAGCCAGTGTCTAGAATCTTCAGTAGCTGAGGAACGACTTCTTGTGATGAGCTATTTGGTGTATTGAAAGGTGACTCATAAAATATAGCTGAAGCTGCTCTTCCCAATTGTAGGCTGACGTTACTCATGCATCTCAGCACCCCGACAAGAACTTCAAGTTCAAATTTTGAAAATTCAGAGCCATAGCTGACAAGATCACCATAGTCCTCAGAAGAGCCTGACAGCATGTTAAATACGTAAAGAGAGTGATTTTAAAAAATTAATGGAATCTTGTATAGAGGATTTTTATAAAAGTAAAGGAGCAACATACTGTAGATAAGAAGCTCTATGTCCTCCAAATTACGAAATAAGGAGATCGAATTCTTCCTGATTAAACCAACAGCACCTGCTGATGAATCAACAAGTAACCCACATAGTGCGCCGTTTTTGCACCAGTTGTGAAAATAGCGTTTGCAAAAGGTTTTCCAGCAACGAAGAATTGAAACAGGAGTTCCAGGGAAACCCTACACCAACAAAAAGAATCAGCAACTCCTAAATATTAGTATAAAAAACTGAAAGTGTGCCACTGTAACTGTTACAAAATGATTTTTGAAACAACTTTGACAAAGATGTCTACTTCTTATTCTTCGTGTAGAAAAACATTCTCAAATTTTAACAAAAGTTTACGATATCATGCTATCAAAATTGTAAACTTAAAAATTCACTTTGTACTCTATGTTCGTGGTAAACATGAGCAGGGAACATATCCATAAATCTGCAAATGAGTTTGATGGGACATTTTTCTTTCGGGAGTGAGGAATAAAAGAAACCAGTGAACAGCCACATTTGTAACTTGAAACTCAAACCTCATTTTCAATAAGTGAGAGAATCTCCTTTTTCAGTCCATCAACAGTTAGGGAAGAGAACTCCGAATCAGTGAAGTATTTGTTATAATCTTGCAAGGTTGCACGAAGGACGGTATTCTGATGTACTCCACAAAGAAGCAGCCTTCTTAAGAAAATAGTTGATATGAAGGAGGAAACTTGATCCTGCAATAACACTATTCTTAAATGTATTCAAGCAGTACACTATAACAAGCAAATGGTGAGCTACAACAAAAATGAAAGTCATTTCTTCAAAAAAAAAAAATGAAAGTCAAACCACATTTAAATGAAATACAAAATTTAGCCGGGAATGCCACCAAGAAAGAAAATGGGACACCAAAAACGGAGACCAAGGAGTCGTTGACTAGGAACACATGTATTATTTATAAATTCTTGAAAGATAGGCTGAACTATAAATGCAGAGAAAAGAAAAAACAGCTTTCACCAGCCTCCCTTTTTTTTACATATAATAGGAGCCAGATGTTACTGCCTGGAGTTGAATAACACAAATTGAGACTTAGGATGATAATCATTTTTCTGTTTACATATCTTATGTTACTGCATGGAGTTCTCAAACATGAATTGAGAAGTAATCCAGGATAAATCCAGAGATTTGTTTGAGTTAATAATTTTCTATTAATTCTCTGCGGAATCAAGTTCTATTTCCTTCTCCTATCCCTTCATTACGGAACTTGTATTGTTAAATTGCTTACACATCGAAAGTAATTTTAATAGTTGGAATCTATAATTACTTTATCTGCACATTTTATAATGTTATGTCATATGTGTGGCCTAAATGATTAGACAGAACACATTGGACACGTGTAAATTACAATTTATAACAGCTTAAGCATTCAAACCATACAATGCAAATCAATCTTGCTGTAATTCGCTATTAACTTATGATGTGAGATGTTTTAAGTTAAAATCCAGCTACTTTCAGTTACCAGCTCTGAGATTTTTTTGCTCCAGTTCCCTATTCCTCAATGATCTATGTAAATAACCACTATGTAATCCTACCCATATCCCTCAAGCTAGTCATCTAATTTACTGGCCTCTGTTTATTAGCAAGTTAAAACAATGAATGCAAAATCATCTCTAGAGAAAGATGCTTCTGTAGGAGATAATTATCATATTGCTTCTAAGCAAAGACTACTGTAAAGTATACATGTGTGAGTGTTGTGTGTGTGTGCGCGCATCTGTAGAGGGAGAGTTGAAAAAGGACTGAAAATTGTCCACTAATATAGTAAAACAAAAGAAAGAAATGGATAAGATTTCTTGGTGTGTCCAATCCTTGCCATGCTGATGTAAATTAGAAACATTAACCTCAAAACCATAAAATATCCTCACTGCAGAACACACAAGAATGCAAAAGTAACTTCTAGCTGTAGCAAATTCATGCCATGATGAGGATACTAGATTCTGCATACCCATGCTGAGGACATCACAAAAAGCCGAAAGAGACTATTTGGGAGCAATTTAAAAGTCTTTGGAAGTCCAACATTTAAAAAAAAATATTGTTAGTTCATTTTATTATACAGATAATCTTGATTGGTTTCTCGAGAGAATTGTTATCCCTGGTATTTCATAAGAACTCTTGTCCTATCACAAGCTCTTCCCAATAGAACAAAATTCAATACGAAAATGAAGTAAAACCTAAATAACAACTCATGAAATATGAATAATGAGAAAGAGGAGAGAACAAGAACAAGTAGCTCAACTGCATATCAATACAGACAAAAAAAAATGAGGAAAGCCTTATTTTTCAGCAACTAAGGCTAATATGGCTATTACCTACGAGACTTTTAGTACCTAGAAAACTTTGGTAGTCCTAAAAATATAAGAAATTTCTTTAACTGCAAGTGCTATTCACTATTCAGGAATTGCAACATGCAAGTTAACTAGAGTATATTACAATCGCCCCCATGGAGCTAGCTAGATATGGGCATGTCATCTTATAGCTACTGCCTATTGGTGCTTGCTAACACAAGTCAAAGAGATGGTCCAATCAGACCTTAACAGAACATTATGCTTGTGCATATTGAGCATGATCAAGCTGAATGGAATATTCAAACATGAATATATATTAGATTCAAAAAAAAATAAAAAATAAGCACTCAGTCAAGGTTGTTACGTCGACAAGTCGACAAGTCGAGCCCGGGTACCGTGGAATTTATTAGTCGACAAGTCGCCCGACTAGTCGTAAAAAGTCGTAAAAAGTCGACAATACCCTATTTAGAGTAATTATAATATATAATATAGGTAAACATACTTCAATTTCATAATTCAAATAAAAACTAATAGATAATAAGTTCAAGTACCAAAGTCAAACATTTCTAAGCAAATAAAAACATAATTAAAGAGTGAAATCAACTAATAAAACACAATCATGCATCATAGTCATCCATCTCGGTATCATAGCCAACTCTCTCCGACTATTTTCTGTTTCTTCCTCCATCAATTAAATTTCTGCACAAAATGTTTTATTGAAGTTGTTAGAGTTGTTGATTGTAGTTCACAGTAGTGAAAAGAAGTGAAGAAAAAGAGCAGTAGTGCACAAAATGTTTTATGCTGTGAAGAAGAAGGCAGGAGCAACAGAGCAGTTCGTTTCTATGCAATTTGATTGTAATTTGTAAAAATATAAAGAATGGATTGTAGATTATGTACTCTGTAATCTCAATACTGATTATCAAATAAAAAAAAAAGCTTGCTTAATTTAAAGAAGCAGCAGTAGTTTGTTTCTTAAAATTTAAAGAATTGAAGAAGAAAATTCCTTAAAAAAGAAGGGAAAAAAGCAGAAAATATATAATTAAGTAATTAACTGTGAAAAACTGAAAAAAATAATAAATATTCAAAGTAAATCGTTTTTACAAAAAAATAAATACAGAAAAACAAAAAAAAAACTCAAATTTTGAAAATATTTGATGAAAATACAAAATAAAACTTAATTTTGAAAAAAAAAATGCGTATACAGTAAAATCTATACACACACGTATATAATATATACTTACAGAAAAAAGAAAGAAGAAGAAGCTGAAAAAAAGAAAGGAAGAAGAAGAAAAAAAGAAAGGAAGAAGAAAAGAAGAGAAGAACTGAAGAAGAGATGAAGGAGAAAGAAGATCTTACCTTCGTCGGAAGTGAACAGTTTCGCCGGAAGAGATGAAGGACGGCTGTGCGTCATCGGAATCGAAGGCTGTGTCGTCGCTGCTGCTTCCCCCAAACTCAAGTATTGTTATTAGATCTGATTTCTGAAAACACGTAAGTTTTACAAACCTAATTTTAACATTATGGGCCGGGTATGGTCCGGGTTTCGAGCCGGATCCGGGTCGGATCCCGGGTAAATATCCATGGACGACTAAAACAATAGTCGGGGCTCGACTTTTTCTCCTCTGTCGACTACTCGACTAGTCGCCGACTAGTCGTCGACTAGTCGTCGACGTGACAACCATGCACTCAGTATGATAATACATTGGAAGAATGATTTTAGAAACAAAACTCAAGTCCCCTAAAGTTTCTTCATTATAAAAAACTATACCTGATTTGATGGGCCCTGCCTAGACTGAATAAATCTATACAACTTTGACTTATAGAGAATATAAAATGTTGATACTTTAAACATGGATTGCCATGCTATATATTACCTTGTTATCGTTCTTCATGTAAACTTTATATATGAAAATCTTACTAGTAACTATAGTCTATAGGAAGATTAATGAACTGACAAGCTGCCAAGTCCCACTGCAGCATCCTCCATTAAAGAGCATTGAGTCATTGATGTATGACGTAACTAAACTAGTTTCACTTTCACCTTCCCGTGCATGACAACCAAATTCAAGCAGAGGTGTGATTTAATATGGAAAAACATATCTACTGTGAAGTGACAAGTGGCAGGGATTCTTTAATACCTTCAAAGATGAAAGTACTGAATGGGTAAGCCATAGAAGATCATCTGACGAATGCTCGGGACTTTGAAATAGCTGGTCTGCAACATATGACTCCTGCAAAGCATAGCAGTTTGACTCTCCCCTTGAAAAATTTGCAGTACTAGTTAGATCAATTGTAAAATGGTAAAAGAAGATACTGATATGGATAAGGAGTCAATAACTAATGAAAATTACAAATGAGGGCAGCTGATATTGAAATTAGTAGTGAGCATATGAACTCTGATTCAGAAATAATGAGTAAAAATGAGAACCAAAGAAATGTAGAAAGTATTCTTCTTACAAGGAAAAAGAGATATTACAAACTTTATTGCTGATTGTCAATGGCAATTAATCTAATGTAACTGTTTGTATGAGCATATTCATCCATGTAGTTCAATAGTGGTGAAGATAATGATTTACAGATTAATTTAATATATAAAACTGAAGCGGGAATTGGAACTACAGTAATTATTATCAAATTCCAAATATTATATCTAATAGCTCCAGAAAAATAATTACTTAATGCTGCTCAAATTTGGCTTCTTTAGGTTCAGACACACGTGATAAACTCATTGTGGATTAGAAATAACTACTTACTACAAGCTTATGAAATACTCACCCACTGACATTGGGAACAGACAAGTCTTGCATCTCCAATCCATCTTCTTTTAGAATCCACATCTTATTTGATGTAAGCCTGATATCAATGAGTCCACCCTAAAAGTGTCACCAAGGTAGGCAGTTGGGCAAGAGACGATTACTACACACTGATTACTAAGGAATACAGAGAATAGTCCATCTAGCATGCAAACAAACAATTACCTCATCCAATGATATATTGATTGAAGGTTCAAGTGACACATTTAACTTGTCCCCTGTGCTAAATTGGAGTCTATATACATTGACCATCTCCATTCCAATTTCCTTTACATTTAGCGGAAAAGAGTCAGCATTACCCAAAATTCTCAATGACAGCAAGAAACTCAAACACAGTACTCACTTGAACACAAGTAATCAAGTACTAAGGGACCGACCCACTGGAATATATTTTACTACAGACAATAGTTGACAATGATAATGTACTAAGATTTAACAACAATACATAAGCTACACGGCGCATGTTGAAGGGATACTGAAAAGTAGTAAATAGAATAGTTTATACGTACCAAATTACTTTTACACAGAACTGCCAAAGGAATTACACTGGATTCACTGTTAGCTTCACCCACCCATAATCTTGCATGTATAGCTCCTACTCAAATTAGTATTAAACACGGAAGTCAAAATACAATGAGAGGAGCAGCATAATCATTATCTTAAGAAGCTAACAAAATGTGAAGAAATTCAGGATAAAGAAAGAAACTTAGCTTCAAGGTAAAGATAGGACATATAAGAGACAGATCAACTAAATTTACTAAAACTTTAAAACTGAAGCACCCAACAAATTAAAGCACATCTCCTTGACCCTGATTTAAGTTAATTTTTACAGGTATCATGGATTATTTTAACAATTTCAGATTCAGGATCATTGAAAGCTCTGTTTTTTCGCCCTTGGCATATAAAGATAACAAATATGCCTTCACAACTATGCATGGATTTCCACATCATTGTGTTTCTCACGGATGTGGATTATCATTATTAATGTTTCGGGGAGGGGTATATCTGTGGTCGTGCCTATTCAGAATGGAATACTTACGGGAAGATGGATGCTAAGATGCTTTGCAACCTTTGTTTACTACTTACTTATATCTTGAAATACTTTGAAAGCAGCTAATGATTGCTATTGATATCAAATTTATATTTATGCAATAACTACTTTCCGGTTCCAAAAAGTTTGGCAAGGAATGGAATATATGCATATACATAGCAGATAAATGCTAGTTTCAGAATTTTGAATTCAAAAAAGAAAAAGAAAAATAAAATAACTTTCTGGAAAGACTGCACCAACTTAAGGACTAAAAAGTACAACACAGATGAACTACAAAACTAAAATTCTGATGATGCCTTTTAATAAAAGCCACTGGCTACAAATAAGCATTGCATGAATAAGATGTAAGCATCGTAAAGTTAGTAAAGTTTACAGAATTTACCTGTCGAAGTGGAAGCACTGAAGGTGTGATTGAATATTCTGCCACAGGTTAAAAGGTCCCAAACACATAAGGCACCATTAGAATGAAGAACAAAAACAAGCTCTCTCCCATGCACCTTTGCTATTACTAAACTCTGTACAGAAGCTATTGTCCTTCCCCTAAATGACAAGTTAACACAATTTTTAAAACAACCCACTAAGAACACAGACGTGTCAAATAAGGTGTGGCGTGGCAATTACATTAAAATAAATCTAAATTGTACTTGAAACCCTTTCAAGACATACATCTTTTTTACAGTATTTGACAAACGACGCCATAATATTGATTCCAGATAAGCTTGTACAATGACAAATGACAGTGCAAAATCTATCTTATTCTATAATTAAAGGCTGAAAAGTTCTATTTGTTCAATGGTAACATAAACATATTACATCTTGCAACACATGATTTGGGGCTGTTTAAGTACATCTGAAAAGAGGCTTTATAAAGTTCTCTTTCCAGATCATTTCAAATATCTAAATATCAATAAAATAGAAATTTATGGTGCCTGCAATAGACTATTCATTGTTGGCAGAGGAAATTGAAAGCGCTAGCTTTATATTTGAGAAAGTTTTTGTTGTTTTGTGTAAGTTAAATGAAAGGTAACTTTATATTGTTTAGTACAATGCATGCTTTTAATGCAAAATGGTTGAATTCAAAAGGAAATAAATGGGGGCGGGATCACACAAACGGTCATCATGAAAAGCAACAAGTTCTATACTGCCAACAATTGCCCTTTGAAACTAGGATGAAATATGAAAAGAGATGGACAGAGATAGAATATGATTGATTTTCGATAATGGTACCAGCCCGTTGGATTCAAATCACTATTTAAAAAACTGAAAAGCTGTGTAAATGAAGATTTTAACATACTGGGGTGCTGGCCGTTCAATTTTTCAGAGTTTCCCATTCTTTCGAAATTGGCTCTTAATGTGTTAGCGCCAATCTCTATGGATGCTTGTGAATCTGCTTTCAACACTGCAGGTCGAGTACTTATTAACTTTAATTCTTTTACTCCTATAATGGTGGAAGCTCATTTATGAGATCAAGATTAATTTTATTTGATTCGATTACCAATCAAATTTATTTTGATTTGGTATTTTGGAATGCACATTTCCCCTGTACGGTAACACGGATATCCTATATAAATTCAGCTGGAAAACCAAATATCCCGAATGCTCAACCGCATTGAAGTTTAAGAGCAGATTTACGACCGACAATCGGCTAGAGAATGGTGTTAACTTTACATGATTCCTGCAGAAAGCTGGCAATGTTCAACACCAAGCTGATCACAGTCACACTACTTGTTAAGCATGCTACTAACTTTTATGGTCATTACCAGTAAGAATAACAAAGAGACAAATTGTCTCTGGAAGTTGCAAATAAAGAAATTCAAGAGTATAGACCTTAAAACTTTGAGTAATTGTGATGAACGTTGTAATATCAAGAAAATACATTTTGGCCCACCGATAAAATATGCTTTAGACCTTAAGTAAAATAATACAATGGAATGCAGATCAGCAGGTACCCCTATGGATCCTAATACTAAACTAGATGTTCAAAATAATGTCTTGTCAATTGATAAAGGTATATATCAACGTCTGGTGATATTGCTAACCTACCTTGCTCAAACTAGTCTGAATACTATTTTCAGTCAGCGTGGCAGGTCAATTTATGAAACCCCCGAGGGACACTGATGCACTGCATAGAACCTTACGGTATCTCAAGACGAATCCACACAACTATTTTCAAGAAAACCAATAAAATGACCACTAATGTATGCACCAGTGCTGATTGGGTTGGATCGCCTGCTAATCGATGACAGACATCATCATACACTAATTGCTTATTCGTGTGGGAAAACCTATTAGACTGGTGAAGCATGAAACAACCCGTTACGCAGCAGTCCAGAGGCAAAACTAGGAGCATTTGCCACAGGACATGGAAGAAATATGGATAAGCCGCTAAATGTCAGCAATATAGCACTTCTTGAGATTAGGACTTCTTGAGATGAACATTGACGGTCTAATCAGCCATAGCTACAGCTATAGATATATATTAAATCATGATCGTGGAAAATAAGTTGAGATGATCCAATATTTTAAAGGCGAGGAGATTTAAGGCAAAACTAGCAATTTGACTTACCTTTCAAAAAAAAAATACATCACTTATTACTAACAAATATTTTAATAAATTCTATTTTTTTGCTTATAATTAATCATCTTTTGGATGGTGTAATTGATAATGTATAACATACAGTTGATAAAATATATGACAATTCTATTTGAAGTTGCATGTGTGAGGCCATCTCCAATCACAACTGTATCTTTATCTTCAAATATTCACTTTTTTCACTTCATATCTTTATTCTTCTCTAACCATTACTCTAAACTTTATTTTAAACTCATTTTAAGACAATAAAATATAAAAAGATAGATACATATATATGTTGTGTGAGATGACAGCAAACAGTAATGAAGATCTGAAGATAAAGTCGAACAGTATTACTTCAAATTTGAAGACAAAAAGTTGATTTCTTCAAATATGAAGATAAAATCAGCTTGCGTTGGAGCTGTTTTTCATTGCTTTAACTTCAAAAAATAAAGATAAAGGGAACCGTTGGAGATGCCCTGAGAATACTATTAATGTTTATAAAGTCCAACAACTAATTTGAAATACTTTACTGAAAAAAAAACTATTTCCTACTTTAGAAATTTAGCTTAAAAGTGATTCTAAAGTCGTATTTTTAAATCTGACAAAAGTTCATAATTTGCATTTGACTTGTTTTAAGTTATAAGTTACTTCTTAGGTCAACAAACACCCTATACACTTAACCGTGTTCCACTTCAACATAAAACTGCAAACATCTTAACAAAAGACCTCCTCTTCCAAGCAAGGAATGATAAATATACAGCACCCAGCTTAAGGAGGAATGGAACTTAAATTTAGGAAGTTCTATATGTATGTACAACATGAATATAGGGAACACGTGCACAACAGGGTAGTCTCAGGTGACTCATTTAGGCAGGCAAATTAGTTTTTAGGGGATCTAGTAGATCTTTTTTCTTTATATAGATTTCTAAGATTTACTAAACGAAAAAAGCCAAGTTTAACTTTTAAAAAATACGTAGATTTAAAAAGGTATCTTATATTTCTAATCAAATGTATCACAAATAGAAGCAGTGTCATATGCAAGTTATCCTACCATTGGACAAGTAAATATCTCAAATTAAGTACCTTGACACTAATCCCCACAGACGACTGAAACCAGCATCATCCCGCATCTCACGAACAAAACCTGAAAGATAGGATGCATAAGATATTTATATAATAACGAAACAAATTAATGGAGGATGGCGGAAATGATGCACGGTTGCCGCAAAGTTAAGAAAACAAATCTATGATAGATCTAAAGTATCCCCGTGGAAGAACTAAAATGCACCAATTTGAGGTGAAAAGTACAGAATTATTTTACACCTGGAGCACTGGGGTCAAGCGAGCCAAATTGAAAACAGCAAACCGATCCATCATTTCCCCCAACTATAAAAAATCCAGCAGTGGCTGCAGCAGCAGTTATAGCTTCATAATGAACGTACAATTTCACATTAAGCTCCATGATATCAGTTTGTGGTAATACAGTGGAAGATGCATAGCTAAGGCAAGGTTTCAGTTTAATTAGGTAAGCAACTCCAGAAACAGTGAGTGCATAAAGCATGTACGGATACCCAGATACATAATGCGTCTGCAGAAATACATAAAATCAGCAAGTTGAAAACACAATTAATTACCTTGTAACTTCACTATACTGATATACAAATGACAAACCTCATTTCCACATATTACAGAAAACGGAGAAAGTGCATCAGGAAACTGAATTTGCAATCCAACTCTCGGAAACTCTTTGTCACCACAAAATTCCACTATCTCAAGATGCCTAGGCTGACTTTTATGAATCCTCCTGTTGTATAAAAAATTCAATTACCATTCCACCTCAAAACAACCTTTAACCGAATTTAACCTAAAAGGCCCACAACAAAACCACCCTAGATAAAATCACCTACATCCAAAGTAACTATTTTGTACTTCCGCCTCACAACAAGTAAAAAACGGCTTGCCAATCCGCCTTATTTTCAAAAACAAACATAACCGAATCAAACAATCATTCAACTCAAATAACTAAACACGACAATAATTAATCCATATAATCAAGCAAAAAAACATCTAAAATACTCAATCAACATCCAACCTACAACAACCCCTAACCGAATTATACCAAAACACAGTAACAAAACCTAATTGTCCAATTTTCCTGCCTCGTATCCACAATATACACAAAACAGAAATTAAAACCCTAAAACACGCTCATCGTAGGAAAAACAAACATAACCGAATCAAAACAACATTTAACTCAACTAAAACAAACAATGCACCAATTAATTCATCAAAACCACTCAAAAAACACCGAAAAAATTCACAAAAACATGAAAAAAAACGCTTTCAAACCAGATAAGGTAGGTCGGAGGAGTTCCGATGACGAAGCAAGCGGCGGCGTCTTCGGGCGGCGGAGCGAACGGTGGTTGCGACGGCGTAGTAGAAGTGACGGTGAGTTGAAGCCATTTAATTGAATCGCTGCCGATAATTGGAACCTCCATGCCTGGTAATACAGATCTATTAGCCATTTCAGATACAAGATTTGTGTGTATAGGTCGTTTATAAACACAGTGAGTAGTTCATAAACCCTAGTTCATGTGTAGAGATGGAGGGAGAATTGCAATTTGCCAAACAGAGCTGTTGAAAACACTTTACTTAGAAAATATTGTATATTTATTTATTAAAAATTGAGAATAAGGTTCGGCAAATTATTTTAGGAAATTCGTTTACATACAAAAGTCAAAGTAGAAGTGTAAAGAGAAGATGGATGACGACATAATTTTGGGGTTTTAGGGTGAGAAGATGGTGAAGGCGGGATTATGCATTACTAGAGTGGTTGAATCAAACTGAAGATTCAAGAATTTTCTAGTCATTTGATTTTATTTTGTACTCATTTATTTTGTAAGGCACTCTTTTTTCCCCGCTTGAGTTTTTTTCCCAAAGGGTTTTGCTCTTGTGGGGTTTTTAACGAGGCCTTTTTTGGTGGATATAAAGGTGTAATTATCTAAACTTCCGGAGGAATCTCTTTCCTATGGGTTGTTAGACTCATGGATTGGTTAAGCATACCTTTCGGTTAGATGATGAAGCTTTTATTATCTTTTGATGTATCATCTTTTCATGAATGAAATTTATCATTCTTGGCAAAAAAAAAAAAAAAAAAAAAAAAGTATAATTCATTTCTTTGTATTAAAATTTGGTTCAAGAATTTAAATTTTGAATTTTATCATTAAATGAAAATAAAAATCTGTCAATATATATTTATTATATTATTAAATCTATCTATATTATCTATCTATACTATTACTATGTCGTTAAACATAAAATATTAAAATTTTCATCGTTTAAATTGAAGAAAATTGTACATATAATATTAAAAATTACTATTATGTAAAATGTGTTAAGGTTCGGATTTCAACAAAAATGTATTAAAATCTATTATTTACGATATTAATTTTGAAAATACAAATATATTAAAGTAAAATTTCATCAAACATATGTTATTATATTTTATTTTCTTTAATATATATTATACATTATATCTTATATATGATCGCCAAAATTAAAAATAAAAAATATTAAAATTTATATGATAACACATTAAAATTTTGATCAGTATAACATTTGGTTAAAATATTAGTTTTAAAAAGTAAAATTTCGTCAAACATAAGTCATTATATCCTTCTTTAATATATGTTATACATTATATCCTTTATAAAATTTAAAATTATTAAATTTAAATGATAATTTTGGTCCATATTAAAACTTAAATGATACTCGACGTGTCCCAACCATTTATTTTTTTTTAGATAATAAGTTTGAATGATGTAATTATATGTGTATGAGTTTGTAATACATATGTTATATATAATGAGATTAGGGTGCCTGATATGTATCTCAGGAAATTGTCCTCGGGTACATGAGATTTATATGTAAATATGGGGTAGGCATTTCTGTAAAATCACAATTTTTTAATTAGTCTTGCGGGCCCAATAAATTTAAATGATATTTTTTAAGTATCTCAAGAAAAGTTCGTCTCAGGGTCCTTTTTCTCATATATAATATATACGATCTATCTAAATTTGCTAAGTTTTAATTCCATGATGTTGTGTGTTATGCTTGCAACTGTTGCTGTGTGTTATACTGTTATGCTTGCAAATATGTACTTCCTCTGTCCCATTCATTTCTATATGTTTCTTTTAAAGTGTCTGACACACATTTTAAGGTGCATAACTACTATAGTTCCATAACTTATTTTTATTTTATTTTTTTGTATAAAAGTAGGATTGTTCTATTTTTATACAAAAAAAATGTGAAAATAAGTTATGTAACTATAATAGTTAGGAGTTTTAAAATGTGTGTCCCGTCCCCGTCCCCCAATGCATACAATTCATTGGGACGAAGGGAGTTTGCCTTTTTTTTTTTCTTTTTTTGAAAAGCAAAGGAAATATATATTAGATAAATGGGCTAAGCCCAACCATTACAACCACAACATCTCATCAATACACAAACTAGCATGCCCACTAGAAACCACTATTAACCCGAAGCCCCCCAAAAACTTTCCCAATAATTTGGAAAGCCCAACAATTAAATAAACATAATTCAAGAACTAAAAAAAAGAAAAGAAAGATGGTTCATCTTCCACACTTAAGGCATATCCTCCATCCCTTCCTCATCCACTACAACCTCAGCTTGAAGAAGATCTCCTTCTGGCACTTTTTCGAACTGTTCACCCAAAGGACCTAACCCCATATCATTCGTCCATATCTCCCGAACTCTACCAAATGGAGCTTGAATAACCACCGTTCTAGTCCAAGTATGTGCACCATGAAATGCAAGGTACCTTGCCAATTCATTTGCTTCCTCCCTTATAGTTTTGATTTCCAAAATTTGGTTTTTATCAGCTTTCCTCTGGTTGATCAACTGATTATAACTACATACATGTGCTCTGGAATAACCCCCCATCAAAGAATTCCATTCCCAATAAGCTCCTGCATTATATGTCTCCGACACCATCTCTCTCCAACACCATCTAGGCATAGCTTTCTAGATAAGCCATCCTTAGTCCCAGAAGCATTGCATAGAATTCGTTAATCCTTCTTTCCTGAATCCATAAGGAACCTACAACTAGGGATGGGCGTCGGGTCACTTCGGGGTCGGGGAGTGCGATCCCCGCCCCCGATCCCCGAACCCCTACCCGCTCCCTGAACCCGCCCCGATCCCCGAACGGGGAATGTTTTGCTCCCCGATCCCCGTCCCGAACGGGGAACGGGGATCCCCGCGGGTAATCGGGGATTTTTATTTTTATTAAAAAAATATATTTTATGCACTTTGTAATAAATTTTGTAATATTCATTTGCTAAATTATGATATCTAATATACATTTTAAAATCAATAATCTATTCTAAAAAATATTTTGAATTAATATTTATTTATAGTAAAAGATTTAATTAAATTATTATAATTAAATTACATTTTACTATTAAAATTTTGAATATGTGAAATGAATTAAAAAATTTAAGCACTAATAATATATATAAATATATATATATATCCTAATTATAATTTAATTATATATATAAATATATATATATATATATTTTTTTTTTAAAAAAAAAAATCGGGGATCGGGGCGGGGTCCCCCGCTCCCCGAATTTTTTTAAAATATTCCCCGCTCCCCGCCCCGAACCCGAAAAATTCCCCGAATCCCCGACCCAAACGGGGCGGGGATCGGATCGGGGTCGGGCGGGGCGAGTGAAATGCCCATCCCTACCTACAACCATGCGTGCTATTCGACCCATGATCATCACGAAACACATATATACAGTTAGATATAGTTAGCCAATCAGAAAATTATGAATTATTTTAGGACGATCATTCTTAATTTTTAGACCAATCATATAATATATATTAAAAGTTTTCCATATATACTATTGTTATCCTATTATAATAACCACGTTTAGTTAACAATTAAATTTAAATATAGTAGTTACTTGATTTAACGTATATATCCATATATTACATATATTTTATGTTAAAAAACAATTATAATAAATTAATATAAAATTAAAATCAATCAGGATTATACAAAAATATAACATTAAGCGATTTTTGAAATTTTACTTTCCATTATTTTGATTTATGATTAATCATAATTACATTATTATATATTACAGATTAATTTTCACATATATCTATATATAAGAGCCATCAGAATTTACCACTGAAATTAAATAAATCATATCATTCTCATCCTAATTTACTTATCTTAGTTAGTTAACAATTTTTTTAAAGTACAAAATTAATTTTGTTTAGTACATGCATAAATTAAATATTTTTTAAAGTGATAAAATATTTACTTACTTATCAATCTTTTAATTTAAAGTCAATCAAATTTATACTATTATATATTTTGAGCTAAATTTCATAAATATCAACTACAATCGTACTATAATATATAGTCATATATTACAAATTAATTTCCATAAACACTTATTAACTAATTAATCATAATTTTTGATTTAAATCAATTACAATTATATCATTATATACTAAAACATATATTCTTTGCACCCGTCTCTATGTATAGAACCACTTTCCAAAATTGTGTATTTATTAATTGATTTTAATACAAATATATTATTTTAATACCTGGGTCTATTTTATCTATATTATATAATATCATTTTTTAATATCTCAAACTCTCGATCTACAATCAAAAGGTGCAATCAAATTTTTAATATTGGAGGAGCATCAATAGTATCACATGAAATTTTAAGATATATAATATGGTTCTTCTTAACGATGATGTAAGTAATCTTATTATAAATACGTTTATATTTTTTTAGTGTTTGATGTACCTAAAGTTACCTTTAGAAAATTATCTAAAGTTAAGTCATATTTCAATATAAAAATAAAACTATTTTTGTAAATACAGGGGGTGAATTCTATTATTAAAAAAATGTCATCTAACTTTTGTACACAAAATACAAATGACTTTAGGTAATTGCCTAAATTAACTTTAGTAACATTTTTCTCATTTTCTTATTCATAAAAGTAACCTATGTTTATAATTTTGTTATCAATACATGTCTTATAATTGTGAAGATATTATGGTATGAGTTACAAATGTTTTTGATAAAACAATAATACTTTGGTTACTTGTTTTTCTTGGTTACTGTGTAGTTTATTTGATTGAGAAATAACTTTTTCTTTTACAGTATTATGTTTTTAAGCTAGATCAATTGATAAATTTGCATAGTCTCGAAGGCTGTAGAAATTTTAGTGTATATGTTTGGTGATTGCTGTTTACTCGTTTTTTTGTTTAGTGTTGTGTTTTTTTAATTCGATAAGTGATCTAGGTTGGATTATGTGAGCATTGTGTTTTTACATATACTAGCCAAGTATATCCTTATTTTAGTACATAGATCCTACGTAAGGATAATTGTATATGGTTTTCCTTGAAACTTATCCCAAAACTTCTTGTATATGTTGTGCGGGGTCATTGGCAGCTTTTAAAAAAACATAGGCCAAACAAATAGGCTTACGGTTTAAATAAAAAAGTTAAAGAATATAAACGCACACATGTTCATATAATTATTCTGATTATATTAAATACTTCTTTATTTTTTTAAATTAATTATATTATTATTATTGCTATTATCAATTATATTATTATTAAAGTTATTATAATTATAATTATTAATGTTATACTTATTTGTCATAATTTCTGTCGGTTTATAAAATTAATTATGATTGTCAATATATCTTCTGCAGAAAACACATATTCCTGCATTTGTTGAAATAGACTTTGTCAATTGAATAGATTTTGCTCCGGAAGAAAGAAAATTTATGTCATATCGAAATTCAATGTTGATGATCCAAAGTTTTCTTACTCGCTCGTAAGCAACAAAAAAGTTATAGACTTTTTTAAACTCACCCCTGTGACTCCAGCTGAAGATGCCGATGAAAAGATCATGAGATATAAATTCGAGTTGGTTGCTTTTAACGCCCTGGAAGAAGGAATTGGAGATACCAAATCTTAACAGGTATACACGATCAAATTATCTATAATAATATATAAGTGTACTCAATTTCTGTATGGATTAAATAATTGCTCTTATGTAATTTACGAATATAATGGGCTTGGTACAAAAAAGGTTTCCGATGCAAAGTCGAAACACGTCTACAAGCCCAAAAGATATATTAATATTTGACATAAATGATGGACGGTTAATCTCTTAAAATATTCAAAAATTTAAATGTCATAAATGTCATACATCATCTTACGAAATCCAATTTACCTGCAGTGTAAGTATAAAGGTTACGATATGGGATGAACTCGCAAACGCGTTAAATGATGAGCTAGACAAAAGGATCGATCAGGATAATATTATCATTCTTACAAGTTGTGGCATATCGAAATTTTGAAGTATGAATAGTAATTTATATTTATCATTAGTAAGAAACTTTTTTTCTTCTAGATACAAGATTGATATAATCACTTATCTATCTCGCTCACATCTATCTATTACTATATATTACTAGGTAACAAAAGCCGGCTGTTGTGGAATAAAAACTAGGTTATGATTATGACGGCTAGGGTTCGGGAGCTTCGTGCTTTAATGGCTGCTTCTGCGTTCGAGACTAAACGGTCCTCACAGAATGCCTACGTATCTCTGTATTAGAGAATCAAGCCAATAAAACGTAGTTCTAGGATGAGGGGTCAGACCCTTTATATAGGCTGAGAAGCCCTAAAATCGTAGTAGGGTTTGGTGACTTGGTGGGCAAGTCACCGACTAGAAGAAGGTTCTAGTCTCCTTCCATGTATGAATCAGTTTCCATGTTGAGATATGTATCTTGGAGGCTAAGTCAGGCAAGAATCATATTCTTGTTTGACTCTTATTTGCTGAGCTGTTTTACTACCCTTAATATTAATTACGAAATTAATATTATAATTAGGGTTTGGGCCCATCTGGTGGGCCCCATGTTTGGACCATTCTAGGTCTAATTAATGCCACATTAAATGTGTCCTTAGGGCTTACTTTTAGCCCATATCATTTGCCCCCCAACTTCTAGGAAAACTGATCAGGTTTTCCTTGAAGTTTTAACGGCCTTTTACGAGACTTGGGTCAGGGTTTATTGCTCTTACACGAGTACTTTCAACAATATCATCTTAATGTAAAGCGTGGAGCGACCGACGCATTTACGACGATGTTGAACGACACTAAACGGTGTTAAACGGCACTTCACAACGCTATTCAGCCTTAAACAACGTTTAAACGATGTCAAACGGCATAAAACGGCACTATCGGCACTAATCGGTGCTAAACGGTGCTAATATGCACTAAATAATGCTTAAACAGCACTAAACAGCGCTTAATCGGCACTAATCGGTGCTTAGTTTTCACTTCCCTTAATTACCAAATTAGAAAAACAAAAAACAAAAAACGAAATTTTGCAAACCCAACTCGAACATCGTTGTCGGTCGGCCGGGAAAAAACCCGTACCGACCATCGCTTCCGGTCGGCTGGGGCGTGTCTCGGAGGGCCGGTCGGCCAGGAGCCCGGTCGGCTGGTTTTTCGGTCGGCCACTTTTTTTTTTTTTTGAAACGAAGGCAGAAAACCCGTACCGATGATCGAAGTCGGTCGGCAGGAGGGTTCCCCGGAGGGCCAGTCGGCTGGGACACCGGTCGGCCACTTTTTTTTTTTTTTTTTGAAACGAAGGCAGAAAACCCGTACCGATGATCGAATTCGGTCGGCCGGAGGGCCAGTCGGCTGGGACACCGGTCGGCCGGTTTTTCATCCATGCCGGCGGGCGATTCCGGTCGGCTGAAGGGCTTCCCGGAGGGCCGATCGGCCGGGACTTCAGTCCGCTACGAAATTTTTTCGTTTCTTTGTTACAGTGGTTGGCTCGATCTCTATCAGCGATTTTGATCTTCACGTACCGACATCAACCATTGACCTGGAACCAACTTGGTCACAATTTAGTTATTTTCAATTTTTGCATACCGGCTTCGACCATCAATATGGAATCAATGTTTGGCCATTCATGGCTAGAGTTACTTACTTTCACATACCGATATCGATCATCGATATGGAATCAATGTTTGGCCATTTATGGCTAGAGTTACTTACTTTCGCATACCGATATCGATCATCGATATGGAATCAATGTTTGGCCATTCATGGCTAGAGTTACTTACTTTTGCATACCGATATCGATCATCGATATGGAATCAATATTGGCCATTCATGGCTAGAGTTACTTGCTTTCGCATACCGATATCGATCATCGATATGGAATCAATATTGGCCATTCATGGCTAGAGTTACTTGCTTTCGCATACCGATATCGATCATCGATATGGAATCAATATTGGCCATTCATGGCTAGAGTTGAGGTTTTATATAATACCTTGACTCACATCACTAATCCAGTGCTTATTATTAACCTTCCCATTAAACTTTTCTTAAGCATACTTAGCTTTCCAAGCTCATCCAACTGCTCTGGTAGAATATTTTGCCGACTATTCACTTAAATTCTTCGTTTCTTTCCCAACATATCATGAGTTTTAACGACTCTTTCCGTTCATAACAGATAGCTTTTGCTCCCTTTTCATATTTTAACGATACTTGACCTGTAAATGCGAACCGAGCTGTGTTTCAACCTGAGATTACAGGTCACCTTTTCCTTATAAAAGGATGGGAGCATCCTTCATTCTTCTTCACTTCTTCACTTCTCAAACTTTCTTAAGTTCTAAAGCTCTTGAGTTCTCTAGTTTTCAAGCTTCCAAGTTCAAGTTTCAAGATTCAAGGTTCCAGATGGCTGACGAGCAAGCTGCTGCCCCCCAACTCTCCATGGAGGAGGCTTTCAGAAAAAGGAGCATGGCGCGAACAATGAAAGGTAAGCTAAAACTCATGCCTCCTAAATATATTGAACGTCGGTTCGAGTCTACGCTAGATTTGCTAAACATAATGGGAGAATCATTCCCAAACAGCTCCAGCTTAGTTGCTTTTAATAGCCCTTCTAAATTAAGAAAGAAGGATGTAGAGAAGATTAGAAACACTTATGGCTTTCCAAGCGCCATCAAAGTATGCCTTCCAAATCCAGGAGACAGAACCTGCAACTGGCATCCCGAAAGGATTTGCGTCATGAAAGGAGCATTGGAGGCGGGATTTAGGTTCCCCGTTCACCCATTTATCATCAGGTTCTTAGCAGAACTTCAAGTCAATCCTTGCCAACTATACCCTAATTCTTGGAGGTTCCTAATCATCTTCTTGTTAAGATGCCACGAGTTGGAAATTCCTTGGAGTACAACCATGTTCAGAAGCATATTCGCAGTCAAGAATTCCCCTGAGACTAATCCGGGGTGGATCGGCTTTCAGCTTAGAAGCAAACTTCCACATATAGTAAACTCTTTCTCCTTCCCTGGCTCCCATCATTCTTGGGAGAGGGACTTTGTTGTTTCAGAGTGGGAAGGTGGCGACTGGGGTCGCTTCTTTGTTAAGAGATTCGGAATTATGGAGGATAGTTCACACTTCGTGTGTGAACTTGACCTCAAAGAGTTGGCAGATCGAGATAGGCTACTTGCTGATAATGGTTGCTCCCACTATAAATCCATTTTGACAGAAAAGAAACTCATTGGAGCTGGCTTAAGCTTCCTTTCTTTAGAGGGTAATTTTTCTTTCATTCCATCATTATGAGCTATGTTAGTTCTTATTCCAATGTTTTTTCTTCATCTTTCAGCTGCTGAGGAGCTGGATAGCCGTCCTGAGAACCAACCTCAAGTTACAAGGAGAATGATAAAAAAGGCGGCAGAGCAGTGGAACCCTCCTGACCGAAGGATACCTGGCTTCCTGGAGGGATGTTCCCAAGGGGGAAAGAGGTCCCGGAACGCTACTGAGGACATGAGAGTCCCTTTTACCCCAGATTGGGGTATTTGCGAGCAAGACTCCATCTTAGGGAGTACTGACTTAGCCGTGTCCTAGTCCAGGCTATCTATCACCCCCCCTGATCTCCTTACGGCCATGGCAGGAGACAAGGTTGATGAAGCTGAGCGCCTTGGTGCTCAAGCTCTTTACCAGGTACCAACTTTTACATTCGATCTCCATGTCTGCACCCCTTTTTTTTTAAGAAGATGTTTTATTAATTTCTCTGTTACAGGCCAATGCTTATCTTCAATCTGCCACTCGTCAAGGCCGAGCTTATAGGGACAACAATGAGGAACTGAAGAAAGAGCAAGCAACGTTCAAGGAGCAACTCCAAGATCTGAACTCCAGAGTTGTCCGATCTGAGGCCAACAACTTATCTTATCAAAAGCAACTTTGCTCGCTTGGCAGGAAGAAACTTTCTGATGCTAACAAGATCATCAATTCATATCACAAGTCAGAGGACTTTATGAATTTTATGGACAAGCATGATGATGAGCTGCGGCCTTTTAACATGGAAGTTGGTTGGAACAAAGCTATTGGTGTTGTGAGCAACAAATACCCTTCGGTGGTGAATCCTGCGGACTTCCCCTGCCCTAACTGGGCTGTTGCTAGCGGAATTCAAAATGTGGAGCATGCGTCAGGCTCTCGGGGTAGTCGCCGTCCTTCTGGTACGAGGAAGGCAGCTAATGTTGTTAGCTCCGGTTCGACCTCTTCCCGTTCTGCAGGGAAGAAAGCTATGTCAGAGAGGGAAGCAGCTGCAAGGCGAGCTTTCCCCGGTAAGCAACTTCGTGCCAGGGTCGATTCATCGACCGAGACCTCGGAAGAGGAAGGTGACGTGGCAAAGAAAGGGACGGCGCAGCCGATGGAGACGGAGGCCGAAGAAGCCGAGGAAGATGAGGAGAACTCCGGGGAAGAAAACTCCGAGGAAGATGGGGAAGAAGATGATGCTGAGGAAGAAGAGGGCGAGGAGGTGGTGGAGGAATCCGGCGAAGAGTGAGTGGCCTTGCACGGCCTTGTTGGCCGCTTGTGGCTTTATATTTTTCTACTTTCAATCAAGGTCCTTCGGGACTTAACTTTCATTTGGTGATGTAATTTAACTTTGACCTTAGCCCCATGGGGGTGTTTATTTATGCGCTGGTTTTATTTCCGCTTGTGTATTTTATTTTCGTTACTTGGTCATCTTTGACTCGCACTCATCAGGTGCTTGGCACATAAATAAAATCACACAATCACAAATGGAAAACAAACTTGCATTAATAACTTGAAGCGGGTTCAACCCCTACATAAATACTCTATCTCCTACTGGGAGCAACATGCTCTGCAATGGTTTCATGGAACCTTATTTCTACTTCTCCTAATAGATGGATAAAAGCCAAGTCCTTACTAGGAAGGCTTACACATAATAAATCTTGAGGTTCACTGCATGCCAAGTTCGGGGTACCTCGACCCCATCTAACGTTTCCAACTTGTATGATCCTCGTCCCAACACCTTCTTGACTCAATACGGCCCTTCCCAGTTTGGGGCTTGCTTGCCTTTCTGGCCAACTCCTGAGGCTTCTATCTTCCTTAGAACCAAGTCACTTTGTCGAAAGAACCTCTCCTTAACCCTTTGGTTGTAGTGGAAAGATGCCTTCTTTTGATGCTCAGAGTTCCTGGCATTTGCTTCATCCCTGACTTCATCAATTAGATCAAGGGCGAGCCTCATGCCTTCTTCATTGGTCTCTTGTTCATATGCCTCAACCCGAGGTGATGCATGCATGATCTCTAAGGGCACCACTGCCTCAGCTCCGTAAGCGAGTAAAAATGGGGTTGCTCCTGTTGTTACCTTACAAGTGGTGCGATATGCCCAGAGTATAGGCAATAGCTCATCCACCCATGTGTTCCTTGAGCGTTCAACCCTTTTCTTTAGTCCATCTAGGATAATTCGATTGGCTACCTCGGCTTGTCCATTTGCTTGCGGATGTGCTACTGAAGTAAAACGAAGCTCAATAGCATTCTCCTCACAGTACTTTTTGAACTCCTCATTATTGAACTGTGTCCCGTTATCCGTCACAAGGATTCGCGGGATGCCATATCTACAGATTATGTTCTCCCAAAAGAACTGGGAAACTTGCTTGGTGGTTATCTTGGCTAAAGGTTTAGCCTCAATCCACTTGGTGAAGTAGTCGATGGCCACAATCAAAAACTTCCTTTGTGCTGACGCCATAGGGAAAGGACCAAGAATGTCCATCCCCTACATTGCAAACGGGATGGGAGAACTGACTGACGTTAACATCTCAGGCAGCTGCCTTACAATCGGAGCGTGCTTTTGGCATCTATCACACCTCTTGACATAATCCTGTGCATCGGCCAGCATCTCTGGCCAATAGAATCCCAGACGAGTTATTTTGTGAGCCAAGGCCCTGCCCCCCAGGTGCTGCCCACATATCCCTTCATGAACTTCTTCCAATGCTTCTCTTGCCTCTTGGGGCCTCAAACACTTCAAGTATGGGATGACAAATGACCATTTGTAAAGGATGCCTTCGATCAAGGCATACCTCAATGCTCTCACTGACAGTTTTCGTGCCTCCAAGGCATTGTCAGGGAGCCATCCAGTTTCTAGATGAGCTTTAATAGGATCTATCCAACAGCTTCCAACATCAATCGGTGCTACCAACTTAGAGTTGATGGTCGGGGCCTTCAAGACCTGGAAGTAAACACTTCCTGCATAATTCTCTATCTCAGAAGAAGCGAACTTAGAGAGGGCATCAGCCTTAACGTTCTCTTCCCTAGGAATGTGCTCCACATAGCACTCTTCAAACTGAGTCATAACAGCTTTCACGACTCTAAGGTATTTTGCCATAGTTTCATCCTTGGCCTCAAACTCACCATTCACTTGCGAGACTACCAATCTTGAATCTCCACACACTTTGAGGTTCTTGACCCTCATGACTCTGGCCAATCCCAATCCGGCTATTAATGCCTCATACTCAGCTTCATTGTTGGTAGTCGGAAAGTCCAACTTCAAAGCATATTCAACTGTGAACCCATCGGGGCTTTGCAAAACCAAACCTGCACCACTAGATTTTGTTTTTGATGCTCCATCAAAATAGAGCACCCAATACTCTTTATGGTTAGCTATCAGTTCTTCATCTTTATCTTCGTTCTCAGGGGTGGTTATCATCTCCTGCCCCCCGACTTCTTGGTTGTCAATGGTGCATTCAACCACGAAGTCAGCCAATGCCTGAGCCTTGATGGCTGTCCGAGGCTTATACTTGATATCAAACTCTCCAAGCTCTATGGCCCATTTGATCAATCTTCCACTTGCTTTCGGGCTGTGCAATATGCTTCTCAATTGTTGGTCTGTCAAGACTTCGATTTTATGAGCCTGGAAGTACGGTCTCAATTTCCTTGAAGCAGTAATCAATGCCAATGCAAACTTCTCAATGGGAGAGTAATTCAACTCCACCCCATGTAGTACCTTACTCACGTAGTAGATGGGTTTCTGAACTTTCTTTTCTTCTTTTACAAGAACAGCACTCAATGCTTGTTCGGATACCGCCAGGTATAAGTAAAGAATCTCCCCAGGACTAGGTTTGGCCAACAACGGGGCTTCAGCCATGTATTTTTTCAACTGCTCAAAGGCCTCTTGGCTCTCTGCGGTCCACTCAAAATTTTTCACCTTCTTTAATGCCTGAAAGAAAGGCAAGCATTTGTCACCAGATTTGGAGATGAATCTCCCTAGGGCCGCAACTCGGCCAGTTAATTTCTGTACATCTCGTATTGAGCGGGGTGGCTCCATATCCAGAATAGCCTTAATCTTGTCCGGGTTGGCCTCTATGCCTCTCTTGGAAACCATCAGCCCCAAAAATTTTCCCGATCCAACACCGAAAGCACACTTGGCTGGATTCAACATCATCTTGTGGTGCCTTAGCACTTCAAATGCCTCTCTGAGGTGCCTAATGTGATCTGCCTTGAGTAGGCTCTTGACTAACATGTCATCAACATAGACCTCCATGGTTTTTCCAATTAGATGAGCGAATATCTTATTCACCAATCGTTGATAAGTAGCTCCTGCATTCTTGAGACCAAAAGCCATAACAAGATAACAGAAAACACCAAAATCAGTAATGAAAGATACCTTTGGGATGTCCTCCTTGTGCATCTTAATTTGATTGTAACCACTGAAACCATCCATGAAACTCAACATCTCGTGTCCAGCTGTGGCATCTATTAGGGTGTCAATCCTTGGCAGAGGGAAACAATCCTTTGGGCATGCATCATTTTAATCTGTGAAGTCGATACACATTCTCCACTTTCCATTCGCTTTCTTGACCATGACGGGATTAGCCAACCATTCAGGGAACTGAATCTCCTCAATAAATCCAGCTTCCAATAGTTTGTCAACTTCTTGCTTAATGGCCTCTTGCCTTTCAGGAGCAAAATTCCTCTTTTTCTGCTTTATTTTCTTCCATTCAGGATCGACGTTCAACTTATGAGTTATAAGTTGGGGGTCAATTCCTGGCATATCCGCTGCTGTCCAAGCAAACACATCGCTATTCTCTTGCAAGAACGCTGTCAATTCGCCCTTCAGGGGTTCCTTCAGAGATGCTCCTATGTATGTAACCTTTTCTGGGTCGCCCGGCTCCAGAGGGACGGGGATTAAATCCTCTGCTGGTTTTCCTCGGTATTCATCATCACTATGGACATCCATGTCTTCAGTCGGGAGTACCTGCCCCCCGACTCCATCAGCTCTTAGGGCGGATACATAGCAACTTCTTGCCATCTTCTGGTCGCCTTTTTGTTCTCCGACCCCATTTCGGGTTGGAAACTTAATCTTCATGTGATATGTTGAGGCAACAGCCTTGAACGCATGAAGTCCAGTCCTTCCCAGGATTGTGTTATAAGTCGAGGCTGCCTTAATTATCAGAAAATTCAACATTTGAGTAGCTTCCTTAGGTTCCTGCCCGATTGTCACGGGTAACTGGATAGTACCCTCCACCTTGGACTCAACTCCATTGAATCCGTAGATGGGCATGTTGGTCGGGGTCAGCTGAGAATCGGTATATCCCATCTTTACAAAAGCATCATGAAACAGAATGTCAACAGAATCTCCATTGTCTATCAAGACTCGTTTTACCTCCGAGTTCCCAATCACAGGGGTTATAACTAACGGGTCATCATGGGGGAATTTCACCCCTTCAAGATCAGAATCATCAAAACCAATTACGATTTCAGTTCTAGCACGCTTCGGGGCCTCTCCCACAATGTGCATCACCTCCCTGGCGTATGCCTTTCGAGAGTTTCGAGTTGTACCTGCCACTGTCGGGCCTCCCCAGATCATGTTGATAACTGGCCCTCGGGGCTGTGTGTTACGGTCACGATCATTATCCCTTCTATCATTGTTTTTCCTTTCGTAGTCTCTTCTTTGGGTTCCACGATCTTCACCCTTGGTGAAGTTAATCAGTTTTCCTTTGCGGATCAAAAATTCGATCTCATCCTTTAACTGCCTACAATCATCTGTATCATGCCCCACATCTCGGTGGAACCGACAATATTGATCCTTGTTTCTCTTTGCGGGGTCTCCCCTGAGTGGCTTCGGCCACTGGAAGTCCTTATCCTTCTCGATCTCCAACAAGATTTGACTTCTCGGAGCATTTAACCTTGCATAGTCAGAGAACCTTGGTCCCAAACTCTTTTTTGGCGGCGAATCAGTGTCTTTGCTAGTTCGGGGATACTTGTCCCTAGCATCGTACTCCTGCTCTTGCTTGCGCTTTTTTGTATCATTGTTCCCCCGACCATTGCCTAACATGACTTCCTTCTTCGTGCTATCCTCGGCCTTGATGTACTTATCAGCCCTTCGCTGGAGATCAGCCATATTCTCAGGGGGATGCTTTGCCAATGATCTCTTAAAGTATAGGTCGGTGGTACCATGCTCCAAGGCTACCATTGCAACCTTATTATCCAGATCAGTGATGTTCAGAGTCTCCTTGGTGAACCTCTTAAGATAGTCTCTCAGACTTTCGTTCTTCCCTTGTACCACATACATAAGAGATGCAGAACTTTTCTCATGCGTTCTTCCGCTGATAAACTGACTAATGAAAGCAGTACTCAACTCCTTAAAGGAACCAATCGAGTTTGCAGGAAGCCGACTATACCATCTTTGAGCCATACCTGATAGAGTTTGAGGGAATGCCCTACACTTCAAAGCGTCACTTGCAGGCTGCAACAACAGAGTGTTTGAGAATGTTCTAACGTGGTTTGCAGGATCTCCCATTCCATCATAAGCTTTAATTGTTGGCATCTTAAACTTCTTTGAGATACGAGCATTCATCACCTCCTCAGTAAATGGGGGTGTGGGATCATCAGGATCCCCAAGTGGCATCAGATCCTTGGGGTTGCTCTTGGGGGTTTCCACCCTCGTTCTTCCAGTTGGGGCGGCAGCCCTTCTTTGCCTTCTTGAAGGCCTCTCCAAGTCTATAAAGGGAATCGGTCCTGATGTTGGAGGGGGTAAAATCTGATTTGATCTGGCTTGTTCTCTTGCCATATCTTCCTTTAATCTTAAGATCTCGGCTTCATAAGCCTTAATCCTCTCAGTAGTTGTTGAAGGGAGTCCATCGTGAGTAGTTTGAGTTCTTCCTCGAGGTTCTTTACTTGCACGTCGCCTCCTTGGAGCTTCATCACGTTCGTAATCATCGTCAGAAGATGACTCATCCGTATAAGGACCAGAAAAATCGTGATAATCTCGATCTCGAATATACAGGGCATGACCACTTGATCCAGCTCCTTGGGTAGGAGGGTAGTTAGGCAGCCCGTACATCGGATTGGTGCTTATGGGGAGATCCGTAGTGTGGATCTGAACCCCTCGTGGAGGGTTGTTGGGATCTACAATCAAGGAAGAAATCCCCACTTGGAGGGGGTTAGTCCCTGGATTTGTGTGGATGATCGGAGGCAGCGTACTCTCAACATGGGAAGTCATCCCTAGTGGTTGAGAAACTTGATACGGAACGATAGTCCCGGATGCTGGAGGTACTTGTTCAGTGAGGGGCGGAGCAGAGCTAAGAGGTAGAGCCTCGGTTGCGATTGGCTCTGTAATTGCTGGTGTCCTTCGTGTGTTAACCATGGTTGATGTTTTCTTCCCACGGACGGTGCCAAATGTTGTGGAATAAATACTAGGTTATGATTATGACGGCTAGGGTTCGGGAGCTTCGTGCTTTAATGGCTGCTTCTGCGTTCGAGACTAAACGGTCCTCACAGAATGCCTACGTATCTCTGTATTAGAGAATCAAGCCAATAAAACGTAGTTCTAGGATGAGGGGTCAGACCCTTTATATAGGCTGAGAAGCCCTAAAATCATAGTAGGGTTTGGTGACTTGGTGGGCAAGTCACCGACTAGAAGAAGGTTCTAGTCTCCTTCCATGTATGAATCAGTTTCCATGTTGAGATATGTATCTTGGAGGCTAAGTCAGGCAAGAATCATATTCTTGTTTGACTCTTATTTGCTGAGCTGTTTTACTACCCTTAATATTAATTACGAAATTAATATTATAATTAGGGTTTGGGCCCATCTGGTGGGCCCCATGTTTGGACCATTCTAGGTCTAATTAATGCCACATTAAATGTGTCCTTAGGGCTTACTTTTAGCCCATATCACCGGCCTACGTGCGGCACGAAAATATTTTTTAAAAATCGTATACATAACATCATTATTTGTTAAATTTTATTATTTGGAAGTTGATATGATAAATTGAAAATTGTGTGAAATGTAATTAAATTTGAATGTTTATAAAATTAAAGATAAATGAATTAGTAGAAATAAAACATGTTTCAATTAAATTCTTGAATATAAATAAATAATTTTGAATATATTAACGACACCTATTTTATCGCATAAAAAATGCTTTTGAAATCCAATATTGATAGACATTTGTAAAATTTGACATTGGATAAGTAAAATAACATTTGTGCATCATTCTTATTGTCAATGACATTATGAAAGACGTGATTGCTTAATTTGTTAGTAAATTTGATTGTATAATGTAAAGAAGCAAAATGTAAATTAAATGTTATGAGAGGTGTGATTGACCTAACTTATCGATATATTTGGTTGTATAACAAAAAAACAGAATTTAAATGCACATTGCAAGTCATGCTTCATGTTTTTTTGTAATGATCCGATACTCGTATCACTACATTTATTTAAATTTTCTATGAATTCTACAAGAACTATTTGTATTTAATATTAAAATTAAATTTATGGACACATGTTCAAAGTAATACTCACATTTTCTAATACTCTTATGTTAAAACTTATAATAAATATGTACATGTAATTGTTTTCAAAGCCGACGCCCGTTTTATAACATCCTTACTCAATGATAAGCAAGTGAGAATTTGTTTAGAATAGCAAAAATCAACTCCTTAAAGGTCTCTTGCTTTTTTCCATACCAAACTACAATGTAAACATAATTCTTATAATTAAAATTTTCAAATATTAATATAACTAATTAACGTTCTTAAATCTCGTCTCCCATCTCATCACATACATACATGATTAATTGATTAGTAATACTCGTATAATAATGTTTTAATTAGAATATTAATTTATTCCAGCATAAAATAATCAAACAACGAATGTACAATTTTTTTCATTATTTAATCGAGTTGGTTACACCCCGTGTGTAATTTGTTCATGTATAAAAGTAAATTCTACGATATTGCTTTTATTTAAATTGTGAATGTTAATCGATATATATATAATTCCGTATTTTATCATGATTCTCACGGTCACTGGTTACGAATTTATCAAAAATTTAAAATCGTCTATTCATTGTTGTCGAAAAAAATTGCAATGATTTTGAATAAGGATAAAAAATGGCATGATAAAATTAATTTTATTTTATCATTTTACCTTAAAATATTGGCACTTTTATATCGTCTATTCATTGCATGACCATTGTCAGGTTGTTAGACTCTTGGGCCCTCCAACAAGATTTGAATCATCAAAACTGAAAGTTGAGGTCAAGGGTGATGAGACAAATCGATACACCAGAATAGTGCCAAGACCCAACACGCTCTCACATTGTGATTTTAAGACTTATTATCTTGTTCAGGTAACCTTTACTTTTTCGTGGAGTATTTCTTTTAGGTGAAGTTGAGCCTGTAGTTGGTGCTATAAATGCAATTATGTTGTACTTGCTCGATGTCATGCCTCTGTAATTCACTAAGTCTTTTCATCCGAGATCACTATACAGGCAAAAATGAGTTGTCACATTTCATTATAAATTTAAAGTGTGAATGTTTGACTAGCAGTTGAAAGGATGATATAATAAGGATGACGTTGTGGCTCAGTGGACAGAAGTGAAGGGAGATGCGTGTCTCGATGTCCACTACTACGTGAGTGGACCAAGTTCCCTTTCAGAACCAACTGCAGAGTTCAGATACTACATATTTGGTAAGTCCAGTGTATATTGTTTGATGCAAAATAGGTACTCCTGTCGACTCAGTTTGTAATAGCTGATTACTATTTGAATGTAAATTAAGTCATACGAAAGAAGTACATATAAAAAAAACACAAAATTATTCATCTACAAGCACCTCTTTGAGACTCTTATAGTAAGTGCAGAAGTGAGTACCTCACTACCTCATACAAATTAGGACAGAGTTAGTATTTATTTATAATTGAATATGGGACTATAGAATTTTTAAACTACAGATCTACATCAGTAGTCTTTTTAACAGACAGAGACGCATGAGAGTCTCCAATTATAGCTTTTCAGTTTTAAGATAAAACTCTTTTGCTTGACACCCTGACCTAATATCTGATTGTGTCCAGTACTCCAGTGTCTTGCTTGGTATATAGATATTGTACTTAGCATAGAGATATTGTACTTGTGCTCCATGTTATCATGTGTAATAAGGCTAGATAGAGGTTGCATATACAAATCAATATTTTCTGGATTTGAGTCATTTGATATTATTCATGGTATATCAATTGTCTATTTTTCTCACCAATCAAAACCGAAAAATACCTTCATGATGACCCAACATTGTGCAATCTAAGAAAAATAAATGTTATCATGAGAATTTTGACAAAAGCACGAGAGAGAAGAGGATCGGTAATTTATATAAAATTATAATTATTCAATAGAATGATGAAAATCTGCAGGAAGGTTTATATACATAATGCTTGATATCTTGTTGTGATACAGTTACTAATGTTGAAACTGATTACAACACTTTGTAACTTGAAACTAGATTCTACAGGCTATGTTGCATGTAGATTCATCATTTTTCAGCAAGCATCAAGAGCTAATTGCTGCACCAGTTCGAGTTTAAAATGCCATAGGATGCGGAGGAGAGCTCATGGCATGGCAGAAAATGAGCTCATTGCCATGTCAATATAATCTTAATTTGCATGGTCACGTCAAGTGAAATTTACAGCCATTTCACTCTTTTGTTTTATCTCAATGTAAGTGTATTTGTGAACCATGTATTGGTTAAGTTGTTTGGAAATGTATTTTTATATGGGGGAAGGGCACAGATGAGAGTAGTGTTTTCTTTTCCAATTTATAAAATTCTAAAAAAGTAAAGATTTAGGAAATAGAAACATTTTCCTAAAATTATTAAATAAGAAAAAAATTGTTTTAGCAATGTCAATTTTAATATTCGGTAAAATTCTTGTATTGCTCGACAAACATTCAGGTCTTCTTCTCCAACTTTTCTGATCCAGTTCGATTGTTTATTAATGTCCCTATAGCATTACTTGTACTACAACAAAATATATTGAAAAAGCTATGAATAGAATCATGGGTCATAATAGCAGGTTTTGATTGTATTGGTCGTACAATAATCATTGTGCTTATTGTGGCTCAGGTTCTTCTCGGACAGTGGATGCATCAACACAAAGATTTTCTTTTACTCTGTATCATGGCGTGATTAGCAGACCTTGTCGATGACCACCCGGACGAAGGATAAGGTGAATGTGTTACTTACTATTGAAGTCTTGAAGTCAGTATAGAGTTTACAACAACTGTTTGGCACTGAATCATGAACATTTTCTCAATACTTTAGGCCACTATTACTATCTCTACTTGCATTGCCTGCATCCTGACACGGCTTGGTAGCTTCAGGATTTGGATCATTCAAGGTAATTTCACTGAGGATATGTCTTTAAAAATCAGATCTATGTTGTTTTTTAAAAAATAATGAGATTAATATACAATGTTAGATGAAAATAATACGATTTTTTTTAGATTATATATATTGTAAATTTGCATTAATTATTAGTAACGACCATTCGAATTATTACTCGACTGTAAAATAAGATAATAAGATTTTATATAATACAAGTGGGTGACTTTTGAATTTGTTATCTTATTTGTATTTTAATGTTATATTTTTATTTTTATTTGCATTTCATAAAAATAATTTTAAATTTAAATGATTATATATTTTTAATTTGATCTGATTTTAAAATAAAACAATCCATTAAAATAGGTTTTTAAAATAAAAAAGGCATTACAGATGTGTTTAAATTAGAATGATTATATTTTCCCTTAATTAGAATATGTTTTAATATAATTAGGTTCGTAAAAATATGTTTTCTGACCATAAAATTTAAAACAATGACTCATAAATATGGATTTGTTTTAGTTTGAATCATTTTTATAATAAAGATCATTTATATAGTTTTGGATGGCTGAATTAGTGGATGAAGTGTTGAAGAACCACTTCAGTCTGATGGCACTATAAATCATTCCTACACCTTTTACCAAATGATGCCACCAAAAGTTATTGTTGAGCCTCTATTTCGTCTAAAATATGCACTATGGCAAGCATAACATTAAATTTAATATGAACTCACTTCTTAATACCTGTTTTTCTCCGACCTAACTTACGCTAAAAACCATCGAGTCATGGTGATACATGTGTGTAAATTCAAAGTTACTAGGATTAGCCGATTAGGTTGGAAGGAAGTGTTTAACATTAATAAGCTGAGGTGTCAAGTGTCCATGGGCTTGTCCGAATGTAAGTATCATAACAAGGTACTCATGCTGAAATTAGAAGTCGGAATAATACAGCATGCAGTAATGAGGTGATATAACCTAGGAGTGAAAATTAAAACACTTCCCCAACATTTTATGGTGGGAAAAGCAATGAAGCAATTGATGTTTGTGATGCTCGAGATATTTGTGAGTCCTTTTGTTATACACAAACCCATATTTTTTAAGTTAGTTTTATTAGGATTAGGAATGAATAGATATACCAACACCTTTATGCTTAAACTGTTGCGAAGGGCTGCTCTTAATTAGGATATAATTAACTTTTTAGGAAAATAGTTATTTTTTTAACTATGTTGCCTCATTTGTTTAACATTTATTATGTTTTTTTTCTTATTAAAAGATATCTTTTAAAAATCTTTGTATCCGGGCTGATGATGGATACCATGGCATGAAGTAGGGAGATCGTGATATGATAGCTTGATTAATATAAGTACCTACTAATTTCAGAGAATTTGATTTTGTTTTTTGCTATCTTAAAAAGGGACATGGAAACCAGAGTTTGGTTTTGACGAAATATGGTTGAATTTTTATTTTTTTTTACTTCTTTTCCATGTGATAAGATATTATTGATATATACATGTATTTCATCCCTTGCAGAAAATGAAAAAGGTAGCTGCCTTTGTGGGATCTCAAAAGCTTTCTTTGGAGTGCTTTGTTGTACAAGTCCGAAAGTATTTTTGATCAGAAACCTGCACCAGTAACAGAGGGATGTAGAGTTGAAGGTTTAGTACAACTTAGTTAAGTTAAACTAAGTGAATTAAAAACACTCAAGTTTGGTGTGTTTTCACATTTAATAAAATTTCACATGTATAAACTCTAACGATATTCTAACCTTACTTTCGGAGAAGCATCTTGAAAATGGTGGAAAATAGACCTAAAAATAGTGGCCCGTGCCTTGCACGGGCTTCTACGCTAGTATATATAAATATGTCAACACAAGGGTAAAATGTGCCAAGAAATTGCTCATGAAATTACCCTTTTATCCCTATATTTTTTAAATTTACAAAAATGCCATCTCTACATACTTTATGCAAAAATAATAGAAATTTGTGTATGTATTAGGAATCGAACCATTAACCTTCTCCTTAAGAATACATGTCTTAACCACTGTGTTATGATTAGTTTTGGATACATTTTAAAAATCTTACTACATAAACCACATTTTCTCCCTTTATCTTATACATTTTCTTATTTTAACCTTTGAGTAAATAAAATGTTAGTTTATAATATTTATTTAACTCCATTTTTTTCAATTTGCAAAGCTATGTATATATTACTATGTAGAGCATCATTCCGAAAGAATATGTGATATAGAGTTATATCTTTTAAGTGTTAAACTTTTTATATAATTTTTGTTCTACTTTATAGTCAAATTTTTTGTTTTAAACATAAATTTTAAATTATTCAAAAAATTCTATTGTTGATCAATATTTTCTCTATCACACTATAAAAGAGAATTTTCTGTAAAATAATGGCCTTACTATGTTTTTAATTAATTTATAAATTTTTATTTTACTTATATTTTTTCGATTGAATAGATATCGATTATGTTATTAATTGTTATGATTCGCATTTTATAAATACTATATCTCTCATTACATTTTATTTGAATTAATCATGTATTGATAAATAAAATTTAATATAAAAATTTAATCTAATATAAGTAACATATAATATGTATTGCATCTCATTATTTATTCTTAAGTATATTTTTAATTAAAAAATCAGTCTTGAAATTATTATTAAATTATATAATAATCATTTTCATGTTCTTTGTCCGTCACTCTTAATGTTTAACAATATCCTTTTCTGAATGTACACTTCATTTTTATTATATTATTGTAACAGCCCGACTTTTCGGACTATTAATTCTAAAGCAAAACTAAAAGGAACATACAATTTCTTAATCCAAAAGTCTATTACAAAGATAACTATTACAAAAGCGCAGCTAACGATGACGATTTACTCCGAACCTAAGATCCTTGAAGTCCAATGCTATCCAACTTGCTTACACCGAACCTGAAAATTGTAAGTAATGAGCTATACAGCCCAACAAGTAACCAATCGATCTAACTAGCAAGACAAAGTAACGTATATGCACATAGAATAATACAATAATCGATACGATACAATACGATACATGAAATAATAACTTTCGATACACATATTCTTATTCGATTCGATACGATACCACATAACAACAATAACTTGAAACCCACAATTCATACCACGACCACTACAACCCGGTGATAACGGTCCAAATTTTTAGAAAACTGTCACTACAACCCGGTGACTCGGTCCTAAGTCTTTATTTTCCCAAACCATGGCATAAATCAGAATTACAAGATTATTGCTTACACATAACACATAAATACACTATTACATATAACCTCAAAATATATCATCACTTAGCCCAAATTTTGATAAACAAATATACACATAACACGTAATTTTGAAAACACTAGCAAGATCAATTAGAAACTTACCTCTACGCGGAAACTCAAGAATTAAATCATCCTAGATCATGTATTCAATTTAGACCAGGCTTGTATTTAGCTCTTTTCAATCCTCTAAACAATGTTTCTTGAAAAACTCAAAACATGAAAGTTGTGGAGAATGAAAATATCTTTCCAACGAGTACAAAATCAACGAATTCTGACTTACGATCAATTTACTACAAATTTTAGAAGACTGCTGATTTGTGTGGACACAACCCTACGATCGAATTTAGATTACAAGGACTAGGAAGGAGAATATGATGTATATATTACATTCTCATTATTTACTCACATTTTCTTCAGCTTTTTAACTTTCCTCACACTAATAAATCCCCCCACTCACCCTGTTAATAATTGATGATGAGACGGAGTGAATAATAAATTTATCCATTTTTTCCACTTTCTTCCATTTTTTCGCTCTCTTTAATATATAGAGACAGTCTTTATTTGATATTTATAAATATATCTAAAATTTAAAATCATATATCTAAATAGCTATTATTACATTTATAATTAATTAGATTAATCAAGTATATAACTAATTAGTTAGAATCCAGTTGATAAAAATATATGGTTAGATTTGTTTGAAAGAAGATAAAAAAAATTGAAAAATTATATATAATACATATGGAACATGATTCATTTTGAGTTAAAATAAAATTCAAAAAGTATTTTTATATCAATACACAAGTTATTTCATTAAAATCACATAAGTTTATGTACGTCCGTGTTATATACGAATAATTTTGCTAAAATAATTATTTATATTATATTCAATTGTTTAATTTGATAAAGTTTATTTCACGTCATTTAATATTAAATTAATATTTTAAAAATTACAAATAATCATCTAATTTTTATCATATAGATATCTATCCAAATTTTGTAAAATCTAAAATGAAAGAAAGATTGATTCATGAAAACGTTAATGCAACATTACAAAATTACTATAGAAATCTAAGTTAAGATTTAGGTATTATCTTTTACCATTTTTTAGTTACAAATTTATTTTGATATCTATAAAAATTCTTACGAGTAATAATTTCGATATATGTCAGGCTCGTGCATCGCACGGGCTTTTACGCTAGTTAATTTTATGATATATCTGTCAGGACTCAAAATATGCCTTGGTCACACCAACCTTCGGTATGCCAAGAACGGGTTTCAGTAGCTCCTGCAAAGAGAAGAATGCGAGGGAGTTATCCCCCGATTCACCTCCGGTGTGAGAATCAGTAACTGTAGTGAAAACGTAAACGTAAAGCGTATGTAAACCAATGTGTTTCAGAGTGTGTGATTGTGTTTTTCACCTGATAATTGTGTCTATTTATATTGTGTCCAGGAGTATACCGTTGGTGATTCTCTTGATTCTCAGTTATGGAGGGTAATAAATATTTAAAGCGTTACAGGGACAACGGTCGACGGTTTCATTATCAATCTTCGGTCGGGCTGATCGGATGGGCTTTAATAGATCCAAAGGTAATGAGCCCAAAGGCTTTATTGGGTTGGGCCTTGGATACTTATAATATTGGGCCCCCTAACATGTCCCCGGGCTTCGGTCGGTTTGGAAATGAGACCGAAGTCTATCTTAGCCGAAGAACTTTAGTCGATCGGTATCTTTCCCTTGAAGGCGCGTCTTTTGAGGCGACAGTTGTATTCAATTTATAGCCTTTTATTTAAACGGTGCTCCACGTGTCATCATCTAGGACAGGGATATCGAACTGTCTATGCATCATAGCCATTCATTTCTGTATATATATTTATGTTCTTGTACCCCTTTCACTCTATTTACCTTCTGGATTAATTTTGTGCGAGACCTCGGAGCAATCAACGGGCTTTCAACTTTCATCGTCAACCACTCTCTTCAACGAGTAAGTCCATTTCTTGTATCGTATTTACATACGTTCTATTTTTGCAAGTACTTTCTGATAATGTACTTAGTTTTCACAATGTTTTGAGTCTCCTTGAGTATTCGACTTATTTTTCTTATTTCTGAGAATAAGAACCTCTTTCACCGTAGGCCCTCCCCACTTTTCTTGATTTTTTCCAATTCGTCGTTGGTCTATTCATACTCGGGGATTTCCTTTCGACCGTAGTTTTTTTATTTTGCTTTTGTCTTTCTATCCCCGAGTATCGGACTAACGACTCATCTTGCTTTTTCCAGATTCGATGGCAAACCCTGAAACAGGCCCTTCAGGACATGCAGTGGGTCATGCTCCCGCTTTGCTTTTTGAGGATGGCATTGTATACGCTGCTGCCAACCAATCATCCGTTCTGAAACAAGAAGACCTAGATACTTTTAGGGCTAGATTCGATTTTCCCGAAGGTTATCGCTGTTTTCTCCCTGATTCTACCGATCGTATTTATGATACTCCGGGCATATCAGTCAATGATCAACCCGAAGAGATAGCCACTGGGATATCGGAGATTGCTTTTGCTTGTGGGCTCCGATTTCCTCTGTTGCCTCTTGTAAAGGTTCTGCTGAAGGAGATGGGTATAGCGATCGGCCAGCTAGACCCAAATAGTTTCATTCATATGAACGTCTTTCAATATCGATGCCTGCATCACGAGGTGCCTCCTCTGTCGGTTCTCTTTTGGCACCATTATGATTTTCGAAGGAATGCCAAGTCTCCGGGTTTTTACAATATTACCCGAAGAGTGGGTCGTGCCGATTGGGCGGCCACTAACTCCAGTAATAAGAAGACGCACGATCATTGGTGCTATGTTACTGGTCCTGGTCTTCACAGATTCTCGGAGTGGAAAGAAGTCGAGACTGATAGGATTATGCCCAAAGCCCTTTCCGATGAAGAGAAGCTTTGTTACAGGAAGCTTAATAACCCTTTAGTTCCTGATAATAAAATCCCTTTGTCTTCTACTAGAGACGGGGCTTGGTTGAAGAGCATGATGGGTACTTTTAGTTTAATTTTACTTCTTCGCTTTATACTTTTTAATAGCTGACCTCCCTTTCTGTTTTTCTTTCAGTGTCTGCGGCGGTTGATATGAGGAGGCGAGCGGCCGAAAGAAAGGCCTTGGCTTTAGCTGGTGGCCCTGGAAGCACTTATCATGTTGCTTCGAGTCCTCAGAAGGTGGAGACTTCTCTGTCGGTGCAAGAGAGTACGCTGATGCAGACTGAAGGAGTGGATATCCCAGCCATCAACATTGCTGCTTTAATCCCTTCGGATTCTCCTGTGCCGGATGGGGGCAAATCTGAGAAGAAGAGGAGAACCGATGATTCAATTCCGGTTTTGAAGACTTATCGACCTTCTTGGGGGGTAGTAGATACTGATTCCATCGGCGCCCCTGGTCCGAAGCTTACTAAGGAGCTATGTCAAGACTTGTGCAGCTCTTTCATTCTTTCAGCCGACCGTCCGGTTTATGATGCAACTCCTACTATGGAGGCTTGCAAGAACATACTGGGGCACCTTAGCTTGGTAAGTTCTCTTTACAAATATTTTTCCCACTTGTTTATTCGTTTATATTTTGATGCCTTTTGTGGTGTGTTCTCAGGCCGTTCCTTGGGCTGCTGCTGTGACCGAAAAGGTCAAAGATCAAGCTGTCATCATTCGGGGTTTCCACACAGAGATTGCCTCCCTAAAGGATAAGGTTGATCCTTTGGAAAGTCAGGTGAAGAAGATCGAGGATCTTTTGGCCGAGTCTCAGCGAAAGGAAGGCCTTCTCAAGCAAGAGAAAAGTGATCTTATTCTTCGGAATGATACCTTCCTCGGGGAGAAGTAGAAGCTGGCCGAAGACAAGGAGGCCGATCGGTTGGAACTCTGCCGCCTGAAGAAGGAGTTGAAGAAGGCGAAGAAAACCATCTCCCGATCCGAGGACAGGGGTTTTTCAGTGGGATATGATGATGCTGTCATGGCTGCTCACAAGGCAGGTCTTGACTATAAGCAGATCCTTTTCAACCCCGAAGATGATCCGGTCCTTCGTCCGGAGGTTCCCGATGTGCCTCTGATTGTTTCTTCTGATCCCAATTCTGAATGATTTAATTTGTATTTTGTGTATCGAACTTATGCCTTCGGGCTTATGATGTAATTATGCCTTCGGGCTTTTATTGCAGTGTTGCTATTTATTTTTTGGCTTCTATCATCAATTTGTTCTTTAAATAACTTGCTTTTCAAGTCATTTTTTAGGAATAACATGAAATAACATGTATACATTTCAAAATATACTCAACAATTACTTACTTGGAGTAATTTTTCGGAATTTCGATGTTTCGGGCAAAGTTTTTCCGGGATTTCCTATCCTTCAGAATTTTTGCTTTTCGGGCTCAAGCCTTCGGACCTTTGACCCTATACTCGAAGCTTTACTTGGAGTAATTTTCGGAAGTTCGATAGCCTCGTGTTGCCCCCGAGTCGCAGTTCGGCCGAAGGTTTCTTCTTTCGGTTTTGGGCGAATCCTGCCTCCCGAAGACCATTGGGGCGAACTAGGACTTAGTAACCTGTGCCATACCAAATATCTTCTTCTCATACAAATATATATATATATATATATATATATATATTTGAATGTGGAGACTATTAGTATTTCCCCCCATTTAATGGTAGTTTGACCGCTTTTTTCTTGGGAAGACACGTGCCTTTATCCTAGGCAGAGGTTAATCAAACGGCACTTCATCAGGGCCGTGAATTTCTTTTATAAATAGATGTTGTCGATCACGTATTACTCCATCTTTTGTTTCACTCCCAATTTTCTCCATTTTTTCTCTGATTTCCATCAAACACTAGGTTCTTCCAACTCGCTTTGTGAATAATCAATAAGTATATTCTGATGTTTGTTTCTACTATATTGATAAGTAATTGATTTTGGCTAACATTTTCCTCCTCTTGCTTCAGTGTCGAGTCGATCAGAGATGTTAGGTCCAGAATAACGTAGAAGGGGGGGTTGAATACGTTATTTCGAAATATTTGGATTTTTGAGATGTGAAAAATAAGGGCAACAACTGAATCGAAATAACACAATCAATTCGGGAAAATATCTTTGAATTGATAAAAACCGAGGGGTGTTAAAACTTCTAATCCAGTGGATTAGCTTCAAAAACCAGAACACTCCTTAAGGATAGTTTAGGCACGAGGAACTTCTACCCGACACTTCCTGAAAGCGGGCTAAGCCGGCTTTCCTACTAGATGGACTGTCTAGCAGCTTACACAGAGAAGATATAAGGGAGAGAAGAGATAGTTGTGAGGGAAGGTGTATTTTGAAATGAAATACAACAGGCCTATTTATAGATTTTCTAGAAAATCACTATGATGCATAGTACTCCTTTAATTACATAAGGGGTGACGTTTCAGCAGCTACCTTTTCTGAATTTCAATCTTCTGCCCAACTTTGATTTTTCAAAGTTTTCAAAATCAAACCATGTCTGCTGATTTCTAAAAGTTATAAAAACATGTGGGACCCAACTGCATAGTAAATTTGGTTACTATTCATGAATAGTAATTTCGGTTACTATTCATATGAATAGTAATTTTAGTTACTATTCATATAAATAGTAATTTCGGTTACTATTCATGTGAATAGTGATTTCGGTTACTATTCATATGAATAGTGATTTCGAATACTATTCATTTTCTCTCTTCTGTTTATTCTGTTGTTTTAATTCACCTCAGAAAATAATTCAAGTAATAGATTAATTTAATTATTTTGTTATAAATAATTAATTAATCTGTTACTTATTTAATTTTCAGAGTAAATTAACTTTTGACAATACCTTGAGATATTATGTCTATCCTTGATCGTCAATAGGCTTTGGCAATTCTTTTTGTGAATTAATGTGTTGATCCTTCTCGTATGTACTGACACTTAGTGCACTGGTCTGGTTCACAAGTGACTAGCACTGATCTTGATCTTCACACCTTCGTTGCATTCCAATTGATTAGCCTGCAGCAGTATCTTCAATTAATTTGAATACATGGAATCTTTTGGCCCTTCAACTGAATCATCTGTACATCTTATTCTGTCACTGAGGCTTGATCATGTTAATGAACTTCTTTCAGCGACTTGATCCTTGTTGGTGCATGTTCTTCAAATTTCACGATCCCTGTATAGAGTTAATATTATTTATCTTTTATCCTAGTTGAGTTATATATGTCCTCTATTACATATTACATTACATTATGCCTTACAAGAGATGAGAAGGAGAGCGACAGAAAGACGTGCAAAGAGCGTGTCAACCGCTAGTTCCTCCGTTCCTCCTCCCTTTCCGAAGGACGTTCCTCCGATCATTTCGGAGAAGAAAAGTCGCGTCGAGGAAACGGATAAAAAATCTCATCGGCCTTTATGGGCGGTGATGGATTCTGATTCCATTGGAGCTCCTGCTTCGGCGGCTTCAAAGAAGATCGCTGAAGATCTCTGTAATTCCTTCATTCTTCCGAAGGATCGTTCTCTTTATGACTCAGCCGAAACGGCCGAAGCCACTGCCAACCTTTTGGGGCATCTTTCTCTGGTAAGGAGTGTTTTTTCACCGAATTACTTTTTCATTTTATTCATGGTTTTTAATTCACTCCTTTTTGTTGGGATTTATGGGTGATGGAATAGACAACTTAACTAGTTTTATTGGTATACTTAGTTTTTACTAAGTAGAACATACTGTCATAGCCTGAAATGTATTCTTGTAATTTAAATAAATACTGTCATGTAATAAGTGTAATTCTTGGAAGAAGTTCGATTATGTTCAAGCCTCAAGAAATACATAAGTTCGACAGAAGGAATAAAAGTTACTGTCAAGCCCTGACAGTAAGGTTACAAGGAAACATCATGTTGCCTAGGTCGACAGCAAGTTTCACGAAGTCGACAGCAAGTTTCAACTTGACAGCAACATTGGCGGAGATTCTAATGACAACAACTTTGATATATAGTCTGCGACAGTAAGTTTGGAATTCCTGACAGCAATCTCTGCGAAAAAAACATGCTGTCAATTAAAGCACAACTCTTGACAGCAATCTCTGCGGGAAATTCATACTGTCAACCAAAGCAAAATTCTTGACAGTAATATCTGCGGGAAATTCATACTGTCAACCGAAGCATAATCCATTGACAGCAAACTTTGTGGCAAACATACTGTCATATAGAATCAGCCTGACTTAGGAATTTTCTAAGTCAAATTAAACGACAGAGTACATGTTCAAAAGAAGCAGGCGTGTTGTAATATTCAACCTTTACAGCAAGCTTGGAAAGTCTATAACTGAAGCTCGAGAGATCACATGGAACAACCTGTAAAGTATAGAGCAGATAAAATTGAATACGGCTAGATCTGGGTGGTTCAAATGTGGAAAGTATCTTAAAGTTACTTTGTGTTGATCACATGGGAATGAATCATGGAATGAGCTGCAAAAGGAATATAACAGCAACTCAACAACCCATGTTGATGGTGATAGTACAGTAGATTATCACTCTATAAATAGAGCATTCTACTTATACATCAAATAACTCAACAACTGTAATCTCTTGAGTATTTGTAGCTTGAGAATTATTTTGTTCTCAAGGTTGTAGCAAAACTTTGCAAAATAAATAAAACATTTATTTTGTGAAATCCTCGTATTTGATTTTACTTGTGTTTGCATTTCTTCTACTAGTAAATCACAAATTCTATTTAAGTTGTTGAAATAGTTTTTGAAATTTATTAGTATTGCATTCAACCCCCCCTTCTGCAATACTTTCCTGGACCAACAACTGGTATCAGAGCTATCAGATTAATACACATATCTGAGATCCAAATGGCAAGTATTCAAAGGTCAAGTAATATCAAGATTCCAGCTTTTGATAAAGAAAACTACAACATATGGAAAAAGAAGATTATGTTATTTATCAAAGCTCAGAATCCACTATTCCTAGGTATTCTGGAAAATGGCCCCTTCATTCCTCAAAAGGAAATCTCAGCTGCTACAGTTAATGATGTAGTAATCCCAGCTCATTGGGTTGCTAAGAAGCCTTCTGAGTATAATGACTCAGAAAAAGAAAAAGTAGCACTGGATGATCATCTGCAACTCATTCTACTAGATGCACTTACCCTGGACAAAGCTATGAGTGGAAATATAATAGCATGCAACTCTGCCAGGGATATGTGGAAAAAGATAGAACTGTTATGTGAAGGAAGTGAAGAGGTCAGAGAAAATCAAAAACAAATACTGGTGTCACAATATGAAGCGTTTATGGGAAAGCATGGAGAAGAGCTAACCCACATGTTTGAAAGATTTAGCAAACTGATAGCTGAGCTTCAAATTCATGGAAAGTTTTATGAAAAGAAGGAAGTCAATATCAAGTTTCTGCTAACTCTTCCAGAACATCTTGAGCACAGAGTAACAGCCATAAGAGAAGGGAGAGACTTAAATTCTGTTTCTCTTGAAACATTGTATGGAGTTCTAAAATCTTATGAACTTGAATATTATCAAAAGAAAGCTATACAAAGTGGATCCAAAGGATTGATGGCAAACATGGCTGGTGCTCTAGTTGCTCAAGGACCATCATATTTTCAAGCAAGTGAGCAAATTCAAAATGATCAACAACCTCAATTTTCATCTGTGAAAATAGAAGAGGTGGTTGAAGATGAAGAAAAGGTTGTCCTTCAACTAGAAGATGTTGAAGATGAAGAATTCTTCACTCTAGAAGAAATGGAGAAAATGGATAATCCAACCATGGCTTTTATGGCAAGAAAATTCAAAAATATAAGGTTCAGGAGGAACAAGCCATATAAGCCTCAAGGTCAATTTCCAAAATATAACCAAGGAAGCTCATCAAAACCTGCTACTGGCACCAAGGGAGGATACAAAACAGGAATGGTAGATAGGTCAAAGTTTAGATGCTACAATTGCAATGAACTTGGTCACTTTGCTACTGAATGCAAAAGACCAAAACAAATACAAAGAATGGAGAGAGGAACTGGGAGTCAATTTAAGAAAGGACAAGGAAAAGCCTATGTGGCTGAAGGAAAATGCTGGGATGAATCTGATAATGAAGAAGAAGAGGAATTTGTGAATTTAGCCTTGATGGCTAGAGAGGATGAAGAAGCATCAACCTCGTCAAGTCAGGTACCATCTCTAGTATTACTAGATATGTCTTTAAATGACTATAAGCAAACCATTGAGGAAATGAGTACTGAAATGTTTAATATTCATACTAGTTTATCTGCTGCAAATGAAGAAATTGCTAGATTAACTAAAGAAAATGAAGTACTCAGATCTAACAATGATGTGTTGTTGCTTAAGACCAGTTCTATTGATTCTTTAGCTCAGGAAAACGAAAGACTAAAAAATGATTTAATCTGTGCTAAAGAGATAGAGGATTATCTAAGAAAAGAAATTTCTGAGAATGAATTTAAGCTAAAGGCATTTAGAAATTCCTCTAAATTAGTTCAAGAGTATCATGAGAAACATACTGAAAGTAAGAAGATAGGCATAGGCTATGATTATAGCAGGAGACCTGGTAAAGAGGCTGTTATACAGAAAAATGATGATAATAATATTGTAAGACCTCACATCCTAAAAAATGTGAGTAACCCAATTTTCAAAAGTACAGAGTTTGAGGTTAATGAAAACTCCCTAATTATTAATCAAGAACTCTGTGATGAAGATGAGAGGATTGATAGTAAATCTAAGAAAGAAAAAGATTCTGTCATAATGTCTATGACAGAAACAGTCTTAAACAGTCCAACCAAGTGTTCAAAAGATACTGTCAAGAAGTCATCCAAGACAGTAACTTTCAAACCTACTATCAAGACAGAAAGTACAAAAGATGCTGTCAAAAATAGTTCGACAGCATCTTCTAAACAGATTGTCAAGACAGTAGTTCCCAAGTCCAAAAACAGAAATGGGAAGCTAGGCATTGATAAAAAGAATAATTATGCATATGTTAAGCAGGCACCAAGGAAACTTTGCAATAATTGTGGCTCCTCACATCATTTAACTCATGATTGTAAGAAATCAACTAGTAGCATATCTAATGCAACAGAGTTGAAAGGGAACTTACACAGAACCCCCATTATGCAAAGAGAATTGGTAGTTTGTAATAACATTGACTGTATGCCATGCAAAATTACTGCTATGAGTACATGTTTTAATTTGCAAATTTCATCTAATGAATTATGTTCTTATATGCAAACTACAAAGACTTCTGAATCCACTAAAGAAAGTGAGAAGTCTGCTCTCACTAAGAAACAGTCAAAGTCAAAAACTAAGTGGATAATAAAAGAAGTCAAGGAACCATCTTCTGATAATATTGTTTCAAATATTGATAAAGTTTCTGATGATACTGAGTATGCAGGACCCAACAAGACTTGGGTACCAAATGCAAATTAAACTCATTCTGTCTTGCAGGGAAAGAAAGGTAAACAGGTCATGTGGATAATTGACAGTGGATGTTCCAAACACATGACTGGTGATATATCCCTGCTATCACAATATGTTGAGAAGGCTGGCCCAACAATAACCTTTGGAGACAACAGCAAAGGTTACACTGTGGGATATGGCTGTTTAAAAGCTGGAAATGTTGTCATTGAAGAAATCTCTCTTGTGGAAGGTTTGAAGCATAATCTGCTCAGTGTCAGTCAATTCACTGACAAAGGATTCAAAGTAAACTTTGGCATGATGGAATGTTCAATTCACCACAAGAAGGATAGAAGCCTATCTCTGAAAGGAGTAAGGAAAGGAAGCCTATTTGTTGCAGACTTAAACTCAACAAATGAGGAAAGAATATTTTGCTTCTACAGCAAAGCAAGTGTTGGAGATAGCATGCTTTGGCACAAGAAATTTTCTCATCTCAATTTCAAAACAATGAACATGCTGATGAAGAAGGAATTGGTGAGAGGACTACCTCAACAGGAATTCTGTCAAGAAGGACTGTGTGAAGATTGTCAAATGGGAAAATTGAGGAAAGCAATGCATAAATCAAAGCAAGTCAACACTAACACTGAAGCACTCAAGTTGATTCACATGGATCTTTTTGGACCAGTGAATGTTCAATCACTATCCAGAAAAAGATATGCACTAGTCATGATAGATGACTATTCTAGGTACACTTGGGTGAAATTTTTAGAATCAAAGGATGAAGCTGCTCAAGAAATCATTGATCACATAAGGGTACTTGACAGGACCCCTGAAGCAAAAGTTCAATTTCTAAGAAGTGACAATGGAACTGAATTCAGAAATGCTACACTTGGAAACTTCTGCAAAGATCAAGGAATTGTTCAACAATTCTCTACTGCAAGAACTCCACAGCAAAATGGAGTTGTAGAAAGGAAAAATAGGACTCTTATTGAAGCTGCAAGGACTATGTTGAGTAATGCTAAATTACCAACATATTTCTGGGCAGAAGCCATCAACACTGCTTGTTACACACAGAACAGAACACTAATCAACAAGGCTCATGGCAATACTCCTTACTATCTTTTGACAGGAAAGAAGCCTACTGTCAAGTACTTTCATATTTTTGGAAGCAAGTGCTTTTTGATGAAAGACAACCATGAAAGAAAAGGCAAGTTTGATACTAAAGCATATGAAGGCATTTTCATGGGATATGGGATAGAAAGGACTGCCTACAGAGTCTATATCATGGAGCACAAAACAATTGAAGAAAGTGTCAATGTCACGTTTGATGAAACCAAGTTTCCAGGGCTACATGAGGATGGTCAAATGCAACCCTTCAGATTCGAGAATCAAGGATACTTGGAAAAAGAAGAATTTGTTGATGAAGAACCAAGTCTCATTCAATCAATGGGATATGAGAAAGAATCTGTCAATTCTCATAATCTAAATCAAACCTCAGCTCAATCACAGACAATTTCAGGCATCAATCAACAAGAATGTGAGACTGGAGAATTTGAGCAAAATGAGCAGAATAATGAAAATGGTGGAGAATCAAATCCTCATATTGATGAAAGACAATCTCATCAAACAAGTAGCTTGCCTCAATCAATAAAGTGGAACAGAGATCATACCAGTAATCTAATTATTGGAGATCCCACTACTGGTGTAAGGACAAGGAGGAATATCTCTGCTGAAAGCATGTTTTCATGTTTCTTATCTCAAATGGAACCAAAAATAGTTGAAGAAGCATTGTTGGATTCTGATTGGGTGATGGCCATGCAGGAGGAGCTCAATCAATTTGAAAGAAACAATGTTTGGAAACTAGTTCCAAGGCCAAGAGGAAAATCAGTCATTGAGACAAAATGGGTTTTCAGAAACAAGATAGATGAGAGTGGAAATGTGACAAGAAATAAGGCAAGGCTAGTGGCCAAAGGTTACTGTCAATAGGAAGGGATAGATTATGATGAAACATTTGCTCCTGTTGCCAGACTTGAAGCCATAAGAATTTTCTTAGCTTTTGCTGCACACTGCAAATTCAAGGTATTTCAAATGGATGTTAAAAGTGCCTTTCTAAATGGAGAATTAGAAGAAGAAGTGTATGTTGAACAGCCTCCTGGATTTGAAAATGACAAACTGCATAATTTTGTCTACAAGCTGTTCAAGGCTCTATATGGCTTAAAGCAAGCACCAAGAGCCTGGTATGACACTTTATCCACTTTTCTCCTGGAAAATCAATTTATAAGAGGTATGGTGGATAAAACTTTATTCTATAAATACCATGGCAAAGACATCATTCTTGTGCAGATATATGTTGATGACATAATCTTTGGCTCAACAAATGAAAAATTGTGTGAAAAGTTCTCATCTCTAATGAGAAACAAGTATGAAATGAGCATGATGGGAGAATTAGCATTCTTTCTTGGTCTTCAAATCTATCAGAAGAAGGAAGGAATCTTCATCTGTCAATCTAAGTATGTCAAAGAACTTCTCAAGAAGTTTAACTTAGAAGATTCATCACCTGCCAAGACACCTATCTCAACAGCCACCAAATTAGAGTTAGATCCTAAAGGCAAGAAAGTGGATTCTAGTACCTACAGAGGCATGGTTGGATCATTGCTTTACTTAACAGCAAGCAGGCCAGACATAATGTTTGCTACATGTCTCTGTGCAAGGTTTCAGGCTGATCCAAAAGAATCACACTTAGTTGCAATTAAAAGAATCTTTAGATATCTCAAAGGCACCCCAAATCTAGGTCTTTGGTACCCTAAGGAAACTGGATTTGATCTAATTGGATATTCTGATTCAGACTATGCTGGCTGCAAAATTGACAGAAAAAGTACTACAGGAAGCTGTCAATTTCTTGGGGGGAGATTGGTGTCATGGTTCAGTAAGAAGCAACACTCAGTTTCTACATCAACTGCAGAAGCTGAATATATTGCAGCTGGAAGTTGCTGTGCACAAATTCTTTGGATGAAGAATCAATTAATGGATTATGGACTAAAGTTGTCAAATATTCCTATCTACTGTGACAACACTAGTGCCATAGCCATATCAGACAATCCAGTTCAACACTCCAGAACAAAGCACATTGATATAAGGCATCATTTCATCAGGGAGCATGTTGAAAAAGGAGATGTAAAATTGGTTTATGTTCCAACAGATAAGCAACTTGCAGATATATTCACCAAGCCACTGGATGAAGCAACATTTACCAGGTTGGTGAGTGAATTAGGAATGCTAAATCAGGTATGATCATCTAACTGGTTTATCAATTATAAGAAGTCGAAGCTCATGACAGAAACTTTTAAAGGTACTGTCACTAGAAGGTACTGTCATGAGAAGTTAAGGTACATTGTGATACTTGTTCAGACAGCATGTTTGCTATGACTATGCTAAAAGGATTTTTAGATATCATGTTTGCTATGACTATGCTAAAAGGATTTTTAGATATCATGTTTGCTATGACTATGCTAAAAGGATTTTTAGATATCATGTTTGCTATGACTATGCTAAAATAGTTTTACATGTCTGTCTTAAATTAATTTTAAGAAATCATGTGTCCTTAACTTATGTTATGTGTGAACAGTGACAGCATGATCTTATGATAAGTTTACTGTCAGATAAAACTTACTGTCACTCATGAAGCTGATTGACAGAAATGTTGTTAGCGCACAAGTTGCTGTCAATGAAAGTTGCTGTCACAAGAAATTACTGTCAGAATTGGTAGAGAAAGAAAAGCGCACAGGTTACTGTCAATGAAAGATGCTGTCACGAGAAGTTGCTGTCAAAGATAGTGGAAAGATATATATATTAATTTATATATATATATATATACGTATATTTCTTTTCACCAATCCACGATCTAATAGCAACTGCCACGTAATATAGCAAGTGGAGTTAATGGGTAATATCATTATCACACGTTCATTTAAGAGAGGTTAAATCGATTCATATTAGAAACTGAATCTACCGTTTAATCTACTATCACTTTCATTTGCAAAAACCTCTCAACCTTCTGCATCCAAAAACCGCATTTTCTCTCTCATTTTTCAAAGCATTCATCAATGGCACCTAAACAAAGTATTGCTCAAACCAACTTTGCTGGTATCTTTTCTCCTAGTGATGCTGGTGAAAACTTCAAAGGACTTATTTCGTTCTTGAATAAATCCTATCTAGGTCATGCAATAACCTCTTCACCCAAAATTGATGCTGTTAGAATTGAAAAATTCTGGAAATCAGCAAGTGCTCAAGGAACTGGAGAGAATGAAACAATCAAGTTCAATATAGATGATACAAGTCATTCTCTTTCAGTAAAAAATATCAATGAGGCTTTGGGTATTGTGTTGACCAGTGAAGAAAGCTTTAAGGAACTAGCAACTGATGATACTCTGAAGAAGTTCTTTCTGAAGATTGGGTACTCTGGTTCTAAACTTGAAGAAACTTCTGATAAGTGGTATCAAACCGGAGAAATGGACAGGAAATTTCTGAGAAAAGAGTGGAGTATGATTTTTGATGTAATGGTGAAGGTGTTCTCTACCAAGACTACTGGCTGGAATGGAATACCATCATATATCAAGAAGCTCACTCATTCATTAGTCCATGGATACAAGGTGAACATCGGAAAACTGATAATGGCACAGTTGAAAAGCGCAATAGGCAAGAAGGTATCCATCTATCCTCGCTTTTTAACTATGTGTATTAATAATGTTTGTGGAAATGTTGAGGACAATTCTGATTTTGAAGAATGTCCTGTTTTAAAGAAAAACACACACACATCTCTTAACACACAAAATTTGAATGCACATATTCCACTATGTTTCACACAACACATGGTTAATCAAGTGCCCAACCTTGGTTTTCCATTTCCAACAGATTATACTGTTTTCACAATTGAGAATGAAGCTGAATTAGACCCAAATTCAGTTAACCCACATTCTACACCATACATTCCACCTAGGGACTCTAGACTTCCAAAAGCCCTTAAAATTGCTAAACAGGAATCCAAGAAAAGATCCTTAGAGAGTGAAACTGGTGACAATGTGGTGAGTCAAGAGGGAGTTACTGCACCAAGTGCAGCAAATAAGGATGGTAGTGGAATAGAACCCACAGTAGCCCCTTCTGAGCCTAAGAAGAAGAGAGCTAGAAGGGCCAAGGTTACTGTCAGCCACCCTACAGTTTCCCAAAAGACTGTAGAGGATGATAGGGAAATAAACTCACCTCTAGGTGTCTCTTCTCAACAAGGGACATCTATTGAAATTGGCCTGTCTCCCAAGGCACCTTGTAAAGAGTCTGCACAAACTCAAGAACTCACTCTTGAGGAACCTGTATTTGAAGATACACACATTGAGATAGAACACAGTGAGGAATTCATTCATACTATTGATGTTCCACAATCTTTTTCTGTGGAACAGCCATTTAATCAATCTGAACTTCAATCTTCTTCTTTCATTCCTACATCTGTTGTTTCTTCTAAACAACCTAGAGAGGGGGACAGTACCAACCCCTCAGGTTTTGATCATCCATCTCAAATCATGGATGAGCCCCCATCTAGTGGTCCACAAGAACCCATTTCTCAAAGTGAAATGGATACCACCACATCAAACACTGGATTAGATCAAGATGCAAATTTGCCAGAAATTGAAACAGCCAGCATCTTGATCGATTCCCTCAAAGCATCTTTCCCTAGGGAAGTTGCTGTCACAGCCAAAGATGCTGTCAAAGACAAAACAGAAGGTGCTGTCAAACAATCAAGTGACAGTACCATTCTGACAAAAGATATTGATCAACCACAACTACAAGAGGGATTAGTGGAAGATATCTCTGATGATGACTTGCCCCTTTCAAAGGCCTTCAAGGTAAAATCTACTCTTTTGCATGTTAGTACTGCTCATACTACTGCATCTAGGATGAGTGAGGGAGTGAAAAATCAAAGAGAGATAAAAGAACAGAGAGGTGAGACTAAAAATGAGAGGCAACCAAATGTGCTGGCAAAAGGGGAGGGACTTGAGCATGTCCAGAGTGAACTTGAGGGAGCCAATCAACAAAAGGCATTAGGCCTTGAGGGAACTTTTGTGAGAGATGATGAGATCATCTATAAAAACACTGAGAGTGTGAGAACCCCAACAGCCTCCATGCCCCAGACTTATCCCTTACCTCCTAAAAGGCTTAGGTCTGGTGGTCCTTCTGCATCCTCAAATGACAGGCTCCAAGCACTGGAAAATCGATGTGCTACAATGGAAAGCAAACTGGACAACCTGTCATCTACTGTGAAGACTGGTTTTGCTGAAATTCAAGCCACACTACTGTCACTCTCTTCATTAATTCATGCTGCAAACTTAACTAAGGGGGAGAAAGTAAAGATCAGAAAGAGGCTGAGCAACCAGGAAGAAAGGTGGAGTTACAAGGGGAAGCTAAAAGACAGGGGGAGCAAAGGAGTAAGGGGGAGCAAGAGAGAGTAAAAACTGCAATAGCCTCTGGAACTGAGGAGCTTTTTGAAGCTGAAGTAGATGGGGAACAAATGCTAGTATCCAAGGAGGTATTAAGTCAAATACAAGGAAATAAAGCATCCTCAATCAAAATCAATGAACCAGTTCCTGAGAAGAAAGAATCCACATTGGAGAGGCTATGGAGAGAAAAAGAGGAATCAAATAGGATGGGTAAAGGCAAAGGCAAGTTGCCTGAATATGTGTTTTCTTCAGAGCCTATCACTTGGACTGATGGAAGTACATATTCCCAAGAAGAAGCTGACTCAATAACAGTAAGTCATATGGAGAGCACCTTGAATAATAAGGATGAGGAATTCAACAATCTGGTGAATGAAGCAATCACAGTGACTAAAGGAAAACCTGCTAAGTTGGCAGAAGCTTTGAAAGAAAAGATTGTAAATCTATCTGTGAAGATTAGCTCAGAGAAGAGATGGGCAGTTGAAGTGTATCTGAAGAGTGGACATTCAATATTCATAACAACTCAACTGTTGGAAACTTTCTCTGCCAGAGTGCAATACATCCTTGGGATTCTAGTGAAGAAAAACTCTACTATCTTTGATGAAAGTCTCTATATGCAACTGGGCACAATGGTCAACAACAAACTTCCAGAAGTAAGTTTCCAGCCATATGGTGTAAGCTTTAAACAGACAACAGCCAAAGGAACTAAAGGTCTGGGATTCTTAACACTTGAAGGAAAAACATCTCTGAAAAGTAAAGTCATCATGGAAGTACTTAAATTATTGCTGAAAGCACCCATCACCAAGGAAAGGATTCAGGCAGTCAAAGATATTCACAAGCTATTGGCAAAGAGAGAAATGGAGTACAGTGCCAAAATTAAAAAGCTCATTGCCAAAGCAAACTCAAGCAGAAATGCTCAAGGAGGAAACTGCACTTTTGATGACACCTTGGAGAAAGATGATGATGACAATCAAGATGGAGGTGAAGCTGGAGTACCTAAGAGAACAGAACTGAGAGACTCTTCAAAAGAGCAAACTCAAGTCAAAGAAGCAGAATTAAAGGAAATTTATGAAAATTCTAGCTCAAGCAAGAAAGTTGATGAGAAGAAAGAGGAAGAAGTACTTGAAGCATTAAAAGGAAATCAAGAAGAAATGGAAATTGACAGTATACATCTTGAAAAAGATACTGTTAACAAAGATGCTGTCAAGGATGTCAATAAAGATGCTGTCAGTCAGGATGAAGTAACAGTCATCGAAGATACTGTCAAAGAAGACATTGTCAGAAGCCCTATAAAAGAAACTGTCAACGATCCTACTGTCAAATCATTCAAGACAGTAAGAATTAAGAGAAAATCAAAAAGACCAACAAAGGGAAAGACTGTCTACAAAGGAGAAGGAAAAGCTACAGGGTTGGGACTCAAGAAACCTATCATGAGGAGAAGAATGAATAGCTTTGAAATGATGCAGCTGAATGCCAAAGAAACAATCACCTCTGTATCCATAGAATTTGATGGACCAAAAGAAGAAGTTGCAAGATACATTCTATGGCAAAACAATGAAAAGTTGATTACAGTGGAATCTGACTTCACTCAGATATCAAAATCAAAGGTGATCTCCAAGAAACTCATTCAAACTTCTGAAACAGTAAAACGAAGAATTGATTTCTTCAATCTGGAAAGGATGGTTGAGCTACTGCAAACCTATGATAATGTTTCAAAGAAGATCATGGATCAAGTTCTCAAGTACTATGAAGCCAGGCATGTTGAATTTATTGAGAAGTTTGGTGATTGGACACTTCACAATGATGATGATGTCTATCAAATTCTTGGTTTGGAGTATGAAGAAGACAATCCTATTCCTGATTATAACTGGATTGAAATGCGAAAACCTTATTCAGAACATGAAATGAAGATGTATGAAGCAGAGCAAAGGTTCAAAGAAGAATTAGCATCAAGGAAAAAATCTCGTCAACAGATAGAAGATGAGATTGAAGCTGAAATGAAGAAAAATTACAGTAAAATCAATAAGATCAACAGTGAAGAATCCAACTATCAGCCATGCGTACTGGACAATCCTTTGAGAATCAAGTATGGCAAAGAAGAAATTTATGTAGATAGTTTCTCTAAATTGAAGACCAGTGTGTTAAAAGAATTATACTGGCAAGTGGTTGGATCAACTAACAGTCTTGAAACACTGTGTTCTTGGGAGCTTGATATGATTCTTGATCAGAGGAGAGGAGAGGATCCCAGCTTGGACAAACAAAGAAGGGAAACTCTAAATCAGTTTCCTGGCAGGAGATTCAAGATGGAGGGAGATGTGCTAAAATTCAGATCAATTGTAAAGCAAAATGTTTACTGGATGGAACTCAGAGATACATTAAACACTGCTTCCTCAATGATCAGAAAATACATTGTGGAAAATGAAGATGATGCACAGTCCCCTGAAGAAAAAGAGTTAATTGAAAATCTCAGAAGAGCTCTAAGGGAAAAGGAGCAAAGTGAAAAGTTCAAATCAAGATAAGTAAAGTTTTTTTTATTGTGAACTTTTGTGATATATTGTTTGAAAACAATTCAGTTTAATCATTGGTCAAAAATGAAGAGTTTATTCTTTCTGATCTATGTTAGTTAAGTTGTCAGCATGATATTTGTAAATTTGTCCTTATTGTCCATAAAAACAAATTGGGGGAGATTGTTGGGATTTATGGGTGATGGAATAGACAACTTAACTAGTTTTATTGGTATACTTAGTTTTTACTAAGTAGAACATACTGTCATAGCCTGAAATGTATTCTTGTAATTTAAATAAATACTGTCATGTAATAAGTGTAATTCTTGGAAGAAGTTCGATTATGTTCAAGCCTCAAGAAATACATAAGTTCGACAGAAGGAATAAAAGTTACTGTCAAGCCCTGACAGTAAGGTTACAAGGAAACATCATGTTGCCTAGGTCGACAGCAAGTTTCACGAAGTCGACAGCAAGTTTCAACTTGACAGCAACATTGGCGGAGATTCTAATGACAGCAACTTTGATATATAGTCTGCGACAGTAAGTTTGGAATTCCTGACAGCAATCTCTGCGAAAAAAACATGCTGTCAATTAAAGCACAACTCTTGACAGCAATCTCTGCGGGAAATTCATACTGTCAACCAAAGCAAAATTCTTGACAGTAATATCTGCGGGAAATTCATACTGTCAACCGAAGCATAATCCATTGACAGCAAACTTTGTGGCAAACATACTGTCATATAGAATCAGCCTGACTTAGGAATTTTCTAAGTCAAATTAAACGACAGAGTACATGTTCAAAAGAAGCAGGCGTGTTGTAATATTCAACCTTTACAGCAAGCTTGGAAAGTCTATAACTGAAGCTCGAGAGATCACATGGAACAACCTGTAAAGTCTAGAGCAGATAAAATTGAATACGGCTAGATCTGGGTGGTTCAAATGTGGAAAGTATCTTAAAGTTACTTTGTGTTGATCACATGGGAATGAATCATGGAATGAGCTGCAAAAGGAATATAACAGCAACTCAACAACCCATGTTGATGGTGATAGTACAGTAGATTATCACTCTATAAATAGAGCATTCTACTTATACATCAAATAACTCAACAACTGTAATCTCTTGAGTATTTGTAGCTTGAGAATTATTTTGTTCTCAAGGTTGTAGCAAAACTTTGCAAAATAAATAAAACATTTATTTTGTGAAATCCTCGTATTTGATTTTACTTGTGTTTGCATTTCTTCTACTAGTAAATCACAAATTCTATTTAAGTTGTTGAAATAGTTTTTGAAATTTATTAGTATTGCATTCAACCCCCCCTTCTGCAATACTTTCCTGGACCAACACTTTTTCTTTCAGGCTACCCCTTGGGCCGCTTTCGTGTCTGAGAAGGTGAAGGATCAAGACCTTCTGCTTTATCACCAAGGGAAGCAGATTCCTTTGCTGGAGAAGGAAGTCAAAGAGCTAAGGTCTAAGCTCTCCTCTGTTCGGGCCGAGAATGCTGAACTGCTTCGGGAGAATGATTCCTTATGGCAGTAGAATGATAAGATGATGGCCGATACTGAGGAGTTGCTCGACTGGATGGCAAACCGAAAGGTTGAGCTAGGCCAACTGGGGGAACTGGATAGTGCAGTCCCTTGATTTATTGTAAATTTTTTCCTTTCGCCTTTTTAAGCTAGTTTGTACTTTTCTTAATTAATGAAATCAAGGCCTTCGGGCGCTTTTTGTTTCACATTGTTTATTGGGCACTCTTCGGATTTAAGTTACTTGTATTTCCTTTGTAAGCATGTGCAATTTTTGGATTTTCAAGTAACTTGTATTTCCTGTTGCTTAAATTTTTTTTTTTTTATTTTGGCCATCCTCTTTAGAGGTTTTCTGGCTGGTCGTTCCTATACTCGAAGTTTTCCTTACTTGGAGTAATTTTCGGAAGTTGTTTTATTTTGGCCATCCTCTTTAGAGGTTTTCTGGCTTCGTTCCTATACTCGAAGTTTCACTCTGAGTAATTTTCGGAAGTTCGATGTTTCGGGCGAAGTCTCTTCGGACATTGCCTCGTGTTGCCCCCGAGTCGCAGTTCGGCCGAAGGTTTCTTCTTTCGGTTTTGGGCGAATCCTGCCTTCCGAAGACCTTTGGGCGAACTGGGACTTTTGTTCCGGGTTTTTTTGTGTTCCCAACCGAGCAACGCTTCGGTCATTCGGGATCGATAATCAATAGAAATATAAATGGGCCAAACAAAATCAAGCTTTTATTGATAATCGAAATTGAATTTTTCTTACAAAAGCTTACTAATAATATTTGCGTAATCGGGAAGCATGCCAGGTATTTTTGATCGGACTTCCTGAAAATGCACACCTATAGGGGGGTGAATAGGTGTAAATGGCTAACTATATTTAACTAAGTCTGATTTTAAAAATTACCAGAAACAACTTACTGATTTCGTTTTATGCAGAGACAAATGGTATGCTGAATGCACAGATAACAAGTACAGAAAAGTGCAGAAACAGTAAGCCAAATACAAGCAGTAAGTAAAGAGCAGAAAATAAAGAACACAGAGACTTTTAGCCAGGTTCGACCCCTAACCCCTATGGTCTACGTCCTGGTCCCTTACCAACTTGGTAAGAGAATATATTATTGATCACTGAAATAAAACCAATTACAAGATACAATAATATATCTCCCTTAATACCCAGCTGTTGACAAATGGCATGCTGAACTCCTGTTTCTGAACTTGCTCTCTAAGCTATACTTCCCAAGTATACTTCTCTAGCAACGATCACCAAACCCTAGTTCCCAAGCCAACTTGTCCAACAACTAAACCTTACAATTCGAACAATACAATCAATAAATGAATACAACTCAAACTATGAACTCTCTAAGATATAGCACGTATGAATATATTAAGAGCTCGAGAGAATCAAAAGAATATAGCAATGAAAAACCGAGTTATTTGAAATCTTGTGTGCTTGAAAGTTTTCTCTGAATGTTCTCTGGATTGTTCGTAACGAATGAACACAAGAATCAGGTTTATAAAGCTTCACACCAACGTTCAGAAAATCAATCACCAATTTATTCGAACTATTAGAATCAATTTCCAACGTTCAATTGGTTAGAGATTTTACAAACGTTCTTGTGAACGTTAGACAGAGGGTTTGGAAGAAAGAAATCGATGAAAGCATAACCCTTCTGATTTGTATAACTATAAAACGCGTATAGGAGATTTTGTAGAAAGAAATCTTTTAAATAAAGAAACTCCCATAAGTTTTATAAAATGATTTAAAGAAAGATATTTAAAAAGATTTGAGCTCTAGAATATATTGTGTACGTATTATATAATAAAGAGTCCTCGCAATATATTTCCTGAATTACATCCATGAGAATTTGTCTTGATATTAATCTTCTGGATTTCTGGCAGTTTGCAAATGGCTTGCTGTTTGTGTCTGTCAGTGCAAATGGCTTGCCAAACTGTCTCTGTTGTAACACCAAATGGTTTGCTATATGTATATTCTCTGTAAACAATCAGTAGACTTAATATACCCTGCAAAACCAAGTTAGTACAACCATAACACAATGTTTTATATCAAACTACAAGCAAATAGCTTGCTGAATGTGATCATCAAAACCATAAGAGTATCAATCTCCCCCTTTTTGATGATTACACAATATTTAGGAGAAATAAGAACTCCCCCTAAATCCCTGCATATTAGTACATTTTGATATAAAACCGATTCAAGATAAACAAGCATAATCAATCATATCCACATCGAATATCTTGACCAAACAAGCAATTAAGTTCTCCTAAATTTCTCCCCCTTAATCCATCAAAAAAACCATCAAAAAGACTATTAGTCCAGGTCTGGAATAAGCATAGAGAATTAACATTTTAACAGATAAATCAAGATAATGGCATATAAACAATTTAGATACAAATGGTAAGCCAACATTACCCATTCTGTGCTTGTCAGCTTACTGACTACACAGTACACATGCCAAGCTCCATTCGTATGGCTGCAAATCTTTCTTCAGCCAATGGATTTGTGAAAATGTCTGCTAGTTGAACTTCAGTTGAGACAAATACCAACTCAATCTTCCCTTTTGCTGCATTATCTCTCAAGAAATGATGACGAACGTCGATATGCTTTGTTCTTGAGTGATTCACAGGATTCTTGGAGATATTGATAGCACTCGTGTTGTCACAATATATTGGAATCTTGCTACACTTGATATTAAAATCCCTTAGAGTTTGAATCATCCATAAAATTTGAGAGCAACAGCTACCAGCTGCTAAATATTCTCCTTCGGCCGTTGATAGAGCAACAGAAGCTTGCTTTTTTGCTTTGCCATGAAACCAAGCTTTGTCCAAGAAATGTACAAACACCACTTGTACTCTTTCTATCAGTTTGAGACCCTGCATAATCTGCATCACTATACCCCACGAGATCAAAAGTATTTGTGATAGGATAGAACAAACCAAGATTGATAGTACCACTTAAATATTTAAAAATCCTTTTAACTGCATTTAAGTGAGACTCTTTAGGGTTGGATTGAAACCTTGCACAAACACATACACTATACATGATATCAGGTCTTGAGGCTGTTAAATATAATAGACTTCCAATCATACCTCTATACCTTTTGACATCCACCTCCTTACCATTCTCATCTGCAAACAGCTTGCTGTTTTGAGTCATAGGAGTTGTTTTAGCTTTGACATCTTCATAACCAAATCTTTTGAGCAGATTCTTTGTATACTTGGATTGATGCACATAAATACCATCATTGGTTTGCTTGATTTGGAGACCCAAGAAATAGTTGAGTTCCCCCATCATGCTCATGTCAAATTCATTGTACATGCACTTAGAAAACCACTCACACATGGATTCATTAGTAGCACCGAATACAATATCATCCACATATATTTGTACAACAAGAATATATTTACCATTTTGCTTTGTAAATAATGTTGGATCAATATTACCTCGAGTAAATCCATTTTTGAGAAGAAACTTACTAAGCCTCTCATACCACGCTCTAGGAGCCTGCCTTAAACCATATAATGCCTTCTTGAGCTTGTAAACATAATCATGAAACTTCTCATGTTCGAATCCAGGAGGCTGTTTGACATAGACTTCCTCATCCAGCACGCCATTTAGAAATGCGCTTTTTATGTCCATTTGATATAACTTGAATTTCTTGTAGCATGCATAGGCAAAAAGCATTCTGATTGATTCTAAACGAGCTACAGGTGCATATGTTTCTTCAAAATCAATTCCTTCTTGTTGATTATAGCCTTGAGCCACGAGCCTTGCCTTATTTCGAGTAACTGTTCCAAATTCATCCACTTTGTTCTTGAACACCCATTTGGTTCCTATGATAGAAGCATCTTCTGGTGGTTTTACAAGTTCCCAAACATCACATCTCTCGAATTGGTTGAGTTCCTCTTGCATTGCCATGATCCAATTTTCATCTTCTAATGCTTCTTTGATATTTTTGGGTTCTTCTTGAGCTAAAAAGGCAGCATAAGCACAAAAGTTTGCTTTTCCTCTCCTTGTTGTGATTCCATCTGAAATATTTCCAATAACAAGTTCTGGAGGATGATTCTTTACTGTCCTTGTAGCCTTTGGTAGAGAATGTTGAGCAATTTCTTCATGTGAAGTTAATCTGACCAATTCAGCTTGCTGATTTGTAGTTCCAGCTTGCTGTTTTCCATTCTCAGTAATGTTGTTGGCTTGATGACTTCCAGTAACTTGAGGTTGTATGTTATCAGTTTCACCTGCAAATTCTTCCTCATCTCTTGGCAGATCATTGTTAGGTTCTTGAAAAGTAACATCAATAGATTCTTCAACTATATGTTTATTTAAATTATAAACTCTATATGCTCTACTAGTTAAAGAATAGCCAAGAAAAATAGCTTCATAAGATTTAGCATCGAATTTACCATCATTATCAATTGTCTTGAGCACAAAACACTTTAAGCCAAAGATTTTGAAGTAACTAATGTTTGGCTTCTTTTTCCTCAATAATTCATACGGAGTTTTGTTCAAAATAGGCCTGATTATGACTCTGTTTAACAAATAGCATGCTGTATTCACTGCTTCTGCCCAAAAACTTCTAGGCAGCTTGCTTTCTTACAAAAGAGTCCTTGCTGTTTCTTGTAGTGACCTGTTCTTCCTTTCTACCACTCCGTTTTGCTGTGGAGTCCTTGGTGCAGAAAATTCATGTGTAATTCCTCTTTTTTCACAATAATCAATGAAGTCTTTGTTGAGAAATTCACCTCCTCTATCACTCCTTATACCTACAAGCTTTGTATTCAACTTGTTCTCAAGTAATTTGATTAGCTTCTTAAACTCATCAAAAGCACAATCTTTAGTACGAAGAAATAGTACCCATGTAAATCTAGAATAATCATCTACAATCACAAAACCATATTGTTTACCTCCAATACTCTTGTAAGCTTCTGGACCAAATAAGTCCAAATGCAGAAGCTCTAATGGTTTAGAAGTAGATACCATTTTCTTTGATTTGTGAGTACTTCGAAGCTGTTTGCCCAATTGGCAAGCTGAACATACTTCTGTTTTGACATACTTTAGTTTGGGCAGCCCTCTCACTAGTTTCTTGCTTGATAACTTTCTGAGCAAATCCATGTGTGCATGTCCCAATCTTCTATGCCAAATATATGGGTCATTATCTATTGCAGCCAAACAGCATGATGTTTCCTGCATATCAAAGTCTAATACATATATATTTCCTTCCCTTCTAGCAACTAGGGGGAATTTGTTAGTACCAATAGTAATAATAGCTTTATCAATGCCTAATTCAACATGATGTCCATCATCAAATAATTGAGTAACACTCAGCAAATTATAAGAAAGACCTTTGATATATTGAACTTTATCAATTGAAATATTACTATTACCAATAGAACCGGTACCAAGGATTTGGAGAGTTTTGCTATTTCCAATTGTCACTCTTCCACCCTTTTTCATTTTGAGATTCATAAACTGAGATTTGTCTCCACACATATGTCTTGTGCATCCACTGTCCAAGATCCATTGCTTTGACTTGACCTTAGCAGCAAGGCACATCTACAAAACAAACAAAAATACCTCAATGTTTCGGTACCCATATAGGTTTGGGTCCAGGTTGGTTAGTAGCAATAATAGATAAAGCATTTAAATCAGATTTCTTGATCCACATTTGGACCACTTTTGGGGACTGATCATTCTGTTGGTAAGCTGTTTGTCTTCTGCCAGAAGCATTCTGGTATGTTGTTTGTCTCCTGTCTGATCCATTCTGGTAAGCTGTTTGTCGCCTGACTGGTCCATTCTGGTAAGCTGTTTTCACTTTATGACTTACTTGAACCACACAATGTTTTTCCAGATGACCTTTTCCACCACATTTGTTGCATGTCTTCCAAGGCATAGCATAATTGTAGGGAATGCCATTTCTTCCATTATATTTGAGCACCTTATCTTTCTTGTTGAAGTTTAGACCAACACCTTCTCTGACCAAAGGTACTTTTGCCTTTTTCATCATTGTTTTTAAAGTGTCTTCACCTTGAACAAAAGTTTCCATGCCCTTCTTGAGATCTTTAACTTCTGTTTCTAGGAGGGTGATCACTTCAGCTTGCTGTTTGATGAGTTCAGCTTGTTGAACTCTCTTTTCAGCAGTTTTTGAGGATTCGGCTTGACTAGATTCCTTCATTTTGTATGATTCCAATGTTTTAGCTTTAGTTTTGACATCAGACCTTAGCTCTTTGATTTCTTCAGTCAAGGTCTTGTTTCTCTTTTCAAGTAACTTGACATTAGCCTCTAAATGTCTGTTCTTAGTATTTAGTTCCTTGATCTCTGTAGCTTTACTTAATGAAGTTGAATCCCATTCTTCCATTTTTGGCAACAAATCTTTTAACATTTTGGATAAGTGAGCATTCTTATCAATCAGCTTGCTGATTTCAGCTTTTAGTGCCATATGTTCTTCAATGGTTACACTTTTTGATTCCTGCATTGTTAGTGATCCCATAATAATATTTTCAGAAGATTTCCAGGAATGAAAAGAGTTTACCTCACTAGAATCTGATTCTGAATCAGACACATCACTATCTACAAGAACTTCTTCCGTGTTTCCTTGAACTATATCATCAATGCCAACAAATGCAGAGTTTATTATCTCCTCACTTGGGACTTCACTAGAAATAGCTTTTTCATCATTTGAAGTCAATTGAGCCTTTGACTTCCTTTTATCTTTCAAATCAGCACGCTGTTTTGTTGTTGTAGCTTTATAATGCATTTTTAAGGTATCCCATATGTCTTTTGCAGTGCTACATGAAGAGACCATGTCATAATCTGACTCTGAAAGACCACATATTAATGTATACTTTGCTCTTCCATTATAGCCTGATTTTATTAATTCTGAATCTGAGAGATCATCAACGTCTTTTGGCTTGCCATCTTTGTCCGGAAAAGTGAAAGGACCATTTTTAATGACTCTCCATTCAATTGCATCATCTCTGTTGAGAAGCACCTTCATTCTCTATTTCCTAGCATCATAATTTTCAATCCCATTGAGAAGTGGTGGCATCTCTAAATAATCTTCTTCTACATAAGCGGGTGCCATAGGATCTGTACTTTCCTGTTATAGAAATGTTAGTACACCAAAGCTCTGATACCAAATGAAAATGCACACCTAGAGGGGGGTGAATAGGTGTAAATGGCTAACTATATTTAACTAAGTCTAATTTTAAAAATTACCAGAAACAGCTTACTGATTTCGTTTTATGCAGAGACAAATGGTATGCTGAATGCACAGATAACAAGTACAGAAAAGTGCAGAAACAGTAAGCCAAATACAAGCAGTAAGTAAAGAGCAGAAAATAAAGAACACGGAGACTTTTAGCCAGTTTCGACCCCTAACCCCTATGGTCTACGTCCTGGTCCCTTACCAACTTGGTAAGAGAATATATTATTGATCACTGAAATAAAACCAATTACAAGATACAATAATATATCTCCCTTAATACCCAGCTGTTGACAAATGGCGTGCTGAACTCCTGTTTCTGAACTTGCTCTCTAAGCTATACTTCCCAAGTATACTTCTCTAGCAACGATCACCAAACCCTAGTTCCCAAGCCAACTTGTCCAACAACTAAACCTTACAATTCGAACAATACAATCAATAAATGAATACAACTCAAACTATGAACTCTCTAAGATATAGCACGTATGAATATATTAAGAGCTCGAGAGAATCAAAAGAATATAGCAATGAAAAACCGAGTTGTTTGAAATCTTGTGTGCTTGAAAGTTTTCTCTGAATGTTCTCTGGATTGTTCATAATGAATGAACACAAGAATCAGGTTTATAAAGCTTCACACCAACGTTCAGAAAATCAATCACCAATTTATTCGAACTATTAGAATCAATTTCCAACGTTCAATTGGTTAGAGATTTTACAAACGTTCTTGTGAACGTTAGAAAGAGGGTTTGGAAGAAAGAAATCGATGAAAGTATAACCCTTCTGATTTGTATAACTACAAAACGCGTATAGGAGATTTTGTAGAAAGAAATCTTTTAAATAAAGAAACTCCCATAAGTTTTATAAAATGATTTAAAGAAAGATATTTAAAAAGATTTGAGCTTTAGAATATATTGTGTACGTATTATATAATAAAGAGTCCTCACAATATATTTCCTGAATTACATCCATGAGAATTTGTCTTGATATTAATCTTCAGGATTTCTGGCAGTTTGCAAATGGCTTGCTGTTTGTGTCTGTCAGTGCAAATGGCTTGCCAAACTGTCTCTGTTGTAACACCAAATGGCTTGCTATATGTATATTCTCTGTAAACAATCAGTAGACTTAATATACCCTGCAAAACCAAGTTAGTACAACCATAACACAATGTTTTATATCAAACTACAATCAAATAGCTTGCTGAATGTGATCATCAAAACCATAGGAGTATCACTTCCATCTAGTTCAGTTAGTTTGTAAGTCCCTGGTCGAACGACTTGGATGATCACATAGGGCCCTTCCCAGTTGGGCTGAAGCTTCCCTTGCTTGCTTGGCATAGATGTTGCTAATTCCCGAAGAACTAAATCACCGACCTTAAAGGACCTTTTCTTTACCCCTGAGTCATAGTATTGAGCAGTTTGCTGTTGATACTTGACATTTCTTAGGTGTGCCACTTCTCTGGCCTCTTCCGACAAGTCCACATTAGCTCGGAGGCCCAACTCGTTTGCTTCGAGGTTGAACACTTCGCTTCGGTATGATTCCAGACCGACTTCTACTGGGACCATTGCATCGGTGCCATATGTTAGGCTGAAGGGAGTTTCTCCGATCGAAGATCTTGGGGTGGTGCGATAAGCCCACAGTACATATGGTAACTCTTCGGCCCATAACCCTTTGGCTTCTCCGAGCCTCTTTTTTATCCCATTAAAGATGATTCTGTTTGCGGCTTCCACTGCCCCATTTCCTTGTGGGTGACCGACCGAGCTAAATTTCTGTTGAATACCGAAGAAGGCTAAAAAGTCCCGGAATTTCTTTCCGATGAACTGGGTCCCATTGTCTGATACACAAATTTTGGGAATCCCAAATCTGAGGATTACTTGCTCTAGCATGAATTTCTTGGCAGCTTCTTGGGTGATAGACGACAAAGGGCGTGCTTCTACCCACTTGGTCATGTAATCGATTGCAACGATGCAATACTTTGCTTGTCTGGTGCTGGTAGGTAAGATTCCGACAATATCCACGGCCCACATGACGAAGGGAATGGGGTTTAAGACCGAAGTCATTTCTTCGGGTGGTTGCTTCGGGATGTTGCTGAAGAGCTGACATTGCCTGCATTTCTTTGCATAGCTTATGGCATCGGCCCGTAGGGTCGGCCAAAAGAATCCTTGCCTTAGGATTTTAAAGGCCAAGGAACGTCCTGCTAAGTGTTCCCCACAGATTCCCTCGTGAACGGCTTCCAGAGCTGTTTTTTGTTCTTCGGGAGCCAGGCACTTTAGCAGTGGCTCAGTTGCCGATCTTTGATACATTTTCCCTGCTATAATTGTGTACTTGGTGGCCCGACTTTTGACCTTTTGAGCCTCGGCTTTCTCCAATGGTAATGTCCCTTTCTCTAGGAATAGTCGAATCGGGGTCATCCAATCTACCCCTTGATGTATCTCGAAACATACCTTCTTATTGATGGAGGGCGCTTTGATTTCAGTGAGGTAGATTGAACCCGTGAGATTCTGGGTTTCGGCCGAAGCTGGCCTAGATAATGCATCGGCTCGGCTGTTGTTTTCTCTGGCTACAGTGGTCAATTCAAAAGACTCGAACACCTTGGTCGCGTAGGCTTTGGTTCGGGCGTCCCTTTGTTCATATTCTCCTGAGAAATGTTTCACCACTAGCATCGAGTCGCTGAATGCCCGAAGATGTCTGACTTCTAGGTTTTTTGCCAAGTTCATCCCAGCCAGAAGTGCTTCGTATTCAGCTTCGTTGTTGGTTAGGGAAAAAGTGAATCGGATGGCCTGGCATATCTCGAACCCTTCAGGGCTTGTAAGAATTAGACCTGCTCCACACTTACTCCCGGCGACCGAACCATCCACAAACAACTTCCACTTGCCGGGACTTTGTATCAATTTTTCTTCGATTTGCAACTCTTTGGAACCAGTGAACGAATACTCCACTATGAAATCTGCCAGGGCTTGTGCTTTTATCGCAGTCCTCGGCACATACTCCAAATCGAATTCTCCCAATTCAATAGCCCATGCAACGACTCTGCTTGAAGCCTCCGGTCTTTGTAATATCTTTTTCAAAGGTTGATCGGTCGTGACCTGTATCGTCCTCCCCTGGAAATAATGTCGCAGTTTTCTTGAGGCCATTACCAGCCCATAAGCAAATTTTTCAGCATTCGGGTATCTGGTTTCTGCTTCTTTCAGCATGTGGCTTACATAGAAAACTGGGTACTGATTTCCATTGTGTAGCTTGACTAAGACAGCCCCCAACGTCCGATCATTCACAGCCAAGTACAGTTGTAAAGTCTCTTGTGGATCCGGTCTCATTAACAACGGAGCCTTTGTCAAATACTCTTTGATATCTTCGAAGGCTTTTTCACATTCTGGACCCCACGAGAAAGTCTTCGTACCTTTCAATACTTCAAAGAAGGGTAAAGCTTTATCGGCCGATTTGGAGATGAATCTTCTTAGGGCAGCCAATCTTCCTGTCAGTTTCTGAATGTCCCGAATTGTTTTCGGGGCTTCCATATCGATTATTGCTCTTATTTTTTCTGGATTGGCTTCAATGCCTCGAGCACTCACCATATAACCCAAGAATTTGCTGCTGAATACTCCGAATGTGCATTTATTCGGGTTGATTCGCATGTTGTTTCTTCTTAGAGTCCCGAAGCACTCTCTCAAGTCATCGGTATGATCCCGAAACAGGGACTTCACTATCATGTCATCCACGTAGCACTCCATATTCCTTCCGATTTGATCCTTAAAAATCTTATTGATCATCTTCTGAAAGGTAGCCCCCGCGTTCTTCAAGCCGAAAGGCATAACAATGAAAGCGTATGTTCCTTTCGGGGTGATGAATGCTGTTTTGGGGATGTCCTCAGATTTCATCGCGATTTGATGGTAACCGGAGAAGGCGTCTAAGAAACTCAGAATTTCATACCCTGATGTAGCATCAATGAGTTGGTCGATGTTGGGAAGCGGATAATGGTCTTTCGGGCAGGCGAGATTGAGATCGGTATAATCGACGCACATCCTCCATTTGCCATTTGCTTTTTTGACCACCACCACATTGGCTAGCCATTCGGGGTATTTTATCTCTTCAATAAACTCTGCTTCCAAAAGTTTTTCCACCTCTGTCTGAATTACCTTTTGCCTTTCCATGGCGAAGTTTCTCTTTTTCTGTTTGACTGGCTTGGCTCCTTCTTTCACATTCAAACTGTGTTGGGTGATGCTCGGGTCAAGTCCGGGCATATCTTCGGGACCCCAAGCAAATATGTCGTGGTATTCTCGAATCACATCAATCACCTTTGCTTTCAAGTCCTCGTTCATGTTTTTCCCGATACGGATCATTCGACCAGAGACACCTGCATATAATTCGACCTCTTTGGTCTCCACCACTGGTTCAGCTATTAGATTTGAGAGATTGTCCCCGAACTTTTCTAGCTCAATGTTCATAGTGTGGTGAATGCTTCTGGATTAATCGTTCATACGCCTTTTCTTCTTCCCTTCATCTTCAGTTTCTTCTTCGGATCTGTCTAGATCTTCCAGCATAATGATCTTGGATGCCTTTTGATCTCCTTTCATTTCGCCGATGCCGTGATCGGTAGGGAACCTTAACTTCAAATGTGGAATCGAAGCTATAGCTTGGAAAGCTGTTAATGTAGGACGCCCGAGGATGCCATTGTACGGGCTATCCACTCGAACGACATAAAACTTCACCTGATTTTCCATGGTGCAGGGAGGTTTACCCAAAATTAGGGACAAAACGATCATCCCCTCGATTGGAACCGGTGAATTACCAAAGCCGTAGAGTGGAGGTTCGTTGCAAGATTCCAGCTGTTCTCCCCCCAGGTTCATTTTTTCATAAGTCCGGTGGTACAAAATGTTGATCGAACTACCACCGTCTATTAACACCTTCCATACTTTGTTCTGTCCGATGATCGGATTTACCACCAAAGGGTCTTCATGCGGCCAAATGACATCTTCGTAGTCTTCTTCCGTAAACATGATGGGCTGCGGCTGCTTGCCCTGTGCAGTATGTTGATACAGGTTGTCGACTTGTCTTGCATACCTCTTTTTGGCCGTTTTGCTACAACAATCCAGTACCGTGCCTCCCATGATCGTTCTTACATCCCCTCTATATCGAGGGACTTCGTCTCTTTCCCTTTGCCTAGGGTTGTCATCCTTTTCGTCCCGATTTCTAGCCTCTTTCGGGCCTGAGTTATTTCTCTTGGGCTCCAAACGGTCCCTTAAATCTTTAACAAACTGATTTAGGTCACCTGTTTTTACCATTCTTTCTATTAATCGCTTCAGATGAAAACATTCATCAGTGTTGTGGCCTTTGTCCTGGTGGTAATCACAGTACTTACTCCCGTTCTTCTTATGATCGGGTACCCTCAGCTTCGCTGGCCTTCGGAAATCAGGCCGACTTTTGATTTCGTTCAGAATTTTGGAGATGGGGGTGTTTAGTGGAGTAAACACCATTGGCTCCTTATCTCTTTTAGAATCATTTCTTCTATCATTCCTTCGATCATCATCTCGCTTGTCTTCTTTCTTTCGGTCGTTCTTCCCCTGACCACCCTTTCTTCGGCTATCTTTGGGCGATTCTTTATAACCGTCTATGGACTCCATCTTTCTTTTGATACTCTCTCCACGAATGTAGATGTCGTTTAGAGACCTTGGGGGGACATCATATAACGACGACCGAAGCTTTCTCCCTTTAACTGAGTCGAGGCTAGCCGTTAGAAACTCCGCTGCCTTGACTTTATCCAGGTTGGTCACCATGCCAGCCTCTTCTTTAAAACGGGCTAGGTAGTCACCTAACTCTTCATCGGATCTTTGGTGACAATGGATGAGTGATTCGGTATCCTTCTCTCTTCGGCAAATCAATGTAATTTTGTAATATATATGGGCAAATTTCACAGGGGGTTTATTGGCTCAAAATGCCCCTATGTGTTGTGTACCATATTTTGAAACCTAAAATATAATATTTTTAAAATAATGCGAATCAGCATTATTTTTACTCAAAAATTAAAATAATAGTAAAAATAAGATAATGGAGATGTCGGGTTTATGTAAAAGGGTTTTTAACTCATAACAATAAAGTCCATGTAGCACAATGGTTAGTAGGATAACTTGTGTAGTGGAGGTTCTAGGTTCGATTCACCACGAAAACAAACTCATTTTTTCCATTTAAATAAGAGAGTGGCATTTCATGTAATTTTATAACTTGTAAGGGTATAACTGTAATTATATATGGTGGAATCATATGTGTGTTATGTGATATTAAATGATATCTATTGTCAATACTATGAAAGTGTAAAGTGTGTCAAGACTATCTTGACTTAGTCAAATTGCTTCTGTTTACTGTTCTAGCAAGTCAAATAAAGTGCTCATCTTACTTTTGTATGAATTGATCTTGATATATGTATTAACTTGAGATATTTGAAAGTAAACTTTAAGGGAGTTTTGTAAAGTGCACTTACAATGCATTGAGATCCTTATAGTAATTCTGATTTGTTCAAATATGTGCTAATTGGATATTAACTGCTTAATACTTGTGAGATATGTTATATGATGCTGTAAGTGAATATAAACATTGTGTTATTGTGGTTGCACTAATTGACTTAGTCAACTGTATGATATGTGATTGTCAAAACTTGAGAAATGGTAGTGGTTTACCTTAGTCCTATCCTTGGTCCGATTATGATTTATATACTATTATATGATGATGCATTTGGTTTCTATATTACAATATGTTATCTGATTGTAACTTGCAGGTTGTTTAGTTCAAATAGTACACACTGGTTAGAATCTGTTAAGAATACTATGATGGTTTGTAACTATATACAGTTATGCTAACACTCACACAAGCTTGCCCTCACCCAAAGACTTGGCTGGGGATCCCTTTGAGAACCCCAGTATCTGGACACTGGGGTGATAACGGCCACATAGACAAATAGGATTCATAAATTTGCATATGTTCCATTAATTAATATTCTATTATATATGCTTTGTGTGAGTAAGTGCATGCTTGTTTATCTTAAATGACTTAGTCAATGCATCTGTGCTTCTTAAATGCAACATAGTCTGTTTGGTCTGATGTCTAGAGTCTCCATCAATCAATCATTAGTCATATATATTGCCTAGAGTCATTAATATATTCTTATAAGCATAAAAGAAGTATCTTGGTATTAATTGAGAGTGACATCAGTTGGACTTTAAAGGATACTTTATATATGTTGCTACCTTCTCAAATGGCATAGCAATTAACTAATATGTTGTTTCGACTAACACATTTGAGATCATAAGCTGAGCATATATGTTGTATAAGCTGTAAATATATAGGGCATGATAACATCCTAAGTACAAGTTCACATAAATTTCATTTCTAAAGATCATGCAATATGCGCATTAAAAGTTATATGTATCTAAGCATGATAGAATATAAGATCTCATTGACACATAATGTGCATGATATTTAAGGATATAAAGGCATGGAAGTAGAACTTATCTGTGCTTCCTCATATCCTCCCAGGAATCTATAGAATCTGATGGTAACCTCTTGAACCACTGATGATCTCTACCATAAAGAGTTGCAGCCAATAATCTACACCTTGTTGGCTCTTTAACTCGATAAACTTCCATCTCAGTATTGAAACAGCCTAGATGCTCCACAGGATCCGTAGTGCCATCAAATTTAAACTCGTTTGTCATTTAATAGGATTTAGGTAACGGGGATTTTCTAACCTTTTTAGTGAATGGAGATGAGGTTATTGCACATGTTGTTAACTGCTTTTCTTCCTTGAGATTCACTAAAATCTTCTTAAGGTCTTCAACATTCAAATCACCAGCTTCATCGTCCTTTTCTTCCTTATCTTTATCATCGACTTCCTGTAAATATGCTATGCTCGAATTGTTCGCTGTCTCGTCTGAACTTGAATTATCTTTAATTATCTCAATGGAAGGTCCCTTATGTTGAGTATAGAATACAGTAAAAGAATACAGAGGGGGGGGGGTGAATGGATTCTTGAACTTTTCTTGGTTGAGTCTGTGTAGTAGATAAGTGTTTATGTGTGCAAAGATGTAGGTGCGGATAAAGAACAACACAAGTCACAATATCACTTTAATCTAATGTATTATTAGATAAAGGTTGCTATAATCTGTGAATACAAATGATAGTATTCTCAGCTTCGTTTTTCTCAGAGAGATATGGCTTACAATGAATATGAAAAACTTGACTCACCAAAAGTTAATTGCTAAGGAAGTGAGGCTGTATCCTTATAGAACATGGATACAACCTACTTACTACAAATAAGGTAGCTAACAAAATTATTTTCTAGTCTGTCTATCCTTTTTGAGTAAGTGTCCAAACGGTTACAGATTTGACTTTGCAAAGTCTGTTCAGATCTACTTCTTTAGCCTTTTGTCTCTTCTATATCTCTCCAAGCTTCTTTGTAGGCTTTCCAGAGCACGTTACAGATTGAGATCCATAAAGTGCATTGGCTTGTTGTAGGTTTCTGACTTGTACAATTTCTCCAGTATTTTGTCTCCAAGAATGTATTCGAGAAGTGACTAAGTGAGTGATTCGAGAACTAGAATTGACTTGATCGATAACTCTGAGTTCTCGAACACTATTATATTGACATCGAATTACTTCTCGAATAGCTCTTTTTCATCAGGATTCCTTGAGTTGTCGAATAGAACACTTGACTTATCGAATCCTTGAGATATCGAATAGCTTTCTGAGTCCTTGAGATATCGAATGGAACTTTGACTTCTTGACTCCTTGAGAACTTGAATACCACTTTGACTTGTTGACTTCTTGAGTTCTCGAATAGAGCAGTAGACATATCGAATCTCTGAGATATCGAATGAGATATCGAACAGTGTATTCAGAGATATCGAATAGTGTCTTGAGATATCAAATCCCTGACTTCTCGAATGCTAGACTTCTCGAATAGACAAATGTACTTCTCGAATTGGTACTTAGGAAAATTCTTCACTTTCTTCAAATCCCAATTGTGATTATTTGACAGTCTTTATCTTCTTGCTTGAGGCATGAACCTTGGAACTTCTTTCAAGCATTATTATTGACTATATAAGTACAGTTACACAACTAGGATTTGGTGCCTATTACAAGTACAGAACAAGTAGAGACTCTACAACTAGAGGTTCCCTTAGTTAAGAGGTCATATAAGTAATGCAAAGCATTAAAAACAATTAGGCTTGTTATTTGATGTAAACAGGCATGCCTCTGTGACTAACAATCTCCCCCAAATTGTGAGTAAGACCCTTAGTCACAATTTCATGTCTGATAACAAGCCTAACATACATAAAGATAAAACTTTGAAAGTACAGGTATGTAGATTGATTGAAGAAAGTACTCAGAAGTATTCTTACAAGTTATGAGAAACTACTAGCCATATCCTTTTGGATTCATCTCTTGAGCTTTGGCTTGCAGATTCTCATTTTTCATCTTCTCTTCAGCTTCTTTGGCTTTCTTCTTTGCATTTTCCTCCATGGCAAGAATAATGTCTTCCATTGCAGTGAGTTCTTCAATTAGAGGGGAGCCTGACAAATCCTTGAGTACTTCATTCAGCTATTTCTCAGAATAGGAACTGATGTAGTCCATTCTAATCTTTACATTTCTACCATATTTCTTGTACTCAATGATGTAAGGATTAAACTTGACTCTGCACAGACCCATAGCTCTCAATTCATTAGCCTTAGCTTCCATTGCAGCCATATCCTCCTCCCTTTTCTTTAGTAGCTCTTCACTGTTCTTTCTCATTTCTGCCTGGTGATCTCTCTTCATTTTGACAAAGTCAATTAACTCCAGTTTCCATACCCTTTCCACTCTGTCTTCAGAATTCAACATTGCAATTATCCTTTCTATATCATATAGCCTGCCCCAATGCTGGCATGTTCCTTGTCTAAATTTCTTCTATCTTCCATCAGTATATTTAATTTCAAGAAAATCATCAACAATGGCAACATGATAGATTCTTTGAGCCCATAGGAACTGCAGTTGGTCTTCATCATAGTTTTCATCCAGAGGTGGTAGGTTCAATCCTGGAATAATTGTCAGTGCCTTTGACTTGGATAATGTTAGATATAATTGATGTGATTTAATGTCAGTGTTTAAGTGTTACAGGGAAAAAGAGTTTAACTTGTTAATGAAAGTAGTCGTAGCAGAGTTTGAGTATACGCTGATAGCTGGAAGCGCAAACGCTGACAGAAGAAAGCGCAAACACTGCTGGCTGACAGAAGGAAGCGCAAACACTGCTAGTTGGGAGCGCAACAGAGTTTGTTAAAGTCTGTCTACTGGAAGCGTCTACAGGTCAACAGAGATTAAAGATTAATTCGAGATAAACATGGAAGCAATATCTTTGAAGATTGGATAGCTGTCAAAGAGATTGAGTTGACTTAGAAGACGTGTAGCAATCGTAATTGATATCAATTGTATAGCTTAATTATAGGAGAATCAATTAACGATTGTACGTAGCTGTATATCTTATAAATACAGTTAGGTTAACCCTAGAAGGGTATCTATCGTGAACGAATATCATTCATTGTAACCTAAGTAGCTCTCTGTGATTTTTTACATCACTGAGAGAGGAATTATTAATTCCAGACAGTTTTTAAGTATTAAAACGTGTGTTCTTGTTATTCTCTCATACAGTACTTGATTATATATTGTGTATTCGGCCTAACAATTGGTATCAGAGCCAATCTGTTACTTTATTACAGTTTAAGATCCAAACACAATTGTAATCAATGGCAGAGATACCTCCTCCATCAGGTTCTGAGAAAGCTCCTACTACTGTTAGTAGGTATGAGATGATTAGGGTTCCTATACTTAAGCCATCAGAGTATGCAATCTGGAAGGTGAAGATGACCATGTTTCTGGAGGCTATAGATCCAGAATATCTTGACAGAATTTATGAAGGTCCTCATAAACCTACAAAGTTAACTGCTATTGTTGCTGGTGAGGAATCAAAAGTGATTCCAAAGGAAAAGAAAGATCTAACTGTTGAGGATCTTTCATCTATTGCTAAGGATGCAAAAGTAAGGCATTTACTTTATAGTGCTTTAGATAATGTTATGTCAAACAAGGTGATTAACTGCACAACTGCAAAAGAAATTTGGGGTGCACTTGAGGTTAGATGTCAGGGAACTGCTGCTATCAAGAAGAATAGAAGGAACATACTCACACAGGAGTATGAGCATTTTGAGGCAAAGTCTGAAGAAACCATGACAGAAACATTTGACAGATTTTGTAAACTGCTCAACGATATGTCATTGGTTAATAAAGAGTATGATTTAAAAGACTCAAATCTCAAGTTTCTTCTCTCTCTACCTGAAAAGTGGGATGTGAAAACAACCACTATAAGAGATAACTATGATCTTGCTTATACTGAGATTGATGAAATCTATGGACTGCTCAAGACTCATGAATTGGAAATAGAACAGAGAAACAAAAGATTAAGCAAGAAGTTGAAGTCTGTTGCTCTCAAGGTTGAAGAGAAACCATCAAGGAAGAAGGCAAAAGGAAGAGCCTTAATCATTCATTCAGAAAGTGAGTCATCAAACTCTGATGTTGACACAAACACAGATGGAACATCTGATTCTGAAGATGATGAAGAGATGATGCAAATGGCTGCATTAATGGTAAAGACCTTCAAGAAGATGGGATTCAAGAACTTCAAGAAGGGAAAGAGATTCTCCAAGAATTATTCAAAGTCTGACAGGAAGAATTTCAGCAAATCTGAGAGAAAGGACTCCAAATCTGGGAAGAAAGATAAGTCTGAGATTCAATGCTATAAGTGTAAGGAGATGGGTCACTATGCTCCTGAGTGCAATAAGGGTAAAACTGAAAAGGCACTCTACACCAAAGGCAGAGACTGGGCAGACACCTCAGATTCAGATGAGGAGGTGAACTATGCACTCATGGCCTCTACTCAGAATGAAGACTCTGAACTTAAGGTACCCCCAACTACCTATGCTTATAATACTGATAATATAACTAAATTGAGAATTTATCTTAAAGCATTACATATCAGTTATAGGGATCAGACTTTAGAAAATGAGAGAATCAAGAATGAGTGTTCTCAACTTAAAGAAAGAAATAAACTTGTTAAAGAACAACTTGAAAACATGAATAAAATTCAGAAAGAAAGAGATGATGTTGTTTTTATAGAACAAGAGTTGCTAGGTAAGTATAAGCAACTAGAATCTGAATTGGATGATGCAAATCACATTATTAAAACTTGGACTGATTCTGGAAAAGACACTCATGAGGTTTTTCAAGCTGACACTGTTGGTTTAGGGTACTGTGAGGAAGATGAGCTTAGATTTCTAAATCATGTGAAAGTTAGGCAAACTCTTCCAACTAGAAAATTTGTTCATGGTACAGTTAAAACTGAACATGGAGCTGTTGAAAGTGAGCCAGTAAAAATCTGTGCTAAACAGGTTAACATTGGTTCAATGACAGATAAACAACTTAAGCAAAAGCTTAAAGAGATAAAATCTGTCAACAAACAGAAAATGCCTAGGAGAAACAGAAATGGAAAGGTAGGCATAACATCAGGAAATAGGCCAATGCTTGCTACATTTGCACCAAGAAAAACTTGTCATAATTGTGGTAGTACTAATCATCTTGCTAGTTTCTGCAGGAAAAATGAAGACATTAATTCTTTACCCTCCAAATCAGGAGTGAAAAAGAATAATGTCAAACCTAGACCACAAACACTGTGCAAACATTGTGGAAGTACTTGGCACTCAATTTATACTTGCAAGAATTATCATGCTATTTATCATAATTACTATGAACTGAAACCTAATTTGAAATGGGTTAAAGTTAATTCTGCAAGTGCTAAGACTGAAAATGTTAGTTTAAACTCTGATAATGATAAATCCGCTGCAAAAGCTAACAGATTCAATGAAGCAAAAGGATCCAAGCAAGTCTGGATCCTTAAAACTAACAATCAATGATTGTTTGTGATTGCAGGGCACCAGGGAAAGTACCCTAGTCGTGGACAGTGGATGTTCAGGACACATGACTGGAAATAAAGCCCTGCTATAAGAGTATGTGGAGAAGGCTGGCCCAAAAGTTTCCTATGGAGATGGCAACATTGGACATACTCTGGGATATGGCAATATTAATCTTGGAAGTGTCATCATCACAAATGTAGCTCTGGTTCCAGGACTCAAGCATGATCTGCTATCTGTGAGTCAAATTTGTGACAGAGGATATCATGTAGATTTTCAGCCAGAATACTGTCAAGTCATCAGTAAGTCTACATGAAAAGTTGCTCTAGTTGGAAACAGACACAATAATATCTATGAGATTAAATTGTCAACAAACTCTGATGGCAAAGGAGTGTGTCTGTCAACAAGGATGTCCAGTGAAGAGAGTTGGAAGTGGCATAAGAAACTCTCTCATTTAAATCTAAACAACATCAATGAGCTGATAAAGAATGATCTTGTGAGAGGACTTCCAAAGTCCTTGTTAAATGCAGATGGCCTATGTGATTCATGCCAAAAGGCCAAACAGAGAAAGGCTTCCTTCAAAAGCAAGTCTGAGTCTTCAATTGTTGATCCTTATCATCTACTTCATGTTGATCTTTTTGGACCAGTGAATGTTATGTCTCTTGGAAAGAAGAAATATGCTCTAGTCATTGTTGATGAATACACCAGATACACTTGGGTGTACTTTCTAGCAAAGAAGGATGAAACTGCATTAACACTGACAGAGCATATAATGCAGCTGGACAAAGGGTCAAAGAATGAAGTGAAGATTATCAGAAGTGACAATGGAACTGAATTTAGGAATTCAACAATGGAAGAATTTTACAAGAACAAAGGAATTAAACAAGAGTTTTCTGCACCTGGCACTCCACAACAGAATGGTGTAGTTGAAAAAAAGAACAGAACTTTGATAGAAGCTGCCAGAACTATGCTTGATGAAGCAAAATTACCAACTTATTTCTGGGCAGAAGCTGTTCAAACTGCTTGTTTTACTCAGAATGCCACTCTGATCAATAAGCATGGAAAAACACCATATGAAATGGTGAGAGAAAAAAAGCCAAACCTGAAATATTTTCATATTTTTGGGTGCAAATGCTTTGTGTTGAAAACTCATCCTGAACAGTTGACCAAATTTGACCTGAAGGCAGATGAAGGAATTTTTGTTGGCTATCCACTGTCAACTAAAGCATTCAGAGTTTATAATCTGAGAACCAGAGTGATCATGGAATCTATTCATGTGTCTTTTGATGACAAGAAGATAACTGGACTTGAAGATGTCAATGACCATGATCAACTACATTTTGAAAATGAAGATCTAATCTTTGACGAAATAAACTCTAACGGATCAATTCCAACAGACTCTGTTGATACAAACTCTGAACCTCTACTGGTAAACACAGAAGAAATTGTTCAACCAGAACAAAGGAGAGAACCAGTTGAGGGGGAGTATGAAGAACAAAACTCTGATGATTCACATTCTGAAAGTGAATCACATGAAAAATCTGGATCAATCTCTGATGATTCACACTCTGAGCAGTCACATTCAGGGGGAGCCTCAAAGAATGAAGAAAGACAACAAGAAAATCAGGAGAACATGGATCGAGGGGGAGGATCAAACTCTGAGAGAAGTCATTTGCCTTCAGCTAGGAAATGGATCAAATCTCACACACCTGATCTAATTATTGGTGATCCAGATGCAAGAGTTAGGACAAGAAGTGCAACAACAAATGAATGTCTGTTTCATGCATTCTTGTCACAAACTAAACCAAAGAAAGTTGAAGAAGCTCTTAAAGATGCTGACTGGATAACATCAATGCAAGAAGAGTTAAATGAATTTGAGAGAAATGAAGTTTGGACACTTGTACCAAGACCCAAAAACAGGTCTATTGTTGGTACTAAGTGGGTTTTCAGAAACAAAACTGATAGTGAAGGGGTTGTTACAAGAAACAAGGCCAGACTTGTGGCAAAAGGCTATTCACAGCAAGAAGGGATAGATTATGATGAAACTTTTGCTCCAGTTGCAAGGTTGGAGGCAATAAGGATGTTTCTTGCTTATGCTTCTCACAAGAAATTCAAAGTTTTTCAAATGGATGTGAAAATTGCTTTTCTGAATGGAAAACTTGAAGAAGAAGTGTTTGTTGAACAGCCACCTGATTTTGTAGATCCAAAATATCCAGACCATGTCTACAGGCTAGACAAGGCACTCTATGGACTTAAGCAGGCACCAAGAGCATGGTACGAAACTCTGGCTCAATTTCTTTTAGAAAGTGGATTCAACAGAGGTACAATTGATAAAACTCTGTTTTATTTCAAATCTGGAAGTGACTTGCTTTTAGTTCAGATATATGTTGATGACATTATTTTTGGATCTACTAATGATAAACTCTGTAAGAAGTTTGCCAAGCTCATGCAGTCCAGGTATCAAATGAGTATGATGGGAGAGCTTAGTTATTTTCTAGGCTTACAGGTGAAGCAAACAGATGATGGTATCTTTATCAATCAAGCAAAATATACCAGAAATCTTCTCAAGAAATTTGGTATGCTTGACTGTTCATCTGCAACAACTCCCATGGCAACTACAACTAAATTGGACAAAGATACAGGGTCATCAGTAGATATGACAAGCTACAGAGGAGTGATTGGCTCTCTACTCTATTTAACAGCAAGTAGACCTGATATCATGTATGCAACATGTCTGTGTGCAAGGTTTCAGGCAGATCCAAGAGAACCACATCTAACAGTTGTGAAGAGGATTTTTAAGTATCTCAAGGGCACTATAACTTTAGGGCTGTGGTATCCAAGAGAATCAGATTTCAAACTACTTGGCTATTCTGATGCAGACTTTGCAGGATGTAAGATTAACAGAAAAAGCACAAGTGGGAGTTGTCAATTTCTTGGTGACATACTTGTTTCTTGGTACAGCAAGAAACAGAAATCAATATCCACATCTACAGTTGAAGCAGAGTATATTGCTGCTGGTAGCTGTTGTGCACAGATTCTATGGATGAAGAATCAACTGCTGGATTATGGATTGAGGTATAGCAAAATACCTATTTACTGTGATAATCAAAGTGCTATTGCAATGACAGGTAATCCAGTACAACACTCAATGACCAAGCACATCAGTATAAGGTATCACTTTATCAGAGAGCATGTAGAGGAAGGCAACATTGAGCTCCACTTTGTGTCTACAGAACAACAACTTGCAGATGTCTTCACCAAGCCTTTGAGTGAAGCTACATTTACAAGACTGGTCAATGAACTAGGAATGGTCTCTGGTTTTGACTAGAAATGTTGGTTAGACTCAAAATTTTACTTATGCAATGTATTGGTGATATTTCTGTGAATTGCTAAGTGCTCTGTGAACTTTGTTGCTTAAACTCTGTTATGCATACTCTGTTAACATGTTTTTGTTTAAACACTGTTAAACTCTGCCAGCATGTCTGTCTGTCATACACTGTTAATATGTTTGATAAACTCTGTGTATTCTGGATTGACTATTGTCTTGATGAAAACACCAATGAAGAAATATGTATGAAGCATGATTCTCAGTAATTAAATCATGACTCTTTCTGATTCACTGTGATCTAATCAGAAATTGTGCAGTAAGTTAACACAACATGATACTGTTTCATATTTATAGCATCTCTTAGTTTATTTAATCCTAAACTCTGAATCTATGAATACTTTGTGCATTGCCTCTCATAAATAACTTCTGATATTGATGAACTCTAAACTCTGATTAGTGACACTCTGTTTCCAAAACATATACATGGTTCTTGATGATTCCTTGTTAGTACTTGTGAAAATTATAAAACTTGAGATGTGTCATTGTTTAGTTTGGTGAGTACAAATTCATGTCTGCACCCTGTGAGAATTTGAGCCAAGTAAGTGATTGATACATTTTATATCAATCAGAATTTATTGATGTGTGATGTTCATCAGTGAGTATGTTGCTCTAGAACTTGTATTAAACCATTTTGAGACTACATGATATGCTTGTGCATGAAAATGATAAAGGCACTAGGATTTACCATCTTTCTCCAAACACTGTTCATAAATTCCACCCTTAGATAACCCCTTTGAGCCATAATAACTGCTTCATTTAAATTCTGATATAACAAGAGCAGTTATATTCTTTTGTATATTGAAGAGCAAACAGGTGAGAGTTTCTCTACAAAGAAAAGTTTACTCAGTGTATATATATTAAAAAAAAATAAAAAAAAATGTGTATATATACTGATCTTCTTGTACAAATATGTACTAACAGTGCAACTGAACAGTTTGCTCTATTAAATTGTTCAGTTCGCCATTTATTCATTTAATCCATCACTTTTCACCTGTTTGATCTTACGAAATTACAACCCTGAATAAAGTCCTTTTGATTTGTGCATACGTGTACTCAAAGTAGTGTAGATTTGGTGGACATTCAAGAATATGGTAGTATCTGCTTTTACTGATTGAACTTGAGTGTAAACACTTCCCCTAAACACTTGTGTGTTTTGAGAGTTTGTGAGTTTATCAAATCCCTGGCATGTTACTCACTGAATGATACTTTGATAACTATCTCTTGATCTTTTTGTCTATAAAGACTGTGTGCTTACTTGGATAATCATGGACATCAATGGGAATAGGGTTATTCAGATTTCTGTATTTAAGTAACTACAAAGTTTAGCATTCATCATATAATCAGTGTTTACTATGAGAGTTTGTGCATTCAGTGTTTATTGATTTGCTTTATGGATTTTATGAAAGATTAGATGCTATAAAAATTGATTTGGTAACTTCTGCTACACACACACATATATTCACAACTGTGCAATTTTTGAAAGGGTTTCAGTGATAAAGTTGGAAAATTGACAAACACTGTTGTATTGTGTTCCGTACTCTAAGGTAAATTTTCATTAAGATAATTTGAAAATTTTAGAGTCATTAGAGTGTTTGACAACTGTTAATGAGTGTAAATGTGTTAAAGTGTCTTGGTAATAGTGAAGTGAATACAGCGGTGATAATTGCTTTTTACTGCACGTGATTAATTGATCCGTTGGATGCATGACACGTGTCCCACTAACCCATTATTGTGTCCCACTCACACATTACTCTAGGAACGGTTGAGTGTTTTCATGCACAAATGATTGGGTTTTAATTTTTAATTACAACTCTAATCATTTTTGTGTATATCGATTCATTTTCTTACTCTCACCTTCACATCCACCCATATTCACTTTACCCAACCACAGAGTTTTTTTGTGTTTTTCACTTCGACATTTTCACAAACACCTTTCAAACACATCAATTTCACTGTCATTTCTTGCTCGTTTCATGATCTAATGGCAACTAAACCTTTTACATATCTTGGTCTTCATTTTGTTCCTAACAATTTTGCAGCTCTACTTGAGAATGACCGTGCTCCCGAAGCGTTTCATCTTATACAGAATTTTCTCCATGACTCTGAGATTAGGCAAGCATTGATTGAACCAGCTGTTCTATCTGCATCTCAGATTGCCACTTTCTGGCAGAACTCGAAGTATGTGGCTGGAGGAGAGAATGGGACTCCGTCTATAATTTTCACTTATGATGAAAAAGAGTTTGTGATTACTCCACAAACTGTTAGAGAGACCATGGATTTCGATGCTCACAACTCATATGCTGTTGTTTCGGAACAGAATTTGCGAGATATGCTAACAGAGATTGGCATGGAATCTCTTACAAAGCTAGGCAGTGTGAGAAGGCCAAATCTTCGTAAGGAATGGAATTTTTTCTTTGACTGCATCACCAAAACATTCCAGAAGAAAGTCACCAACTGGGATGCCGTTCCTATGGATAGTCTGTAAATTGGGTATTCTCTACTCTATGACAGTAATTTTGATTTTGGTCGATATGTTTTAATGAATTTAGGTGATAAATTGTCAGAGTCTACTACAGTATACTTTGCTAGATTTTGTCAACTTTTATTCAATGCCTGTGTATTTGGGTTAGAAATTGATGCAGCTGATGTGATTCAGCCCTTTAAAGTCAATAAGAGGATATTCTCTGATATGACTAATAAGGATGTTGGTAAAGACCTACCTGCTTTTGTTTTGCCACTTGCCTTGCAAAACTTTCTCAACCAACCTCAAGATTCACAATCACCACACAATGAACAACAACAAACACAACCAGAACCACAACAAATGCCTGAACCTTTGGCCACTGACCATACTGAAACCATACACTCTAACTCTATACCATCACCTGAGCCAACACCTACAAACACTGTACCTACTACATCACAACAACCACAACCTGAACCAATCATTGAACCAATACACTCTGAGCTAGTGTTAGAAATGATTGATGGAAACAGTGTTTGGAAGCTAAAGTCAGAAAACAGAGTTTAGCTGGAAGCAGTCAGAGTTTAGTTAAACACTGACTGGAAGCGCAACAGAGGTTGTTAAACTCTGTAGCGGTATTGTCTGAAGAGTCAACAGTGTTTGAAGATTGATTTGAGATAAATATGGAAGCAATATCTTTGAAGATTGGAAAGCTGTCAAAGAGATTGAGTTGACTTGGAAGACTGAAGCAATCGTGATTGATATCAATTGTATAGCTTGATTTTAGGAGAATCAGTTACTGATTGTACGAAGCTGTATGTTCTATAAATACAGTTAGGTTAACCCTAAAAGGGTAATCGAACATTGAGAAATTCATTGATTGTAACCTAAGCAGCTCTCTGTGATATTTACATCACCGAGAGAGGAATTATTAATTCCAAACAGTTTTTAATTGTTAAACAGTGTGTTCTTGTTAAGTTACTCATTCAGTATTTGATTGCTTATTGTGTATTCGACCTAACAAGTGGTACCAGAGCCTAATCTGTTACTTTATTACAGTTAAAGATCCAAACAACACAAGAGTAATCAATGGAAGAGATACCTCCACCATCTGAGAAAACCCCTACTACTGTTAGTAGGTATGAGACAATAAGGGTTCCTATACTTAGGCCATCAGAGTATGCAATTTGGAAGGTGAAAATGACCATGTTTCTGGAGGCTACAGATCCAGAATACCTTGATAGAATATATGAAGGTCCTCACAAACCAACAAAATTATCTGCTGCTGCTGGTGAGGAATCAAAGGTCATTCCAAAGGAAAAGAAAGATCTAACTGCTGAGGATCTTTCATCTATTGCAAAGGATGCAAAAGTGAGACATTTACTTCACAGTGCATTAGACAATGTTATGTCTAATAAAGTGATTAACTGCACAACTGCAAAGGAAATATGGGATGCACTTGAGGTTAGGTGTCAAGGAACTCCTGCAATCAAGAAAAACAGAAGAAACATACTCACTCAGGAGTATGAGCACTTTGAGGCAAAGTCTGATGAAACCATGACAGAAACATTTGACAGATTCTGTAAACTGCTCAATGAGTTGTCATTGGTTAACAAAGAGTATGATTTAGAAGACTCAAATCTCAAGTTTCTTCTTTCTCTACCTGAAAAGTGGGATGTGAAAACAACCACTATAAGAGATAATTATGAACTTGGTGAAACAGAGATTGATGAAATTTATGGACTGCTCAAAACCCATGAATTGGAATTGGAGCAGAGAAATAAAAGATCAAGTAGAAAGTCAAAGTCTGTTGCACTTAAGGTTGAGGAGAAACCATCAAAGAAGGAGGCATCAAGGAGAAAGGCAAAAGGAAAAGCCTTAGTCATACATTCAGAGAATGAGTCATCAAACACTGATGTTGACTCAAACACTGATGGATCATCTGATTCTGAAGATGATGAAGAGATGATGCAAATGGCTGCATTAATGGTAAAGACCTTCAAGAAGATGGGATACAAGAACTTCAAGAAGGGAAAAAGATTCTCCAGGGACTACTCAAAGTCTGACAAGAAGAATTTCAAGAAAGCTGAGGGAAAGGACTTCAAATCTGGTAAGAAAGATAAGTCTGAAATTCAATGCTACAAGTGTAAGGAGATGGGACACTATGCTCCTGAGTGCAAGAAGGGTAAAACTGAAAAGGCACTCTACACCAAAGGTAGAGATTGGGCAGACACTTCAGATTCAGATGAGGAAGTCAACTATGCTCTCATGGCTACTACTCAGACTGAAAATGATGATCTCAAGGTACCTCCAACTACCTATGCTTATAACACTGATAATATAACTGAATTGAGAATTTATCTTAAGGCATTGCATATCAGTTATAGGGATCAGACTTTAGAAAATGAGAGGATAAAGTCTGAGTGTTCTCAACTCAAAGAAAGAAATAAACTTGTTGAGGAACAGCTAGAGAACATGAATAAAATTCAAAAAGAGAGAGATGATGCAGTGTTTATTGAACAGGAGTTGCTAGGCAAGTATAAGCAACTAGAATCTGAATTGGAGGATACTAAACACATCATTAAAACTTGGACACACTCTGGTAAAGACACTCAAGAAGTGTTTCAGTCAGATACAGTAGGTCTAGGTTACTCTGTAGGAGATGAACTTAGATTTGAAAATCAGGTAAAGGTTAGACCACATTGTTCATCTGAGGGAAATGTCATGGGAACAGGTGGACCTAAGACTGAAGCACAGAAAAAGGCTGTTAGAGAGTCATATGCTAAAACTTTTGTTAAAGAGGCTAACATTGGTTTAATGACAGATAAACAACTCAAGCATAAGCTTAAGGAGATAAAATCTGTCAACAAACAGAGATTGCCTAAGAAAAACAAAAATGGAAAAGTAGGCATCACATCAGGAATTAAGCCAATGCTTGCTTCGTTAGCTCCTAGAAAAACATGCTTTAATTGTGGTAGCACTAATCATCTTGCTAGTTTCTGCAGTAAGAATAAGAACATTAATTCTTTGCCTTCTAAAACTGCAGTAAAGAGTGATTATGTGAGAACTAGACCACAGACTTTATGCAAACACTATGGAAGTACTTGGCATTCTATTTACACTTGCAGAGATTATCATGCTATTTACTATAATTACTATGAACCCAAGCCAAATTTGAAATGGGTTAAAGTAAACTCTGCAAATGTAAACTCTGAAAAAGTTAGCTTAAACTCTGTTAATGAAAATTCCGCTGCAAAAGCTAACAGAATTAAGAAAGCCAAAGGATCCAAGCAAGTCTGGATCCTTAAAACTAATAATCAGTGATTGTTTGTGATTGCAGGGCACCAGGGTTAGTACCCTAGTTGTGGACAGTGGATGTTCAGGACACATGACAGGAAATAAAGCCCTGCTATCAGAGTTTGAGGAGAAGGCTGGCCCAGAAGTTTCCTATGGAGATGGCAACATAGGACATACACTGGGATATGGCAATATTAATCTTGGAAATGTCATCATCACAAATGTAGCTCTGGTTCCAGGACTCAAGCATGATCTGCTATCTGTGAGTCAAATCTGTGACAGAGGATATCATGTGGATTTTCAGCCTGAATATTGTCAAGTGATCAGTAAATCTACAGGGAAAGTTGCTCTAGTTGGAAACAGACACAATAACATCTATGAAATCAAATTGTCAACAAACACTGATGGCAAAGCAGTGTGTCTGTCTACAAGAATGTCCAGTGAAGAGAGTTGGAAATGGCACAAGAAACTCTCTCATTTGAACCTGAACAACATCAATGAGCTAATCAAGAATGATCTTGTAAGAGGTCTACCAAAGTCCTTGTTGAATGTAGAAGGACTGTGTGATTCTTGTCAAAAGGCTAAACAGAGAAAAGTCTCCTTCAAAAGCAAATCTGAGTCTTCAATTGTTGATCCTTATCATCTACTACATGTTGATCTTTTTGGTCCAGTGAATGTAATGTCTCTTGGAAAGAAGATGTGACAGCCCCAAATCTGGGGTCATGAATTTTGGGCCATCACGGACCAACTTCCATTCAAAATCAATATCTCTTGGTTTTTTTTTTTTTTTTTTATTTATGCAATTGACCCCACAGTAATACACACACACATACCAGTCATATGCTCAGAGAACAACATTCACCATAATAAAAGTTTAGAGTTAAACAGTTATTACAAACCCAGAATCATACTTAAGTACATTGTTGAGTGATGCTTCTACAAGAAGCATTTCAATAACCAAATTTATTACAACCTTACACACTTACACACTTAATATACACAAGACCACTAAACCCCTTGCGCTTGTCATCTACCTCGGGAACGGTCGCCAGTACTCGCTCAATAGGTCGCCTTCCCCCTACCCTCTTGCGGGGTGTCGTACGGAGTATTGGCATTGGTCCTAGCTGTATATACATAAGTAGCAAGAGTGAGCTATAATAGCTCAGCAAGATATTATTATAAACTAAAATTTAAAAATGTAACCAAGTATACATGTATATACATATGTAAACGGAAATCAATTATAACCTTTAAGAAAGAATAAAATTCTTATTTAATAATACATCATCCACTTACTATTATAAGAAAGAAATCTAGAATAATACAGTATCAGTTTCTCTTCTTAAATAATATAACAATCAATATAATCTTTCAGTGTAATATTTCAAAATAAAATGAAAACTTGAATAAATCTCTCTCTATCATCTTCTCATTTCCCTCCTGTACAGTAATTTTATAAATTAATATAAAATCAGTTTCTCTTCATCTATATCAATAATTTCATCGTTTCATATCACTTTTCTATTTTCAGTTATAGAAATCTGAAAACCATTTTCAATTCTTTCTTTCAAGTTTTGGGGATATATACTGGCGCCAGATACGTAGGACGATGATCAGTCGCCTGACCGTATCCGCTCTCTGTTTACTACTAGTAGAAGGAATGAAGGCCACCTGCATAACATCATCCCCGGAGGAAGGCCACCTGCATAACATCCTCCTGGAGGAAGGCCACCTGCATAACATCCTCCCTTGGCATCTTCGTGCCGAATCATGAATACTAGACTATGTCGCACACAGCCCTGACATAGCCTCTTACGCTTACATTAAGTGCTGGACTGTGCAACTTCCACACGGCCTCTTACGCTTACTGTTGTAAATTCCCCTTTTTATAAGATCATTATACAATTTATCAACACCATTTCACATTTCCATTTCCGTATATCACTTCCATTATCAATTATCATTCACTCATATCATTTTCATTCTCGCACATTATTTCTATAAAATATATTCATAACATAATACTTTGATTATGATTCAGACATCTCTTTTATATTCAAGAATTTAAATATGCTTTTATATCCATAACATATTCCATCTACTTAAAAAGTAGTAATTAATAATCAAATAATATTTATAATACCACTAACACCAAAAAGAATATTTTTAATATAGTATTATAAACCATATAACCCTGGATAACAACTGATACCATTCTTTCATATTCCCTTAATCATAAGGCATGTTCACTTCATGCATAATCATCTCTATGTATATTCATATCCATCTCATACTCATATCCATATTCATACCATACTCATATACCTTCCCTTTTTACATCAATAATCGAGGAAAACCATTTCTTAACAATATAGTAACAATAGCATCACATATATATATTTCATGAAATCAAGTTTCTTTGAAGATAAATAATTTCCAAGTAGGGATAGAAAAGATCTTGCCTTGGTTTCTGTATCCTGGTAGTATGACTGGTCCCTCCTCCGGAATTTCTATAAACACAAAAGGACCGTCATTAGCATACCACATCTCTTACTCACTACCCTCTTGTATAACAAAACCCTTTACACTTCAACATATGTTTAACGTATTATTATTACCCCAAAGGTTCAAGGACTTAACTATTTATAAGCTCAATCGAAGTTTCAGGGGTTTTCACCATTTCCCCTAATAACCACACTTAACTGTAAAAATTCTCAGAAAATATAAATTTCGACTTTTACTACAAGGTCAACTGTCAAGGGTCCTCTGAACACCCTACTACACTATCCCAAAGTTTCATAATTTTTAAAAATGTCTAAGTAGGTTGATCATAGCCTCAAAGTTGATACAATTACAGTTTCTCGGTTTTCGAACACCTTTCACTAAAACTGACTTTTCTCCTAAACCGTTCATCAGATTTTAACGCACCTTATATCAAAACGATCTATGAACTAAGCTCTATCATTTCATGGTCACTTAGTGTGCTGGACAGTAACCTACCGTGTGTGCACAGTTGCTAAAAACAGGGCAGTTTTCCGGTTCAACGAAAATCGGACATTATAACTGCTGTACTTTCGTACTTTCCAAAATTTCACCACTCCAAAACCATCATTCCACACTCAATCCAAACCCCACACCATGTGGACTACATTCCAGCCATGGTTCCAAGTTCACAACACAAATCTCATATCAAATCCAACCATTCATAACACATATTCATCATAAACTTAACATTAACAACACTTAACTACTAATCACTTCAATATCTACTATAAATACAAAAGGGCAAGAGTAGGTATACCTTCTTGAAGCTTTAAAGACACTTAGTGAGCCTTGGGTTATGCTTAAAAATCCTTACACTAACTTGGATCCACTAAAGAAACCATAAAAATCAATGTTAGTTCTTAAAATTACTATTCACACTATTCATCAAGCAACTTTGAGAATTTTATTACCTATGCAAATGATGTTGGATGGCTATGAAACTTGGTGGGTAACTCTTTCTAATCTCCAAGAAGCTCCATGAATTTTCTCTTGAGTTTTAATGGCTTGAAACTAGGGTTTTGAAATTTTTTTCTTTCTTGTGAATAGTGAAATTCGAATTGATGAAGAAGAGGATGGGGGAGAGGTTTTTGCTTTTGTTTTGATCTCATCTCATCTTAATCTTGCTAATTCTAGTGTCTTGTGGAAGCTTTAGAAGATATTTTGTGGTTAACACCTTGCAAAGTTACTAATTTACCCTTAAAAACAAGTTAATGACTAATGACACCACTTTGATAATCCAATAACCTCTTTTCTTGTTTTCCTAAGTAAAATGCCAATCACATTGGTAGATAATAATGTGGTATGTATCCTTGTTATATCGCTAATCTTGGTTGCTTAATCTCCATATCCGTCTAATTGTGGTTCGTTTCGAATGTACCTCATTATCTCAGTGGTTTTGAAATCATTTAACAATCCAAATTCCATTGGTATTCTCTTAAGTTAATAATCCCTTGGTTAAATCTAAATTCACTAATTCCTCAATATATAATTCTTATAATGTTTCCATGCTCCTTAATGTCCAATAGAAGCTTATTCGAAATCAAAATCCTCAAAAATCCATATTTAGGAATTTCTGAAATCCATCGTCATTTCGAGTCACTTAATTTCAATGTACAACACTAATATGGTTTCTGTTCATTCCTTTTCCGTTTCCATTATGGAGTACTTATATACCCTTTCTCTAAATCCTCGAAATTTACTATTCATGTGATCACTGTAGCTTTGTTAAAGTTAGGGTTATTACATCCTTCCCCCCTTAAAAGGATTCCGTCCCGGAATCACGTCAGAAATGTTCATAGATACCTTTTCATCTACACCTTATAACTTCTACACCACTTTCTCTATCCTTTTTCCTTCATAATATCTCTATCTTGTTTGCACAGAATACCCTAACATAAACTTGCTTATCATTCATCAACATGCCATTTAGCTTATCAATAGCAGTGCTTTCACTATCTTTATCTTGCAATTTCCTCTTGTTTTAGTCATTCTACGTTAGTTAATCTCTCATTCCTCCTTTAGCTAAGGGTATCGGCCACCACATTGGCCTCCCCTGAATGGTAGTGTATCTCACTTATGGTTTATCCCTATTTTGATCTCTATCATGACATAAAATATACACACTTCGATCTTATTATATCTCGTCTCTGTAAAATCTTCCAGAAATCCGACTGGAATAGAATTCCTTGAAACAATTGTAAGAAAATACTCCCCATAATATATATTTCCTGTTCGTATCTGAACAAGTCTATGGTTTACCCCCAAAATACTATTATTCTCCTTTTCATAGAATTTCTAACCCCTAACAGATACTGATTTTCCTTATCTAGATTATCAACCTACCTATACCATTCATTGACCACATTGATTCCTAACCAAACATTTACACTAAAAATTTAATTACTAGAAAAATGTTCACCTACATCTGTATCCGGCTTTCTCAATGCCTCTCCTAAAGTCATGTTGTACACCCTGGCAATAGGTCTATTTGAAGCAGTCATACTTTGTCCCGGCGCAGATGACCCGCCGGAACGGCAATCTCTAGCAAAGTGTCCTAGTTTCCCACATTGATAACACTTGATATCAATCTTGTCAGTTGATGTGCACTGATTATAATAGTGTCCTTTCTGTCCGCACTTAAAGCAAGTTACTTTCGACCTCCTACACACTCCCGTATGCTTCCTACCACACGTGTTACAGTCTGGAAATGGTGTTCGAGATTGATTAGACTGAAAGGTTCCTGTGGATCTACCACCCTGATTCACCGTCTCACTAACAGTCTTGTTATTCCCTGTCTTTCCCACAAACTGAGATTTTTGTCCCTTACCAACCTTGTTAAAGTAACTTCCTTCGCTTGAACCTCCTTTCTGACCCTCACATCTCCTTTTCTTACTTTCTCGCCCCATCTGATTTTATTCGTTATGAGCATTTTCATTCTGTCTATTTCGACTTCCTTCATCTCTCTCATTTTCTCTTGCATTCGTTCTATTTTTACGCTTAGGCGGCATGGTTCTGTATATAACAATATTCTTCATTAATCACCCAAATTTAGGGTACAACATACATCATTCCCATATACATCATTCTCATATACATAATTATATCCCTAGTTAACTCATCTATATACCATAATATTCTCAACTCAACTTTAGCAAATAAGCGTATCACCTTTAGTACAATAACCTTTTCATTTAAGTCAATCACCTTATATACATCAATATTCTTGAATCTCAACATTTAATATCAAAATACGATAAAATTAGGCAAAATACATAAACTTCATTAATTATCCCACTTCCCTTGTTTATCCTTATTCTGACTTTTTCCTCAAAATACACCTTACTTTCAATAGTAAATCTCAATTATACCTTAAAATTCCTCCTATTCTTTTATCTCACTAATCCTCAATTATACCCCTTTCTTCTCACGAAATTCCTTCCTCTTTTATAGCGAAACGCTTCTAGCTCTAATTATCTCTTATTGAAGCTTTCCTTTGAATCTCCAGTTCCCTTGTATAATCACGTATATATACTCTAAACATTGCTTCCCTTATCCCATCCATTACTGAAACCTTCGATATTCGAAATAATTGATAGAATTCAAGAGACCTTAAATTTAAACGAACCCAGATATAAGCAAGGGTCCCACAACAATTTATAACATTAAGAGTTTTAAATAACTCTTATTTGAAACAAAAGAATATTTTGGGAAATCAATATGATGGAAGAACCTGTACGTAACACAAGTGAGGGCGTCCCCTCCGACTTTCTATCACACAGACAGATTGTCCCCGTGTATACATATAGGGCTATTCCTCTTAGTTGGAGTAAGAAATATAGAGGGAAATTCAAATCACGATGATAAACACCATTTTTCGAAAATAATTTTAGAGAAATATTTTGACTAAGATAGATCGGATAAAATTTTGAAATACATTCGAAAGGCACCAGAAAGTTTTGAAAAGATACCGGCCCCTTTTTGAATAAGAAATGATAGATCACCCTGGGATTACTCACGAGGTTATCTAACGTATACTTCCCGATACATCAAGTATTCCCTTTCTCATATCGATCTCGTGCACTACATAAACTTAACACCTTTATTAGTAATAATCTATAAAATTATAATTACGACTTAGAATAAACGCTTCGTTCGATAAACCCCCCTCAAACTCGATGTGAGTTCACAATTTCTATTATTACTGATATATTTATTATTATCACTCTTGTTCCTGAGCATTATGACTCTTAGCTCTGATACCAAACTGTGACAGCCCCAAATCTGGGGTCATGAATTTTGGGCCATCACGGACCAACTTCCATTCAAAATCAATATCTCTTGGTTTTTTTTTTTTTTTTTTATTTATGCAATTGACCCCACAGTAATACACACACACATACCAGTCATATGCTCAGAGAACAACATTCACCATAATAAAAGTTTAGAGTTAAACAGTTATTACAAACCCAGAATCATACTTAAGTACATTGTTGAGTGATGCTTCTACAAGAAGCATTTCAATAACCAAATTTATTACAACCTTACACACTTACACACTTAATATACACAAGACCACTAAACCCCTTGCGCTTGTCATCTACCTCGGGAACGGTCGCCAGTACTCGCTCAATAGGTCGCCTTCCCCCTACCCTCTTGCGGGGTGTCGTACGGAGTATTGGCATTGGTCCTAGCTGTATATACATAAGTAGCAAGAGTGAGCTATAATAGCTCAGCAAGATATTATTATAAACTAAAATTTAAAAATGTAACCAAGTATACATGTATATACATATGTAAACGGAAATCAATTATAACCTTTAAGAAAGAATAAAATTCTTATTTAATAATACATCATCCACTTACTATTATAAGAAAGAAATCTAGAATAATACAGTATCAGTTTCTCTTCTTAAATAATATAACAATCAATATAATCTTTCAGTGTAATATTTCAAAATAAAATGAAAACTTGAATAAATCTCTCTCTATCATCTTCTCATTTCCCTCCTGTACAGTAATTTTATAAATTAATATAAAATCAGTTTCTCTTCATCTATATCAATAATTTCATCGTTTCATATCACTTTTCTATTTTCAGTTATAGAAATCTGAAAACCATTTTCAATTCTTTCTTTCAAGTTTTGGGGATATATACTGGCGCCAGATACGTAGGACGATGATCAGTCGCCTGACCGTATCCGCTCTCTGTTTACTACTAGTAGAAGGAATGAAGGCCACCTGCATAACATCATCCCCGGAGGAAGGCCACCTGCATAACATCCTCCTGGAGGAAGGCCACCTGCATAACATCCTCCCTTGGCATCTTCGTGCCGAATCATGAATACTAGACTATGTCGCACACAGCCCTGACATAGCCTCTTACGCTTACATTAAGTGCTGGACTGTGCAACTTCCACACGGCCTCTTACGCTTACTGTTGTAAATTCCCCTTTTTATAAGATCATTATACAATTTATCAACACCATTTCACATTTCCATTTCCGTATATCACTTCCATTATCAATTATCATTCACTCATATCATTTTCATTCTCGCACATTATTTCTATAAAATATATTCATAACATAATACTTTGATTATGATTCAGACATCTCTTTTATATTCAAGAATTTAAATATGCTTTTATATCCATAACATATTCCATCTACTTAAAAAGTAGTAATTAATAATCAAATAATATTTATAATACCACTAACACCAAAAAGAATATTTTTAATATAGTATTATAAACCATATAACCCTGGATAACAACTGATACCATTCTTTCATATTCCCTTAATCATAAGGCATGTTCACTTCATGCATAATCATCTCTATGTATATTCATATCCATCTCATACTCATATCCATATTCATACCATACTCATATACCTTCCCTTTTTACATCAATAATCGAGGAAAACCATTTCTTAACAATATAGTAACAATAGCATCACATATATATATTTCATGAAATCAAGTTTCTTTGAAGATAAATAATTTCCAAGTAGGGATAGAAAAGATCTTGCCTTGGTTTCTGTATCCTGGTAGTATGACTGGTCCCTCCTCCGGAATTTCTATAAACACAAAAGGACCGTCATTAGCATACCACATCTCTTACTCACTACCCTCTTGTATAACAAAACCCTTTACACTTCAACATATGTTTAACGTATTATTATTACCCCAAAGGTTCAAGGACTTAACTATTTATAAGCTCAATCGAAGTTTCAGGGGTTTTCACCATTTCCCCTAATAACCACACTTAACTGTAAAAATTCTCAGAAAATATAAATTTCGACTTTTACTACAAGGTCAACTGTCAAGGGTCCTCTGAACACCCTACTACACTATCCCAAAGTTTCATAATTTTTAAAAATGTCTAAGTAGGTTGATCATAGCCTCAAAGTTGATACAATTACAGTTTCTCGGTTTTCGAACACCTTTCACTAAAACTGACTTTTCTCCTAAACCGTTCATCAGATTTTAACGCACCTTATATCAAAACGATCTATGAACTAAGCTCTATCATTTCATGGTCACTTAGTGTGCTGGACAGTAACCTACCGTGTGTGCACAGTTGCTAAAAACAGGGCAGTTTTCCGGTTCAACGAAAATCGGACATTATAACTGCTGTACTTTCGTACTTTCCAAAATTTCACCACTCCAAAACCATCATTCCACACTCAATCCAAACCCCACACCATGTGGACTACATTCCAGCCATGGTTCCAAGTTCACAACACAAATCTCATATCAAATCCAACCATTCATAACACATATTCATCATAAACTTAACATTAACAACACTTAACTACTAATCACTTCAATATCTACTATAAATACAAAAGGGCAAGAGTAGGTATACCTTCTTGAAGCTTTAAAGACACTTAGTGAGCCTTGGGTTATGCTTAAAAATCCTTACACTAACTTGGATCCACTAAAGAAACCATAAAAATCAATGTTAGTTCTTAAAATTACTATTCACACTATTCATCAAGCAACTTTGAGAATTTTATTACCTATGCAAATGATGTTGGATGGCTATGAAACTTGGTGGGTAACTCTTTCTAATCTCCAAGAAGCTCCATGAATTTTCTCTTGAGTTTTAATGGCTTGAAACTAGGGTTTTGAAATTTTTTTCTTTCTTGTGAATAGTGAAATTCGAATTGATGAAGAAGAGGATGGGGGAGAGGTTTTTGCTTTTGTTTTGATCTCATCTCATCTTAATCTTGCTAATTCTAGTGTCTTGTGGAAGCTTTAGAAGATATTTTGTGGTTAACACCTTGCAAAGTTACTAATTTACCCTTAAAAACAAGTTAATGACTAATGACACCACTTTGATAATCCAATAACCTCTTTTCTTGTTTTCCTAAGTAAAATGCCAATCACATTGGTAGATAATAATGTGGTATGTATCCTTGTTATATCGCTAATCTTGGTTGCTTAATCTCCATATCCGTCTAATTGTGGTTCGTTTCGAATGTACCTCATTATCTCAGTGGTTTTGAAATCATTTAACAATCCAAATTCCATTGGTATTCTCTTAAGTTAATAATCCCTTGGTTAAATCTAAATTCACTAATTCCTCAATATATAATTCTTATAATGTTTCCATGCTCCTTAATGTCCAATAGAAGCTTATTCGAAATCAAAATCCTCAAAAATCCATATTTAGGAATTTCTGAAATCCATCGTCATTTCGAGTCACTTAATTTCAATGTACAACACTAATATGGTTTCTGTTCATTCCTTTTCCGTTTCCATTATGGAGTACTTATATACCCTTTCTCTAAATCCTCGAAATTTACTATTCATGTGATCACTGTAGCTTTGTTAAAGTTAGGGTTATTACAGAAGAAATATGCTCTAGTCATTGTTGATGAATATACCAGGTTCACATGGGTATATTTTCTTGCAAAGAAGGATGAAACTGCATTAACACTGACAGAACATATATTACAACTGGAAAAAGGGTCAGAGAATCAAGTGAAGATAATCAGAAGTGACAATGGAACTGAGTTCAGGAATTCATCTATGGAAGAATTTTGCAAGAGTAAAGGGATAAAACAAGAGTTTTCTGCACCTGGCACTCCACAACAAAATGGTGTAGTGGAGAGGAAGAACAGAACCTTGATAGAAGCTGCCAGAACCATGCTAGATGAAGCAAAGTTGCCAACATATTTCTGGGCAGAAGCAGTTCAAACTGCCTGTTTTACTCAAAATGCAACACTGATCAACAAGCATGGTAAAACATCATATGAAATGGTGAAAAAGAAAAAGCCAAATCTAAAATATTTTCATATTTTTGGATGCAAATGCTTTGTGTTGAAGACTCATCCTGAACAGTTGACCAAGTTTGACCTAAAGGCAGATGAAGGAATTTTGTTGGCTATCCACTGTCAACAAAGGCATTCAGAGTTTATAATCTGAGAACTAGAGTGATCATGGAATCAATTCATGTGTCATTTGATGACAAGAAAATAACTGGACTTGAAGATGTCAATGAACATGATCAACTGCACTTTGAAAATGAAGATTTATTCTCTGAAAAAGTAAACTCTGATCAGACTGATTTGACAAACTCTGTTGATCTAAACTCTGAACCTCTACTGGTAAATACTGAAGAAACTCTTCAATCAGAAACAAGGGAAGAACCAGTTGAGGGGGAGCATGAAGAATCACATCATAGTGATAATTCAAACACTGAAAGTGACTCAGTTGATGATTCTGAATCAAACTCTGTTGATTCAAACTCTGTTGATAATTCTGAGAAGTCACATTCAGGGGGAGCATAAGAAAATGAAGAAAGGCACCAAGAAAATCAGGAGAGCATGGATCAAGGGGGAAGATCACATGATGACAGAAGCAATCTGCCTTCTGCAAGAAAATGGACTAAATCTCACACACCTGATTTGATTATTGGTGATCCAGATGCAAAAGTAAGGACAAGAAGTGCAACAACAAATGAATGTCTGTTTCATGCATTCTTGTCACAAACTGAGCCAAAGAAAGTGGAAGAAGCTCTTAAAGATGCTGACTGGATAACAGCAATGCAAGAAGAGCTAAATGAATTTGAAAGAAATGAAGTGTGGACACTTGTACCAAGGCCCAAGAACAGATCCATTGTTGGTACTAAATGGGTTTTCAGGAATAAAACTGACAGTGAGGGTGTTATCACAAGGAACAAGGCAAGACTGGTTGCAAAAGGCTACTCACAACAGGAAGGAATAGACTATGATGAAACATTTGCTCCAGTGGCTAGATTGGAGGCAATCAGAATCTTTCTTGCATATGCCTCTCACATGAAATTCAAAGTGTTTCAGATGGATGTAAAAAGTGCATTTTTGAATGGAAAACTTGAAGAAGAAGTGTTTGTGGAACAACCACCAGGGTTTGTAGATCCAAAATATCCAGATTATGTCTACAGGTTAGACAAGGCACTCTATGGACTTAAGCAGGCACCAAGGGCATGGTATGAAACCCTTGCCAAATTTCTACTAGAAAGTGGATTTCACAGAGGTACTATTGACAAAACTCTGTTTTACTTCCAAAATGGTAGTGACTTGCTTTTAGTTCAGATATATGTGGATGACATTATTTTTGGGTCTACTAATGATAAACTCTGCAAGAAGTTTGCCAAACTCATGCAGTCAAGATATCAAATGAGTATGATGGGAGAGCTTAGTTATTTTCTAGGCCTACAGGTGAAGCAAACAGATGATGGAATTTTTATAAATCAAGCAAAATATACCAGAAACCTTCTCAAGAAATTTGGTATGCTTGATTGTTCATCTGCAACAACTCCCATGGCAACTGCAACAAAATTGGACAAAGATGCAGGGTCATCAGTAGATATGACAAGTTACAGAGGAATGATTGGTTCTTTACTCTATTTGACAGCTAGCAGACCTGATATCATGTATGCAACTTGTTTGTGTGCAAGGTTCCAGGCAGATCCAAGAGAACCACATTTAACAGCAGTAAAGAGGATATTCAAGTACCTCAAGGGCACTATGACTTTGGGGCTGTGGTATCCAAGAGAATCAGAGTTTAAACTTCTTGGTTACTCTGATGCAGACTTTGCTGGATGTAAGATAGACAGAAAAAGCACCAGTGGAAGTTGTCAATTTCTGGGTGACAGACTTGTTTCCTGGTACAGCAAGAAACAGAAGTCAATATCTACATCTACAGCTGAAGCAGAGTATATTGCTGCTGGTAGCTGCTGTGCACAGATTTTATGGATGAAGAATCAACTGCTGGATTATGGATTAAGGTATACCAAGATACCTATTTACTGTGATAATCAAAGTGCTATTGCAATGACAGGTAATCCAGTGCAACATTCAATGACAAAGCACATCAGCATAAGGTATCACTTCATCAGGGAGCATGTAGAGGAAGGCAACATTGAACTTCACTTTGTGTCTACAGAACAACAACTTGCAGATATCTTCACCAAGCCATTGAGTGAAGCTACATTTACAAGACTGGTCAATGAACTAGGAATGGTCTCTAGTTTTGACTAGAGATGTTGGTTAGACTCAAAAACTTATTTCTAAAATATGTTGCTCATGTTTCTGCAAATTGTTAAGTGCTATGTGAACCTTAGTATTAAACTCTGTTATGCATGCTTATGTTTAAAACTTTTTAAACTCTGTTAAGCATGTCTGTCTGTTAAACACTGTTAACATGTTAGATACACTCAGTGAATTCAGAATTGATTATTGTCTGAATGAAAACACCAATGAAGAAAATTGTATGAAGCATGATTCTCAGTAAATAAATCATGATTCTTTCTGAGTCACTGTAATCTAATCAGACTTTGTGCAGTAAATCAACACAGCATGATACTGTTTCATATTTATAGCATCTCTTAGGTTATTCAGTCCTAAACTCTGAGTCTATGAATATTGTGTGCATTGCCTCTCATAAATAATTTTGGTTATTGATGAACTCTAAACTCTGATAAGTGACATTCTGTTTCCAAAGGTATGGTTCATGATGATTCCTTGTTTGTACTTGTGAAAACCATAAAACTTGAGATGTGTCATTGATTAGTTTGGTGAGTTCAGATTCATGTCTACAACCTGTGAGAGTTTGAGCCAAATCAGTGATTGATATATTTTCTATCAATCAGTATTTATTGTTGTGTGATATTCATCAGATAGTATGTTTCTCTAGAACTTGTATTAGACCATTTTGAGACTACATGATATGTGTGTGCATGAAAATGATAAAGGCAATAGGATTCACCATTTCTTCAAACACTGTTCAAAAATTCTTTTGAACTTTGTTCAAACACTGTATAAACACTGTTCATAAATTCCATCCTTAGTAAACCCCTTTGAGCCTTATTAACTGCTCATTTTTCTTATACACTGAAGTGTTAAGAGCAGTTATATTTTTTTTCTCAAACAGATGAGTGTTTCTCAAGAAAAGAAAATTTTACTCAGTATATATGCTAAATAAATAAATAAATAAATAAAAAAAGAAAAAAAAAGGGCATATATACTGATCTTGTAGAAATATTTACTAACAGTGTGACTGAACACTTTGATCTATTGAAATGTTCAGCTTGATATTCACTCATGAATAAAATATCTTTTTCATCTGTTTGATCTTATCTCATTTAAACCCTGAATAAAGTCCTTTTGATTTGTGAATACATGTACTCAAAGTAGTGTAGAATTGGTGGACATTCAAGCATATGGTAGATTCTGCTATTTCTGATTGAATGTGAGTATAAACACTTCACCTAAACACTTGTGTGTTTGAGAGTTTGTGAGATTATCCAGTTCATGACTGTTATTCACTGAATGAAACTCTGATTTCAATCTCTTGATATTTTTGTCTTTCAAGACTGTGTGCTTTCTTGGATAATCATGGACATCAAAGGGAATGGAAGTTTTTAGATTTCTGTATTACAGTAACTACAGAGTTTAGCATTCATCAAACAATCAGTGTTTAATATGAGAGTTTGTGCATTCAGTGGTTATTGATTTTTGTTATGGATTTTATGAAATATTAGATGCTCTAAAAATTGATTTCAGTAAACTCTGCTTCACACACACTTAATTCACAACTGTGCAATTTTTGAAAGGGTTTAAGTGATAAAGTTGGATAATTGATAAACACTGTTGAGTTGTGTTAAGTACTCTGAGGTAAAATCTCATTGAGATGATTTGACTATTTTGCAGTAATTGGGGTAGTTGACAACTGTTAATTAGTGTAAGTGTCGTGATTATAGGAATGACAGCGGTAATTATTAAGTAATCCATTGGTTGTTTGACACGTGTCCCATGATTGTGTCCCACTCACACACTACTCTACAACAGTTGCGCGCTTTTACTAAATAAACGATTGAGTTTTAATTTTACTCAAATCGTCTTTAGTCTCTTACTCCATATCGATTCACATTCACCCACTCACAGTTACTTGCATACTCATTCACTTTCACACTTCTCATATATTCTCTTTCACATTTTGATAAACACTTACAGTGCATACACATCTTTTCTCTGAATATCTTCGTATCACTTTTTACTAATGGCAACAAAAGCGTTTGATGCAGCAGGGTTAGTTTTTCTCCCTAGTAACTATGCAGCACCGTTGGAGACTGTAAATGCTCCAGAGGCGTTTCATGTGTTCCAAAATTTCTTGAAAGACTCTGAAATAGGGAAGGCTCTAACAGCACCACCTACACTATCTGCTTCACAAATTGCTACTTTCTGGACAAACTCTGAATATGATGATGGAGGAGAGTCTGGCACTCCAACAATCATTTTCACTCATGATGAATCAGAGTATATTATTACTCCAACTACTGTTAGGGATGCTCTGGATTTTGAGACACACACTTCTTACAGTGTTGTTGGTCATGATCGGTTGAGGACAATGTTGGAACAAATTGGATGTGCAGGAAACTTGAACAAGATAGGGTCTTTGAGACGGCCAAGTTTGAGAAAGGAATGGAGTTTCTTTTTCGATTGCATAACAAGGGCTTTTGGAAAGAAGACAACAAACTGGGATGCACTTCCTCTGGATACTCTCCAAATTGGTCATGCTCTACTATATGGAGGTAACTTCGATTTTGGTAGACTAGTACTAATGAATTTGGGAGAGCGTTTGTCTGAGTCTACTACTGTTTATTTTGCTCGTTTTTGTCAACTGCTATTTACTGCCTGTGTGCCTAACATTCTAATTGATGAAGCTGATGTGATTCAGCCTTTTCAAGTTGCTAAAAGAATGTTTTCTGATTTGACAAACAAAGATATCACTAAACAGCAAATACCAGATATGTTTATGCCTCTAGCCCTACAAAACTATGTAAACCAACCACAAGACTCTCAATCACCACAACAAATGCCTGAACCAATAGACACCATAAACTCTGAACCAACACCTACAACACCCACACCCACTGTACCTACTACATCTCATCAACCACAACCAGAAACCTTAAACTCTTCACCAATAAACTCTCCACCCTCAAACACTGAACCATTAAACACTGAAACCTTAAACACTGACACCTTACACTCTGAGCCAGCACCTACTGAACCATCCAAAACCAAGCCAAAAAGAAAGAAACACACTGCCCAAAACACTAAACACTCAAAGGCTAAACAAACAATACCTGGAGCTGTTTATACAAGAAGGAAGAAACAGAAAGCAAACAGACCTTCACTTTCACCACCAAGAGAGAGCTCAAGTGAAGATGAAGAGGAGAATGTTGTGCCTCCAATCAAGAAGAGGAGATTAATTCTTTCTGATTCAGATGAAGAGAATGTTGTTGAAGCTCCAGAGGTGGTTTCACAGCAAACACCTACTGTTGAGATTACAGTGAATGTTGCTATACCTGCAGAGGTTGAAATGCCTGCAGAGGATATTATCACTGACAAAGTTGAAATACCTGCAGAGGTTGAAATGCCTGCAGAGGATAATGTTAATGTTCAAATGCCTACAGAGGATAAAATGCCTGTAGAAGAGGATAACAGAGATGGTTTTTCACCAAGGGATAATATTTTTGACTCATTTGAACCATTCTCTGATCCTATCTCACCTATTGTTCATACTGAAGCTACTGGTGTAGCTGATGAGCCTGCAGTACATGTTCCTGAAGCTGCAGCATCACCCACAGAGCTGGTATCTTCTCCAATTCAAGACAAAGGTGATGAAGTTGATCAGGCAACAAAGATAATTTCTGAATCCATGCCTGTTGAAGCTACAAAGGCAAACTCTGTTGCAGAGCCTGTGCAACATGAGGTGACTGTTGAAATGGTTGCAGAAGTTGTTGAAGATACTGTGGCTGACACTGCTCAGCACAGTGGTTCTTTAAAAGATGATCAATCTAAGGATGCAAGTGCTGAAGATGAATCTGCTAGTAATGCAAACTCTGACTCTTTTGTGAGTGCACCTGCACAGACAGATAATAAACATACACCTTTTGATCAGCCTTGTCCATCTCATGCAGTTGAAGTAGAGCATCTTGCTAAGTCTGCTGAAAATTGGTATAAACAAGATTGCATTTTTGCAAAAGGAAGAGCATCTGAGTTTGTTAAGCAAACGGCAAAGCAAATTTCAAATCCAGAGATCTTATCCTATTTAAAGGCAACTGTGGTGCAAGTCAAGACTCTGGAAGGCAATTTTGCTGAAACAAAACAAGAGATTGTTTCCTTGAAGACTGAGATTCAGTCAAGAGAATTGAAGATGGATAGAGAGTCTAAAATAAAAGCTGTTCAGCTGTCTAAAGTTCAAGACACTCTCTTTGCCAGGCTAGGAAAAGTTGAAGAGAATCAGACTGCTTTGTTTTCTAAGGTGGATTCAATTGCAAACTCTTTAGAGCTCATTACATCAATACTTATACCTGATGATGTCAAAAAGGGGGAGAGAGTGGCTAAGTCTAAATGCAAAGTTTCTCAAACTCTGACTCAAAAGGATGATGCTGGAGATGGAGGGGCAAGTGATAAGAGCAAGGTCTTAAACTCTGAGAAGCAAACTCTGAGATCTGGCAAATCTTTTAAATCACAGTCTGTTGGAATAAACACTGAAACTCAAGGTACTTCAAAGACCAAGAGTTTGGAATTAACATCAAATCCAAAGACTGATGAGGAGTTAGCTGTTAAGCTTTTTATGGAAGAGAATGCAGAAGGAGTTACTTTAGAAGATGCTAAAGCTGAAGAGAAGAGTTTACAAGAAAAGCATCTGAAAGCTCTAAAGTCTGAAAAAGCAAAGAAGAATGTGAAAGTTGCTAAAGCTGCAAAGCCTGTTCTTAAAGGCATTCAAATCAAAGAACCTGTTGGTACAGATCAAAGAATGCAAGTATTCAGAAAACCAACAGATGCAGAAGCCAAGCAAAAGCTGAAAAGTATAGTTACAACCTCTGTTGATACACATGTTGTACAGAAGAATGAAGACACAACCTCTGTTGCTGCACAAGTTGTGACCACACCATTATTGTCTTCTCAGTTGAAATCAACATTTAAGAGGGGTGCTCCTCATGATCCAAGACTAGAAGCTACAATTCCAATGGATTTTACTGATGGTAGAGCTTTATCTGGTAAAGTTGGATACAACAAAGAAGGTATAGGCTCACACAGAGATAAAAGGCAATATGTTGGTCCTAGAGATCCTTCTTCACTGTCTGTTCCAGGTCGTGGTGTCACTCAAGAGAGTTTGGACAAACTGGAGTCAGTACAGCTTGTATATCAGAAGAGTCTAGAAAAGGATTTCTTGCTATATTTCATGGCTGATGGAACAGTATTTAAAGTCTCTGAAAAGGATATTGAATTAAAGTATGCTGAAGAACTTGAATATGCTCTGTATATTTTCAGAGTAAGAAATCAAAGAGCTCAGTCAGTTGCAAATGTGCTTCAACAAAGAATGATTCAAAACCTTGCAAGAAGGCAAATGAAATTCAACAGCAAGTATGTTCCTAAATACAGAGATTGGAATGGCAATCTGATTGAAATGGAGAAGGGAACTACAAAACTGAAGACTGATCTTGGAATCACTGTTCTAGATTTTAATGAGAAATCTGAGGAAGTGAAATACATAAGGTTGGGAAATGAGATGAGAAGAAACAAAATCTACGATCTTAGAGCTGCTATCTATCAAACTGATGAGAATGATCCTCAGTTGAGAGAAATCAAAGAAGCTATGCAGATAGAGCTTGAAAATGCTGAAAGAAGGTTGCTTATAGACTATCTCAGAACAATGCCTGATCTGCAAGAGATTAGAAATTAAAGTCTGTAAGAATTTTCTTATTTTCTGTAGAATTTGTTAAGTAATAGCTTAAACTCTGTTTGTATGTTAAACACTGTAAAACTTTGTATTTGTTTTGACATCATCATTTACTGTAAACTTGTACATTCTTGCTAATGGACAAGTTGGGGGAGATTGTTAGAAATGATTGATGGAAACAGTGTTTGGAAGCTAAAGTCAGAAAACAGAGTTTAGCTGGAAGCAGTCAGAGTTTAGTTAAACACTGACTGGAAGCGCAACAGAGGTTGTTAAACTCTGTAGCGGTATTGTCTGAAGAGTCAACAGTGTTTGAAGATTGATTTGAGATAAATATGGAAGCAATATCTTTGAAGATTGGAAAGCTGTCAAAGAGATTGAGTTGACTTGGAAGACTGAAGCAATCGTGATTGATATCAATTGTATAGCTTGATTTTAGGAGAATCAGTTACTGATTGTACGAAGCTGTATGTTCTATAAATACAGTTAGGTTAACCCTAAAAGGGTAATCGAACATTGAGAAATTCATTGATTGTAACCTAAGCAGCTCTCTGTGATATTTACATCACCGAGAGAGGAATTATTAATTCTAAACAGTTTTTAATTGTTAAACAGTGTGTTCTTGTTAAGTTACTCATTCAGTATTTGATTGCTTATTGTGTATTCGACCTAACAGCTAGTCACTACTACTCAACCTCAACCAAAATCTAGATCAAAAAGGAAAATACATACTGCACAGAATACAAGGCATTCAAAGGCTAAACAGACATATACTGGAGCTGTTTACACCAGAAGGATTATTCAAAGGGCAAATAGGCCTTCATCACCACCAGTTGAGGACAACTCTAGTGAAGAAGAAGAGATGATTGAAGTGCCTCAAGCAAAAAGGAGGAGGTTGATTCTTACAGACTCTGATGATGAGCAAGTTATTGAAGCTCCAGATGATATCTCTAAAAAGATTCATGCTGTTAAGACAAAGGTTATCATAGAACCTACTGTAGAAGAAACAGATTTTAGAATTGATGAACCAGTAATTGCTGAGGTTCAGACTGATAAAGATGACAGAGATGCATTACCTGCAATGGAAGAGTTTGATGAAACTCACATTCCATTTTCTTTTGAAGTTGAAGCATCTACTCCAGTAACCATGGCTGCTACAAACTTTGTTGACACTGGTGTTGCAGATCAACCTACTGTGGTGTTAGAAGAAACAGAGGTTGCATCTCACACAGAGTTATGCTCTGATGCACATCATGTTTCTGATCATGGTGAGGAAATTGATCAACCAGCAAAAGTTCTTTCTTCAGAGCATGCACAAGGTGATCAAGGAAAACAAGTTGCTCAAGAACAAGTTGCTGACTTTAGTGAAGAAATTGCCTCAGTTGCACATGCTGATGAGTTAGATAGTGATTCTTCTGAAGCAATGAGTGCAGGAGCTGAAACTGATAAACATCAAACTGATGGACAGAAAACAGGGGAGAAACCAGACTTTGCTGGCCCTTCTGTACAAGAAATTGATGATAATTATCTGGCCAAGCAAACTACAGATTGGTACAAAGCAGATTGCATCTTTCCTACTGGTCGAGCAGCTACATTTCTCAAGGAAAACTCAAAGAAGATTTCAAATCCTGATGTTCTTACCTGTCTACAAGGAACAGTGATTCAGGTTAAGGCCTTAAATCACAGATTTGATGACAATCAAAAAGCACTTATTGATCTCAGAATAGAGGTTACTACTCATGAGGAGAAATCTCACAGAGCAAATTCAAAGCTGTTTCAACAATTTTCCAAGGCTCAGGAGACTCTTACTGACAGATTGAGTAAAGTTGAGCAGAATCAGCTTTTGCTGACTGAAAAGGTTGACTCTATTGCAAACTCTCTTGAGTTAATAACATCTATTCTGATTCCAGATGGTGATGATGTCAAAAAGGGGGAGAGAATTTCTAGAACTAAGTGCAAGCAGTCTTAAACTCTGTCAAAGAAGGATCATCTGGATGAAGAAGGTGCAAATTCAGATAAAGGGTTAAGAACTGCAAATCCTGCAAATCCAAGTCATGGACATGGAAGGTCTACAAGATCAAAATCAAGATCAGTAGCAAATACAAATCTTCAGAGTACTTCAAGACAAAAGGATTTGTCATTCACTGACAATCCACAAACAGATGAAGAGCTGGCTGCTAAGATTTTTCGTGAAGAAAATGCTGAGGGTGCTACACTTGAAGATATTCATGCTGAAGAAAAGCTCTTACAAGAAGAACATTTGAAGGCATTGAAGTCTGGGAAAGGAAAGAAGATTGCCAAAGCTTCAAGGTCTGCAAGGAAAGGAATTGAAATTAAAGAAAATTTATCTGGTATTCAAGAAGAAGAAGAAGAAGAAGAAGAAGGGAAACTGATAAGAAAATCTTCTCTTAATGCTAAGTTGAAACTGAAAGGGGTGATGGGTGAAGAAGGCAAAGGTAAAAAGGCAGATACAACCTCTGTTGCTACACAAGTTGTAAGTGATTCTCTACAGATTCAAAGCAAACCTTTACCTGGGTTTTCTAGACCAAAGATTCCAGTTCCAGCACAAACAGAAGAGATTGGTAGTTACCAACATAGCATTGCTTGTTCAGGAAAGCCTCCTAGCAGGAATACTTCTGGCTTGGATTCAAATAGAGATTTAAGATTCAGTAATAATCCAAGAGATCCCTCAACACTCATTTTTCCTGGTTCTGGTATGATTCAAGAGAATCTGGACAAACTGGAATCAGTTCAGTTGGTTCACCAGAAGAGTTTAGATATTCACTTCCTGTTGTACTTCATGGCAGATGGAACAGTGTATAGAGTGAATGAAGATGCTATCAAGCTTAAACTGTTTGAAGAACTTCAGTATGTTCTGCATATATTCAGGGTCAGAAATCGACGAACAGAACTCATTGCTAATTCCATAAGAGAATATATGCTGAGAGCCAAAGCCTTTACTGGATCAAAGACTACTGAAGAGTATGTGCCTAAATACAGAGATTGGAATGGGAATCTTGTTGAAATGAAGAAGGGAACTGCAAAGCTAAAGACTGATCTGGGTGTTACAGTTCTTGATTTTAATTCTCAATCAGAGGAAGTAAAATTTATAAGACTGGGAAATGAGATGAGGAGAAATAAAATCTACGATCTAAGAGCTGCTATCTATCAGACTGATGAAAGTGATCCTGAGTTAAGAGAAATCAAGGAAGTTATGCAGAGAGAACTTGAAAATGCTGAGAGAAGACTGTTGATAGATTATCTCAGAACAACACCAGATCTTGAGGAGGTTAGGTAGACAGAATTTGTAAGTAATTCGAATTTTCTGTAGATTTTGTTAAGTCAAGATTAAACTCTGGTTAAATGTTAAACACTGTGATTTTATTTGATTGTTTTGACATCATCAATTACTGTAAACTTGTACATTTTTACTAATGAACAAGTTGGGGGAGATTGTTAGATATAATTGATGTGATTTAATGTCAGTGTTTAAGTGTTACAGGGAAAAAGAGTTTAACTTGTTAATGAAAGCAGTCGTAGCAGAGTTTGAGTATACGCTGATAGCTGGAAGCGCAAACGCTGACAGAAGAAAGCGCAAACACTGCTGGCTGACAGAAGGAAGCGCAAACACTGCTAGTTGGGAGCGCAGCAGAGTTTGTTAAAGTCTGTCTACTGGAAGCATCTACAGGTCAACAGAGATTGAAGATTAATTCAATATAAACATGGAAGCAATATCTTTGAAGATTGGATAGCTGTCAAAGAGATTGAGTTGACTTAGAAGACATGTAGCAATCGTAATTGATATCAATTGTATAGCTTTATTATAGGAGAATCAATTAACGATTGTACGTAGCTGTATATCTTATAAATACAGTTAGGTTAACCCTAGAAGGGTATCTATCGTGAACGAATATCATTCATTGTAACCTAAGCAGCTCTCTGTGATTTTTTACATCACTGAGAGAGGAATTATTAATTCCAGACAGTTTTTAAGTATTAAAACGTGTGTTCTTGTTATTCTCTCATACAGTACTTGATTATATATTGTGTATTCGGCCTAACAGATAACTTCACCCTTCTTGCAGCATGTTTGAATTTAGTCCTTCTTGTATGATTGCTAGGCAGAAACTTATGACCCTTGCTTGTAGACCATTGTAGTATTCCATTAGCAGTTTGCTTTCTGAAACATACACATGGTTTCTTGACTTGAATCTTCTTCTCTTCTTGAGGTGGCAAAACAGTTGCAGAAGCCATTGAATCAGATTTTGGTAGGTCATTACTAACAGTATTCACCCTAGACTCAGAGTCTTGTGTTGTGGTGAGGTTACTGCTAGCAATGCCTAAGGCTTGCTGTTTTCCAATTTTCCTCTCATAGACTTTGCCTTGGTCATCATCATATTTCTTGTCATCTTTCTTCTTCTTCTTGTTTTCATCACCCTTATTACTCCTATGATGTCTTCTCCTTCCATCACTTTTATCTTTATCCTTGTCTTGATCACCATCGTTTCTTGGGTTGAACTTGGCAGACTCAGGTACAATGCCAGTTGCAATGTATGATCTGAGATAAGATATAGCTTCCAATTCTTCTGCTGTTCTTACACCCTTCTTCTTGTTCAACTTCTCAATGATGGCAATAATGAGAGGTTTGTTCTGAGGGACTAGATGCTTAGGAATGATCAGCTGCTTGATATCATCAATTCTGGTTACAGCTTGATAGATGATGGTTCTAGGATTTGTGAATACTTCAGGTAGCCTTGAGGGTTGATCATTCCTTAAGTCATCAAAGAGACTCTTGTTATTTTCATTCCCTTTTTCAATCAGTCCAAGGAACACATCCACTTCTGAGTGCTTTAGGCTTTGTAGAGTGTTGAAAGTCAAATGCCATATTTTTGACTTAGATACCATCATTATCTCCTTGAACCATAAGTTGTTGAATTTCCTAGGAATAACAGTGAGGTAGTCAATCTGCTCCTTCAACTCTCTCAGATAGAACTGAGTATCACCAGCCTGTTCCCTTGTGGCTTTCAGAAACTCCAAGAAGGCTGTATCATGATAGACATTTGAATTAGCAACTTCTTGTAGCTTGGCCTCAGTAATGACTTCAGCTTCTACAGGCTTGGCACTTTCATATTTGGATGATGGAGGTTCATCAACTGGCATGCTCCCTGCAACCACTGTGGTTGTGATAGATTGCTTCTTACCACTAGGAGTAATGACATGCACAGTTGGTAGAGTGACAACTGGCAGTGAGGTAGGAGGCTCATCAACTTTGGATTTTCCTTTGCCTGGCACATTAGGTATTGAAGCCCTTTGGTGACCACCCTCCTTTATCTGTATGCCTATCTCCTTAGGTTTCTCCCCCTTTGGATTTGAATTCCTTATCCTTTTCTCCCCCTTAGGCTTGTTGTCAGGCACAGAGGCTTTAGAAGTGACCTTTGGGTTTGAAGACTCTTCAGGTAGAGGAAGACCCATATGCTTCATCATGGCAGCCAACATAGATTGCTGATGCAAAAGAACATTAGCTGTGGTGGTTGCTTGAGTGTCCAACTGATCATTGAGAAGTGCAACCTTGTCTGTAAGAAGAGCATTAGACTTAGTGAGAGTAACTACCTCCTTTTCAAGTGCATCTACCTTGCTGAACAATTCAGTAGATTTGAAGCCAGACAGGGATTGTTCTTTAAGTCTCTGCACTTCAAACCTAGTCATGTCATGCACTGGAACTTCAGTTACCAGCCTGTCTCCATATAAATTCTTGAACATTGTCTTCAGCATGGCATTGGAGTCTGTGGTTTGATCAGATAGATATTGAAATTTATGCCCCAAACTTGTGACAGTATCCTTTAGCAGTGCTAGCCCATGATCCATCTTGGTGCAGGTGGTGTTACAGTATTTGAGGTCTTTAAACACACTGTCCAACTGAGGGAATTTGGCATCAAAGGTCCTCTTGATTTCTTCCACTTTAGTGGCTGTCTTATCACACACTCTGCTGACCTCAGATTTGACTCCTTTTCCAAGATAGTGGGCAGCCTTGAGGAATCCCTTGTGTGAATCATTCATGGCCTCATACACTTCACCAGGGGTCAGAGATTTGGCATTGGAACCTAGTGAAGTGATGTATTCCTCCCTGAGATATTGAAGTGCTTCATCAAGAGTAATATCATATGTTCCTTGTAACCAGGCATCTATATTGCCATCTCTCTCAGCATCATCAACTATCTTTGTCTTCTGCATCTTCACATCATCCCTATGGCATAGTAGAATGGCTTCATAGTCTGGATTAGGGATGTTGGAGGTGACCAAGTTCTGAGCAATCTTGAAAAACTCAGGAATCTGATCCACAACTAAGCTTTGAAGTGCTTCAACCGTCAATTGTGGTGGAACAGACCCTGATCCTGAAGCACTGTCATGTTACACAGGCTTCAGCCATTGTGATAGAAAGTCAGAGCTAGAGCTAGGCAAGCTAGACTCCTCAGTTATAGATGTAACTTCTGTAACCGGATGGATTGTCTCTACTACTGGTGTCTCCACAGAAGTGGGATGAGTTACACCAGCAGTTGATACAGGCACAGAGTCTCTAGTGAAAACTAGTGAATCCTCTGTGTTTGTGATGGTGTCATTAGGATATGCCCCAGCATGCATTCCCTCACCATCTAAATGTGGGTCCTGGGTGGTGAGCAAAGTGTCATGCACTAAGTCACTTGAAATCATTGGCTCATCAAGAGAAAAGAATTCTTGATGATCAATGCCTTGCTCCTCAATTGCTTGAGTTGCAGGCTGGAAAGAAATTTGAGTGGTAGATTCTGGAAGAGGAGTGTCTTGTAGATTAGAGTTTCAATTGTGATGTGCTCTCCACTCAGTGTAGTGCCAGCCTTATCACTCCCATGTGCTGACTCTGTACAGGTAGTTGCATTGGGGAGGATGCTTGATTCTATAGATGCATCCTGTTGAGAGGATACATCTAGTTAACTGTTTGCCCCTGATTTTACAACTTTAGCCATTTGTGTGACTGAAGAGGTGGTTTTAGTTTTCTTCTTCTTTGGCCTGATTAGGGGTGACTCAGGTGCCTCACTTCCTAATTCTACAGCCAATGCTGCTTCAGATAAAATGGTTAAAGGTGCAGAAGCAACCTGTTTTCTCTTCTTCTCCTTTTTACTAACATCACCCTTTTGAGAGGATGATGCAGTTGGTTCAGTGTGCGGTAGAGTGTTTGGTTGAGAGGGTTGGTTAGCAGGCCCTGGGTTAGCATTTTGTTCTACTTGCTTGGGATGTGCTAACTGTGACTTTGAGTCAAATGTTGGCATGTTGTGGGGGTAAGTCCTAAACAAACTTTCCATATGGGGAGTTATGTTAAGTCTTACATCAACATCATTCATAGTCTCCAAATTACCAAAAATGAGTTTGGTCATGGATTTAGGATAGCCTATTCTATTTCTATCTATCCCAGGCAGTTCAATCAATTGAGAATTTTTAAAATTAAGAACAGATTGAATAAAGCGAGGGAAGAAAATGTCAGTACCTCTCTTGGTTGTGTTCTTACCAAGTCTCCCATACAACTCTTGTAGGATGATTTGACCAACATCTATCTTCTTTCCATAGGCCAGTGCATAGCCAATTTGTTGCGTAGGTGCACTGATTTGATCAAAGCTTGATTTCCTGGCAGTGAAGACTTGAAGATGAGTTGCAAACACATAGCTCCACTCCTTTCTCAGATTCTTCCTGTTTAATTTTCCAAGATTGATCCCATCTGAGTAGTTGATGAACTCAAAGAATTCTTCTAACTCTGCATTCGTGGCCAGTATGTCATATGACTCTTGTTGTAGGCCCAGTGCTTGATTCATGTCTGCAGTGGTGATAGTGATTTCTTGGTCCTGAATCTTGCAGTAGATTATGTATGAAGTTATTGCGCTTTCCAGGGCTACAACTTCCACAATAGCAGTTCCCCAAAACTGTTCCAGAATGTCTAGATATAGTGTTGGGTTGGCAGAGAGTGCATCCTTGATGTATGATTCAGCCATCCACTTTACAAAGCACTTGAAGTTCGCATTGGGTGCTTCAACATCACTGGTTAGGGTGATAAAATTGGTGTTGAACTTCACTATTGCCATTGATACAGAGAGAAGAGAAGAAAAAGTAAAGGTTGAAGAAGAAATTTAGCTTTTGGCAGTTAGGGTTTTCAGAGGTTTTAGGAGCTTTGATGCTTGAGAAATCGAATGAAATGAATCGAATAGATGTGAAATTGTATAAGTATGAAGTACTCGAATTGTCGATTAGATGTATGTTTTGTATCGACAAGTCAAGCATTCGAGAAGTAGAAAACAACTATTTGATAAGTCAAGAAAGGCTTATTCGATAACTCAAGAAGGTTGAAAACTTACAGATCTAACTTAGAATAAATTCTAAATTAGGTAAAATGTATTTTTATGAGTGAATTAAAATTTTAGACAAAAGTCCAAAATCGGTTAAGATTCAGCGAGAATTCAGCCTTTTCAACTGATTCGAGAACTCAAATATAGTATTCGAGAACTCACTCATTAGAGAACTAAAACACTATGTTCGAGAAGTCAAGAATACCTCTATTCGATAACTCTAAAAGACTCTATTCGAGAACTCGAGAGTGCTCTAATGAGACTTGTTAGAGATGTCGAATAGTGAATCACTCGAGAAGTCTGACTTATCGAAATATACTCATCACTTACAAAAATTAATTTTCACTATTTCTTAAAATTCACCGGCCATATTCATTTAAGAACATTCTAGCAAATTAAACAGTGATTCTCTCAAAATTTCATAGAAATTTCAAGCTAACAAGAAAATATGATTTTCCAAATATGCAACAGATTTGAAATATTTATAAATCATATTTCAGCCAACACTTACTTCAAAAATATTGAGAATTTAGATAAAGTAAGTGTTTACTGCTGCAACAAACTAGATGTTGTATTCACTTAGCCAGAATCTGAAGAATTCAGCATTCCAATCTCACTAACCAACCTTGTGAAGGTGGCTTCATCTAATGGCTTAGTGAATATATCAGCTAGTTGTTTATCTGTAGAGACATAATGCAACTCAATGGTTCCATTAGTTGCATGCTCTCTAATGAAATGATATCTGATGTCAATGTGCTTTGTTCTAGAATGATTGACAGGATTGGAACTGTTAGGAATAATTCATGAGTTGTGATGTTAAGAATAGAATTTTACTTATACTTCTTGTATATCCTGATCTTATAAAGGATTTAGCACCTTGAATAGGAAATATGTGTTGGACAGTTATCTGTAAGGTTTAGTCAGGAATGAACAGTGTATCGGAGACTACATGTTAGGAACAGAGAGCAAATCCTGATGAAGGTCTAATACTGATGGTGATCAGATACTGATGCAGTGTGCAAGTCCTGATATCAGTCGTGTTACTGATGATGTCATTATGGATGCTACAGGAACTGGCAAGTGCTATAAAACAGGATCTTTGTTTGAGGAACAAGCAAGAAGATATTATGAAGGGAAGAATTTTCTATTGATGGAAACTATCAACTGGACGGCAGAACATTGTCATGTATAGATTATCTTTCTGTTATTAGTTGATAGGTAGCATTATAAATACTCTCTCTATGTCATTGTAAAAAGTGCGAATGTGTGTAGCTCTGTATAAGGTTTGTATTCGAGAGTTCGAAACAAACAGAGAGAGTGATTTGTATTGTCAGCAGCTGCTAAAGGTATTGTACACCTTTGGTAGAGTTTGTATTTGATCTTATTAATACAAACAGAGTTTGATTCATTCGTTTATTCTTGTTCATATAACCAAGCAAAAATCAGACACGATTATATAACTTGTATTCAACCCCCCTTCTACAAGTTATTCGAGTTAACAATTGGTATCAGAGCAGGTTGATTTCGAATAATCATAAAGATCTGCAATCATGTCTGGTTACAAGGATGGGAATACTAAGATTCCTATGCTCAAGAGAAACGAATATACTCTATGGGAAGTAAAGATGTTGCATCATCTAGAAGCAACAGATCCTGATTATCTTGACAGAATCAGAGATGGACCTTTTGTTCCAACAAAGGTCGTTGGACAAGCAACTGTTGATGGTGTGGTTGTTCCAGAACATACAGCAGAGAAGCCAAAATCTGAATGGTCAGATAAGGACAAGGAGAATGTTCTTAAAGATGCTAAAGTGAGAGACATATTATTCAACAGTCTTGATTCTGTTCTCACTAACTATGTTCTCTCTTGTAAAACTGCTAAGGATATATGGGACAATCTTAAGGTTCACTGTGAAGAAACTAAGCCTGTCAGGAAGAATATGAGGACACTACTTATACAACAGTATGAGTACTTTGAATCCAAGTCTGGTGAGTCACTTACTGATACCTTTGATAGGTTTACAAAACTCATCAATGAAATGGCCATGCACGGTAAATATTATGACTTGGAGGATATGAATACAAAGTTCATGAAAGCTTTGCCTAATTTCTACAAAGAGAAGATATCTGCGATTGAGGAAGCTAATGATCTGGATGAAATATCATTAGAGGCAGTATATGGAAAACTGAGAGCTTATGAACTTGATAAGCAGCAGAAAAAGAGCAGGAGTGAAGGAAAGATGAAAACTGTAGCACTTACTGCTCAATCTGAATTAAAGAATCTTCCAGAGGAACAGCATGATGAGCCTGCTGTAAAGAACTCAAGGAAGAAGAAAAGCAAAGAAAGTTCTGAGTCAGAGACTACTGATATGGACTCTGACAACAATGATTCTGAATCTGAGATGCAGGAACTCTTTGCTATGTTTGCTAAAGCCTTCAAGAAAGGAAGATTCAACAAGAGAAGATTTAGCAAAGGACCTTTTCAAAAGAAGGAGGAGAAGAAGGGTGATAAAGGCAAAAGTACAATTGTTAAGCTTGATAAAGCCAAGATCAAGTGCTTTAATTGCAGCAAGCTTGGACACTTTGCTAGTGAGTGTAAGAAGCCTAGGAATTCAGGAAAAGGTAATGCACTTATGGTCACACAGAAGGATTGGGCTGATTCCAGTGGTTCTGAAGATGAATTGGATTATGACAACATTGCACTGATGGCAAATCTTTCAGCTAAACCTGGATCTCCAAAGAAAACTTCTCCATCCTCTGTTAAGGTATCACTTCACTCTCTTGATTCATTTGATAACTTAAATTCTGATGAAATTAGATCTATCCATGCTGAGTTTAAGAATCTTATGACTAATTTTAGAATTCTTACTTGTGAAAGAGATGAACTTAAGGTTAAGAATGATAAATTAGTTGATAGAAATAATTTTCTTGAATCTGAGTTAATTCAAATGGAAGAATACAAGTTAAGTTCTGATAAAGCTAAGCATGATTATAGTGTTATTCTTGAGGCTTATGACTATGTCAGGAAAGAACTAGAGGAAGAGAGAGATGTGATTAAGACCATTAACATTTCTGGTAAAAAGCAAGAAATCATTGAAAATGGAATTCTTTGTAAAGTTAATGGTTTAGGTTTTTGATAAAGCTAGACAAGAAGAAAAAGTAGCTATTGTCAATGATTATAGTAAAGTAGAAGCTAGCACATCTAAATCTGAAGGTAAGAAAATTGTTTCTGAACCTAATCATGTTAAATTTGTTGATTCAAAAGGTACCCCTGTTGTACACAAAAGGATTAACAATAGTAATTCAGATGAGAAAGTGTTAGAGAAACCTAAGAATGTAAACATAGGGTTTCTGTCTAAGTCTCAGTTGAAACAGAGACTAGATGGTCTTTCAGAGTCTAGCAAGATCAAAAGAAATAGGAATGGAAAAGAAGGTATTAACAAAGAGAATAATTACAAGAATGTACCTGATGCACCTAGGAAAAAATGCTATAAGTGTGGAAATCATAATCATTTGGCCCTAGACTGCAATCAAAAACCTTCTTGGAAAACTGAGTCTAGATTCCCCAAGACTCAGAAAATTCAATACCAACCACAAAAAGCTTGTTATCATTGTGGTAGTTTACTTCATTCCATTTATATGTGTAGAGAATATCATGAACTGTATTATGACTATTATTCTTTGAAATCTGAAACTCCTAGTCACAAACAGTTTGTGAAATCAGAGTCTAAAGTTGACTCTACAACAGGTAAAGTAAATGCAAAATTCTCAAAGCCTGTTGTTTTTAAATCTAGTAAGAAAGGATCCAATCAAAGTTGGGTCCTAAAAAATTCTAACTAGTTACTTTTTGTTTGCAGGGCACAGGAAAGAAGCATTCAATTATCTTGGATAGTGGATGCTCTGGACATATGACTGGAAAGAAGTCCCTGCTTACAAAGTTTGAGAGGAAAGCTGGCCCAGTAATATCTTTTGGAGATGGCAACAAAGGAGAAACTCTGGGATATGGCTCAATTGTTTTGGGGAATGTCATCATAGAAAATGTAGCACTGGTTGAAGGGTTGAAACATACTCTTTTAAGCATAAGTCAACTGGGTGATAAAGGTTACAAATCAATCTTTGACAGAGAAGGATGCAAAATCTTGAATATGCAGAATGGAGACATTGTTCTAACTGGTCAAAGACATGGTAACATATATGAAGCCAGCTTAAGTGATACATCTAAAGGAATTGTTAGATGTCTCTACAGCAAAGCAACAAGTGATGAACGCTGGAATTGGCACAAGAAGCTCTCACATCTTAATTTCAAGAAGCTTAATCAACTTGTTAAGCACAATCTGGTGAGAGGCCTACCTCAGGCAAATTATGTGCAAGATGGACTTTGTGATGCATGTCAGCTTGGAAAGCAAAGAAGAACCACTTTCTAGAGCAAGACTGAAAATTCAATTACTGAACCATTTCACATGCTACATCTTGATCTGTTTGGTCCAGTAAACATTATGTCTATCAGCAAGAAAAGATTTGCTCTAGTGATTGTGGATGATTTCATAAGGTTCACATGGGTGTTCTTTCTACAAAAGAAGGATGAAGCTCCTCAGCAAATCATTGAACTTGTCAAGAATATTCAGAATAGCTCTGAGTACAAAGTCAAAGTACTTAGGAGTGACAATGGTACATAATTCAAGAATTCTATAATGGAGGAGTATTGTGTAGACAATGGAATCACTCAACAGTTTTCTGCACCTTGTACACCTCAGCAAAATGGTGTAGTGGAAAGAAAGAACAGAACTCTCATAGAGGCAGCAAGAACCATGCTTGCAGATGCAAAACTTCCAACCTACTTTTGGGCAGAAGCTATTAACACTGCATGTTTCACTCAAAACTGTACCTTGGTAAATAGTCATGGAAAAACTCCCTATGAGATGATCAAAGGAAAGAAACCAAGTGTGAAATACTTTCACATCTTTGGATGCAAATGCTATGTCTTAAAAGTTCATCCAGAACAACTTGGAAAATTTGAAGCCAAATCGGATGAAGCAATCTTTCTAGGATATTCAACATCTAAGGCCTTCAAGGTTTATAATCTCAGAACTCACATTGTTATGGAATCAATTCATGTTGCATTTGATGATAAGAAATTTGGAATTCTGCAAACTGATGAAAGCCATGACAAATTGGAATTTGAAAATCTGAAGAATTCTGAGATACTCTCCAGTGATGATGAAGGTTCTCCAGAAGGAATTTCTATTGCTTCTCAAAGGAATGCTACTGTTGAGGGGGAGCAAATAAATCAAAGAGAACACAGTGATCATCAGGAGCAGATTAGTTATTCAGAGTCTACTCCATCAGGAACTGATCTTTCAGAGTCTACTGAAGAAAGATCAGTAACTAGTAGCAATATGGAATCTACTGATTCTATTGATCAAAGGGGAGTTATTGAAGGCAGAAAGAATTCTTCTACAAGAGATACCACTAACTTAGGGGGAGAGACTAGCAGAGTCAATCTACCACCTGTTAGAAAATGGACAAAGGATCATACTGAAGATTTGATTATTGGTGATCCAAATAGTGGTGTTCGAACTAGAAGATCAATTCAAAATGAATGCTTGTATAGTTGCTTTCTCTCAAAGAATGAACCTAAGAAGGTTGAAGAAGCCTTACAGGATCCTGATTGGGTAATTGCAATGCAGGAAGAGTTAAATGAGTTTGAGAGAAACAAAGTATGGAAACTGATACCAAGACCTAAAGATAGATCTATTGTTGGTGCAAGATAGGTTTTCAGAAACAAGTTAGATGAATCTGGTATGATTGTAAGAAACAAAGCAAGACTGGTGGCCAAGGGTTATTCTCAGGAAGAAGGCATTGATTATGATGAGACCTTTGCACCTGTAGCAAGATTGGAAGCAATCAGAATGTTTCTGGCATTTGCAGCTCATTCAAAATTCAAGGTATACCAGATGGATATAAAGAGTGCTTTTCTAAATGGCAAACTTGATGAGGAAGTGTATGTAGAACAGCCACCTGGATTTGTTGATCCAAAGTTTCCAAATTATGTCTACAAACTTGACAAGGCACTCTATGGACTAAAGCAGGCACCAAGAGCATGGTATGAGACTTTGTCTAAATTTCTTCTTGAAAATGGCTTCACAAGAGGTACAATTGACAAAACTCTATTCTTTAGAAAGATAAAAGGTGAATTGCTTTTAGTTCAAGTTTATGTTGATGATATTATTTTTGGTTCTACTAATGAAAAGTTGTGTGCTAAGTTTAGCAAGCTTAAGCAGTCTAAGTATCAGATGAGCATGATGGGTGAATTAAATTATTTCTTAGGCTTGCAGGTCAAACAGACTGAGACTGGTATTTCATTAATCAGTCAAAGTATATCAAAGATCTTTTAAGAAGGTTTGACTTTCAAGACTGTGCAGTTGCAAAAACACCCATGGCAACAGCCACTAAACTAGACTCTAATCCTAAGGGAAAGAGTGTGGATAATACTAGTTATAGAGGCATGATAGGCTCATTGTTATATCTAACTGCAAGTAGGCCAGATATAATGTTTTCTACCTGTTTATATGCTAAATTCCAAAGTGATCCTAAGGAATCTCATTTAATTTCTGTGAAGAGAATTTTTAGATATCTTAAAGGAACTCCAAATCTTGGTTTGTGGTATCCTAGAGAATCTGATTTCTTCCTAATTGGCTATTCAGACTCTAATTATGCAGGGTGTAAAATAGATAGGAAAAGCACTACAGGTACATGTCAATTCTTGGGAAATAAATTGATTTCTTGGGCAAGCAAGAAGCAACAATCTGTTTCAACCTCAACTGCAGAAGCTGAGTACATAGCAGCAGGCAGTTGTTGTGCACAGCTCCTTTGGATAAGAAATCAGTTGATGGATTATGGTATGACACTTAGTAATATTCCTATGTTTTGTGATAATACTAGTGCTATCAAAATTACAGAAAATCCAGTTCAACATTCAAGGACTAAGCACATTGATGTCAGGTATCATTTTATTAGAGTATATATTGAGAATGGTACTGTGGAACTTCATTTTGTTCCTACTGACAAACAGCTTGCAGATATTCTAACTAAACCACTTGATGAAACTACATTCAGTAGATTAGTAAGTGAGTTAGGAATGTTAAATTTCTAGATCTTTAACATCTGCAAAAGTAGCAAGGTATGTTGTTTTTAGCTTATAGACTTGATATTCTTGTCAGGATCTATATTTGATTGTTAAATGCTTTAGCTATAACACTTTGCCTTGATAAATTTCAGTATGATAGACTTGTTAATAATCATCAGGATTAGATTTGTTATCAGGATGCTGACATCATCAGTATTGTGTCAGTATCAGGATTGTGAAAATTGTTTCAGATCCTGACGTTTACTTTATGTAGTAATCTAATTCTGTGATGAGTTAAGTCTATGCTAGCAAGTTTTAATATTTGCATACTGATGATTTATACATTATTCAATAATCAAAAGACAAGTAGATAACAAGAAATTGTATTTTCATTAATTGAAAGCATTACATACATGGAAATGAAATACATCTTTTTGTCTAACTTCTACTGATAATCCTATACTTGTCTAATGAAATGAATTCTGAGGTACAGGACAAGGAGCATCTCAAGAAATCCATCAGGGGATTTGAACAGCCTCATCTGCTCTTGGATTCCTTGTCTGGGTGACTTGAATGAGAGTAGCTAACTTAAATGAATAGCATCCCCATCAAGATCAACCTCAGACTCTCGGCCAAATTCTTCATCCTCAAGTTTTGAGGAGGTTAGGGGAAGATTGTATCCAACAGATGGATGTTCTAGGAGAAACCTCTGGATATTATCTGAAACTAATTCATCCATGACTAGCTCGATGAGAAAAGTTGTCTCTTCAAAGAGATGATCAAGAACAGGATGTTCATCAACTGTGAAAAATCTAAAGAATGGGTTTGAATGGAATTTTGGTTTGAGAAGCATTGTTGAGAAGAAAAGAAATTGAAAGGTTTATGGAGAATGGCATAAGGCGTCTGTTTCTTTTATAGAAAGGCGTAAGAAGCTGAACAGTCACTTGGAAGTTTTAATGAAGTCAGATGCTAATTATCGTGTGTGACTTTATTTCTTGTATTTTCAAGAAATGTCGAATATATCTAACCAATTGATTTTGTTCAGATTAATTGTTTATTTCTTTTACAGATAAAAGAAAGATGCCACGTGGAAACTCCATATTAAGTCTCTGGAATCAGGATGATATTGATCAGGATTTCAAGTGTGACCATCAGGATTTGAGATTTATTATTATTTTTTAAATCACATTGCTTTTTGTGATTATTTTGATGGAGGTCACAACAGGAAAAGGAAGCTGATCAGTATTGATTTTTTTTATTTGATAATACCCTGATTTATTTCATGAAAATCAATTTTGGATTTTATTTTTCAAAAAATCGTGGGTAACCGCACTTTTCAGGGACTGACACCTGTCAATATACGTGTCGACGTGGGATAGTGGTCTGAAAGATTTGTGAAATATATTTGTTTTGAAACTCTAATCGTGTAATTGCTTTCTCTAATTTTACATTCTCTAAAGCAAAAACACTCTCGAATTTTCAAAATCACTAATCCATTTCAAGAATTTTTCAAGTTCTTTTCAGATCAAAAATGGCAGCTCAAAGAAGATTACCTAAATCAGTAGCTTTCAAGTTTGGTGACTTCGATTTTATGACAAACAATCATGTAGCAGTTATCACCAACAAGGAAGGAGTGTCAACTGATTTTCATTCAATCATGGACTTTCTGGCATATGGACCATTAAGTTATGCATTGACAGCATCTCCACAAATTAATCAAGCAGCTGTTACACAAGCTTGGGAGAATGATGAGGTAATTGATTCTACTCAGAGTCAATCAGGTAAGATTGTTCTACACTTAGGACAAGATTCTTTTGATATTACTGAATCTGTTGTTAATTCAGTACTTGACTTACCTGTTAGTTTGATTTATGAGAATGTACCATCTGATAATGATGTTAGAACTATGTTGTCTGCATTAGGTTATAATGGACCTTTAGGTAATATGAGCCAGTTAAGAAGATCTTATCTTAGGAAAGAGTGGTCTTTCTTCTTTGATCAATTAACTAAATGCTTTACTGGTAAATGTAGTTCTTTTGATCAAATTACTTCTGTTACTTCACATATTGCTTACAGTTTGCTTTATGACAGAGTAGTTAACATTGGTCACATTATCTTAAGTCGGATGTGTATTAAACTTGGGTTAAGAGATCAAAACAGGAAAATGGTTTATTATCATAGATTTATACAATTGTTTATTAACCATTTTATTCCTGATGTTGAAGCTAGATTTGGTAGAGAACATTGTGTTTCTTCTTATGTACAGCAAAAGAGAATTTTCTCTGACATTACAAAGAAGGACAATGAAAAGAATCTAGATGAAATACCTGTAATTCATTATCCACATCATGTTCAGGTAATTCTTAAAACTCATCTTCCTACTCTCTACAATTCTTCTTTCTTTTGTGGTGAAATGGCTCAAGAATCTCATTTGGAGGAGAACCCACCTGTGTCTACCCAAGTAGCCCAAAACATTATAGTCTCTGAAACAATTCAAGAACAAAGTTTTAATCCACAGCCTATTGTTTCAAAGAAACCAACCTCTGTTGTTTCTCAAAAGACATCAGTTGTAAGGAAGAGAAGATTTGTTGTGTCAAGTAGTAGTAGTTCTAGAGAAGATGATGATAATATATCTCTTGCTGAGAGAGAAAAATTGAAGGCTGCAATTCGACTTTCTAAGCTAGGACAAAGAGATGAAGAACCTAGTCACAGCCAGGCTACAGTTTCTCAAAAGACTGTGTCTATTGAAAAAAAATCTCATCCCAAGATCACTTCTGTGTCTACACCTCTTGAGTCTTCTCAGGATAAATCTTTTGCTCCCAGGAGAACAAGGAGAAAGATTCAATTGTCACCTACACACACAGAGTCTAGTCCAACTAATATCATGCAGGTCTCTACAAATGAAGCTACAATCAAGTCAGTAAATGACTATAGAGATCCGGATATTGATTCTTCATGGGAAACTACATTATCATACAGACTGGCTATGGGACTAATTTCTCTTAAAGTGAAGTTATCAAGGCCTGTTCTTGATTTTCTGGTTGAAAGAGTACCAAAACTTTTATTTCCAGATGAATATGGACTTCTACATCAAAGACTTGACTTAATGAAGATGTATTTCTATGTATCTGTCAGAAGACAATTAGTCAAGAAATTTGGATTCTCGAAGCATGTTGCACTTCAATCACTACATACATATTTATTTGACAAGGATGTCATTATTGAAGATGCTTCAGCTCAAGGTGAACAACAGGAGGAAGTAGATAGAGGAATGCAGTCAACAGAAGATACTATTGCACCAGTGGTGGATAGTAGGAAAGATCAGATGTAAGAACCCGAATTTTCGGTAAAATTAAAAACTTTTTATTTATTGATGAAAGAATGAGCAGTGACTCCGACTACAAGGTATTAACAAAGAATGTGAATGGGTATAGATCTAAATGATCATATGTCATGAAGAATACTTTTGGTTGATAGCATAAATAAGAATAATCTATCTCCTAAGAATATAAGTTATATTATTCCAAGAAAGATTATTCTTGTGTCATCCAAATCAATATCTATTATAAGTCCAGCGGTTCCGTAAAAAGGTTAAGGAGCACTCGAGAGTAAACCAGGTTCATTTTCCTAATTATAGGAATTAAATAAAAATAAGTGATGAATAGTGATTTTGGTGGAATTTGGAATATTATTATAATAATGCTATATCCAGTATTCGGAACGGATTTCTGAGTTCGTATTAGTGATCCAGGAGGAAAATAAGTGTATGTAAAGGCTGTCGGATTCAGAAAAATAGCACTTTTATTTTCTTCGAGAATTCCCTGGACACTGCAAGACATAAGGAATTATTAAAGGGATTTAAGGAAATTTAAATTCGAGAAGTATTAAGAATGATGAAGAATAGTATTAGAAATATTAAGAAGGTTTTCGGTAAAACCCTAATTAGAAACGAATGAGTTATTCCCTCGAACGATCAACGAATTAAGCAATAAACGGAAAAAAAACAAGCAGAGGGAGCAAGAGTCTTGTGCAAGCCACTATAAAATATCTAGTAACCAACATAGTTACAAGAGTAACTAGAATCAAGAGATCAACCAAGTACTTAGCAAATCAAACTACTAGTTACATGACAACCATTAAAAGATCAACACTTGTCTCTCCATTTTCATCATCCATTGCATCACACCTTTATTAAAGTAGCTTTATGCTAGATATTTCCACAATAATTCATTTTGAACAAGATGAGGTCAAAGAGCAAGGCAAACAACTCCATCTCTCCCCCATCTTCATGCCATTCGAATTTTTAAGAAATTCAAGAACCAAAATCCAAGTTCCAACCATTATTTGATCTCCAAATTTTTATCCTAGATCCTATATTTCATAAAAATGATACCATAAAAATCTTAGCCTCAAACACCATTTTTTCCATTTTCAATAAAATCATCAAAGAGGAGGATGAATAGTAACCTCAAGAACAAAACTTTTGGATCTTGATTTTGATTGATGATCCAAGCTTCATGGAGGCTATACAAGGACTATACAAGGCTTACTAAGTGCATACACACCCCAAGGAAGGTATAACACACTTGAAACCCTAGGTCTTACTTTGAGATTATGCATGTTCTTGATGGATTTAAGCTTAGTTATGATAATTAGTGATTATAAGCATGATTACAAGCATGATTATGGTTTAGTTTTGATAAATGTTAAAAATAGCCTAGGTGAACGGAAAGGCATTGCTTGGCCTCAGTTCATGGTTATAAATCATGTATATGTTGTTTGGAGTAGATATCATGATTATTGGGAGTTTTGGAATTTGGTAAATATCCGATTTATAGCCGTCGTAATGCCGAAATTTCGTTAACCTTAAGAACACGAGTTTGACAGTAGCTTTAACTCACTGTTAAGCTTCGATTTCTGCCATGATAAGCTAGATTATGTTATAAGCTTCGTTTTGATATAAAGTTCGTATGAAATGGACTTACGGTTTAGGAGTTATGATTAAATTCGTAAAAGAGGTTCGAAACCGTAGTCAAAAGTTCGTAACTGAAATTGGAATCCCTTAACATGACTAAGTCAGTGACGAATCATGGTAATTAAATATTAGAGGTCATAAGGAAGGCGTGAGAGAAAACCACAAGTAAAATGGATCGTTTTCCGATTTTATAAAAATGTTCGAATCGAGGATAAGTGCGAAGAAACCACTTTTCGGAGGTAACACTATTCACTAAAACCTCCTGCCCTGTTTTAGCAAAAATCCGAAAAATTAATCTTCTGATCTAAGTCCAATTTTGGGTTAGCTACCTTCTAGACATTCTCTAGATCATGTACGCGAAAACGGTGCGTCATTTGAGTTAACGGTTACCGAGTTATGAACGTGTTAGTGAAAGAGGTGTGAATAGTAAAGATCCGTAGTCGACCGAACTTCAAAAATGCATTTCACCTATCTAGGCCCGTGGCTTCGAATTGGAAATTTTATGATAAATATTACAAATACCAAAGATGATTTTATAAGTGGTTTCGTAATTAAATACGTTTCCAGTGATTTATTAAAAGTGTTGAAGTACGAGTCTCGAAATAGTGATTCTCGGAAAAGTCAACCCTAGGGGTACTAATTTGGCCACCCTTTTTGGCTAAGTTAAAAAGGGAATTTCGAGTCGACTAAAACACGAAACTTGTTAAGAATTATCAAGATCACATATTGGTGCAAAGAACGAGGTTATAAATGATTAAGTAAGATATACGAAAGATCCGACATTAAGGATAGGTTCGAGGTGTGTTTTGGACTAAGCTTACATGACTTAAATTAAGTTATACTTAACCTTCGAAATGTTCAGTGATTGACCTCGGTTATTGTGACTATTTATAGATCACTGGATTGACACGAGGCACACTACCCCAACAGGATTACCAGGCAAGTTTCCAATACTTGGAACTGTTGTTGTGATAATATATATAATGATTGTTGTATACATATGCCATAGCATGCATGCCAACTTTCAAGTCTATTGATATGCTTGTTCCCTGAATTGATATTGGCTTATAGACTAGATATGAATTATCAGTTATAAGCAGGATTATTTTGCTAAGACCCTTAGTGAAGGGCGTATGATATTCATTCTTTCAATATAGACCGGGAGTCGGTATTTTGGGACATAGAGTTAGTCGTGGAAACCCGGAGGGATTCCAGTGACAGTTATTTGAGGAATGTTATTTATGAGCATTATTTATATAAAGTATTGATTACTTGGAAATTATTCGAGGAATGCTATTTGGATATTATCTCAATCGAGAGGTACTATATGAATATTATTTTGAATATTCATTCGCGTATATTTATTTGCTGAATATTATTTTAATATTCATTCGAACTTTAATTATTTAAATGAATATTAGTTTCGAATATTCGTTTAGAGTTTGATTATTCAAAGAGTAATTACTTTAATATTCTTGGAAATTTATTTATTAAATGAATATTATCGTGAATATTCATTTAAGATTTTATGTACTTGATGAATATTATTTTAAGATATTCATTCGAAGTTCTATTTACTTAAGGAATATTGCTTCGAATGTTCCTTTAAAGTTTGATTGCTAAAAGAATATTATTTGGATATTTATTTAGAATATTATTTATTAAATGAATATTATTTTCAAATATTCATTTAAGGTTTGATTTATTTAGTGAATATTATTTTAAACATTTACTTGAGCTTATTTAATTAATGAATATTATTTTGAATATTCATTTAAAGAAGAGAGTTATTTAGTAAATAATTCTATATATTCATTCGAGGATTACTTACGAGCAATATTATGATTTATTCGTGTTCCTTAATTATTAATGATTTAATAAATATTCTTGGAATATTGATTTAAATTCTTTTAAGTTCTTTTTATGATGATTCATATTATTCAAAGATTATCTATCACCTTCAGATAAGGTGTAAAATATTTCGGAGTATTTTATGACTATTCTTATCAAGGGGAGGTTCCCAAACTTTATTTTCATTTAAATCTATCTTAAAGAAGATTTAAATACTCGCTCAACTTCCAAACATATATAAGGGGACCTCACTTGAGATATGTTATTTATTGGACTGCCCGGTCCTATACTTGCTAAACTATCTTGTTACTCACACCTTGATTCTTTCAAACATCGATATGAATCTTTTGGTTACCTCCTCAACGCTCGAGGGGTAAGAATTGATGGAACAAGTTTATATCCATTAACAAGCATCAGCTTGGGAAATATTGGTGATTTTTCCTTTCCAAATAGATACGACTACTTTGTGGAGTCCTATCAACAAGTAATATACTTGGGGAAAGGGGGAGGAACTTTACGTTTTAAAGTTATGGATGTGAAATGAACTAGGAGATGCGTAAGTGACCCAGTGGCGCCGGTCCAGCAAATGGCCCAACCGTTGGCCGGGGGGTTCCAGAGGGCGGTAGACAAGTAAATCCGTCGGTGCTTCCTTCTACATGTAGTAAACAAGAGGTGGGGAGCATAACATGCGACTGATCATCGTGTAAATGCTATGTCTCCTGGCGCGTCAAACTCCAGTATTAGTTCATCTCTCAATGTTGGAAATTCCCTGCAACCTTATCATTATTGGCAGGTTTGAAAAGTGTTTGAATTGGAATTGCAATACTCTTCCTGCAAGTTCCTCTATTATGAAAAGTTGATAATATCTTGCTCATCTTTGACATAGCAGATATTTATTCAAAACAAATATATTTTGAGTTACCTTGTAACTTCATCTCATACCTTACGTTGGTACTACATCGTTAATGCATGGCATATGGTTTCAAAGATATTTTGGACTGTTATATATTATCACTGTTCAATTATATTTTTGGTGGGCTATTGCTCACCCTTGCTTTATTTATTTATATCACAACAACAGCTAGTTCAGATGGCCGCGCAAGGCGTACTCAGCATAGGCAGGTGTCAGCCGTCAGAGGATTAATCGCTGAGGTCATAGCTACCATTGCTAAGGATGCAGCCTCTGGTAGGCTAGTTGTTAGCATTTGTACATCAAATGTATTTATATATATATGACATATACCAATGGATGGCAAAGAGCATGTAATTGTAAAATTGTAATTCTTTGGGTTGTAAGAACTCAATCTTGTGATTAATAATATTGATGGTTACTCTGATTTCATCTCTGGGACTATAACGGGTGTGTTTTATGTTGTTGTTTTGGGTCACAAGGTTGTAAATTAAATTATGTTGATTTTGTGGTTGGATATTGAGACCGTAACGACCAGATCCCTGACCCTGGATCTGGGGGTGTCACATCAGATCACAGTCACTGCAACACAAGAACCATCTAGTCAGAGGTTGGATGATTCAGGAGCTGTGATAGCTGATGTTGAAAGGTCTTCTGTGATGACTGTGACGCCCCCAGATCCGGGGTCGGAGATCTAGGCGCTCACGGTCCATTTTCCATTAATAACATACTTGTTCTTGCACATAATATAAATAAAATAGCCATCGACCCCACAATAAAACTCACACCGCACACACACACACACAGGTTAGAGTCTCAGAAACGTCATACACTTGATTAAGCAAAAGTAAAAGTTTCAGAGTTATTACAGACCGAATTAAATAGCATTTATGCTACCAGCAACACTTCGATATGAAGCGAAGTTGGCGGCTTGAAAGTTTGTTACGGTACACTGCCTTGCACAGGTCATACTTATAAATAAAATGTACTAACAAAAGTTGCCAACCAATCCGGCTAATGGGGCCTACCGGTGGAATCTCAACTGCAGCCTGGGGTCTAGTCACCTGCTTTCGAACAGTCTGACAGGGTCTTGCCATTTCTCTTAGCTGTTGTGTTTGTAAAATTTGAAAACAAGCAAGAGTGAGCAACTATAGCTCAGCAAGAATATATATGTATAAGATAAGCAATATAACATTCATATGTTTAGCAGTCATTAAACTTGTTTGTATCAATCAGTTATAAAATCACTTGTCATTGTTGATAAATTTCGAAGGTGCACCAGTACGTGCCCTTGTTTTCAAAATAACCTTGCAGTTCTAGATACTGCATAGAGTCAACATCTTTCTCATCAAAATAGAACACTATCGGCAACTGGCACATAGGCCTGAGAAGCAGTGTCAAAGCATTTTTCCAAAATGGTGGAATGGGACTTAAAGAAAACATAAAACCTGACAGGGATTGACGATGATCAGTCGCCACATCCGAGTCCAATAATCCGCGGGTCTTCTCTACCGGTAGAAGGATAGAAACTACATCCGTAACTATCCCCGGGTGAAAACTACATCCGTAATCACCCTCGATGAAAACTACATCTGTAATCATCCTTCGGCAACACCTGGGCCGGAATAATAATTGATGGACCGCCTGGCTCACGGCCGCTTACACATCCCGGGAATCGTTCGTCAACGGTTCCCACACCTGCCAGAGTCCCTTTTTCTTTTTCTTTTAAAAACTTGATTTTTGATTGAAAACAGAGTAATTGAGGTCCGACATCAGTCGACCGATGATTCTTGAAATCATACAAGAAGCAGAACCTGACCGGGGGTTTTCAAAAGTGTTTTGAGTTCGAATGAGTTCGAGTTTGAAAGTATTAAAAAGTATCTTGGATTAACGTTGTCTTTAAATAATGAACAATAATTAATAAATAATATTTTAAGATTTAATATTAATAATTAATAAAATAATTATTCGATAAAATAAACTTTTAATCCAAGATAGGGTTTCGAGTATTTACGAAGATATGAATATAATACTTGAGTATATGATACTCCCCGAATGACCCTTCGGGTTTTCGCAATCTAGATATGATATAATAATATACCGCTCCCCGGTCAATAGATATATACGGACCGCTACGACCTCTATTGCTAGAGCCGTTGTCCGAAGAAAACATTTCAATTTAAGTTCAAGGGGTACAAGCATATATGTACTTATACAATCTCAATTGCATCAATACTTCGATAAACATAGCATTTGATATAATTGAAAACCACAAACACAACAGTGAAAGTCCTTGTATATGTATAAGTTTTGAAAAGTAAACTTGCCTTGGTTTGGTTGGGGTGGTCGAGCGTGCGGAGTGGAACGATCTATACATAAGCAATAACCGCTCGTTAGTACCTTAACAATATCTCTTTAATTACGGGGTTTAAGGGGGGTACGAAATTGACTTAATGACTTCGTCTTATGACACTCTAGCCCCACTATAGGTTCATGTCACCACTCGATTACGCTCGTCACTTATTCGTCTTAATTTAGTTACCATATCCGAGTCATAACCATTACCTCTAGAATTATTATCCACTTAATGACTTTTTCCCTTGCGCGAAGTTTACTCTAGCATTTTTATAAAATTGAAAAATTCATATTTTAATCCAATTCTTTTTGGGTAGCCTCCCCCACTGCATTTACTAGCTTCACTAATTTTTCCATGGTCCCACATAAGTTTTTAGGGGTTTAAACAAGGTTCACAAGGGGGTCATTTAATGCAGTCCGGAATCCAGAAACAAAATTTACTTCTCCGGCCATAACTTAAAATCTATACATCACCTAGTTATGAACATTACATTTCCAGAAACTACATTCAAATACCTTTCCAACAATATATGGTAGGACATCAGGGGACAACATTTGGGGGTTCAAAACCGTGTTACAAGACAGGTCAATGCTCCAGGAAAAACTCAGCAAGCACATACTACTTAGATCAACCATTTTTCACAATTCCACAACACAACCAACACTTAATACACTTAGTTCATGCTTCATAACACTCATGGAGATATATATGTTATCCATAATCATAAAAGTCACAATCTCAACATCAAAACTCAAGATCCATGTCATCCAATACTTATACAACCAAGATTAGCTCACAAATACATGGATCTACTACCAAACATTATAAATACTACATAACCAAGAGGGTTTGTGATTTTTATACCTTCTTGAGCACCTAGGAGCCTTGTACAAGCTTTACACAACTTAATAACACCTTGAATGGTCTCCTACAACCCTTACAATCCAAGATCTAAAAGAAAATCAAACATGGTTACTATTCACCCAATCTTTAACAATTTGTAACTTGAATTTGGGTGGATGAAATGGCTTGAAATTACTAACATACCTTGTCTAGATGATGGAGATGGCCTAGGATTTATGAGTGATGGGAAAGGGGGAAGAAGAAATTTTCTTCTTCCTTTATGGTCTTGGCCGAGAGCTTTCTTCAAGGGGGGGGGGAGTGTTTTGATTTTTTTGTGTTGGTTGAATGATTAAGTTAAGTGGTTGGGTGATACATATTAGTGTATGTATAAGCATGGTACAAGCCTAGGTATGGCTCCTTGTACTTCTTGTCTCCTCTTTTTGAAAAGCTAAGTAACTAGCTACTATTCCTCTTCCATTTTGTTAACTAGTTTGCTTATTTCCTAACTACTTGGTTGCATGGGACTTGCATGCAATACTACTCCTTGTATCATTATTCTTCCACCAATGCTTGTCATTTAATCTTTAATTCGTATCGTATCTTAATTAATCTCTCGTAATAATATTTTGTCGCGTAGAGATTTCCCATGTAATTCCTTAAGTACTAATTGTGTAAATTCCTCGAATGTCCATAATTCCTTGTCATAATCCTTAATAAATCTTTTAACACTCTAATCATTCTCAAATCCCAAGTTTTATAAATCTTACTAACAATAAGACTCTTGCCTTCACAATCTTCCTTTTATCTTACATAGTGAATGCAACAACACAGTTTCTCAGACAATCAACTCTATTAATCAACAGGGATGACCAGAAAGGTTCCATATTGACATTGCCACAAGGTATTAAATAAAAGAAAATATTACCAAAAATTAGGGTTCTTACAGCCTCCCCTCCTTAAAAGGATTCCGTCCCGGAATCAGGTTGAAAACAGTTGGGGGTGCTTTTCACGCATTGCGCTTTCTAGTTCCCATGTTGATTCTTCGACATTCTGGTTCCTCCACAAGACTCTCACTAGTTTGACAACCTTGTTCCTCAGCACCTGTTCTATTCTATCCATGATTTCTACGGGTTGCTCCACATACGTTAAGTCTGGTTGCAGATCCACTTGATCATGTTCTATCACATGTCGGAAGTCGGTATGGTAGGGTCGTAGCATGGACACATGGAACACATTATGTACTTGCTGTAAGCTCGGAGGTAAAGCCAATTCATAGGCTAACTTTCCAATTCGTTTCAAGATCTCAAAAGGTCCAATAAATCTCGGGCTTAGTTTCCCCTTCTTACCAAATCTCATCAATCCCTTCCACGGTGATACTTTTAACATCACAAACTCTCCAACCTCATATTCTTTATCCTTGCGGGACTGGTCCGCATACTTCTTCTGTCTGTCTTGGGCCGCTATCAGCCGTCCTCTTATGAGTTCGATAGTTTCTCTTATCTGTTGGACCAGTTCAGGCCCTAATATCTTCCGCTCTCCTACCTCTTCCCAACACAAGGGAGACTGACATCTTCGTCCGTACAAAGCTTCATATGGGGGCATGCCTATACTCGCATGGTAACTGTTGTTGTAGGAAAATTCGATCAACGGCAAGTGGTCGTCCCAATTTCCCTTGAAATCTATGGCACATACTCTCAACATGTCCTCGATGGTCTGGATGGTTCTCTCACTCTGTCCGTCTGTTTGGGGATGGTATGCAGTACTCATGTTTAACTTAGTCCCCACACAATCCTGAAAACTCCTCCAGAACCTGGAGTTGAATCTTGGGTCTCTATCTGATACAATGCTCACAGGAACCCCATGCCTAACCACAATCTCCTTTAGGTAGATATCCACCAGCTTGTCGACAGTGTATCTCTCGTTGATTGGAAGAAAATGTGCTGACTTGGTCAATCTATCGATAATTACCCAAATGGCGTCATGATTAGTCTTGGTCCTTGGTAATCCGACCACAAAGTCCATCGCAATCTGTTCCCACTTCCACTCGGGTATCTCTAAGGGTTGCAACAATCCACTGGGCCTCTGGTGTTCGGCCTTCACCCTTTGACATGTCAAGCATTTACTTACCCACTCTGCTACGTCCTTCTTCATATTTGGCCACCAATAATACTCTTTCAAATCCCTATACATCTTGGTGCCTCCAGGGTGAATCGAATACCTTGAACTATGAGCCTCTTGCAAAATCTCATCTTTTAATTCCTGAACATTCGGGATCCATATCCTAGATGCGTACCTCATAACTCCATTCCCGTCCATTACACACTTAATTTCCTCACCAGTCAAAATTTTCTCCATCGAATTCTTTTCTTCTTCTATCTTCTTTTTCTGGCACAACTTAATCTTTTCCAATAGCGGTGGTTAGACTTTTATTTCCATTAGACTCTCTTGGCCAATTCCTGGTAACCTCACCTCAATCTCCAGCCTCTCGAGGTCCTTGATCAATTCGTCCACTAACGTTATCAACTTAAGCTTCTCCTTTCGGCTAAGTGCATCGGCCACTACATTGGCCTTCCCTGGGTGATAATGAATCTCGCAATCATGATCCTTGATTAGCTCTAACCATCTCCTCTGCCTCATGTTTAACTCTTTCTGAGTAAATATGTACTTTAAGCTCTTGTGATCCGTGTAGATTTCACACCTTTCTCCGTAGAGATAATGTCTCCAGATCTTCAAAGCGAAAACTATCGCTGCTAATTCCAAATCATGGGTGGGGTATCTTATCTCATATTCCTTAAGCTGTCTGGACGCATACGCAATCACCTTACCGTGCTGCATAAGCACACACCCTAAACCTTTATGGGATGCGTCACTATAAATCACAAAATCTCCCTTATCATCGGGTAGGGCTAGTACTGGTGCTGTCACCAACCTCTTTTTCAACTCTTGAAAGCTTTCTTCACATTTCTCAGTCCACACAAACTTCTCGGTCTTGCGAGTTAGCCGGGTCAAAGGGGCTGCTATCTTTGCAAAGTCTTGGACAAATCTCCTATAGTAACCAGCCAATCCTATGAAACTTCTCACCTCTGTCGGAGTGGTTGGTCTCTCCCAATTTGATACAGCCTCTATTTTGGCTGGGTCCACTAGAATGCCTTGTTCGCTAATCACATGCCCCAAAAACTGAACTTCCTTCAACCAAAATTCACACTTCGAGAACTTAGCGTACAACTTTTCTTCTCTTAATGCTCCCAATACAATCCTCAAGTGCTCTGCATGTTCCTCTTTCGTCTTGGAATAAATCAAGATGTCATCGATGAAGACTATAACACACTTGTCCAGGTACTTCTTGAAGACTCGATTCATTAAGTCCATGAAAGCTGCGGGTGCATTCGTTAACCCAAACGACATTACTAGAAACTCATAGTGTCCGTACCGGGTGCGAAAGGCCGTCTTTGGTATATCTTCTGGCTTAATCCTTAACTGGTGATACCCGGTTCTCAAATCGATTTTGGAAAAATAAACCGCATCCTTTAGCTGGTCAAACAGGTCATCTATCCTGGGCAAAGGATACTTATTCTTTATGGTCACCTTATTCAACTCCCTGTAGTCTATGCATAACCTCATACTACCATCCTTCTTTTTCACGAATAACACCGGGGCTCCCTGTAAGAACCCAGATTTTTGGGTAGAATTAAAACTTTTTATTATGTAATAATATGGGAATGAATAGTGGTTATGACTGCGATGTAACGACTGTCTATTTAATGAATGGAATGGATTTGGATTCAATTATTATATGTCATGCAGAATACCTTTGGTTGACAACATAGATAAGAATGATCTATCTCCTAAGAATATGAGAAGATTACTTCAAGTAAGATTATTCTTGTGTCATCCAAATCAATATCTATTATAAGTCCAGCGATTCCGTAAGAAGGTTAAGGAACACTCGGGAGTGAACCAGGTTCATTTTCCTAATTATAGGAATTAAATAAAAATAAGTGATGAATAGTGATTTTGGTGGAATTTGGAATATTATTATAATAATGCTATATCCGGTATCCGGAACGGATTTCTGAGTTCGTATTAGTGATCCAGGAGGAAAATAAGTGTATGTAAAAGCTGTCGGATTCAGAAAAAGAGCACTTTTATTTTCTCCGAGAATTCCCTGGACACTGAAGGATTTAAGGATTTATTTAAGAGATTTAAGGGATTTAAATTCAAGGATATTAAAGGAGGATCAAGGATATTAGTATAAATATTAAGAAGGTTTCCGGTAAAACCCTAACAAGAAATACTTGAGATATTACTCCGAACGATCAATGAAACGAAGCAATAACCGGACAAGAAACAAGCAGATAGCCAAGGTGCAAGCATGTGCAAGTGGATAAGATCAAGTAACTAGGTTGGTTACCAAAGGAACTAGGATAACTAGAAGCCTAACCAAGTGTTTAGCTTCATTACATCATCAAACCACAAGATCAAGACACATGCCCCTTAATTTACCTCATGCATGACATACCACCTTTAATAAAGCTACTTTAGCTAGATATTATCAAGATGTGGTGTATTATGCAAGAGAACCAAGCAAGCCAAGGTCAAAAACTCCATCTCTCCATTTCTTTCAAAACTGCCCAGCACAAACACCTCCAAGAATAAAATTCATATCTCCATTTTCATCCATGATAAAATCACCAAATTTTAACCACAACCTCTCCACTCCATGGGCAATATTCTCTCCAAATTTCATAGCAATCAAAGTAGTATAGCCTAGGCAAATCACCTCCCCAAGTTGAAGAATCAAACTGTCCTGATGCTTGACAGTTTCTGGACAGATTTTCTAATGGCCATATCTCCTTCATTACTCAATGAAATTTGGTGTTCTTTAGCTTTTTGGAAATCTGGTAAGATTCTCTACAATTCTTCTTTAGGACCCTCATCCAGAAAAGCAAGGTAAGGACCTCGTTTTTGCATTTCTTTGGACTGATGAATAGTAACTCCGAAGTGATTAACTAGTTTTCTTGTTTTGTTCTTAAGGATTAAGCTATATAAAGACTATCTAAGGCTTGTTAAGTGTTTATAAACACTTGATTGTGTTCCTAGAGCTTCCAAGAAGGTAAACCCTTAACCCACCTTTGAGTTTTATATGAGATTTGATGGTGTTTATGGCTTGTATGCATGATTTAGAGCGTGTATGTTATGCGGGTGTTATAAAAATGTTAAAATATATTTTGTGGCTCCAAGACATGTTGAGACAGTGAGGAAGATGATAAATAGTGTCCATGAGTGTTGGTTGTTGGTTGAATGATTATTTGGGTTGTTTGAAAATTGGATTATTCGTTTTTAAGCCGTTATAATGCCAAAATTTTGTTAACCTTAAGAACACGAGTTTGACAGTAGGTATAAGTCACTGATTAGCTTCTATTTCTTCCATGATAAGCTAGATTATGTTATAAGCTTCATTTTGATATAAAGATCGTATGAAATGGACTTACGGTTTAGGAGTTATGATTAAATTCGTAAAAGTGGTTTGAAACCGTAAACGAAAGTTCGTAACTGAAATTGGATTCCTTTAATACTACGAAATCAGTGGCGAATCTTGATAATTAAATAATAGAGATAAAAAGGAAGGTGTGGGAGAAGACCGTATGTCAATAGGATCGTTTTCCGATTTTATAAAAATGTTCGAATCGAGGTTAAACGCGAACGAACCCCTAGAAGCATGCTTGATTATGACTTTTGTTAATAACTTAGAAAACGGACGATAAAACTCGTAGTACAATCTTGATTCGTAAATGATCGATATTAAAACTTACATGGCTTAACTGCGTATTAAGTGTGGGTACAATGACGGGTCATAATAGCGAACGTATGTCGAACCACATCGGTGATAAAAAGAGTTACGCAAGAGGTGTATAACAAGATAATGCGAAAACGTGTTTCGACTTAAGTGAAGTCTATATATCTTCTTGTAAAGTGTTAAGTGATTAATCCCGAATGCCTTGGCTCTTTATAGATCACCAGACTGACCCGGGACACGCTACCACTACCCCTACCCACACTCGATTTCCAGGCAAGTTTCCGATACTTGGAACTGTTGTTGTGATAATATATATGATGATTGTTTTATACATATGCCATAGAATGCATGCCTACTTTCAAGTTAATATTGAATTACTTGTTCCCTGAATTGATATCGGCTTATAGACTATATATGAAATATCAGTTATAAGCCGGATTGTTTGGTTAAGACCCTTAGCGAAGGGCGTATGATATTCATACTTCAAATATAGACCGGGAGTCGATATTTTGTAATATATAAATAGTCGTGGAAACCCGGAGGGATCCCAGCGACAAATGTATTATTTCGAGGATTTTTATTCGATTACGAATCTTTCGAGGAACGTTATTTGAGTATTACCTCAGTGAAGGAATATTTAATGAATATTATTTTAATATTCATTTAGAATGTCATTTATTTAATGAATATTATTTTGATCATTCATTGGAGTTATTTAGTTAATGAATATTATTTTGAATATTCATTAGAGTTATTTGGTTGACGAATATCATTCCCAAATATTCATTTGGCTTACTTATTATTATTTGGAATATTCATTTGATCTTTATTTATTTAATGAATATTACTCTCGAATATTCATTTAAGGTTTGATTTACTTAATGAATATTATTTTAAAATATTCATTGGAAGTTCTATTTACTCAAGGAATATTACTTCGAATATTCCTTTAAAGTTTTGATTACTAAATGAATATTATTCGGATATTCATTTAGAAGATTATTTTGTTAAATGAATATTATTTTGGATATTCATTTAGAATATTATTTGTTAAATGAATATTATTTTGGATATTCATTTAGAATATTATTTGTTTAATGAATATTATTTGGATATTCATTTGGAATGTTATTTGTTAAATGAATATTATTTTCAAATATTCATTTAAGGTTTGATTTATTCAGTAAATATTATTTTAAATATTTATTTAAGTTTATTTATTCAATGAATATTATTTTAAATATTCATTTAAGAAGAGATTTATTTAATAAATAATTCTATATATTCATTCGAGGATTACTTACGAGCAATATTATGATTTAATAATATTCCGTAATTATTATTGACTTAATGAATATTCTTGGAATGTTGATTTAAATTCTTTTAAGTTCTTTTTATGATGATTCATATTATTCAAAGATTATCTATCACCTTCAGATAAGGTGTAAAATATTTCAGAGTATTTTATGACTATTCTTATCAAGGGGAGGTTTCCAAACTTTATTTTCATTTAAATCTATCTTAAAGAAGATTTAAATACTCGCTCAACTTCCAAACATATATAAGGGGACCTCACTTGAGATATGTTATTTATTGGACTGCCCGGTCCTATACTTGCTAAACTATCTTGTCACTCACATCTTGATTCTTTCAAACATCGATATGAATCTTTTTGGTTACCTCCTCAACGCTCGAGGGGTAAGATTGATGGAACAAGTGTCTATCCATTAACAAGCATCAGCTTGGGAAATATTGGTGATTTTTCCTTTCCAACTAGATACGACTACTTTGTGGAGTCCTATCAACAAGTAATATACTTGGGGAAAGGGGGAGGAACTTCACGTTTCAAAGTTATGGATGTGAAATGAACTAGGAGATGCGTAAGTGACCTAGTGGCGCCGGTCCAGCAAATGGCCCAACCGTTGGCCGGGGGGTTCCAGAGGGCGGTAGACAAGTAAATCCGTCGGTGCTTCCTTCTACATGTAGTAAACAAGAGGTGGGGAGCATAACATGCGACTGATCATCGTGTAAATGCTATGTCTCCTGGCGCGTCAAACTCCAGTATTAGTTCATCTCTCAATGTTGGAAATTTCCTGCAACCTTATCATTATTGGCAGGTTTGAAAAGTGTTTGAATTGGAATTGCAATACTCTTCCTGCAAGTTCCTCTATTATGAAAAGTTGATAATATCTTGCTCATCTTTGACATAGCAGATATTTATTCAAAACAAATATATTTTGAGTTACCTTGTAACTTCATCTCATACCTTATGTTGGTACTACATCGTTAATGCATGGCATATGGTTTCAAAGATATTTTGGACTGTTATATATTATCACTGTTCAATTATATTTTTGGTGGGCTATTGCTCACCCTTGTTTTATTTATTTATATCACAACAATAGCTAGTTCAGATGGCCGCGCAAGGCGTACTCAGCATAGGCAGGTGTCAGCCGTCAGAGGATTAACCGCTGAGGTCATAGCTACCATTGCTAAGGATGCAGCCTCTGGTAGGCTAGTTGTTAGCATTTGTACATCAAATGTATTTATATATATATGACATATACCAATGGATGGCAAAGAGCATGTAATTGTAAAATTGTAATTCTTTGGGTTGTAAGAACTCAATCTTGTGATTAATAATATTGATGGTTACTCTGATTTCATCTCTGGGACTATAACGGGTGTGTTTTATGATATTGTTCTGGGTCACAAGGTTGTAATTTAAATTATGTTGGTTTTATGTATGGATATTGAGACCGTAACGACCAGATCCCTGACCCCGGATCTGGGGGTGTTACACTCCCCACGGTGACACACTAGGTCTTATCATCCCTTTATCCAACAGCTCTTGCAATTGAGTGGCCAACTCTTTCATCTCCACTGGGGCTAGCCTATATGGGGCTTTCGAAATTGGGGCCGTACCCGGAACTAAGTCTATAGCGAACTCGATGTCTCTATCAGGTGGTAGTCCTGGAAGATCATCCGGAAATACGTCCGCGAACTCATTAACGACTGGGATTTCCTGTAGGTTTGGCGCCTCCTTCTTGGTATCCTTCACATAGGCTAAATAGGCTTCGCATCCTTTACGTAATAGCTTTTTAGCTTGCATCATATTCAGGAACTTTTGGTTTTGCCGTTTTCCACTAAACACTACTTCCTCGTCCCCTGGCAGTCTTAAACTCACTTTCTTCTTCACACAATCAATCTGAGCTCCATGGGTTGTCAACCAATCCATACCTACTATTACGTCGAACTCTCCTAGTTTAAAAGGTATTAAATCTACCCGAAAGTGTCGCCCTCCTATTTCTAGGTCGCAACCTGGACATACTTGGTTAACAGGAATAATTTCATGATTAGCTATCTCTACTTGCAGTCTGTCTCTCAGTGGTTCAGTCTTAAGGCCTAACTGACATACAAAATCTAGAGATATGAAAGACTTGGTAGCTCCCGAATCAAATAAAACATTCGCATTAACTGAGTTGAGTAGTAGGGTACCTGCGATCACATCCGTGTTCCTCACGGCATCTTACACAGTCATGTTAAAAGTTCTTGCAGTAGGGGCCCTGTCAGAAGCAGTTCCACTCACTCTTGACGCAGCTGGCCCAGAGGACATACATTCCCTCATTCGGTGCCCTGGTTTCCCACACTTGAAGCAATTACCTCCGGCACTGGTGTTGTTACTAGTTCCTCGACAGGTGTTAGCATAATGTCCTGTCAGCCCACACTTGAAGCACTTCACATCTTGCAGGTTACACACGCCCGCATGTTTCCTTCCACATTTATTGCATTCCGGGGGTGGGGCTCGGGGTGGGGTAGAGTAGGACGATCCCTGTGGTCGGCCGCTCTGGCCCACACTCCAACTTTCAGCTCTCTTGGTTCCAAAGTTTCCGCTGGGTTGGGACATTGTTCCTCGCTTAAATTTGCTCGGAAAGCTCCCTCCGCAGAGTTTCCCTTTCGACTATCAAACTTCCTCTTCTTTCCTTCCCTCTCCTTCTGCATCTGTTCACCCCCAGCCTCAACAATCGATGCTTTCTGTACCAGGGTGGCATAGTCTGCCAGCTCAAGAACCGCCACACGATTCTAAATCCATTGCTTTAGCCCCAATTGAAACCTTCGGGCCCTCTTTGCCTCAGAGTTCACATATTCCGGCACAAACCTTGACAGCTCAGTAAATCTTGCCTCATACTCGGCCACCGTCATGTTACCTTGCTTTAGTTCCAAAAATTTTAGCTCCATTTGTGTATCCATGAACCTAGGGAAATACTTTTCCAAGAACAGCTCGCTAAACCTCTCCCAGGTCACCACACCTCTTCCTTCCAAATTCCTTTTAGCTTCCCACCAGTAGTTTGCCTCACCCTTCAGGAGATAGGTGGCGAAAACAGTCTTCTGCCCTTCAGCGACTCCTAGTATCTCAAAAGATTTTTCCATTTCTTTCAGCCAGGCTCTTGCCTCGACCGGGTCTGCAGTTCCCTTAAACTCCGGGGGTTTCAGGGATTTGAAATTCCGAAAGGCATTGGCATTCGCATTGTTGGGTGGTGGCTGAACCGGGGGACGGTCCAAGTTCTGCCTGAGCAGGTCCATGAATTGCTCCATAGGGTCTCTCCTTGGATTTTCCACCTCTCGGGTATCATCTTCAGCTTCCTCTTCATCATACTCAGAGTTATCAAACAAGTTATAGTCACTACCTTCATCCTCGCTCAGGTTCAAATCCTCTCTCTCTCGGTTTTGGTGGCCTTCCGACCCATGGTGGCTACCCTGACCTTCAGAGTTGGCCGGGTGAGCTCGAGTGTTCATTCTTCTGGGTGGCATGATTCTGATAATGAGACAAAAATGGGTTAGGGTTTTCAAATTATTCGGCAGTATTTATAGAAGTCAGGAACGTATTGTTCTTCCCTATACCGGGTTAAAATTTTGAAACTTGCAGTGCCCTTATGATGGTGATAAAACTTCAAAACCTTTTTTGGGAAAATCGTTACGTGGTTCGAAAACATTTGAGGGAATTCCCAAGGTTTCAAAACTTCGAAACTTATAGAAATATTTTCAAAATTTTAAATAAACTAAAACTTTTTCTTTTGAACGATTTATTTTAGAAAATTTCGTAGGAACATTTTTTTTTTTTTTTGGAAAATGTAGAGAACAATTTGAAATCGCCGATCGTAAATTTGAAACAGCATGGTTGTATTTGTGGCTTGTAGCAATTGTATAATCACAGTTGTATATCAAAACAGTAGAGCATGACATCGGAAAGTAAAGCAGTTGAAACAATATCAAGGAAACTGAAACTAAATAAGTACGGCACAAGGGTTGTCACAAAGTTTGGATGTTAGAGCCAAATACATAGTTCCGATGTCAAAGTCTAGCAAAAGTGGAACAAATACAAGTACATCATCCGAATAGTCAGGGCTACACAAAAGTAGGACTACATTCGTACATACTATCCGAAGTCACATCTACATATCTGTAGGTCAGTCTACTCATCCACTGGTCAGAAAGGACGCCACTGCACAAGTCAACTATCCCGCAAAATCGACACACTAATGTCATCTGAACCTAGGGGACTGAGCTATCAGTAACACATCACGGGGCCGCACCGCGACGGAGCAAGGTCCTCACTCGGGCAAATGCATGACGCACAACACGCCTAGCATCCCTAGCCTGGATCACTCCGCCCCCGCGGATCCCTAATCCAAGGATCCTCTCGCGACTCCTCCTCTCAATCCTGTGGAGTCGAGCCCTAGTCCTCCTAGCAACAGCGGTCCTCATCTCAGCCTGGATCCTCAAGCGCGCCTCGCGCTCCTCCACTAGCGCCCGCCTCGCCTCGTTAAGTCGGGCCTCCGCAGAAAGTAAGTCTCGGGTCAGGAACTGCACAACATAGGCGTGCTCGGCGCCCGATACTGGGGGTAGGTCCAGTGGTGGGGGTGGCATAACAGGGGCAGGAGCAGGAGCAGGGGTAGGGTCACGCTCCTCCTCGCTAGAAGTATCCTCCTCGGAGTCATCATCAGATGAAGTGGAGCTCAATGACTGTGGAGAGGGTGGGGGTGACACAACACGGCCCTCACCGGATCGCACACTCTCCTCATCAGTGGCTACATGGGAAGGGGTAACAGGCTCAGGCTCAACAAAGGGCTCCTCATCGGGATCCTCCTCCTCAGTATCCTCTATCAGCTCAATCACAGGGTCGGTCTCAGAGTCAGCATCAGTATCCTCAACAGGGTCCTCAATCTCTCTCAGTAGTGCCTCATCATGCTCCCTCTCATAGGCCTCAGGGTCTGGTATCTCCTCCATCTACACAAGGGAAATAAGGTGGGTTACTAACCATAAAGAAGGGTTTAAGGAGTAGTTCCCTCACGGGCCTTAGAAGTCAGGGCTATATCCGATAACCCGACTGTGAACTCGATGAGAGCTCTAGGTATTAATGGCATTATTATTAGTGTTATATTATTCGTATTATTATGGTTGCTTTCCTAAATTACTATCGTTTCTGAGAACTGTAACCTCCTCTCTGATACCATTTCTGTGACGCCCCCAGATCCGGGGTCGGAGATCTAGGCGCTCACGGTCCATTTTCCATTAATAACATACTTGTTCTTGCACATAATATAAATAAAACAGCCATCGACCCCACAATAAAACTCACACCGCACACACACACACACAGGTTAGAGTCTCAGAAACGTCATACACTTGATTAAGCAAAAGTAAAAGTTTCAGAGTTATTACAGACCGAATTAAATAGCATTTATGCTACCAGCAACACTTCGATATGAAGCGAAGTTGGCGGCTTGAAAGTTTGTTACGGTACACTGCCTTGCACAGGTCATACTTATAAATAAAATGTACTAACAAAAGTTGCCAACCAATCCGGATAATGGGGCCTACCGGTGGAATCTCAACTGCAGCCTGGGGTCTAGTCACCTGCTTTCGAACAGTCTGACAGGGTCTTGCCATTTCTCTTAGCTGTTGTGTTTGTAAAATTTGAAAACAAGCAAGAGTGAGCAACTATAGCTCAGCAAGAATATATATGTATAAGATAAGCAATATAACATTCATATGTTTAGCAGTCATTAAACTCGTTTGTATCAATCAGTTATAAAATCACTTGTCATTGTTGATAAATTTCGAAGGTGCACCAGTACGTGCCCTTGTTTTCAAAATAACCTTGCAGTTCTAGATACTGCATAGAGTCAACATCTTTCTCATCAAAATAGAACACTATCGGCAACTGGCACATAGGCCTGAGAAGCAGTGTAAAAGCATTTTTCCAAAATGGAGGAATGGGACTTAAAGAAAACATAAAACCTGACAGGGATTGACGATGATCAGTTGCCACATCCGAGTCCAATAATCCGCGGGTCTTCTCTACCGGTAGAAGGATAGAAACTACATCCGTAACTATCCCCGGGTGAAAACTACATCCGTAATCACCCTCGATGAAAACTACATCCGTAATCATCCTTCGGCAACACCTGAGCCAGAATAATAATTGATGGACCGCCTGGCTCACGGCCGCTTACACATCCCGGGAATCGTTCGTCAACGGTTCCCACACCTGCCAGAGTCCCTTTTTCTTTTTCTTTTAAAAACTTGATTTTTAATTGAAAACAGAGTAATTGAGGTCCGACATCAGTCGACCGATGATTCTTGAAATCATACAAGAAGTAGAACCTGACCGGGGGTTTTCAAAAGTGTTTTGAGTTCGAATGAGTTCGAGTTTGAAAGTATTAAAAAGTATCTTGGATTAACGTTGTCTTTAAATAATGAACAATAATTAATAAATAATATTTTAAGATTTAATATTAATAATTAATAAAATAATTATTCGATAAAATAAACTTTTAATCCAAGATAGGGTTTCGAGTATTTACGAAGATATGAATATAATACTTGAGTATATGATACTCCCCGAATGACCCTTCGGGTTTTCGCAATCTAGATACGATATAATAATATACCGCTCCCCGGTCAATAGATATATACGGACCGCTACGACCTCTATTGCTAGAGTCGTTGTCCGAAGAAAACATTTCAATCTAAGTTCAAGGGGTACAAGCATATATGTACTTATACAATCTCAATTGCATCAATACTTCGATAAACATAGCATTTGATATAATTGAAAACCACAAACACAACAGTGAAAGTCCTTGTATATGTATAAGTTTTGAAAAGTAAACTTGCCTTGGTTTGGTTGGGGTGGTCGAGCGTGCGGAGTGGAACGATCCATACATAAGCAATAACCGCTCGTTAGTACCTTAACAATATCTCTTTAATTACGGGGTTTAAGGGGGGTACGAAATTGACTTAATGACTTCGTCTTATGACACTCTAGCCCCACTATAGGTTCATGTCACCACTCGATTACGCTCGTCACTTATTCGACTTAATTTAGTTACCATATCCGAGTCATAACCATTACCTCTAGAATTATTATCCACTTAATGACTTTTTCCCTTGCGCGAAGTTTACTCTAGCATTTTTATAAAATTGAAAAATTCATATTTTAATCCAATTCTTTTTGGGTAGCCTCCCCCACTGCATTTACTAGCTTCTCTAATTTTTCCATGGTCCCACATAAGTTTTTAGGGGTTTAAACAAGGTTCACAAGGGGGTCATTTAATGCAGTCCTGAATCCAGAAACACAATTTACTTCTCCGGCCATAACTTAAAATCTATACATCACCTAGTCATGAACCTTACATTTCCAGAAACTACATTCAAATACCTTTCCAACAATATATGGTAGGACATCAGGGGACAACATTTGGGGGTTCAAAACCGTGTTACAAGACAGGTCAATGCTCCAGGAAAAACTCAGCAAGCACATACTACTTAGATCAACCATTTTTCACAATTCCACAACACAACCAACACTTAATACACTTAGTTCATGGTTCATAACACTCATGGAGATATATATGTTATCCATAATCATAAAAGTCACAATCTCAACATCAAAACTCAAGATCCATGTCATCCAATACTTATACAACCAAGATTAGCTCACAAATACATGGATCTACTACCAAACATTATAAATACTACATAACCAAGAGGGTTTGTGATTTTTATACCTTATTGAGCACCTAGGAGCCTTGTACAAGATTTACACAACTTAATAACACCTTGAATGGTCTCCTACAACCCTTACAATCCAAGATCTAAAAGAAAATCAAACATGGTTACTATTCACCCAATCTTTAACAATTTGTAACTTGAATTTGGGTGGATGAAATGGCTTGAAATTACTAACATACCTTGTCTAGATGATGGAGATGGCCTAGGATTTATGTTATGATTTATGAGTGATGGGAAAGGGGGAAGAAGAAATTTTCTTCTTCCTTTATGGTCTTGGCCGAGAGCTTTCTTCAAGGGGGGGGGGGAGAGTGTTTTGATTTTTTTGTGTTGTTTGAATGATTAAGTTAAGTGGTTGGGTGATACATATTAGTGTATGTATAAGCATGGTACAAGCCTAGGTATGGCTCCTTGTACTTCTTGTCTCCTCTTTTTGAAAAGCTAAGTAACTAGCTACTATTCCTCTTCCATTTTGTTAACTAGTTTGCTTATTTCCTAACTACTTGGTTGCATGGGACTTGCATGCAATACTACTCCTTGTATCATTATTCTTCCACCAATGCTTGTCATTTAATCTTTAATTCGTATCGTATCTTAATTAATCTCTCGTAATAATATTTTGTCGCGTATAGATTTCCCCTATAATTCCTTAAGTACTAATTGTGTAAATTCCTCGAATGTCCATAATTCCTTGTCATAATCCTTAATAAATCTTTTAACACTCTAATCATTCTCAAATCCCAAGTTTTATAAATCTTACTAATAATAAGACTCTTGCCTTCACAATCTTCCTTTTATCTTACATAGTGAATGCAACAACACAGTTTCTCAGACAATCAACTCTATTAATCAACAGGGATGACCAGAAAGGTTCCATATTGACATTGCCACAAGGTATTAAATAAAAGAAAATATTACCAAAAATTAGGGTTCTTACAATGACTGAAATTGCAAGTGAGAAACCCTATGATATGGGAGGAATAACTTTGACTGATTTTCTTGAAGATCAAACAAACATTGTTCAGTCAGAGTCTATCCACATTGAGGGTGAGTCTCAGCAAACAACACTTAAAAACGGTGACATACTAACTATGGTGTCTAATGAAGTATTACTGAAGACATCAGAGTCTAGTAAAGAACCTGAAAGTGGTATACTGGAGCCTGTAGTCTCTGGAAGGAAAGAAGATGATTGTAAGGGTTCAGAGATTATAGCAGCTCACTCCTTGGAGAAAACCTCAAGCCCCATGCCAAATGAGGAACCCTCTCTCCATGTGAGTTCAGGTATAAAAACTTCTTCTAAACTCTATTTTTCTGTAGGTCATGAGAGCACTTATCCAAACTTGAGTGATGCACTTGAAAAGATGGATATTGATCCATAATCAGAGCGGCTGGCTCCTGACCAGGCAAAAGGAGAGGTAGAAAGAGTGTTGACTTTAGATAGTCAAAGTGAGATTGAGGGTATGGATGATCAACTCCATAGTGAGGGAGAGAAAATTAGGAAACCATCGTTTAATTTCTGGGATCAGGTTTTTCCTGAATCTTGGTCTAATAATCTTGGTATGGATGCTGGTACTTATTCTTTTATCAAGATGTATGAGAAGAATGACTTAGCAAAGCACAATTCAAAGCCAGAAGTTAAAGCTCAGAAGCAAAAAGAAAGGCTTGCAGGAATTATAAACAGAAGAGGTGAAAGGCTAAGACAAACTTCTACACCATCAGTACCAGAAGATATTTCTAAGGATCCAAGTATTCCTTTGTTTGTACTACCAATATCAGTCAGAATTGAGACATCAACAGTTTCTGATCAATCTAAGGAGGCATCAGGATTTGTAGATGTTAGTACACAGAATACTGGTGAAGAAAAAGATGATCATATTGCAGCTTCAGATCAGAAAGATGAAGATGTTTGTAACTCTAATCGAGTTTTATTACTTGAATATCATTCTACACAGGCAACTTCTTCTACAAGACTTGAATCTGAAGATATTCCAAACACTTCCAAAATTGAAGTCAATTATGATATTCTGCAAGATATTCAGAAATCTCAAGTTGAAATTCAATCAAGACTTCAAACACTTGAAGATAACCAAGTCACTATTATGGAAAATCAAGCAGTTCTGATGAATCTCATTTGTTCTGTTACTGAATCTCTTGGAATTAATGTTGCTGATGTCAAAAAGGGGGAGATAAAGACAATTCAAAGACAACAACAATAACAGACTGGGGATAAAAGAAGAACTGGGGGAGATCAAGATTGTGACAGAGGTGAATTTCATCATGGAAGTGATAAAGGAAAATAAGCATCAAATAGTTGAATTCTTTCGTCTAAGTACTGGATACTATGTCTATATCTGAAAGAGGAGGTACTTAACTTCATGATTTTTGAATTCATAAATTCTATTCTGATTGTATTGTTATGGATTTTCACATCAACAACTCAGATTTATGCTTCAGATTTTAAAGCATAAATAGGGGGAGATTGTTAGGAATAATTCATGAGTTGTGATGTTAAGAATAGAATTTTACTTATACTTCTTGTATATCCTGATCTTATAAAGGATTTAGCACCTTGAATAGGAAATATGTGTTAGACAGTTATCTGTAAGGTTTAGTCAGGAATGAACAGTGTATCGGAGACTACATGTCAGGAACAGAGAGCAAATCCTGATGAAGGTCTAATACTGATGGTGATCAGATACTGATGCAGTGTGCAAGTCCTGATATCAGTCGTGTTACTGATGATGTCATTATGGATGCTACAGAAACTGGCAAGTGCTATAAAACAGGATCTTTGTTTGAGGAACAAGCAAGAAGATATTATGAAGGGAAGAATTTTCTATTGATGGAAACTATCAACTGGACGGCAGAACATTGTCATGTATAGATTATCTTTCTGTTATTAGTTGATAGGTAGCATTATAAATACTCTCTCTATGTCATTGTAAAAAGTACGAATGTGCGTAGCTCTGTATAAGGTTTGTATTCGAGAGTTCGAAACAAACAGAGAGAGAGGTTTGTATTGTCAGCAGCTGCTAAAGGTATTGTACACCTTTGGTAGAGTTTGTATTTGATCTTATTAATACAAACAGAGTTTGATTCATTCGTTTATTCTTGTTCATATAACCAAGCAAAAATCAGACACGATTATATAACTTGTATTCAACCCCCCCTTCTACAAGTTATTCGAGTTAACAGCAACTATAGAGATTGCACTTGTATTGTCACACATGATTGGAATTCTTTCCAACACAAGTCCATAATCTCTAAGTTGATTTCTAAACCAAAGCACTTGAGCACAGCAACTTCCAGTAGCTATGTATTCAGCCTCAGCTGTAGAAGTTGACACAGATTGTTGTTTCTTGCTATACCAAGAGACTAACCTTTGTCCAAGAAACTGGCAGCTACCTGAGGTGCTTTTCCTATCCACTCTACATCCAGCATAATCAGCATCAGAATAACCAACCAGATTGAACCCTGTGTCCTTAGGATACCATAAACCCAAGTTTGAAGTGCCCTTCAGATATCTAAAGATCCTTTTTAAAGCAATCAAATGTGATTCTTTTGGATTTGACTGAAACCTTGCACACAAGCATATAGCAAACATGATGTCTGGCCTACTTGCAGTGAGGTAGAGTAGAGAACCAACCATGCCTCTGTAGACTGAGATATCTACTTTCTTGCCTTTAGCATCTTCATCCAATTTAGTGGCAGTCTTCCAAGTCAAACTTCTTCAATAAATCCTTGATGTACTTGGTCTGACTGATAAAGATACCATCCTTCCTTTGACTGACTTGCAACCCTAGAAAGAATGTCAACTCTCCCATCATACTCATCTCATATCTGCTCTGCATGAGTTTAGAGAATTTCTCACACAGCTTCTCATTTGTAGAGCCAAAAATGATATCATCCACATAAATCTGAACTATGATAATATCATCACCATGCTTCTTGTAAAACAGTGTCTTGTCCAGTGTGCCTCTAGTGAATTGGTTTTCAAGAAGAAATTGAGATAAAGTATCATACCATGCCCTTGGAGCCTGCTTAAGTCCATACAGTGCCTTAAGCAGTCTGTAGACAAATTCTGGAAAGTGTGGATCCTCAAAGCCAGGAGGTTGTTGCACATAAACTTCTTCTTCCAACTCTCCATTCAGAAATGCACTCTTGACATCCATTTGATAGACTTTAAAGTTTGAGTGAGCAGCAAATGCCAAGAATATTCTGATGGCTTCCAATCTAGCAACAGGGGCAAATGTCTCATCATAATCAATGCCTTCCTGTTGAGAGTATCCTTTTGCAACCAACCTTGCTTTGTTTCTAATTATTACACCATCTTCATCCATCTTATTCTTCAGAACCCATTTTGTTCCAACAATGGTTCTATTCTTTGGTGCAGGCACAAGTTCCCATACTTTGTTTCTTTCAAATTAATTCAGCTCCTCTTGCATGGCAATAATCCAATCTGGATCCAACAGTGCATCAGCAAGTTTCTTAGGCTCAACCTGAGATAGAAAACAGCCATAGAGGCACTCATTCTGAGTAGCTCTCCTAGTCCTTACTCCTGCATTAGGATCTCCAATGATTTGCTCTGCAGTGTGTGATCTATCCCATTTCCTTGAATGCTCAGCCTGATTTCTCATTCTTGATGTTGCTTCATCATCCAAATCATGATCATCCTGATTTCCTCCCCCTGTGAGGTTGCCACTACTCACAGGTGTGTCTTGGATGCTAGTTTCGCCACTATTGATTGGCACAAATTCTTCTCTTGTATTATCATTCACTTGAGTCTGTTGAACTTGAGTTTCAGCTCCAGTTTCAGTCTCTTCATCAGAATCATCTAGATTATCAAACTTCAATGGATCTTTATCTTCATCATTGGCTTCTTCTAGTCCAGGTAGTTTGCTGTCATCAAATGTCACATATGTGCTTTCCATAATTTTCTTTTGACTGATGACATAAACTTTGTATGCAATTCTTTCCATAGAGTAGCCAAGAAAAATTCCTTCAAATGCCTTTGCATCAAACTTACCAACATATTCAGAATTATCCTTCAATACAAAGCATTTGCTTCCAAAAGTATGAACATACTTTAGAGTAGGCTTCTTTCCAGTCATCAAATTGTAAGGTGTCTTTCCAGTGTTTTTGTTGATGAGGGTTCTGTTCTGGATATAGCATGCAGTACTCACAGCCTCAGCCCAAAAACATGTAGGCATCTTTGCATCAAGTAACATTGTTCTAGCTGCCTCAATCAAAGTTCTATTCTTTCTCTCAACAACTCCATTTTGTTGTGGAGTCCTTGGAGCTGAGAATTGCTGAGAAATCCCATTCTCTTTGCAAAATGCTTCAAGCATGGCATTTCTGAACTCTGTTCCATTATCACTTCTCAGTGCAATCACACTTGCATTGTTGGCCTTTGCTTCCTTGTCAACTTTCTTTATGTGCTCAATGATTACTTGTGGAGCCTCATCTTTTGATGCCAGAAATTCCACCCATGTATACCTTGTAAAGTCATCAACCATCACCAAGGCATACTTCTTTCTTCCTAGTGACATAATATTAACAGGCCCAAATAAATCCATATGAATGAGTTGTAGAGGCTTGGTTATTGATGTCACTGTCTTTGACTTGTGGCTTGATATTTTCATCTTTCCTTTTTGACATGCTTCACACACTCCTTCTTGACAGTACTCGAGTGTGGACATGCCTCTCACTAACTCTCTTTTGACTAGAGAATTAATGGCTTTGAAGTTCAGGTGTGATAATTTCTTGTGCCACAGCCAACAATCTTCATTTAATGCTTTTGAGTAGAAGCAATAAATTTTGTCCTTGTTTGCAGAGTCCATATTGGCTACAAACAGGCTTCCTTTCCTTACTCCAGATAGAGCAAAGTCACCAGTCTTCTTGTGGGTGATCAAACATTCATCTTTGTCAAAATCCACTTTGAATCCCCTATCAGTAAACTGACCAACACTTAGCAGATTATGCTTGAGTCCCTTGACCAGTGCTACATCTTCAATGATGACATTTCCAACTTTCAACTTGCCATATCCCAATGTGTTACTCATGCTGTCATCTCCAAAAGCAACCATTGGGCCAACCTTCTCCTCATACTGTGATAGCAGGGTCATATCACCAGTCATATGATTTGAGCATCCACTGTCCAAAATCCACATGACCTTCTTTTCACTTTCTTTGCCCTGCAAACACAAAGATATTACTTCTCCTTTGGTACCCAAACAAGTTTGGGTCCACGTGACTTAGAAATAGTTTTATCATAAACAACATGCTTATCAACTTTCTTGGTGTTAGTCTTCTTGTCACTGTTAGAAGTCTTAGAGCCTGAGGCCTCAGACTTAGGTGACAAGGGTACCTTCCTAGCTTTAGGAGGACTTGAAGACTTTGACCTTGTGTAGTGTGTGTGAGAATTGTGACTGATACAACCATCAATGAACTGCCTTCTCAAATTGAAACAACTAGTCATAACATTTATATTGCATGGCATACAGTCAAATTTATCACAAAATGGTGCATCTCTATGTCTTAGAGGCACAGAGCAGTCATAGAAAGGTTTGGGCACACTACCAACAGGTTTCTTGCATGCATGAGTTAGATGATTGGTACTGAAACAGTTCTGACAAGTTTTCCTAGGGGCATTAGGCATATAAGCATAGTTATTATCTTTGTTAATCCCTAACTTGCCATTTCTGTTCTGTTTCTTCTTAGTCACTTTCTTCTCAGATTCACTCTTCCCAGCTGAAACAAACTTAACAAACTTCTTAGGTCTTGACCTATTACCTACTGGCTCCTTGGCTTTTGACTTGACACTCTCACTCTTAGAGGATGCTTGTTGTTCATTGGATTGTGCCTCATCCTCATCATTCAACATTTGCTTGATGAGTAAGGCATTCTCATCAATTTCAAATGCTGATTCTTTAGAAATTGGATTTTCAGTCTTTTTCAAAATGTGAGGCACTTCCCCATGAACAACTGTGTCATCTTCAATGACAGCATAGCCTTTTCTCTGTTTAAGAGTGCCATAATCAAGTCCAATAGCAGCCTTGGGATTAGCTTCAATTTTCTCACAGTAGGATTGCACTAGACCAGATGATTTCTTGAAAGTTTTCAGTTTGAATTCATTTTCAGCTAATTCATCCCTAAGAGCCTTTTCAACCTGACTAGCACACAAAACCTTATTCTGCAGATATTCAACTTCTTTCTTAAGGTATTCTACTTGCATAGCAGTTAGCTCAAGTTCCTCATTCTTTTTTATTAACATTTCATTTCTAGTAGACAGTTTAGTAATCTCTTCATTAGTAGCAGTCATACTAGTATGAATGTTAAACATCTCAACAGATAGTTGTTCAATCATGCATTTATACTCAGAAACAGACATGTCTATAGTAGTGAGAGATGGTACCTGAGGATCTGATGGAGATGTGTCATCCTTGGAATTGGCCATCAAGGCATAATTGCAAAATTCTTGTTCCTCTCCATCACTGTCAGAATCATCCCAACACTTCCCTTCAGCTATATAGGCCTTACCTTGTGTCTGCTTTTTCAGAAGGGCCTCATACTTAGCTTCGAGCTCAAGATAATCTCTATTTTTATTTTTAGGCTTCTTGCATTCACTAGCAAAATGCCATAGGTCATTGCATCTATAACACCTTACAGATGACCTATCCACATAGCTAGTTTTGAGCTTAGTCTTGTTTGGTTTCACAGGTGCCTTGTACTTGTTGAATGAATGGTTTTGGGTTTTGGGTTTGAAGGGTTGATTCCTCTTGAATCTGATGTTTGGAAATTTTCTGGCCATGAAAGCATATGAAGTGTTTTCCATCCCATCTAGTTCTTCAAGAGTATAGAACTCATCTTCCTCCTTCTCCTCAACAGGTTCACTTTCCTCAGCCTCAGTTTCTTCATCTTCTACTACCTCATCTATCCTTAATTGGCTTGTAGATGCTTCTAGGTCTTGAATAGATTTGTTGACAATCAAGGCACATGATGTGTTTATCATTCTGCCTTGGTTGGCTTGGATAGCCCTTTTCTGAAGCAACTCAAGCTCAGGAGTTTTTAAAACCCAATAGAGCACATCATATGTAACTTTGTTCAAATCTCTTTCCCTTAGAGAAATGACCCTTTGCTCTAGATGATTTGGTGAAGATAGCAAAAACTTCATGTTTAATGCCTTGGTGCTGTAGACCTTGCCATTCATCTGCAACTCAGTAACTAGCTTGTGAAATCTCTCAAACATCTCAGTGATGCTTTCCTTGGGCTGTGCCATGAAAGCTTCATACTGTGTGACCAGTATCTGTTTCTTGTTCTCTCTGACCTCATCAATTCCTTCACATAACACCTCAATGTGATCCCACATTTCTTTGGCAGTGGTACATGAAGCAATGTTTGCAAACATTGACATGTCCATGGAATCTATAATCAGCAACATGAGGTGACTATCAAGTGCAACCATCTCCTTTTCTGATTCTGTCCATTTGGATGGATCCTTAGCCACATAAGATCTTGGAATAGTAGTGGTTCTAACAGTCTTTTCAGGAATCTCCTGTTGGGGAACAAATGGACCATTCTTGAGAATCTCAGGATACAAATGATGAGATGCTTTGATGAACAACTGCATCTTGATCTTCCAGAGGTTATAGTTTTCTTTGTCAAACTTAGGGACTTTCACCGTTCCTGTGGTCTTTGGTGTATTCGAACTCATGATCGTTTTTCTGTTTTTGAATAAACAGCCCGCTCTGATACCACTTGTTGAGTATAGAATATAGTAAAAGAATACAGAGGGGGGGTGAATGGATTCTTGAACTTTTCTTGGTTGAGTCTGTGTAGCAGATAAGTGTTTGTGTGTGCAAAGATGTAGGTGCGGATAAAGAACAACACAAGTCATAATATCACTTTAATCTAATGTATTATTAGATAAAGGTTGCAACAATCTGTGAATACAAATGATAGTATTCTCAGCTTCGTTTTTCTCAGAGAGATAAGGCTTACAATGAATATGAAAAACTTGACTCACCAAAAGTTAATTGCTAAGGAAGTGAGGCTGTATCCTTATAGAACATGGATACAACCTACTTACTACAAATAAGGTAGCTAACAAAATTATTTTCTAGTCTGTCTATCCTTTTTGAGTAAGTGTCCAAACGGTTACAGATTTGACTTTGCAAAGTCTGTTCAGATCCACTTCTTTAGTCTTTTGTCTCTTCTATATCTCTCCAAGCTTCTTTGTAGGCTTTCCAGAGCACGTTACAGATTGAGATCCATAAAGTGCATTGGCTTGTTGTAGGTTTCTGACTTGTACAATTTCTCCAGTATTTTGTCTCCAAGAATGTATTCGAGAAGTGACTAAGTGAGTGATTCAAGAACTAGAATTGACTTGATCGATAACTTTGAGTTCTCGAACACTATTATATTGACATATCGAATTACTTCTCGAATAGCTCTTTTTCATCAGGATTCCTTGAGTTGTCGAATAGAACACTTGACTTATCGAATCCTTGAGATATCGAATAGCTTTCTGAGTCCTTGAGATATCGAATGGAACTTTGACTTCTTGACTCCTTGAGAACTCGAATACCACTTTGACTTGTTGACTTCTTGAGTTCTCGAATAGAGCAGTAGACATATCGAATCTCTGAGATATCGAATGAGATATCGAACAGTGTATTCAGAGATATCGAATAGTGTCTTGAGATATCGAATCCCTGACTTCTCGAATGCTAGACTTCTCGAATAGACAAATATACTTCTCGAATTGGTACTTAGGCAAATTCTTCACTTTCTTCAAATCCCAACTGTGATTATTTGACAGTCTTTATCTTCTTGCTTGAGGCATGAACCTTGGAACTTCTTTCACGCATTATTCTTGACTATATAAGTACAGTTACACAACTAGGATTTGGTGCCTATTACAAGTACAGAACAAGTAGAGACTCTACAACTAGAGGTTCCCTCAGTTAAGAGGTCATATAAGTAATGCAAAGCATTACAAACAATTAGGCTTGTTATTTGATGTAAACAGGCATGCCTCTATGACTAACACCTTGGCTTTATTTTTATTCTTAAGCCCTGCCAAGATCTGTGATCGAGTCTTCTTAACAGGAGATTGCTTATCTTGTGGGTCGCCATCTCTTTCTTTTTCATCATCTTTTTTCGGGTCATCGATATCTTCCTCAACCTTTTCTTCACGTTTTTCTTCATCAACATCCAACTGCTTGGGATTAATCTTAGTTTTTTTACCCTTCTTACTTGATGTCAACCTCGACTTTTTTTCTTCTTCTTCTTCTTCTTTTGTGTTGTCTGTTCAAGGGTTGTGAGCCTATCTTCAATCGACTTTAGATGCTCTAGGACGTCAGCAGGAGTAATCTTCTTTGCTTTCGAGGTTTGATCTTCTCCTTGGGGTTCCTTATCTACAGATTGTGTTGCTTTGCTATTAGAACTGCCTACCATCTTTCCACTCTTAAGATGATAACTCTCCCCTCCTTCTAGCGCCAATGTTGATGAGTGGAATTCGTAATAATTTTTAAGAAGTTTACGGTGAGTTATAAAGGCTAACGATCAACTAATCTATGGAGAATGAAGGTTTTTTGTGGGGGTTAAACTGAGCTCGAGAGCGTTTACAAGAATCTCATAAGTTCCCTTGAGGCTTGTGTCATGTGTTCTCAAGAATCTCGTAGTTGTCTACTGCGAGGCTTGTAACCGTGTTCTCAAGGTACCTACGTACCCTTGTATATATAGGGATCAAGCTCACGTAGTTCTTTTTAGACTAGAAGTTTGGTTAGGCAGCAATATTCTAGGTTCTTAATTCGTGGGGAACTCCATTTCTCCAGATTCAGCGACGAATAGGCGACCTAAGTCGAGTAGAACTCAAGTTCTAGTCCGACTAGGAGTGTCTTTACTAGTTCTAGTCTTATTAGAAGTACTCAAGGATCATCTGTGCCCAAGGAATACATTCCAACAAGGAGTTGACGTTTGTAACTTGCTCCTATAGAATAGGAGGCTTAATCATACTATAAATCTGTTGGCATAAATCTGTTCTCGTACAGGAAGCTATCTTCGGGGAACCTGTCTGCAGGAACTTGTCTCTCGGGAATCTGTCTCCCACGAACCTGAACTTGTCCAGATCCATTTCACATGTTATTTGGCCCATTATCTTAAGGAACCTCAATCATAACCCATATAGACGAGGGCAAATGTGCTCCGTAATCACTAAACATTAAAGAAGTCTCTCTCTAACGGTCATTACCCTACCTGTGTTCACCTGACCGGCGGATCGCTAGAATCATCAAACAGCCAAGCATTTTCACATTGCATATACATACACACACTCTTAATAACTCTTACCCATTCCCCTTTTTTACTTTCTCTTTTTTTCATATTCGATCAAAATCTGAAATCTCCCCTTCTTTCTCTCTTTTTCAATTTGTACGTGCAAAACCCATCCCTCATTTTCTTTTCCCCTGCACGACGGCTTTCTCACCTGTTCTTGATTTTCTCAAACCCAGCAATTCTTTGTTTTTTTTAATGCTTACATCCCTCCTTCTTCTTTTCCCCGGTTCTATTCTGATTTTTGCTTAACTTTTATTCACCGATACTAAGTCCTTACTGAGTTAATTTCAGTTTGACGGAGTTGTCATTTTTTTTTAAACTAACAATATATTAGTAGATATTTGTGTGTTTTCAATTTTTGCAGGTTCCCGAAGCTGCATTCGAAGTCTGGTGGGTATTGTGTGTTCTATCTTTTTTTTTGTTCGTTTGTTCAGTCGATGTCCCGTAGTTTACGTGTTGGTAGTTTGAATGTTGGTACCTTATCGGGCAAATTTTTGGAGTTAGTTGACGTGCTAAAGAAGCGAAGAGTGGATGTGGCTTGTATTCAAGAGACAAGGTGGAAGGGGGCTCAGTCGAGAGAAGCGAACGGGTATAAATTGTGGTACTCTGGTCTTACCAACTCGAGGAACAAAGTGGGTATTCTTTTGGCGAAGGATCTAAAAGACAACGTCGTGGAAGTGAAGAAGTGTAACGACAGGATCATGTCCGTCAGAGTTGTGGTTGGGGAGAATGTGGTGAACGTGGTGTGTGCATATGCCCCTCAAGTCGGTTTGGGCGACTCTGAGAAGGAGGCTTTCTGGGTCTGTTTAGATGAGTTGGTTGGAAGTATTCCTGACGACCAATTTTTAGTGTTGGGCGGCGATTTCAATGGCCACATTGGTGAGATGGCAGAAGGCTATTGTAAGAACCCAAAATTTTAGTAGAATTAAAACTTTTCCTATTATGATGAAGTGCATTAATGAATAGTGATTTTGAGGATTAAGAAAAATTTTCATGCCACCTATGTACGAGACGTAGTGTGGATATTCCGAAGTTATACTAGTAATCTACGGAGTAAATAAGTGTATGTAAATGCGATCGGAATTCAGAAATTCCAAATTCTATTTTCGTGTAATATTTGACCGAGCAGTGAATTATATATCAGTAATATCAAGAAATGAGATATTTAATTTGAGGAATTGAGGAGTTAATATTTTGGAATTTTATTATAAGTGATTTGAGAATTTGGAACGAAAACCACTGAGGAAGTGAAACAAACGTTCTAGAAACCGCTGAAACTTTACAATGAGATTAAGCGATCAAGCGAGCGAATCATGAATTGAGAATAGTAAATATTAGAAGTCCAAGGAAGGATATATTATGAGAGGAAAATGGAATTGAGAATAAAATCCTAGAGTTAAAGGAAATGAGAACAATTGAGAAACCGCGAGAATTTTTTTACTGAGATAAAGAGAAATAAACAAGAGATGTTGGAATTAATATTTGTTCGAGGTATTGTGCTATATTAGAGCAATAATATGCAACGTATAAGTTGTAACGTATTTATTTTATTCAAGAAACGACAAGGAAATCAAAGCGGTGGAAAAGAAAACAAAACAAAAGGACTTAAGTGCAAGAAACAAGAGACAAGGACTTGGTTGCAATTAGCAAAGGACTTGGTTGAGATTTAAGTGGATAAGAAATCTAGAGGAGCCAATGAGAGGTTGCCACCTAGAAAGGATGAGATGCATCCAACCAAAAATAGATATATATCAAGTGTATGGCATTATTAGAACATAAAACCAAGAACAAAACCATTCTGCCCAGCAGAACACCCTCTCAGTAAAACGGGCCTAGAGACTTCATTTCTCAATGAAATGTTTTGTTCTTTATATGGTTAGAAAGCTGTGACGACGCTCTACAACTTTTATTCAGTAGCCTCGACCAGGAAACGAGTGAAAGGGCTTCGTTTTGGCTGATCTTTAGGGCGTGTTTTTCCAGTCGGGAAACTCACTTCCATGTTCTTGATTTCTTTGGTGAGATTGAAGATGGTGAGCATAGAGTAAGGCTTCCCCAAGGTTAACCAAGATTGTTTGATATTGTAAGAACATCAAGAAGGTATAAAAACCCTAACCCCTCTTGGCCATGTAGTAATTATGATGTTTAATGTTAGATCCATGGTTATAGTGTTAATCTTGGTTGTATAAGTAATGGATGACATGGATCTTGAGTTTAAGTGTTGTGATTGTGATTTTTAGGATTGTAGTTAGTATATGTATCTCCTTGAATGTTATAAAGCATGAACTAGGTGACTTAGATGTTGGTTGTGTTGTGGAAGTAAGAATCTTGGTTGATTTAAGTGAAACAAGCATGCTGAGTTTTTCCAGGAACATTGACCTGTCTTGTAACATGGTTTTGAACCCTCAAATCTTGTCCGCTGAGGTCCTACCATATATTGTTGGAAAGGTATTTGAATGTAGTTTCTGGAAATGTAAGGTTCATGACTAGGTGATGTATATATTTTAAGTTTTGGCCGGAGAAGTAAATTGTGTTTCTGGATTCCGGACTGCACTAAATGACCCCCTTGTGAACCTTGTTTAGACCCCTAAAAATTTATGTGGGATCATGGAAAAATTAGAGAAGCTAGTAAATGCAGTGGGGAAGGCTACCCAAAAGGAATTGGATTAAAATATGTATTTTTCAATTTTATAAAAATGTTAGAGGAAAATCCACGCAAGTGAAAAACCACTTAGGAGATTAGTTTAAAGTAGTTTTAAGAATGTTCACTTGAGTTTCGAGTTTGAGGAATAGATTTGAGTCGAATGGGGAACGAAAGTGATAATGTGATGAAATGGTCATATGAGAGGGTTAGTGGTCACAAGTGGAGTCGTTAAGTTGGTCTTACGATTTTTAAAACCTTATGATTAAGTAGCGTTGTTAAGGTACTAACGTACAAATATTGATTATGTATAGATTTCCATTCCACTTCGCGAGCCGACCACCCCAACCTCACCAAGGCAAGTTTTCCAACCCTAAGTATTTATTTTCAAAAGATCATATTCTTGATTTTACCTATGCAAGTTTACTTTTCAAAACTTATATATAAGGATTTTCACTGTTGTGTTTATAGCTTCCAAACGTATTATATGCTTATGCTTTACGAGATTATGTTGAAGTTTGAGATATATGCATATGTGTTTGTACACCCTTGAACTTAGAATGAAAGTGTTTTCTTCGAACAACGACTCTAGCAATAGAGGTCGTAGCGGTCCAAATATACTATTGACCGGGAGCGGTATATTGTTGTATCGTGATTAAATCGCGAAAACCCGAAGAGTCATTCGGGAAGTATCGTATACTTAAGTCTTTATTATTTTTACGTTGTTAAAAATACTCAAAAATATCTATCTTGGATTAAAAGCTTATTTTAATTAAATAATTATTTTATTAATTATTTATATTAAATCTCAAAATATTATTTATTAGTTATTGTTCATTATTTTAAAGACAAAACTAATCCAAGATGCCTTTAGCATTTTCAAACTCGAACACTTTCGAACCCAAAACATTTTCGAAAACCCCCGGTCAGGTTTTGCTTCTTGTACGTTTTTCAAGAATTATCGGTCGACTGAGGTCGAACTTCAACTACTCGAATTTTCTATCAAAATGATTTTTGAAAAGAAAAGAAAAAGGGGACTCTGGCAGGTGTGGGAATCGTTGACGAACGATTCCCGGGATGTGTAAGCGGCCGTGAGCCAGGCGGTCCATCAATTATTATTCCGGCCCAGGTGTTGCCGAAGGATGATTACGGATGTAGTTTTCATCGAGGGTGATTACGGATGTAGTTTTCACCCAAGGGTAGTTACGGATGTAGTTTCTATCCTTCTACTAGTAGAGAAGACCCGCGGATTGTTGGACTTGGTTGTGGCGACTGATCATCGTCAATCCTTGTCAGGTTTTTATGTTTTCTTCCAGTCCCATCCTCCACTTTGGAAAAATACTCAAACACTGCTTCTTGGGCCTAAGTTCCAAGTTGCCGATAGTGTGATTTCTGATAAGAAAAATATTGATATCATGCAGTATCTAGAACTGCAAGATTTTCTATAGAGATTGGCACGTGTTAGTGCACTCTTGCAATTATTTCAAAGAATGAAATGTTTTTGAATGAGGAACCTTCTAAGCTAATGGAAGGAAAGAGGTTTTGCATCAATGCATCCCTGTACATTATGTTAACCGTAGAGTGTTTGCCGAAACTGATATACTCATACGTATATATTTTCAAACGTGAGATATATCGAAATGAGAACCTTATAAAGGATTCATATGTTATTCTTAAAGCTCCTTAGTAAGTATAAACGTTTTATTCAAACTCGGACATATATATTGTCGAGTTATGTTTTGTAATCTGAGATATATACCCATACAGTTGGGAACGTTTTCAAAATAAACCACTTTATTATTTTTCAAAATGGTGAACTTGCTGAACATTATGTAGCTCATTCTTGCTTTATAAAAACTTTTCAGAAAGAGACGAATTTGGTCGGTTAACTCCGCACCAGCAGAAGAGGAGTAGGAGATTTACCCCGGAGATGATTTAGTTCCTGAAAAATACTATAGAGTAAGTCTGATAGGTTTTCAACTGTAATAGTAAGACTTGTCTTCAAGTGTAGTTGTATAAGTGGAAGTGCGTAAGATTCTGGATTGTACAGATGAATTGTAATATTTAGTGTTACTTTTGATTATCGTTTCTGAGGCTCTAACTTGTATGTGCGTAAGATTGAGGTCTGGATGGATGTATTGTTGAGTTGTAAAGTTAATACAGGTATGATATGGTTGGATGGTGATGTGACGACCTGAATCTCCGACCTCAGATTTGGGGGCGTCATAGAAATGGTATCAGAGAGATAAGTTACAGTACTCAGAAACGAGAGTGTTGAGAGTTAAGTCTAAGTAGGAGAATGACATAAGAGATCGTAGTAAACTTATTATTGGACTACCGGAAGAGGTACCGATGAGTAGAATGGACTGGAGTGTTTACTGGAGGTATTATACTAGGGTCGATAGAATCCTTAGAGGCCTTCAGAATGATGAGTTGAGAGTTGGGAGTCGTACCTGACTTATCAGATGTAACGATGTAGGAAGCAGAGTGAAACCTCAAGAGTAGTTGAGGAAGATGCGATATTGCCGAAATGATCGGATGACTAGGCTGGCATAAATTTTGTGGCCCATATTCCTCCACAGTTTAGGAGGCGGCATTTTAAGAATCAAGAAGTTTGGACTTCCCTACATAATTAGGAGTACTTAGTACTTGGATTAATGAAAGTCTTTTACTTTGGTTATAAGAACCGATTTTCGATAAGTAACGGGTTTCCTTGAAGGTTGGTCACTATGTCGTTGTGGATTCCATTACCCTTGATGGCGAATTTTACATGTGTTATACGAGAATGTTATCATAAGACGAGCGTGCTAGATAATTCCACGCATGATTCGGACGCTAGAGCATGGTAGTTCAACTTAGAGAACAAGCAAGTAGAATTAACAAAGGGACTCAAGTGAAGTTGAATAGGGTTACAACGAGCGATACAGTGATCTCACAGTCTATCAAAAGAAAAGACCAGTGGGTCTAGAGTGGGATCCTTTGATAGAGATGTTATCAGGGACTACGTATATATGTATTGTAGACCTCAATATTTTTGGTATATGTTCACATGCACACACCCGCCACTGAACCTATGGACTGCACTGAGATCCCTGAGAGATCTCTTTGATCTGTTCCCAGGGGGAACTGGCCACTTGTGATTCATGTCGGAATGCATGAAGTAGGACCCTATGGACTTAGCAGGTGTCCCCGAAATGATGTGAAGCTTGGTCTTCAAGATAAAGCACGAAGATGATAGATATATTTGTGAAACCCTAACTCGATAATTGACTCTAAGATGAAGATTGAGAGACGCACTAGTTGGTGTCTTGTATTACGAAGACGAAGAGATGGAGTTACCCTCATAGTGGTGATAATGAGATGCACGAATGATTATTAACTCATTTTGGTAACTACCGGCTGGTGCACTACTTCATTTTAAACTTTTCATTAACCATGTTACCTCGATTAGTTTATATCAGGTAATCCTTCTAGCTTTCTACTTCAAACTTGTGGAATAACCACCAGTGATATACTTTCTCTAAACCGGGACTCATCCAAAGTATCTTATTTGATCCCCGAGTATTTTATTTGAAGTTTATAATTATTTCGTTCTGCTCAGGCCTATTTACACTTTCTTTCAATTATCCAAGGAATGTTCAACAATTGTTTCCTTAATTAATCAATGAATATTCCTAAACGAATATTGATGTTTGACTACTTCTTTCATACTTGCACTCTTCAGTCGAGCCCATAAATATTTATCAACTTGTTGAGAACAGGGATGATCTAACATCCAGACATCCTTCATGAATTCTTTTCTTCTATTCAAGATGAGATTGTACATCGTACATTGAAATCATAGTAAGGATATCATTTTGATATTGGTATTCTGAATTTAATTCTATTGTAGGATCTGATAAAGCATGTGTACGGAGGCACCCTTGGGTGGACCGTTTCACTGGTAGGTAATATTTGATGAGAGGTTATCGATTGTTCCGATACCTAGAACATTCTCTTCAGATTTTATAGTTTTCTTTTTCAAACTTAATAACTTCTTATTTCCATTCGTTGTCCGAGTAGCCTAAAGTTTCTTCAGTGGCTACGATGTTGAAATTCTGTTCTAGCCAATTGAAACTGGCTAGTCGATATGTCAATATGAATGACTAGTGGATTGTTCTAACTAGTCAAAATTGTAATGTTGTGAAGAACACCTAGCTAATTGTCCTAGCTAGTGGTGATGTCTCAAACAAGTGAACTAGCAAATTTTGTCTAGCTAGTTGCTAGTGTTTCTTGAAAAGGACTAGTTATTGTTTCACTGGTCCAACTCCCAATTTAATTCATTCAGCAATTCCTCAATGCATTTTGCATGTGGTAAAGTATGATAATGAAAGTTTTGACGAATAACTTGATTGAGACCTAGTGAGGTCGCCCACTCAACTTGAATTCTACCCATCTTCGTATCAGACTTTATGTCACTTGAATATTCTGTTCTTTCATTCATATAATGAAGATTCATTTGAAACCATAGATTACTTGAATGATAAACTGCTTCATTTTTATTGTCATAGAGTAGAATTGCTTTCGATCGGTTGACCTTTATCAATGGGACTTTTCAGATCCTCTATTTTTCAAGAGGAAAAGTATTCACCAGATGTAAGAATCGTATAAAGACCGTCTTTATGACTTTTGTATCCAACAATCATTGCCCTCGTGCAACATTCTCTATGATATCACATTACAAAATTATCAGGACATGAAGGAATAAACCTTGTTGTATTCTTTCTGTCCATCCTTACATCTCCGAAAATTGAGACTCCTAGTATTTGGAACCATCAACATTCTTGGAACATCCAATGTGGAATTCTTATTGAAATTATCTATTGGACCTTGTTATTTTGAAACCATTCCTTTCAAAAGTCATTACTCTAAGGTGAACGGGAGGTACAATTGTGAACCGTTGCACCAATATGAGATCAAAAACCAAATGTTGTAATTGTGCAGCCAGAGCGTGATGCCAAGTAATTATTTAAAGTAGGAATAACATGTCGGGGCATAATACAAGACCTTTAATATTAGTGTGAGGAAAGTTATAGGAAATGATGAGGTGGTTGGGAGTACGTTCCTACCAACCGTTGTCAGGATGTTATAGTAATGAATTCTGGAGTTACCAAGCCTTTTCCTGATCCAAGAAATTCAAATCGATTGCGATGTAAGACATATCCTTAGAGGAAACTAACATGGAAGTGAGATGGACAAGAAAGGAAGAAATATCGTGGCAAGAATGTGAAGCTTTACTTAGCTAAAAGGGATTGATGCACATAGCGAGACATAAAGTTTAAAAGGCCCCTAATAGCAAATTGATGCATGGATATATCCCAATGATCCTTCGAGATTACCACCTAATCAAGTTTATTGGGAATCGCAGCAGCATGCAGGCCTCAGGCTGATTGGTGCCAGTTGTGAAAGAGGACGAGCGTATGACATCTTACATATACCATCGAGAAACGATACCCCTAACCGGAGATGTAGGAATTGTTGACCGGTTAAAACACGTAGTAGTTTTTCAAAGATAAGGTTGAAAAGCGGGTTTCACCAACTCAAGATCGACCTCTGTACTGTGCCAAAATTGGCATTTCACACTAATATAAACGTCATAAAATTATGGTAGTATCGTTTGAGTGGATTAATGAGTCAGAAGCCTTTATTGATTAATGAACAAAGTTTTGGAATGAAATGAGATATTAGCAACAACCTCGTTGTTAGCTATACTTGATGATAAAAAGAGGACTTTGAGAGTCACGATGATGCATCTTTCAAGAGTTTAAGAGGTGTGCTGATGCAGTAGAAAGGGGATGATAGCATATACTTCTAAACAACATAAAGGTTACGGGATGTGATATACTAACCGTGAGTCGGGGATTAGTCATGATAGCATTCACGCATAAAAAGGAGACGTTAATCTTATAAGAAAAGTGTGAAATTTTTTTTTCCACAAGTGCCTTAAGTATATCTTCATATTAGAACTAAACATAAGAAAGAGAAGGTGATGAAAGGGAGCAGGGAGTATAATGGAGAAATTTGTTATGACCCAAGAAAGGCCAGTGTGGTGGCCGATACTTATAGAAGAGATTATTCGAAATTGGAATTCAGTCAGTATTAACCAAAAAAATAGAGTATATACAATAAAGAATAATGTTAGAGGAAAATGACTAAATTATGGGGAAGGACAAAGATGTATAGAGAATTAAGAGAATGTTTGGCAAACAGGTATGAAGAATGGCATTGGCAAACTATTAAGTACAAACGCGACATGTCGAAAGCAGAATGATAGAGATCTAGTGGATTAATTCCGCCTGTAGAAAATCTTGAACGTGGACAGAATTATAATGAATTTCATAAGTAGGTCGCCGAAGATCGAGCCAAGAGATGGCCCTAGTTGATTTATAATTGTTGAACCAAGTGATTTACCTACGAAAGACTTTCCATTTAGAAGTTTATTGATTTATATACGGAAAAGATGGTGGTGCAGTATAAAACTTCTGTAGCGATTACGTCAGATAAAGACTTAAGATTAAACTACGAATATTGAAGGTGCTTCCAAGTATATTTAACGAAGAGATTGAGCGTATGTACTAATTTGATCTGTGGCTGACGGACAGGGAAGAAGAATTGTCCAGACGTTCGAATTTATAATTAGTGTCGTGCCTTAGATTTCACGGGGCAGTCGAGAATAAAAACTTATCCATGAAACGAATGTTGTTATCACGATCGGCACCATGCGGACGTAAGGACGTCTCTTGTAAAGCGTACTACGAAAGAAGAAGTTTCGCTTTTCTTGCGTTACGAAGAAGTCAATGAACGAGGGATATAGTAGCTGAACTGGTTCGACGTATACCGAAGACTATATAGTATCCATAGCAAGTGGTAACGACCGACGGGAGGCAACACATGCGTGCTAATCAAGCCAAGGAAAATGAGGAATACCGTGCGTATTGACGTTGTCTCAGATTATAGAACACGACCACAAAGTATTCACGGCCCAACGATACAAGGACTCAACACGGATACTATGAACAAGGTAGAAGAGTAACGTATAAGTAGTGGGATAGAAATTTTCATTCATAGAACAACCGATAAGGAATACAGGTCGAGGAGAGCATGCGTTGAGAAGCAACATTAAAGCGTTGGTGAGACTGCAATAGCCCTAATTTTCATGAATATTCGAACCTGGATGAAAATTAATTTTATGGGTGGATGAGAATTTTTTGCAATCACGATATGTACGAATTATTAAATGAAGATTTCGAATTGATATTACGCCTTTACGGTGCAGACGAGTGTATGTAAAAGTCATTAGTTTTTACGAAACCCATTATTTCGAATGGTCAAATTTTATGAGGTATCAAAGGAGTATGAGGTGGGAGACTTCGTGATGCTAAAGGTATCCCCCTGAAAAGGATTGATGCGGTTTGGTAAGAAAGGGAAGCTAAGTCTGAGGTTTATTGGACCTTTTTAGATTTTGAGGCGTATTGGGAAGTTAGCCTGCGAGTTAGCCTTGCCCCAAGCTTGCAGCAAATTCATAATGTGTTTCATATGTCTACGACCCTACCACACCGACTATCAGCATGTGATAGAGTACAACCAAGTGGACCTATGACCCGACTTGACCTATGTGGAGCAACCCGTGGAAATCATGGATAAAGAAGAACAAGTGCTGAGGAACAAGGTTTTCAAACTAATAAGGAATTGTGAGAAAATCAAGATGTGGAGGAATCCACCTGGAAGTTGAAAGAGTGAAACAAAGAAGGAGTAACCCCAGTGATTCCTAAACTGATTCCGGGACGGAATCCTTTTAAGGAGGGGAGATTGTAAGAACCCAAAATTTTGGTAGAATTAAAACTTTTCCTATTATGATGAAGTGCATCAATGAATAGTGATTTTAAGGATTAAAAAAAATTTTCATGCCACCTATGTACGAGACGTAGTGTGGATATTCCGAAGTTATACTAGTAATCTACGGAGTAAATAAGTGTACGTAAATGCGATCGAAATTCAGAAATTCCAAATTCTATTTTCGTGTAATATTTGACCGAGCAGTGAATTATATATCAGTAATATCAAGAAATGAGATATTTAATTTGAGGAATTGAGGAGTTAATATTTTGGAATTTTATTATAAGTGATTTGAGAATTTGGAACGAAAACCACTGAGGAAGTGAAACAAACGTTCTAGAAACCGCTGAAACTTTACAACGAGATTAAGCGATCAAGCGAGCGAATCATGAATTGAGAATAGTAAATATTAGAAGTCCAAGGAAGGATATATTATGAGAGGAAAATGGAATTGAGAATAAAATCCTAGAGTTAAAGGAAATTTGAACAATTGAGAAACCGCGAGAATTTTTTTTTCTGAGATAAAGAGAAATAAACAAGAGATGTTGGAATTAATATTCGTTCGAGGTATTGTGCTATATTAGAGCAATAATATGCAACGTATAAGTTGTAATGTATTTATTTTATTCAAGAAACGACAAGGAAATCAAAGCGATGGAAAAGAAAACAAAACAAAAGGACTTAAGTGCAAGAAACAAGAGACAAGGACTTGGTTGCAATTAGCAAAGGACTTGGTTGCAATTTAAGTGGATAAGAAATCTAGAGGAGCCAATGAGAGGTTGCCACCTAGCAAGGATGAGATGCATCCAACCAAAAATAGATATATATCAAGTGTATGGCATTATTAGAACATAAAACCAAGAACAAAACCATTCTGCCCAGCAGAACACCCTCTCAGTAAAACGGGCCTAGAGACTTCATTACTCAATGAAAGTTTTTGTTCTTTATATGGTTAGAAAGCTGTGAAGACGCTCTACAACTTTCATTCAGTAGCCTCGACCAGGAAACGAGTGCAAGGGCTTCGGTTTGGCTGATCTTTGGGGCGTGTTTTTCCAGTCGGGAAACTCACTTCCATGTTCTTGATTTCTTTGGTGAGATTGAAGATGGTGAGCATAGAGTAAGGCTTCCCCAAGGTTAACCAAGCTTGTTTGAGATTGTAAGAACATCAAGAAGGTATAAAAACCCTAACCCCTCTTGGCCATGTAGTAATTATGATGTTTAATGTTAGATCCATGGTTATAGTGTTAATCTTGGTTGTATAAGTAATGGATGACATGGATCTTGAGTTTAAGTGTTGTGATTGTGATTTTTATGATTGTGGTTAGTATATGTATCTCCTTGAATGTTATAAAGCATGAACTAGGTGACTTAGATGTTGGTTGTGTTGTGGAAGTAAGAATCTTGGTTGATTTAAGTGAAACAAGCATGCTGAGTTTTTCCAGGAACATTGACCTGTCTTGTAACATGGTTTTGAACCCTCAAATCTTGTCCCCTGAGGTCCTACCATATATTGTTGGAAAGGTATTTGAATGTAGTTTCTGAAAATGTAAGGTTCATGACTAGGTGATGTATAGATTTTAAGTTATGGCCGGAGAAGTAAATTGTGTTTCTGGATTCCGGCCTGCACTAAATGACCCCTTTGTGAACCTTGTTTAAACCCCTAAAAATTTAAGTGGGATCATGGAAAAATTAGAGAAGCTAGTAAATGAAGTGGGGAAGGCTACCCAAAAGGAATTGGATTAAAATATATATTTTTCAATTTTATAAAAATGTTAGAGTAAAATCCACGCAAGTGAAAAACCACTTAGGAGATTAGTTTAAAGTAGTTTTAAGAATGTTCACTTGAGTTTCGAGTTTGAGGAATAGATTTGAGTCGAATGGGGAACGAAAGTGATAATGTGACGAAATGGTCATATGAGAGGGTTAGTGGTCACAAGTGGAGTCGTTAAGTTGGTCTTACGATTTTTAAAACCTTATGATTAAGTAGCGTTGTTAAGGTACTAACGTACAAATATTGATTATGTATAGATTTCCATTCCACTTCGCGAGCCGACCACCCCAACCTCACCAAGGCAAGTTTTCCAACCCTAAGTATTTATTTTCAAAAGATCATATTCTTGATTTTACCTATGCAAGTTTACTTTTCAAAACTTATATATAAGGATTTTCACTGTTGTGTTTATAGCTTCCAAACGTATTATATGCTTATGCTTTACGAGATTATGTTGAAGTTTGAGATATATGCATATGTGTTTGTACACCCTTGAACTTAGAATGAAAGTGTTTTCTTCGGACAACGACTCTAGCAATAGAGGTCGTAGCGGTCCAAATATACTATTGACCGGGAGCGGTATATTGTTGTATCGTGATTAAATCGCGAAAACCCGAAGAGTCATTCGGGAAGTATCGTATACTTAAGTCTTTATTATTTTTACGTTGTTAAAAATACTCAAAAATATCTATCTTCGTATCAGACTTTATGTCACTTGAATATTCTGTTCTTTCATTCATATAATGAAGATTCATTTGAAACCATAGATTACTTGAATGATAAACTGCTTCATTTTTATTGTCATAGAGTAGAATTGCTTTCGATCGGTTGACCTTTATCAATGGGACTTTTCAGATCCTCTATTTTTCAAGAGGAAAAGTATTCACCAGATGTAAGAATCGTATAAAGACCGTCTTTATGACTTTTGTATCCAACAATCATTGCCCTCGTGCAACATTCTCTATGATATCACATTACAAAATTATCAGGACATGAAGGAATAAACCTTGTTGTATTCTTTCTGTCCATCCTTACATCTCGGAAAATTGAGACTCCTAGTATTTGGAACCATCAACATTCTTGGAACATCCAATGTGGAATTCTTATTGAAATTATCTATTGGACCTTGTTATTTTGAAACCATTCCTTTCAAAAGTCATTACTCTAAGGTGAACGGGAGGTACAATTGTGAACCGTTGCACCAATATGAGATCAAAAACCAAATGTTGTAATTGTGCAGCCAGAGCGTGATGCCAAGTAATTATTTAAAGTAGGAATAACATGTCGGGGCCTAATACAAGACCTTTAATATTAGTGTGAGGAAAGTTATAGGAAATGATGAGGTGGTTGGGAGTACGTTCCTACCAACCGTTGTCAGGATGTTATAGTAATGAATTCTGGAGTTACCAAGCCTTTTCCTGATCCAAGAAATTCAAATCGATTGCGATGTAAGACATATCCTTAGAGGAAACTAACATGGAAGTGAGATGGACAAGAAAGGAAGAAATATCGTGGCAAGAATGTGAAGCTTTACTTAGCTAAAAAGGATTGATGCACATAGCGAGACATAAAGTTTAAAAGGCCCCTAATAGCAAATTGATGCATGGATATATCCCAATGATCCTTCGAGATTACCACCTAATCAAGTTTATTGGGAATCGCAGCAGCATACAGGCCTCAGGCTGATTGGTGCCAGTTGTGAAAGAGGACGAGCGTATGACATCTTACATATACCATCGAGAATCGATACCCCTAACCGGAGATGTAGGAATTGTTGACCGGTTAAAACACGTAGTAGTTTTTCAAAGATAAGGTTGAAAAGCGGGTTTCACCAACTCAAGATCGACCTCTGTACTGTGCCAAAATTGGCATTTCACACTAATATAAACGTCATAAAATTATGGTAGTATCGTTTGAGTGGATTAATGAGTCAGAAGCCTTTATTGATTAATGAACAAAGTTTTGGAATGAAATGAGATATTAGCAACAACCTCGTTGTTAGCTATACTTGATGATAAAAAGAGGACTTTGAGAGTCACGATGATGCATCTTTCAAGAGTTTAAGAGGTGTGCTGATGCAGTAGAAAGGGGATGATAGCCTATACTTCTAAACAACATAAAGGTTACGGGATGTGATATACTAACCGTGAGTCGGGGATTAGTCATGATAGCATTCACGCATAAAAAGGAGACGTTAATCTTATAAGAAAAGTGTGAAATTTTTTTTTTCCACAAGTGCCTTAAGTATATCTTCATATTAGAACTAAACATAAGAAAGAGAAGGTGATGAAAGGGAGCAGGGAGTATAATGGAGAAATTTGTTATGACCCAAGAAAGGCCAGTGTGGTGGCCGATACTTATAGAAGGGATTATTCGAAATTGGAATTCAGTCAGTATTAACCAAAAAAATAGAGTATATACAATAAAGAATAATGTTAGAGGAAAATGACTAAATTATGGGGAAGGACAAAGATGTATAGAGAATTAAGAGAATGTTTGGCAAACAGGTATGAAGAATGGCATTGGCAAACTATTAAGTACAAACGCGACATGTCGAAAGCAGAATGATAGAGATCTAGTGGATTAATTCTGCCTGTAGAAAATCTTGAACGTGGACAGAATTATAATGAATTTCATAAGTAGGTCGCCGAAGACCGAGCCAAGAGATGGCCCTAGTTGATTTATAATTGTTGAACCAAGTGATTTACCTACGAAAGACTTTCCATTTAGAAGTTTATCGATTTATATACGGAAAAGATGGTGGTGCAGTATAAAACTTCTGTAGCGATTACGTCAGATAAAGACTTAAGATTAAACTACGAATATTGAAGGTGCTTCCAAGTATATTTAACGAAGAGATTGAGCGTATGTACTAATTTGATCTGTGGCTGACGGACAGGGAAGAAGAATTGTCCAGACGTTCGAATTTATAATTAGTGTCGTGCCTTAGATTTCACGGGGCAGTCGAGAATAAAAACTTATCCATGAAACGAATGTTGTTATCACGATCGGCACCATGCAGACGTAAGGACGTCTCTTGTAAAGCGTACTACGAAAGAAGAAGTTTCGCTTTTCTTGCGTTACGAAGAAGTCAATGAACGAGGGATATAGTAGCTGAACTGGTTCGATGTATACCGAAGACTATATAGTATCCATAGCAAGTGGTAACGACCGACGGGAGGCAACACATGCGTGCTAATCAAGCCAAGGAAAATGAGGAATACCGTGCGTATTGACGTTGTCTCAGATTATAGAACACGACTACAAAGTATTCACGGCCCAACGATACAAGGACTCAACACGGATACTATGAACAAGGTAGAAGAGTAACGTATAAGTAGTGGGATAGAAATTTTCATTCATAGAACAACCGATAAGGAATACAGGTCGAGGAGAGCATGCGTTGAGAAGCAACATTAAAGCGTTGGTGAGACTGCAATAGCCCTAATTTTCATGAATATTCGAACCTGGATGAAAATTAATTTTATGGGTGGATGAGAATTTTTTGCAATCACGATATGTACGAATTATTAAATGAAGATTTCGAATTGATATTACGCCTTTACGGTGCAGACGAGTGTATGTAAAAGTCATTAGTTTTTACGAAACCCATTATTTCGAATGGTCAAATTTTATGAGGTATCAAAGGAGTATGAGGTGGGAGACTTCGTGATGCTAAAGGTATCCCCCTGAAAAGGATTGATGCGGTTTGGTAAGAAAGGGAAGCTAAGTCTGAGGTTTATTGGACCTTTTTAGATTTTGAGGCGTATTGGGAAGTTAGCCTGCGAGTTAGCCTTGCCCCAAGCTTGCAGCAAATTCATAATGTGTTTCATATGTCTACGACCCTACCACACCGACTATCAGCATGTGATAGAGTACAACCAAGTGGACCTATGACCCGACTTGACCTATGTGGAGCAACCCGTGGAAATCATGGATAAAGAAGAACAAGTGCTGAGGAACAAGGTTTTCAAACTAATAAGGAATTGTGAGAAAATCAAGATGTGGAGGAATCCACCTGGAAGTTGAAAGAGTCAAACAAAGAAGGAGTAACCCCAGTGATTCCTAAACTGATTCCGGGACGGAATCCTTTTAAGGAGGGGAGATTGTAAGAACCCAAAATTTTGGTAGAATTAAAACTTTTCCTATTATGATGAAGTGCATCAATGAATAGTGATTTTGAGGATTAAGAAAAATTTTCATGCCACCTATGTACGAGACGTAGTGTGGATATTCCGAAGTTATACTAGTAATCTACGGAGTAAATAAGTGTATGTAAATGCGATCGGAATTCAGAAATTCCAAATTCTATTTTCGTGTAATATTTGACCGAGCAGTGAATTATATATCAGTAATATCAAGAAATGAGATATTTAATTTGAGGAATTGAGGAGTTAATATTTTGGAATTTTATTATAAGTGATTTGAGAATTTGGAACGAAAACCACTGAGGAAGTGAAACAAACGTTCTAGAAACCGCTGAAACTTTACAACGAGATTAAGCGATCAAGCGAGCGAATCATGAATTGAGAATAGTAAATATTAGAAGTCCAAGGAAGGATATATTATGAGAGGAAAATGGAATTGAGAATAAAATCCTAGAGTTAAAGGAAATGAGAACAATTGAGAAACCGCGAGAATTTTTTTTTCTGAGATAAAGAGAAATAAACAAGAGATGTTGGAATTAATATTCGTTCGAGGTATTGTGCTATATTAGAGAAATAATATGCAACGTATAAGTTGTAACGTATTTATTTTATTCAAGAAACGACAAGGAAATCAAAGCGATGAAAAAGAAAACAAAACAAAAGGACTTAAGTGCAAGAAACAAGAGACAAGGACTTGGTTGCAATTAGCAAAAGACTTGGTTGCAATTTAAGTGGATAAGAAATCTAGAGGAGCCAATGAGAGGTTGCCACCTAGCAAGGATGAGATGCATCCAACCAAAAATAGATATATATCAAGTGTATGACATTATTAGAACATAAAACCAAGAACAAAACCATTCTGCCCAGCAGAACACCCTCTCAGTAAAACGGGCCTAGAGACTTCATTACTCAATGAAAGTTTTTGTTCTTTATATGGTTAGAAAGCTGTGAAGACGCTCTACAACTTTCATTCAGTAGCCTCGACCAGGAAACGAGTGCAAGGGCTTCGGTTTGGCTGATCTTTGGGGCGTGTTTTTCCAGTCGGGAAACTCACTTCCATGTTCTTGATTTCTTTGGTGAGATTGAAGATGGTGAGCATAGAGTAAGGCTTCCCCAAGGTTAACCAAGCTTGTTTGAGATTGTAAGAACATCAAGAAGGTATAAAAACCCTAACCCCTCTTGGCCATGTAGTAATTATGATGTTTAATGTTAGATCCATGGTTATAGTGTTAATCTTGGTTGTATAAGTAATGGATGACATGGATCTTGAGTTTAAGTGTTGTGATTGTGATTTTTATGATTGTGGTTAGTATATGTATCTCCTTGAATGTTATAAAGCATGAACTAGGTGACTTAGATGTTGGTTGTGTTGTGGAAGTAAGAATCTTGGTTGATTTAAGTGAAACAAGCATGCTGAGTTTTTCCAGGAACATTGACCTGTCTTGTAACATTGTTTTGAACCCTCAAATCTTGTCCCCTGAGGTCCTACCATATATTGTTGGAAAGGTATTTGAATGTAGTTTCTGGAAATGTAAGGTTCATGACTAGGTGATGTATAGATTTTAAGTTATGGCCGGAGAAGTAAATTGTGTTTCTGGATTCCGGCCTGCACTAAATGACCCCCTTGTGAACCTTGTTTAAACCCCTAAAAATTTATGTGGGATCATGGAAAAATTAGAGAAGCTAGTAAATGAAGTGGGGAAGGCTACCCAAAAGGAATTGGATTAAAATATGTATTTTTCAATTTTATAAAAATGTTAGAGTAAAATTCACGCAAGTGAAAAACCACTTAGGAGATTAGTTTAAAGTAGTTTTAAGAATGTTCACTTGAGTTTCGAGTTTGAGGAATAGATTTGAGTCGAATGGGGAACGAAAGTGATAATGTGACGAAATGGTCATATGAGAGGGTTAGTGGTCACAAGTGGAGTCGTTCAGTTGGTCTTACGATTTTTAAAACCTTATGATTAAGTAGCGTTGTTAAGGTACTAACGTACAAATATTGATTATGTATAGATTTCCATTCCACTTCGCGAGCCGACCACCCCAACCTCACCAAGGCAAGTTTTCCAATCCTAAGTATTTATTTTCAAAAGATCATATTCTTGATTTTACCTATGCAAGTTTACTTTTCAAAACTTATATATAAGGATTTTCACTGTTGTGTTTATAGCTTCCAAACGTATTATATGCTTATGCTTTACGAGATTATGTTGAAGTTTGAGATATATGCATATGTGTTTGTACACCCTTGAACTTAGAATGAAAGTGTTTTCTTCGGACAACGACTCTAGCAATAGAGGTCGTAGCGGTCCAAATATACTATTGACCGGGAGCGGTATATTGTTGTATCGTGATTAAATCGCGAAAACCCGAAGAGTCATTCGGGAAGTATCGTATACTTAAGTCTTTATTATTTTTACGTTGTTAAAAATACTCAAAAATATCTATCTTGGATTAAAAGCTTATTTTAATTAAATAATTATTTTATTAATTATTTATATTAAATCTCAAAATATTATTTATTAGTTATTGTTCATTATTTTAAAGACAAAACTAATCCAAGATGCCTTTAGCGTTTTCAAACTCGAACACTTTCGAACCCAAAGCATTTTCGAAAACCCCCGGTCAGGTTTTGCTTCTTGTACGTTTTTCAAGAATTATCGGTCGACTGAGGTCGAACTTCAACTACTCGAATTTTCTATCAAAATGATTTTTGAAAAGAAAAGAAAAAGGGGACTCTGGCAGGTGTGGGAATCGTTGACGAACGATTCCCGGGATGTGTAAGCGGCCATGAGCCAGGCGGTCCATCAATTATTATTCCGGCCCAGGTGTTGCCGAAGGATGATTACGGATGTAGTTTTCATCGAGGGTGATTACGGATGTAGTTTTCACCCAAGGGTAGTTACGGATGTAGTTTCTATCCTTCTACTAGTAGAGAAGACCCGCGGATTGTTGGACTTGGTTGTGGCGACTGATCATCGTCAATCCTTGTCAGGTTTTTATGTTTTCTTCCAGTCCCATCCTCCACTTTGGAAAAATACTCAAACACTGCTTCTTGGGCCTAAGTTCCAAGTTGCCGATAGTGTGATTTCTGATAAGAAAAATATTGATATCATGCAGTATCTAGAACTGCAAGATTTTCTATAGAGATTGGCACGTGTTAGTGCACTCTTGCAATTATTTCAAAGAATGAAATGTTTTTGAATGAGGAACCTTCTAAGCTAATGGAAGGAAAGAGGTTTTGCATCAATGCATCCCTGTACATTATGTTAACCGTAGAGTGTTTGCCGAAACTGATATACTCATACGTATATATTTTCAAACTTGAGATATATCGAAATGAGAACCTTATAAAGGATTCATATGTTATTCTTAAAGCTCCTTAGTAAGTATAAACGTTTTATTCAAACTCGGACATATATATTGTCGAGTTATGTTTTGTAATCTGAGATATATACCCATACAGTTGGGAACGTTTTCAAAATAAACCACTTTATTATTTTTCAAAATGGTGAACTTGCTGAGCATTATGTAGCTCATTCTTGCTTTATAAAAACTTTTCAGAAAGAGACGAATTTGGTCGGTTAACTCCGCACCAGCAGAAGAGGAGTAGGAGATTTACCCCGGAGATGATTTAGTTCCTGAAAAATACTACAGAGTAAGTCTGATAGGTTTTCAACTGTAATAGTAAGACTTGTCTTCAAGTGTAGTTGTATAAGTGGAAGTGCGTAAGATTCTGGATTGTACAGATGAATTGTAATATTTAGTGTTACTTTTGATTATCGTTTCTGAGGCTCTAACTTGTATGTGCGTAAGATTGAGGTCTGGATGGATGTATTGTTGAGTTGTAAAGTTAATACATGTATGATATGGTTGGATGGTGATGTGACGACCTGAATCTCCGACCTCAGATTTGGGGGCGTCACAGCTATCGCAGCGCTCATGGGGGTTTCGGCTTCGGGGTCAGGAATGTCGGTGGGTCCGCGCTGTTGGAGTTTGCTACTGCCCAGGAGTTGGTAATTGTGAATTCTGTTTTTCAGAAGAGGGCTGAGCACCTCATCACCTTTAGTAGTGGGGGGCACAACACCCAAATCGATTACCTACTTATGCGCAGGCGTGATGTTAGAACGTGCGTGGATTGCAAGGTGTTCCGGAGCGAGGCGTGTGCTTCTCAACACCGTCTGTTGGCCATGGATCTATCCATGGGGGGTCGAGTTGTTCGTAGGACGAGAGAGTCTAGACCAAGAATCCTTTGGAAAGATTTGAAGGGCGAGAATGCGGCCGAATTCAGGGAGTCTCTGCTCACCGAAGGTTGTTTTGCACGTGGTGGAGATGCAAACGTTAGGTGGACCAACATGGTGAAGGCTATTCGGCGTGTGGGCGAGAAGGTGGTGGGGGTTTCCTCAGGAAAGTTCAGTGGTCTAAAAGAGTCATGGTGGTGGAACGAGGAGGTTCAAAAGAAAGTAAAGGCTAAACTTGCGCTCTTTAAAGAGCTTTTGTCGTTATGTGCAGGGGCAGAGAGGAGTCTGAAGATGGAAGCGTACAAGGTGGCGAGACGAGAAGCAAAAAAGGCTGTGGCGAAAGCCAAATGTGAAGCCTATGAGGGGCTATACAAGCGCCTAGATACCAAGGAAGGAGCGAACGCTATCTTTAAAATAGCTAAAGCTAGGGAGAGAGGGCGGCGCGACTTGGGCTCTATTAAATTTGTTAAGGATGATTCATGCCAAGTGTTAGTGAATGAAGATGCTATTAAGGAGAGGTGGACCTCATATTTTCATAATCTTTTCAATGAGGATAGGAGTGGTGCCGGTGTGGAGCAAGAGGTATCTCTCTCGTCTGTGCGTTCTTTTGATTCCTGTGATCGTATCAGCACGGATGAAGTCAAGGGTGCCCTCCAAAAGATGGCTAAAGGAAAAGCGATTGGTCCGGATCAGATCCCAATCGAGGTGTGGCTTTATCTTGGTGAGGATGGCGTTCAATGGCTAGCAAATCTTTTCAATATTCTCCTCTTGGGTGCTAAGATGCCAGTTGAATGGAGACGTAGTATTGTTGTCCCTTTTTTCAAGAACAAAGGTGATGCTCAGAGTTGTAGTAACTATCGGGGTATTAAATTACTCAGTCATACTATGAAACTTTGGGAGAGAGTGGTTGAATGTCGGATTAGAAGAGAAGTTGAAATCTCAGAGAATAAATTTGGTTTTATGCCTAGGAGATCGACGACTGAGGCCATTCATCTCGTCAGACGCCTTATGGAGAAGTTCAGGGAACGTCGCAAAGACCTCCAAATGGTGTTCGTTGATCTTGAGAAGGCATATGATAGCATCCCCCGTGAAGCTATTTGGAAGAGCCTTGAGGAGAGGAGAGTGTCGTCGTCGTACGTTAGGGTCATCCGAGACATGTACTCCCAAGCTAGTTCATGCGTCCGGACCCCAGTTGGTGACTCCCATTTTTTCCCTGTTGAGATAGGGCTACACCAGGGGTCAGCCCTTAGTCCTCTTCTTTTCGCCCTTATCCTAGACGTCATGTCGCGAGGGATTCAAGATGTCGTCCCGTGGTGCATGCTCTTTGCGGACGATATCGTGTTAGTGGCGGAGTCGAGGGGGGAGGTGAACGAGAAGTTGGAGTTATGGAGATCTACTTTGGAGCCCCAAGGCCTGCGTGTGAGCCGGTCAAAAACCAGCATAACCGTGGTCTATGTTACAGACAGATAACAGGCTTGGTTTCAGAACTGTTGTGTGAAACTTGGATCATACAACGATTAATTTCTTGAAAATGTTGTGTGTATTACATTAAGACAACGGCAACGTTTCTTAAAAATGTTGTGTAATACCTGGATCATACTACGGTGTTTTAAATTTGGTTTATTGTCTGATTATGTTTTTAACAAGGGTTTTTTCAAACATATCTATTGTGTAATACCTAGATCATACAATGGTTTTTTTAATTTGGTCTATTGTCTCATTATGATTTCAACAAGGGTTTCTTGAGACATGTCTGTTGTGTACTACCTGAATCATACAATGGTTTTTTAAACTTGCTCTATCATCTATTATTTTTGCCATCTACAGACAATGGTTTGTTTAATTTGAACTGTTACTACTGTCATATACAGACAATGGTTCCTGTAAAATAAAGCGTTGTCCCTTCATTACGTTCTCAACGATTTCTTGAAAGATAACCATTGTTAGAGATCTTAGCACACAATGGTATTAATCATCCAAAGCATCATTTTTATTTGATTCACACTATGGTTTAATTTAAACTATTTTCCCATATTTATTCATAAACAATTATTTACCAAAACAAAAATACAAAATCAAAACATTTACGAAAAATCCAAAATTTTACCAAAATTAAAAATACACAACTTGTCCACAAAACTAAAATAAATGGACAAAATCAAAGCCCTATCATACTAGAACTTGTACAGCCATTGAGGGTTTGGTACAATTCATTGATCATTGCTTTCAAGGAATCCAGAAGCATAGCCATTGAGTAAACTATGGATGTATAACACCTTTAACAAAATTGTGGGATGTGTAGCAACATAGTCCAAGTAGCCATAAATAGATGAACTACCTTTTCCAGCGCAACAGGAGCATATCATTTTCCTTTATTACCTAGTAAACGCAGTAAAATGCAGATGGTTATATTGAGCATGCAAATACCAGTAAAAGAAAGATTTTATAGTAATAAAACATGATAACAATACCTCCTCATCAGATATGTTCTCTTCATCTGAAGTGCAAGTAGATACCCTATCTGCGAAGTAGGACAATTGGCGCTTATCATCAACCTCATCTTGTGTGCAGAACAGTTTGTCCCTCTGCAAATCCATTTGTTCCAAATAACAATTAACAACAATTACTAAAAATTTAATTGTGTAGCTTCTGAGACATTTTGGTACTTAAAAAAACTAACAAACCTTCTGAGGTGTATTACTTGGCCCGATTACATGTTCAAGTCCACGAGCATCTGTAACATTAAACATTTGTATTTAAAAATCATATACGCTAAAACATAGGACATATTTAGAAAAATATCAATAAAGGGAAAACTTATGCTTTCAATCTCAGGAGACTAGCAGAGCAATCAAAGAAAATTTAATCAATGTAGCATTTAGTAGCAATAGGATTTTAACTATTTTTGCAAATAGTATGTAGTAAATTAACTTGTCCATCACATATACAAAGGTCATATGATTCTCCAACAATCTATTGATGTGCTAAAATAAATTACTAGTCTTTTGTGCCTGCGAGTCAAAAAATAAGGAATATGCCCTGCTAATATAACCTATATAATGCTAATATTTGAACTTTTACCGATAAATAGATAGTTATTATATTGTAGCAGAGATATAAAAGTAGTTCTAGAGTTCTCATCACATCAGCTGTAGATTAATTTTAAACATTGACCCTGCACAAAATGAAAGCAAAATGTTTAAATAAGACTTAACTCTATCCTAGTGAAAATTGCAGATGCAGTATCTATCTGGGGAAAAATAATTAACAGGCCTACCAACAATACAACAAACTAAAAAATGAAACAAATCTCGACAAATTGAGTAACAGTAATGATAAAAAACAAAATTACAAAAATGAACATGAAGTAATACCCGTGGAGACAACTCCGTTAACAGAATCACAATATTATCACAAATTTGATTATCACCTGCAAAAATAATAACAAATTAGATACGGAGAAGTGAGGTATTAGAGAAGACAAAAGTGAAGAGAGCGTCGAGTTATTCAATTGAAAACAGAGTGAGTCAACTGCGAGGGTGAGAGAGGCTGAGGAAGCGCCAAAGAGGAGGAAATGGGCTTGTAAGTTGTAATTTTCGAGGTTTCAAGACTTGAACAAATCAATTTAAGCAAATCGATTTGCGTTTCAAAAAAATGGATTTGAGGATCTGTGAGAGAGTTGTGAGATATGAGGGTCAGATCTGTGGATTTGAGGGTGAGATAGTGGTGATATATGGGGTTGAGGATGAGATTTAGGGTTCGCTAGAGAGAGAGATGTAATAACCCTAACTTTTGCAATGCTACAGTACCTAAATGAATAGTGATTTTGAGGATTTAAGGGAATAGTACGTAGGTACCCTATAATTGATACAGAAAATGAATAATCAGAAACTATATTAGTGTTGTACTATGAAAATGAGTGACTCAAAATGATAATGGATTTCAGAAATTCCTGAGTATGGACTTTAAGGATTTTCGATTTCGATTGAGACTCTATTGAATGTGATATTAAGGAGTATAGAAATGTTAAAGGGTTTATATCTTGAAGAAATAGTGAAATTAGGATAAACCAAGGAGTGATCAAGTCAAGGAAATGCCAAGGGAATTTATATTGTGAAACGAGTTTGAGAACGCTTGAGAAACCGGGAGAGCAAATTTTGAGATAAAGAGAATATACCAAGGATAATGGATTGAATATCTACTTGAGGATTAGAACCACCCTAACATACTAATATATGATGTGGGAAAGATAATATATATCCAAGAGATTTACAAGAGAGAAACCACTAAGACGATCACTGAAATCATTCGATAAATCCAATGACTAGAGAACCTTGGAAAGAGGCCCAAACAATAGATCACTAAACATGGGGAAAGCCCAAACTTCAGCCCAATACTAAACAAGGAGTTGATTTATTGATTTAATTAAGTGGCTTATGGTGAAAGCCAAGGGGCAAGGACAAGAGTGGAAGAATTATGAAAAGGCAAGGATAATGTGGTAAAAACAAACCAAAAACCAAACAAATATCTATCAAACTTCTTGGATACACTTTGCACAAGCCCCAAGGATCATACTCAGCCACCCCATCTGATCTTATCAACATTATTTGATCAAAAGTTAGTTGAACTAGTGAAAGAAAGAAAGCAAAAAGCTCTCCATCTTATTTTCTTCTAAACTGCCCAGCAGGACCAACAATGAAAGAAAAATTTATATCTCCATTTCTATCCATGATAAAATCACCAAATTTTAACCATAACTTCTCCACTCCATGTGTAAGGTTCGTTCAAAATTTCATGGCCAACAAAGTAGAATAGCCTAGTCAAATCCATGCTCAAAGTTGGGGAAACAAATCTGTCCAGTTTCTATCCAGTGGGAAAAACGGGATCAAAACCATAGCAAGGAAGCTTTGTTTTTGGTGATCTATAGCTCAAATCAAATCTTATGAAAAGGCCAAGATGTGGTAAAAATTTGAGAGTCAAACGCTTATTTTTCGATTTTCTATGATTTTTACAAAGTGATGGATGAATAGTAACCCTTAGAAACTAACTTTGTTTTCTTGATTTCTTTGGAGGATCTAAGCTATACTAAGGTGGTATAAAGGTTATACAAGGTGTATTAAGGCTTTTACTCATTCCAAGGAAGGTATACCACTTGAAACCCTAGCTTGAATCTTGAGTTTATGGTTGATTTTTGGATTAAGTTAGTGTAAAGTATGAAATCATGATGATATATGTGTTTATAAGTGATTTGATTGAGTATGGAAGTGAGTTGTGCTTGTAACCATGGCTGGTATGATGACCACATGGTGTAGGGAATAATATATGTGTTGGATGATGGATTGGGAGGAGTGGTGATTTTGGAATTGTTAAGAATATAGCCGTTATAATGTCCGATTTTCGTTAAAACTAAAACTACCTTGTATTTGGGCAGAGGTCACGAACTGGTAAGGGGCAGTAGGGTGTGTCAACTGACCATGAGAAGATAGAGCTTAGTTCATAGATCGTTTTGATATAAAGTACATCAAAATCTGATGAACGGTTTAGGAGAAAAGTGAATTTTAGTGAAAGACGTTCGAAAACCGAGAAAACGTAATTGTGTCAACTTTGAGGCTATAATTACCATACTTAAACATTTTTAAATATTATGAAATTTTGGGACAATATAGTAGGGTGAATAGAGAGGTAAACCCCACTGACATTGTGTCAAAATTCGAAATTGATAATTTATGAGAAATTTTACAGTCGAGAGTGATTGTTAAGGAAATGGTGAAAAACACTGAAACTTTGATGGAGTTTAAAAGTGGATAAGTTCTTGGAACTTTTGGATCAATAATGATATGTTAAATATAGATATGTGTCAAGGGTGTTAGTATATATATATATATATATATATATATATATATATATATATATATATATATATATATATATATATCTAGGGGTTAAGTGGTTAAGTGGAATATATTCTGATGGTGATACTTTTCGTTTCTATAGATACTCGAGACGAGCACCAGATCATACTTTTTGGGATTAGAGATCGAGGCAAGATTTCTTCTATCTTTACTTTGAAAAATTATTTATCTTCAAAGAAAAATGATTTCATGGAATATATATGTGATTCTATTATTATTATATTGTTAAGAATTTGTTTTCCTGATTTTGGAAATTAAATGGAGATGTGTATGAATATGAGTATGGATATGGATTAAAGGGAGCAAGATTTCTTTTATCCTTATTTCGATAAACTGTTTATGCTCAAAGGAAATGGTTTTGGTGGATAATATATGAATCTTATATGATGAGATGATTAGGGATATATTCCCTGTTTACTGAGATTTTTGAATATGGATTATGGATATGGATACGAATATGAATAGAGCGAATATACTTTATGTTTTAAAGGGATATGAAAGAATGGTATCAGTTGTTATCTAGAGTTATATGTTTATAATATTATGTTAAAAATATTCTTTTTAAATAATTGTGATTTAATAAATATTATTTGATTATTATTTAACACTTTTAAAATAGATGGAATATTTGATGTATATAAGAGCGTATTTGATTTCATTGAATACAGAGGAGATGTTTGAGTCATAATCAAAGTATTATGACATATATATTTTTTAAAGGTGATGATAAATGGAAATGGAAATGGAAATGATATATGTGAATGGAAATGTGAATGGAAATGGAAACGGAAAAATGGAAAATGTGGAATGGTGTGTTTATAAATGAAATAATGATTTGACAAAAAGGGGGATTGCAACAGAAAGCGTAAGAGGCTGTGTGGGAGTGGCACAGTCCGGCACCCAATATGGGATTTCAACAGTAAGCGTAAGAGGTTGTGTGCGGCACAGTCCAGCACTCAATATTTATTACGGCCCAAGAGTTGCCGAAGGAGGATGTAGCAGGTAGCCTTCCTCCATGGTTGATTACCAGGTAGGATCATCCCTTCTACTAGTAGAAAACAGAGAGCATGTACGGTCAGGCGATTGATCATCGTCCTACGTATCTGGCGCTAGCAGATATCCCCAAAGTATTTAAAGAAAGAATTGAAAATGGTTACAGTTTTATATAATGAAAAAGGAAAAATGGTATGAAAATTTTGGAAATGTTTTATGGATTGGAGAGAAACTGATTTTATATTATTTTTATATAATTGTTGTATAAAAGGAAATGGAAGGATTATATTGAAAGTTTTTACTCAAATGTTATATTACCTTGAAATATTATACTGAGATGATGTAATGGTTTTTAATTATTTTAGAAGAGAAAATGATATTATGTTATATTAGAAGAGGAACTTATATTAGAATGTTATATATTTCTTTTAGTATGAAAATATTTGGAAGGAGTATTTATCAAATAAAAATAAATTCTTTTCATAATAATTATGATTTGTCTTCTGTTTATTATACAGATATATTTATGTTTTCCTTTGATGCTAGTTTATAAAATTTATCTTGCTGAGCTATTATAGCTCACTCTTGCTATTTATTTATATAACAGCTAGATCAGGTGCCGAAACGTCGCAGTACAACCCGGAAGAGGGTAAAGGGGAAGTCTACCTTATGAGAAAGTATCGACACCTGTTCTCAAGGTAGTATATACTTATATATGGGTGTAATAGATGGTATTCTGGGATTGTAATAATAGTTTATCTTTATCTGCTATCATTAATGGATGTTGTTCTCTTAGCATATGACTGATGTGTGTGATGATATTAGTGTGGGGTCATTTGTGTGAGTATTAAATAGTATTAAAAATAAAAGATCAAGAGATATTGTTAATAAATGGAAATTGGAGTATGATGGCCCAGATTCCTGACCCCGGATCTGGGGCTGTCAAAAGAGAGGGGTGAGTGAGAGAGAGGGATGTTAATTTTATTTTTTTGTTTTGTTTTGCTGATGTTTTGTTTTGATTAAGGGGAATTGAAAATTTGACTAAGGGGGAAATTTTGGTGCAAGGCGGGGAAAAATTTTGGTGTAAGGCGGGATACATTTGGGATAGGGGGAAACAAATTGAAAGGGGAACCCATTTGTTACTGCTATTAATATTTTTAGGATTGGATTGTCGAAACAAAATAAATATTCAATTTTAAAGATTTATATTTTAAAATCATATAGATAAACTTGAAGTAAATTTTGATAAAAAAATGTTTGGGTTTCTCAAAAGGCAAGCCAAGTTTTGTTATTATTAATAGTTCTAAAAGCAAATAATTATTCAATTTTGAAGATTTATACTATAAAATTATATAAGATTCACTGGATATTTTTTTTTGAATGATTTATTCGACGATCGAAATGTACGGATGTTAATAAACACTCATTTTAGTGTTGAAAAAAAATAATCAAAAAATAAAAAGGTTGGGTTGTATGAGATTTTAACAAAAACGTAGTAAAAGTGTTGCTTCCTGTAACGAGGCAAGATCCAGATTCACTGGATATTTTTTTGGAATGATGTATTCGACGATCGAACCGTACGGATGTTAATAAAAACTCGTTTTAGTGTTGAAAAAAAATAATCAAAAAATAAAAAGGTCGGGTTGTATGAGATTTTAACAAAAACATAGTAAAAGTGCTGCTTCCTGTAACGAGGCAAGATCCAGATTCACTGGATATTTTTTTTGAATGATTTATTCGACAATCGAACAGTACGGATGTTAATAAACACTCGTTTTAGTGTTGGGAAAAAAATTATCAAAAAAATAAAAAGGTCGGGTTGTATGAGATTTTAACAAAAACGTAGTAAAAGTGCTATTTCCTATAACGAGACAGAATCCAGATTCACTGGATATTTTTTTTGAATGATTTATTCGACGATCAAACCGTACGGATGTTAATAAGCACTCGTTTCAGTGTTGGAAAAAAATAATCAAAAAATAAAAAGCTCGGGTTGTATGAGATTTTAACAAAAACGTAGTAAAAGTGATGCTTCCTATAACGAGGCAATATCCAGATTCACTGGATATTTTTTTGGAATGATTTATTCGACGATCTAACCGTATGGATGTTAATAAACACTCGTTTTAGTGTTGGAAAAAAATAATAAATAAATAAAAAGGTCGGGTTGTATGAGATTTTAACAAAAACGTAGTAAAAGTGCTCCTTCCTATAACGAGACAGAATCCAGATTCACTGGATATTTTTTGGAATGATTTATTCGACAATCGAACCGTACGGATGTTAATAAGTACTCGTTTCAATGTTGGAAAAAAATAATCAAAAATAAAAAGGTCGGGTTGTATGAGATTTTAACAAAAACGTAGTAAAAGTGATGTTTCCTATAACGAGGCAAGATCCAGATTCACTGGATATTTTTTTGGAATGATTTATTCGACGATCGAACCATACGGATGTTAATAAACACTCGTTTTAGTGTTGGAAAAAAATAATAAAAAAATAAAAAGATCGGGTTGTATGAGATTTTAACAATCCGGGATAAAGCACTAGTTACTAGTACAAGTCAATTCACTAGTCGACTACTAAGATCTCAAACCAAATTAATTTTCTATTTTTTGAAAATTTGGTAAAATCAATAAATTAGATATATCTTGACTTCCGTACGATTGGATCGTCGATGAATAAATTTAAAAAATAGAAACAACAATCCGGGACAAAGCACTAGTTACTGGTACAACCAGTTGACTACTAAGATCTCAAACCAAATTAATTTTTTATTTTTTGAAAATTTGGTAACATCAATAAATTAGATATATCTTGACATCTGTACGGTTGGATCGTCGAGAAATAAATTTAAAAAATAGGAACAACAATTCGGGACAAAACACTAGAATTCCACTATTGAATATGTGTTTGTTATAAAATATTAGAATACCACTATTAAATAATTGTTATTTGTTTCAATTTTTATTGTTATTTATTTGTATTAAATCGAAGGGTTTCATGTGCCTGAGGTCACCCTCAGGGTTCCACCTGAGGTTAAAATAATCTCCATACAAAATTAAGGGTATTTGTGTAAATTACTGGAAAAAAATTACATTTACAAAAATGCCCCTGCGGGGCCCTTTACTTTATAAGTACAAATATATTATAACCTTAGGAGAGGTGCCTGAGGACAACCTCAGGCCCAGTTTTCTCTAAATCGAATACATATTGTAAATTTATTTAAATTTTTATTGAATAAATTAATCATTTTATTTTTTTATTTACAAGAAATAGATATTTGATAAATAATACACATATTTGTACATTTTGCTGATTTGTAATTCAGTGACACATGGCGCACTCCAATTTGCTGAAAGGAGATAGTTTGGATTGATGACATGTAACACCGAGACAATCTGAGTCGTTCAAGCGATTAGGGATTAAATCCTAACCGTTAAAACATGAGATGTATATCACCAGCCTCGAGTTACATCTATCAATTTCATCTCTCTGTGCACCTCCAATTACATCTATCAACACTGCCCCTTCACTCTCTCTCTCTAAACATAACCCACCCCATCCCTCACCTCCACGGCCACAATCTCGATGACGAGTGGTTTGGAAAGGTGAAGAGAGCCGCACAAACTCTAGCACAAGAAGGCATACTGACCCAGAATTAATGGGGTCTCGTTACCGATACTTGCAGAATCGCCAGGCTCTTCTTTAAGCATGATCTCCATTCGTGTTCACGACTCTGATCGAAGCTGCTGTTCATCTCCCAAATGGTTGTCTCCATTTGGGGATTCACATTGAATTAAAACTGAAGATGATGCAGTTGATGCTGCTAAAAAAACCAAAGATAAAGTCACTGATTCTACTTCTGGTTAGTCCCCTTCTTCTTACATATTTATATATTTATGGTGGTTAGTCCCATTTTTAACACTTGAGTGCTAAGTGTTTAATTTATTGTTTTATGTTTGTGTGAACAAGCAGATGCAGGACAATATAGGTATGAAAAAATAGGGGATATTAAGAATTCAGCCGGCCAAGGGAAGGACAAGGCATATGATGTAGCCGAGGAGGCGAAGAGAAAGGCAGGGGAGAAGGCATACGATTCCACTGGAAAAGACAGGGACAGTGCTTGTAAAACAACGGAGGAAGCGAAGAAGGTTGCTGTAGAGAAACGAGAAGAAGCCTGTCACTTGACACTTGACAGGGCCAAGCCAAGGACAAGGCCTACGAGACTGCAGAACAGGCCAAGCACAACAGCTTCTTTAAGCACAGCAGCCAAGTACGAGTGTTAATCGCGTGTTTATTCACGGCGGTGGTTTGTGTGTTGTGCCCAAAACCAAGTTTAGTTCGAGTCATACGCTGTTGGAGTCTTTGTGTTTCTTAAGAGATTGCGGGGCGAGTGTGTGTAGAGTGGATCGGGATATTGAGAATAGGATTAGAGAATATAATAGGATTAAGGATTTTTTTTTGTTTTGTTGAGAGGGTTAATTTAGGTGACCCTCTTCTTTTGGTCGATGTCATAAGGATTTGGAGGAATTATGTTGTTCTGTTTTGTCAATGTATTAAGGAATGAAAACCTGTAGCTATATATTTCATTCATGAATTTTTACCTTACAATGTGAGAGCTAAAGAAACTGAAGTACCTAAATGAAGTACTTCCAAGTCTGTTATCTACTTAGTAGAAACTGATTCTTTTGATTACTTTCTGGAGAGGACATAATGTAGAAGGTTTTGTCCAATCAACTGCATGATAATTTATGTTATCAGGTAAGATGGCTTAACTATTGAGGATTATACAATAAGATCACATGATTATCTATGTAGCTATGGATTAATATTATCATGTAACAGGAAGTCAGGAACTGCATAACATATTGAAATGCAGATTTATTATACAGGAACATGCGGAATTACAAAAGTCCTTTACACTAACTATATATAGGGATATAATTCTTTTTCTACAGGTCTCGGACTTTCTTTAATTAGTTCATTTGTAGTTCAATTACAACGCTTGTGTAGTTCATTTGTAGTTCTTTAATGATTTTTTACCTTACAATCCGACTTATTCATGAATTTTAACTACCAAACGCTTGTGTGAGAGCTAAAGAACTCAGAGTACAAAACCATTGTGTGTTGCATGCAATTCAGACAACAGTATTCACAAACCATTATCTGATTACATTTTATATAACATTTATCAAAACACTTGTTTGATTTTAACAACATTTTTTTAAAGCATTGTTCAAAGCATTATCTGAAGTTTCTTCAGACAATGTTTTAAAAAACCGTTGTTAAAATCAGACAATAGTATTTAGTCACCGTTGTGTGACTGCATTTGAAGCAATATCTGATAAAAATAGTTGTCTAAGTTTTACAACGGTTTTAAGAACCATTGTAAGACAATCTGTTAGACAACACCACTTTCAAAAACTGTTGTAAAATGTATGTCTATTTTGATCTTTTAGACGACAGTTTCTAAAACTGTTGTTAAGTTCATGATCAGACAATACAAGAAAAACTTGGAAAAAAAATCGTTGTGTGAAATTTTCAGCCAATGCTTTTTCGTCGAAGTGTCGTCTGATGAGTGTCGTCTGATTCAAAAATTCTTGTAGTGGGTGTAACTTCAGTGGTGAGGCCAACGAGGAAGGGGTGGAGGTTAGGATTGAAGATCAGATCGTCCCTCGTACAGATAAGTTCAAGTATTTGGGATCGATCATCCAGAAGGAAGGTGAGATTGAAGACGATGTCACGCATCTTATCAAGGCTGGGTGGCTGAGGTGGAGGGCAGCGTTAGAGGTGATGTGCGACAAGAAAGTCCCGCTAAAGTTGAAAGGGAAATTCTATAGAACGGCAATTCGTCCTGCGATGTTGTATGGTTCAGAGTGTTGGGCGGCAAAGAAGGCCCTCGAGAGCAAGTTGGAAGCGGCTGAAATGAGGATGCTGCTGTGGTCCTGTGGGCGCACGATGATGGATAGAATCCCGAATGTGGTTTTTAGGAGCGAGCTTGAGGTGGCTCCCTTTTCTGCGAAAGTTAGGGAAGGGAGGTTGAGATGGTTCGGTCATGTTCGTAGGAGGCTGGCTGAAGCCCCAGTGAGGAGGGTCAAGAGTCTTTTGGTGGTTGGGGTGAGGAGGAGAGGCAGACCGAGGAGGTCGTGGGAAGAGCAGCTTAGGTTGGATTTGAAGGCCTTAAACCTTAATGAGAACATGACCGTTGATAGGTGTTCCTGGAGGCGCTAGATCAGAGTGGTGGATTCTCTGTTAGGGAGCGGATCTGTTGTTGAGAGCCTTAGAGTTGGGTTGTCTCGGTTAGCTTTATCTTAGAAGTTCGGCTGACTTGATCTCATTTTTCGTGTTGTATTGTCTTCTGTTTTCTAGTTGTACAATAACAGGGAGCTTGGTCAGGAGCCATATTTGATCAGAGTGCTGTGCAGAGCAGAGTAGTTAATCCCCTGGTAGGTAAGTCCCATGCGTTCAAAGCCATGGGCTCAGGTATGTTGATGAGTCGTTTTCTAATCTTAGATAATCATGGTGATCAATATCACACACTTTTGGCTTTTTGTGCACTTAGCCGGGGGCCTTCACGGAAACAGCCTCCCTACCGTAAAAAGCAGGGGCATGGTCTGCGTACATCTCACCCCCCCAGACCCTGCTCTGTGCGGGATATACTGGGTATGTTTGGTTTAATCATAACCCATATTAATCATACAGATTAGATCCTTAAACCCAATGATCCTAAATCTAGCCCATAGAGATTTTGGGCACAACAGGTATAATAAAGGATATATAATAAGCTTAAAGGTGATCTTATCTAATTTTTTGGTAATACGGTAGTTTGGTCGCTGGATGACCAAAATTCATCCAAAATTGTACAGACCCTTAAATATTTAAATAGATAGATGAGAACCGTTAAATCTAATTTTTTGATTTATTTTAGGATTATATTTACTAAAAGTATTTTTTAATAATTTAAAACACATATAAATAGGTTTTCTAGATTGAATGAAATTCTCAATGTAAAAATTCGTAACTTTATTTTATTTTCAATTTTTAAGTAGTTTCAGTCAGATTATAATTGGTAAACTATCACTAAATTAAAGACGATTGTTTGAGTTTTACTGGGCTGTAAAATCGTCAATGTCTTTTTTTTTTTTTAATATTTAGGCTTTTATGACTTTAAAAATCTGATTTTTAGAACTAAAAGTAGAGTAAAAGTAGTAAGTTGACTGTATAAATTCTAATAAATAATAAATTTTAATTTACTTATACTCAAATTTGATTATTTTTTCTTTAAGTTTTTCAAATTTAAGATTTCTTTATTTATTTCAATAAAATATTAAAATTTAACAGATAAAAATCAAATTCAAAACAAATGAATATTAACGAATATGAATATTTTAAAAAAATTATTAATTAATTATAAAGCCCTAAATAATATTACCTACATTATCAAAAAGTTTTGGCAATGCTTGCTGAGCATGCTGTATACTATTGCCTAGCCAGCTGATCAGCGAAGACCCTAAGATCGATTTAATATCACTGCTTGAACCGCTGTCATAGTTAATATATGATACATTCCACATCTTTTTCTTGCTTTCAAAATCTTGTTTTGCATCTTTCTCTGCAGCAAACTTGTCACCCAAGCCGCTGCATGCTGTAGCATGAAGCGTCGCAACCAGTAATCAGCCACAGTAAGCACTTACACTATGAACTGGCCAAGCATCATACACATATCGATCTAGAAATCCATCAGTGGATAATCGTTGTGCCGGTGAAATTGATCAATTACTCCATGAAAGATCTCTTGTTGCAGAAAAACCTCTACTGTACACACCTGAAGCAGTTTTGTGTCACTCAAAATAAGATGCTTGTAAATGAAGTAGTCTTATGTTATTTTACAATGAGATGCTTAAATCAGTACTCTTAATATTGTATACTTTTTTTAAATAATATCTGGAGAGAAATGACTCAAACTTGTATAAAGAGCATGTTATCAAGAGGACATATAGTATCTGACCCGGCACGCACGTGAATTATTCGTTAAAAAATCCATTCAACTCGCTACAGTAATAAAAAGCACGTAGCCCGTTCGGCCCGCTCTAATGGACGTGCCGTGTGCGACCACAATTTAGTTGAACCGCAGCCCATTCGGCCCGGCACGTGGGAGACCGTTTATAAATAAAAAGCACGGCACGGCATGTTTGGCACGCCCTGGCACGTCAGTTTTGTAATGGCTTTGTGTACCTATCAACTAATCATCTACTTGTATTTAATTGTGTTTCATTGAATGATATGCAGTGTGAATTTTCTTCATTCATTAGTTTATTAATCTTGATAAATATTATATGAAATTACTCACAAGAATTTATAATTTTGACATGATGTTTTTTTTAAATATTTTAATTTAAACAATATGAAATTATAAAAAAAAGTTTAACGTAAAAAACTTTAATTAATAAAATTTAGTAGAGGTAACGTCCCCTTTCACTCCTTTTTTATTTCAATATAATCGTATGATTCGTATTTTCTTAAAAATTCGAAAGATTTTAATATGAAATAACATTAGATGAAAAAAGTTATTTTAGTTCGACATAATACATATTTAGCATATATCATGTTTTGTTTTTTTTTTAATAAAGCATATATCATGTTTTAAAAAAAAAGCTGGAATGAATGAATAAACATGTTCGGCATAATTTCTGAGTGCCACATTCGAATTTTTCAAAAAAAAAAAAGCCCGCCAACCCGCCTAGCTCGCGTGTCAGTCACGGATTTTAAATTCAGGGGCACGGCACGTCCAAACCATGCGTGCGTTCCTTGTTTGATGGAGCTCGGCACGTGACCAAACCGGCACGGCCTGCACGGCCCGCACGGCACGGCCGTTTGGCCACCTATAGTAGTAGTTGTTCACGGTCCCCCCTTGGCCAAAGGGGAGCAAAACATAATAATAATACCAATATAATAAGAGCATAACAATAAACAAGTTGGTTTGGGGATGTGGACCATTTGCAAGTGTCGGTGAGTAAAACATATACTACCATGCATTATCCCTTTCATTTTCTACACTAATTAAATAACCGTTAGGTGTAGTCTGTGACATGCTACTGTCTAAAACTGAATTGTTTGACAATGTACAAAATAAGAATGTCCATTCCATGCACAATCATGTTGAAAATTAACATCTAACAAGCTTGATGTTTTGTAACTCAGGAGCATGAGCATAGGGAGGGTTGATTAATTTTTCTACCCATTCTAATCCACATGTGCCTTAAACCTGTGTAATTTTGAGTGTTAATTCTAAAAATATCGATGATTTTGTAGTAGAATTAATATATTCCCTAAACACGGCCATACGATCGTGTGCTGGAATCGAAGTTTGTATATACAACTGACTTGCATTCTACAAAATAACATCATCTAAATCTTTGCTTAACAAAGTTCCAAAATTTCCAATTAACATTTTTGATGCCTCAGCCCTCTGTTGTTTGGGAGCCCTGATGAAATGGAACATGCTGTGATGTAGTAAAAAGAAGAAAACAATTTGCATGCAACTGTTCTCACCGCCTCACCCTAACTGCTAAATTAGTTAATCAAAACTAGCTTTGATAGCATGTTCTCTTTTTTTTTTTTAATGGAAAGCTTTGATAGCCTGTTGATTTTATGTTATTGTCTAACAGTAAAAATCTAGACTTGTACAGTAGTAAATACTCGTAGAATTAGACAGGTCAGTGGTCAGTGTCATTACCAAAATTCTGAAGTGTTCAATGATCATGTAGACAGAAACAACAAGAAAAAAATATTTAAAATAAAATTAGAAAAAATGGGCAGACTAGACTTAACAGCACAAACACAGCCAAAGTCCACTATACAGCTGCTGCCTGCTTGCTTACATGATACTTACATTATTGCCTTTATATCAAAGCTTCCTACTCCTCACACACACAAACACACACTAAATCTTTACCCTCAAGATCACACCTTTTCTCAGATCCACATTTCTGGGCCATCTTAAAATCCCTCAAAACCTACATTCCACCTATCTTTTTCCATTTTCACAGCACATGCTAGGTGGGTTCTGATTTCACACACTTACACACACACCACCTGTTTGATATAATGTACGGCAGAGATCCATGGGGTGGTGCCCTTGAAATTGCAGATTCCGGCACCGACGATGACCGGAGCCGGAATCTACAAGACCTTGATAGAGCAGCTTTGTCTAGACCCTTAGATGAGACTCAACAGAGCTGGTTGTTGGGCCCACATGAGCAAAAGAAGAAGAAATATGTGGATCTTGGTTGTGTAATTGTTAGTAAAAAGATTTTTGTATGGACTGTTGGGATTATTTTAGCTGCTGGTTTACTTGCTGGTTTTGTTGCTCTTCTTGTTAATACTTTGCCTAAGCATCATCATCGCCCCCCTCCACCGGATAACTATACGCTTGCTTTGCGGAAAGCCCTCATGTTCTTTAATGCACAGAAATGTAAGCCATGGTCTGTTTTTGAAGTTGATGTTTTTTGATGAATTGTGAATGTGTTTAAATGTGTAGTGTGATTAGTATGTGTATGTGTAGTTTTATGTTTGCTAGCTGAGTTTGAATAGGACAGAGGAAAGATATAGATCAAATTAGAATAGGACAACCCGGGTCAAATCTGATCATAAATCGAAAATTCGGGTTTATCTTGATCCAAAATGGAATTTAAGTCTTAGTCTGCTGGCCTAAATACAATCAACTGGGTTATTGAATGGAATGCATTAAATTGGTTGGTGTACTTAGTAAATGAGATTAAGCTGATTTTAGATGGGGATGTCATGCTTCATCAATTGTTATAAAGCTCTTTATTTTTTGGTGTAAACTTCTTTCTTTAATTTTGGTTTGTTTAATTTGAAAATCAGTTTCCACAATTAGAGATGAAAAGTTTAATATTGAGTCAGTTAATAATTAGCGACTTATATAGGGGTTTCAAGTTAAAGTTCATTTAAGATCATTTCTTACTACTATATTCAAGCTGATGTAGGAGTATTTCATACAAGTACAATTCTCTTTTCAAGCACCATATTAAATGCAACACTGTTCCTTTCTCAGTATTTCGCTCTTTTCAGTTCTAATCTAAGTTTCTAATCTTAGAGCTGAATTTTTGCAGCTGGAAAACTTCCTAAGCACAATAATGTTACTTGGAGGGGAAACTCTGCTTTGAATGATGGGAAGTCTGATTCTTCATCTATAAGCAAAAATTTGGTTGGTGGTTATTACGATGCCGGCGATGCAATCAAATTCAATTTTCCTCAATCTTTTGCCATGACCATGTTGAGCTGGAGTGTGATCGAGTACAGTGCAAAATATGAAGCTGCAGGGGAGCTTAACCACATTAAAGATCTCATTAAGTGGGGAACTGATTATCTTCTTAAAACTTTTAATTCTACTGCCGATACCATAGATCGCCTTGTGATGCAGGTAAATGTTGTCCAACTTTCTGTTTATTATCTTTGACACAGATAAATTGGCATTTTATGTTTACAGATACTCAATTAGCACCCAATAAATGAGCCTGCCAGTTTGATTAGATTTATATATCGTCAATTTACATCAATACTAATATTGAATTATTGATGTGACCAAATAACAATCTAAAGGCAGATGCCAACCATAGCTTGTAAATAGCTTCTTTATACATAGCTTGCGCGTTATTTGTACATCCCTAATAATATAAGATACTACCATGTATATAGGAATAACTAGTTTATAACTTTTATCACACTCCATGGCCGGCCCAGCACGATAATTTGATGTTCTACAGTTTTTGGTATCTTGATCAGGAACTCATGCTTTTTTCCCGTGCTATGTATGACAGGTGGGAAGTGGGGATACCACTGAAGGGGCAACTCCTAATGATCATTATTGCTGGATGCGTCCTGAGGACATTGATTACGAGCGGCCTGTAATTGAATGTCATGGTTGCTCAGACCTTGCTGCAGAGATGGCAGCTGCTCTGGCTTCAGCATCAATTGTTTTCAAGGACAACAAGGCTTACTCTCAAAAACTTGTCCATGGAGCTAAAACCCTCTTTAAATTCGCTAGAGATCAGCGTGGCAGGTATAGCGTAGGGGCAGAGGCTGCAACGTTCTATAACTCCACTAGTTATTGGGATGAGTTTGTGTGGGGAGGAGCTTGGATGTATTATGCTACAGGAAATAATTCTTATCTTTCCCTTGCCACTAATATCAAAATGGCCACACATGCCGGAGCTTTCTGGGGAGGGCAAGATTATGGTGTATTGAGTTGGGATAACAAGCTTGCAGGAGCTCAAGTAAGTTTATCTACCATCATGGCATCTTGCTTTATTACTTCCTGGTGCTGCATAAATCATTTAACTGTTGCATGAGTTCAAGGTACTATGTACTCTTAAGCTATGTTCTACTGTAGAGTGCTCAATTATATGGAGTTGGTGTAAGTATTTAATGTTAGTTTCCTTTAGTTTCACATATTATCTAGTAAAGTTATCAGCCTGTGCGGCATTCACATGTTGATGAGTTTTAAATGTTGATTAAATTAGTTTCTCAAATTTCAAATGCAAATGCTTGAGTGATTCTGTGTGTCATATTTTTCTGTTAGTTATCCTTTCAAAATCTTTTCAGTTTTCCTTTACATATCTAATCTGTACATTAAGTTGAAAGGGCATGTGTGTATCTTCCTAACTATATTATTATAAATATCTGTGCTGTTTGAATCTCACACCTTCTCTGTTATCACCTTCCATCTACCTTCTTTATTCCCTGCAGAGCTATCGAAATGGTTTGTGATGGGATGGTGTTATATGGGGGGTGTGTGTGTGTTTATTAGATATGTTATGAGATGGCAATATTATCTTGTCGCCAAATTTATTATTATGCATGACATACAATTTAATGACCGACGACTCTGCACATATCTGCAACCACTGATGTGATGTTTTTCCTTGCTTGTAGGTTCTTTTAACACGTATGAGATTGTTCTTGAGCCCTGGTTATCCTTATGAAGAGGCTTTAAAGACATTTCATAATCAGACCAGCATATACATGTGTTCTTTCCTTCCATTCTTTACAAGCTTCAACAGAACAAAAGGTACGGTTACTTTACTTTATCATCCATATTTTTTTAATCTTATTTATGTAGTGCACCTAGTGTTCCTAAATCCAAATACCTCATAAAATGATGTCCAATGTTTCTTGGGGGCAACGTTGCAGGTGGCCTGATTCAGTTGAATCATGGAAGGCCACAACCACTTCAATATGTTGTCAACGCTGCTTTTTTAGCTACACTGTTTAGTGACTATCTTGATGCGGCTGATACACCTGGATGGTACTGTGGACCAAATTTTTACTCAACTGATATCCTCCGTAATTTTGCTGAGACTCAGGTATGTGAGACTTCTGCTCCAAGTTTAACTTTAAACTCTAGAGACGTGCATCTGGCATCTTTTTTTTTTCCAGAATACTTCTAAATATTGTGGTGAAATGATTGTAACAAATAGTTGGTTTTTTTTTTCCTCTGGTTCTGGCAGATCGACTACATACTTGGTAAAAATCCTAGAAAGATGAGTTATCTCGTTGGATTTGGCAACCACTACCCAAAACAAGTCCACCATAGAGGTGCATCCATTCCTAAAAACAAGGTCAAGTACAATTGTAAAGGAGGTTGGAAGTGGAGGGACAGCAAGAAGGCAAATCCTAATATTATTGTTGGGGCTATGGTTGCTGGTCCTGACAAGCATGACGGATTCCACGACAAGCGTATGAACTACAATTACACAGAGCCAACAATAGCAGGCAATGCTGGCTTAGTTGCAGCCCTTGTGGCATTATCAGGTGGTAAAACTACACAGATCGACAAGAACACCATGTTTTCCGCAGTTCCACCAATGTTTCCTGTTGCACCACCACCACCTGCTGCTTGGAAACCATAAGAGACTCAGCCAAGGGTCATCATAAATTTAATTTCCTTCATGTTGTTTAGACTCATGTTTGGATAATTTTGCTTCTTGAGTTCTTGTTGGAATGGGAAGCAACAAGTTGGAATGTAAGCATCACACGACACACAGAGAAAAATGACTTTGGGACAGCCTTGTAGGAGTGAAAGCAGGTCGGTGGCATAGGTGTGGCCATCTTCTGTTTTCACTTGAAATTTGTTGTTATATAGCCCTTGTATGTAGGAAAGAACTCAATCATGTACCATTCTGTAACACTAATGTTCGAACAAATGTGACTATACGATACTCTGTTTTCTTCTTTTTGCAATTGCCGAACATTGTCACAAAAACGTAAACAAATGGTTGGTCGGGAGTATAGTATAAGGACATGACTATATATATATTTAGAGTTGGATTAAAGAAAGGAAAAATAAAGAATATCATTATAACATTTTATTTTTTTATAAAAATTGATTTGTTATGATAAAAATCATAAATTTTAAGAGAAAAATGGGCCTGAGATTGTCCTCAGGTCCTCTCCTAAGGATATGACATATTTCTACTTATAAAGTAAGGGCCCGCAGGGGCATTTTTGTAATTATAATATTTTTTTTCAGTCATTTACATAAATACCCTCTCATTTGTATTATACATGTTTTAACGGTTCTCTCCTAAGGTCAACCTCAGGGACTTGAAATCCAAATTTTAATAACAATTAATCTTTACATATCAAATTTAACGTAAAATTTCATTTTATTTTAAAAATCAAATGTTATATAAAATCTAGAATATAATTCATTATGGAATATTATTTTAATTTAAAAATCAAATGTTAGGGAATACTATCTAGCGTATAATTCATTATGGAATACTATTTAAAATTCAGCAAATTGCCGGTTGACTAAGTGAAATTTACCGGTCACCGTCGACGGATCAGAGATTCAGTTTGATAACGACAGAGTTTGTAACTACCATAGATTTGGCTCATTTTTTTATTATTCAGGAGATTCGGAGCCGGCTCCACATTAATTTCCTTTTTAACAAAAAATAATATGAGAGTTATGAGATTTTTAATCAAACGAAAATGAAATGAGTAATTTGACTCGGATTGTTCGCAAGTTGCTCGAACTCGAACTAATTGAATTTACTCGATTTGATTGAATTTAATATATACTTGCAGACAAATATAAATAAATTTAATTTTTTTCATGAACTTGGTTTTTATTTTTGTATAATTTAAAATTTATTTTAAAATTTTATTCTTAATTTCAATCATTTAAAATGTTAAAAGAGAATGTGGAGCATGCTCAATCAATTAAAATGTTTTTTGTGTTATGTAAATTATGCAATATTTAAAAATAATATAATCAACATTTTATATACTCAAAAACAAATGAGACTAAAGGAGAAGATGGAGTTTATTTAATAAGATTTTTTAGTTTACTCAAAGTTAAGTGTAGTATTGTTGAGACATGTATGGCTATAGATGATGATAACAAATATCACAAAGCAAAAAATGAATCAAGAAATCGAAGCTGATAAATAAATCAGGAAGCTGACTGAAATGCAGATCAACTAAAGTAACATTTTAAGAATGGATTTCTGCAAACAGTTAGGAAGTATTTCAGTAACAAGCCATTAACTAAAGAAGAGAAGAAGAGTAATTTCAAGAAATCAAGAAAAGAAGAGTTCGAGAAGTCATTCGAGAACTCTAACAAAAAGGGTTATTCGAGAAGTACCAGTTCGAGAGGTCAGACTACTTTCTCATTCGAGAAGTCTACAATATAAACTAATCGAGAAGTCTACATAATAGACTGTTCGAGAAGTCATTTGAGAACTCAATAAAAGGGACTATTCGAGAAGTCAACATTCGAGAATTCAAGACTCAACAGTTTGAGAACTCAACCTGGTTTCTTAATAATGCCAGAGTTCTCTAATGGAACATATCGAATGAAGATCAGAACCCATAATTACTTTGCAACCCGTGATTTATAGACAGTGACCAATTACACAGAGGATGTTACGAGTAGGGAGTCAAATTGTAAATATTTGAAGGCTCAAACTCTTCCAAGTGAAAGGTGAAATCAATCACTGTTTATCCGTCAACGGCAACAATAAGAGTGGAAGCAACCTCCAACATGATTACATTACTACTGAAGAATTCAAAGGATATCTTGATGAATGCATAAGGATCAGCTGCTTTATCTGGGAAGTCCAAGCACAGCTGTTTGCACTAAATCACGCAAGCGTACGTGGTCACAAGTAATATATGAATAAGTCGAGTTCGTTCCCACAGAGATCTGGTTATGGTTTTAATTCAGTTTGTACCTATGCAACAATGTATGGTTATTATGCATTGCTAAGACAATTAACAATATTGGGTTTTGATTATCTAATTTAACTAAAAAACAATTTAATAAAACTAAGAATTACTTAACTAATGATAATTAAGATCGAATTACTTCTGCAAGAGAAAGCATGGAATCCTAACTTCATTAAATACTTTGCTTAGATCTGACGCCTTTAATCACTATATGCAATGGTTATGATATCTGATCGGATAACACGAAACAAGTATACGCTACTTCTCAGTATACAAATACCAAACTAAACATACATCCACAAAAGAGATAGAAGATGAATAGACACCAATTATGCTTAGACCCTATATCTCTATAGAACTTGAAAACATAACGGTTGAAGAACAAGTTATCCACATTGATCACATAGGGCAGCATAATATCTCTATTTACGCCACAAATCATGATATTAAAACATCAACCTATCCTATGCTAGCATGGCAAGTTTTAAATCTCAAGATCCACTCTCACTTCACAAGAGATTAACAAATTAGATGTTCATGACGCATCAACCAATTAAGCATAACCATACGAGGATATCAAATATACATCACACACAGATCTTTAAAGCATCAAGATACTAAAGCTCCATAAATAAATCCGTTAGAATCCCATGACAACGATTAGTTCATAATCAAATCTCTCGTCATCATGGGATCTGATGAAACCATGATAAAAACAAAGTATGAAAAAAATACAAATAAACCTATGTAATTGATATGTAATGGTGATACAAAATACAATGATAGGATGTGTTTATATAGGCTCTATAATTCTTGCCCAGCAAGAAATTGCCTTCTATTACAATTAGAATTCAATTAAGGTACTAAAAACTGCCCAAAATACAATTAGAACTTGAAAAGGGCAAAATAGTAATTTCCCTGCTCCCATCAGTCTGTTTGTCGTGCTGCCTAGAAAATCTCCCAAGCTTCGCGTGGGCAGTAAGATCGCTGAAAACGGACTTCTAGAACTCCAGATATGGCCAAAACAGTGTAAGTTGCGCAACCTTCCCGGAAAATACGAATTTTAATCAATTTAATCTCCAAAAACGATAGAAGCATCAACCTTAATCAACATTCTTGCAAACCTGCACAACTACACAAAACACATCAAAACTACAACAAACTTGAGTCCAAGATAATCAATTTAAGCCGATATGGAACATTCCAAGTGGATATAAAATCCACTTATCAACAGCTCAATAAGAAAAAAAACTTATTGACTTTCGAAAAGATTATCTTTTTGATTAAAGTTACTTTCAGAGATAAAGATCTAAAGTAAAAAGATCTTTTGCATAAAGCATCACGTGGACTTGGAAGCTAAGTGATAGAATATATTTTTATATATATTTTAGATGATTTTATTCTCATATTTATTGTGTTTTGCACTGATTTGGATTTTTATTTAATAAATTTTGATGTTTTATTGTAGGAAGTAAAGGATTTCTAAACTTGGAAGGATTTGGAGAAAAAGATCAATTTTGGAGCTAAATTAGAAGAAAATTCGGAATTATGGGACTACACGGGCTCTGACGTTGTTTGGGCCATAACTTGAGTTCCCGAAGTCCGTTTTCAGCGATCTTGCTGTCCACGCGAAGCTTGTAGAATTCTCTTTAATTCAGAGGTGGTCCAGTAGTCTAAATCCAACTGGAATAGCCCAGAAACAGAGGAGAACAGAAAGCTACAAAATTTTATTAGAGAATCCTAGTCGGTTTAGAAGACTGATTTGTAATTTATTTAAAACATTAAAATACTTTATTAGGGGGATCAGATTTGAATTATTAGGGGATTAGCCTGGAACGTAAAAAAAGGAAGACGGACTTTACTTTGTTCTAGGAGCTAGGGTTTACTCTTCCATCTCTTTCATAGATACACTTGTTTAGCTTGGATATTTTGTTCTTCATTAATTCAAGGTACTTCTTTATCTTCTCTTGTTTTAATAGTATATGTTTTATATGGCATTCTTAATTGCTTTCCGTGCTTTAATTTTTAGCATGAGTGAGTAGTTATTTTCTAGGGCTTAAGGGGAAGCCATGTTTATATCATGATATTGGATTGATTTTCACAGTAGTTTGGCTGGTTTGAATGATTCTAATTGATATGTTTTTATGTTTAATTTGTGTAATTGGCCAATACCACAGATTAATTGTATGCAATAATGGTAATAGATCGAGAGATAATGTACTAATTAGAGGCACACATACAATTAGCCGAATGAATGTGAATGCGAGAGCATCATTGTTTTTCTGAGAACGTTGATACTCGAGAGAGATTAACACATGTTTTAATTACTTGACCAGCTGAATTACTAGAGGTTATTATTGTGTAAGCATGTTTCGAGAGTGTTAATACTCGAGAGAGATTGACATACTCTAGCTACGTGACCACTTTATTTGCCTTAGCTTAAAACCAATTTGGTGTGAACATGGTGAACCCGATTGCCCTAGACTTTAGTTAATTGATTTATAAACATATTTATTTGCATTATTTAGTTAGACAAAACCTTCACTAATCGTTAATCTCTAGGAACAATTTGCAATAATTAGATTAAATTTCTTGAAACTTGTCTCCTTGTGGATTCGACCCGTACTTGCTAGTATCTTCTAATAACAGATACCGTGCACTTGCGGATAGGTATATTTTAACACATCAAGTTTTTGGCGCCGCTGCCGGGGAGACACCTAGTTTCTATAGATTTTAGTTTAATTGTTTTAGATTGTTTCCTTTGTCTCTTTGGAACTTTTGTTCCAACTGAGACCAATTTTACTGCTTTTCCTTGTTTTAGTTGTTGATGCCCAGGTCTACAGAAGAAGCGGATACACCTCCCCTTAGTCCTGGTTTTGAAATTACTTGTCAACAATACATAGGTCAACAAAGGAAAGAAAAGCGGCAAAAGTTTCTTGATTCAAAGATCAAAATGGCAGACCTTCCTATTAAATCTTTGAAAAACTACCCACAACCCTCTCCGAGTGGTGTGCCTACTGGCCTTACTATGCCAAATATTGTAGCAGCAAACTTTGAGATCAAACCAGCTTTGCTCACTATGATCCAACAGAATCAGTTTGCTGGTCTTCCCTCTGAAGACCCTACACTTCATCTGCAAAGGTTTCAACAACTCTGCACTACAATTAAACATCAGGGAGTCACTTCAGACTAGTTGAAAGTCATGTTGTTCGGATTTTCTCTTCGTGATAAAGCTCAAAAATGGTTGAATGATATCAACCTAACTGAGTGGGATGCAATTGCTCAAGCCTTCTTAACTGAGTTTTTCCCGCCCAACAGAACTGACGAATTGATTGACAAGATGACGGGTTTTAAACAAGAGTATGGAGAGTCTCTTAGAGATGCGTGGGAAAGATTTAAAGATCTTCAACGTGCATGCCCCCACCATGGTCTTGAGAAGTGGTTTCTGCTCAAACGCTTCTACAATGGTCTTGACCCTGAAACAAAAGGTACCGTTGATAATGCTGCAGGTGGTGTATTCCTAGACAAAGGAGTTGATGATGCGCACACTTTTCTTGCAAATTTGGCTGCCAATCACTTCAATAACCCGAGAGCACCCAAGAAAGGGGGTAAACTTGAAGTGGATGCTTATTCTCTCTTATCATCTCAACTCGTTGCATTAACTCAGAAGATTCACTCATTAAAGACTTCTCAGTCTTCTACTCCTCCTATGAGCATTAATGCATTGTCATCCATGGCTCCTATGAATACTCCTGTTTGTAAAGTCTGTGGCGTTCAAGGACACTATGGTAATGATTGCTCGTACAATGCTCAAAATTCACAAAATTTTCAGATGGAGCAAGCCAATGTTTTTCAGCAGAGGCAACAGTACAATCCATACTCCAACACTTACAATCCGGGTTGGAGAGATCATTCAAATTTCTCATACAGGAACAATAATGCTCAGAATTTTTCTATTCCTAACCAGCAACAACAGTATCAACAATCATATCAGCAGTAACAGTATAGGCCTTCTCAAGGACCTATGAATCCTCCTAGATTCCAGAAGCCCCTTCAACAACAAGTTCCTCAATCCAACCAAGTTACACAACTTGATCAGACGAATGAGATGTTGAAAGTATTAATGCAAGAGATTAAAGAATTGAAGACTCATAATAAGATGATGGAAACTCAGATTGCGCAATTGGCTAGTTCTTCATCTGCAAGACAGCCTGGCTCTTTACCATCACAATCTACTCAACCAAAGGAGAATGTGAATGCTATTGCTCTTAGAAGTGGTCTCACATATGATGGTCAATCGATGCCTATTGATGATGTGACTGATGAGAAAGAAAAGGAAAATACCGATGGCAAGGTAGATGAAGCTGTTGACAAAACAAATGAAGGTGGAACTGAAGGAAGCAAGAAAGATGATAAAGAGAAGACTGTTAGTGCACCTCCACCATTTGTGCCTAAGCTTCCGTTTCCTAGCAGGATGAACAAAACTAAGGTGGATCAACAGTTTGGTAAGTTTATGATGCTTGTCAAGAATCTTGAAGTAACAGTTCATTTCACTGATTTAATTTCTCAAGTTCCATCATATGCAAAGTTTCTAAAGGATATACTCACAAAGAAAAGGTCTTTTGGTGAGGTGGAGACAGTAGCTTTTACTGAAGAGTGTAGTGCCATTTTACAAAATAAGTCTCCACCTAAACTTAAAGATCCTAGCAGTTTTTCAATCCCGTGTCATTTAGGTGCATTGTTTATTGACAAAGCTTTATTTGACTTAGGCGCTAGCATCTCTGTCATGCCTCTCTCAATTTTTCAAAAATTAAACATGGGAGAACTGAAATGCACACAAATGACATTGCAAATGGCAGACCGTTCTATAAAATATCCACTTGGTATTCTAGAGGATGTACCTGTCAGGGTTGGAAAATTCTATATTCCTGTAGACTTTGTAGTTTTGGATATTGAAGAAGATAGCCAGATACCTATTATTTTAGGTAGACCATTCCTTTGTACTGCAGGTGCTGTTATTGATGTCAAAAATGGGTCTCTTACTTTGAGTGTTGGTGATGATAAAATTACTTTTACTCTAACCTCTGCTCTTAAGTCCCCTTTGCTTGAGAATACTTATTGCAGGATTGATGTCATAGATGAAATTGTCCATGATGAGCTGCCTCAGGTTTTGTATAATGATTCCTTAGAAGCAGTTCTTGTGCTTTGTTATGCTAAAATTACGCAAGCGCACGTAGTCACAAGTAATATATGATTCAATCAAGTTCGTTCCCACAGAGATCTAGAATGGTGTTCAATTCAGTAAATATGCCTATGCAACAATGTATGGTTTTAATTCACTGCTAAGAAAAATAACAAATATGGTTTTGATTACCTAAATTAACTAAGTGCAAAATTATAAAACTAAGAATTAAACAATTAACGAGAATTAAAATCGAATTACTTATACGAGAATAAAACATGGAATCCTAGTTTCATTATCTACTTCACTTAGAGTTGCAGCCTTTAATTAAAACATGCGATGGTTTTGATATCTGATCGGATAACACGAAAAGAGTAAAAGTTACCTCTCGGTATACTAGTACCAATCTACACATACATCCACAAAAGAGATAGAAGATGAATAGGCACCTATTATGTTTAGACCCTATATCTCTATAGAATTTGAAAACATAGAGGTTGAAGCACAAGTTATCCACTTAGATCACATAGGGTAGCATAATATCTCTATTCATGCCACAAATCATGATGATTACATCAACCTATCCTATGCTAGCATGGCAAGTTCTAAATCTCAAGATCCACTCTCGTTTAGCAAGAGATTAACAAATTAGATGTTCGCGACGCACCTAAATTCAATAAGCACAACCATACAAGGATATCAATAATTCACCACACATAAATCTCTAAGGCATGCAAACTACTAAGCTACATAGATAAATCCACTAGGACCCCACGATAACGATTAGTTCATAATCGAACCTTTCGTCACCATGGGATTTGATGAAAGCATGGTAGTAAACAAGATAAAGAAGAAGATGAATAAATCAATAATAAAATAAGGTATAGCGAACAAATTCGGAAAAGTAATGAGCATCCACAAGATATGCCTAACAAAGGAATACAAGAAAACTATGTCTAGATCTTCTTGTTGTCACGATCCTCGCCTTGGCTTCTCTCCCTTCTTGCTCTGAACGAATTATGTGTGTAGGATGTGTAGATTGTTATTTTTCTGTGCCCCAAGGTGTGTATTTATAGCCCCCAAGTGCCTCCTTGACCAAGCGATTACCGTATTTGAAATAGGATAGAATTCCGGTAATTTTCCATCTTTAATTGAAATAGAATTGCAATTCCCTTGTTTAAGTTAACTTCCAGAAGCTTTAAATCGTCCACAACAATTGCCATCTTGAATTAGGAGAAGAAACGGCAATTTCCTAATTAAAACACAATTCCAGGAAGTTTTCTGCCAAGCCCCGCGCGGCCGCGCGCGCGTCCAGTGTTTCTCAGCGCGCCCGCGCGCACAAATCTTCTCAGAATTCACCCAGCGCGCCCGCGCTCCATGCTAACTACCCTCCGCGCGCCCGCGCCCAAAGGTTACTGAACACACTGACTTCTTTTGCCATTCTGATTTCTTGCCTTATTCCCATGCAATTCCCGACACCTGGTTCTTTGAAGTTAAAAACACCTCATATTTACTAGAAAACCTGTAAATGATATCCTGCACATTTGACACAAAAACACATTAAAACACACAATTACTTGAGAACAAAGCTATCAATTTAAGTCGAAATAAGGCGTTCCAAGTGGATAAAAATCCACTTATCACACCCCCAAACTTAAACCGATGCTTGTCCTCAAGCATAAACAACAAAAATATATACAACTAACTAGTACCACTTCCGTAGGTGATCACGGTTGCATTTGGCATATGCAACAAGCCCTTTAAACCCCTAGGCAGCCCTAGTGGACGAGTAAGGTCTCGTGAGGGCCTATAGCGAATGTACCCACAAAATCCATTTAACCTAATGCAATGCAATGCATGAATGCAACTATCATGATAAATGCAAGATCCCCTTCAAACTCACCAAAACCAACTAACAAGCAAAAATCTCAACGAATGCAACAAGTCCAAGCAGAGCTCGACTAAATCCCCGTATACTAACAGTACATGACAGAAACGTGCGTGTGTGCAATGCTCATCAGAAATACCCCCAGAAATAGGTCAAAAATCATACATGCTTTCCGTCAAGACAATCACAGGTTTATAACTAGAATAGACTGTAGACACTCCATAACCTAGGAACACCTCCACCCTTATCCAAGGTAGACAGAAACTCATGCTTACTACTATGACACTACATATACAATACGCATGCTTATTTAACCGTGCAATGAATGAGACCCCAAAAGGCTTATACAATAATACCCATGTAGCGAGCGTTAGGTCAGCATGATCCCAGACTATAAAAGCCTTAGGTCACTAGGACTAAGTCCCCTCGGACTTAATAACTCGAGTATTAAAGAGCTCACTCTGGTTAATTTTGCATAAACAAACAAAACTTGACTCTTTTTTTTTTTTTTCTTTTTCTTTTTTTTTTTTTTTTTTTTTTTTTTTTTTTTTTTTTTTTAAACAATCTGGAATGAGCCTTTCTCATTTCCAACCCTAGACTACTCATATAAATATGAGCTGGCTACTAGCCAATTGACACCTAGCCTTTATTAACAAATATTAACAACTAGCATGAAATTCCTGTTTTCCCCCACACTTAGACTTTAATGTTCCTACGCTATAAAGGGAATAACGAAAATTCTAAGAATAAACAAGTGATTAAATCTCAAAACATCCAACATGCATGACTCCAACCTACCCCCAAAAGTACCCTAATGAGACTGTGTAAAAATTTTGTTCCTGAACATGCAAGTCAATTACCTAGGAACTATAAATCAGCCCTCTACTCATTATCATCACACTCAAATCAACCTCTACCTATCAATCAGAATCAGCTCATTTTAAGGGATCATGAAAAATGCATGCCATGTAAATGCAACTAAATGAAAACTCACATGATATACGAAAATAAAACAAAATGTCCTATATGAAACAAACATAGATAATACGAACATAAAATGCATGACTTACAACTAATATGCAAACATGATATCCTAACATGAACACAATGAACATATACAATACTTTTCCCCCAAACCACCCCCAAACTTAAGATATTCAATGACCCCATTGAATGGAAGTAATTACGAAGGAAAGTAGAAAACATACCTACGCCTCAGCGTCATCACCCTCCTCGGGTGGGGAATCTGGAGGTGGATAAATAGTGTCCGATCCAAAGACTGGCCACTCAACATGGGATCCACTAGCTCCAAAGGCAGAACTGAAAGCCTGAGTCAACCTCGCTGAAAACCGGCTATGGCTCTCATACAATGCATCCATCCGCCTCATCATCCTCCTATCATGCGAAGCACTCGAGACAGCAACAGGAGCAACTGGAGGAGCGCCAGCAATCGCATAGCCCAGACCCCTAGGATGAGGAATGCCGCCAGGCCATTCCCCCAACTTCGACACATCGATAGGTCCAGCTGGCATCTGAATCGGCTCCTCAGAGGACCACGTCACCCCAGCAATCGCACACATCCTCGTAACAATAGAGCCATAAGGAACTGACCCCGAAGACACCCTCAAGAAGCGCAGCATACTCTGATTAACCAAATATCCAACATCGATATAATGTCCATTCAGAATAGCCCATAACAAGATAGCTCGCTCAACTGTCACCTCATGTGTATGTGTAGTAGGTAACAGATTAGCACAAATAAAAGAATTCCAAGCCCGAGCATATCTGTTCATCGAGGCAGATGGAAAGTTAGCCTTCTCAGTTGACCCAACCCTCAACTTCCATGTCGTACCTGGCACACACAGACGTGCCACCACCTCATCTAAATCCACTTCGGACCTGGCCTTAAAAGTCCAGTCCTCCGCCCCAACAGGTCTATCCGGCAACCCAAGTAACAGCCGAATAGCACGAGCAGTGTAATCAATAGTGAACCCTCGGACAAGTGAATAACCATCCCTGTTCTCCCTAGCATTAGCATAGAATTCCCGGACTATAGTCAACGGGACAGCGGATGCAATCTCACACAAACCCTGCCAACCCCTCTCCTCAATCATAGCCACCATCTCACCATCAGCAGCAACAGGCAACCATACCCTATCCTTCGCCACGGGCCGAGACAACAACTTCACATACTCAGCCCTAGCCTCCTCAGAACGAAACTTCTCCATACCCTCATCTCCCGAACTCGAGTCAGAAACAGACAATGAACGACCACGGGAACTGCTACCAACAACCCTAGCTCTCTTTGGTGCCATAGTAATCAATACCAATCAACAAAATCACACCCCAACTGCCACAAATCGACCCAAAAATCTGCCCACAAATCTCACACAAAAATCCCCAAATTTTACAAGAACTACAATTCGAAAATCAAATAACAAGAGTAGAGATTACCCAAATCGAATAGTAGAGGTAGAACTTGCCCAAAATCAATCCCTCAATCTCGAAAATTCGAAGCTCCTTGAAGTCCAATTAGGGTTTGAGAATTGATATGAATGGGTGATTGTGTATGTAGATATGTAAGGATGTGTGATATGAATGTGTTTGGTATGAGATGGAATGTCAAAGTGAGTGTTTATAAACTGATGGAGAGAGATTTGGGGTGTAAAAATCGAAGTAGAAGAGAAGAATTAGGGTTGGGGACTTAACTGCAATCGCCCGAAAAAAACTGCTCTTTTTTTTTTTTTCTATGTTCAGACTTCCGCGCGGCCGCGCCCAGCATAGGTATTCCTCCGCGCGCCCGCGCCCAGCTTTCCAGAAATATATTTTTTTTTTTTTTTTTTTTTTTTTTTTTTTTTTTCAAACAACAAAAATACTACCTACTGACTTCTACTAAAATTCCTTACATCATGGGTTGCCTCCCAAGAAGCGCTTGTTTTACGTCTTTAGCTTGACGTATTTCCAAAATCTCACAATTCTGACAAAACGGAGGCAACCTTCTCACGGTTCACCGTTCCTCCATAATAAGGCTTCAGTCGATGTCCATTTACTTTAAAAGCATCATTGATAGACCCTCTAAATATCTCCACCGCTCCATGTGGAAATACCTCCTTAACTGTAAACGGACCAGACCACTTTGACTTGAGCTTTCCCGGAAAAAGTTTAAGGAGAGAGTTGTACAGCAAAACCTGTTGACCCTGCACGAATTCCTTGTGCACCAACTTTCTATCATGCCACCTTTTAACCTTTTCCTTATACATTTTTGCATTCTCATAAGCCTGCTCACGAAATTCCTCAAGCTCATTCAACTGAAGTAGACGCTTTTCACCCGCAGCTGAGATATCCAGATTAAGCTTCTTCAATGCCCAAAAAGCCTTTTGCTCTAACTCAGCTGGTAAATGACAAGCCTTACCAAACACCAACTGATAAGGTGACATTCCAAGAGGTGTCTTGTACGCAGTTCTATAAGCCCAAACAGCTTCGTCTAACTTCAATGACCAATCCTTACGAGATGGATTCACCACTTTTTCCAGGATCCTTTTGATTTCACGATTCGAGACCTCCGCTTGACCATTAGTTTGGGGATGATAAGCAGTGGCAACACGATGCGTCACATTGTACTTTGCCATCATAGCAGTAAACTGACGATTACAGAAGTGCGTCCCCTCATCACTGATTATAGCTCTCGGAGTCCCAAAATGTGTAAAAATCTGCTTGTGAAGAAAATTCAGCACCACCTTAGCATCATTGGTTGGTAAGGCTTTCACCTCAACCCATTTAGAAACATAATCCACAGCTAGCAAGATGTACTGATTATTGCAAGATGAAACAAACGGACCCATAAAATCAATCCCCCACACATCAAAGATCTCAACTTCCAGAATAGTATTCAAAGGCATCTCATTCCTCCTAGAGATATTACCAACTCGTTGACATCGATCACAACTCATCACAAAACGATGAGAATCCTTAAACAGAGTCGGCCAATAGAATCCCGCCTGAAGTACTCTCTGAGCTGTCTTATTACCACCATAATGACCTCCATATGTGGTAGAATGGTAATCACGCAAGATACTCTCAGTCTCACTATAGGGAATGCACCTCCTCAAAATCTGATCTATACCAAGTTTGAACAAGAATGGCTCGTCCCAACGGTACCACTTCACCTCATGTAAGAACTTCTTCCTTTGAGCATAAGAGAATTCTGGTGGAATGACATTACTAACAAGATAGTTCACATAATCTGCAAACCATGGCTCTTCACCTTGCACTCCAAAAAGTTGCTCATCCGGAAAAGATTCATTAATAAGAGATTTAGCATGTGAATCTTTACCTTGGTCCTCCAAACGAGAAAGATGATCAGCTACTTGATTTTCCGTGCCCTTCCTATCCTTGATCTCCACATCAAATTCTTGCAAGAGAAGCACCCAACGAATCAACCTAGGCTTAGAATCCTTCTTTGACATGAGATATCGAATAGCAGCATGATCCGTGTACACAATCACCTTAGTACCAAGCAAATAAGATCTGAATTTCTCAAAAGCATAGACAACTGCTAACAACTCCTTCTCTGTAGTGGTGTAGTTAAGCTGAGCCTCATTAAGGGTTTTACTAGCATAGTAAACCACATGAAAAATCTTGTCCTTCCTTTGTCCAAGCACAGCACCAACAGCATAGTCACTAGCATCACACATCAGCTCAAACGGCTCCTCCCAATTGGGTGCAGTAATAATAGGAGTAGTAGTGAGCTTCTTCTTCAACAGCTCAAAAGCTGCCAGACATTCAGCATCAAACTTGAAAGGAACATCCTTTTCTAACAAATTGCACAAAGGTTTAGAGATTTTCGAGAAGTCTTGAATGAATCGCCTATAGAACCCTGCATGACCAAGAAAACTGCGAATTCCTTTAACAGAAATAGGTGGAGGAAGATTCTCGATTGTCTCCACCTTGGCTCTATCCACTTCAAGTCCCTTGCTAGATACCTTGTGCCCAAGAATAATTCCTTCTTGTACCATAAAGTGACATTTCTCCCAATTAAGCACCAAATTGGTCTCCACACACCTCTTCAGAACCAAACCAAGATTATGCAAGCACTCATCATACGATGTACCAAAAACTGAGAAGTCATCCATAAACACTTCCACATTCGAGCCAATCATGTCTGAGAAAATAGCCATCATGCACCTTTGGAAAGTGGCAGGAGCACCACAAAGTCCAAACGAAACTCGACGAAAAGCAAAAGTGCCAAAAGGACATGTGAATGTGGTCTTCTCTTGATCTTCCGGAGCAATGCAAATCTGATTATAGCCAGAGTAACCATCAAGCAAACAATAATACTCGTGACCAGCCAACCTGTCTAGCATCTGATCAATAAAAGGTAGAGGGAAGTGATCTTTTCTTGTGGCTTTGTTGAGCTTCCGATAATCCATGCAAACTCTCCACCCCGTGACTGTTCGAGTAGGGATGAGCTCATTCTTCTCATTAGCAACAACTGTCATGCCTCCTTTCTTTGGCACACATTGAACCGGACTCACCCAAGAACTATCTGAGATAGGGTAGATAATGCCAGCATCTAACCACTTTAGAATTTCCTTCTTCACCACCTCCTTCATAATCGGATTGAGTCTTCTTTGATGTTCAACAGTAGGCTTAGCTCCTTCTTCTAGCAGAATTTTATGCATGCAATACGAAGGGCTGATTCCCTTGATATCTGCTATAGTCCAACCAATTGCTGTCTTGAATTTCCTCAATATACGCAAGAGCTTTTCTTCCTCGACATCTGACAGGTTAGAAGAAATAATAACAGGTAGCGTAGAGGTATCACCAAGAAAAGCATACCTCAAGTGACTAGGCAAAGGTTTGAGTTCAAGAGTAGGAGCTTCCTCAATAGATGGTTTAAGACGGATTTGTGACTTTTCCAGCTCCTTTAACCCAAGAGACTCGAATGGCATGTCAAATTTCCTCTTCCACGAATTAGCATTCAACATCTGAATTTGCATTACTTCATCCTCATCTTTCACCTCAGAGTTCCCAATCAATGCTTTTTCCAACGAATCTGTTAGCAACAAATGATCAAGATCCTTGACTACCATGGAATCAACCAAATCAACACTAAAACATTCTTCTTCATCAGACGGAAGCTTCATAGCATTGAACACATTAAAGGTGACATTCTGATTTTGAACCCTCATGGTGAGCTCTCCTTTCTGCACATCGATCAAGGTACTACCAGTAGCTAAGAATGGCCTTCCCAAGATTATGGGAATCTTCTTATCTTCCTCGAAATCCAATATAACAAAATCAGCAGGGAAGATGAGCTTATCAACTTTCACCAAGACATCCTCAACTATGCCTCTCGGATAGGTAATTGAACGATCAGCCAACTGCAACGAGATGTTAGTTGGCTTTGGATCCGGTAGACCCAATTGCATGAATACTGACAAGGGCATGAGATTGATGCTAGCTCCCAAGTCACACAAGCACTTCTCAAAGAATAGATTACCAATAGTGCATGGAATAGTAAAGCTACCCGGATCCTTTAGCTTTGGAGGCAATTTCTGTTGCAGAACCGCACTACACTCTTCCGTTAAGGCAACGGTCTCTAATGCATCGAGCTTCAACTTACGCGAGAGAATACCCTTCATGAACTTGGCATAGCTCGGCATCTCCTCAAGTGCTTCTGCAAAAGGTATGTTGATGTGCAACTTCTTGAACACTTCTAAGAACCTAGCAAATTTGTTATCCAAATTCTGCTTCTGGAGTCTTCTAGGATATGGAGGAGGAGGATAGATCTGATTATTCTTAGTAGACAACTCCGAAGAAGCCTTATCAACAGATTCCTTGCTCTTCTCTTTCTCACCTTCCAGCTGATCAGCTACCAAGTCAGATTTCTCAATTTCAGGCAATGCAGAATTTTCGACTTGCTGATTCTGCACTTCTTCATCTTCATTAGTGGCTGATTTAGGACCTGATGTGACCCTTCCTGATCTCAAAGTTACAGCCTTCACCTGCTCCTTGAAATCCCTTCTGCCTGGATTTGCTTCCGTGTCACTAGGAAGAGTTCCTTGTGGCCTACTACCCAAGGCACTTGCAATTTGCCCTATCTGAGTTTCCAAGAGCTTCTGACCAGCTTGCAGGTTCTTCAATGCTATCCACATCTCATCAGATTTATCATTAGATGATTGCCCCACCTGAGTCTGAGGTTGTTGCTGCTGAAATCCTGGGGGTTGATATGGTGCCCTATAAGATTGCTGATAACCCTGATTATACGGCTTTGCTTGCTGATAAGATTGTTGAGTATTCTGATTGTTGCTCCAGCTGAAGTTAGGATGATTCCTATTATTAGGATGATAAGTGGCTGGAACCGGTACAGCAGGTCTCTGGAAATTACTCACGAACTGTGCTGATTCAGAAGAGATAGCACATTGACTCGTCTCATGTGCGCCCGCACACAACTCACAAACACTAGCCACCTGCTGAACTCCATAATTAGCAAGCGAATCCACCTTCATAGCAAGAGCCTTCAACTGAGCCGTAATCATTGAAGCTGTATCTACTTCCAAAACTCCTGCTACCTTGCCTTGAGAAAGTCTCTGGGTTGGATTCTGATATTCATTAGCAGCCATCATCTCAATAAGTTCATAAGCTTCATCATAGCTCTTTGCCCACAAAGCTCCACCTGATGCTGCATCTAGCAAAGGCCTAGATTGTGCTCCCAACCCATTGTAGAATCCATTGATAACCATCCAATCAGGCATGCCATGATGAGGACACTTCCTTAGCATCTCCTTGTAGCGTTCCCAAGCCTCACACAAGGACTCGCCAGATTGTTGTTGGAATTGAGTTAACTGGTTCCTTATTGCTGCAGTTTTCGCCATAGGAAAGAATTTAGTAAGGAACTTCTGAGCAAGATCTTCCCATGTAGTAATGGAACCAGGTGGTAGAGAGTGTAGCCAACTCTTAGCCTTATCCCTCAGAGAGAATGGGAAAAGCCTCAACCTGATAGCTTCATCCGTCACACCATTACACTTGAAAGTGTCGCAGATTTCAATAAAGTCCCGAACATGCATGTTTGGATCCTCTGTAGTAGCTCCCCCAAACTGGACTGAATTCTGCACCATCTGAATTGTGCCCGGCCTGATCTCAAAGTTGTTTGCTGCAATAGCTGGCCTAACAATGCTTGACTGAATGTCATTGAGTTTCGGCTGAGAATAGTCCTTCAAAGCCTTAGCTGCTGCTGCATCTGCCATTGCTACTGTAGTTTCAGTCTCCTCTTCCTTATTCTCTATATTCTCAACAAGATCGTCTTCTGCCAGTTTAAGTAATCGAGCTTGCGAACGTGTTTGCATACAAACTCAAGTACCTGAAACACCACGAAACAAACAAACTAAATAAGAATCCGAGTCAGTGAACGCTAACGACCACTATTGACAAACACATAAACTGAAATAAAAACACCGATGATCCCCGGCAGCGGCGCCAAAAACTTGTTATGCTAAAATTACGCAAGCGCACGTAGTCACAAGTAATATATGATTCAATCAAGTTCGTTCCCACAGAGATCTAGAATGGTGTTCAATTCAGTAAATATGCCTATGCAACAATGTATGGTTTTAATTCACTGCTAAGAAAAATAACAAATATGGTTTTGATTACCTAAATTAACTAAGTGCAAAATTATAAAACTAAGAATTAAACAATTAACGAGAATTAAAATCGAATTACTTATACGAGAATAAAACATGGAATCCTAGTTTCATTATCTACTTCACTTAGAGTTGCAGCCTTTAATTAAAACATGCGATGGTTTTGATATCTGATCGGATAACACGAAAAGAGTAAAAGTTACCTCTCGGTATACTAGTACCAATCTACACATACATCCACAAAAGAGATAGAAGATGAATAGGCACCTATTATGTTTAGACCCTATATCTCTATAGAATTTGAAAACATAGAGGTTGAAGCACAAGTTATCCACTTAGATCACATAGGGTAGCATAATATCTCTATTCATGCCACAAATCATGATGATTACATCAACCTATCCTATGCTAGCATGGCAAGTTCTAAATCTCAAGATCCACTCTCGTTTAGCAAGAGATTAACAAATTAGATGTTCGCGACGCACCTAAATTCAATAAGCACAACCATACAAGGATATCAATAATTCACCACACATAAATCTCTAAGGCATGCAAACTACTAAGCTACATAGATAAATCCACTAGGACCCCACGATAACGATTAGTTCATAATCGAACCTTTCGTCACCATGGGATTTGATGAAAGCATGGTAGTAAACAAGATAAAGAAGAAGATGAATAAATCAATAATAAAATAAGGTATAGCGAACAAATTCGGAAAAGTAATGAGCATCCACAAGATATGCCTAACAAAGGAATACAAGAAAACTATGTCTAGATCTTCTTGTTGTCACGATCCTCGCCTTGGCTTCTCTCCCTTCTTGCTCTGAACGAATTATGTGTGTAGGATGTGTAGATTGTTATTTTTCTGTGCCCCAAGGTGTGTATTTATAGCCCCCAAGTGCCTCCTTGACCAAGCGATTACCGTATTTGAAATAGGATAGAATTCCGGTAATTTTCCATCTTTAATTGAAATAGAATTGCAATTCCCTTGTTTAAGTTAACTTCCAGAAGCTTTAAATCGTCCACAACAATTGCCATCTTGAATTAGGAGAAGAAACGGCAATTTCCTAATTAAAACACAATTCCAGGAAGTTTTCTGCCAAGCCCCGCGCGGCCGCGCGCGCGTCCAGTGTTTCTCAGCGCGCCCGCGCGCACAAATCTTCTCAGAATTCACCCAGCGCGCCCGCGCTCCATGCTAACTACCCTCCGCGCGCCCGCGCCCAAAGGTTACTGAACACACTGACTTCTTTTGCCATTCTGATTTCTTGCCTTATTCCCATGCAATTCCCGACACCTGGTTCTTTGAAGTTAAAAACACCTCATATTTACTAGAAAACCTGTAAATGATATCCTGCACATTTGACACAAAAACACATTAAAACACACAATTACTTGAGAACAAAGCTATCAATTTAAGTCGAAATAAGGCGTTCCAAGTGGATAAAAATCCACTTATCATGCTTGAAGCATCAGAAGGAGAAGGGCACGCTGAAATTGATTCTTTGATCCTTGAGTTGAATGGTGAGGCTGATCCGAGCCAAAATTGTGAGGTAACCAGCACTATCACTTCTAGTGATAAACCTCAGGTAAAGAAGTCAGAGTTAAAACCTTTGCCATCTAATCTCAAATATGTGTTTCTTGATGATGATGATGAGTCATTTCCTGTGATTGTTAGCTCTAAACTTGATGATGGTCAGATCTCTAAGCTTCTCACCATGTTGCGTATGCATAAAAAAGTTATTGTTTATAGTATTGATGATCTTAAAGGGATTAGCCCAGACTTTTGCATGCATAGAATTCATTTAGATGCGGAACATAAGCCTTGCATACAGGGACAATGTCGCTTGAACCCTAACATGCAAGAGGTAGTTAAAAAGGAAGTCCTTAAACTACTTGATGCGGGCATCATCTACCCAATTTCTGATTCAAAATGGGTAAGCCCAGTTCAAGTTGTTCCTAAGAAAGGAGGAACTACAATGATTAGGAATGATAAAAATGAATTAATCCCCACTAGAGTTGTCATAGATTGGCGGATGTGTATTGACTATCGCAGGTTAAACACCGCCACTAAAAAAGACCATTACCCTCTTCCATTCATAGATCAAATGCTTGAAAGACTTGCTAAACATAAGTTCTTTTGCTATTTAGATGGATACTCTGGGTTCTTTCAGATCCATATACATCCTGATGATCAGGAGAAGACAACATTTACTTGTCCCCATGGTACCTTCGCATATCGAAGAGTGCCGTTTGGATTGTGCAATGCCCCTGCTACTTTTCAGCGTTGCATGACAGCCATATTTTCTGATTTCATAGAGTCTATTATGGAAGTATTTATGGATGATTTCAGTGTTTATGGTTCTGATTTTGATGAATGTTTGCATAATCTTTCTAAAGTGCTTAAACATTGTGAAGAGGTAAATTTGGTTTTAAATTGGGAAAAGTGCCACTTCATGGTCAACGAAGGAGTGGTACTTGGTCATCTCATATCTGAACGTGGCATCTAAGTTGACAAAGCAAAAATTGAGGTGATCGAGAAACTTCCTCCTCCTGTTAATGTGAAGGGAGTGAGGAGTTTCTTAGGTCATGCTGGGTTTTATCGACGTTTTATTAAAGATTTTTCAAAAATTGCAAAAACCCTCACTCAATTGTTGCTTAAGGATGTCACCTTTGAGTTTACTGATGTTTATCTCGAGTCTTTTTACAGGATAAAGAATGCTTTGGTAACTGCACCAATCATTCAACCTCCAGATTGGAATCTTCCATTTGAAATCATGTGTGATGCCAGTGACTACGCTGTAGGAGCAGTTCTTGGTCAAAGAAAAGACAATGTATTGCATGCCATCTAATATGCAAGTAAAACCTTGAATGAAGCTCAGGTGAACTACGCTACAACTGAGAAGGAACTCTTAGCTGTGGTCTATGCTCTTGAAAAGTTTTGAACTTATCTTATCGGTTCCAAAGTCATCGTTCACACTGATCATTCTGTACTGAAATATCTATTGGCTAAGAAAGAAGCAAAACCGAGGCTTATTCGTTGGATTCTGTTACTCCAAGAATTTGACTTGGAAATCAAGGACAAGAAAGGTGCTGAGAACGTGGTTGCAGATCATCTCTCACGACTGCGCTTCAAATCAAATATTGCATCAGACACTCCCATTGATGATTCTTTTCCAGATGATCACCTATTTGCTGTTGCTACTAAAACTCCTCGGTATGCAGACTTTGCCAATTTCTGTGTTAGTGGCTCTCACCCTCCAGACTTAACTTATTAACAACGAAAGCGGTTCTATCATGATGCTAAGCAATATTTTTGGGATGACCCTTTCTTATATTGCAAGTGTGCTGATGGGATCTTTCGTAGATGTATCCCAGAATATGAAGTAAATGACATTCTCAGACATTGTCATTCTCTTGCTTGTGGAGGTCATCATGAACCTTCTAAGACTGCTGCTAAGGTACTTCAATCTGGTTTTATTTGGCCTTCTCTATTTAAAGATTCTCGTGCTTTCAGTTTGGCTTGTGATGCATGCCAGAGAACTGGTAATATTTCTAAACGCAATGAGATGCCACAAACCGGTATTCTAGAGGTTGAAATCTTTGATGTATGGGGAATTGACTTCATGGGACCTTTCCCAACATCTTGTGGGATGAAGTACATCTTGGTTGCAGTTGATTATGTATCCAAGTGGGTTGAAGCTATTGCCTCACCAACCAATGATTATAAGGTTGTTATGAATCTCTTCAAGAAAATCATCTTCCCTCGTTTTGGAGTTCCAAGGGCTGTGATAAGTGATGGTGGTTCTCACTTTCACCAAAGACAATTTGAAAATCTGTTGAAGAAATATGGTGTCACTCACAAGGTTGGTTTAGCTTATCATCCTTAGACAAGTGGCCAGGTAGAAGTTTCTAATCGTCAAATCAAAAGTATCTTGGAGAAAGTGGTGGCGAAGTCTCGAAAAGATTGGTACTTGAAGCTCGATGATGCTTTATGGGCTTACTGGACAGCTTATAAGACCCCCATTGGCACTACTCCATATCGGTTAGTCTATGGCAAGGCATGTCACTTACCAGTTGAGCTTGAACATCGTGCTTTTTGGGCTATAAAAGAGCTCAACATGGATTTGAAGGCTACAGGAGAAGCAAGGCTTCTTCAGATTAATGAATTAGATGAGCTTCGATTTGATGCTTATGACAGTTCTCGACTCTACAAGGAAAGAACGAAGAGAATGCATGACAAGGTGATCCAAAGTCGTGACTTTCAGATTGGTGACAAGGTACTACTATTTAATTCAAGGCTACGACTCTTTCCTGGGAAGCTTAAATCTAATTGGTCCGGACCATTCACCGTAACTGGTGTTAAATTTCATGGTGCTATTGAAATTATGGGGCAAGATGGAACAAAGTTTAAGGTTAATGGTCAGCGCTTGAAATTATATGTTGAATGTGCATTTATTGGTGGAATAGAGACATTCTATATCCCCAACCCCTCCACGGCCATCTAAATCGAGGTTAGAAGTCAAGCTAATGACTCTAAATAAGCGCTTCTTGGGAAGCAACCCAAGGTTGTTGTAAAAAAAAAATCAAAAAAAAAATCAAAAAAAAAAAATCTTTCAATTTTTTTTAGGTAGAATTTTTGTATTTTATTTTATTTTTATCCCCCAAGGTGCCTTGATGATTTTTGTGTGAAGTATTTCAGGTGGAAAAGATTGTTTTCTTATGATTTGTATGGCTAGCCATGGTTTTAGAACTCTCCCCGTGGTGCAAGAGTTCCTGTTGCGGGACTTAGAAAAAATGCGCCAGGTAACTGCGGTGTGTGTTCATGTAACTACAGTGCAAAAATCTCTGGAAGAAGCAAAAATAACGTGTTTTGGCGGGCTGGACTGTGGTGTGTTATGGGCTTCCTGCGGTGCTGATTTTCCTGTATCAAAAAACTAAAACAGAGTGATTATGGCACCGTGTCTTTGTTTTGACTACCCGCAGTGCCAAATCCTCGGCATAAACATGTACTAACATGTTACACTTACCAGTTACGTAAATGTACATATGTAGTCCCACTCTATGGAGAACCATCTTACGTGGAGAACCGTGGAGAACCACTTAAAATGCATTAAAATAGTCCTTTATATAAGGCCCCTGGCGGGGCCCCTTCACATAAAAGTCTTATAATTCTACCCTCTATCCATTTATCAAAAAAAAAAAAATTTAAAAAAAACTTTTAAAAAAATTTAAAAAAATGTTGCCACGCCATCATTTTTTGAAAATTTTTAAAAAAAAAAATTTTTTTGTGATTTTTTTTATAAATAGATAGAGTATAGAATTATAAGACTTTTTTGTGAAGATGCCCCTGCGGGGCCCTTATATATAAAGCAATTATAATGTATTTTAAGTGGTTCTCCACGGTTCTCCACGTAAGATGGTTCTCCATGGAACAATGGCCTACATATGTATGCTTTTGTTTTACATATTTTTTTTCTTTTCTTTATATATTTTAAAATAAATATATGTTACAAATATTTGTATATTTTATATATTAATTATGTTATTATTATTATTATTATTATTATTATTATTATTATTATTATTATTATTATGTATCATTATTATATATATATATTTATATATTTATTCTTTTTCTTTTTCTTCATTTTTTCCCTTTATTTTTTTATTTCTTTCTCTTGATTTTTTTTCTAATAGTAATAATTAATGTAAAACATATTTTTGTACTCTTTTTGTGATTATGTATTTTATATATAAAAAATATAATAAAAACAAAAACAAATATTTTGTATCATTTGTAAACTATTATTATTATATTGTATATTTGTTTACGTAGCTGATCACGTAACCCTAGCTCTACTCCTCTTCTTCGCGACTCAACACAGACAACAAGAACAGTTCAGCCGCGCTTCATCCTGCTGCAGAACAGTCCAACCGCGCACCATCATTCATTCCTCCTGCTGCGTCTCATCAAGGTTACTGGTTCCGACGCACATATCACATCACAGGCGTACACTTATCATCAATAGCAGGGATTTGGTGGCCTGAAATTGACTTGACTTCGCCAGTCTCTCGCGAGGTGTCTGCCAACTGCACAACTTTTCATCCACGGAATCTTATCTGCAAGGTTTCTTTCAGCCGCGCCATTCATCCTGCTACATCTTTGCTGCAGTACTTCACATCTCCATCACCGCAACAACAGAAGTGGAACCAACAGAGAACAAGGTTTTCTTCTACCTTGTCCAGAGTTTGTTACATTGATTGCATTCTGCAGTACGTTTTCAATATCTTCTATCATTCTGCTATGGGTCGTTCATCTACACTTTCTCCTCCAAAGAAGAAGCCAAAGCCCAGTTCTGAAACAGTTACGGCGACTCCTCCAAAACCTGTAATTCAAAAGTATCCTGTTGTCAAGCCTGTTGGAGAGAACCAACGATCTCTATATGCAACACTATCGAAACGTCAAGTCTTTCCAAATAAGTATGTGAGTTATTATGCTCTTGGTCGTTTGGACATTTTGAAAGAACTAAAGTATAAACTTGGCAAAGTCGATTGGAGCGATTTACTTGAAATGGATGAACCCTCTTATGCTCTTCTTACTTATGAGTTCCTAAGCTCATTCACGGTCACTAGTGAGGGTTTGTTATCTTTCCGAATTGCAAATAAGCCTTATGAGATTACGAAAGTTCAGTTGGCCAGCATGTTTAACTGGGAGTTAGTCGAGCAGCAACAACTTCCTCCCGATTACGCCACTCCCTTTTGGATAAAGATCACTGGCCTGCCAAGTATTGAAAGATATGTTGCTCAACGTGCTTCAACTTCAGATATCATCAGCTACTGCTACCGTTATTTCGCTCGACTTTTATCATTCACCATATATGGTCGTGCTGAGAGCAACAACAAAATTCAAACAGGGGAACTTGCTTTGCTTTGTTGTATTACTTTGATGTAGAACTTCCCGTGGATTGGACGAGTTTGTTGATTAAGAGATTTCTGTATCACGCCAAAAGGCGTGAAGGTGGTCTTGTGATGGGAGGATTTATCACTCGCATTGCTGAGGAGTTGGTTATTTTTGATCGTGACACGACTAGTCTCAAAGTCGTGGAAGGGTGGTCTTCGAGTCTTGATGTTGAATATTTGATTGGTATGCATATGCTGTGTCGACGGGGTAAAGAGGGTATACTTAAGGTACCTCATAAACGTCATTCCGTGAGAACCATTGAGGAACTTGGACAAGCAGTGGAAACTCTTGAGCAACAAGTTGTTGAGATAAAGGCAAACCAACTTCTAATCATACAAGCTCAAGAGAAGATGGGGAAACAATTGGATGACATCTCTGCTTCTATTTAGAGATATTTTTCACACCCGACACCTTGATTCCAGGGGAGTTTTCTTTCTTTTCTTTTTAGTGTAGTTTTCTTTTGTTTTTAGTTGTAGTTTTGTATTTGTTCATTAGTTCATCGGGGACAATGAACCGCTTAAGTGTGGGGATGGGTTCTCAATGTTAAGAATTTTTTTAAAAAAAAAATGGAAATTTAAAAATTAAAAAAATATAATTAAAAATTAAAAAAAATTGTATATTGCCTCTTCTCATTGTGTGTTAACAAGGATAAGTACACGTCTTGTGGGCTTATTTTGCATGATCACTTGATATGTCATATCTCTGAAGGTCATTTGTTACTTGATGATTCCTTGTTTGTACTTGCGAAAATTATAAAACTTGAGATGTGTCTTTGTCAAGTTTAGTGAGTACTGAAGCATGCTTTCACCTTGTGAGATCTTGAGCCTAATTTGTGACTGGTACATTTTATATCAGTCGAATTTTATTGTTGTGTGTTGTTCATCATTGAGTATGTTGCTCTAGAACTTGATTTAAACCATTTTGAGATTACATGATATGTGTGTGCATGAAAATGATAAAGGCACTAGGATTAACCACATTCATCCAAACAATACCTATGAATTATATCCCTAGTGAACCCCTTTGAGCCTGTTAACCGTTATTTTTTGGGTATCACCACTCTAAATTCTTGAGCCTACTTGTTTATTCTTCTCTTGATTTACTAGTAGAGCATTTTGATCCATTTGGGGGTTGGTGAGTGCATAGTGTGGGGATTTCTTTGTTAAAGTGTGAAAATTTCGTGGGAATCAATATAAAAGAAAAAGAAATTGGTTACTGGAACCAAAAAAAGAAAAAAAAGAGTAGAGTTTGTGTTCATTGATTTGTACAATATGAATTGGGAAAGTACATGGTAATATGTGCTTGGGGTTTAATGCTTGTGAGAGTTTGCTCAGCTTTTACATGATCAAAATTTCATGTTGGGTGCTTTAATTAGAAATGAACATTATGCTCTATTAGTTGTCAAGTTAGCCACTTGCTAGCCTTTTTCTTGATTTCCTACCCTTCACCTTAGCCACGTTACAACCTTTAACAAAGACCTTTTGATTTGTGCATGCATGTATTCAAAGTAGTGGAGATTTGGTGGACAACCAAGCATATGGTAGCACATGACTAGCTTTATTGATTGAACTTGAGCGAATACACTTCACCTATACACTTGTGTGATTTGAGAGATTATGTGAGCTTTTCTATCCATGGCATGTTACTCACTGAATGCGGCATTGATATCTATTTCATGATCTTTTTGTCTATCTAGACTGTGTGCTTACTTGGATAGTCTTGTACATATGATGTGTAAGTGAACAGACTTTCAGTATTGTGCGATTGAGGTTTATTTGTGTGGAGTACTATGATATGTTGTATACTTGAGACTTGGCAGAAAAAAATGGATTTTGTGGGTAAATTCACTATAAACCCTCACGAGACAACACTCGTCCTACTAGGGCTGCTTAGGGGTTTAATGGCTTGTTGCATATGCTCAATGCAATCGTGTCATCTACGAAAGTGATGTTTGTTAGGACTTAGTTTTTATTTCACTTATTCGCCCGAGGACGTGCAATTGCTTAGTGTGGGGATGTTTGATAGAATATATTTTTATATATATTTTAGATGATTTTATTCTCATATTTATTGTGTTTTGCACTGATTTGGATTTTTATTTAATAAATTTTGATGTTTTATTGTAGGAAGTAAAGGATTTCTAAACTTGGAAGGATTTGGAGAAAAATATCAATTTTGGAGCTAAATTAGAAGAAAATTCGGAATTATGGGACTACACGGGCTCTGACGTTGTTTGGGCCATAACTTGAGTTCCCGGAGTCCGTTTTCAGCGATCTTACTGTCCACGCGAAGCTTGTGGAATTCTCTTTAATTCAGAGGTGGTCCAGTAGTCAAAATCCAATTGGAATAGCCCAGAAACAGAGGAGAACAGAAAGCTACGAAATTTTATTAGAGAATCCTAGTCGGTTTAGAAGACTGATTTGTAATTTATTTAAAACATTAAAATACTTTATTAGGGGGATCAGATTTGAATTATTAGGGGATTAGCCTGGAACGTAAAAAAAGGAAGACGGACTTTACTTTGTTCTAGGAGCTAGGGTTTACTCTTCCATCTCTTTCATAGATACACTTGTTTAGCTTGGATATTTTATTCTTCATTAATTCAAGGTACTTCTTTATCTTCTCTTGTTTTAATAGTATATGTTTTATATGGCATTCTTAATTGCTTTCCGTGCTTTAATTTCTAGCATGAGTGAGTAGTTATTTTCTAGGGCTTAAGGGGAAGCCATGTTTATACCATGATATTGGATTGATTTTCACAGTAGTTTGGCTGGTTTGAATGATTCTAATTGATATGTTTTTATGTTTAATTTGTGTAATTGGCCAATACCACAGATTAATTGTATGCAATAATGGTAATAGATCGAGAGATAATGTACTAATTAGAGGCACACATACAATTAGCCGAATGAATGTGAATGCGAGAGCATCATTGGATTTCTGAGAACGTTGATACTCGAGAGAGATTAACACATGTTTTAATTACTTGACCAGCTGAATTACTAGAGGTTATTATTGTGTAAGCATGTTTCGAGAGTATTAATACTCGAGAGAGATTGACATACTCTAGCTACGTGACCACTTTATTTGCCTTAGCTTAAAACCAATTTGGTGTGAACATGGTGAACCCGATTGCCCTAGACTTTAGTTAATTGATTTATAAACATATTTATTTGCATTATTTAGTTAGACAAAACCTTCACTAATCGTTAATCTCTAGGAACAATTTGCAATAATTAGATTAAATTTCTTGAAACTTGTCTCCTTGTGGATTCGACCCGTACTTGCTAGTATCTGCTAATAACAGACACCGTGCACTTGCGGATAGGTATATTTTAACACATCACTAAGTCAACTCAAGAACTTAGTAACTTATGAAGAAAGAAACATGCACTGACTTGAAGCATGCTGTGACTGTCCAAATCAAGGAAAGAAGATCTTCAAGACATTTCCAAAAATGGCTACCACTTCAAGCATGTATGTGTGACAAGTTATACCAAAAATGTATCATTACATTTTACGTAGCTTACTTGTCTTCATATAGTTTATATAAGCTGTATGAGCAGCATAGTTTTAGTGTAAGAGTATAAGCAGTAGAGAAGGAAACACTGAGCATAACGCACATTGCATTAGATTTTCTTGTAAACACTAAGACCTTGTAACCCGCAGCTGTGTATTTCTACATAGAGCATTTTCTTCAAATACAACCATGAGGTGGACCGATCAAACCCACCTGAGATTTTTTATATCTTGTGTTGCACATGTCTTAGATATCTTGTTTACCTGTTTACTCTTCGTTTTTATAAACACTCTACCTTAAAGAACTCACCAAGTCGAAAGAATTTACTCAAGATTGTATTCAACCCCCGCCCCCTTCAAAACTGGGAAATAATAAGTATAATGGTTATGGCATGAGTTTGGGAGAAAAAGGTCAGGTATTCGATTTTCGAAACTAACATAATTCCATCTAATTTTTTACATAAATATTAAAAGAATGGCGTTTTTTTATTTTCAACAAATAGGGATAAAATAATAATTTCACAATCAGTAACAACAGCTATTTTCAGTGTTTGATAAAATTTAGCACTTGCGTTTCTGAAAAGTGATTTTGGCCTAAAGGCTGCTTTTAGAGAAAGTATGTCCCCCATACTTTTCAAAAAAAAAAAGCTTTTCAATTTTTTTTAAAAAAAATAGTTGCTACAAAAACTTGTTGGCACAAAATTACGCAAGCGTACGTGGTCACAAGTAATACAGGTATAAGTCAAGTTCGTTCCCACAGAGATCTGGTTTTTAATTCAATTTAGTACCTATGCAACAATGTATGGTTGTAATTCACTGCTAAGACAAATATCAAATTGGGATTTTTAATTATCTAAATTAAACTAAGATGCAAATTATAAAACTAAGACTTAAATTAATTAATGAGAATTTGAAATCGAATTACTTATATGAGAATAAACATGGAATCCTAGTTTCATTATCTAATTCACTTAGAGTTGCAGCCTTTAATTAATACATGCGATGGTTTTAATATCTGATCGAATAACACGAAACAAGTAAAAGTTACCTCTCGGTATACTAGTACCAAACTACGCATACATCCACAAAAGAGATAGAAGATGAATAGACACCTATCATGTTTAGACCCTATATCTCTATAGAATTTGAAAACATAAAGGTTTAAGCACAAGTTATCCACTTAGATCACATAGGGTAGCATAATATCTCTATTTACGCCACAAATCATGATGTTAAAACATCAACCTATCCTATGCTAGCATGGCAAGTTCTAAATCTCAAGATCCACTCTCGTTTAGCAAGAGATTAACAAATTAGATGTTAGCTACGCATCTAAATACATGAAACACAACCATACGAGGATATTAAGAATAAACCACACATAAATCTTTAAGGCATGCAAACTACTAAGCTACATAGATAAATCCGCTAGGATCCCACGACAATGATTAGTTCATAATTGAACCTTCCATCACCATGGGATTTTTTATGAAAACATGGTAATGAACAAGATAACAAAGATGAATAAATCAATAATGTAACAAGGTTTAGAGAACAAATCCGTGAATGAAACAAGCATCCAAACGATACGCCTCCACAAAGGAATACAAGAAAACTATGTCTAGATCTTCTTGTCGTCACAATCCTCGCCTTGGCTTCTCGATCTCGTGCTCTGAACGATTTTGAATGATTTCTGGTGTGTAGATGATCGTGTCTGAATTCTAGTCCCAAAGGTGTGTATTTATAGCCCCAAGTTGCCTCTCCTCCAAGTAATTGCCGTCTTTAAATTAGAATAGAATTTCGGTAATTTCCATCTTTGAACGGGATATGATTAGCAATTTCCATGATTACAACTGATTCTGGAATGTTCCCACCGTCCAAAGTGATTGCCATAACAATTAGGAGTAGAAAACTCAACAATTTCCCAACTGAAATTGAATTCTGGAAGTTTCTGTCGAGCCAGGCGAGCCCGCGCGCTCCTACAGCTTATTTCCAGCGCGCCCGCGCCTGATCAGTTTCTGCAGCCACGCCAAGCGCGCCCGCGCGCGGTTGTAGTTCATTTTGAGCGCGCCCGCGCCTGTTCATTTTATTCACAGACTGAGTTCTTCCTTTACTTATTTCTTCTACCGTTTTCAACCGCAACTTGATTTCTTTTCCTTGACAACACCATTTGGCTACTGGAACCTGAAAATGATGTCCTACACAATTCTACACAAAAACTCGTTAGAACACAAAAATACTTGAGACCAAGACATTAATTTAAGCCGAATTAGAACGATCCAAGTGGATATAAAATCCACTTATCAGTTTCAACGTCAAAACTTATTGAAAACATTATTTTAATTATATTTTTAAATTTAAACATACAAAATTTTTAATGTTCCGCCTTTTATATAATAGTATACATATCAAAAAAGTTTTCAATTAATAACTTAATAAAATTTTAATAATTCAATTAATCGTTATCAAGTGAATGGGTTGTGCTAAATGCAGGTTAACATTACTGAATGCAATTCAATGAAGTTACTTTTATATCCTTCTAGTAATTAAATGTATGATGATGCATTAAATGAGAGAGAGTTGACTAATTAAATGCAATTTATCACATTGCGTTTACACACTGTTTAGTAATTTTATTTCAAAGCCCATAAACCAATTAAGAAGATGCTAGATATTATAAAAAATCGCAAACTTATAATTTAAGATTCTTCTTTTTTTTTTTAAAACGCAGGAAAATTTCATTGGGCTATAAAAGCCAAAATCCGGAACAAACTTAAAGATATCACTGTAACTGAACAATTTCAGTATACATGCCCAAAACAATCATAATAGACTAAATATGTAAATAACGAAACATAATTAAACTTCACAAATTTTCAGAACCAATAGAAGCTAACTGACTTGAAAAAACAAAAGCCCGATACCATGTCAGTTTGCTGGCCCAAACTGTAGACTGGATTGCAGAATCACCAAACTTCCATTCCCACAAACACATTGCCTACATGCAAGACCTGTTCATCTTCCTGAGCGACTACCAATGCCATTTCCATTTCCGGATTCACTTAATTTTTAATCATTTCTTCTTTTTTTTTGAAACAAAAGGATATTTCATTAACTTAGCAAATTTTCGGACAATAGTGTCTCCAACAATTGACTCGGAGGAGACGGGAAAACACGGAAACTATTTACATCACAGGGAATTCTAGCCATACAATGAGTTACCCTGTTTTCTTTGTTTCTAACAAACCTTAACACCAACCTATCATTACCTTGCAATAGATCCCTACATTGCTGTAACACATGCCCAACCTCCAACAAATTCTCCTTCGGTTGCAGCACCTCCTGGACACTGATCAGAGAATCACTCTCAACAATCACTTGACCTGATATACACTCGCTGACCTATGACAATGCTTCAAGTATACCTATCGCCTCTACCTCGACAACTGAAACCTTTCCTGCAAACTTCATAGTCTTTCCCATAATGTATTGCCCCAAGTGATTTCTTCCCACCATACCCACTGCAAACCAGTTCTGATCTTCAATCACATTAGCATCTACATTCATTTTCATAGAACCGACTTCTGGAGGCCTCCACTTATCATTTCTTAATTTATTATATAAATATATATTTTTCATTTAAAATAAGAAATAATTTTAAACCCATGCCTTCAATAAAAATTAAAATTAAATTTATCTATCAAGTAATATCTCAAACATGTACCTACCTCAAAAACGCAAAATTTTTATATAAAGTTCACCAAATTAATAAATAATAATTTTGTATTTCTATAATTGTACTTAAAAAAGTTTTATTTACCATGAATTATAACTATTAGCTTATAATTCGTGCGATGCACGAACTTTTAAGTATAATATAAAATTTATTTTATTAAAATAACTTTAAATATACTTTTTAGTAATATATTAGTCATAGATTCATGGATTGTTCAAAACTCATGGAGTGTATAAGTTCATAAATTAAATTTGTTCTTGACGTGCTTTCAAAAAAAAAAAGAATTTGGATATTTAGTAGATAGTTTAAATATAGAATATTGTTAGATTATATTAATGGCTCTTATTTATTTATTAAAAATCCAATGAATATTATCAATTTTATGGTTGAATCGAATTAAATAATTATACTCATGTTGGCTTATTATAATGGGAATTTATCAAAAATACTAGGTTTAAAGTTTCTATTTGCAAAAATACCATCTTCTTTAATTAATTGCAATTTTACTAACATAAGTTTCAAAATTGCAAAAATACTAGGTCAACCCTCCCCCTCCCCCTTTTGACCAGCGTGTAAGAGATGCAACACTTTTTTTTAGGCGGGGTTATATTTTGGTCGCAACAACATTCAACCACATTCAACCAAATGCAACCACATTCAACTTTTATTTAAGGTGGGTGATTTTGGTGGATTTGAGTTGCATGGCCCCGCCAGGGGCAATATTCAACCACATTCAACTTTTTTCAAGGTGGGTGATTTTGGTGAATTTGGGTTACAAGGCCCCGCCAGGGGCAATATTCAACCAAATGCAACCACATTCAACTTGTTGCATTCAGTTGCTGATTTCAAGTTCCATTTTTCATTTGTCATTTTCGACCTCATTTTTGAACTCATATTAGAGTTCAAAAATGAGGTCGAAAATGACAAATGAAAAATGGAACATGAAATCAGAAATTTAGTTGCATGTGGTTGCATTCAGTTGAATGTGGTTGCATTCAGTTGAAAGTGGTTGCCCCTGCGGGGTCATGCAACCCAAATCCACCAAAATAGCATCCCACCTTAAAAAAAAAGTTCCATGTGGTTGCATTCGGTTGAATGTGGTTGAAAATGTGATTGCATTCAACTAGTTGTATTAAGTTGTTGATTTCAAGTTCCATTTCTCATTTGTCATTTTCGACCTCATTTTTGAACTCTAATATGTATATTAGAGTTCAAAAATGAGGTCGAAAATGACAAATGAAAAATGGAAATTGAAATCAGAAATTTAGGGGGTGGTATTGTATTATGACTTTTAATGACAATTTTTGGGTAATGACTTTTATGGATTTTATAGACTTTTAACGACTTTTAATGATTCTTGTTGAGTCATTAAAATTTCGAAATACTTTTGATGACTCCTAATGAAATAACTTCTAAAAATTTTCATAGACTTTTTGATAAATTTTGTGGTTTACTAGACTAACTACAAAGATCATATATTAGCGTATGCTATGAAATTCTTTAACCTTTTTTCATTGCAATCCAATTTCAATTGTGTGTTCTCTGATTAATCCGACCACCAAAAAATTGAGTACAAGGTATATTTCTTGTTAAATTGAGTATTAATTGCATATTCTTATCTGAGAATTATATATTTGTCACTATTTACAGCTCATGATGATGCAGAGCTATGTCATTAGCCATCAATATTTTGATGATGCAAAGCAATTTTATTGGTGTTTTATGTGAATTTATGCAAGCACAATATTTTTAGAAGCCCATGAATTACCATAATATTTGATGGATTCTTATTTTACTTTGTGTGTTATGATCTAGTTTTACAAAATTGCAAAAGATGATATAGTTTTACAAAATTGCAAAAGATCGCACCCTCAATAATATTGTTTACTAAAATGAATATAAATATGGAAATTGAAAGCCAAGAAGAGGAAGAAAAAGAGATGGAAGAAGAGGAAGAAAGAGAAGAAAAGCGACAAGAAATTTTAAAGAAATTATTGACAGTAATGAAACAATTTTATTCAAGATGATTTTAATAGAATTATTAGAAGTCATGTCAAATCTTATCAAAAAGCTCATGACTTTTTTTTCAAGGGATGTAGTTATAATTTTTGTTAAAAGTCATTCTCATTAAAAGTCATTCTCATTAAAAGTCATTGGCTTTTTGAATAACACGATACTTATAAAGAGTCTATAAATGTCTAAATTCAATACCGCCGTACTTTTAAATACTTCTTAAAAGTCTTAATTGAATAACACCATACTTTTAAAGACTCTTTAAAAGTTAGAATTGAATACCCCATAACTTTTAAAATCAATAAAAGTCTTTAAAAGTCTTAATACAATACCACCCCCTTAGTTGCATGTGGTTGCATTCAGTTGGATGTGGTTGCATTTGGTTGAATATGCCCCTGCGGGGCCATGGAACCCAAATAGCACCCTTCTTTAAAAAAAAAAAGAGTTGAATGTGGTTGCACGGCTGGGCAGGGTTGCCCTAAAAGGTAGTATTTTTGCAATTTTGAAACTTAGGTTAGTAAAATTGTAAATAGCTTTTCTTACCAAAAGTAAAATTGTAAAATTTTACTTTTTTATATATATTTATGAGAAAAGCCCTATTATAATTCAGTACAAATAGATAAGACATCAATTTTTTTAAAAAAACAAATTTAATTTAAATAAAATGTTTAATCAAGAAATGGATTTTAAATTATAAATAAAAACCGAAAAATATATAATTTATTATGAAATTGTCCTTAAAATAGATATTTACAAGAAATAATATAATATAAATTTAGTCAAATATCAATTGAAAAAGAAAAGAATGGGCTATGATAAAAAGATTGACAAATTAGAATTTATAGAGCATTAATAATAAACTTTTGAGCTTTTTTCATAAATAAATAGGAAAAAGTAAATTTTTGCACATTTACTTTTGTTAAGAATAGCTATTTGTAATTTTACTAAACTATTTGCAATTTTACTACATTAAGTTTCAAAATTGCAAAAATACTAATCCTAACCCTTCCCCCTTCCCTCTTCTTTCATAATCAGCCGCTGTGTACTTTTTTTTTTTTTTGCAAAAAAAAAAAAAAAATGTCGCATGAAGGCAGGTGGAAGGCACATGGAGGGAAGGGTTGACTTAAATTGTAGTATTTTTGCAATTTTGAAGCTTAATATAGTAAAATTGCAATTAATGAAAGAAGATACTCCCTCCGTCTCTTTATTCTTTTCCCGTTTGATTAAAAACATGGGTTTTAAGATAATTGGTAATGAATATTGTTTTTTATGGAGTAGTGGGTATTGAATATTGTTTTTAAGAAGTAATGGGTATTGAATATTGTTTTTAAGGAGTAGTGGGTGGAGTAATGGGTATTGAATATAGTTTTTAAAGAGTAGTGGGTGGATAGTGGGTATTGAATATTATTTTTTAAGGAGTAGTGGGTGGAGTAGTGAATATTGAATATTGTTTTTAAGGAGTAGGGGGTGAAGTAGTGGGTATTGAATATTATTGTTTATGGCTTAAAATAGAAAGGGGAAGAGTATTTTGATAGTTCCGATTTAGTAAACAGGAAATGTTTTAAGAGACAGAGGGAGTAGTATTTTGCAAATAGAAACTTGAAACCTAGTATTTTTGATAAATATCCTAAACTTTAAATTGAATGCATTCTATTTAGAAAATGGAAACAATAATAAATGCAACAATTTGCACAGAAAATAAGTCGGAGTTAGAGCATCTCCAATGGCGTTAGCTAAAAATGATTGGCTAAATTACATAAAATATTGATTATGTAAAATTTGTCGAACCTGTAAAACATTGTGTTCCGAGGGTATTGGCTATAATAATCGGCTATATTTTAAAAATGGTATGTTATTAATATTTCAAGTTGTTATTAATGGAATATATAATTTTAATATACAAATAAGTGATGTGGCAATTCACTACAGATCTCTAGAGGTTCGACAAATATAGCCAACATCAAGAGATTATCTATAATTATAGATAACAATTTTGTCCCATTGAAGTGTAAATAACAATTTTGTCCCATTGAAGTGTAATTTTTTTTACACATTTTTTATAATTCTTATTTATGGACTATGATAATTAATTTTAAAATTTAGCCATGGAGATGCTAAGGTTGTAACTTCGCTAGACTGCATTTAGTAATTGTGACCTGTTCATCGAGGACACAAAAAAGATAGGGAGGCATAGCAATGTTAATACACGCGTCTCTATCTAAATTACGGTGTAGTCTCCCGCCTCCTGATTTGCTTCTAAACCACCGCCGTCGCTAAACCACCGTAACTTTTCTAAATTACGGTGTAGTCTCCAGCCTCCTGATTTGCCTCGTTTGGCTCAAACCGCTCGTATCTCTCTCACTCCTACCCAAGTATCAAATTACTACTTTTTTCCATTTTAATTTACTCCTGTTTATTTTTTATATTAATTTTTTTAGTTTGAATTGTGTTTGTGCAGGTTGTAATAAAGATAAGTCTGGATTATTGATAGTCAAACCAGTGGCGTCCCTCACAGTCTAATAACACACATGGGAGGCATTATTATCATACTCAACAAAATTCTGGTGAGTCCAATCGTTTTGGTAATCGAGTTCAATGTCAGTTGTGTGGCAAACCAGGCCACACTGCTAAAGTTTGTCGATCTAAGTCGCACAGTCATGTGCATGCTAAAGCCAATTTTGTCAGCGCTCAATCACACCAAGCACCATGGATAATGGATTCGGGGGCTTCTCATCACATTACAGCTGACTCTCAACATTATTCAGAAGTATATGGATACAATGGACCTGATGAAATATCCTTAGGCGATGGTAAAACAATCCCTATTTCACAAACTGGTACAACGAATTTGCATTCTTCAAATCATGTTTTTAAACTTTCAAATGCTTTATGTGCACCCACAATCAAATGCAATCTTATATCAGTTTCAAAGTTTTGCCAGGATAATCTAACATCTATTGAATTTTTTCCTGACAAATTTCTTGTTAAGGACCTGGATACGGGAACACCAATGGTATGCGGCCGGAATGATGCTGGACTCTATAAGTGGCCTTCTACTTCACCATCAAATCATATTCCTCATGCAAATCTTGTGGCTCGACATCCTTCCATTCATCTCTGGCATCGTCGTTTAGGACATCCCAATATTCGGTCTCTTAAAACAGTACTACATAGTTTTTCGCTGCCTTATCAAAGTTCTGAAGCTTTTGATTATTGCAATTCTTGTTATTGCAATAAAAGTCACAGACTACCTTTTTCGACTATATCATTGCAAAGTACTCATCCCTTGCAAATTGTGTATAGTGACGTTTGGGGTCCTTCTTCAGTATTATCTATTGATAAAAAGCAATACTATGTTATTTTTGTTGACCTACACACAAAATATAGTTGGCTATATACACTCAAACATAAGAGTGATGTCCAAATTATTTTTTCGCAATTTCAAATTCTAGTTGAAACATATTTTGAACATAAGATAAAAACAATTTGTACAGATGGTGGTGGAGAATTTGAAGGCCTAAAAACATATTTAGCAACTCAAGGAATAGAGCACTTAAAATCTCCACCGTACACACCTCAACGAGTTGCCTTTGCTGAGCGTAAGCATCGTCATGTCATTGAAACAGCTCGTACGTTGTTACATCAAGCCAATTTACCATCAGAGTTCTGGTCTTTTGCATGTCACCAAGCTATATATCTCATTAACAGACTTCCTTCTCAAGTTAATGACAATAAATCTCCATTTCAGAGTTTGTTTCAACAGTCACCAAATTACACAACTTTGCGTGTTTTTGGTTGTTTGTGTTATCCTTGGCTCAAACCTTATGCCCAGTCAAAATTAAAACCAAGATCAACCCCTTGCACTTATTTAGGTTTTTCAACACAATATCATGCTCATCAATGTTATGATCCAGTAAGTGCAAACGTGTATTTATCCAGAGATGTGGTATTTGTTGAAAATTCTTTTCCATTTGAAACTATGTTTGCTTCTCACAAACCTAAATTTTCTACTGTTGAGTGGGATACCCAAGATGTCCAGAGTACTACAACACAAGAAATTCATCATAACAGCTCATTTATACCACATCCTATTTCTATTTCACCTGGTTCACAAATTCCTTCTCAGGCCACAGAGACCAGCTTGCAGTCGGCAACTACATCTTCTCCCATGCAGCAAGTCACTCCCGTATCCATATCACCATCGTCAAATATTCATCCTTCAAACGACAGTCACATGTCACTGTCCTCAACACCCTCATCATCTCCGACCATAATCTCACAGCTAAATGGTTCCAAAATGGTTACTCGTTCTCAGAATAATATACATAAACCTAACAAGTTTTATGGGTTTCATGCTGTGACAGATGTTTTTTTTGTTCCTAGTACTTACAAACAGGCTATGAAAAGTGATCATTGGCAGGCTGCTATGAATGTTGAATATGATGCTTTAATGAAAAATAAAACATGGACTCTAGTGCCAGTGGATTCATCACAGAACATTGTTGACTACAAGTGGGTTTATAAGATTAAGTACAAGCCGGATGGTTCCATCGACAAGTATAAAGCTCGATTAGTGGCTAAGGGCTTTACTCAACGCCCAGGTATTGATTTTAATTCAACCTTTAGCCCGGTAATAAAGCCTACTACTGTTCGCTTGGTACTAACCATTGCAGTTCAACATCAGTGGCCAATTCATCAATTGGACGTTAATAATGCGTTCCTACAGGGTCATTTGGAGGAAAACGTGTTTATGAAACAGCCCCCTGGCTTTATAAACGCTAATTTTCCTAACTATGTTTGCAAACTAAAAAAGGCTATCTATGGACTTCGACAAGCCTCTCGCGTCTGGTACAATGAGTTGAAAACGTACTTGCAACATTTGGGATTCTCTAAATCTCTATCTGAATCATCACTATTCATATTCTGTAAGGCCGAAATTATTATCTATGTACTAGTCTATGTTGACGACATTATACTTACAGGGAATAATAGTTCTGCAGTTCAGAAACTGATTGATGCATTGTCTGCACGTTTTTCACTCAAAGATTTAGGCGCCCTTAACTATTTCTTGGGTGTTGAAGTCATGCCCCATTCATCCGGACTAATACTATCTCAGACGAAATACATTCAGGATCTGCTCAAGGAATATAAAATGCATGAAAGTAATGGTGTGACAACTCCTATGAGTGATTCTGTATCTCTCACAATTACACCAGATGAGGATTCACTCAACATTACTGATTATCGTCGTGTCCTTGGGAAACTTCAGTACCTATCTTTTACTAGGCCCGACTTGGCATATGCTGTGAATAAACTCTCCCAGTTCATGCATCAGCCTCAGCGTGTCCATTGGCAAGCTGTCAAGCGGCTACTCCGCTACCTTAAATCTACATGTATGTATGGGTTGCATATCACTCGTGATAATATATCTCAGTTGCACGTATATTCAGATTCAGACTGGGCAGGCAATGTTATGGACCGTACTTCAACTACAGGCTATGTTGTTTACTTTGGCGGCACGCCAGTTAGTTGGTCTTCTAAAAAACAGCGGACAGTAGCACGCTCTTCAACAGAGGCTGAATATAGAGCTGTTGATAGTGCCTTAGCAGAAACAAATTGGCTAACCAACTTGCTTAAAGAATTAAATGTTTCTTTATCGTGTAAGCCAATTATTTATTGTGATAATGTGGGTGCTACCTATCTGTGTCAAAATCCAGTGTTCCACAGTCGCATGAAGCACATCGCCATTGATTTCCATTTTGTTCGGGAACAGGTGCAGCAACACATGGTGGATGTCACTCACATTCACTCTCATGACCAAATAGCTGATGCTCTCACTAAGCCATTACCAAAAGCTACCTTTCAAAGACAATTGTCCAAGATCCCCGTCATTGATACGACGTCGATCTTGAGGGGGATAATAAAGATAAGTCTGGATTATTGATAGTCAAACATGTTGAAGGAAACCATCCATTAAACATGGACTCCGTAAATCATGGCTAGTTACTTTATTTCCTTGTTTTTAGGCTTTCCTTAGTCTTCCTCAAATTAAGCCGGTAACTAGGATCTAGATATATAGCTTCCCTGTGTATAAATATATGTAAGTTCAATATCAACAACAACAAGATAATAATACAACATCCTTGAGATACTGTTCTACCCTTTTTAGGTTGAAGAGTTTTCTCCTAAAATTCAACAAGTTGTGGATTGGTATGTGTTAATTTATCTGCATTGTGTTTGTGATTATTGCCTAGTATATATGTTTAATTCTATGTGTTGATTATGTTTAATTTACGAGCTTTAGCTCTGTCGATTAGTAACTGCTATTACCACTACATGGTTCCGGTTATAACAGTTAAGTAAAACCTAATGTGTTGGATATTTAATTGCCTCTGTTCATTTACAGAATTCTTTCCGGTACTCATAGTATTCATTTATAAAGATTTTACCGTAACTCGATAAATTTAAGTGTTTCCAAGAAAGAAATGTTATAACGATCAACTGTGGGGTGATGAATTAGGAAAATGTATATAGATGCAAACCGGTGCCTCTTGTACTCTTTTGGGACTCTCTGAACTTTGTGTGAGGTTAAAGTGCTTTTATTTAAATTCTTATTTAGGGTTTAAAATAATTTATCGTCTCAGTACCGTGCTAGAACTTTGTTTGAAAAAATGAGTGCTTTAGTACCTACCTTGTTTTTCGATGTTTATATACATTGACAGTCTGATGTGGTTATTGTGTTACTTCCTTACGATTAGCTTTTTTTTTTTTACTAAATCTTACGATTACCATTTAAATATTGCTTACCTCACCTTGATTAAACCAAGTACGTTGAGTGGTTATTCGGCTTTGTGTCTAGGTATGTTCCGCTTAATGTACATCTCTATCAGTCGTAGTCTTTGTTGCCTGAGACATCACTTGTGATTGCTACATAGTTGCTTTGTTAATCTCGATCTTTTCATTTTTGATGCTTTATGTAGCTCTCAAAGCTAAATCTTGGTAAGTTCCCATTCTTAAGCTGTATTGAAATATTCCTGCTATTTTTAGTCTATATCATTCAACCGAACCAATCAAACATGTCACTTCAAGTTGATCTTGTTAGCTTAAAAAGTTATCAACCATATACATTCGACCCCCTCTTTTCTCTCACATTGCCACTCTATCGACAATGAACTAAACAAACATACATTTACAATTTTATCTTCTACGAGCTTGCTCATTTTGATGTGTTAATCTAGTGAAAACTGCTATGCGCTTTATATTCCTCTGAGACTATTTGAATATACAGGGTTTCTTGGAAGATTGTTAGATAACTTCCTTCTAATTACTAAATAATTTATTTATTTTGCTTCAAAATTCGAGTTTCACATCATAGTTTTTCTCATGGTTTCTTTAAGATTCTACATTGTTCAAGAATTGTTTTCTTACATTTTCTATTTTCAAATCAGGTTTGGACAACTTCAAAATGTAGATCTTCAGAGCTTTGAACCAGCTATTAGGGCAGGTACTTGAGTAATATTATATTGCCTCGTGTTTACCAATAAGTTCCAAAGAAATCATAATTATCATAATGATATAAGTTTGCTCTGTGCATTTTGCTAGCAGCTTAACTCCGAAATATTATAACTTAATAGTGATGTCTAGTACTTTAATTTCTCATAAGCATGACCAGAAGCCAGATGCATTGGAAACTATTGTAACTAAATAAAGAAAAAGTGTAACATCTCGTATTCAATTAGGTGAAATCTTAGTTCGTACGAGTGCGGCCAAGTACGTCTAGATGAGCTCTAAAACAATATATGGAGAACATATATACAAGTGTTTTTATGTTTCCATGTGTCTGTTTGTGTGTACTTTTATACAGTTCTATGTACATTGCAGCGAGGTAAAGATAGCACAAGAGAAGGAATAGGTGAAATTATTCCACTAAATAATTTCTTACGTAATAGATCAGTAATTTTTTTGTAGATATTGTTAGACAGGTTAGTTGCTTGCAATGAAGTTTTGTCGTGGATAAAGAATAGAAGTGCTGATATTAGTAGAGGATACAGTAGTACTTTTAACTTGTATTTGGGTATCTGTTGTGCATCAGTTTGGTGGATTTACACTTTTCTGGAGTTCTAAATAACTGAATAGCAAAAGAATGGAAAACTGTCACAGATGTAATAGAGTTGCATATTAGCTTGCAATCTACTGTCCTAAGATATGTCTGTGTGAGGGTTGAGTACGCTTTTGGTTACTAATAGGAGTCCTGCTTATGGCTCATTATCGAACTCTTTCTTATACAGTCAGTTCAACAAACTTCAGCCTTCTTGTAGTAAGTTGGACATTTTGTTGCCTAATAATATCCATAGGAACATGGCTATTGATTTTGTTATGAAATAGCAGCATACGATTTGGATTTGAAAGCCATAATTTTATATTAGTAAGGCAGAGAAAACTATGCTGACAATGAAGAATAACAACTTAAGATGTAAAAATAAGAAGATTTTAAACTTACACAACACTGTTCTCAATGTTTATGGAGTATTGTTGGTAAATATACCATTCAATTAGAATGCAACTAATCTAATATCACTTCTAAATTTGAATGACATAATTTTTTATATTTTCTAAAATTAACCAAACTCCAAACTTTAGACATCAACAAATAATCACGTGCTCAAAATCTAAACCATACTGTTAATGCTGTCATCACGTAGTCAACTACCACAATTATATGCTACCTATACGTAAAAACACGCTATTGTCAAGCTATACCTCACTTTGGTATGGTAGAGTGATCTTTAAGATTTCGTCTAAGATTTCTTGTCCATTATTAGACACACATATTATTTTACTACCATAGATACTTAAGATATGGCTCTAAGTAATTGGAGACGGATCTCCTCTTTCTTAACATATACATACAGAAAAAGCAATACACATAATAAAGAGGAGAATGATAGGAGAGGAGGGAATCGGATGATGATGGCTGTAGACATTTTCAAACTCTATACTTTTACTGGTCAAGTGCATTAAGCAGCTTTATATTTTACCGGTTGGTGGTTAGTTTATTTTTGTTCGACTATCTACCATTCCTGGTTAAGACATCTTCATTGTCAGCATTCGCCATCAAGTAATGTCCAGCTGAAATATCATTTCTGAAACAAGGTTTACTGTGGTAATCTGACTAGTTCAGCCACAAGCATATTAGTTGAGACTCTGTTTAGTGAACAAAAGTGTGCAGCGTATACATGCTACAGTTGGTGCTCTCCTATCTGTCCATATGTAGTCACATTTAAATTGTCCACTAATTTATGATGTTAGAAATCTTAGATAGTCCCTGCTAAAGATGTTTTGGCGACTCTGCAGATACTGAAGGGAGCAATTGGCGTGATGATTTGCCTGTAACATTCGAGAACAGGTATTAGTTTCCTTCTTTTATTTAATTTTGTGAAAAAAATTTGTGGATCACATTTTTTGATAAACAAATTATAATGTGAGTAATCTTTCTGCTTCCGTAGGGATGCCATTGTAGCTGCTGTTCCAAACTACGAGGATTCATACATAAAAGTCCCAAAAGTCTTGAATAAAGAATAGATATCATTATGTCATTTTTAGTTTTTTACATATTATTTTTCCATTACCCAAGTTTTTTCTTATTTTGGTCATGATGCTTTACCCAAGTTTTTTTTTTCCATTTTCACTTGCCATATTTTGCACATTACTCTCCTATCAAGGCGCACATTACAACTGCAAACACCTTTGCACTTCTTCACTCGCTATATTTTGTCCTATTTCTATTTTCTCTTGTGTGAACTTGTACTTATTATTCGCTATCACAACCAGTTGTGTGCATTTCATGTTATATACATATGTAAATACTAACCCAAGGAATGAGGTCTGAACTCACCTAGTGGAGCCCGAGTAGACTTTGAGGCTCATCATGTGCCATGGGGTATGGAAAGGCTCCCTTAAATCAAAAAAGAGAGGAAAAAGCTAGTACCCTCGTCCTGGGCAATACCAGTGTCCTCGAATTAAGCTTGACAAAGATTACCTGTAAACTTGTTAGATAGGAGAATGTCCAGAAGAAGGAAAGAAAAAGTTGTCTTTCATCATCAGGCTAGAAAAGAACCAAAAACAAGATTAAACATCTAGGCTTCATGCATATTCTCAATAAATATCCAGAGTATCACATTCAATACTTTAACAAACTCTGCTCAGGCTAGAAGGACCTCGCAAAATACAGGATTTTGATAGGCCAGTAGTCGTTTAGCAGCTTAGTTCCATGGATGATTGACTATGATTAGGGTTAGACCTTTCTGCTCCCTAAGAAGTGAAAAGAACAAAGAGTAAAAAGCAAAATGGTGGCCGTAGTTTATACTGAATTTAGATATGTGTCATCAACTTCAAACTTGTGACAAGAGTTTAGATATGTTCGTGTCGTGTTTACTAGGGTGATCCCGATAATATTTATGTTGTATCAAGTTCATGTTTTGAGTTCGATTCTTTTATGTTTTGAGTTCGATTCTTAATTATATACTCGAAAAATTTTATCACAAAATGTTACCGCTCGCAACTGAAAAAGAGGTTCTCAATATTTACGGGTACCTAAGAATTTAGGTATCCATATGTCCGGCCTCCCCTGCTTACTCTTAGGATACACCCACTCGGCCACTAGGTTTTCATATGTCTCAAGATAGGAATTTCATTTACATCACATATCGCACAAAGATTGTCTGCTAAAATAAAACACACTTATTTCTATAATTTGATGTTATCTAGTATTTTAATTGACTAATAAGGGTCTTTGTTCATCCTAGAACATTTCCCAAATAATATTAAAACAAAATTCAAATTATTTCGATATAAAAAGTTGTTTTCACTTGTCATTTTATTACATAATACTCTTGATACTGCTGGTGGAAAGTAATTTCACAATAATTTAGTTGTTCTTTTTCTTATTGCAGGAGTTTTTCGAGGAAAACCCACAGGATTTCTTACATATTTGGTGACAACGGAGACATAAATTTTAAGTTTATTATCATAATGTTTCTAATAAATAATAACGAAAACTATATATATAATATAAAAAAAATTCTTTTAATTTTGCTAGCTCTAATATAAGGCCTGTTTGGATAAACTTATTTTAGTCGATTACACTTGCTCCCATTTACGCCGTTTCCGGAACTTCCGCTGCATCCAGTTTTGAGCAATGATTTTTCAGCAGGGTTGAGAGATATCAGCTTCAACAAGTTTGAACCGCTCAACAGTAGTATCCAAATTCTTATCCCAACATGTGAAATCCGATTGGCATTTAACCTATGATATTCTTCCTTGCTGCACCCATATGGGCATTTTCTAATAAAAGTAAGTTAAAGCACCTACCTCGCATGAGCATGTTATGGTTACCAAGTCTCCAGCATGATCCTTGAACTAGGTCAAAATTTCCTTGGCTGCTGAAAAGTGTTTTCCCACGATTTCAGAAGACAATTGCTAACTTTATCAAGCAAACTTGCCCAGATTTCTCATTATTTTCAAGGGAGAGAAAACCACAATACATTACATATGCAGATTAGCAAGGGACATCTAAACAAAAAATTGACTTTTTCGACAATTTGTACATATACACTCTCTGTTGTATTATAAGTATATATTTCTGAAGATAAAAAAAATCGGTATAGAAGATTTAATTAATAAGCAGATGGTAGGCACAGAGGATTAGAATAAAAATAAACGAATAGATTCATCAGCTTTGCATAGTATCTCTCAGCACAAGCTACTAAGCCTAGAATCAATTTAATTAACTGGAACTTACAAATCAGTTTAACGAACTCATACGAAAATTAAAAAAAAAATCTCTTTTAAAGACAACTATTATGTCATTGTTCTGTTAGCTTATAACTGGTCAGAGATGCTCAAATGTATTTTTCTGTTAACAAAATTTACAAGATGACCATCATGCATTACCAGAATTTCATTTTCCCCTGGTAAATTATATTTTCTAAGAAGATTCATCTGATTAGCAAAAATGCTTGAAGCCATTCAAAGAGGATGTTCATATTATGCACAAGATACAAATTGAAGACGAGGTTAAAGTAAACACAATATATTCGATCATCTAAATTTCAAAAGTACAGCTTAAACATGGACAGCTCCCTACCTAGTTTCTGAAAGTTCTTCCTAAAGCTTGGACACATCTACTTCTGAAGAGTTGCAACATCTGGAGTTCAGAAGTTCGTTCTTAGATTTTGCAGAAAGAGCTAGCACCATTTAGACTACTACATGTACATATATATCTGCCACGCTTAATACAGTTATCATGAGATCCAAAATATACCAGTAACCTTACCTGCAAGTGGGTATCAAGAACAGACAAACAAAGTCCCATGAGAAATTAATATTAAAGCAAAAAAAAAAAAAAAAAGCAATCCATCCACTTGCAATCAATTATCATGTAAGGGTAGAACTTTCTGTTAAATATTGTTAAATTAGTGATGTAATTGATTACATATGCAAGTTAGGTAGACTATTCAACTTTGGTAGGTTGGTAGGTTGCCTAATTTATGATGTAATCCATGATGTAAATGGCTAGAGATGCAGCCTATAAATGGGGGTGTTCTCCTCTATTGTAAAACACAACACAATAACAGAAAACGCAGCAGAAGTAGTATAATAAAATACACAGTTCACTGCACCATCTCTCTCTCGTCTATCTATCTCTCTTATCTCTATATTCTGCCTATATATGTATAAATTTGACATGGTATCAGAGCATGTTCAGTTCCTAAGGGAATAACACTGCCCACACAAACACATATTCTGCCAAAAACTGCTATAAACATCACCCATTCTGCCCAGAAAACACACCAGATTCAGCCCAGATTTTGTCAAATTCTGCCCAGAAAACACACAACAATATACAAGTTTTTCAAGGGAAACTTGCTGATTCTGTTTTTCACCAGAGGGGAGTAATTTTCTGCAATTTTCTGCCCAGTTTTTTTATTTCTGCAGATTCTGTTTTTCAGCAAATCTTCTTGTAGTGTTGTTGTCTTGAATAATGGCGGAGGTTGTAAATGAGTCGGCTGCAAGGAACAATACCAGTCAAGGGAGTGTTAAATTTGGTTTCCACGGTACTCCATATGTTAACCCGAAATTTGACGGAAAGAATTTCTTGGAATGGTCGGAATCTTGCACACTCGCACTTAAATCTCATCGTTTGATGAAATACATTAATGGGAAGGCCAAGAAGCCCTTGGCAACTGATACAAGCTTCGATGATTGGGATAGCGAGAATGCCATGGTCAAGTCATGGTTGTTTAACTCTATGGAGTTACGTATTCGCAAAAGTTATCTGTTTCTTGATACTGCGGAAGCTGTTTGGAATTCCATCAACCGAACATACTCATATTCGGGTAATATGGCCAAACATTTCGAGGTAAAGCAGAAAATATGGTCTCTAACTCAAGGGGGCAGAACATTGACTGAATATTATTCGGAACTCACATCTCTATGGCAGGAGTCAGACCACTACACTGTGTTCGAGTGTAAACAGGCTAAAGACCAAGAGAAGTACCAAAAATTGGTACAAGAAGAAAGAGTGATGAAGTTTCTTGCTGGACTGACAATGGAGTATGATTCAATCAAGAATCAACTCATTGGTCAAATTCCATTTCCTACAGTTGAAGGAGCACATGGCCGTGTGCAGCTCGAAGAGAGTCGGAGAGAAAGCATGGCTCCGATTGATACTGTGCCTGATCGATCTGCACTTTTTACGGGAAGTGTTCAAAATCAAGGCAAAGCAGAACAGGTGATTGAGGCTTCACAGGGTGAAAAAGATGTTCTCCGGTGTGACTATTGTAATAAGTTATACCATTCTCGTGAAGAATGCTATATCTTACACCCACACTTACGAGATCGCGGTCGAGGAGGACGAAGCCGAGGTAGTTCATCCGGTAGGAGCTCAGGAAGAGGCACTCAATATAGTGCTCATCATACGACGTCTGAAAACCATGCTGACTCTGCTACTTCAGCAACGGGAGCAATAAGTGCAACAGAACTCAACGCTCTCCGTCAGCTATTGTCTCGAATGGAGACTGATTTACCAGTGACTTCATCTGCCAATTCTGCCCTTGCAGAATCAGGCGACAAACAAAATGCTTGGCAATGGTAAAGGGGTTGAAACCCCTTAATAAGGTGGCTATCTACTATAGCACTTGCCCTGTATTTTTTACGGCCTAAAATATACTGTGTGGTCTGTGGTCGAAAATTCGATAACCGGTATCCCAAAAGACTCAATAAACTCAAGATCGGTCGATCCTAAAAATGGGTATAGTTGGACGCTCAGATTAAGCTCAAGGGGCTACTAGTGTCCACTCTTCAATCCCAAGATAGGTCTTTCATCCGAAGATGGGATTTCGAGTGAGGGGGCGTGTTAAATATTGTTAAATCTATCTATATTATAAAGCTTGTTGGGTTTTTTCCTGTAAAATGACTATGCTGCCCCACCGTATTCTAAGTATTTACTCAAAATTGCCATTTGACAAATACGGTAGATTAATTACAACCATTACTTTTCTTTACATCATTACATTCATATACGATTATTACATCCTAGAAACTGCTGCAGCATTCAATTACCCTAATTGAATTCACGGTTGATTCCAAATTTCAAATTCAATTTATGTTTCCCCCCTTATACCTTTCTTTCCCAATTTAACCTGTTTAATTTTAATGTTTCCCCCCTTATACCTTTCCCAAATTTTGGTTTTATGTTTACTTTGGAAGATTTGAAGTACATAGAGATTTGAAGTCAAGATTTCAAGTTAATCTCTTGCTGTTGGTGTTGAAGCGAAGATGGAATATGGTGATAGAAGTAAATCAGTCCCGTTGTTGTTCAATGTTTGTAAGTAAAGATTTCTTTATGTATACATAGTCTGTCATCTGTTTCAATTGTAATCAGAGTTCGTTATTATGTAGTTAATTATGATTTGGGGATGATGAAAGAAAATGTAGATCCTGGAAGAAGAAGTAAGTGTTTTTGTTCTTATATGTTTCCTTATTATGATTTTGTAAGGATGTATATGATTTGGGAATGATGTACTTTTAGCCTTGATATTGATTGTGGCTTGGATAAGTAGATAACTTGGATGCTTTGAGAGGAGACGAAAATAAACTGTCCACGGCAAATACTTCGTTGGTGGAATGTGGTAATGTTTGTTAGTATCTTACATTCATTTTAATATGTTTTAACATTGTATGTCCAAATTAACAGAACATATGCCTACATTTGTTATGGCAATTTCTAATTTGTGAAGGTAATGTGCTTGCTGAGAAGAAAAGGAAGTTTAGAGAAAGCTCCACATCAAAAATTAACAGAAGTCCATTGTTGTCTAATGTTTGTGAGTGCACCTTCAATTGAAGTCATAGTGGTTTTCATCTTAATTATGATCCATAAATTTATCATGTTTAATTTGGACCATCTATTTCTGTAGTTAATTATGAGCTTGGAATGATGAAAGAAAGGACAGATCGAACGAAAAATATGTGTACAAAGTCAGGAACACCATCATCTACACAGGCGAAAGAAAATTTGTTTCATGAAGCAAATAGTAAACAATGTCAAATTGTTGGGAAAAGTGGAACTTCTCCCCAATCACAAACTCCACTTCAAAGTGTTTGTAAGCATTTTTTCAAATATTATACTTATTACTTATTCTAATGAGTAACATATATGATACACGTCATCTTATAAAAGCTTTTGATTAGGTGGTCAGTCAAAGAAACCTCCATTATCGAAAAAATGTAGAAGAAAATCATATATGTTGCCTTTGTCAACAACAACTTCTTCTCCTTCACAAAGAAGTCCTCTGTCTACTATCTCTAACGTTTGTAAGTAGTAATTTACTTTTAATTGAAGTAATATGGAAGAACATATGTATGTAATGTCAGTATCAAATTTTATGTTTTTAGATCATTTTAAATCTGAAATAGTGAAAGACAATAATGCGGAAATTAAGAAGAGAAATAAGGCAACAACTCCAGATTCTACATTGTCTAATGTTTGTAAGTATTTCTTATAAAAGTTTGTAAAATGTTATTATAATGTGATTTTATGTTATGTATAATCTAAAAAACATACTCTGTACTACAATCTATATTTGTTTTCTTAGTTAATTCCGCAAAGACAATCGCGTCTGGTTCGCTGAGGCCCAATTTGCAGGAAGTCTTTGGTAAGACTGCACAGACTATAGATTTTGAAATGAAAGAATCTAATTCGAGCAATGTTGGAGATTTTGAAGACATAGGTATGTACGTTAATGAAATCACCTATGGATTGGTAAATTTGTGAATATTTTATAACTGTATATATTATCATTTTGTAGAGTATTCTACAATTCTTGATATGCGTGGTGGTGATGATGATTGTCCATCCGATAATGGTATGGCAAAATACATATCACTTTTTTGTGATGGGTTTTTAATAATGGATTTGATAATTAAAAATGTTTTTGTTGCAGAGAATGAAGAAAATTTGAACTGGGGGTTGTATGAGAAAGAAAAAGTGAATGGTAATGGTCAGTAGTAATTAAGATATTTCATGTTTGTATTCTTATTTTTAAGTCTCTCATTTTTGTCTTCAATTCTTATGCAGTTCCCACTGAATATGCTACTTTGGGAGCACCGAATGTAAAGTGTAGTAAATGTGAAGCTTGGATGTGGAAGGAGGAACGTACAAATAAATATTGCACGCGTGGCATTCCAGAATTTTCAATATGTTGCGCGAAGGGTGAAATACAACTTCCAAAGGAAAAACCAACTCCTTCGTATATGTGGCAGTTATTGAATGATAAAGAAAAAGGAGGGAAATTCAAGGATTCTATACGCATCTATAACAGCTTATTTGCATTTACTTCCATTGGTGGAAGAGTTGACCATTCTGTGAACTGCGGTGGGGCGCCTTATGTTTATAGGTTAAACGGACAAAATCATCATCTATTTGGTTCTCTCATACCCGATGAAGGAAAAGATCCCAAATTTTGTCAATTATACATCTACGACACAGCAAATGAAACCAAAAATCGGTTGAAGTGGATCAATGTTCATGATGGTAGTCATGTTGATGCTGAAATAGTTGAAGGTTTACAGCAAATGTTGGATGAAACTAATGAGTTGGTGCATGAATTCAGAACACAGAGAGATCGTTATGAACAGGGCCAGGTTACTGAACTTGAAATAACTCTTAAAATGTCACGTTCTGACAGTGGTAGAGAAAATCATGTTGTTTCTGAAGATGATCTTGCTGGGATAATGGTTGGTGATCTTGATGATAATTGTGGTACGAGGGATATTGTCATTCATTCACACGAAGATGGCTTGCAAAGAATATCTGACATTCATCCAAAGTTAATGGCCTTACAGTATCCTCTTCTTTTCCCCCATGGTGATGATGGATTTCATGTTCACCTTGCTTATGGTAATTCAGAAAAAAAGAAATCGAAGAAGAGAACATTAATATCAATGAAGGAGTACTACTCATATAAGTTTCAAGTTAGACTTAATGAAGGTATGCTCTTTTTTTTTCTAATCATTTTTGTTCAATTATTTAAGTTGTACTAATCTTAATTTTTAGAAAATTATATATTGGTTCTTACAAAGATGAATAAATAAACAGGTATGACTCCACGTCTAGGCGGACGTCTGTTTCAGCAATATGTCGTTGATGCATTCTCAACAATTGAGCAAGCTCGACTTTGGTGGTTTCGTAAACATCAAACCACCTTACGGAATGGGTTGTATACTCAAATCTGTGATTCAGTTAGAAGAGGAAATGTTGATTCGGCAAATGTTGGTAAAGGTTTTATTCTTCCAGCAGCATTTGTTGGGTCCAGACGATATATGCAACAAAACTTTCAAGATGCACTTGCAGTTTGTCGATATATTGGTCATCCAGACATATTTCTTACCATGACCACAAATCCTCTTTGGGATGAAATAATGCAGATGATGAAACTCACACCACATTGTTTGCCTCAGAATTCTCCTGATATTATTTCAAGAGTTTTCAAATTGAAACTTGATCAGTTATTGGATGACATCAGAAAAAAAGAGATTTTCGGAAAGTGTGTGGGAGGTATAAATCATGAAATAAGTTATCATATGTTCGCATATTAACTCATTAAATAACGAGTATTGCTTCTTATACATATTCTATTTTATTTGTTTGCAGTGATGTATGTTGTTGAATTTCAGAAACGTGGCCTTCCACATGTCCATATGGTTATATGGTTAGATTCTGCTGGAAAGAAGAATTTACAGAAAGATGTAGACAAATTTGTTTCTGCGGAAATTCCTGACCCCAAAGTTGATCCTGCCGGTTATGCAGCAGTCAAAGCTTTTATGATTCATGGTCCATGCGGTCCTCAATTTCCAAAATCTCCATGCATGAAACAATGTCAATGCATACGTTATTATCCTAAACGGTAATATTGATAATATTTGTAATAAATTTTATTATGTACAGAAATATTGTCATAATTTTGTATTTTACAACATATCATAATACTGTTATATGTGTTTGTAATTATCTAGGTATGCTCCCAGCACAACGTTTGATGAATCTGGATTCCCCGTTTATAGGCGTCGAAAGACTGACATTACTGTTGAAGTTCGTAAAGAAGAATTGGACAATCAGTGGGTCGTTCCATATAACCGAGATCTATTGGTTAAATATCAATGCCACATCAATGTAGAGGTATGTTGTCATGCACGTAGTATAAAATACCTTTTCAAGTACTGTCTAAAAGGTCATGATCGAGCGACTGTATGAATATTGACCATTCAATGCTAGAGGTTTGAATTTTTTCAATAATTTTTACATGCATTTTATAATTTATACAATTATGAATAGATTTTATTTTTTTGCCAGAGCTCTACGTCAACATATCATCTTGACACCATTTCACAGTATAAACAAGAGCAGGAAGGTTAATATATCATCTCAGTGCATTTTGGCATATATGTATGCAGAAGAACCTATGTTTAAAAACTTTGTCAGAACTTACTATTTGTGTACTAACTATTTGCCTACTGAAAACTTTTCCAAGTATTCGTGTTAGCTTACATGTTCTTTTCCTGTTTTCTTCTACCAATGATAAAGTATTCCCTATAGTTGTGTTATGTACAATACATGAAACAAATATTCATTAAAAGTTAAACACATTTCAAATATAATAATCTACGTTCAAGTCGTCTTGCATACCAAAATTCACGTAATTATTTGTCTACGTGTCTACAACATAGATTAAGATAGAGTTCATAACCTCCAACATCAGAACATAACATACAATTCAAATAGGAAATTACATAATAAGATACCGAACATACTCAGTCAGTCAATAATAACAACCTCAACAGCCTTCACCACCTTAACTGTAAATTTGTGGCAGCTACGATCTGTCCACTTAAAAACGCATTGGTCACCAACCTTCAGATCCAAATCATCACGAAATTTCACCCATCCATCATGAATTGTTGTACGCTTCCAGTCAGCACGCTTCTTAATTTCAAGTACCCAAGACTCATCCTCTTTATACACGGTAATCTGATCTCTTCGCTCCCACATACAACGAAAAGCTCGGAATTCAGCAGGAACATCCTATACAAAACCAAGAAAATTATATAGGCACAAATATGCATTCAATACACAAAGGTAAAACATAAATTACACATACCACTCCATGACAGTAACTTAACATATGGAATGGCTTCACTTCGATTACAAATTGAGGTGGACGAGTAATACGATCATAGAGTTCCCCTACATTCAATTGAAACACAATCATTCACATAGACATTATGTCTTCTATATTCACAGAGAATCTCTTAAAAATTTACTTAGTACTCTGTTTTTACCTGATGCAACAAGATTCTCATCACACAGAATCTCTATATTCAGTCCATCAAACAAAGTTACCGCGAACGAGCGAAGACCATCATATGTGAAAACCAATAAATCAAATGCATTCAAATTCTCTAAGCCTAAAGCACGACAGATCCCACTCAAACCAATAAGAGTGCACTCACGGCGACCATAATAGCCAGGTAAACGACTCCCATCACTCAGAACATATCCAAATCGAGTTGGAATGGTAGCAGCAAATTTTTCTAAAAAGGAGGTAGGAGGAACCTAAATATTGGAAAAACACAATTTTAAAACATACGAAAAATAGTAGTACCGAATAATGAAAATTCTAAAAATAGCTAACAGTACATACAAGTTCATCAACAACATCTTCAGTGGCTAACACGGACTTAACAAACTTAAAACCTCCAGGGAATCCTTTCACTGCAAAACAATATAGAATTATTAGTATTTCAGTAAACACCAATGACAACATCAAAAAAATTATCCATTCACCTGTTGGAGGGTTACAAGTCTGTGAAACATCAACAATAATCGGATACTCCATTTCCGCACCATCAATGCCAATGATGCTTATGTTAAAGCATTTTCGGTCTCCATACTCAAACACCAAAATTTCTCCTCCTCTCAATCCAAAGTCTGTAAAAAACCTACCCATGCCCAGTAGTAGACACTCATCTCGATCAAACCCAACAGAAAATTTGTAACCATTTCGAAACTTTAGCTTGACCACATCATCAACAAGATGACCAAAACAGTCACAAAATCTCGAAGATATACACTGCGGACATAAAAATATAACAAAATGTAACATGCAAACAGAAAATTAAACATAGTACATCTCAAAGTACATTCACTGACCATATCATTAGATGAACAATCATCTTTAGTAAGCAGTTTGACAAATTGAGGAACAACTACAGATGACGCCATCTCTGTCAAAATCAATTATATTAAACTATGTATACAAATAAGAAATCGAAGACATACATTGTATCATTCATGTACTTTAGGAAAGAACTTACCTTATACAACGAGAAGATATAAAATTTGCAATTCGGTTTCTTCCCCAATTTGATCGGTTTCTTCCCCAATTTGAGAAACTGTTGTTTTAGGTTTTAACACTACTTTCCCCCAATATATGCTTTCAATGAGTATTTAACACATTCACAAGTACAGTTACAACTGTCCCATATTTTATTCAATTTTAGCTGTAGTTTCTCATAATTTAACACATTCACAAGTACAGTTACAACTGTCCCATAATTTAAAGTAGATTAAATCTAATTTTGAATGACACAATATTCTTTATTTTTTTTCCAACTATTTATTTATACTATTATTTATGCTCTTTAATTATTCAAATTAAAATTAATAATCTATAACAAAACAACAATCAGTTAGAAAATTCCAATTAACATTTTCAAAACACCGTTAGACACAAAACTTATTTATATATTCTTTCACCTTATATTTAGTAAAAATTTAAATACTTAATACAATTTTTTACCCCAAATAATATTAAAATAATAAAATTTCATATCGTTTCGCCCCGCGCAGCGGGCACGCATTCTAGTTAGTGATGTAATTGATTACATATGCAAGTTAGGTAGACTATTCAACTTTGGTAGGTTGGTAGGTTGCCTAATTTATGATGTAATCCATGATGTAAATGGCTAGAGATGCAGCCTATAAATGGGGGTGTTCTCCTCTATTGTAAAACACAACACAATAACAGAAAACGCAGCAGAAGTAGTATAATAAAATACACAGTTCACTGCACCATCTCTCTCTCGTCTATCTATCTCTCTTATCTCTATATTCTGCCTATATATGTATAAATTTGACACTTTCATATATCAAAATTTAGTTGCCTATTACTCGGCCTGGAAACTGTTGACATTTAAATTGATTAGTACAGGACTACAACAGTTGCAAGAACACAAACTAGATATAGTAATTATGCAGACAATGTAAGTTGAGACCAAGACTAAAGATTAAAGAGAACAGTGTAACGTCGTTCCATACGTCCTACCTGACATGAACACTTCTCCGAAAAATAGTTTCATCTTAAGTTTAACTTTTAAAGGTTTTATACAATTACTCGGTACACAGGCTGCAACCAAAGCTGTTATCAAGACAAGACTTTTAGAATAAAAGAAGCATTTACCTATGCTTGCAAAAGGCTTCATAATAAATCAGTGTACAAGTAAAAGTAGATATCTTGAACATTTTATCAGTCGAACATTTTAAAAGCTATGGAGAAAGAGAGAGAGAGAGAGAGAGAGACTGAAATTCTTAAGAATTAGATATAAACATATATACTAAAATGTAACAAATTATTAAGTGTGGTCAATAGTCACATTGCATGCCTTGACAGTGCATTTCCTCGATTAAACAAGACAATGAACAGACTACACGTCTAGTCCAAGTTACAACCAGTCATCATGCCAAAGACATATATAACCAGGCTAACTAAGTTTATGACTTATATGTGAATAGAAAACACCACCTCAAGCTCCACTAGAGTAATTTGCGCATTTTTTCAGACTAGTGTAAACTTATATTGGCAGCTTGTCAAAATACCCTGTCATTGACAAAACTACAGGGAGAACTATTATAATCAGTACACATTAATTGATACCTTCTTACCCGCACGATATTCAAGAGGATCCAGGACAGCTCACTCTGCAGATTTGAACAGTTGGTCTCCTCCCTCGAGTAAGTGTAAACTCTCTACGAAAGAAGTGTCTACAGTACAACAGATGATACCACTTAGCTTAACTATTTCAAGAACTTGCTTGCTCTTTAGATTACATGACAGCAAGCTCTTAACAGGCCTCGATAATGATCTCATTAAAAGCCTTCCAGTCCTCGTAATATTTAAAGGCCACGCGTGTTCCTCCAGTACAGCTTTAAAATGCATATCCCATGAGACAATACCATCTTTATGCCTCATCAGCCATATACAAATGGACTGGCTGGGCATTCCTTTTCTTCCGGTTATCATTTTAAAAACACAAACAGAAAGTGAACCCTCCAACTTCATTAGTTTAAAATATGCTCTGTTTCCTAAACAATAACGCAAAACTTTATATGATCAAACACCTCATTACTAAAATCAAGTGACATGATCCCCACTTGATCACTATTTATTACTGCCTTTGTTCTCTCTACCCAATACACATTTTCATTAACCGTTGTCCCAATTGAAGAAGCAGTAACAAGAGGAACACCGGAGTTTTCATTAACCAAAGGAGCCTTTCTTCCAACATTGGCATCACAACCATACACAACCCTAACAACCCTGTAATCAGGAGCAGGTTCACGAAATCCAAACCCGACCGCAAAACGAGTATAGATCCACTCAGGAAAAACATCCTTACATCGAGAAGAAGGAAGGCATTTAAATCTCCTAACACAAGGATTCCAAAAACACAAATAATCGGGAAACTGATCCGACAAACAAAAAATTCCACTTACTGATCCAACAAACTTGAGAACACTAGTGTTAGTATGAAATGGAATCACATAGTTATCATACACAATGCCTGTTTCAGCGGAAACTAAAGAAATGAGGGGAACTATGGTTTGTGTATGGACAATTAACACAGCATTCTCATCACGACATGAAATCGAACGTTAGTTTTTGGTCAGAAATGAAATTAGGGTTTACAATTAGAGAATACCATGTTTTGCTCACTGAGAAGAATGTTGACGGCATTTTCCGGAGGTAGATCATCAAACGATGTCGTCCTCTTCTTGTCATTCTTCTTTGAACATGCCATTTTTTTTCTCCTATGCCAAAAATAGGGTTTTCTCAACTCCAATTGCACCTAAAACAAAATAAGTAAAAAAATTCTCAAGTTTCGGTAAACTTTACCATTGAGTGATTTTTTTACCAAATCTTAGTATAACGGCAGCATGGTCTCAGAATTTTTTGACCTGATTTTTTTAAAAAAAAATTTTAATTAAATTTATATATATTATTTAATTTATTAATAATTAAAAAAATTCACTTATTCAAAATAATAATAAAAAAATTATTAGAATAAATATTCACTTGTAATGCTATAAGGCATTATATTCAAAAAAAAATTATTAAAAATAATAATTTTATAAAAATATAATTATAACGTAAAATAAATTTATTTCATATAAAAAAAGCCCGTGCATCGCACGGGTTATAATTAGTATATATTTATACATTGTCATGATTCAAACGGGAACTCCTATTATTCGGGGAACTACATAATTATGAACATTCCTGTAACATGTTCTCTATTCTATCATTTAAGGCCATGGTTTAAATGGGAACTCATATTATTCGAGAAACTACATAATTATGAACATTTTTCTAATGTTAGTATGTCCAGTAATATGTTCTCTATTCTATCATTCAATCTATGTTCTCTAATTTGTTTTTATTATATTCTTAAATATATATATTTTGTAATGTGTTTTGTACTACTGTCTTTTTACAGAACATACTTTAGTAGTACAGAACATATTGTAGAACATAAAAAGACAAATTAGAGAACATATTACATGACATATGTTGAATGATATAGTAGAAAACATGTTACAGGACATACTAACATTACAAAAATGTTGATAATAATGTAGTTCCCCGAGTTCCCAGGATAATAGGAGTAGCTATATATACTATACTATAATAAGCGAAAAGGAGTCTAATTTGTAGTTTGATTATCTCTTATTTTTGGTTATCCCCCATGTTAGAATATAATATAAAGATCCGGTTGGGCCTTCCTCTAACACCTTAAGGTTTTAGATGAGTTGGTTACTTAACATGGTATCAGAGCTCAGGCACGCAGAGGTCACGAGTTCGACTCTCTGCGACCCCCAATATTCTCATAATTTATTATGGACACGAAAGGCAAATTATGCTCCAAAGATGAGCGCCCGTGATCCACTCTTCGACCCAAAAATGGGCTTTCGAGTGAGGGGGAGTGTTAACATAAAATATAAGATCCATATAAGGACTCCCTCTAACACCTTAAGGTTTTAGATGAGTTGGTTACTTAACATGGTATCAAAACTCAGGCATGCAGAGGTCCTATGTTCGACTCTCTGCGACCCCCAATATTCTCACAATTTAATATGGACACGAATGCAATTTATGCTCCAAAGATGAGCGTCCGTGATCCACTCTTCGACCCAAAAAATAAAATGGGCTTCCGAGTGAGGAGGAGTGTTAGAATATAATATAAAGATCTGGTTGGGCCTTCCTCTAACACCTTAAGGTTTTAGATGAGTTGGTTACTTAACACCCCATTCACAACTGTTAGATCTTCAACTCAAATAGATCATGACTGTTAGATACAATAATACTAAAAGTTGGAGGTCTAAGGTTCGAATCTTGCCAACAACATTTTAATATAGAATTAATATTATATAGAAAGGTTAAAGGTTCGATTCCCACCAACAGCATATTAATATAGATTTAATACTAAAAATTATTTATATACAAAGGTCTAAAATTTGAATTCTCCCAAAAGTAATATTTATAATATTATATATTCTAAACTATAAGTAAATGAAAAAAAAAAAAAAAAAAACTAACCCGTACTTTGCACGGGCTATGAGCTAGTATATTATAATTCCTGAATCCAAATGGAACACTTTTACACACCCTACCCTAATAGTTAGCACTTATTTACATGTGAATGCCATTGAATTATTGAAGAAGAAATGCTTTCCTGCCAGGTCAAAAAAGGAATGTTGCATACCTAATTTTTCAGATCATCCCTCCACTTCACGTCATCCAATAGTTGACATCTTTTTACATTTTAATATATTATGTACATACATTTCATATGGCTTTCTCAAATCTCAGCACGCAATTCAAAATTTAAAAGTTCCAGATCTACAATGTAATTCAAAATTTAAAACCTCTCACTCATTCTCTTGCTCTCTTTCTCTCATCTTCTCTTTGTCTTTCTGTCTTTCTCTCTAATATTTTCAAATTTCATCTTATATTCATTATCATGTATGCTAATTATTTTTCTCTCTTCCTCGAGTATGATTGGTGTATATAACATGAACACCTTCTGAAAATTGGTACATATAGTGTTGCAGATTACTAAATTCAAGTATGGATGTTTAGTATGATGAATAAAAGTGTACTGGATGTAGATAATATGTTTGATAGAAGTTCTAAGAGAATGACATACTTTTTTAACTTTTATTTTGAGTTTTTGGTGTGCTATTGTAATCACTCTTATATGGTGTGTTGATCTATTCTTTTTTATTTAATTTACGTTATTTGTTTGATTTAATTTTCAAGTATAATGAAGCTTGGTTTGAGCATGTTAATTACACTGCTTTCTCATCTTTTTTTTTCTACCTACAAGTTGTGTGTGAAAATATATCTACCACGGTTCAGGTATAAAGTTCGCTTTTGAATAAATGTGTATAACACTAGATACACGGTTTAAACCAAAAGTCATATATGTTCTTATTTTAATCATTGTTGTTATGTTTGTGCTTTGATGTAATATAAGTGTTTGATTAGATACTTGTGAAAATTTTGGATACCTATGTTTCCAATGTTGGTGAATTTAACATTTGTTGTAAAAAAAGATAGTTTAGAAAAGATGTTTACCCATAAATGTTTCATGCCAACAAATGTAACATTAAACTACTCAAATTTATGAGTTATATATGACATATATTGTGAGTTTATATATGACATATTTTGTGACTAAGAAATTGTGAGTCACTTACTTTCTTTTAATTTTCCTTACTTTACTTTAATTTTCCTTTATTTTGTGACCAAGGAATTGCGAGTCACCTACTTTCCTTTATGATAAGCAATATATACAAGTATAAATTGAGTTTAAAATGTTAAGATCGATATGTATGGTTTGATTTCATTTATATAAAGTTTCTTTCAAAGTTTAACATTCACGTAAGTTTGTGTTCGTGTTATGATAAGAATTAGGAAAGAAAAAAATAAACTTAACAATTATGTTTGTGGATATTAAAAATATTGATTTGTTAAAAAGTTATGATTTAACTCTTTTTTGTTGCAATTGACTGTTATTTTCACCTTTTAAATCACTTGAGCAACATTCATCATGTTCAGCTTTGGACATGTATATACATGGTATAAGCGAATATGATATGGCAAAGCTCTGGTGGCCTGAAAGAGGAAGTGTTAAAAATTTCTGGGCAATGTCCCTGCTGAAGCATGGTAGGTTATTGTTAAGGGGAAAGACCATGAGGAGCTATCAATAAGTTGCAGTCCAGTAGAAGAAAATAAGAGGCCAAAAGAAATATTAACAAGCCCACTTGGGCTAGGGATTATTTAATGTAATACAAGTCTGGTAGAAAGAATTGTCACATATGTTATTTTTTGTTAAGAAATAGTGGCATGATAGGTAGTTATCTCCTATTTAGTCGCTTAGCAATTAACAACCATGATACTGATTATCAGTAGTAGGATGTATGATTTAATGTATATATTGCTTTCAACATGAATGAAAAACCAGGGAATCTTTTGTTGGCAAAAACACTTCTGTCTTCTCTCTCTTTTTCTGGAGCTCTTCCTAGCTCGAATAGGAAAATTAATCGTTGAACTTAACAGTTTTTTTGTGACGATGTAATTTGTGATTACTCTTCCACAACATTTAAATTGGCAAACTCAATCATAAATGGAAATGATAATCAACCACTAGGTAAGTTTCTAAAGATGAAGAAGCTCTTTATAGGACAATAGCATCAGGGTACCCTACTGCTTGACGCATTGGAGGAGTTCCTCACTATAGCTGGATACCCCATATTTGTGGGGGCATGGAGGATATCACCCACCCTCTTTGAAGCTGGTGTCCTCACAACAAAGATTGTACCAAAATAATTTCTCATCCAATGTCAATAAACATTTCCAAAGGCTAGTTCCTCATGAGACGTCTGTGAAAGCCTAGAAACTTTAATGTTACTGTTGCATGTTCTCAAACTATTATGTTACTATTGTCCTGTAAAGCCTATGGTGCATGAAACTACGTCTGTTAAAAAAGCCTATATGGTGTATGAAACTACTTCTGTTAAAGAAGCCTATGGTGCATGAAAATACGTATGTGAAAGCTTGGAAACTCACATGTACTGTTATCTTGTAAATCCTATGGTCTATGAAACTACTGTGATAAAAAGTCAAAAACTCTATTATGTTATGTTGAATATATTGTTGTGTTTTTTTGTGCTATGTTTCGTTATTTCACCATGATCTTTTTGTACGAATATATCATGTCGTGTGATTAACAAAAACTATACATTCCCTGCAATTCAAGTTAAATAGTGTTCTTATCAATACAATAAAAAAATTCATGATACCAATAATATAATTACGTTTGACAGATCGTAAAACTTTTTATATCGTGTCCATTAATAGCATAGATTAATGATAACGATCAAATGCTAAAACATAAATAACGTATGCTTTAATTATGCGTATAATTATCATTCACTTATATCTCGATTCTCTACTTTATCATAGTTTGCTTTGGACTGTTTTCCTACATTAAATATATGTATCCGAAATATGAAAGTTACTAATAATTATTAAGATAATAAAAAAATGTATATGACAAATATAAAATGTTTTAAGATTATTTTGAACATTTTATAAAGTAATATTGTAAAAAATCTTATTCTTAGCATATATGCATATACTTTTAATACGATGAAAATGTAAGATAATCAACGAACCAAAAGTATTTAAATTTGTGTTAACAGTATTATATAATATAGATCAATAAATGTAAAATTTTATCATACATAATACATAATTTTTTAAACAAGTATTTACAAATCAAAACATGATAAAATTAAGTAACAATTTTATACAAACATATTATTTGATCTATAAATTTATCAAATATTTGAGAAAATGCCCTCTTTATCACAATTTAAAAGTAAAATGCCCTAAATATCACAAAGTAAAAAAATGGCCCTTATTATCACAAAGGAACGTAACTTAAACTTGCGTTACTGGAAACACATAGGCGTGTGGCGTCTTCTCTCAAGATTTGAAATATCACTTTCTTGTTTTTTTTTTTAAACAAATGTTGGCAAACGCAAGCCAAAGTTGCGTTATTTGTTTTTTTTTTACTTTGTCTGAGCCAATGCTGGATGATGTCACGTTGATAAAATACCCCCGATAGTTAATAACCATCGGGACTTTAATAAATTAAAATAAAAATACCCCCAATAGTTAATAACCATCGGGACTTTACCTTTTTTTTTTTCCTTTTTTGTTTCTCCTAAATATATTCTAAACCCAAAACGGAACTATTAAACCCCAAAAGTTAAATGTTGAAATCCCAATTGAATACATATAAAATTTAAAAAATTTAATTAAAAAATTGAATCCGGCAGATTTAATTTTTTAATTAAAATTTTTAAATTTATAAAATACAATTTTAATCAAATTTAGGGATTCAACAATTAACTTTTGGGGTTTAACGTTTCCATTATGGGTTTTAGAAATATTCGAAACGACGAATAAATAAACAACCCTAAACCCTAACTTATCCTGATTTTTAAACGCGTTAGCGTTTAAAAATCAGGCCTCCAGATTCAAATTTTTATATTTAAAAAATACAACTGTAATTAAATTTATGGGTTCAACAATTAACTTTTAGGGTTCAACGTTTCCATTTTAGGTTTTAGAAATATTCAAAACGATGAATAAACCGTATACGAACTTAGGATTTAGGGTCAAGAAATATTTAAAACATGCGTTTATAGATTGATAACGGACCCTAATATTTAAAATCTTTTCAAATTATGAAAACAGAAAATAAACATGCGTTTGTGTCTCCAATGTAATATTATCCAGCATTTTCATGTTTTAAAAAACAGCAATTACTCCACATTATCTTGCGTTACCAAAGCAAACGCTACATGATATTGCGTTGATGTTGGAAACATAATCTAATATTGCGTTTATCACTTTCCAGGGAAAAAAAATCCCAAAAACGTGACACGCCAATGCGTTCCTAATAAACGTAAGATAATGTTGCGTTTATCTGTGATATTGTAGGCCTTTTTTTCCAGATGTGAAATTTAGGGCATTTTACCTTTAAATTGCGATAAAGAGGGCCAACACCCCAAATATTTTTACATGAGCCTATTATTTTATTAAGACGGGACTTACTTAGACTTGTATACATTTCCTTCTTTAACACAATCCCAATACTCGAAACTTTATAATTATATATCTATGACACATTCGACGAAATTAAACGTTAATTTGTATAACCCTTTATATAATACTTTTTCTGAAACCATTTCTAATTGCTCGCATTTCGGTGTTGTTATATACACACACACATATGTATAACACAAATAAATGTTAGAGTAATAAATGTCCTTGGAATATGTATAACACATATTCTATATCTTTAAGTACGTGACTTAAAAATGAGATTATCATAATAGTGTTTATATTCCTAAATATCCCTAATCGAGCATTATTAATATGAGACAATTATAATGCATCAAGATTAGTATGTTTGTTGACTGATGACCACATCTCATTGGTCATAGATATAGTGATTGATACTAAAGTGAAGAACATATGTGCATGTAATATTCTACATGGCACTGGATTGACCCATGTTGATAATGTCATTAGAAAGACTCACAGTGATAATGGTGTAATGATCCTTAGACTTTAGATCATTATATATCTATACGAGAATTAATATACTTTGACAACATTAAAAGTTACCTGGGTGATGATAAAAGTGGACATCGGGTATATTATGAGTCGTATGAGAAATATGAATAATAGATAGAGGATTTAACCCTTCTATTGGTAGGAGATATATTATTGGCCCCTTGATTGGGTGAGACTATGAAAATGCATGGGCATGCTCAAATACTGATTTGTTGAGTATTGAATACAGCAAAAGAATACAGAGGGGGGGGTGAATGGATTCTTGAACTTTTCTTGTTCTTGAATCTGTGTAGCAAAATAAGTGTTTGTGTGTGCAAATGTAGGTGCGGATAAAGAACAACACAAGATACAATATCACTTTAATCTAACATATTATTAGATAAAGGTTGCTACAATCTGTGAATACAAATGGTAGTATTCTCAGCTTCGTTTTTCTCAGAGAGATATATCTTACAATGTGTATGAAAAACTTAATCAACTAAAGAAGTGAGATTGTATTCTTATAGAACACGAATACAACTCAGTTACTACAAATAAGGTTACAGGATAAATTACTTTCTTGTATGTCTATCCTTTTTGAGTAAGCATCCAAACGACTACAGATTTGACTTTGCAAAGTTCTGTTCAGATCCACTTCTTTAGCTCTTTGTCTCTTCTATATCTCTCCAAGCTTCCTTGTAGGCTTTCCAGAGCACGTTACAGATTGTGGTCCATAAAGTGCATTGGCTTGTTGCAAGTTTCTGACTTGTACAATTTCTTCAGTATTTTGTCTCCAAGAATGTATTCGAGAAGTGGCTAAGTGATTGATTCAAGAACTAGGATTAGATAACTCTGAGTTCTCAAATACTGTATGATTGACATATCGAATCACTTCTCGAATAGTACTTTTCTCCAGGGATCCTTGAGTTGTCGAATAGAACACTTGACTTGTCGAATCCCTGAGATATCGAATAGTTCATTCAGAGTCCTTGAGATATCGAATGGAACTTTGACTTGTTGACTCTTTGAGAACTCGAATACCACTTTGACTTGTTGACTTCTTGAGTTCTCGAATAGAGCATTTAGACATGTCGAATCTATGAGATTAAAGATATCGAACAGTGTCTTCTTAGATATCGAATCTCTGACTTGTCGAACGCTAGACTTCTCGAATAGACAAAAGTACTTCTCGAATTGGTACTTAGGCAAATTCTTCATTTATTCAAATCCCAACTATGATTATTTGACAGTCTTTATCTTCTTGCTTGAGGCATGAACCTTGGAACTTCTTTCAAGTATTATTCTTGACTATATAAGTATAGTTACACAACTAGGATTTGATGCCTATTGCAAGTACAAAACAAACAGAAACTCTACAACTAGAGGTTCCCTCAGTTAAGAGGTCATGTAAGTAATGCAAAGCATTACAAACAATTAGGCTTGTTATTAGATGTATACATGCATGCCTCTGTGACTGACATGATTTGTTTTAATAGTCTACTCATTGATCAAAGAAACCCGGATTAAACGTTGAAGAGGATGACAAATTACATGCCTCGAGTTTAATCTATAATATTTGGTTAAAGGGATTATATTACATTGAAACATTATATCACGAAAGGTTTAATTGGATCCCCAATTATTATTATTACTTGGGTAGCAATGATGTATTACTAGATGCCGCTCATTATTTATAATTTTATAATTGCCAACGTAATAATAACCTAAAGGGTTACACAATTAGAACATTTAAAAGAAGTTTTAATTTAAATTACGAATTTAAATTAAATTATTAAATTCGAAATTGGATTTTTAATTAATTGAGCTTGTCTTAATTAGAATTAAATAGAATTCGAATTTGATATTAAAACCATATCAGAATGGTTTTGGAGAAGCCCAATTCAATTTAGGATTTTAGCCCAATCTCTCTTCCCTATAAATACATTATGATGTATTGTTTAGAGTCACACTTTTGTAATTCATTTTTCAAAAAAACCCTAGCCTCTCAAAACATTTGAGAGGCTAGAGAGAGAGAGAGAGAGAGACAGTTTTTCGGCTAGTACCGGCTCCCTTGATTGTTGGACGATCGGACGTTCGTGTGGACTACCTTAGCGACACATATCTTGATGCAAGGGTTGTGTGGTGATTGCTTCTTGGACCTCCATCTTTCTGAATTCGTAAAGCTCTTAAAAGGTATGATTTTATTTCTCCATAATCTGCCATGCCTTGTACTCGGATCCTAGGGTTGGGGTTTCGGATTTTTATTGTTTATATAGCACTATTTGCGCTGCATTTTATGCCCGGCCAGAAATCCAACACGAAGATCAATTTTAAGAGATGAGAATGGATAACTATTATAATATATTTATATCTGTACATTAGCTATTAGTATTGTTGTAGTTAAAGCATATATTCTTCTCCCATAATTATGTTGTTGCATCAGGTTCAAGAATTGTAGTTAACAGGTCATTCGAAATTGTCGAATAGATCCACTGAAGGGAAGTACAATTACATCAAGAATTGACCTTTACCTGCTTCTGGTTTGATAATATGGGAGATAACCTTGTGAAAACGAGCGTGAATTTTGAAGAGTTCCACCCACGTTCCATATTGAACATTCTCTATCTTAAGGATAACAGGAATGTAGTTTTTAATATTGGAGATGACAAGAACCGGGTGGAAATAAGTCATTTGATCATACATGGTTATAAGAAGAAGAAGAAGAAGAGGAGGAGGAGGAGGAGGAGGAAAAACTGATGGAAATGAAAGAAGAAAACAATCAAGGCACAACGAAAAAGCAGAAAGATTATTGTCCTAGAGCACTGTGATACCATGAAACGTGTCCTATCTCATTCACTGCCATATCAATATACTCCCTTCGTCCCGGCCAGTTCTTTACATGGCGGCTGGGCACGGAGATCAAGGATAATGGGTGTAAAGTGAGTGTAATATTGTTAAAATAAATGAAGTAGTGGGTGTAATAGTGATTTTATTGTTAAAATAAGTGAAGTAGTGGGTGTAATAGTGATTTTATTGTTAAAATAAGTTAAGTAGTGGGTGAAATAGTGTAAAGTATTGTTAAAATAAGTGAAGTAGTGGGTGTAATAGTGTTAAAACTTACTATTTTGAGTAATGTAAAGAAATGGTGGGACGGCCCAAAAAGGAAATTGTAAAGAAATGGATGGGAGAGAGGGAGTATACAAGTTTACAATCCCATAATTAGGCTATAATTAAGGGAGAAAAATATATGTTTTAACTTCAACAATATTCACAGATATTCTAACAATAACATACACTTTTGCTTTGTCAAATCAAGGTTAACTATTCTTTATTTTTGAAAGGTGTTATTTTTTTTTTATAAAATGTCAAAATACTGTAGTTTTTCGAAAAACATTAATAAAATTATTAACCAAAAACTGTAATTAGTGTGATCTACGAGAACCTATGATCATTCAGTGTTAACCTGAATCAATTAAACTTGTTTTCTGAATCAAATTGAGTCTAAAATATCATGAAAGCAAAATTAAAAGAACAATCAAGTCAAAATCATAACCTAATATGGGTGAAAATTCCATAACGTATAATTTAATTATTTGAAAAGCCATCCTCAACCTAATATGCGTGAAAATTCCAAAAAAATGTATGAAATTTCACAAATATTTTAAGTGACCTAAACTCCGTCTTCGTGCTTACAATAAATCTAAAAATATACAATATATTATTAAAATCAAAACTTTAAAAATTGATGATCGATAAGAGTATTTGGAGAAACAAAAGTAAAACAATACAAAAATTAGAAATGAACACTCTTGCCTAAGAGTCATCGTCGGCCTTTTGCAGGTGACAAAATCATGATTTTAATAAGACATGTACTTCAAAAAAGTTAAAAATTGTAAAACCATCCATGACCATGAAACTAAAAAAAAAATTCTAAACCCTCCGTCCCGTCCATTTGTTATCGTTTTAAAATAGAGCGTCGACACGCATTTTAAGGTAGATTTTAAGTATAGTTCCATAATTTATTTTTGAAAGTTTCTTTTTTTGTATAAAAATAGGACAATCCTATTTCTATAAAAAAAAGAAAATTTTAAAAATAAGTTATGAAACTATCCTTAAAATTCACCTTAAAATGCGTTTCAAAAAATTACAAAAAAGTATAAACAAATGGATGGGAGGGATGGAGTATCAAACAAAACAAAATAAACAACATAGTATTATAGATTTAGCATTTATTTTCATTACAATCATTTGTCAAGAAAATCCAGAAGACCTTCTCACTAGTCTTCAACAACTTCACTCCTCTTGCAAATTATATGGTGCTCCTTTTCATTTGTCTCTTTAAATTAGGATCATTTTTTCTTATCTTTAATCTTGATTATATGTATTTATTTTTATGTATTTACAGGGTGATTCTTCAACAAGCAAGCTAAAGCTGTATTCTTTTTACCGGAGTTCTTGTGCTTGTCGTGTTAGAATTGCTCTCAACTTGAAAGGTGCTATCTTTTTTTTCTTGATTTTATCAATTTTAAATTGTTGGGGTTTTGTTATTTTCATTGATTTTGAATATTTACTGTGTGTATTGGTATAACAGGGATTGATTATGAGTACATAGCTGTTAATTTGTTTGAAGGTGAACAATTCAGTCCTGGTAAGACTTTGTTTCAAACCCCTTTTACCAAATTAGAAACTAGTTAAATCTCAATGGAAATGAACTAAAATTTTGATGGGAATTTATTATCTTGCTAATGCAAGGGACTGTATGTTTAATCATTTATATTGCCAAAAAACCGGTAGAGCTTCCATGTTTTGGTGACAAGAATTTTTCTTCTTCGCCACTTGTGTATGTGTTCTATATTTGTATGTGATATTTGGGTAGAACTTTTAAACTTTCAATAATCTCGCATTGCTTTTAATGTTTTAAATCACGTAGAAATCGAATCAAACTTTGGTACTGTCACTAGATTTTGTTGGGCCCGCCAGATATGTTTATATCTGTTATTTTTTTTTTTTTTGCCAGAAATATAAAGCTTCATTAATTTCAACAAATACACAGCGGAGACAAATCCCCAACCGGCATTACGATCAGATTGAAAAACAAAAGTAAGCTAAAACACTTAGCTGATTTGTTTTCTGACCATTTTACAATATAGAACTGAAACTCAAACATTCTTAGAACTGAAAATGAAATCAAAGCCGACCCAACAGATCCAAAATGCACCAACATCCCTGAAAACAGTAATATCGCAATTTACCTTAACACATAAAAACCGTTGGTAGCCCTATGTTCAGAAGGAGCACCCAGCTATCTACTTGCCGGTAACCAGCTATAGACTTGCCGTAAGTGAAAACTAAAACTCCCCGATAATGAACACTCTCCCGTTGTGAAAGGTGAGCTTTTGCAATAATTATCACTATTCCAGCCCCGATTAGGCTTTTCCAGATCTCTCGAAATCTCAATTGAATCATTCTCATAGAGCAGACATAACGAAACAAAACACACCAAAACATATTAACATATACAAACAACAAACGCATAAAGCGCTACTTCGCCCACAGCGATACACTTCAAAAAGTCAAAGATCTCGGATTGACACCAAATTTTGATATGATGTTAACCAAGAGATTTTGAGTCAAAGAAATGTGTTTATTTGATATTTCGAGTTCTAAATCAAGGCAGATCTGAACAAGAACTCGAATAGGTTTTTCGAAATTTTTGGAAAAATTCCGATTTATGGAGGGGATGAAAGGGATTTGTGAAGGTGGATGATGGCTTGGTTGGAGAAGGAGTAGGGAGAAAGAAGAGGAGACCTCCGGCCGGTGGATAAACCACCGCCGGAGGGGACTAACTTGACAAAAAGACGAAGAGAGACTGGGGGAGCAGAGAGAATATTTGGAGATGGTCGTTTAATGTTTATTGTTATATTTCTCAATTGTAGATTTCTTGAAGCTCAATCCTCTCGGTTTTGTTCCGGTGCTGGTGGATGGTGAAACGACGCTTGCAGACTCGTTTGCCATCTTAATGGTGTGTTTGCAGTATTTCTTCACTAAACTCTCAATTATTTAAGATATATCTTCTTTAAAATCCTCAGATTTTCCGTATAGTTTCTGAATTACACTGCATGCTTTGTGATGTACAGTATCTGGAAGAGAAGTATCCTCAAAATCCTTTGTTGCCTAACGATCCTAATAAAAGGGCAATAAATTACCAGGTATAGCATTTGATCTTACAATGTGCTTATTTTGCATTAGGATGCAATAGAAGAAAAATGCAATTGGATGTAAAAAGCTAATAAGTTCAGACATGGCAAAGAATTGCATTGTCTAAATATAGTTTACTGCATGAGATTTGACTAGACAATATTATGCATGTAAGCCTGCAAATAACAGTAAAATGCCACGAGCTTAGTCCTTTGTTAAAATTTTAGTTACACAAGCCCTGTTGTGTTTGATAAAATGTAGTGCTTTGAGCTTAGAATAGAGCGTAATTAGATTCCATTAATGATGGGTTTTTTAAAAGAAAATATCTGCAATTGTCCACTTTATTGCTAATAATTCTGAGGCAATATTATTGTGATACTTCTATTTGGTTGTTTTACTGTTTAATTGTTCGCATATATTATATTGGCATATGCATACTCTGCTCGTAGTCCATTTCCTTGTGCATTGTCTTTATATGTATATATGATCTGCTCAACATTACCATGAACATTGTAGGCTGCAAATATAGTTTGTTCAAGCATACAGCCTTTTCAGAATCTAGGCGTGCTGGTTAGTACCTTATTTCCATCGAGTTGCGTAGTTAGTTTTTAGATATTGTGAAAGCCCACTTTACTACTTTCTTTGCTGATTTTTTCGCAGAAATATATTGATGAAAAACTTGGTAGTGGTGAGAGTGTTCATTGGGCTCTGTCCCATATCAATAAAGGATTTGTAGGTAACTTTCACTATACAGTGGAGCTCACTTCCTCAAGAGAAGTATTTTATAAAATAAATAAGATGACCCATGACAAATCAGTTTTAGAATAAGAAATGATATTTATAAAAGAACTTACTAGTATGTCTTAAGCAGCTGCATGGACCTTTCAACTTATTAGCACTAAGCCAAAGCATTGAAAATAAAAAAAAAGAGATAAGTTTAAGATCTTCAACCATTAATTTGGTCCTACTTGAGATAAAGATCTTTTTAGTTCAACACTTGTGACTATCTATATATAAAATTCCATTTTGATTATTGAAAGAACCAAAAGCACTACTGCTTTGTGAAAAAGCTTTCGTTATTTTAAGAAAAATCTTAGTTAATAACTAAATTTGTATAAACAAATTTTAGAGGAAAGGAGCTAGTAGGCTTTACCTGTTTAGGGATCTTGTCTTCTGATCTTCATATGCACCTACTCTGTGACTAATGACTATGTAAGATTCTTCAACTCCTCGTGGTCCGAATGAGCTGTTTGCACACACTACATCGTTGTAGAAAGGTTCTAATGTTTAAGCTACTTTTTCTTTCACCCTTCGGACTTCTGTTAAAGAAATTAAGCAAGTGGATTGTAGTATTAATGGTCGGTAAAATAACTTTTCTTTCTTAGATGTCGTCAAAACTCAAAACAGAGAGGAGCTCAGTATAAGTAAGGTTGGAGGAACTATGCATCACCATTAGCTAGGGCCTTTGAGACTATTACTGGACTTGTAAGAACATATTTAGATGATAATGCTTCAGCATATATGTGAACCAAACTTTTGTACTCATTATATTGTCTCACATGTAATCTATATATGTGAACCAAACTTTTGTACTCATTATGTTGTCTCACATGTAATCTAAATATACGAGTATATGTTTATCTGAGTGACCACAAGTTGTTCCATTGTATTAACTTCCATGTATGTGAGAACATTATATGTGTCTGCCGTCTTACCTTTAGGTGGGAAACATGGTTATAATTATAATTACCATCAAAAGTTATTTCAGGTTGGAAAACATTAGCAAATTTCCGGGATGATCCTAGTTCCTGATATTTATCTAATGTTTCTTTTTAACGTTTGTCATATTTGGCTTGTCTGAGTTTCCCTTGACTATTGCAGCTCTTGAGAAGCTTCTAGTCATGTATGCTGGAAAGTATGCCACTGGAGATGAAGTTTTTCTGGTTTGTTCTCTTTTATATACCAAAACACTAGATATTGTTAATATGTTAGTTTATGAATTATTGACACTGAGTGATGGTTCATAATCATATAAATAGTAGGTTGCAAGCATCGAGCATTGTGAGTTGACTTTCCACTTTGATATATACCAAATACTCAAAATATGATTTATTTTAAGATTTTAGTAACTTATAGCCTCTTGATTCATGAAAATGACATATGATGTCTATTTATAATTTTAGTGATTCATTATAAAATTTATCTGGGTTCATTACTAAATTCTATGACCATAATTTTTTGTCGACCAACATGTATGCTCAATTGCGTCAGCTGCATACCTTAGAAGATGTAACTAATTTTGAAAGCCGATCTCAGTCTTTAAAACTTCAGTGAAGAATGAGTATCTCTGACATTTTATTTTCAGTAGTAATATTAAAGGCTATATGCTATGGATAAGTGGTTACACTCAAGATTATAAAAGAAGATTTTAATCTTCTGCAGTTGTTAAGGAAGCCAAATGAAAATGGTCAACTTATGGATTTTACTTTTCGTCAGTATATCTAACTTGTAAATAAACTTGCAGGCGGATTTGTTTTTGGCACCCCAGATCCATGGGGCAATCACAAGGTTCAAAATTGACATGGTATGGCTCCTGCATTTTGTTTCCAGTATTTTAGGAATGTATTTGATGTGAGTTTAAGTGCATGGAAGTTCAAAAATAGTGTTGTCAAAGGCACTCCTATCTTATTATTTCCATCTTTATAATTTTGCAGTGTTGCACTTCAAGATTGTTTCCTTTATTATGTTTCTACAAATTTGTAAACATGAACTATGGATATTTTATTTGTTAAAGATATAGGACGAAGTTGGGGTTCTTTTCTACGGTCATTAATGTTGATATTGCTGATCTCTTTAGTTGCTTATGTTGGCATAAATTTTTCTAATTGTGTACAGAACTACAGTTCTCTTTGGTTTTAATTTCAAGTTTTCAACTGATCTCAACAGTTCGTTTTGTATATTCACTGATTAATAACTAATGTCTTTCTATTTTCTCCGTCCACCTGTACTACATTTATAATTTACATTCTAAATGGTGTCTGCAGTCCGGGTACCCACTTCTTTCGAGGGTATACAAGGCATATGAAGAAGTGCCTGCTTTCCAAGATGCTAGGCCAGAAAAACAGCCAGATGCGCCCAAAGAAATCAGAGGTGAATATATGAGGTTTCCACAATTACTTAGTAGTTCATTTGACATGAAATCTGACTAGTTTAACCAGAAATACTAGTACTCTGGTAAAAAAAAACCTAGGGGAAAAAAGTTGGTAGTTATTGTGCATAATCATGGCTTCCTAAGATCCCAAACTACTTCTTTCATTTCTGTTACTGATCAATTATCATTTCTCATAATATGGAACTGATCTTTCCCATTGTTTCTTGATTCGGACTTCACAGAATAAAGTACTCAGCAGTTTGAACTAAAAGCATATCTGGTGCTTACTCAGGGAAAGAAGAAACAAAAATTCTTCAGGAATTATAGTTAAATTATACAAAATAAGGTGAGCATATACATCATGTTGCTTCTTGCAACCTATCCACGCTGTAGTATTGTTGCTTGGTTGTGGACGAAGAAGAATATTTTCATAATTATTGGTAGCTAATGTACATTAATATAGCTTCTTATATGTACCTTTCACTTGTATGAACTAAAATATTGTAGATTTTCCAAATCTGCAAAAGAAATTACATCAAAAATTATAATCATTCAGTGTTAAATTAATCAGATCAAGTCTATACATATTTATGCTGACTTTTATGGGGTATAGAAAGGCACAGTAGTAAGAGTAAATCAACACAATAATCCTGTAGCAAAAAAACAATTGCGTGTAAATATTTAACAAATTAAAAAAAGTTCAGATATATTCGTTGAAAAGTCAGGTATTTAACACCAATATAAACTGGCTGCGGGGAAAGTCCAAATTCCAAACTATTTTTGTTAAATAGTAAATGCTTTAAATAGCATAAAATATCTTTATTCTTCCGAATAGCACAAATTCAAGCATTAGTTTTTTAATGTTGGGCATTTGACCCAATATAGATGCGACAAATTATCAATGAATCGGTCCAGAAATTTTCGAACAAAGTAGAAAAAAATAGATATATTAAATTTATAATATTTCACTTAATAACAATCAAGAAATAATTTTAATTTCTTATCACTTTATGACCTGGTAAAAAATTACATCTTACGAATCTTATTACCGAGTGAAGGATGACTTTTTTTAAGCAAAAGGATGACTTTCTTGTAATTATAATACATGGTTTTGAGCATTAAAAATAGTTTTAAATTTTTATAAAATGAATGATATCTATTCTAATTTTACTCAGAAACTGTTCTTTCGAATCCGTTTAGGTTAAAAGTTGACTCAAATATGTAAAAATTGATATGAGAAAAATAATAATTTAAAAATAGTATCTCGAAAGATAACGTTTAAAGAAATGAAATTGACTTTTTGAACCAAAAAAAAAAAGGAAATTGATTTTTAAAAATGAACAAAAATATTAAATGGAACTACTCTGTATCTCAATTTTTGAGAATTTAACTCAAACAACTTTGGTTCGATGAGATCTGTTTTGTTTTGTGTTCGATTCTATTTATCCCCGGTTATTAAAAAGAAAACAAAATTCTCATAAACAACTTAAAATGAAACACTGTCCTAATGCAAGAAGAGACCAAGGTGCCAGACATATGTGAGAAGCAAAAAATATTCAAAAACATCCTGCAGTGGGAACTGGGAATGCGACCATGCAAGTTGAAACATGAGATATAGCCATATAGTTGAGAAATTCAACACCCACCATGTTGATGTATACTTAGGTACTCATAATTCTGTATATATTACATGTAAACACGGATAAAATTATGTACTTTTCTACACCTACTTTTTTATTTTTATTTTTAATTTAACCTACTTGCAAACTTACTAATACTGCGTAGCTATTTTATTCAGAATACAAAATGCAAAGGTTAGAGACGTGTTTCGAAATGCATAGCTGAACATGTCATGTTTTTATTAAATAATCAAGAATTTGTGATTGACACCAAGATTGTAAAAATCGGTAATCGGTATAAATCGTTTGAGGTATCAATTTAAGATTAATCGGGTAATCGGGGATTAATCAGAAGGATTAATCTGAATATTAATCAAATATTATAATAATATTTAATATATTAGTTTAATTTACAATTAAACATATCATTTTAAATAAATTCATAGGATTAGTTGGATTTCAAAAATCCAATCAATTGTTTACTTTACAGAGGATTAATCGACTAAATCGGAAATTTTTAGAACCGTGGTTGACACTTGACAATGAAATATGCATATGCGACTTTAAATGATCCAAGTACCTTTTTAGGTAGATAATCCCATGTTATGTATCTCACCTGTTTGGCTGCTGAACTTAAAATAAATTTTTATGAACTTATTTTTGGATAAAAATTTCATAGTTTGATAAATTTTTTTATACAATTATTTAATGTATATTTGAGATTTCATAAATTGTAAAAAAAAAAAATTATTTTAAAAAAAATTAAACATTCTAGCTTATTTCTTAAAATAAATTCTTATTTATGAAAAATAAGCTTAACCAAACATCCCAAAAAGTTATAGCTTGACTTTGATGCAATCATAGACCTGGTCTATTTTATTCTGCTATTTTAAAGCTTAAATTTATCTGGGTTGGCGGTTTTTTGTTGTTAATACAAGTATAATATTGGAACTGCAGTTATATGAAATGCATTAACTTATAGTCATTCAGGAATTTGGACAAGTATGCAGCTAATGTTGGGTGTGTAGACTTGTTATAATAGCTGACATTAAGAAACTTTCTTATCATTTATTGAAATTTCTGTTGTGTGGTGATTAGAGCTTTTAAGTCTATATACTTATTTTTTCGGGGTGCTCCAAGATTTGTGTTGCTTTATATGTGATATGGATCAAAGGTTTCGGATATTTTTACTGGTGTTTTCGGTTCAAATATTGAGCATAGCATCACAAGACTGTGAGTTCACATGATCTTTGATAGCTCAAGAAAATTTTGAGCTGGTATTTTCGATAGTTTTTGATATTAAAGAGTTGTCGTTTGCATTGCAGTTGCTATTTTACAAGCTCTCAAGAATCAATGGAAGAACACACCACCAAACTGGGTAGGGTCTGATCCATGTAACTGGGACGGAATTGAGTGCAGGAATTCACGTGTTATATCGATGTGAGTCCAGAGGCAGTTGCGTATTAGATTTTAGCAGTAACTGAAGATTGGTTATGTTTAAACATCATGCATTAATTTTAGCTGATAACTTTCTTTTTCAGAACATTATCAAGCATAGGGTTAACTGGTCAGCTGCCAGGAGATATCGTAAACTTATCGGAGTTGCAGACTCTGTAGGTCTTTTTATCTAAGTTTTCTTCTTTATCCATGAATTTTGAAAATAAGAACTTGAAGACACTTATATATTACTGCATAAAAGATAAAAATATCTTTCCTCTCTTCTTCTGCTTCTTCCTTTCTCAAACTAATTATTCGACTTTGTATCTAGGGATTTGTCATCCAACAAAGGATTGACCGGGACTCTTCCTACATTAATTGGCAATCTGAAGAAACTATCAAACTTGTAAGTATATTTGCTTGTTAGACAGTATTCCACAGTGTTTTCTGTTAAGGTACTTATGCTAATGTAATTCTATTGCAATTTATTTTCATTGTCCAGAATCCTGGCTGGATGCAGATTCACTGGTTTGATTCCAGATAGTATTGGATCTTTAGTGCAGCTAAGATATTTGTAAGTCTTTCTACTGGGGAATTTTGTAATTTTATTCAGTTAAGAAAGAGAAGGCGATATGTACTAGAGAAGCGGTTGACCCTAGAACGTTCCATTAATGAAAACTTTCTTCTATGCCTTGAGTGAATTAGTCTTCTGTTTTATGTTCTTTACCCCTAGCTCGGCCATGTCATTTGTCAAGGGTTATATTCATGCTTTGTTTGATAAAATCCTCTTGGAACAGAAAAATGAAACCTTCAACCTTAATTGATACGAGTTTAACAGCCTGCTTGAATTCTTTCGTCAGCTTAAAACTTCGAAGGTCTAAAAGTTATTGATTAGTCCTATCTATCTACTCGAAGTGCAATTAAAACAGAATGTTATTTGTTTTATGACCACATTATTCTCTTGCTTGAAATATTTGGTTTACACAATCAGGAAAGCATGCATAAATATGCCCCAGGAAGTACAAACTCTTAACTAATCATTTAATCTGAAAACATGTATAGGGTAAATTTGTTCTTTAGCTGGAGACTCCGTGGATGTTTGGATTTTGTGTTTTAGCTAGGCTACACCAGCAACCAATTTTCATTGTGATGAATCCTACTACTTGTAATGTAAATTCTAGAATTGGCCTGCATATCTGACAGCCTTTTCGACTTACACTATGCAGGTCTCTTAATACTAATGGCTTTAGCGGGCGGATACCACCTTCCATTGGCAATCTAATAAATCTTTACTGGTTAGATCTAGCAGAAAATCAGCTTACAGGAACAATACCTGTCTCTACAAGGAGCTCACCTGGTCTTGATAATTTAGTTAACACAAAGCATTTGTAATTTTTTTTCCATTCTCTTATTTTATTTTCTTCATTTTCTAAATAATTAACAAGTATCCCTAACTGTTATCCACTTTTTTGCAGTCATTTTGGAAAAAATCAGCTATCAGGCGATATACCATCTCAGCTTTTCAATGCTAACTTGACTCTGCTGCATGTGTATGTTCCAAACAAGAAGCTATAAGCTATTTTAAACTATCTATTACAAGAAGAGTAGTTCCGATCAATAAATTGCTCAAAGTAAATTGTATTGAATCTGCCTCACCTGATATACTTGTCAAAATAAAAAGAGATACTGAATTGGGATGTATCAAAATAACGAATCCCGTTTCTCATCCTTTCTCTTTATGTTTCTCATAATTTACACTGTTTGGTGATCATCATTTTTTTAAATATTCAAACTCCTTTGTAATGTAATTACAAATCCTCACTTAAAATCATTTGTAAACAGTTATCCCTCTCACCTCTGTCCTCTAGGAACAGATGCAGTTGTTTGATAAACTTTTAAAAATAAGAAAGATTTTTTTTGCTTACTCAATTCATGGTAATGATGTAGATGGTGATAGATGTGTGATCTTCTTGTTTAGACAATAACACTTCAAGTTATAACACTTTTTTCGGGGCAGATATTTCTCAATATTAACATCTGTGGAAATCAAATGGAAATTTGTTTATGATATTTTACAAGGATTTGAAAATGACAGTCCTATATATTACTTTGAGCAGGCTCTTTGAGAGCAACAAGCTTACTGGAAGCATCCCTTCTACTCTAGGACTTGTGACGACCTTGGAGGTGATGTGAGTATCTTTGTTGCCTACTTCCGTTAGAAGCTTTTATCTTTAAATGTATACCAGCTTCCTTTGTATACTATCTAAATAATCTTTTCTCTTAAAAGTTACGACATGATTATTTTGTGTTATTTTCAGACGTCTAGACAATAATTCATTAACCGGCTCCGTCCCTTCAAATCTCGACAGCCTTTCAGGTGTTAAAGAGCTGTAAGTAGAGTAACTATTAAAAGGGCATTACTTTTAAATGTATTGGTTATTTTCTTATCCTCCAAGTTATCATCGTATTTTTGTTTATTCTCTTCCAGGTTTCTGTCCAACAATAAATTGACTGGCCCCTTCCCCAACCTCACTGGAATGGGTTCTCTCAGTTATGTGTAAGTTGCAGAAGGCCAAGAAATATTATAATTTAGAAAGGCCTGTCATCTTAGTTTCATAGAACTATTGGATAAGTTTTTTATTACCCTCCCAAACATATGTTTTCTCGGTTATTTGTGGCTTTAATATGTAAATACAGTGACAACTGTTTCTTGTTGGAATTTCAGGGATCTGAGCAACAACTCATTTACTGCTTCTGCAGTTCCTCTATGGTTTTCGACATTACCTTCTTTGACAACACTGTACTCTCTCTCTCTCTCTCTCTCTCTCTCTCTCTCTCTCTCTCTCTCTCTTTCTCTCGCTCTCTCTCTCCCTCTCCCTCTCCCTCTCCGGCTCTCCCTCCCTCTCCGGCTCTCCCTCCCTCCCCTCATGATACTGAGGGAACACCTATGAAGAGACCATGGCTAGTCGAACATGTTTCTGAGGCCATTAGAATTCCTTGCAACAGTTTCATATTATCAAATTCATTAGGCTTTGCCTTCTATTAATACTCTAGTCAATTTATTAATTCCGTGGCATGCTAGTGCAGCGAGTTCATAGTTATTTTTTTTTCTTCCTTTGCATCCAGAAAAGTAAAGTGATTCTGTTGCTTGTCTTTTCTAGTAGTACTTTCTAATCCAAACCAACTGTTTGTTAAAGCCTAAAGATGTTTATGATATAAGTTACTTGATGAGGTAGACTTTGGACTGGACTTAGCTTATCCATTACATACTTAACTGCCATTGTCTTTTAACATTGCACTAGTTACCCTAGCAATTCAATACCTGCTTTAATTATTTATATAAAGTAATTCATAAATGTTCTTGTGCAATTCTTTACAATACAAACGGAGGATACAATCATTAGAAAAATAAATCTAGAAATTAGTCTTTTCTTTCTTCTTTCTGTAGATTCTTACTAATATATAAACTTCTGATAACAGAGACATGGAAAATACAGGACTTCAAGGAGCAGTACCAAGCTCTCTTTTTAGTGCTCAAATGCAGACTGTGTAAGTGACTATTACTCATGAGTTCAACATATACCATATAACAAGTAGTGGACTTCTAAATTATTTGTTGCTTTTTGTGATCTAAAGGCATTACATTATCAAGTCAGATTATAATTCATAAGTTTCAGATCCATTACATATCCTAGATAATGACAATGAAAATCGTATCACAGCATACTAAAGGACAACAAGCTTAATGGAACATTAAATCTCGGATCCAGCTATGGCGGCCAACTTCAACTTGTTGATTTGCAGAAAAATTTAATTGATGGTTTTGAAGCTGCACCCGGATACAAAAATGACTTGATGTAAGCTTTTCCTCTAATTTCTCCAAAATTTTATCCTAACAACTGAAATTCTATAATTTTTTTACAGTTGGCTTGATTCACAGTATAAACTGTTTTGTGCAGACTTGTTGATAACCCCATATGTCAGGAATCAGGAGCAAGAGAAAATAAAGAATACTGTACCATTTCTAAGCAATCCGATCCTTTGTATTCCACAGGACCAAATAATTGTGCACGCGTTCCTTGCAGTTCAGATCAAGTTTCCAGCCCAAATTGTAAATGTGCTTATCCATTCACGGGCACACTGTTTTTCCGAGCTCCTTCTTTCTCAAACCTCAACGACCCATCTATTTACACATCTCTTGCAACTCCTTTGATGGCTTCATTTCAATCTCTTCAACTTCCAGTGGATTCAATTTCTCTCAGTAATCCAACCAGAGATCTTGATAATTACCTTGTATTAAACTTGGATATCTTTCCAACTGGCACCGATCGTTTCAACCACACAGCAATTTCTGGAATTGGTTTTGTGCTTAGTAACCAGACTTTTAAACCTCCTGACAGTTATGGACCCTATATCTTCATTGGCCACAGCTACAACGATTTTGCAGGTATCAGAGTTTTCACATTAACTATTGGATCACGTTTACCCTATTATTTTAATCTTACAAGTGCTTATACTGTTAATTTTTCAGGAGAAGGATCAGGATCACACAAGTCATCAAGTACAGGAATTATCGTTGGAGCAGTAGTTGGGGCCTGTGTCCTTGTGCTTTTGTTAGTTATTGCAGGATTATATGCTTACCGTCAAAAGAGAAGAGCTGAAAGAGCTGATAAACAGAATAATCCATTTGGTATTTGATAGTTAACCTAAACTTTATGCTTCTCCCTCGTTGTTAGTATGAGATTTTCAAGGAATCTTAAAGTTTTACTTTGCCTCCATGCAGCTTCCTGGGACCCAAATCAAAACAGTGGCGGTGTTCCTCAGTTGAAAGGTGCTAGAAATTTTTCGTTTGAAGAGCTTAAGAAATACACTGGCAACTTTTCAGAAGTCAATAATATTGGTTCTGGTGGCTACGGGATGGTTAGAACCTTCCAATATCTTTGTAATGGAATATTTAACCATTGTACACATACTTCTTAACTTATGAGCGAAGAGAACATCATCGTCATCACCTGCTTCTCAACTATTCTTCAGAACGTTTTCAAGTATTTTTCCGGCTTTGTAGTTCTCAGGTTCTGACTTTGCACTTTTTACAGGTATACAGGGGAGCTCTTCCCAGTGGTTTACTTGTTGCCATCAAAAGAGCTCAACAAGGATCGACACAGGGGGGCCTAGAGTTTAAAACTGAAATAGAGCTTCTTTCAAGGGTTCATCACAAAAATGTTGTCAGCCTCGTGGGTTTCTGTTTTGATCAAGGTGAACAGATGCTAATCTACGAGTATATTCCCAATGGTACACTAAAGGATAGTCTTTCAGGTACGTTAAGAATTTGCCTTGCATATCTAAGATACAAGATTATGAATGGGAATTTACTAGTCGCTGACAAGATATATTTATTTTTGTAGTAGGTAAAGTGAGCAAGGATAACGTTAATTAACTGATTAGTCGATAAATCTTGTATTTAGACTTAGAGGTTCATCACTAATATAAGAGAGAAGAGTAGGGAAAATATAAATATCACTAGAATTCAAAAATATCAACCTTTCTGGTGATACTGCCAAGACAAATCCGGTGAGACTGCTAAGACAAATCCAGCCCTTAATTTTTGCAGTGTAATCATCACTAGTTTGTGATAGTGCCTTTTCATGGATAAAAAACTAATTACATATGTAGCAATTTGAGCTATAGGATTTTGAAAAGTATTTTAACATTTAAATGACATTTTTTAGTACAATAGAGGGAGGACTGCATATTTCTAGTGCAAAGAATGTTTTCTTTTTTGTTTTGTTTTGTTTTTTTGCGTTTTATGAGAAGCATGATGTCAGGGTAACATTATCAACTTGAGTATTTAGTATAAATGATGCTATGTCCGGTACCCTGTTATTATTTTTTTTTTTTGTTGTTGACGGAGTTCATGTATTGCTTAAAAGAGGATAAAACATTTATCCATCTGTGCAGGGAGGTCTGGAATCAGATTGGACTGGATGCGAAGACTCCGGATAGCACTGGGAGCAGCCAGAGGCGTGCAATATTTACATGACCTGGCCAACCCTCCGATCATACATAGAGACATCAAATCAAACAACATTTTACTTGATGAGCGATTGAATGCCAAAGTTGCGGATTTTGGCCTCTCCAAACCAATGGGTGATACCGACAAGGGTCATGTCACTACTCAAGTTAAAGGGACAATGGTATGATTCAGATACATTGAAATATTATAATATCCAGTGTCTAAGGTATTTTGATCGATGCTATGAAATTCATTTCATATATCACAATTTCATTTATATATTAAAATTATAAGCAAAAGGTTCAAAATAAAACATATGAATGGGATTTTGAGAAAACTTGATCAAGGGATCGTATATATCCACATTGGCCATTGCACATTAAAAGCCTAGTACAAGGCATGTAACTAACTGATCTCAAGTGTAACCCGCATATTTTTATTAGCTACTGCATTTTCTGTAGCTAAAATTTCTAGTAACTTTTCATTTTACATAGCACTTCTTTTTCGGAATGCAGGGCTATTTAGATCCTGAATATTACATGACACAACAGTTGACTGAGAAGAGTGATGTCTACAGCTTTGGAGTGGTATTACTCGAACTCTTAACTGCAAGAAACCCGATCGAGAAAGGAATGTACATTGTTAGAGAATTCAAACTAACAATGGATACGACAAAGAAACTGTATAACCTTCAAGGAATCATCGATCCTGTAATTTCAGGTAGTGAACTGACAGGTTTTGAGAGGTTTGTGGATCTGGCATTGAGTTGTGTGAAAGAAGCTGGAGTCAACAGGCCATCAATGAGTGATGTAGTAAAAGAGATTGAAAATATCATGGAACTCGCTGGCTTGAATCCAAACGCTGAATCAACGCAAACTTCAGAAAATTACGAAGGTATAAGTAAAGGGTTTGATCATCCTTATACTAATGAAAGCCTGTTTAGTTATAGTGGTACTCATCTTCCCTCAAAGTTGGAACCCAAGTAAAGAATGGTGAAATGAGGATTTGCTAGTTGTTGAGTCTTGGCTGCTGCACATGGTGAGGAACGTGAATATTCATCTACACAATTTATTAGGCCTAAGCTTATATTCTTTGGTAGCATTGCATGTCAATCTTGTTCATAAATGATATTAGAGATGTTTTTTGTTATTTGTGTCTTGTTTATGGAGATAAGAAGGGAAGAACAAGAAAGAGAGCTGATGAATTTTTTTCCCTTCTATATAGATCGATTTGCAGTTCTATAATTCCATACTTCTGCATGTAATCAGTAGATCACTCAAATTTACAAAGCTAATGTCTTTTTTTTTTCTTTTAAAATAGCGGGTCTAAAATTTACACAGTTAAAATCTTGAAGAGTTTGCTGTGCATAAACTCTGACTTGAAGTAAGTCTTTGTCGCAAGTTGTGAATTCACTTGTGTTGCATAGTAACAAAAGTCAGAAGTATCCTATAATTCTTCCTTAACGGGAATAAGACGAGCACTATAAAAAGCACCTGAGATCGTAAAAAAAGTTAAAGAAAGCCACAGTATCACCTGCTTTAGGAAGGTGGCCATAGGAGACTCAGCATAGTACATCTCGACCTTCCAAGGTTTACAGATCAGTCATGTCGTATGAGGGGCTAGACTTAACAAGAACGAATTTGTCACGACGAAAGAATTCATGCCAGAAATCGGGTTGAGAAGCCAAGGCTGGTCGCATAAATATAGCCTTTGCTTTAGAACCATTAAGCCTGGAGTAGGGAGGAGAGGCAGCAACGACAATGTTTTTAATGCCCAAATGGGGAAGGGAAAATCCCCCAAAAAGCAATTTATCAATTGGCACAGCGGGGGCTTCAAACACCAGATGGATATCAAAGCAGCCAGCATCGACAGAGCCACTACTAGTCAAAACTTTTCAGGCTCCATGAGTAAAATTGTAAGAAAAAAATGGATTGATCAGTCACATGGTCTAGAGCTTCAATGGCAAAATAGACAGTGTCATCCAAAACAACAGTGTGATTTAAAAGGACCATAGGCTTCATTAGGTATATAATTCAAGGCTGTCCACATATTTTTTGAGGGAGAATACATATCAAATCGAGGACAACCAGCAAGGCGATAGTGAAAGTCAGAGATAACATAGAGATTACCTTTGGCAACAAAAACAATCGGTTCGGCTTTAAATATTTTGAGCCGAGAGTCGTTTCACCAGGAATAAGATTATCAATTTCAGAAGATTTCGCAATCGTAACAACATCAACTGATTGTTCTTTCTCCAACCAAGTAAAGATAGTCTCCGAAAGGTACCAATGAACAGGAAGATCATCAGGTTTAAAATAGAGAAAAAGGCATTAAGGGTGTGGATTTAATCTCATTAATTTGTATATCATCGGAAAGTTGTTTATCATCGTTGTTACCAAGATGTTGATAATCAGTCTTATACAAAACGTAATCACCATCAAAATGTAGAGATGCAAACATGTAAAGAGAGAGCAATCTGGTTTTTGTAATTGATTTTTTTGGCGGCAAATAAATCCACACCCTTAATGCAAACATTAAGGGACGCATATGTGATAATATGTGATAAACCTTGTGCTGACGAATCAATTTCTCAGCCATCTCCATGAGAAGAGGAAAATAATCTGATGTATATGTAACATGCTCGTACTTGATGTCCAATGTTTTAATGTCAATTAAAATATTATCCACAAATTCATTACTTTCTTTTGCAGGATTGGTATCATCAAAACGAATAATAAGTTTACCATGATACCTATCAGCAAAGTATTGATTCAAGAGTGCTGCTTTTGAATGACCAATGTGAAGATAACCACTCGGCTCAGGTGCAATCCGCAAACAGACTTTTCCATCTTCCGCGTTCGGAAGATCTACCTCACTTGTTGTCCTGCTTTCCTTTCCCATGTATATATATATATATATAATCTCCACACAATTAAGAAAGAAATTGATGTAGAACTCTTAATACCAATTTGATGATGTAGGACAAGGATACTGATGCTGCAAGAAATCTATGGTGTGTTTATTGCTTAGGGTTAGCTGTATAGCTTTAATGGCTGCACTTGTTTTTCAGGGACTAGTCGATCCTGAGATGAAGGGAAACCCTCCTTTTATATGGATCTGATTTGAGGGTTTCATATTCAGAATAGAAATTTGTAACTGCAAGTATTTGATTTGCCTTCTATAGCTCTTTCCTTGTACAAATCGTAGTACTAACTTAGAACAGATCTAATCGGATAAAGTAAATTACCTACATATCCCTCTCTTCCTCTATCATTTTTTTAAAAAATAAGGGAAGAAGGGTAACAACATTCTAGCAAATTGTTGCCATTATTTTATTTGACAATATGTTTTCATATTTTTGCTAGGCATGTAGTAGTGCGGAGTGTTGCTTGGTTCCTCAAATCAGTTATAGGCTCTTAAACATCGACTATACTAGCCTCTTTTGTTTCTTAGTACAATAGATTTTTGTTGTGATGCATTGATATGTGTTGACGTATATGTTAATATATATTATTGTGAAAAAATATGGATAATTGTCTGTTGTGCCTAAAATTCGTCTTGGGCTTGGTTTAAGGCCCATTAAGGTTACAGGTTCGTATAATCGGGATATGAAAGGATAGGTTGGGCTACGTACGGATGTTTTGGCCCACTACACCTTAGGAATATACTGGAGGATATAAGTTCTTGCATCTGGTTCAAGGTTCGTCTATATAGAGGTTTAGGTGTTGAACCTGGTATAAGGGTAGTGTTATTTGGAGGTGTTGAACCTGGTTCAGGTGTTTGATTTTGTGGACCGGCGATCGGACCGGTTATATTCGGTCTGGTCCGGTCCTTGGACCGGTAGACTCGGTCCGGTCTAATTTATCGGTACAGACCGGAAAGTTGTGCAGCCCTAAATATGACAGGTCCACCAAGAAATATAAACGGAGAAAATTACTCAAAGAAGAGTAGCATAATACCTTCATTTTTGTGATAAGATAATCGAACTCCATTAAAGAGAGGGGGACAAGCTCGCTTGTATCAGGCAGCCAAGTAAGTTTTAACTTTGTGGTCTTTACAGATCCTCCAAGGTTCAAAACCCCTGTTAATTGCTTGATATTTCCGTCTTCATCTTTGCTGATTACCTTTACTATAGCATTACCCCAATCCATCAAGGTAATTTCCTCCTCTTCCGAAATGCACTTGGCATCAGCAATATCTATCCATATGCTCTTAGTATAAGTGGTAGCCTTATCCCCAGCGCCTGGATATTTCTCATGCCTTGGAATTATGCGAACAAAAGGATCATCAGGCCCATCACTTAACGTCAACAAGACACGTTCTGCAGACACTGCAGTGTGTCTAGGACAAACATGATCGATGATTTTCTTATTGATAGTCCACAATTTGTCCCATTCCATGAGATTGAGATTTTTTGATGCACCCTAAACAAGTTATCAAAAAGCACGGTCAGTGCCTATAGTTATAAACTTTGCAATATAGAGGTCTTCTTAGAAGGAAAAGCTTTAAAGAATTTTGGGAAAAAAGGGTTAGGGGAAGGGGTTGTATAGATGAGTAAAAGAAAATGCCAAAGGAGATAATAGGAGGTATCAATGTTTCTTGTATAAGTATTATATTACCATAGATGCCGTCGTCTCTTTAATTATACTTGATTAATGCAACAGATAACGAGAGCAACTAAATTTAATATATTTTACGAAATTCAAAGCATATGTTTAAACTTACTTGGTCGAGAATGAAGTGTATGAGTGCCTCAATTTGCAGACCTCTGCGCACAATACCCTGGACTGTGGGGAATCTAGGATCATCCCATCCATCTACCTTCCCATTTTGAACAAACCATAAAAGCTTACGTTTACTAAGGAGTGTATAAACCATATTCAAGCGACTAAATTCATATATATGAACCTTTCCCAGTCCCATATCCTCTTGAATCCTGTAATACTGAGCATTGCGATCATGATACTCACTAGATCGAAGTGCATGAGTAATACCCTCCTTACAATCAACAAATGGACATGCAAAATCGTAAGTGGGATATATGTTATACTTGACACCGATCCTGTGATGGGGCATTGGATTGCAGCGGTAATAGACAGGATCCCTAAGGGACTTGTTTGGGTCCTGCATGTCCAACTTACCTCGCACACAGCACATTAAACCCCTTTCTGACCCTGCAATCATTTCCTCCCATAACTTGATATTCTCCTCTACACTTTGGTTTCTACACCTTGATTCAATTCCATCCCACCTTTCAATCTTCATCTACTTGCGTGGTGTATCACCCACATATGCCTTATGCTGACGAATCAATTTCTCAGCCATCTCCATGAGAAGAGGAAAATAATCTGATGTATATGTAACATGCTCGTACTTGATGCCCAATGTTTTAATGTCAATTAAAATATTATCCACAAATTCATTACTTTCTTTTGCAGGATTGGTATCATCAAAATGAATAATAAGTTTACCATGATACCTATCAGCAAAGTATTGATTCAAGAGTGCTGCTTTTGAATGACCAATGTGAAGATAACCACTCGGCTCAGGTGCAATCCGCAAACAGACTTTTCCATCTTTCGCGTTCGGAAGATCTACCTCACTTGTTGTCCTGCTTTCCTTTCCCTTGTATATATATATATATATATATATATATATATATATATATATATATATATATATATATATATATATATATATATATATATATATATATATATATTTTGCAAAACCCCTAATCTCCACACAATTAAGAAAGAAATTGATGTAGAACTCTTGATACCAATTTGATGATGTAGGACAAGGATACTGATGCTGCAAGAAATCTATGGTGTGTTTATTGCTTAGGGTTAGCTGTATAGCTTTAATGGCTGCACTTGTTTCTCAGGGACTAGTCGATCCTGAGATGAAGGGAAGCCCTCCTTTTATAGGGATCTGATATGAGGGTTTCATATTCAGAATAGAAATTTGTAACTGCAAGTATTTGATTTGCCTTCTATAGCTCTTTCCTTGTACAAATCGTAGTACTAACTTAGAACAGATCTAATCGGATAAAGTAAATTACCTACATATCCCTCTCTTCCTCTATCATTTTTTTAAAAAATAAGGGCAGAAGGGTAACAACATTCTAGCAAATTGTTGCCATTATTTTATTTGACAATATGTTTTCATGTTTTTGCTAGGCATTGTAGTAGTGCGGAGTGTTGCTTGGTTCCTCAAATCAGTTATAGGCTCTTAAACATCGACTATACTAGCCTCTTTTGTTTTTTAGTACAATAGATTTTTGTTGTGATGCATTGATATGTGTTGACGTATAAGTTAATATATATTATTGTGAAAAAATATGGATAATTGTCTGTTGTGCCTAAAATTCGTCTTGGGCTTGGTTTAAGGCCCATTAAGGTTACGGGTTCGTATAATCGGGATATGAAAGGATAGGTTGGGCTACGTACGGATGTTTTGGCCCACTATACCTTAGGAATATACTGGAGGATATAAGTTCTTGCATCTGGTTCAAGGTTCGTCTATATAGAGGTTTAGGTGTTGAACCTGGTATAAGGGTAGTGTTATTTGGAGGTGTTGAACCTGGTTCAGGTGTTTGATTTTGTGGACCGGCGACCGGACCGGTTATATTCGGTCTGGTCCGGTCCTTGGACCGGTAGACTCGGTCCGGTCTAATTTATCGGTACAGACCGGAAAGTTGTGCAGCCCTAAATATGACAGGTCCACCAAGAAATATAAAAGGAGAAATTTACTCAAAGAAGAGTAGCATAATACCTTCATTTTTGTGATAAGATAATCGAACTCCATTAAAGAGAGGGGGACAAGCTCGTTTGTATCAGGCAGCCAAGTAAGTTTTAACTTTGTGGTCTTTACAGATCCTCCAAGGTTCAAAACCCCTGTTAATTGCTTGATATTTCCGTCTTCATCCTTGCTGATTACCTTTACTATAGCATTACCCCAATCCATCAAGGTAATTTCCTCCTCTTCCGAAATGCACTTGGCATCAGCAATATCTATCCATATGCTCTTAGTATAAGTGGTAGCCTTATCCCTAGCGCCTGGATATTTCTTATGCCTTGGAATTATGCGAACAAAAGGATCATCAGGCCCATCACTTAACGTCAACAAGACACGTTCTGCAGACACTGCAGTGTGTCTAGGATAAACAGGATCGATGATTTTCTTAATGATAGTCCACAATTTGTCCCATTCCATGAGATTGAGATTTTTTGATGCACCCTAAACAAGTTATCAAAAAGCACGGTCAGTGCCTATAGTTATAAACTTTGCAATATAGAGGTCTTCTTAGAAGGAAAAGCTTTAAAGAATTTTGGGAAAAAAGGGTTAGGGGCAGGGGTTGTATAGATGAGTAAAAGAAAATGCCAAAGGAGATAATAGGAGGTATCAATGTTTCTTGTATAAGTATTATATTACCATAGATGCCATCGTCTCTTTAATTATACTTGATTAATGCAACAGATAACGAGAGCAACTAAATTTAATATATTTTACGAAATTCAAAGCATATGTTTAAACTTACTTGGTCGAGAATGAAGTGTATGAGTGCCTCAATTTGCAGACCTCTGCGCACAATACCCTGGACTGTGGGGAATCTAGGATCATCCCATCCATCTACCTTCCCATTTTGAACAAACCATAAAAGCTTACGTTTACTAAGGAGTGTATAAACCATATTCAAGCGACTAAATTCATATATATGAACCTTTCCCAGTCCCATATCCTCTTGAATCCTGTAATACTGAGCATTGCGATCATGATACTCACTAGATCGAAGTGCATGAGTAATACCCTCCTTACAATCAACAAATGGACATGCAAAATCGTAAGTGGGATATATGTTATACTTGACACCGATCCTGTGATGGGGCATTGGATTGCAGCGGTAAAAGACAGGATCCCTAAGGGACTTGTTTGGGTCCTGCATGTCCAACTTACCTCGCACACAGCACATTAAACCCCTTTCTGACCCTGCAATCATTTCCTCCCATAACTTGATATTCTCCTCTACACTTTGGTTTCTACACCTTGATTCAATTCCATCCCACCTTTCAATCTTCATCTACTTGCGTGGTGTATCATCCACATATGCCTTATGCTGACGAATCAATTTCTCAGCCATCTCCATGAGAAGAGGAAAATAATCTGATGTATATGTAACATGCTCGTACTTGATGCCCAATGTTTTAATGTCAATTAAAATATTATCCACAAATTCATTACTTTCTTTTGCAGGATTGGTATCATCAAAATGAATAATAAGTTTACCATGATACCTATCAGCAAAGTATTGATTCAAGAGTGCTGCTTTTGAATGACCAATGTGAAGATAACCACTCGGCTCAGGTGCAATCCGCAAACAGACTTTTCCATCTTCCGCGTTCGGAAGATCTACCTCACTCGTTGTCCTGCTTCCCTTTCCCATGTATATATATATATATATATATATATATATATATATATATATATATATATATATATATATTGCAAAACCCCTAATCTCCACACAATTAACAAATAAATTGATGTAGAACTCTTGATACCAATTTGATGATGTAGGACAAGGATACTGATGCTGCAAGAAATCTAGGGTGTGTTTATTGCTTAGGGTTAGCTGTATAGCTTTAATGGCTGCACTTGTTTCTTAGGGACTAGTCGATCCTGAGATGAAGGGAAGCCCTCCTTCTATAGGGATCTGATATGAGGGTTTCATATTCAGAATAGAAATTTGTAACTGCAAGTATTTGATTTACCTTCTATAGCTCTTTCCTTGTACAAATCGTAGTACTAACTTAGAACATATCTAATCGGATAAGTAAATTACCTACATATCCCTCTCTTCCTCTATCATTTTTTTAAAAAATAAGGGTAGAAGGGTAACAGCATTCTAGCAAATTGTTGCCATTATTTTATTTGACAATATGTTTTCATGTTTTTGCTAGGCATTGTAGTAGTGCGGAGTGTTGCTTAGTTCCTCAAATCAGTTATAGGCTCTTAAACATCGACTATACTAGCCTCTTTTGTTTCTTAGTACAACAGATTTTTGTTGTGATGCATTGATATATGTTGACGTATATGTTAATATATATTATTATGAAAAAATATGGATAATTGTCTGTTGTGCCTAAAATTCGTCTTGGGCTTGGTTTAAGGCCCATTAAGGTTACGGGTTTGAATAATCGGGATATGAAAGGATAGGTTGGGCTACGTACGGATGTTTTGGCCCACCACACCTTAGGAATATACTGGAGGATATAAGTTCTTGCATCTGGTTCAAGGTTCGTCTATATAGGGGTTCAGGTGTTGAACCTGGTATAAGGGTAGTGTTATGTGGAGGTGTTGAACCTGGTTCAGGTGTTTGATTTTGTGGACCGGCGACCGGACCGGTTATATTCGGTCTGGTCCGGTCCTTGGACCGGTAGACTCGGTCCGGTCTAATTTATCGGTACAGACCGGAAAGTTGTGCAGCCCTAAATATGACAGGTCCACCAAGAAATATAAACGGAGAAATTTACTCAAAGAAGAGTAGCATAATACCTTCATTTTTGTGATAAGATAATCGAACTCCATTAAAGAGAGGGGGACAAGCTCGCTTGTATCAGGCAGCCAAGTAAGTTTTAACTTTGTGGTCTTTACAGATCCTCCAAGGTTCAAAACCCCTGTTAATTGCTTGATATTTTCGTCTTCATCTTTGCTGATTACCTTTACTATAGCATTACCCCAATCCATCAAGGTAATTTCCTCCTCTTCCGAAATGCACTTGGCATCAGCAATATCTATCCATATGCTCTTAGTATAAGTGGTAGCCTTATCCCCAACGCCTGAATATTTCTTATGCCTTGGAATTATGCGAACAAAAGGATCATCAGGCCCATCACTTAACGTCAACAAGACACGTTCTGCAGACACTGCAGTGTGTCTAGGACAAACATGATCGATGATTTTCTTATTGATAGTCCACAATTTGTCCCATTCCATGAGATTGAGATTTTTTGATGCACCCTAAACAAGTTATCAAAAATCACGGTCAGTGCCTATAGTTATAAACTTTGCAATATATAGGTCTTCTTAGAAGGAAAAGCTTTAAAGAATTTTGGGAAAAAAGGGTTAGGGGCAGGGGTTGTATAGATGAGTAAAAGAAAATGCCAACGGAGATAATAGGAGGTATCAATGTTTCTTGTATAAGTATTATATTACCATAGATGCCATCGTCTCTTTCATTATACTTGATTAATGCAACAGATAACGAGAGCAACTAAATTTAATATATTTTACGAAATTCAAAGCATATGTTAAAACTTACTTGGTCGAGAATGAAGTGTATGAGTGCCTCAATTTGCAGACCTCTGCGCACAATACCCTGGACTGTGGGGAATCTAGGATCATCCCATCCATCTACCTTCCCATTTTGAACAAACCATAAAAGCTTACGTTTACTAAGGAGTGTATAAACCATATTCAAGCGACTAAATTCATATATATGAACCTTTCCCAGTCCCATATCCTCTTGAATCCTGTAATACTGAGTATTGCGATCATGATACTCACTAGATCGAAGTGCATGAGTAATACCCTCCTTAGAATCAACAAATGGACATGCAAAATCGTAAGTGGGATATATGTTATACTTGACACCGATCCTGTGATGGGGCATTGGGTTGCAGCGGTAATAGACAGGATCCCTAAGGGACTTGTTTGGGTCCTGCATGTCCAACTTACCTCGCACACAACACATTAAACCCCTTTCTGACCCTGCAATCATTTCCTCCCATAACTTGATATTCTCCTCTACACTTTGGTTTCTACACCTTGATTCAATTCCATCCCACCTTTCAATCTTCATCTGCTTGCGTGGTGTATCATCCACATATGCCTTGTGCTGACGAATCAATTTCTCAGCCATCTCCATGAGAAGAGGAAAATAATCTGATGTATATGTAACATGCTCGTACTTGATGCCCAATGTTTTAATGTCAATTAAAATATTATCCACAAATTCATTACTTTCTTTTTCAGGATTGGTATCATCAAAACGAATAATAAGTTTACCATGATACCTATCAGCAAAGTATTGATTCAAGAGTGCTGCTTTTGAATGACCAATGTGAAGAAAACCACTCGGCTCAGGTGCAATCCTTCGCGTTCGGAAGATCTACCTCACTTGTTGTCCTGCTTCCCTTTCCCATGTATATATATATATATATATATATATATATATATATATATATATATATATATATATATATTTTTGCAAAACCCCTAATCTCCACACAATTAAGAAAGAAATTGATGTAGAACTCTTGATACCAATTTGATGATGTAGGACAAGGATACTGATGCTGCAAGAAATCTATGGTGTGTTTATTGCTTAGGGTTAGCTGTATAGCTTTAATGGCTGCACTTGTTTCTCAGGGACTAGTCGATCCTGAGATGAAGGGAAGCCCTCCTTTTATAGGGATCTGATTTTAGGGTTTCATATTCAGAATAGAAATTTGTAACTGCAAGTATTTGATTTGCCTTCTATAGCTCTTTCCTTGTACAAATCGTAGTACTAACTTAGAACATATCTAATCGGATAAGTAAATTACCTACATATCCCTCTCTTCCTCTATCATTTTTTTAAAAAATAAGGGTAGAAGGGTAACAGCATTCTAGCAAATTGTTGCCATTATTTTATTTGACAATATGTTTTCATGTTTTTGCTAGGCATTGTAGTAGTGCGGAGTGTTGCTTAGTTCCTCAAATCAGTTATAGGCTCTTAAACATCGACTATACTAGCCTCTTTTGTTTCTTAGTACAATAGATTTTTGTTGTGATGCATTGATATATGTTGACGTATATGTTAATATATATTATTATGAAAAAATATGGATAATTGTCTGTTGTGCCTAAAATTCGTCTTGGGCTTGGTTTAAGGCCCATTAAGGTTACGGGTTTGAATAATCGGGATATGAAAGGATAGGTTGGGCTACGTACGGATGTTTTGGCCCACCACACCTTAGGAATATACTGGAGGATATAAGTTCTTGCATCTGGTTCAAGGTTCGTCTATATAGGGGTTCAGGTGTTGAACCTGGTATAAGGGTAGTGTTATGTGGAGGTGTTGAACCTGGTTCAGGTGTTTGATTTTGTGGACCGGCGACCGGACCGGTTATATTCGGTCTGGTCCGGTCCTTGGACCGGTAGACTCGGTCCGGTCTAATTTATCGGTACAGACCGGAAAGTTATGCAGCCCTAAATATGACAGGTCCACCAAGAAATATAAACGGAGAAATTTACTCAAAGAAGAGTAGCATAATACCTTCATTTTTGTGATAAGATAATCGAACTCCATTAAAGAGAGGGGGACAAGCTCGCTTGTATCAGGCAGCCAAGTAAGTTTTAACTTTGTGGTCTTTACAGATCCTCCAAGGTTCAAAACCCCTGTTAATTGCTTGATATTTTCGTCTTCATCTTTGCTGATTACCTTTACTATAGCATTACCCCAATCCATCAAGGTAATTTCCTCCTCTTCCGAAATGCACTTGGCATCAGCAATATCTATCCATATGCTCTTAGTATAAGTGGTAGCCTTATCCCCAACGCCTGAATATTTCTTATGCCTTGGAATTATGCGAACAAAAGGATCATCAGGCCCATCACTTAACGTCAACAAGACACGTTCTGCAGACACTGCAGTGTGTCTAGGACAAACATGATCGATGATTTTCTTATTGATAGTCCACAATTTGTCCCATTCCATGAGATTGAGATTTTTTGATGCACCCTAAACAAGTTATCAAAAATCACGGTCAGTGCCTATAGTTATAAACTTTGCAATATATAGGTCTTCTTAGAAGGAAAAGCTTTAAAGAATTTTGGGAAAAAAGGGTTAGGGGCAGGGGTTGTATAGATGAGTAAAAGAAAATGCCAACGGAGATAATAGGAGGTATCAATGTTTCTTGTATAAGTATTATATTACCATAGATGCCATCGTCTCTTTCATTATACTTGATTAATGCAACAGATAACGAGAGCAACTAAATTTAATATATTTTACGAAATTCAAAGCATATGTTAAAACTTACTTGGTCGAGAATGAAGTGTATGAGTGCCTCAATTTGCAGACCTCTGCGCACAATACCCTGGACTGTGGGGAATCTAGGATCATCCCATCCATCTACCTTCCCATTTTGAACAAACCATAAAAGCTTACGTTTACTAAGGAGTGTATAAACCATATTCAAGCGACTAAATTCATATATATGAACCTTTCCCAGTCCCATATCCTCTTGAATCCTGTAATACTGAGTATTGCGATCATGATACTCACTAGATCGAAGTGCATGAGTAATACCCTCCTTAGAATCAACAAATGGACATGCAAAATCGTAAGTGGGATATATGTTATACTTGACACCGATCCTGTGATGGGGCATTGGGTTGCAGCGGTAATAGACAGGATCCCTAAGGGACTTGTTTGGGTCCTGCATGTCCAACTTACCTCGCACACAACACATTAAACCCCTTTCTGACCCTGCAATCATTTCCTCCCATAACTTGATATTCTCCTCTACACTTTGGTTTCTACACCTTGATTCAATTCCATCCCACCTTTCAATCTTCATCTGCTTGCGTGGTGTATCATCCACATATGCCTTGTGCTGACGAATCAATTTCTCAGCCATCTCCATGAGAAGAGGAAAATAATCTGATGTATATGTAACATGCTCGTACTTGATGCCCAATGTTTTAATGTCAATTAAAATATTATCCACAAATTCATTACTTTCTTTTTCAGGATTGGTATCATCAAAACGAATAATAAGTTTACCATGATACCTATCAGCAAAGTATTGATTCAAGAGTGCTGCTTTTGAATGACCAATGTGAAGAAAACCACTCGGCTCAGGTGCAATCCTCCGCGTTCGGAAGATCTACCTCACTTGTTGTCCTGCTTCCCTTTCCCATGTATATATATATATATATATATATATATATATATATATATATATTTGCAAAACCCCTAATCTCCACACAATTAAGAAAGAAATTGATGTAGAACTCTTGATACCAATTTGATGATGTAGGACAAGGATACTGATGCTGCAAGAAATCTATGGTGTGTTTATTGCTTAGGGTTAGCTGTATAGCTTTAATGGCTGCACTTGTTTCTCAGGGACTAGTCGATCCTGAGATGAAGGGAAGCCCTCCTTTTATAGGGATCTGATTTTAGGGTTTCATATTCAGAATAGAAATTTGTAACTGCAAGTATTTGATTTGCCTTCTATAGCTCTTTCCTTGTACAAATCGTAGTACTAACTTAGAACAGATCTAATCGGATAAAGTAAATTACCTACATATCCCTCTCTTCCTCTATCATTTTTTAAAAAAATAAGGGCAGAAGGGTAACAACATTCTAGCAAATTGTTGTCATTATTTTATTTGACAATATGTTTTCATGTTTTTGCTAGGCATTGTAGTAGTGCGGAGTGTTGTTTGGTTCCTCAAATCAGTTATAGGCTCTTAAACATCGACTATACTAGCCTCTTTTGTTTCTTAGTACAATAGATTTTTGTTGTGATGCATTGATATGTGTTGACGTATATGTTAATATATATTATTGTGAAAAAATATGGATAATTGTCTGTTGTGCCTAAAATTCGTCTTGGGCTTGGTTTAAGGCCCATTAAGGTTACGGGTTCGTATAATCGGGATATGAAAGGATAGGTTGGGCTACGTACGGATGTTTTGGCCCACTACACCTTAGGAATATACTGGAGGGTATAAGTTCTTGCATCTGGTTCAAGGTTCGTCTATATAGAGGTTTAGGTGTTGAACCTGGTATAAGGGTAGTGTTATTTGGAGGTGTTGAACCTGGTTCAGGTGTTTGATTTTGTGGACCGGCGACCGGACCGGTTATATTCGGTCTGGTCCGGTCCTTGGACCGGTAGACTCGGTCCGGTCTAATTTATCGGTACAGACCGGAAAGTTGTGCAGCCCTAAATATGACAGGTCCACCAAGAAATATAAACGGAGAAATTTACTCAAAGAAGAGTAGCATAATACCTTCATTTTTGTGATAAGATAATCGAACTCCATTAAAGAGAGGGGGACAAGCTCGCTTGTATCAGGCAGCCAAGTAAGTTTTAACTTTGTGGTCTTTACAGATCCTCCAAGGTTCAAAACCCCTGTTAATTGCTTGATATTTCCGTCTTCATCCTTGCTGATTACCTTTACTATAGCATTACCCCAATCCATCAAGGTAATTTCCTCCTCTTCCGAAATGCACTTGGCATCAGCAATATCTATCCATATGCTCTTAGTATTAGTGGTAGCCTTATCCCCAGCGCCTGGATATTTCTTATGCCTTGGAATTATGCGAACAAAAGGATCATCAGGCCCATCACTTAACGTCAACAAGACACGTTCTGCAGACACTGCAGTGTGTCTAGGATAAACAGGATCGATGATTTTCTTATTGATAGTCCACAATTTGTCCCATTCCATGAGATTGAGATTTTTTGATGCACCCTAAACAAGTTATCAAAAAGCACGGTCAGTGCCTATAGTTATAAACTTTGCAATATAGAGGTCTTCTTAGAAGGAAAAGCTTTAAAGAATTTTGGGAAAAAAGGGTTAGGGGCAGGGGTTGTATAGATGAGTAAAAGAAAATGCCAAAGGAGATAATAGGAGGTATCAATGTTTCTTGTATAAGTATTATATTACCATAGATGCCATCGTCTCTTTAATTATACTTGATTAATGCAACAGATAACGAGAGCAACTAAATTTAATATATTTTACGAAATTCAAAGCATATGTTTAAACTTACTTGGTCAAGAATGAAGTGTATGAGTGCCTCAATTTGCAGACCTCTGCGCACAATACCCTGGACTGTGGGGAATCTAGGATCATCCCATCCATCTACCTTCCCATTTTGAACAAACCATAAAAGCTTACGTTTACTAAGGAGTGTATAAACCATATTCAAGTGACTAAATTCATATATATGAACCTTTCCCAGTCCCATATCCTCTTGAATCCTGTAATACTGAGCATTACGATCATGATACTCACTAGATCGAAGTGCATGAGTAATACCCTCCTTAGAATCAACAAATGGACATGCAAAATCGTAAGTGGGATATATGTTATACTTGACACCGATCCTGTGATGGGGCATTGGGTTGCAGCGGTAATAGACAGGATCCCTAAGGGACTTGTTTGGGTCCTGCATGTCCAACTTACCTCGCACATAGCACATTAAACCCCTTTCTGACCCTGCAATAATTTCCCCCCATAACTTGATATTCTCCTCTACACTTTGGTTTCTACACCTTGATTCAATTCCATCCCACCTTTCAATCTTCATCTGCTTGCGTGGTGTATCATCCACATATGCCTTGTGCTGACGAATCAATTTCTCAGCCATCTCCATGAGAAGAAGAAAATAATCTGATGTATATGTAACATGCTCGTACTTGATGCCCAATGTTTTAATGTCAATTAAAATATTATCCACAAATTCATTACTTTCTTTTGCAGGATTGGTATCATCAAAACGAATAATAAGTTTACCATGATACCTATCAGCAAAGTATTGATTCAAGAGTGCTGCTTTTGAATGACCAATGTGAAGATAACCACTCGGCTCAGGTGCAATCCGCAAACAGACTTTTCCATCTTCCGCGTTCGGAAGATCTACCTCACTTGTTGTCCTGCTTCCCTTTCCCATGTATATATATATATATATATATATATATTTGCAAAACCCCTAATCTCCACACAATTAAGAAATAAATTGATGTAGAACTCTTGATACCAATTTGATGATGTAGGACAAGGATACTGATGCTGCAAGAAATCTATGGTGTGTTTATTGCTTAGGGTTAGCTATATATTTTTAATGGCTGCACTTGTTTCTCAGGGACTAGTCGATCCTGAGATGAAGGGAAGCCCTCCTTTTATAGGGATCTGATTTGAGGGTTTCATATTCAGAATAGAAATTTGTAACTACAAGTATTTGATTTGCCTTCTATAGCTCTTTCCTTGTACAAATCGTAGTACTAACTTAGAACAAATCTAATCGGATAAAGTAAATTACCTACATATCCCTCTCTTCCTCTATCATTTTTTTAAAAAATAAGGGCAGAAGGGTAACAACATTCTAGCAAATTGTTGCCATTATTTTATTTGACAATATGTTTTCATGTTTTTGCTACCATTGTAGTAGTGCGGAGTGTTGGTTGGTTCCCCAAATCAGTTATAGGCTCTTAAACATCGACTATACTAGCCTCTTTTATTTCTTAGTACAATAGATTTTTGTTGTGATGCATTGATATGTGTTGACGTATATGTTAATATATATTATTGTGAAAAAATATTGATAATTGTCTGTTGTGCCTAAAATTCGTCTTGGGCTTTGTTTAAGGCCCATTAAGGTTACGGGTTCGTATAATCGGGATATGAAAGGATAGGTTGGGCTACGTACGGATGTTTTGGCCCACTACACCTTAGGAATATACTGGAGGATATAAGTTCTTGCATCTGGTTCATGGTTCGTCTATATAGAGGTTTAGGTGTTGAACCTGGTATATGGGTAGTGTTATTTGGAGGTGTTGAACCTGGTTCAGGTGTTTGATTTTTTGGACCGGTGACCGGACCGGTTATATTCGGTCTGGTCCGGTCCTTGGACCGGTAGACTCGGTCCGGTCTAATTTATCGGTACAGACCGGAAAGTTGTGCATCCCTAAATATGACAGGTCTACCAAGAAATATAAACGGAGAAATTTACTCAAAGAAGAGTAGCATAATACCTTCATTTTTGTGATAAGATAATCGAACTCCATTAAAGAGAGGGGGACAAGCTCGCTTGTATCAGGCAGCCAAGTAAGTTTTAACTTTGTGGTCTTTACAGATCCTCCAAGGTTCAAAACCCCTTTTAATTGCTTGATATTTCCGTCTTCATCCTTGCTGATTACCTTTACTATAGCATTACCCCAATCCATCAAGGTAATTCCCTCCTCTTCCGAAATGCACTTGGCATCAGCAATATCTATCCATATGCTCTTAGTATAAGTGGTAGCCTTATCCCCAGCGCCGGGATATTTCTTATGCCTTGGAATTATGCGAACAAAAGGATCATCAGGCCCATCACTTAACGTCAACAAGACACGTTCTGCAGACACTGCAGTGTGTCTAGGACAAACAAGATCGATGATTTTCTTATTGATAGTCCACAATTTGTCCCATTCCATGAGATTGAGATTTTTTGATGCACCCTAAACAAGTTATCAAAAAGCATGGTCAGTGCCTATAGTTATAAACTTTGCAATATAGAGGTCTTCTTAGAGGGAAAAGCTTTAAAGAATTTTGGGAAAAAAGGGTTAGGGGCAGGGGTTGTATAGATGAGTAAAAGAAAATGCCAAAGGAGATAATAGGAGGTATCAATGTTTCTTGTATAAGTACTATATTACCATAGATGCCATCGTCTCTTTAATTATACTTGATTAATGCAACAGATAACGAGAGCAACTAAATTTAATATATTTTACGAAATTCAAAGCATATGTTTAAACTTACTTCGTCGAGAATGAAGTGTATGAGTGCCTCAATTTGCAGACCTCTGCACACAATACCCTGGACTTTGGGGAATCTGGGATCATCCCATCCATCTACCTTCCCATTTTGAACAAACCATAAAAGCTCACGTTTACTAAGGAGTGTATAAACCATATTCAAGCGACTAAATTCATATATATGAACCTTTCCCAGTCCCATATCCTCTTGAATCCTGTAATACTGAGCATTGCGATCATGATACTCACTATATCGAAGTGCATGAGTAATACCCTCCTTAGAATCAACAAATGGACATGCAAAATCGTAAGTGTGATATATGTTATACTTGACACCGATCCTGTGATGGGGCATTGGGTTGCAGCGGTAATAGACAGGATCCCTAAGGGACTTGTTTGGGTTCTGTATGTCCAACTTACCTCGCACACAACATATTAAACCCCTTTCTGACCCTGCAATCATTTCCTCCCATAACTTGATATTCTCCTCTACACTTTGGTTTCTACACCTTGATTCAATTCCATCCCACTTTCAATCTTTATTTGCTTGCGTGGTGTATCATCCACATATGGCTTGTGCCGACGAATCAATTTCTCAGCCATCTCCATGAGAAGAGGAAAATAATCTGATGTATATGTAACATGCTCGTACTTGATGCCCAATATTTTAATGTCAATTAAAATATTATCCACAAATTCATTACTTTCTTTTGCAGGATTGGTATCATCAAAACGAATAATAAGTTTACCATGATACCTATCAGCAAAGTATTGATTCAAGAGTGCTGCTTTTGAATGACCAATGTGAAGATAACCACTCGGCTCAGGTGCAATCCGCAAACAGACTTTTCCATCTTCCGCGTTCGGAAGATCTACCTCACTTGTTGTCCTGCTTCCCTTTTCCATGTATATATATATATATATATATATATTTTTTTTTTTTTGCAAAACCCCTAATCTCCACAAAATTAAGAAAGAAATTGATTTAGAACTCTTGATACCAATTTGATGATGTAGGACAAGGATACTGATGCTGCAAGAAATCTAGGGTTTGTTTATTGCTTAGGGTTAGCTGTATAGCTTTAATGGCTGCACTTGTTTCTCAGGGACTAATCGATCCTGAGATGAAGGGAAGCCCTCCTTTTATAGGGATCTGATATGAGGGTTTCATATTCAGAATAGAAATTTGTAACTGCAAGTATTTGATTTGCCTTCTATAGCTCTTTCCTTGTACAAATCGTTGTACTAACTTAGAACAGATCTAATCGGATAAAGTAAATTACCTACATATCCCTCTCTTCCTCTATCATTTTTTTAAAAAATAAGGGCAGAAGGGTAACAACATTCTAGCAAATTGTTGCCATTATTTTATTTGACAATATGTTTTCATGTTTTTGCTAGGCATTGTAGTAGTGCGGAGTGTTGCTTGGTTCCTCAAATCAGTTTTAGGCTCTTAAACATCGACTATACTAGCCTCTTTTGTTTCTTAGTACAATAGATTTTTGTTGTGATGCATTGATATGTGTTGACGTATATGTTAATATATATTATTGTGAAAAAATATGGATAATTGTCTGTTGTGCCTAAAATTCGTCTTGGGCTTGGTTTAAGGCCCATTAAGGTTACGAGTTCGTATAATCGGGATATGAAAGGATAGGTTGGGCTACGTACGGATGTTTTGGCCCACTACACCTTAGGAATATACTGGAGGATTTAAGTTCTTGCATCTGGTTCAAGGTTCGTCTATATAGGGGTTCAGGTGTTGAACCTGGTAAAAGGGTAGTGTTATTTGGAGGTGTTGAACCTGGTTCAGGTGTTTGATTTCGTGGACCGGTGACCGGACCGGTTATATTCGGTCTGGTCCGGTCCTTGGACCGGTAGACTCGGTCCGGTCTAATTTATCGGTACAGACCAGAAAGTTGTGCAGCCCTAAATATGACAGGTCCACCAAGAAATATAAACGGAGAAATTTACTCAAAGAAGAGTAGCATAATACCTTCATTTTTGTGATAAGATAATCGAACTCCATTAAAGAGAGGGGGACAAGCTCGCTTGTATCAGGCAGCCAAGTAAGTTTTAACTTTGTGGTCTTTACAGATCCTCCAAGGTTCAAAACCCCTGTTAATTGCTTGATATTTCCGTCTTCATCCTTGCTGATTACCTTTACTATAGCATTACCCCAATCCATCAAGGTAATTTCCTCCTCTTCCGAAATGCACTTGGCATCATCAATATCTATCCATATGCTCTTAGTATAAGTGGTAGCCTTATCCCCAACGCCTGGATATTTCTTATGCCTTGGAATTATGCGAACAAAAGGATCATTAGGCCCATCACTTAACGTCAACAAGACACGTTCTGCAGACACTGCAGTGTGTCTAGGACAAACAGGATCGATGATTTTCTTATTGATAGTCCACAATTTGTCCCATTCCATGAGATTGAGATTTTTTGATGCACCCTAAACAAGTTATCAAAAAGCACGGTCAGTGCCTATAGTTATAAACTTTGCAATATAGAGGTCTTCTTAGAAGGAAAAGCTTTAAAGAATTTTGGGAAAAAAGGGTTAGGGGCAGGGGTTGTATAGATGAGTAAAAGAAAATGCCAAAGGAGATAATAGGAGGTATCAATGTTTCTTGTATAAGTATTATATTACCATAGATGCCATCGTCTCTTTAATTATACTTGATTAATGCAACAGATAACGAGAGCAACTAAATTTAATATATTTTACGAAATTCAAAGCATATGTTTAAACTTACTTGGTCGAGAATGAAGTGTATGAGTGCCTCAATTTGCAGACCTCTGCGCACAATACCCTGGACTGTGGGGAATCTAGGATCATCCCATCCATCTACCTTCCCATTTTGAACAAACCATAAAAGCTTACGTTTACTAAGGAGTGTATAAACCATATTCAAGCGACTAAATTCATATATATGAACCTTTCCCAGTCCCATATCCTCTTGAATCCTGTAATACTGAGCATTGCGATCATGATACTCACTAGATCGAAGTGCATGAGTAATACCCTCCTTAGAATCAACAAATGGACATGCAAAATCGTAAGTGGGATATATGTTATACTTGACACCGATCCTGTGATGGGGCATTGGGTTGCAGCGGTAATAGACAGGATCCCTAAGGGACTTGTTTGGGTCCTGCATGTCCAACTTACCTCACACACAACACATTAAACCCCTTTCTGACCCTTCAATCATTTCCTCCCATAACTTGATATTCTCCTCTACACTTTGGTTTCTACACCTTGATTCAATTCCATCCCACCTTTCAATATTCATATGCTTGCGTGGTGTATCATCCACATATGCCTTGTGCTGACGAATCAATTTCTCAGCCATCTCCATGAGAAGAGGAAAATAATCTGATGTATATGTAACATGCTCGTACTTGATGCCCAATGTTTTAATGTCAATTAAAATATTATCCACAAATTCATTACTTTCTTTTGCAGGATTGGTATCATCAAAACGAATAATAAGTTTACCATGATACCTATCAGCAAAGTATTGATTCAAGAGTGCTGCTTTTGAATGACCAATGTGAAGATAACCACTCGGCTCAGGTGTAATCCGCAAACAGACTTTTCCATCTTCCGCGTTCGGAAGATCTACCTCACTTGTTGTCCTGCTTCCCTTTCCCATGTATATATATATATATATATATATATATATATATATATATATAGGCAAGTGTTCAAAAGAGAACTTATTTTTTGAAGAAAACTAAGGTACTAATCCTAGCCATTAGATGTATTAAGATCAATGGCCCCGCCAGGGGCACCCACACACTAATCAAATACACCCTCACACACAGAATCACACCTAATCCCCTCCATTTTTAATTTGATTTTTCCCGTCAATCGGTGATATTTTTTTTAAATCTAATTTCACCACATTTTTCTTCATCTCCCAACGATTAGTTCGCATACCATATATGCTATATTTCGATTTAGTTTTCTAAGTTTTCCATTAAACGAGGTTTTCCCTAGATCCTTACTCTATATATATATATATATATATATTTATATATATTTATATTTTTTTTTGCGGAACCCCTAATCTCCACACAATTAAGAAAGAAATTGATGTAGAACTCTTGATACCAATTTGATGATGTAGGACAAGGATACTGATGCTGCAAGAAATCTAGGGTGTGTTTATTGCTTAGGGTTAGCTGTATAGCTTTAATGGCTGCACTTTAATGGCTGCACTTGTTTCTCAGGGACTAGTCGATCCTGAGTTGAAGGGAAGCCCTCCTTTTATAGGGATCTGATATGAGGGTTTCATATTCAGAATAGAAATTTGTAACTGCAAGTATTTGATTTGCCTTCTATAGCTCTTTCCTTGTACAAATCGTAGTACTAACTTAGAACAGATCTAATCGGATAAAGTAAATTACCTACATATCCCTCTCTTCCTCTATCATTTTTAAAAAAAATAAGGGCAGAAGGGTAACAACATTCTAGCAAATTGTTGCCATTATTTTATTTGACAATATGTTTTCATGTTTTTGCTAGGCATTGTAGTAGTGCGGAGTGTTGCTTGGTTCCTCAAATCAGTTATAGGCTCTTAAACATCGACTATACTAGCCTCTTTTGTTTCTTAGTACAATAGATATTTGTTGTGATGCATTGATATGTGTTGACGTATATGTTAATATATATTACTGTGAAAAAATATGGATAATTGTCTGTTGTGCCTAAAATTCGTCTTGGGCTTGGTTTAAGGCCCATTAAGGTTACGGGTTCGAATAATCGGGATATGAAAGGATAGGTTGGGCTACGTACGAATGTTTTGGCCCACTACACCTTAGGAATATACTGGAGGATATAAGTTCTTGCATCTGGTTCAAGGTTCGTCTATATAGGGGTTCAGGTGTTGAACCTGGTATAAGGGTAGTGTTATGTGGAGGTTTTATGGGGGTTAACTGGGTGGCAGACGGCCAAGCTAGGGGTACGCGTGTGAACCCCGTCATTTCCCAGAAATTGCACCATCAATCGCGGAGCACCTTAAAACGCGGGGAAAACAGATAAGGAACGTCCCAACAGCCCAGTAGATAACTCCTAAACAATAGGAACGACTTATCAGCAGTGGTTAACGTGGATTAACATCATATATTCACTCTCAATTGAGTGAATTGCATTCGGTGTACCTTAACTATTGCCTTCTTGCACTTTGTGTATATGTGGTTTGATATCTAGCAGGAAGCATGCTACACTTCAAAGATTCTAGCAAAGTGTGTATCACCGTTAGTTGATATTTAACTCTGTTAGCTTCTGTACTGTAAGCAAGGGTATTTCAGTATTTTCATCCCCTGTACTAGTGTAAGGCATAGGCGGCAAAATAAAACACACACAAGGCTTAGGCGGTAAAATAAAACACACACGCACTTTATCATAAACACAGAGCCACTCTTAAAACCTAGAATTCTATTTAATGTTCCTCTCTTAAATACCTCTCTTAAATACCAAATCTTTGTCCGAATGACTTGGAAATTGCGTGATGTTGTTATTGAAGATGATCAGGGCCCGATTTACACAAGTAAATAATGTTCCTCGCTTATATTTTCATTCTTTTTACTACACTTTTGAATGAATAAATAGCTTGGTAGATGATATAGTGGAATATTATTGATAAATATTGGTTATTTATTTATGGGTATGCTTATATGATTATGGGCATTGATTATCTGTAAGGAATCTAATGTGTTTGTATGTATATTGGATTATGTAGGTAGAACTGATTTGTTTACAATCAAACTACATGGTGGAGGCCATTTTGATGCAACCTCTGGTGAGTATGTTGGTGGAGGGGTTAGGTATGTGGATTATTGTGATGTTGATGAACTTTCAATTTTAGAACTTGATACAATGCTAGAACAGGCTTTTGGTTCTCTAGGTTACACTGAAATCTCTTATAAATCGCCACATATTGAAGGTGTTTGTACTAAGCTAGATAAAGATGTTGATGTATTAGCCATGGGTAGTAAGATTGGTTCTAATAGGTTGTTGTATGTCTATGTTGTAACTCTGCACCTAGGAGAGGCCTAACAAACCCAAGATTACTGTCCCTCACAGATGATATTTAATTATGATTATTTTGATAGCATGGATCCAATTGAAAGAGAAGAAGTAGAAAGGGTGTTATTAATGGAAAATTTGCCAGTGGATGGTCATGTAGATGCTGTTGTAAATGAGGATGTGGAGGATGAAAATGTTAATGATCATGAAGAAGTAGACCTGATGAGTGATGGTGAAGAAAGTAGCTTTCATGATGATAGTTCAAATGTGGATAGTATAGATGATGAGGTGTGTGAAGTTAGGGAGAAAAGAAAGAATGTGAAACAAAATAAACAAGATGGTGTTAATAGGGAAGATCATTTCAATGAAGAACTTGTATCTGATATTAGTGACAACGACTATAATAATGATGAGGAAAGAATGGCTGCCAATAGTAGTGATGATGAGTGTGTATCTTACCCTGTTTTCAATGAGAGGACAGATATGAAAGATCCAAAGTTTCAGCTAGGAATGATGTTCTCCAGTGCAAGGTCCTTTAGAGCAGCAGTGCAAAAACAAGCCATATTGAATAGAAAAGCAGTGGTTCAATGTAGAAATTATGGTAAAAGGGTTAAGTATGTTTGTAAGGGAGAAGGATGTAAGTGGAAGATTTATGCCTCTATAATGCAGGACACTAAAACATATCAGGTGAAGACATATAATAGCACTCATATATGCCCACCAGTATTTAAACAGAAATTTATGACTTCCACTTGGATTGCAGAATACTATGAAAATGAGATTAGAATGAACCCCACTTGGCCACTTGGAGCATTTCATAAAAAGGTGGTAAATGACTGGTCATGTGAAGTTAGCATTTATGCAGTTGGTAGAGCCAAGAAAAAAGCATTAACAGTCATAAAGGGCAATCATGTTGCACAATATGCAAAATTATGGGATTATGTTTATGCTGTTAAAAAAGCCATGCCAGATAGCACAATTGATGTTGAGTTAGATGAACCTGAAAGTGGACTTGAAGGTAGGAGATTCAAAAGAATATATGTATGCCTAGTTCCTTTGAAGAAAGGTTTTACAAAAGGATGCAGGCCTTTAATAGGGCTGGATGGATGTCACTTGAAAGGCCCATTTGGTGGCCAACTTTTAAGTGCAGTAGGATGTGATTCTAATGACGGAATGTACCCTATTGCTTGGGCTGTGGTTGAGGCTGAAAACAGTGACACTTGGAATTGGTTTCTAAACTTGTTGTCAATTGATGTTAAAATCATCAATTATGGTGGTTGGCCCTTTATTTCAGATAGACAAAAGGTTAGTATTAAATACTTGTAGTACTTATTTCCATTTGTTTAAATTGCTTACTAGGATTCAATTCATACTAATCACTCATGTTTTGGTATATGCAGGGATTAATCAATGCTCTTACAAATGTAGTACCTAATGCAGAGCATAGGTTTTGTGTAATGCACTTGTATAGGAATATGTACACAAACCACAAAGGAGTTGGATGTAGAGCTTTATTGTGGCTTGCAGCTAGATCTACCACACAGTACATGTTCAACAAATACATGTCAGAGCTGGAAAAGGTACTTGTATTGCTTATGCTTATTACTTTGTGCTTCATTAGTTATCATCTTACTACTTGACTAATGCTTTTATTTCTTAGTTGTCAAAAAAATGTTATGAGTGGTTGAAGGAGAAGCCTATCTCACAGTGGTCAGAGCTGGTTTTAGGACTACATGTCTATCTGATATGTTTGTTAATAACCACTGTGAGGTGTATAATAACAGCATAAGGGAGTACAGAGACCTTCCTATTATTGGACTACTAATGGGCTTGCATAAGAGTGCAATGAGGAGAATTCAAACTAGAAGAGATAAGATGGCCAGAAGTTATTCAGGCAATCCTATATGTCCAAATGCTATGAGGAAAGTTAATAAGTAAGTCCGTTATATAAATGCATTATGTCCACACTGCATGAATTTATTTTGTTGTAATAAGATATTAATTTTATGTTTGGTCAGGGCAATGAGTTTAAGCCATGGTTGTGTGGTGCAATGGTCCGGAAAAAGCAAATATCTAGTTACAATGACAGATGGGGGTCATGAAATTGTTGTTGATCTCGATGCTAAGACTTGTGCATGTAGGAAATTTGACCTTAATGGACTTCCATGTTACCATGCTTGTGCTTGTATCCATTGGAAGAATTTACCCCTTGTTAACTACATTCATCCAACATATAGCAAGGATATGTATTTAGCCACTTATGATCACACTTTAGAACCCATTAGTAGTGAGCAATACTGGGAACAAACCGGACTTCCTACCCCACTTCCACCACTGATCAAGGTCCAACCTGGAAGGCCAAAAAAAAAAGGAACATGAAAAATGATGTGCCAATTGATCCAACTAAACTGAGAAGGCAAAACACTAATATCTACTGTAGTTACTGTACTGAAAAAGGGCACAATGCAAGAACCTGCATTGCTAAGGTACTAATTTATAATTTTTTACATTTTATACATTTATGTCACTAATTTTTGTATCTTACAATATTTGTGTTGTTTATATTTTACTAGAGAGTAGATAAGGCTAATGGTACTATCAAGGCACTTCGAAAAAGAGGTGGCAAGAGAATGTCATCTAAAGGGAACAAAGAAGGTGGCAAGGTAATGTCATCTAAAGTGAAGAAGGTCAAGACCAACAAAGATAACACAGCAAGGCCAACTGCAGAACCTATGAACCCAATGGCACAAGTACTTTTGCCAGAGTTTGAAGCTGAAGGACATGGTGGCATTTTTGGTTCATACTCACAGCCTTCTAGGATGGAGAACACACCTCTAGGCATTCAACCACAGAGGTTCTTGATGAGGGGTAATCATGTGACTACTTTGAAACAAATAGAGGCAGAAGCAAATGCAAGAAAGGCTAAATTGACACAAAGACCTCAATGGAAGTAATTATTATGGAAAATGATACAGCAAAAACTGATTAATTTTTTTGGTATAGTCCACCTATGTAATGGTGGCATTTTTGGTTCATACTCACAGCCTTCTAGGATGGAGAACACACCTCTAGGCATTCAACCACAGAGGTTCTTGATGAGGGGTAATCATGTGACTACTTTGAAACAAATAGAGGCAGAAGCAAATGCAAGAAAGGCTAAATTGACACAAAGACCTCAATGGAAGTAATTATTATGGAAAATGATGCAGCAAAAACTGATTAATTTTTTGGTATAGTCCACCTATGTAATGGTGGTGTTTTTGGTATAGTGCACCTGATATGGTACTTTTGGTACAACTTATTACAAATGTTGAAGTTTTATTTTGATAAAATTTGGTGTACTAATTTTATTTGAACAATTGATGTAATCAGTTTCTTTTGCATAATTTAAATGAATGGCAGACTGCAAAGGTGTGTTCGATAAGTCTCTTATGAGGGCTGCTGTAGGTTGTGTGATGAGAAATAGTCAATCTTTTATGGATTAAAGTAGACACCAATTACCCCTACAATCTAACAGAGTTAAGTATCAACTAACGGTGATACACACTTTGCTAGAATTTTTGAAGTGTAGCATGCTTCCTGCTAGATATCAAACCACATATACACAAAGTGCAAGAAGGCCATAGTTAAGGTACACAGAATGCAATTCACTGCCATTTAAAATATTATCCACAAATTCATTACTTTCTTTTGCAGGATTGGTATCATCAAAACGAATAATAAGTTTACCATGATACCTATCAGCAAAGTATTGATTCAAGAGTGCTGCTTTTGAATGACCATTGTGAAGATAACCACTCGGCTCAGGTGCAATCCGCAAACAGACTTTTCCATCTTCCGCGTTCGGAAGATCTACCTCACTTGTTGTCCTGCTTCCCTTTCCCATGTATATATATATATATATATATATATATATATATATATATATATATATATATATATATATATATATATATATTTGCAAAACCCCTAATCTCCACACAATTAAGAAAGAAATTGATGTAGAACTCTTGATACCAATTTGATGATGTAGGACAAGGATACTGATGCTGCAAGAAATCTAGGGTGTGTTTATTGCTTAGGGTTAGCTGTATAGCTTTAATGGTTGCACTTGTTTCTCAGGGACTAGTCGATTCTGAGATGAGGGGAAGCCCTCCTTTTATAGGGATCTGATATGAGGGTTTCATATTCAGAATAGAAATTTGTAACTGCAAGTATTTGATTTGCCTTCTATAGCTCTTTCCTTGTACAAATCGTAGTACTAGCTTATAACAGATCTAATCGGATAAGTAAATTACCTACACATCCCTCTCTTCCTCTATCATTTTTTAAAAAAATAAGGGCAGAAGGGTAACAACATTCTAGCAAATTGTTGCCATTATTTTATTTGGCAATATTTTTTCATGTTTTTGCTAGGCATTGTAGTAGTGCGGAGTAAATAAGTAATGACTGCATTTCTATAAATTTAAAACAAAACAAAAAAAAATTTATACAAAAATAAGTAAATAAGTAATGACTGCATTTCTAACTGTTATCCACTTATTTGCAGTCATTTTGAACAGAATAAGCTCTCAGGCAACATACCCGCTCAACTTTTTAACCCTGACCTGACTCTGGAACATGTGTATGTTCTTAACAAGCAGCTAGTTTTACCTATCTATTCCAAGCATCAGTACTTTCAGCCAATTAATCGCTCAAATTAAAATTTTTTTTTTATTTGCCTCTCATATAATGCATGTCAAAAACTTTACAACAGATAGATTTCTTCGAACAAAGAGCAATAGAAAAAAACAAATGTTGAATTGGGATGTATCAAACTTACCACCCCTTTATCTTTTCTCTTTTATTTTCTTGTGATTTACATAGAACAATGGATTCTTAATGTAATTGCAAATCCTCGCTTAAAATCATTTGTGCACAGTAATTCTTCTCACCCTGTCCTCAAAAAACAGATGCGGTTGTCCAATAAATTCCCAAGTACCGGAGAAATAAAGTTTTGCTTAACAATTACATACTGACAATATATATATGGTGATAAATGTGCGATCTTCTTGTTCAGACCATAGAGCTTCACGTTATACATTTTTCTTTGGGCATAACATTTGGGGAAAACAAACGGATATCTGTATCTACTGTTGTCGAAGAGAATTTGAAATTGACGCTTCTATATATTACCTTGTGCAGGCTCTTTCAGAACAACCAGCTTGATGGCAATATTCCTTCTACTCTAGGACTAGTCAAGACCTTGGAGGTGGTGTGAGTATCTTTGTCGCTTACTTGTGAAGCAATTATCTTTTTATGTAAAGCAGATTCCTATGTATATCCTCCGAAGAAACTTACTTAAAACTCAGGAAATGATTTTATTTGTGTTATTTCCAGACGTCTAGACAGAAATCTGTTAAGTGGACCCGTCCCTTCAAATCTTGGCAACCTTGAAAATCTTAGAGACCTGTAAGTAAGGTTAAAATTAGAAGAAACTTATATTCAAGTTCATTGCAAATTTACTTATCCTCTAAGTCATCATCTGATTTTTGTGTTTTAATCGTCCAGGTATCTGTCCAACAATAACTTGTCTGGCCCCTTCCCCAACCTTACTGGAATGGCTTATCTCTATAATGTGTAAGTTGGAAAAGGCAAAAACTCTATAATTCAAATAGAAACGTCGACTTATTCTCGTTGAGAGTAAATTATAAGTTTTACATTATCCTCCTAGACATAAATTTTCTCTTCCATTTGTTGCGTTCATTAAGAAGTTTATTTTGTTGATTACAGGGATATGAGCAACAATTCATTTACTGCTATTTCTTTGCTCTGATTTTCAAAGTAAATCAATTAGTCACCTCTTTCTAGTGATACCATCCGGCCAAACCAACCGTTTGCTAAAGGCTAAAGATGTTTATGATTTATGAAATAAAATAGTTGGTGAAGTATAACCTATACTTTAGCATATTTAGCTGCTATAGTGCTTTAATATCGCACTTGTTAACCAAGAAAGTCAACTAAACTAAGTATTCCCTGCTTTAACCTATATAGAGCATCATAGATTTACTCATGCAGTTCTGTCAGGACAAAGGGAGTGTAATCATTAGAAACAATCAATTTAGTTTCATTTTTTTCCACTGTAAAATATTATTAATGCACAAAGTTTTGGTAACAGATACATGGAAAATACAAAACTTCAAGGAGAAGTACCAGCTTCTTTTTTCAGTGCTCAACTGCAGACTGTGTGAGTTTAGTATATGTATTCATGAGTTCTTTATATATCATATCATATGTAGACTGTAGTGGACATCTAGCTTATTTGTTCCTTTTGTTAAACTATATTATTATGACAGATATGATTATAATTTACTTTACATGACCTAGTGCATATCTTAGATAATGAATATGGTAATGGTATCACAGCGTACTAAAGGACAACCGGCTTAGTGGATCATTGGATCTCGGATCCAGCTACAGCGACCAACTTCGACTTCTTGATTTGCAAGGAAATTTGATTGATGATTTCAAACAAGGATCTGGGTACAATATCGACTTGATGTAAGCTTTTTTGTAATTTCTATACATCTTATCCTGACAACTAATATTCTTCAATATAATAATTATTATTATAGTTGTTCTACGGTATCGTTGGTTCACAATCTATATTATTTTGTGCAGACTTGTTGATAATCCAATTTGTCAAGAATCAGGAGCAAGAGAAACCCATAAATACTGTACCATTCCTACGACCAGGCAATCTGATCCTTCATATTCGAAAGAAATAGATGATTGTAAAGCTATTCCCTGCAGTTCAGAACAAGTCTCCGGCCTAAATTGTAAATGTGGATATCCATACACGGGAACACTGACTTTCCGAACTCTTACCTTCTCAGATCTCAAAAACTTAACTCTATACACATCTCTTGAAAATTCTTGGACGTATGCATTGAAGTCTTTTCAACTCCCAGTGGATTCAGTCTCTTTGAGTAATAATATAAATATTCTTGATGATTACATTGTATTAAACCTAAAGATTTTTCCATCTGGCAAGGATCGTTTCAACCGAACAGAGATTTCTAAAATTGGTTTTGTGCTTACTAACCAGACCTATAAACCTTCTGATGATTATGGACCTTTTTACTTCACTGGTCAAGTTTACAACAATTTTGCAGGTATTGGAGTGCTCCGCAATAAATAATTGATCACTTGTAACTTATTTTTTCAATCTGATAATAACTTTTAGGGATTATTTGTTTATAGGAGGAGGATCTCACAAGTCACTAAGTATAGGAATTATTGTCGGAGCACTAGTTGGTGCTTGTGTCCTTGTGCTTCTGTTAATTCTGTCAGGTTTATATGCCTACCGTCAAAAGAGAAGAGCTGAAAGAGCAAATAAACAGAATAATCCATTTGGTATTATTATATAATTAACCTTGACAATCAATTTTTCCCTTCTTGTTACTATGAGATTATCTAGGATTATTTATTATAATTTGCAATCATGCAGCTTCATGGGATTCAAGTAAGAACAGCGGTGGCATTCCACAGTTGAAAGGTGCTAGAAATTTTTCGTTTGAAGAGCTTAGGAAATACACCAGCAACTTTTCAACAGCTAATCATATTGGATCTGGCGGCTATGGGATGGTTAGAATCTCTTTTTTAATGGAATTTATTCGTTGTACACAGATGTTTTAAGTTATGAGCAAAGATCATCGTTGTCATCATCTGCTTCTCAACTTTTCTTCGAAGCATTTTTCAGTACATTTTTCCTGATTTGAAGTTCTCAGACTCTGAATTTGCACTGTATATAGGTATATAGGGGAACTCTCCCTAGTGGCTTACTTGTTGCCATCAAAAGAGCCCAACAAGGATCTACCCAGGGTGGCCTAGAGTTTAAAACAGAGATTGAGCTTCTTTCCAGAGTTCATCACAAAAATGTTGTCAGCCTCGTGGGTTTTTGCTTTGATAAAGGTGAACAAATGCTAGTCAATTAAACATATTTTTAATCTTGGAGGTTTATCACTATTCAAAGAGAGTAGGGAATACCAAATATATACAAGTTCTTTGTCTGTTGGCTGATAAATCTTGAGTACTATCTTTCTTGATGCTAATAGGATTTTCTGTATGATGTGCTTCGGACCCAACCAGCCCACTCTTGTATCCCAAAACTATCTTTTGGTGTTACTGCAAAGACAAATCCAGCCGTCAAATTTGCGGTGTAATCATACTGATAAGTGGTTTGTTAGTACCCTTACATGGTTACAATTTCAGCAATTTGATCTCTAAGATTTTGATAAGTATATAAACATTCAAATGACAATTTTAATATAATAGAGGAAGGACTGCATATTCCTAGTGCAAAGCATGTTCATTCTTTTTTGCATTGTCATGAGAAGCATGTCATGGTGTCATCAACTCTAGTATTTAGCATAGTAACGATGCTATGTCTGGTACCCTGCTTTTCTAGTCGATGTAAAACATTAATTCACCTGTGCAGGGAGGTCTGGAATCAGATTAGACTGGATGCGAAGACTCCGAATAGCACTTGGAGCAGCCAGAGGCGTGCAATATTTACATGACCTGGCTGATCCTCCGATCATACATAGAGACATTAAATCAAACAATATTTTACTTGATGAGCGATTATCTGCCAAAGTTGCAGATTTTGGCCTCTCTAAACTAATGGGTGATGCAGACAGGGGTCATGTCACTACCCAAGTTAAAGGAACAATAGTATGATTAAGATGCTGCATTTTCCCTAGCCAAGACTTCTGGTAACTTTTTCATTTTACATGGTGATTTACCCTTTTTTTCTGGATTGCAGGGATATCTAGATCCTGAATATTACATGACACAACAGTTGACTGAGAAGAGTGATGTCTACAGCTTTGGAGTAGTCTTACTCGAACTTTTAACTGCAAGAAATCCGATTGAGAAAGGAATGTACGTTGTTAGAGAGTTCAAACTATCAATGGACACAACAAAAAAACTGTATAACCTTGAAGGAATTATCGATCCTGTAATTTCAGGTAATGAGCTGATAGGTTTTGAGAGGTTTGTGGATTTGGCATTGAGCTGTGTGAAAGAGGCTGGACTCAACAGGCCATCAATGAGTTATGTTGTGAAAGAGATCGAAAATATCATGGAACTCGCTGGCTTAAATCCAAATGCTGAATCAACACCAACTTCGGAATATTATGAAGGTGTAAGTAAAGGGTTTGATCATCCTTATACTAATGAAAGCCTGTTTAGTTATAGTGGTACTCATCTTCCCTCAAAGTTGGAACCCAAGTAAGAAATGGTGAAATGAGGATTTGCTAGTTGTTGAGTCTTGGCTGCTGCACATGGTGAGGAACGTGAATATTCATCTACACAATTTATTAGGCCTAAGTTTATATTCTTTGGTAGCATTGTATGTCAATCTTGTTCATATATGATATTAGAGATGTTTTTTGTTATTTGTGTCTTGTTTAAGGAGATAAGAAGGGAAGAACAAGAAAGAGAGCTGATGAATTTTTTTTTTTTTTTGAAAGAAGAGCTGATGAATTTTATTTCCTTCTATATAGATTTGCAGTTCTATAATTCCATACTTCTGCATGTATAATCAGTAGATCACTCAAATTTACACAGCTAATGTCTGTTTTTTTTTTTTTTCTTTTAAAATAGCGGGTCTAAAATCTGGTAACGCTTTTGGGGCTTTCCCTGTTCTTTTTCAGAAATCGTTTTTTGACCTTCACCAGCATATAGCATACTGTTAGTTGCATTTGTATCATTTCAGAGGTCTTATTATATCTGGAGCTTAAATGTACCCAGACTACTGCATGATGTGCAAATATGATATTGTACTGTTTAGAGAGATTACAAGCCATAATTACGGATTTTCATATTACTAAAAAATCTAGGTGTTGAATTGTTAACTATGATTACTACTTACTTCTGTGGCCTTGAACTCTGGTGAAACACGATACTAGTTCTTTTAACACGAAACATGAAAGATGACAGGGTACGTACAATATTTTAAAAAGACGATTTCAACACAGCAGCAAAGATAAAACTAGCATAAACAGATTTTAATAAGGAAACAAGCTGAAAAGTCTAGAATTCATCCCTAATCAATGTAATGGCTTAGCCCTCTCTTCCCTCCTTTCCATGGCCATTTTAATGTACGGAGCTTTTCCAAGAGCACTCATATCTCTCCATTCTTTCTGTCCAGCAGAGTCTACCGGGTCCATGTGTAACGATTTAGGTGGTACGATTTCCCTGTTTAGAGGCACATGTTGATGTTGAATCACATAGTCCTCCATGAAAATGCACATTGCTTCAGTGTCTAATTTTGTTGGGCGTTTGAAATAGCCTTTTCCCTTGTTTGCATTCTTTCTAGCCTTTTTCCTTGTTTGCTTGCTTGCTCTCTCAACAATTTTGTCACTCACAACAATCTTGGTATCAGTAGCAGTCTTGGTATCAGTAGCAGTCTTGGTATCAGTTTTCGACATTGATCTGGTCTGCACCATGGTTAATTCCTGCAATACCAAGGTTTGAGGCTTAGTTCCAGTTTCAGTTTGTATCAAACCCTAAATGGGTAAATCCCTAATCCAATTTGTAAATTGTATTAAAAAGGATACTGCATAATATTTAGAGATTAGAGATACATAAATGATAGCAATAAGAACGTATATAGATACACGTATATTGGGTGTGGGGGGGGGGGGGGGGGGGGAAGTGAGAGAGAGAGAGAGAAAGATGAGAGATCCGGGGGATGTAAGAGCTAGCTATATCAAAATGATGATATTGTTATATATATACTATAGCTTCAGGAAGAATTTCAGGAGACTAACTAAAGATCCACCAATTTCTCTAGATCTTTTCTTAATCTGATAAAATTAAACACAAATTATACATCAGCACAACAATAACATAAACATACACACACACAAACTAAAGAAGTGATAAGAATATACATACACAAAATATATAATATACACAGAAATTAATCATAAATATAAATAATGTATGTGCATAGAGAGATAGATATAAATTTACAGAGTGACAGAGAGAGAGAGAGACCTAGAGAGAGAGAGAGACAGAGGCCTTAGCATTTGGATGGGGACTGAGGAGGCTCTCGGGATTAATCAGAAACGCCTTTAGCTATCTTTTCAAATTTCAAAATGAGACCCTCGCCTCAATTCATGTTATACTTTTACAAGTTTATAATACTAGCCGGTAACGGTAACCGGTGTGAAGGACGGACAGTGTAAATTATCGATAATAAATATAATTAATAAATATTATTTTAATACATATTTGTTAAAAGTTGAATTGTAAAAAGTTGAATGATAAAAATATATAATAAATAAATATTATTAAATTATGTAATTATAGAAAATTGAATACGGGTGAAATTAAAAAAATTAAAATAGAAAAATAAATAAATAAAATTAATAAGTTTTATTTAAATATAAACTTTTAAAGAATTGAATGATAAAAGTATATAACAAATAAACGCTATTTAATTATGTGGTAAAAGGGAATCGAACACGGAGTGAAATTAAAGAAATCTATACTATTATATAAAAACCAAAACATTAAAAATTTTGGTACCTGTTTTTTGGTACTTCGTGAATTTACTTATTTACCCTTCATTACAAAGAAAAATAAATACACATAAAATAAGTAATAACATAATATAATTAATGGTAATTAGTCAAGATATTACCTTTTATAAATACCTAAAAACATCAATCTATCATATCTTTCCATCATTAATATTTCCTAAAAAATACTAGGAGCAATTTTAATTAGTAAAAGAAAATAATTAAATTATAATTAGTATAAACTAATCAATTACCTTTTTCACATAAAGCATGTCACATTTTTAATTTTCACGTTATTTTTTCTATTTTCTCTAACTAAAATATCTCATTTTTCAATTATATTAAGGGCAATTCTATTTAATAAAATAAAATAGTAATATGGTAATACTAATAATTAATCGATGAACATTTTCAGCTAAAACATATCATTTTTACTATATTTTCTAATTAAAATCTCTCTTTTCCTAGAAATAACACGGGCAACAATAATTTCTATTTTTCTAAAAACATTCCGAGAAATTTATTTAGTAAAATAACATAATTAACTTATTATTACTATAAACTAATCAATTATCTTTTTCACCTAAAACATGTTACCTTTTTAATTTTCTCTAACCAAATCCTCTATTTTTTCAATTATATCATGGGCATTCTATCTAATAAAAATAAAAAAATAATTTTATAATTACTAATAATTAACAATTACCTTTTTCAACTAAAATCCATCATCTTTTCTAAATTTCTAACTAAAATCTCTCATTTTCTAGAATTATCACGAATAACATTTATATAATTATCATCAAATAATCTCATTTAAAAATTTAAGCCTCCAAAAATTATGTTTAAAAAAAAATTAATTCAAATACTGAAAAAATTTCAAATAATATTTAAAAAAATTTGTTCATTGTACGGATTTTAAGCTAGTTAAATTAAATAAATAAATCTTGTATAATTATGTAGTTGGAAGGAATCGAATCCCGAGTAAAGTGATAAACAAATTTGGTATTTTAATATTTTGGTACTATTATGTACCATTAAAACATGATTTTATACATTAATATAGGGTATAGATTTATAAATCAAAATATGAAACTATCAATTTCGTCGTCTTATTTGTCATCAGCTTAACTTACATCAACTAGCGCTGCGTTTGTTACTTTGTTTTGTAAAAACTAGTCGATAAAGCTGCGCTTCGCGGCGGCGTTACAATATTTTTAAAAAAAATTCAATACACTTACGTTATATTATGGTATTAATATTAAATTTTAATAATTAAATAATCTTTTCTAATGAATCGATTTCTTGTTAAACATGATTCTTTCGATTGAGTCGTTCTCTCGTTAAAACCGAAATTCCAACTTTAACATATATTATAAAGACTTATATAATAATTTTTATCCATAAAATCGAACCGTAAAAAAAAAATGACGTCACTATCAATTCTAATAGCTAATATAATCTTTTCTAGTGAGCCGTAGTCCCATTAAATACATTTCGAGCCGCTCTTATTTGGAATCGAAATTCTAACTTCATTATATAAAGATTGTAAATTTCAATTTTTATATTCTTTAAACTTACAGCTTTCGCATGAGATTGTCTTTCTATTATGTTAACATGTCAAAAAAATAATAAAATTAAATACGAAGACCTTTTAATCATATGCGTTATAACTTCCAATAGAACTTTTAATCATATGCGTTATAACTACTTATTCTACTTCCAATAGAACTTTTAATCGTATGTCTTCTCTATAAATTTGACCTCTTCTCCTCTATAAATTCGAACACCTATTATACATCTAATATGTTAAATGATATTTTTCTACTTCTAATAGAACTTTTATTTATATGTCTTTTCTATAAATTCGAACTCGATCTTATTCTCTATAAATTCGAATTCTTATTATACTTCCAATAAAACTTTTAATCATATGCATTATAAATACTTATTCTACTTCCAATAGAACTTCTAATCACATGTCTTCCCTATAAATTCGAACACCTATTTTACTTCTAATATGTTAAATGATATTTTTACATTTGTTAGTGTTTAAAATTCTAAAATTCTAGAAAATTAGAAAAATAAATTGAGACGATATTAGAGCGCCACCTAAGCTCCCGCGTATCCTCCTTTATATATATATATATTGATGAAACGAGCCCGCAGGCCGCAATTAAATGTTTTTTTTAAAATAATTAATAATAAAATAATTATTGACAGAGAGACTGATCAATTTTTTTAATAAAACATGTTACATTTTATATTTTTTAATAACTAATTAGTTTCTTTTTTAGGTAAAAAAACATTATTTTTTATATTTATTTAATTATAATTTCTCATTTTCTAAAAACAATACAGCAATTCAATTTATTAAAATTAAAATAATAATATTATAATTACTAATAACTAACCAATTACCTTTTTCAGCTAAAACATGTTACCTTTTTTGTTTTCTCTAACTAAAACCACTTTTTTTCACTAATATCACAAGGGTGAAGGCCCTATCTACCCATTTTTGGGAGAGCTGTGACCAAAATACCCAGATCCAAAAACGCGGTCCTAAATGCCCACGGGACACGCTACTGATGGTGGAGCATCTTCAGACACGCTACTGGGAGTGGAGTATCGTCGGGACACGCTACCATATATCACGTATTACAGGGACACGCTGAAAGGGAGAATTGAACAGTAACAGCTGATACGCCACTAGAAACCACGCAACAGCTGATACGCATGACGAAGTAGCGTGATGATGTCAGCATCGTCTTGTCCAGAAACGCGGGGGAGGCGATTCATCGAGCGATTTTCCGAGCTTTTTCCGTCGATGCTCGTTCACCCCCTCCAAACACTTTCCCATTACGTATTATATGTCAATAGAATCGGCACAACATCCCCTACAAACCTATGTAATTGATTGTTCAGTTATATTGCCGAATTTTAAACCCCCAAATTCAACCATTTTTTCCGATTCAAACCCCGATCTCCTGTTACACACCACTACATGGTCAGATATGGATAACGGTACATGGTCAGATGAAGAGGAAGGTGCAGTGATAGTTCCTATGTGCACAGAATGGGTGGAAGAAGCCGGAAATGAGTGGAAGAGGCCATGGCGATATCCGGTGGAGAGCTCACCTCTGGTACTTGGCAAAATTTGTGAAAAAAATGAAGCTGGGATACGGCACTACCAACAGCGTATCCCGTGGGTAGTGCGGGCCAAGCAATTTGGAAAACGGTATTTCGGGTCATTGATCCCCCAAATGAGGCATTTTGGTCATTTTCTCATATCACAAGAGGTTCTATTGAATAAAATAAAATAATAATAATATCATAATTACTAATAATAACCGATTACCTTTTCAACTAAAATGTTTTATCTTTTAAATATTTTTAATGGACAACTATATTAAAATCGAAAAGTTGAAAGGTTTGAGTATCGAACATTGAAAGTTTGGTCGGTTGTTAAGTACGATAATTTGTACTTTTACTTAATTACCATTACTTAATTATTTTTATTTAATTTCTTTTATTTTGGTACATATTTATTATACGGCGGGTAAGTACTTTGTATTTTTAGTTAATTATATTTACTTAGTTTATTTTCACTTAATTTCTTTTATTTTGGTACATATTTATTTTATAATACGGGTAATTCTATTTTATAAAACATGTTACCTTTTATATTTTTAATAACTAATCAATTTTCTTAATTTCCTTTTTTAGGTAAAAATATTTTTTTTTGTATTTTATCTAACTATAATTTCTCATTTTCTAAAAACATAACAAGTAATTTCATTTAATAAAATAAATTAATATTATTATAATTAATAATAACTAACCAATTAACTTTTTCAGCTAAAACACGTTATCTTTTCTTCTTTCCAATAATATCTTGAGCAGTTTTATTTATTAAATAAAATGATAATACATATTTACTAATAATTAATTGATTAATTTTTTTTTAACTAAAACATATCATCTATTAAATAGTTTTTAATGGGCAACATATCTATACTATTACATTAAAGCTGAAAAGTTAAATGTTTTGGTTTTTGGTTTTTGATCCTTTATTCTAATTAATAAATAGGTAAATAATATGATAAATAGCAATTAGCTAGTTGTCTTTTCTAATTAAAACATGTTACCATTTAATTAGAAAATATCACCTTTGATTAACAGCTAAAAACACCAATTATAATATATTTTTCAATCATTTAAGCGTCTTCTCTAATTTTTTACACAACCTTATAATTTAAAATATGTTTTATTTATAAATACACAATATAAATTACATTATTATTTTCAAATCATTATTATATAGCACTATAGTAGTCACATTCTATCTTCCAATTATGAATAAAATATATTAAAAATATACCTACTACTTTTATGAAATAGTAAATCTAAAAACAATTAATGCACGGGATATAAGCTATTAATATTAACATTATAACTCCACTTATTTTCTGGAACAAATACTACTGAGCTGCACAAGTAAAAAGCGGTATAATTTGTAGTTTGGTTAACACTTTTTTTTGTTATTCCCACTTTTAGTTGTCCCTCATTTACAACCGTTAAATCTTCAACTCAAATAGATCATGATCGTTGAATACAACAATATTAAAAATTGTTATATACGAAGGTTTAAGGTTCAATTCCTGCAAATAACATATTATTTTATATTTAATACTAAAAATTATTATATACAAGATGTAAGTTTCAAATTATTCCAATAACATATTAAAATTCGTATTTATAATATTATATTATACTATAAATAAATTATAAAAAAATTAAAACTAATAAGTAAAAGGGTTTGATCATCCTTATACAAATGAAAGCCTTTATTTATAGTGGCGATCATCTTTCATTAGAGCTAGAGCCCAAGTAAGAAGTGGCTGGCTGCACCTGGTGAAGAACTTGAATATTCATATAAACATCTTATCAGACCTAAGATTATATTTTTTTGGTGCCATTGCATGTCAATCTCGTTTATATATACGAGAAAGTATTTGTAATTTGTCATGTTTATGGAGACAAGGGATGAACAAAATATTATCTTCTTTATAGATTAGTACTTTTATGTAGGCCTGATAATTTTGGACCCGCGACACGAATCCGACACGAATCCAACCCGCATGGATTGGGTTCGACTTTATATTTTTCGGGTTTGGATCGGTTTCGGGTTTACCCAAACTTGACCCGAAATTAAAATGGCCCTTTATTCAATTACCTCTGTAGCTCCGGAGAATATAAGGGTGTGTTCACTTGGAAAGAATGGAATGTGGTAGGAATGGAATGGAAATTGTAAACAAAATTTATGAAGAAAGAGGGATGTTGGGGGAAATAATGAATAAATATGAGGGAGAAGAAGTTTTTTATGATGAAGATTGCAAGGAAAATGATGAAGATTGGGAATGAAGCATTCTTTCCAAAACATGTGGGTTAGAATTTTAGTTCAAATTATTTGGAGAGGAATGAAGCAAGGAATGAAATTTATAAACACTTTCCCCAATCTCCCCCAAATAATAATATAAATTTCATTCCATTCTCTCATCATTCCATTCAATCCAAGTGAACATAGCCTAAGTGTTTAATATACTAGCAAACTGTACAGGAAATCATCTTAAACTACACATTCAATAAGGCTAGTAACATGAATGTACAAATAAATTAACAGTTAATCCAAATGTATGTACTACAATTTTTAGTTTCAGTCGTATCATTTTAAATAACTAACCAATTTAATTTATTTTCCCAGGTAAGCTAACGAGAACCATGGTATCTCTCGTTCTTGTTAAATATTGTTTATATACCTTATGAGTATCATAACTCCATTACACATAGCCAATGAGCATTTTTCTTACATAGTTGCTATGATATATTTATTCATTTTATTTATTTTATATATAAAAATTATTGTTAAGGAGCAGCCAGAAGTTCGTGATAAATCAAAATGATCGATTTACGAAGTAAATGACGACTTTAGCACACTTCAAAAAAACAGCGACTAAAAATTTATTTTGACTTGACCAAAAACATTTATGCAACAAGTGCCCTGTAAATATTCATATTAATAAACACAACCCCGAATTGTGGTGGCTCTAGAAATTGTAAGCTAAAACTAAGAGAATCCAACTCATTCCGAGGAGACTTTTAACCATCCATGAACACAAAATATAGATAAGCTGATAGAAAGTAGCAAAACAGAGAGAAGTTACACAGTAGAACATCTGAAAGACACAAGCACTTTCCTAATATCGGACATGTTCTGATGTTCATGCATATGCAATACACATTAATTACATTATTTGGAGTTGAAAAGTTCTTCCATGGATTTCTATCAGCAAAAGCAACATCAGCAACTATACCTGCCACGGGGATTTCGACAGAAAATGTGTCCGTTTGGGTGTCACATTACAGCAACAAAGAAGATGCAATCCCTGCGCATAAATTAATTTATGCTAATTAGTTGTAAGAGTATAACTTTTAAACACGTTGGCTAGCGCTAGCAGAACACTTGCTCCAAAAACTTTCGACACTTCAATTTGATTGATAAGAAACTTTTGCCCATTCATATAAAGAGGGAAGTGCCATAGTGTATATGCTTCCAATATGCTCCTTTAAAAATTAACATATCTTCTACCAAACCAGATGCAATCCAGTTGATATATATCATGCAAGGTGTTATGCCCTGGCTTTTCTAAAGCTTACATGTGAACTACCTTACCAGGTGTGATATTTCATACCAATATGCTTCCAATATGCTCCTTTAAAAATTAACATATCTTCTACCAAACCAGATGCAATCCAGTTGATATATATCATGCAAGGTGTTATGCCCTGTCTTTTCTAAAGCTTACATGTGAACTACCTTACCAGGTGTGATATTTCATACTTTTTGTAAGAGTATATTTCAACCACAATTTTGTAACTACTTAAAAAACTGCAACTGGTATCTATAGTCAACATGTGATATAACTTTATTTCAAGGTCATATTTGTGTCAACCTCAGATATGATTCCAAACAGGATTGGAAGTCCCAGGCACCGTGGATTATATTTGAGTTACAGACTAATACCAAATAGAGATTCAACACTTAAAAGGAGTCACACCAAGGTGAATTCACAAGCCTCAACAATACACACGCCTTTCCATGCAGATTATTATAGATTGAATGTCACTAGTAGAGCCGGCAATTTCGTACACGACACGAAAACGACACGAAAATTATGGGTTTGGGTCGACCTTTTTGGTACACGAACACGAAAGTACACGAACACGAAATTACACGGATGAATTTAGTGTCGGTTTTGGGTTTACCCTTGGGTACACGACACGAAACGAAAATACACGAAATAAATAAATATTTAAATAAATATTTTAAATTATATAAATATATATTATAAATAAATATTACATATTTAACTTTTTTACAAAATAAATAGAAAATACACGGAAAGTACACGAAAAGTACACGATTTTTATTTCGTTTTCGTGTAAACGGAAAGTACACAAAATATTTCGTGTACTTTTCGTTTCGTTACGTGTTTACACGAAATATTTCGTTTCGTGTTCGTTTTAAAATTTGATTACACGAATTAATTTCATTTCGTGTTCGTTTTGGCCTCTTGGTACACGAAACACGAAGGTACACGACACGAAGTACACGAAACGAAACAAATTGCCAGCTCTAGTAACTAGTCACTAGGGCCATGTTTGTTTTGTGGGATTATAGTCCAAGGATTATAGTCTAGGTATTATAATCATTTCAATATTATCCTAAGGATTATATAATCCTTTAAATTATCCAAAACTATGTTTGTTTGGAAGGATTAAATCAAGGATTGGATTATAATCATTTAAATTTTAATCCTATGTTTGTTTTGAGGGATAGATAATCATTTAAATTTTAATCCTATGTTTGTTTTGAGGGATAGAATATGGGATTGGACTATTATCCTTTAAATTTGCTAATCACATGCTTGTTTGTCATAGGATTATAGTGAAGGGATTATAATCCTTTAAAAAATGACTTGTTAGAGGGGATTAAATAATACCTCCTCCAACCAAGTATTATAGAGGATTATAATCCTATCCTCCAATCCAACAAAACAAACATGGAATTGATATTTTAAAGGACTATAATCTTTGAACTAATCCCAAATATGATTTTACAAAACAAACATGGGATTAAATTTTTTAAAGGATTAAATTTTTTCTAAAGATCTCTACATTACTACATTACTGATAGCTCCACCAGTTTGTTGTCTGAAATGGCCCCCCAAATTCCTTCACTACAACTCTGTCTTCATGCCTAATTACCCATATATAACAAGGCTTACTATGTTCATGACATACAAGCAAGTAGAAAAACAACAGAACTGTATCCTCAAGCTCCCTTAGAGCAATTAATGCATATTTCCCAGACAATTGTGAACTTCAACAGGCAACTTGCAGAAACACCTTATAGTTGAAAGAGAAGACACAGAAAGTAAACACGCAGTTTAGCAAAACACCCTTAAACTTAAATATTCAAAAGACAGAGCGAGGAAGAGATCATGTGTAACAAGATATCACTCTAACTGAGCACTAGCCAAAATCTAATATCGCCACAACTTGAACATAATAAAAGAAAGACTAAATTGCAATTTGCAACCCTTTGGTTCGGATCAAAATCAGTTTGGTACTCATAGTTTGCATAATTGCAGTTTGCATCCCTAAGAATGTTTGGGCGTTGCAAATTGCACCCCTTTCGTGTATTTTTACCAAAAACCCAGGGATAATTTGGTAAATTCAGAATACTTAATTACATTTTGATCCCTAAAGTATGAAATGTTGTATACATGAATTTTCATAATTTTTTTCGAATTTTTCCTAAATTTTTTCGAATTTTTCTGTGAATCGTTTGGAAAAATTTGGAAAAAATTAGGAAAAATTCGGAAAAAATTAGGAAAAAATTGAAAAAAACTTATGAAAATTCGAAACTTTTTGTTCAAGGGTTCATTTATGCAACATTTCATATTTTAGGGATCAAAATGTAATTAAGTATTCTGAATTTACCAAATTATCAGGGGCAATTTGGTAAAAATACACGAAAGGGATGCAATTTGCAGCGCCCAAACATTCTTAGGGATGCAAACTGCAATTATGCAAACTATGAGTATCAAACTGATTTTAGTCCGAACCAAAGGGTTGCAAATTGCAATTTAGTCTAAAAGAAATTATTTAACAACATCTATGTGCATAGCATTCGACAAATTCTATATGGATCAACAGTTATAATCAGAACATATAGATTGATACCTGCCTACGATCAGGACTCGGCAGATTCAAAAAGGAACCTGGACAGCTCACTATGCAGATTTCGACAGTTCATCTCATCCCTCAAGGATGAGCATACTTTCTTTGAAAAGAGCGTCTACAGAACCAGGCTCAGTAACCAGTGCCTTACTTTGTCGAAGATCTTCACTCATGAGATTGCTAGAAACTAACCGTATGTCAGACTCAGCTGGTGACACCATTAAAAGTGTTCCATTCCTTGAAAGACTCAAAGGCCTTACACAGTCCTTGAGTACAAGTTTAAACCACAAAGTCCAGGAGACCTTGTCATCTTCATGGCTCATGAGCCATATACAACATGGCTGGCAACTCATTCCATCACTTTCTTTTAAATCACTAGCAACACAAACAGCAACTTTACCCTCAAACTTCATGAGTTTAAAATTTTTCACTAATCCAAAACAATAACGGACATCTTCCGCCATTTAAATCTTCACCACTTCAGTATTAAAATCAAACCAAACAATCCACCCATCATCATAAAATGATTTAGAACTTTCGTATCCAGCCAATACATCACATTTTTACCAACAGTTACCCCGCCCTGATAAGTAACGCTAGGAACAACATGGTCTTTAATCCTCCACCATTTATTCGCTTTCAAACTAAAAACCTCAACCTTCGGAGGCACTTTCCCATTCAAATAACCCATATCAATATATCATCCTTGGGATACACAACCCTAATAACCCTAAAATCAAAAGTAGGCTAATAAACTCCCAACCCGAGTGCATAACTACATTCACCAAGTTTCTTAAAACAAGACGAAAAAAGGGTTCTATACTTCCCAACACTAGGATTCCATAGATACAATTCTTGATAGTTTTCATCAACAGAGGACCCAGAAATAATCTGTGACTCAATTTCATTTAAACAAAGAATTCCACTAAAACACCCACATGATTTACAAAATTCATGAACCTTGGTAACAGTCAGATACAAATTAATATATATATTCACATCCACAAGCACAACAATAACCAGAATCAAGACTCTGGTTTCTAAGGCAAAAACTAAGAATATCAACTTCAGTAGACAGAATTTTCACCATCCAAGTACAGATAACAATTGTCCAGATATAAGTAGCAAAAGAAGAGTACAGTTAACACGGCAGATTATCCGATAAACACAAGTACTAATTTAAATTGGGACATGTTCATCTGATAACTTAAAATAACAGTTCAAAAGTTCTTCAATGTAAACCACTTCATATATCTGCTGCAACTACTAGAGTCTAGAGATATCAGGATTTCCAAAGCAACATCAGCAACTACACCTGCAAATTAGATTTTAGGCAGAAAAGGTTAGTCCATGCAATCCATGCATATACAATTATGAATACTTGTAAGTTGTAAGAGTACTACTTTAAAACATGTTGGTCGGCAATGGCAAAAAAGTTGGTCTAGAACTTTCGACACTTCAATTGATTGTGTAGAGATCTTGAACCATTTGAATAACACTCAGTAGTTTAGCTAGAAATAGAGTAGAAGAAAACCGGAATTTGGTCAGAGAGAGCATTCTACCTGCTGTCTTATGCCCAGCATAAAATTGAACAAATCTTCTAACGAAAAGATTCAATTGTAAATCAGGCAAGGAGCGGATAGGCCCTGGCTATTCTAAAGCTTATAAGTGAACTACCGTATCGGGTAGTTGTATTGGCCTAAGCTGCACTTGCAGACATACATACTTGTAGGAGGATAACTTTCAAATTAGTCAATTTTTGATAACATTAGATATTCAGATTTCCAAAACACAATTATCACCGTCTTTAGAACTGTCTCTGGCTCTCTGCTTGTTTTCAAACTACTAATTAAGCACAATTCAGTAATTAGTATCATATACTACTTAGTGGCCTCTCAAACTAGTATCATAGTATGTACAGTCGACATGTGATATAAAATTCAGAAATAGATACAATGATGTCAGCCTTGGATAGGGCCCCAACTGGATCAAAGTTTATGGCCATCCCAATGGCCAATTGAATTCCAACAACTCCAAAACTTCTAACATGGATTAAAAGGACACCAAGTACATATGCTGATGCAGATTAGCACGGGACTTTTAATCAAAATATTCGCTTGGTCTAGAAATTGTTTAGCCAAAGTAACAATATTCAATTGAGCAGTACAAACATTTGTTCAGTTGATTAGGATAAATTTTAACCATTCAAGGCACACAAAAATAATTATAGGCGATGATAGATGCCGAAGGTGAGAGAAACGTTTACAAATTATCCTCTATTTTCGCAAAGTCTTAAACTCTAACATATCTACTCATGAAGAAATTACATCATCTGGGTTCAAAAGTTCTATGATTTTTTCTCGCACAAGTCACACCAAATTGAACAATTTTACATGCCGCACCTAACAAAGTTATTCTAAACACTTCTAAAGCGAAGAGTGAATTTGTTTATCAATTCTATATACAAAGTTTAAGCACTGGAATTAAAAGCATTCCCTTGGCATCAAGGATTGAAGTTTTTCTTTCTAAATTCCAAATGAAATGATGAAGTATCTTTCTTTTTATATTTTTGGTAGGTAAAAAGTGAAAATTGATTTCCAAAATATTGGCAATCAAAAAAAGAAAAGAAATAACCACAATTCAGTACTCAAAGATTAAAACATACAGCGAGGGAGATATTTTAGATCTTTAAGTATGTATTTACTTGAGGTAGAATCACAATTCACCAAAAATAGAGAAAAGGATGTAGATTCACAATATCCAACCTCTTTGTGCAAAATAGTAAAGACAATCAATATAAATCAGCGATTATAATCTGAAAAGAGACTAATACCTACTTGGGAGAGTCATAAGACTTGAGGACAGCTCACTTTGCAGATTTCAACAGTCTATCTCCTATGCATGACCAAACTCTCTATGAATGAAGTGTCTACAGTAGCAGGCAACTTAACCTTGTCATCATATGAGTTATCAAATCCAAGATGTCTACATTGAAGGCTCTTGAGATTACACGACATAATACTTCTAACAGGCCAGTTTGTGGTTAAGGATATCATTATAAGTTCTCCACTCTTCGTGAGCTGAAAAGGAAACCCAAATTCCTTAAGTAAAACATTAAAAAGTTGAGTCCAGGATAGGTTACCATCTTCATTCTTCATCAGCCATATACAACAAGGTTCAGTCTTTCTATCCCCGCTTACACGTTTATCAAAAACACAGACACAAAGTGAACCCTTGAACTTCATTAAATTAAAATAGGCCGTTTCTCCTAAACAATACCGAACAGAATCAGGCAATTTCCGTTGCCCAAACAACTCATTACTAAAATCAAATGACGAGATCCACACCTCTTCGGAACATGTTTCAGGGCGGCTTGTACTTAATCCGTACATAATATTATTAACCGTTATCCTAAGTTTAAAAAAAGCAAGTCGAGTACCAAGGGGATTTTCAATCTCCCTCCATTCATTCATCCTTAAACTAAAAACTTCAACCTTGGGAACCACTTTCCGAACCAAATCACCCTTTTTGTCAACACACGATATAATCCTAACAACTCTATAATCACAACTAGGTTGATGAAATCCCAATCCGATAGCATAAGAACGCCTCCCCCAAACACGAAAAAGATCATCAGAAAAACAAGTAGAGTCCAGCAATTTGTATTTCCTAAGACAAGGATTCCAAAGATACGGAGGATTCGAGCTACGTGACTCATTAACACAAAGAAGCCCATTAACTGAACCAACTAATTTCAAAGTCCCAGTTTTGGTAGTAAAAGGAATCTCATACTTATTCAACACATACCCTGTCTTAGCTGAAACTAAGGTGCAATAATTTCGATGCGATATATTAGTAGGGATTATCAAAACAGCATCTTCATCACAAGACGAAAGAGAATGGGTGATATGAGAAGAAATAAAGATTGGATTAATAATGAGAGAGTACCAGGTTTTGCTGACAGAAGTTGATTGAATTAAGGATTTGACAGGAAGTCTTGAGAAGATATAGACAGCCATTTCAGAAGGAAGATCGTCAAATGATGTCCTGCTCTTACCATTTTTCGACCGAGCTCTTGCTTCCATTTTTTCGACCGACTAATTAATCTAGGTATCTCTCAGAATGTGCTTCCTTCCTTTTACATCATGGTCTAAGAGTGTTGAGAGGCTTAATTTAAATCGAGCTAGCTCTAATTCGGACTCGACTCAGAGTTCAATTCGAAAAAGTAACCTTGATTCGGTTCGAATTTGTTATCAAGCTTAACCTTGTTTGAGCTCGAGTTTGTTAGTGAATCGTGCCACACTCGAGCTTTTATGGAACCAAAACGAAGCCGAAACTAGCGGCTATCGAACTGCTCGATAAAAGATGAAAAAATGACAAAAATGACTGTTTTTTTGAAGAAAAATGATGAAAATACCTGTTTTTGGAAAAGTGCACAAAACTACTGGATGGTATACGCATTTGCCAAATGGGTTAAATGCGTATCCTTCACAAATCTTTTTTTTTTTAAAAAAAATTCTGGTTGGGATACGCATTTGCTAAATGCGTGCATTTGCCAAATGCGTATACGCATTTAGCAAATGCGTATCCCAACCAGAAATTTTTTTTTTAAAAAGATGGAAATTCTCAATGGTACCCTTGTACTTTTGGCTTTTGTCAATGGTACCCTTTTCTCGTTGGTACCCTTCATTATTCAACTGACAAGGGTACCATTGAGAATTTCAGATACTAACATTTTGGTTGATATAGTGATATTTCATGGAAAAGTAAAAAATACAAAAGTACCACTCGTAAGTTAAAAATATGAAATGGCACCACTTGGAAAAGTCAATAACAGAAGGGCACCATTGAGAATTTCCCTAAAAAGATTTGTGAAGGATACGCATTTGCCAAATGCGTATCCCAGATACCCATTTGGCAAATGCGTATCTCACCGGATATTTTTGTCAAAAATTCTGAGAATGGATATTTTTGTTACTGTTATCTGAAAAAACGGATATTTTTATCAATCACCCACACAAAATTAAGAAAAACTCAAAAAGCAAACTGCAAAATAAAAGGCTTCCATACCACTAGTCTAGGCCCAAGTAAATATAAGTATATAACCCAACCCAAATCAAATACCTAAAACCTAATAAGTAATACCCATTGTCATAGAAATCGGTCCATTTCGAAAAAATTGCCGATAAATTGGTCAAAAATCGGTTAAAATTTTGGAATCGATTCTACCGATTTTGCAAAAATCGCCGATTTTTCAACCGAATCATCCGATAAATCGTAAATCGTTTACTCAATCGAATAGTTTCGATTTTCAAAATCTGCAACACTGGTAATACCTAAAAGTATTACTAAACTGTAAACTCTATCGTCTCCTCAATGCTCTATCCTGATCTGAACTTATTTTACAGGATATTCTGTATATTCTATATCATTTTTAGCCAATCTTGCAAAATCCTGGCCAAACAGACTCTTACTTTGATTTGAATTAAAATCCAATTTGGTATTATTTAAAAACTTGTAAACAAATTTGAATTTGAAACGCAATAGGTGAGTCAAATTTAAATCAAATGATTGATATGTATAATTTAATCTTTTTTTTTTTTGGAAAACAAATCATCTCATTAAACAAATCAATTTATTACATAGACTTTGGGGAAACAAGTCCAAATTTCAAGACATACAGAATATGTATTCGCACATGAATCTTGTATTACCAAAATTTTGAATTAAGATTTGTAAATAAAAATTGTATTCTAGATTAGGTTATTAATGTAATTACAAATTTAAACCTAATTCGAAATGTAGTAATATATTTGTAGCTCTAATATAATTGAAACATGCATTAGCAATGGGGTTAATTATCAAACTAGTCACTGATTGGAGCCAAATGTATCAAGTAGGTCACTTATTGCAAAAGTGACTCATTTAAGTCATTTATTAGAAAATTTGTATCGGTGCGTTAATCGAATATTAATCGAAACTGTTTTGAAGATGTTATTGACCTCCAAATCATGAGTTTGAGTAACCAAACTGAATCTCACATGCTATACTACACAAAACCAACCTCAGATTCATTGTTGGGTAAATTCTGCAAAACTATGTTCTTGATGTTCTTGAGTTGTTCTTGAGGATCAAAGCACTTTTGAAGATGTTATTGAACTCCAATTTTGATGTTCTAGTAACCAAAATGAATCCCACATGATGCTCTACACAAATCCATGCTCCGTTTCAATGTTGGATAACTTTTACAATTTTTTATTAATATTCGATTAACGGGCCGATACAAATTTTCTAATAAGTGATTTAAATGAGTCACTTTTATTAACTTTCAGAATATGCAGGTAAAGAACATATTTGTTTGTGGAGAAAGCTCCATTTTCTATATTGATCATGCTATAAAATGTATATACAAGAACTAGAAATAGAACTTGAAATGACTACATTGTGTGACTTGTTACTTCAATCTGCACTCATCTATTAGACTATATAGAGTCACGCTAATCAAGTAACTAACTTCTAACTGACTCCAGCTCATTGCCAGTTGGCACACCACATACACTATACTCAACATCCCCCCTCAAGTTGGAGGTTGGAAGAATCTGAAAACCTTCAACTTGAACAATCTTGCAGTACAGAAAAAATAACGGCAGGAAAAACAATGACAGTAAGCAAGAGATGATGTCAACGGATGTAACTGTCAACGGATAGCTAATCTGTCAACGGATAGCTAATTGTCAATGGATAACAGCTCAGCTGTCAACGGATAACAGATGAAACTTTGACATCAACTTTGCTCTTGACAGCAACTTTGCTCTTGACAGCAACTTTGTTGGTAGATGTAGCACAACTTCTTTGTAGCACAAGCCAATACTAGAGGCACAAGGAGCATCAATATTGCCAGCACCAGAGATCACATTGGACCAACAAAAAATGCAGCAGCAACAATTCAGTACAGGACAACAACTTTCAGTACTTCAGTAATTCAGTAATTCAGTAACTCAGTAGGTAGGCAACATAGACCAGCAACAAATGCAACACCAGTAAAAGCCATTTTCTGAGAGCTATCATCAAAACTTGCAAGTAGCAGATTACAATCTCATGAGAAAGCCACAAATTCAGAAAATAAAAAAACCTCACAGAAAGAGTTTATCAGAAATCCACAAGGATTTTAGAAGGCTGTCAATGCAGCAATCTCAGCAAACCAATCAGAATTTGTTGCCAAAAATATGGACAACAATCAGAACCAAATCAGAACCTACAAAGAGGCTTAGAACTCACCAATGGAGCTTAGAAATTATGACCTCGCAGAGCCACATCTTGACTCGAATGGCCATATCAGAAAAATGATTACAAAGTAATCATCAAGTTCAGAATTCAGTTTAGGAACCTATCAAAGTAGGTTTAGAACTCTAGAATGTAGAGTTTAGAATCAAAAGAGTTTAGGAATTCGTAAAGAAGTTTAGTGTTTGGAATTTGTAGAACAGATCGAGAATCAATCAACAAGGTGAGATAACAACAAGTTTGGTTTAGGATAGCAACATTCAACCAATTGCGAAAGTCAGAGATCAAGTATTGTAGATAAACTCATTGTGACAATTTATCAAACAGATTGTGTGTAAACTAGAATTGAACAAATCTCCAGAAAACAAACTAATACAGATCAGTCAGATAAACAAACCAGAATATCAACGATGAACAAATCAATAGATTGTTCTAAACAATCAATCGGAGCAAGCGAACAAGTAATCAATCGGAATCAAGAAACGAACAAGAAATTACATAAATTCTGTGATTAATCGAAGTATTATGAGGATGAAACCTGATTCTGATTGTGAAACAAAGAAATTTGCGATTGCAAAACAAAACAATCAACAGAAATAAGAACAAGATCATCACAAATGTTCACAAGAAAAACAACTACAGATCAAGAACAGATCAAAATGATCAAGAACAGATCAAAATGTACGAATAGTACGAATAGCAGATCAAGAAAACGATATGTAAATGCTCACAATTATGAAAAGTGAACACCTAAGTTTAGCAGATTTAAGAAAATCTGAGTTCGATCGCGATAGCGATTAAGATATCGATTGCGGTAGAGAACACCGGAGATGACAACCGGAGAAAACAACAAGCACGAAGAACAAGATCAGAAACTTTGCAGTAAGTAACGAATCGGCACCGTCGGCTCTGATACCATATTAACTTTCAGAATATGCAGGTAAAGAACAGATTTGTTTGTGGAGAAAGCTCCATTTTCTATATTGATCATGCTATAAAATGTATATGCAAGAACTAGAAATAGGACTTGAAATGACTACATTGTGTGACTTGTTACTTCAATCTGCACTCATCTATTAGACTATATAGAGTCACGCTAATCAAGTAAGTAACTTCTAACTGACTCCAGCTCATTGCCAGTTGGCACACCACATACACTATACTCAACAACTTTTGCAATAAGTGACCTACTTGATACATTTGGCTCCAATCAGTCACTGGTTTGATAATTAACCCATTAGCAATGACATAACAAATGCCTATTAACTTGTTGGAGGGTGAAACATAAATGAGTAATGCTATAAAACTATTCCATTCAGAGCAAATGTTGCTAACTAGCGTTACAAAAAAAAATTATGCTTGGTAACTTGTTAGAAACTCAGATGAAATTGATACATGTTTTGGGATTATATATGGCTTATAAAATATTTATCTCCGAAGGAGAAAAAAGCAAGGTCAAGGAAATTGTTTATGTAGATCGCAAGGAGAAGAACATCATTTAGCGAAAAAAAAAAAAAAGGAGAAGAACATCGTCTCTTCCAATTGCAACACTGAAGAAGTTGAGCCAGGCAAGTTTATCCGGAAGTGTGATAAAATCGAGCAGCTTATCAGAGATTGCGGAAGGTTTGTTTTCTTTCTTATATGTCTATCTTTAATTATTGTCTAATATCTGAAATGGCTAACATTAGTAGACTATATAATTACTCAATTCTCAGGCTCAACTTGAAAATAGATCATTTAACTCAAGAAGTTTACAATTAAATTACAAAACTATTTAAAACTTTCAATCATGTTACAATAGCTAAAAATCGTGAAAAATTAAAGGAAAATGTGATGTAGAATTTTGATGTGGCTCTTTAATAACTAAAATATTATTCAACACAGACCAAACTTGCAAATGAGTCATTTAACTCAAAAAACTTGCAATCAAGTAATTAAACTATGTGTTATTTTATCTTTTTATATAAAATACTTGTTTTGATTATGGGATAAAATTATTAGTTTAAAACATATTTAGTTTGTACAAAATTATTAAAAAAAACGATGCATCGTTAAGGTTATATTAATTTAAAAATCTTTAATATGTAGCTAATAATAAAAATAATAATCTATTTCATATAAGTAATTAAAACACTAATTTTTAATAATATTGATTTACACTAAAGTGAAATTTTTAAAAGGATAAAATTTTGATCATTTTTTACGGTAATAAGTAAAACTTGAAATATTTTGTAGTCCGAACTACATTTGTAGGTTTTTTATTGGGTAATAATGTTAATCTATGTCAAATTTTTAACAATATATTAAAATAAATAATTAAGATAAAATTTGATTTATTTTTATGTTCGATGACTAAATTGCAAAATATTTGAGTTCGATGACCCACTTGCAAGTTGGGCATGAGTTGAATGATCTTTTTGCTATTTATCCCATCAAATTACACATTACTTTCTAACATGGCAAGGGAGGTGGGTTGTAAAGTAATATTTACCGGACTTTCGTTAAAGTCAAGCTCAACTTAACGAACGTGAAAGTTCTTTTTATGTTGAGTGACTAGATTGCAAGGTTTCATTGGTTGAGTTATGTATTTGAATTTTTTTTGAGTTTGATGATCCATTTGCAACTTAGACGTCAGTTGAGTGATGAAAATGTCATTTAACCCGCACACCATTCAACTTGGCTTTCAAATTTTCAAACTCCACCTCAATTTACTACATTCTAACAAAATTTTGGTTAACATACTCAATTAAGTTAAAAAGAATTGAATTTCACTAAGTATTCATGTCGTCCGTGATAAATAAAATAGAGAAAATGAGATAAATTATGGTTTTATTATAATGAATTTGTTCACAATTAAATAAAGATATTATTAAAAGCTAAAAACTAAATAATATTTTTCGGTCCTATTCAAATTAACTTGTTTGACTTTTTCTGATCAAAATAACCAAATTTTGAATCAATTTTAAAGATTATGGACTTTTTATTTTTATAAATCTAAATAATGTAGACTACAATAGATTATCTATATTTTCTTATCATATTTTTTTCATTAGTTATATTTAATATATGATATACATAATTCAAATTATAAAATTGGTCAATTTGACCAGGAAAAGTCAAAAAGTCTGTTTGAGTGAAAAGGAGGGAGTAATAAATAAAAATATGCCATCCAAACGAATTCAAATATGTTACCGCAAAATAAAATAGAAAAGAAAAAAGAGTATGCATGTCATCCAATAGTAAACAAAAACAAAATAGCAATCCGAGTGTATCCAAATAAACTGCATCCAAATATACTATCAAACAAGTATCGAATTCAAATCCAAATCTGAATCCAAATTGTATCCATATTTGACCACCAATCCAAATGCAAATCATATCCAAAAATAAGTAGCAAACTTTTTTCAAATTTAACCAATTAGTTAATCTATAATTCTAAATCACTAGAGGGAAAAAGAAGTTATACGAATGTGGCGAGAGATATTCCCATCAAAATGCACGAGAAAGAAAGAAAAAAAGAAGATTTACATATATGCCTAGGACTACTTTCATCATAGCGCACAAGAACGAACGAAACAAGGAATACAGATGTGTCCAAAGCTGCTCCCATCACAACGCATGAAAAAGAAAAATAAGGAATACAATTTTGCCAAGTACTACTCTCATCATAGCGCACAAGAAAGAAAAGGGGCAAGACAATGGAAAGAAACAACCTTAGCAATTAACTAATCTCATCAAAGGGCCCAACTGAAAATGACATATTCAAACTGAAAGAAAAAGTAAAAATTGAAGGATGAATCTATAATCAAAAACAAAAGAAAAAAGTTCTCAACAAATACGATTAAAAACTAAAATCAATATTACCCAAAAAAAGACACAAGTAGTTTGAAGAAGAAGGCAAACAAAAAAAAAAAGAAAAAAAAATCAGATACATATTTTGAACCCAACATGTGATAACTATATCTTATCTCTCTATCATCAATCTATCCCGGATCGAATCAACATATCTTTGATATCATGATGAATAATAGAAAGACAAAATATAAAACATGATTTTGTTATAATGGACATGTTCTCGATTACACAATATAATTAATGTGTGTCTCTAACGTAAGAATGAATGAACTCAACTATCTACCATAGTAAAAGACTTAAAATGAGTCCCATTGTGATTAGCTTCTTTTCTAGTACTCTTTGAACTACTCTCATTATTAATTTTTACGCATTAGGCTCAGGAATACGTTGGTCATAGAGGTTTATAATGTCAACAACTACACATTAATAAAAAAGAATCCTAACAAAGAAACTATTATAATAATGAAATTTTCCAAAAATAATAATAATAATAATAATAATAATAATAATAATAATACCAATAACATAATAATAATAATAATAATAATAATAATAATAATAATAATAATAATAATAATAATAATAATAATAATAATAATATATGTTAGATATATAGAAATTGGCTTAAACAGTCTAAGAGTTATTCAGTATTGTCGAATTCGTAGAATTGTGCGCAAATTGTTAATAAAAATAATTTACGTGAAATTGCACGTCAATTAAAGTTGTGAAGAATGAGAGAGAACACACTGAAGAAGATGTAACAGAGCAAATGGTCAAAAGATCTTTCTTTACTGGCCCATCACAAAATGAAATGTGTAATTTCTCTAAATTGCGTAGTGATATAGATGCCATTGAAAAATGCATGCAAGCCATGCAATGTTCCATTGATGCAACTGAAGGAAGGATAAATGGTTTTTTTGGTGCACTTGATCACCTTCATAACAAACAGTCACCATCTTTACCTTCCACTAAAAAAGATATTCTTGTTAAAGATGATCATCCTGAAGAAACGACTTCTGATGACTGTTGATTGTGATGAACATGGTGATCTTTCTCGGATAGGTAAAGAACTAAAGTTGTTCGGACTATCCTAATAAATAAAATGTTGTTTTGTGTTGATACCGGAACATAATGCTTCCAGAATTTCAGTGACTAAGATATAGTAATTCTAAGCTTCTAATAGCTAGGATATACTTCTTATATTTGACTACACTTTTCCAATAAAGAAGTACTCATATCAATTGTTCTTGACTTTAAGTTTACGATGTATTTGCTGTGTCACCATAACCAATGGGTAACCTCCTTTTATATCTGAACAAGTAACTAAAATTTGAGTAGTTTAATTTTGACAAGTTTACTAGCTATATTATAAAATCTTACATTGTAATCCCAAAAATTCATATGTATTCTCAAGAATTCATAGAAAAAATTAAATTGAATAGAAATGATACACAATGAAATGAAGTTTCAAGCACCCACCGAACAAAAATAAAAATAAAAATCCAAGAACATGTAAATTGAAAATTTTAGAAAAATGCATGACAATATTAAAACTAAAATAAAATTCTACCATGAATTAACGATCTCCTCCTCTGCCCTCACAAAAATTTGGGGGTGAGTGGATAATCATTGATAATGAAACTGGAATTGTCAACAAGAATAAATGAAAATAAAAAAACATATATCATTTCAACGAATACTAATATGTACATTTCATACAGCTGCTAAATTGCTAATTCAAACATTTACCCAAAAATATAAAAATTTAATGTTCTAATAACTATTGTCAACAAAACACATTAATCATGAATTAGCTTTTCAAATTTTCATATATGCTCGCTCTCGCTCGCTCATCATTGATTGGCATTGAGGAAAAATGTGGAATAATGTTTACTGTAGCGCTAGCTAAGGTAAATTTGGGATTGTTGGAGCGGGACCCACATACACGTTGCTTGGTCATTGCCACGCCGGTTGGCCAAACCCTTTCTCTTCTCTTCAATTAATTTTTTTTTGTGGAATTGTTTGTACTTACCTAACTCTCTCGGTCTTATTACATATTAAAACTAGGTTGGTTGGAGTTTTAAATAATATAATTTTTTTAATTATATAATACATACATACATACATACATATATATATATATATATATATATATATATATATAGTTAAGTTCTATGAAGACCACCATTTGAGTGGAGACCGTTGAGACCATACACATTATGCACTCAAAACATTGCAAAACATATATATTTGCAAAGAATTTTCAATTAACATCATTATTTCATTCAAAATCTTAAAAATCATATATGATTTGCAAGCAGAACATGTTTTGGAGAACAATACGTTCTGCAATATTTTGTTTGTAGAACATACATGATTTTCAAGATTTTTCATGAAATTTGCATGTAAAACATATATAATCTTCAAGATTTTCATTGAAATAGATGGTATAATGATTTTCATAGAACATGATTTTCAATAAATAAGTTTTTGCAATGTTTTGATTGATATTGGTCTCCGGTCTCCACTAAAAATGTTGGTCTCCATAGAACTTAACTCTATATATATATATATATAGGGGATTACTCCAATGAGACCCCTCTTATAGTGAGAACTAAGAACCCAATTAAAATTTTTAATTAAATTAATTTTTATATTAAAAAACAAACAAAAATACAAGACAACTCCACCTAACATCATCTATATAACTTCCTTGATAAAACTAGCAACCGCACAATCACCTTTACGCCACTACCACAAACACCGTCGCCATCATCATTATAACCATCTGCACCTCCATCAAGTCAAATCACTACCGAATTTATATCACCACCAACTGATTTCCAAAATCTTCATTCCTGATATACATATTTTGAACAATTCAACACCACGAATTACAAACAACTCACTAAATTCAAACACAAATCACCAAAGATAAACTCCAATCACCAAAAATTTTAAATTAAATCACCAGAACGTTAATTGTAGATCACCAAAAATCGAACTTGAAATCAGCAGAACTTGAACATGAATTCTGAAATATAAATTTTACAAACAAATCACCAAATATTTTGAACTCAAATCACCAAAAAAAATCCAAATGTGTAATCATTTTTACCAACTAGTGACTAACTTGATCTAAAATAATAAAAAAAATTGACCTGAAACAACAAAAATTCATGAAAAAACTTAAATCGAAGATCACTGAAACTTAACATATGTATATTAGAAAAAGTGGCGAGTAGATCTAAGAAAATAGGGAGCGAGAAGAAGATGATGATGACCAATAAACCGATATAATGGTGGAGAAGATGAAGTTTATCATCGGATCTGTGATGTGTTTAATAATGTAAATTATATACGTGTATATGTATGTATATATGTACATGTGTGTGAGAGTTATATATGTGTTTTAAGAGATATATGGGAGATAGCAGATGTGATGATTTGAGTAATAGAAATGGAGTTGTGATCAGAAAAGTTGATTGGAGAAACTGGAGGAATAGAAATGGAGTGGTAATCGGAGAAACTGGTAGGTGAGTGGGAATTGGGATGTTGTTTGGAGAAGATGAAACAAAAGATCGTATGGTGTAGATTAAAAGAAAGTTACAAAAAATAGAGGGCTGAGATTTAGTCTCAGTTCTCATTTTAATTTAGGGTCTCATTTGAGCACTTGCCTATATATATATATATATATAGGCTTTTGCTCAAATACAAACCAATCCTTAAATACAAACTACAAACTAACACTAAATTAATTATATTTCATCTATTATAAGTTTCCCGCCAAGGGTACCTTCACGAAAGATGCTTAAAATAATTGGCTCTATCCAACAAAAAAAAAATCTTGCCGTGGAAATGCGAAGCATTTAAGACAGTAAACGGATGAGTTAGGTAGCCATGAGGGCCGAAGGCCCTCGACACACCCGTCAATCGTCTATTGCCTTTACCATTGATTGCTATTCCTTACAATTTTAGAATGATAAAGGCGCGAAGCGCCGTACAAGAAGGTGCGAAGCACCGTTAACCAGTGAAATCCACTGCCACGTCATCACGTGAACAGTGATTTTTTTTTGTTGGATAGAGCCAAGTATTTTAAGCATTTTTTGTATTGGGGTACACCTAGTTTGATCATTAGATTAGCATGAAATGTTGGATTAGTGTTTAGTTTTTAGTTTGTAGTTAATTTTAGTTTGTAGTGGAGTAGGACCCTATATATATATATAGGGTCTTGTTCTAATACAAACTAACTTAGAATAGAAACTAGAAACTAGAAACTAAATCTAAATTAAATACTTCAAGCTAATCTAATGACCAAACTAGAGGTACCATAATACAAAAAACGTATAAAATTATTGGCTCTATTCAACAAAAAAAGTAAAAATAAATAAAATAAATAAATAAAAGTTACTGTTCACGTGATGACGTGGCAGTGACGTCAGCACGTGAACAGTTACTTCTTTTTTTTTTGTTGAATAGAGCCAAGAATTTTATAAGTTTTTTGTGAAGGTGCCCCTAGCGGGGCCATTAAAATAAATGAAATATAATTTATTTAGTGTAGGTTTCTAGTTTCTATTCTAAGGTTGGTTTCTATTTGAACGCTAGCCTATATATATATATAGGTCATTACTCCATGAAGAATGTTAACTCGAATAACTTGTAGAAGGGGGGGGTTGAATACAAGTTATATAATCGTGTCTGATTTTTGCTTGATTATATGAACAAGAATAAACGAATGAATCAAACTCTGTTTGTATTAATAAGATCAAATACAAACTCTACCAAAGGTGTACAATACCTTTAGCAGCTGCTGACAATACAAATCTCTCTCTGTTTGTTTCGAACTCTCGAATACAAACCTTATACAGAGCTACGCACACTCGCACTTTTTACAATGATATTGAGAGAGTATTTATAATGCTACCTATCAACTAATAACAGAAAGATATAATCTATACATGACAATGTTCTGCCTTCTAGTCGATAGTTTCCATCAATAGAAAACTCTTTCCTTCATAATATCTTCTTGCTTGTTCTTCAAACAACGATCCTGTTTTATAGCACTTGCCAGTTTCTGTAGCATCCATAATGACATCATCAGTAACAAGACTGATATCAGGATTTCATCTTGCATCAGTATCTGATCATCATCAGTATTAGACCGTCATCAGGATTTGCCCTTTGTTCCTGACATGTAGTCTCCGATACACTGTTCATTCCTGACTAAATTGTACAGATAACTGTCTTACACATGAATCCTATATAAAGTGCTAAATCCTTTATAAGATCAGGATTACAAGAAGTATAATGTGTAAATTCTATTCTTAACATCACAACTTATGAATTATTCCTAATAATCTCCCCTATTTATGCTTTAAAATCTGAAGCATAAATCCAAGTTGTGGATGTCAAAACATATAACAATACAACCAGAATAGAATTTATGACTGTAGAATTATGAAGTTAAGTACCTCCTTCTCAGATGTAGACATTTATCTAGTACTTAGAAGAAAGAATTTTAACTATTAATGCTGCTCTTCCTTTACCACTTCCTAGCTGAGATTCACCACAGTCACTCCTGGTTCTTCTTTTTACTTCCCTTTGTCTGCTCTTTATCTCCCCTAGCTTTATCTCTCTCAGTCTGGTGGTGTTGTTGTTGTTGTCTTTGTCTTTGAATTGTCTTTATCTCCCCCTTTTTGACATCAGCAACATTAATTCCAAGAGATTCAGAAACAGAACAAATGAGATTCATAAGAACTGCTTGATTTTCCATAATTGTGACTTGGTTATCTTCAAGTGATTGAAGTCTTGTTTGCATAGCAATTTGAGAATTCTGAATATCTTTCAAAACATCAGAATGAACTTCAATGTTGGAAGTGCTTCTAGTATCTTCAGTATCAGAATCAGAAAGAACTGTATCTTCAAGTCTTGTAGAAGAAGTTGCTTGAGTTGTATGATATTCAAGTAATAAAACCTGATTAGAAGTATCAACATCTTCATCTTTCTGATCTGGAACTGAAACATGATCATCATCTCCTTCACCAGCATTCTGTGTACTAACATCTTCAAATCCTGACTCCTCCTTAGAGTGATCAGAGACTGTAGATGTCTCAATTCTAGCTGATATTGGAAGTACATACAAAGGAACACTAGGATCATTAGAAACTTCATCTGGTACATATGTATCAAGAGATTGCTTTATCCTGGCACCTCTTCGGTTAATGATTCCTGCAAGCCTCTCCTTTTGCTTCTGAGCTTTAACTTCTGGCTTTGCATTGTGATGTGCTAGGTCATTCTTCTGATACATTTTGATGAATGAATAAGTACCAGCATCCATATCCAAATTTTCAGACCAAGATTCAGAAAAAACCTGATCCCAGAAATCAAATGATGGTTTCCTAATTTTCTCTCCCTCACTATGGAGTTGATCATCCATACCCTCATTCTCACTTTGACTTACTAAAGTCAACACTCTTTCCACCTCACCTTTTGCCTGGTCAGGAGCCAACCTCTCAGTTTGTGGATCTAAGTCCATCTTTTCAAGTGTATCACTCAAATTTAGATAAGTGCTCTCATGACCTACAGAAAAATAGGGTTTAGAAGGAGTTTTTATACCTGAACTCACATGGAGAGAGGGTTCCTCATTTGGCATGTGGCTTGAGGTTTTCTCCAAGGAGTGAGCTGCTATAGTCTCTGAACCCTTACAATCATCTTCTTTCCTTTCAGAAACTACAGGCTCCAGTATACCACTTTCAGGTTCTTTACTAGACTCTGATGTCTTCAGTAATACTTCATTAGACACCATAGTTAGTACATCACCGTCTTTAAGTGTTGTTTGCTGAGACCCACCCTCAAGGTGGATAGACTCTGACTGAACAAAATTTGTTTGATCTTCAGAAAAATCAACCAAAGTCATTCCTCCCATATCATAGGGTATCTCACTTGCATTCTCAGTCATCACAGAAGACCTTTCAACATCAGCTATCACAGCTCCTGAGTCATCCAACCTCTGACTAGATGGTTCTTGTGTTGTAGTGACTGTGATCTGATCTTTCCTACTATTCACCACTGGTGCAATAGTATCTTCTGTTGACTGCTTCTCTCTATCTACTTCCTCCAGTTGTTCACCTTGAGCTAAAGCATCTTCAATAATGACATCCTTGTCAAATAAACATGCATGAAGTGATTGAAGTGCAACATGCTTCGAGAGTCCAAATTTCTTGACTAATTATCTTCTGACAGATACATAGAAATACATCTTCATTAAGTCAAGTCTTTGATGTAGAAGTCCATATTCATCTGGAAATAAAAGTTTTGGTACTCTTTCAACCAAAAAATCTAGAACAGGCCTTGACAACTTCACTTTGAGAGAAATTAGTCCCATAGCCAGTCTGTATGATAATGTAGTTTCCCATGAAGAATCAATATCCAGATCTCTATAGTCATTTGCTGACTTGATTGTAGCTTCATTTGTAAAGACCTGCATGATATTAGTTGGACTAGACTCTATGTGTGTAGGTGACAATTGAATCTTTCTCCTTGTTCTCCTGGTATAGTGAGCAAAAGATTTATCCTGAGAAGACTCAAGAGGTGTAGACACAGAAGTGATCTTGGGATGAGATCTTTGTTCAATAGACACAGTCTTTTGAGAGACAGTATCCAGTAACTGTTTTCCCTTTTTAAGAACTACAGCCTTTTGGGAGACTGCAGCCTGGCTGTGACTAGGTTTTTCATCTCTTTGTGCTAACAGAGAAAGTTGAATTGCAGCCTTCAATTCTACTCTCTCAGCAAGAGTTATATCATCATCATCTTCACTAGAATTACTACTACTTGACACAACAAATCTTCTCTTCCTTACAACTGATGTCTTTTGAGAAACACCAGAGGTTGGTTTCTTTGAAACAATAGGCTGTGGATCAAAATTTGGTTCTTGAATTGTTTCAGTGACTATAATGTTTTGGGCTACTTGGGTAGACACAGGTGGGTTCTCCTCCAATTGAGATTCCTGAGCCATTTCACCACAAAAGAAAGAAGAATTGTAGAGAGTAGGAAGATGAGTTTTAAGAATTACCTGAAAATGATGTGGATAATGAATTGCAGGTATTTCATCTAGATTCTTTTCATTGTCCTTCTTTGTAATGTCAGAGAAAATTCTCTTTTGCTGTTCATAAGAAGAAATACAATGTTCCCTACCAAATCTAGCTTCAACATCAGGAATAAAATGGTTAATAAACATTTGCATAAATCTATGATAATAAACCATTTTCCTGTTTTGATCTCTTAACCCAAGTTTAATACTCATCTGACCTAAGATAATATGACCAATGTTAATTACTCTGTCATAAAGCAAACTATAAGCAATATGTGATGTAACAGAAGTAATTTGCTGAAAAGAACTACATTTACCAGTAAAACATTTAGCAATTTGATCAAAGTAAAAAGACCATTCATTTCTAAGAAAAGACCTATTCAACTGGCTCATGTTGTCTAGAAGTCCACTATAACCTAATTCAGACAACATAGTTCTTATATTATCATCAGATGGTACATTCTCATAAATATCAGTAACAGGTAAGCAAAGTACTGAATTAACAACAGATTCAGTAATGTCAAATGAATCTTGTCCTAAATGTAGAACAATCTTACCTGATTGACTCTGAGTAGAATCAATTACCTCAGCATTCTCCCAAGCTTGTGAAACATCTGCTAAATTAATTTGTGGAGATGTTGTCAATGCATAACTTAATGGTCCATATGCCAGAAAGTCCATGATTGGATGAAAATCAGATGACACTCCTTCCTTGTTGGTGATAGCTACTACATGATTGTTTGTCATAAAATCAAAGTCACCAAACTTGAAAGCCACTGATTTAGGTAATCTTCTTTGAGTTGCCATTTTTTATATGAAAAGAACTTGAAAAATTCTTGAAATGGATTAGTGATTTTGAAAACTCAAAAGTGGTTTTTGCTTTAGAGAATGTAAAATTAGAGAAAGCAATTACACGATTAGAATTTCAAAACAAATATATTTCACAAATCTTTCAGACCACTATCCCACGTTGACACGTAGATTGACAGGTGTCAGTCCCTGAAAAATGCGGTTACCCACGATTTTTGGAAAATAAAATCCAAAATTGATTTTCATGAAATAAATCAGGGTATAAATAATCAATACTGATCAGCTTCCTTTTCCTGTTGACCTCTCATCAAAATAATCACAAGATACAATGTGATAATAATTCTCAAATCCTGATGGTCACACATGAAATCCTGATCAGTATCATCCTGATTCCAGAGACTTAATATGGAGTTTCCACATGGCATTTTTCTTTTACCTGAAAAAGAAATAAACAATTAATCTGAACAAAAATCAATTGGTTAGATATTTTCAAAATTTCTTGAAAACAAGAAATACAGTCACACGCAATAATTAGCATCTGACTTCATTAAAACTTCCAAGTGACTGTTCAGCTTCTCACGTCTTTCTTTAAAAGACACAGACGCCTTATGCCATTCTCCATAAACCTTTCAATTTCTTTTCTTCTCAACAATGCTCCTCAAACCAAAATTCCATTCAAACCCATTCTTTAGATCTTTCTCGGTCGATGAACATCCTGTTCTTGATCATCTCTTTGAAAAGACAACTCTTCTCATCGAACTAATCATGAATGGATTGGTTTTCGATAATATCCAGAGGTTTCTTCTAGAACATCCATCTGTTGGATGCAATCTTCCCCTAAACTCCTCAAAACTTGAGGATGAAGAATTTGGCCGAGAGTCTGAGGTTGATCTTGATGGGGATGCTATACATTTAAGTTAGCTGCTCTCATTCAAGTCGTCCAGATAAGGAATCCAAGAGCAAACGAGGCGGTTTAATCCCCTGATGGATTTCTTGAGATGCTCCTTGTCCTGTACCTCAGAATTCATATCAATAGACAAGTATAGAATTATCAGTAGAAATTAGACAAAAAGATGTTGTATTTCATTTCCATGTAATGATTTCAATTAATGAAAATGTAATTTCTTGTTATCTACTTGTCTTTTGATTACTGAATGATGTATAAATTATCAGTATGCAAAATTAAAACTTGCTGGTATAGACTTAACACATCACAGAATTAGATTACTACACAAAGTAAACGTCAGGATCTGAAACAATTTTCATAATCCTGATACTGACACAATACTGATGACGTCAGCATCCTGATAACAAATCTAATCCTGATGATTATTAACAAGTCTATCATACTAAAATTTATCAAGGCAAAGTGTTATAGCTAAAGCATTTAACAATCAAATATAGATCCTGACAAGAATATCAAGTCTATAAGCTAAGAACAACATACCTTGCTACTTTTGCAGATGTTAAAGATCTAAAAATTTAACATTCCTAACTCACTTACTAATCTACTGAATGTAGTCTCATCAAGTGGTTTAGTTAGAATATCTGCAAGCTGTTTGTCAGTAGAAACAAAATGAAGTTCCACAGTACCATTCTCAATATGTTCTCTAATAAAATGATACCTGACATCAATGTGCTTAGTCCTTGAATGTTGAACTGGATTTTCTGCAATTTTAATAGCACTAGTATTATCACAAAACATAGGAATATTACTAAGTGTCATACCATAATCCATCAACTGATTTCTTATCCAAAGGAGCTGTGCACAACAACTGCCTGCTGCTATGTACTCAGCTTCTGCAGTTGAGGTTGAAACAGATTGTTGCTTCTTGCTTGCCCAAGAAATCAATCTATTTCCCAAGAATTGACATGTACCTGTAGTGCTTTTCCTGTCTATCTTACACCCTGCATAATCAGAGTCTGAATAGCCAATTATAAAGAAATCAGATTCTCTAGGATACCACAAACCAAGATTTGGAGTTCCTTTGAGATGTCTAAAAATTCTCTTCACATCAATTAAATGAGATTCCTTAGGATCACTTTGGAATCTAGCACATAAACAGGTAGAAAACATTATATCTGGCCTACTTGCAGTTAGATATAACAATGAGCCTATCATGCCTCTATAACTAGTATTATCCACACTCTTCCCTTTAGGATCAGAGTCTAGTTTAGTGGCTGTTGCCATGGGTGTTTTTGCAACTGCACAGTCTTGAAAGTCAAACCTTCTTAAAAGATCTTTGATATACTTTGACTGATTAATGAAAATACCAGTCTCAGTCTGTTTGACCTGCAAGCCTAAGAAATAATTTAATTCACCCATCATGCTCATCTGATACTTAGACTGCATAAGCTTGCTAAACTTAGCACACAACTTTTCATTAGTAGAACCAAAAATAATATCATCAACATAAACTTGAACTAAAAGCAATTCACCTTTTATCTTTCTAAAGAATAGAGTTTTGTCAATTGTACCTCTTGTGAAGCCATTTTCAAGAAGAAATTTAGACAAAGTCTCATACCAGGCTCTTGGTGCCTGCTTTAGTCCATAGAGTGCCTTGTCAAGTTTGTAGACATGATTTGGAAACTTTGGATCAACAAACCCAGGTGGCTGTTCCACATACACTTCCTCATCAAGTTTGCCATTTAGAAAAGCACTCTTTACATCCATCTGGTATACCTTGAATTTTGAATGAGCTGCAAATGCAAGAAACATTCTAATTGCTTCCAATCTTGCTACAGGTACAAAGGTCTCATCATAATCTATGCCTTCTTCCTGAGAATAACCCTTGGCCACCAGTCTTGCTTTGTTTCTTACAATCATACCAGATTCATCTAGCTTGTTTCTGAAAACCCATCTTGCACCAACAATAGATCTATCTTTAGGTCTTGGTACCAGTTTCCAGACTTTGTTTCTCTCAAACTCATTTAACTCCTCCTGCATTGCAATTACCCAATCAGGATCCCGTAAGGCTTCTTCAACCTTCTTAGGTTCATTCTTTGAGAGAAAGCAACTATACAAGCATTCATTTTGAATTGATCTTCTAGTTCGAACACCACTATTTGGATCACCAATTATCAAATCTTCAGTATGATCCTTTGTCCATTTTCTAACAGGTGGTAGATTAACTCTGCTAGTCTCTCCCCCTAAGTTAGTGGTATCTCTTGTAGAAGAATTCTCTCTACCTTCAAAAACTCTCCTTTGATCAATAGAATCAGTAGATTCCATATTGCTGCTAGTTACTGATCTTTCCTCAGTAGACTCTGAAAGATCAGTTCCTGATGGAATAGACTCTGAAACGTCAATTCCTGATGGAGTAGACTCTGAAAGGCTAGTCTGCTCCTGATGATCACTGTGTTCTCTTTGATTTATTTGCTCCCCCTCAACAGTAGCATTCCTTTAAGAAGCAATAGAAATTCCTTCTGGAGAACCTTCATCATCACTGGAGAGTATCTCAGAATTCTTCAGATTTTCAAATTCCAATTTGTCATGGCTTTCATCAGTTTGCAGAATTCCAAATTTCTTATCATCAAATGCAACATGAATTGATTCCATAACAATGTGAGTTCTGAGATTATAAACTTTGAAGGCCTTAGATGCTGAATATCCTAGAAAAATTGCTTCATCTGATTTGGCTTCAAATTTTCCAAGTTGTTCTGGATGAACTTTTAGGACATAGCATTTGCATCCAAAGATGTGAAAGTATTTCACACTTGGTTTCTTTCCTTTGATCATCTCATAGGGAGTTTTTCCATGACTATTTACCAAGGTACAGTTTTGAGTAAAACATGCAGTGTTAATAGCTTCTGCCCAAAAGTAGGTTGGAAGTTTTGCATCTGCAAGCATGGTTCTTGCTGCCTCTATGAGAGTCCTGTTCTTTCTTTCCACTACACCATTCTGCTGAGGTGTACCAGGTGCAGAAAATTGTTGAGTGATTCCATTGTCTGCACAAAACCCCTCCATTGTAGAATTCTTGAATTATGTACCATTGTCACTTCTAAGTACTTTAACTTTGTACTCAGAGTTATTCTGAATATTCTTGATAAGTTCAATGATTTGCTGAGGAGCTTCATCCTTCTTGTGTAGAAAGAACACCCATGTGAACCTTGTGAAATCATCCACTATTACTAGAGCATATCTTTTCTTGCTGATAGACATAATGTTTACTGGACCAAACAGATCAAGATGTAACATGTGAAATGGTTCAGTAATTGAATTTTCAGTTTTGCTCTTGAAAGTGGTTCTTCTTTGCTTTCCAAGCTGACATGCATCACAAAGTCCATCTTGCACAAAATTTGCCTGTGGTAGGCCTCTCACCAAATTGTGCTTAACAAGTTGATTAAGCTTCTTGAAGTTAAGATGTGAGAGCTTCTTGTGCCAATTCCAGCTTTCATCACTTGTTGCTTTGCTGTAGAGACATCTAACAATTCCTTTAGATGTATCACTTAAGCTGGCTTCATATATGTTACCATGTCTTTGACCAGTTAGAACAATGTCTCCATTCTGCATATTCAAGATTTTGCATCCTTCTCTGTCAAAGATTGATTTGTAACCTTTATCACCCAGTTGACTTATGCTTAAAAGAGTATGTTTCAAGCCTTCAACCAGTGCTACATATTCTATGATGACATTCCCCAAAACAATTGAGCCATATCCCAGAGTTTCTCCTTTGTTGCCATCTCCAAAAGATATTACTAGGCCAGCTTTCCTCTCAAACTTTGTAAGCAGGGACTTCTTTCCAGTCATATGTCCAGAGCATCCACTGTCCAAGATAATTGAATGCTTCTTTCCTGTGCCCTGCAAACAAAAAGTAACTAATTAGAATTTTTTAGGACCCAACTTTGATTGGATCCTTTCTTACTAGATTTAGAAACGACAGGCTTTGAAGATTTTGCTTTTATTTTACCGGTTGCAGAGTCAACCTTAGACTCTAATTTCACAAACTATTTGTGACTAGGAGTTTCAGATTTCAAAGAATAATAGTCATAATACAGTTCATGATATTCTCTACACATGTAAATGGAATGAAGTAAACTACCACAATGATAACAAGCTTTTTGTGGTTGGTATTGAATTTTCTGAGTCTTGGGGAATCTGGACTCAGTTTTCCAAGAAGGTTTTTGATTGCAGTCTAGGGCCAAATGATTATGATTTCCACACTTATAGCATTTTTTCCTAGGTGCATCAGGTACATTCTTGTAATTATTCTCTTTGTTAATACCTTCTTTTCCATTCCTATTTCTTTTGATCTTGCTAGACTCTGAAAGACCATCTAATCTCTGTTTCAATTGAGACTTAGACAGAAACCCTATGTTTACATTCTTAGGTTTCTCTAACACTTTCTCATCTGAATTATTATTGTTAATCCTTTTGTGTACAACAGAGGTACCTTTTGAATCAACAAATTTAACATGATTAGGTTCAGAAACCATTTTCTTACCTTCAAATTTAGATGTGTTAGCTTCTATCTTACTATCATCATTGACAATAGCTACTTTTTCATCTTGTCTAGCCTTATCAAAACCTAAACCATTAACCTTACCATGAATTCCACTTTCAAAGATTTCTATAGTCTTTTTACTGGAATTGTTAATGGTCTTAATCACATCTCTCTCTTCTTCTAGTTCTTTTCTGACATAGTCATAAGCCTCAAGAATAACACTATAATCATGCTTAGCTTTATCAGAACTTAACTTGTATTCTTCCATTTGAATTAATTCAGATTCAAGAAAATTATTTCTATCAACTAATTTATCATTCTTAACCTTAAGCTCATCTCTTTCAAAAGTAAGAATTCTAAAATTAGTCATAAGATTCTTAAACTCAGCATGGATAGATCTAATTTCATCAGAATTTAAGCTATCAAATGAATCAAGAGAGTGAAGTGATACCTTAACAGAGGATGGAGAAATTTTCTTTGGAGATCCAGGTTTGTCTGAACTATTTGCCATCAATGCAATGTTGTCATAATCAAATTCATCTTCAGAATCACTAGAATCAGCCCAATCCTTCTGTGTGACCATAAGTGCATTACCCTTTCCTGAATTCCTAGGCTTCTTACACTCACTAGCAAAGTGTCCAAGCTCGCTGCAGTTAAAGCACTTGATCTTGGCCTTATCAAGCTTGACAATTGTACTTTTGCCTTTGTCACTCTTCTTCTCCTCCTTCTTTTGAAAAGGTCCTTTGCTAAATCTTCTCCTGTTGAATCTTCCTTTCTTAAAGGCTTTAGCAAACATAGCAAAGAGTTCCTGCATCTCAGATTCAGAATCATTGTTGTCAGAGTCCATATCAGTAGTCTCTGACTCAGAACTTTCTTTGCTTTTCTTCTTCCTTGAATTCTTAACAGCAATCTCTTCATGCTGTTCTTCAGGAAGCTTCTTAGCTTCAGATTGAGCAGTAAGTGCAATAGTCTTCATCTTTCCTTTACTCCTGCTCTTCTTCTGCTGCTTGTCAAGTTCATAAGCTCTCAATTTTCCATATACTGCCTCTAATGAAATCTCATCCAGATCATTAGCTTCCTCAATCGCAGATATCTTCTCATTGTAGAAATCAGGCAAAGCTTTCATGAACTTTGTATTCATATCCTCCAAGTCATAATATTTACCATGCATGGCCATCTCATTGATGAGTTTTGTAAACCTATCAAAGGTATCAGTAAGTGACTCACCAGACTTGGATTCAAAGTACTCATACTGTTGTATAAGTAATGTCCTCATATTCTTCCTGACAGGCTTAGTTCCTTCACAGTGAACCTTAAGATTGTCCCATATATCCTTAGCAGTTTTACAAGAGAGAACATAGTTAGTGAGAACAGAATCAAGACTGTTGAATAATATGTTTCTCACTTTAGCATCTTTAAGAACATTCTCCTTGTCCTTATCTGACCATTCAGATTTTGGCTTCTCTGCTGTATGTTCTGGAACAACCACACCATCAACAGTTGCTTGTCCAACGACCTTTGTTGGAACAAAAGGTCCATCTCTGATTCTGTCAAGATAATCAAGATCTGTTGCTTCCAGATGATACAACATCTTTACTTCCCATAGAGTATATTCGTTTCTCTTGAGCATAGGAATTTTAGTATTTTCATCCTTGTAACCAGACATGATTGCAGATCTTTATGATTATTCGAAATCAACCTGCTCTGATACCAATTGTTAACTCGAATAACTTGTAGAAGGGGGGGTTGAATACAAGTTATATAATCGTGTCTGATTTTTGCTTGATTATATGAACAAGAATAAACGAATGAATCAAACTCTGTTTGTATTAATAAGATCAAATACAAACTCTACCAAAGGTGTACAATACCTTTAGCAGCTGCTGACAATATAAATCTCTCTCTGTTTGTTTCGAACTCTCGAATACAAACCTTATACAGAGCTACGCACACTCGCACTTTTTACAATGATATTGAGAGAGTATTTATAATGCTACCTATCAACTAATAACAGAAAGATATAATCTATACATGACAATGTTCTGCCTTCTAGTCGATAGTTTCCATCAATAGAAAACTCTTTCCTTCATAATATCTTCTTGCTTGTTCTTCAAACAACGATCCTGTTTTATAGCACTTGCCAGTTTCTGTAGCATCCATAATGACATCATCAGTAACAAGACTGATATCAGGATTTCATCTTGCATCAGTATCTGATCATCATCAGTATTAGACCGTCATCAGGATTTGCCCTTTGTTCCTGACATGTAGTCTCCGATACACTGTTCATTCCTGACTAAATTGTACAGATAACTGTCTTACACATGAATCCTATATAAAGTGCTAAATCCTTTATAAGATCAGGATTACAAGAAGTATAATGTGTAAATTCTATTCTTAACATCACAACTTATGAATTATTCCTAACAAAGAACACCCTTATATAAGGAACAATAAAAAACACCATAAAATCTCACATAAAATCGCTTTTAGATATATATAGGTCATTATTGCATGAAGAACACGTACCCTTATATAAGGAACAATAAAAAACCCCATAAAATCTCACATAAAATCGCTTTTAGATTCTAATTTTCACATCAAAAATGATTTTTTATGAATAAAAATAGAATCAAATAAAAAATTAGGATCAAATATAACATAATTAAACATAATTTTATTATTACAAAAATGTATATAAGATTCTATAGTGGATTCTATGTAACATTTGATTCTTAAATTTAGATAAGATTCTACATTAGATTCGATATGTTAAGCTTAATTGTTGTTAAAATTTATGATTATTATCATAACAAATCAATTTTATGAAAAATAAAGTATTGTGATGGTGTTCTTTATTGTTCTTTATATATTCTAGAGTGCAACTATATATATATATAGTTCTCTTCAAAAAATAAGTTCTCTTTTGAGCACTTGCCTATATATATATATATATATATATATATATATATATATATATATATATATATATATATATATATATATATATAATAATTTTGTTTGACCCCCGAAACTCAATAGAGATTCATTTTGACTTGTTTGAACATGAAACCACTTGTATGGATGTTTTAGACTCATTTGACCATGGAATTCACCTATAGTATTATTCTTCACTCGTTTGAACGTGAAAACCATTGTAGCTTCATTTTTACTCGGTTTGATTTGTAAACCAGCAAAATATTAGTTTATTAAAATTATTAATTTATTAAACCACCAAAATATTAGTTTATTAAACCACCAAAATGTCATTTATTTCCGCACGAATTATTCTTGAATTAAAGTTTAATTAAAACGGACAAATTCGATAAAACTGTATAGATTGTATTCAACCCCCACTTTTACAATCTATCAGGACCTAACATGCTTAACAATGACGAGTGGTGTAGTTCCTATTTAACTAACAATAATAAACATATTACCATGACTACATCTGATCTTGGTTATACAGACCAGTACTGATTAAATAGAGAAGGGACTATGATACTTGTAAATATAAAGAATGGGTCAATTAATAAACAACCCACAATCCTAAATGTGACCAGGGATATTCAAGAAATCAAAACCAAATATATTCCACTAAAAACTTCAAAATTCACCAATTAGTAATAAATTTAAAGGGTACAACTTATACACACATATACATACATATATATGTATCCCCAAATCCCCAAATCTCAATTAAAAAATAACTAACAACAATTCATATATAAACATACATACATATATAAACATATATAGTTGAAAAACATGCTTACATCGATATTCATTATCGTGTATGGTTGAGAAACACAGTTGCATGTCGATCGCTCGCGGCGGTAGCTCTGAATCTATGTATAAAGCAAAACGCTGAATAATGGTAGGTCTTATGTTTATACGGGAGTAGACGCTAAACTATGTAGCATTTTCAAGTATAAATTGAAAACGCTACACGAAACAGTGTTTTTATGCATTTTTCTATACAAAACGCTACACAATGTAGCATTTTCGATAAAAAAATGACAACGCTACACGATGTAGCCTTATACTGTGGTATATGGGGCCAAACTTTCCAGCTGTGATATTTGGGGTCAATCGTGTTAAAATTGTGGCATTTGGGTCCATCTCTCAATTTTGCATAACTTATCGAACCGTGGGCCAAAATAATAGAGGGCTAAAATTAAACATTTCGGCAGTCCATAGTGGTTAAGGTGCCCAATCCATGACCAAAAAGGTCATGGGTTCGACTCCTACCGAGTGTCAAACACCGGAAACAGCCTCTCTGTGCATGCGTAGAGGCATTGCTACATACTATTTTACCCCCTCAGACCTCGTGCTACACGTACTGAATACGTTGAATTGAGTTGAGTTTATGTAATGTAAGTTTGACTTAGTCCAATATGTCAAAAGGTTTTGCAGGCCCATCTCAAAGTAAGTTTGGTTCAGTAAACGAACTACTTGCGTCCGTCATATTTCATACAGTATTTAAATTGTAGTAATATTCTACTTCAAAAGTTATTAGAGCCGATAGAGTTTGAACTCGTTACATAAAGTTATCAATTCTCTCATTTTTTTTTGACGAAATGCTGGAAATTTTATTAATGAATCAAATCCAACTCAATACAATGCTTAACTGAACTCGGAATTGAGTCCATATCAAAACTACGACCTAGATAACTATACGATTCCCTAGCAAGCTGATGGGCAACCATATTTGCAGATCGCTTAACATGAAACAAATTAACTTTGTTCAACTTCCGAAGATAGTTCCGACACTCTTCGATAATACCTCCGAAATGAGATCTCATAGGAGTTTTGCTCCTGATTGCTTGTACCACGACCAAACAATCAGAAACCAGAGTAACCTTAGTCCACTACATCCCATCGATCCAACTTAGAGCCTCCTTCACTGTTATGGCTTCAACTAAAACTGCATTAACCGGACCTGACCAAACCATTGTCCTTGCTTGAATAAGAGCACCCGTGTCGTCTCTGGCAACCAGCCCCAAACCTGCTTCATCTCTACCATAAAAAATAGCCGCGTCAACTGATACCTTAACTGAATTATGTTGAGGATTTACCCAAATACACTCACCATCTCCTTCGAAAACAGGTTGAAGGAGGGTATTAGTAGATCTATTTTGGGCTATTGACCATTGTGTAAGGTATTGCTTCGCTGCAGCTATTCTTCTATTGACTGATGAAAATCGTTGATTCCACACTATATCATTGCGATTACGCCATATTGCCCCAGTAGAGTGTGATAATTTCAGCCTGGCCTTTTGCACTTGCAGTCGACAAAACGCTCTCCAGCCAGCTACAAAAACTTGAAAAACTTGTTCCCTGAACAACAACTTTAAGGATTAACCAACATTGTTGAGCGAAAGAGCACATTACCAGACTGTGAAAGATTGTTTCATTCTCTTGCTGACAGACTAGACACAAGGCTTGAACTTGCACTCTTTTAAACTGAAGTTGAGTGAGAGTAGGGAGACAATTCGTAAGTGCACGCCATACCACATTTGTAGTTTTTTGGGGCGCTCTGATTTTCCATAATTTTGCAAAGATACTCGACCTATCTGTATAACACCAAGCTTCCTTTTTTTGTTACAACCATCTGTACGCACTTTTCACCGTGTACGCGCCTGTAACTTCATGATCCCAATATAGCACGTCTTCACCCACATTATCAGCAGCCACTGTACCAAGAATAAGCTGCTGGTCCCTGTCATTAAACTCCGCTTTGATGACATCAAGATCCCATATTTTATTCCCATTCTGAAACAGAGACGACACCGTACGACCTTCCAACACTTGAGAATTAGTGGTGATATACGGATTGTCCTTACTAGCTAACCATGGCTGACCAACGATGTTGATATGCTCTCCTGTACCAATTCTCCAACGAACCCCCTCCAAAATCAATTTGCTTGGCCTCACAAATGCTTCGCCAAATATAACTGGGATTATTCCCCAGTTCAGAGTTGAGAAAATCACTTTTTGCAAAGTATCTGGCCTTATACAACTTCGTGACTAAACTATTTGAATTAGAGACGAGCCTCCACCCTTGTTTGCCTAACATCGCATTATTGAAGTCACGGAAATCCCTAAACCCCATGCCACCCGAAGATTTATGCTTAGACATTCGTTCCCAATTCATCCAAATTAAGCCACTATTTTTTGCCTGAGACGTCTTCCACCAGAAATTTGACAGAGTTTTTTCGATATGCTTTGTGATCTCAATGGGCAAGAGAAACACATTCATAGCATACGTAGGGAGAGCTTGAGCCACTGACTTGATTAGAATTTCTTTCCCAGACCTTGAAATGTAGTTGCTATCCCAACTTTTAACCCTTGTTGTTGCCTTATCCTTTAGATAACCCAAGATAACTGATTTGTTTTTACCCAAAATGTTAGGTAAACCCAGGTACGTGCTGTTATCATTAGCCTTTCCCATCTGCAACACTTGACACACCCTTTGTCTGTTATATTCGATCACATTTGAGCTAAAAAACACCGACGACTTCCCCCTGTTTACTTTTTGCCCAGACGCCTGCTCATAGGTAGCTAATAACTCGATAATTTTCGTGGCTTCCAAATCATCTGCTTTGCAATAAATATATGAATCATCAGCAAATAACATATGGGAGATTATAGGAGCTTTTCGACAAACCTTAACTCCATGTAACCATTGCTTGGACTCGTACATGTTTATTAATGCCGACAATCCCTCTACACATAATATAAACAAGTAAGGGGACAAAGGGTCCCCTTGTCTGATGCCTCTCTTAGGAAAAATAGGACCCATTTCATGCTCACCATGCACTATCGAATATGACACTGTTGTAACACATTGCATCACTAAATGAACCCACCAATCACTAAACCCAATTCTTTTCAACATGGCCTCCAGAAAATTCCATTCTATACGATCATAGGCCTTACTCATATCAAGCTTAAGTGCCATGAATCCCTTCTTTCCATATTTCTTCCTCTTCAGGTAATGCATGACCTCATACGAGATCATTATATTATCTGAAATTAAACGACCCGGGATGAAAGCACTCTGAGTATCTGACACCACTACTTCCAACAGCCCCTTCATTCTATTTGCTAGCACCTTTGTAATTATTTTAGCCAACACATTACAAAGTACAATAGGACGAAGATCTCCAACCACTGTCGGATTTTTCTTCTTAGGAAGAAGGATTATATTTGTTTCATTCAACCCCCGTAACATTACACCAGTTCTGAAAAACTCTCTAGTCATTTTAACCACGTCCTCCCCCAATATCTTCCAATGCCTTTGAAAAAATGCCGGTGTCATGTCATCCGGCCCCGGGGCCTTGTCTGGGTGCATCTGAAAAATAGCCTCCCTAACTTCAACCTCCGTAATCTCCTTCGTGAGCTCCAAGTTTTGATCATTCGTGATTTTCTGAGACATACAATTGATCACTTCCTCGCTGTTGACACCATTAGAGCTAAATAAATCCTGATAATAGTTCGATATTAATGATTGCAACCCATTCTCCCAATCTACCCAGTTACCATTGTCATCTTTCAGCTTATGAATACGATTTGTACGTCTACGCTGACTGCAAGAAGAGTGAAATCTTTGTCTCCAAAAAATTTCTTTTTGATCAAGTATCAAATGAAGTTGGTTTTTGGCTTCTTTGTATTTCAGAATAGAATGCTCGTCTCTTCCATTTCGGGCCTGCTTCATCTGAATCTTGCACTCTTTTATTCTTTTACTAAAACATCCCATTATCTCTCTCCCCCATACTTCCAGCTTCTCACCACACTGCTGCACTCTATGCAAAATACTATCATTTCTGTCACACTCCCAGCTGTCTTTTACTATTTGCAAACAAAGAGGTTCTGTTAGCCATGCATTTTCGAACCTAAATCGCTTTTTCCTTTGTTGATACTGTTTGACTTTAGGTTCAAGAAAGATAGGGCTATGGTCTGATGGCGAACCTTCCACTGTGTACAATTTAGCTAGAGGAAAAAGATCAAACCAACCATTCGTAACCATCGCTCTGTCTAGCCCTATCTCTAGCCAATTTGCTGTGTTACGACCACGTTCCCAGGTGAACTGATGACCATGTAACTCCATATCCTGTAAACCCGTATCCTCCAACACTGCATTAAAACCATCGATAAGTTTTTGAGGATAAGTAGCTCCTCCTCTTTTGTTTATCTGAGAGACAATGTTATTCATGTCCCCAATGGTAACACAAGGCAAGTTCGAGTCCCTTGCAAGATGTCTCAACAGGTCCCAAGTTCTGCGTCTATGATTCCGATTTGGCTCCCCATAAAAACCTGTTAACCTCCACATAGGCATGTCTCCAATCTTAAGCTCCACATCTATATGATTCTGCGATAAACTAAGCAAGTAGTTATCAATTCTCTCATAATATAATAATTCTCATAAATTAAATTACTTGCATACTTTATTCTTAATATATAAAAATAAGTAACTTATTCAAACGTACCTCAACGATATATAGTTAATGTGAACTTTACATATAACAAAATCACGGCATGTTGTTATAATATCATGAATAGTTTTATACCTAGTTAGTAATTTATATTCCCTATGTCCCCCTTGGTTGTATACATTGGGGGACGTAATTCTGGCACGAATTTTAAGGTGCATTTTACTGATAGTTCCATTACTTATTTCTAAATTTTTTTTTTGTATAAAAATAAGATTGTTATATTTTTATACAAGAAAAGAAATTTTTTAAAATATTTTATGGAACTAACCGCAAAATGCACCTTAAAATGCGTGTCAAACAATCAAAAAAACATGTATAGAAATGAATGGGACAGAGGGAGTATAAATTAACAGAAGCTCTTATAACAATAAGATCATCTCCAACTCAATTTTAATATAAAATAATCTATACAATAATTAGCAAAAAAAAACTCTATATACTACAAGAAAGATTCCTTTTGGTGTAAAATTTAATATAAATGGGTTGGAGAAAATTAAACATTGGTGTTATTTTTACACAAATATAGTGTAAATGGGATGAATGAATAACAACTTATATTCTCCTTAATTTGCATACATTAACTCAAAAGCAACTCCTTTAGTCTTAGATTAACAAATCAAAAGTCAACAAGATCTTTAAGATTATAAAAATATTTTTGTAACGTAATAATATTGTCACTCTCACTTTCTTGTTACACTCGAGTGGTAACATATTTTTAATTACTTTTTATTATTTTGATAAGGATTTTATTATTTTTAATTATTTTTTTTATAATTATAGTATTTGTTACATAATTTTATTCACAAATATTTTTTTAAAAATAAAAATTTAACTCGATTTTTTTAAAAAAATTTTAACATTTTTTTTTATTTTTTTTGTTTTATTTGTAAATTTCAAAAAGTTTGATGGTTCATATGAATAATTGTGTAAACTTGAATGACCATACAATAATATTACCCCCTCGTTTAACTAACGTTAATGGTCAAACAAGACGGAAAAGCGTTTAAGGGGTGCCAAATGTATCGAGGTTTAAAGTTTGGGGTTGCAAACTGTTTATGACCAAACTACGGATGGCAAACTCCTAATAGACCTAACCAAAGGGGTGCAAAATGCAAATTAGTCGATATTTTATAATGTAATTTCTACTAATTGTTCTGTTAAATTTAAAGACATGACAATTGTCGGATTGACAGAACATCGAAGTGAAAGATGAAAATCAGATAGCATAATATGGTTAGTTTTATAAATTGCAGATAAGAAGCTTAAGAACTAACAGTAAAGAGAAGATAAAATTGGGGCTAAAACAATTCATTAAGCTTAAAGAAGATACAATGTTTGTTTGTTCTTATAATATACATACATATGCTCATGGAATCAATATGAAAAACATTACATACAAGTAATCGTAGCTATAGGCTTCGTAACAAATTAATAAAAACAAACCAAATGATCAAACCAAACATATCCAGTATATCCCGCTCATAGCAGGGTCTGGGGGGGTAAAATGTACGCACACCATGCCCCTACTTTTTATAGTAGGGAGTCCATTTCCGTGAAGACCCCCGACTTAGTGCACGACACAATAGTGAGTGATATATATATAAAGAGATACCTATGATTTTTAAAATGCTAATAACAATACTTGAGCCCGTGGCTTTCTCCACATGGGGCTTACCCGTGAGGATTTTAATTACTCAAAACTTGATTTTCTCTACTCAACCAGGAAAAAAAGATGTTTTCGCATAAAACCCCCTGCGAATAATAAACCACACGCAAAAGACAATAGAAAAATAAAAATAAAAATGCAATGCTCTATGCCAAAACTAACCGAGAAAACCCAATATTCGATAAACTCTCGACCCTCCTCACTGGTGTTGTAGCCTGCCTCCTACGAACGTGACCAAAACACCTCAATCTCCTTTCCCTTATTTTTGCTGAAATGGGCGCAACTTCTAGCTCATTCCTAAAAATCTCATTCGGAATTCTATCCAACATAGTGCGATCACATGTCCAACGCAACATTCTCTTTTCAGCCGCTTCCAACTTGCTATCATGAACCTTCTTCAACACCCAACATTCGGAACCATACAATATCGCAGGTCTAATGGCCACTCTATTAAATTTATCCTTCAGCTTTAAAGGGACTTTCTTGTCGAACAACACCCATGTTGCTGCTCGCCACCTTAACCACCCAGCCTTAATACGATAGGTGACATCATCCTCAATCTCTCCTTCCTTCTGGATGATAGAGCCCAAATACTTGAATCTATCCGTTCGGGGTACGCTATGATCTTCAATCATTACCTCTACCCATTTCTCGTTGGTCTCTCCACTGAAGTTACATCATAGATATTCGGTCTTAGACCGGCTCACATGCAAGCCTTGAGTTTCCAATGTCGATCTCCATTTTTCCAGTTTCACGTTCACCTCCCCCCTCGTCTCAGCCACTAACACAATGTCATCAGCATAAAGCATGCACCACTGGACGCTATCTTGGATCCCCCGCGAAATGACATCTAAAATTATTGCAAAAAGGAAAGGGTTTAGAGCTAGCCGACCCCTGGTGCAGCACTATTTCTATTGGGAAATATTGGGTTTCATTAACTGGGGTCATAACGCAAGTCCTTACTTGGGAGTACATGTCTTGGATCGCCCTCACGTACACCGACGACAACCTTCTCTTTTCTAGGCTCCTCCAAATAACTTCACATGGAACGCTATCATATGCCTTTTCTAGATCTATGAACACCATGTGGACTTCGTTACGCCGCTCTCTATATTTCTCCATAAGGCGTCTGATAAGATGAATTGCCGCGGTCGTCGACCTCCCAAGCATGAAGCCGAATTGTTATCTGATCCGGTCCTACAGCCTCCCCCAAACACTACCACACATCAATAGGTATCTGATCCGGTCTTACAGTCTTAGCTCTTCCCATCTCCTATAGGGCTCCCTTGACTTCCTACTTACTGATATGCTCACTGTAACTGTTAGCTCTTGTAGAAAATTGTCATTCTCCTTGCTCCACTACGGTTTCGCTCCCCCTTGCCTCATTTAATAGCGTATAAAAATATCCACTCCACCACTTCTTTATAGCATCATCATTCACTAACACTTGACCCATATCATTCTTAACATACCTAACGGACCTCATGTCACGCTACTCTCTCACCCGAGATTTCGTTAGTTTAAAAATAGCATTCTCCCCTTCCTTGGTGTCTAGGCGCTTGTATATCTCCTCGTACGCCTCACCTTTAGCCTTTGCTACTTCCTTCTTTGTCTCTCTTCTCGCTACATTATAAACTTCTTTCTTCCTGTTTCTCTCATCCCCATCTCTGAACCAACCTGGCTTAGATGCGGGAAAAAGGGATAGTATCCGACATTAACTCTTTAAAGAACGCTTGTTTTGATTTAACTTTCTTTTGCACCTCCTCATTCCACCACCAAGCCTCTTTATGGCCGTTGGACCTTCCTGATGTTACCCACACCACCCTCTCGCCCGTATTCATAATTGCATTGTCCATGCTGATCCACATTTGAATTCTGTCATTTTCTCTCCCTTTAGATTCTTCAAAAGAATCATTGGTCTAGCCTCTCTTGCCTTATTAACTACCCGACTCCCCATGGATAAATACATAGCCAACAGAAGGTGTTGCGAAGCACACGCCTCGCTCCGAAACACCTTACAATCCACGCAAGATCTAATGTCATGTATGCGCATAAGGAGGTAGTCAATTTGAGTGTTATGCCCCCACTATTGAAGGTGACCCGGTGTTCATCCCTCTTCTAGAAAATAGAGTTTACGATCATTAACTCGTCTGCAGTAGCAAACTCCAAGAGCGCAGAACCTCCTTCATTCCAAGCCCCGAAGCCGAAACCCCCATGTGCTCTATGGTAACCATCTACCCTCTCACCAATGTGCCCATTAAAATCGCCTCCCATAACTATAAATTGACCGTCAGGTATACTCTCAAATAAATCATCCAAACAGACCCAAAAAGCTTCCTTCTCAAGCTCTCTCAAACCGAGTTGCGGAGCATACGCAAAACCACGTTAACCACCTTCGCCCCTACCACCACTCTAACTAACATTATCCTATCATGACATCTTTTCACTTATACGACGTAATCCTTTAGCTCCTTAGACAATAAGATGCCCACCCCATTTATCGAGTTAACTAGACTCGAATACCACAATTTATACCTGTTAGCCTCCCTAGTCTGCGCTCCCTTCCACCTAGTCTCTTGAATACACGCCACATCCACTCTTTTCTTCCTCAACACATCCACCAACTCCAAAAACTTACCGGTCAAGGTTCCCAAATTCAAACTAGCTACCCTCAACATACAAGTAGTCCATCGCCCCTATCTTGCCCCTACCCCACTTACCCTACGGCTACCTGGACATGACCTCACAGAACCATGGTCTCTACTATGATCTATGATACAAACGAATAACAAGCGACAAAACTAAAGCTAACAATACTGAAAAAATACAACTAACACATAACGATCAGTGATGCTAAACAGGTATAATACACTAGTGTATAAATATGAGTACAGTGGGTGCCAAATAATGAGATACAATACCGATGACGACTGTCGTAGGTCGGCTTTAATTTCCACACACTCACACACTAAATGACTAGGGCCAAAAATCTCCGCCCACAAAAAATATTAGTCAACTCTTACAAATAAGCCAAAAAACACACACCAAATCAAAGTACAAAAAAGACTAATTGCACCAAAATGCTAACTGACCAAAAATGAAAAATCAAACTTCAAGGAATGAAATGAAAATTTGATAGATTATATTCTAAGAGATTTGGGACTCAGAGATGATTTTAGTACTTAATACCGAGCTCTAAAACGATCGGGATATGTGAAGGTAGTGTTTTCGTAAGTTCGTTCACAGGGAAGGACTATCAATATTGATTTCAAGTAGATTATTTCTTACAGTCTAGAAGTGAGGAAAATGGGGGGTTTTAGTTGGTTGTAGCGTTTTATCAAACACCTTGCATACAAGAAATAATTTGCTAGAGAATTGCGAACAAGTAAATTGCAATCATCCAAATTTACCAACACAACAAAGCACAATAAGTAAATTAGCAAGATAAAGAGACATTTGACCCAAGGATTATGGAAACTCAAGTATTACACCCAAACAAATATAAGCAAGATATAATCAACTCTACCTAACCAAGATGATTGGTGGAGCACACAATCACTTATTTCTCTTCTAAAAACACTAATTTAGTGAAGCACATAAATTAGTTCTTTTGACACTAGCAACCAATAATGAAGCACTATCAATTTAACCAAGTCAAGGAATTAAACAAAGAGAGGTTAGGACAAACCCAAGGATGAGAAGCTCAACCTAGGTATTTGCACATAAAGCTTGAGAATTTAGGTAAACTAAACTTGTGCTACTATAATGAATGTACTAACAATTACGGATTAACATAAACAATTAGCAATTGAAATTACAAGAAGAGCAAGATGAAGCAACTTACAAATCTCCAAGCAAAATCATAAACAATACAACTCAAGCAATTAAGATAGAATGAAGTAGATCTTACTTAAATTGAAATGGGTTTAGTACAAGAGTTCCTTTCTTGAGCCAAATATATATAGTTAGTTACTCATAATCAATGCTAGATTATGAGTAATAAATGTTCTCTCTACTCACTAACCCTAATTTAATGCTCTAGAGATGATAAAGATGAAGTGAAGATAAGAAATGTTTGCTTGGCTTACAACTACTCTATTAATACATCCATTATACAAGAGGGCAAGAGAGTCAAATTGCTTCCAAAAAAATTCAGCAAGTGATGTACGGCCTGATGAACGGCCGTACAGCAGCCCGTACAAAAGACTACACAATCTGCACTACTTTGAACACTCTGCACGACCTGTTGAAGGCCGTACAGCAGCCCGTATAGCAAACTGCTCCTTTTAAACTCTTTGAACAGTTTGCGGAATGGTCGTGCGAGACAAAATCTTCAGGAATAAATCATTATAACCTCCCGACATCGCGAACTTGCATCTTCTAACTTCCCTCTTGAATAATCTTTGCTTTCCAAGCCCTCAATAAGCCATCTTTTCAACAATTAAGCATGAGGCACCAAAAGATGAAAAACTTAAATAATATCAATAAAACTACATTTGGAACTAACAAAAATGCAAGAAAAAGAAAGACATTACGTGTATAAAATACACGTTATCAAATCTTCCCCCACTTGAACTTTGCTAGTCCCGAGCAATAATATTAACAACTAGATCACTAAACTAAATTCATTATTCTAAAAGAAGGAATGGTTGAACAAGAGCATTCAAACCATCGTTTAAACCCCCAAGTAGCCTTGGAGGACGAGTTTCGTCTCGTGAGGGTTTATAGATGATGTACCCACAAAATCAAAAAAATCACTAACCAACAAGAACTACTATTTCCTACTAATTACGCTACTACTACATCTACATGTCCGAATCGTCATATACATAGGAAACAAGCCAAGCATTGTGCTATATCTACTTGTAACTAAAATCAAACATATAGAGCTATTCACCATATCATCCACTATAACGAGCTAACACGCAATTCAAGAATCAAGATAACACACCTTGTGCAAAATGTAACCATGACACTAAAGGTGGAATGAATGCACTTCAATCGTGAACACTAGACAAGATTATCATAAAGCATACATCGCTTCGCATTAAGAAGATGAAATTGTATGGTGAAAAATCTCACATCTCTCAATTATGAATCACACAAGTATGGGCTAGAGATTTCACTCAGCTTCAAGTCTAAATACATGCACTCTACTAGTCTACTTGACCTTGCATGTCCACCTAAATTCCGGATTGCACCAAAAACAACACTACGCCATAGATGGGCGTCCGCAATACTTTTCTAATGTAATACCCACTTTGTGTTACATTAGAGGTACCTTTTTTGACCTACTGCAACACTATTGAGATTGTGTTACATTACCTCTGAAGGTACTGTTGCAATAGAACCTGTACTGTTGCAATAGATTCGTTGTGTTACAATAGCGACTAAGCGTTGTATTTGCTATTTTTTTAACATTTAAAAAAAATAAAAACAAATTAACATGTGGGTCCCACAGAAGTGTTGCATTTTCAAGAAGTAGTGTTAAATTTGCTGCAATCAGTGTTACATTTGAATGCAAAAAATGCCACGTAGGACAAACTCCCACATGTCACGTGGGCTCCAGTGCCATGTGTCACGTGGACCCATTGACACGTGTCACATGGGACCCTTTCTGCCACGTGGCACGTGGGCCCCACTACCACGTGTCACATGGGACAGCTTTTCTACCACGTGGCACGTGGGCCACACTGCCACGTGTCAGTTGGTGGTCCCCACACTATCACGTGTGGGTTGGCGGCCCCAAACTCCCACGTGTCACTTGTGGGCCCCACACTGCCACGTGTCAGTTGGCAGACCCCACTGCCACGTGTCAGATGGTGGGTCCCACATGCACTCAACAGTTGATTTTGCCCTTACTTAAAAATAAATTGGTGTTGGAGGGATTCGAACCCCTGACCTCCAACACACATGACTTCTATTTCACCACTACAACCATTCCACCAACACTAACACTTGGTTCTTTACCTCCATCTTTAATATATAACCATTGTAACTTAGGTTTTATTCATTATTATTATTATTATTATTATTATTATTATTATTATTATTATTATTATTATTATTATTATTATATTTTTTGAATAATTTTAATTAAATATTTATATTGATTATATTATATTATTCATTTAGGAGAATAAACCGTTCAAGTGTGGGGAGGTGTTTTCTATATTATTTGAAATTTAAAATTAAATATAATTTAAAATAAAAAAATAGATATAAATCAAATAAATTAAGAATTACCCGATCAAAGAAATTTTTTTTTTTCTAAAATTTTGGGAATAACATTAAATATGATGGATCTTGATTCCCGTATGGTTGGGTGGTCAAGAAATATTTTTAAAAAAATCGAATCCTTAAACCCTGACGAAACCCTGTTTAGGGGTTCTGGTCAAAGTGATAGTTGACCGTTGAATTACCCGATCAAATAATTTTTTTTTCCCTAAAATTTTGGGAATAACATTAAATATGATGGATCTTGATTCCCGTATGGTTGGGTGGTCGAGAGATATTTTTTAAAAAATCGAATCCTTAAACCCTGACGAAACCCGGTTTAGGGGTTCCGGTCAAAGTGATAGTTGACCGTTGAATTACCCGATCAAATAATTTTTTTTTCCCTAAACTTTTTGGAATAACATTATATATGATAAATCTTGATTCCCGTATGGTGTGGTCGAGAAATATTTTTTAAAAAATTGAATCCTTAAACCCTGACGAAACCCTGTTTAGGGGTTCCGGTCAAAGTGATAGTTGACCGTTGAATTACCCGATCAAATAATTTTTTTTTCCTAAAATTTTGGGAATAACATTATATATGATGGATCTTGATTCCCGTATGGTTGGGTGGTCGAGAAATATTTTTTAAAAAATCGAATCCTTAAACCCTGACGAAACCCTGTTTAGGGGTTCCGGTCAAAGTGATAGTTGACCGTTGAATTACCCGATCAAATAATATTTTTTTATTCTAAAATTTTGGGAATAACATTAAATATGATGGATCTTGATTCCCGTATGGTTGGGTGGTCGAGAAATATTTTTTAAAAAATCGAATCCTTAAACACTCTTGTGCTTCTCTCCTCTCTTTTCTTCAACCTTTCTCTTCTATTCCCTCTTCTCTTTACTGGCCAACTTATTTTTCACTTTTAACAAAACCCTCATTCCGTCTCACTTTTAACTTGTTCTTCTATTCCCTGACTCTCTCTCGTAGATCAGTTATCTCACTCTCTCTATATCTATATACGCTGAATAAACTACTAATTAGAGATTTGAGGCTTGAAATTGGTTCGATTGCTCTTCGATTTTGGCCTTAGGGAATCAATGTTTCTTTGGCCTTCTTCGAATTAGGGTTCCTTCGGTTTGGGTTCAATTGCTTTCAATTCTTATGTTTAATCGAAACTCTTGTGTTTAATTAATTTTAATTTTGGATCTCTTCTTTGTTTCACAGAATCACAACTAATTCGAGTTCAAAATTAGGGCTTCTTTTGATTTGTATTCGGCTTGGATTTGGGCTTAAAAGTACGACCTTTTCTATTTAAATTAGGGCTTGGATTTGTAGGTATTATCCTCTTTCTTTTTTGTGTAATAGGGTTTATGTTTATGTTGTGAATAATCATTGTATGTGTTTTGCTTTTTGTAATTTGTGTTTCATTGTATAATTTAAATATTTAAATGATGTAACTAGGTTGATTTGGTTTGTTCGTGTAGATGGTATGGGTACTACGTAATGGAGAGCTACAGGAAAGCCCTATGCCAGATCCTTCTTAGCTTTTTACTAGTGTCTACGTAACAAGCGATTCTATCTAAATTTTTTTACAGAGGCTGGAGCATCTGTTTGATTTACCAGGTCTCCCCCTTTTTTACCAGTGCTGATTGAATTAGCTACAAAAATGAAAACTTGTCAGCGAGGTATGTAAAATTTTCATTATGTGTCATCTCTAGTACCACACAATTTAAATTCCCGAGAACTTCTAGGTAGCATCATCTTATTTACATGAAGTCTATATCGTGACCTTTTTTATTGTATATAACGTTTTTACTCATTAACCTATAGGGCATGTTTAAATAATTTTTCTACTATTAAACAGAGTAAGCTCACTAATTATGGGACCTAATGCTGTTGCTGCAATAGGTATATGCTCTCATAGTGTTTTGTTAACAGATTAATTAACAGTCAACTAGTATGATTTTCTTAAAACCAGGATTATGTAACTGATGTTTATTGAACTTGAAGGATCCGGGGTCATAGTTACCTGTTCAATTTTATGTTACATAGAAGTCTGGAGGCAGTGATAACTTATTATGTATGACACCTGTTAACTCGAATAACTTGTAGAAGGGGGGGGTTGAATACAAGTTATATAATCGTGTCTGATTTTTGCTTGATTATATGAACAAGAATAAACGAATGAATCAAACTCTTGTTTGTATTAATAAGATCAAATACAAACTCTACCAAAGGTGTACAATACCTTTAGCAGCTGCTGACAATACAAATATCTCTCTGTTTGTTTCGAACTCTCGAATACAAACCTTATACAGAGCTACGCACATTCACTAGTTCGACTCACACTCTTTACAATGATATTGAGAGAGTATTTATAATGCTACCTATCAACTAATAACAGAAAGATATAATCTATACATGATAATGTTCTGCCTTCTAGTCGATAGTTTCCTTCAATAGAAAACTCTTTCCTTCATAATGTCTTCTTGCTTGTTCTTCAAACAACGATCCTGTTTTATAGCACTTGCCAGTTTCTGTAGTATCTATAATGACATCATCAGTAACATGACTGATATCAGGATCTGTACACTGTATCAGTATCTGATCAACCATCAGTATTGGACCGTCATCAGGATTTGCTCTCTGTTCCTGACATGTAGTCTCCGATACACTGTTCATTCCTGACTAAACTATACAGATAACTGTTTTACACATAAAACCTATATACAGTGCTAAATCCTTTATAAGATCAGGATTACAAGAAGTATAATGTGTAAATTCTATCCTTAACATCACAACTTATGAATTATTCCTAACAATCTCCCCCTATTTATGCTTTAAAATCTGAAGCATAAATCTAATTTGTGGATGTCAAAACATAGAACAATACAACCAGAATAGAATTTATGAATGTAGAATTATGAAGTTTAAGTACCTCCTTCTCAGATGTAGACGCTTATCTAGTACTTAGAAGAAAGAATTTTAACTATTAATGCTGCTCTTCCTTTACCTCTTCCTAGCTGAGATTCACCACTGTCACTCCTGGTTCTTCTTTTTACTATCCTTTGTCTGATCTTTATCTCCCCCAGCTTTATCTTCAGTCTGGTGGTGTTGTTGTTGTCTTTGAATTGTCTTTATCTCCCCCTTTTTGACATCAGCAACATTAATTCCAAGAGATTCAGAAACAGAACAAATGAGATTCATAAGAACTGCTTGATTTTCCATAATTGTGACTTGGTTATCTTCAAGTGATTGAAGTCTTGTTTGAATAGCAATTTGAGAATTCTGAATATCTTTCAAAACATCAGAATGAACTTCAATATTGGAAGTGCTTCTAGTATCTTCAGTATCAGAATCAGAAAGAACTGTATCTTCAAGTCTTGTAGAAGAAGTTGCTTGAGTTGTATGATATTCAAGTAATAAAACCTGATTAGAAGTATCAACATCTTCATATTTCTGTTCTGGAACTGAAACATGATCATCATCTCCTTCACCAGTATTCTGTGTACTAACATCTTCAAATCCTGACTCCTCCTTAGAGTGATCAAAGACTGTTGATGTCTCAATTCTAGCTGATATTGGAAGTACATACAAAGGAACACTAGGATCATTAGGATCTTCATCTGGTACATTCTTCTGGCTTTGCATTGTGATGTGCTAGGTCATTCTTCTGATACATTTTGATGAATGAATAAGTACCAGCATCCATACCCAAATTTTCAGACCAAGATTCAGGAAAAACCTGATCCCAGAAATCAAATGATGGTTTCCTAATTTTCTCTCCCTCACTATGGAGTTGATCATCCATACCCTCATTCTCACTTTGACTTTCTAAAGTCAACACTCTTTCTACCTCACCTTTTGCCTGGTCAGGAGCCAGCCGCTCAAATTGTGGATCTAAGTCCATCCTTTCAACTGTATCACTCAAATTTAGATAAGTGCTCTCATGAACTACAGAAAAATAGAGTTTAGAAGGAGTTTTTATACCTGAACTCACATGGAGAGAGGGTTCCTCATATGGCATGTGGCTTGAGGTTTTCTCCAAGGAGTGAGCTGCTATAGTCTCTGAACCCATACAATCATCTTCTTTCCTTTCAGAAACTACAGGCTCCAGTATACCACTTTCAGGTTCTTTACTAGACTCTGATGTCTTCAGTAATACTTCATTAGACACCATAGTTAGTACATCACCGTCTTTAAGTGTTGTTTGCTGAGACACACCCTCAAGGTGAATAGACTCTGACTGAACAAAATTTGTTTGATCTTCAGAAAAATCAACCAAAGTCATTCCTCCCATATCATAGGGTATCTCACTTGCATTCTCAGTCATCACAGAAGACCTTTCAACATCAGCTATCACAGCTCCTGAGTCATCCTTCCTCTGACTAGATGGTTCTTGTGTTACAGTGACTGTGATCTGATCGTTCCTACTATTCACAACTGGTGCAATAGTACATTCTGTTGACTGCTTTCCTCTATCTACTTCCTCCAGTTTTTCACCTTGAGCTGAAGCATCTTCAATAATTACATCCTTGTCAAATAAATATGCATGAAGTGATTGAAGTGCAACATGCTTCGAGAGTCCAAATTTCTTGACTAATTGTCTTCTGACAGATACATAGAAATACATCTTCATTAAGTCAAGTCTTTGATGTAGAAGTCCATATTCATCTGGAAATAAAAGTTTTGGTACTCTTTCAATCAGAAAATCTAGAACAGGCCTTGACAACTTCACTTTGAGAGAAATTAGTCCCATAGCCAGTCTGTATGATAATGTAGTTTCCCATGAAGAATCAATATCCAGATCTCTCTTGTCAAATACTGACATAGATGTAGCTTGATTTGTAGAAACCTGCATGATATTAGTTGGACTAGACTCTGTGTGTGTAGGTGACAATTGAATCTTTCTCCTTGTTCTCCTGGTATAGTGAGCAAAAGATTTATCCTGAGAAGACTCAAGAGGTGTAGACACAGAAGTGATCTTGGGATGAGATCTTTGTTCAATAGACACAGTCTTTTGAGAGACAGTATCCAGTAACTGTTTTCCTTTTTTAAGAACTACAGCCTTTTGGGAGACTGCAGCCTGGCTGTGACTAGGTTTTTCATCTCTTTGTGCTAACAAAGAAAGTTGAATTGCAGCCTTCAATTCTGCTCTCTCAGCAAGAGTTAAATCATCATCATCTTCACTAGAATTACTACTACTACTTGACACAACAAATCTTCTCTTCCTTACAACTGATGTCTTTTGAGAAACACCAGAGGTTGGTTTCTTTGAAAAAATAGGCTGTGGATCAAAATTTGGTTCTTGAATTGTTTCAGAGACTATAATGTTTTGGGCTACTTGGGTAGACACAGGTGGGTTCTCCTCCAATTGAGATTCCTGAGCCATTTCACCACAAAAGAAAGAAGAATTGTAGAGAGTAGGAAGATGAGCTTTAAGAATTACCTGAACATGATGTGGATAATGAATTACAGGTATTTCATCTAGATTCTTTTCATTGTCCTTCTTTGTAATGTCAGAGAAAATTCTCTTTTGCTGTTCATAAGAAGAAACACAATGTTCTCTACCAAATCTAGTTTCAACATCAGGAACGAAATGGTTAATAAACAATTGCATAAATCTGTGATAATAAACCATTTTCCTGTTTTGATCTCTTAACCCAAGTTTAATACTCATCTGACTTAAGATAATATGACCAATGTTGATTACTCTGTCATAAAGCAAACTATAAGCAATATGTGATGTAACAGAAGTAATTTGCTGAAAAGAACTACATTTGCCAGTAAAATTTTAGCAATTTGATCAAAGTAAAAAGACCATTCCTTTCTAAGAAAAGACCTATTCAACTGGCTCATGTTATCTAGAGGTCCACTATAACCTAATTCAGACAACATAGTTCTTATATTATCATCAGATGGTACATTCTCATAACTATCAGTAACAGGTAAGCAAAGTACTGAATTAACAACAGATTCAGTAATGTCAAATGAATCTTGTCCTAAATGTAGAACAATCTTACCAGATTGACTCTGAGTAGAATCAATTACCTCAGCATTCTTCCAAGCTTGTGAAACAGCTACTTGATTAATCTGTGGAGATGCTGTCAATGCATAACTTAATGGTCCATACACCAGAAAGTCCATAATTGGATGAAAATCAGATGATACTCCTTCCTTGTTGGTGATAGCTGCAACATGATTGTTTGTCATAAAATCAAAGTCACCAAACTTGTAGGCTACTAATTTAGGTAATCTTCTCTGAGCTACCATTTTTGATCTGAAAAGAAACTTGAAAAATTCTTGAAATGGATTAGTGATTTTGAAAACTCAAGAGTGATTTTTGCTTTAGAGAATGTAAAATTAGAGAAAGCAATTACACGATTAGAGTTTCAAAACAAATATATTTCACAAATCTTTCAGACCACTATCCCATGTTGACACGTAGATTGACAGGTGTCAGTCCCTGAAAAATGCGGTTACCCATGATTTTTTTTGGAAAATAAAATCCAAAATTGATTTTCATGAAATAAATCAGGGTATAAATAAGCAATACTGATCAGCTTCCTTTTCCTGATGACTTCTCATCAAAATAATCACAAAATGTAATGTGATTTTAAAAATATAATTTTCAAATCCTGATGGTCACACATGAAATCCTGACCAATATTATCAGCGACTTAATATGGAGTTTCCACGTGGCATTTTTCTTTTATCTGAAAAAGAAAATAAACAATAAATCTGAACAGAAAATCAATTGGTTAGATATTTTCAATATTTCTTGAAACAAGAAATACAGTCTCATGCAATAATTAGCATTTGACTTCATTAAAACTTCCAAGTGACTGCTCAGCTTCTCACGTCTTTCTTTAAAAGAACCAAACGCTTTATGCCATTCTCCATAACCTTTCAATTTCTTTTCTTCTCAACAATGCTTCTCAAACCAAAAATCCCTTCAAACCCATTTTCCAGATTTTTCTTGATCGATGAACATCCTGTTCTTGATCATCTCTTTGAACAAATGACTCTTCTCATCGAACTAATCATGAATGGATTGGTTTTCGAAAATATCCAGAGGTTTCTCCTAGAACATCCATCTGTTGGATACAATCTTCCCCTAACCTCCTCAAAACTTGAGGATGAAGAATTTGGCCGAGAGTCTGAGGTTGATCTTGATGGAGATGCTATTCATTTAAGTTAGCTGCTCTCATTCAAGTCGCCCAGACAAGGAATTCAAGAGCAAATGAGACTTTCATCCCCTGATGGATTTCTTGAGATGCTCCTTGTCCTGTTCCTCAGAGTTCATATCAAAGACAAGTATAGAGTAGAAATTTAGACAAAAAGATGATGTATTTCATTTCTATGTAATGATTTCTATTAATGAAAATACAATTTCTTGTTATCTGCTTGTCTTTTGATTTTTGAATGATGTATAAATTATCAGTATGCAAATATCAAAACTTGCTAGCATAGACTTAATATATCACAGAATCAGATTATTACACAAAGTAAACGTCAGGATCTGAAACAATTTTCATAATCCTGATACTGACACAATACTGATGACGTCAGCATCCTGATAACAAATCTAATCCTGATTATTATTAACAAGTCTATCATACTGAAATTTATCAAGGCAATGTGTTATAGCTCAAACATTTAACAATAAAATATAGATCCTGACAGGAGTATCAAGTCTATAAGCTAAGAACAACATACATTGCTACTTTTGCAGATGTTAAAATCTAAAAATTTAACATTCCTAACTCACTTACTAGTCTACTGAATGTAGTCTCATCAAGTGGTTTAGTTAGAATATCTGCAAGCTGTTTGTCAGTAGGAACAAAATGAAGTTCCACAGTACCATTCTCAATATGTTCTCTAATAAAATGATACCTGACATCAATGTGCTTAGTCCTTGAATGTTGAACTGGATTTTCTGCAATTTTAATAGCACTAGTATTATCACAAAACATAGGAATATTACTAAGTGTCATACCATAATCCAACAACTGATTTCTTATCCAAAGGAGCTGTGCACAACAACTGCCTGCTGCTATGTACTCAGCTTCTGCAGTTGAGGTTGAAACAGATTGTTGCTTCTTGCTTGCCCAAGAAATCAATCTATTTCCCAAAAATTGACATGTACCTGTAGTGCTTTTCCTGTCTATCTTACACCCTGCATAATCAGAGTCTGAATAGCCAATTAGAAAGAAATCAGATTCTCTAGGATACCACAAACCAAGATTTGGAGTTCCTTTGAGATATCTAAAAATTCTCTTCACAGCAATTAAATGAGATTCCTTAGGATCACTTTGGAATCTAGCACATAAACAGGTAGAAAACATTATATCTGGCCTACTTGCAGTTAGATATAACAATGAGTCTATCATGCCTCTATAACTAGTATTATCCACACTCTTCCCTTTAGGATCAGAGTCTAGTTTAGTGGCTGTTGCCATGGGTGTTTTTGCAACTGCACAGTCTTGAAAGTCAAACCTTCTTAAAAGATATTTGATATACTTTGACTGATTAATGAAAATACCAGTCTCAGTCTGTTTGACCTGCAAGCCTAAGAAATAATTTAGTTCACCCATCATGCTCATCTGATACTTAGACTGCATAAGCTTGCTAAACTTAGCACACAACTTTTCATTAGTAGAACCAAAAATAATATCATCAACATAAACTTGAACTAAAAGCAATTCACCTTTTATCTTTCTAAAGAATAGAGTTTTGTCAATTGTACCTCTTGTGAAGCCATTTTCAAGAAGAAATTTAGACAAAGTCTCATACCATGCTCTTGGTGCCTGCTTTAGTCCATAGAGTGCCTTGTCAAGTTTGTAGACATGATTTGGAAACTTTGGATCAACAAATCCAGGTGGCTGTTCTACATACACTTCTTCATCAAGTTTTCCATTTAGAAAAGCACTCTTTACATCCATCTGGTATACCTTAAATTTTGAATGAGCTGCAAATGCAAGAAACATTCTGATTGCTTCCAATCTTGCTACAGGTGCAAAGGTCTCATCATAATCAATGCCTTCTTCCTGAGAATAACCCTTGGCCACCAGTCTTGCTTTGTTTCTTACAATCATACCAGATTCATCTAGCTTGTTTCTGAAAACCCATCTTGCACCAACAATAGATCTATCTTTAGGTCTTGGTACCAGTTTCCAAACTTTGTTTCTCTCAAACTCATTTAATTCCTCCTGCATTGCAATTACCCAATCAGGATCCTGTAAGGCTTCTTCAACCTTCTTAGGTTCATTCTTTGAGAGAAAACAACTATACAAGCATTCATTTTGAATTGATCTTCTAGTTCGAACACCACTATTTGGATCACCAATTATCAAATCTTCAGTATGATCCTTTGTCCATTTTCTAACAGGTGGTAAATCAACTCTGCTAGTCTCTCCCCCTAAGTTAGTGGTATCTCTTGTAGAAGAATTCTCTCTACCTTCAAAAACTCTCCTTTGATCAATAGAATCAATAGATTCCATATTGCTGCTAGTTACTGATCTTTCCTCAGAAGATTCTGACAGGTCAGTTCCTGATGGAGTAGACTCTGAAACATCAATTCCTGATGGAATAGACTCTGAAAGACTAGTCTGTTCCTGATGATCACTGTGTTCTCTCTGATTTATTTGCTCCCCCTCAACAGTAGCATTCCTTTGAGAAGCAATAGAAATTCCTTCTGGAGAACCTTCATCATCACTTGAGAGTATCTCAGAATTCTTCAGATTTTCAAATTCCAATTTATCATGGCTTTCATCAGTTTGCAAAATTCCAAATTTCTTATCATCAAATGCAACATGAATTGATTCCATAACAATGTGAGTTCTGAGATTATAAACTTTGAAGGCCTTAGATGCTGAGTATCCTAGAAAAATTGCTTCATCCGATTTGGCTTCAAATTTTCCAAGTTGTTCTGGATGAACTTTTAGGACATAGCATTTGCATCCAAAGATGTGAAAATATTTCACACTTGGTTTCTTTCCTTTGATCATCTCATAGGGAGTTTTTCCATGACTATTTACCAAGGTACAGTTCTGAGTGAAACATGCAGTGTTAATAGCTTCTGCCCAAAAGTAGGTTAGAAGTTTTGCATCTGCAAGCATGGTTCTTGCTGCCTCTATGAGAGTCCTGTTCTTTCTTTCCACTACACCATTTTGCTGAGGTGTACCAGGTGCAGAAAACTGTTGAGTGATTCCATTGTCTGCACAAAACCCCTCCATTGTAGAATTCTTGAATTCTGTACCATTGTCACTCCTAAGTACTTTAACTTTGTACTCAGAATTATTCTGAATATTCTTGATGAGTTCAATGATTTGCTGAGGAGCTTCATCCTTCTTGTGTAGAAAGAACACCCATGTGAACCTTGTGAAATCATCCACCATAACTAGAGCATATCTTTTCTTGCTGATAGACATAATGTTTACTGGACCAAACAGATCAAGATGTAGCATGTGAAATGGTTCAGTAATTGAATTTTCAGTCTTGCTCTTGAAAGTGGTTCTTCTCTGCTTTCCAAGCTGACATGCATCACAAAGTCCATCTTGCACAAAATTTGCCTGAGGTAGGCCTCTCACCAAATTGTGTTTAACAAGTTGATTAAGCTTCTTGAAATTAAGATGTGAGAGCTTCTTGTGCCAACTCCAGCTTTCATCATTTGTTGCTCTGCTGTAGAGACATCTAACAATTCCTTTAGATGTATCACTTAAGCTGGCTTCATATATGTTACCATGTCTTTGACCAGTTAGAACAATGTCTCCATTCTGTATATTCAAGATTTTGCATCCTTCTCTGTCAAAGATTGATTTGTAACCTTTATCACCCAGTTGACTTATGCTTAAAAGAGTATGTTTCAAGCCTTCAACCAGTGCTACATTTTCTATGATGACATTCCCCAAAATAATTGAGCCATATCCCAGAGTTTCTCCTTTGTTGCCATCTCCAAAAGATATTACTGGGCCAGCTTTCCTCTCAAACTTTGTAAGCAGGGACTTCTTTCCAGTCATATGTCCAGAGCATCCACTGTCCAAGATAATTGAATGCTTCTTTCCTGTGCCCTGCAAACAAAAAGTAACTAGTTAGAATTTTTTAGGACCCAACTTTGATTGGATCCTTTCTTACTAGATTTAGAGACAACAGACTTTAAAGATTTTGCATTTATTTTACCTGTTGCAGAGTCAACTTTAGACTCTGATCTCACAAACTGTTTGTGACTAGGAGTTTCAGATTTCAAAGAATAATAGTCATAATACAGTTCATGATATTCTCTACACATGTAAATGGAATGAAGTAAACTACCACAATGATAACAAGCTTTTTGTGGTTGGTATTGAATTTTCTGAGTCTTGGGGAATCTGGACTCAGTTTTCCAAGAAGGTTTTTGATTGCAGTCTAGGGCCAAATGATTATGATTTCCACACTTATAGCATTTTTTCCTAGGTGCATCAGGTACATTCTTGTAATTGTTCTCTTTGTTAATACCTTCTTTTCCATTCCTATTTCTCTTAATCTTGCTAGACTCTGAAAGATCATCTAATCTCTGTTTCAACTGAGACTTAGACAGAAACCCTATGTTTACATTCTTAGGTTTCTCTAACACTTTCTCATCTGAAAAACTATTGTTAATCCTTTTGTGTACAACAGGGGTACCTTTTGAATCAACAAATTTAACATGATTAGGTTCAGAAACAATTTTCTTACCTTCAGATTTAGATGTGTTAGCTTCTACCTTACTATCATCATTGACAATAGCTACTTTTTCTTCTTGTCTAGCCTTATCAAAACCTAAACCATTAACCTTACCACGAATTCCACTCTCAAAGATTTCTATTGTCTTCTTACTGGAATTGTTAATGGTCTTAATCACATCTCTCTCTTCTTCTAGTTCTTCTCTGACATAGTCATAAGCCTCAAGAATTACACTATAATCACGCTTAGCTTTATCAGAACTCAACTTGTATTCTTCCATTTGAATTAATTCAGATTCAAGAAAATTATTTCTATCAACTAATTTATCATTCTTAACCTTAAGTTCATCTCTTTCACAAGTAAGAATTCTAAAATTAGTCATAAGATTTTTAAACTCAGCATGGATAGATCTAATTTCATCAGAATTTAAGCTATCAAATGAATCAAGAGAGTGAAGTGATACCTTAACAGAGGATGGAGAAATTTTCTTTGGAGATCCAGGTTTGTCTGAACTATTGGCCATCAATGCAATGTTGTCATAATCCAATTCATCTTCAGAGTCACTGGAATCAGCCCAATCCTTCTGTGTGACCATAAGTGCATTACCCTTTCCTGAATTCCTAGGCTTCTTACACTCACTAGCAAAGTGTCCAAGCTCGCTGCAGTTAAAGCACTTGATCTTGGCCTTATCAAGCTTGACAATTGTACTTTTGCTTTTGTCACTCTTCTTCTCCTCCTTCTTTTGAAAAGGTCCTTTGCTAAATCTTCTCCTGTTGAATTTTCCTTTCTTGAAAGCTTTAGCAAACATAGCAAAGAGTTCTTGCATCTCAGATTCAGAATCATTGTTGTCAGAGTCAATATCAGTAGTCTCTGACTCAGAACTTTCTTTGCTTTTCTTCTTCCTTGATTTTTTTACAGCAATCTCTTCATGCTGTTCTTCAGGAAGCTTCTTAACTTCAGATTGAGCAGTAAGTGCAATAGTCTTCATCTTTCCTTCACTCCTGCTCTTCTTCTGCTTCTTGTCAAGTTCATAAGCTCTCAATTTTCCATATACTGCCTCTAATGAAATCTCATCCAGATCATTAGCTTCCTCAATTGCAGATATCTTCTCATTGTAGAAATCAGGAAAAGCTTTCATGAACTTTGTATTCATGTCCTCCAAGTCGTAATATTTACCATGCATGGCCATCTCATTGATGAGTTTTGTAAACCTATCAAAGGTATCAGTAAGTGACTCACCAGACTTGGATTCAAAGTACTCATACTGTTGTATAAGTAATGTCCTCATATTCTTCCTGACAGGCTTAGTTCCTTCACAGTGAACCTTAAGATTGTCCCATATATCCTTAGCAGTTTTACAAGAGAGAACATAGTTAGTGAGAACAGAATCAAGACTGTTGAATAATATGTTTCTCACTTTAGCATCTTTGAGAACATTCTCCTTGTCCTTATCTGACCATTCAGATTTTGGCTTCTCTGTTGTATGTTCTGGAACAACCACACCATCAACAGTTGCTTGTCCAACGACCTTTGTTGGAACAAAAGGTCCATCTCTGATTCTGTCAAGATAATCAGGATCTGTTGCTTCCAGATGATGCAACATCTTTACTTCCCATAGAGTATATTCGTTTCTCTTGAGCATAGGAATTTTAGTATTCCCATCCTTGTAACCAGACATGATTGCAGATCTTTATGATTATTCGAAATCAACCTGCTCTGATACCAATTGTTAACTCGAATAACTTGTAGAAGGGGGGGGGGGGTTGAATACAAGTTATATAATCGTGTCTGATTTTTGCTTGATTATATGAACAAGAATAAACGAATGAATCAAACTCTTGTTTGTATTAATAAGATCAAATACAAACTCTACCAAAGGTGTACAATACCTTTAGCAGCTGCTGACAATACAAATATCTCTCTGTTTGTTTCGAACTCTCGAATACAAACCTTATACAGAGCTACGCACATTCACTAGTTCGACTCACACTCTTTACAATGATATTGAGAGAGTATTTATAATGCTACCTATCAACTAATAATAGAAAGATATAATCTATACATGACAATGTTCTGCCTTCTAGTCGATAGTTTCCTTCAATAGAAAACTCTTTCCTTCATAATGTCTTCTTGCTTGTTCTTCAAACAACGATCCTGTTTTATAGCACTTGCCAGTTTCTGTAGTATCTATAATGACATCATCAGTAACATGACTGATATCAGGATCTGTACACTGCATCAGTATCTGATCAACCATCAGTATTGGACCGTCATCAGGATTTGCTCTCTGTTCCTGGCATGTAGTCTCCGATACACTGTTCATTCCTGACTAAACTATACAGATAACTGTTTTACACATAAAACCTATATACAGTGCTAAATCCTTTATAAGATCAGGATTACAAGAAGTATAATGTGTAAATTCTATTCTTAACATCACAACTTATGAATTATTCCTAACAACACCAGTGTTAATTAAAAATAACTAATACTAAATTATAGTTAAATATAATGATAGAGAATGAAAAATGTATAAATTGTGTGATTAGTTATGATGTAGTTAAAAAATGATTCTTTAAACTAATTTAACGTTTTACTAGATATATTATTGGTACATGTACTGTGAGATGTATAACTTGAAATGCAGGATTCCCGGAAAAACAACTGAGTCACCTACATCTTTTCTTACTTATAGCTTAATTACCCGTCATCCTGGAAATGAATTTTGTAACTAATATTCTTTGTATGATTTTATACAGTGAGCTTTGTTACTTGATATGGGTAGATTCTTAACAGGATATGGCATTGGAGATTTTTTCTTTCTTTTGTGGTAAATAAATATGAAGTATTAAAGAAATCTGATAATTTGTTTATTTCATTATATGCTAAGAAACACATTTGTTTTCATCACATAGATAACTTCTTTAAAATCTGTTAGCATTGATTAATTGTTTGTAGGATAAAGTTAGCATAAAAGAGGAGTTATAAGGCTCTCGACTATATTGAAGAACCATGTAACTCCGACTTGTTTAATGTTGGCACAATTTAACTTTTTAGTCATTCATTAACAGAATGGTAAGTATAATTAACACAGACTGGTAAGTAAGGTAATTAACATAGACTGATAAGTATCAACTTTATCAACCGTTTGTAATAGATGTCTGAATTTTTATGGAAAAAAATTCTATGCGTACATTTTACCCTATTCGTATCCTATCTAACCAAAAATAAATATGTACATCTCACCTTCCTGGTACTCTAGTCTGAATTATGGGATAGAAAATGCTAATACATCTTTTTTTCTTAATTATAATCTCTTTTCCCTTTTTAGTGACCAGGTTGAAATCCCTTGATCCTTACCACACCTGTATCTTTTTTTTTTCTGGATATAGTTGTAGCAGTTTTATACTTTTTATTTATTTCCAGTGAACTAGAGATACCTAAGTGTCAGGTTAGATTCTGGCCTCGTTTTATTGTCAATGTCAAACAGTCAATCTGATATATAGCTTATGGATGGATTTGAACAGGTGCCATGTGGGCCATGGGTTTTGTCAAGGAAAATTCTATCAATGGACAAACTAAAGTTCAGGTTGTTCCACGTCCTGATGCATACGAAATCCTTAAACAATGTTGGAATAGTTTACTCACTGATATTCCTCGAGGAATAAATACTCAGTAATGCCTCGAAACTACCTGTGATGCTTAGACACTGGATGGTTGCAGTACTATAGGGATGATTTTCATCTTTTAACCCAGTGACTGTGCAAAATGGGATTATCTTAGTGAATACGATTAAAAAGATTGCCACTGCAATGATAAGAGGGAAAATTAGGAGTAGCTGGAGAGAAGCTAGCACTGCTAGTACTGTTTCTGACCATCTGCTAAATGTTTTTTGGTAGATTTTGTATTAACTAGATTGCGATTTATTGGTTTGTAATGAGATTACTATATGTACAAATCGTATATTGCAAAATTTTAATTATTTGTGTTACAGTTGTTATAGCTACAGTGTTGCGTTAGATAGTTATAGTGTTGCATTAAATAATATAGTGTTGCATTAGATTATTATGTAGTGTTGCAATAAAATGGGCCCCACATGTCACGTGGCATGTACTTATTTGGAATGTGGGCCCCACATGCCACGTGTCAGGTGGGCCCCCCCACATGCCACGTGTCATGTGGGTCCCACATGCCACATGGACACCTGCCACGTATCACCCCATGACACGTCACCACCATGACACGTGTCACGTGGACCCCACATTCCACGTATCCTCTGGCTTTTTTGGCTAAGCTATGGTAACACCTTTCTATTGTTGCATTTGTTTGATTTAGTGTTACTGTATGGCCCTAAGATAATACTTTTCTTAGTGTTACTATTGAGAACAAAAGCGTTACGTTAGAGAGCAGAGGCAAAATTAGCGGATGAAATGGTGAAAAAGTGTTACCTTAGGCCTATTGTAACAAAAAACGTGTCTAATGCAACAGTAGAAGTGCGTTGCGTCAGGGCATCTATGGCGTAGTGCAAGGAATTCATAAAATGGGTTGTAACGAGGCTTGGGTGAAGGTGTGAAAATTTAAGTTCAAGGAAAGTGTAAAAGTCTCGCTAGTTGAGTCAAAATGACACTTGCTTTCTTCATACACCAAATTCTCAAACTAAAGATCTCCACTCATTTACAATTACAAAACACAACCACATTTACCAAGAAAATTGAATCAAAATAAAGTACAAAGATTTATTTCTTTTTTTTTTCAATTTTTTTAACATCCCTTTTATATTTTTTCTTTTTTTTTTAGCAAAGGGAATGCATTACATATATAAATACTACAAAGCACGTTGAACCACATTTTGTCATACATATCAAACTAGTTCCCACTTACAATAATTAGCATTCTTCATTTTCACAATATCTCCAAATTTCAATGTTCATCAACCAATTATTTCCAAGACTCAACTAGCTCAACTAGGTCGAGAGTGAAGTATTTGGCTATGACTTACGAATAAAAGGGGAAAGTGACGAAGAAAAATATGGATATAAGCTTCAAAAGGGTAACTAGGGATTATTTTCATGGTTCACAAGTTAAAAAGGCCAAAATGGTTATCCTAAATAGAATTTCCTTATTATGGTGCATCCGTGAATTAAGGTTTAATGCAAGACCTAGAGCAACAAACACACATAAAGAGGGAGAAACACACAAGCAAAAGAAATCATCGTTCAAGGCCTCACAAGGTTTAAGTTGTAATAACATCTTCTCGATTTGATTCCATGCATGCTAAGAGATAATCGTCATGCTCACAATTTAATTACAACAATCTAGACTTTTCTTGCCATTTTAAGTGTGTGTGTGCAATAAGGTGCATCAAACTTATAGATTCACATCAAATTGGTAATGCTATTCACGAAATAGGAAAAAACACGGTTACAAGCTCACAATGTTTTAAATTTTACAAACACGTAAACAAACTTTATGACCAAACTTGTTTCTAAATGAAAACGATACGGACATCAAATGAAACAAAAGATAATATTAATACTAGCTACATACTATACTACAAGGATGAACAAAACAATCCTTCCCCCACTTAAAACATGGCATGTCCTCATACATGACAAATAAAAACGAAGTCGAGATAAAAGTGTAAGAGAGCTCCCCTGAAAATAAACAACAAGGACCAGAAGCACCACTCATATTTGCCAAAATCCAATCCGAAATTTGCAAGCCAAGAACCAATGTCACAAACCCCTAACTAAAATAACCAACAAGCCAACCGCTAGCCCCCAACTAATCCGCAACAAAATTCAACACCCACAAATCCACTCAACACACTAATTAAGGATATATTATTAATTAATTTTTTTAAAAAGATAAAATAAAATAAAAATAGCTTACCAATTATGAATAAAATCAAAAATCAAAATTAAAGTGAATTTAATTTGATTCTTGAATTTATAAAACTTGTTTAGCTAGAAAATTAAAAACTGAAAATCAAAATTAAAAAAGTGAATAAAAATAGACTAAATAAAAAAACAAAACACAAAATAAAACAAAACAAAACAAAAGGGAAAAAAGAGTAAAAATCAAAATAAAAAATAAAATAGTTAAATGAAAATAAAACAAGAATAAACAGGGGAGGGGGCTGGCAGTTTGAATTGAAGGAGTGAAGATGGGTGAACAGCGGTGGGATTGAAGGTGTGGTGGATGGTCGGTTGGTTGTGAATTGGAATGGAGGACGGAGAGGTGGGCGGCGGTGGCTGGTGGATTGAGGTGTTGATCGCGATTGAACGGGAAAGGTGGTGAAGAAGGGAATGGGAAGGAGCAAACGGAGAAGATGGGTGATGGGTTAGGGGAGAAGCAGCAGTGGAGTCGAGGACTGCTGATGGGTGGGGCTGTTGAATGGCGAGCGGGGTTCAGGGATGGTGAAGTAGTGGTAACAGAGGCGCTGTGGTGCGGTTGTCATTGGAGGAGAAAATGAAGGTGGTGAGGTTGTTGAACGGAAGAGAAGACTGAAGGGTGAACGGAGGTGGGAGTTGTTGAGTTTGAATGCAGGAGAAGGAGGTGGGTGTGATGTGTGGTGGCGAGGAGATGAGAAACTGAGATGATCTTGTTATGTTTTGTATTTTTCTCTCTTTTTTTTAAAGAAGGAATGCACGGCCGTGCAACTATGCACATGCAAAATGGGGAAGGGAGCTGGTAATGCAGAATGGTCCTGAAATATCACGGTTTGCTGCACAGGCTATCGAACGCCCGTACAAATCCAAAATTGTAGAAAATTATATAAACTCCCTTTTTTTCTTTTTTTTTCTTTTTAAATAACACTCGCATAAATCCTTGAATGCTTGAATAAAATATTAAATCCTGAAAACATGAACAAACACATCAAGGCACGAGTGGAATAAATATAAAAATCATAAAAATTAGAATTAATGATACTAAATATTATTGAGCGAGGCATTATTATTACAATTTTTTTTGAAAATCTATTATAAAATTCATTAGTCACACCACAAAAACATATAATAATTAATTATTATACATTCTTGAGTTGTTTTTCTTCTGAATTAAAATAGATGAAAAATGAACCTCCACTCACTAATATTTAATCAATCCTCAAACCCACAATATGCATAACACCCTACATATATGCAAGCGAGGAACAAAATCTAACACACGCTTAATAACATATAAATAATGCGTACCTTGGGTTGCCTCTCAAAAAGCGCTTAGTTTACTGTCGTTGGCTCGACTTATTTATACAAGTACCATAACTAATGAGGTGAAAAAGCAAATAAATGTACATACCTACGAATCAATAATAAAAATAAGGTGTGCAAATATACCTTTGATCCATAAAAATATGAAAATATTTTTATGATCTCCACATCTTCAAGAGACTTTGAAAAAGTAAAGTAGCTAGAAAAATTGTCAGAATAATCATTATAATTACGACTCAAAAATTGTTCCCAAATTGTATCCTTATATATCCAAGCAAAAATTCCAATCTCATCAATCTTTAATTCCTTCTCAATTTTAATTGGACATTCATCAATTTTTATCTCATCCACCAATTCATTAAGCTCAAAGGTATTTTCTAAGTTTGGTAGATCCTCAACTACATCCAATTTATCATTATTAAGCATAGGACAATCGTCAACTAAACAAGTAGATTCATCATGCACAAAATTTTCACCAATTACAAAACAAGAATCATAATTAGTTGACCTCCGCTAATCGATTCACGGTTTCGGCTAGTTGACTCATTTGCTTTTCTAAGTTGGATATGCTTTGAGAAGTGATGTTTTAAAATTGGAGGTTATTTGCCGTCATTTGTTTCATCATCTCCTCTAATAATGATAAGGAAGATGAAGAAGACCCTTGATGGCCTTGGGAATTATATTGCGGATCATAACATTGATTTTCAAAAGCATATGAAAAATCAATGCAAGGAGGGTAAGGAACATAACATGAGTTTCTAGAATATAAAGAATTCACCTGATACGCATTTAAATTCTGAAAGGAATTAAAATTTTGATATCGTTCTTGATCGTGGGTAAAATCTTGATCGTTATTCCAACCAAAATAATTATCCCTCATCTCCTGAAAGAGTTAGTTGTCTATCTCCAATAAACATGAAGACACACCAAAAAAAGAAAGAAAGAAAGAAAGAAAAAACTATATACAAAGATAAAATCTAAAATATAAGAAACAATTAACTCAAAATTAATATTGTTGCCTTCCCCGGCAGCGGCGCCAATTTTAAGGTAGTATTTTTCGTAAGTTCGTTCACAGGGAAGGACTATCAATACTGATTTCAAGTAGATTATTTCTTACAGTCTAGAAGTGAGGAAAATGGGGGGTTTTAGTTGGTTGTAGTGTTTTATCAAACACCTTGTATACAAGAAATAATTTGCTAGAGAATTGCGAACAAGTAAATTGCAATCATCCAAATTTACCAACACAACAAAGCACAATAAGTAAATTAGCAAGATAAAAAGATATTTGACCCAAGGATTATGGAAACTCAAGTATTACACCCAAACAAATATAAGCAAGATATAATCAACTCTACCTAACCAAGATGATTGGTGGGGCACACAATCACTTATTTCTCTTTTAAAAACACTAATTTAGTGAAGCACATAAATTAGTTCTCTTGACACTAGCAACCAATAATGAAGCACTATCAATTTAACCAAGTCAAGGAATTAAACAAAGAGAGGTTAGGACAAACCCAAGGATGAGAAGCTCAAGCTAGGTATTTGCACTTAGAGCTTGAGAATTTAGGTAAACTAAACTTGTGCTACTATAATGAATGTACTAACAATTACGGATTAGCACAAACAATTAGCAATTGAAATTACGAGAAGAGCAAGATGAAGCAACTTACAAATCTCCAAGAAAAATCATAAACAATACAACTAAAGTAATTAAGATAGAATGAAGTAGATCATACTTAAATTGAAATGGGTTTAGTACAAGAGTTCCTTCCTTGAGCCAAATATATAGAGTTAGTTACTCATAATCAATGCTAGATTATGAGTAATAAATGTTCTCTCTACTCACTAACCCTAATTTAATGCTCTAGAGATGATAAAGATGAAGTGAAGATAAGAAATGTTTGCTTGGCTTACAACTACTCTATTAATACATCCATTATACAAGAGGGCAAGAGAGTCAAATTGCTTCCAAAAAATTTCAGCAAGTGATGTACGGCCTGATGAACGGCCGTACAGCAGCCCGTACAAAAGACTGGACAATCTGCACTACTTTGAACACTCTGCACGGCTTGTTGAACGGCCGTACAGCAGCCCGCCAGCCCGTACAGCAAATTGCTCCTTTTAAACTCTTTGAACGGCTTGCGGAATGGCCGTGCGAGACAAAATCTTCAAGAATAAATCATTATAACCTCCCGACATCGCGAACTTGCATCTTCTAACTTCCCTCTTGAATAATCTTTGCTTTCCAAGCCCTCAATAAGCCATCTTTTCAACAATTAAGCATGGGGCACTGAAAGATGAGAAAAAAAATAATATCAATAAAACTACATTTGGAACTAAAAAAAATGCAAGAAAAAGAAAGACATAACGTGTATAAAATACACGTTATCAATATGCACCGAAAGTTCAAGAAAAGGAAAAAATCCAATACCAGACTTTATACAATCCAAGAATTGAATTTGATTCTAAACTCTATCTATCGTTATATGAACGTGTGAAGTGCGATATGTGTATGTATAGAAAGGGGGCGCGTGTGTGTATAATGAAGTGATGAGATGTGTATATGCAAAGTGTGTGTATGCCAAGTGTGTCTGTGTGTATGTAATATAAGAGATTGCAGGATTAGTGGCATTTTTTTAATGATCTTCCAGTGATTCGCCGGCCAGTGATGGCAATGTTGTGTAAATATGATGAGTGGTAGTAGTTCGTTGGTGTTCCTTTGTAACAAACTCATCTAACTTGAATTGACAGTTGGCCCTTTTGTAATATTCAGTATTACAAAATATTAATTTTGTACTCGGATTACTCGGGGAGTACTCAGAATGAAAAATCGGATGAATAAAATATTAATTTTTAATTTTTAATTTTACCATATATTTTGTTTTTTTTTAATAAACTAGATTTATACCCGTGCAATGCACGGGATGTGTTGATGAGTGGATTTTGTAACAACTTTTGAGAGGTTTATGGTGAGTTGTAAAGGCTAACGATCAACTAATCTATGGAGAATGGAGGTTTTTTATAGGGGTTGAACTGAGCTCGAGAGCGTTTACAAGAATCTCGCGAGTTCCCTTGAGGCTTGTGTCGTGTGTTCTCAAGAATATCGTAGGTGTATTGCGAGGCTTGTAAAACATGTTAGCAAGAATCTCATAGGTGTCTCGCAAGGCTTGTAACCGTGTTCTCAAGGTGCCTACGTACCCTTGATTATATAGGGATCAAGTTCACGTAGTTCTTTTTAGACTAGAAGTCTGGTTAGGCAGCAATATTTTAGGTTCCTAATTCATGGGGACCTCCTTTTCTCCAGATTTCAGCCACGAATAGGTGACCTAAGTCGAATAGAACTCGAGTTCTAGTCCGACTAGGAGTATGTTTACAAGTTCTTGTCCTATTAGATGTATTCAAGGATCATCTGCGCCCAAGGAATACCTTCCAATAAGGAGTCGATGTTCATGACTTGCTCCTAAAGAATAGGAGGCTTTATCGTACTATAAATCTGCTGGCATAATTCTGTTCTCGTACAGGAAGCTGTCTCTCAGGAACCTGTCTGCAGGAACCTGTTTCTCGGGAAGCTGTCTGCAGGAAGCTGTCTCTCGGGAAGCTGTTTCTCGGGAACCTGAACCTGTCCAGATCCATTTCACATGCTATTTAGCCCCATTTAACTTAAGGGACCTCAATCATAACCCATATTACTCATACGGATTGGATCCTTAAGCCTAATGGGCCTAAATCTAGCCCATGAAGATTTTGGGCACAACAAGTACCCCCCGGTTCCTCGAGGTCATAGGATGCGAGAGGAACCTAAATAGCTTGATATTTTAAGGTCCAATCCCTTCAGTGCTCCCATGTTTCTTCTGAGTGAACCATGCGGGTCTTTGTCTTCTTGCTTGAATCGTGACAAGGGCACAAAGTGAATCCAATTAGGCGCTGAGTGAATCCTTTGACAAGGGCACAAAGCGAATCTAATTGGGCACTGAGTGAACCTCAAGAATGTTAAGGGAACCAAGTGAATCCAAATAAGGGCATAAATTGAGCCTAATTGGGCGTTATGTGAACCTATGCTGAGGGCACAAAACGAATCCAATAGGGCACTAGATGAATCCTTAAAAGGGCACGAAGTTAACCTTAAAAATCATAACTTGATTATCGAAAGGTTGGTTCATCTGATAAGCTTCTTTTCATTTGACTATCTAATGTCTGTCTATCAGAGGTACTCTAGGATCAGCTGCGTCCTAGGAGTACTTTCCAATGATGATTCTGCGTCTCTCTAGCTGGCTTCTTGATATCTCTGATGTCTATGCTCAGGAACCTGGTTCTCACGAACCTCTATCTCGGAACCTGGTTCTCAGGAACCTCTCTATAGGAAACTGTACCTGCAAAAATAACAAATTTGTTAGTCTGGGGAGCCTTTATGTGGTTCCCATGTACTTCTTGCTATCCTCATTACTGCTGCTAGGCTAACTCGGGCTCTTCTCGGGGAGGAACATGGTCTTCTTATAATCTACTCAGCTTCTGGTTCTTCAGGAACCTCTTGATGCTCATAATCTGTTGACTATCTTCTTAGCTAGTGCTCATTTCTCTGCGTTTCGTCTTCATATATGATACTGGAAACAATCTGTCTCGTGGCTCATACAATACTTGTTGATCGGAACCTATGAATTAATTGGTATAAATCTAGCCCATGGTGATTTTGGGCACAACACCAAGAAAACTAGAAAAAATAGGTTAGTAATACGAGCTGAAGAGCTCACATATAAGTGATGCATGTATGCAAGTATGAATGATTATCTACGTTATATATGTCGCTACCTTCTTAAGTGGCATATCAATTATCTGCTTGACTGATTCAACTAACACGTTCGAGATCATAAACTAAGCATATATGTTACGTAAACTGCAAACCTATAGGGCATGACAACATCCTAAGTACAAGTTCACATAAATTTCATTTCTAAAGATCATGGAATATGCGCATTTAGAAGCAATATGTATCTAAGCATGACAGAATATAAGCTCTAATTGACAGGAAATGTTGCATGATAGTTAAGGATATAAAGGCATGAAAGTAGACTTATTTGTGCTTCCTTGTGCCGGTTTGTATTGAGGTTTCGTTACTGAACCTGGAAGGTGGAAGCTTTTCTCTGTTTCAGCTGAGTATCATTGATCCTGGAAGCTGTAGCTACAAACTGCGGGTTGGAATCCGGAAACTGGAAGTTATTAACTGGAAGCTTCTTATCTTCATCAAGGATGCTGTAAGCTGCTTTATCAAGAACTTGTTAGTAGTACGGTACCTGTTTCAATCATATACAAGCTTTATAAGTGGGAGTATTTATCAATGTATCGCTTTGATGAAGGCACAAAGCGAATCCAATTGAGCTCTAGGTGAATCCTGAAAAGGGCACTTAGAGAATTCAATTAGGCGCTAAGTGAATCCTTAGTAGGGCATAAGACAAATCCAGTTGAGCTTTAAGTGAATCCTAAGAAGGGCACTTAAAGAATTCGACTAGGCATCAAATGAATCCTTTTGGCTTTAGGGAGCACAAAGTGAATCCATCCGGGCTCTAGGTGAATCATGGCAACAGCACGAAGAGAATCCGGTTGGGCACTAAGTGAATTCCTTTGTGGCATCAAGTGAATCCTTATAGGCTCTAAGTGAATCCTGAAGAGGGCACAGAGAGAATCTATAGGGCACATGATGAATCATTTCAAATTCTAGGGGCACCAAGTGAATCTGTAAGGGCACTAGGTGAATCCCTTCAAATGCTAGGGGCATCAAGTGAATCCGTAAGGGCACAAGGTGAATCCCTTTGAAGGCTTTTCAAATACAAGCGAACTCTAGGTTAGGGTACCCATGCTCAGGTTTCCAAAACCCTTAACTAGGTGCCCACATGCTTATGGGACTTTTGAATGCGTGCCTACGATTCATAGGGATTTTCGAGATGAATCTTTCATGCTTGCAAGTCTTTTCTGGCTATCGAGTGCATGTAGCTGACAGGGCTTTTCTAGGTGAATCTTTCTGGGCTCTATGCAAATCCTTGTACGGGCATAAGGTGAATCCAACTGGTTGTTTATATGAACCTCTGCTTAGGACAAAAACCGTAACCAATTGGGCACCAAATGAATCCCTAAAAGGGTACGAAGAGAATCCATTAAGATACCAAACAAATGTGCGTAGATGCATGAAGCACCAAGTGAATCCTTTTGGGCTCTAAGTGAACCTATACGGGCACATAAAGAATTCATAAGGGCACCTGGTGAATACATGAAAATTCTTGGGGAACCTAATGAATCCTTCTGGGCTCTAAGTGAATCCTTGAATGGAGCACAAAGAGAATCCAGAAGGGCACTAGATTAATCCTCTAATTCATAGCTTTTGCTATAAGTACATTTTCTACTGTTCAGGTATCGGCTGGATGAGAACTTCATGCAAGAAGCTGCTAATCAGAAACTAACAATTGGCTTCTAACAAATGTCAATGAACTTGGAAGCTGTTACATACAAGCTTCAGGTAAATATCAATGAACCTACAAGATGTCAGTTACAGGAAAATAACAAGGAATCTACTAGACACATATAAATGCAACTAGACCTGGAAGCTGTTACCTATGAGCTTCAGGTGAGTAACACAAAACCTGTTAACTAAAGGTAAATACATGGAACCTGTAAGCTACAGGTAAATATCAAGGAACCTGCGAGGTGCAGGTAAATATCAAGGAACCTGCGAGGTGCATGTAAATATCAAGGAACATGCGAGGTGCAGGTAAATATCAAGGAACCTACGAGATGCAGGTAAATATAAGGAACCTATAATATGTTAGGTACATGTGCATTCTGACATCTAGAAACATAATCAAGACATAATCATAACTTTATCGCACATAAGACCACAATAGCATAGATGTTTAAGCATGCTTTATGTATAGTAAGTGTTTGTTGCGCGTACCTTGGAGGTTTTCTACGAATATGTGAGCATAAATGGAGAGGTATCACCTGGATCTTTCTGTAGACTGATCAGATGTGAAGTGGAAACCTCCGCTAAGATTTGAAAACTCATTGACGTGTTCATGATGTAAGCGTGTTGTTCTTCAAGATGCTAAACTAAATCAATCCGTAAGGTTCTTGAACCAAATTGTGAGCTTCCTGGACCTGATCATGAGGTTCCTAGACCAACTCGTGAGCTTCCTGGAACTGATCGTGAGGTTCCTGGACCTGAATTCTCAAAAGTTTGAAATCCTCAATTTTCAAACTACCACGTCCTATAGTAATTATACTACCCCCCAGTTCTTCAGGGAAGCTTGTCTTTGATGAAGAACTAACTCCGGGGAGCCTCACAATTCTTTTATAATCTCTAATAAGTCGTTGAATATTCATCCATGAAGTTGAGTACTTTCCAACGGTATATCGTGCAACGTCTACAACCTTCCAGATCAAAACAGTTTATTCTGCGAAGTTGGCTCAAAAACTGGAGTCTCAAAATTCTGATTTTCTGCATAGGTTCCTTATCTTCAAACATCTTCCTCACACAAGTAATCCATCCATAGCTTCCTTACGTTACTTTTTGGTTCCTATGCTACTTTGTGATTGAAACTCCATGCATAGCTTGCGTAGGGTTAGTGCAAAACCCCTCTTTTTCTCTTTTTATTAACTGTACCACTTTTTCTTCTTATGTGTTGCATGTCCAAGGGTTATGATCCTCTCTTCAATCGACTTGAGATGCTCTATAACGTCATCGGGAGTAATCTTCTTTGCTTTCGGGGTTTGATCTTTCTCTACAGATTGTGTTGTTTCGCTATCAGAACTGCCTGCCATCTTTCCACTCTTAAGATGATAACTCTCCCCTCCTTCTAGCGCCAATGTTGATGAGTGGATTTTGTAACAACTTTTGAGAGGTTTATGGTGAGTTGTAAAGGCTAACGATCAACTAATCTATGGAGAATGGAGGTTTTTTGTAGGGGTTGAACTGAGCTCAAGAGCGTTTACAAGAATCTCGCGAGTTCCCTTGAGGCTTGTGTCGTGTGTTCTCAAGAATCTCGTAGGTGTATTGCGAGGCTTGTAAAACATGTTAGCAAGAATCTCATAGGTGTCTCGCAAGGCTTGTAACCGTGTTCTCAAGGTGCCTACGTACCCTTGCTTATATAGGGATCAAGTTCACGTAGTTCTTTTTAGACTAGAAGTCTGGTTAGGCAGCAATATTTTAGGTTCCTAATTCGTGGGGACCTCCTTTTCTCCAGATTTCAGCCACGAATAGGCGACCTAAGTCGAATAGAACTCGAGTTCTAGTCCGACTAGGAGTATGTTTACAAGTTCTCGTCCTATTAGATGTATTCAAGGATCATCTGCGCCTAAGGAATACATTCCAATAAGGAGTTGATGTTCATGACTTGCTCCTAAAGAATAGGAGGCTTTATCATACTATAAATCTGCTGGCATAATTCTGTTCTCGTACAGGAAGCTGTCTCTCAGGAACCTGTCTGCAGGAACCTGTTTCTCGGGAAGCTGTCTGCAGAAAGCTGTCTCTCGGGAAGCTGTTTCTCGGGAACCTGAACCTGTCCAGATCCATTTCACATGCTATTTAGCCCCATTTAACTTAAGGGACCTCAATCATAACCCATATTACTCATACGGATTGGATCCTTAAGCCTAATGGGCCTAAATCTAGCCCATGGAGATTTTGGGCACAACAGGATGTCTTATAGATATTTTTTTTATAAACTTTTTATATCAAATTAAAAATTTTATTTTTTTTGGAAAAATTATAAAATAATATTTACAAACTCCATCAAGTTGATGATAATTATTTTATTAACTTTACTATTTGTTATTTTAGTTTTTATTGTATTTTTAGCATGGAATTTTATATATTTTTCTAATTTTAATATCATAATTTTATATTTTTTCACTCAATAATTTTATTACATTATTTATAATTTTTTTAATAAAGTGTATAATTTAAAAAAAAAATTAATTTCTATTTAATATTATTCTAAATATATAATTACTGTAACATTTTTAAAATGATGAAATTGCCCATGACGACCAAACCATTAAACTCCCTTACACCAATTATATATAGGATAAAAAAACAACAAATAACTGATTTCAGATGTACCATTCTATGGCTACAAAATAGGGCCGTTTATGTTATTTCCCAGTTAAGCACCACGAGATTGTGGAAGGGGGGGGGGTTGGATACAATCTCAACTAAATTCTTTCGAATTGATGAGGTTTAGACTAAATTGTTATAAGAACAGAAAGGTAAAACAAGGTAGATAAATTATCTAACATACATGCAACACGAGATATAAAAAATCTCAGGTGGGTTGACATGATAGCTTAATCCACCTGATGGTTGTATTTGAAGATAATTCTCTACGTAAGAATACACAGCTGCAAATTACAAAGTTTTAGTGTTTACAAGAAAACCTTAAGCTATCAGCCTTGTGATCAGAGTTTTCTTCTCTACACTTAACTATGCTGCTCATACAGCTTATTTTAAACTATATGAAGACAAGTAAAAGTTACATGAAATGTGATGATACATTTCTGGTATAACTTGTCACACACACATGCTCGAAGTGGTAGCCATTTCTGGAATTATCTTGAAAGTCTTCTTTTCTTGATTTGGATAATCCCAGCATGCTTCAAGTCAGTGTATGTTTCTTTCTGCAAAAGTTACTAAGTTCTTGAAATGACTTAGCTTCCAAGCCTACGTGATGCTTTATGCAAAAGATCTTTCTGCTTTGGATCTTTGTCTCTGAAAGTAGCTTTTATCAAAAGATAATCCTTTTGAAAGTCAATAAGCTTTTCTGCTTATTGAGTTGTGCTTGAACTTCCCAGATATAACGACTGATCCTTATGCATTCATCAAGATATCCTCTGAATCTTTCAGTAGAAATGTAATCATGTTGGAGGTTGATTCCACTCTTATTGTTGCCCTTGAAGTCGGATAAATAGTGACTGATTTCACCTTTCACTTGGAAGAGTTTGAGCCTTCAAATGTCTACAATTTGACTCCCTACTTGTAACATCCTTTGTGTAATTAATCACTGTCTATAAGTCACGGGTTGCAAAGTAATTCTGGGTTTAATCTTCATTCGATATGTTCCTTTAGAGAACTCTGGTAACAGGTTAAGTTCTCGAACATATAGATCTTGAATTCTCGAATGAAGACTTCTCGAATAGTTCCTTTAAGAGTTCTCGAATGACTTCTCGAATAACTCTATTTAAGAGTTCCCGGTTAGTGTATGTTGCAGACTTCTCGAATAGAACAATCTGACTTCTCGAACTAGGACTTCTCGAATAGACCCTTTGTGTAGAGTTCTCGAATGACTTCTCGAACTCTTCTTTCCTTGATTTCTCGAACTTACTTGCATGGTTACAGCAAACTCTCTTTTGATTACTGATATCTGATTTTAGCATCTCCAGGCTTGTTACTGAAATAAATCCTAACTGCATGCAGAATTTCATTCTTAAGATATTGCTATTTGTTGATCTGCATTTTAGTTAGTTCCCTGATTTGTTTATCAACTTCGATTCCTTGATTCATTTTCTGTCTTGTGGTATTTGTTATCATCATTCATATGCCTGCATGTCTCAACAATCTCCCCCTATTTATGACTCCGAGAAAGAGAGGCATAAATCCAGAGAGTGATGATAACAAAAACCATTCTTCAGATTCTTCTTTCATTAGGACCGAAAATTTTGATCAAGCTTCCTTGACACAGTATCTGAATTGTACTAACTTCACTTGAGTACTAAGAACTGCTCCCCCTGAGTATAGCATTTATCCTGAGAGTTTGTTATGTTTCTTCATATGCTGATTGGTCTGAAGGTAATACCCTTGTTCCCCTTGGTCGAAGTACTTCTCCCCCTTTGTTGAGTAGGAAGGAATAAGAAAGAAAAATATGATTCCCTCACATAGCAACTATAATCCACACAGTAACTTCTCCCCCTTTTTTGCTATCAGTAAAAAGAAAGACAAATAAAGTGATGTAGTACCTCAGTAAAATCAGAGAAATAAAAGGCAAAGTGAGAAAAAAAATTGCTCTCTCTAATCTCTATGTTTTTGCATCAGGATCTCATCATGGCTCACTTCTCACAACTCACCTTCCCTTCCTAAAGGGGTACTCAATCTCTCCTTTTGCTATCCTAGAAGAAATAGGAGACCACTCTTTTACACACCTCACCTTTTGCCCTGGAGCAACCAGGCCCCTCATGTTTTTCACTCCCTTCCCTCAGTCCTAAAGAGAAACCATGAGATTCCACATAGAGTGAGATTCCACATGAGAAAGTTTAGTGAACTAACAGTGAGTGTTGGCTTCTTCATGAAGTAAGATGAAGAATCAAGAGTGTGTAGAGTTGTCTTGAAGTGTTGCAGTTAGCAAATTAGGTATCCATGAATGGGGCTGAATCCTCTCATTTATAGAAGATTAATCAATCTGAATTTGAGAAATAGTTAAGAGTAACTTGTGTGTGCTCCCCTGTGTCAATGCAACTTGAACTAACTCCTGGCTAGATGAAAAGTAGACTAGGTTGCACATTTGTGTCCCTTACCCTCACAAAGTGTGTTCCTGGTTGGGAACTTGATTAAATAGTTAAAGTCTGTTGAGAGACTAAAACTAGAAAAGTGGTTGTCCTTTTTAATCTCTATGCCTTGTTGGGAAGACATAGGATGGTTAGGCTGGTTTCACACACCCTTACCTTCCTTGTTCTTGTGGTTTCTTGATGTTCACCACTTCCCTCACCCTCACTTTCCTCCTGAACTCTCCCCTCAAGTTAAGATTTGCAAGTATTGTTAACTACAGCTTGTTAAGAAACTGTAGAGGGGTGTAAAGATAGAAAACTATGAACATATGAGGTGTTGATTGGGTAGAGAATCTGGGGGACATTCCAGCAATTCTCATTTCAGTAAATGAAAGCAAAGATTTTAGGACTTAAAGAAGAAAAAAAAATGCTGATGAAAGAGAACTCAATACCTTAGCTAAGTGAACTGCTGTAAGAGCCTTCTCCATACGAAGGTTTAGTCTCTTAAGAAATGCAGAGCACTACTGGACTTGATTGTTCAAATTGACATTGTGCTTGTAGCTGTACTTAAGAAAAAGAGACAAGTTTGCAGAGCTAATCATGGATATTTTGTTAGTCACAGAGGCATGCCTGTTTACATCAAATAACAAGCCTAATTGTTTGTAATGCTTTGCATTACTTACATGACCTCTTAACTGAGGGAACCTCTAGTTGTAGAGTCACTACTTGTTCTGTACCTGTAACAGGCACCAAATCCTAGTTGTGTAACTGTACTTATATAGTCAAGAATAATGCTTGAAAGAAGTTTGAAGGTTCATGCCTCAAGCAAGAAGATAAAGACTGTCAAATAATCACAGTTGGGATTTGAAGAAAGTGAAGAATTTACCTAAGTACCAATTCGAGAAGTAGTTTTGTCTATTCGAGAAGTCCAGCATTCGAGAAGTCAGGGATTCGATATCTCAAGACACTATTCGATATCTCTGAATACATTGTTCGATATCTCATTCGATATCTCAGAGATTGGATATGTCTATTACTCTGTTCGAGAACTCAAGAAGTCAACAAGTCAAAAGTAGTATTCGAGTTCTCAAGGAGTCAACAAGTCAAAGTTCCATTCGATATCTCAAGGACTCAGAAAGCTATTCGATATCTCGAGGATTCGATAAGTCAAATGTTCTATTCGACAACTCAAGGAATCTTGATGAAAAAGAGCTATTCGAGAAGTAATTTGATATGTCAACATAACAGTGTTCGAGAACTCAGAGTTATCGATCAAGTCAATTCTAGTTCTCGAATCACTTAGTCACTTCTCGAATACACTCTTGGAGACAAAATACTGGAGAAATTTGTACAAGTCAGAAACCTGCAACAAGCCAAAACACTTTATGGATCTCAATCTGTAACGTGCTCTGGAAAGCCTACAAAGAAGCTTGGAGAGATATAGAAGAGACAAAGGGCTAAAGAAGTGGATCTGAACAGGCTTTGCAAAGTCAAATCTGTAACCGTTTGGACTCTTACTCAAATAGGATAGACAGACTAGAAAGTAATTTGTTTAGCTACCTTATTTGTAGTAAGTAGGTTGTATCCATACTCTATAAGGATACAGCCTCACTTTCTTAGCAACTAACTTTTGGAGAGTCAAGTTTTTCATATTCATTGTAAGCAATATCTCTCTGAGAAAAACGAAGCTGAGAATACTATCATTTGTATTCACAGATTGTAGCAACCTTTATCTAATAATACATTAGATTAAAGTGATATTGTGACTTGTGTTGTTCTTTATCCGCACCTACATCTTTGCTCACACAAACACTTATCTGCTACACAGACTCAACAAAGAAAAGTTCAAGAATCCATTCACCCCCCTCTGTATTCTTTTACTATATTCCATACTCAACAAGTGGTATCAGAGCGGGCTGTTTATTCAAAAATAGAAAAACGATCATGAGTTCGAATACACCAAAGACTACAGGAACGGTGAAAGTCCCTAAGTTTGACAAAGAGAATTACAACCTCTGGATGATAAAGATGCAGTTGTTCATCAAAGCATCTCATCATTTGTATCCTGAGATTCTCAAGAATGGTCCATTTGTTCCCCAATAGGAGATTCCTGAAAAGACTGTTGGAACCACTACTATTCCAAGATCTTATGTGGCTAAGGATCCATCCAAATGGACAGAATCAGAAAAGGACATGGTTGCCCTTGACAGTCACCTCATGTTGCTGATTATAGATTCCATGGACATGTCAATGTTTGCAAACATTGCTTCATGTACCACTGCCAAAGAAATGTGAGATCACATTGAGGTGTTATGTGAAGGAACTGATGAGGTCAGAGAGAACAAGAAACAGATACTGGTCACACAGTATGAAGCTTTCATGGCACAGCCCAAGGAAAGCATCACTGAGATGTTTGAGAGATTTCACAAGCTAGTTACTGAGTTGCAGATGAATGGCAAGGTTTACATCACCAAGGAATTGAACATGAAGTTTCTGCTATCTTCACCAAATCATCTAGAGCAAAGGGTCATTTCTCTAAGGGAAAGAGATTTGAACAAAGTTACATATGATGTGCTCTATGGGGTTTTAAAAACTCATGAGCTTGAGTTGCTTCAGAAAATGGCTATCCAAGCCAACCAAGGTAGAATGATAAACACATCATGTGCCTTGATTGTCAACAAATCTATTCAAGACCTAGAAGCATCTACAAGCCAATTAAGGATAGATGAGGTAGTAGAAGAGGAAGAAACTGAAGCTGAGGTAAGTGAACCTGTTGAGGAGAATGAGGAAGATGAGGGATGGAAAACACTTCATATGCTTTCATGGCTAGAAAATTTCCAAACATCAGATTTAAGAGGAATCAACCCTTCAAACCCAAAACCATTCATTCAATAGAAGCAAGGCACCTGTGAAACCAAACAAGACTAAGTTCAAAACCAGCCATGTGGATAGGTCATCTGTAAGGTGCTATAGATGCAATGACTTAGGGCACTTTGCCAGTGAATGCAAGAAGCCTAAAAAGAAGGATAGAGATTATCTTGAGCTTGAAGTTAAGTATGAGGCCCTTCTGAAAAAGCAGACATAAGGTAAGGCCTACATAGCTGAAGGGAAGTGTTGGGATGATTCTGACAGTGATGGAGAGGAACAAGAATTTTGCAATTATGCCTTGATGGCCAATTCCAAGGATGACACATCTCCATCAGACCCTCAGGTACCATCTTTCACCACTATAGACATGTCTGTTTCTGAGTATAAATGCATGATTGAACAACTATTTGTTGAGATGTTTAACATTCATACTAGTATGACTGCTGCTAATGAAGAGATTACTAAACTGTCTACTAGAAATGAAATGTTAATAAAAAAGAATGAGGAACTTGAGCTAACTGCTATGCAAGTAGAAAACCTTAAGAAAGAAGTTGAATATCTGCAGAATAAGGTTTTGTGTGCTAGTCAGGTTGAAAAGGCTCTTAGGGATTAATTAGCTGAAAATGAATTCAAACTGAAAACCTTCAAGAAATCATCTGGTCTAGTGCAATCCTATTGTGAGAAAATTGAAGCTAATCCCAAGGCTGCTATTGGACTTGATTATGGCACTCTTAAACAGAGAAAAGGCTATGCTGTCATTGAAGATGATACAGTTGTTCATAGGGAAGTGCCTCACATCTTGAAAAAGACTGAGACTCCTATTTTTAAAGAATCAACATTTGAAATTGATGAGGATGCCTTACTCATCAAGCAAATGTTGAATGATGAGGATGAGGCACAATCCAATGAACAACAAGCATCCTCTAAGAGTGAGAGTGTCAAGTCAAAAGCCAAGGAGCCAGTAGGTAATAGGTCAAGACCTAAGAAATTTGTTAAGTTTGTTTCAGCTGGGAAGAGTGAAGTTGAGAAGAAAGTGACTAAGAAGAAACAGAACAGAAATGGCAAGCTAGGGATTAACAAAGATAATAATTATGCTTATATGCCTAATGCCCCTAGGAAAACTTGTCAGAACTGTTTCAGTACCAATCATCTAACTCATGCATGCAAGAAACCTGTTGGTATTGTGCCCAAACCTTTCTATGACTGCTCTGTGCCTCTAAGACATAGAGGTGCTCCATTTTGTGATAAGTTTGACTGTATGCCATGCAATATGAATGTTATGACCAGTTGTTTTAATTTGAGAAGGCAATTCATTGATGGTTGTATCAATCACAATTCTCACACACACTACACCAGGTCAAAGTCTTCGAGTCCTCCTAAAGCTAGGAAGGTACCTCTGTCACCTAAGTTTGAAACCTCAGGTTCTAAGACTTCTAACAGTGACAAGAAGACTAACACCAAGAAAGTTGACAAGCATGTTGTTTATGATAAAACTGTTTCTAAGTCACATGGACCCAAACTTGTTTGGGTACCAAAGGAGAAGTAATACCTTTGTGTTTGCAGGGCAAAAAAAGTGAAAAGAAGGTCATGTGGATTTTGGACAGTGGATGCTCAAATCATATGACCGGTGATATGGCCCTGCTATCACAGTATGAGGAGAAGGCTGGCCCAATGGTTGATTTTGGAGATGACAGCACGGGTAACACATCGGGATATGGCAAGTTGGGAGTTGGAAATGTCATCATTGAAGATGTAACACTGGTCAAGGGACTCAAGCATAATCTTCTAAGTGTTGGTCAGTTTACTGATAGGGGATTCAAGGTGGATTTTGACAAAGATGAATGTTTGATCACCCACAAGAAGACTGGTGACTTTGCTCTATCTGGAGTAAGGAAAACAAGGACAAAATTTGTTGTTTTTACTCAAAAGCATCAAATGAAGATTGTTGGCTGTGGCACAAGAAATTATCACACCTGAACTTCAAAGCCATTAATTCTCTAATCAAAAGAGAGTTGGTGAGAGGCATGCCCACCCTTGAGTTCTGTCAAGAAGGAGTGTGTGAGGCGTGTCAAAAAGGAAAGATGAAAAGATCAAGCCACAAGTCAAAGACAGTGACATCAATAACCAAGCCCCTGCAACTTATTCATATGGATTTGTTTGGGCCTGTCAATATTATGTCACTAGGAAGAAAGAAGTATGCCTTGGTAATGGTTGATGACTTTACAAGGTATACATGGGTGGAATTCCTGGCATCAAAAGATGAGGCACCATAAGTAATCATTGAGCACATAAAGAAAGTTGACAAGGAAGCAAAGGCCAACAATGCAAGTGTGATTGCACTGAGAAGTGATAATGGGATAGAGTTCAGAAATGCCATGCTCGAAGAATTCTGCAAAGAGAATGGAATTTCTCAGCAATTCTCAGCTCCAAGGACTCCACAACAAAATGGAGTTGTTGAGAGAAAGAATAGAACTCTGATTGAGGCTGCTAGAACAATGTTACTTGATGCAAAGATGCCTACATGTTTTTGGGCTGAGGCTGTGAGCACTGTATGCTATATCCAGAACAGAACCCTCATCAACAAAAACACTGGAAAGACACCTTACAATTTGATGACTGGAAAGAAGCCTACTCTAAAGTATGTTCATACTTTTGGAAGCAAATGCTTTGTATTGAAGGATAATTCTGAATATGTTGGAAAGTTTGATGCAAAAGCATTTGAAGGAATTTTTCTTGGCTATTCTATGGAAAGAATTGCGTACAAAGTTTATGTTATCAGTCAAAAGAAAATTATGGAAAGCACATATATGACATTTGATGACAGCAAACTACCTGGACTAGAAGAAGCCAATGATGAAGATAAAGATCCATTGAAGTTTGATAATCTAGATGACTCTGATGAAGAGACTGAAACTGAAGTTGAAACTCAAGTTCAACAGACTCAAGTGAATGATAATACAAGAGAGGAATTTGTGCCAATCAACAGTGGAGGAACTAGCATCCAAGACACACCTGTGAGCAGTGGCAACCTCACAGGGGGAGGAAATCAGGATGATCATGTTTTAGATGATGAAGCAACATCAAGAATGAGAAATCAGGCTGAGCACTCAAGGAAATGGGATAGATCACATAATGCAGAGCAAATTATTGGAGATCCTAATGCAGGAGTAAGGACTAGGAGAGCAACTCAGAATGAGTGTCTCTATGGTTTTTTCCTATCTCAGGTTGAGCCTAAGAAACTTGATGATGCACTATTAGATCCAGATTGGATTATTGCCATGCAAGAGGAGCTGAATCAATTTGAAAGGAACAAAGTATGGGAACTTATGTCTGCACCAAAGAATAGAACCATTATTGGAACAAAATGGGTTCTGAAGAACAAGATGGATGAAGATGGTGTAATAGTAAGAAACAAAGCAAGGTTGGTTGCAAAAGGATACTCTCAACAGGAAGGCATTGATTATGATGAGACATTTGCCCCTGTTGCTAGATTGGAAGCCATCAGAATATTCTTGGCATTTGCTGCTCATTCAAACTTTAAAGTTTATCAAATGGATGTCAAGAGTGCATTTCTGAATGGAGAGTTGGAAGAAGAAGTTTATGTGCAACAACCACATGGCTTTGAGGATCCACACTTCCCAGAATTTGTCTACAAATTGCTTAAGGCTTTGTATGGACTTAAGCAGGCTCCAAGGGCATGGTATGATACTTTATCACAATTTCTTCTTGAAAATCAATTCACTAGAGGCACATTGGACAAAACACTGTTTTACAAGAAACATGGTGATGATATTATCTTAGTTCAGATCTATGTGGATGATATCATATTTGGTTCTACTAATGAGAAACTATGTGAAAAGTTCTCTAAGCTAATGCAGAGCAGATATGAGATGAGTATGATGGGAGAGTTGACATTCTTTCTTGGGTTGCAAGTTAGTCAAAGGAAGGATGGTATCCTTATCAATCAAACCAAGTACATCAAGGATCTATTGAAAAAGTTTGCTTTGGAAGACTGCTCACCTGCAAAGACACCCATGGCCACTGCCACTAAATTGGATGAAGATGCTAAAGGCAAGAAAGTAGATATCTCAGTCTACAGAGGCATGGTTGGTTCTCTACTCTACCTCACTGCAAGTAGGCCAGACATCATGTTTGCTACATGCTTGTGTGCAAGGTTTCAATCAAATCCAAAAGAATCACATTTGATTGCTATAAAAAGGATTTTTAAATATCTGAAGGGCACTCCAAACTTGGGTCTATGGTATCCTAAGGACACAGGGTTCAATCTGGTTGGTTATTCTGATGCTGATTATGCTGGATGCAGAGTGGATAGAAAAAGCACCTCAGGTAGCTACCAGTTTCTTGGACAAAGGTTAGTCTCTTGGTATATCAAGAAACAACAATCTGTGCGAACTTCTACAGCTGAGGCTGAATACATAGTTGCTGGAAGTTGCTGTGCTCAAGTGCTTTGGATTAGAAATCAACTTAGAGATTATGGACTTATGTTGGAAAGAATTCCAATCATGTGTGACAACACAAGTGCAATCTCTATAGTTGCCAATCCTGTCAATCATTCTAGAACAAAGCACATTGACATCAGATATCATTTCATTAGAGAGCATGCAACTAATGGAACCATTGAGTTGCATTATGTCTCTACAGATAAACAACTAGCTGATATATTCACTAAGCCATTAGATAAGCCACCTTCACAAGGTTGGTTAGTGAGATTGGAATGCTGAATTCTTCAGATTCTGGCTAAGTGAATACAGCATCTAGTTTGTTGCAGCAGTAAACAATTACTTTATCTAAATTCTCAATATTTTTGGAGTAAGTGTTGGCTGAAATATGATTTATAAATATTTCAAATCTGTTGCATATTTGGAAAATCATATTTTCTTGTTAACTTGAAATTTCTATGAAATTTTGAGAAAATCACTGTTTAATTTGCCAGAATATTCTTAAATGAATATGGCTGGTGAATTTTAAAAGATAGTGAATTTTTTTTTTGTGAGTGATGAGTATATTTCGATAAGTCAGACTTCTCGAGTGATTCACTATTCGACATCTCTAACAAGTCTCATTAGAGCACTCTCGAGTTCTCGAATAGAGTCTTTTAGAGTTATCGAATAGAGGTATTCTTGACTTCTCGAATATAGTGTTTTTGTTCTCTATTGACTGAGTTCTCGAATACTATATTTGAGTTCTCGAATCATTTGAAAAGGCTGAATTCTCGCTGAATCTTAACCGATTTTGGATTTTTATTCAAAATTCAGAATTACTCATAAAAATATATTTTACCTAATTTAGAATTTATTCTAAGTTAGATAGCTGCCAGCTGTGAGTTTTCAACCTGCTTGAGTTATCGAATAAGCCTTTCTTGACTTATCGAATAGTTGTTTTCTACTTCTCGAATGCCTGACTTGTCGATACAAAACATACACATAATCGACAATTCAAGTACTTCATACTTATACAATTTCACATCTATTCGATTCATTTCATTCGATTTCTCAAGCATCAAAGCTCCCAAAACCCCTGAAAACCCTAACTGCTAAAAGCCAAATTTCTTCTTCAACCTTTACTTTTTCTTCTCTTCTTTCTGTATCAATGGCAACTGTGAAGTTCAACACCAATTTTATCGCCCTAACCAGTGATGTTGAAGCACCCAATGCGAACTTCAAGTGCTTTGTAAAGTGGATGGCTGAATCATACATCAAGGATGCACTCTCTGCCAACCCAACACTGTATCTAGACATTCTGGAACAGTTTTGGGGAACTGCTATTGTGGAAGTTGTAGCCCTGGAAAGCGCAATAACTTCATACATAATCTGCTGCAAGATTCAGGACCAAGAAATCACTATCACCACTGCAGACATGAATTAAGCACTGGGCCTACAACAAGAGTTATATGACATACTGGCCACAAATGCAGAGTTAGAAGAAATCTTTGAGTTCATCAACTACTCAGATGGGATCAATCTTGGAAAATTAAACAGAAAGAATCAGAGAAAGGAGTGGAGCTATGTGTTTGCAACTCTTCTTCAAGTCTTCACTGCCAGGAAATCAAGCTTTGATCAAATCAGTGCACCTGCGCAACAAATTGGCTATGCATTGGCCTATGGAAAGAAGATAGATGTTGGTCAAATCATCTGTTAACTCGAATAACTTGTAGAAGGGGGGGGGGGTTGAATACAAGTTATATAATCGTGTCTGATTTTTGCTTGATTATATGAACAAGAATAAACGAATAAATCAAACTCTTGTTTGTATTAATAAGATCAAATACAAACTCTACCAAAGGTGTACAATACCTTTAGCAGCTGCTGACAATACAAATCTCTCTCTGTTTGTTTCGAACTCTCGAATACAAACCTTATACAGAGCTACGCACATTCACTTGTTCGACTCACAACTTCGTCGCTCTTTACAATGATATTGAGAGAGTATTTATAATGCTACCTATCAACTAATAACAGAAAGATATAATCTATACATGACAATGTTCTGCCTTCTAGTCGATAGTTTCCTTCAATAGAAAAACTCTTTCCTTCATAATATCTTCTTGCTTGTTCTTCAAACAACGATCCTGTTTTATAGCACTTACCAGTTTCTGTAGCATCCATAATGACATCATCAGTAACACGACTGATATCAGGATCTGTACACTGCATCAGTATCTGATCAACCATCAGTATTGGACCGTTATCAGGATTTGCTCTCTGTTCCTGACATGTAGTCTCCGATACACTGTTCATTCCTGACTAAACTATACAGACAACTGTCTTACACATAAATCCTATATACAGTGCTAAATCCTTTATAAGATCAGGATTACAAGAAGTATAATGTGTAAATTCTATTCTTAACATCACAACTTATGAATTATTCCTAACAATCTCCCCCTATTTATGCTTTAAAATCTGAAGCATAAATCTAAGTTGTGGATGTCAAAACATATAACAATACAACCAGAATAGAATTTATGAATGTAGAATTATGAAGTTTAAGTACCTCCTTCTCAGATGTAGACGTTTATCTAGTACTTAGAAGAAAGAATTTTAACTATTAATGCTGCTCTTCCTTTACTCTTCCTTTACCACTTCCTAGCTGAGATTCACCACTGTCACTCCTGGTTCTTCTTTTTACTACCCTTTGTCTGCTCTTTATCTCCCCCAACTTTATCTTTATCTCCTTTAGTCTGGTAGTGTTGTTGTTGTCTTTGAATTGTCTTTATCTCCCCCTTTTTGACATCAGCAACATTAATTCCAAGAGATTCAGAAACAGAACAAATGAGATTCATAAGAACTGCTTGATTTTCCATAATTGTGACTTGGTTATCTTCAAGTGATTGAAGTCTTGTTTGAATATCAATTTGAGAATTCTGAATATCTTTCAAAACATCAGAATGAACTTCAATGTTGGAAGTGCTTCTAGTATCTTTAGTATCAGAATCAGAAAGAACTGTATCTTCAAGTCTTGTAGAAGAAGTTGTTTGAGTTGTATGATATTCAAGTAATAAAACCTGATTAGAAGTATCAACATCTTCATCTTTCTGTTCTGGAACTGAAACATGATCATCATCTCCTTCACCAGTATTCTGTGTACTAACATCTTCAAATCCTGACTCCTCCTTAGAGTGATCAAAGACTGTTGATGTCTCAATTCTAGCTGATATTGGAAGTACATACAAAGGAACACTAGGATCATTAGGATCTTCATCTGGTACATATGTATCAAGAGATTGCTTTATCCTGGCACCTCTTCTGTTAATGATTCCTGCAAGCCTCTCCTTTTGCTTCTGAGCTTTAACTTCTGGCTTTGCATTGTGATGTGCTAGGTCATTCTTCTGATACATTTTGATGAATGAATAAGTACCAGCATCCATATCCAAATTTTCAGACCAAGATTCAGGAAAAACCTGATCCCAGAAATCAAATGATGGTTTCCTAATTTTCTCTCCCTCACTATGGAGTTGATCATCCATACCCTCATTCTCACTTTGAATTACTAAAGTCAACACTCTTTCTACCTCACCTTTTGCCTGGTCAGGAGCTAGCCGCTCAAATTGTGGATCTAAGTCCATCTTTTCAAGTGTATCACTCAAATTTAGATAAGTGCTCTCATGACCTACAGAAAAATAGAGTTTAGAAGGAGTTTTTATACCTGAACTCACATGGAGAGAGGGTTCCTCATATGGCATGTGGCTTGAGGTTTTCTCCAAGGAGTGAGCTGCTATAGTCTCTGAACCCTTACAATCATCTTCTTTCCTTACAGAAACTACAGGCTCCAGTATACCACTTTCAGGTTCTTTACTAGACTCTGATGTCTTCAGTAATACTTCATTAGACACCATAGTTAGTACATCACCGTCTTTAAGTGTTGTTTGCTGAGACACACCCTCAAGGTGGATAGACTCTGACTGAACAAAATTTGTTTGATCTTCAGAAAAATCAACCAAAGTCATTCCTCCCATATCATAGGGTATCTCACTTGCATTTTCAATCATCACAGAAGTCCTTTCAACATCAGCTATCACAGCTCCTGAGTCATCCTTCCTCTGACTAGATGGTTCTTGTGTTACAATGACTGTGATCTGATCTTTCCTACTATTCACCACTGGTGCAATAGTATCTTCTGTTGACTGCATTCCTCTATCTACTTCCTCCAGTTGTTCACCTTGAGCTGAAGCATCTTCAATAATGACATTCTTGTCAAATAAATATGCATGAAGTGATTGAAGTGCACCATGCTTTGAGAGTCCAAATTTCTTGACTAATTGTCTTCTGACAGACACATAGAAATACATCTTCATTAAGTCAAGTCTTTGATGTAGAAGTCCATATTCATCTGGAAATAAAAGTTTTGGTACTCTTTCAACCAGAAAATCTAGAACAGGCCTTGACAACTTCACTTTGAGAGAAATTAGTCCCATAGCCAGTCTGTATGATAATGTAGTTTCCCATGAAGAATCAATATCCAGATCTCTCTTGTCAAATACTGACATAGATGTAACTTGATTTGTAGAAACCTGCATGATATTAGTTGGACTAGACTCTGTGTGTGTAGGTGACAATTGAATCTTTCTCCTGGTTCTCCTGATATAGTGAGCAAAAGATTTATCCTGAGAAGACTCAAGAGGTGTAGACACAGAAGTGATCTTGGGATGAGATCTTGGTTCAATAGACACAGTCTTTTGAGAGACAGTATCCAGTAACTGTTTTCCCTTTTTAAGAACTACAGCCTTTTGAGAGACTGCAGCCTGGCTGTGACTAGGTTTTTCATCTCTTTGTGCTAACAAAGAAAGTTGAATTGCAGCCTTCAATTCTGCTCTCTCAGCAAGAGTTAAATCATCATCATCTTCACTAGAGTTACTACTACTACTTGACACAACAAATCTTCTCTTCCTTACAACTGATGTCTTTTGAGAAACACCAGAGGTTGGTTTCTTTGAAACAATAGGCTGTGGATCAAAATTTGGTTCTTGAATTGTTTCAGAGACTATAATGTTTTGGGCTACTTGGGTAGACACAGGTGGGTTCTCCTCCAATTGAGATTCCTGAGCCATTTCACCACAAAAGAAAGAAGAATTGTAGAAAGTAGGAAGATGAGTTTTAAGAATTACCTGAACATGTTGTGGATAATGAATTGCAGGTATTTCATCTAGATTCTTTTCATTGTCCTTCTTTGTAATGTCAGAGAAAATTCTCTTTTGCTGTTCATAAGAAGAAACACAATGTTCTCTACCAAATCTAGTTTCAACATCAGGAATAAAATGGTTAACAAACATTTGCATAAATCTATGATAATAAACCATTTTCCTGTTTTGATCTCTTAACCCAAGTTTAATACTCATCTGACTTAAGATAATATGACCAATGTTGATTACTCTGTCATAAAGCAAACTATAAGCAATATGTGATGTAACAGAAGTAATTTGCTGAAAAGAACTACATTTGCCAGTAAAACATTTAGCAATTTGATCAAAGTAAAAAGACCATTCCTTTCTAAGAAAAGACCCCTATTCAACTGGCTCATGTTATCTAGAGGTCCACTATAACCTAATTCAGACAACATAGTTCTTATATTATCATCAGATGGTACACTTACATAACTATCAGTAACAGGTAAGCAAAGTACTGAATTAACAACAGATTCAGTAATGTCAAATGAATCTTATCCTAAATGTAGAACAATCTTACCTGATTGACTCTGAGTAGAATCAATTACCTCAGCATTCTCCCAAGCTTGTGAAATAGCTACTTGATTAATCTGTGGAGATGCTGTCAATGCATAACTTAATGGTCCATACGCCAGAAAGTCCATGATTGGATGAAAATCAGATGACACTCCTTCCTTGTTGGTGATAGCTGCAACATGATTGTTTGTCATAAAATCAAAGTCACCAAACTTGAAGGCTACTGATTTAGGTAATCTTCTCTGAGCTGCCATTTTTGATTTTTGAATGATGTATAAATTATCAGTATGCAAATATCAAAACTTGCTAGCATAGACTTAACACATCACAGAATTAGATTACTACACAAAATAAACGTCAGGATTTGAAACAATTTTCATAATCCTGATACTGACACAATACTGATGACGTCAGCATCCTGATAACAAATCTAATCCTGATGATTATTAACAAGTCTATCATACTGAAATTTATGAAGGCAATGTGTTATAACTCAAGCATTTTAACAATCAAATATAGATCCTGACAAGAATCAAGTCTATAAGCTAAGAACAACATACCTTGCTACTTTTGCAAATGTTACAGATCTAAAAATTTAACATTCCTAACTCACTTACTAGTCTACTGAATGTAGTCTCATCAAGTGGTTTAGTTAAAATATCTGCAAGCTGTTTGTCAGTAGGAACAAAATGAAGTTCCACAGTACCATTCTCAATATGTTCTCTAATAAAATGATACCTGACATCAATGTGCTTAGTCCTTGAATGTTGAACTGGATTTTCTGCAATTTTAATAGCACTAGTATTATCACAAAACATAGGAATATTACTAAGTGTCATACCATAATCCAGCAACTGATTTCTTATCCAAAGGAGCTGTGCACAACAACTGCCTGCTGCTATGTACTCAGCTTCTGCAGTTGAGGTTGAAACAGATTGTTGCTTCTTGCTTGCCCAAGAAATCAATCTATTTCCCAAGAATTGACATGTACCTGTAGTGCATTTCCTGTCTATCTTACACCCTGCATAATCAGAGTCTGAATAGCCAATTAGAAAGAAATCAGATTCTCTAGGATACCACAAACCAAGATTTGGAGTTCCTTTGAGATATCTAAAAATTCTCTTCACAGCAATTAAATGAGATTCCTTAGGATCACTTTGGAATCTAGCACATAAACAGGTAGAAAACATTATATCTGGCCTACTTGCAGTTAAATATAACAATGAGCCTATCATGACTCTATAACTAGTATTATCCACACTCTTTCCTTTAGGATCAGAGTCTAGTTTAGTGGCTGTTGCCATGGGTGTTTTTGCAACTGCACAGTCTTGAAAGTCAAACCTTTTTAAAAGATCTTTGATATACTTTGACTGATTAATGAAAATACCAGTCTCAGTCTGTTTGACCTGCAAGCCTAAGAAATAATTTAATTCACCCATCATGCTCATCTGATACTTAGACTGCATAAGCTTGCTAAACTTAGCACACAACTTTTCATTAGCAGAACCAAAAATAATATCATCAACATAAACTTGAACTAAAAGCAATTCACCTTTTATCTTTCTAAAGAATAGAGTTTTGTCAATTGTACCTCTTGTGAAGCCATTTTCAAGAAGAAATTTAGACAAAGTCAAATACCATGCTCTTGGTGCCTGCTTTAGTCCATAGAGTGCCTTGTCAAGTTTGTAGACATGATTTGGAAACTTTTGATCAAAAAATCCAGGTGGCTGTTCCACATACACTTCCTCATCAAGTTTGCCATTTAGAAAAGCACTCTTTACATCCATCTGGTATACCTTGAATTTTGAATGAGCTGCAAATGCAAGAAACATTCTGATTGCTTCCAATCTTGCTACAGGTGCAAAGGTCTCATCATAATCAATGCCTTCTTCCTGAGAATAACCCTTGGCCACCAGTCTTGCTTTGTTTCTTACAATCATACCAGATTCATCTAGCTTGTTTCTGAAAACCCATCTTGCACCAACAACAGATCTATCTTTAGGTCTTGGTACTAGTTTCCGGACTTTGTTTCTCTCAAACTCATTTAACTCCTCCTGCATTGCAATTACCCAATCAGGATCCTGTAAGGCTTCTTCAACCTTCTTAGGTTCATTCTTTGAGAGAAAACAACTATACAAGCATTCATTTTGAATTGATCTTCTAGTTCGAACACCACTATTTGGATCACCAATTATCAAATCTTCAGTATGATCCTTTGTCCATTTTCTAACAGGTGGTAGATTAACTCTGCTAGTCTCTCCCCCTAAGTTAGTGGTATCCCTTGTAGAAGAATTCTCTCTACCTTCAAAAACTCTCCTTTGATCAATAGAATAAGTAGATTCAATATTGCTGCTAGTTACTGATCTTTCCTCAGTAGACTCTGAAAGGTCAGTTCCTGATGGAGTAGACTCTGAAACGTCAATTCCTGATGGAATAGACTCTGAAAGACTAGTCTGCTCCTGATGATCACTGTGTTCTCTCTGATTTATTTGCTCCCCCTCAACAGTAGCATTCCTTTGAGAAGCAATAGAAATTCCTTCTGGAGAACCTTCATCATCACTTGAGAGTATCTCAGAATTCTTCAGATTTTCAAATTCCAATTTGTCATGGCTTTCATCAGTTTGCAAAATTCCAAATTTCTTATCATCAAATGCAACATGAATTGATTCCATAACAATGTGAGTTCTGAGATTATAAACTTTGAAGGCCTTAGATGCTGAATATCCTAGAAAAATTGCTTCATCCGATTTGGCTTCAAATTTTCCAAGTTGTTCTGGATGAACTTTTAGGACATAGCATTTGCATCCAAAGATGTGAAAATATTTCACACTTGGTTTCTTTCCTTTGATCATCTCATAGGGAGTTTTTCCATGACTATTTACCAAGGTACAATTTTGAGTGAAACATGCAGTGTTAATAGCTTCTGCCCAAAAGTAGGTTGGAAGTTTTGCATCTGCAAGCATGGTTCTTGCTGCCTCTATGAGAGTCCTGTTCTTTCTTTCCACTACACCATTTTGTTGAGGTGTACCAGGTGCAGAAAACTGTTGAGTGATTCCATTGTCTGCACAAAACCCTTCCATTGTAGAATTCTTGAATTCTGTACCATTGTCACTCCTAAGTACTTTGACTTTGTACTCAGAGTTATTACGAATATTCTTGATGAGTTCAATGATTTGCTGAGGAGCTTCATCCTTCTTGTGTAGAAAGAACACCCATGTGAACCTTGTGAAATCATCCACCATAACTAGAGCATATCTTTTCTTGCTGATAGACATAATGTTTACTGGACCAAACAGATCAAGATGTAGCATGTGAAATGGTTCAGTAATTGAATTTTCAGTTTTGCTCTTGAAAGTGATTCTTCTTTGCTTTCCAAGCTGACATGCATCACAAAGTCCATCTTGCACAAAATTTGCCTGTGGTAGGCCTCTCACCAAATTGTGTTTAACAAGTTGATTAAGCTTCTTGAAATTAAGATGTGAGAGCTTCTTGTGCCAATTCCAGCTTTCATCACTTGTTGCTTTGCTGTAGAGACATCTAACAATTCCTTTAGATGTATCACTTAAGCTGGCTTCATATATGTTACCATGTCTTTGACCAGTTAGAACAATGTCTCCATTCTGCATATTCAAGATTTTGCATCCTTCTCTGTCAAAGATTGATTTGTAACCTTTATCACCCAGTTGACTTATGCTTAAAAGAGTATGTTTTAAGCCTTCAACCAGTGCTACATTTCCTATGATGACATTCCCTAAAACAATTGAGCCATATCCCAGAGTTTCTCCTTTGTTGCCATCTCCAAAAGATATTACTGGGCCAGCTTTCCTCTAAAACTTTGTAAGCAGGAACTTCTTTCCAGTCATATGTCCAGAGCATCCACTGTCCAAGATAATTGAATGCTTCTTTCCTGTGCCCTGCAAACAAAAAGTAACTAGTTAGAATTTTTTAGGACCCAACTTTGATTGGATCCTTTCTTACTAGATTTAGAGACAACAGACTTTGAAGATTTTGCTTTTATTTTACCTGTTGCAGAGTCAACTTTAGACTCTGATCTCACAAACTGTTTGTGACTAGGAGTTTCAGATTTCAAAGAATAATAGTCATAATACAGTTCATAATATTCTCTACACATGTAAATGGAATGAAGTAAACTACCACAATGATAACAAGCTTTTTGTGGTTGGTATTGAATTTTCTGAGTCTTGGGGAATCTGGACTCAGTTTTCCAAGAAGGTTTTTGATTGCAGTCTAGGGCCAAATGATTATGATTACCACACTTATAGCATTTTTTCCTAGGTGCATCAGGTACATTCTTGTAATTATTCTCTTTGTTAATACCTTCTTTTCCATTCCTATTTCTCTTGATCTTGCTAGACTCTGAAAGACCATCTAATCTCTGTTTCAACTGAGACTTAGACAGAAACCCTATGTTTACATTCTTAGGTTTCTCTAACACTTTCTCATCTGAATTACTATTGTTAATCCTTTTGTGTACAATAGGGATACCTTTTGAATCAACAAATTTAACATGATTAGGTTCAGAAACAATTTTCTTACCTTCAGATTTAGATGTGTTAGCTTCTACCTTACTATCATCATTGACAATAGCTACTTTTTCTTCTTGTCTAGCCTTATCAAAACCTAAACCATTAACCTTACCACGAATTCCACTCTCAAAGATTTCTATTGTCTTCTTACTGGAATTGTTAATGGTCTTAATCACATCTCTCTCTTCTTCTAGTTCTTTTCTGACATAGTCATAAGCCTCGAGAATAACACTATAATCATGCTTAGCTTTATCAGAATTTAACTTGTATTCTTTCATTTGAATTAATTCAGATTCAAGAAAATTATTTCTATCAACTAATTTATCATTCTTAACCTTAAGTTCATCTCTTTCACAAGTAAGAATTCTAAAATTAGTCATAAGATTCTTAAACTCAGCATGGATAGATCTAATTTCATCAGAATTTAAGCTATCAAATGAATCAAGAGAGTGAAGTGATACCTTAACAGAGGATGGAGAAGTTTTCTTTGGAGATCCAGGTTTGTCTGAACTATTGGCCATCAATGCAATGTTGTCATAATCCAATTCATCTTCAGAGTCACTGGAATCAGCCCAATCCTTCTGTGTGACCATAAGTGCATTACCCTTTCCTGAATTCCTAGGCTTCTTACACTCACTAGCAAAATGTCCAAGCTCGCTGCAGTTAAAGCACTTGATCTTGGCCTTATCAAGCTTGACAATTGTACTTTTGCTTTTGTCACTCTTCCTCTCCTCCTTCTTTTGAAAAGGTCCTTTGCTAAATCTTCTCCTGTTGAATCTTCCTTTCTTGAAAGCTATAGCAAACATAGCAAAGAGTTCTTGCATATCAGATTCAGAATCATTGTTGTCAGAGTCCATATCAGTAGTCTCTGACTCAGAACTTTCTTTGCTTTTCTTCTTCCTAGAATTCTTTACAGCAATCTCTTCATGCTGTTCTTCAGGAAGCTTCTTAACTTCAGATTGAGCAGTAAGTGCAATAGTCTTCATCTTTCCTTCACTTCTGCTCTTCTTCTACTGCTTGTCAAGTTCATAAGCTCTCAATTTTCCATATACTGCCTCTAATGAAATCTCATCCAGATCATTAGCTTCCTCAATCGCAGATATCTTCTCATTGTAGAAATCAGGCAAAGCTTTCATGAACTTTGTATTCATATCCTCCAAGTCATAATATTTACCATGCATGGCCATCTCATTGATGAGTTTTGTAAACCTATCAAAGGTATCAGTAAGTGACTCACCAGACTTGGATTCAAAGTACTCATACTGTTGTATAAGTAATGTCCTCATATTCTTCCTGACAGGCTTAGTTCCTTCACAGTGAACCTTAAGATTGTCCCATATATCCTTAGCAGTTTTACAAGAGAGAACATAGTTAGTGAGAACAGAATCAAGACTGTTGAATAATATGTTTCTCACTTTAGCATCTTTGAGAACATTCTCCTTGTCCTTATCTGACCATTCAGATTTTGGCTTCTCTGCTGTATGTTCTGGAACAACCACACCATCAACTGTTGCTTGTCCAACGACCTTTGTTGGAACAAAAGGTCCATCTCTGATTCTGTCAAGATAATCAGGATCTGTTGCTTCCAGATGATGCAACATCTTTACTTCCCATAGAGTATATTCGTTTCTCTTGAGCATAGGAATTTTAGTATTCCCATCCTTGTAACCAGACATGATTGCAGATCTTTATGATTACTCGAAATCAACCTGCTCTGATACCAATTGTTAACTCGAATAACTTGTAGAAGGGGGGGGGTTGAATACAAGTTATATAATCGTGTCTGATTTTTGCTTGATTATATGAACAAGAATAAACGAATAAATCAAACTCTTGTTTGTATTAATAAGATCAAATACAAACTCTACCAAAGGTGTACAATACCTTTAGCAGCTGCTGACAATACAAATCTCTCTCTGTTTGTTTCGAACTCTCGAATACAAACCTTATACAGAGCTACACACATTCACTTGTTCGACTCACAACTTCGTCGCTCTTTACAATGATATTGAGAGAGTATTTATAATGCTACCTATCAACTAATAACAGAAAGATATAATCTATACATGACAATGTTCTGCCTTCTAGTCGATAGTTTCCTTCAATAGAAAAACTATTTCCTTCATAATATCTTCTTGCTTGTTCTTCAAACAACGATCCTATTTTATAGCACTTACCAGTTTCTGTACCATCCATAATGACATCATCAGTAACACGACTGATATCAGGATCTGTACACTGCATCAGTATCTGATCAACCATCAGTATTGGACCGTTATCAGGATTTGCTCTCTGTTCCTGACATGTAGTCTCCGATACACTGTTCATTCCTGACTAAACTATACAGACAACTGTCTTACACATAAATCCTATATACAGTGCTAAATCCTTTATAAGATCAGGATTACAAGAAGTATAATGTGTAAATTCTATTCTTAACATCACAACTTATGAATTATTCCTAACATCATCCTACAAGAGCTGTATGGAAGACTTGGTAGGAACACAACCAAGAGAGGTACTGACATTTTCTTCCCTCGCTTTATTCAATCTGTTCTTAATTTCAAAAATGCTCAATTGATTGAACTGCTTGGGATAGATAGAAATAGAATAGGCTATCCTAAATCCATGACCAAACTAATTTTTGGTAATTTGGAGACTATGAATGATGTGGATGTAAGACTTAACATAACTCCCCATATGGAGAGTTTATTTAGGACTTACCCCCACAACATGCCAACATTTGACTCAAAGTCACAGTTAGCATAGCCCAAGCGAGTAGAACAAAATGCTAACCCAGGGCTTGCTAACCAACCACCTCAACCAAACACTCTACCAAACATTGAGCCAACTGCATCATCCTCTCAAAAGGGCGATGTTAGTAAAAAGGAGAAAAAGAGAAAACAGGCTGCTTCTGCACCTTTAACCATTCTATCTGAAGCAGCATTGGCTGTAGAATTAGAAAGTGAGGCACCTGAGTCACCCCTTATCAGGCCAAAGAAGGATAAAACTAAAACCACCCCTTCAGTCACACAAATGGCTGAAGTTGTAAAATCAGGGGCAAACAGTTCAGTAGATGTATCCTCTCAACAGGGTTCATCTATAGAATCAAGCATCCTCCCCAATGCACCTACCTGTACAGAGTCAGCACATGGGAGTGATAAGGCTGGCACAACACTGAGTGGAGAGCACATCACATTTGAAACTCCCTCTATCTCTCAGGGGGAGTTGCCAAACTCTAATCTAAATGACACTTCTCTTCCAGAATCTACCACTCAAATTTCTTTACAGCCTGCCACTCAAGCAATTGAGGAGCAAGGCACTGATCATCAAGAATTCTTTTCTTTTGATGAGCCAATGAATTCAAGTGACTTGGTGCATGACACCTTGCTCACCTCCCAGGTCCCACATTTAGATGGTGATGGAATGCATGCTGGGGCATCTCCTAATGATACCATCACAAAAACAGAGGTTCTACTAGTCTTTACTAGAGACTCTGTGCCTGTGTCAACTGCTGGTGTAACTCATCCCACTTCTGTGGAGACACCAGTAGTAGAGTCAATCCATCCGGTTACAGAAGTTGCATCTATAACTGAGGAGTCTAGCTTGCCTAGCTCTAGCTCTGACTTTCTGTCACAATGGCTGAAGCCTGTGCAACATGACAGTGCTTCAGGATCAGGGTCTGTTCCACCACAATTGACGGTTGAAGCACTTCAAAGCTTAGTTATGGATCAGATTCCTGAGTTTGTCAAGATTGCTGAGAACCTGGTCACCTCCAACATCCCTAATCCAGACTATGAAGCCATTCTGCTATGCCATAGGGATGATGTTGAGATGCAGAAGACAAAGATAGTTGATGATGCTGAGAGAGATGGCAATATAGATGCCTGGTTGCAAGGAAAATATGATATTACTCTTGATGAAGCACTTCAATATCTCAGGGAGGAATACATCACTTCACTAGGATCCAATGCCAAATCTCTGACACCTGGTGAAGTGTATGAGGCCATGAATGAGTCACACAAGGGATTCCTCAAGGCTACCCACTATCTTGGAAAAGGAGTCAAATCTGAGGTCAGCAGGGTGTGTGACAAGACAGTCACTAAGGTAGAAGAAATCAAGAGGACCTTTGATGCCAAATTCACTCAGTTGGACAGTGTGTTTAAAGACCTCAAATACTGTAACACCAATTGCACCAAGATGGATCATGGGCTAGCTCTGCTAAAGGATATTGTCACAAGTCTGGGGCATAAATTTCAATCTCTATCTGATCAAACCACAGACTCTAATGCCCTACTGAAGACAATGTTCAAGAATTTATATGAAGACAGGCTGGTAACTGAAGTTCCAGTGCATGACATGTCTAGGTTTGAAGTGCAGAGACTTAAAGATCAATCCCTGTCTGGCTTCAAATCTACTGAATTGTTCAGCAAGGTAGATGCACTTGAAAAGGAGGTGGCTAATCTCACTAAGTCTAATGCTCATCTTACAGACAAGGTTGCACTTCTCAATGATCAGTTGGACACTCAAGCAACCACCACAGCTAATGTTCTTCTGCATCAGCAATCTATGTTAGCTGCCATGATGAAGCATATGGGTCTCCCTCTACCTGAAGAGTCTTCAAACCTAAAGGTCACTTCTAAAGCCTCTGTGCCTGACAACAAGCCTAAGGGGGAGAAAAGGATAAGGAATTCAAATCCAAAGGGGGAGAAACCTAAGGAGATAGGCATACAGATAAAGGAGGGTGGTCACCGAAGGGCTTCAAAATCCATACCTAATGTGTCAGGCAAAGGAAAATCCAAAGTTGATGAGCCTCCTACCTCACTGCTAACTGTCACTCTACCAACTGTGCATGTCATTACTCCTAGTGGTCAAAAGCAATCTATCACAACCACAGTGGTTGCAGGGAGCATGCCAGTTGATGAACCCCCATCATTCAAATCTGAAAGTGCCAAGCCTGTAGAAGCTGAAGTCATTACTGAGGCCAAGCTACAAGAAGTTGCTAACTCAAATGTCTATCATGATACGGCCTTCTTGGAGTTTCTGAAAGCCATAAGGGAACAGGCTGGTGATACTCAGTTCTATATGAGAGAGTTGAAGGAGCAGATTGACTACCTCACTGTTATTCCTAGGAAATTCAACAACTTATGGTTCAAGGAGATAATGATGGTATCTAAGTCAAAAATATGGCATTTGACTTTCAACACTCTACAAAGCCTAAAGTACTCAGAAGTGGATGTGTTCCTTGGACTGACTGAAAAAGGGAATGAAAATAACAAGAGTCTCTTTGATGACTTAAGGAATGATCAACCCTCAAGGCTACCTGAAGTAATCACAAATCCTAGAACCATCATCTATCAAGCTACAACCAGAATTGATGATGTCAAGCAACTGATCATTCCTAAGCATCTAGTCCCTCAGAACAAACCCATCATTATTGCCATCATTGAGAAGCTAAACAAGAAGAAGGGTGTAAGAACAGCAGAAGAATTGGAAGCTATATCTTATCTCAGATCATACATTGCAATTGGCATTGTACCTGAGTCTGCTAAGTTCAACCCAAGCAAGGATGGTGATCAAGACAAGGATAAAGATAAAAGTGATGGAAGGAAAAGACATCACAGGAAGGGTGATGAAGACAAGAAGAAGAAGAAGGATGACAAGAAAAATGATGATGTCCAATGCAAAGTCTATGAGAGGAAAATTGGAAAACAGCAAGCCTTAGGCATTGCTAGCAGTAACCTCACCACAACACAAGACTCTGAGTCTAGGGTGAATACTGTTAGTAATGACCTACCAAAATCTGATTCGATGGCTTCTGCAACTATTTTGCCACCTCAAGAAGAGAAGGAGATTCAAGTCAAGAAACCATGTGTATGTTTCAGAAAGCAAACTGCTAATGGAATACTACAATGGTCTACAAGCAAGGGTCATAAGTTTCTGCCTAGCAATCATATAAGAAGGACTAAATTCAAGCATGCTACAAGAAGGGTGAAGTTATCCAAGTCAAAGGCACTGACAGTTATTCCAGGATTGAACCTACCACCTCTGGATGAAAGCTATGATGAAGACCAACTGCAGTTTCTATGTGCTCAAAGAATCTATCATGTTGCCATTGTTGATGATTTTCTTGAAATTAAATATACTGATGGAAGACAGAAGAATTTCAGGCAAGGAACATAACATGCCAGCACTGGAGCAGGCTATATGACATAGAAAGGATAATTGCAATGTTGAATTCTGAAGACAGAGTGGAAAGGATATGGAAGCTGGAGTTAATTGACTTTGTCAAAATGAAAAGAGATCATCAGGCAGAAAGGAAAAAGAACAGTGAAGAACTACTAAAGAAAAGGGAGGAGGAGATGGCTACAATGGAAGCTAAGGCTGATGAATTGAGAGCTATGGGTCTGTGCAGAGTCAAGTTTAATCCTTACATCATTGAGTACAAGAAATATGGTAGAAATGTAAAGATTAGAATGGACTACATCAGTTCCTATTCTGAGAAACAGCTGAATGAAGTACTCAAGGATCTGTCAGGCTCCCCTCTAATTGAAGAACTCACTGCAATGGAAGATATTATTCTTGCCATGGAGGAAAATGCAAAGAAGAAAGCCAAAGAAGCTGAAGAGAAGATAAAAAATGAGAATCTGCAAGCCAAAGCTCAAGAGATGAATCCAAAAGGATATGGCTAGTAGTTTCTCATACCTAGTAAGAATACTTCTATGTACTTTCTTCAATTAATCTACATACTTGTACTTTTAAAGTTTTATCTTTATGTATGTTAGGCTTGTTATCAGACATAAAATTGTGACTAAGGGTCTTACTCACAATTTGGGGGAGATTGTTAGTCACAAAGGCATGCCTGTTTACATCAAATAACAAGCCTAATTGTTTGTAATGCTTTGCATTACTTACATGACCTCTTAACTGAAGGAACCTCTAGTTGTAGAGTCACTACTTGTTCTGTACCTGTAATAGGCACCAAATCCTAGTTGTGTAACTGTACTTATATAGTCAAGAATAATGCTTGAAAGAAGTTCGAAGGTTCATGCCTCAAGCAAGAAGATAAAGACTGTCAAATAATCAAAGTTGGGATTTGAAGAAAGTGAAGAATTTGCCTAAGTACCAATTCGAGAAGTAGTTTTGTCTATTCGAGAAGTCCAGCATTCGAGAAGTCAGGGATTCGATATCTCAAGACACTATTCGATATCTCTGAATACACTGTTCGATATCTCATTCGATATGTCTATTACTTTGTTCGAGAACTCAAGAAGTCAACAAGTCAAAAGTAGTATTCGAGTTCTCAAGGAGTCAACAAGTCAAAGTTCCATTCGATATCTCAAGGACTCAGAAAGCTATTCGATATCTCGAGGATTCGATAAGTCAAATGTTCTATTCGACAACTCAAGGAATCCTGATGAAAAAGAGCTATTCGAGAAGTAATTTGATATGTCAACATAACAGTGTTCGAGAACTCAGAGTTATCGATCAAGTCAATTCTAGTTCTCGAATCACTTAGTCACTTCTCGAATACACTCTTGGAGACAAAATACTGGAGAAATTTGTACAAGTCAGAAACCTGCAACAAGCCAAAGCACTTTATGGATCTCAATCTGTAACGTGCTCTGGAAAGCTTATAAAGAAGCTTGAAGAGATATAGAAGAGACAAAGGGCTAAAGAAGTGGATCTGAACAGGCTTTGCAAAGTCAAATCTGTAACCGTTTGGACTCTTACTCAAATAGGATAGACAGACTAGAAAGTAATTTGTTTAGCTACCTTATTTGTAGTAAGTAGGTTGTATCCATACTCTATAAGGATACAGCCTCACTTCCTTAGCAACTAACTTTTAGAGAATCAAGTTTTTCATATTCATTGTAAGCAATATCTCTCTGAGAAAAACGAAGCTAAGAATACTATCATTTGTATTCACAGATTGTAGCAACCTTTATCTAATAATACATTAGATTAAAGTGATATTGTGACTTGTGTTGTTCTTTATCCGCACCTACATCTTTGCACACACAAACACTTATCTGCTACATAGACTCAACAAAGAAAAGTTCAAGAATCCATTCACCCCCCCCGTATTCTTTTACTGTATTCCATACTCAACATATTCATTTAAGTATCTACAAGAATATTGTACTTTAAACTTAATGCCATAGTTATTCAACTTGAAGCATGAGTTTAGTCAGCAGTAATATGAATTAATTATTCAAGTGTTTAGAGTTAACTAATAAGTTCTGTTTTAAAATAGAGTACATACCAGTTTTTCTTAATTGATCTCTAATTCTAAGTATGTCACACATGGCACATGACATAATTATAGAACTTGGTTGATGCAATCACCAAGTTTGCTGTGTGAACACCATCACTTTATCATCATCATCCTCTGTTGTCAGTTTGAGTCGTATAGATTACTGCAGTTTAGACACAAAAGTATGCAACTGTGTAGCTGTTAAAGCTCACGAGTAGGGTTAGATGGTAATGTGAACTTAGAATTAAAACCATCTTGAATAATGTTTCAGTTATCATATCTATTCAGTCTGATTCAGAGGAAACCAAAAACGGCCTGATTAGATTAACGATAACGCCATGAAATGTGTGCCAAATCATAAAGAGATCAGAGATATGCATAAGTTGAATTAAGAACTCTAATTTGCATAGATTAGGTTATTAAGACAACTTAGATGATTCAGGCACAGTCCAACTTAATCTTGTCTAAGCGTTGAGTTCAAGTCGAAACATAATCTAACAAGTCGATCCAAAGAGTCATGCAGGTAGATTAAAGTTATAAAAACAACAAGAGAAAGATAGATTGGAACTTCATTTCATAAAATAAAAATAACATTACAAGAATGGTCAAAAAGACCATTGAAATAAAACAAAACAAAACAAAGCAAACTAAGACCCCCCACCTACACCAACTAGGCGGCCTTGGCTGGGTCTTCAACAGAGTCTCCCCGATTACGAGCTCGGAGAACCTCCAACGCTACCCGTATGGCAGCGAGGGACTTCTCCTCCTTGGTGAGAAGCTCATCAATCTTCTTCCTGGAGGGCCATCACCTTGGCATAGAACGGCAAAGCCTCAAACTCTTCGACAGAAACCTTTAGAATGCTCTTAGTCATTTTGGTTGAGAAGAAGGAGAAAAGGGTTTTGTTTTTGTTAAGAGTATGTCTAAATGATGTCTACCCCTTCCTATTTATAAGCCCAGAAGTCCTGAGAGGACGCGACTTGATATCTAGTAGAGAAATGGGTGCAAGATTAAGCAAAGGTCACACCTCTTTAATACACATTAACGCATGCAAAAGAGATACACGGTGTCCTATACTAATCCTGACAGTTCATTTAGAAAAGATAAAAAGTAAAATATTTTGTGTGCTATTTGTTCCAAAATCATTTAAATCTGACAGCTCGAGTCTAATCAAAACGAGACAAATAATTTTAGAGTACAGAGCACATAATGCATTCGAGTATTCTGGACACAGGATAAAACAATTAAATAATATCAACAATTAATTAAACTATTCGATATCTCAAACATCAACCATTCGACTTGTCTGAACATTTATTGATTCGATATCTATCAACATTTTGACTAGTTGATATCTCTAGTTAGAAAAGCTAGTTCGATATCTCTAGAGAAATAGTTGATCGATATCTCAAGCATAATATCCATTCGACAACTCAAATAGTTACAAATATTCATTTGATATCTCTAGTAAATTAAGTGTTCGACATCTCCAGAACTGTCATGCAAATAATCAAATAACCAAATAAAATCCAGAGAACGAAATTCACTGGCTGCAACAATTTTTAACAGATATTGAAGATTATGAGAAATTTAACATACCAAGCTCACTTACCAGCCTTGAGAAGGTTGCTTCATCCAGAGCTTTAGTAAAAATATCTGCTAATTATTTCTCACTTAGAACAAAATGTAGTTCCACAGTACCTTCCATCACATGCTCTCTGATGAAATGGTATCTAATGTCTATGTGCTTGGTTCTTGAGTGTTGCACTGGATTCTCAGAAATTGCAATTGCACTGGTGTTGTCACAGAAAATTGGAATTTTCTCAACCTTAACTCCATAGTCAAGTAGTTGATTTCTCATCCATAGGATCTGTGCACAACAGCTTCCTGCTGCAATATACTCAGCTTCTGCTGTTGAAGTTGAAACTGAATTATGCTTCTTACTGAACCAAGAGTCCAGCTTGTTTCCTAGAAATTGATAGTGCCTGTGGTACTTTTCCTGTCCATTTTGCATCCTGCATAGTCTACATCTGAATAGCCTATTAGATTAAAACCAGAATCTTTAGGGTACCAAATGCCAAGGTTTGGTGTCCCCTTGAGATACCTGAAAATCCTTTTAATAGCTACTAAATGAGATTCCCTAGGATCAGCTTGGAATCTAGCACATAAACATGTAGCAAACATAATATCAGTTCTACTAGCAGTCAAATATAAGAGTGATCCAACCATGCCTCTATAGCTTGAAATGTCCACCTTCTTTTCCTTAGAATTCAGTTCAAGCTTAGTGGCAGTGGCCATGAGTGTTTTTGCAGAAGAGCTATCTACTAAGTCAAACCTTTTTAGTAGATCAAAAATGTATTTTGTTTGACTTATAAAAATTCCCTCATTTACTTGTTTAACTTGTAAACCAAGGAAATAAGTTAATTCACCCATCATACTCATCTCATATTTACTTTGCATAAGTTTGGCAAACCTTTTGCAAAGCTTCTCATCTGTAGACCCAAATATTATATCATCTACATAAATTTGGACAAGTATCATAGAGCCATTGACAGATCTATAAAAGAGAGTCTTATCTACAGTACCTCTGGTGAAGTGATTCTCAATGAGGAACTGTGAAAGAGTGTCATACCAGGCTCTAGGTGCTTGCTTCAGACCATAGAGTGCTTTGAGCAAATAGAAGACATATTCTGGGAAGTCTGGATCTTCAAAACTAGGAGGTTGACTCACATACACCTCCTCCTCCAGAACACTATTTAGAAATGCACTCTTGACATCCATTTGATAGACTTTGAAATTGGCATGAGCTTCATAGGCTAGGAAGATTCTGATTGCTTCTAACCTTGCCACTGGTGCAAAGGTTTCTTCAAAGTCAATTCCCTCTTCTTGACAGTAGCCTTTAGCAACTAGTCTTGCTTTATTCCTTGTGACTATACCATTTTCATCCATCTTGTTCTTGAATACCCACTTAGTGTCAATCACTGATTTGTCTTTTGGCTTGGGTACAAGTTTCCATACTTTATTTTTTTCAAACTGGTTTAGCTCCTCTTGCATTGCTAGAACCCAGTCTAGATCTAGAAGAGCATCTTTGACCTTCTTTGGTTCTTCTTTAGAAAGAAAGCTACTGTATAAACATTCTTCTCGAGTTGCTCTTCTAGTTTGGACTTTTGCATTGGAATCACCAATTATCAGCTCAAATGGGTGATCCCTAGTCCATTTTCTTTGTGGTGGCAAGCTTGATCTTGATGAAGTTACTTCATTCTCTTGATGTTGAATATTTTGATTCGTTGTTGAGTGTTGACTGTGAGAAACTCCCCCTGAGTGTATGGACCTCGTGTTGAGTGGAGTTCTAACAGAGTTGTCAACAGATATTTCTCTTTGATTCTCAACTGATATTCCAATATGATCTTCAACAGATGGTGTGACTTGCTCTTCTTCAGTTGGTCCATTTTGCACTTCACCTGATGGTCCATGTCTATTCTCCACACTCATCGTTATCCTTTCTTCATCATCATCTTCACTTGATTCACTACATGTCTCATTCTCGAATGAGAGTGACTCATGAAAACCTTCATCTGCAAGACCAGGTATTTTCTTGTCGTCGAAGACAACATGTATGGATTCTATGACAATGTTAAGTCTTAGGTTGTAGATTCTGTATGATTTTCCAGCTGAGTATCCAACAAATATAGCTTCATCTGCATTTGAATCAAATTTCCCAAGGTTTTCATCATAATTCTTCAATACAAAACATTTGCATCCGAAGACGTGCAGAAAGTTAATTGTTGGCTTCTTGCCTTTGAATAATTGGTAAGGTGTCATGCCTTTTGCTTGGTTGATCAAAGATATGTTCTGAGTATAGCATGCAGTATTAACAGCTTCAGCCCAGAAATATGTTGGCAACTTTGATTCTTCAAGCATAGTTCTTGCAGCTTCAATAAGAGTTCTATTCTTTCTCTCCACCACACCATTTTGTTGAGGTGTTCTTGATGCAGAGAATTTTTAAGTAATTCCTTCTTCTTCATAGAACTTTTTTAGCACAGAATTCTTAAACTCAGTTCCATTGTCGCTTCTTATCCTTCTTACTTTGAAGATTGGATTGTTGTTGATTGTCTTGACATGCTTTATAATGATTTCACCTGCCTCATCTTTCGAACGAAGAAAAAAGGTCTAAGTGAACTTGGAGAAATCATCAACAATCACAAGACAGTATTTATTGTTAGCTATCGACAATACATTGACTGGTCCAAATAGATCCATGTGCAGAAGCTGTAAGGGTTGATCGATTGACGATACTGACTTAGATTTGAAAGAGGTTTTTCTTTGCTTCCCTTTCTGGTAAGCATCACATAGTCCATCCTTGGAGAAATCCAATTTTGGGATGCCTCTGACCAAATCCTTCTTGACCAATTCATTCATGGCTCTAAAATTCAAGTGTGACAGTCTCTTGTGCCAAAGCCATCCTTCATCCATGTTTGCTTTGTTGAAGAGGCATGTAGCAGAGTTGGCACTTGTTGAGTTAAAATCAGCAATGTACACATTTCCTTTTTTGTTTTCTGTCATCACTACCTTGTTGTTGTTCTTCTTGAAAACAATACAAGCTTCAGGTGTGAACCACACATTTTGATTTTTATCACATAGTTGACTGATACTCAGCAAGTTGTGCTTGAGTCCATCAACCAGTGCTACTTCTTCAATGACAACATTTCCTTGTGAAATCAAGCCATATCCTCTAGTATATCCTTTGTTGTTGTCTCCAAAGGTAATGCTAGGGCCAGCTCTCTCCTCAAACTTAGTGAGCAGGTAGAATCTCCAGTCATGTGCCTAGAACATCCACTATCAAAGTACCAAAGATTCTTTCTGTCTCCCTGCACACATCAAAATCAAATCAAGTTGATTTTGGTACCCAAGTTTCCATGGGTCCTGCCTTGTTAGCCTTTTTCTTATTTTTCAAACCATTACCACCCAAGGGTCCTGATTGAGTTAAATCAATCTTAACTCTTGGTGTAGGCCTTTGAAAAACAGATTATTCCATTTGCTTATATGTATTATAACTAGATGTGCAATTTGGTATAGTTTGTGCAAACATGTTATTCATCATCCCTGGCAATTGGGTCATATTATAAGCATTGTAATATGGATTATGAATGAATGGCATGTTAGCATAATGACTAGATGCATGAGCAAGCTGAATAAACATATTTGACATAACATTCATGGCAAACACAGGTACTGACTTAGGCATACTAGGCATAGAAGCATTCTTAACACATTTACAGTTTGTAGATAAGTGATTAACACTACCATAGTTCACACATTCTTTTCTGGGAGCATACTTATCAGGTGTGTAGTTACTGTGTTTGTTAATTCCTACCTTGCCATTCCTATTCTTCTTATTAGCCTTAGCCTTAGGTTCAGTCTTTTCTAACTTATCCTTCAACTCCTTGATAGATAAGTGACCTATGTTTTCTTGTTCAACTGACTTGGTTTTGATAAACTCTCCCAACACAAAGTTTTTGCTGTCAGGGCCATACTTCTTATGCAATTTAATCAATGTTGCATTACTAACAGGTTTCAACTCCTTTGGACAACCATCATCCAATGAGTCACTGTCTAATGCAACTTCCTCATCAACTTTCAACTTTGCTTCAGCTATTTTGCAGAAAGAGTCAATTCCTTGCCTATTGCAAATTTCTTCAGTTTTAGCCTTTGATCATTTCCACTTAGCAATTAAGTCCTGTTCCTTTTTCAACTGTTCTTTTAAACAATCTTCCCTATCCAATGCCTCAAGCAACTTGTCTTTTATTTCCTGGTAATCTCTTCTCATTGTCTCAAAATCAATTAATTGAGTTTCTAATAGAGTATTCCTATCTCCTAACCTAGCATTCAGATCTTTAATCTTGCTGTTTTCTTTGTTAAGAGATTTCAATGTTACATGCATTTTGTACAATTGATTAGACATTTCATTGACAACATTATTACATTCATCTTTGGAAAGCTCAGTTAGATTTGTAGAGTATACCTGGTTACTTGCTGAACTAGCTTCTTCATCGTTTCCGTTTTTCCATGAGTGCAAGGTTGACAAACTCTTCCTCTGCATCTAAGTTTCCTCCAGCTGCCCAATCATCATCTCTTGATACAAATGCTCTCTCCTTTTGCTTGAGAAGGTCAAAATATTTCTTTTTGTAATCAACAGTTTCAAACTGCTTCTTCTCTTTCTCAGCCTTGGATTTTCTGCACTCATTGGCAAAATGTGTTAGGAATAATTCATGAGTTGTGATGTTAAGAATAGAATTTACACATTATACTTCTTGTAATCCTGATCTTATAAAGGATTTAGCACTATATAGGATTTATGTGTAAGACAGTTATCTGTACAGTTTAGTCAGGAATGAACAGTGTATCGGAGACTACATGTCAGGAACAAAGAGCAAATCCTGATGACGGTCAGATACTGATGATGATCAGATACTGATGCAAGATGAAATCCTGATATCAGTCTTGTTACTGATGATGTCATTATGGATGCTACAGAAACTGGCAAGTGCTATAAAACAGGATCTTTGTTTGAGGAACAAGCAAGAAGATATTATGAAGGAAAGAGTTTTCTATTGATGGAAACTATCGACTAGAAGGCAGAACATTGTCATGTATAGATTATATTTTTCTGTTATTAGTTGATAGGTAGCATTATAAATACTCTCTCTATATCATTGTAAAAAGTGTCGTAGTCGAACAAGTGTGTTGTGAGTTCGTGTGCGTAGCTCTGTATAAGGTTTGTATTCGAGAGTTCGAAACAAACAGAGAGAGAGATTTGTATTGTCAGCAGCTGCTAAAGGTATTGTACACCTTTGGTAGAGTTTGTATTTGATCTTATTAATACAAACAGAGTTTGATTCATTCGTTTATTCTTGTTCATATAATCAAGCAAAAATCAGACACGATTATATAACTTGTATTCAACCCCCCCCCCTTCTACAAGTTATTCGAGTTAACAATTGGTATCAGAGCAGGTTGATTTCGAATAATCATAAAGATCTACAATCATGTCTGGTTACAAGGATGGGAATACTAAGATTCCTATGCTCAAGAGAAACGAATATACTCTATGGGAAGTAAAGATGTTGCATCATCTGGAAGCAACAGATCCTGATTATCTTGACAGAATCAGAGATGGACCTTTTATCCCAACGAAGGTTGTTGGACAAGCAACTATTGATGGTGTGGTTGTTCCAGAACATACAGCAGAGAAGCCAAAATCTGAATGGTCAGATAAGGACAAGGAGAATGTTCTTAAAGATGCTAAAGTGAGAAATATATTATTCAACAGTCTTGATTCTGTTCTCACTAACTATGTTCTCTCTTGTAAAACTGCTAAGGATATATGGGACAATCTTAAGGTTCACTGTGAAGGAACTAAGCCTGTCAGGAAGAATATGAGGACATTACTTATACAACAGTATGAGTACTTTGAATCCAAGTCTGGTGAGTCACTTACTGGTACCTTTGATAGGTTTACAAAACTCATCAATGAGATGACCATGCATGGTAAATATTATGACTTGGAGGATATGAATACAAAGTTCATGAAAGCTTTGCCTGATTTCTATAATGAGAAGATATCTGCGATTGAGGAAGCTAATGATCTGGATGAGATTTCATTAGAGGCAGTATATGGAAAATTGAGAGCTTATGAACTTGACAAGCAGCAGAAGAAGAGCAGGAGTGAAGGAAAGATGAAGACTATTGCACTTACTGCTCAATCTGAAGTAAAGAAGCTTCCTGAAGAACAGCATGAAGAGATTGCTGTAAAGAATTCAAGGAAGAAGAAAAGCAAAAAAAGTTCTGAGTCAGAGACTACTGATATGGACTCTGACAACAATGATTCTGAATCTGAGATGCAGGAACTCTTTGCTATGTTTGCTAAAGCCTTCAAGAAAGGAAGATTCAACAGGAAAAGATTTAGCAAAGGACCTTTTCAAAAGAAGGAGGAGAAGAAGAGTGACAAAGGCAAAAGTACAATTGTCAAGCTTGATAAGGCCAAGATCAAGTGCTTTAACTGCAGCGAGCTTGGACACTTTGCTAGTGAGTGTAAGAAGCCTAGGAATTCAGGAAAGGGTAATGCACTTATGGTCACACAGAAGGATTGGGCTGATTCTAGTGATTCTGAAGATGAATTGGATTATGACAACATTGCATTGATGGCAAATGGTTCAGACAAACCTGGATCTCCAAAGAAAACTTCTCCATCCTCTGTTAAGGTATCACTTCACTCTCTTGATTCATTTGATAGCTTAAATTCTGATGAAATTAGAACTATCCATGCTGAGTTTAAGAATCTTATGACTAATTTTAGAATTCTTACTTGTGAAAAAGATGAACTTAAGGTTAAGAATGATAAATTAGTTGATAGAAATAATTTTCTTGAATCTGAGTTAATTCAAATGGAAGAATACAGGTTAAGTTCTGATAAAGCTAAGCATGATTATAGTGTTATTCTTGAGGCTTATGACTATGTCAGAAAAGAAATAGAGGAAGAGAGAGATGTGATTAAGACCATTAACAATTCCAGTAAAAAGACTATAGAAATCTTTGAAAGTGGAATTCGTGGTAAGGTTAATGGTTTAGGTTTTGATAAGGCTAGACAAGAAGAAAAAGTAGCTATTGTCAACGATGATAGTAAGGTAGAAGCTAGCACATCTAAATCTGAAGGTAAGAAAATTATTTCTGAACCTAATCATGTTAAATTTGTTGATTCAAAAGGTACCCCTGTTGTACACAAAAGGATTAACAATAGTAGTTCAGATGAGAAAGTGTTAGAGAAACCTAAGAATGTAAACATAGGGTTTCTGTCTAAGTCTCAGTTGAAACAGAGATTAGATGGTCTTTCAGAGTCTAGCAAGATCAAAAGAAATAGGAATGGAAAAGAAGGTATTAACAAAGAGAATAATTACAAGAATGTACCTGATGCACCTAGGAAAAAATGCTATAAGTGTGGAAATCATAATCATTTGGCCCTAGACTGCAATCAAAAACCTTCTTGGAAAACTGAGTCCAGATTCCCCAAGACTCAGAAAATTCAATACCAACCACAAAAAGCTTGTTATCATTGTGGTAGTTTACTTCATTCCATTTACATGTGTAGAGAATATCATGAACTGTATTATGACTATTATTCCATGAAATCTGAAACTCCTAGTCACAAACAGTTTGTGAAATTAGAGTCTAAAGTTGACTCTACAACAGGTAAAGTAAAGACAAAATTCTCAAAGCCTGTTGTTTCTAAATCTAGTAAGAAAGGATCCAATCAAAGTTGGGTCCTAAAAAATTCTAACTAGTTACTTTTTGTTTGCAGGGCACAGGAAAGAAGCATTCAATTATCTTGGACAGTGGATGCTCTGGACATATGACTGGAAATAAGTCCCTGCTTACAAAGTTTGAGAGGAAAGCTGGCCCAGTAATATCTTTTGGAGATGGCAACAAAGGAGAAACTCTGGGATATGGCTCAATTGTTTTGGGGAATGTCATCATAGAAAATGTAGCACTGGTTGAAGGCTTGAAACATACTCTTTTAAGCATAAGTCAACTGGGTGATAAAGGTTACAAATCAATCTTTGACAAAGAAGGATGCAAAATCTTGAATATGCAGAATAGAGACATTGTTCTAACTGGTCAAAGACATGGTAACATATATGAAGCCAGCTTAAGTGATACATCTAAAGGAATTGTTAGATGTCTCTATAGCAAAGCAACAAGTGATGAAAGCTGGAATTGGCACAAGAAGCTCTCACATCTTAATTTCAAGAAGCTTAATCAACTTGTTAAGCACAATCTGGTGAGAGGCCTACCTCAGGCAAATTATGTGCAAGATGGACTTTGTGATGCATGTCAGCTTGGAAAGCAAAGAAGAACCACTTTCAAGAGCAAGACTGAAAATTCGATTACTGAACCATTTCACATGCTACATCTCGATTTGTTTGGTCCAGTAAACATTATGTCTATCAGCAAGAAAAGATATGCTCTAGTGATAGTGGATGATTTCACAAGGTTTACATGGGTGTTCTTTCTACACAAGAAGGATAAAGCTCCTCAGCAAATCATTGAACTTGTAAAGAATATTCAGAATAACTCTGAGTACAAAGTTAAAGTACTTAGGGGTTTTGTGCAGACAAAGGAATTACTCAACAGTTTTCTGCACCTGGTACACCTCAACAGAATGGTGTAGTGGAAAGAAAGAACAGGACTCTCATAGAGGCAGCAAGAACCATGCTTGCAGATGCAAAACTTCCAACCTACTTTTGGGCAGAAGCTATTAACACTGCATGTTTCACTCAAAACTGTACCTTGGTAAATAGTCATGGAAATACTCCCTATGAGATGATCAAAGGAAAGAAACCAAGTGTGAAATACTTTCACATCTTTGGATGCAAATGCTATGTCCTAAAAGTTCATCCAGAACAACTTGGAAAATTTGAAGCCAAATCAGATGAAGCAATTTTTCTAGGATATTCAGCATCTAAGGCCTTCAAAGTTTATAATCTCAGAACTCACATTGTTATGGAATCAATTCATGTTGCATTTGATGATAAGAAATTTGGAATTTTGCAAACTGATGAAAGCCATGACAAATTGGAATTTGAAAATCTGAAGAATTCTGAGATACTCTCAAGTGATGATGAAGGTTCTACAGAAGGAATTTCTATTGCTTCTCAAAGGAATGCTACTGTTGGAGGGGAGCAAATAAATCAAAGAGAACACAGTGATCATCAGGAGCAAACTAGCTTTTCAGAGTCTACTCCATCAGGAACTGATCTTTCAGAGTCTACTGAGGAAAGATCAGTAACAAGCAGCAATATGGAATCTACTGATTCTATTGATCAAAGGAGAGTTTTTGAAGGTAGAGAGAATTCTTCTACAAGAGATACCACTAACTTAGGGGGAGAGACTAGTAGAGTCAATCTACCACCTGTTAGAAAATGGGCAAAGGATCATACTGAAAATTTGATAATTGGTGATCCAAATAGTGGAGTTCGAACTAGAAGATCAATTCAAAATGAATGCTTGTATAGTTGCTTTCTCTCAAAGAATGAACCTAAGAAGGTTGAAGAAGCCTTACAGGATCCTGATTGGGTAATTGCAATGCAGGAGGAGTTAAATGAGTTTGAGATAAACAAAGTCTGGAAACTGGTACCAAGACCTAAAGATAGATCTATTGTTGGTGCAAGATGGGTTTTCAGAAACAAGCTAGATGAATCTGGTATGATTGTAAGAAACAAAGCTAGACTGGTAGCCAAGGGTTATTCTCAGGAAGAAGGCATTGATTATGATGAGACCTTTGCACCTGTAGCAAGATTGGAAGCAATCAGAATGTTTCTTGCATTTGCAGCTCATTCAAAATTCAAGGTATACCAGATGGATGTAAAGAGTGCTTTTCTAAATGGCAAACTTGATGAGGAAGTGTATGTGGAACAACCACCTGGATTTGTTGATCCAAAATTTCCAAATCATGTCTACAAACTTGACAAGGCACTCTATGGACTAAAGCAGGCACCAAGAGCATGGTATGAAACTTTGTCTAAATTTCTTCTTGAAAATGGCTTCACAAGAGGTACAATTGACAAAACTCTATTCTTTAGAAAGATAAAAGGTGAATTGCTGTTAGTTCAAGTTTATGTTGTGTAACACCCTCACTTTCCATTATTACAATAAATCCCTTTTAGATTAAAATAAATATATTTACAGAAAATATTTGGAAAATTTTGGCATGATGTATCCGTAAATAGGACTATCCGCCTGTATAATCACCAAAACCAACCAACTTTAACCAATCTTGCTCACATGCATAATAATAACAAAATATAAAGAAATACAAATACTGACTATCCAAGACCGCTCACAGGCCACAATATGAAACAACTACTAATTAACTATTACAACCCAAGTCCAAATAAAAATAATTTACAACTCCATAACTAAATAATCTGTCTAACTGATGCAGAAATAATAAAGAATAGGGTTTTTAGCTGGCTATCCATCCCACAACCTCGACTCTTTAGCTGCCCCTACCAGACAGTCCACTCCTCCTAGACACCTTCGTATATAGCTGGAAAAAAAGGTTAGCAAGAAAGCGAGCCAAAGATGCTCAGCAAGTATAATATATAGGCTTAACCGAAATAAAACTGCGAGTCTGATAGGGAATAATAATCAACCATTTAAATGCTCAAAAGTTGCAAGGATATGCCATTTTATTTAAATCAGGAAATGGTATAGAATTGGACTATTATGCATTTTATAAAAAAAACATCAATAAGGTTAGGCTGCTGATCAGTCACGCACTAACCCCGGACAAACGCACACAGCAATGTCCTTAATTGGATCCATGGCACACATTGGCCTTAACATCTGACCATTAAACTGGTCTCCCCGAAGGGACATCCGTTTTAAAAAAAACATATCCAATTCTATATCAACTGCACTAGGTGTCGGAACAATCGACAACCCTTGTCAACCAACCAACTAGAAACTCACGTTCCAGAATAACTCATAATTCGAGAGTTAAAGAAGAATTCACAAGCAACAGGTGTCGATGAGTTCAACACGATAAAAAGTAATAAATAGTATCGACAAGTTCGATACAAAAAGTGTAATAACTGACTAATCAAGATCATCAATAAGTATCGACAAGTTCGATACAATAAGTGGGGTGTAAATGAATAAACAATAAGAATAAAAGATATCAACAAGATAGATATGAGTATTTGGGATCATAACGTCATTAATTTGTCTGAAGAAAGATTCGAATTTGGGCAACAATAAAAGATATAAAGTACAACAACAAGATTATCAACAAGTAAAATTCTAAGTTGGAGATGGGGTATAATCAAGCTCAGCACGATTAATAAAGTCTTTATGACATGTTGAATGATTTGAGTCAACATAAGTGAATAAGGCAGTTTAAAAACTTTTATTTGTAAAATAATTTCAGGAAAATTAATCGCCATTCAGTTTGAAGAAAACCTCCCCTAAAGAGGGTTCATCGGGTAAAATATGTTAAAACCCAGAAATTTGACTAAGAGACTTTTATAAGAATTTTAAATCTTGGATTTCCTCTGTTTAGAAAGTTTTTTTTTTTAAATACTTTCGAAGAAAGTAAAAGAAATGCCACTCTACTGAGGAATCCATTAACATACCACAATTTAAATATCTTTGAAGGAAAAAGGGTATTTGTGAAATCATTTGAAAATTTGCACTTGAACTGTAGGTGGAAATATAAACATGGGCACGTCATTTGAAGAAGGACGTCAATTTGTAAACATAATTTGACCGACACATTTGATAAATAACTTGAACAAAATTGCATCACTTGAACAATAAGTGATGAGTAATAACACTTGCAATACTAATTTGGCAGGAACATTATAATAATAACAGAAACAGATTTATCCCACTTGAACGATAAGCAGGGAATAGTATACTTGCCTCAACCCGGTATTTACTGAATTCGCAAAGTTCCTACGTCCTCAACCTTCGCTTTCCTTTTATCCTTGAAATCTACACACAATATAAACACTATTTTAGAATTCTACTTGATGCCCGCTGCTCACTACCAATATTTAACCTTAACCTACCCTTGCGAATAATTCCCTAAATTAATTTATTTAATCATATATCATCAATTAATAACTCACTAATGTAGGCATTTAATTATAGCCAACAAACGTTTATCACATAATCAAATAAATAAATAAGTAGGTAATTCAATTTTCCATTTCGACCTTTAACATTGGAAGTCCCTTATACACAAATAATGCTTACTAATAAAATTAATTATCACATAAAATCCAATCTAGAATAATAATAGGATTCCAGTATTCCAGCCACAATTATTTTACTAAAACTAGCCATAAGTTTATGAAATCCTTTATAACTCACCAGTTATCAATCAACCTTATGCACCCCAACACACCTGTCTCCCTCTTACTTTCACTTCCAAGTTTCTGCTAGATAACACACCAACCGCCCTGCTTCTTTTAACTCACATAACCATCTCTCACAGCCCATTCGAACCAGCATCAGGTACACTCTCACGCACACTCTTTCGGACATACAACACCGCCTTTGTTTTCTTCCTGTTTGGCATTCCAATCTACAACTAAGGCTACCTCCAACCTATTCTCCAATATCATTTTTTTTCTTTCTCTTGCTCATCATTCTTCCTACACGACAAACATACGCAGCAGCACAGTATAACACCACAACGAAACCATTACCACAAAACCCCCAACTTCTGGCGCCACAAGCTTGACCCACACACACATACCTCTTCCTTTTAACACACACACGCCACTTTACATTGACACATACACAGTACTAATAGGCATGGCAACCAGCAACACATGAGCCCAATTACCCCTCCACAATAACACTCAGCTCACAATCGACTTAACCAGAGAAGAAAACCAGGAGCACGGGGAATTCAACAACCCGTATATACAAACACAGGGCCGAGACAAAAAGGCAACCAGCAATTCACGATTTCTGCACTAACAACTAAGCTCGAATTGAACTTAAACAAGGGAGAGATGGGAGGATTTACCGTATCGTTTCCCAGAGCTCGCAAAGAACCCATACACGCACCACAGTAACGACTCAGATTCGTGGCAAAACTCAGAAGCGAACACAACAAGGAAAATAGGGGAATTACGGTATTGCTTTAACAGAATCGGAAGAACCCCACAATCACGTATAGCTGAAGAACACACCAGCCTATTGCTAAACACATCACCTCTGCACCTTACAAAACAAACCCCCAATCACCACTCAACCCAATCGGCTGTACACACCCGCTGGTTACACACACTCAACAGCGATACACACACGGCTATACAGAGAATCACAACCACACCCACCTCAAGAACATTCCCACAATTAAAACCCAACAATTAGAATGAAACTTCTGGTAACATCATCAAGAATTCTGACCAAGCTTGAAATGAACACCGACATCAATTTAATTTATGTTTTATGCTCGAACTGCAGCAATTAACACCTTTATAGCATCAATCCAAGCAAGAAATCAACAACAGTAGTTAAGAACGACTTTACACTAACACTACAAGAGATTGAAAGAGAGGCGTGGAAGAGGGGGAGGGAACAGGGTAGAGAAAGAGAGATATTAGAGAGACGTATAGAGAGATAGACTGTTGAGATAAGAGCTCGAGAGATTAGAGCAAGAAAGAAACACCGAGAACAATCTGGAGGCTCTATTTTGTAAATAAAAGCTACAGGGTAAAAATCAGAATTTACATTGCTAAAACTATTTTTTTAAAAATCAAAAATAGTCTTTAACAATTCACCTTTAAATAGAAAAAAAAAGTTGTGAAAAACTAAAATCAATATGTTTAAAATAAAGAGTACGAAATTACGGACATACACATATTTTTAAAATATTTTTAGGATAAAAAATGAATTAAATATGCATTTTACAACTTTTGTTCCTTTAAATGCAACATAATCCTTAAAATCATTTTAAAATACTTAGACACCCGAAGTAATTTTTCTGATAATTTTTAAAACTAAATAATATCACAAAGATAATAACACAAGAGATTTCGGGATTTATAATTGCTCCGATGATTTTATAAAATCTCCAGAAAATCAACAATGCATAATTTCATAAGTTTAAATCATAAAAATACAAATAAAAATACACGGGGCTTACACAGCACACATCGTTCACCGTATAAACACATAACATGATTTCTCTCGTAATTCACCTTCTCAATAATATTCACATAATACATTCCATATTTAATATTAAATAAATATTTATAAATACGCGAATTTTCTAAGGCGTTATATCCTTCCCCCCTTAATAGGATTCTGTCCTCAGAATCAATCCTAAGAAACAAATGACGGTACTTTCAAACATCTCGCTTCAATTTCCTCGATTTGGGTCCTCATCCTTAGGACTCCTCCAAATCAACTCATACTTCGATAAGCTCATCCTGTAAGCCCCCAAATTCCAAGATAAGCTTAAACCTTACCCTTATAATTTCCGTTAATTCGAAACGTTTACTACTCTTAGGTGAATGCCTGATCTACAGAAAATCGGGCATGACCTATTCGTATAATGGATTATGTCCTGCATAATCACTTCAAATACCAACCCAATCATCCACACATAATTCATTTCCATTTATTCACCATGTTAATTTAATCATATACAGTGCTAACATGAAATCTGCCTTGACTTGCAATAAACTAGTAAATAAATAAATCTGCCTTGACTTACAATAAATAGAAAATTGAGCAATCCATGATACCTTGATTCAATTTGTCAACCAAACCTCATGCCATCCATTCTCGATTGTGTCCTTGAAATCAAATACTACAATCAAATACATACGTCATTAGATACACGTCAACCATGATTCAATTAACAACTCAAGTCTCATTCATATAAAACATTTCTATCCTCGATATTTACAGTCTTGACAACTAATAAACTTCATAACCTTGACTTTAACCTAACCCACTACAAGAACAAAATCTTGATTAACTGGTTTATACCTTCAATTATTCTGGGGCCACAGCCCCCTCAATACCAATCATAAAACGCTTTCATTCCAACAATTTCCAACAAACTCTAATTTAACTAATCGTGAAATCTGACATAAGATACGTCAATTCAATCACACGTCTTCAATAAATAACTCACGAATAGAAAATCCTATAAACTATACGTATTCCGTGCCTTTTGAAATTAATTTCTGAAACATAACTCTACTTTCTCAACAAATTTTCGAACTTGACTCTACGCATTGTAACTCCAACGCTTTACACTACACAATTTAACCATAGAAATTGCATCATCTATTCATCACTTGCATTTCAAGATACTACACATAAAGTACACCTTCCCCACTTATCCTTTTAACTGTTCAATTCCTCTCCCGTCAACTCATTCACATTCTGATTCATCTCCTCATCTCGGTACCTCTTAATTCTCTAATAATTCAGGCTAAAATGCCATAGTATCGATCACCTTCATTGTAGACTAGGCGTTCAAACTCCCATATCTGACTTTTTAACTCTAGGCGAAAACTATCACAGTAATTCACAAAGTCTCCTTGCTCTTCTAGCTTCATTATCACTGGAGTGATTATTAATCCTTCATATCTCTTAAAAGATCTCTTCACGTCTATCTGTTAATTCACACACTTTTTTTTTCTACTAGCGAACTTACCTAATGCTGAGGCTATCTGGATAAAAGCTTTCAATAACCTTTAGTAGTTCCTGGTTCATCCATTAAAACTTCCAACATGTGCTAGCATTATGGGCCTTTCTCAATTCATTACTGCTCCATCTTGACCATACTCACTTTGATTCTTTCATTATTAACCACATATCTCAAAATTTGATTCCTTTCCATCTAAAACTTATATTTAGAAATCTTGCACACTACTCCATCTCTTGCGAAGATCCTTTAATCAAATTGTTAACACCAACATTTCCATTGATGTCATTCAATATTGAATTCCTTGAAACTAACTCTATTTTTCGAAAATGAATAACAAACAAATTGTTCATCCTTACCTGGTGACAATCCGGGTAATCCATCAAATTATACATTCAACATTTTAATCACTGAAATCTGCTTCGATTTAACTGTTCTCTTTCTGTGCAAAACAACTCCATAATCTTGGTATAACAATCTTTTGGTCTACATGCTCGTTAAGACTTCTTTATTTGATTCCAGCCTCGAAACATCGCTTCTACATCTCTTGAAAATCAAAGTCTCACCTTTTTGTCCTCACAATTTGCTCATACTTCATAGTTGGTTCCTTACTCCATTCTGAGTCACACTTAACTCTTTTCACTGTCCTCACAATCAATTTCTTGATAACACCATTCATATCATGTTGAATTTCCAACTTCAGAGTGATTTATAGAAAATAGTTCTGTTATTTTGTCGTAGGGTCCATTTGTACTAATATGATACAATTTCTAGCAAAATGTCATATCTTTTCATGTTTCTGGCACACAACCTAACTTTTGACTCTGTCATTTATTACCACACTATTCTTTTTTTATTACATCTACAACTCTCAACATTTACCTCAGCAAAATCTCAATATGTTTTCCCTCAAAATCTTATCTTCTGACCATGGGGTCTTGGGCATCTCCGTTAATTCTCATTCTATAGGCAACTACTGTGCCCTCACTCTACCAGCTCAAAATCTTCGGAATTCCAAATTCTTCCCTTAACTGAATCACATGCCTTCCGTCAAAACACATCCGAAAACTTTCCTGGTTCTTCGTCTTACTTTTCTTATCATCTTGTTCCATCTTGGTCGACTCTCTTTTACTCTTAATAATCACGACTCTTCAAATTGAGTTCACACAAGTCATTAACTTCAACCCAATCATCTTCTTATTCAATTTTCACTTCCTTCTAATAATTTCTACAAACAAATTTGTCATGCTTCATTCTGCTTTACTCAAGTTATCCTTCATTGATAATAAAATCTTATATCCAACGATGGATTTTAAACATTCAGAATTTTATGATATTTCATTTACTATCTCTACCCTTCAATAAGTGTCCAAAACAATCTTTCTTCGGCATTGAACATCTCATACTCAATATCTCCTTTACCATTCTCTTTTCGCCCTTAATAATATCTGCAATCATGCCTTCTTATTTACTTACTTTTTTTTTCCTGTATTCAATTCTCATTAACCTCAGACCCTGTCCAAGCTTTATCGGTTCAGTAATTATTCCAATTTGACACGATGTATCTGTCTTAATCACCAAACTCTTAAACTTGCATAACCACTTCTTCGTCCATGCAGTTATAGTTCTTTCATTTAAGACATCGTCACGCCCATCTTTGCGTTTCTTCATCATTAAGATTTTTTTTTTAAAACATCGAATTTCTGACAAAGGAAGTCAATAAAATGAATGACATCAAGTATGAATATACACTGAGTTTATTTGATAAGGCTTTTATAGAGGAGTTCAACCGAGAGATCAATATGATCTTTGAACTATTTTCAGGTTGCATTTGTCACTTGGTCAACCACCACAGTACATAAAGATGGCCAGTCTTTAGTACCTTCATGACAAACACAATCAGTGGCGTCCCACTGGACTTCTATCACAAAGATAAGATGTCCCTGAATCCCTATCTGCATAGGTTGTTCCTCTCAGCTGGAATAGAGAAAATCAAGTATTCATGAAAACGGAAGGGATTCAAGAGTTTCAAAAATCCTTATATAAAGTTGGATCAAGCATTCTCTGGAAAATATAGATATTTCTGAAAGGAACGAGATTGAATTCGAATAAATCTGACATATAAAGCTCATTATCAATTGATAAATAGAAGACTTTCCAATAGATGCATCAACAATTGATCAAGCAAACATTCAAGAAATTCCTAATTATCCATAACCTCACTCTTGTCGACTAAGCACTAATGTACTTAGCTGCCAAAATCGGCCTGACAATAATGAGTCGAATAATTAAGAAGATCTCAATTCATTCTCGATTTTGAACCGTCACTGCGCAACGAATGCCTCAGCAACAATACCAACCGGGAATTAATTTACGACAATTCAAAAGAATAGAGAATTTCTTCAAGCAATAAATTTAAACGAATCAATGATTAAGGGTGTACAGCCCCGCTTAACTTCCAATTCTTGCTGATATCACTTCCCACTTTACGTTCTTAACTTTCTCGTACCATCTCCATAACGTTTATATCGAAACCAAAATCGTAGAAAGTTCTAGATTCTACGCAAAAATCTCGAGATAACGTCCTCCGGAATGATAGCTCCAGCTGCCCACTTAGCTTATGCGGCTTCGGGTTTGCTATCTCGCTCATAGCCAAATCCTCAAATGATGCGAACTCTGACTCGTGCACGATATGCCGAAAGATCGTATGACGTCGCAATACTTGTCGAGGTACCCTAAGGCGATCCTTGTCCTAAATCGTTCTACCCGACATCTATCCTATACACGTACCCTAAACCTCTTAATCTGTTTCAATGACCATAACATGTTGCTCTGCCACCTGTCCCAAGTGAAAATCCCTCTCTCTGCCCACTCGTTCATACTCATGATATGGAACAGGCTGAGGAGTATAACGGTAGGCTGTCTCGTTCACCGAGCTCTCTGAGATCCTATATATGGTACTGAAGCCGCTCCTACTGGGGCCTCATCCGGGTCTGAATCTGAACTAGAATTAGTAGACTGTAGTACATAAATACCTTATAGTTAGAAGTTCTACCTCTCGTAAAATGATCCTAACATTTCCTATTATTCTACCCCAAATTTCCCACCTAATTGTTTCAGTGACTGTGACCTGTAGCTCTGATACCAACTTGTAACACCCTCACTTTCCATTATTAAAATAAATCCTTTTTAGATTAAAATAAATATATTTACAGAAAATATTTGGAAAATTTTGGCATGATGTATCCGTAAATAGGACTATCCACCTGTATAATCACCAAAACCAACCAACTTTAACCAATCTTGCTCACATGCATAATAATAACCAAATATAAAGAAATACAAATACTGACTATCCAAGACCGCTCACAGGCCACAATATGAAACAACTACTAATTAACTATTACAACCCAAGTCCAAATAAAAATAATTTACAACTCCATAACTAAATAATCTGTCTAACTGATGCAGAAATAATAAAGAATAGGGTTTTTAGCTGGCTATCCATCCCACAACCTCGACTCTTTAGCTGCCCCTACCAGACAGTCCACTCCTCCTAGACACCTTCGTATATAGCTGGAAAAACAAGGTTAGCAAGAAAGTGAGCCAAAGATGCTCAGCAAGTATAATATATAGGCTTAACCGAAATAAAACTGCGAGTCTGATAGGGAATAATAATCAACCATTTAAATGCTCAAAAGTTGCAAGGATATGCCATTTTATTTAAATCAGGAAATGGTATAGAATTGAACTATTATGCATTTTATAAAAAAAACATCAATAAGGTTAGGCTGCTGATCAGTCACGCACTAACCCCGGACAAACGCACACAGCAATGTCCTTAATTGGATCCATGGCACACATTGGCCTTAACATCTGACCATTAAACTGGTCTCCCCGAAGGGACATCCGTTGACCATAATATGGTCTCCCCGAAGGGACATCCGTTTTAAAAAAACATATCCAATTCTATATCAACTGCACTAGGTGTCGGAACAATCGATAACCCTTGTCAACCAACCAACTAGAAACTCACGTTCCAGAATAACTCATAATTCGAGAGTTAAAGAAGAATTCACAAGCAACAGGTGTCGACGAGTTCAACACGATAAAAAGTAATAAATAGTATCGACAAGTTCGATACAATAAGTGTAATAACTGACTAATCAAGATCATCAATAAGTATCGACAAGTTCGATACAATAAGTGGGGTGTAAACGAATAAACAATAAGAATAAAAGATATCAACAAGATAGATATGAGTATTTGGGATCATAACGTCATTAATTTGTCTGAAGAAAGATTCGAATTTGGGCAACAATAAAAGATATAAAGTACAACAAGATTATCAACAAGTAAAATTCTAAGTTGGAGATGGGGTATAATCAAGCTCAGCACGATTAATAAAGTCTTTATGACATGTTGAATGATTTGAGTCAACATAAGTGAATAAGGCAGTTTAAAAAATTTTATTTGTAAAATAATTTCAGGAAAATTAATCGCCATTCAGTTTGAAGAAAACCTCCCCTAAAGAGGGTTCATCGGGTAAAATATGTTAAAACCCAGAAATTTGACTAAGAGACTTTTATAAGAATTTTAAATCTTGGATTTCCTCTGTTTAGAAAGTTTTTTTTTTTAAATACTTTCGAAGAAAGTAAAAGAAATGCCACTCTACTGAGGAATCCATTAACATACCACAATTTAAATATCTTTGGAGGAAAAAGGGTATTTGTGAAATCATTTGAAAATTTGCACTTGAACTGTAGGTGGAAATATAAACATGGGCACGTCATTTGAAGAAGGACGTCAATTTGTAAACATAATTTGACCGACACATTTGATAAATAACTTGAACAAAATTGCATCACTTGAACAATAAGTGATGAGTAATAACACTTGCAATACTAATTTGGCAGGAACATTATAATAATAACAGAAAAAAATTTATCCCACTTGAACGATAAGCATGGAATAGTATACTTGCCTCAACCCGGTATTTACTGAATTCGCAAAGTTCCTACGTCCTCAACCTTCGCTTTCCTTTTATCCTTGAAATCTACACACAATATAAACACTATTTTAGAATTCTACTTGATGCCCGCTGCTCACTACCAATATTTAACCTTAACCTACCCTTGCGAATAATTCCCTAAATTAATTTATTTAATCATATATCATCAATTAATAACTCACTAATGTAGGCATTTAATTATAGCCAACAAACGTTTATCACATAATCAAATAAATAGGTAATTCAATTTTCCATTTCGACCTTTAACATTGGAAGTCCCTTATACACAAATAATTCTTACTAATAAAATTAATTATCACATAAAATCCAATCTAGAATAATAATAGGATTCCAGTATTCCAGCCACAATTATTTTACTAAAACTGGCCATAAGTTTATGAAATCCTTTATAACTCACCAGTTATCAATCAACCTTATGCACCCCAACACACCTGTCTCCCTCTTACTTTCACTTCCAAGTTTCTGCTAGATAACACACCAACCGCCCTGCTTCTTTTAACTCACATAACCATCTCTCACAGCCCATTCGAACCAGCATCAGGTACACTCTCACGCACACTCTTTCGGACATACAACACCGCCTTTGTTTTCTTCCTGTTTGGCATTCCAATCTACAACTAAGGCTACCTCCAACCTATTCTCCAATATCATTTTTTTCTTTCTCTTGCTCATCATTCTTCCTACACGACAAACATACGCAGCAGCACAGTATAACACCACAACGAAACCATTACCACAAAACCCCCAACTTCTGGCGCCACAAGCTTGACCCACACACACATACCTCTTCCTTTTAACACACACACGCCACTTTACATTGACACATACACAGTACTAATAGGCATGGCAACCAGCAACACATGAGCCCAATTACCCCTCCACAATAACACTCAGCTCACAATCGACTTAACCAGAGAAGAAAACCAGGAGCACGGGGAATTCAACAACCCGTATATACAAACACAGGGCCGAGACAAAAAGGCAACCAGCAATTCACGATTTCTGCACTAACAACTAAGCTCGAATTGAACTTAAACAAGGGAGAGATGGGAGGATTTACCGTATCGTTTCCCAGAGCTCGCAAAGAACCCATACACGCACCACAGTAACGACTCAGATTCGTGGCAAAACTCAGAAGCGAACACAACAAGGAAAACAGGGGAATTACGGTATTGCTTTAACAGAATCGGAAGAACCCCACAATCACGTATAGCTGAAGAACACACCAGCCTATTGCTAAACACATCACCTCTGCACCTTACAAAACAAACCCCCAATCACCACTCAACCCAATCGGCTGTACACACCCGCTGGTTACACACACTCAACAGCGATACACACACGGCTATACAGAGAATCACAACCACACCCACCTCAAGAACATTCCCACAATTAAAACCCAACAATTAGAATGAAACTTCTGGTAACATCATCAAGAATTCTGACCAAGCTTGAAATGAACACCGACATCAATTTAATTTATGTTTTATGCTCGAACTGCAGCAATTAACACCTTTATAGCATCAATCCAAGCAAGAAATCAACAACAGTAGTTAAGAACGACTTTACACTAACACTACAAGAGATTGAAAGAGAGGCATGGAAGAGGGGGAGGGAACAGGGTAGAGAAAGAGAGATATTAGAGAGAGGTATAGAGAGATAGACTGTTGAGATAAGAGCTCGAGAGATTAGAGCAAGAAAGAAACACCGAGAACAATCTGAAAGCTCTATTTTGTAAATAAAAGCTACAGGGTAAAAATCAGAATTTACATTGCTAAAACTATTTTTTTAAAAATCAAAAATAGTCTTTAACAATTCACCTTTAAATAGAAAAAAAAAGTTGTGAAAAACTAAAATCAATATGTTTAAAATAAAGAGTACGAAATTACGGACATACACATATTTTTAAAATATTTTTAGGATCAAAAATGAATTAAATATGCATTTTACAACTTTTGTTCCTTTAAATGCAACATAATCCTTAAAATCATTTTAAAATACTTAGACACCCGAAGTAATTTTTCTGATAATTTTTAAAACTAAATAATATCAAAAGGATAATAACACAAGAGATTTCGGGATTTATAATTGCTCCGATGATTTTATAAAATCTCCAGAAAATCAACAATGCATAATTTCATAAGTTTAAATCATCAAAATACAAATAAAAATACACGGGGCTTACACAGCACACATCGTTCACCGTATAAACACATAACATGATTTCTCTCGTAATTCACCTTCTCAATAATATTCACATAATACATTCCATATTTAATATTAAATAAATATTTATAAATACGCGAATTTTCTAAGGCGTTATATGTTGATGATATTATTTTTGGTTCTACTAATGAAAAGTTGTGTGCTAAGTTTAGCAAGCTTATGCAGTCTAAGTATCAGATGAGCATGATGGGTGAATTAAATTATTTCTTAGGATTGCAGGTCAAACAGACTGAGACTCGTATTTTCATTAATCAGTCAAAGTATATCAAAGATCTTTTAAGAAGGTTTGACTTTCAAGACTGTGCAGTTGCAAAAACACCCATGGCAACAGCCACTAAACTAGACTCTGATCCTAAGGGAAAGAGTGTGGATAATACTAGTTATAGAGGCATGATAGGCTCATTGTTATATCTAACTGCAAGTAGGCCAGATATAATGTTTTCTACCTGTTTATGTGCTAGATTCCAAAGTGATCCTAAGGAATCTCATTTAATTGATGTGAAGAGAATTTTTAGATATCTCAAAGGAACTCCAAATCTTGGTTTGTGGTACCCTAGAGAATCTGAATTCTTTCTAATTGGCTATTCAGACTCTGATTATGCAGGGTGTAAAATAGACAGGAAAAGCACTACAGGTACATGTCAATTTTTGGGAAACAGATTGATTTCTTGGGCAAGCAAGAAGCAACAATCTGTCTCAACCTCAACTGCAGAAGCTGAGTACATAGCAGCAGGCAGTTGTTGTGCACAGCTCCTTTGGATAAGAAATCTGTTGATGGATTATGGTATGACACTTAGTAATATTCATATGTTTTGTGATAATACTAGTGCTATTAAAATTGCAGAAAATCCAGTTCAACATTCAAGGACTAAGCACATTGATGTCAGGTATCATTTTATTAGAGAACATATTGAGAATGGTACTGTGGAACTTCATTTTGTTCCTACTGACAAACAGCTTGCAGATATTCTAACTAAACCACTTGATGAGACTACATTTAGTAGATTAGTAAGTGAGTTAGGAATGTTAAATTTTTAGATCTTTAACATCTGCAATAGTAGCAAGGTATGTTGTTTTTAGCTTATAGACTTGATATTCTTGTCAGGATCTATATTTGATTGTTAAATGCTTTAGCTATAACACTTTGCCTTGATAAATTTCAGTATGATAGACTTGTTAATAATCATCAGGATTAGATTTGTTATCAGGATGCTGACGTCATCAGTATTGTGTCAGTATCAGGATTGTGAAAATTGTTTCAAATCCTGACGTTTACTTTGTGTAGTAATCTAATTCTGTGATGTGTTAAGTCTATGCCAGCAAGTTTTAATATTTACATATTGATAATTTATACATTATTCAATAATCAAAAGACAAGTAGATAATAAGAAATTGTATTTTCATTAATTGAAAGCTTTACATATATGGAAATGAAATACAACATCTTTTTGTCTAACTTCTACTGATAATCCTATACTTGTCTAATGATATGGTTTCTGAGATACAGGACAAGGAATATCAAGAAATCCATCAGGGGATTTGAACAGCCTCGTCTGCTTCTGGATTCCTTGTCTGGGCGACTTGAATGAGAGCAGCTAACTTAAATGTATAGCATTCCCATCAAGATCAACCTCAGACTCTCGGCCAAATTCTTCATCCTCAAGTTTTGAGGAGGTTAGGGGAAGATTATATCCAACAGATGGATGTTCTAGGAGAAACCTCTGGATATTATCAGAAACCAATCCATCTATGATTAGTTCGATGAGAAGAGTCGTCTTTTCAAAGAGATGATCAAGAACAGGATGTTCATCGACTGTGAAAAATCGAAAGAATGGGTTTGAATGGAACTTTGGTTTGAGAAGCATTGTTGAAAAAAAAAAAAAAAAATTGAAAGGTTTATGGAGAAAGGCATAAGGCGTCTGTTTCTTTTAAAGAAAGACGTGAGAAGCTGAACAGTCACTTGGAAGTTTTAATGAAGTCAGATGCTAATTATTGCGTGTGACTATATTTCTTGTTTTCAAGAAATGTTGAATATATCTAACCAATTGATTTTTGTTCAGATTAATTGTTTATTTCTTTTTCAGATAAAAGAAAAATGCCACGTGAAAACTCCATATTAAGTCTCTGGAATCAGGATGATATTGATCAGGATTTCATGTGTGACCATCAGGATTTGAGAATTATTATATTTTTAAATCACATTGTATTTTGTGATTATTTTGATGAGAGGTCAACAAGAAAAGGAAGCTGATCAGTATTGATTATTTATACCCTGATTTATTTCATGAAAATCAATTTTGGATTTTATTTTCCAAAAATCGTGGGTAACCGCACTTTTCAGGGACTGACACCTGTCAATCTACGTGTCAACGTGGGATAGTGGTCTGAAAGATTTGTGAAATATATTTGTTTTGAAACTCTAATCGTGTAATTGCTTTCTCTAATTTTACATTCTTCTAAAGCAATAAACACTCTTGAGTTTTCAAAATCACTAATCCATTTCAAGAATTTTTTAAGTTCTTTTCAGATCAAAAATGGCAGCTAAGAGAAGATTACCTAAATCAGTAGCCTTCAAGTTTGGTGACTTTGATTTTATGACAAACAATCATGTAGCAGCTATCACCAACAAGAAAGGAGTGTCATATGATTTTCATCCAATCATGGACTTTCTGGCGTATGGACCATTAAGTTATGCATTGACAGCATCTCCACAGATTAATCAAGCAGCTGTTACACAAGCTTGGGAGAATGCTGAGGTAATTGATTCTACTCAGAGTCAATCAGGTAAGATTGTTTTATACTTAGGACAAGATTCTTTTGATATTACTGAATCTGTTGTTAATTCAGTACTTCACTTACCTGTTAGTTTGAATTATGAGAATGTACCATCTGATGATGATGTTAGAACTATGTTGTCTGCATTAGGTTATAGTGGACCTCTAGACAACATGAGCCAGTTGAATAGGTCTTTTCTTAGAAAGGAATGGTCTTTTTACTTTGATCAAATTGCTAAATGTTTTACTGGTAAATGTAGTTCTTTTCAGCGAATTACTTCTGTTACATCACATATTGCTTATAGTTTGCTGTATGACAGAGTAATTAACATTGGTCACATTATCTTAAGTCAGATGAGTATTAAACTTGGGTTAAGAGATCAAAACAGGAAAATGGTTTATTATCATAGATTTATGCAAATGTTTATTAACCATTTTATTCCTGATGTTGAAGCTAGATTTGGTAGGGAACATTGTGTTTCTTCTTATGAACAGCAAAAGAGAATTTTCTCTGACATTATAAAGAAGGACAATGAAAAGAATCTAGATGAAATACCTGCAATTCATTATCCACATCATGTTCAGGTAATTCTTAAAACTCATCTTCCTACTCTCTACAATTCTTCTTTCTTTTGTGGTGAAATGGCTCAGGAATCTCATTTGGAGGAGAACCCACCTGTGTCTACCCAAGTAGCCCAAAACATTATAGTCTCTGAAACAATTCAAGAACCAAATTTTGATCCACAGCCTATTGTTTCAAAGAAACCAACCTCTGGTGTTTCTCAAAAGATATCAGTTGTAAGGAAGAGAAGATTTGTTGTGTCAAGTAGTAGTAATTCTAGTGAAGATAATGATGATTTAACTCTTGCTGAGAGAGCAGAATTGAAGGCTGCAATTCAACTTTCTATATTAGCACAAAGAGATGAAAAACCTAGCCACAGCCAGGCTGCAGTCTCCAAAAAGGCTGTAGTTATTAAAAAGGGAAAACAGTTACTGGATACTGTCTCTCAAAAGACTGTGTCTATTGAACAAAGATCTCATCCCAAGATCACTTCTGTGTCTACACCTCTTGAGTCTTCTCAGGATAAATCTTTTGCTCACTATACCAGGAGAACAAGGAGAAAGATTCAATTGTCGCTTACACACACAGAGTCTAGTCCAACTAACACTATGCAGGTTTCTACAAATGAAGCTACAATCAAGTCAGCAAATGACCATAGATATCTGGATATTGATTCTTCATGGGAAACTACATTATCATACAGACTGGCTATGGGACTAATTTCTCTCAAAGTGAAGTTGTCAAGGCCTGTTCTAGATTTTTTGGTTGAAAGAGTACCAAAACTTTTATTTCCAGAAGAATATGGACTTCTACATCAAAGACTTGACTTAATGAAGATGTATTTTTATGTATCTGTCAGAAGACAATTAGTCAAGAAATTTGGACTCTCGAAGCATGTTGCACTTCAATCACTTCATGCATATTTATTTGACAAAGATGTCATTATTGAAGATGCCTCAGCTCAAGGTGAACAACAGGAGGAAGTAGATAGAGGAATGCAGTCAATAGAAGATACTATTGCACCAGTGGTGAATAGTAGGAAAGATCATATCACAGTCACTACAACTCAAGAACCATCTAGTCAGAGGAAGGATGACTCAGGAGCTGTGATAGTTGATGTTGAAAGGTCTTCTGTGATGACTGAGAATGCAAGTGAGATACTCTATGATATGGGAGGAATAACTTTGACTGGTTTTCTTGAAGATCAAACAAATTTTGTTCAGTCAAAGTCTATCCACCTTGAGGGTGAGTCTCAGCAAACAACACTTAAAGACGGTGATGTACTAACTATGGTGTCTAATGAAGTATTACTGAAGACATCAGAGTCTAGTAAAGAACCTGAAAGTGGTATACTGGAGCCTGTAGTCTCTGGAAGGAAAGAAGATGATTGTAAGGGTTCAGAGATTATAGCAGCTCACTCCTTGGAGAAAACCTCAAGCCCCATGCCAAATGAGGAACCCTCTCTCCATGTGAGTTCAGGTATAAAAACTCCTTCTAAACTCTATTTTTCTGTAGGTCATGAGAGCACTTATCCAAATTTGAGTGATACACTTGAAAAGATGGACTTAGATCCACAAACTGAGAGGCTGGCTCCTGACCAGGCAAAAGGTGAGGTAGAAAGAGTGTTGACTTTAGTAAGTCAAAGTGAGAATGAGGGTTTGGATGATCAACTCCATAGTGAGGGAGAGAAAATTAGGAAACCATCGTTTGATTTCTGGGATCAGGTTTTTCCTGAATCTTGGTCTGAAAATTTGGGTATGGATGCTGGTACTTATTCATTCATCAAAATGTATCAGAAGAATGACCTAGCACATCAAAATGCAAAGCCAGAAGTTAAAGCTCAGAAGCAAAAGGAGAGGCTTACAGGAATCATTAACAGAAGAGGTGCCAGGATAAAGCAATCTCTTGATACATATGTACCAGATGAAGTTCCTAATGATCCTAGTGTTCCTTTGTATGTACTTCCAATATCAGCTAGAATTGAGACATCTACAGTCTCTGATCACTCTAAGGAGGAGTCAGGATTTGAAGATGTTAGTACACAGAATACTGGTGAAGGAGATGATGATCATGTTTCAGTTCCAGATCAGAAAGATGAAGATGTTGATACTTCTAATCAGGTTTTATTACTTGAATATCATACAAAACAAGCAACTTCTTCTACAAGACTTGAAGATACAGTTCTTTTTGATACTGAAGACTAGAAGCACTTCCAACATTGAAGTTCATTCTGATGTTTTGAAAGATATTCAGAATTCTCAAATTGCTATGCAAACAAGACTTCAATCACTTGAAGATAACCAAGTCACAATTATGGAAAATCAAGCAGTTCTGATGAATATCATTTGTTCTGTTTCTGAATCTCTTGGAATTAATGTTGATGATGTCAAAAAGGGGGAGATAAAGACAATTCAAAGACAACAACACCAGACTGGGGGAGATAAAGAGCAGACGAAGGGAAGTAAAAAGAAGAACTAGGAGTGACAGTGGTGAATCTCAGCTAGGAAGTGGTAAAGGAAGAGCAGCATTAATAGTTAAAATTCTTTCTTCTAAGTACTAGATAATCGTCTACATCTGGGAAGGAGGTACTTAACTTCATAATTCTACATTCATAAATTCTATTCTGATTGTATTGTTATATATTTTGACATCCAAAACTTAGATTTATGCTTCAGATTTTAAAGCATAAATAGGGGGAGATTGTTAGGAATAATTCATGAGTTGTGATGTTAAGAATAGAATTTACACATTATACTTCTTGTAATCCTGATCTTATAAAGGATTTAGCACTATATAGGATTTATGTGTAAGACAGTTATCTGTACAGTTTAGTCAGGAATGAACAGTGTATCGGAGACTACATGTCAGGAACAAAGAGCAAATCCTGATGACGGTCTGATACTGATGATGATCAGATACTGATGCAAGATGAAATTCTGATATCAGTCTTGTTACTAATGATGTCATTATGGATGCTACAGAAACTGGCAAGTGCTATAAAACAGGATCTTTGTTTGAGGAACAAGCAAGAAGATATTATGAAGGAAAGAGTTTTCTATTGATGGAAACTATCGACTAGAAGGCAGAACATTGTCATGTATAGATTATATCTTTCTGTTATTAGTTGATAGGTAGTATTATAAATACTCTCTCTATATCATTGTAAAAAGTGTCGTAGTTGAATAAGTGTGTTGTGAGTTCGTGTGCGTAGCTCTGTATAAGGTTTGTATTCGAGAGTTCGAAACAAACAGAGAGAGAGATTTGTATTGTCAGCAGCTGCTAAAGGTATTGTACACCTTTGGTAGAGTTTGTATTTGATCTTATTAATACAAACAGAGTTTGATTCATTCATTTATTCTTGTTCATATAATCAAGCAAAAATCAGACACGATTACATAACTTGTATTCAACCCCCCCTTCTACAAGTTATTCGAGTTAACAAAATGACTAGTAATTCCACAACTATAGCATTTGATCTTTGACCTTTCAACCACATCCTTGTTTGGTTGATAGCTTTTCTTGAATTGCCCGGTTCCAGCTGGATTCTTCTTGAATCTTAAATTGGAAAATCTCTTTGACAAAAATGCCAAATATTCATCTAGATATTCTGATCCATCCTCACTCAGTGCATCAAATTCTTCAATCATCTTGTTTCTGCCTTCGCTAGTTCCAGCTCCACCTTCACAAGTTCTTTCACTTGATGTAGCTTCCACATCCTTCATCTTTTCTCCATCTTGGTTGGATGGAATATTGGCCACCAAAGCTACATTCCCACCTTTCTTCTGGCTCTTCTCGACTTCTTCATCTTGTTGCAGCTCAAGCTCATAGGTCTTTAGGATTCCATACAGTCTCTCAAGTGTATAGTCTTTGTAGTCCTGAGAATTCCTCAAAGAGACTGTCACTGGCTTCCATTCTTTGGGTAAAGACCTCAGAAATTTTAGGTTGGAGTCTTTGGTTTCATACACTCTTCCTTACAACTTTAACCCATTTAACAGTTTTTGAAACCTGCTAAATATATCAGTTAAGCTTTCACCTGAGTTGAAGTGAAAATGTTCATACTGTTGTATGAGAAGTTGTTTCTTATTCTCTCTAACTTGCTCAGTCCCTTCACATAGTGTTTGAATGGTGTCCCACACTTTCTTGGCAGTGGTGCAGTTGATGACATTGTCGAACATGTCTTGATCAATACCATTGAACAAAATATTCATGGTCTTCTTATCCTTCTGGACCTCCTCTTTGTCTCCATCTATGAATTCTACTGGCAGTTTGGGAATAGGCCTTCCAGCAACTCCAGCTCCAGATGCTTCTCCAACTGTAGTGTTAGCCTTCATAGGAATATGAGGGCCTTTTTCTATGTAGTTTACATAACCTTCATCGATGGACAAGAGATGTAGATGCATCTTTACTTTCCAGTGAAAGTAATTGTCTTTGTCGAGGATTGGTATTTTCACGCCTGTATCCTTCAATCTCATGGTGGTGATCTTAGACTTCTTGTATGCTAGAAGCTTGCTCTGATACCAATTGTTATTTCCTAGTTAAGTACCACGAGTGTAGAAGGGGGGGGTTGAATACAATCTCAACTAAATTCTTTCGAATTGATGAGGTTTAGACTAAATTGTTATAAGAACATAAAGGTAAAACAAGATTGATAAATTATCTAACATACATACAACACGAGATATAAAAAATCTCAGGTGGGTTGGCTTGATAGCTTAATCCACCTGATGGTTGTATTTGAAGATAATTCTCTGCGTAAGAATACACAGCTGCAAATTACAAAGTTTTAGTGTTTACAAGAAAATCTTAAGCTATCAGCCTTGTGATCAGTGTTTTCTTCTCTACACTTAACTATGCTGCTCATACAGCTTATTTTAAACTATATGAAGACAAGTAAAAGTTACATGAAATGTGATGATACATTTTTTGTATAACTTGTCACACACACACACATGCTCGAAGTGGTAGCCATTTCTGGAATTATCTTGAAAGTCTTATTTTCTTGATTTGGACAATCCCAGCATGCTTCAAGTCAGTGTATGTTTCTTTCTTCAAAAGTTACTAAGTTCTTGAAATGACTTAGTTTCCAAGCCCACGTGATACTTTATGCAAAAGATCTTTCTGCTTTGGATCTTTGTCTCTGAAAGTAGCTTTTATCAAAAGATAATCCTTTTGAAAGTCAATAAGCTTTTCTGCTTATTAAGCTGTGCTTGAACTTCCCAGATATAACAATTGATCCTTATGCATTCATCAAGATATCCTCTGAATCTTTCAGTAGAAATGTAATCATGTTGAAGATTGCTTCCACTCTTATTGTTGCCCTTGAAGTCGGATAAATAGTGACTGATTTCACCTTTCACTTGGAAGAGTTTGAGCCTTCAAATATCTACAATTTGACTCCCTACTCGTAACATCCTTTGTGTAATTAATCACTGTCTATAAGTCACGGGTTGCAAAGTAATTCTGGGTTTAATCTTCATTCGATATGTTCCTTTAGAGAACTCTGGTAACAGGTTAGGTTCTCGAACATATAGATCTTGAATTCTCGAATTTAGACTTCTCGAATAGTACCTTTAAGAGTTCTCGAATGACTTCTCGAATAACTCTATTTAAGAGTTCTCGATTAGTGTATGTTGCAGACTTCTCGAATTGAACAATCTGACTTCTCGAGCTAGGACTTCTCGAATAGACCCTTTGTGTAGAGTTCTCGAATGACTTCTCGAACTCTTCTTTCCTTGATTTCTCGAACTTACTTGCATGGTTACAGCAAACTCTCTTTTGATTACTGATATCTGATTTTAGCATCTCCAGGCTTGTTACTGAAATAAAACCTAACTGCATGCAGAATTTCATTCTTAAGATATTGCTATTTGTTGATCTGCATTTTAGTTAGTTTCATGATTTGTTTATCAGCTTCGATTCCTTGATTCATTTTCTGTCTTGTGGTATTTGTTATCATCATTCATATGCCTGCATGTCTCAACAGTTTATCGCGAGCAATAAAAATGACTTTACTAAAAAAATTAAATACTATATAATATTATTTATAAATTATATTTATATGTATATATATATATATATACCGTTGCATAACTTGCATTGAAGGCATGTATGTTAAAACATTTTTAAAAATGAAAATTTGATGCTAAAACTGGAGAGTGTCATCAGTATCTGTTAGGATTTAGGGAAACTATTTAAGACGTCATTTACAGCAAAAATCAAAGATTTTTTATTACAAAATTTATTTTGGCGCCATTCATCAAGTTAAAATACAATTTTCTCTTTAAAGCTTCAACTAAAACCAGCTGAATTTTGTAAACAAGTTGAGGCAAGAAGATATCGGTTCAAATGTAGATAACCTTTTTGTCAATATCTATGACATAACCTTTAATTTGCTTATCCACAATCCACATATATAATTGCGAGGGTTACTTCTTTATGATTTTTCATTACTTGTTATGATCTGTTGGCATAAGCTAGAGAATAAATTTAACTTCTTGCACCACTTCATACTATTTTTTATTGCAGGTCCATTTTTACTATGGAGTGGCACTGTAGTTTGCACCAATGATGATGATGAAGGAATAAAGTATATGGAAAGGGCATTAGATCTAGCCAATTGTCAACACGTAAAAGCAAAAGCTAATTTTGTAGAAGAGGTCAACCAAGAACTTGTCCATGCAAAATATCTGGAGTGGCAGAAATCATGTGCTGAAACTTTGTTGGAATTGCAAACATTGAAGTAAATAATTTTTTTTTACTAAAGGCATGTTTCAATTGTATGCTTCCTTATCTGTTGTTTATAAAAATTAATATGCTTCTTAAATGTCACAGGGAAGCTTGTGTGTGTGCCTTTAAGGAAAAACATGAGCGTGCTCACTCTGAAACCGAATGTGATCTTTCTAAGCAGCTGAGTCGCCTCGATGAAGTCTTTGATAAAGCTTTTAGAACAGTTACCCCCAATGGCAATGAGGTGACCACATACCTTACCTTACCCGTACCTTTTTCATTTATCAATACATAATTCTTATCGATTATATTCTTATAATTTTGTAGGTGCCATACCATTTGCGCTGCCAAATTACTAGAAACGTCGTGAGGGATCTTATAATTACACCCAGCGGGGTCAGCTATGACCGCTCAGTCTTGTCAGCTTTCTCAGTGAGGAATTTTTTTAAACTCATTTCTATTGCATTACTTGGCATCATTTAGTGTTTAATCAATATTGAAGTCTTTTTACTGTTAATTATAATTCAAATTTTGCATAAAATGCCCCCTGTACTTGACACTAATAGTCATATTTTACTCATGGTCAGATAACTCCTCAAACTATATAACTTAGCATAATGAAGGACTTATTTAACAAATTGGCTGAATAAGCATTCCCAATCAGCTAACGACGTTAACATACTTAAATAGTTAGTATAATTAGTTTTTTTTCTAATTTAAAATTAAAATGACTTTTTTTTAAAAAAAATCTATTAACACGTGGACACTATATTCCACTTCATCAATTTGAATTTCTTTGCCATGTCACCATATTTTTCCTGGTCACACATGCCATTAGGATGGCTGTTTAACGCCTGTGTTAAACCAGTTAATTATGTCCTTAATATTACTTATTTATTAATGTTTAAGGAGTTATTTGACCACAAATAAAACTAAAGGGGTTAAGTGATTATTGGTGACAAGTAACTTATGTATTAAGGCTTTAATCAATATTGAAGGCTTTATACCGTTAATTATAATTCAAATTCTGCGTAATTTTAGGACCATTAGAGCAACTCCAACAAACTCTTAAATTTTTTGTTAAAAATGTAATTAATTGCCTCCTAGTCATTTAAAACCAAAATTTATAAATCATCTCCAACAATCCTCCTCAAAAGTCATCTCCATTGATTTTTAATCTATTTTCTAATGTGACTCACGATTTTACATTTAGTGTAGTGAATCGGGTTTTATATTTTATATTGACTGACGTGACTTTAACTTACGGTTATAGTTAACCGGGTTTGATTTTAAAAAATAGCTCTGATCTAATCTTCCGTTTTATACATTCGAGTTTTAATTTATATTAATATTAATCCAAACCGTTTTAATATTACATCCACCCATTAAAAAAAAGACTCACGAGTCACCACCGTGACTTCAAGTCACGGTGGCTCGCCTAATTTTTCAAAGAAAGAAACAGGAAGAGTAATTCTTCCTGCCTACCCTCCACTTAACCAAAATATAACATTTTTACTCAAGTGCAATAAAAATAAATTTATATCACTTTTAATAAATTTAGATTAAAATGATTTTTTTTTAAAATTCGATCCATCCATAAAAAAATATATATATAAGAAACCACCATAACTCCCGTGACTTTAAGTCACGGTAACACATAATAGAAAACATGGAGTAGTAACGGCTATACTGGCGGGTGACAAACAAATCTATTAATAAAAAATAGAGTAGAGAGAGGAGAGAGAGTCCCTACATGTAGAGAGGGTCAGCCGTCTTTTTAAATTTTTGAGGATGGTTTAGGAGTCTGTTGGAGCTTAATTTTCATGATTTTCCTCAATTTTTAACTTTAACATCTGATTTAGGAGCTTGTTGGAGATGCACTTATGTATAGACCTGATAAATCGGGTAAACGGATCGGTTTCGGATCGGATCTTGTTCGGATCGGATCCACTTTCAATTAATGTACTATTTAGAGTCCGTTCGGTTCAGATCGGATCTGATTCGGTTCGAATTCACATTCGGTTAAGGTACTATTTAGAGTCTGTTCGATTCGGATCGGATCTGATTCTGTTCGGGTAAAATTCGGATTAAATTCGGATAAATTTTGGATTAAAATTGAATCAAATTGGGTTTGGTTCTCTTTCGGATTTTTACTTTTCGGATCGGATTTTGTTTGGATGTAGGAACATTCGGATCGGATTGTCGAGATATATTTAATTTTTTGATGTACCCAAATTTTCCAAAAACCAAAAAATTATTTTGGCTTGAGATCTTAGCAATGAACAACTAAATTGACTAGTACTAGTAACAAGTGCTTTGTTGCGGCTTTTTGTTTCGTTTTAAAAAAAAATTCTCGACGATCCAACTGTCGGATGTCAAAATATATCTAATTTAGTGATATTCGCAAATTTTCAAAAATAAATAAATTAATTGGTTGGAAATCTTAGTAGTCAACTACCGAATTGACTAGTACTCGTAACTAGTGTTTTGTCACAGATTGTTATTCTATTTTTTAAAACTTATTTCTCGACGATCCAACCGTACGGATCTCAAGATATATCTAATCTAGTAATATTCCCAAATTTTCATAAAATAAAAAATTAATTTGGTTGGAGATCTTAGTAGTCAACTACCGAATTGACTAGTACTCGTAACTAGTGTTTTGTCACGGATTGTTATTCTATTTTTAAGAAATATTTCTCGACGATCCAACCATACAGATCTCAAGATATATCAAATCTAGTGATATTTCCAATTTTCAAAAAATAAAAAATTAATTGGTTGGAGATCTTAGTAGTCAACTACCGAATTGACTAGTACTCGTAACTAGTGCTTTGTCACGGACTGTTGATTCTATATTTTAAAAAATATATCTCGATGCTCCAACCGTACGGATCTCAAGATATATATAATTTAGTGATATACCATAATTTTCAAAAAATAAAAACTTAATTTGGTTGGATATCTTAGTAGTCAACTACCGAATTGACAAGTACTCATAACTAGTGCTTTGTCACGGATTGTTGATTCTATTTTTTTAAAAGTTATTTTTCGACCATCCAACCTTACGGATCTCAAGATATATCAAATCTAGTGATATTCCCAAATTTTTAAAAAATAAAAAATTAATTTGCTTGGAGATTTTAGTAGTCAACTATTGAATTGACTAGTACTCGTAACTAGTGCTTTGTCATGGATTGTTGTTTCTATTTTCTAAAAATAAATTCCCGACGACCCAACTGTACGGATCTGAAGATATATCTAATCTAGTGATATTACCAAATTTTAAAAAAATAAAAAATAATTTGGTTGGAGATCTTAGTAGTCAACTACCGAATTGACTAATACTCGTAACTAGTGCTTTGTCACGAATTGTTGATTCTATTTTTTAAAAATTATTTATCGAAGATCAAACGTACGGATCTCAAGATATTTATAATCTAGTGATATTTCCAACTTTTCAAAAATAAAAAATTAATTTGGTTGGAGACCTTAGTAGTCAACTACCGAATTGACTAGTACTCGTAACTAGTTCTTTCTCACGGATTGTTGATTCAATTTTTAAAAAAATATATTTCGACGATCCAACCGTACGGATCTCAAGATATATCTAATTTAGTGATATTCCCAAAATTTTCAAAAAGTAATAAATTAATTTGTTTGGAGATCTTAATAATCAACTACCGAATTGACTAGTACTCGTAACTAGTGCTTTGTCACGGATTGTTGATTCTATTTTTTGAAAATTATTTCTCGATGATCCAACCGTACGGATCTCAAGATACATCTAATCTAGTGATGTTCCCGAATTTTTAAAAATTAAAAATTAATTTAGTGATATTACCAAATTTTAAAAAAATAAAAAATAATTTGGTTGGAGATCTTAGTAGTCAACTATCGAATTGACTAGTACTCGTAACTAGTGCTTTGTCACGGAATGTTGATTCTATTTTTTGAAAATTATTTCTCGATGATCCAACCATACGGATCTCAAGATATATCTAATCTAGTGATATTCCCAAATTTGTACAAAATGAAAATTAATTTGGTTGGAGATTTTAGTAGTCAACTATCGAATTGACTAGTACTCGTAACTAGTGATTTGTCACGGATTGTTGATTCTATTTTTTAAACATTATTTCTCGACGATCCAACCGTACGGATCTCAAGATATATCTAATCTAGTGATATTCCCAAATTTTAAAAAAAAAAAATTGGTTGGAGATCTTAGTAGTCAACTACCGAATTGACTAGTACTCGTAACTAGTGTTTTGTCACGGATGGTTGATTCTATTTTTTAAATATTATTTCTCGATGATCCAACCGCACGAATCTCAAGATATATCTAATCTAGTGACATTCCCAAATTTTCAAAAAATAAAAAATTAATTTGGTTGGAGATCTTAGTAGTCAACTTCCGAATTGACTAGTAATCGTACCTAGTGCTTTGTTACGGATTGTTGATTCTATTTTTTAAACATTATTTCTCGACGATCACACCGTACGGATCTCAGGATATATCTAATCTAGTGATATTCCCAAATTTCTAAAAAAGGAAAAATTAATTTGGTTGGAGATCTTAGTAGTCAACTATTGAATTGACTAGTACTCGTAACTAGTTCTTTGTCACGGATTGTTGATTCTATTTTTAAAAAAATATATCTCGACGATCCAACCGTACGAATCTCAAGATATATCTAATTTAGTGATATTCCCAAATTTTCAAAAAATAATAAATTAATTTGTTTGGAGATCTTAATAATCAACAACCGAATTGACTATTACTCGTAACTAGTGCTTTGTCACGGAATGTTGATTCTATTTTTTGAAAATTATTTCTCGATGATCCAACCGTACGGATCTAAAGATATATCTAATCTAGTGATATTCCCAAATTTTTAAAAAATAAAAAATTAATTTGGTTGGAGATTTTAGTAGTCAACTATTGAATTGACTAGTACTCGTAACTAGTGCTTTATCACGGATTGTTGTTTCTATTTTTTAAAAATAACTTCTCGACGATCCAACTTTACGGATCTCAAGATATATCTAATCTAGTGATATAACCAAATTTTAAAAAAATAAAAAAATAATTTGGTTGGAGATCTTAGTAGTCAACTACCGAATTGACTAGTACTCGTAACTATTGCTTTGTCACGGATTGTTGATTCTGTTTTTTAAAAATTATTTCTCGACGATCCAACCGTACGGATCTCAAGATATATATAATCTAGTGATATTCCCAAATTTGTAAAAAATAAAAAAATAATTTGCTTAGAGATTTTAGTAGTCAACTATTGAATTGACTAGTACTCGTAACTAGTGCTTTGTCACGGATTGTTGTTTCTATTTTTTAAAAATAATTTCTCGACGTTCCAACTGTACGGATCTCAAGATATATCTAATCTAGTGATATTACCAAATTTTAAAAAAATAATTTGGTTGGAGATCTTAGTAGTCAACTACCGAATTGACTAGTACTCCTAACTAGTGCTTTGTCACGAATTGTTGATTAGATTTTTTAAAAATTATTTATCGAAGATCCAACCTTACGGATCTCAAGATATATCTAATCTAGTGATATTACCAAATTTTCAAAAAAAAAAAAATTAATTTGGTTGGAGACCTTAGTAGTCAACTACCGAATTGACTAGTACTCGTAACTAGTTCTTTGTCACGGATTGTTGATTCTATTTTTAAAAAAATATCTCTCGACGATCCAACCGTACGGATCTCAAGATATATCAAATTTAGTGATATTCCCAAATTTTTAAAAAATAAATATTAATTTGGTTGGATATCTTAATAGTCAACTACCAAATTGACTAATACTCGTAACTATTGTTTTGTCACGGATTGTTGATTTTATATTTTTTAAATTATTTCTCGACGATCCAACCGTATGGATGTCAAGATATATCTAATTTAGTGATATTTCCAAATTTCCAAAAAATAAAAATATTTTTAAAAAAATACATGTGTCAAAATTTATTAAATAAGACCGAATATGTCAAAATTAGATACATCACTTATATAACGCTTCCATAAGCGCTATATAAGCAAATTGCAAATTATATTTGCAAATTGAATTAAAATATTATTATATACAAAATATCGTAAGCAATATTCAATGATAATAATAAATATATAGCAAATCAGAAAATATAAAAATTGACAAAACTAAACAAATAAAGGTCAAGAAAATATTAATTTATATAAAATTATTTTATCGGATATTTTTCGATTCAGTTATTTTTAGTTTCGGATTTACATCGGATTCAAGTCATATTCGGTTCGGGTAAATTTTTAACTGGATTTGATCGGTTCTGATTATCATCGGATACGTCATCATTAAATACAGTATTTCAGATAATTTTTGGTTAAATTTCCGGTTCGGTTAATTTTCGAATCGGATCAAATTGTTTTCGGATCGTTATTGGATTTGATTAAATTGAACCGGTTTCGGTTCGGATTCGGATTGTTTCGGTTTCGGATACAATTTCGGATAATCTATTTCGGATCCAATTTCAGATTCGGTTCCACATATTTCGGTTCGGTTTTTCGGATCCAATTCCATTTTGCCAGGTCTACTTATGTATTTCGTTTTTAGAGTTGAATAAGTCTTTAGATAGTAGCTATCTAAGGGTTTCTAACTCTTGGAGATGCTCTTAGTGTTTTTTTCATTATAAGGGCGCGTTCCTGTGCAAACGATTGCTGAGTGTATGCTATGAAACACGTACCGCAGAAAGTTTCTGCGGTACGTGTACATTATTGTTTTTGGTGTGAAAACAGGGGGGGCTTTTCTGCGGTACGTGCCCCGTACCGCGGAAAGTTTCTACGGTACGGTGCAATTTTTTTTTTTAAATCTCAACCGTTTAATCAACGATCCAACGGCAGGGAACTCGTATGTTCTGTAACAGTAATTGGCAACCGTTTGCTTTTGACTGGGAGCCTTTATTATATATATATATATGATATCTAGATCGATGTGGGTTTTATTGATGTATGCAAATTCATAGATTTATTCATAGATTTAGAGACCGTTTGGGATTGCTTAAAATAAGTTACTTTTGACTTAATGGAGGTGTTTTTAATTTAAAAGAAAAAGTAAAGTTGTTTACTTTAAGTTGAATGAATGTGTTTGGGTAATTTTACTTAAAGTTAAATGAGGGTTTAATAATTTTGACTAAAAGTGAAATTTGACTTAAAAAAATTTTAAATTCATAATATTTAAACTTTACAAGAATCATGAAAAAAAAAACTCAATAAATCATAAGTCATAAGTACCTAAATGGAGTTTATGACTTTAAGCAGTTTTTTAACTTAAAGCCACACTACACAAAGAGGGTGTTTGGCATTGCTTAAAATAAGTTACTTTTGACTTAATGAAGGTGTTTTTAACTTAAAGGAGAAAGTAAAGTTGTTTACTTTAAGTTGAATGAATGTGTTTGGGTAATTTTACTTAAAGTTAAATGGGGGTTTAATAATTTTGACTTAAAGTGAAATTTGACTTAAAAAAAATTTAAATTCATAATATTTGAACTTTACAAGAATAGTGAAAAAAAGAAAAAAAAAAAAAAAAAAACTACATAAGTCATAAGTCAAAAGTACCTAAATGGAACTTATGACTTAAAGCAATTTTTTAACTTAAAGCCGAGCTTTTAGTCATTTACCCAAACACTACCAAAACAACTTAAAGCAACATTTTGCTTTAAGCTTGAGTTGCCAAACAGGCTGAAACACGCCAAAAATGACTTAAAGCCAATTTTAGCTTTAAGCCAAGTTTGCCAAACAGGCTGTTATATATATTTTAGTTTGTTTCATCACACACTAATTTGTCATTCTTTGTTCACTGGTTACTCAACATCAGCGAGGTCCAGAGCACCACTCAATGAACGTCAACTTGTCCCAAACCTGGGTATCAAAGAGGCGGTGGCTGAATTTTTAAAGGAGAACATGTGGGCGTACAAACACTACTAGAATAAATCAGCCATTTGTTCAGATATATTACACATTGATTGATGGATCATCATTTTAAAACCTCCTATTGATGCGGTAGTTTTGCAGATATATATATACATACACGTACCTGGGAAGCAGTTCTTTGTTGAGTTTTGAACTAATAGAGTTTACATGCCAAATTGTTCCCGTGATTTTTTTTTTTATTCATCGCAAACAAAATTTGTTCAAGACACCTGTGGCCTGTGGGTATTCTTCACATGCCTATTGCCTATTTGTTTTTGTCCATGCCTACCATTTCTTGTCCAGATTTGTTTTTAATATTTAAATTCTCTTCAAGTCATTATGTATGGCGTTTCCGTTACTGCTTCTATCACTCCCAGTAATATTTTATTGCATATATGTGAATTGTGATAACATAAATTATTAGTCGTATACCCTTAGCAGGTCGATGTACGTGCTTATAATCTAGTCTGCTTATTATTATATTTTATTGCATATATGTGAATTGTGATAATAAATTATTAGTCGTATACCCTTAGCAGGTCGATGTACGATTAGGGCTGCACAACTTTCCGGTCTGGACCGGTAAATTGGACCGGACCGGGTCTACCGGTCCAAGGACCGGACCGGACCGAATATAACCGGTCCGGTCCCCGGTCCATAAAATCAAAAAAATCCGGTCTTCGGTCCGGTCCGGTCCAAACCCTGAAAACACCCGGTCCGGACCGGATCGGACCGGATTTTATGTATATAATTAATTTTATACTATTTTTTCTTTTAAATTATATAGTTTAATGATAAAATATTCACACATAACATATTTTAGTGATCCATATTGGTAAATAATAAATTTATGAAATAGTATATAGAAACACTATAATATAAATGATTAAATTTCATATTTTATAATATATTTAATTTATAATTACGTTTACAAATTAATGTTACTTTACAAATAATATGACATTTACTTATTTTTAAATTTAAATTAACTTACCAAGTAATTCATATATCAACAAAGAGTAAAAATTAAATTATAAAATTAATTTTTTTTATAAAATATTAACTAACCGGTCCAAACCGGTCCGGTTCCGGTCCGGTCCGGGTTTTTCCGGTCCGGTCCGGTCCCAAAGACCGGTTATGACCGGTCCGGTCCCCGGTCCATGAATTCAATAAAATCCGGTCTTCGGTCCGGTCCGGGTCGGTCCGGTCCGGTCCGGTTTTGGACCTTTGTGCAGCCCTATGTACGATGTACGTACTTATTATGTTTTAGTAATATTAATAAAATTACCCGTGCAATGCACGGGTAATTTTATTAATATTTTATAATATAATTTTAATTATAATTTTTTTCCCTTGAAAAATTAGTTTTATAATATATTGAGTAGTTTGTTTTTGCTTTTAATGATAATAATACATAAGTTATATAGTTTGTGAGTATATATTTATTTTTTTCTTGTAAATATTTTTTCTATTTTATAATTATTTTTTATTTTTTTATTTTATTAGATTACATATGAATACTTGAAGTGTTTCTATAGTTTTTAAAGGCATTTTTTTTAATTTTTTGGAAATATGTGTGGTATTAATTTTTTTATTTGTTTGAATATTGATTATTTGTTTAAAATTTTTATTTTTTTATTAAAATGATTTTTTCTTAAAGCACTTTTATTTGGTATATAATTTTTTTGTAAATTATATTTTAAGGTTTAGCCTAACATATGTTTTAATATTTCATTTTTTTTGGGAGTTTTCTTCAATTTTATTAGAATATATATAATATCCTTTTTACATGTGGGGACTTTTTGGTTTAACTATTAATTATATATATGTGTGATTATGTAATTGTGAACACACAGATATTTGTATTTTTTTTAAAGAAAGTTTATATTATCTTTTTATGTTTTTGTGTTGGTATATATTTATTTTAATTGCATTATATTAAATTTTATATTTTGTGAATTTTGGTGTCATTTCCAATTATGATATGTTTTTTTTATTACTTTTTTATTATATTATTTTACCATATATTTTCTAAAGACTTCTTTTTTGTGTTGTAATTAAATGTACATATTTTACCATATATTTTACCATATATATCTTTATATAAATAATATTTTTACACAAAAATAATATTAATATATACATAAAATCTATAACTAGTAAATTATAAACATCTTTATTTCGTGTACTTTCGTGTACCCGAAATGAAAACTCATATCCGACACTAAATATTTCGTGTAATTTCGTGTTCGTGTACTTTCGTGTTTCGTGTACCAAAAATCAAAACCCAAAACCGTATTTTTCGTGTCGTTTCGTGTCGTGTTCACTTGTCACGTGTCAAATTGCCAGGTCTAGTTTCGACCCTTTGATTTGAAAAAACTTATTTTTTATAAAAAAAAAAGGGAATCATTCACCCTCACGTAGGAGTTCCCATATAAATAGACGAGGGCGAAATTCAGAAATAAGTTCAAGTATTTACCAAATTGCCATTAAAATTGTATAGGGATATATTATGATCTTAGGGGAGTTACCTGAGGACTGAGGTCATCCTCAGGCCCATTTTATTCAAAAAAAAAATCCCAATTTTTTTGGTGTCATACATTTTCTCATAATTTTGTGGGTAATTATATGTTAAATAATTAACACTCAAAAAATTAAGTTAATATATATGAAAAAATTTAAATTGCAATATATATTTAAAATTTAGATTGCAGCATTAATTCTGACGTGACAGGTGTGTCCCATCAAAAGTTTTTGAGAAAAATTACTATTAATTTTACCTCTGTCACTTCAGCATAATCAACTTTGGCATTTGAGGAGGCAATAAACAAATACTACCTCTGTTAACGGAGGAATTTGGTGATAACAAATTTCGGAGTTTGCTGGAATAACGAAATCATGAAAATAGGGGGATTTGGGATTTTGGATATTTGGGGCTGGACTTGAGAGGTGTATCGATTTGTCTCGTGTATCGGATCATTTTCCAAGATGCCAGCGTACCTTATATTTATAAGGATCAAGCCAACGCAGTTCTGTGAAATTGATTTGTGTCTATCCCTTAGAGACTTTAGGGATAAACTTCGTTAATCTGGGTAATTACTGATTTTATCTAATTTAATCTTATCGTTGTGATATCTTCCTTATTTGAATAATATCGTTTGTAGATATTTTCCGTAATTGATTGATTGAGATTGATTCTTTCCTCGTTTCAGAGAGAGGATAAAACTTAGCGGTTAAGCAATAATTATTAATCTGAATTAATAATTAATAACTATTAGAAATTTGGGAGATTATTAGACATGCCAAAAATATGGCGTAACAACTACCCCTAGTTCTTCAGTGCAGCTTGATTGACTGGAGAACTAAGCGTGCTTCGATCTTCCAAATTTTCTGAGTCACTGAAACAGCTAGAAGAGGAAGATTAGTAAAAAATATGGAGCACCTAGGTGCCCGTAATACATGTAGATGTAAACGAGACAATATGCGACATGTAAATAATAAGTTTTGTAGGTGTGAGAGAACGTATCCTGGAGACCATCCAAGCATTATTCCATGTCTTCTCGAGGGTATCCCCCTCAAAGGGGGTCATTTTCCTCAGAATTTTATAAATTCGGGATACCCTTCTCAAAGGAGGTCGTTCCCCATATCAGAAATACCCTCCTCATAGGAGGTGGATTTTCCGAAGATCGTACCTTGATGAGCCGCCGGAAGTACGGACATTCCCCCCGGAAGTACGGTTTTTGCAAGGATTTTATAATTCGGGATACCCTCCTCAAAGGAAGTCGTTCCCCATATCAGAAATATCCCTCCTCACAGGAGGTGGATTTTCCGAAGATCGTACCTTGATGAGGCGCCGGAAGTACGGACATCCCCCCCGGAAGTACGGTTTTTGCAAGGATTTTATAATTCGGGATACCCTCCTCAAAGGAGGTCGTTCCTCATATCAGAAATACCCTCCTCACAGGAGGTGGATTTTCCGAAGATATCTTCATTCTTACTAAGACTCTCCTTACAGGAGATCGTCTTTTCACAAAAAAATAAGGGAGACCCTCCTTAGAGGAGGTCATCTTCCCAAAGTCATATCAATATCCCAAGATTCTTCCAAAAAATATCAGCAACACCTGAAGGGTTTTTCAAAAAATATAAGCAATACCAAAATTCATCAAAAAAATATCAGCAACACCCAAAGGTCTTCTAAAAAATATCAGTAGCACCCGGATGGTCTTCCAAAAATATAACCTCACAAGAAAGGGTATTCCAAAATATTACCCTCATTAAAAGAGAGTCTTCCAAAATAATTACCCCTGCAAAGGAGGGCCTTCTAAAATATTTAACTCTTCGAATAAGAGCCCTTCAAAATTTATCCCTAGAAAAGAGGGGTTCAAAAATAATATACCGTAGGGTCTTCTTTTTTGGCAAATTCAATCCGCAAATCTATAATTAATTTTCTGACATACATATATATGATGCAATAATATATAAAAAATTTTATGACATAATTTATGTGCAATTAAAAATATAAATTTTTACACATACATAAAATATTAAATATAAAATATATCACATGAATAATTAACTAATAAAAATAATATGCATGACATAAATATTATTGAAACTGCAAAAAAAATTAAAATAAAAGAAAACTTATCTCGATTTTTTAAGAGGCGGCGCTGCAGATTTTTTCTTTTTTCCCCGGCTTTTGTTGTTGCCTTTTGTTCGTCTTTCACTGTAATTGCTTTGCTCCTTTTTTTTAGTCACGCGGGTCCCACAAGCTTGCTTTTGTCTTCCTGCCTTGGTTTTTTTCATGCGCGTGTACTGCTTCCTGCATAGCCTGTACTGGTCTCTTTTTGTGGTTTAATCGCCACAAATTCCATTTGCACTCCAAATTTTATAAACAGGATTTTGCTCGTTCTTTTTTTTTTTTTGATAAGCCCATTGTTGCATGTTTGCCGATCAACCGATAGTAATATTAAAAAATTAAAAATAAAAAACCATCGCCTCCACCGTTCGACTCCTCCATTCAAGCAGCTCCAGATCCATAATAACCCCCCATGCATATGAATTGATTGTCCTCCACAATCAAAAAATATATGCCCTCCTTCTACCGCCAATTGTTAACGGAGGAATTTGGTGATAACAAATTTCGGAGGTTGCTGGAATAACGAAATCATGAAAATAAGGGGATTTGGGATTTTGGATGTTTGGGGCTGGACTTGAGAGGTGTCTCGATTTGTCTCGTGTATCAGATCCTTTTCCAAGATGCCCGCGTACCTTATATTTATAAGGATCAAGCCAACGCAGTTCTGTGAAATTGATTTGTGTCTATCCCTTAGAGACTTTAGGGATAAACTTCGTTAATCTGGGTAATTACTGATTTTATCTGATTTAATCTTATCGTTGTGATATCTTCCTGATTTGAAGAATATCGTTTGGAGATATTTTCCGTAATTGATTGATTGAGATTGATTCTTTCCTCGTTTCAGAGAGAGGATAAAACTTAGCGGTTAAGCAATAATTATTAATCTGAATTAATAATTAATAATTATTAGAAATTTGGGAGATTATTAGACATGCCGAAAATATGGCGTAACAACCTCCGTCCCACCAGGTTCTTTACATTGGGGGACGGGAGCTCGGTACGTATTTTAAGGCTCCTGTAAAGTATAATTCCATAATTTATTTTTAATTTTTTTTCTTTAAATAAAAATTTAATGTTTAAATGTTTATTAAAAAAAGAAAAATTTAAAAATAAGTTATGTAACTATACTTTATATACACCTTAAAATACGTGCCAAGCAATGCTGAAAACATGTAAAGAAATGGGTGGGACGGAGGAAGTAGAACAATTTGACATGAAGAAGTCCATATTCATTGTTGAGGTGTAGGAGGTTATATGACAACTGAGCGAGACTAAAGACAGCGAGGCAAATAAGGGCAGAAGAGTAACAACATTCTAGCAAATTGTTGGGTTAACGGAACGGGTCATGGATTATCCGCCGAGTATGGGTTAAATACATGCTTCTCTATAACTAACAATCAATCCCACAATTCAAATTCAAATTAATCCCACAAATCTTGCATCTTACTGATACACACACAATCTAATCCCACGAATCTTGCATCTGACTGATATACACATAATTATACTCGAACTGAAAGATAATGACTTGGGGATGGACCTTATGAATCTACGGCACACAACTTCTCCGTGAGATAGGGCTATCTCTAGCGCACAACTTCTCCGAATCACCCATCGGTGTATGCTGGAGAAGGACGGTCAAGACATCGGTAAAAAATATCAACACAAATTCCAATATCTGTAGTGGAAAGTATTCATGCAAATTTAATTTGTTCTTTCATCAGCAAGTATCTGTTAGTTACAGAGGCATGCCTGTACACATCTAATAACAAGCCTAATTGTTTGTAATGCTTTGCATTACTTACATGACCTCTTAACTGAGGGAACCTCTAGTTGTAGAGTTTCTGTTTGTATTGTACTTGTAGTAGGCATCAAATCCTGGTTGTGTAATTGTACAAATAGAGTCTAGAATAATGCTTGAAAGAAGTTCCAAGGTTCATGCCTCAAGCAAGGAGTTAAAGACTGTCAAATAATCACAGTTGGGATTTGAAGAAATGAAGAATTTGCCTAAGTACCAATTCGAGAAGTATATTTGTCTATTCGAGAAGTCCAGCATTCGAGAAGTCAGATATTCGATATCTCAAGACACTATTCGATATCTCTGAATACACTGTTCGATATCTCATTCGATATCTCAGGGATTCGATATGTCTACTACTCTATTCGAGAACTCAAGAAGTCAACAAGTCAATATGGTATTCGAGTTCTCAAAGAGTCAACAAGTCAAAGTTTCATTCGATATCTCAAGGACTCAGAAAGCTATTCGATATCTCGAGGATTCGATAAGTCAAATGTTCTATTCGACAACTCAAGGAATCCTGATGGAAAAGAGCTATTCGAGAAGTGGTTCGATATGTCAATATAACAGTATTCGAGAACTCAGAGTTATCGATCAAGTCAATTCTAGTTCTCGAATCACTTACTTAGTCACTTCTCGAATACATTCTTGGAGACAAAATACTGAAGAAATTGTACAAGTCAGAAACCTGCAACAAGCCAATGCACTTTATGGACCACAATCTGTAACGTGCTCTGGAAAGCCTACAAGGAAGCTTGGAGAGATATAGAAGAGACAAGGAGCTAAAGAAGTGGATCTAAACAGGCTTTGCAAAGTCAAATCTGTAACCGTTTGGACACTTACTCAAAAAGGATAGACAGACTAGAAAGTAATTTGTTTAGCTACCTTATTTGTAGTAAGTAGGCTGTATCCATGTTCTATAAGGACACAGCCTCACTTCATAACTTAGCAACTTTTGTGAGTCAAGTTTTTCATACACTGTAAGCTATATCTCTCTGAGAAAAACGAAGCTGAGAATACTACCATTTGTATTCACAGATTGTAGCAACCTTTATCTAATAATACATTAGATTAAAGTGATATTGTGTCTTGTGTAGTTTCTTTATCCGCACCTTCACTTCTACACACACAGGCACTTATCTGCTACATTGACTCAATCAAAGAAAAGTTCAAGAATCCATTCACCCCCCCTCTGTATTCTTTTACCGTATTCAATACTCAACAAGTGGTATCAGAGCGGGCTGTTTATTCAAAAACAGAGAAACGATCATGAGTTCGAATACACCAAAGACTACAGGAATGGTGAAGGTCCCTAAGTTTGACAAAGAAAACTTCAACCTCTAGAAGATAAAGATGATGTTGTTCATTAAAGCTTCTCATCCCTTGTATCCTGAGATTCTCAAGAATGGTCCTTTTGTTCCACAACAAGAGATACCAGAGAAGACTGTTGGAACCATAACTATCCCAAGAACTTATGAGGCCAAGGATCCATCAAAGTGGATAGAGTCAGAAAGGGAGAAGGTTGCTCTTGACAGCCACCTCATGTTGCTTATCATTGATTCCATGGACATGTCAATGTTTGCAAACATTGCATCATGCACGTCTGCTAAAGAGATGTGGGATCACATTGAGGTGTTGTGTGAAGGGACTGATGAGGTTAAGGAAAACAGGAAACAGATACTGGTCACACAGTATGAAGCTTTCATGGCACAGCCCAAGGAAAGCATCACTGAAATGTTTGAAAGGTTTCACAAGCTAGTTACTGAGTTGCAGATGAATGGAAAGGTTTACAGCACCAAGGAGTTAAATATGAAATTTCTGTTGTCTTCACCAAATCATCTGGAGCAAAGAGTCATTTCTCTAAGAGAGAGAGATTTGAACAAAGTCACCTATGATGTGCTCTATGGAGTCCTAAAGACTCATGAACTTGAGTTGCTTCAGAAAAGGGCTATCCAAGCCAACCAAGGTAGGATGATAAACACATCATGTGCCTTGATTGTCAACAAATCCATTCTGGACCTTGAAGCATCTACAAGCCAACTAAGGATAGAGGAGGTGGCAGATGATGAAGAAACTGAAGCTGGGGTGAGTGAACCTGTTGAGGAAAAGGAGGAAGAAGAAGAAGAGTTTTACACTCTGGAAGAACTTGATGGGATGGAAAATACTTCATATGCTTTCATGGCCAGAAAATTTCCAAACATCAGATTTAAAAGAAATCAACCCTTCAAACCCAAAACTCAAAACCATTCAGCCAACAAGAACAAGGCACCTGTGAAACCAAACAGAAATAAGTTCAAAACCAGTTATGTGGATAGGTCATCTGTAAGGTGCTGTTAACTCGAATATATAACTTGTAGAAGGGGGGGGGGTTGAATACAAGTTATATCATCGTGTCTGATTTTTGCTTGATTATATGAACAAGAATAAACGAATAAATCAAACTCTTGTTTGTATTAATAAGATCAAATACAAACTCTACCAAAGGTGTACAATACCTTTAGCAGCTGCTGACAATACAAATCTCTCTCTGTTTGTTTCGAACTCTCGAATACAAACCTTATACAGAGCTACGCACATTCACTTGTTCGACTCACAACTTCGTCGCTCTTTACAATGATATTGAGAGAGTATTTATAATGCTACCTATCAACTAATAACAGAAAGATATAATCTATACATGACAATGTTCTGCCTTCTAGTCGATAGTTTCCTTCAATAGAAAAACTCTTTCCTTCATAATATCTTCTTGCTTGTTCTTCAAACAACGATCCTGTTTTATAGCACTTACCAGTTTCTGTAGCATCCATAATGACATCATCAGTAACACGACTGATATCAGGATCTGTACACTGCATCAGTATCTGATCAACCATCAGTATTGGACCGTTATCAGGATTTGCTCTCTGTTCCTGACATGTAGTCTCCGATACACTGTTCATTCCTGACTAAACTATACAGACAACTGTCTTACACATAAATCCTATATACAGTGCTAAATCCTTTATAAGATCAGGATTACAAGAAGTATAATGTGTAAATTGTATTCTTAACATCACAACTTATGAATTATTCCTAACAATCTCCCCCCTATTTATGCTTTAAAATATGAAGCATAAATCTAAGTTGTGGATGTCAAAACATATAACAATACAACCAGAATAGAATTTATGAATGTAGAATTATGAAGTTTAAGTACCTCCTTCTCAGATGTAGACGTTTATCTAGTACTTAGAAGAAAGAATTTTAACTATTAATGCTGCTCTTCCTTTACTCTTCCTTTACCACTTCCTAGCTGAGATTCACCACTGTCACTCCTGGTTTTTCTTTTTACTACCCTTTGTCTGCTCTTTATCTCCCCCAACTTTATCTTTATCTCCTTTAGTCTGGTAGTGTTGTTGTTGTCTTTGAATTGTCTTTATCTCCCCCTTTTTGACATCAGCAACATTAATTCCAAGAGATTCAGAAACAGAACAAATGAGATTCATAAGAACTGCTTGATTTTCCATAATTGTGACTTGGTTATCTTCAAGTGATTGAAGTCTTGTTTGAATATCAATTTGAGAATTCTGAATATCTTTCAAAACATCAGAATGAACTTCAATGTTGGAAGTGCTTCTAGTATCTTTAGTATCAGAATCAGAAAGAACTGTATCTTCAAGTCTTGTAGAAGAAGTTGTTTGAGTTGTATGATATTCAAGTAATAAAACCTGATTAGAAGTATCAACATCTTCATCTTTCTGTTCTGGAACTGAAACATGATCATCATCTCCTTCACCAGTATTCTGTGTACTAACATCTTCAAATCCTGACTCCTCCTTAGAGTGATCAAAGACTGTTGATGTCTCAATTCTAGCTGATATTGGAAGTACATACAAAGGAACACTAGGATCATTAGGATCTTCATCTGGTACATATGTATCAAGAGATTGCTTTATCCTGGCACCTCTTCTGTTAATGATTCCTGCAAGCCTCTCCTTTTGCTTCTGAGCTTTAACTTCTGGCTTTGCATTGTGATGTGCTAGGTCATTCTTCTGATACATTTTGATGAATGAATAAGTACCAGCATCCATATCCAAATTTTCAGACCAAGATTCAGGAAAAACCTGATCCCAGAAATCAAATGATGGTTTCCTAATTTTCTCTCCCTCACTATGGAGTTGATCATCCATACCCTCATTCTCACTTTGACTTACTAAAGTCAACACTCTTTCTACCTCACCTTTTGCCTGGTCAGGAGCCAGCCGCTCAAATTGTGGATCTAAGTCCATCTTTTCAAGTGTATCACTCAAATTTAGATAAGTGCTCTCATGACCTACAGAAAAATAGAGTTTAGAAGGAGTTTTTATACCTGAACTCACATGGAGAGAGGGTTCCTCATTTGGCATGTGGCTTGAGGTTTTCTCCAAGGAGTGAGCTGCTATAGTCTCTGAACCCTTACAATCATCTTCTTTCCTTACAGAAACTACAGGCTCCAGTATACCACTTTCAGGTTCTTTACTAGACTCTGATGTCTTCAGTAATACTTCATTAGACACCATAGTTAGTACATTACCGTCTTTAAGTGTTGTTTGCTGAGACACACCCTCAAGGTGGATAGACTCTGACTGAACAAAATTTGTTTGATCTTCAGAAAAATCAACCAAAGTCATTCCTCCCATATCATAGGGTATCTCACTTGCATTTTCAATCATCACAGAAGTCCTTTCAACATCAGCTATCACAGCTCCTGAGTCATCCTTCCTCTGACTAGATGGTTCTTGTGTTACAGTGACTGTGATCTGATCTTTCCTACTATTCACCACTGGTGCAATAGTATCTTCTGTTGACTGCATTCCTCTATCTACTTCCTCCAGTTGTTCACCTTGAGCTGAAGCATCTTCAATAATGACATTCTTGTCAAATAAATATGCATGAAGTGATTGAAGTGCACCATGCTTTGAGAGTCCAAATTTCTTGACTAATTGTCTTCTGACAGACACATAGAAATACATCTTCATTAAGTCAAGTCTTTGATGTAGAAGTCCATATTCATCTGGAAATAAAAGTTTTGGTACTCTTTCAACCAGAAAATCTAGAACAGGCCTTGACAACTTCACTTTGAGAGAAATTAGTCCCATAGCCAGTCTGTATGATAATTTAGTTTCCCATGAAGAATCAATATCCAGATCTCTCTTGTCAAATACTGACATAGATGTAACTTGATTTGTAGAAACCTGCATGATATTAGTTGGACTAGACTCTGTGTGTGTAGGTGACAATTGAATCTTTCTCCTTGTTCTCCTGATATAGTGAGCAAAAGATTTATCCTGAGAAGACTCAAGAGGTGTAGACACAGAAGTGATCTTGGGATGAGATCTTGGTTCAATAGACACAGTCTTTTGAGAGACAGTATCCAGTAACTGTTTTCCCTTTTTAAGAACTACAGCCTTTTGAGAGACTGCAGCCTGGCTGTGACTAGGTTTTTCATCTCTTTGTGCTAACAAAGAAAGTTGAATTGCAGCCTTCAATTCTGCTCTCTCAGCAAGAGTTAAATCATCATCATCTTCACTAGAGTTACTACTACTACTTGACACAACAAATCTTTTCTTCCTTACAACTGATGTCTTTTGAGAAACACCAGAGGTTGGTTTCTTTGAAACAATAGGCTGTGGATCAAAATTTGGTTCTTGAATTGTTTCAGAGACTATAATGTTTTGGGCTACTTGGGTAGACACAGGTGGGTTCTCCTCCAATTGAGATTCCTGAGCCATTTCACCACAAAAGAAAGAAGAATTGTAGAAAGTAGGAAGATGAGTTTTAAGAATTACCTGAACATGTTGTGGATAATGAATTGCAGGTATTTCATCTAGATTCTTTTCATTGTCCTTCTTTGTAATGTCAGAGAAAATTCTCTTTTGCTGTTCATAAGAAGAAACACAATGTTCTCTACCAAATCTAGTTTCAACATCAGGAATAAAATGGTTAATAAACATTTGCATAAATCTATGATAATAAACCATTCTCCTGTTTTGATCTCTTAACCCAAGTTTAATACTCATCTGACTTAAGATAATATGACCAATGTTGATTACTCTGTCATAAAGCAAACTATAAGCAATATGTGATGTAACAGAAGTAATTTGCTGAAAAGAACTACATTTGCCAGTAAAACATTTAGCAATTTGATCAAAGTAAAAAGACCATTCCTTTCTAAGAAAAGACCTATTCAACAGGCTCATGTTATCTAGAGGTCCACTATAACCTAATTCAGACAACATAGTTCTTATATTATCATCAGATGGTACACTTACATAACTATCAGTAACAGGTAAGCAAAGTACTGAATTAACAACAGATTCAGTAATGTCAAATGAATCTTGTCCTAAATGTAGAACAATCTTACCTGATTGACTCTGAGTAGAATCAATTACCTCAGCATTCTCCCAAGCTTGTGAAATAGCTACTTGATTAATCTGTGGAGATGCTGTCAATGCATAACTTAATGGTCCATACGCCAGAAAGTCCATGATTAGATGAAAATCAGATGACACTCCTTCCTTGTTGGTGATAGCTGCAACATGATTGTTTGTCATAAAATCAAAGTCACCAAACTTGAAGGCTACTGATTTAGGTAATCTTCTCTGAGCTGCCATTTTTGATTTTTGAATGATGTATAAATTATCAGTATGCAAATATCAAAACTTGCTAGCATAGACTTAACACATCACAGAATTAGATTACTACACAAAGTAAACGTCAGGATTTGAAACAATTTTCATAATCCTGATACTGACACAATACTGATGACGTCAGCATCCTGATAACAAATCTAATCCTGATGATTATTAACAAGTCTATCATACTGAAATTTATCAAGGCAATGTGTTATAACTCAAGCATTTTAACAATCAAATATAGATCCTGACAAGAATATCAAGTCTATAAGCTAAGAACAACATACCTTGCTACTTTTGCAGATGTTACAGATCTAAAAATTTAACATTCCTAACTCACTTACTAGTCTACTAAATGTAGTCTCATCAAGTGGTTTAGTTAAAATATCTGCAAGCTGTTTGTCAGTAGGAACAAAATGAAGTTCCACAGTACCATTCTCAATATGTTCTCTAATAAAATGATACCTGACATCAATGTGCTTAGTCCTTGAATGTTGAACTGGATTTTCTGCAATTTTAATAGCACTAGTATTATCACAAAACATAGGAATATTACTAAGTGTTATACCATAATCCAGCAACTGATTTCTTATCCAAAGGAGCTGTGCACAACAACTGCCTGCTGCTATGTACTCAGCTTCTGCAGTTGAGGTTGAAACAGATTGTTGCTTCTTGCTTGCCCAAGAAATCAATCTATTTCCCAAGAATTGACATGTACCTGTAGTGCTTTTCCTGTCTATCTTACACCCTGCATAATCAGAGTCTAAATAGCCAATTAGAAAGAAATCAGATTCTCTAGGATACCACAAACCAAGATTTGGAGTTCCTTTGAGATATCTAAAAATTCTCTTCACAGCAATTAAATGAGATTCCTTAGGATCACTTTGGAATCTAGCACATAAACAGGTAGAAAACATTATATCTGGCCTACTTGCAGTTAGATATAACAATGAGCCTATCATGCCTCTATAACTAGTATTATCCACACTCTTTCCTTTAGGATCAGAGTCTAGTTTAGTGGCTGTTGCCTTGGGTGTTTTTGCAACTGCACAGTCTTGAAAGTCAAACCTTTTTAAAAGATCTTTGATATACTTTGACTGATTAATGAAAATACCAGTCTCAGTCTGTTTGACCTGCAAGCCTAAGAAATAATTTAATTCACCCATCATGCTCATCTGATACTTAGACTGCATAAGCTTGCTAAACTTAGCACACAACTTTTCATTAGCAGAACCAAAAATAATATCATCAACATAAACTTGAACTAAAAGCAATTCACCTTTTATCTTTCTAAAGAATAGAGTTTTGTCAATTGTACCTCTTGTGAAGCCATTTTCAAGAAGAAATTTAGACAAAGTCTCATACCATGCTCTTGGTGCCTGCTTTAGTCCATAGAGTGCCTTGTCAAGTTTGTAGACATGATTTGGAAACTTTGGATCAACAAATCCAGGTGGCTGTTCCACATACACTTCCTCATCAAGTTTGCCATTTAGAAAAGCACTCTTTACATCCATCTGGTATACCTTGAATTTTGAATGAGCTGCAAATGCAAGAAACATCCTGATTGCTTCCAATCTTGCTACAGGTGCAAAGGTCTCATCATAATCAATGCCTTCTTCCTGAGAATAACCCTTGGCCACCAGTCTTGCTTTGTTTCTTACAATCATACCAAATTCATCTAGCTTGTTTCTGAAAACCCATCTTGCACCAACAACAGATCTATCTTTAGGTCTTGGTACTAGTTTCCAGACTTTGTTTCTCTCAAACTCATTTAACTCCTCCTGCATTGCAATTACCCAATCAGGATCTTGTAAGGCTTCTTCAACCTTCTTAGGTTCATTCTTTGAGAGAAAACAACTATACAAGCATTCATTTTGAATTGATCTTCTAGTTCGAACACCACTATTTGGATCACCAATTATCAAATCTTCAGTATGATCCTTTGTCCATTTTCTAACAGGTGGTAGATTAACTCTGCTAGTCTCTCCCCCTAAGTTAGTGGTATCCCTTGTAGAAGAATTCTCTCTACCTTCAAAAACTCTCCTTTGATCAATAGAATCAGTAGATTCCATATTGCTGCTAGTTACTGATCTTTCCTCAGTAGACTCTGAAAGGTCAGTTCCTGATGGAGTAGACTCTGAAACGTCAATTCCTGATGGAATAGACTCTGAAAGACTAGTCTGCTCCTGATGATCACTGTGTTCTCTCTGATTTATTTGCTCCCCCTCAACAGTAGCATTCCTTTGAGAAGCAATAGAAATTCCTTCTGGAGAACCTTCATCATCACTTGAGAGTATCTCAGAATTCTTCAGATTTTCAAATTCCAATTTGTCATGGCTTTCATCAGTTTGCAAAATTCCAAATTTCTTATCATCAAATGCAACATGAATTGATTCCATAACAATGTGAGTTCTGAGATTATAAACTTTGAAGGCCTTAGATGCTGAATATCCTAGAAAAATTGCTTCATCCGATTTGGCTTCAAATTTTCCAAGTTGTTCTGGATGAACTTTTAGGACATAGCATTTGCATCCAAAGATGTGAAAATATTTCACACTTGGTTTCTTTCCTTTGATCATCTCATAGGGAGTTTTTCCATGACTATTTACCAAGGTACAATTTTGAGTGAAACATGCAGTGTTAATAGCTTCTGCCCAAAAGTAGGTTGGAAGTTTTGCATCTGCAAGCATGGTTCTTGCTGCCTCTATGAGAGTCCTGTTCTTTCTTTCCACTACACCATTTTGTTGAGGTGTACCAGGTGCAGAAAACTGTTGAGTGATTCCATTGTCTGCACAAAACCCCTCCATTGTAGAATTCTTGAATTCTGTACCATTGTCACTCCTAAGTACTTTGACTTTGTACTCAGAGTTATTACGAATATTCTTGATGAGTTCAATGATTTGCTGAGGAGCTTCATCCTTCTTGTGTAGAAAGAACACCCATGTGAACCTTGTGAAATCATCCACCATAACTAGAGCATATCTTTTCTTGCTGATAGACATAATGTTTACTGGACCAAACAGATCAAGATGTAGCATGTGAAATGGTTCAGTAATTGAATTTTCAGTTTTGCTCTTGAAAGTGATTCTTCTTTGCTTTCCAAGCTGACATGCATCACAAAGTCCATCTTGCACAAAATTTGCCTGTGGTAGGCCTCTCACCAAATTATGTTTAACAAGTTGATTAAGCTTCTTGAAATTAAGATGTGAGAGCTTTTTGTGCCAATTCCAGCTTTCATCACTTGTTGCTTTGCTGTAGAGACATCTAACAATTCCTTTAGATGTATCACTTAAGCTGGCTTCATATATGTTACCATGTCTTTGACCAGTTAGAACAATGTCTCTATTCTGCATATTCAAGATTTTGCATCCTTCTCTGTCAAAGATTGATTTGTAACCTTTATCACCCAGTTGACTTATGCTTAAAAGAGTATGTTTTAAGCCTTCAACCAGTGCTACATTTCCTATGATGACATTCCCCAAAACAATTGAGCCATATCCCAGAGTTTCTCCTTTGTTGCCATCTCCAAAAGATATTACTGGGCCAGCTTTCCTCTCAAACTTTGTAAGCAGGGACTTCTTTCCAGTCATATGTCCAGAGCATCCACTGTCCAAGATAATTGAATGCTTCTTTCCTGTGCCCTGCAAACAAAAAGTAACTAGTTAGAATTTTTTAGGACCCAACTTTGATTGGATCCTTTCTTACTAGATTTAGAGACAACAGACTTTGAAGATTTTGCTTTTATTTTACCTGTTGCAGAGTCAACTTTAGACTCTGATCTCACAAACTGTTTGTGACTAGGAGTTTCAGATTTCAAAGAATAATAGTCATAATACAGTTCATGATATTCTCTACACATGTAAATGGAATGAAGTAAACTACCACAATGATAACAAGCTTTTTGTGGTTGGTATTGAATTTTCTGAGTCTTGGGGAATCTGGACTCAGTTTTCCAAGAAGGTTTTTGATTGCAGTCTAGGGCCAAATGATTATGATTACCACACTTATAGCATTTTTTCCTAGGTGCATCAGGTACATTCTTGTAATTATTCTCTTTGTTAATACCTTCTTTTCCATTCCTATTTCTCTTGATCTTGCTAGACTCTGAAAGACCATCTAATCTCTGTTTCAACTGAGACTTAGACAGAAACCCTATGTTTACATTCTTAGGTTTCTCTAACACTTTCTCATCTGAATTACTATTGTTAATCCTTTTGTGTACAACAGGGGTACCTTTTGAATCAACAAATTTAACATGATTAGGTTCAGAAACAATTTTCTTACCTTCAGATTTAGATGTGTTAGCTTCTACCTTACTATCATCATTGACGATAGCTACTTTTTCTTCTTGTCTAGCCTTATCAAAACCTAAACCATTAACCTTACCACGAATTCCACTCTCAAAGATTTCTATTGTCTTCTTACTGGAATTGTTAATGGTCTTAACCACATCTCTCTCTTCTTCTAGTTCTTTTCTGACATAGTCATAAGCCTCAAGAATAACACTATAATCATGCTTAGCTTTATCAGAACTTAACTTGTATTCTTCCATTTGAATTAATTCAGATTCAAGAAAATTATTTCTATCAACTAATTTATCATTCTTAACCTTAAGTTCATCTCTTTCACAAGTAAGAATTCTAAAATTAGTCATAAGATTCTTAAACTCAGCATGGATAGATCTAATTTCATCCGAATTTAAGCTATCAAATGAATCAAGAGAGTGAAGTGATACCTTAACAGAGGATGGAGAAGTTTTCTTTGGAGATCCAGGTTTGTCTGAACTATTGGCCATCAATGCAATGTTGTCATAATCCAATTCATCTTCAGAGTCACTGGAATCAGCCCAATCCTTCTGTGTGACCATAAGTGCATTACCCTTTCCTGAATTCCTAGGCTTCTTACACTCACTAGCAAAATGTCCAAGCTCGCTGCAGTTAAAGCACTTGATCTTGGCCTTATCAAGCTTGACAATTGTACTTTTGCTTTTGTCACTCTTCCTCTCCTCCTTATTTTGAAAAGGTCCTTTGCTAAATCTTCTCCTGTTGAATCTTCCTTTCTTGAAAGCTTTAGCAAACATAGCAAAGAGTTCTTGCATATCAGATTCAGAATCATTGTTGTCAGAGTCCATATCAGTAGTCTCTGACTCAGAACTTTCTTTGCTTTTCTTCTTCCTTGAATTCTTTACAGCAATCTCTTCATGCTGTTCTTCAGGAAGCTTCTTAACTTCAGATTGAGCAGTAAGTGCAATAGTCTTCATCTTTCCTTCACTTCTGCTCTTCTTCTGCTGCTTGTCAAGTTCATAAGCTCTCAATTTTCCATATACTGCCTCTAATGAAATCTCATCCAGATCATTAGCTTCCTCAATCGCAGATATCTTCTCATTGTAGAAATCAGGCAAAGCTTTCATGAACTTTGTATTCATATCCTCCAAGTCATAATATTTACCATGCATGGCCATCTCATTGATGAGTTTTGTAAACCTATCAAAGGTATCAGTAAGTGACTCACCAGACTTGGATTCAAAGTACTCATACTGTTGTATAAGTAATGTCCTCATATTCTTCCTGACAGGCTTAGTTCCTTCACAGTGAACCTTAAGATTGTCCCATATATCCTTAGCAGTTTTACAAGAGATAACATAGTTAGTGAGAACAGAATCAAGACTGTTGAATAATATGTTTCTCACTTTAGCATCTTTGAGAACATTCTCCTTGTCCTTATCTGACCATTCAGATTTTGGCTTCTCTGCTGTATGTTCTGGAACAACCACACCATCAACTGTTGCTTGTCCAACGACCTTTGTTGGAACAAAAGGTCCATCTCTGATTCTGTCAAGATAATCAGGATCTGTTGCTTCCAGATGATGCAACATCTTTACTTCCCATAGAGTATATTCGTTTCTCTTGAGCATAGGAATTTTAGTATTCCCATCCTTGTAACCAGACATGATTGCAGATCTTTATGATTACTCGAAATCAACCTGCTCTGATACCAATTGTTAACTCGAATAACTTGTAGAAGGGGGGGGGGGTTGAATACAAGTTATATAATCGTGTCTGATTTTTGCTTGATTATATGAACAAGAATAAACGAATAAATCAAACTCTTGTTTGTATTAATAAGATCAAATACAAACTCTACCAAAGGTGTACAATACCTTTAGCAGCTGCTGACAATACAAATCTCTCTCTGTTTTTTTCGAACTCTCGAATACAAACCTTATACAGAGCTACGCACATTCACTTGTTCGACTCACAACTTCGTCGCTCTTTACAATGATATTGAGAGAGTATTTATAATGCTACCTATCAACTAATAACAAAAAGATATAATCTATACATGACAATGTTCTGCCTTCTAGTCGATAGTTTCCTTCAATAGAAAAACTCTTTCCTTCATAATATCTTCTTGCTTGTTCTTCAAACAACGATCCTGTTTTATAGCACTTACCAGTTTCTGTAGCATCCATAATGACATCATCAGTAACACGACTGATATCAGGATCTGTACACTGCATCAGTATCTGATCAACCATCAGTATTGGACCGTCATCAGGATTTGCTCTCTGTTCCTGACATGTAGTCTCCGATACACTGTTCATTCCTGACTAAACTATACAGACAACTGTCTTACACATAAATCCTATATACAGTGCTAAATCCTTTATAAGATCAGGATTACAAGAAGTATAATGTGTAAATTCTATTCTTAACATCACAACTTATGAATTATTCCTAACAGGTGCTATAGATGCAATGACCTAGGGCATTTTGCCAGTGAATGCAAGAAGCCTAAAAAGAAGGATAGAGATTATCTTGAGCTCGAAGCTAAGTATGAGGCCCTTCTGAAAAAGCAGACACATGGTAAGGCCTACATAGCTGAAGGGAAGTGTTGGGATGATTCTGAGAGTGATGAAGAGGAACAAGAATTCTGCAATTATGCCTTGATGGCCAACTCCAAGGATGACTCATCTTCATCTGATTCTCAGGAAAAGTAATACCTTTGTGTTTGCAGGGCAAAGAAAGTGAAAAGAAGGTCATGTGGATTTTGGACAGTGGATGCTCAAATCATATGACTGGTGATATGGCCCTGCTATCATAGTATGAGGAAAAGGCTGGCCCAATGGTTGCTTTTGGAGATGACAGCATGGGTAACACATTGGGATATGGCAAGCTGAAAGTTGGAAATGTCATCATTGAAGATGTAGCACTAGTCAAGGGGCTCAAGCATAATCTGCTAAGTGTTGGTCAGTTTACTGATAGAGGATTCAAAGTGAATTTTGACAAAGATGAATGTTTGATCACCCACAAGAAGACTGGTGATTTTGCTCTATCTGGAGTAAGGAAGGGAAGCCTGTTTGTAGCCAATATGGACTCTGCAAACAAGGACAAAATTTGTTGCTTTTACTCAAAAGCATCAAATGAAGATTGTTGGCTGTGGCACAAGAAACTATCACACCTGAACTTCAAGGCCATTAATTCTCTAGTCAAAAGAGAGTTAGTGAGAGGCATGCCCACACTCGAATTCTATCAAGAAGGAGTGTGTGAGGCTTGTCAAAAAGGAAAAATGAAAAGATCAAGCCACAAGTCAAAGACAGTGACATCAGTAACCAAGCCATTACAACTCATCCATATGGATTTGTTTGGGCCTGTCAACATAATGTCACTTGGAAGAAAGAAGTATGCCCTGGTAATGGTTGATGATTTTTCAAGGTATACATGGGTGGAATTTCTAGCATCATAAGATGAGGCTCCACAAGTAATTATTGAGCACATAAAGAAAGTTGACAAGGAAGCAAAGGCAAACGATGCAAGTGTGATTGCATTGAGGAGTGATAATGGAACAGAGTTCAGAAATGCCACACTTGAAGCATTTTGCAAAGAGAATGGCATTTCTCATCAATTCTCAGCTCCAAGGACTCCACAACAAAATGGAGTTGTTGAGAGAAAGAATAGAACTCTAATTGAGGCTGCTAGAACAATGTTACTTGATGCAAAAATGCCTACATGTTTTTGGGCTGAGGCTGTGAGCACTGCATGCTACATTCAGAACAGGACCCTCATCAACAAAAACACTGGAAAGACACCTTACAACTTGATGACTGGAAAGAAGCCTACTCTAAAGTATGTTCATACTTTTGGAAGCAAATGCTTTGTACTAAAGGATAATTCTGAATATGTTGGAAAGTTTGATGCAAAAGCATTTGAAGGAATTTTTCTTGGCTATTCTATGGAAAGAATTGCATACAAGGTTTATGTCATCAGTCAAAAGAAAGTTATGGAAAGCACAGATGTAACATTTGATGACAGCAAACTACCTGGACTAGAAGAAGCCAATGATGAAGACAAAGATCCATTGAAGTTTGATAATCTAGATGATTCTGATGAAGAGATTGAAACTGGAGTTGAAACTCAATTTCAACAAACTCAAGTGATTGATGATACAAGAGAATAATTTGTGCCAATCGACAGTGGAGAAACAAGCATCCAAGACACACCTGTGAGTAATGGCAACTTCACAGGGGGAGGAAATGAGGATGACTATGATATGGATGATGAAGCAACATCAAGGTTGAGAAGTCAGGCTGAACACTCGAGGAAATGGGATAGATCACACACTGCAGAGCAAATCATTGGAGATCCTAATGCAGGAGTAAGGACTAGGAGAGCAACTCAAAATGAGTGCCTCTATGGATGTTTTCTATCACAAGTTGAGCCTAAGAAACTTGATGATGCACTGTTGGATCCAGATTGGATTATTGCCATGCAAGAGGAGCTGAATCAATTTGAAAGGAACAAAGTATGGGAACTTGTGCCTGCACCAAAGAATAGAACCATTGTTGGAACAAAATGGGTTCTGAAGAATAAGATGGATGAAGATGGTGTAATAATAAGAAACAAAGCAAGGCTGGTTGCAAAAGGATACTCTCAACAGGAAGGCATTGATTATGATGAGACATTTGCTCCTGTTGCTAGATTGGAAGCCATTAGAATATTCTTGGCATTTGCTGCTCATTCAAACTTTAAAGTTTATCAAATGGATGTCAAGAGTGCATTTCTAAATGGAGAGTTGGAAGAAGAGGTTTATACAACCACCTGGCTTTGAGGATCCACATTTCCCAGAATTTGTCTACAGATTGCTTAAGGCACTGTATGGACTTAAGCAAGCTCCAAGAGCATGGTATGATACTTTATCACAATTTCTTCTTGAAAATCAATTCACTAGAGGCACATTGGACAAGACACTGTTTTACAAGAAGCATGGTGATGATATTATCCTAGTCCAAATCTATGTGGATGATATCATTTTTGGTTCTACAAATGAGAAGCTGTGTGAGAAATTCTCTAAACTCATGCAGAGCAGATATGAGATGAGTATGATGGGAGAGTTGACATTCTTTCTAGGGTTGCAAGTCAGTCAAAGGAAGGATGGTATCTTTATCAGTCAAACCAAGTACATCAAGGATTTATTGAAGAAGTTTGACTTAGAAGATTGTTCACCTGCCAAGACACCCATGGCCACTGCCACTAAACTGGATGAAGATGCTAAAGGCAAGAAAGTAGATATCTCAGTCTACAGAGGCATGGTTGGTTCTCTACTCTACCTCACTGCAAGTAGGCCAGACATCATGTTTGCTACATACTTGTGTGCAAGGTTTCAATCAAATCCAAAGGAATCACATTTGATTGCAATAAAAAGGATCTTTAGATATCTGAAGGGCACTCCAAACTTGGGATTATGGTATCCTAAGGACACAGGGTTCAATCTGGTTGGTTATTCTGATGCTGATTATGCTGGATGCAGAGTGGATAGGAAAAGCACCTCAGGAAGCTGCCAGTTTCTTGGACAAAGGTTAGTTTCTTGGTATAGCAAGAAGCAACAATCTGTGTCAACTTCTACAGCTGAGGCTGAATACATAGCTGCTGGAAGTTGCTGTGCTCAAGTGCTTTGGATTAGAAATCAACTTAGAGATTATGGACTTGTGTTGGAAAGAATTCCAATCATGTGTGACAACACAAGTGCGATCTCTATAGTTGCCAATCCTATCAATCATTCTAGAACAAAGCACATTGACATCAGATATCATTTCATAAGAGAACATGCAACTAATGGAACCATTGAGTTGCATTATGTCTCTACAGATAAACAACTAGCTGATATATTCACTAAGCCATTAGATGAAGCCACCTTCACAAGGTTGGTAAGTGAGATTGGAATGCTGAATTCTTCAGATTCTGGCTAAGTGAATACACCATCTAGATTGTTGCAGCAGTAAACACTTACTTTATCTAAATTCTCAATATTTTTGGAGTGAGTGTTGGCTGAAATATGATTTATAAATATTTCAAATCTGTTGCATATGTTGAAAATCATATTTCTATTAACTTAAAATTTCTATGAAATTTTGAGAAAATCACTATTTAATTTGCTAGGATATTTTTCAATGAATATGTCTGGTAAATTTTAAAAGATAGTGAAAATCAAATTTCTATAAGTGATGGGTATAGTTCGATAAGTCAGACTTCTCGAATGATTCACTATTCGACATCTCTAATAAGTCTCATTAGAGTACTCTTGAGTTCTCGAATAGAGTCTTTCTGAGATATCGAATAGAGGTATTCTTGACTTCTCGAATAGAGTAACTGAGTTCTCGAATGATTGAGTTCTCGAACACTATATTTGAGTTCTCGAATCATTTGAAAAGGCTGAATTCTCGCTGAATTTTAACCGATTTTGGACTTTTGTCTAAAAGTTTAATTCACTCATAAAAACATATATTATTTAATTTAGAATTATTTCTAAGTTAGATAACTGCCAGCTGTGAGTTTCTATCTGCTTGAGTTATCGATTAAGCCTTTCTTGACTTCTCGAATAGTTGTTTTCTACTTCTCGAATGCCTGACTTGTCGATACAAAACTTTCTGCTAATCGACAATTCAAGTACTTCATACTTATACAATTTCACATCTATTCGATTCATTTCATTCGATTTCTCAAGCATCTACACTCTCTAAACCCCTGAAACCCTAGCTACGAAAAGCCAAATTTCTTCTTCAACCTTCAATTTCTTTCCTCTCTTCTACACAAATGGCAACAGTAAAGTTCAACACCAACTTCATCGCTCTCACTAGTGATGTTGAAGCACCCAATGCCAATTTCAAGTGCTTTGTGAAATGGATGGTGGAGTCATATATCAAGGATGCACTCTCTGCCAACCCAACTCTGTATCTAGATATCCTGGAACAGTTTTGGGGTTCTGCTATTGTGGAGGTTGTAGCCCTGGAAAACGCAATCACTTCATATATCATCTACTGCAAGATTCAAGATAAGGAAATCACTATCACTACTGCAGACATGAACCAAGCACTGGGCCTACAACAAGAGTCATTTGACAGAATGGCCACTAATGCAGAGTTAGAGGAATTCTTTGAGTTCATCAACTACTCAGATGGGATCAATCTTGGAAAGCTAAACAGAAAGAATCTGAGAAAGGAGTGGAGCTATGTGTTTGCAACTCTTCTCCAAGTCTTCACTGCCAGAAAATCAAGCTTTGATCAAATCAGTGCACCTGTGCAGCAAATTGGATATGCTTTGGCCTATGGAAAGAAGATTGATGTTGGCCAAATCATCCTCCAAGAATTATATGGGAGACTTGGTAAGAACACAACCAAGAGAGGTACTGATATTTTCTTCCCTCACTTTATTCAATCTGTACTTAATTATAAAAATGCTTCATTGATTGAATTGCCTGGGATTGATAAAAATAAAATAGGCTATCCTAAGTCCATGACCAAACTCATTTTTGGTAATTTGGAGACTAGGAATGATGTGGATGTAAGACTGAACATAACTCCCCATATGGAGAGTTTGTTTAAGACTTATCCCCACAACATGCCAACATTTGATGCAAAATCTAAGTTAGCACAGCCCAAGCAAGTAGAACAAAATGCTAACCCAGGGCCTGCTAACCAACCCTCTCAACCAAACACTCTACCACATACTGAGCCAACTGCATCATCCTCTCAAAAGGGTGATGTTAGTAAAAGAAGAGAAAGGAAGTAATGTCTGCACCATTAAATATCTTATCTGAAGCAGCATTAGCTGTTGAATTAGGTCTAGGTAGTGAGGAACCTGAGTCACCCTTATACAGGACAAAGAAGAAGAAAACTAAGACCACCTCTTCAGTCACACAAATGACTGAAGTTGTAAAATCAGGGGCACACAGCTCACTAGGTGTATCCTCTCAACAGGGTGCACCTATAGAATCAAGCATCCTCCCCAATGCACCTTCTTGTATAGAGTCAGCACATGGGAGTGATAAGGCTGGCACAACACTGAGTGGAGAGCATATCACATTTGAAACTCCCTCTATCTCTCAGGGGGAGTTGCCAAAATCTACTCTTAAACACACTTCTCTTCCAGAATCTAACTCTGAAATTTCTTTGGAACCTGCAACTCAGGCAACTGAGATGCAAGGCATTGATCATCAAGAATTCTTTTCTCTTGATGAGCCAATAATTTCAAGTGACTTAGTGCATGACACTTTGCTCACCACTCAGAACCCACATTTAGATGGTGAGGGAATGCATGCTGAGGCATCTCCTGATGACACCATCACAAACACAGAGGTTCCACTAGTTTTTACTAGAGACTCTGTGCCTGTGTCAACTGCTGGTGTAATTCCTCCCATTTCTGTGGTGACACCAGTAGTGGAGTCAATCCATCCGGTTACAGAAGTTGCATCTGTAACTGAGGAGTCTAGCTTGCCTAGCTCTAGCTCTGACTTTATGTCACAATGGCTGAAGCCTGTGCAACATGACAGTGCTTCAGGATCAGGGTCTGTTCCACAACAATTGACGGTTGAAGCACTTCAAAGCTTAATTGTGGATAAGATTCCTGAGTTCACAAAGATTGCTCAGAACCTTCTCACTGCAGACATGCCTAATCCAGACTATGAGGCTATTCTGTTATGCCATAGGGATGATGTGGAGGTGCAGAAGACAAAGATCATTGATGATGCTGAGAGAGATGGCAACATAGATGCCTGGTTGCAAGGAAAATATGATATTACTCTTGATGAAGCTCTTCAGTATCTCAGGGAGGAATACCTCACTTCACTGGGCTCCAATGCCAAATCTCTGACCCCTGGTGAAGTGTATGAGGCTATGAATGATACACACAAGGGATTCCTCAAGGCTGCTCATTATCTTGGAAAAGGTGTTAAGACTGAGGTCAATAGAGTGTGTGATAAGACCACCACCACAGTAGAAGCAATCAAGAGGACCTTTGATGCCAAATTCCCTCAGCTAGACAGTGTGTTCAAAGACATCAAACACTGCAACACTACCTGCACCAAAATGGACAATGGGCTAGCTCTGCTAAAGGACATTGTCACAGGTCTGGGGCATCAATTTCAAATTCTATCTGATCAGACCACAGATGCCAATGCCATGCTGAGGACCATGTTCAAAAATTTATATGGAGACAGACTGCTCACTGAGGTCCCAGTACATGACATGACTAGATTTGAAGTGCAGAGACTCAAAGAACAATCCCTGTCTAGCTTCAAATCTACTGAGTTATTCAACAAAGTGGATGCACTTGAGAAGGAGGTGGCTACTCTCACCAAGTCCAATGCTCATCTTACAAACAAGGTTGCACTGCTAAATGATCAGTTGGACACTCAAGCATCCACCACAGCTGATGTCCTTCTGCATCAACAATCCATGTTAGCTGCTATGATGAAGCATATGGGTCTCCCTCTCCCTGATGAATCTTCAAACCCAAAGGACATTTCTACAGCCTCAGTGCCTGACAACAAGCCTAAGGGGGAGAAGAAGACAAGGAACTCAAATCCAAAGGGGGAGAAAGGGAACTCAAATACAAAGGGGGAGAAAGGCATAATAATAAAAGAGGGTGGTCAACAAAGAGCTTCAAAATCTCTACCAAATGTGCCTGGCAAAGGAAAATCCAAAGTGGATGAGCCTCCATCTACCTTGCCAGTTGTCACTCACATCACTACTCCTGGAGGACAAAAGCAATCCATAACTACTACAGTGGTTGCAGGGAGTATGCCATCTGACAAATCTCCAACCTCCTTACCTGAGAGTGCCAAGCCTGTAGAAGTTAAAGTTGTTACTGAGGCCAAGCTACAAGAAGTTGCTAACTCCAATGTTTATCATGATAAAGCCTTCTTGGAGTTTCTGAAAGCCACAAGGGAACAGGCTGGTGACACTCAGTTCTATCTGAGGGAGTTGAAGAAGCAGATTGATTGCATCACTGTCATTCCTAAGAAAGTCAATAATCTATGGATTAAGGAGATAGTGATGATATCCAAATTGAAGATATGGCATCTAACATACAAGACTCTACAAGAACTGAAACACTCAGAGATAGATGCCATACTTGAGCTTATTGAGAAGAAGAATGAGAACAACAAGGGTCTGTTTGATGACTTGAGGAATGACCAACCTTCAAGGCTACCAGAAGTGATCAAGAAGCCATGGATAATCATTTATCAGTCTGGCACCAGAATTGAAGATATCAAGCAATTGGTCATTCCCCATGATCTCACCACTAGAAATCACAGACTGATCATTGCCATCATTGATCAATTACAAAAGAAGGTTGGAGCCAGAAATGCTGAAGAAACTGAGGCACTGCACATCCTCAGAACTTATATTGCAACTGGTGAAATTCCAGAAATGGCTCAACCTAGGAGAAATAAGGATGATGATTCTGAAGATAAAAGTGAAGGGAGGAGAAGACATCACAGGAGAGATAAGGGTGATGAAGACAAGAAGAAGAAGGAGGACAAAGATAAGAAGAATGATGATGACCAAGGAAGAATCTATGAGAGGAAGATTGGAAAACAGCAAGCCTTAGGCATTGCTAGCAGTAACCTCACCACAACACAAGGCTCTAAGTCTAGGGTGAATACTGTTAGTAGTGACCTAGCAAAATCTACATCTATGGCTTCTGCAACTGTTTTGCCACCTCAAGAAGAGAAGAAGATTCAAGTCAAGAAACCATGTGTATGTTTCAGAAAGCAAACTGCTAATGGAATACTACTATGGTCTACCAACAAAGGTCAAAGATTTCTGCCAAGCAATCATGTCAAAAGGATGAAATTTAAACATGTTGCAAGAAAGGTGAAGCTATCCAAATCTAAGGCACTGACAATTATCCCAGGATTAAACCTACCACCTCTGGATGAAAGCTATGATGAAGACCAACTGCAGTTTCTATGGGCTCAAAGAATCTATCATGTTGCCATTGTTGATGATTCTCTTGAAGTTAAGTATTCTGATGGAAGACAGAAGAAATTCAGACAAGGAACATGCCAGCACTGGGGCAGGCTGTATGACATAGAAAGGATAATTGCAATGTTGGATTCTGAAGACAGAGTGGAAAGGGTGTGGAAGCTGGAGTTAATTGACTTTGTCAAGATGAAAAGAGATCACCAGGCAGAAATGAGAAAGAACAGTGAAAAGCTACTAAAGAAAAGGGAAGAGGAGTTTGCAGCAATGGAAGCTAAGGCTGATGAGTTGAGAGCTATGGGTCTGTGCAGAGTCAAGTTTAATCCTTACATCATTGAGTACAAGAAATATGGTAGAAATGTGAAGATTAGAATGGACTACATCAGTTCCTACTCTGAGAAACAGCTAAATGAAGTGCTCAAGGATTTATCAGGCTCTCCTCTAATTGAAGAACTCACTGCAATGGAAGATATCATTCTTGCCATGGAAGAAATTGCAAAGAAGAAAGCCAAAGAAGCTGAAGTTAGAATGAAAAATGAGGATCTGCAAGCCAAAGCTCAGAAGATGAATCCAAAAGGATATGGCTAAGTAGTTCCTCATAACTTGTAAGAATACTTCTATGTAATTTCTTCAATCAAGTTCATACCTGTACTTTTAAAAGTTTTATCTTTATGTATGTTAGGCTTGTTATCAGACATGAAATTGTGACTAAGGGTCTCACTCACAATTTGGGGGAGATTGTTAGTTACAGAGGCATGCCTGTACACATCTAATAACAAGCCTAATTGTTTGTAATGCTTTGCATTACTTACATGACCTCTTAACTGAGGGAACCTCTAGTTGTAGAGTTTCTGTTTGTATTGTACTTGTAGTAGGCATCAAATCCTGGTTGTGTAATTGTACAAATAGAGTCTAGAATAATGCTTGAAAGAAGTTCCAAGGTTCATGCCTCAAGCAAGGAGTTAAAGACTGTCAAATAATCACAGTTGGGATTTGAAGAAATGAAGAATTTGCCTAAGTACCAATTCGAGAAGTATATTTGTCTATTCGAGAAGTCCAGCATTCGAGAAGTCAGATATTCGATATCTCAAGACACTATTCGATATCTCTGAATACACTGTTCGATATCTCATTCGATATCTCAGGGATTCGATATGTCTACTACTCTATTCGAGAACTCAAGAAGTCAACAAGTCAATATGGTATTCGAGTTCTCAAAGAGTCAACAAGTCAAAGTTTCATTCGATATCTCAAGGACTCAGAAAGCTATTCGATATCTCGAGGATTCGATAAGTCAAATGTTCTATTCGACAACTCAAGGAATCCTGATGGAAAAGAGCTATTCGAGAAGTGGTTCGATATGTCAATATAACAGTATTCGAGAACTCAGAGTTATCGATCAAGTCAATTCTAGTTCTCGAATCACTTACTTAGTCACTTCTCGAATACATTCTTGGAGACAAAATACTGAAGAAATTATACAAGTCAGAAACCTGCAACAAGCCAATGCTTTTTATGGACCACAATCTGTAACGTGCTCTAGAAAGCCTACAAGGAAGCTTGGAGAGATATAGAAGAGACAAGGTGCTAAAGAAGTGGATCTAAACAGGCTTTGCAAAGTCAAATCTGTAACCGTTTGGACACTTACTCAAAAAGGATAGACAGACTAGAAAGTAATTTGTTTAGCTACCTTATTTGTAGTAAGTAGGCTGTATCCATGTTCTATAAGGACACAGCCTCACTTCATAACTTAGCAACTTTTGTGAGTCAAGTTTTTCATACACTGTAAGCTATATCTCTCTGAGAAAAACGAAGCTGAGAATACTACCATTTGTATTCACAGATTGTAGCAACCTTTATCTAATAATACATTAGATTAAAGTGATATTGTGTCTTGTGTAGTTTCTTTATCCGCACCTTCACTTCTACACACACAGGCACTTATCTGCTACATTGACTCAATCAAAGAAAAGTTCAAGAATCCATTCACCCCCCCCCCCTCTGTATTCTTTTACCGTATTCAATACTCAACAGTATCAACTGAGGATCAAATACTATGCTATTAACCTGTTCTGTTCTCTATCTACCAAGGCTTCTATCCATTTCAAATTGATAACAATTGTAGTGAGATTTTAGTGGAAGCTACGTAGAACTTAACTTAATAGCTAGTAATTCGTTTTCAATTCCAAAATATATATATATATACATTAGTGGAAACTAATGTGCAATAATTTCGATGCGAAATATTAGTAGTGTTGGGCCCAAGGCCCACTTAGTTAGTAAAGCCCACATAAAAGCCCATTAAGGGTCTAATAAGACCACTATATAAAGAAATGTATCATCAACATTGTAAAGGATTGGTTCATTAATATTACTCTTTAACAATGGCGCTAGAAGGAGGTTTTACCTCCTCCTAACAAAAAAAACAACAGCTACTGATACATCAAAACTAACGAAGTATTATTAGATCGAGCTTCGCTACTTGATAATCGACCTTAATTTTTTGTTTTTAAACAAAAAATGGCCGATGACCGGCAAGGCGTGAGCAAGCAACCTGCTCCGAATACTCACGATGTCACAAGTGTCAAACGAGCTGTTAAAACTCAGGTTTCAATGGCTCCTCAAGCTTTATTCTTATCGCCTCCAAGGCCTAGTCTATCAGATTCGATAAATGGATCTCGTAAAGCAAAAAAGGACAATCGGCAGTTGGTTCTAACGCCTCAAGGCAAACATGTTTTAACGAGTGATGCTCGTTTGCACTTGTTAAAACTTAAGCGGCAAAGAGAAAAGCAAACTGCAGTATCTGGTGATGCCGTTGTAGATGATGAACTTCGCCGATTACACTTGGAGAGGCAAATATTAGCAAAAAAGGTAAAAAGAAAGAAGGAGATAATTAGATTGCAGAAAAAACTCCAGGAGGTGTCTGAGGATCACATCTCCTCAGAATATCAAACAGGAAATCATGAGTCCTCGTGGAGGACATCCATGGGGAGTAAATATTCTAAGACAGAGAAGTCTTATGATTCGTTTTCATCAAGAAAATGAAAATCCAGAGGTGAGGAAAAAGAGTACTCAGAGAGTGATGATGACTATGAAAAAGAAGAATCAAGTACAGCTGGCCTGTCAACAAAAGATATATTGAAGTTCAAAGAGTTCATTAGGACTCAGTCGGGGGAGATTGAGGTCTTTTCGGAGAGTCCATTGACCAAAAGCATTGAGAGAGCTAAAATAAATAGGGATCTTAAGGTACCACCTATGGATCAGTTTGATGGTTCCACAGACCCCTATGACTTCGTCAACCTCTTCGATGGTCGAATGTCTTTCTTTGGGCACAATGAAGTGGCTAAGTGTCAGTTCTTTCTGACGTGCTTGAAAGGTACAGCTCTCATGTGGTTCAACAACCTACCTCCAAGGTCAATAAAATCATGGTCCAATTTGAAGGAAAAGTTCAAGTCAAGATTTTCTACTAATAAAAAGGGAAAGAGATTGACAGCTTCTCTTGTGAATGTTCGGCAAAGGTCAGATGAAGGACTACGGGAATACTTAAACCGTTTTAGAGCAGAAATGATTCAAATTCCGGATTTGGTAGAGAATCTAGCAATGACGTACTTGGCAGCAGGAATTGACAAAACAAGGCATAATGAAATTTTGGAGGAATATTTTGAAAAGGAACCTCAATCACTCCAAGCAGCCATACAACTATTTGAACGAAGAATAACTCTCCAGGAAGCTGTGGGAAGCATACAGTCTTCCAGATCTTCGAGGTCAAGAATGAGTAGAATGGTGGAACAAACCTCTCAATGGGAGTATCGTCGAGGTGATCGAAGTGTCCGAGGTACTCGAGGAATTCGAGGAACACGAGCCAGGTCACCAATTCAGTCAAAAAAAGAAGATGCATCTTCACACACATCAAGAAGGTCACCAACATCTCAGGGGTCCCCATCTAAACAAAGATCTTGGGCTCAGCGGCCTCGAAGTGAGTGAGAGTTCACAAAGCTCAATATGGACAGACTTGCAATCCTTGGGGTCCTTAAGTCTGATCCAACATATGTACCTCCGAGACCAATGAATCCCAATAGACCTCCGAGCAATAAATTTTGTCATTATCATGAGGACACATGCCATGATACGGAGAGATATTATCAATTGAAAAATCTGATCGAAGATAAAATCCAAAAGGGAGAACTCTCTCATTTTGTAGAAAGAAGTGATATAATGCAACAACAAAGAGATGATCAGGAAAGAGTTATAGACACTATCTCTGGTGGACGCTCCTCGGGAGGTCCATCGAATAGAGCAAAGAAATCTTACGCCAGAGAAGTATTTCGAGTGGATAATAAAAAACCAAGGAAAAATCCGTCATTGGTAATATCATTTTCGGATGAGGACTTTGGAAATAGGATCATTGAGGATCATCAAGATGCCTTGGTGATTACTATGAAAATTGGGACAAATACTGTCAAGAAAATCATGATTGATGATGGTAGTTCAGTCGATATTCTTTATCAAGATGCTTTCGCCAGAATGAATTTGGGGGACAGAAAGGTTAACAGTGCAAAAGATGCGCCACTTTATGGTTTTACAGGAAATGAAGTTAAAACAGTAGGGGTCATTGATATGCCTGTGTTGTTTGGGTCTCCACCCTGTCAGAAGTGGCTTATGGTTAAATTCCACATTGTCAACGCCATTTCAAGCTATAACGCGAGTTTAGGGAGGTCAACAATCGCAGCCCTAAGGGGAATAGTCTCTATAACACATCTGAAAATGAAATTTCCCACAGATTTTGGGGTAGGTGAAGTATGCGGAGACCAAAGGATAGCTCGCCAATGTTACATAAACTCAGCCCTTCCAAAGAAACCGGCTACCTCGACGACCTCTGTGAACCAAGTGGTTGAGATGGATCCAAGGGATATAATTGAGCTGCCCAAACCACCCAGCCATGAGCCGGTTGAACCAGTTGAGGAAATATCTTTACACCTCAATGATCCCAAAAAAGTTGTAAAGATAGGAACAAAATTACCAGCTGAGCTGCGTGAGGACCTCATCCGAACACTAAGAGAATTTGCAAACATTTTTGCATGGACTCCCAAGGATATGCTAGGAATCCCAGCTGAATTAACTCTGCATCATCTTAATATAAAATTTGGAGTCCAAGAAGTAAAACAGAAGAGGCGTATCTTCTCCAAAGAGAAACAGGAAGCTATCGAAAAAGAGATCGACAGACTGCTTGAGGCGGACTTCATCAAGCCCGTTCAGTTCCCAAAATGGATTGCAAATCTAGTTATAGTTAAGAAAAGTAATGCCAAATGGAGAATGTGCATAGATTATTCTGATCTCAACAAGGCCTGTCCTAAAGACTTTTATCCATTGCCTAACATTGACCAGCTCATCGACTCCACAGCGGGAAATGAGCTATTATCCTTTATGGACGCGTTGTCGGGATACAATCAGATAAAATTGGATGAGCAAGACCAGGATGACACGGCATTCATAACTCATAAAGGGGTCTTCGGGTTCAAATTCACTCCTTTCGGTCTCTTGAAAGCCGGAGCAACATTTCAGCATGCAATGGACAAAATATTTGCTCCTCAAATTGGAAGGAATATCCAGGTATATGTTGATGACATTATAGCAATGTCACCAATAGCCTCGGAACACGTCAAAGACCTCAGGGAAACTTTACAAGGATAAGGGCCAGCTCCATGAGGTTAAACCCGGCAAAATGCTCCTTCGGTTTAAATGGGGGTCGATTCTTGAGTTTTCTTCTCACTCAAAGAGGCATTGAAGCAGATCCAAATCAAGTAAGGACCATACAAAATGTTCTGGCCCCAAAATGCCTCAAAGAGCTCCAAGCCCTCGCAGGGTCCATAGCAGCTCTTAGACGTTTCATACCTCAGTCTTCGAAAAAGTGCCTTCCAATGTATGAAGCAATTAAGGAACAAGGAATAAAACCTTTATCTGGACAAAAGAATGTGAAGAAAGTTTACAAGGAATCAAAAATTTTCTAGTATCTCCCCCAATCATGGCCAAGCCTCTTCAATGTGAGCCATTAAAACTATATTTATCAGCATCGGACTCAACTTTGGCGGCAGTATTGGTTAAAGAGGTGGACGCCGACCAGAAGCCCGTGTACTACACAAGTCACATACTTAAAGATGCCGAGACACGACATTCAAATATTGAGAAGTTGGCATATGCTCTGGTTATGGCTAGTAGAAAATTGAGGCAGTACTTTCAAGGAAGAACAATCATTGTAATGACGAACCAGCCATTACGTCGGGTACTTCACAAACCTGATATGACAGGTCGATTGGCCTCATGGACTGTGGAGTTGAGCCAATTTCATTTGAAATTTCAGCCAAGAACTACCATGAAGTCTCAGGCGTTAGCAGATTTTATCACGGAATGCACCTTTGCTTCCTCTGAACTAGGAAAGATAATTTCAGAATCAAAATTTAGGGAAAAAGTAAATAACTGAAAGTAAACTACATAACAAACAGCATTAACTTTAGTTGTAACTTTAGTTGACATGGTCTCCTCATCTTGTTATTACTAGGGTTATATGCTGCATTTACTGTGTTAACTTTACTGTATTTTCTACCATTAAAACTTCTTCGAATGGTAAGAAAATTATATGGTTCAGTTACATATATGGTAGGTAGGTATTTAGCGTCCAACATTGATTATATTCATCAAAACATGCCAATATTTACTAAACGAGTAAAATCAAATCAGCCTATTCTGCTGGTTGTTAATTTGACTCAAACCAAAGGAATAACCTAGTCTCAACTCAGAGCACACTTACAAGTTACAACCGGAATCTAAATGGTCATCACCTAAATGTGTCACGTACACAATGATTCTGCAGAGGAACATAAATTTCAAGTAGTGCAATTCGGGCAATTTAAAATGACATGATATGGATATTGAAGGGTGCCATCTGAGTACGTATGCTGAGGCAGCTGCTTCACATTTGTGAAATACCTTTGGGCAGCATTGCAAACTCGTTTAAAATTGTTTTCCAGCACGTATTATCATCAAAATCTAAGATGTAAGCATGACATTGTACGAAGACATCATAATTATCCGGGTGCCATCGTACTATGTACAAGAGGCTGCAACATCCTCCATGTAATAAAACTGATGATATCAGAATATATACAGTGCAATACATGGATGCCTTTTGCCTTTCTTGTAATCTTCAATATGCTCAACTCTCTAATCGTATCTTATACTGATAGATATCTATGTATACACAGTTAAGAGTTTCAGAAGCAGATGTACAAAACTGAGGTGATCAATGTGGTAAAGAGAGTTATTTTCACCAACAATTAATATGGGTGTTCTGATTTTGATAAATAATAGAGTTAAAACAAAAATCTATAGTTCCTCTTAATACTTCTGAGTGCAAGCCGGCCACTTGAAAGTACGAATCACCAACTTGGATGATCGAAGGGAATGCTAAAACAAGTACAAAAGGAAGAAATCCTAGCTCATGTACGTAGGATGGAGTCAATTATCAACAAAAGGAGGTCAGAAACTGCATGCTTGCAGATCGTGGCAAAAAAATTAATCCTGGATCATTGACTAGTGGGAAGCCTGAGATAAAAATATCCTTCTTCAAGATCTACAATATAAATCAAATGGAATCAAGCGGAACTGAAATATGTAAAAATTGATGGTAGAAAGGTCTTCATTAGAGATCAAATTGGTAAAAGGCTGGATCTCTATATAATGCCTCCAAGACTACTGTTGCACCACTTCTGAAAGCAGATTCGTATATATTATAAGCCAAATTGTGATCTGCTGGTCTTCTCTTTTACGTTTTACCAGTACCTTGTTTGTTTTCCAGATTATTTTTTCATTTCATCCAGATATATTAAATAGAATTCAACTATCCTATCTTCTGCAGATTACCATTAGACTTGTACCAACTTGGGCACCACAAGAGGCACTCGTCAACTTTGTTTAGGGGCTTAATAAGGGAGAAAAGGAAAGGAAGAGGGAGATTGAATTACGCTTATACATGTAAAATCTATTCGTATTCAACCTTAATATTCACCGGAACATTGTCTTTTTCTTCTTTAACGGATACAACTCTCACCGGCTTCACTTTTCATCCAGATTCACACACCCCCCATTCAACAAATCACAGTGAACAATAAGAATATGTACGTTTCCTTGATTTTTTAGCTTTAGCACTCACGGGGTGAACTATTCATGTGATAACACTATACAGAGTATTATTTTTCTTATAGTAGTATGAATCCAGCACAATATTACGTACATGACGTGCAAGTTGCAGTGGGTTAGTCCTGATCTGTTGGAAATACAATGGACTAGTAAGAGACCTTTAACTATTCAGATAATATATAGTTATGCAGGAAATTGAAGTTAAAAACCGGAATTTGGTCAAAGAGGCAAGGAAGGGTGAAGGAGCTTTTAAGCCCTTGCCTATCCTCACTGAATATGGCTGTAAGAGTATAACTTCTTCACTGAATATGGCTGTAAGAGTATAACTTGCGAATATGTAAAATTTTGGTAAGATAATATTTGAAAGATTATCAGCATCTTAATAACTATCTCCTGCTGCTTGCAAATACTTAATAGTTAATAATCACAATTTAGTATCAAACTACTAGCTAGATAGCCAAAATTTAGTATGTATAGTCAAAATGTGATAAAACTTTATGACATAGACAGATTCATGTCAACCTCAGATATGATTTCCAACAGGATAAAAGTCACTGGCTACCAAAGATATAAATATTTATTGCTGTATAACAAACTTGTTCAAGGAAAGAATATCAAAAATCTATACCAAGCAACAATTTTAATCACTAAATGAGGAGTGACAGCCAAGGAAATTTCACATTTAAAAACATCCACGTTAAGGTGACCTTTCATGCCTTGACAGTTCATTTTCTTCAAGGAACAAGACTGTATCTACACTACCTCTTCCCCCCCCCCCCCCCCCCCCACCCACACACACACACAAACCAAATACATATTCTTTAACTACACATACTCTTTAGATTGAACGCCTGTAGCCACTAGGTGTTTAAAAATCTCTATTCATTTCGGGGGGGGGGGGGGGGGGGCAAAGAAGTCATGCACTGATTGCTTATGGGGGCAGCCGAGAAAAGTACAAGGTAAAATATATAGAAAAATTGATTTTGAGTTAACGGAGATTGTTTCTCCAAGAACAGTCTTGTGATTTATAAAGGAATTTCATGCACCCTTGGGGTAATCCGACAGGCAGGTACACAATATTTAAATTAAGCAGAAAATAGCCACAACTCACGACCTTAGAAATTCGTGGCTAATCTAAGAATTTTTTTTTACAAAAAAACTTAACCATCAGAAGGACACAAAATGACGGTGATTGTGCGTATGGTATAAGCATGAGAAGAGAGTAAGATATTCACAGCAGCACAGATAGACATTAGGACTTCCAAAAGTTGGGACACAGAACTGATAGTCATATATAGAGTACACCATTTGTATTTCAAACATACTACCATATACACTACTCCACGTATATGGTGCGACTGCTACAGTTGTCTTAATCCCCAAAGCAAAATCAGCAACTAGTCAACTACACCTAAAAGTGGTTTTTTGGACAGAAAACGTAAGTCCTTGGGTGAGGATTGGTACAGCAAAAAACAAGATGCAGATCATGCATAAACAATTGTAGATGCTTGCAAGTTCTAAATGTTCCACCTAAAAGACTTCTAAAGCGAAATCAGCATGTCGCAAGAGGGCTATCAAGATGAGTGAGCTTTTTCTATCGAATCTACATGTAATGTTTAAGCACACGTGAATTAAAAGCATTGCCTTAGGCTCCAGAATTGAAGTTTTTCTATCTAATTCTACATAAAATGATGAAGTATATTAGATTTCCAAAATATTCATCATGTTCCATCGAATGAGGGAGATATAATACATGTTTACGTATGTATTTAATTAAGGTAGAATCACAATTCACCAAAAATAGAGGACAAATAATGTAGGTTCACAAAATCCAACCTCGTTGTGCAAAATAGTAACGACAATCAATATTGTGAATCAGCGAATGTAATCTGGAAAGAGACTAAAACCTACTTGGGAGACTCATAAGACTGCACGACAGCTCACTTTGCAGATTTCAACAGTCTATCTCCTCCAGCATGCATGACCAGACTCTCTATGAATGAAGTGTCCACAGTAGCAGGAAACTTAAGCTTGTCGTCATGTAAGATTTCAGATACAAGATGTTTACATTGATGGCTCATGAGATTATATGAGAATATACTTCCAACAGGCCAGTTTGTGGAAGATACCATTATAAGTCCTCCACTCTTCGTGAGCTCATAAGGAACCCCAAATTTCTTAAGTAACACATTAAAAATTTGAGTCCAGGATATGTTACCATCTTCATTCTTCATCAGCCATATACAACAAGGTTCAGTCTTTGTATAGCCGCTTACACGTTGATCAAATACACAGACACAAAGTGAACCCTCAAACTTCATTAAATTAAAAAAGGCCGTTTCTCCTAAACAATACCGAACAGCATCAGGCAATTTCCATTGCCGAAACACCTCATCATTAAAATCAAAAGACAAGATCCACATCTCTTCAGAATATGTTTCAGTGCGGCCTGTACTTAATCCGTACAAAATATTATTAATCGATATCCTAAGTTTAAAAGAAGCAACTCGAGTTCCGAGAGGGTTTGGAATCTCCCTCCATGTATTCATCCTTAGGCTAAAAACTTCAATCTTGGGAACCACTTTCTCAACCAAATCACCCTTTTTGTCAACACAAGATAGAATCTTAACAACTCTATAATCACAACTAGGTTGATGAAATCCCAATCCGATAGCACAAGAACGCCTCCTCCAATGACGAAAAAGATCAGCAGAAAAACAAGTAGAGTCGAGCAATTTGTATTTCCTAAGACAAGGATTCCAAAGATACAGATGATTCGAACTATGTAACTCAGTTAGACAAAGAAGACCATTAACCGAACAAACTAATTTCAAAGTCCCAGTTTTGGTAGTAAACGGAATGTCATACTTGTTAAACACATAGCCTGTTGTAGCTGAAACTAAGGTGCAATAATTTCGATGCGAAATATTAGTAGGTATTATCAATACAGCATTTTCATCACAAGACGAAAGTGAATGGGTAATTTGCGTAGAAATAAAGTGTGGATTTATAATCAGAGAATACCAGGTTTTGCTGACTGAAGTTGACCGAATTATGGATTTTACAGGTAGCCTGGAGAAAATATTGACAGCCATTTCGGAAGGAAGATCGTCAAATGATGTCCTGCTCTTACCATTTCTCGACCGAGCTCTAGTTCTCATTTTTCTCCAAACTGATTAATCTGGTTATCTCAAATGAGGCTTTGCGCTTGCTTGCTTTAAGTATAGCCTTGCGGTTGCGACACATTTTCATTATTTTTTCTTTTTGAATCTGTTTTTAGAAAAAAATTAAAAGGGTCATATTTTATTCTTACAAATATCTTTTCTGAAATTTAATCCGGTGCGGATATCTTATCTATTTATGCACGGTAGTTTGGGCATTTTAAAGCAACATCTTACAAAGTTGCTTCAGCCTTCAAGAGACGGGTAAGAGTAGAGATGCACAAAAAGCCGTTCGGTCCGGGTTTTATCCAGACTTTAAAAAGTTCGGGCTTTTTAACAATAGAGCCGGGTCGGGTTTTTTCAAAAATCAGGTCGGGCCGGGCCGGGCTTTTTCTAAAATATGAGGCCCGTTTTAGACCCTCGGGCCAGACCGGGCCTTTTTTGGGCTTTTTTGGTTGGAGATCTTAATAGAACATTACTATATTGTTTAGTACTCGTAACTAGTGCTTCGTCCCAGACTATTGTTTCTATATTTTTAAAAATATTTCTCGACGATCCAACCGTACGGATGTCAAGATATATCTAATTAAATGATATTCCCAAATTTTAAAAAAATAAAAAATTAATTTGGTTGGAGATTTTAATTGAACATTACTATATTGTCTAGTACTCGTAACTAGTGCTTCGTCCCAGACTATTGTTTCTATATTTTTAAGAATATTTCTCGACGATCCAACCGTACGGATGTCAAGATATATCTAATTAAATGGTATTCCCAAATTTTAAAAAAATAAAAAATTAATTTGGCTGGAGATTTTAATAGAACATTACTATATTGTCTAGTACTCGTAACTAGTGCTTCGTCCCAGACTATTGTTTCTATATTTTTAAAAATATTTCTCGACGATTCAACCGTACGGATGTCAAGATAAATCTAATTAAATGATATTCCCAATTTTTCAAAAAATAAAAAATTGTTTTGATTGGAGATTTTATTAGAACACTACTATATTGTATAGTACTCGTAACTAGATCTTATTAAAAGCGTCAATAAAATAAAAAACTAAATGTAGATTATAAGTTACATTAATAAAATAAAAAAATTCATTAAATGTAGATTATAAGTTACATTAATAAAATAAAAAATTTATTAAAATAAAAATTTTATCCGGGCTTTATCCGGGTTTCGGGCTTTATCCGGGCCTCGGGCCGGGCCGGGCTTTTTTTCGGGCCGGGCCGGGCTTTTTTTCGGGTCGGGCTTCGGGCTTCAGGCTTTTTGAACATTTCTAGTAAGAGTTGATCTAAAATGGGTATTATTTTTGCATTTCTTCAAATTTTAGTCGGATTTTTTTTTTATGTATATTCGATTTAGATTTTTATGGATTAATGATAACACTTTTTTTCTTTTCGTCAAACTGATTCTTTTAGGGGATGTATTTAATTCAATTTTAATGAATTAATAATACTATATGGATTTTACAAGATTTTACGAATTTTAATTCTACACAGATTTTTATGGATTTTACAGGTAGCCTGGAGAAAATATTGACAGCCATTTCGGAAGGAAGATCGTCAAATGATGTCCTGCTCTTACCATTTCTCGACCGAGCTCTAGTTCTCATTTTTCTCCAAACTGATTAATCTGGTTATCTCAAATGAGGCTTTGCGCTTGCTTGCTTTAAGTATAGCCTTGCGGTTGCGACACATTTTCATTATTTTTTCTTTTTGAATCTGTTTTTAGAAAAAAATTAAAAGGGTCATATTTTATTCTTACAAATATCTTTTCTGAAATTTAATCCGGTGCGGATATCTTATCTATTTATGCACGGTAGTTTGGGCATTTTAAAGCAACATCTTACAAAGTTGCTTCAGCCTTCAAGACACGGGTAAGAGTAGAGATGCACAAAAAGTCCTTCGGGCCGGGTTTTATCCGGGCTTTAAAAATCCCAAGATTTTTAACAATCGGGTTGGGCCGGCCTTTTTCAAAAATTGGGTCGGGCCGGGTCGGGCTTTCTTTAAAATATGAGGCCCGTTTTAGACCCTCGGGCCTGGCCGGGCCTTTTTCGGGCTTTTTTGGTTGGAGATCTTAATAGAACATTACTATATTGTTTATTACTCGTAACTAGTGCTTCGTCCCAGACTATTGTTTCTATATTTTTAAAAATATTTCTCGACGATCCAACCGTACGGATGTCAAGATATATCTAATTAAATGATATTCCCAAATTTTAAAAAAAATAAAAATTTAATTTGGTTGGAGATCTTAATCGAACATTACTATATTGTCTAGTACTCGTAACTAGTGCTTCGTCCCTGACTATTATTTCTATATTTTTAAAAATATTTCTCGACGATCCAACCATACGGATGTCAAGATATATCTAATTAAATGGTATTCCCAAATTTTAAAAAAATAAAAAATTAATTTGGCTGGAGATTTTAATAGAACATTACTATATTGTCTAGTACTCGTAACTAGTGCTTCGTCCCAGACTATTGTTTCTATATTTTTAAAAATATTTCTCGACGATTCAACCGTACGGATGTCAAGATAAATCTAATTAAATGATATTCCCAAATTTTCATAAAATAAAAAATTGATTTGATTGGAGATCTTATTAGAACACTACTATATTGTATAGTACTCGTAACTAGATCTTATTAAAAGCGTCAATAAAATAAAAAACTGAAAAACTAAATGTAGATTATAAGTTACATTAATAAAATAAAAAAATTCATTAAATGTAGATTATAAGTTACATTAATAAAATAAAAAATTTATTAAAATAAAAATTTTATCCGGGCTTTATCCGGGCTTCGGGTCGGGTTTTAACCGGGCTTTTTTTCGGGCCGGATCGGGCCGGGCTTCAGGCTTTTTGAACATTTCTAGTAAGAGTTGATCTAAAATGGGTATTTTTTTTTCATTTCTTCAAATTTTAGTCGGATTTTTTTTATGTATATTCGATTTAGATTTTTATGGATTAATGATAACACTTTTTTTCTTTTCGTCAAACTGATTCTTTTAGGGGATGTATTTAATTCAAATTTAATGAATTAATAATACTATATGGATTTTACAAGATTTTACGAATTTTAATTCTACACAGATTTTTATAAAGTTGATGTTGACAGATTTGAAAACATTTCTTTTTTTTTTTTGATAAACCAAATTATATTAAAATAAAAATTGGGATAGAACCCAATACAGCCATCGGGCCTAGCCCATCAAGAACAGCAAAAAAACAAGTCTTAGAAAATAAAGACCAAAACATAGTACAAACACTATGCATTGGATTAGCAGACACAACCCTGAAATAAAACTTAACAAGAACTAATAATTAAGCTGAACAAAAGAACAGGCAGAAATCCCAACCATCAACAGATTCCAGGCCACGAAGACGTTCCATGGATCCACGACCTTAGTTCACATCGTTTCTGATTCCCATGCTTGCTGAGCCAGCATCTTGAAGCAACCAATCTCCCATACCTTCCACTTCCTCCTCATCTGCATTGTTCTCCAAGTATTCTTCTTCATCAATGACAACGAAACGATCCCCTATCGGACCTAGACCCATGTCAAGACGCCAAAGTTCCCTAACTCTGCCGAATGATCTGCGAAAGACCACCAGCCTGGTACGATTACGAGCACCATCCACAGCTAAGAATCTAGCCAGCCTGTTTTGGCTTTCAGTAATCACCTCCGCCTCATCCAAAGATAGATTAGGGTCTGAACCTCTCTGCAACATTTGCTGAATAATACCTTCATGATTTGGATCCATCCACCAGCGCCAATCCTTCCATTCCCTAACAGCTTCTTCATTGTCTGTCTCATAAAAAGCACATCGTAGTCCAATAAGCAAAGCCCAGAGTTCATTAGCTCTAGCAGTGACCCCTCTGATTGTTCCTGAGACCATTAAAACTATTGAACCCCTCTGATCTCTGATCACAACCCCCACACCCGAGTTATTACCATTCGGAAGACGATTAGGATAAAAGACTGCATGGGTATTGATTTTGACGTAAGATCTCTTAGGAAAGGTCCAAGTTCTCTCCATGGGATTAGAACTTGATATTCAAAAAGGAATAGAGGGGAGGTTAATGTGTATCCCAGTATTTATCATGCGATTGGACTGTTAGGTTCCCCAGGTGCTATTAGTCTTGCTCTGTCAAATGCCTAGAATACTTCAACCATTAGAATTTGGTCTTCTGATACATTTCCCATAAAATCCCACTAAAGATTTAATTCAAAAATTAAAGATGCAACTCAAAATATTACTCTGGAATAATCTAGAATCAGGCTTTTACAACCCTTTGCACGATCCAAGCCCACAGTTAGGATGATCCACTCTATTTTATGATCCACTCCAATTGAAAGACTGATCATAAAACCACTTAAGCCCATGAGAAATGCACATAGCTTTTTTCTTTTCCTTTTTTTGCCAATTCATCAGCACCATGCAACTCCTCTCTTTGAATGAACTGAAACTTCACAAAAGGGGTAAGTATTAAATTAATCCAATCTTCATCACCTTCAATGAATAAAGCTCATGCTCTAACTTGCTGGACTTGCTGTACCAATTATATCATACTGTCTGTGTAGAACAAAAGTCTACTATCTATGGAAAGATAACTTTTAACTTGATGAAAAAGAAATAATATAGCCATTTTTTCTGCTTCCAGTGGGCTAGTTGCAACAGAAGGACCTGAAAACATAAATTTCAGCTGCCTATCCTTGTCAAACATATAACCTCCAATGCCACTGCAAATAGCACCATTATTGAGTTCTAACCATGAACCATCTGTGTAAGCATAAAAGCTTGGATTCCATCCAATGACTCCCTCTTCATTTGGATACTTGCTACAAAGAAGAATTGTTCCAACTGGATTAACTTTCCAAAGGTCTAGAAGATCTGATTTTAACCATCCAGCAGCCACACCCCACTTAAAAGTTCTATATACCAAAAGACTTGATATATCTTGAACACTGTCTAATTTATTGTTAAAAATCAGATTATTCCTACTTAACCATAGTGACCAAAGAACTGCAGATACCACCTGTGCCCAAACTGCTCTTAACTTACTCCCTTTGAAAATGTTAAGCACTTGCCAGAAAGATGGGAACATGGAATGGATAACTCCTGATTGATTACTGTTGAGGCTCCACCAGTTTGTCACAAAAGCCCAAATTTGTTTTGCTATATTACAATCCCAAAACAAATGTTTAATAACCTCTATGCTTAAGCCACATCTTTTGCAAACTGCATTAACATTATTTCCCACTCTAGATTGCAGAAAAGAAGAAGTAGGCAGAATACCATGTTCAATTTTCCAAAGAAAGATATGAATTTTAGGAGGTAATTTGATCTTCCAAATTCTAGCCCAGTTCCCCTCAGGATTGTTGTTCCAACTTATAATCTGGTTGTAGGCTCTGTTGAACTTCCAAATTACCACATCCTTAGAGTGGTTAAGTGAAATATTGCTTAATATAAAGAAAATCTCCTCAGCATGTGCTAATTCCCAGGGTCTCAAGGCTCTCCTCCACTGATCATTAGGCATATTTAAATCCCTCCAAAGGGACCTAAATGCTTGGATAGAAATAAACTTCCAATTAGATAGTGCATATAACCTGTCAAATGATTCTGCCAGAAGAGCATCAGAATACCAAATATCTTCCCAGAAGAGAATGTCAGCACCATTGCCCACTTTCCAATAGTAATTATTTCTACTCAGCAAATGACTCCAATCATGGATAGGTTGAGGTTGGGAAATACACTTCATCACATGGGAGAGATTTGATACATTTCTACATTGATCTAGATTGAGATCCATTCTCAAATTGTATTTGGATTTGAAAACATTTCTAATAAATCCATCAAAGAAATCATATTAATTTTATCCGGATTTCAAAACTTAAAATATAAACTAGCAATTTCTTCTATGTGTCAAATTTTAATTTGTGGGTGCAAATTTGTGCACGCGATGTCTCATTATCTTTCGGAAATTACAAAATATCTATGGATTTTTAAATATCGTAAGATTTTAGTGGAATTTTTAATTAAAATTGAATACACGTAACTTTAAAAGACATTTTTGCAATCCTAGTTGAATACATACCAATTTCAATGACATTTTATAACTCAAATTGAATATCACCAAATTTTAAAAGATGTTTTAAAATCCAAATTAAATATTTCTGAATTTCTGAAATCCAAAAAATTACTTTAGAATCCAAACTGAATATCCCTGAATTTCAAAAATTCCCTTTTAAAATCCAAATTGAATACATCACTTTAAAATCCAAATTGAATACACTATTCTTATTCCAACTGGAATTAAGATAATAAATAATGAATTAAATAAATGGGATTGGAGGAACTCGAACACCCGTAATCCGATCTCTTACAACCAATCGCTCTAAAATCGTAAACCGATCTCTTACAACCAATCGCTCTAAAATCTTACGTTGTGCTCACGAGTTAGAATTTAGAGAGAAGAGAAAAGAATAGAAGAAAAAAAATTTAATTTTTTTTTCAAAAGTGTGCTTCCGAGTTTTTTGGAAAAAGAAGAGAAAAGAAAATTTTCAAAAACTTTTCTCCAAAAGTTTCTTTCCCAAAAATGGGATGATTGGAACTTGGAAGAGAACTCTCACATACCTTTCCAAAAATTTCCCTCCAAACTCATTTTTTTCAAAATTTTCTCTCATAAATTACAAAAAAACTAGGGAGAACAACCTTAATGTGTCACGGAAGGTTCCAAGATACCCACAGATATTATGCTACAACCTATCTATACCACTATACTATCTATATTATACTACAATAAGCGAAAGGGGTATAATTTGTAGTTTGGTTAATCCTTTTTTTGGTTATCCCCATTTTTTGTTATCCCTCATCCACAACCGTTAGACCATCAACTCAAATCGATCATGACCGTTAGATATAATAATACTAAAAGTTGTTATATACAGTAGTACAAGGTTCGACTCCCGCCAACAACATATTAATTTATATTTAATACTAAAATTATATACGTATTAATTTATATTTACTACGCCATTTGACCGATGCCTAAAATTAGAGCTGGAAATTCGTTCGTTTCGTATACTTACGTGTCGTGTACTTTCGTGTACGTAATGTCAAATCCAAAACCGACCCGTTAAGGATTCGTGGTGTTCGTGTACCTTCATTTCGTATACATTTCTTGTCGTGTTTCGTGTAATCTTTGAATAAAAATATTTAAATATTAAATTTTTACTAGTGGAGTCTTAAGTCAAAATGCAACAATGAATCAAGTGTGCTCAAGTCTTGTGAAACTAAAATTTGAAACTATTTTGTAATTATCTTATGTAAAAATTATATATATAATATTATTTTAAAATATGTATTCAGATAATTTTAATAAAATTATTTAAATATTTATTTATTTCGTGTATTTTCGTTTCGTGTCGTGTACCTAAGGGTAAACCCAAAACCGACACCAAATTCATCCGTGTAATTTCGTGTTCGTGTACTTTCGTGTTCGTGTACCTCGAAGGTCAATCCAAATCCGTAATTTTCGTGTCGTTTTCGTATCGTGTTTTTGTGTCGTGTACGAAATTGTCGGCTCTACGTAAAATCATTTTTGCACTAGTTTACAAAGATATAAGATTCGAATTTTTCAAATAACATATTAAAATTAATATTTATAATATTATATTACAATATAAATAAATTTTAAAAAAATTAAAATAACCCATGTTTGCACGGTACCTAAATCCCGAAATGATGTAACTCCCATTTTAATGTAAATGTCAGTGTTCTAAAACAAGGCCGCCTAACCGCTTAAGCGGTCCGCTTAAGCGTCGAAGGTCCCTCAACCGTCCCGATTTTATGTAACCGCTTATTCCCCGATTTTATATAATTATTAAATATATATATAATTATATATATAAATAATTAAATATATATTATATAATCCGCTTAATTGGTCCGCATTGGAATCCGCTTAAGCTCCCGCCTAGCCGCTTAAGCGCTCGAAGGTCGTCTCGCCGCCTAGAACCGCTTAACGCTTTTTAGAACATTGGTAAATGTACGTGGTATGTCCTTTTCAGTTGTCCGCATGTTAAATTGTTTAAAATTTGTTTAATTGAAATTTATCTACATATTACGATTTTGATTTTTAGTTCATTATAAATACTAGCTTATAGCCCGTGCAAAGCACGGGTTACTTTTAATTTTTTATAATTTATTTATAATATAATATAATATTATAAATATTAATTTAAATATGTTATTGATTCGAACCTTACATTATATATAATAATTTTTATTATTAAATATAAATTAATATGTTATTGGCGGGAATCGAACCTTGAATTTCTGCATATAACAACTTTTAGTATTGTTATATCTAACGGTCATGATCTATTTAAGTTGCTGATCTAACGGTAATAAATGAGGGATAACCAAAAATGGGGATAACCAAAAAAGGAGTAACCAACTACAAATTATACCCCATTTTTCTTATTATAATATAGTATAGATTTTTCAATATGACCCGAATATGTAATCATCTATAGAAAATTGGTGGTGCTATTTGAAAATTCAATCCTTTATATATATTATATGCCAACATGGTCTTTCAAGGCTATTTAGTAAATTACGTGTTTACCCCTTATTTAGTAAATTACGTATTTACCCATGACAATTTTAATATATTAAAAAATGTTAGCACCAAGTTTTGAACCCATGTTCTTTGGATTAGAAAAGAATTATGTTCTCATCTCCAACCACTACACCAAATAAGAATTTATCTTACCTTTTTAAAAATCATAACTCCCATGTTCTATTTTATTTAATATTACTACCTTGCTGGGAATTAAAAAATTTAATCAAATGAATTATGTTATCTATCTATTATGTTTAGTATGAGCATCAAATGAATTATATTGTTTGTGTATTATGTTTAGTATAGGTCAAAATGATTTTTTAAGAGTTATAAAAAATTCAATATACCCGTTATAATAATTAAAAACATAATTTTGTGATCAGTTAAATAATTTAGATATGAGATACAAACACTGTATTGATTTTTAATTAAATTAAAAAGCGTAGTTGGACTTGGGTAAAAAAATTAATCAAATGAATTATGTTATCTATCTATTATGTTTAGTATGAGTATCAAATAAATTATGTTGTTTGTGTATTATGTTTAGTATAGGTCAAAATGATTTTTGACGAGTTATAAAAAATTCAATATACCCGTTATAATAATTTAAAACATAGTTTTGTGATCATTTAAATAATTTATATATAAGATACAAACACTGTATTGATTTTTAATTAAATTAAAAAGCGTAGTTGGACTTGGTTAGGACACAACATTATAAATTAGATTATAGATGCAATACAATTAATTATGAGATTAAGATGTATAGTTATGTTAATGAAATATTGATATTTAAAAAATACTAAATTATATATATAATACATAAAGTATAACGATCGGTTAGTTGAATTTAAAAATTAAATTCAAAAAAAATAACCAATTAATTATATAGTATTGAAAAAAAATTAAAAAATTTAGATTAAAAAAGGTGAATTTTTCATATAAGACTTATGGAGTTTCAAGTAAGAATTAACTATAAAAATATAAATAATACGTAACTAAAATCATAGAACATATATTTCATATTATCGTTCAATTTGTAAGAATATATATATATATATATATATATATATATATATATATATATATATATATATATATATATACATACATACATATATATGCTAGCGTTCAAATAGAAACCAACCTTAGAACAGAAACTAGAAACCTACACTAAATAAATTATATTTCATTTATTTTAATGGCCACGCTAGGGGCACCTTCACAAAAAACTTATAAAATTCTTGGCTCTATTCAACAAAAATATTAAAAAAAATAAAATTAAAAAAAAAAGTTAATGTTCACATGCCACGTCATCACGTGAACAGTAACTTTTTTTTAATTTTTTTAATTTTTTTTATTTTTTTGTTGAATAGAGCCAATAATTTTAAACATTTTTTGTATTGGGGTACCCCTAATTTGGTCATTAGATTAGCTTGAAATATTTAATTTAAGTTTAATTTCTAGTTTCCATTTTAAGTTAGTTTTTATTAGAACAAGACCCTATATATATATATATATATATATATATATATATATATATATATATATATATATATATATATATACGTTTATATAATATTATTGGTTACTTATGGAGTTTAAAGGAAGAATTAACTATAAAATTATAAATAATACGTAACTAAATCATAGATCATATATTTCATATTATCGTTCAATTTGTAAGAAAAAAATATATATAAGTCATGTGTTTTCTATGAATACATGTATCATTATCAATATCAACACTAACAACACATCGCTAACACCACTATCACCATCACGGCCATACCACCACCACATCGCCACCAACACACACAATCGCTAGAATCACGAGTGAAATCACTAATTTTTTACTGCAATCAAATCAATATCAGGCTCTTCACCACTAAAAATCAAAATGATAGTAGAATGACCGAACATTCAACTTAAATCACTAAAATTTGAATCTAAATCACTAAAATTTTGAACGCAATTACCAAAATTTCCAAAATCTGAAAATCTAATAGTGTTCGAAGGTGCTGGTATAACGGTGGTAGAGTGGTTGAATGGGCTTTATAAACTCGGATCTTATGAGAGAGGATGAAAAGTGAGATGAATGAGCGATCGGAGGTGTAGGGTGGTTGGAATTCGTGACAAACGTGTTTACAAGTTATTTCTAGAGTGTTGGTCGATTTGGTGACATTAAAGAATTGTCGAGTGACAATAGTTTATAGATGTATACACACAATGTATCATACTTCAAATATTTTATTAAATGTATCATACTTTTTATCTATTATATTTCAAAAATTACGAATCATCTATCTTAATAATCATAACAATTAAATTAGACGAATTTAAATGGTGCCCGTGCTTTGCATGGGCTATCATGCTAGTTATATCAATACATCGTGTATTTAAATTTACTTTTGAGCTACCTAATGCGTACTACATGATAAGATACATTTTAGGCTTAATGACCTTTTGGCCCTTCAAGTTTGCGCAGTTATACCCATAAAGCCCTAAGGTTTAAAGTCGTTCCTTTTCGCCACTCCAACTTAAAAAATGTACCTTTTAGCCACAAACCGTCGTCTTTGACCTTTAAAATGCGACGGTTTTGTGTCAAAAAGATGACGGTAAAGTGGCTAAAAGGTATATTTCTGAAGTTGGAGGGGCAAAAAAGAACGACTTTAAACCTTAGGGCTTTATGGGTATAGCTGTGCATACTTGAAGGGCCAAAAGGTCATTAAGCCTATATTTTTATATACACTATTAAATTTCACTATTAAATTAAATTAATATTTAATATTATAATTTTAATTAATTAAATTTACATAACTTCATTCTGGTAATATAAGAGTGGTTATATTATTAATTGTATTTATTATTAATCTATTATAGATATTTTTTAAATATTAATTAAAGGAGTTCTAAGTTTTAGAATAAAGTTCCCCAATATCACAATTTGAAAGTAAATGGCCCCAAATATCACATCTCAAAAACTTGGCCCCAAATATCACTTCAAAACACAGTTGCGTGTAGCGTTTTGAATTTTTTTTTTCGTGTAGCGTTACCTACACTTGGGCAGCTTAATTTAGTGTTTTTAGAAAAAGATGGTCAAACACCACTTAAAGTGGCGTTACATGTGATTTCACCTTTTTTTATGTCAAACGCTACTTCAAGTTGAGTTTTGGGTTCAAAACTCTACTTAAAGTGGTGTTTTGAACCCAAAACGCTACTTTAAGAGTTGTTATCTATTTTTTTAAAAATTTAAAAATTAAATATTTCTAAAGCAAAAATGAAACTGTTTAACCCCAAAATGTCGGATTCAATTTTTTAAGGCTTAATGACCTTTTGGCCCTTTAAGTTTGCGCAATTATACCCATAAAGTCCTAAGGTTTAAAGTCGTTCCTTTTTGCCCCTCCAACTTTAGAAATATACCTTTCAGCCACTTTACCGTCGTCTTTTTAACACAAAACCGTCGCCTTTTAAAGGCCAAAGACGACAATTTGTGACTAAAAGGTACATTTTTGAAGTTGGAGGGGCGAAAAGGAACAACTTTAAACCTTAGGTCTTTATGGGTATAACTGCGCAAACTTGAAGGGCCAAAAGATCATTAAGCCATTTTTTAATTAAAATTTTTAAATTAAAAAACTACAATTTTAATTAAATTTAGGGGTTCAATAATTAACTTTTAGGGTTCAACGTTTCCATTTTGGGTTTTAGAAATATTCAAAAGGATGAATAAACCGTACGAACTTAGGGTTTAAGGTTTGGGGTTTAGGGTTGTTTACAACCCTAAACCCTAGACCCTAAACCCTAACTTATCCTGATTTTTAAACGCGTTAGCGTTTAAAAATCATGCCGCCGGATTCAATTTTTTAATTAAAATTTTTAAATTTTATTCAACGATTAATTTTTGGGTTTCAATAATTCCATTTTGGATTTAGAAATATTCGGAACGATAAATAAAACATATATATTTAGGAGAAATTTTTTTTTTTTAAAAAAAGTAAAATACCAAAACGCTACATAAAGTAGTGTTTCCCAGGACTATAACTAACTTTTAAGTAGCGTGTTCAACAAAAAAAAAAGGGGAAACAAACTATTAACTAGCGTTTTAACCAAAAAAAAAAAGATAAACGCTAAACGAAATAGCGTTTTCAGTAAAAAAAATGTAAACGCTACACGATGTGGTGTTATGGAGTGATATTTGGGGCCAACAATTTAGATTGTGATATTTGGGGCCATTTGCTTTCAAATTGTGATATATGGGGCCAACACCCTAAGTTTTATGTAATACTATAATTCTGACTTTTATTTCAATATTTAGTTAATAGACTCATATTATTTAATTTCATTATTAAATTAAATTATTATATAATATTAGAATTTTAATTAATTAAATTAATTAATATTTAGTGGCATACCGCGACCGCGGTATACATGACATACCATTAAAGGGGGTTTCTGCTTTTATTGTGATAAATTATTTTAAATTTTAAATTTTAAATTTTTAATTTTTTAAAATAAATAAAATTTTGAAGCACCAAGTTCTATATAATACTATATTCTCGATTTTTATTTCGATTGCTAGTTAATAGACTCCTAGTATATAATTTCACTATTAAATTAAATTAATATTTAATATTATAATTTTAATTAATTAAATTTACATAACTTCATTCTGGTAATATAAGAGTTTATATAATTAATTGTATTTATTATTAATCTATTATAGATACTTTTTAAATATTAATTAGAGGAGTTCTAAGTTTTATGTAATACTATATTTCTTACTTTTATTTCAATATTTAGTTAATAGACTCATACTCCCTTTGTCTCTTAAAACTTTTCCTGTTTACCTTTATCACGTTTGTCAACACACACTTTTGATCGTTAATATCTTCAATTTCGTATTAGTTTTAAATATAAAAACTTCACTGTATTAAAGTACTCATAAATATGAATCCAATAAGACCACTCTTGACTATATTTGGACTTATAGATTAGACGTAAATTAGTAATTTGTCTCATGTTATGAACAGTCCCGACATATTAAAATATTAAAGGAGAAAAGAATTGTGAGACGGAGGGAGTAGTATTTAATTTCATTATTAAATTAAATTATTATATAATATTAGAATTTTAATTAATTAAATTAATTAATATATAGTGGCATACTATACATGACATACCATACCATTAAAGGGGGTTTTTGCTTTTAATAAAGGGTATAGATTGTGTCAAAGTAGTCGAAGTTTCCAGTTATAGAGGTTTGTTAGATTGCTCATTTTTTTATTTTTTTATTCCAGGTTCTTCGTACTAGGGGAGAGCACGGATCGGATCGGATCGGATTTATGGTAAAACCGAAACCGAAACCGAAACTCTTCGGGTTTTAAAATCTAAAACCGAAACCGCAACCGAAACCGGCGGTTCGGATTCGGATTCAAAAGTATCGGATCGGATGCAATCGGTTCGGTTTCGGTTTTAAACCCGACTTAAATAAAATTGACAAAATAAATATGATTGCAAGAATTTTTAAGCATAGAAAGTCCATCTGTTCCTCCGAAATAGCATACAAAGTTTTTATAATAAATTGCGAAAGTCTAACATAATTCTTGAATAATGAAAATTCAACATAATCTTCGAATATAAATTGCAGGAGCAGCAGCACCAAAACAGCAACGATGAAGACTGGATAGACAGAAGTGTTCCAGATGATGCAAGATTTGACAAAATAGCCTTCATGATCTGTGCAATAAATTAGGAAACCTTAATTAGAGCAACCAGCTGTTAGATAAAAGCATCCAATACTCTAATAGAATTCAAGTTGTCGAACATCAACTACAATACCATACTCTAATATGCAGTGGTTGAAACCTTAATTAGATGCAGAGGTACTATTCTACAATTAGAAGTGGACTTACTATTACACCGAGATGAAGCACAAGCTAACTAAAAGCTTCCCAGGAATTCGACTAATAATTCGATTATGAATCCAGGCATGATTTTTGTGATTTAGTAGTGAGTACTTTAGTAGTAATGATTTCTTAGAAATCCTTGGGAATATACTTAAACAAATTCATCCTGAACTGTTGTATTTAAGAGGATAGAAATGTTATTTCTGAATGACTAACTTATGTTCTAAAACAGAAAACGAGATGGGGAGGTATCACAGAAAACATAAAACAGAAGATCAAGGACATTCAGCTTTAGGAGGCGATGAATACCCTCAACCTCACTAATCTTGTTTCCAGCTAGATATAACTCTTTTATGCCAAACAATGATATAATTATCATATGCATGATATAATTATCATAGCATGATATAATTACCAAACCACTCAACAAGGTATGCTAAGGCCTGTTTCTAGACATATCAAAAAGAAACAGGTGACATATCCATTCAGTCCATTTTGCCCTTATGAAGGTTGAAACAAGAATTTTATCTAGGCATTACCAACACAAGGACTAGATCTTGACACTCTAAGTGTCTGTTCACAAAGTAAAACTAAAATCTACCATATATGGGACACATGCATTACCATTTTCCAATTTCTCAAGTTGTAGATACTCCGTTGGTTCCCCTCTTAGATCAATGACAATCTCGGAACGTCTTAGCCAATCTTGGCTACAAACTAATGCTTCAGCTGTCTTTGGTGAAAGGGAACTTCGATAGGCATCTATTGTCCTTCCACCGGTGCTAAAAGCGGCTTCCGAGGCAACGGAAGAAACCGGCATACCTAACATATGCTTAGCTACTTCAGAAAGTATCGGAAATCTTGTGGAATTCACCTTCCACCATCCTAATATATCAAAGCCATCGCCTTTTCTTTCTCTTGTATCAACTAAGTACACATCAAGTTCCGATTTTCCTATCCCTCCTTCATCCCGATCATCCATATACTTTTCAAAATCATCTTGCCATGAACCATCCGGTGGATTTGTTTTAAGGTGAGAAGAAGAATTTTCAAGGCCCTTCGAGTTCATGTAGTAGTCAAAAAGTTCTTGCAAAGTCTTCAATACTTTATCACACATTATAACATTTTTAGTAGACCCTCTCCCATAAATTTTGGCAAAGCAAAATTCTATGTAACTCATTTTGTACCTCGGATCTAACACAACCGCCACATACAACAAGAAATTGGTATTCTCCTCATTATCCCAATACTTGTTGTACTTATCCTTCATCCTTTTAGTCATATCTCTCATCAATATATCTTCACTTGAACACAATCTCATAATGGTCTCTTGAACCTTTACAAGCTCAACAAAAAAGGCATTGGAAGTGCAATATTTGGAACCCGATAATTTTATTGTAACGTCATAAAAGATTTCTAAGAATTTTATGAAACGATTGACATTACCAAAATCAACATGAAGTGGAGCACCTTCTACAAATTTCTTCTTCTTTTTCTTTGGATTTTCACCCATAACCTCTTGGTCATTCACCTTAAAGAATGCTTCATAGTCATTATCTTCAATAATCATTCTTAAAAAAGCTCCCTCATATTTGACCGCAACCTCCAACATGGTGTAAGTTGAATTCCATCTAGTATCAACATCAAGGCACACCATCGCATCACATTTTATCTTCTCTCTTTCTACACATTTTCTAAATTTTACAAGTCTTGCCGGTGAAGACCTAACATATCTACATGCATTTCGAATTCTAGCAATTGATTCGTGTTGTTCTTTCAAACCATCCTTCACCACTAGATTCAATATGTGAGCACAACAACGCATATGTAAAAATTTATTTTCACATATAGCCTCCGGTCCTCTAAGAAATTTCTTCAAATGTAAGATTGCTTTATCATTTGAAGATGCATTATCTAATGTGATGGTGAATACACGATCTATTCCCCATTGTGCAAATAAATTAAGTAGCATCTTTCCAATTGCAACCCCTTTATGGCTTCCAATTTGAGGAAAATTTAGAATCTTTTTGCAAATCTTCCAATCATCATTAATCCAATGAGCCGTAAGGCACATATAATTAATGTTTTGTACCGATGTCCAAGTATCCGTTGTGAAGGATACTCTTTGAAAGGCCAAACTCTTTTTCAATTTTACTAACTCTTCTCCATATATTTTGAGACAATCCCTTGCAACGGTCCATCTACTTGGCATCTTAAATCTTGGTTCCGCTTCATTCAATAACTCTCGAAACCCTTCGTGTTCTACAATCCTAAAGGTTTGATTGTCTTTGATACACATTAGGGCAACTTTTTTCCTTAACCTCTCTTGATTAAAGGTGTGAGGTTTAACGGTGCGAAGTTTATCTTCCTTTGATATTACTTCAAATCGCAATGTCTTTTGCAATTTATCAAGATTGGTACGAAGTGGTGATTTAGGACACACATGTTTTAAATGATTCAACATTGCGGATGTACCATTTCGTGAATTACAACCCATTATTAAACTACACAACTTACATTTAGCTTTCTCTTGACCACGTGGACAACCCGGAATCCTACCAAAATAATCCCATACCACCGAACCCTTTTTATCCTTATCACAGATTTCATCATCTTCTTTATTATCACATTTCACTTCATCTTCTAAGTTCAAATGTATCTACAATTGAAAAAAATGAAACTAATCTTTATACAACTTATAAAACTACTAAACTAGCATAAACCGAAAGCAAAGAACATAGAACATAAAACAAAAATCGCAAATTGTAAATTATAAAAACATACCACTTCATCTGTTTGTTTTGTAGGTGCTTCTTCTTGAGGAGTTTGATTCTCAGATGGAGCTTCCATGGTAGTGATTTGTGAATACGCCTTGATTGTAGTCTTAATATGATATCTAATTTGTCGGCCGTGACCCGTGAGTACTGAGCAGTAGAGGAAGGCAGAGAGTATTCGCTGCGGCTGTGTTGTGTGCAACTGTCTGTCTACAAGAGTGCAAGTAATTACTAATTAGATTAGGTTTTAATTTAACTGGGCTGCTGGCCCAAATTGAAAAGAGACAGAGCCCAGCCATCCATTTCTATTTTTTAGCAGTTATATTTCAAAAAATATATGTATTTATTAATATATATATATATATATATATATATATAGGCAAGTGCTCAAAAGAGAACTTATTTTTTGAAGAAAACTAAGGTACTAATCCTAGCCATTAGATGTATTAAGATCAATGGCCCCGCCAGGGGCACCCACACACTAATCAAATACACCCTCACACACGGAATCACACCTAATCCCCTCCATTTTTAATTTGATTTTTCCTGTCAATCGGTGATTTTTTTTAAAATCTAATTTCACCACATTTTTCTTCATCTCTCAACGATTAGTTTGCATACCATATATGCTATATTTCGATTTAGTTTTCTAAGTTTTCCATTAAACGAGGTTTTCCCTAGATCCTTACTCTATATATATATATATATATTTATATTATTTATTTATTTATTTTAATCGGATCGGATTCGGGTTTTTTCGGATCGGATTTGACAAGAAACCGAAACCGCATAATCGGATTCGGATTCGGTTTTTAATTTTTCGGTTTCGGTTTCGGATCGGATTTATACGGATCGGTTTTTAGCGGTTTTTAGCGGATTCAGATTCGGATTTTTTCGGATTTTTGCTCAGCCCTACTTCGTACTTATGGAATGTTTCCAAATTCCAGTATATGCAGTGGAAAGTATTCATGCAAATTTAATTTGTTCTTTCACCAGCAAGTATCAGTTGAGGATAAAATACTATGCTATTAACCTGTTCTGTTCTCTGTCTACCAAGGCTTCTATCCATTTCAAATTGATAACAATTTTAGTGAGATTTTAGTGGAAGCTGCGTAGAACTTAACTTAATAGCTAGGAATTTGTTTTCAATTCCAAAATATATATACGACTCTAGCTAGTTACTATAGTTATATGCTGTATTTACTTTGTTAACCTCTTTAAATTTTCTACCATAAAAGCTTCTTAGAACGCAGGATCCTGGGACGACAAGAGATAAGACCTTATCACTTGAGCTATCACATCGCGTTCAGATTATTATGAAGCTTAGTAACACAATGATACGTAAGTTTTTAGCATCCAGCATTTATTATATTCATGAAAATGTGCCTAACCAAATAAAAACAAATCAGCCTATTTTGCCAGTCGTTTGACTTAAACCAGAGGAATAAAACTACTTAGCCTCAACTTAAAGCACACTCAAAGCCGGAATCTTAATGGCCATCACCTAAAATGCGTCGTGCAATGATTCTGCATAGGAAACACATAATTCAAGTAGAACAAATTTGGGCATTTTAAAATGACATATGGATGCAATGCATTGAAGAGTACCATTTGAGTGTGCTGAGTCAGCTGCTTCACATTTGTGGAAAGCTCGAGTCAATCTCAGAAGTGGAAGGTATTCATACAATTCTTAACTGTTCATCACCAGCGATTATAATTTGAGAATGCACTACTGTTCTATCAAAGTCTTCTGTTCTTTTTCTATCAAGGCTTCTATCCGTTTCTAATCGGTCACAGTTCTAATGATATATAATAGAATCAACTTACTATTCTTACTTAAGTGAACAGATCTGGTGAACCAACACGATATACTCGACTCTTGATTAAAAATAAGGTTGAAATAAACTCCTTACAAGACTAAATTGAAATTAACGATGAAAAACAACGCTGGACTTTCGAGATGCCAGCCTCTCCTTAAAACCCTAATTTTAGAGACAACAATTGCATAAGCAAAATAAAACCCTTTCTTTTCCTAATATCCCCTTTCAGCCACTTTTGTGATTTGACTCCTTTGCCCTTGCAACTGTAAAGACCGTCTTGCCCTTGGACCTTCGATTATACACCTTCACTATTGGGCCTTGACTTGGCTGTATTAAATTCGACCCACCTTGTCCTCAAGGTGGAATGATGGAAAACGCTGACATATGAGGTCCATGTGTTCCCAAGTGGCTTCAAATTGCTGCAACCCCCTCCATTTGATCAATACCTCAGTTTGCACATGCTGGCCCTTATGTTGGATGTGTCGAACATCTAAAACAGCTTCGGGTTCCACCTCTAACTCCAAGTCTGGTGTCAACTGCTCTGGAATAGATACTGAGACCGGTGTCGAGCCAATTGATCGTTTTAGTTGGGAAATATGAAAGACCGGGTGGATGCGACTAGATGGTGGTAAATCTAACTTGTAAGCAGCTTTACCAATTCCTTGAATGATGGTAAACGACCCATAGAAACGGGCGGCCAGTTTTTCATGTGGTCTGCTAGCGAGAGATTTCTGGCGGTAAGGCTGTAGCTTGAGAAATACCTGTTCTCCCACCATAAAAGACTCATCCCTGCGCTTCGAGTCAGATGCGAGTTTCATTTTCTGCTGGGACTTAATTAGCTGGAACTTAAGTTCGTCTAAAACCGCATCTCTTTCTTGTAACGACTCCTCCACGCTATTCACCTCAGTCAGCCCTTGCCCCATTCGCACTACAGAAGGTGGTTCGCGACCATACACCACCTTAAACGGGCTTACCTTAGTGGCAATGTGGGGTGAAGTGTTATAAGAAAATTCAACCCAGGCCAGCCACGAACTCCACGACTTTGGTTTCGCCCCCACAAAACACCTTAAATAAGTCTCTAAGCATTTGTTTACAATTTTGGTCAGCCCATCCGTTTGTGGATGGTAGGCCGTGCTACGCTTCAGCTGTGTTCCCTGTAGTCGAAACAACTCTTTCCAGAACACACTCAAGAAAATTTTGTCCCTATCTGTGACAATGGAGGCCGGGAACCCATGCAACCTGACTATCTCCTTCACGAATGTTTCAGCCACTGTCACTGCTGTGTATGGATGACGCAACCCTATGAAATGTGCGTATTTTGAAAGCCTATCAACCACAACCAGGATGGAATTAATTCCCTTTGACATAGGCAGCCCCTCCACGAAGTCCATAGAGACATCCTCCCACACTAAACTCGGAATAGCCAAGGGCTGCAACAACCCGGCAAGTGATTTCTGAGAGTGCTTTTGCTGCTGGCACATAGTGCATTGACGGACATACTTAGCAATGTCACGTCGCATTCCTTCCCAAAACCAATCTCGTGCCAACCTCAAGTAAGATTTTAGTTCACCTGTGTGGCCCCCCACCACAGAATCGTGATACTCTGTGAGCAGGGTTGGAATAAACTTAGAAGTTCGGGGTATAGCCCACCTCCCCTTAAAAAGCAACCTGTTATCCACCAACTCAAACCCCGATGGACCTGTCTGACCAGCTTGCAGCTCCTTGCGAATGCGTGCCATAGTATCATCCTTCTCAATTTCTGCCACTAGTTCATCCCAGTTCACTTGTGAAGTAGTTAACATCGCCCCCAACTCCACATGCTCCCTTGCTTTACGAGACAAAGCATCCGCCACGCGATTGGCTGACCCTGGTTTATATTGCACCTCGAAGTCAAAACCCAACAGTTTCCGTATCCACTTCTGATATTCGACATTCACCTCCCTCTGTTGCATTAAATAACGCAAGCTTTGCTGATCAGTACGAACAACAAAATGGCGCCCAACTAAGTAGTGTTTCCATTTCTGAATGGCCAAACAGATGGCCATTAATTCTTTTTCATAAATGGACTTGTGCTCCGCCTTGGGTCCAAGAAGCTTACTAAAGAAATCCAAGGGTCTATTATCTTGCATGAGAACAGCGCCCAACCCAAACCCCGAAGCATCAGCTTCCAGCACAAACAATTTTGAAAAATCTGGCATCAATAAAACGGGAGGACTTACCATGGTTAATTTTAAGCACTCAAACTCCTTTGTAGCTTCCTCAGACCACCTAAAGCTGTCCTTCTTCAACTGAGCTGTCAATGGTTGAGCTATTTGGGCGTAGTTCGCCACGAATTTTTGGTAATAGCCCGTTAACCCAAGAAACCCTCTAAGCTCTCTCAGGTTACTCGGAGCGGGCCAGTCCAGAACTGCTTTTACTTTCTCTTGATCGACTGCAACTCCAGAGGCAGATATTACATGGCCCAGATAAGCCACAGTGGACTTAGCGAACTCACACTTCTTTAAGTTCGCAAATAGTTGCTGCTCTTCCAGCCTTTGCAAAACCAGGTGTACATGGTGGGTATGCTCTTATCGGGATCAACTGTAAATCAAGATATCGTCAAAAAACACGAGAACAAATTTCCTCAAGAAGGGCCTAAACACGTCGTTCATCAAGCATTGAAACGTAGCCGGGGCATTTGTAAGCCCGAAAGGAATTACGAGAAATTCGTAGTGCCCGTCATGCGTCCGAAACGCGGTCTTATGGGTATCTTTCGGTCGCACTAGAATCTGGTGGTATCCCGCCTTCAAGTCCAATTTAGAAAAAATATTGGCCCCATGTAACTCATCGAGAAGTTCATCAATGACTGAAATGGGATACTTATCTGGTGTTGTTTCCTTGTTGAGGGCACGGTAATCCACGCAAAACCGCCAAGACCCATCTCTCTTTTTAACCAACAACACAGGACTCGAAAACGGGCTTTTGGATGGTTTAATTAGGTCTGCTGCTAGCATTTCGCGAATTAATCTTTCTATTTCATCCTTCTGACTCTACGGGTATCTATAGGGTCGTACCCCAACTGGGTTGCTGCCCTCCTTTAACAATATAGAGTGTTCGTGTCCCCTCTCTGGTGGTAGTTCTGTATGATTCTGAAAAACCACCGAGTGCTGACTGATTATCTGCCTTATATCCGAGGGTAAGTTCCTAATTCTGTCCTCCACTGTACTACCCTCCTCTTTTTGAGACTCCAGTTGATTACACTCGACCCATATTCCTCCTCCTTCTTTGCGCAAACTCCTCAACATTGCCTTTAAGGATACCTTTGCTCGAACCAAAGATGGATCCCCCACTATAGTCACCTGGTTTCCCCCCACTTCAAAGCTCATTTCCTGAGATTTCCAATTTGTAACAACTGGTCCCAACTTTTCGAGCCACTGGACCCCTAAAATGACATCTGAGTTACCTAATTGCAAGGGTAAGAAGTCCTCAAAAACCTCAACTCCTCCGTCCAAATGCACCAGCACTCCTCTACAAACCCCACTCCCACGAATTGATTCACCATTGCCCAACGAGACTCCAAAACTAACCGACTCAGTCACAGGTATTTTTAACTTCTCAATCAGTTGTAAGGATAGGAAATTGTGCGTGGCCCCCGGGTCCACCATCACGACTACTGCCTCTGCTCCAATTAACCCCATCAGTTTCATTATTTTTGGATTTGACAACCCAATGACCGAATTCAAAGACACCTCGGGGGTTATTTCTTCCATGGTTGGTACAGGTGCCCCATTACAGTCCCCCTCTGCCTCCTCATCTTCTTCATCACCCATAAGCAGCACACTTAATTCTTTCTTTCTGCAGCGATGCCCAATCATCCATTTATCGTCGCAACGGAAACATAAACCTTTGGCTTTTTTCTCTTGTAACTCCTTCTTAGTGAGCCTTTTAACTTCCCCTACTGATTTCAGCACTCCTCCCCATGTCCCTGTGGTCTTCGGAGAATACACTGATGCTTGGGATTCCGTTGCTCCTGTTACCCAACTTTTAGTCATTATAGAAGGGCTTGTGGGAACCCCAACTGCAGCAAATGGCCCACTAGACCCCCCCTTGCTGTAAGATGTGAATGTCCCTGTCTTGATGGAGTTCAACACCTGCTTCTTTATCCCCACTACCTGGTATTTTTCCTCTACCCTCATTGCGAGTTCCATGGCCTGCTCTATGGTTATGGGGTTTAATAATCGTACTTCAACCTTAATATCATCTTTGAGCCCATTCACAAATTGCCCCAACAACAAATTCTCCGAAATCCCCTCCAATGGAGCTGCAGTTTCGATGAACTTCCTACGATACTCCTCTACAGTGGTCAGTTGTATGGTGGCCAACCACTGCTCGTACAACGACCCCCCTTGGGTTGGCCTGAACTGCCTTAGTATGAACTCCTTAAAATCCACCCAACATCTGATTGGTCATCGATTATGCTCCCACTGATACCAACGGAGGGCAGCTCCCTCTAATGCTACGACCACAGCCTCCAACATTTCTCCCTCCGACAACCTATAAAACCCAAAGTACCGTTCCACTCGCAGAATCCAACCGTCCGGATCAGACCCATCGAAAACTGGCATATCCAATTTCCGATACCTCCAGTTTCCAAGGCCCCCTCCCGAACCACCACCAACATACCCAGGATAACCTCCTATGAACCCACCCCCATCCACTTGCGATGCATTCACTCCCTTCCCAGCTTCCCCAAATAACCCCCTATTACCCAGTTGAGGTCCAGTGGAATTTGACCCCTTATGGACCGCACTACCTTCTGGCCTATCACCTATCTGAGTTTGGTGGGAGTGTATACCTGTGATTGTTGACTGCATTTCGTTTTGAAACTTGAGCTGTTCAGCATGGAGGAGGCTCATCATCTGCTCCTGGTGCTCTCGAGATCTAGCTATCCGTCCCTCCAATCTCGAGGACAGGGCGTCGAGCTCTTCTCGTTGTTGTCTCGTCGCCGTTGCCTGCCCCTCCATCAATAATCTGGTCAACGACTATTTCATCGCAGTAATCGCTGCCTCTACCGCCTTTGTCACCATCTCCGCCATGTTTTCTTCAATACTCGAAGCTTTCTCCTCTAGTTGATCAAGTCGTTGAGCCGCCGTCGGAGGTCCCATGGATGTAAGGCTCTGATACCACTTGTAATAGAATCAACTTACTATTCTTACTTAAGTGAACAGATCTGGTGAACCAACACGATATACTCGACTCTTGATTAAAAATAAGGTTGAAAGGCAGAGTGTATAAACTTGTAACACTATAACTAATGTAACTCAATTAAAAGAAAAGATACTTAACCAGAAGACAATCAAGAACAAGAAGTCACAAGAAATCAACACTATATGAAGACAAGGTAATTGATACAATTGAACATGTTAACTATGATCAAGCCAAGAAGAAATCATTGAGAGAAGTTCAAGTCAAAGTTGTTCATGCCTCAGTGATTTGAGAATTTGAGAATCAAGATCATAACTATCAGTATCAACAAGACCAATTGATTTCAAGTGAACAAGAAGGAAAGCGAATATTGGAAAGCCAAGTTACTAAGTGAATATGGTAATTTATTCAAGAAGCAGAAACACTATCAAGACTAGTCACTTATGAACCAGACCATTGCATCAAGTGTCAGGACATTGATAGCAAGTTTATGTCAGTAATAAAGATCCATGTTCAAGAGCTTGCCGAAGAATAAAGAAGACATGAAGATATCACAAGCTCAAGATGTGCATTGAAGTTTCAAGTTGAAGACCAGAATATTTTCTAAGTACTAAATGTTCTGGATGGCCAAGTAGAATATTTCTAAGTAGAAGTTCGACTTAGAAATTTCGAGATGGCTAAGTAGAAATTCTCAAGTAGAAGTTCTACTTAGAGTGCAGCTTCAACATGACACATGGCATCTTCTGATTGGCAGATTTCCAAGCTTTCAAGATAAGGCAAGATTTATGTGGACATCATTGGGCCACGTACATCTTAGTCTTTGAAGACTACAGGACATAGATTACATGTAGTATAAATAGAAGCACTTGTGTAATGTTTTAGTTAGTGAGCAATATTGAGAAAAACACAAGAAAAAGAGAGAGAGTATATTCACAGAGCTTAGAATCATTCACTTCTCTCTGAACTTCTGTTATACTTTGTAATGAATGTTGTAGCAACCTTTTCAAGTTATATATAAAGAAATATATTCCTTGAATCTGTGTGTTCATTTATTGCATCGTATTTATTGCTTCTCAAAATCGAAAAGTTGTATTCACCCCCCCTCTACAACACATTTGGACCTAACAATTGGTATCAGGGCGGATGTTTAACATACAAAACATAGATCCTTGTGTTTGGTAGAAGAATCGTGAGTTTTCATTTTCTAGATCTACTTTTCATTTTTTCGAAAAGTGTGCTTTAATTCGTTGGTAGTGAAAACTCATCCGAAAAATTATTTAAATACTCCAGGTGTGATTATTTAGCTTGGGTGTATTTTAATTAATTTTTGTGAATTAATCTGGGTTCATTGATATTTGGTGTTCTTGAGTGTTCATCATCTGTTCTTATCAAAGAAGATAACCCAACAACTTTTTGATCTCCTTTTTCAAACAAATAAGATAGTCAAAAAGGTGTTTTTGTACTTTTGATTTGATAAATATTCCTTGGCCGAAAGTGTAACAAGACATACTCAGTGCCTAGCAAGTGGGTTAGTTGCTTTCGGTGTGTAAAGTATCAAAAGTCAAAAAGGTGATATTGTTTATTCAATATTAAAGTAATCTGCAGAAAATTATTCTAAGGACAAAAAGTTCTACATAGAATTTCTACTTGAGATTTTCTACATAGAATTTCGACTTGGACAATTTCTACTTGGTGAATTTCGACTTGAGCAAAATTTCGACTTAGAGAAATTTCGACTTGGCAGAAGTTCTACATAGATATTCTACATAGCCTAGTCTTGGGTACTTAGAAACTTTTAGTGACCAAATTTGAAATGGCTCCTAAAAATTCTTTCAAGATCCCAATGTTCAACCGAGATCACTATGAAGAATGGGTTTTCAGAATGAGACTCTACTTAGAGACAATTAACCCTGAGTATCTGGAAGTCCTTGAAAAGGGTAAATTTGTTCCAATGAAAGCTATTCCTGAGCGTACGGAAGGAGAGGAGGTTATACCTGCTCGGTCTGAGCCTAAAAAGGCAGCGGACTTTACGGATGCTGACAAGGAGCAAATAGTTTATGATACTTCTGTAAGACAAACCTTGATGGAATCTCTCGATCATGAAATGTTCAACATAGTCAAAGGTTTGAATACAGCAAAGAAGATTTGGGACAAGATAGAAGTTGTCATGGAAGGATCTGCAGAGGTTAGAAGCAACAAGACACTTATACTCAAGATGGAGTATGACACCTTCAGAATAAGAAAAGGAGAAAGCATAACAGACGTCTATCTACGATTCAGTCAGTTGGTATTGGATTTGAATCTGAGAGGTGTTACTCTCCCCATGGTTGAGACCAATACGAGATATCTGAGGAACCAGCCAAAGAGCATTGAACATAGGGTCTACGCAATCAGAGAAACCAGAGATTTACATACAACTTCTCTGGAAGAATATTATGGAATTCTGAAGACCTATGAGCTGGAGACACTTCAAGATCAAGCATGGGACAATGATTCAAAAGGAAAAGAAACTGCATCAGGATTAGTTGCTGATGAGGAGGAGTCTAAGAAGGCAATGGTTGCAGCAAAGCCTAAATCATCACTTGCACCACATCAAGTTGATAATGATGACGAGTGCGCATCTAACAGTGATGATGACTACTTCACCCAAGAAGAGCTGGACAACATGGACGATAGTGTCGTGGCATACATGGCAAGGAAGTTCAGCAACATGAGATTCAAAAAGAGCAACCGACCACAGAGAAATTCTTCATCTTATTATCGGGCTGCTAAGGGTGGTGGTAGTTCGTCAGGCTACAAAAGCAAAGGCAAGAGTACCAGCTACAAATCTCCGTTGGATTTCAAAATGAAGTTCAATTGCTATAATTGTGGTGAACCTGGACATTTTGCCTCGGACTGCAAAAAGCCTAAACAGACTTATCCAAAAGAGACATTTGAAGCCCTCAAAAGCAAGTATGAATCGCTGGTGAAAGAAAAACATGGTAAAAGAGCTTTAGTAGTAACAGAAGGAAGAGCTTGGGATGATTCAGATGAGGAAGATGTTACTCATGTAGCAAACTTTGCGCTCATGGCTGAGACATCAGAGGAACCAGAGGTACCAGTTCTAACCCTTAAAGTAGAAATGTCTATTGATGATTATAAGGAACAGAACGGGGCTCTTAGCGAAGAGATCTACATGTTGTGCAAAAGCCTAGACACTTCTCAAAAGGAACAGAAAACACTTGTCGCCAAAAGCAGAATGCTTGAGGCAAAAGTGGAAGAGTTAGAGGCTGCTTGCACTGTAGATACTTCCCTAAGAGATTTTATTAAATCTTTGGAACACAAGCTCGTCCTTAAGGCAGAAATAGAATCATGTTTAAGGAACAAACTAGCTGAGTTAGAAACTAAATGTGAAGCTTACAAACTAGCTGCTAGTAAAGTGTATGTAGATAATGACGTATTTAAGAAGATAACTGGAGTAGGTGTAGGACTTGATTATTCTAACCTTTCTAAGAAAGAAGGGAAGAGACCTATCGACACTACTTCCAGTGACCTTAAAAATGATATTCCTAGCATTTTTAAACCTTCTGTCAAACCCATCTACAAACACCTTGTTCCTAGAATAGAAGAAGAAGAGACTGAATTGATAGCTAGATATGAGATTGAGATGGAAGATCGCCAGAAAGCACAACCTATAACTCCTATCAAACAAGTTAAAATCAATTTCCCTAGTGATGAATCTAGACTAGGAATAGGAGCTAAGGCTGTTAAACAACAAGGGAAGAAAGGCATAAAAGAGGTTAAGGCTGAACGAATAAAGAAAGCATGTTATCACTGCAAATCTACTGAACATCTTTCTTATGCATGTAAAGCTAACATAAATGTTCCTGCTGCACATGCCATGCCTGTCACACACACAATGAATAATCTGCATCCGAATCATGCACAGTGTGGTCAACCTAATTGTATGCCATGCACTTTTAACGTCATGCAAACTTTTGTGAATTTAATGAATGCATCTAGCCAGTCATGCTCAAATACTGCTGCTAGTTCAAACATCAAGAAAAAGCATGTGAGAGCTAAGACTGTCAGTCCTCCTAAAGTTAGGAGTGACAAACCTTCTCCTAGGACTGATAAATATGTCAAGTCTGAGAAAGGAAAGGAGAAAGTCGAAAGCTCTAGTAATGTTAAGAAAAGTGCATCTCCTGTTGTTAAATCTGTTGATTCTAAATCTTATCGAAAAGCCGGGCCCAATCAAAGTTGGGTTCCGAAGAAAGTCTAATCAATCTGTCATTGCAGGGCATTAAGCAAAATAGAAATAAAGTCATATGGGTGCTGGATAGTGGAGCATCGAGGCATATGACTGGAAACAAGTCCCTGCTTACAGAGTTGGTTATGAAAGCTGGCCCTTATGTTACCTTTGGAGATGACAGCATAGGTGTGACAAAGGGATATGGCAAACTGAAAACTGGCAATGTCATCATTGAAGATATTTCCTATGTTGAGGGATTAAAGCATAATTTGTTGAGTATCAGTCAATTCTGTGACAAAGGTTACGAAATTGTCTTCAACAAGAAAGGTGTATCAATCACTCACATCAAGGAAGGCTCACTGGCTTTGAGAGGAGTTCGAAAGGCAGATCTTTTTGTTGCAGACATGGATTCAGCAAATCAGAATGAAGTCACCTGTTTCTACAGCAAAGCTTCGGATGATGAAAGCTGGTTATGGCACAAAAGGTTATCTCACTTAAACTTCAAAACGATGAATGCTCTCGCGAGGCGAGAATTGGTGAGAGATCTACCTCAAATGGAGTTCGCTCCGAAAGGACTTTGTGAAGCCTGTGAAATGGGAAAGTCGAAGCGAGCCTCGCATAAAAGCAAAGAAATTTCTAGTATCACTGAGCCTCTGCAACTTCTTCATATGGATTTGTTTGGCCCAGTAAATGTCCTATCTTTGTCTAGGAAAAGATATGCATTGGTAATCGTGGATGACTTCTCCAAGTATACATGGGTATTGTTCGCAATGACGAAAGACGAAGTACCTTTCCTAATCATTGATCACATCACTCAAATTGAGAATGTTTCAACACTTACTGTGAAGACGATTAGATCAGACAATGGCACTGAATTCAAAAACGCAGTGCTAAATGACTTCTGTGTATCTAAGGGAATACGTCGTCAGTATTCAGCCCCGAGAACTCCACAACAAAATGGAGTAGTTGAAAGGAAGAATAGAACATTGGTTGAAGCAGCAAGAACTTTGTTGTATGATTCGAAACTTCCTCTGTATTTCTGGGCAGAAGCAGTGAGTACCGTGTGTTACACTCAAAATCGATCCTTGATCATAAAAGATAAAGAAAAGACACCATGTGAGCTAATGAATGGAAGAAGACCAACAATCAAATACTTTCATGTCTTCGGAGCAAAATGCTATGTACTTATAGATGATGAAAATCTAGGCAAGTTTGCAGCAAAAGCTCGTGAAGGAATCTTTGTTGGTTACTCCACAGATGTGGTAGCAGCTTATAGGGTGTTCTTAGTGAATGATCGAAAAGTGACTGAAAGCTACAACGTCAGATTCGACGATACCAAACTCTCATCAATTTCAAGAGATTCTAGTGAACCTGAGTCCCTAAAATTTCAGAATCTGGACTTAGAAGAACTTGAAGATGAACTTGAGTTGGTTGTCCCATTAAATGTTCCAAGTGTACGTGAAGAACCTGAGTCTAGTGAACAAGCTAATCCTACAAGATCAGGAGAGACTTCTTCAGTACGAACCGGTAACAACTCAGGGGGAGTAAACAGCAGCTCAAGAACTACTGTTCAAGGCTCGAGTCGAGTTGACTCTAGTTCTGTAGGAGCTGGCACTAACTCAGGGGGAGTTAGTGAAAGTAATCAAAGTAGTCAGCACCACAACTCAGAAAGTCATGCTGAATCATCAAGACAATTTCCAAGAGAACGGGTATGGAATAATTGAATTAATTATTGGTGATCCAGATGCTGGTGTACTACTAGAAGAAATGCAAGAGCTGACCTGGCTAATATTTGCTTATATTCTGGGTTCTTATCCAAGCTTGAACCTAAAGAAATAGAAGAAGCTCTTGGTGATGCTGATTGGGTGATTGCAATGCAAGAGGAACTCAATCAGTTTGAAAGGCAGAAAGTTTGGAAACTGGTACCCCGACCAAAGAACAAATCAGTAATTGGAGCAAGGTGGGTATTCAGAAATAAAATGGATGAAAACGGACTTGTAACACGAAACAAGGCTCGTTTGGTTGCAAAAGGTTATTCTCAGCGAGAAGGAATTGATTATGATGAGACCTATGCACCAGTTGCAAGACTTGAGGCAGTCAGGATGTTTTTGGCATTTGCAGCACATAAGAACTTCAAGGTTTTTCAGATGGATGTGAAAAGTGCCTTCCTGAACGGAGAGTTAGAAGAAGAGGTGTATCTGGAACAGCCGCCTGGCTTCATTGATCCAGAACTTGTAGATTTTGTGTATCTTCTCTTCAAATCTGTCTATGGCCTCAGGCAATCCCCAAGATGTTGGTATGAAACCCTATCCGTATTCTTAATTGAAAGTGGTTTTACTAGGGGAGTAATTGACAAAACATTGTTCTATAAGAATGTGAAGAATGATTTAATACTTGTTCAAGTCTACGTGGACGATATTATCTTCGGGTCATCTAATGAGCGCTTGTGCGAGAAATTTGCTAAGCTAATGCAAGAGAAATACGAGATGAGCATGATGGGAGAGCTGTCTTTCTTCCTTGAATTACAGATCAGTCAGAGAAAAGATGGTATCTTTATCTGTCAATCCAAGTACGTCAGAGATTTACTCAAGAAGTATAATCTAGAAGATGCATCAGCAGCTAAGACTCCCATGGCAACAGCCACGAAGCTTGATGAAGACAAATCAGGTAAATCAGTTGACATCACAAGCTATCGAGGTATGATTGGCTCACTTCTCTATTTAACTGCAAGTAGACCCGATATAATGTTCGCGACTTGTTTATGTGCAAGATTCCAAGCGGATCCTAGAGAATCACATCTCATAGCCGTCAAAAGAATTTTTAGGTATCTCAAGGGCACACCAAATCTAGGAATTTGGTACCCAAGAGATACAGGTTTTAATCTAATTGGCTATACGGATTCAGACTATGCAGGTTGCAGGATTGATAGGAAAAGCACATCTGGTGCTTGTCAATTTCTTGGCAGAAGATTGGTGTCCTGGCAAAGTAAAAAGCAACATACAGTATCTACTTCTACTGCTGAAGCTGAGTACATTGCTGCTGGAAGCTGTGTAGCTCAAATACTGTGGATGAGGAACCAATTGAAGGATTATGGCATGGAGCACAAGAAAATTCCAATTATGTGTGACAACACAAGTGCCATTGCCATAACCAACAATCCTGTAGATCACTCAAGAACCAAGCACATTGACATCAGGTATCACTTCATAAGAGAACATGTCGATGAGGGGACTGTGGAGCTACATTTTGTGCCCACAATGCAACAAATTGCAGATATATTCACCAAACCTCTTGATGAAGTAACATTCAATAGGTTGGTTGGTGAATTTGGAATGGTTAACACAAGTTAGTAAAGCCTTCTATCTGTAAAATCCATGTTTATGATTGTATATGCAAGCTACTTAATCATTATGTGCTTAGACTTTAAAATGCCTAATTAATGATTGTTATAGGTTGCATATAGTGTGATTTTGCATGAATTCAGTGTGTTTTAAGTGTCTTTTATAGCACAAATCTTTGAATTTATGCTTGTTAAATTGCATGATCATAGGGGGAGTTAAATTCATAATATTCTAAATATTGCATGATTTTTAGATGAATTTACCTGTGTTTTTCATGTAATTAGAGGCCTTAGAATTATCAAGGAATGTTTTAATTATGTCATATATTAAAATCCTTGAATTGATATTTATATTAATTTGGCAAAATTAATTGTTGAGTTTTTCAAAGAAAAAATTGTCAAATTATTCTAAGTATCTTCAAAATTTCGAGTTAATCACTATCTCGAAACTCATCTTGAAATTCTAGTTGAATTTCGATTTGAGCTTCCAGAGTGAAGTTTTGAAAATTCTAAGTCTGGGAAAAATTTCGAGTTAGCCTCTATCTCGAAATTTATCTCGAAATTCGACTTAGGGTTCGAATTTGAGTTACCAGTGCCTATTTCCTTATTCAAAATATTCCATATAATGTCTATCTTACAGGGGATATTTTTTGAAATGATCTGAGAGAATAACTTCGAGTTAAGTTAATAATTTCGAGTTATCCTCTATCTCGAAACTCAACTCGAATTTCGACTTGATGTTCGAGATAGAGCTCTCAGTTGGTTTCAAGGGGATTTTTCGAGTTAACTCCTAACTCGAAGTCTATCTCGAATTTCTACTTAAATTTCGAGATAGGTTTCCCTAGTGCTGTTAGTGGTTTGTGCTGTTTACATGGTCTTTAATAGTTAAATGGTAAGTTTTTCGAGTTAACATCTATCTCGAACTCCATCTCGAAGTTCGACTTAAAATGTTCGAGATAGACTTCGAGATAGACTTCGACTTAGACTTCGAGATAGATTTCGACTTGGGTTCTCCCTGTATGTACTTAGAGTTTTCATATTTTTTAACAGGGACACTTTAGTCATTTCACATTAATGTCTATATATACATCTCTAACTCGATCTATTCTTTTACTTTTACCTAATTGAGTTTTACAGCCGCCCCATATACATACAGGCGATTTCTTACTTACAACCACTGATTCGTGATTTTTGTGACTAATCTCATACGGACAACGAATTAATGCCCGATTTTAGACTCCTCTTACCTGTGTGTCATCATTAATCTCTGTGATTGTGTCTTGTATAACTGTTCATCTTCATCGATATATATACACACACGTATATACACACCAAATTTCACAGATCGGTTCATACACGATTTCACACACACGCATTTCACTGTTAGTGGAGATTTAATCATTGGTTCGAAATTTGCCTTCCATTGACTGTTAATTGGATCCCGTAGTTTAATTTTTCAAAAAGGGACTTTTGTTGTTCTTGATAAATTAAAAGGGATATAACGGTTAATTCTAAAATTAATTGTTTTTCAGAAATTAAAATTAAAATTTACATCTTTTAAAAGAAAAACTTTTAATTAAAATGGCTCACCAATTTTCACTTGCCAAAAACAATTTTTATAATATTTCTACGGAAATTGGTGATCAACTCCCGCGCTTTAAGTCTTGGATACGATTTCTCAATTTGTATTCCAAAGCTAGCGATGCTTTTACTGCTAAACCTACACTAGTACATGATGCTCTACAGCAATTGTGGACTAGTGCAGTTTCTTTTGGGAGCAAATCAACCCCCTTTGGTTTCAGGTTTACCTTAGCGGGTCAGGAATATGAGGTGACTGAACAAATTGTCAACAAGGTTCTGGGATTCCCCATTAAAGATACTTATGATCCAGAACCTACAGCTGCACAACGCCTCAGTTTCTTTGAAGAAATAGGATGTTATCCTCCGACTGGCCGGATCACTGGAAACATCCAAAAACAATTCTTTCATGTGGAATGGAATTACTTTTTCGAGGCCATCACAAGATGTTTTCGGGCACGAGAAAGCGATTACCATCAAATTTCCATTCCCATGCAAAACCTTGGAATTGCCCTAGCAAGAGAGCTGAATATAAATTATGGACGAATAGTTCTCTCTGAGATAGTGGCTGTGATGGGATCTCCTGCAAGCAGAGACCTCAACACAACAGATGTTGTCTGCTGGTTTCCTCGGTTCTTACAGATGCTGATTAATCATTTAATACCGAAGGATGCTCTTGCAGTTAGACAGAGTTTTGCCAGAAGTCAAACATCTGCACCACTAGGGATGGGCACTAAGTCACTTTCAACAATTGATAATCAGGACAAACATCAAGGTAAACCAATGTCAATTCCTGAAAACATTCAACAGTGGCTTATATATGATGCAGGAGTTACCACCGTGGTGGAATCATCGCAAGTTTCATCATATGCTCAGAATCGGTCTGCTCATGCTGAGGCATTTGAAGAGATTCCTGATGAGCAAAGCGGTGACGAACAAGGTAATGAATCAGGTAATCTCTCTCTGCATACTACTCACTCCTCTTCCTATGTTTCTGATTCCCAGACCCAAGAGACTGCTAGCCCGCAGGATCTATCCCAGGGTGAGAGCTATATTTCTAATTCTTTGTCACCCATGTCACCGGAATCCAAATAGCCAGCACATATAGATGTAGGAAATGATGAGGAGAGTGACCCCGAAGAGCAGCCTCTTACTCGAAAGAAAGCCAAAATTTCTCATGCTGCTACTTCTAAACCTCAGTCAAACCCTAGCGTGTCACACGCAACCACTCCACCTCACGAGAGTGGTTCACCCCTTGAACAATCTGCACATAGGGATTTTGATGATGATTATGTACCTCTTGAAGATACTGTTGCTTCAAGAGGACATGAAGCTTTAAAAGCTTCAGCCGTACCTTCACCGGTACGTACTGATGCTACAAAGAGGATCGGTTCTGATGTCGTACAAGAACACTTTGTAGCCTCTCAGCCTGAGATTCCAACTCAGGAACAAACAGCATTTGATCCCATAACTGCAAATTATATTGCTTATCCAGTTTCTGCAGGTACTGCTTCATATTTTGGATCAATTATTGAAGACATACACGAGCGTGAGACAGGGAGTGTGTGTGAGAGGTTAGGGAGAGAGGGACCTTCATTTTTAAGGCCTGAAACCGAGCGTTAAATACTAACAGAACGAGTATTAGAGCGAGGTCACCTAAACCAAACACCGTCCCTTAATATTGAAAATCTTGATACTCGTATGACTTCTATGGAAAATCAAATGAAGCAGTTTGGGCAGACGATGGGGCAGTTAGGGATGAACGTTGGAAACAATCAAAGGGCTCTTGACGACTACGCAGCACGAATGGCAAGTCAAGCTACAGCTTTTAATGATTTGACAAACAAGGTAAATGACTTGGGCCATGCTGCTGGTGTCTTGGGAAACACTCTGAATGACAGGATGGGAGCAATGGAGCTTACAATGGATACTCTGGCTGTGGAGATCAGTAGAGTTATGTTCGCAATCAGAAGTTTTGTGCCCCCAGAGTGTTTCGCGCCGCAACAACCTCCCCCCGATGCTGGTACAGGTGGTGCTAGTGGAGCAGGACCCTATGGTTCTGGTTTTGAAGATTCTTACGTAGCTGGTGGATCTGGAGACCAGGGTGGAGTTCAGGATAACTCACCTAAGGGGGAGAGTATAAAGGAGACGAGACAGCAGGGAGTTCAAATCGAAGAAATTCCAGAACAAGCTGATCTTGTAAAAGAAATAGAAATTGAGCCGTCTATTGATGAAGAGGCTCTGAGAAGGAAAAAGGGTAAGGCCATAGCGATTGAGCAAGTTGAGCCATTCGTTGACCTGAGTTATCAAGAAAAAGTACAGGTGGTACTTGACTCAGATTCCGATATGGAAGACGCACCTTTGAAACATGCTATAAAGAGATCATTGAAAGATCAAGGTGGAGGTGCTAGGATGTCTGTCGGAAGGCCTGAAGAAATTACTGTTGATGAGGAAACCCTTAAATCTCAACGGTTAGTCTTGGAACAAGCTGAGTTCTTTAAAATGAAGGCAATGCAAGATCGTGCTGCGTTTCAGGAAAAGAAAGCGGAGCTACAAGGGAAACAGTACGATTATGAGCTTGCAAGGCTAGCTGATCCTCAGATTGATCTGGACAATAGAAGGTTAGGGCAGAAGTGGGATGACGCAAGGAAGATATTGATGGGACCATGTACGAAAGGAGCTCATAACAAGGAGGCAGATGATCTGTTCTACAACCTAAATTTGCAGAATCCAATGGCTGCTGACTACATGAGTGCTTTAAAGAGATTAATTTCTAAAGTCAGGGTTGGATACAATGCAACGCAAAAGGAGTGGCAGGTTATCTTGTCTTTGACAGAAGGAGTCCCAATGTCTTTCATGTATGTGGATGACCAATTCATGACGAGAAGATCTGCATCAGAGTTGTTCTTGCTAGCAACAAAAATTCAATACTCTCATTCTGAGAATCTAAGCATTCTGTATAGGGATCAGTTAATGCAGCTAGCAGAGGACAAGGGTCCAGAATTCTCAGCATATCCAAATGTTGTCCGGATGGTGGTTGACAGTAAATTGAAGAGGGTGAGCTTGGAGGAAAAGGACTTAATGGAACTTTCAGTGGAATCTCTTAAAGCCGTCTGTAGACAAATGATGGGTAAGGGATTCGCTTCTGAGCTTAAAGATAAATCAGTAAAGATCATTGAAAGTGCCATATTCAAGAAGAGCAATGAGGTGTGGAAGTGTGATGTCATTGCTCCAAACCCTCTTGATAATGTGAAGATTGAACCAGAGCTAATAGAGAAGAAATGGAATATTCTTCAAGCTATGAAGAATGTAGATGAAGCTCTGAATCTTCCTACTGGAGAACTGGAACAAGGAGAGATAAGGGAGGCAGTTGGTGTTCCAGGAAGAGACAGTGTATACTGGATACACTCTTTTGTTGATAATACAGCTGATGCCTTAGTATTCATAGATGCAGACCAGAATCAAACATTTTTGCATATGAGTAGACAATGGCTGCTGCAGACTCAAGATGCTGCATTTCTGGAGAAAGTGTTATATGTGTTCAAATGGGAAGATGTGGAAGTTAAGTATGTGATAGAAAAGCAGAGACTCGTGAGTTACCTGTCTGATGTAGTAGTGGAAAAGAAGCGATTGGAGCAAGATGCGGCTAGTGTCCACAATACTAACCGTGTCAAGGGCTATCCCAAAATGATCTATTGTCAGTTTAAAGCTGATAAAACTCATAGGAAACCTCGGCTTATAATGAAGATATTTGAGGACATTCCAAAGATCAGGACTACTCAGGAGGTGGACAAACTCAGAAGGCTTTTCAAACATCCTTACCCAGAACCCAGGAACCCTCTAGAAATGGAAGCAGTAAGTTTGTTGAATGCTAGGTGGACGCAACTTCATGATCCAGTATATAAAAAACAAAAGCAGCAGGAGGAGAAGCGCAGAAGGCAGAAAGAAGAAAAAGACCAAGCTGCTGAAGCTAGGAAAAGGAAACGGAATTAGGGTTAAAGGTCAGAGTGGTGTGAACTTGAAGTTGGAAAAACTTCATGTCTTTCGGTTGCTTTAACTCACTTGAGGAAAATTCACCTTAGAGTGAATCCAATAAGGTGATACAAGTTTGACTAAAAGATATGAAATAATCCAGGTGATATGAATCATTCAAATGATCTTTAATTCGAGGTTCGAATTCTGTTTCTAGTTTAAGTTCTTTGTATTGTTTTCAAATACTTTTCAATTGTATATTTTTCAAGACTGTAATGTTAATTATCTTTTCTCGTCTCTTGTTTAGTTGAGTTATCCTTCATTAATTTGAATGTCATTGTTAGACAATCAAATTGGGGGAGATGGCAGAGTGTATAAACTTGTAACACTATAACTAATGTAACTCAATTAAAAGAAAAGATACTTAACCAGAAGACAATCAAGAACAAGAAGTCACAAGAAATCAACACTATATGAAGACAAGGTAATTGATACAATTGAACATGTTAACTATGATCAAGCCAAGAAGAAATCATTGAGAGAAGTTCAAGTCAAAGTTGTTCATGCCTCAGTGATTTGAGAATTCGAGAATCAAGATCATAACTATCAGTATCAACAAGACCAATTGATTTCAAGTGAACAAGAAGGAAAGCGAATATTGGAAAGCCAAGTTACTAAGTGAATATGGTAATTTATTCAAGAAGCAGAAACACTATCAAGACTAGTCACTTATGAACCAGACCAGTGCATCAAGTGTCAGGACATTGATAGCAAGTTTATGTCAGTAATAAAGATCCATGTTCAAGAGCTTGCCGAAGAATAAAGAAGACATGAAGATATCACAAGCTCAAGATGTGCATTGAAGTTTCAAGTTGAAGACCAGAATATTTTCTAAGTACTAAATGTTCTGGATGGCCAAGTAGAATATTTCTAAGTAGAAGTTCGACTTAGAAATTTCGAGATGGCTAAGTAGAAATTCTCAAGTAGAAGTTCTACTTAGAGTGCAGCTTCAACATGACACATGGCATCTTCTGATTGGCAGATTTCCAAGCTTTCAAGATAAGGCACGATTTATGTGGACATCATTGGGCCACGTACATCTTAGTCTTTGAAGACTACAGGACATAGATTACATGTAGTATAAATAGAAGCACTTGTGTAATGTTTTAGTTAGTGAGCAATATTGAGAAAAACACAAGAAAAAGAGAGAGAGTATATTCACAGAGCTTAGAATCATTCACTTCTCTCTGAACTTCTGTTATACTTTGTAATGAATGTTGTAGCAACCTTTTCAAGTTATATATAAAGAAATATATTCCTTGAATCTGTGTGTTCATTTATTGCATCGTATTTATTGCTTCTCAAAATCGAAAAGTTGTATTCACCCCCCCTCTACAACACATTTGGACCTAACAATTGGTATCAGAGCGGATGTTTAACATACAAAACATAGATCCTTGTGTTTGGTAGAAGAATCGTGAGTTTTCATTTTCTAGATCTACTTTTCATTTTTTCGAAAAGTGTGCTTTAATTCGTTGGTAGTGAAAACTCATCCGAAAAATTATTTAAATACTCCAGGTGTGATTATTTAGCTTGGGTGTATTTTAATTAATTTTTGTGAATTAATCTGGGTTCATTGATATTTGGTGTTCTTGAGTGTTCATCATCTGTTCTTATCAAAGAAGATAACCCAACAACTTTTTGATCTCCTTTTTCAAACAAATAAGATAGTCAAAAAGGTGTTTTTGTACTTTTGATTTGATAAATATTCCTTGGCCGAAAGTGTAACAAGACATACTCAGTGCCTAGCAAGTGGGTTAGTTGCTTTCGGTGTGTAAAGTATCAAAAGTCAAAAAGGTGATATTGTTTATTCAATATTAAAGTAATCTGCAGAAAATTATTCTAAGGACAAAAAGTTCTACATAGAATTTCTACTTGAGATTTTCTACATAGAATTTCGACTTGGACAATTTCTACTTGGTGAATTTCGACTTGAGCAAAATTTCGACTTAGAGAAATTTCGACTTGGCAGAAGTTCTACATAGATATTCTACATAGCCTAGTCTTGGGTACTTAGAAACTTTTAGTGACCAAATTTGAAATGGCTCCTAAAAATTCTTTCAAGATCCCAATGTTCAACCGAGATCACTGTGAAGAATGGGTTTTCAGAATGAGACTCTACTTAGAGACAATTAACCCTGAGTATCTGGAAGTCCTTGAAAAGGGTAAATTTGTTCCAATGAAAGCTATTCCTGAGCGTACGGAAGGAGAGGAGGTTATACCTGCTCGGTCTGAGCCTAAAAAGGCAGCGGACTTTACGGATGCTGACAAGGAGCAAATAGCTTATGATACTTCTGTAAGACAAACCTTGATGGAATCTCTCGATCATGAAATGTTCAACATAGTCAAAGGTTTGAATACAGCAAAGAAGATTTGGGACAAGATAGAAGTTGTCATGGAAGGATCTGCAGAGGTTAGAAGCAACAAGACACTTATACTCAAGATGGAGTATGACACCTTCAGAATAAGAAAAGGAGAAAGCATAACAGACGTCTATCTACGATTCAGTCAGTTGGTATTGGATTTGAATCTGAGAGGTGTTACTCTCCCCATGGTTGAGACCAATACGAGATATCTGAGGAACCAGCCAAAGAGCATTGAACATAGGGTCTACGCAATCAGAGAAACCAGAGATTTGCATACAACTTCTCTGGAAGAATATTATGGAATTCTGAAGACCTATGAGCTGGAGACACTTCAAGATCAAGCATGGGACAATGATTCAAAAGGAAAAGAAACTGCATCAGGATTAGTTGCTGATGAGGAGGAGTCTAAGAAGGCAATGGTTGCAGCAAAGCCTAAATCATCACTTGCACCACATCAAGTTGATAATGATGACGAGTGCGCATCTAACAGTGATGATGACTACTTCACCCAAGAAGAGCTGGACAACATGGACGATAGTGTCGTGGCATACATGGCAAGGAAGTTCAGCAACATGAGATTCAGAAAGAGCAACCGACCACAGAGAAATTCTTCATCTTATTATCGGGCTGCTAAGGGTGGTGGTAGTTCGTCAGGCTACAAAAGCAAAGGCAAGAGTACCAGCTACAAATCTCCGTTGGATTTCAAAATGAAGTTCAATTGCTATAATTGTGGTGAACCTGGACATTTTGCCTCGGACTGCAAAAAGCCTAAACAGACTTATCCAAAAGAGACATTTGAAGCCCTAATTTTAGAGACAACAATTGCATAAGCAAAATAAAACCCTTTCTTTTCCTAATATCCCCTTTCAGCCACTTTTGTGATTTGACTCCTTTGCCCTTGCAACTGTAAAGACCATCTTGCCCTTGGACCTTCGATTATACACCTTCACTATTGGGCCTTGACTTGGCTGTATTACATGATATTCAGGTAAAATACCTTTGGGCAGCATTGCAAACTCGTTCTTAATCGTTTTCCAGCACAACATAGTGGTCAAAATCAAACTATTAAGAATCGATGTTTCCTCTATTCTAGATGTTAAGATGTAAGCATGAGATTGCACGATGACATCAAAATTGTCAGGGTGTCATCATACTTTATACAAGAGGAGGCTGCAGCCAGATTATATACACTGCAATACATAGATGCCTGCAGCTGCCTCTCTCTTGTCCACTTACAAATGCTAAACTCTCAAATTGTATCTTATATTGATTACGTATACACTGTTGAGAGTTTCAGAACAGATGTACAAAGCGGAGATGATCAATGTAGTAAAGAGAGTTATTTGCACTAATAGATGATATGGTGTTCTGATTTTGATTCATAATAACCAATAGTTCCTCTTTATGCTTCTTAGTGTAAGCCAACTTGGATGATCAAATGGAATGCTAAAATAAGTACAAAAGGAAGAAAGCCTGTAGGCTGTAGCTCATGTACGTAGGATGAAGTCAATAATCAACGAACAGAGGTTAGAAACTGTATGCTTGCAGATCGTGGATCAAGTTAATCCTGGATCATTGAGTAGTGGGAAACCTGCGAGATAATATTTCCTGCCTCAAGATCTATAACAGAAGTCAAACGTAATCCAGCCAAATTGAATTTTGTAAAGATTGATGGTAGAAAGGTCTTCATTAGAGATCAAATTGGTAAAAGGGTTGATCCCTATATAAAGTCTCCAAGTTTGTTGCACCACTTCTTCACCGGGAAAGCAGATGAGTATTATTTTGAGATGTTTTTTTATATAGCTAAACTCTGTTTATAGTTTATCTGCTTCCTTCAGGCAGGTTCTTGTAATTAATCAGCAAATTTAATAAATTACTCCCCCCCACCCCCCAATTTACTTATCCACTTTTGCAATTACAATGTTTTGCACTCAACGGTGAACTATATTTCTTTTCTTATAGGGGTTTGAATCTGCAGGGTGAAGTGGGTCACTCTGTTGGAAATACAATTGACTCGTAAGAGACATTTTAACAATTCAGATACTATTATGCAGGAAATACAAGTAGAAAACCAGAATTCGGTCAAAGAGGCAAGGGTGAAGGAGCTTTTAAGCCCTTGCCATTTCTAAAGTGTACGATTAAACTTCTTTATTGAATAATTATTTTGGCCTAAGCTGTGCATACACAAATACAATATGGCTGTAAGAGTAACTTTCGAATATGTCAAATTTAGGTAACATTAGATTTACAAGATTATCAGCATCTTAACAACTATCTCCTGCTGCTTGCAAATACTTGATAGTTAAATAACTGCTTAATTATAACTTGAACCTTAAAGTATGATATTATATGCACATAAAACCCTAAAGGAAAAACTTATACACATTAAACCTTTAAATACTGATGTGTATCCCGATCCTTTAAATACTGATTGCGTATACATTCAGTACCTAAAGGGTTCATGTGTACGAGTTCTTTTTTTTAAGGGTTTATATGTACACAGTATCATACTTTAAGGCTCATGTTTAGTATAAAACTACTTAATTGCCAAGATTTAGGGCCCGTTTGGGAAATCTTATTTTTCAAAAATAAGTTACTTATTCTGGGAAAAAGTTAGGAAATATGTATTTTTTTCTGAAATAAGTAATGACAGACAGATTTAGGTCAACCTAAGATATGATTTCCAACAGGATTAAAGTCCTGGCTACCAAAGATATAAATTTACTTTGCTGTATAACAAACTTGTATAAATTTACTTGTTACCAACTGACGCAGCACGGAAGCCAAGAAGAAGCAAGCGCTAATCCTTACAAGGACTCTTACACGAGAAATCCTTAAAAACCTTGAATCCACAAGGCAATCCTTGAATCCACAAGGGCTTCTTCAATCCACAAGAAAATAAGAGAAAACTCTTAGGGTTTTTAATTTCAATAAAAGATCATCATCCAGTACATCATAACGTTGTTTATATAGGGATATAAAACCCTTAACAAAATAAAACTAAATCCCTAATTAAAAACAAATACTAATTAAAATAAGCGTGATCATGCAGCTTTAGACGTGAGCATGCACAATCTCCCCAATATCTCACTAAAAGTCTATGCCAATATTTTCCAATTTAGCATGATCATGTCATTCAGTAACGTGCTCATGCCATCAAGCATCCTCAGCAACATGCTCATGCATTTATTTTGTTATTGTCTTCTCGCGAGTCATGAGCCTCAATTAGCATTGAAAATCCTCCTACATCAAAATTACAAATGAAGAGTGACACCAAGGAAATTTCAACACTTAAAAGTATCACGTTAAGGTAACTTTCATGCCTTGACAGTTCATATCTTAAAGGAACATGCACACCCACCCCTTTCATGCCTCAGTCTATGTCTACACAATAAGTACAAGGTAAATTAAACCCCCAAGCAGACGGTAAAATATAAATAATAATTGATTTTAAGTTAACGGAAATTGTTTATGGAAGAAGAATCTTGTGATTTAAGAAGGAATTTCATGCACCCTTACGGTAATCTAACAGGCAGGTATACAATTAGTAAGTTAAGCAGATAATATCCACAACTCACGGCCTTAGAAATTCTTAGCTAATCTAAGAAAATTAAAAGAGAATTTAACCATCTAAAGAACACAAAATGCCAATGATTGTGCATATGACATAAGCAGAAGAGAGTAAGATAAACACAGCAGCACTGATAGACGTAAGGACTTCCTAAAGTTGGGACACAGAACTGATAGTCATAAATAAATTACACAATTTGAAGTTCAAACATACTACCATATACACTGCTCCATGTGTATAGTGCAACTGCTGCAGTTGTCTTAATCCCCAAAGCAAAATCAGCAACTGGTCAACTAAACCTGCAAATGGATTTGTAGCCCTTGGGTGAGTATTGGTACAGCAAAAAACAAGATGCAGATCATGCAGTAATAATTATAGATGCATGCAAGTTGTAAATGTTCCATCTACAAGACTTCCAAAGCGAAATCAGCATGTCGCAAAAGGGCTATCAAGAAGAGTGAGCTTTTTCTATCAAATCTACATATAATGTTTAAGCACTTTAATTAAAAATATTCCATTAGGCCCCAGAATTAAAGTTTTTCCATCTAATTCTACATATAATGATGAAGTATCTTTATATTTAAATATTTTATAGGTAGGAAGAGTAAAAATAGATTTCAAAAATATTGGCAATCAAAAATATTAATAACCACAATTCAGCATGTTTCATCAAATTCAAAGATTAAAAGACACAATGAGGGAGATACAATAGATCTTTATGTACGTATTTAATTGAGGTAGAATCACAATTCACCAAAAATAGAGGAAAAAATATATGATTCACAATATCCAACCTCTTTGTGCAAAGCAGTGAAGACAATGAATGTGAATCAACGAGTATAATCTGAAAAGCGACCGACACGTACTTGGGCAAGTCATAAGATTTCAGGACAGCTCAGTTTGCAAATTTCAACAGTCTATCTCCTCCAGCATGCATGACCAAACTCTCTATGAATGAAGTGTCCACAGTAGCAGGCAACTTAACCTTGTGGTCAAATGAGTTATCAAATCCAAGATGTTTACATTGAAGGCTCTATTGAGGTTACAGGACATAATAATACTTCTAACTGGCCGATTTGTGGTTGAAGATAGCATTATAAGTGCTCCACTCTTCGTGAGCTGAAAAGGAAACCCAAATTCCTTAAGTAAAACGTTATAACGTATAGTCCAGGAAATGTTACCATCTTCATTCTTCATCAGCCATATACAACAAGGTTCAGTCTTTGTATAGCCGCTTACACGTTGATCAAAAACACATACACAAAGTGAACCCTTAAACGTCATTAAATTAAAATAGGCCATTTCTCCTAAACAATACCGAACAACATCAGGCAATTTCCATTGCCGAAACACCTCATCATTAAAATCAAATGACAAGATCCACATCTCTTCAGAATATGTTTCAGTGCGGCCTGTACTTAATCCGTACAAAATATTATTAATCGATATCCTAAGTTTAAACGAAGCAACTCGAGTTCCAATAGGGTTTGGAATCTCCCTCCATGTATTCATCCTTGGGCTAAAAACTTCAATCTTGGGAACCACTTTCTCAACCAAATCACCCTTTTTGGCAACACAAGATAGAATCTTAACAACTCTATAATCACAACTAGGTTGATGAAATCCCAATCCGATAGCACAAGAACGCCTCCTCCAATGACGAAAAAGATCATCAGAAAAACAAGTAGAGTAAAGCAATTTGTATTTCCTAAGAGAAGGATTCCAAAGATACAGAGGATTCGAGCTATGTAACTCAGTTAGACAAAGAAGACCATTAACCGAACCAACTAATTTCAAAGTCCCAGTTTTTGTAGTAAAAGGAATCTCGTACTTGTTAAACACATAGCCTGTGAGTAGTGGGAAACCTGTGATAATATATAGTTATGCAGGAAATTGAAGTAGAAAAACTGACATTGGTCAAAGAGGCAAGGGTGAAGGAGCTTTTAAGCCCTTGCCCTTTCTAAAGTGTACGAGTAAACTTCTTTACCGAATAATTGTATTGGCCTAAGCTGTGCATAAAAACATACATGGCCTCATACTAATGGAGTTAATTGGCTGCTTATTAACTAGCAATCTGCCCCTCCCAAAACCGATGTGAGACAACTCCTAACAATCTCCCCCTTCACACATCGGGCTCGACACCTACCGAATCTGCCACCATTCCGTGTGATCTGCTCCCCTTGACCCATACTGGAAGTTCCTGGCCATCTGGCTCCCCCTAGGCCCATACTGGAAAGCCCACCTGCTCCCCCTTAAGCCCAACCTTGGTAGCCCATCTGCCTCTTCCTGGATCTTTCTCGGAGCCCATCTGAGATTGCTCAGGATCGTTATAACCTGTCTCTGATACGACTTGTTGGGCTTGCTAAGCAGACCTTAACTCCACATTAGTATGATATTATCCGCTTTGGGTTGGATCAGGCGCGCACGGATTTGTTTTTAGGTCACTCCCAAAAGGCCTCATACTAATGGAGTTAACTGACTGCTTATTAACTAACAATCTGCCCCTCCCACAACCGATGTGGGACAACTCCTAACATTAGTATCAAACTACTAGATAGCCAAAATTTAGTATGTAGAGTCGAAATGTGATAAAACTTTATGACAGAGACAGATTCATGTCAACCTCAGATATGATTTCCAACAGGGTCAAAGTCCCAGGCTACCAAAAATATTAATATGTATTGCTCTATAACAAACTTAATCAAAAGAAACAATTTAATTTACTAAATGAGGAGTGACACCAAGGAAATTTCACACTTAAAAGCATCCACGTTAAGGTGACCTTTCATGCCTTGACAGTTCATTTTCTCTAAGGAACAAGACTATGTCTACACTACCTCGCCCCCCCCAAACACACACACACACACACAAATCAAATACATATTCTTTAACCACACATTTTCTTTAGATTGAACAACTGTAGTCACTAGGTGTCTAAAAATCTCTACCCATTTAATCAGGGGAACAAAGAAGTACAAGGTAAAATATAAATAAAAACTGATTTTGAGTTAACGGAAATTGTTTCTGCAAGCACATTCTTGTGATTCATGAAGGAATTTCATGCACCCTTCGGGTAATCCGACAGGCAGGTACACGATATGTAAATTAAGCAGATAATAGCCACAACTCACGAGTCACGACCTTAGAAATTCTTAGATATATAATCTAAGAATTTTTTTTGAAAGAAAACTTAACCATCAGAAGGACACAAAATGACGGTGATTGTGCACATGTATAAGCATGAGAAGAGAGTAAGATAAATACAGCAACACAGATAGACATAAGGACTTCCTAAAGTTGGGACACAGAACTGATAGTCATTGATAAATTACACCATTTGTATTTGATAGTAAGATAAATTACACCACTCCATGTATATAGTGCGACTGCTACAGTTCAATTAATCCCCAAAGCAAAATCAGCAACTAGTCGACAATACCTGCAAATGAATTTTTAGACAGAAAACATAAGTCCTTGCGTGAGGATTGGTAGTACAGCGAAACAAGATGCAGATAATGCATAAACAATTATAGATGCTTGCAAGTTCTAAATGTTCCACCTAAAAGACTACAAAAGCGAAATCAGCATGTCGCAAGAGGGCTATCAAGATGAGTGAGCTTTTTCTATCAGATCTACATATAATGTTTATGCACTCAAATTAAAAGCAATCCCTTAGGCTTCAGAATTAATGTTTTTCTATCGGGTTAATCATCAAACCAGTCACTGATTGGAGTCAAATATATCAAGTAGGTCACTTATTGCAAAAGTGACTCATTTAAGTCACTTATTAGGAAATTTGTATCAGTCCGTTAATCGAATATTAATCGAAAATTATAAAAGTTATCTAACAATGAAACGGAGCATGCATTTGTGTAGAGCATCATGTGGGATTCATTTTGATTATTAGAACATCGAAATTGGAGTTCAATAACACCTTCAAAAGTTTATTAATTCTCAAGAACAACTTAAGAACATCAAGAACATATTTTTGAAGAATTTACCCAACGATGAATCTGAGGTTGATTTTGTGTAGTATAGCATGTGGGATTCAGTTTGGTTACTCAAACTCATGATTTGGAGGTCAATAACATCTCCAAAACAATTTTGATTTATATTCGATTAACGAACTGATACACATTTCCTAATAAGTGACTTAAATGAGTCACTTTTGCAATAAGTGACCTACTTGATATATTTGGCTCCAATCAGTGACTGGTTTGATAATTAACCCTTTTTCTATCTAATTCTACATAAAATGAAGTATCTTTATTTTTTATATTTTCTATAGGTAGGAAATGCAAAATAGATTTCCAAAATTTTCAGCAAGTTCCATCGAATTCAAAGATTAAATGACACAGTGAGGGAGATATAATACATCTTTATGCATGTATTTAATTGAGGTAGAATCACAATTCACCAAAAATAGAGGAAAGAATGTAGGTTCACAAAATCCAACCTCGTTGTGCAAAATAGTAAAGACAATCAATATGAATCAGCAATTATAATCTGAAAAGAGACTAAAACCTACTTGCGAGACTCATAAGACTTCAGGACGTACAGCTCACTTTGCAGATTTCAACAGTCTATCTCCTCCAGCATGCATGACCAAACACTCTATGAATGAAGTGTCCACAGTAGCAGGAAACTTAACCTTGTCGTCATATAAGATTTCAGATACAAGACGTTTACATTGATGGCTCGTGAGATTATATGAGATTATACTTCCAACAGGCCAGTTTGTGGAAGATAGCATTATAAGTTCTCCACTCTTCGTGAGCTCATTAAGAAACCCAATAAATTTCTTAAGTAACACATTAAAAAGTTGAGTCCAGGATATGTTACCATCTTCATTCTTCATCAGCCATATACAACAAGGTTCAGTGTTTCTATAACCGCTTACATGTATATCAAAAACACAGACACAAAGTGAACCCTCGAACGTCATTAAATTAAAAAAGGCCGTTTCTCCTAAACAATACCGAACAGCATCTGGAAATTTCCATTGCCGAAACACCTCATCATTAAAATCAAACGATAAGATCCACATCTCTTCAGAATATGTTTTAGTGCGGCCTGTACTTAATCCGTACATAATATTATTAATCGATTTCCAAAGTTTAAAAGAAGCAACTCGAGTTCCAATAGGGTTTGGAATCTCCCTCCATGTATTCATTCTTAGGCTAAAAACTTCAATCTTGGGAACCACTTTCTCAACCAAATCACCCTTGTTGTCAACACAAGATACAATCATAACAACTCTATAATCACAGCTAGGTTGATGAAATCCCAATCCGATAGCATAAGAACGCCTCCTCCAGTGACCAAAAAGATCAGCAGGAAAACAAGTAGAATCGAGCAATTTGTATTTCCTAAGACAAGGATTCCAAAGGTACAAAGGATTCGAGCTATGTAACTTAGTTAGACAAAGAAGGCCATTAACCGAACCAACTAATTTCAAAGTCCCAGTTTTGGTAGTAAACGGAATCTCATACTTATCAAACACATACCCTGTTCGAGCTGAAACTAAGGTGCAATAATTTCGATGCGATATATTAGTAGGTATTATCAAAACATCAGTTTCATCACAAGAAGAAAGTGAATGGGTGATATGAGAAGAAATAAAGCTTGGATTAATAATGAGAGTACCAGGTTTTGCTGACAGAAGTTGACCGAATTATGGATTTCACAGGAAGCCTGGAGAGAATATTGACAGCCATTTCAGAAGGAAGATCGTCAAATGATGTCCGGCTCTTACCATTTCTCCACCCAGCTCTAGTTCCCATTTTCAGAGGTATCTATCGATTGACTTGTTTAAAGAGGCCGGGAGGGGCAAACCCAAATTTGGGACAGGATTCTTCTTCATGGTCGTAATATAGGTTGAGGTGGAAAGATTGTATTAATCAGATATTATAATAATATTTAATATTCATTGGCAAGCCGATATTATAATAATATTTAATATTCATTGGCAAGCCTTAAGCCGAGTGTTCAAATACTTTAAAGGAACCATGGATTATGGTTTGACATATACTGGATTTCCTTCGGTTATTGAAGGTCATTCATATGCAAGTTAGATTTCCAATAAGGAAGATCATTCTTCCACAAGTGAATGGGTATTCCTTCTTGGGGGAGGTGCTATCTCTTGGTAGGGGTGAGCAAAACCGGATATCCGGTCCGGTTTTAAAATTCAGATCGGATATCCGGTTTTTCGGATCATGAAAAATCTATTCCGGTTCCGGTTTAACCGGATATCCGGAATTCGGATATCCGTTTAAACCGGATCGAAAATCATATAATCCGGATCTGAATTAATTAAGTAAAATTTAGTTAAGTTTGTATAAGTAAATGAATTTTATTACATTTTCAATAAGTTATCGTTAACTTTATAAATGATTAATTAATAAAATTTTAGATATCATCATCTCATATTTTAACATGTGTATATTCATTTTTTTCCTAATTTTATTTTGACCTATCATAAACTACCATTCATTTCTTTAATGTGTTCTTATAAATATTTTTTAAGTGATATTAATACTCTCTTTGTTCCGTTTATATTGGCCACAAATCCTGTTTTGCATATCCCAAAACTAGTGGCCACATTTCCTAAATAAAGCAAATTAAATATTAATAATGTTATGTTTTTCAAAGTATGCAAACAACTGAGAGTAAGTTTGTCACTTGATTGCTCAATACGTATTTTTTGATTAAATGTCAATATAAACGGGATTGAGGGAGTAACACGCTAGCTCTCGAATTCATAATTTTAAGTGAAAATTATTAAAAGAAATTGTTCTTCCATTTGCTTTGTTTTTATTTTTTTTAAACATTTTAATTTCTTAATCAATCACTTTGGATAAAATGATTAAGTAAGAGAAAATATTTATCAAGGTTGATTTAGGAAAACTTACATGAGGTTCCGAAAATTTCACATACAAATATGCGGAGTTGTATTTATAAATTCACACTTAAGTACATCCTTATTTAAGTTTTTACACCTAAAATGCTTATAAACATAGGTGATACACAATAAATTCATTAATTTATTAGTGATAATTCATTACTTAATTTAATATGTTCAATGTTGAATTATTTGTTTAAAATAAGTTCATTATTTATTAATTAAAAAAATTAATTTTTAATATATATTAAAACCGGATCGGATCCCGATATCCGGATTTGTAAAAAGTTATGAACCGGATCCGTATCCGAATTCATAAAAAAAATCCGGATCGGATATCCAGTCCGGTTTTTTCGGATCGGATATCCTAATTTTCTGATTTTCATATTGGATACCGGATTTTTTGAAAAATCCGGTTTTCGGATTTTTTTGCTCACCCCTACCTCTTGGGCATCAAAGAAACATAGTTGCATTACTGATTCAACGATGGAATCGGAATTTGTGGCATTATCAGCGGCTGGTAAAGAAGCTGAATGGCTAAGAAATTGTTGAGTATTGAATACGATAAAAGAATACAGAGGGGGGGGGGTGAATGGATTCTTGAACTTTTCTTCTTCGAGTCTATGTAGCAAGAGTGTTTGTGTGTGCAAGATTGAAGGTGCGGATAAAGAATAACACAAAACACAATATCACTTTAATCTAATGTATTATTAGATAAAGGTTGCTACAATCTGTGAATACAAATGATAGTATTCTCAGCTTCGTTTTTCTCAGAGAGATACAGCTTACAGTGTATGAAAAACTTGACTCACAAAGTTACTAAGTTAATTGACTAAGAAAGTGAGGCTGTATCCTTATAGAACATGGATACACCCTACTTACTACAAATAAGGTAGCTGAACAAATTACTTTCTAGTCTGTCTATCCTTTTTGAGTAAGTGTCCAAACGGTTACAGATTTGACTTTGCAAAGCCTGTTCAGATCCACTTCTTTAGCCCCTTGTCTCTTCTATATCTCTCCAAGCTTCCTTGTAGGCTTTCCAGAGCACGTTATAGATTGTGGTCCATAAAGTGCATTGGCTTGTTGCAGGTTTCTGACTTGTACAATTTCTTCAGTATTTTGTCTCCAAGAATGTATTCGAGAAGTGACTAAGTAGTTTATTCGAGAACTAGAATTGACTTGATCGATAACTCTGAGTTCTCGAACACTGTTATATTGACATATCGAATTACTTCTCGAATAGCTCTTTTCTTCAGGATTCCTTGAGTTGTCGAATAGAACACTTGACTTGTCGAATCCTTGAGATATCGAATAGCTTTCTGAGTCTTTGAGATATCGAATGGAACTTTGACTTGTTGACTCCTTGAGAACTCGAATACTACTTTGACTTGTTGACTTCCTGAGTTCTCGAATAGAGTACATAGACATATCGAATCTCTGAGATATCGAACAGTGTATTCAGAGATATCGAATAGTGTCTTGAGATATCGAATCCCTGACTTCTCGAATGCTGGACTTCTCGAATAGACAAATATACTTCTCGAATTGGTACTTAGGCAAATTCTTCATTTCTTCAAATCCCAACTGTGATTATTTGACAGTCTTTATCTTCTTGCTTGATGCATGAACCTTGGAACTTCTTTCAAGCATTATTCTAGACTCTATAAGTACAGTTACACAACTAGGATTTGATGCCTACTGCAAGTACAATACAAACAGAAACTCTACAACTAGAGGTTCCCTCAGTTAAGAGGTCATGTAAGTAATGCAAAGCATTACAAACAATTAGGCTTATTATTAGATGTATACAGGCATGCCTCTGTAACTAACAATCTCCCCCAAATTGTGAGTGAGACCCTTAGTCACAATTTCATGTCTGATAACAAGCCTAACATACATAAAGATAAAACTTGAAAAGTACAGGTATGAAATTTGATTGAGCACATGAATGAAATCACAAGATGAATAATCTTACAGTATGATGAAATACTAGCCATTCTCATTTGATTCCATCTCCATTGCTTTGGCTTGTAGATCATCATATGCTTGCTATTTTCCACTCTTCTTTTCATATACCTTTTCTCCACCCTTGTCATCATTCTTCTTTCTGCTTTTATCATCCCTTTTCTTCTTGTCATCACTGCCCTTATATCTCCCTTGATCTCCACCCCTGCTTCCACTTTTATCATGATCATCCTTGTCTTGATTTGACTTTCCACCTTGAGCAATAGGCTTGATGTCTGATTTAGAGTTGATAAACTTCACCAGAATGTTAAGAGCCTCCTTTTCAGATTCAGATATTCCACTCCTTGAATGTAGAACTCCAGCCAGAAACTTTATGGTGGACATGTTGTTTGTTTTTAGATGTTGGCCAAATCTGAAAGCAACAATGTCTTGATCCTTTTCATATAGAATACAATGAGGCTGAGGAACTACTTGAGGCAGTTGAGATTTCATGCACTTGGTGAGAATCTCTTTGAGCATATCATTGTCTGGTGAGTTATTCCTTTCTATCTTCTTGATGATTGTTCCAAGTTCAGAGCTAGACAGAATTTGAAAGGCTTCAATGTGGATGTGAAAGAGGTTCTTGGCAGTGTGAATTAAGATTTCTCTATCATTTGAAAGAATGATGGCATGGGGATTGGTTTGCACAATTTCTCTTCTCATTACAGTGACTAGAAACACATCTTGCACAAGAAGCTTGATGTAGTCAAAGTAATGGAAATTGGCTCTTTTCCTTAAATCTTGTAGATGCTTCAAAAAGGCTATATCATGGTATAGTCTAGAGTTTGCAGTTTCTTGACATACCCTTTGAGTAAGCACATTTCTGAATTCTGAAGGTTCAGATTGAAGGGATTGTTTAGCAATGTCAGGGATGTCAAATTCATACTCTGACTTCCCTTCAGTTTCAGATGGCTTGGCAACTTCATCTACAACCACTTTCTTCAGCTTGTCATCCTTGGATGTAGATTTCTCAGTCTGAGATGACTTAGCAGTTCTTGGTTGGCCACTATCATTGGTTGTAATGCCTTTGGTTTGAGATTTCTCCCCCTTAGTCTGAGGCTCCCCCTTAGATTTTGAGTTGCTTGTTATCCTCTTCTCCCTCTTAGGCTTGTTGTCAGGCACAGAGGCTGTAGTAGAAGCCTTTGGAGTTGAAGATTCTTCAAGTAGAGGGATATCCATGTGCTTCATCATGGCAGACAGCATAGATTGCTGATCCAGAAGAACATTAGCAGTGGTAGTGGCTTGAGTGTTCAATTGCTCAATTAGATTTGTAACCTTGCCTGCCAGATGGGCATTGGATTCTTTGAGAGACACCACCTCCCTTTCAAGAGTATCAACCTTGGTGAGCAGTGCAGTGGCCTTGAAACCAGTTAAGGATTGATCTTGCAGTCTTTACACTTCAGACTTGGTCATTTCATGCACAGGGACTTCAATGACCAGCTTGTCTCCATACTGATTTTTGAACAGTGTCCTGAGCATGGCATTGGCCTCTGTAGTCTGGTCAGATAGATTTTGAAATCTGTTTCCTAGGCCTGTGACTGTGTTTGTGAGTTTGGCTAGGCCATTGTCCATCTTGGTGCAGGTGGTGTTGCAGTGTTTGAGATCTTTGACCACACTGTCTAATTGAGGAAATTTAGCATCAAAGGCCCTCTTTACTTCTGCTACTGAAGTGGCTATCTTGTCACACACCCTGTTGACTTCAGTTTTGACTCCCTTTCCAAGATAGTGTGCAGCCTTGAGGAAACCCTTGTAGGAATCATTGACAGCTTCATACACTTCACCAGGGGACAGGGATTTTGCATTGGAGCCCAGTGAAGTGATGTATTCCTCTCTAAGATAATGAGGTGCTTCACTGAGAGTTACATCATACTTTCCTTGCAGCCAGGCATTTGCATTGCCATCTCTCTTAGCATCATCAATAATCTTGGCCTTCTACATCTCCACATCATCCCTATGGCATAGTAGGACGGCCTCATAGTCTGGATTAGAGATGTTGGAGGTGACAAGGTTCTGAGCTATTTTTACAAACTCAGGAATCTGATCCACAATTAAGCTTTGAAGTGCTTCAACAGTCAATTTTTATGGAACAGACCCTGATCCTGAAGCACTGTCATGTTGCACAGGCTTCAGCCATTGTGACATAAAGTCAGAGCTAGAGCTAGGTAAACTAGACTCCTCAGTTACAGATGCAACTTCTGTAACCGGATGGATTGACTCTACTACTGGTGTCTCCACAGAAGTGGGATGAGTTACACCAGCAGTTGACACAGGCACAGAGTCTCTAGTAAAGCCTCTGTGTTTATGATGGTGTCATTAGGATATGCCCCAGCATGCATTCCCTCACCATCTAAATGTGGGTCCTGGGTGGTAAGCAAAGTGTCATGCACTAAGTCACTTGAAATTATTGGCTCATCAAGAGAAAAGAATTCTTGATGATCAATGCCTTGCATCTCAGTTGCCTGAGTTGCAGGTTCCAAAGAAATTTCAGTGTTAGATTCTGGAAGAGGAGTGTCTTGTAGAGTAGATTTTGGCAACTCCCTGTAACACCCCTAGATCCGGGGTCGGAGATCCAGGCTGTCACTAAATCTTTAATTCCCATTTTAATAAACATTACTCTTAATCTTCCTTTTTGCATGCTGTGACCCCTCAGTCAAACATAACATTTACAGACTATAGGCTCAGAGACGAAATTAAAATGTTACTGAGTTATTACAACCATCTTGAAATAGATATTACAAACCCAAATTGTCATAATCTTAAAAGTTCAAATTAAAAGGATTACCATCTAAGGCGGCATCTACAGCCACAATACGGTTTGGTTTACAGAAGCTTACACAAGTCATGCTTGTAAATAAACCTAACCAACCTAAGCTGCAAACCTATCCAACTTAGTCTGCTCACCTGTGGTAATGCTGCTGGGTGTGACCTCGACACCTGCCTCGTAAATAGTCTCCTATACTGCTGACCGGTTAGCACGCTTTTGCGGGGGGTCTGACTTGTTCTTGCCATGCTTATCTGTTGTTGTGTGGTTGTATATATAAAAGAAAAGCAAGAGTGAGCAATATAGCTCAGCCATATAATAATAGTTTTCAAAGTACTTTTGTTAACGTAAACCATAAAACATATCGTATACTTACATTGTATTATCATTAAACATTTTCATTCTTTATCCAGAAATATAACGAAGAATTTCTGAGGTACTTTGATTAGTTCATCATTCTGTCAACACTATCAGTAACTGAGCACCTAGGCTTTCATTACAGTGTTGCAATACAATTCCAATTGGAAGAATGGGATTATGCTGGAGCCTCTTCCACGATATTTGGTGATCAGCCAATATACCGTGCCTCTGCTTCTCTACTAGTAGAAGGACGACGTTCCCTTATCGGGTTGCACCCTGACCGCATATGGGCCTTGTCATTTGGACTACGCTCGAAGGCGATGTCCCTTCTTCCTCCAATCCCTTAGAGAATTCTATGCATCGTAGGAACAGAATTTAATTCAGTTTCCCCCAAGCACAAAGCTTGACGACTGGTTTAATAATCATTACTAACTTTACTTCCATGAATAATTGAGGAAGTAACTCTGATGTGTGGGTTGACTTTAGTCAACATATTTCGATTACTAAGAATCGCTTCATCAAACATAACTTGGGAGTTGGTCGGAGTTTTGAGTGTTTAGTCAAACCTGAGCCCCTCCTTACTAGGTAGGGTGCATTTCTTGTTGGTAGCGAAGGGAGAAAATAATTAATACTAGCTCCCAAAACCTTGGGTTCCCTAGTTTTGATAAGTTTGAGCGAGGTAGCGATACTTTTCGATGAGTGAAGCTATAGTCCATGAAGAAATGGGAACCCGTCCTATTTTTAAATACTTTTCCGACGGTCAGAAAATATTTAAAATACTTTTTAAAGTTTTTAAATCACTTTTAAAAATAAATAATATGATTTTTAAATCATCCTGGAATATTTAATAAATATTTAAATAATATTTATTAAATAAATAGTCAGCTTAGAATATTTAATAAATATTTAAATAATATTTATTAAATAAATAAACCTTCAGACTATTCTCAATATGAAAATAATATTCAAATTATTAATAAATATTCAAATAATATTTATTAATATCATCAAAGGAATTTTAATCCGAAAATATCCAATTTATATTTATTGGAATATTTTAAAAATATACGTCATATAACCCTTCCGGTGACTTCCGGTTTTTATGTCCTTATCCGGACGAAATATCTCCGACTCCCTTATTAAGAAAAGGTATTATCATACCCTACTGGGAACTTGTAACACATCACCATATACATATATATAAGAGTCTATGCATACGTACATACTTAACAGGTTTATAAATCCCCGTAAATGACCATACATCATATGCTGATTCGCAAAAATACTATCAAGCAGCTCATAGCATTTATACCACAACAACAACAGTTTGTAAATACTTGAAATACAAGTTTCGAAAACTTGCCTGATCGTGTCGGAATAGTCTGGGCTATGCCTCTAGTGCGATGATCTATAACAACCAATAAGGTTCGGTTAGTTCGTTAAACAATCCCGTCAAATCGACTATTCACGTAAAGACACAACTTCGTAACCATACATCCTTATTACACGTTTGGATTATTATACGTCTATGATATCCTTTAACCACTTTTGGGTAATTATTGGTCTCGTAACGACTTTCGTTAAAGGTCATTTTCAACGAAACTAAAGTTTGTCTCGTATCGTCCCCTAAAAGAGTTTTTCACTTGCGCAACTTCGATTCGAAAAATTCTATAAAATTGAAAAATAAACTTTTTCATGAAATTCTTTTTCTCACTTCTTCTTAACTGTCCAGAGGATTTTTCATCCAAATTTCATAATTAAGAACATCTTTTTTAATATCTCAATTGTTGCTCTAAATATAGCTTCTTTCTGCAGTGGGTTCTCATGCGCATTCTTGACTTAAACATTTCTATAAAATCGAAAATTAAGCCTTTTGTCTTCAAATTTTTACAGGGACTTAACCACTGACTAAGTTAACCCCTGTAAAAATTTCATAATCACATACCATTTTTAAAGGGCTCGTTTGACTTGGTAAAGTCAGTTCATCTTAACGATTCGTCCGTTTTAACCGGTTTCACTAAAATGAGCATATCTCATAAACCGTAAATCGTAATCACATGATCTTGGTGTCAAAACAAACTACAAAACAATTCCTACTGGTTTATGGCCAAAAACTTACCAAGAAAACATTTGTTGAATTCGGTATTACTGCTCAAATGATCTAATGAAATTTCGACATTATAACGACAACAAACCGAACATTTCCAAATTCCATGAACTCCATCTAACCACTTAATTCAACCACACACCATCAAGATCATATAAACATAATCAAGGATCTATAAAACCAGTGGTAACATCCATTTATCACTATCCAAAATTTTACACATACTTATAAAGTTTAAAACATCACAATCCCCTTAAACATGTACATAATTGCATCAACCTTTCAAATCAACTTATAGCTCATAAGGTTTAAGGTGGGTGTGAGTGTTTTACCTTCCTTGGAGTCTTAACAACCTTAACCAAGCTTGACTTTCCTTAAAAACACCTTAGATAGCTTTAACAACCTTTAATCTTCAAGACCTAAACAACCAAGTTTAAAATTTTCGTAGTCAGCATCACCACTCTTGAAAGAACTGGAAAAACGAGGGTCTTACCTTCCTTATCTGAACGAGGCTCCTGAATAAGAGTTGTAGAGCATCTCAATACCTTTCCAGAAATCTATAGAACACAAAATTTCATTGAGAAATGAGGGAGTTATGGCAGGTTGGAGTGGCTGCTCTGATTTTGGCCGAAAATAGAGAAAATGGAGGGGGAGAGCTTTTGCTATCTTTTCTTATGTAATTGATAAAATGATATGTATAATTGATATATATCAATCATACTTCAGCACTTATCAATTACCCAAGGTAATCTCCAAAGTGATTTTGCAAAAGAAAGGTAATTGACAATTTGTCCCAAAAATGGTATACAATGCTTGGTTTAAATTATCATAACTTGACTTATTTGATTAGAATCCAATGCTCCTTGCCTTGCATGGCTTGCATGGATATCACATGGTAAATTGCAGGTATATTACTCACCTATTAATCAACCAATGCTTACCATTTAATTCCATATGCAAGTTTAGAGATTTTCTTGTAAAAGCGTTTCGTCGCGTAGAAATTTCTTTTTTCGTTCTTGAACATTTGCCTTTGAAATTCTTCTAACAAATTACATAATTTCTTGCCTTGGTATTTAACTTAGCTTAAAGATTTTCTTAACCTCAATATCCCATATTTATACCAATTTTTAATAAAAATGAAAATCTACGTAATCTGACAGTTTCTACATTCCCTTTCTTCTTGGTACAACGATACTTTATCCATAAAAGTATAAATACTTCTTCATTCATATAATATGATCTTAAAAACTCTACATAACCTCCACCAATCACCGTTTATGATCATTTTAGAAATATTACAAAAACCTGGGTTCTTACAACCTTCCCTCCTTAAAAGGATTCCGTCCCGGAATCATTTCTAGAACAGATGGGGGTACTTCTCTTGCATGGCGCTTTCCAATTCCCAGGTTGATTCCTCGACATTGTGATTAGTCCACAAAACTCTTACCAGGCTGATGGTCTTGTTTCTGAGTACTTTCTCTTTCCGGTCTATGATTTCCACCGGTCTCTCGACGTAGGACAAATCTGGCTGTAAATCTACATGCTCATGTTCCACTATATGTTTGGAATTGCGATTGTACTTCCTCAGCATAGACACATGGAAAACGTTATGTACTTGCTGCAGACTTGGAGGTAAGGCTAACTCGTAAGCCACTTGTCCATTCCGCCTTAATATCTCGAAAGGTCCGATGTATCTCGGACTCAACTTTCCTTTCTTCCCAAGCCACATCAGTCCTTTCCAGGGAGATACTTTTAGCAGCACCATGTCTCCTACTTCATATTCTCTATCCTTTCGAGCTAAGTCGGCATACTTACGTTGTCTGTCTTGGGCTGCTGCCAGTCTTCCCCTGATTAGAACTATCACATCTCTTGTCTGTTGTACCAATTCAGGTTCTAATATCTTCCTCTCACCAACTTCTTCCCAACATAAGGGAGAACGACATTTACGGCCATAGAGGGCTTCATATGGGGGCATTCCGATACTTGAGTGATAACTGTTATTATAAGCAAACTCAATCAATGGTAAGTGCTCTTCCCAACTTCCTTTGAAATCCATAACACACACTCTCAGCATGTCCTCTAAGGTCTGAATTGTTCTTTCACTTTGTCCGTCAGTCTGGGGGTGGTATGCAGTACTCATATTTAGCTTGGTTCCCACACAGTCTTGAAAGCTCCTCCAGAACCTGGAGTTAAACCTTGGGTCTCTATCGGACACAATGGTCACGGGAATTCCATGTCGTACCACAATTTCTCTTATATATATGTCTACTAATTTATCGACAGTGTACCTCTCGTTGATTGGGAGAAAGTGGGCGGACTTAGTCAACCTATCGACGATTACCCATATCGCATCGTGGTTAGTCTTGGTCCTTGGGAGTCCTACTACAAAATCCATGGCTAGGTGCTCCCACTTCCATTCTGGAATCTCTAGGGGTTGCAGTAGTCCACTAGGTCGCTGGTGTTCTGCCTTTACCCGTTGGCAGGTCAAACATCTATTCACCCATTCTGTCACATCCTTCTTCATGTTGGGCCACCAATAGTATTCTTTCAAATCTCTATACATCTTCGTGGTACCTGGGTGCACAGAGTACCTTGAGTTATGTCCTTCATATAGGATTTCATCCTTTAGTTCCTGAACATTTGGGACCCAAATTCTCATTGCATATCTCATGATTCCTCCTGCATCTCTTTCGCACTTAATTTCCTCCCCGGTCAATATCTTTTCCTTCGAGTTCTTTTCCTCTTCCATCTTTTGCTCTTGGCACATTCGAATCTTTTCCAATAACGGAGGCTGGATTTGAATTCCCATTAACACTTCTTGGCTACTTCTCGATGTCTTAACTTCGATTTCTAGCTTCTCCATTTCTTTTATCAATTCTTCCGTTGAAGTCATCATCTTGAGCCTTTCCTTTCTACTAAGGGCATCGGCCACCACATTTGCCTTTCCTGGATGATAACGAATTTCACAATCATAATCCTTGATTAATTCCAGCCATCTTCTCTGTCTCATATTCAATTCTTTCTGGGTAAAGATGTACTTGAGACTTTTATGATCTGTGTAAATTTCACACTTTTCTCCATATAGGTAGTGTCTCCATATCTTTAACGCGAAGACTATTGCAGCTAGCTCTAAGTCATGTGTAGGGTACCTTATTTCATACTCCTTCAATTGTCGGGAAGCATATGCAATTACCTTATCGTGCTGCATGAGCACGCAACCTAGTCCTTTATGCGATGCATCACTATAGATCACAAAGTCCCCCTTATCATCTGGCAGTGCCAACACTGGGGCGGTCATTAATCTTTTCTTTAGCTCTTGAAAGCTCTCTTCACATTTCTCATTCCATACAAACTTTTCAGTCTTTCTGGTGAGTCGGGTCAATGGGGCTGCCAGCTTGGCAAAGTCTTGTACAAACCTCCTATAATACCCGGCTAGTCCCACGAAACTTCTTACTTCGGTCGGGGTGCTCAGTCTTTCCCATTTTGATATTGCCTCTATTTTGGCAGGGTCAACTAGTACTCCTTCACTACTAACCACATGACCTAAGAATTGCACTTCTTTCAGCCAAAATTCGCATTTCGAAAATTTGGCATACAACTTTTCTTCCCTCAAGATTCCTAGGACTATCCTCAAGTGTTCTGCATGTTCTTCCTCCGTCTTAGAATAAATCAAGATATCGTCAATGAAAACTATGACGCACATGTCTAGGTACTGTTTGAATACTCGGTTCATCAAGTCCATGAATGTCGCGGGTACGTTTGTCAGTCCAAAGGACATCACTAGAAACTCATAATGGCCGTACCTAGTGCGAAAAGAAGTATTGGGTATATCTTCCGGTTTGATTTTAACTGATGGTACCCCGTTCTCAAGTCTATCTTCGAAAAGTGAACTGCTTCCTTGAGTTGGTCAAAAAGGTCATCAATCCTAGGCAAGGGGTACTTGTTTTTTATGGTTAACTTATTCAGCTCTCTGTAGTCTATACATAGCCTCATGCTACCATCCTTTTTCTTTACAAACAACATTGGGGCACCCCACGGGGACACACTTGGTCTTATCATGCCCTTGTCCAACAGTTTTTGCAACTGAGTGGCTAGCTCTTTCATTTCAACGGGGGCCAATCGATAGGGGGCTTTAGAAACTGGTGCGGTTCCTGGTGCTAATTCTATCGCAAACTCGATCTCCCTATCGGGTGGTAACCCAGGAAGGTCTTCTGGAAACACATCTTTAAATTCCCTGACAACTGGAATGTCCTTCAATTCAGGTGTTCTTCTCTTCGTGTCTACTACATAGGCTAAGTAGGTCTCGCTACCATTTCGTACTAACTTTTTGGCTTGAGCAACAGTCAAGAATTTTTGAGTTTGTCGCTGTCCTTTGAATATGACTTCTTTCTTTCCTGACACCTTTATCCTAACTTTCTTGCTCTTGCAATCAATCTGGGCACCATTACTTGCCAACCAATCCATTCCTAAGATGACATCAAATCCACCTAACTTAAATGGAATTAGGTCTGCCCGAAAGTGGTGACCTCCTATTACTATATCGCAGTTAGGATATATCTGGCTTACAAGAACCACTTTGTGGTTAGCTATCTCTACCATTAACCGATCCTTTAACATTTCTGGTTTCAAGTTCAGTTTACATGCAAAATCTTGCGATATAAAAGATTTGGTAGCTCCAGAATCAAACAAAGTATTTGCACTCAAGGTGTTAAGGGAAAGGGTACCTGCGATGACATCCTCATCCCTTACTGCATCCTGCACTGTCATGTTGAAAGTCCTAGCGGTGGGTGGTCAGTTGGATGCAGTACCGCTCATCCTTGATCCTGTTGGTTTCAGTTTAGGGCAGTCTTTCTTCCAGTGGTCCGTGCCTCCACACTGATAGCATTTCATGAATGAGTTCCTCTGGGGGCAATTGTTGGCATAGTGTCCGGTCTGTCCACACTTAAAACATGTCATCGTACCCTGGAGACATACCCCTGAATGTTTCTTACCACAAGTCTTACAGTTGGGTAGGGGAGGGCGCGACTGTCCTGATATGGGTGCCCTGGTTGATCCACATCCTTGGCCAACACTCTTGCTTTCTGCTCTGTTAAACCCTGTGCTTTTGGCTGGCTGGGACACCGTTCCTCTAACAAACTTATTGGAGAAACTCCCACTTGCAGCACCACTACTTCGACTTTCAAACTTCCTTTTCTTCATGATCTTGTCCTTCTGGGACTGCTCACTTCCTGCCTCTATAATCGATGCCTTCTGTACTAGAGTGGCGTAATCCGTAATTTCTAACACCGCGATGCGGTTCTGAATCCACTGTTTCAATCCTTGTTGAAACCTCCTTGCCTTCTTAATTTCAGTGTTTACATACTCTGGCACGAACCTTGACAGCTCCGTGAACCTAGCCTCATATTCGGCTACAGTCAGATTCTCCTGTTTAAGCTCTAGGAACTTGAGTTCCATCTGGGTCTCCATAAATCTCGGAAAGTACTTTTCCAAGAATAACTCTGTGAATCTGTCCCATGCAACCACTCCAGCTGGTTCCATATTCTTCTTGGCCTCTCCCTTAAGCAGGTATGTAGGAAAGATGGTTTTCTGGGCTTCCTCAGTGCCCATAATCTCAAAGGTCTTCTCCATTTCCTTCAACCAGGCCCTGGCCTCAACGGGGTCTGCAGTCCCATGGAATTCTGGGGGTTTAAGTGATTTAAATGCCTTAAAGGCATTGGCTACTGCGTTGTTGGGGCCGCGGGGTGGTGGTTGTGGCCGTGGCTGGCGTTCCAGATTTTGCCTCATCAGGCGTATAAATTGTTCCATTGGGTCCTCTTCTTCTTCCTCATAATCCTCATCGTCGAACTCATTGTACTCATCTTCCTCATCCACCTGTTCTTGGTGACGGCATTCCTCTTCCCTGTGTTGGTTACTACCATGAGTGGCGGACTCGGCAGGGTGAGTTCTTGTGTTTCTCTTTGGTGGCATTTTCTGAAAGTATACATGTATATAAAAATTTTGTTAGGGTTTCCTCATTTTTCTTAATCTGGTTTTCTATGATTGGCACCTCGAAGGTGTAATCTTTTAAAGGTATATATGCATCTTATAAATAGCTGTCAAACAATCATGGCCTCATATATGTAACAATTTAAACGGAAACAGTTGCTAAAATCGAACAAAATTTACGTCATAATACTGCTAGTGACTTCTGAGAGTCAAAGTTTCAAGTACAACATTAAAACTGAAATATATAAAAAGTACATCCAAAGCCAGCTAACATGTCTTCCTATCCAGAGGAAATATACTACGTGACTAACATCACTACCAAAAGTAAAACTACTACAACATCCCCCTGTACTAGAAGACTAAACTGGTCAACCATCCATCAGTCTGTGTGAAAGCGTATCGCCTCCCTAACTCGGCGCATAGTCCTCGAAAGGACTCTCTCTGCATCACTCCGGTGAATCCTCCTACTTTGGCGGGAACGTGGAACTGCTCTGAGTCGGGTGTGAGCCCTCCTCTCAATCTTTAGTACTGCCCGCCTCATCCGTCTAGCTCTGGAGTCTCTCCCCTGGGAGTATAGTCTCGCTCGTCTCTCCTCAGCTAGCTGGAACCTCAGCTCTGCTACTCGGGCCTCCGCTGCCACCAGATCGGTGGTCATCCGGGTCACCATCCAATCGTACTCAGTGGGTCTAACAACCTGTATGGGAGGACTAACCGGCTCGCTCTCCGGGGCAACCTCAGTTTCAGCATCCTCTGGTATAGGCTCCTCAGAGTCACCCTCCAAATCTGTGTCCCAATGATATCCAATAGGGGATGAATCCTCTCTGAGAGGAGGGGAATGCATAGGAATATCAGTCCACACCACCTCCTCATCCTCAGGCTCCTCTCCGGGTGCGGGGTCAGCTGGAACATCGTCCACGGGGTCCTCCTCTGGATCCTCCTCTGGATCCTCTTCTGGATCCTCCTCTGGATCCTCCTCTGGATCCTCCTCTGGATCACTCTCTGGCTCATCTGAGTCTACTGGGTCCTCTATGGGCATAGGGTCATCATCACTGGGATCCTCCTCCTGGACTATCTCTCTCTCTCCCTCCTGCTGAGGGTCAGTCTCTGTCTCAACATCAGGCTCATCTACAGCTCTCAGAAGGGCATCATCGTGTCGCTGCTCGGAACCCTCAGGTAGCTCTACATCCTCGGGTGTCTACACAAAAAGGAAAAAAAAATGTTACTATCCTTGAGGTTCTGATAAATATTTCCCTTATTAGCTTAAGGTTGTTAGGGCTATGTCTATTAGCCCGACAATGCTTCGGTAAGGGTTTGAGTCCTTAAACCTTCCTATCGTCTCTGAGATTATAACCTAATTCTCTGATACCATTTCTGTAACACCCCTAGATCCGGGGTCGGAGATCCAGGCTTTCACTAAATCCTTAATTCCCATTTTAATAAACATTACTCTCAATCTTCCTTTTTGCATGCTGTGACCCCTCAGTCAAACATAACATTTACAGATTATAGGCTCAGAGACGAAATTAAAATGTTACTGAGTTATTACAACCATCTTGAAATAGATATTACAAACCCAAATTGTCATAATCTTAAAAGTTCAAATTAAAAGGATTACCATCTAAGGCGGCATCTACAGCCACAATGCGGTTTGGTTTACAGAAGCTTACACAAGTCATGCTTGTAAATAAACCTAACCAACCTAAGCTGCAAACCTATCCAACTTAGTCTGCTCACCTGTGGTAATGCTGCTGGGTGTGACCTCGACACCTGCCTCGTAAATAGTCTCCTATACTGCTGACCGGTTAGCACGCTTTTGCGGGGGGTCTGACTTGTTCTTGCCATGCTTATCTGTTGTTGTGTGGTGGTATATATAAAAGAAAAGCAAGAGTGAGCAATATAGCTCAGCCATATAATAATAGTTTTCAAAGTACTTTTGTTAACGTAAACCATAAAACATATCGTATACTGACATTGTATTATCATTAAACATTTTCATTCTTTATCCAGAAATATAATGAAGAATTTTTGAGGTACTTTGATTAGTTCATCATTCTGTCAACACTATCGGTAACTGAGCACCTAGGCTTTCATTACAGTGTTGCAATACAATTCCAATTGGAAGAATGGGATTATGCTGGAGCCTCTTCCACGATATTTGGTGATCAGCCAATATACCGTGCCTCTACTTCTCTACTAGTAGAAGGACGACGTTCCCTTATCAGGTTGCACCCTGACCGCATATGGGCCTTGTCATTTGGACTACGCTCGAAGGCGATGTCCCTTCTTCCTCCAATCCCTTAGAGAATTCTATGCATCGTAGGAACAGAATTTAATTCAGTTTCCCCCAAGCACAAAGCGTAACGACTGGTTTAATAATCATTACTAACTTTACTTCCATGAATAATTGAGGAAGTAACTCTGATGTGTGGGTTGACTTTAGTCAACAGATTTCGATTACTAAGAATCGTTTCATCAAACATAACTTGGGAGTTGGTCGGAGTTTTGAGTGTTTAGTCAAACCTGAGCCCCTCCTTACTAGGTAGGGTGCATTTCTTGTTGGTAGCGAAGGGAGAAAATAATTAATACTAGCTCCCAAAACCTTGGGTTCCCGAGTTTTGATAAGTTTGAGCGAGGTAGCGATACTTTTCGATGAGTGAAGCTATAGTCCATGAAGAAATGGGAACCCGTCCTATTTTTAAATACTTTTCCGACGGTCAGAAAATATTTAAAATACTTTTTAAAGTTTTTAAATCACTTTTAAAAATAAATAATATTATTTTTAAATCATCCTGGAATATTTAATAAATATTTAAATAATATTTATTAAATAAATAGTCAGCTTAGAATATTTAATAAATATTTAAATAATATTTATTAAATAAATAAACCTTCAGACTATTCTCAATATGAAAATAATATTCAAATTATTAATAAATATTCAAATAATATTTATTAATATCATCAAAGGAATTTTAATCCGAAAATATCCAATTTATATTTATTGGAATATTTTAAAAATATACGTCATATAACCCTTCCGGTGACTTCCGGTTTTTATGTCCTTATCCGGACGAAATATCTCCGACTCCCTTATTAAGAAAAGGTATTATCATACCCTACTGGGAACTTGTAACACATCACCATATATATATATATAAGAGTCTATGCATACGTACATACTTAACAGGTTTATAAATCCCCGTAAATGACCATACATCATATGCTGATTCGCAAAAATACTATCAAGCAGCTCATAGCATTTATACCACAGCAACAACAGTTTGTAAATACTTGAAATACAAGTTTCAAAAACTTGCCTGATCGTGTCGGAATAGTCTGGGCTATGCCTCTAGTGCGATGATCTATAACAACCAATAAGGTTCGGTTAGTTCGTTAAACAATCCCGTCAAATCGACTATTCACGTAAAGACACAACTTCGTAACCATACATCCTTATTACACGTTTCGCTTATTATACGTCTATGATATCCTTTAACCACTTTTGGGTAATTATTGGTCTCGTAACGACTTTCGTTAAAGGTCATTTTCAACGAAACTAAAGTTTGTCTCGTATCGTCCCCTAAAAGAGTTTTTCACTTGCGCAACTTCGATTCGAAAAATTCTATAAAATTGAAAAATAAACTTTTTCATGAAATTCTTTTTCTCACTTCTTCTTAACTGTCTAGAGGATTTTTCATCCAAATTTCATAATTAAGAACATCTTTTTTAATATCTCAATTGTTGCTCTAAATATAGCTTCTTTCTGCAGTGGGTTCTCATGCGCATTCTTGACTTAAACATTTCTATAAAATCGAAAATTAAGCCTTTTGTCTTCAAATTTTTACAGGGACTTAACCACTGACTAAGTTAACCCCTGTAAAAATTTCATAATCACAGACCATTTTTAAAGGGCTCGTTTGACTTGGTAAAGTCAATCCATCTTAACGATTCGTCCGTTTTAACCGGTTTCACTAAAACGAGCATATCTCATAAACCGTAAATCGTAATCACATGATCTTGGTGTCAAAACAAACTACAAAACAATTCCTACTGGTTTATGGCCAAAAACTTACCAAGAAAACATTTTTTGAATTCGGTATTACTGCTCAAATGATCTAATGAAATTTCGACATTATAATGACAATAAACCGAACATTTCCAAATTCCATGAACTCCATCTAACCACTTAATTCAACCACACACCATCAAGATCATATAAACATCATCAAGGATTTTTAAAACCAGTGGTAACATCCATTTATCACTATCCAAAATTTTACACATACTTATAAAGTTTAAAACATCACAATCCCCTTAAACATGTACATACTTGCATCAACCTTTCAAATCAACTTATAGCTCATAAGGTTTAAGGTGGGTGTGAGTGTTTTACCTTCCTTGGAGTCTTAACAACCTTAACCAAGCTTGAATTTCCTTAAAAACACCTTAGATAGCTTTAACAACCTTTAATCTTCAAGACCTAAACAACCAAGTTTAAAATTTTCGTAGTCAGCATCACCACTCTTGAAAGAACTGGAAAAACGAGGGTCTTACCTTCCTTATCTGAACGAGGCTCCTGAATAAGAGTTGTAGAGAATCTCAGTACCTTTCCAGAAAGCTATAGAACACAAAATTTCATTGAGAAATGAGGGAGTTATGGCAGGTTGAAGTGGCTGCTCTGATTTTGGCCGAAAATAGAGAAAATGGAGGGGGAGAGCTTTTGCTATCTTTTCTTATGTAATTGATAAAATGATATGTATAATTGATATATATCAATCATACTTCAGCACTTATCAATTACCCAAGGTAATCTCCAAAGTGATTTTGCAAAAGAAAGGTAATTGTTAATTTGTCCCAAAAATGGTATACAATGCTTGGTTTAAATTATCATAACTTGACTTATTTGATTAGCATCCAATGCTCCTTGCCTTGCATGGCTTGCATGGCTATCACATGGTAAATTGCAGGTATATTACTCACCTATTAATCAACCAATGCTTACCATTTAATTCCATATGCAAGTTTAGAGATTTTCTTGTAAAAGCGTTTCGTCGCGTAGAAATTTCTTTCATCGTTCTTGAACATTTGCCTTTGAAATTCTTCTAATAAATTACATAATTTCTTGCCTTGGTATTTAACTTAGCTTAAAGATTTTCTTAACCTCAATATCCCATATTTATACCAATTTTTAATAAAAATGAAAATCTACGTAATCTGACAGTTTCTACATTCCCTTTCTTCTTGGTACAACGATACTTTATCCATAAAAGTATAAATACTTCTTCATTCATATAATATGATCTTAAAAACTTTACATAACCTCCACCAATCACCGTTTATGATCATTTTAGAAATATTACAAAAACCTGGGTTCTTACACTCCCCCTGAGAGATAGAGGGAGTTTCAAGTGTGATGTGCTCTCCACTCAGTGTAGTGCCAGCCTTATCACTCCCATGTGTTGACTCAATACAAGAAGGTGCATTGGGGAGGATGCTTGATTCTATAGATGCACCCTGTTGAGAGGATACATCTAGTGAGCTGTTTGCCCCTGATTTTACAACTTCAGCCAGTTGTGTAACTGAAGAGGTGGTCTTAGTTTTCTTCTTCTTCTTTGGCCTTTGTAAGGGTGACTCTGGTTCCTCACTTTCTAGACCTAGTTCAACAGCTAATGCTGCTTCAGATAAAATATTTAAGGGTGCAGACATTACTTCCTTTCTCTTCTTTTTACTAACATCACCCTTTTGAGAGGATGATGTAGTTGGTTCAGTAATAGGTAAAGTGTTTGGTTGAGAGGGTTGGTTAGCTAGCCCTGGGTTAGCATTTTGTACTACTTGCTTAGGCTTAGCTAACTCAGACTTAGAGGCAAATGTTGGCATGTTGTGGGGGTAAGTCCTAAACAAACTCTCCATATAAGGAGTTATGTTAAGTCTTACATCCACGTCATTACTAGTCTCCAAGTTACCAAAAATGAGTTTGGTCATGGATTTAGGATAGCATATTCTATTTTTATTCATCCCATCTAATTCAATCAATTTATCATCTAAGAAATTAAGGACAGATTGAATAAAACGAGGGAAGAAAATTTCATTACCTCTCTTGGCTGAATTCTTACCAAGTCTCCCATACAGCTCCTGCAGAATGATGAGACCAACGTCTATCTTCTTTCCATAAGCTAAGGCATAGCCTATTTGCTGTGCAGGAGTACTGATTTGGTCATAGCTAGATTTTCTTGCAGTGAAGACTTGAAGAAGTGTAGCAAACACATAACTCCATTCCTTCCTCAAATGCTTCCTGTTCAAGTGCCCAAGACTGATTCTGTCTGCATATTTGATGAAATCAAAGAAGTCTTCTAATTCAGCATTTGTAGCAAGTGGGTCATACACCTCTCCTTTGGTACCCATCCCAAGTGCCTCATTCATATCCTCTGTGGTGATAGTGAGATTTTTGTCTTGAATCTTGCAGTAGATGATGTACGAGGATATTGCAGAGTCAAGAGCCACCACCTCCACTGTAGCAGACTGCCAAAACTGTTCTAGAATGTCGAGGTACAGAGTTGGGTTAACAGATAGAGCATTCTAATGTATGATTCAGACATCCACTTCACAAAGCACTTGAAATTGGCGTTGGGTGCTTCAACATCACTAGTTAGAGCAATGAAATTGGTGTTGAACTTTACTGTTGCCATTTGTGAGAGAGAGAGAGAGAAGAAATCGAAGGTTGAAGAAGAAATTTAGCTTTTGCAGTTAGGGTTTCAGAGGTTTTGGGAGTTTGGATGCTTGAGAAATCGAATGAAATGAATCGAATAGATGTGAAGTTGTAAAAGTATGAAGTACTTGAATTGTCGATTAGATGAATGTTCTGTATCGACAAGTCAGGCATTCGAGAAGTAGAAAACAACTATTCGAGAAGTCAAGAAAGGCTTATTCGATAACTCAAGCAGGTTGTAGCTCACAGCTGGCAGTTATCTAACTTAGAAATAAATCTAAATTAGGTAAAATATGTTTTTATGAGTAATTCTGAATTCTGAATAAAAATCCAAAATCGGTTAAAATTCAGCGAGAAATCAGCCTTTTCAAATGATTCGAGAACTCAAATATAGTATTCGAGAACTCAGTCAGTCGAGAACTAAAACACTATATTCGAGAAGTCAAGGAAACCTCTATTCGAGAACTCTAAAAGACTCTATTCGAGAACTCGAGAGTGCTCTAATGAGACTTGTTAGAGATGTCGAATAGTGAATCACTTGAGAAGTCTGACTTGTCGAATTATACTCATAGAAACTCAATTTTCACTATCTTTTTAAAATTTACCAGCCATATTCATTCACGAATATTCTAGCAAATCAAACAGTGATTTTCTCAAAATTTCATAGAAATTTCAAGTTAACAAGAGAATATGATTTTCAAAATATGCAACAGATTTGAAATATTTATAAATCATATTTCAGCCAACACTTACTCAAAAAATATTGAGAATTTAAATAAAGTAAGTGTTTACTGCTGCAATAATCTAGATGTTATATTCACTTAGCCAGAATCTGAAGAATTCAGCATTCCAATCTCACTAACCAACCTTGTGAAGGTGGCTTCATCTAATGGCTTAGTGAATATGTCAGCTAGTTGTTTGTCTGTAGAAACATAATACAACTCAATGGTTCCATTAGCTGCATGTTCCCTTATGAAATGATATCTGATGTCAATGTGCTTTGTCCTAGAATGATTGACAGGATTGGCAACTATAGAGATTGCACTTGTGTTGTCACACATGATTGGAATTCTTTCCAACACAAGTCCATAATCTCTAAGTTGATTTCTAATCCAAAGCACTTGAGCACAGCAACTTCCAACAGCTATATATTCAGCCTCAGCTGTAGAAGTTGACATAGATTGTTATTTCTTGCTATACCAAGAGACTAACCTTTGTCCAAGAAACTGGCAGCTACCTGAGGTGCTTTTCCTATCCACTCTGCATCCAGCATAATCAGCATCAGAATAACCAACCAGATTGAACCCTGTGTCCTTAGGATACCATAGTCCCAAGTTTGGAGTGCCCTTCAGATATCTAAAGATCCTTTTTATAGCAACCAAATGTGATTCTTTTGGATTTGATTGAAACCTTCCACACAAGCATGTAGCAAACATGATGTCTGGCCTACTTGCAGTGAGATAGAGTAGAGAACCAACCATGCCTCTGTAGACTGAGATATCTACCTTCTTGCCTTTAGCATCTTCATCCAATTTAGTGGCAGTGGCCATGGGTGTCTTTGCAGGTGAGCAGTCTTCCAAGTCAAACTTCTTCAATAAATCCTTGATATACTTGGTCTGACTGATAAAGATACCATCCTTCCTTTGACTGACTTGCAACCCAAGAAAGAATGTCAACTCTCCCATCATACTCATCTCATATCTGCTCTGCATGAGTTTAGAAAATTTCTCACACAGCTTCTCATTTGTAGAACCAAAAATGATATCAGCCACATAGATCTGAACTAAGATAAAATCATCACCATGCTTCTTGTAAAACAATGTCTTGTCCAGTGTGCCTCTAGTGAATTGATTCTCAAGAAGAAATTGTGATAAAGTATCATACCATGCTCTTGGAGCCTGCTTAAGTCCATACAATGCCTTAAGCAATCTGTAGACAAATTCTGGGAAGTGTTGATCCTCAAAACCAGGTGGTTGTTGCACATAAACTTCTTCTTCCAACTCTCCATTCAGAAATGCACTCTTGACATCCATTTGATACACTTTAAAGTTTGAATGAGCAGCAAATGCCAAGAATATTCTGATGGCTTCCAATCTAGCAACAGGAGCAAATGTCTCATCATAATCAATGCCTTCCTATTGAGAGTATCCTTTTGCAACCAACCTTGCTTTGTTCCTTATAATTACACCATCTTCATCCATCTTATTCTTTAGAACCCATTTTGTTCCAACAATGGTTTTGTTCTTTGGTGCAGGCACAAGTTCCCATACTTTGTTCCTTTCAAATTGATTCAGCTCCTCTTGCATAGCAATAATCCAATCTGGATCCAACAGTGCATCATCAAGTTTCTTAGGCTCAACTTGTGATAGAAAACAGCCATAGAGGCACTCATTCTGAGTTGCTCTCCTAGTCCTTACTCCTGCATTAGGATCTCCAATGATTTGCTCTGCAGTGTGTGATCTATCACATTTCCTTGAGTGCTCAGCCTGATTTCTCATTCTTGATGTTGCTTCATCATCCACATCATGGTCATTCTCATTTCCTCCCCCTGTGAAGTTGCCACTACTCACAGGTGTGTCTTGGATGCTTGTTCTTTCACTATTGATTGGCACAAATTCTTCTCTTGTATCATCATTCACTTGAGTTTGTTGAACTCGAGTTTCAACTTCAGTTTCAGTCTCTTCATTAGAATCATCTAGATTATCAAACTTCAATGGATCTTGATCTTCATCATTGGCTTCTTCTAATCCAGGTAGTTTGCTGTCATCAAATGTCACATCTGTGCTTTCCATAACTTTCTTTTGATTGATGACATAAACCTTGTATGCAATTCTTTCCATAGAGTAGCCAAGAAAAATTCCTTCAAATGCTTTTGCATCAAATTTTCCAACATATTCAGAATTATCCTTCAATACAAAGCATTTGCTTCCAAAAGAATGAACATACTTTAGAGTGGGCTTCTTTCCAGTCATCAAATTATAAGGTGTTTTTCCAGTGTTTTTGTTGATGAGGGTTCTGTTCTGGATATAGCATGCAGTGCTCACAGCCTCAGCCCAAAAACATGTAGGCATTTTTGCATCAAGTAACATTGTTCTAGCAGCCTCAATTAGAGTTCTATTTATCCTCTCAACAACTCCATTTTGTTGTGGAGTCCTTGGAGCTGAGAATTGCTGAGAAATACCATTCTCTTTACAGAATGCTTCAAGTATGGCATTTCTGAACTCTGTTCCATTTTCACTTCTCAGTGCAATCACACTTGCATTGTTGGCCTTTGCTTCCTTGTCAACTTTCTTTATATGCTCAATGATTACTTGTGGAGCCTCATCTTTTGATGCCAGAAATTCCACCCATGTATACCTTGTAAAATCATCAACCATCACCAAGGCATACTTCTTTCTTCCTAGTGACATAATGTTGACAGGCCCAAACAAATCCATATGAATGAGTTGTAGGGGCTTGGTTATTGATGTCACTGTCTTTGTCTTGTGGCTTGATCTTTTCATCTTTCCTTTTTGACAAGCCTCACACACTCCTTCTTGACAGAATTCAAGTGTGGGCATGCCTCTCACTAACTCTCTTTCGACTAGAGAATTAATGGCTTTGAAGTTCAGGTGTGATAGTTTCTTGTGCCACAGCCAACAATCTTCATTTGATGCTTTTGAGTAAAAGCAAAAATTTTGTCCTTGTTTGCAGAATCCATATTAGCTACAAACAGGCTTCCCTTCCTTACTCCAGATAGAGCAAAATCACCAGTCTTCTTGTGAGTGATCAAACATTCATCTTTGTCAAAATTCACCTTGAATCCTCTATCAGTAAACTGACCAACACTTAGCAGATTATGCTTGAGCCCCTTGACTAGTGCTACATCTTCAATGATGACATTACCAACTTTCAACTTGCCATATCCCAATGTGTTACCCATGCTGTCATCTCCAAAAGCAACCATTGGGCCAGCCTTTTCCTCATATTGTGATAGCAGGGCCATATCACCAGTCATATGATTTGAGCATCCACTGTCTAAAATCCACATGACCTTCTTTTCACTTTCTTTGCCCTGCAAACACAAAGGTATTACTTTTCCTTTGGTACCTAAACAAGTTTGGGTCCATGTGACTTAGAAACAGTTTTATCATAAACAACATGCTTGTCAACTTTCTTGGCATTAGTCTTCTTGTCACTGTTAGAAGTCTTAGAACCTGAGGTTTCAGACTTAGGTGACAGAGGTACCTTCCTAGCTTTAGGATGTTAGATATAATTGATGTGATTTAATGTCAGTGTTTAAGTGTTACAGGTAAAAAGAGTTTAACTTGTTATTGAAAGTAGTCGTAGCAGAGTTTGAGTATACGCTGATAGCTGGAAGCGCAAACGCTGACAGAGGAAAACGTAAACACTGCTAGCTGAACACATGGAAGCGCAAACACTGCTAGCTAGGAGAGCAACAGAGTTTGCTAAAGTCTGTCTACTGGAAGCGTCTACAAGTCAACAGAGTTTGAAGAATAATTCAAGATTAATATGGAAGCAATATCTTTGAAGATTGGATAGCTGTCAAAGAGATTGAGTTGACTTAGAAGACGTGTAGCAATCGTAATTGATATCAATTGTATAGCTTAATTTTAGGAGAATCAATTAACGATTGTATGTAGCTGTATATCTTATAAATACAGTTAGGTTAACCCTAGAAGGGTATCCATCGTGAACGAATATCATTCATTGTAACCTAAGCAGCTCTCTGTGATATTTTACATCACTGAGAGAGGAATTATTAATTCCAAACATTTTTAAGTACTAAAACGTGTGTTCTTGTTATTTACTCATACAGTACTTGATTATATATATATATATATATTGTGTATTCGACCTAACAAGTGGTATCAGAGCCAATCTGTTACTTTATTACAGTTAAAGATCCAAAACACAATAGTAATCAATGGCAGAGATTCCTCCTCCATCAGGTTCTGAGAAAGCACCTACTACTGTTAGTAGGTATGAAACAATTAGGGTTCCAATACTCAAGCCATCAGAATATGCAATCTGGAAGGTAAAGATGACCATGTTTCTGGAAGCCACAGATCCACAATATCTTGATAGAATTTATGAAGGTCCTCATAAACCTACAAAGTTAACTGCTCCTGCTGCTGGTGAGGAATCAAAGGTGGTTCCTAAAGAAAAGAAAGATCTAACTGCTGAGGATCTTTCATCTATTGCTAAGGATGCCAAAGTAAGGCACTTACTTCACAGTGCTCTTGACAATGTTATGTCTAACAAAGTGATTAACTGCACAACTGCAAAGGATATTTGGGATGCACTTGAGGTTAGATGTCAAGGAACTGCTGCAATTAAGAAGAATAGAAGGAACATACTCACACAGGAGTATGAGCATTTTGAGGCAAAGTCTGAAGAAACCATGACAGAAACATTTGATAGATTCTATAAACTGCTCAATGATCTATCATTGGTTAACAAAGAATATGATTTAGAAGACTCGAATCTCAAGTTTCTTCTCTCACTTCCTGAAAAGTGGGATGTGAAAGCAACCACTATAAGAGACAACTATTATCTTGCTGATACTGAGATTGATGAAATCTATGGACTGCTCAAGACTCATGAATTGGAAATGGAGCAGAGAAATAGAAGATCAAGCAGGAAGTCAAAGTCTGTTGCTCTAAAAGTTGAAGAAAAATCTTCAAAGAAAGAAGCATCAAGGAAGAAGGCAAAAGGAAAAGCCTTGGTCATCCACTCAGAAAGTGAGTCATCAAACACTGATGTTGACTCAAACACAGATGGATCATCTGATTCTGAAGATGATGAAGAGATGATGCAAATGGCTGCATTGATGGTAAAGACCTTCAAGAAGATGGGATTCAAGAACTTCAAGAAGGGAAAGAGATTCTCCAAGGATTACTCAAAGTCTGACAAGAAAAATTTTAGAAAATCTGAGGGAAAGGACTTCAAATCTGGTAAGAAAGATAAGTCTGAGATTCAATGCTACAAGTGTAAGGAGATGGGTCACTATGATCCTGAGTGCAAAAAGGGTAAAATTGAAAAGGCACTATACACCAAAGGCAGAGACTGGGCAGACACCTCAGATTCAGATGAGGAGGTGAACTATGCACTCATGGCCTCTACTCAGAATGAAGATTCTGAACTAAAGGTACCTCCAACTACCTATGCTTATAATACTGACAATATAACTGAATTGAGAATTTATCTTAAAGCATTACATATCAGTTATAGGGATCAGACTTTAGAAAATGAGAGAATCAAAAGTGAGTGTTCTCAACTCAAAGAAAGAAATAAACTTGTTGAGGAACAACTTGAAAACATGAATAAAATTCAGAAAGAGAGAGATGATGCTGTGTTTATAGAACAGGAGTTGCTAGGTAAGTATAAGCAACTAGAATCTGAACTGGAGGATGCAAAGCACATTATTAAAACTTGGACACATTCTGGAAAAGACACTCAAGAGGTTTTTCAATCAGACACAGTAGGTCTAGGTTATTCTGAGGATGATGTGCTTAGGTTTCAGAATACAGTCAAGATTAGACCACCTCTTTCTTCTAAGAAATTTGGAACATTTGTTCATGGTACTGTTAAAACTGAACATGGAGCTGTTGAAAGTGAGCCAGTAAAAACCTGTATCAAACAGGTTAATATTGGTTCAATGACAGATAAACAACTCAAGCATAAGCTTAAAGAAATAAAATCTGTCAACAAACAGAGAATGCCTAGGAAAAACAGAAATGGAAAGGTAGGCATAACATCAGGAATTAAGCCAATGCTTGCTACATTTGCACTTAGAAAAACTTGTCATAATTGTGGTAGCACTAATCATCTTGCTAGTTTTTGCAGGAAGAACAAAGACATTAATTCTTTACCCTCCAAATCAGGAGTGAAAAAGAATAATGTTAAACCAAGACCACAAACTCTGTGCAAACATTGTGGAAGTACTTGGCACTCAATTTATACTTGCAAGAATTATCATGCTATTTATCATAATTATTATGAACTGAAACCTAATTTGAAATGGGTTAAAGTTGATTATGCAAGTACTAAGAATGAAAATGTTAGTTTAAACTCTGATAATGACAAATCCGCTACAAAAACTAACAGATTCAATAAAGCAAAAGGATCCAAGCAAGTCTAGATCCTTAAAACTAACAATCAGTGATTGTTTGTGATTGCAGGGCACCAGGGTAAGTACCCTAGTCGTGGACAGTGGATGTTCAGGACACATGACTGGAAATAAAGCCCTGCTATCAGAGTATGAGGAGAAGGCTGGCCCAAAAGTTTCCTATGGAGATGGCAACATAGGACATACTCTGGGATATGGCAATATTAATCTTGGAAGTGTCATCATCACTAATGTAGCTCTGGTTCCAGGACTCAAGCATGATCTGCTTTCTGTGAGTCAAATCTGTGACAGAGGATATCATGTAGATTTTTAGCCTGAATATTGTCAAGTCATCAGTAAATCTACAGGGAAAGTTGCTCTAGTTGGAAACAGACACAATAACATCTATGAAATAAAATTGTCAACAAACACTGATGGCAAAGCAGTGTGTCTGTCAACAAGAATGTCCAGTGAAGAGAGTTGGAAGTGGCACACGAAACTCTCTCATTTGAACCTGAACAACATCAATGAGCTAATAAAGAATGATCTTGTAAGAGGACTACCAAAGTCTTTGTTGAATGTAGAAGGCCTGTGTGATTCTTGTCAAAAGGCCAAACAGAGAAAAGCCTCTTTCAAAAGTAAATCTGAGTCTTCAATTGTTGATCCTTATCATCTTCTACATGTTGATCTTTTTGGACCAGTGAATGTTATGTCTCTTGGAAAGAAGAAATATGCTCTAGTCATTGTTGATGAATACACCAGATACACATGGGTGTATTTTCTAGCAAAGAAGGATGAAACTGCATTAACACTGGCAGAACATATAATGCAACTGGACAAAGGGTCAAAGAATCAAGTGAAGATTATCAGAAGTGACAATGGAACTGAATTCAGGAATTCAACAATGGAAGAATTTTGCAAGAACAAAGGAATTAAACAAGAGTTTTCTGCACCTGGCACTCCACAACAAAATGGTGTAGTTGAAAGGAAGAACAGAACTTTGATAGAAGCTGCCAGAACTATGCTTGATGAAGCAAAATTACCAACCTATTTCTGGGCAAAAGCTGTTCGAACAGCTTGTTTTACTCAGAATGCCACTCTGATAAATAAGCATGGAAAAACACCATATGAAATGGTGAGAGAAAAGAAGCCAAACCTGAAATATTTTCATATTTTTGGGTGCAAATGCTTTGTGCTGAAAACTCATCCTGAACAGTTGACCAAATTTGATTTGAAGGCAGATGAAGGAATTTTTGTTGGCTATCCATTGTCAACTAAAGCATTCAGAGTTTATAATCTGAGAACTAGAGTGATCATGGAGTCTATTCATGTGTCTTTTGATGACAAGAAAATGACTGGACTTGAAGATGTAAATGAACATGATCAACTGCACTTTGAAAATGAAGATTTAATCTCTGATGAACTAAACTCTGATGAGTCTGATCTGACAAACTCTGAACCTCTACTGGTAAATACTGAAAAGTCCTTTCAGCCAGAAACAAGAGAAGAACCAGTTGAGGGGGAGCATGAAGAAACTCATCAAAGTGATAACTCAAATTCTGATAATGACTCAGCTGAAAATTCTGAATCAAACTCTGGTAACTCAAACTCTGAAAGTCCAAAATCCGACAGTTCACACACTGAGCAGTCACATTCAGGGGGAGCCTCAGAGAATGAAGAAAGATATCAAGAAAATCAGGAGAACATGGATCAAGGGGGAGGATCCAACTTTGAAAGAAGTCAATTGCCTTCAGCTAGGAAATGGACCAAATCTCACACACCTGATTTAATCATTGGTGATCCAGATGCAAGAGTTAGGACAAGAAATGCAACAACAAATGAATGTCTGTATCATGCATTCTTGTCACAAAATGAACCAAAGAAAGTTGAAGAAGCTCTTAAAGATGCTGACTGGATAACAGCAATGCAAGATGAGTTAAATGAATTTGAAAGAAATGAAGTGTGGACACTAGTACCAAGACCAAAGAACAGGTCTATTGTTGGTACTAAGTGGGTTTTTAGAAACAAAACTGATAGTGAAGGGGTTGTTACAAGAAACAAAGCAAGACTTGTGGCAAAAGGTTATTCACAGCAAGAGGGGATAGACTATGATGAGACTTTTGCACCAGTTGCCAGATTGGAGGCAATTAGGATGTTTCTTGCTTATGCTTCTCACAAGAAATTCAAGGTTTTTCAAATGGATGTGAAAAGTGCTTTTCTAAATGGAAAACTTGAAGAAGAAGTGTTTGTTGAACAACCACCTGGTTTTGTAGATCCAAAATATCCTGACCATGTCTACAGGCTAGACAAGGCACTTTATGGACTTAAGCAGGCACCAAGAGCATGGTATGAAACCCTGGCTCAGTTTCTTTTAGAAAGTGGATTCAACATAGGTACAATTGATAAAACTCTATTTTATTTCAAATCTGGAAGTGACTTGCTTTTAGTTCAGATATATGTTGATGATATCATTTTTGGATCTACTAATGATAAACTCTGTAAGAAGTTTGCCAAGCTCATGCAGTCCAGATATCAAATGAGTATGATGGGAGAGCTAAGTTACTTTCTAGGCTTACAGGTGAAGCAAACAGATGATGGAATCTTTATCAATCAAGCAAAATATACCAGAAATCTTCTCAAGAAATTTGGCATGTTTGACTGTTCATCTGCAACAACTCCCATGGCAACTGCAACAAAATTGGACAAAGATACAGGGTCATCAGTAGATATGACAAGTTACAGAGGAATGATTGGCTCTCTTCTCTATCTAACAGCAAGTAGACCTGATATCATGTATGCAACATGTCTGTGTGCAAGGTTTCAGGCAGATCCAAGGGAACCACATTTAACAGCTGTGAAGAGGATTTTCAAGTATCTCAAGGGCACTGTAACTTTAGGGCTGTGGTACCCAAGAGAATCAGATTTCAAGCTACTTGGTTACTCTGATGCAGACTTTGCAGGTTGTAAGATTGACAGAAAAAGCACAAGTGGAAGTTGTCAATTTCTTGGTGACAGACTTGTATCTTGGTACAGCAAGAAACAGAAATCTATATCAACATCTATAGCTGAAGCAGAGTATATTGCTACTGGTAGCTGCTGTGCACAGATTCTATGGATGAAGAATCAATTGCTGGATTATGGATTGAGGTATAGCAAGATACCTATTTTCTGTGATAACCAGAGTGCTATTGCAATGACAGGTAATCCAGTACAACACTCAATGACCAAGCACATCAGCATAAGGTATCACTTTATCAGAGAGCATGTAGAGGAAGGCAATATTGAGCTTCACTTTGTGCCTACAGATCAACAACTTGCAGATGTCTTCACCAAGCCTTTGAGTGAAGCAGCATTTACAAGGCTGGTCAATGAACTAGGAATGGTATCTGGTTTTGACTAAACATGTTGGTTAGACTCAAAATTTTCTTATAAAATGTGCTGCTCATATTTCTGTGAATTGCTAAGTGCTATGTGAACCTTGTTGATTAAACTCTGTTATGCAGACTCTGTTCACATGTTTCTGTTCTCACACTGTTAAACTCTGTCAGCATGTTTGTTGGTCATATACTGTTAATATGTTTGATAAACTCTGTGAATTCTGAGTTAATTTTTGTCTGAATGAAAACACCAATGAAGAAATATGTATGAAGCATGATTCTCAGTGAATAAATCAAGATTCTTTCTGAGTCACTGTGATCTAATCAGAATTTGTGCAGTAAGTTAACACAACATGATACTGTTTCATATTTAGAGCATCTCTTAGTTTATTTGGTCCTAAACTCTGAGTCTATGAATACTGTGTGCATTGCCTCTCATGAATAACTTCTGATATTGATGAACTCTAAACTCTGATTAGTAACACTCTGTTTCCAAGACATACATAGTTCTTGATGACCCTTGTTTGTACTTGTGAAAATTTTAAAACTTGAGATGTGTCATTGTTTAGTTTGGTGAGAAACAATTCATGTCTGCACCCTGTGAGATTTTGAGCCAAATAAGTGATTGATACATTTTATATCAATCAGATTTTATTGATGTGTGATGTTCATCAGTGAGTATGTTGCTCTAGAACTTGTGTTAAAACTATTTTGAGACTACATGATATGTGTGTGCATGAAAATGATAAAGGCACTAGGATTTACCATCTTTCTTTCAACACTGTTCATAAACACTGTTCATAAATACTACCCTTAGTAAACCCCTTTGAGCCTAATTAACTACTCATTTTTCTTAAACTCTGACGTATTAAGAGCAGTTATATTCTTTTGGAAAATCAAATGCAAGCAGGTGAGTGTTTCTCAAGAAAAGAAAAGTTTACTCAGTATATATATTAAAAAAAAGGGTATATATACTGATCATCTTGTACAAATATGTACTAACAGTGTGACTGAACACTTTGGTCTGTTAAATTGTTCAGTTCGAAATTCACTCATTTTTCAAAACATCTCTTCTCACATGTTTGATCTTACTACATTACAACTTTGAATAAAGTCCTTTTGATTTGTGCATATATGTAATCAAAGTAGTGTAGATCTGGTGGAAATTCAAGCCTATGGAAGTATCTGCTTTTACTGATTGAATTTGAGAGAAAACACTTCACCTAAACACTTGTGTGCTTTGAGAGTTTGTGAGGAAATCCTTGACATGTAACTCACTGAATGATGCTTTGATGTCTATCTCCTGATCTTTTTGTCTATAATGACTGTGTGCTTACTTGGATAATCATGAACATCAATGGGAACAGGGTTATTCAGATTTCTGTATTTAAAGAACTACAGAGTTTAGCATTCATTACATACTCCGTGTTTAATATGAGAGTTTGTGCATTCAGTGTTTATTGATTTGATTTATGGATTTTATGAAATATTAGATGCTATAAAAATTGATTTGGCAACCTCTGCTACACATACACGAAATATTCACGACTGTGCATTTTTGAAAGGGTTTTAGTGATAAAGTTTGAAAATTTGACAAACACTGATGGATTGTGTTCCATACTCTAAGGTAAATTTTCATTAAGATAATTTGAAAATTTTGGAGTAAATAGAGTGTTTGACAACTGTTAATGAGTGTATTTTGTGGTAAAGTGTTTTGATAATAGGAAAGACAGCAGTAATAATGGCTTTTACTGCGCGTGATTAAGTGAATCGCTGCATGTTTGACACGTGTCCCACTTTCACCCACTCACTCATCAGTATGTACCACTTTCACACTATTCTAGGGACAGTTGCGTGCTTTTAATGTAAAAACATTTGAGTTTAATTTTTAATTACTACTCAAATCACTTTTTGTTACAATCACTTCTCATCCACTCATATTCACTTTACCAAAGCATAGACCTCTTTTGTTTTTCACTTTGACATTTTCACAAACACCTTTCTTACATATCACTTTCACAGTCAATTTTTGCTTATTTCTTGATCTAATGGCAACAAAACCTTTTACTTCGTTTTGTGCCTAACAATTTTGCAGCTCTACTTGAGAACGACCGTGCTCCTGAAGCGTTTCACCTTATGCAAAATTTTCTTCGTGACTCTGAAATTGGGCAGGCACTGATTGAACCTGCTGTTCTATCTGCATCTCAGATAGTCAATTTCTGGCAAAACTCAAGGTATATAGATGGAGGAGAGAATGGGACTCCAACTATCATCTTCACTCATGATGAACAAGAGTTTGTGATTACTCCACAAACTGTTCGCGAGACCATGGATTTCGACACACATACTTCGTATGCTGTTGTCTCTGAGCAAAATCTGAGAGAAATGTTAACAGAGATTGGGTATATGGAATCTCTTACAAAGCTGGGCAGTGTGAGGAGGCCGAATCTTAGAAAGGAATGGAATTTTTTCTTCGACTGTATCACCAGGACATTCCAGAAGAAAGTCACCAACTAGGATGCCATTCCAATGGATAGTCTGCAAATTGGGTATTCTCTACTCTATGGCAGTAATTTTGATTTTGGTCGATATGTGCTAATGAACTTAGGTGATAAGTTGTCAGAGTCTACTACAGTTTATTTTGCTAGGTTTTGTCAACTTTTGTTCAATGCCTGTGTACCTGGGTTAGAAGTTGATGCAGCTGATGTGATTCAACCTTTTAGAGTCAATAAGAGAATATTCTCTGATATGACTAATAAAGATGTTGGTAAAGATTTACCTGCTTTTGTTTTGCCACTTGCGTTGCAGAACTTTCTCAACCAACCACAAGATTCCCAATCACCACAACATGAACCACACCAAACACAACAACCAGAAACACAAAATATGCCTGAACCTTTAACCACTGACCATACTGAAACCATACCCTCTCATCCTGTACCATCACCTGAGCCAACACAAACAAACACTGTACCTACTACATCACCACACACACAACCTGAACCAATAGACCCTGAACCAACAAACCCTGTCACTACTATTCAACCTCCACAAACATCTAAACCAAAAAGGAAGAAGCATACTGCCCTCAACACAAAACATTCCAAGGCTAAACAGACATCTCCTAGAGCTGTTTATTCCAGAAGAATCATTAAAAGGGCAAATAGGCCTTCATCACCACCAGTTGTGGAAAGTTCTAGTGAAGAAGAAGAACTGATTGAAGTGCCTCAAGCAAAGAGGAGAAGGCTGATTCTTACAGATTCTGATGATGATGAGCAAGTTGTTGAGGCTCAACAGAAACTTTCTCATGATATTCCTACTGGTGAGACAGAGGTTATCATAGAACCTATTATAGAAGAATCCGATTTCAAGATTGCTGAACCAGAACTTGCTAAGGTTCAAACTAATGAAGATGTTAGAGATGCATTGTCTACAATGGAAGAGTTTGATGAAACTCCATTTTCTTTTGATAATGAAGCATCTACTCCAACACCCATGGAGGTTACACACTCTGTTGATACTAGTGTTGCAGATGGGCCTACTGTTGTCCTGGAAGACACTGAGGTTGCTTCCCACACAGAATTAAACTCTGATGCACATCATGTTTCTGATCATGGTGAAGAGATTGATCAACCAGAGAAAGTTGTTTCTTCAGAGCATACACAAGGTGATAGAGGAAAACAGGTTGCTCAAGAACCTGTTGCTGCTCAAGATGAAGATATTGCTTCAGTTGCACCTATTGCTGTGTCAGTGAGTGATTCAGTTGAAGACAAGAGTACAGGAGCTGAAAATGCACAATTTCAAACTGATGGTCAGAAAATAGGAGAAAAACCAGACTTTGCTGGACCTTCTGTTAATGAGATTGATGATAATTATTTGACTCAACAAACTGCAAATTGGTACAAGTCAGATTGTATTTTTCCTCCTGGTAGAGCAGCTACCTTTCTCAAGGCAAATTCTTCAAAGATTTCAAATCCTGATATTTTCACTTGTCTACAAGGAACAGTGATTCAGATCAAGTCCTTGAATCACAGATTTGATGATAATCAGAAGGCCATTATTGATCTTCGAACAGAGGTTGCTACTCATGAGGAGAAATATCAACGAGCTAATTCTAAGCTTTTTCAACAATTCTCCAAAGCTCAAGAGAATCTTAATGCCAGATTGAGCAAAGTTGAACAGAATCAGCTTTTGCTGACTGAGAAGGTTGATTCTATTGCAAACTCTCTTGAGTTAATCACCTCAATTCTGATTCCAGATGGTGATGATGTCAAAAAGGGGGAGAGAATTGCTAAAACTAAGTGTAAGCAAACTCAAACTCTGTTAAAAAAGGATCATCTGGATGAAGAAGGTGCTAATGCTGATAAGGGATTAAGAAGTGCAAATCCTAGACATGGACATGGAAGGTCTACAAGGTCAAAGCCAAATTTGGTGACAGATAAAAATATTCAGAGTACCTCTACTTCAAAGCAAAAGGATTTGTCATTTACTGACAATCCACAAACAGATGAAGAGTTGGCTGCTAAAATCTTTCATGAAGAAAATGCTGAGGCTACACTTGAGGACATACAAGCTGAAGAAAAGCTGTTGCAAAAAGAGCATTTAAAAGCACTAAAGTCCAAGAAAGGAAAGAAGACTGTCAGAGCTTCAAAGCCTGCAATGAAAGGGATTGAAATCAAAGAGAAATTATCTGGTATTCAAGAAGAAGAAGAAGAAGAAGAAGGAAAGTTGGTAATAAAGTCTTCTCTTGATGCCAAGTTGAAGTTAAAAGGGGTAATGGGTGAAGAGAGCAAAAGTAAAATGATAGTTACAACCTCTGTTGCCACACAAGTTGTACAGACTCAAAGTAAACCTTTACCTGGGTTTTCTAGGCCAAAGATTCCGGTTCAAGAACAAACAGGAGTGACTGGTGGTTATCAACACAATGTTGCTTGTTCAGGAAAGCCACCAGGCAGGAATACTTCTGGCTTAGGTTAAAGAAGAGATTTGAGAGTTAGTAACAGTCCTAGAGATCCCTCTGCACTTGTCTCTCTTGGTTCTGGTATTACTCAAGAAAATCTAGACAAGTTGGAATCAGTTCAACTAGTTCATCAAAGGAGCTTAAATATTCACTTTCTGTTATACTTTATGATAGATGGATCAGTGTATAGAGTGAATGAAGAAGCAATCAAGCTAAAGTTATTTGAAGAACTTCAGTATGTTCTGCATATATTCAGAGTCAGAAATCGACAAACACAGCTTATTGCTAATTCTATAAGGGAATATATGCTGAAATCCAAAGTCTTTACAGGATCCAAGACTTCTGAAGAGTATGTTCCTAAATACAGAGATTGGAGTGGAAATCTTGTAGAGATGAAGAAAGGAACTGCTAAATTAAAAACTGATCTGGGGATTACAGTTCTTGATTTTAATTCTCAATCAGAGGAAGTCAAATTCATTAGACTGGGTAATCAGATGAGGAGAAATAAAATCTATGATCTAAGAGCTGCTATCTTTCAAACTGATGAGAATGATCCAGAGTTAAGAGAGATCAAGGAAGCTATGCAGATTGAACTTGAAAATGCTGAAAGAAGATTGTTGATAGACTATCTCAGAACAACTCCAGATCTTGAGGAGGTTAGGTAGACAGAATTTGTAAGTAATTTGAATTTTTTGTAGATTTTGCTAAGTCAAGATTAAACTCTGATTATATGTTAAACACTGTGTTTTTATTTGATTGTTTTTGACATCATCAATTACTGTGAACTTGTACATTTTTCTAATGAACAAGTTGGGGGAGATTGTTAGATATAATTGATGTGATTTAATGTCAGTGTTTAAGTGTTACAGGTAAAAAGAGTTTAACTTGTTATTGAAAGCAGTCGTAGCAGAGTTTGAGTATACGCTGATAGCTGGAAGCGCAAACGCTGACAGAGGAAAGCGTAAACACTGCTAGCTGAACACATGGAAGCACAAACACTGCTAGCTAGGAGAGCAACAGAGTTTGCTAAAGTCTGTCTACTGGAAGCGTCTACAAGTCAGCAGAGTTTGAAGAATAATTCAAGATTAATATGGAAGCAATATCTTTGAAGATTGGATAGCTGTCAAAGAGATTGAGTTGACTTAGAAGACGTGTAGCAATCGTAATTGATATCAATTGTATAGCTTAATTTTAGGAGAATCAATTAACGATTGTATGTAGCTGTATATCTTATAAATACAGTTAGGTTAACCCTAGAAGGGTATCCATCGTGAACGAATATCATTCATTGTAACCTAAGCAGCTCTCTGTGATATTTTACATCACTGAGAGAGGAATTATTAATTCCAAACAGTTTTAAGTACTAAAACGTGTGTTCTTGTTATTTACTCATACAGTACTTGATTATATATATATATATATATATATATATATATATATATATATATATTGTGTATTTGACCTAACATAGGAGGACTCGAAGACTTTGACCTGGTGTAGTGTGTGTGAGAATTGTGACTGATACAACCATCAATGAATTGCCTTCTCAGATTGAAACAACTAGTCATAACATTCATATTGCATGGCATACAGTCAAATTTATCACAAAATGGTGCATCTCTATGTCTTAGAGGCACAGAACAATCATAGAAAGGTTTAGATACACTACCAGCAGGTTTCTTGCATGCATGAGTTAAATGATTGGTACTGAAACAGTTCTGACAAGTTTTCCTAGGGGCATTAGTCATATAAGCATAATTGTTATCCTTGTTAATCCCTAACTTGCCATTTCTGTTCTGTTTCTTCTTAGTCACTTTCTTTTCTGATTCACTCTTCCCAGCTGAAACAAACTTAACAAACTTCTTAGGTCTTGGCCTATCAACTACTGGCTCCTTGTCTTTTGACTTGACACTCTCACTCTTGGATAATGCTTGTTGTTCATTTGATTGTGCCTCATCCTCATCATTCAACATTTGTTTGATGAGTAAGGCTTCCTCATCAATTTCAAATGTTGGTTCCTTAAAAATTGGATTTTCAGTCTTTTTCAAAATGTGAGGCACTTCCTCATGAACAACCGTGTCATCTTCAATGACAGCATAGCCTTTTCTCTGTTTAAGAGTGTCATAATCAAGTCCAATAGCAGCCTTGGGTTTTGCTTCAATTTTCTCACAGTAGGATTTCACTAGACCAGATGATTTCTTGAAAGTTTTTAGTTTGAATTCATTTTTAGCTAATTCATCCCTAAGAGCCTTTTCAACCTGACTAGCACACAACACCTTATTCTGTAGATATTCAACTTCTTTCTTAAGGTTTTCTATTTGCATAGCAGTTAGCTCAAGTTCCTCATTCTTTTTTGTTAACATTTCATTTCTAGTAGACAGTTTAACAATCTCTTCATTAGCAGCAGTCATACTAGTATGAATGTTAAACATTTCAACTGATAGTTGTTCAATCATGCATTTATACTCTGAAACAGACATGTCTATAGTAGTGAGGGATGGTACCTGAGGGTCTGATGGAGATGTGTCATCCTTGGAATTGGCCATCAAGGCATAATTGCAGAATTCTTGCTCATCTCCATCACTGTCAGAATCATCCCAACACTTCCCTTCAGCTATGTAGGCCTTACCTTGTGTCTGCTTTTTCAGAAGGGCCTCATACTTAGCTTCAAGCTCAAGATAATCTCTATCCTTCTTTTTAGGCTTCTTGCATTCACTTGCAAAATGCCCTAGGTCATTGCATCTATAGCACCTTACAGATGACCTATCCACATGGCTGGTTTTAAACTTATTCTTGTTTGGTTTCACAGGTGCCTTGCTTTTGTTGAATGAATGGTTTTGGGTTTTGGGTTTGAAGGGTTGATTCCTTTTGAATCTGATGTTTGGAAATTTCTGGCCATGAAAGCATATGAAGTGTTTTCCATCCCATCTAGTTCTTCAAGAGTGTAAAACTCTTCTTCCTCCTTCTCCTCAACAGGTTCACTTACCTCAGGTTCAGTTTCTTCCTCTTCCACTACCTCCTCTATCCTTAACTGGCTTGTGGATGCTTCTAGGTCTTGAATAGATTTGTTGACAATCAAGGCACACGATGTGTTTACCATTCTACCTTGATTGGCTTGGATAGCCCTTTTTTGAAGCAACTCAAGCTCATGAGTTTTTAAAACTCCATAGAGCACATCATATGTAACTTTGTTCAAATCTCTTTCCCTTAGAGAAATGACCCTTTGCTCTAGATGGTTTGGTGAGTGTAATAACTCGAATTTTTCAGAAATATTTTTAAGAATAGTAAAAAAAAAAAAAAAAAATATTGCGTTCAAAGAAAATTTTCTTTTCCGACCACCATATATACATGTTGGAAAACTGAAGATCCGAATTTATATTATTCTTATACGAGGAAAATGAGGATTTGTTAATGCCGTTAGTTTTTGACGAATCCTATTTTATCAGAATATTACTATTCATAATACGTCGAAGAATACGAGGAATATATTATGACATGACGTATTAAAAATTGAAACATTTATATATTGTAAGTATTAAGAAGTTTGAAAGGAGAAAAGATTACGTTAGAAAGTTACTACGCGAAATGCATTCAAATATTTATCGGACGACGAAATAAGATCGAACGAACGTTTAATTGCCAAACGAGTTACGTAACTAGATGAACAACCATCCCATGCATGCAAATGCCATGCAAATGAGATGCAAATGCCATGCAAATGAAATTCAAATGGCATACAAGACTTATGAACAAAAGACAAGATTGTGGGCTAGTTTTGACTAATTAAGAAACACATCCCAAAAATTTAGGAATTTAATTTAACAAAATCCAAGCTAAGGCTAGTATAGGAGTCTAGATTGCTGATAATTGTTGTTAAGTAATAATTCAGCCAAACAAATTCACAAGAACAAAAATTCATTCTTTCCCCATTTCATTCCAGCAGTTTAGAGTTTCAGAGGAGGGGAGAAAGAAAAATTCATAACTCACGATCTAGAGCTCTACAAATCACCAAATTTTAACCATATCCTCTCCACTCCATGGGTAAGGTTCGATCAAAATTTCATGGCCAGCAAAGGAGTGTAGCCTAGTCAAATCGCTTCCCCAAGTTGAAGAAACCAAACTGCCCTGTTCTTGACAGTTTCTGCCCCGATTTTCAAACGACCATATCTCTCTCGTTTCTCAAGGGAATCTTGTGTTATTTAGCTTGTTGGAAAGGTAGTGAGATTATCTACAACTCTTCTTCAGGAGTCTTGTCTAAATAAGCAAGGTAAGACCCTCGTTTTTCCAGTTCTTTCAAGCGAGTTAATGGTAACTCCGAAAATCCTAACTTGTTTCTTGAATTCCTTGCAAGTTTGAAAGTGATAAACATAGGTCAAGGCTACCTTAAGGATTACAAGATCTAGTTAGTGTGTTAAGGATTCAAGGAAGGTATAATCTCTTTTCACCCTTTAGTTCATGGTAATATTTTATTATGGTTACTAGGTGATGTTAGTAACATGTGTTATGACAAGATAGTTGTGTTCATGATGATTTCTTGGTTTATAAATATTAGACAAAAATCATGTGGAAATTTTGAAACTGAGTTTAGCCTATCAAAATGATTAAAACAAGTTTCTTGAGGATATTTAAAATTTATGTTAAGGATCTTGCATGAAAAGGGAAAGTATGTTTGGTGTAGACATGATTGATGACTTCTAGGACAAGGGACTGTTTGTAACCCAAATTCGGACCATAAATAATTTCATAATAAAATACCACTGGTCATGACAGAGTAGATATTGTCTCATAGATTGTGGGCATATAAAGCTCATTTTTAGGAGATTTGTGGTTAAGAAGTTAGAGCCAATTTAGTGAAGCTAATACAAGTAGTACGAACTGTTACGTTTTAATAGTTTCGTCAGTAAATTCGGAGCACCAAACGAACGAATTTAATTCTGAACAAAATTGTGCAGCTGGTCCTTACACTGTAGAAGATAAACCCAAAAAGATTGAGTGGAAATAATATTTTTTCGATTTTAGAGAAATGTTTGAATGAAAGTTGCGCAGTGAAAGTTTCATAACCGGATAGTCCAAAACGGGAAAACTTAAGTACAAATAAGAAACTATGTGAATAATTATTGCGCACCAAAAAAAAAATCGATACTAGGATGGTTAGTGGATTACTTGGATATGTAAGAAATTATATGGGTCGGTTAATGTGTAAACGATTAAGACTCGAAAGTCGTAAATGTCAAAGCATTTTATCTCGTTAAAAGGCTAATCGAGTAATTATGAATATTTTAGATTGTTGCACTGAGCCCCGGAACCAACCTATACCAAGACCACCAGGCAAGTTTTCAAACTTGTATTCCGAGTATACGGCTATTTTATAATTGTTGTTGTTGTGATATGATTATATAAAATGCATGACTATTTTAAATAATTGTATTTAAATTGCAAACGATGAAGTGCATGCTATGATTATACAAATTATGAGATTTGAAGAATACGAGACTCTAAGGTATAAAGTATGTTTTTGATTAAAAGTAGACCGCGAGTCGGTAATAAATTATTGACATTATTATAGAAACCCGGAAGATGTCGAAGTTACGTTTTCCTTTATTTCGCATTTAATATTCCAATAAATGCAAATGGGATATTTAGAATTATCGAATACTTCAAATAATATTATTAAATATTATTCATACATTTATTTAATTAAATGAATATTATTTTGAATATTCATTTAAAGAGAACTTATTTTAATATTTTAATATTTAATAAATATTACGGAAATATTTATTAAATATCCCAAATTGATTCATAATTATTATAATAATTCAATCATTTATTTAAATTGATTTAATTATTTATTAATTGATTCAAAATGATTTAATCATTTATTTAAGTTGAATTAATTATTTATTGAATGATTTAAAATTATTTAATCATTTATTTATATTGAATTATTTATTTATTCAAAATGATTTAATCATTTATTTAATATTTTAAAAATGATTTAGTTATTTAATAAATACTTTAGGGATGATTTAAAATCATAAAACCTTATTAAAAATTAGATGCAGGTGTATTTAATTATTTTAATTATTCTCTGACCTTCAGAAAAATTATTTAAAAATACTTTCGGTTCCCAGATATTATTTTGAGTTAATCAAAATTACTTTCATATGATTAAATAGTCTCAAACTCATCCAAACTCCGGGAATCCAGTCGAAAGAGTTGATTGAATGATGTTCACTCCTTATCTCCTATAAAACTAATATTTTAAGTTTCTGCTCATCATAAATCAAAATATTTTATATTGATAAATCTTCCAAAGAACTCTGATTAACTTTCCGGTCGCGATTTTAAAAGTAGATCCTTATTTCATCCATTGACAAGAGTCAAACCACATATTCTTACTACTTCCTCAATACTTCCGGAAGTAGGTGCGACAGAAATCTGAAATCTATGCTTAGTGAACGACGATTAAATTCGGTCCCAGTATAAGATAGAATCATCTCAGAACTGGAATGGCTTCCTTACACGGTAATGAAACAGGTACCGATGTAGTGAGAAGGCTCTACGCGGTATTGAAATATGTGCCGGTGGTAGGGAAAATTTTAATATGCTCGGCAATGAAACAGGTGCCCGAAAAGCATAATTATGCTCGGTAATGAAACAGGTACCCGAAAAGCATAAAAGACCCGTATGCGGCCAGGGTGATAACCGAAAAGGAATTCGTCCTTCTACTAGTAGAAAAGAAAATTTTGCGATACCTTGCCTGATCAACAAGTATCGTGGTGTATTCCAGATGTCCCCATCTTCCAATTAGAACTATGACGCATATTGAAATGAAAGCCTATGCGCTTATTTCCAGAGAGTGTGCTATCAGTGAGTTACAAAATATTTGAGAAAATCTTGAGTATTGTGGAACGTATAAATTACCATAGTTAAATTCTTTTAAATGAAGAGAGTGCAGTCTAGAGTTGATCGAATAACTTTCTAAATAATTATGAAGTTATAATTGTACTATTATTATATTGTTGAGCTATATCGCTCACTCTTGCTTTCTTGTATATATCACAACACAACAGATCAGCATGGCCAGGACAAAGCTTACCCCAAGGAAGCGCGTGGGAAACGCCCAGCTTTACCGTAGGCAGTTCGTGAGGACTCCAGCCCAGGTAGTTGGTTATAAACAACTAGGGTGAACCATTTCACAATTTGTCAAAACAATGTAATATAAATAAATAATCACTTTGGGTCCCGATACTACCTTATGTAGAGATGTATTGGCGACTAACTTTTGAAAGGATTTGTTTGGTTTATAATAAATTTGAGTGAATGGATTTAATAACTTGATTTGAATAATTATTGTTTCTGAGAACTATAACCTGTCAGTGTATTTATTGATGGGGTTGCAGCAGGTGAAGAATGGAAATTTAATATAAGTATTGTTAACTGTGAATTGAGGTGACCGTGACAACCTAGATTTCAGACCCCGGATCTAGGGGTGTTACAGAAATGGTATCAGAGAACTAGGTTATAAGTCTCAGAAATAATATAGAGTTTAAGTAATAAAACTGGTATAACAAATAATCAAGAGCTCTCATCGAGTTCGAAGTTGGACTACTAGGTGTTGTTCCGACAGATAAAACCTAAGTTAAAATTTTAGATACGACCTTGGTAACATGGTTATGTCTTGACTCCCAGGCACCCGAGCTAGTGGACCCCGAGGCATTCGAGTTAGAGCATGATGAGGCACTACTGGCCCCGGTGTACGACACAATAGGAGGGACGATAGTCGTACCTGATGAGGACTCTGATGAGGACCCCGGGGAGGAGGATGATAGAGACATCGAGCTGCCCTTTCTTAGCCCAGAGAGGACCCCTACTCCACCTCCATCCCCTATGAGCCCTCTACCCACTGATGAGGAGACTAGCGAGGAGTCTTTGCCAGCTCCTGTAGAGATAGAACATGCTGATGACCCATCCCCACTGCCACCCTTTCTAACAATGGTACCCCTGGTCTTATATGATTGGATGGAGACTGATTATGCCACAAACCTGGCTATAGCTGAGGCGAAAGTAACTGAGCTAGGACAACAGATTATTGCGAATAGACAGGCTAGGCAGATGTCCCAGGGTGGGAGAGTTGATGGAAGCACCCGAAGGATAAGGAGTTCCATTCGCCGTATTGAGGAGAGGGCCCTTAACCGGGTCCGTCGTATGACACCTCTCCGAGGTCCGGTGGATCGTAGCGAGGTTACTAGAGTTCTCTCTAACGCGATGCGCCGAGCTCGTGAAGCGACCCGAGTCCGAGGACGTTGATGTGTCAGGTGGTTAGTCTTTCAGTCAGGGATGGTAGTTGTGTAATAATGGCATTAGCTTATTTGTGGTGCCACAGGCTGGGAAGACGCGTACCTAGACTTGTAATATATTTCCATTTATTTGTGTTATTCAGTCTTCGAATTTTATGTTTAAATATACTTGTGGTGGATAAAATAAATAGCATGACAAGAATTATCTAAAACTTTAATGGAGTAATCTCGAGAAATAAATTGTTAATTAGATGAAACAAATACATGAACTATAAGGACTGAGCCCAAAAAATTAATTATTTATGCTACCAGAAAGATGCCACCAAGACGAAGAATAGGTACTAGAGGTCACCCGGCTACATCTGGCAGTCAAGGTAGCAACAACCAAGATGGAGTTAATTACAATGAGTTTGATGATATGAACTATGAAGAGGAAGAGGCTGAGGATACCCAGGTAGAGGAAAACCCTGAAACAAATCCTATGGCACAATTCATGAAACTACTCAGATTGAACCTGAATCAACAACCTCCACCCTGTCAGCCACTAGGGCCTAACATGACTGTTGCTAATGCCTTCAAGGCTTTTAATTCACTTAAGTCCCCTGAGTTCCAAGGAACCGTAGACCCGGTTGAGGCGAAGGCCTGGCTGAAGGAAATGGAAAAGTCCTTTGAGATAATGGGCACTGAAGAAGCCCAAAAGACCATCTTCGCCTCTTACCTACTAAAAGGAGAAGCAAATTATTGGGGGGAAGCCAAGAAGAATATGGAGTCAATTGGAGTGGTGACTTGGGAGAGATTCACTGAGTTATTTTTAGACAAGTACTTTCCTAGGTTCATGGAGAACCAGATGGAAATTAAATTCCTAGAGCTGAAACAAGAGAATATGTCAGTGGCGGAGTATGAAGCTAAGTTCACAGAGTTGTCGAGGTTTGTCCCTGAGTTGTCAACACTGAGGCCAAGAGGGCCCGAAGATTCCAATTAGGATTGAAGCAATGGATTTAGAACCGAGTCGCAATCTTTTAGCTTACAGACTATGCCACCTACTTTCAAATTTTCAAAATTTTCAACTTTTGTTTTCTCCAGTGATGGACAAGTTTATTTTGCAGTAGGGTACCATTTGTTCGGTACTTACTTTTCTGGTCCTTATTTTTCAAAAATAACACCTTCGTAATTTCTTCATTTTGAATCCAGGTGTGCTTCAAAGAATATAAAAAAAAAACATCAGTTACTAATTTGATTTTAAATTCCTTTCATATTCCTTTAATCCAACTGAGACGAACAACCCTATTTATAGGGGACACCAGTTATATCTGTCTGTGTGATAGAAGTTGGATGGGACGCCATCACTGGTGTGTTGTGTATTACAATAAGGCTGGCCACCTTTATTTGTAAATGTCGGAGCTAAGACGCATAACGTCGGGTTCATGTGATCATATTGATCTCTCAGTTATTATTTTATCTAAAATAAGGTTGTTTTAAAAATCAGTAAATTGATAACCACAATTGTGGGGCATTTGTTATAATATGAAATCTCTTCTCTTCAAAGTTTTATGATTCTTGGTACCTCTAAAACATTTGGAAGGTATGCCCATCGGGTTAGAATAAGTTAACCTCGACACGATGAATTAAGGCTTTGCGATGGGATTACCACAAGCAAAAGCGGATCAAGATGCGACTACAATACTAGCAATGTATAACTGTGTCAATTCGTTTTCTCTCTATTGATTAAGGTTATGCTATTGAGAGGTTGGTCAAATTTCATTTGAAAGAAAAGTAGTGTGATGTGAGACTCTAGTAACGATTGTGTCAGATAGAAAACCCAAGATTTGATTCGAAATTTGGAGAAGTTGCATATGTATAGATGTTATCACCGAATTTTTGTACTTGGAATTTTTTTATAAATGAATAGTGAAATGCATGGAGGAATATTGATTTCGAGATTCGAGAAATTTTTCATGTCACCCTATGCACGGGACATGGTATGGATATTTTAAAGTCATATTAGTGATTCACGGAGTATATAAGTGTATGTAAAGATGATCAGAATTCAGAAATTCCAATTTCTATTTTGGTGTGATATTTTACCGAGCCGTAAAAAGCATATAAATGCATTCAAGACAATTGACATGATCATTAATATAGCGTAAGTAATAGTTAATGTTAGGGGTTGTTCCCTAGGGCTTACGAATATCAATAATCGATTGTCACGTGTATCATTAAAAATGCGTGAGTGATACAATCATTGATGTAGCGTAAGTAGTAGTTAATACTAATATAAATTATTGTGTGTTGTTGCTGCAAGTTGAGGCAGCTTTACTTTTGTAAATAAAAAAAAGCAGGGTTGAATTGTTTTTGATTGATATTGAGGGGCTGTGACCCCGGGATAGTCCGATAAACGAATACCTCATGCCGAAATTTTCTAAAAATTCCCTGCGATTAAATTTATTTAGCTTATTTAATATCAATGGTCTAGAGGCATGAAGTGGATGTTAATTGTTTACGTGAATATGTGTTAAGTGAATTATTTTGGAGGTTAATTGTTGTTTCGAGGAGTATGTGTTAATTCGAGGATTAAATGTGTCTTGAGGATTAAATGGGTATTATAAGTCTTTATCGAGGATTAAGTATGTTTTAAGGATTACATATTAATTAAGTTGTCATAGGATGTCGATGGTATTATAATTGCATATGTCTAGTGAAGCTGATTAATTGGTATGGTTTGAGGTGGTTAGCACCAGGAAATGTCCACTTTAAAAAGGGGACTTTTCCATTTTATTTTCTTTACTAAATGTGTTATGTGTATTAAGTGGTAATAGAGTAGTTAGTTATAGGGAGGACACCTATAGTTTGACTTTAAGTGACTACAGGTGGTTTAATGTTATTAAGCAGGTGATTTGATGTGCCATAGGCTGTCATTATCCCTACCTTTAGAATTCTGAAGCCCTGTCGAATGATGTTATTTCAAACTTCCACTTTCCTTCAATAGTGGATGATTCTATGATGGTATTATGTACGGATTTGGATAAATGAAGGAAGTGAGTATAATTGATGAAGGATTTTGAGGTGCAATAATATATTACTAGTCGTGGGAGGCCAGTGTGGAGGCTAATACCCTAAGTAGAAAAGAGAGATTTCAGGTGTTAGTTATTCAAAGGATTAGTGTAGAGGTACTAGTAGAAATGATTGATGGAAAAGAGCAGATGTTGATATATGAAGTCATGGCACTAGAAAGAGTATTATGGAGATAAGCAAAAGGTTGACGAGTCAACCTAAGAATTAGAGTGTGGAGTACTTTGTTGTATCATACGTTGATTCCGAGGACGAAATCCTTTTAAGGAGGGAAGACTGTAATAACTCGAATTTTTCAGAAATATTTTTAAGAATAGTAAAAAAAAAAAAAAAATATTGCGTTCAAAGAAAATTTTCTTTTCCGACCACCATATATACATGTTGGAAAACTGAAGATCCGAATTTATATTATTCTTATACGAGGAAAATGAGGATTTGTTAATGCCGTTAGTTTTTGACGAATCCTATTTTATCAGAATATTACTATTCATAATACGTCGAAGAATACGAGGAATATATTATGACATGACGTATTAAAAATTGAAACATTTATATAATGTAAGTATCAAGAAGTTTGAAAGGAGAAAAGATTACGTTAGAAAGTTACTACGCGAAATGCATTCAAATATTTATCGGACGACGAAATAAGATCGAACGAACGTTTAATTGCCAAACGAGTTACGTAACTAGATGAACAACCATCCCATGCATGCAAATGCCATGCAAATGAGATGCAAATGCCATGCAAATGAAATTCAAATGGCATACAAGACTTATGAACAAAAGACAAGATTGTGGGCTAGTTTTGACTAATTAAGAAACACATCCCAAAAATTTAGGAATTTAATTTAACAAAATCCAAGCTAAGGCTAGTATAGGAGTCTAGATTGCTAATAATTGTTGTTAAGTAATAATTCAGCCAAACAAATTCACAAGAACAAAAATTCATTCTTTCCCCATTTCATTCCAGCAGTTTAGAGTTTCAGAGGAGGGGAGAAAGAAAAATTCATAACTCACGATCTAGAGCTCTACAAATCACCAAATTTTAACCATATCCTCTCCACTCCATGGGTAAGGTTCGATCAAAATTTCATGGCCAGCAAAGGAGTGTAGCCTAGTCAAATCGCTTCCCCAAGTTGAAGAAACCAAACTGCCCTGTTCTTGACAGTTTCTGCCCCGATTTTCAAACGACCATATCTCTCTCGTTTCTCAAGGGAATCTTGTGTTATTTAGCTTGTTGGAAAGGTAGTGAGATTATCTACAACTCTTCTTCAGGAGTCTTGTCTAAATAAGCAAGGTAAGACCCTCGTTTTTCCAGTTCTTTCAAGCGAGTTAATGGTAACTCCGAAAATCCTAACTTGTTTCTTGAATTCCTTGCAAGTTTGAAAGTGATAAACATAGGTCAAGGCTACCTTAAGGATTACAAGATCTAGTTAGTGTGTTAAGGATTCAAGGAAGGTATAATCTCTTTTCACCCTTTAGTTCATGGTAATATTTTATTATGGTTACTAGGTGATGTTAGTAACATGTGTTATGACAAGATAGTTGTGTTCATGATGATTTCTTGGTTTATAAATATTAGACAAAATCATGTGGAAATTTTGAAACTGAGTTTAGCCTGTCAAAATGATTAAAACAAGTTTCTTGAGGATATTTAGAATTTATGTTAAGGATCTTGCATGAAAAGGGAAAGTATGTTTGGTGTAGACATGATTGATGGCTTCTAGGACAAGGGACTGTTTGTAACCCAAATTCGGACCATAAATAATTTCATAATAAAATACCACTGGTCATGACAGAGTAGATATTGTCTCATAGATTGTGGGCATATAAAGCTCATTTTTAGGAGATTTGTGGTTAAGAAGTTAGAGCCAATTTAGTGAAGCTAATACAAGTAGTACGAACTGTTACGTTTTAATAGTTTCGTCAGTAAATTCGGAGCACCAAACGAACGAATTTAATTCTGAACAAAATTGTGCTGCTGGTCCTTACACTGTAGAAGGTAACCCAAAAAGAATTGAGTGGAAATAATATTTTTTCGATTTTAGAGAAATGTTTGAATGAAAGTTGCGCAGTGAAAGTTTCATAACCGGATAGTCCAAAACGGGAAAACTTAAGTACAAATAAGAAACTATGTGAATAATTATTGCGCACCAAAAAAAAAATCGATACTAGGATGGTTAGTGGATTACTTGGATATGTAAGAAATTATATGGGTCGATTAATGTGTAAACGATTAAGACTCGAAAGTCGTAAATGTCATAGCATTTTATCTCGTTAAAAGGCTAATCGAGTAATTATGAATATTTTAGATTGTTGCACTGAGCCCCGGAACCAACCTATACCAAGACCACCAGGCAAGTTTTCAAACTTGTATTCCGAGTATACGGCTATTTTATAACTGTTGTTGTTGTGATATGATTATATAAAATGCATGACTATTTTAAATAATTGTATTTAAATTGCAAACGATGAAGTGCATGCTATGATTATACAAATTATGAGATTTGAAGAATACGAGACTCTAAGGTATAAAGTATGTTTTTGATTAAAAGTAGACCGCGAGTCGGTAATAAATTATTGACATTATTATAGAAACCCGGAAGATGTCGAAGTTACGTTTTCCTTTATTTCGCATTTAATATTCCAATAAATGCAAATGGGATATTTAGAATTATCGAATACTTCAAATAATATTATTAAATATTATTCATACATTTATTTAATTAAATGAATATTATTTTGAATATTCATTTAAAGAGAACTTATTTTAATATTTTAATATTTAATAAATATTACGGAAATATTTATTAAATATCCCAAATTGATTCATAATTATTATAATAATTCAATCATTTATTTAAATTGATTTAATTATTTATTAATTGATTCAAAATGATTTAATCATTTATTTAAGTTGAATTAATTATTTATTGAATGATTTAAAATTATTTAATCATTTATTTATATTGAATTATTTATTTATTCAAAATGATTTAATCATTTATTTAATATTTTAAAAATGATTTAGTTATTTAATAAATACTTTAGGGATGATTTAAAATCATAAAACCTTATTAAAAATTAGATGCAGGTGTATTTAATTATTTTAATTATTCTCTGACCTTCAGAAAAATTATTTAAAAATACTTTCGGTTCCCAGATATTATTTTGAGTTAATCAAAATTACTTTCATATGATTAAATAGTCTCAAACTCATCCAAACTCCGGGAATCCAGTCGAAAGAGTTGATTGAATGATGTTCACTCCTTATCTCCTATAAAACTAATATTTTAAGTTTCTGCTCATCATAAATCAAAATATTTTATATTGATAAATCTTCCAAAGAACTCTGATTAACTTTCCGGTCGCGATTTTAAAAGTAGATCCTTATTTCATCCATTGATAAGAGTCAAACCACATATTCTTACTACTTCCTCAATACTTCCGGAAGTAGGTGCGACAGAAATCTGAAATCTATGCTTAGTGAACGACGATTAAATTCGGTCCCAGTATAAGATAGAATCATCTCGGAACTGGAATGGCTTCCTTACACGGTAATGAAACAGGTACCGATGTAGTGAGAAGGCTCTACGCGGTATTGAAATATGTGCCGGTGGTAGGGAAAATTTTAATATGCTCGGCAATGAAACAGGTGCCCGAAAAGCATAATTATGCTCGGTAATGAAACAGGTACCCGAAAAGCATAAAAGACCCGTATGCGGCCAGGGTGATAACCGAAAAGGAATTCGTCCTTCTACTAGTAGAAAAGAAAATTTTGCGATACCTTGCCTGATCAGCAAGTATCGTGGTGTATTCCAGATGTCCCCATCTTCCAATTAGAACTATGACGCATATTGAAATGAAAGCCTATGCGCTTATTTCCAGAGAGTGTGCTATCAGTGAGTTACAAAATATTTGAGAAAATCTTGAGTATTGTGGAACGTATAAATTACCATAGTTAAATTCTTTTAAATGAAGAGAGTGTAGTCTAGAGTTGACCGAATAACTTTCTAAATAATTATGAAGTTATAATTGTACTATTATTATATTGTTGAGCTATATCGCTCACTCTTGCTTTCTTGTATATATCACAACACAACAGATCAGCATGGCCAGGACAAAGCTTACCCCAAGGAAGCGCGTGGGAAACGCCCAGCTTTACCGTAGGCAGTTCGTGAGGACTCCAGCCCAGGTAGTTGGTTATAAACAACTAGGGTGAACCATTTCACAATTTGTCAAAACAAGGTAATATAAATAAATAATCACTTTGGGTCCCGATACTACCTTATGTAGAGATGTATTGGCGACTAACTTTTGAAAGGATTTGTTTGGTTTGTAATAAATTTGAGTGAATGGATTTAATAACTTGATTTGAATAATTATTGTTTCTGAGAACTATAACCTGTCAGTGTATTTATTGATGGGGTTGCAGTAGGTGAAGAATGGAAATTTAATATAAGTATTGTTAACTGTGAATTGAGGTGACCGTGACAACCTAGATTTCAGACCCCGGATCTAGGGGTGTTACAGTGAGGATAGCAGAAACTTCATGTTTAACTCCTTGGTACTGTAAACCTTCCCGTTCATCTGCAACTCAGTAACTAGCTTGTGAAATCTCTCAAACATCTCAGTAATGCTTTCCTTGGGCTGTGCCATGAAAGCCTCATACTGTGTGACCAGTATCTGTTTCTTGTTTTCCTTAACCTCATCAGTTCCTTCACACAACACCTCAATGTGATCCCACATTTCTTTGGCAGATGTACATGATGCAATGTTTGCAAACATTGACATGTCCATGGAATCAATGATAAGTAACATGAGGTGGTTGTCAAGAGCAACCTTCTCCCTTTCTGATTCTGTCCATTTTGATGGATCCTTGGCCTCATAAGATCTTGGGATAGTTGTGGTTCCAACAGTCTTCTCTGGTATCTCTTGTTGTGGAACAAAAGGACCATTCTTAAGAATATCAGGATACAAAGGATGAGAGGCTTTGATGAACAACATCATCTTTATCTTCTAGAGGTTGAAGTTATCTTTATCAAACTTAGGGACTTTCACCGTTCCTGTAGTCTTTGGTGTATTTGAACTCATGATCGTTTTTCTGTTTTTGAATAAACAGCCCGCTCTGATACCACTTGTTGAGTATTGAATACGATAAAAGAATACAGAGGGGAGGTGAATGGATTCTTGAACTTTTCTTCTTCGAGTCTATGTAGCAAGAGTGTTTGTGTGTGCAAGATTGAAGGTGCGGATAAAGAATAACACAAAACACAATATCACTTTAATCTAATGTATTATTAGATAAAGGTTGCTACAATCTGTGAATACAAATGATAGTATACAGCTTACAGTGTATGAAAAACTTGACTCACAAAGTTACTAAGTTAATTGACTAAGAAAGTGAGGCCGTATCCTTATAGAACATGGATACACCCTACTTACTACAAATAAGGTAGCTGAACAAATTACTTTCTAGTCTGTCTATCCTTTTTGAGTAAGTGTCCAAACGGTTACAGATTTGACTTTGCAAAGCCTGTTCAGATCCACTTCTTTAGCCCCTTGTCTCTTCTATATCTCTCCAAGCTTCCTTGTAGGCTTTCCAGAGCACGTTACAGATTGTGGTCCATAAAGTGCATTGGCTTGTTGCAGGTTTCTGACTTGTACAATTTCTTCAGTATTTTGTCTCCAAGAATGTATTCGAGAAGTGACTAAGTAGTTGATTCGAGAACTAGAATTGACTTGATCGATAACTCTGAGTTCTCGAACACTGTTATATTGACATATCGAATTACTTCTCGAATAGCTCTTTTCTTCAGGATTCCTTGAGTTGTCGAATAGAACACTTGACTTGTCGAATCCTTGAGATATCGAATAGCTTTCTGAGTCTTTGAGATATCGAATGGAACTTTGACTTGTTGACTCCTTGAGAACTCGAATACTACTTTGACTTGTTGACTTCTTGAGTTCTCGAATAGAGTACATAGACATATCGAATCTCTGAGATATCGAATGAGATATCGAACAGTGTATTCAGAGATATCGAATAGTGTCTTGAGATATCGAATCCCTGACTTCTCGAATGCTGGACTTCTCGAATAGACAAATATACTTCTCGAATTGGTACTTAGGAAAATTCTTCATTTCTTCAAATCCCAACTGTGATTATTTGACAGTCTTTATCTTCTTGCTTGAGGCATGAACCTTGGAACTTCTTTCAAGCATTATTCTAGACTCTATAAGTACAGTTACACAACTAGGATTTGATGCCTACTGCAAGTACAATACAAACAGAAACTCTACAACTAGAGGTTCCCTCAGTTAAGAGGTCATGTAAGTAATGCAAAGCATTACAAACAATTAGGCTTGTTATTAGATGTATACAGGCATGCCTCTGTAACTAACAGAAATCTGATTTATGAGATTCCTTTGTGGCCTAAACCAATATCACCCATATCTATCAGATGTGATAGTGAGTCTGCCTTGGCTAATGCTTATAGACAAGTGTTCAAAGGCAAGTCTAGACACTTTGGTGTTAGACACAGCATGATTCGTGAGCTTATCACGCATGGTGTTATATAAGTGGAGTTTATAAGAACTCAACATAATTTAGCCGATCATCTAACCAAAGGGTTGAGTAGAGATTTTGTGCACAAGTCGGCTGTTGGGATGGGATTAAAGTCCATCAAAAACCTCTCATGTTGAGATACCCAATTCCCATCTAATATGACATTAGGTGCTGAATTCAATGTGGAAAGCTTAACATTTAGAGATTGGAACACATTAAAGCATAATCCTGAGGTATGTGTTCAGACCTGCAAGTTAAGGAGGTTGAAGTTTATCTTCTTAATAGTTCTTTTAAAAAATTGCATATGCAGGTGCGAGAGTAAAAGAACTACCTATATGAGCATGAAGTTTAGTAGCTTCAAGAAGCTTGGACTTGGCTTCGATATGCTTGTGAAGGATTAGGACACTACGCTAGTAAAAGATAGTGTCAAGTAAGAACATTTGAGAATGTAAATTTATATGTATATTATCTTCATGTATTCAATATGAATAACGAAGGTTCAATCCATAGTGACACCTTGGTATTCGAATATTTGGAATGTGTAATATACTAATGTGAAATTCAATCGTCATGATATTTAATTTATGCATAAATTTGTCATTTGTTGTGATTTTGTTTAGTTAATCATGGATTACGCTAAAATGGGGGAGGATTGTTGGATATTTTAGAGTAATTGGATTGGCTAGTTGATCAATGTAATCGTAATGTTACATCGAACAAGTTGGGAGAATGCGGAGTGCATGCTCTGTTCGAGTTCGTTATGATTTTAGTTTTATTGCTTATGAGACATGTCTATTGACATCAAACACATCTGTTAGAATGAGATGAATGAGATGTGTTTGTTGGGAAAAGACACGTCTTGAGATGTGTCTGTTGGTATTAGATATGACTGTTGGAATGAGATGTGTCTATTGGGAAAAGACACATCTTGAGATGTGTCTATTGGCAAAAGACACACCTGTTGATATCTATAAATAGGTGTTGCATTGATCATTTTTAGAGAGTTGGTTCATTTGAAATTCACAACAAAACACATTCTCTCTTCTTGCAGAATTTCTGACTTTATCCGATTGAATTATTTGGGTGAACCACAAATAACTTCAATCTGAAAGTGTTCACACGACTTCAGAAAAAGTCTAATTTATAATTAAACATATCATTTTAATTAAATTCATAGGATTAATCGGATTTCAAAAATCAAATCGGTTGGCTACCTTACAGAGGATTAATCGGCTAAATCGGGGATTTTTAGATCCATGAATACTACTGATTCAAATTTGAATGATTACTATTTTTTATTGATCCAAATTAATGTTAAAATAATAATTTTATTATTTATATATATTTAATTTATTAGATTCAATATTGATTTATGATTTTTTTTAATTATTTGATTAATAATATTAAATAATTAATAAAATGACTGTGTTTTTCATTAACTAAGAACAAAATTTTAATATTATTTACTTATATTAAAAAATTTATATCTTTAGTTTATTTAGTTTATTAAATATAATATAAATAATTAATAATGATTAAATATTAAATTTAAGATTAAATAGTTTAATACATTATTTATATAATATAATATGTAAATAGTAATTTGGATTAAATTTTGGACTTGGAATTGGTCAATTTGGATTAGTTGGTGATCTAAATTTGAATTTTGGATCACAATGGTTGAATTTGGCCTAAGAGTTTGTAAAATTTAAAGCACATGACACATTTAGAAAGAATGCCCAGAATACCCAATTTTTCTATACCCACTTCCAAAAATACACGTTTTCCAAAATTCCGTCCGGACTACCCACGGGATACGTCATTCCAATCGGTGTATCCATTGTACTGTTCACGCCAGAAAACGCAAAGATCTCACCGGGAAACGAGAGCTGTTTTTTGGTCGGATCTTTTCGCCTCGCTCGATTTCTGTCTTAGGCATGGTTCTAAAAATCCCCGTCTGTAAGGTAACCAACCGATTCGATTTTTGAAATCCGATTAATCCTGTGAATTTATTTAAAATGATATTTTTAATTGTAAATTAGACTAATATATTAAATATTATTATAATATCCGATTAGTACTCCGATTAATCCTTCCGATTAATCCCTGATTACCCGATTAATCTTAAATCGGTACCTCAACCGATTTATACCGATTATCGATTTTTACAACCATGGTCTTAGGTCGATCTCCACACTCCAAAACACCACCACATGCTCACCTGGTCCTCTCCTCTCTCCTTCATCCTCCCTATATCAGTTTCTCTCTGTCGGTCCCGCAGGGATGCTCCCATAATATATATATATATATATATATATATTCTTCTTTTTTTCTTCTTTTTTCTATTTTCGCTTTTTTCCTTTTTCTCTTTTTTTTCGAGAGCTAAATAAAACAATAATATAAACAATAACAATGATCCCATGAATTTATTGCATATGCCGACTATCAAATAAACAAACCCAATTTTCAATATTTCCCTCAAAAGTAAGACCAACAATAACCCCTCCTTGCACACCTTATTACTCCCTTAAGCACTCTACTAGCCTTTGACAATGTGGGTTCAAATTAATGTAAGGTCAATACAAAAAAGTCTAGCCAAGTAATGTGGTATGTCACCGAAAAAATAGGATTAAGCTCAACGGGTTAACTAATTGATCATGTAAATATGGTGTGGTAATATGGGAAAATATGCGGTTATTCCTAAATGCCTTTATCATTTTAAACGTCAAATAATGTCATGTGTTTCAAGAAAGATCTCAAACAACTGCTAGCAATGCAAACAATCCGTGGACACTCAAGCAAACGAATAAATTGCAAATATTATGCAATATGGCTCAAAAACTCACTTGGTGGAAAAACATACTCAATCCCAAGAAAAAATCTCTCTAATGCACCAACTTGTATTCAAAGCATGCAAACTAAATCATCTTGCACATATTCATGTCCTTCTAATCGCTTACAACATTCAATAAGTTTACTAGCTTCAACTTACTAGTGTATGTGTGTGCACAAGAACAAAGCATATCACTTCTCAATCAAAAGCGTCAACAACACAAAATTCCTATCAAGCATGGGTGCAAATGCAAACTATTATGAACTTACATGATACACGAAAATAAAAACAGAATGTCCTATATGAAACAAACGTAGATAACACGAACATAAATGCATAATTTACTACTACTAATATGCAAACATAAAATCCTACATGAACACATAATACAATAACAACTACTAATCCCTCATACCACCCCCAAACTTAAAATATTCAATGTTCGCATTGAATGGAAAGTAATACAAGGGATAGTAGAAAACATACCTAAATAAAAATGCCGAAAAGCGTGGGTTGCCTCCCACGAAGCGCTTCTTTAACGTCAATAGCTTGACGTTACTTCCAAGCCTCCATTAAGGATGATAATAGTTTGCCTGGTCATCTCTTCGTGAGATTTCATCGTCATCACGGCGACACACTTTCTGCCCTTTCTCCTCGCTTGGCCTATTCGTGTAACAACTATGTCCTATTCCAATGCCTTCATCGGTCGACCCAAAATCTGTCAATTTGTAGAACAACACACATTCGCGGGCTTCGCTTGAATATAATGGAGGAGGGTAAATGTAAGTTGCTGAAGCCTTTGGTTCCTCAAAAAGAACTTCCTCCATTGGCTCTAATGCGCTACCTCCATCTTTAAACTCTGAGACAAGTAGAAGACCTGCATCTTTCCCATGTTCACCAGCCTCTTGGTACGCACAAACCAATTCTTGAAATTTGTGCAGCTCAGCAGTGTCTGTCCCAAATAGTGCCCTCTCCAAATCATCCACCATCCTAACATGATCAAATTCCTCACATGGCTTGTGAACGCTCATCTCACCTTGGAATTTGTCTTCCTCAATTAAGCATGCAGTACCTTGCTCCAAGTCACCATTATTCTCTGGTGTTGCCTCTAGTATGAATTGATATTTCTCTTGTTCCAAGGCACTCAAAACTTGAGCAGCTAGTGTCCCCATAGAATTGATAGACTCCTCAGTACTCTTTAGAAGCATCCTAATCTCCTCCATAGCATCAACCTCATCTGACTGAAAAGTAGGAGTAGGTTGCTGATGTTGAAACTCTTCACTACCAAAGAAATATGACATATTTGGAACATCTTGCTGGTACTGTTGAGGATGGTATTGAAAATATGGTTGTTCCTCATAAGTGACATATGGATCAACTCCTTCGTAGTAACAATATTGTGAGGGATCATGAACACCCAAACACCGCTCACATTGCTGAGGCTGTTGAATACCACCTTGGTTGCTCCAACACTGATACGTCTCATGTGCGCCCGCACATAGCTCAAAAACATTACCCACCTGCTGAACTCCATAGTAAGTTAGAAAATCCATCTTCAACGTAACGCTCTCTGACAAGTACCTGAAACACCAACTAACTACAAGAATAGATGTGAAAAAGAAATCCGAGTCAGTGAACTCTAACGACCACTATTGACAAGCACATAAACCAAAAATAAAACACCGATGATCCCCGGCATGTGTTTGTTGTGATCCTATTTTAGTCGACTAGTCGAGCATTTTTGTTGAAAAGAAGAAGAGTAAAAATTATGTGGGAGGAAAATAGGGTGTTGTGTATGATTTATTATAGTTCCTACTAGCTTTTGACACTTCACCTGATTTGGCTTATTTGACATACCTTGTCCCTAGCCCCGATACAACCCAAATAAAGACCTTTTGATGGTCGTCATTGATGTATGTTGTGTTAAGAGTTAGATTGATACCAAATGTCAAGCATGTTTATGATTTTGTTGGAATTGAGTGATACACTTACCCTTGTTCTTGAGTGAATATTCTTTTGTGAGTGGATTGTGAGTGTTTGCTTGTTTTTGCGTATGAGATCCCGAGTTTTGTCTCAAAGATGTAATCTTGTAGGCTTAGCATGTTTACTAACTTATTCTTACATTTGACATGGACTTGTGAGAACTTATGCATGTTCATTTAGTAGACTATGTGAATACTTGCACTTTCGACACCAAGACATTGCGTATTTACTTTGATTCTTAAGTTGATATGGCATGAGAGGATTTGAAGGTATGGTAGGATATTAGACTAGATTAATTGCATTTTCATATAGTTGCATTCATGCATTGCATTGCATTGGATTTTGTGGGTACATTCGCTATAGGCCCTCACGAGACCTTACTCGTCCACTAGGGCTGCCTAGGGGTTTAAAGGGCTTGTTGCATATGCCAAATGCAACCGTGATCACCTACGGAAGTGGTACTAGTTAGTTAGTTAGTTGTAATTGTTTATGCTTGAGGACAAGCATCAGTTTAAGTTTGGGGGTGTGATAAGTGGAGTTTATATCCACTTGAAACGTTCCATATCGGCTTAAATTGATTGTCTTGGACTCAAGTTTGTTATAGTTTTGATGTGTTTTGTGTAGTGTGCAGATTTGCAAGAATGTTGATTATAGTTGATGCTTCTGTTGTTTTTGGAGATTAAATTGATTAAAATTCGGATTTTCCAGGACGGTTGCGCAGTCTACACTGTTTTGGCCATATCTGGAGTTCTATAAGTCCGTTTTCAGCGATCTTACTGCCCACGTGAAGCTTGGGAGATTTTCTATAATATGGGACAGGTGTTCCACGAGCAGGTTGCACGTGGTGGGCGCAGGTTGCGCGACAAACAGACTGATGGGCGCAGGTTGCACGCACGCGGTGCTGAAAAATTACAGTTTTTACTATTTTGGTCATATCTTGAGTTCTACAACTCCGTTTGAGGCCCGTAAGTAGTCCACGCGAAGATAACGAGATTTTATATTATTCTAAAGTGGTCCAGAGGTCCAAATACAACTGGAACGGTCCAGAAATACTGAAGAAAAGTCAGCTACGAATTTTCCTTAAAAACAGAATCAGTTTAGGAAACGTATTTTGCAGAAATTCTATTTTAACTCTATTTTGGGTATTTTCTTGTTGGGAAAGACTTCTAGAGCCTATATAAAAACATCCAACCCTTGTAATTTGTATCATTAGGAGAAAAACCATTACATATCAATTACTTATGTTTTTGTATATTTTCATACTTTGTTTTTTTATCATGGTTTCATCAGATCCCATGATGACGAGAGATTCAATTATGAACTAATCGTTGTCATGGGATTCTAACGGATTTATTTATGGAGCTTTAGTATCTTGATGTTTTACAGATCTATGTGTGATGTATATCTGATATCCTCGTATGGTTGTGCTTTATGAATTTAGATGCGTAGCTAACATCTAATTTGTTAATCTCTTGTGAAGCAAGAGTGGATCTTGAGATTTAGAACTTGTCATGCTGGCATAGGATAGGTTGATGTTTTAACATCATGATTTGTGGCGTAAATAGAGATATTATGCTGCCCTATGTGATCTTAATAGACAACTTGTTCTTCAACCGTTATGTTTTCAAATCTTATAGAGATATAGGGTCTAAGCATAATTGGTGTCTATTCATCTTCTATCTCTTTTGTGGATGTATGTTTAGTTTGGTATTCGTATACTGAGAAGTAGCGTATACTTGTTTCGTGTTGTCTGACCAGATAACAAAACCATTGCATATAGTGATTAAAGGCGTCAGATCTAAGCAAAGTATTTAATGAAGTTAGGATTCCATGGTTTATCTTGCAGAAGTAATTTGATTTAAATTCTCGTTAGTTAGTTAGTTAATTCTTAGTTTGTTAATTTGCTTTTTAGTTAGATTTAGTTAATTAAAACCCAATTTGTTATTTGTCTTAGCAGTGAATTAAAAGCATACATTGTTGCATAGGTACAATACTGAATTAAAAACCAGATCTCTGTGGGAACGAACTTGACTTCTATCTGTATTACTTGTGACCACGTACGCTTGCGTGATTTTGTGTAAACAAGGGACGTGTTTGAACGTCGACGGAAAAGTAAATCGGAAAATGTAATAAATTTGGGTGTTTCTAAACCGGCAAACAAAACGTAATAAAATTGGTATGGATGTGTAAAGAATCGAATTGCGATTCTATTGATATATAGAACGTTAATGGAAAGTTTGTGGTATGGATAGATTGATAGAAACAAAAATCTTGCCGGAATCATTTTCGTCTGAGCTATGCGGAGACGACAACCAGAGATTAGACACGCCGTCTGTATATGCGTATGTGGTGATATGCATGTTTCAATTGCGTATGCTGACGTCATCTACTCCGTTGGCACATGCGTATCTCCTCATACGCATGTCTCAGTGGCGTATGTTGTACAATTTTTATTCCTTTTTTTGGCGTATCATCCTGATACGTTATTTTTGTAGGCGTATCCTCCTGATACGTTATTTTTGTAGGCGTATGTGCTGGCCATTTTGGTCGGTGCTTCAGTGTCATGGGTATTTTGGTTAGAGATGATTAAAAAGTGGGTATTTAGGGCACTCACCCTGACATTTAAGACTGTTCCAGAAACTCTCAAAAAAGTTGATGAAGTTTAAGATTTCTTTAACTTCGTTTTACAAGATTTTTAGATTTTTTTAGTAAGAAAAAAAAGATTTTATCTTAACGATAATTAATCTTAACGAACCACTAATGATTTTAATTTTTTTCCCTTGAGAAAACTCACAATACATTTAACGAAAACAAACAAGTTATTTATTAGTAAAATACAATACACAACAAGAAAATTGATTGATTTTGAGTTGACGGAAATGATTTATGCTAAGTTTCTTTTGATATATGATGAAATTTCATGCACCAATCTACCAGGCAGATGCCACATAAGAATATTAACATCCAGTGATCCAGATGATTACCACAAACCACGAATACTGGTCCTGGAAATTGTTAGTTAAACTAAGAAAATCCAGTTCATTTAGAAACAGACTTTAAACCATCTAAAGAATCCATAATAATTGTGCTGATGCCCGATGATATAAGTAGCAAAAGAGAGTAAACTTAACACAATAGATGGCTTGATAGGTATAAAGTCTAGTCATATATAAACTACAAATGTTCATTCATGTTTCCATATAAACTACTCCACATTTGTGGAGCAACTACTACGGCTGTCACGACTCCCCGAAGCAAAATCAGCAACTACACCTGCAAATAGGATTTTAGAAACAAAAGGTAAGTCTAAGTGGCAAGGACAAAGGAGCTGTACTCAAGCCCTTGTCTTTTTTAGAGCTTATGAGTGAACGACCTTACCAAATGAATGCATTGACCTAAGATGTTCATACAGACATATGTGGCTGTAAGATTATAACTTTCGAATATGTCAAATTTTGGTACGATTTGATTTGTAGAACTATCATCTTAAATACTATCTCCCTATCGGAATTTTAGTAACTATCTCCTGCTTCTCTTACAAATACTTGTAAGTTAATAGCCACATTTTAGAATCGAACTACTTAATATCCACACAACTTGGTATGTATAGTGAACATGTGACATAACTTTACGACAAATAGATCATGTCAGCCTTGGATATTATTTCCTACGGAATCAAGTCCCTGCCCACCAAAGATATAAAACATATATCACTGTACCAAACTTGTACAAAAAAAAAAAAAATTTATACCAGGCAACAATTTTAACTACCAAAGATAGACTGATGCTATGTAAATTTTTCAACAATCAAAGGAACCACTCTAAGGTTTTCATGCCTTGACAGTGCATTTCCTTTATGAAACAAGACCATGTCTCCACTACCCCCCCCCCTCCTCCAAACCAAAAACAAATACATGAACTTTACCACGCAAGACTGTTTGTTGTCCCAGAATTCCTTCACCGCAAATCTAAAACGTCTAATCCAGGTTACAACTGTGTCTTCCTGCCTAATTACCCATATATAACAAGGAGCCTAATTACGCCCACATATAACAAGGATCGCTAAGTTCATGACTTACAAGCACATGCAACAAAAAGAAACTGTACCTTCAGAAGCACCTCATCGTTGACAAAGAAGAAAGACACATCAAGTAAATAAGAAGACTAGCAAGGAACTTTAAAACAAAACATTGGGGTTTTAGTGTTCAAATTATTCTGATAAGGCAATAAGGTTACTTACTAAGCACAATTCAGTATGTATCACGACTTTAGAATCTTAAGAGACTAAAAGACAGAGTGAGGAACGAATTATACATCACAAGATATGTAACTAACTGAGCTAGATTTAAGATCAGCAGAAAATAGAAAGAAGAATGTTGTGCAACTGGCACAACTGAGACATAAAAGAAGAGATTATTTACTAAACTTCTATGTGCATAGCATTAGACACGGTTTGATCTATATGGATCAACAGCTATAATCAGTAAATACAGAATGATACCTGCTTAATGCCCGGAGATTCAAAAGGTTCCAGGACATCTCACTATGCAGATTTTAACAGAGTATCTCGTCCCTCAAGCATGAGCAAACTCTCAATGAAAAGGGCATCTGCAAAACCAGGCACACTAACCAGTGGCTTACTTTGTCGAAGATCTTCAGTCATGAGATTACAAGAAACCAAGACTGTATCAGAACCAACTGGTGATACCATCAAAAGTGTTCCACCCCTGGAAACACTCAAAGGCCAGGCATGTTCCTTGCGTACGATTTTAAAACGCAAATTCCACGAGACCTCACCATCTTCATGGCTCATGAGCCATATACAACAAGGCTGGGAGCGAGGTCCATTTGTTTCTTTTCTTTCATTAAGAACACAAACAGCAAGTTTACCCTCAACCTTCAAGAGCCTAAAGTTTGCCTTGACGCCTAAACAATAATGAATATTATCGGGCAATTTAATCTTCCCAAACACCTCATTGTTAAAATTAAACCATAGCAACCACCCCTCTTCATTAACATCTCTAGACTTTGTTGTAATTAGCCAGTATGTGATAGGCCCATAATTAATAATATTTTTAATACCTATTTTATGTCCGTTTTCGTAATTTTATTAATTAATAAATTGTTTTATTTTGTTTTGTAGGAAAATAAATAAAAACAGATTTCTAGCGGGAAAAGGTGCAAAAAGGGAAAGGAGGTGGAAAATACTTGAAGTCAAAGAAATTGGAGGAAAAATCGAATACTTATCCGAGAAGAAAAGGAAATTGAAGAAATTATATTCAATATCAAATTTGTAATCGAAGACCCAAGTCCAATATTTTTCCCTATATATATGGGGTTCCTCTCTTGTATTTGGGACACCACTTTAAACATCAATCTAGATCCGATAATTTAGGAGTAGAAGTAGATTAATTATTCTCTCTGTTCAAACACTTTTTATTTTGTTTTCAATTAATATAATTGAGCACTTTTGTTCGTTAATTATTTCGATCTTGTTTGCTTCAATTGCTTCGCGCTTATTTGTCAGGAAGTACTTTAATTGTTTTATAAGTTTGTTTTGTCCGAGGTTTGTTTGTTCTGTCTTAGGTTTCTTATTCATTCTTCTTATTTACGTACCATATATACAACTTTTTAAGTTTGGTTATTATATTAATTCATGCTTATAATGTTTAATTGTTTTGTTAGTTTCAATAATTATGTTTAGCTAAATCTCTTGCCCTAGGATGAAGATGAAGTTGATTTAATTACTCTTGATTTATTCTCGTTCCTATTAATTGATTTTCATAATTTTTTTTTGGTGCTTAATTGATCAATTAACAAAGTGATTTTGATATATTATTGTTACTGGATTTGTTTTTCATAGCCTATGCTTGCTCTTTGAAGTTTTGATAGGTTATTGTTAGATAACAAGTTTCATAGTATATGCTTGTCTCGTTAATTGATATATCTTATTTGTGAAGAAAAGAGGATTGATTTTAGGGCGAGTTGATATTAATTGTGATTGATTGATGGATTCCGATTCCTAGGTTTTCCATATTATTTGATAATCTTTGCTAATTAGGTTAATTAGGTAAATTAAAACTCATCTCAAATCTTATTGTCTAGTTCACCTGAGTTAATTATTAGGGTTTTGAAAATTCATAGTCTCTGAGGATCGATCTGTGATTGCTACAACTAAACACTGTGCGCTTGCAGTTATTTTACACATCAAGTTTTTGGCGCCGCTGCCGGGGACTATTGGTATTTTTCACTCCTTGATATTAATTCTTCGGATTAGTTTCTTGTTTTCTTTTGTTTTTTTTAGGGAATTGTGAAGCGGAGAAAAACTTGGACAAGAAGATCGTTGGAAGACCTCGCTGTCTCTTTTGAAATTTTTGGAAGCGTTTTTCGGTATTCCGTATCACCTCTCTCTATTATTTTTCTTTTCTCATTATTGAAAAAACACAAAAAAAAAAAAAATTAAAAATTCGAAAAAACCCAAAAATATTAGTTAGTTAATTGTTTGTTAAAAACCAATTTGCTGCATCATTCATTCTCTCACATAGGATCACATCATCTAGATTTTTTTTTTTGTATTTATTGATTCCCACGTAGTGTAGTGCATCCATAAGTGTTTATTTTCTTGTTCTTTGTGTGTTGCATCATTCAATCAATCTTAAGGGTGCCACCCAATTACAAGATAAGGTGAGGGATTTCATCACCCTTTCCTTGGCCCACAAATCACTAATTCGTTCATCTTGCATACCCTTTCCTTAATAAAATTAAGTAGATGTTGACCCCTAGGATCTCGCGCTCAATTAGGAAGAGAATCTGGGAGGAACAAATCACTAAGTATTCTTTCGTTTGGTGTCTAGGCAAGCGTGACGCTTACCTGGCTAATTTGGATTGGTGTCTAGAAAGGTGTTTAGCCTCTTGGCAATGCTTGCACCTGCCTGGCCAGTCAGGACGAATGCTTTTTGAGTTGTGACTTTTAGTAGTATCTTATTGTTAGGAGCAAGGTCTAGATTTTTCTTAGGATAATTTAGATTTTTCCTTTTAATTTTCTATTTTTTTTTAGGTGCTTACTTATAGCTCTTGTCTGCCACGTGCTTATTTGATTATTCTCTTGTATGCAAAGTGCTTGGGTTCGAGACACTACATCTAGATTAGTAAGACAAACCAATCTGTCATCTCCTAAAGTAGTAAGGCAACTTGAGTTTTCTTCACCCACTAGAATTGAGTCAAAAGAATTAGAAGTTCAACCCGTAGTCATGGATGTTTCACTCAAAGACCGTTGTTACCCCGCTCAACCCTCATGCATAGTCTTACCCGCAGTAACCGCAAATAACTTTGAAATCAAACATCACAACATTAGCATGTTACCTAGGTTTGCTGGGGTAGAAGGTGAGGATCCATATCTTTTCATTCGAGAGTTTGAGGAAGTGTGTGCTTTACAAAAACTTCAACAATTAAGTGAGGATTCTATTAGGCTCAGACTTATTAACTTTGCTTTAAAAGAGGATGCTAAACAGTGGTTGTATAGTCTACCTGTTAATTCTAATTCCACATGGGAGGGATTTGTTGCTATCTTTCTTAAAAAAATATTTTCCAAACCATAAGGCAAACAGGCTTAGGAATGAAATCAACCAATTTCAACAAAATCGGAATGAGTCCTTTTGGAAATATTTTGATAGATTTAAAAAGCTGTTGTCTAAATGTCCTCAACATGGTATAGAAAAATGGAGACTTTGCAAAATTCTTTATGAAGCCTTAGATAGCCAAACCACTGCTTTGTTAGAGTCTATGTGAAATGGTAAGTTTATGGATAAAGATGAAGATGAAGCTTGGAAATTTTTTGAGGAGTTAGCTGAAAGAACAATGTTGTGGGAGTCAACTAGGGAACCTAATCAGGAAGCTGAAAAATCTAACTCATCTAAGGGCTTACACGTAGTTTGTAATTCTATTGCAACCGAAGCTAAGTTAGCTACAATCACTAGACGTCTAGAAGCCTTAGAAACCAACAATGTGTCATCTCAAATGTCTCTCTGTGCAAACTATAGTTCTCCTAATCATGTGGTAGAGAATTGCCCTGAAATTGAACAAGTCAATGTCATGTTTCAACCTAGAGCTAGGAATGATCCTTATGCACCCACATACAATCCTGGTTGGAAGAATCATCCAAATTTCTCATGGAACCAAGGTCAATACAATCAGTACAATCAAAATCCTCAACCTGTTTTTCAAAAGCCCAATCCTGTTCCATAACCAACTCAAAATCCTAATTCATATCCTCCGCAAAATCTTGGTCATCATCCAAATTCAATCCCCATGAATCCTCCTGGTTTTAGCGAATCTGATAAGAAGTTGAGTTCTTTAGAAAAGAGTATTGAGGCATTATTGAAATCTCAAGCTAATCTAACTCAATCTCAACAATCTTTCATGCAAGTTATGACCCAAGATAGGCAGCTACTAAATTCCAACACTCAAGCCATATCTAAGCTAGAGGTCCAAGTCATTCAATTGGCAAACACAATCAGTGAGAGAGAGAAAAATCGATTTCCTAGTCAACCTGAGACTAATCCTAAATTTCTTCATCCAAATCAAAAGTCTCATGAAAATGTGAATTCTGTTATCTCTCTAAGGTCTGGTAATCAATTCAACAATCATGCTGGTGTCAATACTTAAAAAGAAGATAAGCTAACATCTGAACCAAATCCTTTGCTCTTGAATCCTAGTCTTAAACAATCTTTAAATCCCGAGAATTCTGAAGTAGATAAATCTGATGAGTCATCACCATCCGATGAACCACCTTCGAAATCCCAATCTGATGTGTCTAACGAAAAAGTCTTTAAACCGAAAGCCCCCTTTCCTCAAATACTTACTTCAAACAAACAATCTGCTCAGTTAGACAAGATTTTGGAAGTCTTTAAGCAAGTCAAGATTAACATTCCTCTTTTAGATGCGATTCAACAAGTTCCCTCTTATGCTAAGTGTCTAAAAGATTTGTGTACTCATAAAAGAACCACTCATGTTCCTAAGAAAGCTTTCTTAACATCTCATGTTAGTTCTATTTTGTCAAATCAAATCCCTGTGAAGTATAAGGATCCTGGTTGTCCTACCATCTCTTGTGTCATAGGTGATACTTTCATTGATAAAGCTTTACTCGACCTAGGAGCTAGTGTGAATCTTCTTCCATTATCTGTCTATCAAGCCTTGGGTTTAGGTGAACTTAAGAAGACTAGTGTTACTCTTTAGTTAGCTGATCGTTCTGTTAAAACTCCTAAGGGTATAGTGGAAGATGTGTTGATTAAGGTTGGTGATTTTATCTTTCCCGTTGATTTTGTTGTTCTAGAAACCGAACCAGTGAAAAATTTCAAAAATCAAATTCCTATCATTTTAGGAAGGCCTTTTCTTGCTACCTCTAATGCTTTGATTAACTGTAGGAATGGTTCGATGAAACTCACTTTTGGAAACATGACGATAGATCTTAATGTCTTTAATGTTGGAAATCAACCTAATGAGCTTTTTGAACAACCTGTAGGAGCTAATTTGATAGATGAGGTTATTTCTTGGTCAACTCTTGAGGATAATGCAATTGAGTCTTTTCTTGAAGAAGATGTTTTGTTAGAGTATGAGAGTAATAGAGATCTTCATGAGCTTTATAGAAATTTTACTTCTGATGAGATGTTAGATGAATTGAATGCTATTTGTTCTAAGCATGAAACTCAATTTGAGGATATTTCTTTTAATCCTAAGTTCGTTGTTAAGACTTCTGTAGGTGAGCCACCCACATTCGTTCCTAATTCGTCTTTTTCCACTCTTGATCAGTCTTTGATAGTTAATAATGAAACTCATCATATTATTTCTTGTGACTTAGTTCATAACCAAGAATTTCAAGTGATTAATCTGCTTAAACAACATAAAGAAGCGTATAATTGGTCTACGAATGATGTTAGTGATATGAGTTTTATTCTTGTTCAAGATCTCATTTCTCTAGTGGATAATGTTATTTTTATGGGTGTGTTTCAAATGTGTGTTGATTGTGTTACATGTGTTGTTTTCCCACGATCTGGTATTGGTTAATATATATGTTTCGTAATGTGTCTCCCATGGCCAAGTGTAGGTATGGGGGAGTGTGTGTGTGTGTGTGTGTGTGTTTCTTTTGTATTTGTTTTGTGTTTTGTGTGTGTGTGTGTTATAGGTAATTATGTATCTCCGCTTTACCCTTATCAGGTATTCTCGTCCTTTTACTTTGTCATTTTTCTCTCATTTGCATACATTGAGGACAATGCATGATTTCGGTATGGGGGAGGGATTTAGTAGTATTATTATATAAAAAAAATTGAAAAAAAATGAAAAAATCAAAAAATAATTCTAGCCTTGTGAAATGATTACTTGTTTTAAGTTGGCTTGATGCACCCTTACATGCTATAGTACTCTTGTGTTTCTGATGCTTTTGATTGAGAAGTGATATGCTAAGTTCTTGTGCACACATACACTACCGAGTTGAAACTAGTAGACTTATTGAATGTTGTAAGTAATTAAAAAGACATGAATATGTGCAAGAAGATTTGGTTTCCATGCTTTGAGTACAAGTAGGTGCATTAAAGAGATTTTTGCTTGGGATTGACTATGTTTTACCACCAAGTGAGATTTTGAGCTTATATGCATATCTTTTGCATTTTATATTCGTTTGCTTGAGTGTCCACATGTTGTTTGTATTGCTAGCACTTGTTTGAGACCTTTCTTGAAATGCATGACATTATTTGATGATAAGAGGATAAAGGCATTTAGGAATAACCTATTATTATCCAAATTACCACACCCTTTATATGTGAACAATTAGTTACCCCTTTGAGCTTTATCCTATTTTTCGGTGACATACCACATTACTTGCCTAGACCTTTTTCTTGTGTAACATAACGTATACTTGATCCCAATTCGTCAAAGGCTAGTAGGAAGTTGAGGGAGTAATAAGGTGTGTGAGATGGGGTACTTTTGTTCATTACTTTTGGGGAAATATTGGGTTTTGTTGCTTACTTGTTAGTCGTTCAAGAAATTTTTGAAGGAGGATTGTTGTTGCTTATATTATCTATCTTAGCTCTCCAAAAAAAAAAAATCAAATCAAAAAAAAAAAAGGAAAAAAAGTTATCTGAGAGCATACTTATGTTTCTGTGTTTTGTGTGATCCTTCTTCATTCGACTATTCAATAATTTTGTTGGAAAAATAGAAACCCATGTATGGGGAGGATGTACGGTGTTGTGTATGATTTATAATGGTTTCTACTAGCTTTTGACACTTCACCTTATTTGGCCTTACTTGACATACATTGTCCCTAGCCCCATTACAACCCAAATAAAAGACCTTTTGATTATCGTCATTGATGTATGTTGTGTTAAAGTTAGATTGATACCAAATGTCAAGCATGCTTATGATTTTGTTGGAATTGAGTGATACACTTACCCTTGTTCTTGAGTGAATATTCTTTTGTGAGTGAAAGGAGAGTTATTGCTTATTTCTGCATATGAGATCCCAAGTTTTGACTCTAAGGTGTACTCTTGTGGGCTTAGCATGGTTACCAACTTATTCTTACACTTGACGTGGACTTTTGAGGACCTTTGCATATTTCTTTGAGTAGACTATGTGAATACTAGCACCTTACACACCAAGACATTGCAAATGCACTTTGATTTCTTTAGTTGATGTAGCATGAGATGACTTGTATGTGTGGTGTTGCATTGAACAATCTTTTACATGAGCTAGATGGATTTTGTGGGTACATTCACTATAGGCCCTCACGAGACCTCACTCGTCCACTAGGGCTACCTAGGGGTTTAAAGGGCTTGTTGCATATGCCAAATGCAACCGTGATCACCTACGGAAGTGGTATTATCTATTAGATAGTATTTTATTTTATATTTTTCTCGAGGACGAGCAAAAGATAGGTATGGGGGCATTTGATAGGCCCATAATTAATAATATTTTTAATACCTATTTTATGTCCGTTTTCGTAATTTTATTAATTAATAAATTGTTTTATTTTGTTTTGTAGGAAAATAAATAAAAACAGATTTCTAGCGGGAAAAGGTGCAAAAAGGGAAAGGAGGTGGAAAATACTTGAAGTCAAAGAAATTGGAGGAAAAATCGAATACTTATCCGAGAAGAAAAGGAAATTGAAGAAATTATATTCAATATCAAATTTGTAATCGAAGACCCAAGTCCAATATTTTTCCCTATATATATGGGGCTCCTCTCTTGTATTTGGGACACCACTTTAAACATCAATCTAGATCCGATAATTTAGGAGTAGAAGTAGATTAATTATTCTCTCTGTTCAAACACTTTTTATTTTGTTTTCAATTAATATAATTGAGCACTTTTGTTCGTTAATTATTTCGATCTTGTTTGCTTCAATTGCTTCGCGCTTATTTGTCAGGAAGTACTTTAATTGTTTTATAAGTTTGTTTTGTCCGAGGTTTGTTTGTTCTGTCTTAGGTTTTTTATTCATTCTTCTTATTTACGTACCATATATACAACTTTTTAAGTTTGGTTATTATATTAATTCATGCTTATAATGTTTAATTGTTTTGTTAGTTTCAATAATTATGTTTAGCTAAATCTCTTGCCCTGGGATGAAGATGAAGTTGATTTAATTACTTTTGATTTATTCTCGTTCCTATTAATTGATTTTCATAATTTTTTTGGGTGCTTAATTGATCAATTGACAAAGTGATTTTGATACATTATTGTTACTGGATTTGTTTTTCATAGCCTATGCTTGCTCTTTGAAGTTTTGATAGGTTATTGTTAGATAACAAGTTTCATAGTATATGCTTGTCTCGTTAATTGATATATCTTATTTGTGAAGAAAAGAGGATTGATTTTAGGGCGAGTTGATATTAATTGTGATTGATTGATGGATTCCGATTCCTAGGTTTTCCATATTATTTGATAATCTTTGCTAATTAGGTTAATTAGGTTAATTAAAACTCATCTCAAATCTTATTGTCTAGTTCGCCTGAGTTAATTATTAGGGTTTTGAAAATTCATAGTCTTTGAGGATCGATATGTGATTGCTACAACTAAACACTGTGCGCTTGCAGTTATTTTACACATCAGTATGTCATATTCTTATCAACAGTTACTCCAGAAAGAAAACCAAGTAAAGGAACGCCGGGATTTTTAATCCTCCTCCAACTATTCCTGTTTAAGCTATAGACCTCAGCCTTAGGAGGCACTTTCCCAAGCGCACAACCCCTGTCATCCGCAGGATACACAACCCTAACAACTCTAAAATCAAAAGTAGGCTCGTAAACCCCCACCCCAAGCCCATAACTACATATGCCCCGTTTCTTGAAACAAGACGAGAAAAGGGTTCTGTACTTGCCAAGACAAGGATTCCAAAGATACAAATCTTGAAATTCGTCACCAACATTACGTTCTGTCTCAATTGCATTCAAACAAAGAATGCCATTAAAAGACCCACACAACTGCAAAGAACCATTCTTAGTTTGAAATGGAATTTTGTATTTTTTAAGCACATCACCAGTATCAGCTAATATTACAGAGCAATACTTATTACGCGAAATGTTCTTGGGGATCACAAGCACAGCATTTTGATTACAACAAGAGAGTGAGTGTTGCATATGAGGTGAAATAAACTTGGGGTTTGTGATTTTAGAGTACCAGGTTTTGCAGACAGAGGTTGACCTGATGAGGGTTTTGACTGGAAGTCTTGTGAAGATCTTGACTGCTGCTTCTTCAGGAAGATCTTCAAACGATGTCGTACGCTCAACATTGCTAGAAGGTGCTCCATTTTTCATCATTTTTCTTCAGGGTTTGTATACTGATATATTGCAGGAGGCTTTTAGCAATGTAGCTATATAATAAATGATAAGTGGATTTTATATCCACTTGGAACATTCTATATCGGCTTAAATTGATTGTTTTGGACTCAAGTTTGTGTAGTTTTGATGTGTTTTGTGTAGTTGTGCAGGTTTCCAAGAATATCTAAGCTTTTGTCGTTTTTGGAGATTTAATTGAGTAAAATTCGGATTTTCCGGGAAGGCTGCGCAGCTTATACTGTTTTGGCCATATCTGGAGTTCTAGAAGTCCGTTTTCAGCGATCTTACTGCCCACGCGAAGCTTGAGAGATTTTCTACAACCTGGGATAGGAAACAAGTGCAAGAAACGTACTTATTAAAGGCGCGCACGTAATCTTAATTAAAGAAGGCTGGGAATTTACTGTTTTGCCCTTTTTCTAATTCTAATTGTATTCTGGGCAGTTTTGGGTACCTTCTTTAAATCCTAATTGTAATAGAAGGCAATATCTTGCTGGGCAAGATTTGTAGAGCCTATTTAAACACATCCTACCATTGTAAATCATAACAATTCATAGCTTTTAATCGTATCAAGGTAATTTCGATCTTCAATTCTTCAATATTATGTTTTCATTCATTATCATTATTATTTTGTTTTCTTCTTTAATTATGTGTAACTAAATCTTTAATCTGAGGATTGGGTAGTATTCCTTGGTCTTCATGCATGCTTGATTACGTGATTTTCTGCTTTGCTGATCTGTTAATGAGATCTTAACACAATTAGAAGAGTAGCTAACTTTTGATTGTATTCTAGGGATTGTAATAAGCTTGGGAGAGAAGTTGCAATCTTAGTACATGATTTAACAGACATAATTTGAATATTAGATCGGGAGATTAATAGGAGAATTGTGAGACATATAATTCTTGGCACTTAACAGTTTATAGATATGCTTTGATTGTATCACGGGAGTGACAATTAGGGTGTAGCTGTAGGCACTATATTGTAACCTGGGAGGGTGCAGTATAACTTTAGAAGAATTGTTTTCAGCAAGGTAGGAACACAGATATCACATTAATATTGAGCATGTATTGAGACCAAGTGAAGAACCCCAGTTCTTCGATTATTTTTCCATATATTTGAATCTCAGTTTAAAATTAATTATTAGTGCTTATAATTAGTTCTTGGTTAATTTAGTTAATCCACAAACCCAAAATTCTTCTTACACACTTCTAGACGAAAAGAGATAAGAAACCTGAACTTTGTATTAAATTTAGTCCTTCCCTGCGAACGAACACAAAAAAAATACTACTAACAAATTGGCGCCGCTGCCGGGGAAGGCAGTATAGTTGAGTTTAGGTTAATTGTTTCTTATTGTTTAGATTTTAATTGGTTCCACAAGTTGTTTTGTTGGTGATTTTCAGGTGTATGCTACGTTCATCTTGCGTTAGAAAGTTGGAATTTGACCCTGAAATTGAGCGTACCTTGAGAAAGATAAGAAAAGAGAAAGCTGAGATGACGGACGCTGAGAATGTTAACGCAAATGTTAATGCAAATGTTAATGCTAATGTTAATGTTGATCAGACTTCTATTTGGGACCATGAGACACCTAATCCTGCCAATTGCATGTACAAAACTCCAGAGATTGGTGCAACCCAATTCAACATTAACCCGAGTTTAATTCAGATGATCAGCAATCAAGCTTTTGAAGGAGACATTGAACTAGAGGATCCACACAGACATCTAGAGCGTTTCGTGCAGATGTGTGGTTCATTCAGAATCAATGGTGTTACAAGTGATCAGATTCGTCTCCATATGTTTCCCTACTCTATTAAGGGAAGAGCTTTGGAATGGTTTCAGCAACTTCCAAACACTGCGGTTGCTACATGGGACAGTCTTTCTACTGCATTCTTGTCCAAATATTATCCTTCTGACAAGACGCAACAACTGAGGACTATGATTATGAGTTTCAAAGCACAACCGGGTGAAGGTCTATATCAGGCATGGGAGAGATTCAAGGCACTATTGAGGAAGTGTCCACACCATGGCTTGGAAGATTGGCAGATCATCAGTACTTTTTATGGGGCCATGAATGCAGATATTCGTTTGAGTTTGGATGTGGCTGCTGGTGGAAATTTCAAGAAGGCACCAACTACACAGGCTAAAGCACTCCTTGAGGAATTGGCATCTAATAACTATTCATGGGCACCTAGTGGGACGAGCTCAGCTAAAGCAGCACAAGAATCTGAGATGATCAACATGCTGGCTCAAAAATTGGATACTCTAACTCAGGAGATGCGAGGACAAAGAGCAAATGTGAATGCTATTTCTTCACCTATGGAGGGGTATAATGATTATGGTGCTAATTAGAACTCTTATGTGCAACAATTTCCAGAAGAAGCATCTTTCATTCAGGGAAGACAGCCGTGGCCGGTTCAGAATAACTCCTATTACAATCCAAATCAAAGGCCAAACAACAATCTTTCTTACAGTAATAATCATGCGGCTAATCCTTCTTATGCATTTCCAAGGCAGAATCAACCTTCTGGTTTTCAGTCACGACCACCATATCAAGCACAACAGCAGTATCAACCTCCTCCGAAGAAAGAACCAGCTGATTGGGAGGTTGCACTAAATAAGATTATGCAAGGAACTTCTGGGGCATTGGCTAATATGGAATCAAGAATAGAGCAGATGGCATCATCTCAAAAGATGCTAGAAACACAGATTGGACAGATTGCCTCCAAGATGGGTGTTCGTGAGCAAGGATCACTTCCTAGTCAACCCGACCAGACTGGTAAAGAGCAATGCAAAGCAATTACTTTGAGGAGCGGGAAAGAGTTGCCCGAGGTTGAGGTTCTTGAGCCTAAAGAAAAGGATGCTGAAAAAGAAAGTGAGATAGTAGAGATCGATGCAGAAAAGTCAGAGAAAGTAGATGAAGAGAAGAAGGTAGAAGAACCAGAAAAGCCGTATGTTCCTCCACCACCTTATGTTCCTCCTATTCCTTTTCCACAGAGACTTCACAACAGGCAGTTAGAGAAGCAGTACGAGAAGTTCTTGACTATGTTCCGGCAGTTGCATGTCAATATTCCTTTGGCTGAAGCTTTGAATCAAATGCCACTCTATGCTAAATTTCTTAAGGAGATGTTGACAAAGAAGAGGAAATTTGAGGATGCAGAAACCATTACTCTCAATGCTGAATGCAGTGCAGTCATCCAAAAGGCCATTCCTCAGAAATTGAAAGATCCGGGAAGTTTTTCTTTGCCTTGCACTATTGGGAAGATGGAGAACATGAAAGCCTTATGTGATTTAGGGGCTAGTGTGAGTTTGATGCCGTATTCAATCTGTAAACGACTTGGTCTTGGGGAGCTTAAAAAGACACGGATTTCACTTCAGTTAGCTGATCGTTCTGTTAAATATCCGTTGGGGATCGTTGAAGATGTGGTCGTCAAAGTTGATAAATTTGTCATACCTTGTGATTTTGTGGTGTTAGAGATGGATGAAGATGTTGAGATGCCCATTATCTTGGGAAGGCCATTCTTGGCTACTGCTGGCACTACTATCGATGTTAAAGCTGGAAAATTGACATTGAATGTTGGCGAGGACAAAGTGGAATTTGATCTGAACAAAGTAATGAAGATGCCTCCTTTTGGAGCAACTTGTTTCACTGTTGACATAGTTGATGAAATTGTGCAGCTCGAAAATGAACACTTCATGGGAGCAGAACGGGTGTTAGATGATGTAGTAGAAGAAGAAGAAATTATTGTTCGAGACACGGAAGTTGAGATGGTTTTTACACTTTCCGAGGCACCACAGGTGGAACTTAAACCTCTACCTTCTAATTTAAGGTATGTCCTTTTGAATAATGAGCTAGTGATTTTTGAAGAGGGGCATGATAACGTGTTGCGAAGGTGGAAAACCGATGATAAGGAAGAAGAAATTTTTGTTCAGCCGGTTGAGTCGGAGAAGCATCTTAGAGGTGTGAAAAAGAAAAAGAAGAAAATTTGGCCGTTGGGTAGTAGAATCAAGATGAAATCTGATGGAAGAGATTTGTGGAAATTAAGCAAACCGGATGTCAACGTTCGTATGAATGGTTTGTCTGTTGAAGATGGTTCAGTTATTCTTTTGAAACCACCATGATTTGAGGAAGTAACGTCAAGCTATTGACGTTAAAGGAGCGCTTCGTGGGAGGCAACCCACGCATTAGTGTAGAAAGAAAAAAAAAAATTTTGAGTGTTTTTCAAAAAAAAAAAAAAAAAAAAAAAAAAAATCGATTTTTGAGCAGTTTGCAGCCCAGTAACGCAGGCTGCGCCTGCGTTTCTGCAATTTCCGCAGTTTGCCTCCCTGTAACGCAGGCTGCTCCTGCGTTACTGCCCTTGCCGCAGTCTGCGCCCCTGTTGCGCAGGTTGCCCCTGCGCATCTGACCCTTCAGCAATTTGCTCCCACGCGCGCGCAGATTGCAGCATTCAGCAGAGTACACCCGAGTTGCTCAACTGTTGTGTACATAAAAAAAAAACAAATCTTTTTCCCCTATTCTATTTATACTCCCATCATTCCACCTAAATCTTTTCCTATTTCAATTCCAAAACCCCCATCTTTCCTCCACAAATTCTAAACCTATTTCTATTCTTATTATTATTATTATTATTATTATTATTATTATTATTATTATTATTATTATTATTATTATTATTATTTATTATTATTATTATTATAGTTATTATTTTTTATTTTTATTATTATTATTTTCTTTATTATTATTATCTTTATTACTTTTATCATTATTTATTATTCTTATTATTATTATTCTTATTATTATTATTCTTATTATTTATTTATTTTATTTTTTTTTGTATATACCACCTATACATACAAATCCAATTCCTCTTCTATTTTATTTTAATCTCTAAAAATTCAATTCTAAAGAGGAATTAATTGCAAGTTCACCTCTTTGATTCGTATTGGGTAAATCTTTTTCTCTAATCTTATTTTTATTACGAATTTGTGTTCTTGTCAATTGGATTTTGTAGTGTTCATGAAAGGTGGCTAGTCTATGGAGCTCGGACGCAATATCCTCCGCCAGATTCTGATTCCTCCGAGGAGGAGGACGAGTAGGTATGTTTTCTGCTATCCCTTGTATTTACTTCCATTCATTGAGGACATTGAATATTTTAAGTTTGGGGGTGGTTTGAGGGATTAGTAGTTGTTGTTGTATTATTTGTTCATGTAGGATTTCATGGTTTGCATATTAGTAGTAATAAATTATGCATTTATGTTTGTGTTATCTACGTTTGTTTCATATAGGACATTCTGTTTTTATTTTTTTTCGTATATCATGTGAGTTCATAATAGTTTGCATTTGCACCCATGCTTGATAGGAATTTTGTGTTGTTGACGCTTTTGATTGAGAAGTGATATGCTTTGTTCTTGTGCACACACATACACTAGTAAGTTGAAGCTAGTAGACTTATTGAATGTTGTAAGTAATTAGAAGAACATGAATATGTGCAAGATGATTTAGTTTGCATGCTTTGAATACAAGTTGGTGCGTTAGAGAGATTTTTTGCTTGGGATTGAGTATGTTTTTCCACCAAGTGAGATTTTGAGACATATTGCATATTTTTTGCAATTTATTCGTTTGCTTGAGTGTCCACGGATTGTTTGCATTGCTAGCAGTTGTTTGAGGTCTTTCTTGAAACGCATGACATTATTTGACGATTAAAATGATAAAGGCATTTAGGAATAACCGCATACTTTCCCATATTACCACACCATGTTTACATGATCAATTAGTTAACCCGTTGAGCTTAATCCTATTTTTTCGGTGACATACCACATTACTTGCCTAGACCTTTTTCTTGTATTGGCCGTACATTAATTTGAACCCACATTGTCAAAGGCTAGTAAAGTGCTTAAGGAAGTAATAAGGTGTGCAAGGAGGGGTTTATTGTTGGTCGTACTTTTGGGGAAAATATTGAGATTGGGTTTGGTTGTTACTTGATAGTCGGCATATGTAATAAATTGTGGGATCATTGTTATTGTTTATATTATTGTTTTATTTAGCTCTCGGAAAAAAAAAGAAAAAAAAAAGAAAAAAAGAAGAAAAAAAAAAAGAAAAAAAAAAAAGAAAAAAAGAAGAAGAAAAAAAAAAAAAAAAAAGGAAAAAAAATATTATGAGAGCATGTTTGTGTTTGTTGTGATCCTACTTTAGTCGACTAGTCGAGTGTCTTAGTAAAATTTATGTGGGGGGAAAATAGAGTGTTGTGTATGATTTATTATGGTACTTACTAGCTTTTGACACTTCACCTGTTTTTGGCTTATTTGACATACCTTGTCCCTAGCCCACGTTACAACCCAATTAAAGACCTTTTGATTATCGTCATTGATGTATGTTGTGTTAAGAGTTAGATTGATACCAAATGTCAAGCATGTTTATGATTTTGTTGGAATTGAGTGATACACTTACCCTTGTTCTTGAGTGAATATTCTTTTGTGAGTGGATTGTGAGTGTTTGCTTATTTTTGCGTATGAGATCCCGAGTTTTGTCTCAAAGATGTACTCTTGTAGGCTTAGCATGTTTACTAACTTATTCTTACACTTGACATGGACTTGTGAGAACTTATGCATGTTCATTGAGTAGACTATGTGAATACTTGCACTTTCGACACCAAGACATTGCGTATTTACTTTGATTCTTAAGTTGATATGGCATGAGAGGATTTGAAGGTATGGTAGGCTAGATTAATTGCATTTTTCATATTAGTTGCATTCATGCATTGCATTGCACTAGGTAAATGGATTTTGTGGGTACATTCGCTATAGGCCCTCACGAGACCTTACTCGTCCACTAGGGCTGCCTAGGGGTTTAAAGGGCTTGTTGCATATGCCAAATGCAACCGTGATCACCTACGGAAGTGGTACTAGTTAGGTAGTTATAATTGTTTATGCTTGAGGACAAGCATCGGTTTAAGTTTGGGGGTGTTTGATAAGTGGATTTTATATCCACTTGGAACATTCTATATCGGCTTAAATTGATTGTTTTGGACTCAAGTTTGTGTAGTTTTGATGTGTTTTGTGTAGTTGTGCAGGTTTCCAAGAATATCTAAGCTTTTGTCGTTTTTGGAGATTTAATTGAGTAAAATTCGGATTTTCCGGGAAGGCTGCGCAGCTTATACTGTTTTGGCCATATCTGGAGTTCTAGAAGTCCGTTTTCAGCGATCTTACTGCCCACGCGAAGCTTGAGAGATTTTCTACAACCTGGGATAGGAAACAAGTGCAAGAAACGTACTTATTAAAGGCGCGCACGTAATCTTAATTAAAGAAGGCTGGGAATTTACTGTTTTGCCCTTTTTCTAATTCTAATTGTATTCTGGGCAGTTTTGGGTACCTTCTTTAAATCCTAATTGTAATAGAAGGCAATATCTTGCTGGGCAAGATTTGTAGAGCCTATTTAAACACATCCTACCATTGTAAATCATAACAATTCATAGCTTTTAATCGTATCAAGGTAATTTCGATCTTCAATTCTTCAATATTATGTTTTCATTCATTATCATTATTATTTTGTTTTCTTCTTTAATTATGTGTAACTAAATCTTTAATCTGAGGATTGGGTAGTATTCCTTGGTCTTCATGCATGCTTGATTACGTGATTTTCTGCTTTGCTGATCTGTTAATGAGATCTTAACACAATTAGAAGAGTAGCTAACTTTTGATTGTATTCTAGGGATTGTAATAAGCTTGGGAGAGAAGTTGCAATCTTAGTACATGATTTAACAGACATAATTTGAATATTAGATCGGGAGATTAATAGGAGAATTGTGAGACATATAATTCTTGGCACTTAACAGTTTATAGATATGCTTTGATTGTATCACGGGAGTGACAATTAGGGTGTAGCTGTAGGCACTATATTGTAACCTGGGAGGGTGCAGTATAACTTTAGAAGAATTGTTTTCAACAAGGTAGGAACACAGATATCACATTAATATTGAGCATGTATTGAGACCAAGTGAAGAACCCCAGTTCTTAGATTATTTTTCCATATATTTGAATCTCAGTTTAAAATTAATTATTAGTGCTTATAATTAGTTCTTGGTTAATTTAGTTAATCCACAAACCCAAAATTCTTCTTACACACTTCTAGACGAAAAAAGATAAGAAACCTGAACTTTGTATTAAATTTAGTCCTTCCCTGCGAACGAACACAAAAAAATACTACTAACAATAAAGGACACAAGGAGTATATATACATGTTTTATTACAGAGAGTGAAAGATGTTCTTGACTGGGTAGGGACTTCAATAGGCTTCAATGTGGGCTTTCATGGGGTTGGATATAAATTTATTACTACTAACTTCTCAGGAAAGTTCAGCAGCTCCCAAGGCATGGGTCATGATTATATTCTTATTCCCATTCGATTCAACACATTCATAGCTGATCAAGAATCTATTCTTCCTGTACATTATGGTAGCCCCTGTGAAGGATGTGAAGGTATTTGCTCCATTGCTAGTTGATCATGATGTGATTTAGTATGATTATTTGATTTAGTTCTTTCGGTATTTGCATTGCTAGATATATAATTACGATGTTATTTATTATGATTTTGATTTGGTTCTTTCGTTGTTAATGTAACAAAAGATTATCAACTTTGGAGAGAAGCAAGCAGCTTCCTAAAACTTTCATATCGCCGCCGAATTATCTAGTTGTATCGCATAGACTTGGACTATTCTATCACCTGCAAGTTACTGTGAGACTTACCAGCATTACAGAGTACTACGATATTAAAATGGATCAAGATCAAGAATTGCTTAGGCACCACAGGAGGCACTCTTTCACTTTGGGGGCTTAATAAGGGTGGAAAAAGAGAAAAAATGTTAAAAATAACGTTTTTTTAAAAAAAAAAAAAAACAAAAATAACAATTCTTGGAAAGCTGTGTTAAAAATACCGTTTTTGTTACCCAATTGTGAAATGCGTCTCCATGATACGCATAATGCTTATGCGTATTGCATGATACCCAATTTGCTTATGCGTATTCTATACATTTCAATTACTAGTTACCCTATTGAGTTATGCGTATTAGCTATTACCCAAATAGTAAATGCGTTACCCCATTCATACTTTAAAGCTTTTACCCCATTCATGAATGCGTACTTAAATCTGACAATACAAAAAAATATATATTTAATGATGATACCCAACTTACCTTTGCGTATTCTTTATTTGACAATAAATATTCTAATGTTACCCTATTGGTAAATGCGTGATAGGTAATACCCAATTGGTAAATGCGTCTTCCAATCGGTATTTTTTACAACCTTCCCCGCCGATAGTTATTTTTGTCAACCGAGGCTAAAAATCCGCTATTTTCAGACTTCACCCGGAAAAAGAAGGCAATTAAAACTGGCTTATTATTTGCACATGATATTTTTATACTCCCTCTGTCCCATCCATTTCTTTACAATTTCCTTTTTGGGCCGTCCCACCATTTCTTTACATTACCCAAAATAGTAAATTTTAACACTATTACACCCACTACTTCACTTATTTTAACAATACTTTACACTATTTCACCCACTACTTAACTTATTTTAACAATAAAATCACTATTACACCCACTACTTCACTTATTTTAACAATAAAATCACTATTACACCCACTATTTCATTTATTTTAACAATATTACACTCACTTTACACCCACTATCCTTAACCTCCGTGCCCAGCCGCCATGTAAAGAACCGGCTGGGACGGAGGGAGTAGTTTTTTACCATAGTTTTCAATGAACGTTTCATCTCATTTAACGGCTACGACTCTCACTGGATTTACCATTCATGTGAAGACTTCAGAGACATCGTTTACAAGATAATCAGATACAAGTACAGAATTAAAAAGTTCATGCTTCCCTCATCCTAGTTTTTCTGTTTTATCTTGTTTTCGTGAGACGAGTTACACCAAGAAGTCATGAATTATGGAAAAATTTCCCCTGCCTTTTGGTTCTACACTTCTACTTGTACGCCACCTCTAATAGGTAATTTTACTGGTGGCTTGTAGTTTTTGTTCTATTCATATAATCAGGCGAAACAAACAGGTCATTCACTTTTTCGTCAAAAAAAAGACAGGTCATTCACTTATTGCTTATTGCTTATGGGGGTAGCCGACACAAGTACAAAGTAAAATAAACCCCAAGCAAACTGTAAAATACAAATAATAATTGATTTTGAGTGTAACGGAAATTGTAAATGCAAGAACAAGCTTGTGATTTCTGAAGGAATTTCATGCATCCTTGGGGTAATCTGACAGGCAGGTCCACGATAAGTAAATTAAGCAGATAATAGCCACGACTCACGGCCTTCGAAATTATTAGCTAATTTTAGAAAATTAAAAAGAGAATTTAACCATCTAAAGAACACAAAATGATTATGATTGTGCATATGATATAAACAGGAGAAGGGAGTTGGATAAAACAGCAGCACTGATAGACACAAGTACTTCCTCAAGTTGGGACACAGAACCGAGAGTCATAAATAAATTACACCGTTAGAAGTTCAAACATACTACCATATAAACTACTCCATATATATGGTGCAAACTGCTCCAGTTGTCTTCATTCCCAAAGCAAAATCAGCAACTAGTCAACGACACCTACAAATGGATTTTTACACAGAAAACGTAAGTCTCTGGGTGACTAGAGTTACAGCAATAAACAAGATGCAGGTCATGCACAAACAAATATAAATGCTTGTAAGTTGTAATATTATAACTTTATACTTTTAGCATACAATTAACACTCAGTAGTTATGTATTCAATAGAGAAAGAATACTAGAATTTGGTCAAAGAGGCAGAGCTGTTTGTTAAGCCCCCGGCTTTTCTAAACCTTACGAATGAACTTCCATGGCTGTATTTGGCCTATGCTGCACATACAAACTTACATGGCTGTATCAAATTACTTTCAAATATGTCAAATTTTGCAGCATTAGATTTCCGGAACTATCTCTTGTCTTTTTTGCAAATACTTTTTTGTTTTTGGCTAATTACCTTTGGCAAATACTTAATAACCACAATTTTGTTCATATAAGCAAAATTTGGTATCATGTGATATAACTATACGAAATCGATATATTCATGTGACTCTCAGATATAATTTTCAATAGGATCGAAGTCCCTGGGCCCCTGGCCACCACAGATGTGCAACATACATTACTACATACCAAACCTGCACTAGATACCCCCCCTCTCTCCCAAAACACACACACATCAAATATATGATTTCAAGCTCCCTAGGAGTATTTTATGCATTTGTCCCAGACAGTTGTGAACTTTAACAAAGAACTTGCAGATACACCTCATCGTTGACAGAGAAGGACACAAGAAGCTAAAAGCAGATTAGCAAGGAACTTTATAAAAAGAAAATTTGCTAGGGGTAGCAATTGTTCTAATAAATCAAGAAGTACACTTAATAACAGAAATTCAGTATGTATCACAACTTTAAAAGTTAACTAGACAGAGCGAGGAGATTATACATCACAATATATGTAAACTAGTATTTATGCCCGCTACGCATTGGCTTTATTAATGTATAAATTTTTTAATTTGTTAAAAATATTATCTTCAAACAATTATAATAAAAAAAGCCCAATGTTATTAAAAAAAAATTGGGAAAAGTTGTTTGAACCTAACCAAATTATCTCTTCAAAATTAGTTTTAGTTTGATAAATGTACGTTGTTGTGCTACCCCTTTATAACCAAAAACAAATTGTGCTACCCATGTTATTTGGTGATATGGATGTAAAAATCGGTAATTGATATAAATCGATTGATTTACCTATTTAAGAATAATCAGATAATCAGGGATTAATCGTAAGGTTAATCGGAGTACTAAGCGCATATTATAATAGTATTTTATATATTATTCTAATTTACAATTAAAATTATCGATTTAAAATAAATTCATAGGATTAATAAAATTTAAAAAATCAAATCAATTGGTTACAATGACAGAGGATTAATTGTCAGAAATGAGGATTTTTAGAATGATGGTAGGGATTGGAATTTTAATTAAATTAACTCTTTTTCGATTACATATTTTGGAGTAATGTTTTTTGAGGAGAGTTGACTTACTTATATTAAATTATTATCTTGTTTTATAATTAAAATATAACCTTTACCCAATTAATTTACCTGTTAACTACACCCTATTTAATTCATTCCAACTTTCAAACCACTTTATTACTTCATCTGTAACCGGTACAGTAATTAGACTTTAGTGGATTACTGTGTCCTGTGAAGGAAGAACTTCTCCTGTATCCGGATTTAAACTTTTCCTTTATCCGGGTTTATCAAATCAGTTTAACTTCGCAATGGCTGGTATGTGGTTGTTTCTTACAATGTTTGCTTTTAAACACACAATCTGCTTAATAACAGAAATTCAGTATGTATCACAACTTTAAAAGTTAACTAGACAGAGCGAGGAGATTATACATCACAATATATGTAAATAAGTATAACTGAGCTAGTTTCAGAAATAGCAGAAAATAAAAGAAATAATGCTGTGCACGCATCAAAATCTTTACTCATCTTAGATGTAGAAAACGAAATTATTAAATGTGCATAGCATGAGACATGATCTATATGGATCAACGGCTATAATCAGTAAATATAGTAGATACCTGCTTACTACCAGGAGACTCAAAAGGAGGAACAGCTCACTATGCAGATTTCCACAGTTTCTCTTTATCCTCAAGCATAAACAAACTCTCTAAGAAAGTAGCGTCCACAGAGCCAGGCTCAGTAATCAGAGGCTTACTCTGTCGAAGATCTCCACTCATGAGATTAGTTGAAACTAAGCCTTCATCAAACACTGTTGGTGCCACCATCAAAAGTGCTCCACTCCTTGAAATACTCAAAGGCCTCGCACGTTCCTTGAGCAAAACTTTAAAACGAGATTCCCAGGAGACCTTACCATCTTCATGGCTCATGAGCCATATACAACAAGGCTGGCAGCGCCTTCCATCACTTTCTTTCAAATCACTAGTAACACAAACAGCAAGCTTACCCTCAAAAACCATAAGTTTGAAATTCGCCATTAACCCCACACAATAACGAACATCATCCGGCATTTTAACCTCCCCAAACACCTCCTTATTAAAATCAAACCACACAATCCACCCATCATCCAACGTAATAGATCGTCTCGTATCCAACCAGTAACACATATTATTACCAATCGTTACCCCGCAATGATAAACAACCCTAGGCACAACAAGATCCTTAATCCTCCTCCAACTATTCCTCTTCAAACTAAAAACCTCAACCTTAGCCTGCACCTTCCCACTCAAAAACCCCTCCGGAAACACAACCCTAACAAGCCTAAAATCAAAACTACCCTCATTAATCCCCAACCCTAACGCATAACTACACTCCCCCCGTTTCTTGAAACAAGACGAAAAAAGGTTCCTAAACTTGCCAACACTAGGATTCCAAAGATACAATTCCTGATAGTCCTCAACAATATGACACCCCGAAACCTTTCCCAAATCAATCTCATTCAAACAAAGAATCCCATTAAGAGAGCCACATAGATTCAAACTACCATTCTTGGTTTTAAAAGGGACTTTATATTTTTTCAAGATTTCACCAGTATGAGCTGAGATTAAAGTACTGTACTTAATATATTTATCATCCATAGGGACTACAAGAACAGCAGTTTGATCACAGCAAGAGAGTGAATGTTGAATATGAGCTGAAATGAAACTAGGGTTTGTGATGTTAGAGTACCATTTCTTGCAGACAGAGGTTGACCTGATTAGGGTTTTGACCGGGAGTCTTGTGAAGATCTCTGTTGCTGCTTCTACTGGAAGGTCGTTAAACGACGTCGTGTGCTCAGCATTGTTCACCATTTTTGTTTTGGGTTTTGGGGTTTGAGGGTATAGATATATGATTATAGTATATTGAAGGAGGCTTGTTGTATCAATGTGAGGAGACGAGAAGAGAAATGACAAATGGCGAGAGGAGAGAGATGTTGAGGACTTGCTAGGGATTGTTTATGGACTGGTGGGCTTTTCAAATTCAAGGCCCAGCTTGTTTTAGTATTATTATTATTATTATTTTATTAATTTTTTAATAACTTTTGTAGATTTTGATAAAAGGATGTAATTTTTAGTTAGTGATTCATGTGAGAACGGTTTATATTTCAGAAGAATGAGAAGAACACTCTATTAATAAGTGCAAAGCCTTTGTTTTTCACATTTTCAATGTTGTTATCATTTGTTACAAAACAATATTGTTCTCACGCTAAAATGTGTTTTTATAGAACGTACCTTGTCGTGTATGACCTAAATACTTTGAATAATACTATACCTAAAATGCGTTTTTAGACGGGAAATGTAAGAGGTTAAGTTGAGAACATGGTTTGCAATGGCAGAAAGCATAGAAAGTTTCGACAACTTAAAGTGATTGGTTGGAAACTTTTAACAATTCAAAAAGGCAATTAGTAATTACACGGGCAACAGAAGTAGAACTAGACCTTTTTTTTTTGACGAAAAAGATTTGGATTACTCCATTAAATCATCCAACAAAATAGGATGTAACTTGACAGAGACAGACCCCTATCAAAAACTCGACCTGGAAATGAACGTGACTCCCTAGCTAAGAAATGGGCAGCCAAATGCTCTACCTTAAATTGTTCATCTACTACCAAATCAGATGCCACCCTGTTAATTGTAATCATCCAGGTGCAGGGAGCAGTTAAGCCCTTGGCTTACATTAAGTTTATGAGTAAACTTCCTTACCCGGTAATTATAGGCCTAAGCTGCACAGACAAACCTACTTCCTTTTAACTGAATAACTTTGGAATATGTCAAATTTTGGTAAGCTGAGATTTCCAGAACAATTATGAGTATATTGCAGGCCTAGACAATGCAATCCCATTCCCATTCTGCAAGAAAATTCTACACTACAACTACAACCCCCCTCCCCATAACACTAGTTATAAGTATCTTTAATTTTCTATGTTCTTACTCCAGTTGTGATTGCTTCATTGTATAACGTGTATGAAGGCCACTCGAATCCCTTCTTTACAACTCTAAAACGCCAGTCCAAGTTACAACTCCATCTTCATGCCTAATCACGCCATACATAACAACAAGGTTCATTACATTTACATACGTGACTTCCAAGCAAGTCAAAATCAAACAGAAACTGAACCCCAGACGTCTTCCATATTAGACAATGTAACAAAAGTTTCAGTAATGCGAGGACATTTCACTTGGGTCTTGTAGTTCTACTGTTCCATAGCTTCAATTAGTACAAGGCATTCTTCACCTGGCTCATAGTTTGGTTTTTCTAATACTCAGTAATCGTCATAGTTTTGGTTTTTTACTACTATTAATACGCACACATTTAAACTATTGGAAACAATGAAATAATATATTCTTCTTCAAAAAACAGAGTAACAAAAGACATTTTATTTGAACTAGTTGCCATCATATAAGACAAAAGATCAAACTTGCCTACTAGTAAATAGTAAAAGCAATAATGCTCATCACTACACTTGCCTACAAGCTTTTGAACAATGCAACTTACAAATATCATCAATCTGTTTCACATGGATAATGGGTATCACTTTTAATTTGGACAACAACAATTTCTATGATTTAAGAGGCAACCAGAAGAAGTCTATGGCAACCACAGGTCCACAAGCCCACTATAAACTGTAAAATACAAATGCAGTAACAAAATTTAATTTTGAGCTGACCAAAAAATATCAACGCAAAAGTACCGCATGATTTATGAAATTCATGAACTCTTGGTGTATTCTAACATCCAGGTTAATAACCACAAATCAAGGCTTTAGAAATTGTTAGCTAAATTAAAAATATCCAATCAACTAGAACGAGAATATTAACCATCCAAGAACACATAATAATGATTGTCCAGATATGTAAGTAGCAAAAGAGAGCACAGTTAAACATGGGAGATTATCTGATAGACACAACTACTCACTAAACTTGGGACATGTTCATTTGAAAGACATAAATCAACACCACTTGGGGTTCAAAAGTTCTCCATGTAAACCACTTCATGTATCTGCCGCAACTACTAGAGATATCAGGATTTCTGAAGAAACACCCGCAACTATACCTGCAAATTGGTTTAAGGCAGAAAATATAAGTCCATGCATGTGCAATCATGAATGCTTGTAACTTAAAAAAAATATGAATACTTGTAAGTTGTAAGAGTATTACTTCAGAACATGTTGGTTGGCAATAGCAAAACAGTCGGCCTAGTAAGTAAAAACTATACACACTTCAATTGATTGATTGATTAGAGACTTTTAACCATTCAAATATCACTCAGTAGTTAGGAACGCAATAGAGTAGAAGAAAACCAGAGTTGAGTCAGAGAGCACTGCATCTGCTGGTTTATGCTCTACATATAATTGAACATATCTTCTACCAAATAGATTCAATCAGGTTAATCATAAATCAGGCAAGGAGCTATTAAGCCCTGGCTATTCTAAAGCTTAGGTTAATCAAAAATCAGGCAAGGAGCTGTTAAGCCCAGGCTATTCTAAAGCTTACAAGTGAACTACCTTACCGGGTAGTTGTATTGGCCTAAGCTGCACATGTATACTTTGTAAGAGGATAACTTCCAAATACATATTAATTTGTTAATTACATTACATTTCCAAAACAAAATTATCAGCATCTTAACAACTATCTCTTCTTTTTGCAGACTACTTACTAACCACAATTTAGGACTTAGTATCATACTACTTAATAGCCACAAATTAGTATCACTGTATGTATAGTCGACATGTGATATAACGTTCAAACAGAGATGCGTTCATGTTAACCTCGGATAGGGTCTCCAACTGGATTAAAATTTGTTGCCACCACATATATAAAACATGTACACTATTTACCAAACTTGTACTAGCAGAAACAGAATAAAAAAATCTATACCAATTACCAATCAAATATTAAAATCACTAAATATAGACTGATATAAAGTAAAAGTTTAGCACTTAAAAGGATCCATACAACGGTGACATTGCATGCCTGGACAGAGTATTTCCTTACAATAACAAGACTCCAAAAGCTATCCATTCAGATTTTTAAGATTAACTGACGGCAGTTAATAAATATGTAAAATCTTTATAGTTTGACTCCATATTAAATGCTCCGGTGTCTGTCATCTGCAAAGTTTGCACTGAACCCCTCATCAGAACTCTAAATCATCTAGTCCAAGTTAAAACTCCGTCTACAGCCATATATAACAAGATCACTAAGTTCATGACTTGCAAGCAATTAAAAAACAAACAGAAAAAGTACCCTGAAGCTCCCTAAGAGTAATTTGGGTATTTTTGCTAGAACATAGTGGACTTTAACAGGAAATCTGTAGAAATGCCTCATCGTTGACAAAAAAAGACACAGCAAGTAAATAACAAGAAGATTACTTAATAACTACAATTCAGTGTGTGTCACGACTTGAAAAGATATAAAGACAGACTGATTCACAATTAGCAAAAAGTAGAAGAAAGAATGTTGTACACTTGCCCAAATCTTTAATCGTCACAAATTATAAATAATAGGAGAAATTGCTATTTACTAACATATATGTGGAGATTGATACATACTTACTACCAGAAGATTCAAAAGGATCCAGGACAGCATACTCAAGAGGAAGCAGATTTCAACAATTCATCTCGTCCCTTGAGCATGAGCAAACTCTCTACGAACAAAGCATCTAGAGTGCAAATCTCAGTAACCAGTGGCTTGCTTAATCGAAGATCTTGGCTATTAAGATCACATGACACTACGCCTCGAACCAGCCCTGATGATAACAGCATTAAAAGTGCTCCACTCCTTGAAAGACAAAAAGGCCATGCGTGTTCCCTGAGTACAACTTTGAATCGTGGAGTCCAGGATACTTTACCATCTTCATGGCTCATGAGCCATATACAACAAGGCGTTAATTTCATTCCATTACTTTCTTTGATTTCAGCATAAACACATACAGCAAGTTTACCCTCAAAGTTCATTAGCGTAAAATCTGCCGTATTTCCCAAACCCTTACAGACATCATCCGGTAATTTAATTTGTCCAAACACCTCACGATTAAAATCAAAATACACAAGATACTCTTCTTCAATAAACGACTTAGGCCCATTTCTATCTAGCCAGTATGTAATACTATTCCCAACAGTCATCCCACAATGATACGCAACTCTTGGAACACCAGGGTTCCTAATCCTCCTCCACCTATTCGTCTTCACACTATAAACCTCAACCTTAGGAGCCACTTCCCTAGACAAACAACCCACATCATCCTTCCGACACACAACCCTTACAACCCTAAAATCACAAGTAGCCTCATGAACACCCAACCCGACGGCATAACTAGAATATTTTCCAACACTAAAATTTCCAAGATTCTTGAAACACGACGAAAAAAGGGCTCTATACTTTCCAACACTAGGATTCCACAAATACAAATGTTGCAAGTCCTCAACAACAGGTTTCCCAAATTCATCCACAGGAAACTCACTAAAACAAATAACCCCATTAAGCGAAGCGACTAATTTAATGGTATCATTCCTAGTAGTAAATGGGATTTTATAATTCTTAAGAACATGACCAGTGTGAGCTGAGACTAAAGAACAAGAGTTATTAGATTTATTACATTTCAGGGGAATTACAAAAATAGCAGTTTGATCACAGCAAGAGAGTGAATGTTGAATATGAGCTGAAATGAAACTAGGGTTTGTGAGTTTAGAGTACCATTTCTTGCAAACAGAGGTTGACCTGATTAGGGTTTTGACTGGGAGTCTTGTGAAGATCTCTGTTGCTGCTTCTACTGGAAGGTCGTCAAATGACGTCGTGTGCTCAACATTGTTCACCATTTTTGTTTAGGGTTTTAGGGTTTTGTAGATATATATACGATTATATATAGTAGGAAGTTGTAGCTATGTAAGGAGACCAGAAGAAGAAGAAGAAGAAAGCATAGAATTTATAAGGGGGATGCTAGGGATTGTTTATGGACCGGTGGGCTTTCCAAATTCAAGGCCCAACTTGTTCATTTATTTTATTCTTTTCATTCCATACTTATTACTTATTAGACTTTCACTTATTCCAATAGTTAATTTTACACATAATGAATAGCATGAATGTAAAAATCAAATTCTCATTCATCTCGAAATTTATATAAAAAAATCAATTTTACTTATTAGCTATATCTGGAACATGTCAAAAAAGGAGTACACTATAAAGTTACAAATCAAAGAAATGAATATCCTTAATAATGCACAAATAAGAATTTATTGAAGACTCTTCCATTATGCAACCTCTTGCTGGAGAGGTGGAAATTCTAACACAATTCAATTCTCCATAATAATTTATTGCACAAAATTCTTCTTTTGACATGTATTTCTTAAACAGACTTCCACATCAACATACCACTTGGATGGCATGTCTCAATTGAATTTCAAGTCACCCGAGGCAAAGAAGAAAACAAGTTAAAAGTATTCAAGTTAAGAAAATGAAATTGTAGTTTTCAAGTTATAATTTCATTTCAGCTGTGACCATTTTTACATTTTGTATATGGCTGAATTCACAAGGACATGTAATATTACTTTCTATTATTGCATTAATTTACATTCCAATATTACTTTCTATTATTGCATTAATTTTCAACTTATGTTTAACGTTGATGGAAAAGCACTTTCCATGTTCGTTCAAGATGAAAAATTCGGTTTCTTTGTGTTACTTTTTCTAAGTTCATTACGATAAGAGTGATGTTTGATCTGTTGCTTTGTCCGCTGGAGTGTTTGAACATTTCCACATGTAAAAATAAAAAATTTACCAAACCATATGTTAATTTTTAAAAACAAAAAAAAAATCTAAAATAAACATTTTTATTAGTACATTCTTTTATAAAAATAGATAAATGTCGTAAAGAATATTAGATCAACTTTGTTTTTCAGAATAAATGGTCTCTACGAATATGAAGAAAATTTTGTTTTCAAAATTGTTATTTACAAATTTATTGTGTTGCAAAGCCCAGCATCGCGGGCATAAATACTAGTTACTTATTAGACTTTCATTTATTCCAATAGTTAATTTTACACATAATGAATAGCATGAATGTAAAAATCAAATTCTCATTCATCTCGAAATTTATATAAAAAAATCAATTTTACTTATTAGCTATATTCGGAAAAAAAAAAAACTTTTTGTACTCTCATTCATAAAAGAAACTTACACATTGCATTTGTAACCCTGCGGGATGTACCAATGGTTCTAAAAATCCCCGATTTAGCCGATTAATCCCCGATTAATCCTCTGTAAGTTAGTCAACCGATTCGATTTTTGAAATCCGATTAATCCTGTGAATTTATTTAAAATGATATGTTTAATTGTAAATTAGACTAATATATTAAAAATTATTATAATATCCGATTAATACTCCGATTAATCCTTCCGATTAATCTCCGATTACCCGATTAATCTTAAATCGGTACCTCAACCGATTTATGCCGATTACCGATTTTTACAACCATGGATGTACCTACAGCTACAAGTTGAGCATCACCCAGTTTTACTAATGTTTAAAGGTTGCTGCGTAAATAAATTGTGGGCATTTCCGTAAAGCCATCAACTACATATCAGGGAACCAGGAGTTGGAAAGCTGATGCTTCTAGTTAGAATTAAACTTGTGAACATGTTCTACTAAGATTGGCAACAAGAATAAACTTTTTTCGAAAAGTGTACCGTAAACTGTTAAAATTCAAATGATTCTTTAGAGCATCTCCAACCCAAACAAACCTGTTAGCTAAATCCTAATTGGCACTTCATATAGCTAACTCATATACATAATTATCTTCTCCAACCACAAGTTATTAGCAATAAAAATTTTAGATAACCTCACTTGGTCTTCTATATTTGTTGATCCACTACCATTATCTATAAATGGCCACATCATCTCCCTCCAACTTTATATTACTCCCTCTGTCTCATAAAACTCTTCCCACTTTCCTTATCGGGACATTCAAAATACTCTTCCCCTTTCTATTTCAAGCCATAAAAAATAATATTCACTACCCACTACTCCACCCACTACTCCTTAAAAATAATATTCAATACACACTACTTCACCCACTACTTCTTAAAAACAATATTCAATACCCACTACCCCACCCACTACTTCTTAAAAACAATATTCAATACCCACTACCCCACCCACTACTCCTTAAAAATAATATTCAATACCCACTACCCCACCCACTACTCATTAAAAACAATATTAAATACCCACTACTCCTAAAAAAATAATATTTAATACACACTACTCCTTAAAAACAATATTCAATACCAACTTTTTCTTAAAACCCGTGTTTTTCACCAAATGGGAAGATTATTATGAGACGGAGGGAGTAATATTTTACACTTTTTTCATATCCAACTCATCTCCCTCCAATAATTATAATAGTAAAATTTTATTTTTGAAATATAGCTAACAAATATAGCTAACAACATTGGAGCAAAATCACTTTTTCATCATCTATAATATAGCTAATTATTATTATATATTATTTTAGCTAACCAATTTACCTAATAGCATTGGAGGGTTTTATATACATAAAATTACATAGGTTATGTAGAAGATGGAAGTCTGAAATGAGTGTTAACTAGAAGTACTGCGTGCTTTATCGTATTAACAGATTGTGCTTAACAAGCTTGGAGACATCAGAGATAGATCAAACCTTTTGCGAATGTGATCTCTGATGAGGACCTTTCTACCATCAATCTTTACACCATTCAATTTGAACTCATCTTCCTGAGTGCTGAAAGGACAAACTCTAATTGGTGTCCATCAATTTCATTTGATTTCTCATTTCTGTTGTAGATATTGAGGCACGTACTACTTAATTTCTCTCAGGTTTCCATCTACTCGGTGATCTTGAATAAGGTTTTTCCTTGGTCTGCAACCATGCAGTTTCTATCGTCCGTTCGTGGACAATTTCTCCCCTTTGTACTCTGCTTTTAGCATTTCCTTCCACCATCAAAGTTAAATTATTCTAAACTAAGCTCAGAATTTCCAACCGGCTATGGCTCAGAAGAATTAAGAATAACTTTTGACATATGTAGTAGTTAACAACTTAACATAAATCAAGATCAAAACACCCACATTATTCACTGGTGGAAATGACTCTGTTTACTCCATTGATCTCAGTTTGGTACATCTGCTTAATTCTGAGACATAGATTCCAGTAATAATACGTGCCTTCACTATTGATAGGCCATAAAAAGCCAAGGCCCAACAAGGAGCCCAAAACAATAAGCAAATCATCTCATGAGAATAAGAATGGCCCAGCCCAGAGTAGTGGACCCCGGGCCCGGCGCCACCACGACGTGGCATTGTCCCCACCCCGGACTAGGGGACCCCCGACTTGTGGCACTCAGTATACGTGGCACCCCACCTTAGCTGACACTCCTGTTTGTGGCGCTGACCAACACTAAAAGATAAGGGAAGACACATGCCAGATCATGCCCACCACAACATGGGCACACTCCAGTCAATGGTCACCCAGACAAGGCCACGTGTCCTACATCCCGGGAATTCAGCGGCTTGTCCCCCAGATCCAACGGTCGGGGGTGAAGGTAACCTACCCCTAAACCCTAGGCCTAGGGCTATAAATACCCCTAGTAAATAGGGTTTAGGGGTTAGCCATTATTACACACCTTGTTAGGTCCAAAATAGTTTGTAGAAGGGGGGTTGAATACAAACTATACCGTTTTATCGAAATTGTTCTTTGTGTGTATATTAAAATTTAAACAATTCGATGCGGAATAAAACGAAACCAATATTCAAGTTAAATATAAAATTATATTAAACTTGATGGGGTGTGCCTTAATGCACGGGTACAAATTACAAGGTTTGATGACCAAACTAATTATTACAAATTCTATAGAAAATTCGACATGAACTTTTCTATATTTGTAATAAAAAGATCGAATGCTAAAAAGCAATTCGAGAGATAAGTTCTAGGGAACTTAATCCGCTAGATAGTTCCAATAGTACAAGTAAACTATTTCTAGTGGTTTAGATTTAACGATACAAGCCAGAAATAATTTACAAGAATTAAATTGAAGCTCAGGAACATTTTCTCTCTTGGTCTGTGTCTCTCCTGTGTGTTTTGCCGAGAGATGATATTTGTGAAGATATGTGTGTTGATATTTCTGGCGGCTGATGCTTTATATGTCTTCTGCCTTCTTTTTTTAACCAAAATAGACTATGCATAGACTTGCAGACTATCCAGACCACATTTAGACTATCGGTGTGACTATCAATTTTGCACTGCAGACTATCTTAAAGACTATCCTGATAGTCTTAAATAAAAGTATTTCCTGGTAGACTATCATGCAGACTATCCGACAGACTATTTCCTTGGCAGACTATCATCCTTGCAGAGTATGCTGAGCAGACTATCTTCCAGACTATGCTGAGCAGACTATCTCCTAGACTATGCTGAGCAGACTATCTCCCAGACTATCTTAGATAGTCTTTTAACAATAAAATCATAGTCTAAAAACACTTCTAATTGTCTTTAGCAATCTATATTAATTCTAAATTAATTAATTCAATAATTAACTTAATAAATAAATTAATTCTTGAAGAATTAATTTATTAATTAAGTTAACTAAATACTTTAAATTAATTGAGAGAGAATTAATATAATTCTTTTTCTTGGCCATTTTCATTTAATCACGCGCCTGCACCTTTCCTTATTTTAACCAAGTAAATCACCTAATTCTTTAATAAACAACCTGCCAATTCAAGAATTAATTCGGGGACTATTGTGGTTTTACTTGGTCGGGTTTTGTAGAAATGCTTTTTAACCCGCACAGCTTATAATCTTTAATTAATAAATAATTATTTTAATCTAGAAATTATAAAAATAAATATCTAATATTATTAGATATTTATAAATATAATTTTCTAAATAAATAAAATATTTATTAATATAAATAAATCCTTACGCTCTAAGCTGCGGTCTCTTGAGGGTCTGGAACCGGACTCCTTTTGCTTAGCAAAATATACATCAATTCCAACCGGGGTTCCAGCTTTACGAATATATCACTTTGCATTTCTTTGTGATAATTCTTTTTCCTCATAGCCAGTCCACTTGATAGTAAAATCCTTGTGGTTAATTAATTTAGCACTTCTGTTGCTTACACAATTTAGCACTTCTGTTGCTTACACAATGATTTTCCCTTTGTACTAGTCTTGATAGCTTTGAACCACTGAAGTTAATGACCAACAACCACTGTGTAATGTTGACACTCGATGCACGGTCTGGTTCATGAGTGACTAACCGCAATGACTGTTCTTCATATATTGACTTTAAAGCTGTGGTTCCTGTCTTCCTTTTCTTCACTCTCTTTCAAACCTTTCTAATCTGTATTCTGCCACTGTAGGAACCTCTTGTCACTATAAATAGAACCCACTGTCTTGATTACTCCACTGACGCTTGATCAATTGAATGAACTTCTTCAAGTGTAGTATAACTCAAAACGGTAGATTGACTTTGTCTTCTTTCTCTTGATAGTTAAGCATTTGAGATCCTTGTGACAGTACATATACTATTTACTATTACATTCTTGTTTAAGTTGAGTTGAATCCCCGATGTTTACAAATAGGGTAAACATATGACTTTCAATCTCCCCCTATTTGTTTGTTAAACATTAACATACAAATCCTAGAGGATAACTCAACTAAAAACAAGAAGAAGATGAAGCATTAAAGAACTATAGTAAATAATACAAAAAAAATTTCTGGTTTAGATATAACATTTCCAGAATCTCAGTAGATGAAATGATAGATGATTGTTCCTCTGACACTGAACTGATCTTCATTAAGTAACTCATCTTCATTTCTTGACATATCTGCCTGATTACCCTTTACATCTAACATTGAACATTATCAGCAGATAATAGAACTCTTCAGTGGTAAAGAATTCGACTTTACAACCACACACTGAAGAATTTCTTTGTCGATTCATACTTCTCTCCTTCCTTATGTCTCCCTACCTAAGGTGATATGTCTCCTCCTTATAACGGTGAATACTTTTCATCTCCCCTGACAAGGCGAATATTTCTATCTCCCCTGACAAGGTGAATACTCCCCCTTTCTATGGTATACCCTTTTTCATATCTCTCCCCCTTAGATTGAAAATCTCCCCCTCGCTAAGGTAAGCTTATACTCTCCCCCTTAGTCGAGTATCTCTTACTAAGGTAATCTTTGAGTATATCTTCTTCAATATATCTCTCCCCCTTAGTTGAGTAATCCTCCAAGCTTTCAATTATAGCAATCATCCAATAAAATTAGATGATACCAAATATTCAATTAGAACTCACCTCTTACCTTTAGTACAACAGATTCTTCATATATATAACATTGTCTGCTGCAATAAAGAAAAGAAGCATTGCTTGTGTTGAAAGATTTTCATGAAGACTTCCAGAATAGAAGTATGTAGATTGATCAACTTTTCCCTTTAGATATTATAGAATGGCTTCACTATTGATCATCTTGACAACCAAATCTCCCGACAATTTCCTTATATCTCCCAACTGTTCTTCCACTGTGTTTGGGGAATAGGGAATGGGATTTGGTGTTTCTCTTTCTTCCTCACTGTGAGTGTGTGATTCTGTTTCGTGTACCTCATAAGTGTTTAACTCATCTCTCCACTCATATCACTTAAAATGAATGATCTCTCATTTCTCATCTCTAAATGTGTTTACACTCATTCTCACTAGTGTATCACTCTTATCTCTCATAGCTCTAACATCCATGTGTACCTGTAAGGAAAATTCACCATAGCCCCTTCTAGAGAGGTCACTGGTGGTGCAATGGGGTTTCACAAATCCCCGATCCTCGTTGGACTCGTCAGACGAATCTGAGTCATAATCTACAAGTTGATAAAATTTTCTCTTTTTGTGGGTTTCAGAATTGGATTCTGAGAAGGTAAACAATGAAATCAAAACTTAGAATTAAAATCACGTTTCCTTCTAATGTCGGTGAAGACATCTCCTTGTTTAACTCATCAGGTGAATCTGAATCATAGTCAACAAGTTGCCGATCCGCACCTATGTCGAACCCGATACCCGCAGGATCCAGAGATGTTCCCTCTGGGGAGTTAGATAATGATCTTGTTGAATTTTGCATTGAGATCACTACCTTCTCTCGAAGTCCGTGAAGACTCTTAGTTCATTGAAGAACCTTGAACTTATAATCCTAACCGTAATATGGTTGGAATACAAGTTTCCGTCAATTCATCCTTAGTGTGTGCAATCTCACTTTGTGCATATGAAGTATTTTAGTTTGTGTATGAAGTAGTGACTTACCAACAGATGCCCTGGCTAACAGGCGAATTTCAATAGACTCATCCTGTTGAAAGAATGAATCCAGAGACTGTTTTAGTGCCATTTTCAGCTCTGCATCCTTTTGGGAGAATGCAGGCGAGCTTACAGATACCTCAAGTTGTATACATCTATTCTCCTTGAGAGGTAGAGCTGTGGGTTTACTATCCCTCACATCCTTATTTGCTACATCAAGTGCAGTTACTCCCTTATTGACCTCTAGTCTAATAGGTTACTTCCACTTCAGGGGTAAGTTAGGATGTGTTTAGATTTGGATTTATAGTCCGGGATAAAAGTTGTTGGGTTTACAACCTCATGACTAGCATGTGAGAAAATTTCCACTAGGAGCTGAACCTGCATCACAGAGCAGTAGAGCAATATAGAGATAGAATGCATTTGCAATATATCAGAACATTGAATGAGAACATATGCATTATATCATGTGAGAAATGATGTACAATTATGATTTCAAAAAGTTTTACAATATAAGCAATCACAACTGTAGAAAGATTGAGTTTTCTTTTAAGAACTGTTAATGTGCAAGAGTTTGTATTTATGCATAAAACATTATATTATCATGTCTCTTAATGAAAACTAAGTCGTTTTATTTTTAAAAGACACAAACTCTTGACTTCGCAGTAATTAAGAAAGAAAGATTTTCTTTAAGTGCTTATCTTGTATAGAGAACTTTAACACAAAAGTTAGTGAAAAGATCAAACAAGCACTAAATGTCGTTTAGGTAGCAAAGATTACCAAGTACATAAGTACAGATAACCAATGTCTCTCCTTTGGCACTGAATTACTTAGCACAACATAAACTAAGTAATCGTCTGAAGGATGTAAAAAAATTCTAAGAACTATCATATGCATAAAGTGGTGTATAACCTGAATTAGAGAATTTAATTTTAAAAGTTCTCACCACTTTAAGATCTGATAGGAGACAGAATGTAACTTTAAGTCTCACTTATACTTAGAAAGTCAAACATCTTAATATATACTAACACTAATGATTTGTAGATAAGACACTCTTACTTAGAATAAATCCTAAGTAATATCATCAGAGCTAATATATATACCACAATTAACATGCAATAAAGTATTAGAGCAATTAGCAACTGTTAGTAAACAAAAATTTACTATTTAATACCAACTGATAGTATTTATCAAATACTTTAGAATGCAAGTAATTGTGTTTATGATTACTTTACCAAAATTAAATTATGAGCAAATAAACCATTAAATTGCTTCACGTCATAATTTAACTAGGATATAAATAATCACTGCTAAATACTAAATATTCAATGATACCAATTGTTTGATAAATTCAATCTAAGCAATTGTTAGAACAATGATATTAATTATAGTGAATTTATGAAAATGAAGCATTGATAAAATTCACTAGAATTAACATCTCACAACTAATTGAAGACCAATACAGATTTGGTCCAAATTAGTTATGTTGTTTATTTATTTTAATAAATATGAGGTACAGAGCAAATACTAAATTGAATTGCTTTAGATTCTATAACTCATATTAATCAAAGTAAATAATTAAATAAATAAATACTAAATCTCTATGAGTTAGATTTTAGCATTTAAGTATTTTATTATCCTGAAATAATCACCACTAAAATATATTGCAATAATACACATGGCAATCATTCAACAGATAATTCTCAGTGTGAGGTCTGGATGTAAATAAGTTCACAAGTCCTTTCAATATGGACATTTGAATACTTGTGAGCTTACTTAAAAATTACTTAACAGATGGGATTTACAAATCATATAGCATTAATAAAATCCCAAGTTTACAAACCAATCTTGAAAAATTAATTTTATCAAGTGATTTAGCAAACATGTCTGCAATTAATCTTAACTAAAGACATGCTCTCAAAATAATTGATACCTTATGTCAAAATGCTTGGCCTTGAGTGTTCCACAGAGTTGTTGGAGATAAATTGTTTCCTTGTATTCTCCTGCTTTCGTACAACTCATTTGATCTGTCTCTATGCAGCAAAACATGTCAGAACTGAGGTCTCTAGGGTACCATCTCCGCAGATTTGGGTCCAACTTAAGACATCCGAAAATCAAGTGTAATAACTACAAGAATAGATTCTCTAAGATCCACTTGGGGCCTTGCACATTTTCATATTGAGAATATAATATGTGTGTAAGTGATCTATTATCAATTGAATAAGATAATGAGCTGATGATTCCTCTATAGCCTGATTAGGTCCTAATTAGTAGATCCTGAACTTATTGGGTCAAATATCTCTAGGGTACCATTTCCTCAGATTTGGGTCCAGCTTAAGATTTTTGATTACCAACTTGTTAGGTCCAAACTAATAGGTCAAAAGCCAGCTAGAGTGGTGTGTTGGCATATAGTCTTGACAGGTCTAAAATCTTCTGAACAGAAACAAAAGATCCTTGACTTACTTTTATTGTCATCATTCTTTTGGCTTACTAAAGTAAATCAAAAGAATTGCAACTTTACCAACATCAAAACAGCAAACATCTTGATACCAATTTTTAGTTAGTAGACCAACATATAATATAATCAAGATATCATTGCACATATATATCATTTATGTTTGTGCCTAAAGATGTAGAGAGTTTGTAACACCCCCAGATCCAGGGTCAGGGATCTGGTCGTTACGGTCTCAATATCCATCCACAAAACCAACATAATTTAAATTACAACCTTGTGACCCAAAACAACAACATAAAACACACCCGTTATAGTCCCAGAGATGAAATCAGAGTAACCAACAATATTATTAATCATAAGTTTGAGTTCTTACAACCCAAAGAATTACAATTGTACAATTACATACTCTTTGCCATCCATTAATAGATACCATAATATAAATACATTTGAGGCTCAATTGCTAACAACTAGCCTACCAGTAGTTGCATCCTCAACAAAGGTAGCCAAGACCTTAGCGGTAAACCTCTGACGGTTGACACCTGCTTACGCTGTGTGCGCCTTGCGCGGCCATCTGATCTAGCTGTTGCTGTGATATAAATAAATAAAGCAAGGGTGAGCAATAGCCCACCAGAAATATAATTGAACAGTGATAATATATAACAGTCCAAAATATCTTTGAAACCATATGCCATGCATTAACGATGTAGTACCAATATAAGGTATGAGATGAAGTTACAAGGTAGCTCAAAAATATATTTGTTTTGAATAAATATCTGCTATGCAAAAGATAAGCAAGATATTCTCAATTATTATAAAAGAGGAACTTGCAGGAAAAATATTGCAATTCCGGTTTCAACACTTTTTCACCTTGCCAACACCAACAGTGTTGCAGAAATTTCTCACTTTTAGAAGATGAACTAATACGGGAGCATTGCCGCGCCAGATGCCCTGACGTTTACGATGATCAGTCGTATGTCATGCATCTCATCAGTCGTTCTCTACATGTAGAAGGTAGCTCCGACGGAATTACTTATCTACCGCCCTCTGGAACTCCTCAGCCAACGGTGGGGCTATTGCTGGACCGGCGCCACTCGGCCACTTACGCGTCTCCTAGTTCGAATATCATCCATGACTCTGAAACGTAAAGTTCGTTCCCCTTTTTCCCCAAGTGTAACACTTGTTGATAGGACTCCACAAAGTAGTCGTATCTAATTGGAAAGGAAAATTCACCAATATTTCCCAAGCTGATGCTTGTTAATGGATATAAACTTGTTACATCAATCATACCCCTCGAGCGTTGAGGAGGTAACCAAAAGACTCATATCGGTGCTTGAAAGAATCAAGATGTGAGTGACAAGATAGTTTTAGCAAGTATAGGACCGGGCAGTCCAATAAATAGCATATCTCAAGTGACGTCCCCTTATATACGTTTGGAAGTTGAGCGAGTATTTAAATCTTCTTTAAGATAGATTTAAATGAAATTAAAGTTTAGGAACCTCCCCTTGATATAAATAGTCATAAGATATTCCGAAATATTTTACACCATATCTAAAGGTGAAAGATAATCTTTGTATGATATAAATCATTATAAAGAGAATTTAAAAGAATTTACATAAATATTCCAAGAATATTTATTAAATCAATAATAATTAAGGACTATTTTTAAATCATAATATTACTCGTAAGTAATCCTCGAATGAATATATAAAATTATTTATTAATAGATCTCTTCTTAAATGAATATTCAAAATAATATTCATTAAATAAATAAAACTTCCAATGAATATTCAAGATGATATTCGATAAATAGATAAACTCAAATAAATATTTAAAATAATGATCATTAAGTAAATCAAACCTTAAATGAATATTTTAAAATAATATTCATTAAATAAATAGTATTCTAAATGAATATCCAATTAATATTCATTTAGTAATCAAAACTTTAAAGAAATATTCAAAACAATATTCCATAAGTAATTAGAACTTCAGCTGAATATTTTAAAATAATATTAATTAAGTAAATAAAACCTTAAATGAATATCAAAATAATATTCATTTAATAAATACTATTCTAAATGAATATCCAAATTATATTCATTTAGTAATCAATACTCTCAAGGAATATTTGAAATAATGTTCCTTAAGTAATTAGAATTTCAAAGGAATATCTTAAAGTAATGGTCATTGAATAGATAAAACCTTAAATGAATATTCGAAAGTAATATTCATTTAATAAATAATATTCTAAATGAATCTTGTAATAATATTCATGAAATAATCAAACTCTAAATGAATATTCGAAATAATATTCATTTAATATTTCTCGACTGAGATAATACTCAAATAACATTTCTCGAAAGATTTCCAAGTAATTAATACTTTATGGAAATATAATTAATGTTTAATAATAACATTCCTCAAAAGGAATACTAATCTGTCGCTGGAATCCCTCCGGGTTTCCACGACTACATCTATATCTCAAAATACCGACTCCTGGTCTACATTTAAAGAATGAATATCACATGCCCTTCACTAAGGGTCTTAACCAAAAATCCGGCTTATACTGATATATCGTATCTAGTCTATAAGCCAATATCAATTCAGGGAACAAGTATTGCAATATAACTTGAAAGTAGGCATGCATGCTATGGCATATATATAACAAAATCGATTCATATATATATTATCACAACAACAGTTCCAAGTATTGGAAACTTGCCTGAGAATCGAGTGCGGGTAGGGGTAATGTGTCCCGGGTCAGCTCGACAATCTATAAACAATCAGAACATTTAAGATTAACCACTTAACGCTTATTAAAAGGCTAAGTATAAACTCCACTTAAATCGAAACATGTTTTCGAGTTATCTCGTTACGTCTCTTTTAGTGTAACTCTTTTTATCACCGATACGATCCGACATTCGTTCGTTATCAAGACATGTCATCATGCTTATACTTGGTATATACTTAAGTCGTATAAGTTCTAAGGTTGGTCGTTTACGAATCAAGATTATACCTCGAGTGTTATCGCCCGTTTTCTAAGTTATAACCAAAGTCATACCTTTAAGGGGTCCGTTCGCGTTTAACCTCGATTCAAACATTTTTATAAAATCGGAAAACGATCCATTCGACATGTGGTTTTCTCCCACACCTTCCTTTTTACCTCTAATATTTAATTAATAAGATTCGCCACTGATTAAACGACATTTAAGGGAATCAATTTCAATTACGAACTTTCGTTTACGATTTCGAACCACTTTTACGAATTTAATCATAACTCCTAAACCGTAAATTGAAATGCTTCGATTCTTTCGCCAAAGTGATCTATGTTCAAAAATCTAGCAGTAGGGTTCATTATCTTGCCAAGAACAGAGAGTTATGGCTACTGTCCAGTTCGGGTTCTTAGTGTTAATGAAAATCGGGCATTACGACGGCTACGAATCGAGCGTTCTAAAAATCATAACAACAATACCAAGCCACACCGGGCACAAATCCAACTTATACACATGATTATCATCTTTATCAGTCCAAGAATATCATGTTAAACCAACAATATCATCATCTCTTACTAAAATCATTAAACCACTAACTAATCATGCTTATAACATCACCATAATCATAACTACTTAGATCCATCAAGAACATCATCAAAACTCAAAGTAGACCTAGGGTTTCAAGATCATTATACCTTCTTGAGAGTGTGATATGGCCTTACAAGGCTTGGTGTGGTCCTTGTCTAGCTTTAATAAACCTAAGATCAACCAAAGAAACATGAAAATCAAAGTTAATTCTTGAAGAACACTATTCATCCTCCTCTTTAATGATTTTTTTGAAAATGGAAAAAGAAGAGATTGAAGCTAGGATTTTGAGGAGATCATTTTTATGAATTATAGGACTCACATAAAAAGTTTCAAGACCAAACAATGGTTGGAAGTGGGATTTTGATTCTTGAATTCCCATGAAAGCCGAATGGGTGTTCTTGGAGGGGGAGAGTGTTTGCTTGGTTGATTTTGTTTCCAATAATGCATAAAGTGATGTTTGTTGATAATATCTCATCTTGGAGTTGCTTTATTAAAGTGGTGATGCAAGGAGTGATGAAATGGAGAGACAAGTGTTGAGATTGTGGTGGTTTAAGGCTAACCAAATGGTTTGATTGCTAAGTACTTGGTTGATCACTTTGATTCTAGTTACTCTTATAACTATGTTGGTTACTAGATATTTTCTAGTGGCTTGCACAAGACTCTTGCTCCCTCTGCTTGTTTCTTTGTCCGTTTATTGCTTAATTCGTTGATCGTTCGAGGGAATAACTCATTCGTTTCTAATTAGGGTTTTACCGAAAACCTTCTTAATATTTCTAATACTATTCTTCATCTTTCTTAATACTTCTCGAATTTAAATTCCTTAATTCCCTTTTATAAATCCTTAAGTCTTGCAGTGTCCAGGGGAATCTCGGGGAAAATAAAAGGGCTCTTTTTCTGAATCTGACAGCTTTTACATACACTTATTTTCCTCCTGGATCACTAATACGAACTCAGAAATCCGTTCCGAATACCGGGTATAACATTATTATAATAATATTCCAAATTCCACCAAAATCACTATTCATCACTTATTTTTATTTAATTCCTATAATTAGGAAAATGAACCTGGTTCACCCTCAAGTGTTCCTTAACCTTTTTACGGAACCGCTGGGCTTATAATAGATATTGATTTGGATGACATGAGGGTATCTATTTCTTTCTAGGGAATCCTATCTTAACTTTCTAGGAGATAGATTATTCTAATCTAAGTTATCACCCAATAGCATCCTTCAGGCCATATAACCTTGGAATATATATCCTTTCATTATTCATTCTTTAAAGCCAGTATTAATTACATTGTAGTTGTAACCACTGTTCACTCTTACATCAATACATAATAAAAGTTTTAATTCTACCCAAAATCTGGGTTCTTACAGTCTCCCCTCCTTAAAAGGATTCCGTCCCGGAATCAGGTAGAAGACAATTGGGTACTTGTTGGTTATTTCGCTTTCCAATTCTCTGGTCGATCCTTACACATTCCAATCTTTCTAAAGCACATCGTACTGGTGTTACAATACACCCTTTATCCGTTCTACCAATTCTTTGATACTTTCGCATAACACATTATCCGGTATACGCTCTTGTCCGGTCTTACACTTTTAACCTTATTGGTACGTGCAGTGGCTTCGGTATCACTAAGGCGCTACGAATTCCGGAGATAACCTCACTCGTAATTTTTGCAATTTCCTGATTGCTTTAACCTTCGCAATCTCGATGTATATATATTTAGGTGGAAAAAATTTATCGAGAGATCACTGTGATCAATGAACATTTGTTATATTGCATAGTTAGTACAAAAGGGGGCCAGCCTTTAGTACTTGACAAGCAATTAAACAATTAATGGCATTCCACTTAGACTCCTATCACACAGACAGAGAGTCACGTAGTATTACCTCCCCTCCTTAAAGGGTTGTTCTTCTCAATTTAGAAGAAGATAAATAAGGGAGAAGAAAAGAACGAATTTCAAAGAATCATATATGAAAGTTTTCATGATTGTCAAAATATCATACTTAGAATTTACCTCTGAACTATAGAGGTTTATTAGAGAAGAGAAATAATCATATTCGTATCAAATTCCACTTTTTTCGTAATCTCACATATCACATGTCCCTGCTATTCTGTCCATCATTCTATGGACCTATACTCTTGCTTGATATTAGCACCACTTACTTTTTGGAAAATCCTTCAACCTCTCAGGTTAAATCTTGGATTTCCCGCTTGACATTATTATTACTCACATTTCACGCCCCGACACTGGCTCTTTCATACTCATAATTCTAACACTATCAGGTTGTCATTCCGAGTGCTCGTTAGGAAAAACCCATTCATCAATCCATTCATAACATTTCTTGCTTCACATTCCATAATTATTTCCCATTCTTTTCTTTATCAATCACATCCATCTTATCATCTAGTTTTCATTCACTTCTGTTATTGAACTCCACCGTCACCTTATTAGGGGAACGCGTGTTACCTTTATTCAATATACGTGGCACGTTTGTGGTCAAACTTTCCTTTGTTCAATCATCTAGATTTCACTTTCTCATTCCATGAGTCTCTTTTATTACTCAATCAAACTATTCCATATTTCCTCGGATTTTCCAAACTTAAAAGGAGTCAATTTGTATGTCATTCATGCTCCTAATTCCAACTTTCCGTTTTGGCCAATACCTTTACCTTGCCAATTCCATACTCTTCTCGCTTCATTACTGGAGCTTCTCATGAGTCTGCCTATCTGACTCTCTTATTAATTCCCAATTCTATTTCCATCTCTATCAGTCTCTTGTCTTTATTTCTACTATAATCATTTTATGAACCATCATAACCTAATTCTTCGTTTCAAATAACCCGTCGTTCCAGAAATTACACCATCCGAAATAAACCTGGATGATTTCTCTAACTTAGATTCACTTCGACATTTCCACAGTCGTTAACACCTAATTTCTCAGAAGGATTACCATCGTTTATCATTTACGCAGTGCTTTAATAACTAAGCATCATAATAATCAATTCAAGATCCTCTAGGAAAACAAAATAATCACTATTTCCTATCCATAAGGAACGCTTCCTGAACTTGACGTAGATATTACATGAAGCAGATAAAATTGCAGGAAAGCTTCCAGCATCGCAGCTGGAACAGGCTGGTGAGATTATTAATCATATATCTCCGGTAGAAGACTAAAAGCTTAGCGGTTTGCTTAATCGCTTGCCAATCTCATAATTCTCTATCTTGTTTGCACAGAAATACACCAACATAAACTTGCTTGTCATCCAACATCGTGCCATTTGGCTTATCAGTATTTGTACCATCTCTGTTTTTGGTCATCTACTACCAATTCCTTGTTACTTAACTTTCCCCCACTCATTCCAAAGGAAAGGCGAGTCTCTTGGGGAATTTGGTCTGGCCTGTCGTAGAGCCTCATAATGTCGATGATGTGCTACTGGCAACATCAGGAATCGAATCTTTACTTAAACTATTCCTATAGTTGATCCTGACACAATCATTAGACGGGATGTAACTTCCTCTACCACATTATGACCATCGAGGTCCTTACATTATCATTCTATTTCTTTGGTATGAGCATTTATACTTACTCCCTTATACTTAAAGTGTCGGCCACCTCATTGGCCTTTCCCGAATATAACATTTTCTTGAAATCAATATTCTCTGGATCTATTCCAACTCAGGATAGGAGCATCCTCATCATTCCTCCTGTATCTTCTGGGTACAGGGTACATCAAACATTATTAACCAACTCTATAACAATTCTTTCTATGTACTTTTCGAGACTCCTTTCCACAAATCCTTATAGGTTATTGATACCTTGGTCGATTCAACTTATATCGTCTGATTTCACAGTGCCTACTGTTATGGGTGATGCTATCCTTTGTGCATCCCCCAGGGTTCGTCTTAATATATGGACATTTTATGCTCAATTCTAGTTTCAAGGAATACTTATATCCTGTACTTGGCAATTCAATCATATATCCTTAATAAGGGTCTCTTTTAATCATTCTCATCTTGATAGTCTATAGGTAGACTAATGCTAACCTCTTCTTTCAAACGAATGTTAGTCTATATGACCTTCCAAAAGACAACACATGTCTATCTGCTCTTTCTTACAGAACTTGGTAATGGTAGCAAGGATGTTCTGGAAGATATTGGTCGTGTTCAACGTGAATCTCTTAATGCCTAATGCTCCTCTTGAGGACACTAAGTTTCGGATAACATTATTGCATCATACTGCACCATCTCTGACAATCCTCATAACCTTTACTGGTCACCATCCTCATTCCTAACACATCCATGGTATTTATAAAATCCATTATCATGTATCTCAATTCATTTTATATCAAAAGTCCTTGCGGTTGGCGCTTGATTAGAAGCAACCCCGATATATCCTTTCATTGCTGGTCTAGTTAATTGTTAATCCTTTTTGACTTGGCCTCAACTTGCCATACTAAAACATGTGAGTTAGGGGTCGGCTAATAGCATTACTTTTCTAGCAATTGCTGGCATAGTGCCTTCTACTTTGATACCTTTTGATCTTTTCAAAATTTTACTCCATATAAGTCTCACTTGACTTCTTGGTACCGTCTCCGGTCACCTTTCCTTTTCTTTTATTCTTCTAGTTACTCTTATCAATTCCACGTACCACAAAAGCTTAACACTTCTAGCATAACAACCTTTTCATTTAAGTCAATCCCAGAATTTCTCAGTCCGGCTTGTTTCTTAATTACATTCAACTTCATAATTTTATCCCTACATTCAACTGTAATAATCGGGGTATGTCTACCCACCTGTATAGCGGCTACTTTACCTAATCCACAGGGTTCGCTCCAGTTTCCACTCTCTTCAATGACGTCTTTTGATAATCAGAAAGACAAGGTTTGCCAAAATTCGTTGAATTCCTTTCCAGAATTAGGGAAACTTCAGTCAATCTATCCACCCACTGGTTACACTAAGAAAATCCATTTCGATACCCAAAAAATATTTCTATGAGCATCCGAGCTGGTCGAACCATAAACAGTTACAGTAGCGAAATGATTGCCATAAAGCTGGGAGTTTAATCATTAGAAGGAAACCAAATATACATCGTCCTTAGAAGGGAAATCAAAAGTTTCAAACTAGACATGCCATACCTCCCCGATACTTGCTTGTCCTAATAGTCGATACTACCGAATACCAGTCTACTTAACAACTAGTCTCAGAAGGAACGCTACCATCGGGGTCAGTCGCTTCACAGAATTGGCACTACCAAGGTCATCCGAATCTGGTGAACCGTGTTGTCCAAATGTATTCGAAATTACGCTGCCGTGCTGCATAAGCGCAGACCTATGCCTGTATGAGTTGCATCATAATATCTCCCAAAGTTTCCTTCTTCCATTAGGCAACGCCAGCCCTGGTCATCACCAACTTTACCTTTAGCTCCAAGAAAATCTTCTCACGTTTATCTTGTCCATTCAAACTTTTATTCTTATAATAAGTCGGGTTACGGGACTACACTTTCTGTAAAGTCCTGAGCAAATCTTTGATAATACCTTGTGAATCTTATGAAATTTCTCACCTTTGCCGGTGTGGTTGGCCAATCTTCATTTGAAACTGTCTTTAACTTGGTAGGGCCGACCAACACTACTCTTATTGATCATGTGTCCTATTGCTGGACTTCATTTTGCCAAAACTCTTATTTCGAGAACATGTCCTACACCTGTTCTATCAGGTTGCACCTAGAAGCATTCTCAATTACATCTCGACCACTGCTCGCCTTGCCTAATCCATTTATGATTCGGTGTCAAAATAAACTTAAGGTAACTACCATAATCCATTCAAGGAAAAGAAGGAATTTAATATTCCTTTGAATCACATGCTTCTAATGTTTCTGGTCCATCCTTCCACTGGATTGAACTAAACTTATACTTGGTTTCTTGTCGATAACCTCATTACTAGTTTATCATAGACTCACTGGTCTTTTAGTCTTGTAGGTTCCGAGATCATTGTCTCGCTTACTACTTCCTTATGTAACTTTATCCATTCAGGCCATTGCTTTCCACTATCTTTACTTTCTTAGCTAATCCATTCATAAACTGGACATTTCCTTGAACCCAACCACCTCATCAATCTAAGTTTGACTTTACAAATTATCACTTATGAAATCTCCCTTCTCATGGCGAATTATCATTAACAATATTCACACTAATTCATTTATCACATGATATGGCACTTGCTGCCTCTATCTTAACTGTTCCTAGGGACTCTGCTCCCCGTCCTCTATCTGTGTCTTTGATAACCATGTGCCACTCTAACTCTTTTCTCATTAATCTGTAGGTCTCTAAGGATTTTGGTTTTTATCTATCCCCATATAAGATCTCAAGTAATTCCTCAAATCCATCTTACCTGCTGGTACTTCATCTAGCAGTCCCGCTATGAATCCAATACGCATCTTTAATTCTCTTAATAATATCTCAGCTCTTTATGCTCACTTTTATGAGCTCTATACCTTAACTCTTACAGTCTCTCTGGCTGTAGCCCTCATTTCCTAAAGTGTAAACTCCTTATACTTATTAATATTTCCTTCTTCTGCTGGGACTTCAACCGGGCCCTCAGTAGGGTGCTCTATCGAATCCATCATCCGATCTTCAACATCAAAACAAGCATCATTGAGTTACTTCTCGTAATCTCCAAGGCTTGTTGCCTTACTAGTCGGTACGAGAACGAGCTTAAGTTACTATCATGATACTTAGTAGTTCCCATAAGGGTTTTATATGTCAATACTACATTAAGTAGTCCGACTATGAACTTGGCAAGAGTTCTTATTATCTTAATGAATTTATTGTTTTAACGTCGCATCATCTCTGGGATATATAACGCTCTCTCTGATACCATTTCTGTAACACCCCCAGATCCAGGGTCAGGGATCTGGTCGTTACGGTCTCAATATCCATCCACAAAACCAACATAATTTAAATTACAACCTTGTGACCCAAAACAACAACATAAAACACACCCGTTATAGTCCCAGAGATGAAATCAGAGTAACCAACAATATTATTAATCATAAGTTTGAGTTCTTACAACCCAAAGAATTACAATTGTACAATTACATACTCTTTGCCATCCATTAATAGATACCATAATATAAATACATTTGAGGCTCAATTGCTAACAACTAGCCTACCAGTAGTTGCATCCTCAACAAAGGTAGCCAAGACCTTAGCGGTAAACCTCTGACGGTTGACACCTGCTTACGCTGTGTGCGCCTTGCGCGGCCATCTGATCTAGCTGTTGTTGTGATATAAATAAATAAAGCAAGGGTGAGCAATAGCCCACCAGAAATATAATTGAACAGTGATAATATATAACAGTCCAAAATATCTTTGAAACCATATGCCATGCATTAACGATGTAGTACCAATATAAGGTATGAGATGAAGTTACAAGGTAGCTCAAAAATATATTTGTTTTGAATAAATATCTGCTATGCAAAAGATAAGCAAGATATTCTCAATTATTATAAAAGAGGAACTTGCAGGAAAAATATTGCAATTCCGGTTTCAACACTTTTTCACCTTGCCAACACCAACAGTGTTGCAGAAATTTCTCACTTTTAGAAGATGAACTAATACGGGAGCATTGCCGCGCCAGATGCCCTGACGTTTACGATGATCAGTCGTATGTCATGCATCTCATCAGTCGTTCTCTACATGTAGAAGGTAGCTCCGACGGAATTACTTATCTACCGCCCTCTGGAACTCCTCAGCCAACGGTGGGGCTATTGCTGGACCGGCGCCACTCGGCCACTTACGCGTCTCCTAGTTCGAATATCATCCATGACTCTGAAACGTAAAGTTCGTTCCCCTTTTTCCCCAAGTGTAACACTTGTTGATAGGACTCCACAAAGTAGTCGTATCTAATTGGAAAGGAAAATTCACCAATATTTCCCAAGCTGATGCTTGTTAATGGATATAAACTTGTTACATCAATCATACCCCTCGAGCGTTGAGGAGGTAACCAAAAGACTCATATCGGTGCTTGAAAGAATCAAGATGTGAGTGACAAGATAGTTTTAGCAAGTATAGGACCGGGCAGTCCAATAAATAGCATATCTCAAGTGAGGTCCCCTTATATACGTTTGGAAGTTGAGCGAGTATTTAAATCTTCTTTAAGATAGATTTAAATGAAATTAAAGTTTAGGAACCTCCCCTTGATATAAATAGTCATAAGATATTCCGAAATATTTTACACCATATCTAAAGGTGAAAGATAATCTTTGTATGATATAAATCATTATAAAGAGAATTTAAAAGAATTTACATAAATATTCCAAGAATATTTATTAAATCAATAATAATTAAGGACTATTTTTAAATCATAATATTACTCGTAAGTAATCCTCGAATGAATATATAAAATTATTTATTAATAGATCTCTTCTTAAATGAATATTCAAAATAATATTCATTAAATAAATAAAACTTCCAATGAATATTCAAGATGATATTCGATAAATAGATAAACTCAAATAAATATTTAAAATAATGATCATTAAGTAAATCAAACCTTAAATGAATATTTTAAAATAATATTCATTAAATAAATAGTATTCTAAATGAATATCCAATTAATATTCATTTAGTAATCAAAACTTTAAAGAAATATTCAAAACAATATTCCATAAGTAATTAGAACTTCAGCTGAATATTTTAAAATAATATTCATTAAGTAAATAAAACCTTAAATGAATATCAAAATAATATTCATTTAATAAATACTATTCTAAATGAATATCCAAATTATATTCATTTAGTAATCAATACTCTCAAGGAATATTTGAAATAATGTTCCTTAAGTAATTAGAATTTCAAAGGAATATCTTAAAGTAATAGTCATTGAATAGATAAAACCTTAAATGAATATTCGAAAGTAATATTCATTTAATAAATAATATTCTAAATGAATCTTGTAATAATATTCATGAAATAATCAAACTCTAAATGAATATTCGAAATAATATTCATTTAATATTTCTCGACTGAGATAATACTCAAATAACATTTCTCGAAAGATTTCCAAGTAATTAATACTTTATGGAAATATAATTAATGTTTAATAATAACATTCCTCAAAAGGAATACTAATCTGTCGCTGGAATCCCTCCGGGTTTCCACGACTACATCTATATCTCAAAATACCGACTCCCGGTCTACATTTAAAGAATGAATATCACATGCCCTTCACTAAGGGTCTTAACCAAAAATCCGGCTTATACTGATATATCGTATCTAGTCTATAAGCCAATATCAATTCAGGGAACAAGTATTGCAATATAACTTGAAAGTAGGCATGCATGCTATGGCATATATATAACAGAATCGATTCATATATATATTATCACAACAACAGTTCCAAGTATTGGAAACTTGCCTGAGAATCGAGTGCGGGTAGGGGTAATGTGTCCCGGGTCAGCTCGACAATCTATAAACAATCAGAACATTTAAGATTAACCACTTAACGCTTATTAAAAGGCTAAGTATAAACTCCACTTAAATCGAAACATGTTTTCGAGTTATCTCGTTACGTCTCTTTTAGTGTAACTCTTTTTATCACCGATACGATCCGACATTCGTTCGTTATCAAGACATGTCATCATGCTTATACTTGGTATATACTTAAGTCGTATAAGTTCTAAGGTTGGTCGTTTACGAATCAAGATTATACCTCGAGTGTTATCGCCCGTTTTCTAAGTTATAACCAAAGTCATACCTTTAAGGGGTCCGTTCGCGTTTAACCTCGATTCAAAGATTTTTATAAAATCGGAAAACGATCCATTCGACATGTGGTTTTCTCCCACACCTTCCTTTTTACCTCTAATATTTAATTAATAAGATTTGTCACTGATTAAACGACATTTAAGGGAATCAATTTCAATTACGAACTTTCGTTTACGATTTCGAACCACTTTTACGAATTTAATCATAACTCCTAAACCGTAAATTGAAATGCTTCGATTCTTTCGCCAAAGTGATCTATGTTCAAAAATCTAGCAGTAGGGTTCATTATCTTGCCAAGAACAGAGAGTTATGGCTACTGTCCAGTTCGGGTTCTTAGTGTTAATGAAAATCGGGCATTACGACGGCTACGAATCGAGCGTTCTAAAAATCATAACAACAATACCAAGCCACACCGGGCACAAATCCAACTTATACACATGATTATCATCTTTATCAGTCCAAGAATATCATGTTAAACCAACAATATCATCATCTCTTACTAAAATCATTAAACCACTAACTAATCATGCTTATAACATCACCATAATCATAACTACTTAGATCCATCAAGAACATCATCAAAACTCAAAGTAGACCTAGGGTTTCAAGATCATTATACCTTCTTGAGAGTGTGATATGGCCTTACAAAGCTTGGTATGGTCCTTGTCTAGCTTTAATAAACCTAAGATCAACCAAAGAAACATGAAAATCAAAGTTAATTCTTGAAGAACACTATTCATCCTCCTCTTTAATGATTTTTTTGAAAATGGAAAAAGAAGAGATTGAAGCTAGGATTTTGAGGAGATCATTTTTATGAATTATAGGACTCACATAAAAAGTTTCAAGACCAAACAATGGTTGGAAGTGGGATTTTGATTCTTGAATTCCCATGAAAGCCGAATGGGTGTTCTTGGAGGGGGAGAGTGTTTGCTTGGTTGATTTTGTTTCCAATAATGCATAAAGTGATGTTTGTTGATAATATCTCATCTTGGAGTTGCTTTATTAAAGTGGTGATGCAAGGAGTGATGAAATGGAGAGACAAGTGTTGAGATTGTGGTGGTTTAAGGCTAACCAAATGGTTTGATTGCTAAGTACTTGGTTGATCACTTTGATTCTAGTTACTCTTATAACTATGTTGGTTACTAGATATTTTCTAGTGGCTTGCACAAGACTCTTGCTCCCTCTGCTTGTTTCTTTGTCCGTTTATTGCTTAATTCGTTGATCGTTCGAGGGAATAACTCATTCGTTTCTAATTAGGGTTTTACCGAAAACCTTCTTAATATTTCTAATACTATTCTTCATCTTTCTTAATACTTCTCGAATTTAAATTCCTTAATTCCCTTTTATAAATCCTTAAGTCTTGCAGTGTCCAGGGGAATCTCGGGGAAAATAAAAGGGCTCTTTTTCTGAATCTGACAGCTTTTACATACACTTATTTTCCTCCTGGATCACTAATACGAACTCAGAAATCCGTTCCGAATACCGGGTATAACATTATTATAATAATATTCCAAATTCCACCAAAATCACTATTCATCACTTATTTTTATTTAATTCCTATAATTAGGAAAATGAACCTGGTTCACCCTCAAGTGTTCCTTAACCTTTTTACGGAACCGCTGGGCTTATAATAGATATTGATTTGGATGACATGAGGGTATCTATTTCTTTCTAGGGAATCCTATCTTAACTTTCTAGGAGATAGATTATTCTAATCTAAGTTATCACCCAATAGCATCCTTCAGGCCATATAACCTTGGAATATATATCCTTTCATTATTCATTCTTTAAAGCCAGTATTAATTACATTGTAGTTGTAACCACTGTTCACTCTTACATCAATACATAATAAAAGTTTTAATTCTACCCAAAATCTGGGTTCTTACAGAGTTCTATAAATATGACACCAATTGTTAAAAGATACCAACTGTTAAAAATTGATACCAGATGTTAAATTATAGTTAGAGTGTCATACCATGTCTTCCATGCTTGCTTGAGTGACTATACCAGTTCATACTAACCTGTAAAGATCTTCAATTATCTCAATAACCAGGATTGCACTTGTTCACATTCCTCTAGCATCCAGATTCTGTAGGTCCAGATGTCCATTATGATCATGAATGTACAACAGGTGCCTGATATCCTCAAGTCTTGTCATTGGTGCTTCTTGTTAGATATACTGTCTTATCAGCTTGTAACCTTGCATCCAGTTTGGCTTTGTCCCTCATAACAATGCCTTGACATCCAGTTAGACTTCTGGTTATCCTTGTACCAAATACACCCTTGTTGTTTGGTCTAGATACCAGCTTCCCTTCAATCTGCCTTTTGTACTGATTGAGATCATCTTGTATTGCAATCACTCAATCTTGATCAATCAGAGCCTTTGTAGCTTTATTAGTTTCTTCTGCAAGAAAACTAACGAAATAATCATTGGTACTTAAAGCTCTGTTAGTCTTTTACTTCCACCATTAGGAACACTAAGAACTAGTACAAAGAATTAATTGAGTCAACACTCTTTGTCTTGGCAGACATATTCTCATAGTGTCCTTTGATTTTCAATGTGGTGTTGAGTTGACTAAATGATCCTTCTTTTGCTCCCCCTAAGCTGCTGCTGGGTTTACATGAAGATTCTTCATGTTTCACATTGGTTGGATCTGAATAATCATCACTATTGACAGCTAGGAGCTAGAAGTTATTGAACATCACCAAGACTTTCAATCACATTCTGTTGATTAATAACAATCACCCTGTAGGCTGTAGAATCCATTGAGTAACCAAGGAAATTATCCTCTTGAGCATTAGCTGATTGCTAGGATGCTCACTTTCATTTAACATTGCAAAACAATTTCCTTCATACTTGTGGAGTCTTCCTATATTTCTTACTGATCAGGGTTCGATCATGTCAGTAGTAAACTATTGACTGCTTCAGCATTAATACTCCTGAAGGTGCAGAAATAATCCAGAACACTAATTGATAGGTCCTGTAATCTGGTCTCCAAGTTGTCATAGTCAGTTTTGCTTCCTGAAACTCTTCTAGATGTGATCAATCACCATCAGTGGTGTCTTGAGATTGTCTGAACAACAACTTGTTTGTTGAGATAAGTCATCAGTCATCACCACTAAAGTATATTTTTCTTTGATGTAGAACTTCTGTGTGATGCTTCTTTGACTTCTCTTTATGACATGCCTCATAATTTTATTTTACATTAATTCCAGATGAGGTAGTCTCCTTTACATATTCGATTTCCAGGAAAGAATCTCTTGATATGACATTCAGGTGAGAGAGCTCCTTATGTCATAGCTGAACTCCTGTCTGATGAAGCTTTAGATTTGACCTTGTTGACTTCACCTTTGACTTAGATTCCATGTCAGTTACAGATAAGTTCTCTTTCCTTATTCCTCGAATAGTAGGCTCTTCATCTTGTAAAAGATGCTTTATTACTGACAACATTTCATAGCTATTGAATAGCCTTGACCCTGAGTCATACCCTTGCTGTTATCTCCAAGGGATAACCACTTGGTCTGTCTTCACAATCACATTTGATAGTAGGGTTCTTTCTTCGATGATATGCTTTGAATAGATCATTGATAATGCATAATCGATTAACCTGTTAAGCCCTATATTCACAAATGGATAAAAAGTTCTTGGTACCCAAATTGTTTAATTGGGTCCAGATGGATTAGAGATTTCTCTTTTATCAGTGTTAACAACAGTTTTAACCTTAACATGCTCATTCTTATCTTTGACTGACCATTTCTCCTTTTTAATGTCATTGACAAAATAGTCACTGAGCAAGGAGAATAATGGTTCCTTCCTACATAAGGAGGACTAGCAGTCTGTACCTTATTGTTATTCTTAAACATGCTTTTTCTATAATCAATGCAAATACTAGGAGATGCATTTATGACATTTGAAATAAGCAGACATGATAATAAGAATACATGGCATACATTCAGTATTAAAACATTGCAGATAAGAATTATGCAAATTAGGCATGTTATGCATTTTAGAAAATTCAGTACTATCTACTTTAACCTATGTACACTAGTGTAACAGGTAGCAAGTAGATTTATAGATATTCAATAATTTTCTAAACATGCATGGAATAGAAGAATTAACAATTAATCACTAATTATATCCAATCCATTCCTATTGTTATATGATATTAAATAGTCTCTATTACCTAAGTCAGTTTTACAAATGAATTGATGTTCTACTGACACCCTAGGTAATTATTCCATCTTTTAAACTTTTTAAACCTTAACAAACAATTCAGAATGAATAAGCAAATCTTGTTTTACTGGGGATCCTGAAACTAGCTTAAGCAGAGGTCTTATATGCTTGACATATATCATTTAAGAATTAAAAGATATTGTCTAAGAACAGTTCTAACTCACTATTGCAATTAATTAAATTCAACAAATATTCATACACATATTAAGATCTTCTAACCAAAGATATAATAATTAAAAGCTAAGATCTGAACATGCTTTGAATTTATGAGAATTACATATTACACTAGTTCGAAGAATTGATACCTGAGACATATGAGGTGAATCATCTTCAGAGATTGTTGTAAAGGCAAGATATTAATTATGCTCTTCTCATCATCATCTGATCCATCCTAACTCTTTCCTTCAGCAAGATAAGTTCTGCGCTGATGCTTCTGTTTCATCTCATCTAATGAATCCCCATTCATCCTTGTCTGTCAGAATTCTGTACCATGTTGCACACCTTGATAGTTACTTATCACATAAAGCTTTTCATAACTGCAACTATCATGTCTTGTTCTTTCCAACATCTCAGTCTTGTAACCACCTCTTGAGTTGAACTATATCTTGAAGAGTTTCTGCTTCATAGTAGATAGGCCTGATCCATGGATACAAATTTAGTACTCTTTCTGAGTTAGTAACTCTTCATGTATGTTCTGAGGTTCCATCATTAATTCCTAACTGAGATGTATAACTATCTAGTCCATTCTCAAACCACCCTGATTCCATTCTTCTAAAATCTCTGTTGATTCCTTGAAAGATATGCTCTTGTACAAACCACTAAGTGTATTGGATTTAACATTGCGGAAATCCACTAAGTGTTTGTATATCACTAAATCACTAGAGTTAACTAAAATCTTCAAGAAAAATTCCATCCACTAAAACTTCTTCCATTCATGCTTCTGAAAAACAAGTGGGATCCTATGGATATAACTTTGAGGAAGTACCACCAATTTTTCTTCAGTAGGTAGAAATTAATTCCAATGAAAAATACATCTGCTTCAAAAGATTCAAATCATCTTTGATGTTCGGAGGAATCTTCAGCTAACAAACTTCTAAGAACCATCGGCTTAGAATAAATTCAAAATATTTAAAATTCAAAAACTTCAAGGACTTGAAAATTTTTGAGAAACAAAAAATCTGAAAGTAAGTTCAAATTAATTAAAATTTGAAATTAGAGTCAAATTAATTAAGAATAAAAAATTCTCAAGAAATGAAAATTTTTCAGAGTTAAAGAATCCGAAAATAAATTCAATTTAATTAAAATTCGAAAGAATCAAGAATTAAAAATTTTGAGAATTAAACAATTTGAAAATAAACTCAAGTTGTTTAAAAACCAAAATTTTCAAGAATTAATCATTTCAAGAATTAAAAAATTCGAATATAAGTTAAGATTATTTAACAATAAAAAAAAAATTATCATAAAATGAAAATTTTTGAAGGTTAAACAATTCGAGAATAAATTCAAGTTAATTAAAAATTGAAAATAAACTCATATTGTTTAAAAATCAAAAATATCATAAATTGAGAATTTTTAAAGGTTAAAGAATTCGAAAATAAATCTAGATTATTAAAAATTCAAAAATCTCAAAATTGAAAATTTTGAAAGTTAAAGAATCCAAAAATAAGTTCAAATTATTTAAAGTTCAAAAATCTCAAGAATTGAATTTTTTGAAAGTTAAAAAATTGAAAATAAGAGGAGTTGACTTTTTGATCTAATACCGAATTTAATTTTGTGTATGAGTCAACAAACTCGAAAACCAATTGGAGGACCACAAAAATAAGGATCTTGATTTGTGCATCAATCAAAAGGCTCGGATACCAATTGTTAGGTCCAAAATAGTTTGTAGAAGGGGGGTTGAATACAAACTATACCGTTTTATCGAAATTGTTCTTTGTGTGTATATTAAAATTTAAACAATTCGATGCGGAATAAAACGAAACCAATATTCAAGTTAAATATAAAATTATACTAAACTTGATGGGGTGTGCCTTAATGCACGGGTACAAATTACAAGGTTTGATGACCAAACTAATTATTACAAATTCTATAGAAAATTCGACATGAACTTTTCTATATTTGTAATAAAAAGATCAAGTGCTAAAAAGCAATTTGAGAGATAAGTTCTAGGGAACTTAATCCGCTAGATAGTTCCAATAGTACAAGTAAACTATTTCTAGTGGTTTAGATTTAACGATACAAGCCAGAAATAATTTACAAGAATTAAATTGAAGCTCAGGAACATTTTCTCTCTTGGTCTGTGTCTCTCCTGTGTGTTTTGCCGAGAGATGATATTTGTGAAGATATGTGTGTTGATATTTCTGGCGGCTGATGCTTTATATGTCTTCTGCCTTCTTTTTTTAACCAAAATAGACTATGCATAGACTTGCAGACTATCCAGACCACATTTAGACTATCGGTGTGACTATCAATTTTGCACTGCAGACTATCTTAAAGACTATCCTGATAGTCTTAAATAAAAGTATTTCCTGGTAGACTATCATGCAGACTATCCGACAGACTATTTCCTTGGCAGACTATCATCCTTGCAGAGTATGCTGAGCAGACTATCTTCCAGACTATGCTGAGCAGACTATCTCCTAGACTATGCTGAGCAGACTATCTCCCAGACTATCTTAGATAGTCTTTTAACAATAAAATCATAGTCTAAAAACACTTCTAATTGTCTTTCACAATCTATATTAATTCTAAATTAACTTAATAAATAAATTAATTCTAGAAGAATTAATTTATTAATTAAGTTAACTAAATACTTTAAATTAATTGAGAGAGAATTAATATAATTCTTTTTCTTGGCCATTTTCATTTAATCACGCGCCTGCACCTTTCCTTATTTTAACCAAGTAAATCACCTTAATTCTTTAATAAACAACCTGCCAATTCAAGAATTAATTCGGGGACTATTGTGGTTTTACTTGGTCGGGTTTTGTAGAAATGCTTTTTAACCCGCACAGCTTATAATATTTAATTAATAAATAATTATTTTAATCTAGAAATTATAAAAATAAATATCTAATATTATTAGATATTTATAAATATAATTTTCTAAATAAATAAAATATGTATTAATATAAATAAATCCTTACGCTCTAAGCTGCGGTCTCTTGAGGGTCTGGAACCGGACTCCTTTTGCTTAGCAAAATATACATCAATTCCAACCTGGGTTCCAGCTTTACGAATATATCACTTTGCATTTCTTTGTGATAATTCTTTTTCCTTATAGCCAGTCCACTTGATAGTAAAATCCTTGTGGTTAATTAATTTAGCACTTCTGTTGCTTACACAATGATTTTCCCTTTGTACTAGTCTTGATAGCTTTGAACCACTGAAGTTAATGACCAACAACCACTGTGTAATGTTGACACTCGATGCACGGTCTGGTTCATGAGTGACTAACCGCAATGACTGTTCTTCATATATTGACTTTAAAGCTGTGGTTCCTGTCTTCCTTTTCTTCACTCTCTTTCAAACCTTTCTAATCTGTATTCTGCCACTGTAGGAACCTCTTGTCACTATAAATAGAACCCACTGTCTTGATTACTCCACTGACGCTTGATCAACTGAATGAACTTCTTCAAGTGTAGTATAACTCAAAACGGTAGATTGACTTTGTCTTCTTTCTCTTGATAGTTAAGCATTTGAGATCCTTGTGACAGTACATATACTATTTACTATTACATTCTTGTTTAAGTTGAGTTGAATCCCCGATGTTTACAAATAGGGTAAACATATGACTTTCAATCTCCCCCTATTTGTTTGTTAAACATTAACATACAAATCCTAGAGGATAACTCAACTAAAAACAAGAAGAAGATAAAGCAGTAAAGAACTATAGTAAATAATACAAAAAAAATTTCTGGTTTAGATATAACATTTCCAGAATCTCAGTAGATGAAATGATAGATGATTGTTCCTCTGACACTGAACTGATCTTCATTAAGTAACTCATCTTCATTTCTTGACATATCTGCCTGATTACCCTTTTCATCTAACATTGAACATTATCAGCAGATAATAGAACTCTTCAGTGGTAAAGAATTCGACTTTACAACCACACACTGAAGAATTTCTTTGTCGATTCATACTTCTCTCCTTCTTTATGTCTCCCTACCTAAGGTGATATGTCTCCTCCTTATAACGGTGAATACTTTTCATCTCCCCTGACAAGGCGAATATTTCTATCTCCCCTGACAAGGTGAATACTCCCCCTTTCTATGGTATACCCTTTTTCATATCTTTCCCCCTTAGATTGAAAATCTCCCCCTCGCTAAGGTAAGCTTATACTCTCCCCCTTAGTCGAGTATCTCTTACTAAGGTAATCTTTGAGTATATCTTCTTCAATATATCTCTCCCCCTTAGTTGAGTAATCCTCCAAGCTTTCAATTATAGCAATCATCCAATAAAATTAGATGATACCAAATATTCAATTAGAACTCACCTCTTACCTTTAGTACAACAGATTCTTCATATATATAACATTGTCTGCTGCAATAAAGAAAAGAAGCATTGCTTGTGTTGAAAGATTTTCATGAAGACTTTCAGAATAGAAGTATGTAGATTGATCAACTTTTCCCTTTAGATATTATAGAATGGCTTCACTATTGATCATCTTGACAACCAAATCTCCCGACAATTTCCTTATATCTCCCAACTGTTCTTCCACTGTGTTTGGGGAATAGGGAATGGGATTTGGTGTTTCTCTTTCTTCCTCACTGTGAGTGTGTGATTCTGTTTCGTGTACCTCATAAGTGTTTAACTCATCTCTCCACTCATATCACTTAAAATGAATGATCTCTCATTTCTCATCTCTAAATGTGTTTACACTCATTCTCACTAGTGTATCACTCTTATCTCTCATAGCTCTAACATCCATGTGTACCTGTAAGGAAAATTCACCATAGCCCCTTCTAGAGAGGTCACTGGTGGTGCAATGGGGTTTCGCAAATCCCCGATCCTCGTTGGACTCGTCAGACGAATCTAAGTCATAATCTACAAGTTGATAAAATTTTCCCTTTTTGTGGGTTTCAGAATTGGATTCTGAGAAGGTAAACAATGAAATCAAAACTTAGAATTAAAATCACGTTTCCTTCTAATGTCGGTGAAGACATCTCCTTGTTTAACTCATCAGGTGAATCTGAATCATAGTCAACAAGTTGCCGATCCGCACCTATGTCGAACCCGATACCCGCAGGATCCAGAGATGTTCGCTCTGGGGAGTTAGATAATGATCTTGTTGAATTTTGCATTGAGATCACTACCTTCTCTTGAAGTCTGTCAAGACTCTTAGTTCATTGAAGAACCTTGAACTTATAATCCTAACCGTAATATGGTTGGAATACAAGTTTCCGTCAATTCATCCTTAGTGTGTGCAATCTCACTTTGTGCATAGGAAGTATTTTAGTTTGTGTATGAAGTAGTGACTTACCAACAGATGCCCTGGCTAACAGGCGAATTTCAATAGACTCATCCTGTTGAAAGAATGAATCCAGAGACTGTTTTAGTGCCATTTTCAGCTCTGCATCCTTTTGGGAGAATGCAGGCGAGCTTACAGATACCTCAAGTTGTATACATCTATTCTCCTTGAGAGGTAGAGCTGTGGGTTTACTATCCCTCACATCCTTATTTGCTGCATCAAGTGCAGTTACTCCCTTATTGACCTCTAGTCTAATAGGTTACTTCCACTTCAGGGGTAAGTTAGGATGTGTTTAGATTTGGATTTATAGTCCGGGATAAAAGTTGTTGGGTTTACAACCTCATGACTAGCATGTGAGAAAATTTCCACTAGGAGCTGAACCTGCATCACAGAGCAGTAGAGCAATATAGAGATAGAATGCATTTGCAATATATCAGAACATTGAATGAGAACATATGCATTATATCATGTGAGAAATGATGTACAATTATGATTTCAAAAAGTTTTACAATATAAGCAATCACAACTGTAGAAAGATTGAGTTTTCTTTTAAGAACTGTTAATGTGCAAGAGTTTGTATTTATGCATAAAACATTATATTATCATGTCTCTTAATGAAAACTAAGTCGTTTTATTTTTAAAAGACACAAACTCTTGACTTCGCAGTAATTAAGAAAGAAAGATTTTCTTTAAGTGCTTATCTTGTATAGAGAACTTTAACACAAAAGTTAGTGAAAAGATCAAACAAGCACTAAATGTCGTTTAGGTAGCAAAGATTACCAAGTACATAAGTACAGATAACCAATGTCTCTCCTTTGGCACTGAATTACTTAGCACAACATAAACTAAGTAATCGTCTGAAGGATGTAAAAAAATTCTAAGAACTATCATATGCATAAAGTGGTGTATAACCTGAATTAGAGAATTTAATTTTAAAAGTTCTCACCACTTTAAGATCTGATAGGAGACAGAATGTAACTTTAAGTCTCACTTATACTTAGAAAGTCAAACATCTTAATATATACTAACACTAATGATTTGTAGATAAGACACTCTTACTTAGAATAAATCCTAAGTAATATCATCAGAGCTAATATATATACCACAATTAACATGCAATAAAGTATTAGAGCAATTAGCAACTGTTCCCGAGGGAAGAGCCCATGGCTCCGATCCCGGAGCAGATCCCGCAAAACCAGGTCCCGATCCAGGAGAGGCTCGGGATCGGTCCGAATGATGCTCGGGTCACGGTTGAAGTGAACCGGTACAAGTATACCGACGTACCCCTTGACTCTGCCCAAATGGAGAATTTAACCCCGGAGGAACTCGCCGAAGCAATCCGGGCTTATCGAAATCGCCCCCATCCGGAACCTGAACCCGACCAGGCGGAAAACTCTGAAGGATCAGCCAAGTCCCACAACTCACGAGCCTCGGTCTTCGCTCGCCTCGGGAATCAAGGCCAAAGAAACGAAGGGGCCCATCCAACCCAGAGTAAGGTCAGAAATGATGAGGCTGACGAGCTAAAATGGATAGAAAGACTCCTGGAAAAAATAAGACAAGAGGAGCAAGCCAAGTTGGAGCACAGAATCCAAAGAAGGCTCCAAGAAGAGGAGGAAAAAATAAGAAAATCCAGATCCAAAAGAACCCGGAGAGAGGTAAGCCCGGAGATTATCTCTGATGATGAAGAACATCCCAACAACCTGGTTCAAATGATCCAGGAGCTACAGAGGAAAGTAAACAATGACTCCGGGTTTGAGATCTAAGACACACTCACCCCTTTCAGCCGCTCTCTTGAAGCCATGTCCCGGCAAAAGAACCTCAAGCACTACAACTTTGACTCCTTTAATGGGTTGGAAGACCCGGAAGAACACCTCAACTACTTGGAGCAAATAGCCCTGATATACTTCTATAATGACCTAACCAAGTGCAGGTTCTTTGCCTCCACACTAAAAGGAGCAGCTCAGAGATGGTTCAGCCGGATCCCTTCCCGGAGCATACATAGCTGGAAGGAGTTCAGGGAAGCTTTCCTCCGGAGGTTCCGAGCCAACAAAACCCCGGAATATCACATGTGCCACCTTGAAACAATCAGGCAACATGACAACGAAACACTTTCAGCCTTTATGAAACGGTTCCAAGAAGCCATAAACCAAGTCACGAATCTGGATGAAAGGGAAGCCTTGAGCATCTTCCGGAAGAACCTAGACCCGGAGCGTAGTGAGCGCTATGTAATTGAATTGGTAAACAAAGAGCCCCAGAGCCTGGCTGCAGCCTATTCTATGGCCGCCAAGTTCATCAAAGAGACTGATATCCTACAAGCAATGAGGATGACCCAGCAGGGTACCTCCTCGGGAAGAAGTAAAGATGATCGCTCTAGAAATGACCACTGTTAGTAGTATTTTTGTGTGTTCGTTCTCAGGGAAGGACTAAATTTAATACAAAGTTCAGGTTTCTTATCTCTTTTCGTCTAGAAGTGTGTGAGAAGAATTTTGGGTTTGTGTATTAACTAAATTAACCAAGAACTAATTATAAGCACTAAGAATTGATTTTAAACTGAGATTCAAATATATGGGAAAACAATCTAAGAACTGGGGTTCTTCACTTGGTCTCAATACATGCTCAATATTAATGTGATATCTGTGTTCCTACCTTGCTGAAAACAATTCTTCTAAAGTTATACTGTACCCTCCCAGGTTACAATATAGTGCCTACAGCTACACCCTAATTGTCACTCCCGTGATACAATCAAAGTATATCTATAAACTGTTAAGTGCCAAGAATTATATGTCTCACAATTCTCCTATTAATCTCCCGATCTAATATTCAAATTATGACTGTTAAATCATGTACTAAGATTGCAACTTCTCTCCCAAGCTTATTACAATCCCTAGAATACAATCAAAAGTTAGCTACTCTTCTAATTGTGTTAAGATCTCATTAACAGATCAGCAAAGCAGAAAATCACGTAATCAAGCATGCATGAATACCAAGGAATACTACCCAATCCTCAGATTAGAGAATTAGTTACACATAATTAAAGAAGAAAACAAAATAATAATGATAATGAATGAAAACATAATATTGAAGAAAGAATTGAAAATTGAAAGTACCTTGATACGATTAAAAGCTATGAATTGTTATCTATGAATTGTTATCTATTACAATGGTAGGATGTGTTTATATAGGCTCTACAAATCTTGCCCAGCAAGATATTGCCTTCTATTACAATTAGGATTTAAAGAAGGTACCCAAAACTGCCCAGAATACAATTAGAATTAGAAAAAGGGCAAAACAGTAAATTCCCAAGCCTTCTTTAATAAGAACACGTGCGCGACTTTAATCAGTACGTTTCTTGTACTTGTTTCCTATCCCAAGTTGTAGAAAATCTCTCAAGCTTCGCGTGGGCAGTAAGATCGCTGAAAACGGACTTCTAGAACTCCAGATATGGCCAAAACAGTATAAGCTGCGCAGCCTTCCCGGAAAATCCGAATTTTAATCAATTAAATCTCCAAAAACGACAAAAGCTTAGATATTCTTGGAAACCTGCACAACTACACAAAACACATCAAAACTACACAAACTTGAGTCCAAAACAATCAATTTAAGCCGATATAGAATGTTCCAAGTGGATATAAAATCCACTTATCAAACACCCCCAAACTTAAACCGATGCTTGTCCTCAAGCATAAACAATTACAACTAACTAATTAGTACCACTTCCGTAGGTGATCACGGTTGCATTTGGCATATGCAACAAGCCCTTTAAACCCCTAGACAGCCCTAGTGGACGAGTAAGGTCTCGTGAGGGCCTATAGCGAATGTACCCACAAAATCCATTTAACCTAATGCAATGCAATGCATGAATGCAACTAAAATGAAAAATGCAAAGATCCCCTTTAAACTCACCAACACCAACTAACAAGCAAATATCTCAATGAATGTAACAAATCCAAGCAGAGCTCGACTAAGTTCCCGTATACTAACAAATACATGAACAGAAACGTGCGTGTGTGCAATGTTCATCAGAAATACTCCCAAAACTAGGTCAAAAATCATACATGCTTTCCGCCAAGACAATCACAGGTTTATAAACAGAATAGACTGTAGACACTTCCTAACCTAGGAACACATCCACCCTTATCCAAGGTAGACAGAAACTCATGCTTTATTACTAAGCTACTACACTATATACAATACGCATGCTTATTTAACCGTGCAATGAATGAGACCCCATAAGGCTTATACAATAATACCCATGTAGCGAGTGTTAGGTCAGCAATCCCAAACCACAAGGGCTTTAGGTTACTAGGACTAAGTCCCCTCAAACTTAATTACTCGAGTATTAAAGAGCTCACTCTGGTTAATTTTGCATATAAACAAATAACTTATTGACTCTTTTTTTTTTCTCCTTTTTTTTTCCTGCAATCTGGAATGAGCCTTTCTCATTTCCAACCCTAGACTACTCATATAAATATGAGCCGGCTACTAGCCATTTGACGCCTAGCCACAATTATGAACAACTAGCATGAAAATTCCTGGTTTCCCCCAAACTTAGACTTTAATGTTCCTACGCTATAAAGGGAATAACGAAAATTCTAAATATAATCAAGTGATTAAATCTCAAAACATCCCACAGGCATGACCCTAACCTAGCCCAAAAGCACCCCAATGAGACTGTGTAATAAATTTTGTTCCCGTAACATGCAAGTCAATTTCATAGAAACTATAAATCAGCCCTCTACTCATCATCATCACACCCAAATCAACATTCACCTATCAATCAGAATCAGCTCATCCTAAGGGATCATGAAATATGCATGCCATGAATATGCAACTAAATGAAAACTCACATGGTATACGAAAATAAAACAAAATGTCCTATATGAGACAAACGTAGATAATACGAACATAACAATCATGCATGAACTATCACTACTATGCAAACATGATATCCTATATGAACACAAAATACAACAATATATACAACATACAACTACTAATCCCCCAAATTACCCCCAAACTTAAAATATTCAATGCCCTCATTGAATGGAAGTAAATACAAGGGATAGCAGAACATACCTACTAATCCTCGCTAGCAGTACCCTCATCATCCTCGTCAGATGAATCAGGTGGAGGATACGGAGTCCTAGCTCCAAATATAGGCCACTGAACCGGAGTACTAGGTGACTGAAACTTCGCCTCCAAAGCCACACCCATATCCTCAGAATACTGACGACTGCTCACATGCATAGCATCCATTCGCCTAGTCATTCGGTGAAAATAAGAATCAAATACCGACATATCCACCATACGCCGCCGAGAACCCGCCATAGCCACTCTCGGTGCCCTAGAAACCTGTGGCGGAGCGCCCGCTCCCTGACCACCAGCACCACCAACTATAAAACCGAGACCCCTAGGATGAGGAATGCCGCCCGACCACTCCCCCATCCGGTCTATAGAAACATCATTAATAGCACTCAGGGGTTTATACACCGGCTCACCTTCATACCAATTTACTTTCGATGCATCACACAAGTACCATATGATAGAAGCATAAGGAATACTAGCTGACGAATTGCTTCCCAAAAACCGAAGAATATTCTGATTAATAAGGAACCCAAGGTCAACATACTCACCTTTGAGAATACCCCATAGTAGAATAGCTCTATCAACGGTAACTTCGGACACATGAGATGATGGAAGGATACTAGAACTGATGAAATAGAACCATGCCCGTGCAAACTTAGACAATGCTTGAGCCGGGAAAGTACACTTCTCGGTGGTACCTGCTCTACCCTTCCACTCCGAACCTGGAATACATAGCTCATCAATAATCTCATTAAGATCAACATCATCTCTCGTCATTTTCCCCCAATCTGTAGCACCCCTAGGTTTAGGCGGTTGTCTAATCAAAGAACGAATAGCACGAGGCGAATAATCCACCTTCTGACCCCTAACAACCGTGGAGTTATTCCTTGCTATCGAAGCATTAGCATAAAACTCCCTAATTACATCCAACGGAGCCTCATTAGCAAATTCGCAAAATAACTTCCAACCCCGCTCATTAACCATCGCCACAATCTCCTCATTATTACGAGGAACAAACCGCCTCTCCTGAATAACCCCCTTTTTCACTAACCGTACATACTCCGCTTTAGCATCCTCATTCACAAATCGCTCCACTCCATCTCCCACAACATCATTCTCATTCAAAGATGGAGGAGCACTACTACCACTACCCATTAACCGTTGCCTTTTAGGAGCCATAATCAACAAAAATCAAGCAAGGCACAATAATCTCCAAACAATTCACCAAATAAAGAACCCCCAAATTACACACCAAGAACCCTAATTTGCAAAATTCACAAATTCAAATAAAAGATAGGATAGAATGTTACCCAATTGAATCCAAGAGGTGAAATTGCTAAATTATTCCCAAGAAAAATCGAATTTAATCCCCCCTTGCACTTTGAATGGATGAAAGTTGAGAATTTTTGGGGTTTATATAGATGGGTTTTGTGTATGTATAGGTTTATGTATATATAGGAGATGGAAAAAAAATTGAGATGAATTTAGATATAGAATAGGATTTGGGGGTGTTTAGGATTTGAATTTAAGTTAGGATAGGAATTGGAGATGATAGGTTGAAGATATGGGTATATAATAGAAATAGGATATGAGAATGAATAAAAGAAGTGAAGAAAATTGGGGTTAAAGGGTCAAAAAATCGCACTTTCCAGGAGAAGGGCGCGCTGACAGCGCTGAACAGCTGGTTGCGCAGGTGGAAACCGCATTACAGGGCGCTGGAAGCGCTAAGGCGCCTGTTGCGCCGTTTGGAGCAGCGCGTCATGGCGCTGGGAGCGCTAAGACGCTGTTGGCGCAGGCCTGATCTGCGTTATAGGGCGCTGACAGCTTTGCTAAGCTGTTGGCGCTGCACTGTTCTGACTATATATATATATATATATATATATTTTTTTTTTTTTTAAAAACATAAAAATCCTATACTACACCAAGGTACAAAAATGCTTGGGTTGCCTCCCAAGAAGCGCTTCTTTAACGTCAATAGCTTGACGTTACTTCCTCAACTCATAGTAGGGTCTTGGAGGTGAAGACTGCTCATTCCTTGCTCCACTGTTTCTCCAAGCAGGTATGGTTTAAGTCTCTGCCCGTTCACCTTGAATATATCCGACCCTTCTCTAAAAATCTCACAAACCCCATTAGGATAGACCTTCACAATCTCAAAAGGTCCGGACCATCTTGATTTAAGCTTTCCAGGAAATAAACGGAGTCTTGAATTAAACAATAAAACATGTTGCCCAACCTCAAATTCCTTCTTCTGAATGTGCTTGTCATGCCACAATTTGGTCTTCTCCTTGTAGATACTAGCATTTTCATAAGATTGGAGCCTAATTTCCTCAAGCTCTCCCAGTTGAAGTAAGCGCTTCTCTCCCGCAGATTTAAGATTAAAATTCAACTCACTTGTTGCCCAAAATGCCTTATGCTGAAGTTCCACCGGCAAACGACATGGCTTCCCAAAGATCAACCTATATGGAGACATTCCAATAGGTGTTTTAAACGCCGTCCTATATGCCCAAAGTGCATCATCAAGCTTTATTGACCAATCCTTTCTCGACATTGCCACTGTCTTCTCCAAAATTGACTTCAGCTCATGATTCGAAATCTCAACTTGTCCACTTATTTGCGGATGATAAGGAGTTGCCACCTTTTGTGTCACACCATACTTTTTCAAGAGATCAGCCACCTATTTATTGCAAAAGTGTGCACCTCCATCATTGATAATAGCCCTTGGCACTCCAAATCGAGTGAACACATGCTTCTTTAGGAACTTCTTCACCACTCTAGCATCGTTAGTAGGAGATGCAATAGCTTCAACCCATTTAGAGACATAATCAACTCCTACTAAAATATACTGGTTCCTATAAGAAGATGGAAATGGACCCATGAAGTCCATCCCCCACACATCGAAAATCTCCACCTCAAGAATAGATTGTAAAGGCATCTCGTTCCTCCTTGAAATATTTCCAACTCGCTGACATCTATCACACTTTGCCACAAAGTCTCTAGCATCCTGATGCATGGTTGGCCAATAGAATCCTGACTGCAAAACCTTCGCCACTGTCTTCATACTACTGTTATGGCCTCCACACTCAAGAGAATGACAATGCCTGAAAATATGAGGAACTTCATCATGAGGCACACATCTACGAAACATTCCATCAGAACACTCCTTGTAAAGTAGCGGTTCCTCCCAATAGTAGTGCTTCACATCATAAAAGAATTTCTTCTTTTGGTTATACGAGAGATTATCCGGCACAACTCCTCCCACAATGTAATTCACAAAATCTGCATACCATGGTGTAGACAAGGACACACCTAGAAGCTGCTCTTCCGGAAATTTATCATTGATAGGATTTTCACCTCCTACCTCTCCATCTCCTTGATCCAACCTAGATAAGTGATCAGCTACCAAATTCTCGGACCCCTTCTTATCTCGAATCTCAAGATCAAATTCCTGGAGTAAGAGAATCCAACGAACTAGACGAGGCTTGGCATCCTTCTTTGTCATCAAGAAACGAATCGCAGCATGATCCGAATAGACAATCACCTTAGACCCAACAAGATAGGATCTAAATTTATCAAGTGCAAACACCACTGCAAGTAGCTCTTTCTCCGTAGTTGAATAGTTGATTTGTGCATCATCAAGAGTCTTGCTTGCATAAGCTATCACATGCATACGCTTATCCTTCTTTTGCCCAAGAACAACACCCACAGCATAGTCACTAGCATCACACATAAGCTCAAAAGGCAAGCTTCAATCAGGAGATGTAACTATAGGTGCAGAAGTAAGTTCCTTCTTCAGCTTGTTAAACGCAACAAGACAACTTTCATCAAAGTCAAAAATACGATCTTTTTCAAGAAGATTACAGAGAGGCCGAGCTAACTTGGAGAAATCCTTGATGAACCGTCGATAAAAACCAGCATGACCAAGAAAGCTTCGAATTCCTTTCACAGATGAAGGTGGTGGCAATTTTTCAATAACTTCAATTTTTGCTCTATCGACCTCAATGCCTTTATTAGAGATTTTATGCCCAAGCACAATGCCCTCCTTCACCATAAAGTGACACTTTTCCCAATTAAGAACAAGATTAGTTTCAGTACATCTCTGCAACACCTTCGACAAACTGGCTAAACATGATTCAAAGGAAGAACCATAAACTGTGAAGTCATCCATGAAGACCTCCATGTCTTTCCCTATAAAATCTGAGAATATGTGGTTCATGAGCCGTTGAAACGTCGAAGGACCATTACACAAACCAAAAGGAAGCCTCCGATAAGCAAAAGTACCATAAGGACAAGTAAAGGTAGTCTTCTCTTGATCTTCGGGTGCAATAGGAATCTGAAAGTAGCCCGAGAAACCATCCAGAAAATTGTAATACTCATTACCCGCCAACCTTTCGAGCATTTGATCAATGAATGGGAGGGGAAAGTGATCTTTGCGAGTAGCGTTATTCAACTTCCTGTAATCAATGCAAACTCTCCAACCTGTTACTGTTCTCGTGGGAATTAATTCATTCTTCTCATTGTGAACAACAGTCATCCCACCTTTCTTAGGCACAACATGAATAGGACTAACCCACTTACTGTGTGGAACCGAATATATGATACCAGCGTCAAGCAACTTAGTGATTTCTTTCTTCACCACCTCTTGCAAATTCGGATTCAATCTTCTTTGTCCCTCAATCACAGGCTTATGATCATCTTCTAAGGCAATTCTATGCATGCAAAGAGCAGGGCTAATTCCCTTGATATCTTGAATTGTCCAACCAATAGCTGATTTATATTGCCGAAGAACATGTAATAATTTTTCTAGCTCATCATCACTAAGCAAGGCAGAAACTACCACAGGATATGTATCATTAGGACCAAGAAAGGCATACCTCAAATTAGCAGGTAGAGGTTTAAGTTCCACCTGTGGTGCCTCTGAGAGTGTAAAAACCATCTCAACTTCTGTGTCTCGAACAACAAGTGCTTCTTCTTCTAATACATCATCTAACACCCTTTCTGCTCCCATGAAGTGTTTATTTTCTAGCTGCACAATTTCATCAACTCTGTCAACCGTAAAACAAGTTGCTCCAAAAGGAGGCATCTTCATCGCTTTGTTTAGATCAAATTCCACTTTGTCCTCGCCAACATTCAATGTCAATTTTCCAGCTTTAACATCGATTGTAGTGCCAGCAGTAGCCAAGAATGGCCTTCCCAAGATAATGGGTATCTCGACATCTTCATCCATCTCTAACACCACAAAATCACAAGGTATGACAAATTTATCCACTTTAACAACCACATCTTCAATGATCCCCAACGGATATTTAACAGAACGATCAGCTAACTGAAGTGAAATCCGTGTCTTTTTAAGCTCGCCAAGACCAAGTCGTTTGCAAATTGAATATGGCATCAAACTCACACTAGCCCCTAAATCACACAAGGCTTTCATGTTCTCCATCTTCCCAATAGTGCAAGGCAAAGAAAAGCTTCCCGGATCTTTCAATTTCTGAGGAATGGCCTTTTGGATGACTGCACTGCATTCAGCATTGAGAGTAATGGTTTCTGCATCCTCAAGTTTCCTCTTCTTTGTCAACATCTCCTTAAGAAATTTAGCATAGAGTGGCATTTGATTCAAAGCTTCAGCCAAAGGAATATTGACATGCAACTGCCGGAACATAGTCAAGAACTTCTCGTACTACTTCTCTAACTGCCTGTTGTGAAGTCTCTGTGGAAAAGGAATTGGAGGAACATAAGGTGGTGGAGGAACATATGGCTTTTCTGGTTCTTCTTCCTTCTTCTCTTCATCTACTTTCTCTGACTTTTCTGCATCGATCTCTACTATCTCACTTTCTTTTTTAGCATCCTTCTCTTTAGGCTCAAGAACCTCAACCTCGGGCAACTCTTTCCCGCTCCTTAAAGTAATTGCTTTGCATTGCTCTTTACCAGTCTGGTCGGGTTGACTAGGAAGTGATCCTTGCTCACGAACACCCATCTTGGAGGCAATCTGTCCAATCTGTGTTTCTAGCATCTTTTGAGATGATGCCATCTGCTCTATTCTTGATTCCATATTAGCCAATGCCCCAGAAGTTCCTTGCATAATCTTATTTAATGCAACCTCCCAATCAGCTGGTTCTTTCTTTGGCGGAGATTGATACTGCTGCTGTGCTTGATACGGTGGTCGTGACTGAAAACCAGAAGGTTGATTCTGCCTTGGAAATACATAAGAAGGATTAGCCGCATGATTATTACTGTAAGAAAGATTGTTGTTTGGCCTTTGATTTGGATTGTAATAAGAGTTATTCTGAACCGGCCACGGCTGTCTTCCCTGAATAAAAGATGCTTCTTCTGGAAATTGTTGCACATAAGAGTTCTGATTAGCACCATAATCATTATACCCCTCCATAGGTGAAGAAATAGCATTCACATTTGCTCTTTGTCCTCGCATCTCCTGAGTTAGAGTATCCAACTTCTGAGCCAGCATGTTGATCATCTCAGAGTCTTGTGCTGCTTTAGCTGAGCTCGTCCCACTAGGTGCCCATGAATAGTTATTAGATGCCAATTCCTCAAGGAGTGCTTTAGCCTGTGTAGTTGGTGCCTTCTTGAAATTTCCACCAGCAGCCACATCCAAACTCAAACGAATATCTGCATTCATGGCCCCATAAAAAGTACTGATGATCTGCCAATCTTCCAAACCATGATGTGGACACTTCCTCAATAGTGCCTTGAATCTCTCCCATGCCTGATATAGACCTTCACCCGGTTGCGCTTTGAAACTCATAATGATAGTCCTCAATTGTTGTGTCTTGTCAGAAGGATAATATTTGGACAAGAATGCAGTAGAAAGACTATCCCATGTAGCAACCGCAGTGTTTGGAAGTTGCTGAAACCATTCCAAAGCTCTTCCCTTAATAGAGTAGGGAAACATATGGAGACGAATCTGATCACTCGTGACACCATTGATTCTGAATGAGCCACACATCTGCACGAAACGCTCTAGATGTCTGTGTGGATCCTCTAGTTCAATGTCTCCTTCAAAAGCTTGATTGCTGATCATCTGAATTAAACTCGGATTAATGTTGAATTGGGTTGCACCAATCTCTGGAGTTTTGTACATGCAATTGGCAGGATTAGGTGTCTCATGGTCCCAAATAGAAGTCTGATCAACATTAACATTTGCATTAACATTTGCATTAACATTTGCGTTAACATTCTCAGCATCCGTCATCTTAGCTTTCTCTTTTCTTATCTTTCTCAAGGTACGCTCAATTTCAGGGTCAAATTCCAATTTTCTAACGCAAGATGAACGTAGCATACACCTGAAAATCACCAACAAAACAACTTGTGGAACCAATTAAAATCTAAACAATAAGAAACAATTAACCTAAACTCAAGTATACTGCCTTCCCCGGCAGCGGCGCCAATTTGTTAGTAGTATTTTTGTGTGTTCGTTCTCAGGGAAGGACTAAATTTAATACAAAGTTCAGGTTTCTTATCTCTTTTCGTCTAGAAGTGTGTGAGAAGAATTTTGGGTTTGTGTATTAACTAAATTAACCAAGAACTAATTATAAGCACTAAGAATTGATTTTAAACTGAGATTCAAATATATGGGAAAACAATCTAAGAACTGGGGTTCTTCACTTGGTCTCAATACATGCTCAATATTAATGTGATATCTGTGTTCCTACCTTGCTGAAAACAATTCTTCTAAAGTTATACTGTACCCTCCCAGGTTACAATATAGTGCCTACAGCTACACCCTAATTGTCACTCCCGTGATACAATCAAAGTATATCTATAAACTGTTAAGTGCCAAGAATTATATGTCTCACAATTCTCCTATTAATCTCCCGATCTAATATTCAAATTATGTCTGTTAAATCATGTACTAAGATTGCAACTTCTCTCCCAAGCTTATTACAATCCCTAGAATACAATCAAAAGTTAGCTACTCTTCTAATTGTGTTAAGATCTCATTAACAGATCAGCAAAGCAGAAAATCACGTAATCAAGCATGCATGAATACCAAGGAATACTACCCAATCCTCAGATTAGAGAATTAGTTACACATAATTAAAGAAGAAAACAAAATAATAATGATAATGAATGAAAACATAATATTGAAGAAAGAATTGAAAATTGAAAGTACCTTGATACGATTAAAAGCTATGAATTGTTATCTATGAATTGTTATCTATTACAATGGTAGGATGTATTTATATAGGCTCTACAAATCTTGCCCAGCAAGATATTGCCTTCTATTACAATTAGGATTTAAAGAAGGTACCCAAAACTACCCAGAATACAATTAGAATTTAAAAAAGGGCAAAACAGTAAATTCCCAAGCCTTCTTTAATAAGAACACGTGCGTGACTTTAATCAGTACGTTTCTGTTGAGTATTGAACACGGTAAAAGAATACAGAGGGGGGGGGGTGAATGGATTCTTGAACTTTTCTTGATTGAGTCTATGTAGCAGATAAGTGCCTGTGTGTGTAGAAGTGAAGGTGCGGATAAATAAACAACACAATATCACTTTAATCTAATGTATTATTAGATAAAGGTTGCTACAATCTGTGAATACAAATGGTAGTATTCTCAGCTTCGTTTTTCTCAGAGAGATATGGCTTACAGTGTATGAAAAACTAGACTCACGAAAAGTTGCTAAGTTATGAAGTGAGGCTGTGTCCTTATAGAACATGGATACAGCCCACTTACTGCAAATAAGGTAGCTAAACAAATTACTTTCTAGTCTGTCTATCCTTTTTGAGTAAGTGTCCAAACGGTTACAGATTTGACTTTGCAAAGCCTGTTTAGATCCACTTCTTTAGCTCCTTGTCTCTTCTATATCTCTCCAAGCTTCCTTGTAGGCTTTCCAGAGCACGTTACAGATTGTGGTCCATAAAGTGCATTGGCTTGTTGCAGGTTTCTGACTTGTACAATTTCTTCAGTATTTTGTCTCCAAGAATGTATTCGAGAAGTGACTAAGTAAGTGATTCGAGAACTAGGATTGACTTGATCGATAACTCTGAGTTCTCGAATACTGTTATAATGACATATCGAACCACTTCTCGAATAGCTCTTTTCCATCAGGATTCCTTGAGTTGTCGAATAGAACATTTGACTTATCGAATCCTCGAGTTGTCGAATAGCTTTCTGAGTCCTTGAGATATCGAATGGAACTTTGACTTGTTGACTCTTTGAGAACTCGAATACCATCTTGACTTGTTGACTTCTTGAGTTCTCGAATAGAGTAGTAGACATATCGAATCCCTGAGATATCGAATGAGATATCGAACAGTGTATTCAGAGATATCGAATAGTGTCTTGAGATATCGAATCCCTGACTTCTCGAATGCTGGACTTCTCGAATAGACAAATATACTTCTCGAATTGGTACTTAGGCAAATTCTTCATTTCTTCAAATCCCAACTGTGATTATTTGACAGTCTTTAACTCCTTGCTTGAGGCATGAACCTTGGAACTTCTTTCAAGCATTATTCTAGACTCTATTTGTACAATTACACAACTAGGATTTGATACCTTCTACAAGTACAATACAAACAGAAACTCTACAACTAGAGGTTCCCTCAGTTAAGAGGTCATGTAAGTAATGCAAAGCATTACAAACAATTAGGCTTGTTATTAGATGTGTACAGGCATGCCTCTGTAACTAACAATCTCCCCCAAATTGTGAGTGAGACCCTTAGTCACAATTTCATGTCTGATAACAAGCCTAACATACATAAAGATAAAACTTTAAAAGTACAGGTATGTATTTTGATTGAACACATAAATGAAATTACAAGATAAATACTCTTACAGTATGATGAGGTACTAGCCATTTTCTTTTGATTGCATCTCCATTGCTTTGGCTTGTAGATCATCATATGCTTTCTGTTTCCTTTCTTTCTCCTTTCTTGCAATCTCATCTATTGCTCTCATGATTTCTGTCATAGCATCCAATTCTTCAATCATAATAGAGTTTTTGAAATCTTCAAGCACTGGCTTCAGAATGTTGGCAGGATAGTGACTGAGTAGGTTCATTCTTATATTGACATTGTCTCCATTTCTTCTCCTATACTTCACCACATAGGGATCAAACTGAACTCTACACAATCCCTTTGCCCTTAGCTTTTCTGCTTCAATCTCCAGTCTATCAATTTCTTTCTCCCTTTCTAACCATTTCTCATAGCAGCCCTTTCTTATCTTCTCAGCATAATCTTTCTTCATTTTCACAAAGTCAATCAATTCCAGCTTCCATACTTTCTCCACCTTGTCTTTAGAATCCAGCAATGCAATGATTCTTTCTATCTCATACAATTTACCCCAATGTTGACAACCCCCTTGTTTGAATTTCATTTCTTTCCCATCAGTGTACTTGATTTCAAGGTGGTCATCCACAATTGCAGCATAGCATATCTTTTGAGCTCTTAGAAATTGCAGTTGCTCTTCATCAAAGTCTTCATCAAGTGGCTGGAGTTTCAATCCTGGAATGATTGTTAGGGCTCTAGATTTGGATAGCTTCACTCTTCTTGCAGCATGTTTAAATTTCATCCTCTTGACATGATTGCTTGGCATAAATCTTTGACCTTGGTTGGTAGACCATAGTAGTATTCCATTAGCAGATTGCTTTCTGAAACATACACATGGTTTCTTGACTTGAATCTTCTTCTCTTCTTGAGGTGGTAAGACAGTTGCAGAAGCCATAGATGTAGATTTTGGTAGGTCACTACTAACAGTATTCACCCTAGACCTAGAGTCTTGTGTTGTGGTGAGGTTACTGCTAGCAGTGCCTAAGGCTTGTTGTCTTCCACTCTTTCTCTCATATGTTTTACCTTGGTCATCATCATCCTTTTTATCCTTGTCTCCCTTTTTCTTCTTGTCTTCATCACCCTTATCTCTCCTGTGATGTCTTCTCCTCCCATCACCTTTGTCTTCAGAATCATCATCCTTATTTCTCCTAGGTTGAGCCATCTCTGGAATTTCACCAGTTGCAATATAGGTTCTGAGGATGTGCAGTGCCTCAGTTTCTTCAGCATTTCTGGCTCCAACCTTCTTCTGTAATTGATCAATGATAGCAATGATCAGTCTGTGATTTCTGGAGGTGAGGTCATGGGGAATGACCAATTGCTTGATATCTTCAATTCTGGTGCCAGACTGATAAATGATTATCCATGGCTTCTTGATCACTTCTGGTAGCCTTGAAGGTTGGTCATTCCTCAAGTCATCAAACAGACTTTTGTTGTTCTCATTCTTCTTTTCTATAAGCTCGAGTATGGCATCTATCTCTGAGTGTTTCAGTTCTTGTAGAGTCTTGTATGTTAGATGCCATATCTTCAATTTGGATATCATCACTATCTCCTTGATCCACAGATTATTGACTTTCTTAGGAATGACAGTGATGCAATCAATCTGCTTCTTCAACTCCCTCAGATAGAACTGAGTGTCACCAACCTGTTCCCTTGTGGCTTTCAGAAACTCCAAGAAGGCTTTATCATGATAAACATTGGAGTTAGCAACTTCTTGTAGCTTGGCCTCAGTAACAACTTTAACTTCTACAGGCTTGGCACTCTCAGATATAGAGGTTGGAGGTTTGTCAGATGGCATACTCCCTGCAACCACTGTGGTGGTTATGGATTGCTTTTGTCCTCCTGGAGTAGTGATGTGCACAGTTGGTAGAGTGACAACTGGCAAGTTAGATGGAGGCTCATCCACTTTGGATTTTCCTTTGCCAGGCACATTTGCTAGAGACTTTGAAGCCCTTTGTTGACCACCCTCTTTTATTATTATGCCTTTCTCCCCCTTTGTATTTGAGTTCCTTGCCTTCTTCTCCCCCTTAGGCTTGTTGTCAGGCACTGAGGCTGTAGAAATGTTCTTTGGGATTGAAGATTCATCAGGTAGAGGGAGACCCATATGCTTCATCATTGCAGCTAACATGGATTGTTGATGCAGAAGGACATCAGCTGTGGTGGATGCTTGAGTGTCCAACTGATCATTTAGCAGTGCAACCTTTTCTGTAAGATGAGCATTGGTCTTGGTAAGAGTGGCTACCTCCTGTTCAAGAGTGTTCACCTTAGTGAATAACTCATTGGCCTTGAAACCAGATAAAGATTGATCCTGCAGCCTCTTCACTTCATATTTAGACAGTTCATGCACAGGGACATCAGTCACTAGCCTATCTCCATAAAGATTTTTGAACATTATCCTCAGCATGGCATTGGCATCTGTAGTCTGGTCAGATAGATTTTGAAATTGATGCCCCAGACCTGTGACAGTATCCTTTAGCAGAGCTAGCCCATTGTCCATCTTGGTGCAGGTAGAGTTGCAGTGTTTGATATCCTTGACCACACTGTCTAGTTGAGGAAACTTAGCATCAAAGGCCCTCTTGACTTCTGCTACTGAAGTGGCTGTCTTGTCACACACCTTGTTGACTTCAGTTTTGACTCCCTTGCCAAGATAGTGTGCAGCCTTGAGGAAACCCTTGTAGGAATCATTTACAGCTTCATACACTTCACCAGGTGACAGGGATTTTGCATTGGAGCCCAGTGAAGTGATGTATTCCTCCCTGAGATACTGAAGTGCTTCATCGAGAGTAATATCATATTTTCCTTGCAACCAGGCATCTATGTTGCCATCTCTCTCAGCATCATCAATGATCTTTGACTTCTGCACTTCCACATCATCCCTATGGCATAACAGAATAGCCTCATAGTCTGGATTAGGCATGTCTGCAGTGAGAAGGTTCTGAGCAATCTTTGTGAACTCAGGAATCTGATCTACAATTAAGCTTTGAAGTGCTTCAACCGTCAATTGTTGTGGAACAGACCCTGATCCTGAAGCACTGTCATGTTGCACAGGCTTCAGCCATTTTGACATGAAGTCAGAGCTAGAGCTAGGCAGGCTAGACTCCTCAGTTACAGATGCAACTTCTGTAACCGGATGGATTGACTCTACTACTGGTGTCACCACAGAAGTGGGATGAATTACACCAGCAGTTGACACAGGCACAGAGTCTCTAGTAAAAACTAGTGGAACCTCTGTGTTTGTGATGGTGTCATTAGGAGATGCCTCAGCATGCATTCCCTCACCATCTAAATGTGGATTCTGAGTGGTGAACAAAGTGTCATGCACTAAGTCACTTGAACTTATTGGCTCATCAAGAGAAAGGAATTCTTGATGATCAATACCTTGCAGCTCAGTTGCCTGAGTTGCAGGTTCCAAAGAAATTTCAGAGTTAGATTCTGGAAGAGAAGTGTGATTAAGAGTAGATTTTGGCAACTCCCCCTGAGAGATAGAGGGAGTTTCAAATGTGATGTGCTCTCCACTCAGTGTTGTGCCAGCCTTATCACTCCCATGTGCTGACTCTATACAAGAAGGTGCATTGGGGAGGATGCTTGATTCTATAGGTGCACCCTGTTGAGAGGATACCCCTAGTGAGCTGTGTGCCCCTGATTTTACAACTTCAGCCATTTGTGTGACTGAAGAGGTGGTCTTAGTTTTCTTCTTCTTTGTCCTGTGTAAGGGTAACTCAGGTTCCTCACTTCCTAGACCTAATTCAACAGCTAATGCTGCTTCAGACAAGATATTCAATGGTGCAGACATTACTTCCTTTCTCTTCTTTTTACTAACATCACCCTTTTGAGAGGATGATGCAGTTGGCTCAGTATGTGGTAGAGTGTTTGGTTGAGAGGGTTGGTTAGCAGGCCCTGGGTTAGCATTTTGTTCCACTTGCTTGGGCTGTGCTAACTTAGATTTTGCATCAAATGTTGGCATGTTGTGGGGATAAGTCTTAAACAAACTCTCCATATGGGGAGTTATGTTCAGTCTTACATCCACATCATTCCTAGTCTCCAAATTACCAAAAATGAGTTTGGTCATGGACTTAGGATAGCCTATTTTATTTTTATCAATCCCAGGCAATTCAATCAATGAAGGATTTTTATAATTAAGTACGGATTGAATAAAGCGAGGGAAGAAAATATCAGTACCTCTCTTGGTTGTGTTCTTACCAAGTCTCCCATATAATTCTTGAAGTAGGATTTGGCCAACATCAATTTTCTTTCCATAGGCCAAAGCATATCCAATTTGCTGCACAGGTGCACTGATTTGGTCAAAGCTTGATTTCCTGGCAGTGAAGACTTGGAGAAGAGTTGCAAACACATAACTCCACTCCTTTCTCAGATTCTTTCTGTTTAGCTTTCCAAGGTTAATCCCATCTGAGTAGTTTATGAACTCAAAGAATTCCTCCAACTCTGCATTAGTGGCCAGTCTGTCAAATGACTCTTGTTGAAGGCCTAGTGCTTGGTTCATGTCTGCAGTAGTGATAGTGATTTCCTTATCCTGAACCTTGCAGTAGATGACATATGAAGTAATTGCGTTTTCCAGGGCTACAACCTCCACAATAGCAGTACTCCAGAATTGTTCCAGAATATCTAGATATAGAGTTGGGTTGGCAGAGAGTGCATCCTTGATATACGACTCAGCCATCCATTTCACAAAGCACTTGAAATTGGCATTGGGTGCTTCAACATCACTAGTGAGTGCGATGAAGTTGGTGTTAAACTTTACTGTTGCCATTTGTGTAGAAGAGAGGAAAGAAATTGAAGGTTGAAGAAGAAATTTGGCTTTTCGTAGCTAGGGTTTCAGGGGTTTAGAGAGTGTGGATGCTTGAGAAATCGAATGAAATGAATCGAATAGATGTGAAATTGTATAAGTATGAAGTACTTGAATTGTCGATTAGCAGAAAGTTTTGCATCGACAAGTCAGGCATTCGAGAAGTAGAAAACAACTATTCGAGAAGTCAAGAATGGCTTAATCGATAACTCAAGCAGATAGAAACTCACAACTGGCAGTTATCTAACTTAGAAATAATTCTAAATTAAATAATATGTGTTTTTATGAGTGAATTAAACTTTTAGACAAAAAGTCCAAAATCGGTTAAAATTCAGCGAGAATTCAGCCTTTTCAAATGATTCGAGAACTCAAATATAGTGTTCGAGAACTCAGTCATTCGAGAACTCAGTTGCTATATTCGAGAAGTAAAGAATTCCTCTATTCGATATCTCAGAAAGACTCTATTCGAGAACTCAAGAGTACTCTAATGAGACTTATTAGAGATGTCGAATAGTGAATCATTCGAGAAGTCTGACTTATCGAACTATACCCATCACTCATAAAAATTTGATTTTCACTATCTTTTAATATTTACCAGACATATTCATTGAAAAATATCCTAGCAAATTAAATAGTGATTTTCTCAAAATTTCATAGAAATTTTAAGTTAATAGGAATATGATTTTTAACATATACAACAGATTTGAAATATTTATAAATCATATTTCAGCCAACACTTACTCCAAAAATATTGAGAATTTAGATAAAGTAAGTGTTTACTGCTGCAACAATCTAGATGATGTATTCACTTAGCCAGAATCTGAAGAATTCAACATTCCAATCTCACTTACCAACCTTGTGAAGGTGGCTTCATCTAATGGCTTAGTGAATATATCAGCTAGTTGTTTATCTGTAGAGACATAATGCAACTCAATGGTTCCATTAGTTGCATGTTCTCTTATGAAATGATATCTGATGTCAATGTGCTTTGTTCTAGAATGATTGACAGGATTGGCAACTATAGAGATTGCACTTGTGTTGTCACACATGATTGGAATTCTTTCCAACACAAGTCCATAATCTCTAAGTTGATTTCTAATCCAAAGCACTTGAGCACAGCAACTTCCAGCAGCTATGTATTCAGCCTCAGCTGTAGAAGTTGACACAGATTGTTGCTTCTTGCTATACCAAGAAACTAACCTTTGTCCAAGAAACTGGCAGCTTCCTGAGGTGCTTTTCCTATCCACTCTGCATCCAGCATAATCAGCATCAGAATAACCAACCAGATTGAACCCTGTGTCCTTAGGATACCATAATCCCAAGTTAGGAGTGCCCTTCAGATATCTAAAGATCCTTTTTATTGCAATCAAATGTGATTCCTTTGGATTTGATTGAAACCTTGCACACAAGCATGTAGCAAACATGATGTCTGGCCTACTTGCAGTGAGGTAGAGTAGAGAACCAACCATGCCTCTGTAGACTGAGATATCTACTCTCTTGCCTTTAGCATCTTCATCCAATTTAGTGGCAGTGGCCATGGGTGTCTTGGCAGGTGAACAATCTTCCAAGTCAAACTTCTTCAATAAATCCTTGATGTACTTGGTTTGACTGATAAAGATACCATCCTTCCTTTGACTGACTTGCAACCCTAGAAAGAATGTCAACTCTCCCATCATACTCATCTCATATCTGCTCTGCATGAGTTTAGAGAATTTCTCACACAGTTTCTCATTTATAGAACCAAAAATGATATCATCCACATAGATTTGAACTAGGATCATATCATCACCATGCTTCTTGTAAAACAGTGTCTTGTCCAATGTGCCTCGAGTGAATTGATTTTCAAGAAGGAATTGTGATAGAGTATCATACCACGCTCTTGGAGCTTGCTTAAGTCCATACAATGCCTTAAGCAATCTGTAGACAAATTCTGGGAAATGTGGATCCTCAAAGCCAGGTGGTTGTTGCACATAAACCTCTTCTTCCAACTCTCCATTTAGAAATGCACTCTTGACATCCATTTGATAAACTTTAAAGTTTGAATGAGCAGCAAATGCCAAGAATATTCTAATGGCTTCCAATCTAGCAACAGGGGCAAATGTCTCATCATAATCAATGCCTTCCTGTTGAGAGTATCCTTTTGCAACCAGCCTTGCTTTGTTTCTTATTATTACACCATCTTCATCCATCTTATTCTTCAGAACCCATTTTGTTCCAACAATGGTTCTGTTCTTTGGTGCAGGCACAAGTTCCCATACTTTGTTCCTTTCAAATTGATTCAGCTCCTCTTGCATGGCAATAATCCAATCTGGATCCAACAATGCATCATCAAGTTTCTTAGGCTCAACTTGTGATAGAAAACATCCATAGAGGCACTCATTTTGAGTTGCTCTCCTAGTCCTTACTCCTGCATTAGGATCTCCAATGATTTGCTCTGCAGTGTGTGATCTATCCCATTTCCTCGAGTGTTCAGCCTGATTTCTCATTCTTGATGTTGCTTCATCATCCACTTCATGGTCATCCTCATTTCCTCCCCCTGTGAAGTTGCCATTACTCACAGGTGTGTCTTGGATGCTTGTTTCTCCACTATTGGTTGGCACAAATTCTTCTCTTGTATCATTATTCACTTGAGAATGTTGAACTTGAGTTTCAACTCCAGTTTCAGTCTCTTCATCAGAATCATCTAGATTATCAAACTTCAATGGATCTTTGTCTTCATCATTGGCTTCTTCTAGTCCAGGTAGTTTGCTGTCATCAAATGTTACATCTGTGCTTTCCATAACTTTCTTTTGACTGATGACATAAACCTTGTATGCAATTCTTTCCATAGAATAGCCAAGAAAAATTCCTTCAAATGCTTTTGCATCAAACTTTCCAACATATTCAGAATTATCCTTGAGTACAAAGCATTTGCTTCCAAAAGTATGAACATACTTTAGTGTAGGCTTCTTTCCAGTCATCAAGTTGTAAGGTGTCTTTCCAGTGTTTTTGTTGATGAGGGTTCTGTTCTGAATATAGCATGCAGTGCTCACAGCCTCAGCCCAAAAACATGTAGGCATTTTTGCATCAAGTAACATTGTTCTAGCAGCCTCAATTAGAGTTCTATTCTTTCTCTCAACAACTCCATTTTGTTGTGGAGTCCTTGGAGCTGAGAATTGCTGAGAAATGCCATTCTCTTTGCAGAATGCTTCAAGTGTGGCATTTCTGAACTCTGTTCCATTATCACTCCTCAGTGCAATCACACTTGCATCGTTTGCCTTTGCTTCCTTGTCAACTTTCTTTATATGCTCAATAATTACTTGTGGAGCCTCATCTTTTGATGCCAGAAATTCCACCCATGTATACCTTGAAAAATCATCAACCATTACCAGGGCATACTTCTTTCTTCCAAGTGACATTATGTTGACAGGCCCAAACAAATCCATATGGATGAGTTGTAGTGGCTTGGTTACAGATGTCACTCTCTTTGACTTGTGGCTTGATCTCTTCATTTTTCCTTTTTGACAAGCCTCACACACTCCTTCTTGGCAGAATTCAAGTGTGGGCATGCCTCTCACTAACTCTCTTTTGACTAGAGAATTAATGGCCTTGAAGTTCAGGTGTGATAGTTTCTTGTGCCACAGCCAACAATCTTCATTTGATGCTTTTGAGTAAAAGCAACAAATTTTGTCCTTGTTTGCAGAGTCCATATTGGCTACAAACAGGCTTCCCTTCCTTACTCCAGATAGAGCAAAATCACCAGTCTTCTTGTGGGTGATCAAACATTCATCTTTGTCAAAATTCACTTTGAATCCTCTATCAGTAAACTGACCAACACTTAACAGATTATGCTTGAGCCCCTTGACTAGTGCTACATCTTCAATGATGACATTTCCAACTTTCAGCTTGCCATATCCCAATGTGTTACCCATGCTGTCATCTCCAAAAGCAACCATTGGGCCAGCCTTCTCCTCATACTGTGATAGCAGGGCCATATCACCAGTCATATGATTTGAGCATCCACTGTCCAAAATCCACATGACCTTCTTTTCACTTTCTTTGCCCTGCAACCACAAAGGTATTACTTTTCCTTTGGTACCCAAACAAGTTTGGGTCCATGTGACTTAGAGACAGTTTTATCATAAACAACATGCTTGTCAACTTTCTTAGTGTTAGTCTTCTTGTCACTCTTGGAAGTCTTAGAACCTGAGGTTTCAGACTTAGGTGACAAAGGTACCTTCCTAGCTTTAGGAGGACTTGAAGACTTTGACCTTGTGTAGTGTGTGTGAGAATTGTGACTGATACAACCATCAATGAACTGCCTTCTTAAATTAAAACAACTAGTCATAACATTCATATTGCATGGCATACAGTCAAATTTATCACAGAAAGGTGCATCTCTATGACTTAGAGGCACATAACAATCATAGAAAGGTTTAGACACACTACCAACAGGTTTCTTGCATGCATGAGTTAGATGATTGGTACTGAAACAGTTCTGACACGTTTTCCTAGGGGCATTAGGCATGTAAGCATAGTTGTTATCCTTGTTAATCCCTAACTTGCCATTTCTGTTCTGTTTCCTTTTAGTCACTTCTTTTTCTGATTCACTCTTCCCAGCTGAGACAAACTTAACAAACTTCTTAGGTCTTGGCCTATCAACTACTGGCTTCTTGGTCTTTGACTTGACACTCTCACCCTTAGAGGATGCTTGATGTTCACTAGATTGTGCCTCATCCTCATCATTCAACATTTGCTTGATGAGTAAGGCATCCTCATCAATTTCAAATGTTGATTCCTTAAAAATTGGATTTTCAGTTTTTCTCAAAATGTGAGGCACTTTCTCATGAACAGTTGTGTCCTCTTCAATGACAGCATAGCCTTTCCTTTGTTTGAGAGAGTCATAGTCAAGTCCAATAGCTGCTTTGGGTTTAGCTTCAATTTTCTCACAGTAGGATTGCACTAAACCAGATGATTTCTTGAAAGTTTTAAGTTTGAATTCATTCTCAGCTAATTCATCCCTAAGAGCCTTCTCTACTTGACTAGCACATAAAACCTTGTTCTTCAAATATTCAACTTCTTTCTTAAGGTTTTCTACTTGCATAGTAGTTAGCTCAAGTTCCTCATTCTTTTTGGTTAATATTTCATTTCTAGTAGACAGTTTAGCAATCTCCTCATTAGCAGCAGTCATACTAGTATGAATATTAAACATTTCAACAGATAATTGTTCAATCATGCATTTGTATTCAGAAACAGACATGTCTATAGTAGTGAGAGATGGTACCTGAGAATCAGATGAAGATGAGTCATCCTTGGAGTTGGCCATCAAGGCATAGTTGCAGAATTCTTGTTCCTCTTCATCACTCTCAGAATCATCCCAACACTTCCCTTCAGCTATGTAGGCCTTACCATGTGTCTGCTTTTTTAGAAGGGCCTCATACTTAGCTTCTAGCTCAAGATAATCTCTATCCTTCTTTTTAGGCTTCTTGCATTCACTGGCAAAATGCCCTAGGTCATTGCATCTATAACACCTTACAGATGACCTATCCACATAACCGGTTTTGAACTTATTTCTGTTTGGTTTCACAGGTGCCTTGTTCTTGTTGGCTGAATGGTTTTGAGTTTTGGGTTTGAAGGGTTGATTTCTTTTAAATCTGATGTTTGGAAATTTTTTGGCCATGAAGGCATATGAGGTATTTTCCATCCCATCAAGTTCTTCCAGAGTGTAAAACTCTTCTTCTTCTTCCTCCTTTTCCTCAACAGGTTCACTCACCCCAGCTTCAGTTTCTTCATCATCTGCCACCTCCTCTATCCTTAGTTGGCTTGTAGATGCTTCTAGGTCCAGAATGGATTTGTTGACAATCAAGGCACATGATGTGTTTATCATCCTACCTTGGTTGGCTTGGATAGCCCTTTTCTGAAGCAACTCAAGTTCATGAGTCTTTAGTACTCCATAGAGCACATCATAGGTGACATTGTTCAAATCTCTCTCTCTTAGAGAAATGAATCTTTGCTCCAGATGATTTGGTGAAGACAACAGAAATTTCATATTTAACTCCTTGGTGCTGTAAACCTTTCCATTCATCTGCAACTCAGTAACTAGCTTGTGAAACCTTTCAAACATTTCAGTGATGCTTTCCTTGGGCTATGCCATGAAAGCTTCATACTGTGTGACCAGTATCTGTTTCCTGTTTTCCTTAACCTCATCAGTCCCTTCACACAACACCTCAATGTGATCCCACATCTCTTTAGCAGACGTACATGATGCAATGTTTGCAAACATTGACATGTCCATGGAATCAATGATGAGCAACATGAGGTGGCTGTCAAGAGCAACCTTCTCCCTTTCTGACTCTATCCACTTTGATGGATCCTTGGCCTCATAAGCTCTTGGGATAGTTATGGTTCCAACAGTCTTCTCTGGTATCTCTTGTTGTGGAACAAAAGGACCATTCTTGAGAATCTCAGGATACAAGGGATGAGAGGCTTTAATGAACAACATCATCTTTATCTTCCAGAGGTTGAAGTTTTCTTTATCAAACTTAGGGACCTTCACCATTCCTGTAGTCTTTGGTGTATTCGAACTCATGATCGTTTCTCTGTTTTTGAATAAACAGCCCGCTCTGATACCACTTGTTGAGTATTGAACACGGTAAAAGAATACAGAGGGGGGGTGAATGGATTCTTGAACTTTTCTTGATTGAGTCTATGTAGCAGATAAGTGCCTGTGTGTGTTGAAGTGAAGGTGCGGATAAATAAACAACACAAGACACAATATCACTTTAATCTAATGTATTATTAGATAAAGGTTGCTACAATCTGTGAATACAAATGGTAGTATTCTCAGCTTCGTTTTTCTCAGAGAGATATGGCTTACAGTGTATGAAAAACTAGACTCACGAAAAGTTGCTAAGTTATGAAGTGAGGCTGTGTCCTTATAGAACATGGATACAGCCCACTTACTGCAAATAAGGTAGCTAAACAAATTACTTTCTAGTCTGTCTATCCATTTTTAGTAAGTGTCCAAACGGTTACAGATTTGACTTTGCAAAGCCTGTTTAGATCCACTTCTTTAGCTCCTTGTCTCTTCTATATCTCTCCAAGCTTCCTTGTAGGCTTTCCAGAGCACGTTACAGATTGTGGTCCATAAAGTGCATTGGCTTGTTACAGGTTTCTGACTTGTACAATTTCTTCAGTATTTTGTCTCCAAGAATGTATTCGAGAAGTGACTAAGTAAGTGATTCGAGAACTAGGATTGACTTGATCGATAACTCTGAGTTCTCGAATACTGTTATAATGACATATCGAACCACTTCTCGAATAGCTCTTTTCCATCAGGATTCCTTGAGTTGTCGAATAGAACATTTGACTTATCGAATCCTCGAGTTGTCGAATAGCTTTCTGAGTCCTTGAGATATCGAATGGAACTTTGACTTGTTGACTCTTTGAGAACTCGAATACCATCTTGACTTGTTGACTTCTTGAGTTCTCGAATAGAGTAGTAGACATATCGAATCCCTGAGATATCGAATGAGATATCGAACAGTGTATTCAGAGATATCGAATAGTGTCTTGAGATATCGAATCCCTGACTTCTCGAATGCTGGACTTCTCGAATAGACAAATATACTTCTCGAATTGGTACTTAGGCAAATTCTTCATTTCTTCAAATCCTAACTGTGATTATTTGACAGTCTTTAACTCCTTGCTTGAGGCATGAACCTTGGAACTTCTTTCAAGCATTATTCTAGACTCTATTTGTACAATTACACAACTAGGATTTGATGCCTTCTACAAGTACAATACAAACAGAAACTCTACAACTAGAGGTTCCCTCAGTTAAGAGGTCATGTAAGTAATGCAAAGCATTACAAACAATTAGGCTTGTTATTAGATGTGTACAGGCATGCCTCTGTAACTAACAGTTTCTTGCACCTGTTTCCTATCCCAAGTTGTAGAAAATCTCTCAAGCTTCGCGTGGGCAGTAAGATCGCTGAAAACGGACTTCTAGAACTCCAGATATGGCCAAAACAGTATAAGCTGCGCAGCCTTCCCGGAAAATCCGAATTTTAATCAATTAAATATCCAAAAACGACAAAAGCTTAGATATTCTTGGAAACCTGCACAACTACACAAAACACATCAAAACTACACAAACTTGAGTCCAAAACAATCAATTTAAGCCGATATAGAATGTTCCAGGTGGATATAAAATCCACTTATCAACCACAACCCAGACAAGAAGTTTAAACCCAACAAGCAATACAACTATATCCCAAGTCACCAACTGACAGTCCCGGACAAAGACCACTCCTCCAGGGCCAAATCTGAAGCCAAGCCCCCGAGACCGGGGAGAGCCGAGCCGAGGCCAGAACCAGACTGGACACCCTTGAACCGGCCAAGAGCTGACATACTAAAAGAAGTCCGGAACAAACCATTCTTTTATCCTCCCAAACCCTTGGTATCAGCCCCGGAGAACAGGCCCCGGAACAAACACTATGACTATCACGCAACTCATGGCCACGAGACAGAAAGTTGTGTCTCCCTTAAGTTCTTTATCAAAGACCAGGTCAAGAAAGGAAATATGGGCCAATACCTAGCTCGGAGAACCACGGAAAGGGGAGAAGGATCCGGGGCCCAGAAGACCAAGAATGTGGTGCACGTGGTATTGGGAGGATCCAATTCCCCTCCGGCAAGTCCGGACTCCGGAGATGAGGTAATGATGATAGACTCGGCCCCAGAACAAATCATATCTTTCAGTAACGCTGATTTTGAAGGAGTGGATCCTAACCACAATGAAGCCCTAGTGGTGACCCTAGACATCGCTGAAAATGAGGTAAAGAGAATCCTTGTTGACAATGGCTCCTCTGTCAACGTATTATTCAAACACACCATGGACAGAATACAGCTCGGACATGTCAGAATGAACGAGTGTAGGGAAGATCCGCTATACGGCTTCGACCACAACTTGGTCCCCATCCAAGGAACCCTTTACTTGCCTGTCCAATTCGGCACCGCCCCGAAGCAGATAACCCATATGGTCAAATTCTACGTGATCAATATTCCTTCCTCCTACAATGTGATCCTGGGGCGCCCAGCCTTGACCAAACTCCGAGCCATAACCTCAACCCCACACCTTAAATTCAAATTTCCCACGGCCTCCGGGGTTGGAGAGGTAAAGGGCGATACTGAAACAGCTAGCCGATGTTATGGCCAAGCTCTGGTCATGGCAGAGACAGACCCGGAGAATAAGAGGAAAGCCTCCTCTTACCAGAAGAATCTAAGCAGAAAGAAACATAGAGCCTCAACCTACAAGAACCCCGGAAAGGAGGTACAAAACATTGAAACAACAAGGGCCCCGAACCAGGAACCAGGTACCTCCGAGGCCCGGGAATACTTAGCCTCAAACTCCCATGCCCGGGTCCAGAAGTCATCCCTGGTGAAAGATCAAGCCAAGCTAGAGCCCGCCGTAGAAATTGAGACAATCGAGCTCATTCCGGGAAACTCAGAAAGAAAAATCAAGATCGGAACCGGTCTAGAAACTGCCTTCAAGCAAGAATTAATCCAACTACTCCGGGAATATGCTGATGTTTTTGCTTGGAGCCCATCTGACATGCCCGGGCTCCGGGAATCCCTTGCCATGCATAGCCTGGATATTGATCCTAGGAGAAAGCCTGTGAAACAGAAAAGAAGGAACGTCGCCCCGGAGAGGCAAAAAGCTATAGACGAGGAAGTGGACAAACTACTCAAGGCAGATATTATCTGAAAGGTCAAGTACCCGGAGTGGCTAGCCAACGTGGTTCTAGTCAAAAAACCTAGTGGAAAATGGAGGATGTGTGTTGATTACACGGACCTAAATGAAGCCTGGCCCAAAGATCCATATCCACTACCAAGTATAGACCAGCTCATCGACGCCACCGCCGGACATGTGATGCTTAGCTTTATGGACGCCTTCTCCGGGTACAACCAAATCAAGATGAACCCTGCAGATATAGCCAAAACCGCATTTATCACTCACAGAGCTGTCTACGCTTATAAGTTCATGCCCTTTGGACTCCGGAATGCCGGGTCTACATACCAAAGAGCCATGGTTGAGGTCTTCAAGGACCAAATTGGCCGGAATCTGGAGTCCTATGTCGATGACATCATTGCCAAGTCTAAAGCCGTCAAGGAACATGTCCCCGACCTACGGGAATGTTTTGAAAACCTCAGAAAAAATGAGATGAAGCTAAATCCGGAGAAATGCACCTTCGGAGTAGCAGCAGGAAAATTCCTAGGCTTCATGATCAGCCAAAGAGGGATTGAGGCTAATCCGGAGAAGATAAGGGTCATCTTGGACATGCAACCACCCCGAACCCAAAAAGACATTCAGAAGCTAGCCGGATCATTGGCAGCCCTAAGAAGATTCATATCCAAGTTGGCAGAAAAATGCTTACCCTTCTTCAATTTGCTCAAGGGGGCCATCAACAAGAAAGAAATCACTTGGAGCCCTGAATGCCAGAAAGCTCTTGACACTATCAAGCAATATCTATCATCACCACCCCTCTTAACGAAGCCGGAGCCCGGGGAACCCCTACATACCTCTCCGCCGGGCCCCTGGCTGTGGCCGCGGCCCTAGTCCGGGAAGTCGGGGGAAACCAATGGCCGGTGTACTACGTCAGCCAAGTCTTAAAAGATGCAGAAACCAGATACCCCAATCTAGAGAAATTTGCCTTTGCCTTAGTCACGGCCTCAAGGAAACTCAGACACTATTTCCAAGGCAGAGAAATCAAGGTTGTAACAGATCAGCCACTAAGACGAATAATCCATAAGCTGGACGCATCTGGAAGATTGATAAATTGGGAAATTGAGCTAAGCCAATTCCACTTGACATTCGTACCCCGGACAGCCATCAAGGCACAAGCTCTGGCAGATTTCATAGTAGAATGCTCCTTCCTAGAACCGCAACAAGCTACCACAGTAGCTGACAATGTGGCAAACCAGAACCGAGCCCCGGGATCATGGACTCTCCATGTGGATGGATCCTCAACAGCTGACAGGTCCGGGGCAGGAATAATCATGAAAAGCCCGGAAGACTTCCAAATCAAACAGGCCATAACATTCAAATTCCCAGCAACCAACAACCAAGCCGAATATGAAGCTCTCCTAGCCCGGCTAAGGTTAGCACGAACTTTGAAAATCAACAACCTGGATATTTATAGTGACTCACAAATCGTGGTGCGGTAAACCAAAGGCGAATACATAGCCAAAGATCAAAAACTAGCCCAATACCAAGCACTTGTCAAAAGCTACTTAGCCACCATTCCGGAGTACCGAATCAACCAGGTCAACAGAGAAGAAAACTCCGAAGTTGATGAGCTATCCAAACTAGTCCAGAACTCAGCCGAACTAGGCAGCTCGGTCTACTTTGAAGAATTGGGAACCCCAGCCATCGACAAAGACGTGGTAATGGAGATAGATGGTACCCCGAACTGGATGACCCCTTTCATCCTCTATTTGGAAAAAGGAGAATTGCCCGAAGATAAGAATGAGGCCAGAAGGTTGAAAAACAAGGCTTCAAAATACTTCATCGAAGACAACCAACTCTATCGCCGAACCTTCTCATCTCCGATACTGAAGTGTGTAGGCCCGGAAGAAGCCAGTTACTGTTTACAGGAAGTACATGAAGGGATTTGTGGGGACCACATGTCCGCAAAGGCCCTTGCATACAAAATCATAAGGCAAGGTTACTACTGGCCAACAATCCACTCAGATGCAGTAGAATTCGTTAAGAAGTGTAGAAACTGCCAACTGTTCAGCAATATACCAAGGCAAAGCCCGGTCCTGCCATCTTCAGTTCTATCACCTATCCCCTTTGCTGTATGGGGCATTGATATAGTAGGCCCTTTCCCCCGGGCCAAGGGTGATCTGAGGTACCTCCTTGTAGCGATCGATTATATGACTAAGTGGGCCGAAGCAAAGGCAATGAGGACAATAAATCAACAAGATTGCATCAAGTTCATGGACAACATATTAATGCGGTTCGGCCTACCCAGGGTCCTGGTCTCAGATAATGGTCCCCAGTTTGTCGGCTCAGATTTTGAAAATTACTTGAAGGAAAGGGGAATCAAACACAAGAAATCCTCAGTAGCCTATCCCCAGGGAAATGGGCAAGTGGAAGTGACAAACAGAATTTTGCTAAGGGGAATCGAGAAGAGGCTGAAGGAAAGCAAGAACAAATGGCCCGAAGAGCTACCACATGTGCTATGGGCTTACAGAACTAGCCCGAGGTCCGGAACAGGGGAAACCCCATTCAAGCTAGCATATGGAACTGAGGCAATGCTGCCAGTTGAAGTGGGTTCTCCTTCCCACAGAGAAATTAACTTTGATGAAGATGCAAATGAAGATGGGCTACGAGTTAATCTGGAACTAGTTGATGAGGTCCGGGACAAAGCAGTACAAAGAATGGAGAAGTATAAAGAGAAAACAAGAGAGTACTTCGGGAAGAAGTCAAGGGTCAAAAACTTCCAAATCGGGGACCTAGTACTCCGGGATACCGAAGCTTCAGACCCCACTAACACAGGAAAGCTTATGCCTAAGTGGGAAGGTCCCTACAGGGTTAAAGAAGTACTTCGCCCCGGAACCTACAAGCTCAGTCACATGGACAACACTGAAGTCCCCAACACCTGGCACGGCCTCAGACTAAGAAAGTACTACCAGTAAAAGAAAATAGCTTTAGCCCATATATGGGCATTTTTTGGGAATTGTACTTGAAGATCATGTAATCGTTGTGTTATCAATGAAAAAGAGTTCTAGTTCTTACCTGGCACTTCAAACTTACAGTTATCATCAAAATCCCTACTTGGAAAAGTTTTCATCCTTTCCAAGTAGGCCAAAGCCCGGGACCTTAGCAATGCTTCGGCCCGGGAAGCCATAGGCATCCAACTCCTACTTGGAAAAATTTTCATCCTTTCCAAGTAGGCCAAAGCCCGGGACCTTAGCAATGCTTCGGCCCGGGAAGCCATAGGCATCCAACTCCTACTTGGAAAAGTTTTCATCCTTTCCAAGTAGGCCAAAGCCCGGGACCTTAGCAATGCTTCGGCCCGGGAAGCCATAGGCATCCAACTCCTACTTGAAAAAGTTTTCATCCTTTCCAAGTAGGCCAAAGCCCGGGACCTTAGCAATGCTTCGGCCCGGGAAGCCATAGGCATCCAACTCCTACTTGGAAAAGTTTTCATCCTTTCCAAGTAGGCCAAAGCCCGGGACCTTAGCAATGCTTCGGCCCGGGAAGCCATAGGCATCCAACTCCTACTTGGAAAAGTTTTCATCCTTTCCAAGTAGGCCAAAGCCCGGGACCTTAGCAATGCTTCGGCCCGGGAAGCCACAGGCATCCAACTCCTACTTGGAAAAGTTTTCATCCTTTCCAAGTAGGCCAAAGCCCGGGACCTTAGCATCGCTTAGGCCCGGGAAGCCATAGGCATCCAACTCCTACTTGGAAAAGTTTTCATCCTTTCCAAGTAGGCCAAGGCCCGGGACCTTAGCACTGCTTCGTCCCGGGAAGCCACGGGCATCCAACTCCTACTTGGAAAAGTTTTCATCCTTTCCAAGTAGGAAAAAGCCCGGGGACAAACCACCACTCCTCAATCCGGGATACCCGAATTAAAGAGTGGGGGGCAGTACAAATTATAAACTGATAAACCCAAAAATACATAAACGAAACGGGCCGGGCTGACCAACAGCCCGAAACACCCGGCAGTTATACAACAGAAAAATTCAGAGTTATACAGCAAATTCGTCAGAATATTAAAAGATTACAAGGGCATAGCCCGAGTTATGGACACAGCCAATAAGATGAATCATCAGGAGGAAGAGAGGAATCAGGGGCACCAAAAGGTTTAGGCTCGCCTTCACCCCGGGCCAAGGCATCCTCGGCAGCAAGGTACTCCGTGATAAAGTTGTCCCAGGTAGCGGTCTCAGGAGCAGTCTTTAACATCTTTTCAGAGATGATCCAGCAACGATGGATCTTTTTGGAAGCCACGGCTGCCAAATCATCATCATAAGCATCTGACCCCCGGAACTCGGCAATCACCTGCTCTTCGGACTTCTTGGCCTTCAGCTCATCCCGGAGCCTCTTCACCTCATCTCTGTACTCCTTCACCTTGGCCTTGGCCGAATCTCTCTCATCTGCAAGGGCCTTGGCGGTCTCCTTGAATTTATTCGATTCGTTCTTGATGGTTTCCCGTAGCTCAAGGAGCTCGGCCCGGGCTGCCTCCGCCTCCTTCTCCATCTCCTTCCTCTTTTCGGTCACCGAGCTCAGGACATCCCGGGCCTCTTTGATAGTTTCAAGCTCCCTGAAGGCAGTGGCAGCAGCTCCGGCCATCCTGACCCCGAGCTGCCCAATACAAGTGCATAATGTAAGAAAACAAGATCAAAAACATACAACATGAAAAGAGCTCGAGGAAGAGTATACCTGGCCATAAACCGCCATCATGTCCTGGAACTGAGAGACGGCCGGGGCCTTACCCATCTCCTCCCACTCCGCCTTGCTGGGGAGATCAGCCAAGAAGCCTATAAAATTCCGCTCCTCCGGAGAGACAGGCGCGGACTCATGGGGCCCGAAGTTGGCCCTCTTCGAGCTCCCATCAGCCCCAGGATCCTGCACCACCTCACAGTCGGAGAGCATTGTTCCGAACTTCTCAGCCTGGATCCCAGAAACCCTGGGCCTCTTCCTCGGCACCAGCCCGGTATCCCTGTTGGCTTCCGGAGCCACCTCCTGAACCTCAGGGTCCCGGGTCTCCGAGCCGGCCTCCTGGTTGGCCCGTGAACCACTAGCCTCCCCGGGGGCCTTGGTGTTGTCACGAACATGACCAATGCCCCGGAGGGCAGCACCAAGGGCCTTACTTGCCTTGCTCATTTCCACAAACTTTTCAAAGTCCGGGTTATAGCCTGGAAGACCTGCAAAGAAGAAACAAAGAACATGAGCCCGGGCAAAAGGAATATCAGAAGACGAGAAAACAAAAAATATATATCTATGTCAACACAAACAGACCCCGAACTTACATCCTATTTCAAAGCGATATTTGTGGCTCATAAGGTCGCCCCGGGTCACTTGCCTCCCAAGACCCCGGCAAAAGGCATTTACCCGGTCCAGAGCCGCATCCTGAAGGTCAAAAACCTCGAAGTGCATCGCCAGAGGATTTTCCTTGAAGGTGGGCATGAACCGGATATCCACACCCTGGAGAAAGACAAACTCTCCATTCCAACCTTTCAGCGAGGGCAGCATACCCAGAGGTTTGGAGGCCCCGGACGGATAACCACAAGCCTTACCCCGGAACCTAAACTCAAACATGGGTTTGTTGTTGGACCGGACCAGCTGGAACAAGTGATGGAAAAGTTTGAAAGTAGGAAGCACCCCGGCCTTTTCACAGCAACCCAGGAAATAGAAGATCCACTTCACCACGTTTGGGGTCATCTGGGTTATAGGGATTCCATACTCAAACAGACATAAAGATTTTACAAACTGGTGACACCTAGGCCCATACCCCGACCTAAGGTGCTCCAGCCACACTCCGACCCAGCCACCCTCCGGCCGGTCGTAAATCTTCTCTCCGGGCTCAGGCCACCTCCACTTAACATCTTCATCCAAATGGAAGGTAGCCCGGAATATGGGATCCCAGTCCACCGGATTTTCTAAATACTGAGATCTGAAGGGCCCAACGTCCATCCCGGAGCCCGGCAAATCCCCAAACTTCGAATCCAAGAACGCTTTATCATACTTCATCATATCCGCCACGTCTGGATTCTCAGAAAACTCTACACTAAGATCCCTGTAGAAATAAGCTGGGGGCATCCCCGGATCCTTTCTTACAAAATAAAAATTCGATTGACTCCAGCTACCATCTGGTTCACTAAGGCTGAACCCCGGACCCATATCCTTGGTGGCTATGTTTGTGAGCACAGGCAAACTACTCTTCTTTTTACCCATTATACCCCAGTCTAAATCTATCAATTCAAAACTACTATCAGACGAGCTACAACTACAAGAACTACTAGGTTCGGAGAGGGGAACCAACACACGGTTAGCAGTTACACGCCTCCTAACCATACAAGTCTACAACCCCGGGCTACCCAACAAAAATAAAGACCTAAGTCAGTATATCTACCCAAAACGCAAAGCAAGGCAAAGAAGTACGAGCAAGAAAATATTAAAGGAATCACAAAACCGGGGTAAGAAGACTTACAAAGGAATCCGGAGAGCAGGGAACAAAGAACACTTGAATCGAAAGAAAGAACCTTTAGCCCGGAGCGCTAGATCTCAGAAGAGCAGAGTAACGGCAGCAAATGAAAAACTCGTAAAAGAGAGAATGAAGGAGGCGGCCACTATTTATAGGCAAAATCTTGAACCCCAAACGCCACGAATACGTGGCGGCCCAAAAATCGGCCCACTATCTCCAAAATTCGGAGATAGTGGGTGACAGCTGTTATCTTTCAAAAAACAAAAAAAAAGAGAGAAAAGAAAGAGAGAGAAAAGAAAAGAAGAAATCCAAAAATGCATATATGCAACATTATATGTATTCATATACGTACATTTCCGCACATCTACAGAAGACGGAGCCCCGGGATGCACACCTCAGTACAAACCCCGGGCCTGGGGGCAGCCAAAGCAACAAAAGCAACCACTAGCCCCGGGTATACGTACTTCAGTGCACACCCCGGAACTGGGGGCAACCAAGGCAAAAGTTTCTCCCCCAAAGAAGACACGGACTCTCAGAACAACTACAAAAACCTCCGGCCCCGAGGACATATGTCCAGCACTCTAGAGAATCCAAAAAGTTCACTCTCCAAGGCAAGAACACTTCTTACTACTCCCCCATCCGGAGAATTCGCATGAGGGAGTGGGGGGCAAATGATAGGCCATAAACAGCCAAGGCCCAACAAGGAGCCCAAAACAATAAGCAAATCATCTCATGAGAATAAGAATGGTCCAGCCCAGAGTAGTGGACCCCGGGCCCGGCGCCACCACGACGTGGCATGGTCCCCACCCCGGACTAGGGGACCCCCCGACTTGTGGCACTCAGTATACGTGGCACCCCACCTCAGCTGACACTCCTGTTTGTGGCGCTGACCAACACTAAAAGACAAGGGAAGACACATGCCAGATCATGCCCACCACAACATGGCCACACTCCAGTCAATGGTCACCCCAGACAAGGCCACGTGTCCTACATCCCGGGAATTCGGCGGCTTGTCCCCCAAATCCAACGGTCGGGGGTGAAGGTAACCTACCCCTAAACCCTAGGCCTAGGGCTATAAATATCCCTAGTAAATAGGGTTTAGGGGTTAGCCATTATTACACACCTACACACATTGATTACTTTGTGATACTCTACTTGATTACTATCTTCCAAAGTCAACTCTTACTTTCACGCCGGAGGCACCTCGGGGCCAAACCCCCCCTCCGGTGTTGTTTTGCAGATACCCCACTACAGCTACACCACTTCCGAGACAGGAGTTGGCGATGAAGTACCCGATCAAGATACAGAGTTATCAACTATATATCAAAATAGTATGGTTTTGATCATCATATCTTGCTGTAAAATAATATTACACGAGTGTGCAATGCTGCTCAGAGACCTTTCGGCTCATACTCCCTCTGTCCCATCCATTTCTTTACAATTTCCTTTTTGGGCCGTCCCACCATTTCTTTACATTACCCAAAATAGTAAGTTTTAACACTATTACACCCACTACTTCACTTATTTTAACAATACTTTACACTATTTCACCCACTACTTAACTTATTTTAACAATAAAATCACTATTACACCCACTACTTCACTTATTTTAACAATAAAATCACTATTACACCCACTACCTCATTTATTTTAACAATATTACACCCACTATCCTTGACCTCCGTGCCCAGCCGCCATGTAAAGAACCGGCTGGGACGGAGGGAGTAACTTTTAAACGACAAAATGCATCAATAAGCATGTACTTGCAAATTAAACTAATTGAATAAGCATTAGTGAACGTAATGGGACATGCATAGCACTCTGGTCAAGCCGAGGATTTAAAAAAAAAAACCTACGAAATTTTTTTTGATTACAACCATAGTAAAACATATTTGACCCGTTCACAATATGCAATTGACCATTTAACCATAGTAAAAGATATTCTGATTACTAAGCTGAAGTATGTACAAGACACCTATTTGTTTCTGATGCTTCCAACTATATGATGTCAATCTTACTTGGGTACGACTATTGGAGGCTTATATTTTTGTGTTGCTAAATATAGAAAGGCTTTTGTCGCTGTAAGGATGCTCATAGCCCCTACTCCATCCATCATATCCTGATGAAGATGATGCCAGATCAGCTTTGGGGTCAAAACCAGCTAATAACAAGATAGTCTCTATCTCTTTCACTACCTCACTCATCGGAGGCCTCTGATATCCGGTTTCATCAACACAGCTCATTGCCAAATCAACAAACTTCTCTAAACCTTTTAGTGTTGTGAACAGATCAAATGCTGGGTCAAGAATCCCCTGTAGATTATACAATCCTTTTGTTTTATCCATTGCCAGCTTTACCTCCCTTACGATATATTTTCCATTCTCTATTGGCCTTCTAGCAGTTATCAGCTCCAGCATTACAACTCCAAAGCTATATACATCACTCTTCTCGGTAAGCTGCTGGGTCATGTAATATTCAGGATCCAAATAGCCCTACCATAGCAATTTATCAACCTTTAAATCCAATAACTAAAGAGTAATTTGAGAATATTCTAGAAATTAAAAGTTACACAGAGGGAGAGAATGTTTAACCGAATCAAGTGTCAGTATTTGTAAAAAAAAAAGAATTATATGAAAAAGAAGTATAGGTAATTACTCGTCAATTGTGGTAATTAAGGTAAGGATCTGAGGAAGCTTGACTTACCATTGTCCCTTTGACTTGAGTAGTGACATGGCCTCTTGAACGGTTAGCCATTGGCTTGGAAAGGCCAAAATCAGCAACTTTTGCGTTTAACTGTTCATCTAGCAAGATATTATTTGATTTGATGTCCCTATGTATGATCGGAGGGTTGGCTAGGTCATGCAGATATTGTAAACCTTTGGCTGCTCCCAGAGCTATTCGAAGTCGTCTGATCCAATCCAATCTGATCCCAGACTTTCCTGTAAAGTTGAGACATATAATTAAGGCATTAGTTCTCAGATGTCCATACAATCATCAAAATTAGGCAAAGTGTACTAAAGTATGGTGTCATCAGTGAAGAACCCAGCTGCTGCTCCTTGGATATTATTCACATTGATGTTATCTTGCTTTAAATTAGAGAGAACACTTCCACGGAATAATTGTAATTCCATAGAAAAATTTGAGTGTTTGAACTATGTACAATATCATCACCGGATATCAGGTTTAAAAGCATTGCATTATTTCAATAATTTATGGAAGACACCTCCAGTCTGAAGTTTATTCTTTGTTTTCTCGGCCAGAATCAATTCAGCTAAAGCGCTTACTTGTATGAATCTTAACCAAACATAGAACAAGGCGTCCCTTACAAATTTATTACCAAACATAGAACAAGGCGTCCCTTACAAATTTATCTTAATTTGAAGCATGAACACTTTGAGCATAGATATGAATTTGGTTATCCATTTTATACTCTCATTGCATAAAGAAGCATTATAAATTTATATGTTTGAGATGCTGCTAGCAAGTGTAGTTCACATATCGTTTGTTTGTTACAGTTCAATCTTTTCTGTAGCTTTATAAATCCTTAATTTCCTAACAGATTTGTTTGTAGCTTTCTTATCATTTTTCTCCTTTAGCTTATCTGTTAATACAAGAAAGCACCAACCAGCCTTAATTACTATCAGGAAAGTCATCATGCACAGCAACCAATATCGAATTTCATTTTTTACTTTCTTATCACTGCAGAACACCATCTGTTCCTCCATATCTTTAAAGTGGACATCTATATTATTTTCGCTGGTTAAAACTGAAAACAAACTTCTAAGAATCTATTTTGCTTTCTGTCTATTTAAATATTGCACACAAAACTTGAAGATAAATATAGTACAAAAAGTTATTTAGCTTCCTGTTGGTAAAGATCTATCCATCAGTATAAGATATGAGCCCAATGGAAGGCATGTGATGGTACTAATGATAAAAGAAAGGCGAGTAGATGATTTGATTAGCTCATGTACCTGAAAGGCTTTCTTTCAGAGTCCCGTTCGCAATGTACTCATACACTAGCATCTGCTCACCTTGCTCAAAACAAAAACCCACGAGGCTGACTACATTTTTGTGATGAACTCTAGAGAGAAGCTCAATCTCAGTTTTAAACTCGTGTCCGCCTTGCTTAGATTGTTGATCCGCTCTTTTGATTGCAACCAGCATCCCACCGGAAAGAGATCCTCTATATACCTACAAACATCGTGACTAAGATAATATTCTGATAGCAAAGAAAATGTTCCAAGGATCTGTTTACCCCTCAAGGTCAATAAAAAAAGCACACATATATTTCAGAAAATGAAGCAGGTTCAAGACAACAGCCTCTGTTTTCACGAATCAGTCATTACTTATGTATATATGCTCGAGGAGCTTGCGAATTATCGCAACCTGTTTCAGTAATTTCACAGCAATATAAAGTTGCATATATTTAGCTACAGCTCAACATATATGCATAGTGAATTAGTGATGAAAGAGACATTCCACTGTTATGGCCTTTATAGACTTCAGGTGCAGGCATACTCTTGCAAGTGTCTTCCGTCACAGGAAAAATGGCCTAACTCAGGATGAACTATGATAATGGACTTCGATACTCCATTGGTTCCTTTATAATACTTGTATAAGTGTCGCGCACATGGATCATGAAACTTGTAAAGTGTTATCAGTTTACAAATAACAGAGACACTTCAATCGGATAGAAGCAAATGACCACCATTTGACAATTATTTTTCTTGAAATGCCAATTTCATGGAAGAGAGATAGCACAAGGCTAGTCTCAACTAACCACTTTCAACTGTACTAGAACTAGATAAGGATTTAAGTACTAAGTTTTTAATCTTACCTTCCCATAACCACCAGATCCTATAGCATTAACTTCGGCAAAATTGTTAGTGCATTTCTTAAGATCTTCATATGAGAAAGATCTTGCTCCTTTTAATTGAGGACCGCCGGTGCTGCTACTATTTGAGTCCCAAGATCCTGCAAGCTTTTGATGATCAGACATAAACTTCGTACTGAAATTACTACAATGGATAATTTATATTCGTACCAAACGGATTACTCAGTTGAGCAGCTCTTTTAGCTCTTTTCTTTTGACGAAAAGCATATATTCCTGCAAGAAGTAACAATAGCACCAGTACACAACCACCAGCTGCTGCTCCAATGAAAATGCCAGTACTGGATGACTTGCTTGTCCTCTTTATTACATCTGGATGAGTCCATAACACACACATTATAGAGATTAAAATACCAAGTTCAACATACTACGATCAACTTCTTTGGTGTCAAAACGAAAGTTACCTGAGGAGAACAGTCCATAGTTGTCACCAATGAAATAGTAAGTCCCATAAACAGTTTTATCTGGCTTAAACGTTTGGTTGCTGAACACAAACCCAATAGAAGAAATTCCTGTGCGGTTAAAACGAGCTTGACCAAACGGGAAAACATCCAGGCTGATTACCAGGTAATCATCTAAATTTCTTGTTGGATTACTTAAGGAAACTGAATCCACTGGGAGTCGACTGGACTGGAAAAATGACATCAAGGACAACTGAAGAGATGTATAGACACTCGGGTCTTCCAGGTTAGAGAAGGAAGGAGCTTTAAAATATAAGTGTCCCTGGTATGGATATGCACATACACAGTTAGGGCTGGATATTTGATCTGAACTACACAGAGCAGGCAGACAGTTATTTGTCTTTGTTGAATATGAAGAAGAGTTAGACTGCTGAGGTAGGACACAGTATTTTCCTGTCCCTCCACTCTCACAATAAGGGTTTCCAATAAGTCTACAAAGGACAAGCACAAGTTACAACGATAAGTAATTCCACTTATTATGATTAAAATGCTAAACTAAGATTTACGAAAAAACTACAAAATTGGCCTAGGAACGGATCAAATAGCCTACATTATCTCAGAATTGTCTCCGGCTCGTTGCACTGGGGCTGATATGTTGTTGTTCTGCAAATCCACAAGTTGAAGTTGGTTGCTAAAGCTAGATCCAATGTCAATGGTCCCATTAAGATTGTTGTTTCTTAGTATTCTATAACCAAAAAAACAGAGAAATCAAAGAGCAGTTTGGTATTAGTAATTTCATGCGTAGCACATGCACTTAATGAGTTGGCTACAAATTTGATGAAATATATGTTCGCTTAATAGTATATCAAGAGCTTCCATTGTATAGAATACATGAGTATATAAAAGAGTCTTTATACTTACACAGTCTGTAACTGAGGAATACTGAAGAGGGCCAGTGGCACTTGTCCTTGCATACTTGTGTTCTCCATCACTCTGTCATAACAATTTTGTGTCATATCCTAGGCGCAATGTCAATTATCAATGCTATGGTTGTTCCACAGTTAAATTTCCAGGCAAACAAAGATTCAAGTAGCATTTTCAAATGCTAACATGAAAAGTGTAAATTGGTTTGAAAACATAACAAGGTAATCATTAATTTGCATTTGGCATTCTGGCACTATGGCAGTATTTGGCATTCTGGCACTCTGGCAGTAGCCTCGCCTTTGGCATCTCCTTATCAACTAAAGTTCATTATAGTTGTAGGGTGATATTAATCTGGTGGAAGGACTATCGAAACTTAGTATTTTGTTTCTTTTAGTCTGTTCTGTCCCTAAGGGTTGATTTTTTACCATTCTACAAGAAGCAAGTAAAAGCCTTATAATTGCCAGTAGTACACTATGTTTCTTTATATTATTCTACATGAGGAAAACGTAAAAATTAGTGTGTCCAGATTTTGGAAGACAGAGAACATGAGTCAGTGAGAGTAATAAATAATACCCGAAGCCTTTCAACGTTATATGTTCCGACTTACTTCCAAATTCCAATATTCACTAAACAAAAGCATGTTGAAATTAAAAGGGAGTAAAGAAAGGGAAGGTGTGAAGGGAGATTTACATTGTTGTTAAGGATCGCAAGGTCGTGAACTGTAAAGGGAAATCAGAGACATCGAAAGTGTTGTTGCTCATATCCCTGTAAGGTCACCCAAAAATAAGTATTTGTAATGTTCATGAATATGTTTATTGACAATGCAAAAATAATTTGGAGAGTGAAGACACGACTTTAACAATTAAGACATAATAAGAAGATAATAGTCCTTCATATCTAGATCTGGTGTCTTGGTGAGGCTTGTGCTACTTACACATAGAAGAGGAAATTCATGCCAGCAAGATTAGGCAATGGGCCAGATAATCTGTTATTTGACAAGAACCTGAAGAGTACTAAATTTAAAAGAAAGTCTAGATGAAGATATATACGGTCAATGCAAACACAAAAAATATATATAGCGAAACTAAAGTTGGCTAGTCTTTAGTTACTATCTACTTACAGCTCATTAACATGGGTGAGGTTATTCAGATTTGGCGGAACAGATCCACTGAACAAATTTCGGTCCAGGCGTCTGTTAGTAACAAAATATACAATAAAACCTCTGTAAGGATTCATTTCTCCCAAAACGTTATTATCACTGTACTTTGAGTTCGTGATAGATATACTCACAACACCTCCAAACTCTGCACAAGGCCTATAGTAGAAGGGATTTCACCAGTGAGCTGATTGTTTTCGAACAATCTGTTTAAATTTTGACAGAACAATGATTAGAAGGAGTGTGTGAACATGTTGACACATCATCACTTTCTGTTGTGCAAGAAACAGTACACCATATCATTAACAGATTGCATATCCAATTTTCTAGGACGTACACATGAAGAAGAGTCATTTTTGAGCTGAAAAGCTTGGAAGGGATTTCTCCAGAGAGCTGATTCTTTCCAAAATGACTGCAAAAAATGCACATATTTCTTCTTTGGAATTCTTTTAAAATATAAATACAGATCCCAAAAGAATGTAACGAGATGGCACATACAAGTGCTTTGTCTTGACCAGCATGTCAAGGCCTGGCGCTGTCCTTGTGGAGACTGGTATGTTCCCACTAAGCTTATTATCCGACAGATCCAACCAATACAAATTTGACAAATTTCCAATTGAAGGGGGTATTTGTCCACTGAACGTGTTGGAATTTAAGGACCTGTAGTTACCGAACGTGAGGACAATCATACGCATATACAGAAAAATTTTAATAAGGTGCAGCTTGGCTAATATGTTCTACAATGAAACATATAATTAAGAAAGAGAAGTGATCATATATTCAATTATCCATATGACCAATACATTATCAGAAAGAGAATGCACGACTGTTCAGTCAGTCATAAACATTTTACTGCATGATAATTGAGATCTAATTCAAATTTCTTACAATATACGCAGGTACTGAAGAGATCCAATTGTGTCTGGTATAATACCACTAAAGCTGCAACCTACCAGGATTCTGAAGACAAGTTGAAGTAAGCATCTTGTAATGCAGTAGCAGTAACAGAGTTGATAACTAGTCAACCAGGAAAACTGTAACTCACAAGTTTGTTAACTTCTTGAAATTTCCAATTGACGGGAGAAGTGTTCCGGTCAAACCTTTGTTGTAAGAGAGATCCCTACAAAGAGAAAGCTATAATCACACACAAATTCAACAATTTTCAAAACCTACCAGGTTAGACATTTCATATTTGTTAGTAGTATCAATATCAATTATGTTTATTGTATATGTCAGATTTAAGTCTTGTGCTTTTACATGTTGTATTCAACTTCTCTTGCAATGCCCTGATGACCTTTTTTATGACCATGTAACTGGAAATCCGAATTAAATCAAAGAAAATAGAGGGAGTGAGGTGCATCTAATTTCCTCCAAGATTAGTGGTGTGTCTAGCTTTGCACATAATATTGCCTGGTGAGAAAATGTCCTATCCTTTCCCATAAACAAACATCGACTATATCCTTAGAGTACATTATGTTATTGCATCTGCTCTACATTAGTTACTAAACAACCGAGTTACATTAGTAAGGATTATGGACATTGCAACAGCCAACAATAAAAGTGGTAACTGATTAATGAATATGGTACTAGATTCATGTTAGGTTAAGTGGGGAAGAGGCAAAGAAAACATACAGATACAACAACTCAGACAAGACAGGAATATCTCCGGACAGCGTCCCAGTCAAATTCATACTTGCTAATGTTCTGGAAAAATGGATCAGGTCAAAAGATATTGTAAGTTTGAAAAAAAACTGCAACTCAAGAAACTTGATTGAAGAGGAAGAAGAGTAAGCAGATCGAGGAAGGCTGTACATCGAGGTCACTCGTGAATTAGTGCACCCAACTCCTTCCCAATTTTGCTGACATGGATTGGTCCCATCCCAACTTGGTGGTAGATTCTTCCAAACATCCTTAAGAGACCTAAGAACGACATCTGACATTTTTCAACGATATTAATGTCAATTACTAAGTTCTTTCGTGCATTCGTAGAGAGTAACATGAGAAACAATTATTAGATACTAAATTATAAACTCAGCATCCAAAAAGTTCACATGTTTCTCCTTTTTTGCAACAGAGAAAATGACCTCAATTCTGCATGACTTAAAGGTATATAAGTAGCTGATAAAACTAAACAAATTATGAGACCGAAAGGTACGAATAAAACACAGCCACCATAACAAGGAGTTTAACTTGAAAGCAATAAAAACTCAGATGTTATAACTTGTACTGATGCATGCACTTACAGTCCTGGTTTATCTGCTGTGCTGCTACGATTGACATCAAGATGTTAACAACGAAAACTAATACCAGACTTCTTTCATCCATTACTAAACCGATAATCATATTACGAAAAGCTCAAGACAAAGCCTAAAATACTACACAAGTGTTCATAACTAGTGGTTTAAGTTCAAGTCTGCTAGGATAATAAGCATTGACTTTGATTTAACAAATAGTTACAGTGCAAGACTATGTTGCTAGTTGCTACCAACCTCTGCTGATTGATATAATCAGACAACTGCGATAGGATTGTGTAACATAAATAATACAATTCAATCCTAACAAGCATTTATTTTTTAAACAAAATAAATACCAAGTCTACTGGTTGATAAGTAGTAGCACTACATAGTCAATGTATTATTTCATTTATTCCTTTTAATCGAAGAATTGGTCTTGCTTTTAAAAATAAACGTTTCTATCCTTAGTCATCCGTATCTTCCCAGTAAACATGTAAACAAATGATTAGACTAATAACTAGTAAATTAAGCATCAAATACTACATTTAATTTATGAATTTTCTAGTGTGTGCCCAAGGGCACATGCTAAGAATCCGTGCTAGATTAGTTGTCAAATTTTGATTGGTAGAGATTTCATTAATAATGATGGTCCCCTGCATTCACATAAATATCCACCAATCAAAATTTGACAACTCATTAAGCACGGATTATTAGCATGTGCCCTTGGGCACACACTAGACAAACCCTTTACTTTAAACTTAACATAATACGGATTTTAGGACATACTAATTCATACAGTAAACAACTTCCCGGACATTAGCAAAAACATTATCCTATGTTACTCAACACAAACTAAAATCAATTTCATATACAAACTAACCAAACAAAGAGATAAGCAAATATGAAATTAAAAAAACTTAACATACATTTCCGGGAGCAGCGCAAAGAAGCTTCTTCTGCCCCTCCAATTCCAAAACCAACTTAGCATCCTCCGACATATGAACCGAATCTTTGTCCTGTTTGATTTGAATAGTTACCTTGACTAACGAATTCAATGAGGTGTTTTGAAAAAAATTGTTTGGTAATAAGTATTTAAAGTAGGCATAAAACAACCCTCTAATTCAAAAAAATAAAATCTTTTTCAAAATTAGCTTATTCACGTTATTAAGTTATTTCAATCAATTAATTACCAAATACATTTATTAGATAATTCACTTGGTCAAATCAAATCTCTAACTTACCTCAATCATATAATTTTTATTCAAACCTGAGCATCTCCAACAGCGTTAGTTAAAAAAATTACATAAAATATTGATTATGTAAAAATTACATAAAATATTGATTATGTAAAATAAATTTGTCGAACATTGTGTTCCGAGGGTATTAGTTATAATGATTGACTATATTTTAAAAATGGTATGTAATTAATATTTCAAGTTGTTATTAATGGAATATATAATTTTAATATAAAAATAAGTGATGTGGCAATTCACTACAGGTTTCTAGAGGTTCGACAAATATAGTCAACATCAAAAACATCAAGAGATTATCTATAATTATAAATAACAGTTTTGTCCCATTGGATTGTAATTTTTTTTACACATTCTTTATAATTCTTATTTATGGTAATTAATTTTAAAATTTACCTAAGAGTTCCCTCCATTGGATATGCTCTAAGCCACCTATATTTCCATTGTCAAATTTCAGTTGAATCTCGATACTTTAGTTAAAATAATATTCTTTTCCGATTCTAACATAATGAAGATAATGTATTTTTACTTTTAATAAAATAATAAATTAATTTAATATAAATTAATTTTTTTTCTTGATCACAAGACTATTATTTAAAGATGTTTAAATGTGAAACAAATAAAGTATCAAATAAGTTAGTAGAGATAAAATTACATTATGTATGTTTGGGGTATCTTAAAATAAGTAGCTTATGACTTATAAGCACTTATGTCATATAAGTGATAAGTAGAGTAGTGATTAGAGTGTTTGGTAAATCAGAACTTATAATTAGTAGACTGTTTGGATAAATCAGAACTTATAAGTTGACTTTTTTTTATAATTTTCAAAATATTTGTTTTTTATATATAACAATGGATATCAATGGATAGATCTCAACGAATAGGGAAATTTGATACATATACATATCAATTTTCTAATGAATGGATCGAGAGATATATGGTTTTGAAGATTTGAAACTTATAAGTTATAAGTTTAGCTAAAACTTATTTTGGCAAACACCCCCCATAAGGACTTAAGGCCTTATAAGCCATAAGTCCACGGACATAAGCTAAAACAAACAGGGCCATTATATCGAAACCCACTAACCCAGCCAATAGGCCATTAAAGCCCAATAATTAGCCCACTAAAATCCCTAGTCCAGAACAGGGAACATCTTTCACCCACTCTTATAAAACATGTATGTGTTCCCCACTTCCCCTGTATAGCTACAAACAGAGGCGGATCCTAAGAGGGGCAAGGGGGGACATCCGACCCCTTTAATTTCTAAAAAAAAATTATAGTTATATATTTATACACATAAATTATATAAATTAAAAATGACCCCCTTAATTTTTCAAAAAAAATTTTTTTAACCCTACTTAATATGACATGAGAAGCGATACAGATTTTCAAAATCTAAAAGGTATTCCTGATCTTGCTCAAAAGATGGTTGAAAAACGCAAAGATATTGGATTTTCTTGGGTTTATATGTTGATAAAATTGGCACTGATTCTACCAGTTGCAACTGCAACAGTTGAGAGTGGATTTTGTGCTGCTATGAAGCTAGTTAAAACTACGCTTCGGAATAGAATGGGAGATATTTGGTTGAATGATTGTTTGATAACATATATTGAGAGGGATGTTTTTCAGAAAATTGAAAATGAAGAAATCATGAAAAGATTTCAGAAAATGAAGTATAGGTTGATTATCTTATGAAGGTAAAAAAAATTTAGTATACGATTATTTGCTTCTATATGGCTTCTTTAAATTTGCCAATTTTTTTTTATATCCGACCCCCCTTAAGTTGGGAGCTGGATCCGCCACTGGCTACAAAGCCTCCTGCAATATATTACTCAAAATTTCAGACACATACATATACATCTCAGTACACAAACCCTAAAACCCTGAAAAAAAATGGTGGAAAATGAAGCACCCTCTTGCAATGCTGAGCACACGACGTCGTTTGACGACCTTCCAGTAGAAGCAGCAACAGAGATCTTCACAAGACTTCCAGTCAAAACCCTCATCAGGTCAACCTCTGTTTGCAAGAAATGGTACTCTGATATCACAAACCCTAGTTTCATTTCAGCTCATATTCGACACTCACTCTCTTGTTGTGATCAAACTGCTGTTTTTGTAATCCCCCTGAAATGTAATAAATCTAATAACTCTTGTTCTTTAGTCTCAGCTCACACTGGTCATGTTCTTAAGAATTATAAAATCCCATTTACTACTAGGAATGGTACCATTAAATTAGTCGCTTCGCTTAATGGGGTTATTTGTTTTAGTGAGTTTCCTGTCGATGAATTTGGGAAACCTGTTGTTGAGGACTTGCAACATTTGTATTTGTGGAATCCTAGTGTTGGAAAGTATAGAGCCCTTTTTTCGTCTTGTTTCAAGAATCTTGGAAATTTTAGTGTTGGAAAATATTCTAGTTATGCCGTCGGGTTGGGTGTTCATGAGGCTACTTGCGATTTTAGGGTTGTAAGGGTTGTGTGTCGGAAGGATGATGTGGGTTGTTTGTCTAGGGAAGTGGCTCCTAAGGTTGAGGTTTATAGTGTGAAGACGAATAGGTGGAGGAGGATTAGGAACCCTGGTGTTCCAAGAGTTGCGTATCATTGTGGGATGACTGTTGGGAATAGTATTACATACTGGCTAGACAGAAATGGGCCTAAGTCGTTTATTGAAGAAGAGTATCTTGTGTATTTTGATTTTAATCGTGAGGTGTTTGGGCAAATTAAATTACCGGATGATGTTTGTAAGGGTTTGGGAAAAACAGCAGATTTTACGCTAATGAACTTTGAGGGTAAACTTGCTGTCTGTGTTTATGCTGAAATCAAAGAAAGTAATGGAATGAAATTAACGCCTTGTTGTATATGGCTCATGAGCCATGAAGATGGTAAAGTCTCCTGGACTCCACGATTCAAAGTTGTACTCAGGGAACACGCATGGCCTTTTTGTCTTTCAAGGAGTGGAGCACTTTTAATGCTGTTATCATCAGGGCCGGTTCGAGGCGTAGTGTCATGTGATCTTAATAGCCAAGATCTTCGATTAAGCAAGCCACTGGTTACTGAGATTTGCACTCTAGATGCTTTGTTCGTAGAGAGTTTGCTCATGCTCAAGGGACGAGATGAATTGTTGAAATCTGCTTCCTCTTGAGTATGCTGTCCTGGATCCTTTTGAATCTTCTGGTAGTAAGTACTAAGTATGTATCAATCTCCACATATATGTTAGTAAATAGCAATTTCTCCTTTTATTTGTAAGATTAAAGATTTGGGTAAGTGAACAACATTCTTTCTTCTACTTTTTGCTAATTGTGAATCACTCTGTCTTTATATCTTTTCAAGTCGTGACACATACTTAATTGCAGTTATTAAGTAATCTTCTTGTTATTTACTTGCTGTGTCTTTTTTTGTCAACGATGAGGCATTTCTACAGATTTCCTGTTAAAGTCCACTAGTATGTTCTATCAAAAATGCCCAAATTACTCTAAGGGAGCTTCAGGGTACTTTTTCTTTGTTTTTTAATTGCTTGCAAGTCCTGTACTTGGTGATCTTGTTATATATGGCTGTAGACGGAGTTTTAACTTGGACTAGATGATTTAGAGTTCTGATGAGGGGTTCAGTGCAAACTTTGCAGATGACAGACACTGGGGCATTTAATAATGGAGTCAAACTATAAAGATTTTAGATATTTGTTAACTACTGTCAGTTGATCTTAAAAATCTGAATGGATAGCTTTTGGAGTCTTGTTGCTGTAAGTAAATACTCTGTCCAGGCATGCAATGTCACTGTTGTATGGATCTTTTTAAGTGCTAAACTTTTACTTTATATCAGTCTATATTTAGTGATTTTAGTATTTGATTGGTAATTGGGATAGATTTTTTTTTATTCTGTTTCTGCTAGTACAAGTTTGGTAAGTAGTGTACATGTTTTATATCTGTGGTGGCAAGAAATTTTAATCCAGTTGGAGACCCTGTCCGAGTTTAACATGAATGCATCTCTGTTTGAACGTTATATCACATGTCGACTATACATACAATGATGCTAATTTGTGGCTATTAAGTAGTATGATACTAAGTACTAAATTGTGGTTAGTAAGTAGTCTGCAAAAAGAAGAGATAGTTTTTAAGATGCTGATAATTTTATTTTGGAAATGTAATGTAATAACAAATTAATATACATTTGGAAGTTATCCTGTTACAAACATGTGCAGCTTAGGCCAATACAACTACCCGGTAAGGTAGTTCACTTGTAAGCTTTAGAATAGCCTGGGCTTAACAGCTCCTTGCCTGATTTTTGATTGACCTAAGCTTTAGAATAGCCAGGGCTTAATAGCTCCTTGCCTGATTTATGATTAACCTGATTGAATCTATTTGGTAGAAGATATGTTCAATTATATGTACAGCATAAACCAGCAGATACAGTGCTCTCTTTGATTCAACTCTGGTTTTCTTCTACTCAATTGCGTTCCTAACTACTAAGTGATATTTGAATGGTTAAAAGTCTCTAATCAATCAATTGAAGTGTGTATAGTTCTACTTACTAGGCCGACTGTTTTGCTATTGCCAAACAACCTGTTTTGAAGTATTACTCTTAGTTACAACTTACAAGTATTCATAATTTTTTTCTAAGTTACAAGCATTCATAATTGCACATGCATGGACTTACATTTTCTGCCTTAAACCAATTTGCAGGTATAGTTGCTGGTGTTTCTTCAGAAATCCTGATATCTCTAGTAGTTGCCGCAGATACATGAAGTGGTTTACATGGAGAACTTTTGAACCCCAAGTGGTGTTGATTTATGTCTTTCAAATGAATATGTCCCAAGTTTAGTGAGTAGTTGTGTCTATCAGATAATCTCCCATGTTTAACTGTGCTCTCTTTTGCTACTTACATATCTGGACAATCATTATTATGTGTTCTTGGATGGTTAATATTCTCGTTCTAGTTGATTGGATATTTTTAATTTAGCTAACAATTTCTAAACCCTTGATTTGTGGTTATTAACCTGGATGTTAGCATACACCAAGAGTTCATGAATTTCATAAATCATGCGGTACTTTTGCGTTAATATTTTTTGGTCAGCTCAAAATTAAATTTTGTTACTGCATTTGTATTTTACAGTTTATAGTGGGCTTGTGGACCTGTGGTTGCCATAGACTTCTTCTGGTTGCCTCTTAAATCATAGAAATTGTTGTTGTCCAAATTAAAAGTGATACCCATTATCCATGTGAAACAGATTGATGATATTTGTAAGTTGCATTGTTCAAAAGCTTGTAGGCAAGTGTAGTGATGAGCATTATTGCTTTTACTATTTACTAGTAGGCAAGTTTGATCTTTTGTCTTATATGATGGCAACTAGTTCAAATAAAATGTCTTTTGTTACTCTGTTTTTTGAAGAAGAATATATTATTTCATTGTTTCCAATAGTTTAAATGTGTGCGTATTAATAGTAGTAAAAAACCAAAACTATGACGATTACTGAGTATTAGAAAAACCAAACTATGAGCCAGGTGAAGAATGCCTTGTACTAATTGAAGCTATGGAACAGTAGAACTACAAGACCCAAGTGAAATGTCCTCGCATTACTGAAACTTTTGTTACATTGTCTAATATGGAAGACGTCTGGGGTTCAGTTTCTGTTTGATTTTGACTTGCTTGGAAGTCACGTATGTAAATGTAATGAACCTTGTTGTTATGTATGGCGTGATTAGGCATGAAGATGGAGTTGTAACTTGGACTGGCGTTTTAGAGTTGTAAAGAAGGGATTCGAGTGGCCTTCATACACGTTATACAATGAAGCAATCACAACTGGAGTAAGAACATAGAAAATTAAAGATACTTATAACTAGTGTTATGGGGTTGTAGTGTAGAATTTTCTTGCAGAATGGGAATGGGATTGCATTGTTTAGGCCTGCAAAATACTCATAATTGTTCTGGAACTGGAAATCTTAGCCTACCAAAATTTGACATATTCGAAAGTTATTCAGTTAAAAGGAAGTAGGTTTGTCTGTGCAGCTTAGGCCTATAATTACCGGGTAAGGAAGTTTACTCATAAACTTAATGTAAGCCAAGGGCTTAACTGCTCCCTGCACCTGGATGATTACAATTAACAGGGTGGCATCTGATTTGGTAGTAGATGAACAATTTAAGGTAGAGCATTTGGCAAGCAGATACACTATTCTCTTTGTCCAACGTCTAGTTCTACTTCTGTTGCCCGTGTAATTACTAATTGCCTTTTTGAATTGTTAAAAAGTTTCCAACCAATCACTTCAAGTGTGGAAACTTTCTATGCTTAGTGTTCTGCTATTGAAAACCAACATGTTCTAAACTTAACCTCTTACATTTCCCCGTCTAAAAACGCATTTTAGGTATAGTATTATTCAAAGTATTTAGGTCATACACGACAAGGTACCTTATCGTTCTATGAAAAACACATTTTAGCGTGAGAACAATATTGTTTTATAACAATTGATAACAACATTGAAAATGTGAAAAAGAAATGCTTTGCACTTATTAATAGAGTGTTGTTCTCATTCTTATGAAATATAAACCGTTCTCGGCTGAATCACTAACAAAAAATTACATCCTTTTATCGAAATCTACGAAAGTTATTACAAAAACTAAATAAAATAATAATAATACTAAAACAAAAATGCGTTATAGATGCCACCTGTCCATATACAATCCCTAGCAGCAAGTCCTCATCCTCTCGCCCTTATAGATGCCATTTCTCATTTCTCTTTTTCTTCAATATACTATAATCATATATCTATACCCTCAAACCCAAAACAAAAATGGTGAACAATGTTGAGCACACGACGTCGTTTGAAGACCTTCCAGTAGAAGCAGCAACAGAGATCTTCACAAGACTCCCGGTCAAAACCTGTTACACAGTCAGATGCTACACAGTCAGGTGACAGCTAGGCTACACAGTCAGATGCCAGCTAGCATTCTGTTATAGTCAAAGATAGTTTGTTAGAGTCAAGGCTAGTGTTGTAGTATATATAGCTGCTCACTCTGTACATTTTGTAACTCTTGAGACTACAATATTCAGTTACTATCTTTCAGTATGTAGATATCATTCTCATCTTCAATATACATACATTTTACTGTATCTATCTAGATCTACATTTGTGTCATGGTATCAGAGCTAAATTCAGCTCATTTCTAGGGATTAGATATTCGATCTATGTCACGATACTCTTACGCCGCTGCTGTATCTACTCGTTCTGTTCCTGCTACAAACTCTTCTGTAATGGCGAGTTCTTCTTCAACGACTACTGCTATTGATGTTAATCATCCTCTATTTCTTCACAGTTCTGATAATCCTGGTATGTTACTTGTTACTCAACTGCTGACTGATCAGAATTATAGTCAATGGAGTCGTTCAATCAAACTCGCTCTATCTGCTAAAATGAAACTAGGTCTAATTGATGGGACAGTAATTCAACCTGCTTCTTCTTCTTCTACATATCTCCAATGGACTCGTTGTAATGATATGGTTGTTTCATGGTTGTTGAACTCGATTTCAAGTGATATTCGTAATAGTGTCTCATATTTGTTCACTGCTAAAGAGATTTGGGATGATCTACAATTACGATTCTCTCAGAGTAATGTGCCACGGATTTATCAGTTAAAGAAAGAATTAAGTTCTTTGTCTCAAGGTTCTATGTCAATTACTTCATATTTTACTAAGTATAGGACCTTGAATGATGAGATTGATAATCTTGCTCCTATACCTAAGTGTATGTGTAGTACTACTTCTTGCACTTGTGATTACAGTGCTAAATTGTTGCGTTATGAACAAATTAACAAATTAAGTCAATTTGTTATGGGATTGAGTGATCAATACACAGCTATTCGTGGTCAAATGTTGATGATGAATCCACTTCCATCTTTAAGTCAAGCATATTCGCTTATTCTACAAGAAGAAAGCCAGAGAGATTGTAGTGTTGGCTCAGTTGTTTCTGATAGTGTTGCTATGAATGTGCGGTTTTCTGGATCTAAGAATAGGACATTTTCTGCTGGCAAGAAAGTAACAAATGATGGTGTCTTATCTGCTGGTTCAAGTGCTTCTGCTATTATCTGTGATTTTTGCCATATGTCTGGTCACTCAAAGGACAAGTGTTTCTGTTTGTATGGTTATCCGGAGTGGCACAGGTTATATGGAAAACCAAAACCTAGGCCTAAGCTTGCTAATGCTCCTAAGAAGACAGCTGCTATGGTACAGAATTCTGTATCCAATAATACATGTTCTACTGATGCTGTTAACTCTGATTCTTCAGGAAATGATGCATTTACTGCAGCTCAGTGTGAACAACTTACAAAGATGATACAATCAAGTCTTCAAGCTGCTGCAGTACCTAATACTCCTTGGGCAGGTGTTACCTCATCCAAAATTGCAGGTATTTCTATACCTATGCATAAGACATTTAGTGTGTCTTCTTTGCATTCTTCATATCTGGCTTTACATTCTCAGCAAAAGAGTTGGTTGTTTGATTCGGGTGCCACAGACCATATTGTGTCTGATTTGTCACTTTTGACAAATCCTCAGCCTATGACTTCTAATCTTCATTTACCTGATGGTTCTATGACTCCTATTACTCATATAGGAGATGTTTATCTTACAAATGATCTTGTGTTACACCAAGTTCTTTGTGTACCTTCATTTCACTGTCATCTTATCTCAATTTCCAAACTAACTGCTCAATCTGCCTGTATGGTTCAATTCTCTGATATCACAAACCTCTGTTTCAACACTCACTCTCTTGCTGTAATCATAGTAACAATGCTCTGTTTGTAATCCCTTTAAATATTAAATATAAAAAGGAATGCTCTTTAATCTCTGCTGATACTGGTGATGTGCTTAAAAAATACAAGATTCCATTTCAAACCAAGACTAATACTTTGAAATTATGTGGGTCTTTGAATGGTGTTCTTTGTTTGAATGAGATTGATTTCAGAAAGATTTCGGGGTCTCAACTTTTTGATGACTATCAAGAATTGTATCTTTGGAATCCTAGTCTTGGGAAATATAGAAGACTTTCTTGGTCTTGTTTCAAGAAAGGGGGGGAATGTAGTTATGCGCTCGGGTTGGGTGTTTATGAGCCTACGTATGATTTTAGGCTTGTTAGGGTTGTGTTTCCGGAGGATGATATGGGTTGTTTGAATAGGAAAGTGCCTCCGAAAGTTGAGGTTTTTAGTTTGAGGTTGAATAAGTGGAGGAGGATTAAGGATGCTGTTGTTCCTAGAGTTGCTTATCAATGTGGAATAACTGTTGGTAATAATATGGCGTACTGGTTGGATACAAGAAGATCTAAATCTTTTTTTGAGGATGGGTGGATTGTGTGGTTTGATTTTAATACTGAGGTGTTTGGGAAGATTAAAATGCCGGATGATGTTTGTTACTGTTTTGGGTTGATGGCAGATTTTGTACTCATGAAGTTTGATGGTAAGCTTGCTGTTTGTGTTACTAGTGAATTAAAAGAAAGTAATGATGAACGATGTCAGCCTTGTTGTATATGGCTCATGAGCCATGAACATGGTAAGGTCTCCTGGGAATCTCGTTTTAAAGTTTTGCTCAAGGAACGTGTGAGGCCTTTGAGTCTTTTAGGGAGTGGTACACTTTTAATGTTCGCGCCAACAGAGTCTGAATCTGGTGAAGGCTTAGTTTCTTGTAATCTCCTACGTGATGATCTTCAGCAAAGTAAGCCACTGGCTACTGAGCCTCGTGCTGGAGATGCCCTTTTTATAGAGAGTTTGCTCATGCTTGAGGGACGTGAGGAGCTGTTGAAATCTGCATAATTAGTCCTTTTGAATTTCCTGGTAGTCAGCAGGTATCAATCTTATTTACTTATTATAGCCTTTGATCCGTATAGAACGTCTTTAATGCTATGCCCATAGAAGTTTAGTCAATAATTTTGCTCTTATGTCTAAAATTTGACAATTTGAATTGTCTACAACATTCTTTGTTCTATTTTCTTCTAATTGTAACTTTAACTCAGTAAGTTACATAACTTGTGATGTATAATCTCTTCCTCCATCTGTCTTTATCTTTTAAAGTCGTGATATCTACTGAATTGCGGTTATTTAGAAATCTTCTTGCTTTATCAGCATAGTTTCTAGACCTAACAAATGTTATGTTCAACAGTTCCTTTCTAATTTGCTTGTGTGCTTGTTTTGTCCTCCTCCTGGGTCAACTTCGAGGTGTTTTACAGGGTGTCCGGGAAAAATGCTTAAATTACCTTTAACAGAGCTTGAGGGTACAATTTATGTTTGTTTTTACTCTCTTGTTTGTCATGTACTTAGTCTGCCTTGTTATATGTGGGTGATTGGGCTTGAATATGGGGTTGTAACTGGGACTAGGCGTTTAACAATTTAATGAAGGACTTCATTGCCTTTGTAGACAAGAAAGTGCAGAGCATTTAGTAATGCGGTGGGAACATAGAGTTTTTTAATCATTGATATGAAGGGAGGGAAGGGGGTTAGTGTAGGCACATTCTTATTCTTGAAAGGAAATGCAATGTTGAGGCATACTTTTACCTAGTTATCAGTGAATGTTTGGTGATTATCGTAGTTGCTTGGCATATGTTTTATATACTGTTTCAGTGTTTCTGCTTGTACGAGTTTGGCAACTAACAATATGTGTTTATGATTGTATCGGAGGTTGACATTAATGTATGCATGTCTTAAATTTATATCACGTTGATTATTCATACTAAATTGTGTTTATTAAGTAGTATGATACTATATTAAACTGTATGTGCAGCTTAGGCCCAATACAACTAGCAGGTTGGTAGTTCACTTGTAACTTTAGAAAATCCCGGGCTTACAACTCTATGCCTGATTACAATCAACTGGACTGCATCTGCTCTCTTTGACCAAACTCTAGTGTTTTACTTTTATTGCCCACATAAACTATTAGTGTTATTTGAATGGTTAAAAGTTTCTAGAAAAAGTGTTTAGCTATTGCCAACCAACATGTTCTAAAGTTATAACTTATACCCGTACAACTAAGCAACTTATAAGCATTTGTTATATGTGCACAATTTGCGCTTGTTTCTTTGTATAACATTACTCTAAGATGTACTTCACATTTTTCTGTCTAAAAATCCATTTGCAGGTATAGCTGCTGATGTTGCTTAGGTATCCTGATAACGCTGTGGCAGATGAATGAAGTGGATCACGTGGTAGTAGCTTTTGCTGATAGAAATTTGTGGAAGGGCTGTTGGATTCTATATGGTGTAATAGATGTTTATGTTTAGGAAGTACTTTTGTCCCATTAATTGAACTACCGTGTATTTGAACTTCTAATGGTGGATTCTGTTTTGCCACTCATTTCATCTGTCAGATCATGGCTGGTTAAAGTCTCATTTGAAAGGATTGGATTTCTCTAGTTTAGATAACAATTTGTAGAGGTGTGAATCGTTGTTGTGGTCATATATCCGGATGTTAACTTTTGACTGTTGAAACAAATGGTGAATTTGTTAGTCTACTGGAACTTATGTGTCTTCCAAAACCACTGGATTCTTTTCTTTTTATGAGTACCTTGTTTGTTTTCCACTTTATTTTTCCATTTTTGTGACACTGGTACCACCGTACCAGAATTACAGAGTGCAACATTATGCCTGATCATCATGATCTGGAATTGGTTAGGCACCACAAGAGGCACTCTTTCACATTGTGGCCTTGACAACGTGGAAAAGGGGAGATTGTATTGTTATATCTATATTGTATTTGTTAAGTTTCGACCTTAGCTTTCTCCAGAACATTGTTCAACGAATCACACAGCAATCAATACAAACACAGTATAACTGATAAGCACAAGTACCTCCTAAACTTGGGACATGCGTAGACTTAAATACAGTACATAGTATGAAGTTAAAAGTTCTTTCATATAAAGTTCAAAGTTGGCAGTGGTGCATTAGGATCAGTGTTGCATTCTCTGGATTGGATTGATCAAAGATATACAAGTTGCATAATATAATTATTGTCTGTTATATTCCTCACTCTGTTAATATCTACAACAGAAATCAAACGGTATCAATGGACTCCTAGAGGTTGACCTCTCAACACTGGGAAGATAAATTGAACTCTGAAGGTTAATGGTGATGGCGGGAAGGTCCTAATCAGTTTGGTGCATGGTTTGTTCATCATCCAATGTCTCCCAGCTTGCTGCGCAACAGCTTCAGAAGAGAAAGCAGGCGAGGAATTTTTTTTTTTTTTTTCTGAGATGCTTATATTAGCTGCTTCATGCAGGCAGGTTTTCGAGATTAATCAGCGAACTTACTCCTCCATATCATTGATAACAAATTGTGATTCTGTTAGTCTTGAGGAACCTGTGGACCTTGGCAATTGTTTCTCTTTTCCTCGGATTTCTTACAAAATTACTAGATTCTTCTCTTTTACCAGTACCTTTTCATTTTGTTCAGATGTATCAGAGAATTGTACTCATAGAATTACCAAGACTTGTACCAAATTTAAAGTATTAAAACTGATCATGATCTTAAATTGGTTGGGCACCACAGAAGGCACTCTTCAACTTTCATAATGGGCTTAACTATGGTGAGAAAGGAAGGAAAAGGGAGATTAAAATACTCTATACATATTAATTATATTTGTTAGTTTTGGACCATAGTATTCCCCGGAACAACTAAATGGCTACAACTCTTACTGTCTTCACTTTTCATCAGGATTCACACAGACTTCATTCATCAAATCACATAGCAAAAAAAATAAGAATGAGTTTCCATGAGTTTTAGCTTTAGCACTCACGGAAGAACTATTTCGTGTCTGCCATGGTGATATGATAACAATATTTTGTTTTTGTTTTTATTTTTGGTTTAGGGAGTATGAATCCAGCACAGGACCTGTAGGTTCACTTAATCAGGCTTTGACAGGGGAGCCTTGGGAAGATCTTGACGCTGCTTCGTGAGGAAGATCTCCAAACGTTTCCTGTATCTGAGTATGATGCGAGTAAATATAACTAACTGAAGTGTTTTGAATTATTTTTGTGTAATAACCTGTTCTATTTATACTCTCATTCATAAAGGACATCAGATTGCGAACTGTCACTGCTAGAATGCTTTACAAAAATCATACATGGTTCATTAAACAGTTATGTCAAAGCTTAACTCTAACACTTGTTAGAAGTATTTCACAGTTTTACTCAAGTTCTAGGGTTGATGGGTATATTATTTGTCATATTGACAAAGCCATCAATGATCATCGATTACATATCACTGACCGAGGATTTAGGGGGCTAACGCGTCTGGCTACAATCAAACTTGTTAACATGTTCTACTGAGATGGACAATAAGAAAAAACTTAAAACTGGAAAAATGCATCAAGTACTTTCCAGACTTGGAAAGTTCTACTTCCCAGAGTACTTCCTAAGTTTGGACCCATTTACTTTTAGTTCTGCAAAAATTACCCACTCGAAGTACAAAAGTTCTTCCATAAATTCTTCTTAGCAAAACTCAACACCACTTAAGCCAGTGGCGGAACCAGGATTTTTTTGGACCCCAGGCTAATCTAAATCTATATTCCGGGGCGTGGAAAATTTAGGGTAAGCCGCGCGAAGCGCGGATTTTTTTTCACTAAATCATGCAAAAATTGGATATTTTTCACTAAATCATACAAAAATCGGATATTTTTCACTAAATCATACAACAAATGGATATACACACAATTAAAAACCAAACTAATACCTCTATTTAATATTTCAACCCAGGCTAAAAAATTATATATAGCCATTTTTAAATTTGACCCCGGGCTAAAAAAAAAAATTAATAAAAATTTACTTAGTTTTTTTTTCCGGACCCGGGCTGGCGCCGGGGGTAGCCCACCCCTGGTTCCGCCCCTGACTTAAGCTAACTATAAATAAGCAACATTACTGCCAAATTATTACCAAAATGAGAAATGCACATGGAATTTCCCAAAGGAGTTATTATTCTTTAATTTGTAACAATTAGTTACGTATGAGGTTAAAGAAACAGCATCTGAGGTAGGACATAAACAGACTTGGTATGTATTTATTGCTACCAACTTCTCAAATGTTCATGGAAGATCAGTAATTAAATATATTGAGTAATCAGCACTTTGCACCCCTTATCTTTGGGCGCTTTTTCAATTTGGTCTCAAACTATGTTTCTTGGCAGATTGCACCTCTATGGTTTCAAACTCGCTTCAGTTTGCACCCTTTTGACCAAATTTCGTCCACTTTGACCGCTACTATTAGGATGAGCGAGGGTAAAAATACAAAGATTTATTCAAGAAACAGTAAATTAACCTTGATTAGGCTAATAGTAGCGGTCAAAGTGGACAAAATTTGATCAAAAGGGTGCAAATTGAAGCGATTTTGAAATCATAGAGGTGCAATTTACCAAAGAACATAGTTTGAGACCAAATTGAAAAAGTGCCCAAAGATAAGGGGTGCAAAATGCTAATTACTCTTATTTATTTGATGACTCCCGAAATGTCATTCCCTACGTAGACATCTTGACATTTTAATTTTTATGGCTAGTAGACATGTTGATATATCTTATACATGTGTGTATTTTTCATTTTTTTTACCAACCAGACATCTTGATACTTGAAAAAAAAAGCAGAAGACCAATTCTTTGATGTACAAACAATAAATAAATAAATGAGGTAATACACTGACCATGTTGGCTGTTGCTGCTTATCAACCAATAGACATGGTAGATTTAGTTATAAAAACTTACTGTATGTTTGGACTGATTAAGTTGTGATACATGTGGAATTATTCTATCATGGTTGTTTTATTGTCTAGTTGCCACAAGTTGGTAGCAACACAATCTTGCACTCCAGCTTTTTGTTTAATCAAAAGTCAATGCTTATTATGCTAGATGATATATGCATGCAAACATGAACTAAACCCATAAGGTTACAAACATCTGAGTACTTCTTAGGGTTGTATCCGAGCTTTCTGTAATCTGATTATCGATTTACTTATGGATAAGAGAAGTCTGGTATTAGTTTGTGTTATTAACATCTTGATGTTAGTTATAGCAGCACAGCAAATAAACCAGGACTGTAAGTTCATTTGTCCATACAAACTTTAACATTTTGAGTTTTTGCTGCATTGAAGTTGAACTCCTTGTGATGGTGGCTCTGTGTTATATTCATAGCTTCCCGTCTCATGTTTTTATTACATTTTAGCTGTATAGTTCTTTAGCTAGCTGTACTTTTAAGTCATGCATAATTGACATCATTTTCTGTGTTGCAAAGAGGTGAAGCATGTGAATTTTATGGATGCTATGTTAATATTTAAGTAGCTACTAACCGTGTCTCTTATTTATGTACATAGCTTTCCATCTCATGATTTTATTACATTTTAGCTGTATAGTTCTGTTAGCTAGTTGTCCCCTAAGTCGTGCATAGTTGAAGTCATTTTCTGTGTTGCAAAAAGGTGAAACATGTGAATTTTATGGCTGCTATGTTAATCTTCAAGTAGCTAACAATCGTGTCTGCAATTTAATTTTGTCTCATGCACCACTCTTATTTAATTTTGTCTCATGCACCACCTCATGTTACTTTCTTAGAAGTTAAAATCCACAGTATAACTTAACAGAGGACGCTAATATCGTCAATGATGTTCCAGATGATGTTCTAAGATCTCTCAGGGATGTTTGGAAGAATACGCCACCAAGTTGGGATGGCACAAATCCATGTCAGGAGAAATGGGAAGGAGTTGGGTGCACTAATTCACGAGTGACCTCGATGTACAGCCTTGCTTTACTCACTTTTCTTTCTCTTAAATTGAGGATCTTAAATTGAAATGTTTTGGACTTGCAAAATATCTTTTGACCTGATCTATTTCATTCCAGAACATTAGCAAGCATGAATTTGACAGGGACACTGTCCGGAGATATCTCTCTTTTATCTGAGTTGTTGTATTTGTATGTCTTCTTTGACTCTTTCCCACTTTATCTTACATAAATCAAGTTGAACTAACATTTAATTTATTAATTAGTTGTCACTGTTATCAGCTGTTTCATTTTACTTACTCCATTTCTTAATGCTTACTGGATTAATTCAACTGATTAGTGATACAGTACCTTGACGTGCTCTCAGGATTCTGGTGATCCTTGTGTATAGGAAAAAGCATATATTACTTTCTGCGCCAAGAAATAATATTTATAATTTTTATGGGAGCATACTAGTTAACATTGACTTCAGCTTCCAGAGATAGGTCATTAAGTGCAGGAGAAGTCAAATAAAATATGTAAAATGCCTAAAGCTCAAATTTGACATCAAAGAAATCATGATCGATATAGAAGATAGTAAAAAAGTATGGAAAATCCAACCCAATAGTTTGTGAATACTATTCAGATTTTTGTATGACTTTAGGTTTCTCTCTGTAGGGATCTCTCATACAACGAAGGTCTGACTGGAACACTTCCCCCAGCAATCGGAAATTTTAAGAAGTTAACAAACTTGTGAGTTACTGGTTCTATGGTCCCAGCTCACTGTTAATTAGTAATTAGCTCTACTCATTTTACTGCATTATGAGATGCTTGCTTCAACTTGTCTGTCAGGATCTTGATAGGTTGCAGCTTTACTGGTATTATCCCAGACACTATTGGATCTCTTCGATACCTACGAACATTGTAAGAAAGTCAAAACAAATGTCGATCATCATGCAGAAGGACATTTATAACTGAATGCTGTTCTGCATTCTATTTTCTGATAATTTCATGAAGAATTGTGAAAATGATCATTGCTCTTTCACAGCTATACATTTCACTGCAAAAATTATGAGCGAAGCAGCGCCTTATTTATAATTTTCTGTATATGCCTACAAGTGGTTTCTCATACTGTAACTGCAGGTCTCTAAATTCCAATTCGTTCAGTGGACAAATACCCCCTTCAATAGGAAATTTGTCCAATTTGTATTGGTTGGATCTAGCAGATAATAAACTACGTGGGAGCATACCAGTCTCCACTAGGACGACTCCAGGTCTTGACATGCTGGTCCATACAAAGCACTTGTACGTGTTCTCTTGTTGATTTCTTTTAGGATCTTTGATTTTGAGATTATTTCAAAAATGAACTCTGGGCATTAATTGCAGTCATTTTGGAAAGAATCAGCTCTCTGGAGAAATTCCTGCCAAGCTATTCAGCTCAAGGATGACCCTCCTTCATGTGTACGTTCTAAAAACTTGGATTGGATATCTGAACTGGTTATGATATGTTGACGTTTATTGCATAACCAAAAATGATGACGTGCCAACATGTTCATCCAATGAAGTAAAATCACTCGGTTCATGTCTTAACTCTAATCAATTTACTGTCTTAATTTTGATCAGATTCTTTGAGGAGAATCAGCTCAGTGGCAACATCCCTTCTACCATAGGACTTGTGCAGAGTTTGGAGGTGTTGTGAGTATATCTATTACTGTCTCAAAGTAGAATGATATAACTTTTTGGCAGAAAAGTACCCTCACAGAGGTTTTGTCATATATCTCATTACTGACAGACGCCTGGACAAAAATGTATTCAGTGGATCTGTCCCGCCAGAGCTGAATATCCTCACCAATGTCAGTGAGCTGTGAGTTGATAGGAAATTTCCAACTTCAGTGTCATTGTATATCTCTTGCTGTTCTGCATTAAGTATAGATATCTTCACTAAAACAGAAACGTTTTTCAATATCGTGTTTATTCAGGTTCTTGTCAAACAATAGATTAACTGGACCCTTGCCCAACATTACTGGCATGAATTCTCTCTACTATGTGTAAGTAGTAAACAACTTAGAAACTACAAAAAATGAAGGACTGTTATCTTTCGGTTATGTCTTAATTGGTCTACTTATGATGTTGTCTTCACTCTCAAAAAAAATATGCATCTGTTGTCAACATATTTAATAGTGTTACAAATACTTATTTCATTGTCCTGGCAGGGATATGAGCAACAACACTTTTGATGTCTCTGATTTCCCACTACAGTTTACGACCTTGGGATCCTTAACAACAATGTATGTCTCCTTTCCACCCCGCTCCTTTCTTCAGTCCCTTTTAATTTTAATATGCTCTTGTGTAGTGGATATTCAATGTAAACCACAACTTATATGTCAAATGGATCGGGGGTATTAGTTATTTTTCAGATCGAATCATGATTGTTTTTCCAAATATCTTTCTCAGTACAATTTAAAGAAAAACAGTTTACTAGGGGCAATAACTAGGCTACCACTTACTTAGAATGGACAAAATTAAAACTTGTAGATAAAGAGGATTAAAAGAAAGAATATTACTCAATTTTGATAGTCCTTTCTCCAGAATAATAGCATCCTTGAACAATTAAATGAACTTTAGGAGTTAAGACTTAAGGAGATGCCAGAATTATCACACCCTGGTACAGACAGGGTTTCTGAGGGCAAAATACAGGACTCTACTTAACGCTGTCCATAAATTTAATCTTCATTCACTTAAATGAGGTGCTTGTTATGTAACAACGCCAATTTTCATTTTAATGTTATCATTTGGAATTGCTAGGGAACAGGCATATCCTTGTTAATTAACATTATGTTTGAGATTTGTCACAAACTTGCAATGGCAGAGTGATGGAAAACACAAGACTTCAAGGACAAGTGCCACTGGCCCTCTTCAGTATTCCTCAATTACAGACTGTGTAAGCATTAACGCTATCTTATGTACTCGTTTAATTTACACGACGAAGCTCTTCAAATGAGCGAACCTGTAGTTTCCTCAGAATCGTAGCCAACTCATTTATTTTAGTTACTGCGCATATATTTATTAATAACATAAACTGCTTATCCTTTTTCTCTTTTTTTTTTCTGGTAACAGTATACTAAGAAACAACTATCTAAATGGAACCATTGACATTGGATCTAGCTTTAGCAACCAACTCCAACTTGTGGATTTGCAGAACAATAACATATCAGCCCCTGTGCTACGAACCGGAGAGATTGACATAATGTAGGCTATATGATCCTTTGTTAGGCCAATTTTGTAGTTTTGGGTGAATCCTGGTTTAAAATTGTTTTCATAATCTTTACAGAAACTTATTATTGTAATTTGTGCTTTTCTTTTGTAGACTTGTTGGTAACCCTTATTGTGAGGGAGGAGAAGCAGATAAATATTGTTTTCAATCTCAACAGTCTAACTCTTCGTCATATTCAACAGAGACAATTAACTGCATGCCTGCTCTTTGTAAGTCAGATCAAACATCTAGCCCAAACTGTGTATGTGCATATCCATACCAGGGCCACTTATATTTTCGAGCTCCTTCCTTCTCCAACCTGGAAGACTCAAGTATCTATACATCTCTTCAGTCATCCCTAATGACATTTTTCCGGTCCCGTACGATCCCAGTGGATTCACTTTTCTTGAAAAATCCTACAAAAAATATAGATAATTACCTTTCCATAAGACTGGAAGTGTTCCCATCTGGAAAAGATCGTTTTAATCGCACAGGAATTTCTACTTTAGGCTTTGTGTTCAGCAACCAAGACTATAAGCCGAATAAAACGTTTGGCCCTTACTACTTCATTGCTGATAATTATGGGCTGTTCACCTCAGGTAACTGTTACTTTGGCACAGTCACTAAAAGAAGCTTATCATTGTATGTCAACTTGGTTATGTAAACCTATGTAATGTGTGTGTGTGTGTGTCTGTGTGTGTTATACTCATCCAGATTTAACCAAGAGGACAAGCAAGTCATCCAGTACCGGCATTGCCATTGGGGCAGCAGCTGGTGGTTGTGTAGTGGGGCTATTGTTACTCCTTGCAGGATTTTATGCTTTTCGTCAAAAAAGAAAAGCAAAAAGAACTACTCAACAGAGTACTGCTTTTGGTACGATCTTAACTCATTAATTGTAACATTTTAATTCTATGTTTGCTTAACATCAGAAGTTGCAGCATCTTGGGATGCTAATACTAGTAGCAATGGCGGTCCTCAATTAAAAGGAGCGAGATGTTTCTCATATGAAGATCTTAGGAAATGCACAAACAACTTCTCAGAAGTAAATGCTATTGGATCTGGTGGATATGGGAAGGTTAGCTTAAACTTTGATGCTTATATCCTATTCAGGTTCTGTTGTGGCTAGAAGTGGTTTGATGGTTTGCAGCCTTTAGGAGCGAAAAATTACTTTATTATTACATCTGACTCTCCCAACTTTCTGGTCAGTGTTGTATCTATTTTTTGTTCCCAACTTCCAATTAAAGGGTAGGGGTAGCTTCATGTATATTGTTGCCATTAAATTAAAGCATGTAACAAGTTTCATAATCCATGTGCATGAATTTAAAATAAGTATTATTAAGGAGCGAATGGAGTATCTGATACCTTGATCATAGATCTTTGGCACTAATTGGGCATGCACTTCACCTGAACTTTATAAAGGTAATCACAGTTGAATGTAGCTTTCATTGCTACGCATACATAAGCTGTAACAAAATTATACAACATTTACATTGCTATTTTAAAGTACTGAACCATGTATTGATAATTTGCAAGACCCACAGGCATATATGTCTAAATAATAGTAAATCTTTTGTGCTAAAGCTTGTTTACTCAAATTAATTCTGCATTTAAAGTTTGAGCTGTATCTTTGACCTTCTGTGTTTGTGAACTGATCCCCAGAACATTCCAACTGCTGTTTGCATTCTGTGTTTCAAATTTTTCACGATGATTGTAGGTCTACAGAGGAACTCTTCCCAGTGGGATGCTAGTTGCGATCAAAAGAGCGGAGCAAGGATCTATGCAAGGCGGGAGTGAGTTTAACACTGAAATTGAGCTTCTCTCCAGGGTCCATCACAGAAATGTGGTCAGTCTCATAGGTTTTTGTTTTGACCAAAGTGAACAGATGTTGGTGTACGAGTACATTGCAAACGGAACTCTAAAAGAAAGCCTTTCAGGTACACCAGCTAATAAAATGAATCTTCTGCTCTTGCTCTCAGACAGAAGTACTTTGAACTTCCTTTCTCATTGGGATCATATCTTATGCCGTATGCACTAGGAACTTGCCATCATTAAGATACCTAACTTTCTTTACATTTTTTCTTTCAAGTTCAGTACACAATTTTAATCGACAGAAGTCAAAAAGCAAAAAAGGATGCTTAAAAGATTGTTTTCAGTTTTTTACCTGTTAATAAGTTTAGTTGCGCATTGCAATAAATCTTTAACAATTTAGTGTAATCTTTTCAATGGGATTTGTGTGTCTATGGTAAGCAAGATGACATCTTTGTGAATATTATCTGTGACCTTTTATAAAACTGATGACTGCATATATATATGAATTTAGGTACTGAAATTCTCTGTCTCTGACTTTGTAGGAAAGTCTGGGATCAGGTTGGATTGGAATAGACGACTTCGAATAGTTCTGGGAGCAGCCAAAGGTTTACAGTATCTACATGACCAAGCCAACCCTCCAATCATACATAGGGACATCAAATCTAATAATATCTTGCTGGATGAACACTTAAACGCAAAAGTTGCTGATTTTGGCCTCTCCAAGCCAATGGCTAACCGTTCAAGAGGCCATATCACTACTCAAGTCAAAGGGACAATGGTTAGTAAAGCTTCCCCACATCCTTACTGTTTTCCACCATTGACGAGTTTCTATTAGAGTTATTTTATTTGCATTGACACTTAATTCTGTTAAAAAGTTTTCTTCCTGTTTAAAAATTTATGATGTACAATTTTCCCATAATACAAGTTGATTAAAAGGTGGAATAACTTCTATTATAGGGCTATTTAGATCCTGAATATTACATGACCCAAAAGCTGACCGAGAAGAGTGACGTGTATAGCTTTGGAGTTGTGATGCTGGAGCTGATAACTGCTAAAAGACCAATAGAGAACGGAAAATATATCGTAAGAGAGGTAAAGCTGGCAATGGATAAAACAAAAGATATGTATAATTTACATGGAGTTCTTGACCCAGCATTTGATCTGATCAACCCACTGAGAGGTCTAGGGAAGTTTGTTGATTTGGCAATGAGTTGTGTTGATGAAAACGGAGATCGGAGGCCACCCATGAGCGAGGTAGTGAAAGACATTGAAGATATCATGTCATTAGCTGGTTTTGACCCTAAAGTTGATCCCGCATCATCTTCACTGGGATATGAAGGATCGAGTAGGGGCTACGAGCATCCTTACAGTGACAAAAGCCTTTTTATATTTAGTGGAACACAAAATTATCAGACTCCAAAAGTCCAACCCAAGTAAGATTGACATTCTAATGCTGGAAGCAGCAGATCAATATGTAGATGTTTGTACATAATTTGTAAATTTTCTCCAAATGCATTTCAAGTACATACTTCAGCTCCCTGAATCATTATATCAACAATTAAACCTTATTTGTGTCTTTAATTTGTTCCTTCTCTTTGACGAGGGAAGTGGTTGTTTTCGGTTTAGTTTGAGGAAGAAAGATCAACTTTTAAGTTTACATGTAAGACTGTATATCTTAAATTTTACAAAATTGTTATATGTTTCTACAGTTCTTTTTAGGTCGATGATATGAACCTGTTTACGTTTGTACTTTGAAACTGGTGTAATGTTTCTATAATTTAATGCTAATGGACATGGAAGTTCAGGCAACTAAAAAGTTGAACTGCAAACTGTGACAGATCCAGAATACTGGTTAATGTATCACGATGAAGAGACAGATTTGTCCTCTGCTTTCCTTGCGGTAACGAATATTCACTTCTTAAATTTCCCATTCTAATAAGAATCATTCCCTTGCACTAAATCTGGCAGTAACATACGCACCAGCAGCCTGTATTCATAACAAATTGTGAATTGAAGCATTATTACTTGCTTGGAACGTGCATCGAATGCACATTAAACATTGTGTTTCCAGAGAAATTAAGGAAGTCTCTGGAATACACTGCCGAGCATCGGAATCAATCCCAGAATCTGGATAATATGAAGTTATGGATTGTGTTAAGTAATCAACTCATCAGGAGGATGTTATCCTAATAGGGTGACAATTTCGGATTGTGATTTTCGTAAAATTTCAAATCATTTCTTGATTTGATTAAAGTAACTGGACATACTAGAACAAATTTTAATGAATGAGGTGTATTCGAGTCGATGAATTTGGAATATTAGTTCCAAATATAACGTTGCAATTTGGGTTCAAATATTTGTCACACCCCTAGATGAAGCTGCTGTTGAATGGACCATCATCAAAAAGGCAATGCTTGCATCTACCCTATTTGTTTCGCGTGCTGCTTTTTCACTTTTGCGTGCGTGCTTTGTGTATGCCCAGACCACGACCAGCCCATCTACTATTTTAGTCACGTACCAAAAGATACATAGCCCAGTTTTGCTCTATACAATTCTGACACCACAATTACACACAATTTTAATTTATGGGTAAATATACAGTCCTCAAACCACAACACAATGGCTGTGCATGTGTAATTACACTGACATTAAAAAAATAATAATAATAAACAATACAAATTATCATATAAAACACACACTGTTTTTTTTGTTACTCTTGTGTCCAAAAGAAATGTTTAACGTTTATGACTTACGAGTCAAATCATTATTATTTTCAATACATATTTAATTTTTTCAAAAATTATCTATTAACAAAACAAATTGTTGAATTCAACTGCAAAATTTAGCCATCCAATTTTTTGGCAAGGACACAAATATATACAGTGTTTTGAAGTGTTAGTACTTAATTTTGAATGTAAGGTTGATTAAAGAAAAAACTTAAAATGAAAGGTTGTGTCTACTAGTATCAACAAGCATGTAGAAATAAGGATCAAATTTTAGGTGTGGAGAGCAAAATAAGGATCACGAGAGACCTGCTCCCTTGCTTGGCTTTGCCATCTCCGTAGCACATCAATGATTCAAAGTTCAAACCATTATGAATAACAACTTAAGGACTAAGCCCCCGTTTGGCAATTCTAATGTTTAACTTATAAGTTATTTATTTCGGGAAAAATTTCGTATTTAGATATTGTTTTTTAGAGAAAAATGTGTATGGAGAGTTTAATATTCATTATCTTGCAAAAATAAGTTACTTATTTCAGAAAAAAGTACATATTTCCTAACTTTTTTCCAGAATAAGTAACTTATTTCTGAAAAATAAGATTTCCCAAACGGGTCCTAAATCAGGCGTTGGTTGACCACTCGTAATCATGATTATAAAAATTGGTAATCGGTATAAATTGATTGAGGTACCGATTTAAAATTAATCGGATTATCGGGAATTAATCGGAAGAATTAATCGGAGTATTAATCGGATATTGTAATAATATTGAATATATTAGTTTAATTTACAATTAAACAAATCATTTTAAATAAATTCATATGATTAATCGAATTTCAAAAATCGAATCGATTGATTACTTTACATAAGATTAATTGAAGATTAATCTACTAAATCGGTGATTTTCAGAACCATGCTCGTAACATCAAAACATTTAACATTTTATGCTTGGTTCGAGTATAAAATGTAAAAATTGGTGGGGGTTGTTTAGTAAAAGAAAATTGATGGGGGAAATATTAGCATGTTAAAATATTTGGATCCTGGTCCCTGGCAATCGTTTATAAAATATCCGTCTATCCATGAAAAATTATAACGGACAATAATTTTTTTTTTTCAATCTAGAGGGACCGTTGGATCAACGATCCAACGGTTTAGGAACCGATTGTTAAATAACCGGTCCCTGACAAACGATTGTCAGGGACCAAAACCCAAAATATTTATAGTAATTAAAGAATTCTTATTTTTTTTGAAGAATCTCATCCACTTTATTTGGTAATTTAATATGAAGGAGCTGATAGTCAAGAAGGACAGTCAGAGAGTCAAAATATTGACTCCTTTTAAATGAGGAACATTGTAGTTCCCCGTTATATATCCGGCGAGGCAGGTAATATTAATACTCCTCCCTACCTTGTCCTGTGTCTTCTCAGCAAAAAAAATGTTTCATTTATTTTTGTAGTCTCACTTGTCGTCAACTGTATGGCTGTAAACGAATCGAACCGAGCCAAATTTTGATCGAACCGAGTCGAGCTTTGATCTTAACGAACCGAGCCAAGCTTTGATCTTAACGAACCGAGCCGAACTCGAGTTGTTTACGAACAACCTCGAGCCGAGCCGAGCTCGAGCTGTTCGCGAACAATTAGTTTGGTTGCAGATCTTAGTAGATCACTACTATTCTAACCAGTACTGGTAATTAGTGATTTGTCACGGATTATTATTTCTATTTTTAAAAAATATTTCTCGACGATCCAACCGTATGGATGTCAAGATATATCTAATTTAGTGAAATTCCCAAATTTTCAAAAAATAAAAAATAAATTTGGTTGAAGATCATAGTAGATCACTACTATTCTAACTATTCTAACTAGTACTAGTAATTATTGCTTTGACACAGATTGTTGTTTCTATTTTTAAAAAATAATTTCTCGACGATTCAACCGTACGGATGTCAAGATATATCTACTTTAGTGATATTCCCAAATTTTTAAAAAATAAAAAATTAATTTGGTTTGAGATCTTAGATCGCGACTATTTTAACTAGTACTAGTGCTTTTTCACGAATTGTTGTTTCTATTTTTTAAAAAGTACTAGCTTATAACCCGTGCAAAGCACGGGTTGCTTTTAATTTTTTGTAATTTTGTTTATAGTGTAATATAATATTATAAATATTAATTTTAATATTATAAATATTAATTTTAATTTGTTATAGTATAATTTGTTATTTGTTTAATATGTTTTTTAATATTAAAAAATATGGTTGAACCAAACTACCAATTATCCCCTAGTTTATAGTCACACTGACACACACGCCACTCCTCTCGATCAAAACTCTCAGCTAATTCTTTGCTTACCCTGGAATGTTTTTAGGTAGATAAAATATTAATTAAATTTATTTTTAATTGAACTAAAATTATGGCTAAAAAATAGGGTTGAACCAAACTACCAATTATCCTCTAGTTTACTTATTATAGTATAGTATAGATTTCTCAACGATTCAACCGTACGGATGTCAAGATATATCTAATTTAGTGATATTCCCAAATTTTCGAAAAATAAAAATTAATTTGGTTGGAGATAAAAAAAGATAAAAAGTAAAAATTTTGATTTTCTTCGAGCTTTAACGAGCCGAGCTCGAGCCGAGCCGAGCCGAGCCGAACCGAGCCCTTAACGAACCGAGCTCGAGCCGAACACCCTAAAGCTCGGCTCGAGCTCGTTAAGCTTAACGAATAAAAATCTTGTTCGTGCTCGAGTCGAACCGAATCCTTAACGAGCTGAGCCGAGCCGAGCTTGTTCGTTTACAGCTCTAATCAACTAAACTACATTTGCAATTAGGTTAATAATCAGAATTTTAGGAAAATAAACAAAATTAGAATATTGATTTTTCAAAAGTAGCTAGGATTCAGAATAAAATTTTGTCAATTTTTATAAGTTAAAAGGAACCCATGTTCTCGTTCACTCTTCATTTAGACGTTAATTAGTTAAAAGGGGTCCGTTCACTAGCAATTGTTTGCTAGTGAACTGTTTCACAGCAAATGATGTTCCAGCCGTTGGATCATTGATTCAACGGCTGGAATTTAAAAAAAAAATACACTGTACCGCAGAAACTTTCCGTGGTACGGGGTAATTACAAAAATGCCCTTACTGTTCACGTACCGCAGAAAGTTTCTGCGGTACGGTGAACAGTAGATTTTTGATGTGAAAACAGGGGGCAGTTTTGTAATTACTCCGTACCGCGGAAAGTTTCTGCGGTACGATGTAATTTTTTTTTTAAACCCCAGCCGTTGGATCAACGATCCAACGGTGTAGGAACCATTTGTTGTGTAACAGTTTCCTGGCAAATGTTTGCCAGGGACCGTTCGCCTAGTTAAAAATATGAATTTTTTTACACAAAATTAGAGCTACACAAAGGTCCAAAACCGGATCGGACCGACCCGGAGACCAAATTTTATTGAATTCATGGACCGGGGACCGGACCGATCATAAACGGTTTTGGGACCGGACCGGACCGGACCAGAACCGGAACGGTATGGACCGGTTAGTTAATATTTTATAAATAAAATTATTTTTATAATTTAATTTTCATTCTTTGTTGATATTTAAATTACTTGGTAAGTTAATTTAAGTTTAAAGGTAAGTAAATTTAAGTTTAAAAATAAGTAAATGTCATATTATTTGTAAAATAGCATTAATTTGTAAACGTAATTATAAATTGTATATAGTATGAAATATGAAATTTAATCATTTATATTTACCAATTTATTATTTACCAATTTGGATCACTAAAATATGTTATGTGACAAAATAAGGATGAACAAATTTATAATAGTATGAATTTTATTTTTTATGACTTTTCGAGCTTGCCGATTTATAATGCCGAGTGAATATGGAATAATTGTTGACATCGACACTTCAAAAATATCTACATAGAGGATTAAAGATTCTTTGTCCACGTTAGATAAGTACAAAATACAACTTTTTGGGAGGATAATAGGTACAAATCTATAAACGTGAAGCGAGATTTGTTGGATAATTGACAAATGAAAACAAAAAGGTGCAACATGCATAAACGTAGAAAACGAAAGGAGCAACGGAACTTATGGTAATGACATTAGATAATAAAAGTGGAGGTGACAAATTAGGTGTTAAAAACAATACTTGGACGGTTGATGACAAATGACCATACCGGACTCGACATGACCAAAACTACTCATTTTCATTTAGTCGGTGTTTCGATGATGATGATGATGTATATAGTGGCTCATCTTGCCCACCCAACTAATTATTTGTTGTATGTCGATCCCGTTGCTTAATTTGAGTAATCATGGTTTGGATTAAATCAGTTAATTTTTTCGGTTTGAATCAAATTTCTCGAAGATTACTAATGCAGAGATTCATGAAGAATTCCAAAAAATCAATCATTTGCGGCGAAATTTGCAGTAAATTTTGTACTGGAAATCTTTGAAGTAATCAGCTCGATCATCTAATATGTCAAGTAAGTACTAATCGTTTAAAATTTTCAAATAGTGTGAATGAATTTAAAAGGATCTTGAATTAAAAATCATCATCATGAAAGTTAATTGAATTCTCTATAATTTTTATTTATCGATCATATAACATATCGTAAAATGAAACGATACCGCTGGATTAAGAAACTTGTAATACGTTGTTATTAATAGCTTTGAAATCTTGGTTTGCATGCATAAGCAACGTACATGCTAGACACAGAGATTGTACATATATAACTCATTCATTGTAACTCTTAAAGCTCTCTAGTAATAATATCCGCTGAGAATGGATAGGAAAACGAATGCTAAAAACCGCCAAATTGGTCCAAGCCACGGGATTTTTGTGGAAAACTACAGCTCAACTGAACCCCCAGTGACCGGCCGGCTGGCTTGTTGGCCCATGTCTATGTCTACATACGCATATATGAACAAGTAACAAGATTAATTTGGAATCTTACATCGGGCCTAGTTAGAATTATTACTAGTCATAAAATGTACTGGTAGATAAAAATCGGTAATCGGTATAAATCGGTTGAGGTATCGATTTAAAATTAATCGGGTAATCGGGGATTAATCGGAAGGATTAATCGGAGTATTAATCGGATATTATAATAATATTTAATATATTTGTTTAATTTATAATTAAACATATCATTTTAAATAAATTCAAAGGATTAATCGGATTTCAAAAATCGAATCGGTTGGTTACTTTACAAAGGATTAATCGGGGATTAATCGGCTAAATCGGAGATTTTTAGAACCATGCTGGTAGAATGTAATTATGAATATGATTCTAGTTAGCTGTCCAAGTGGGCGGTCCATTACACGGGTCCAATTGACATGACCACTTTTAGCTTCATTAGAGAAAATTATGTAAATTGTAATAATAAATTTATAATACATAAACATGTGATAAAGAAATGTGAAAAACGAAGTTAATTTTAACCAATAGGAGAGAAGAGCTGAAGAGAGGTATGAAAAAAAAAGAGTGGAAAATGGAAATGTAGCACACAACAAGAAGAAAGGAGAGGATGTCCTATGTACTCCCTCCGTCCCCATAGATTCTTAACATGGGTATCAGGCACGGAGACCAAGGATAGTGAGTGTAATATTATTAAAATAAATGAAGTAGTGGGTGTAATAGTGATTTTATTGTTAAAATAAGTGAAGTAATGGGTGTAATAGTATAAAGTATTGAAAAAGTGGAGTAAAGTAGTAGATGTAATAATGTATTTTATTGTTAAAAGTTACTATTTTTGGTAATGTAAAGAATTGGTGGGACGTCCCAAAAAGGAAATTGTAAAGAAATGGATAGGACACAGGGAGTAGCATATTATAGCTGTGCCTCCTAATTCCGGAGACATGACTTCAGACTGACTGCAACATTGACTCTTCAGAAAACTTCCTACTTAGAATCATGGTTCTAAAAATTCCGATTTAGCCGATTAATTTTATGTAAGATAATGAATTAATTCGATTTTTGAAATCCGATTAATCTTATGAATTTATTTAAAATGATATGTTTAATTGTAAATTAAAGTAATATATTAAATATTATTATAATATCTGATTAATACTTCGATTAATCATTCCGATAAATCCCCGATTACCCGATTAATCTTAAATCGATATCTCAATCAATTTATACCGATTACCGATTTTTACAACCATGCTTAGAATCATTAATCTCATAATATATTTTACATATAATAAATTTAGAGTCATATTTATCAAGCTAATATGTTAGATTTGTGAAACCATCGTATCGATTCTCTAGTTTATTGAGCTTTTTTGATAAATATATGAAAAAAAGTAATTTTTTGCAATTTTAATTTTGTTAAGAAAACTATTTTTAAATTTACCATTTTTTTTTTGGATGATGACCCTAAATACCCACCTTCCAAAACATTTGGTCCAAAATACCTATTTTCGGAAGGAATGACTCTAAATACCCATGGGACACGCATGTGGGAAAGGAGTATCCGTATACTCCTTTGACACATGCATGTCCTTCACAAAACTCAATTCTGTAGTCTTGAACAGTACTTGAGATACGCATGTTCAACATGCGCGTCTCAAGTACTGTTCATCGTCTTCTCCAATCGTCAACGTCGTGTTTTGCTGTTGTTTTTTCAACCGATTCGTACGTTCTCTATAGGCAACGACCACACACATTCTACATATCAAAATGATCGTCTCTCCACCCTCTACAACCCTGTAATTATAGATTTTAGTTTGTTCCACCGGATTGAAAACACCCAATTCAAGCTCAACCTTCCGATTTCTTTTCCGATCTGTTCATGTACGCCCCTACGGGGCCAGAAATTAACAAATGGATATGGTAAAATGAAGAAAAAATCGTGGGAATCATTTTTTTGTTCTCAATGTTTGTGGAGCTTGCCGGATTGTCAACAACGAAGTTGAGCGATTTTGGTCGCCGGAGCTAACAAGAGTTTTCTGAGGTGATGACGTCATCACACATCTTGCAGATGCGTTACCTGTGATACGCATTCCAGACATGCGTATCCCAGGACGCGCATTTGAAAGATGTGTGAGCCGTGGGTATTTTGGGCCGCGTTTCCGGAAATCAGTATTTCGGGCCTTTACTCCCCAAATCTAAGCATTTTGGGCATTTTTTCTTTTTTTTGTCAGGTGCAAATTAACTATCTTAATTGCAAAAATACCTTTTTTATTGTAAAAATAATAATTTTCTAATATTTTTTTTTAAAAATTTCAGATGAACTGTAGCCTGATACGTCAGCAGGTGGAAAACACCCCCCCCCCCAATTTGCTGACGTGACACGTGGCATGCCATGTCAGCAGGTGGACCTCTATTTGCTGACGTGTCAATGCCACGTGGTAGATGCTGGCGCGGCATGCGCAAATGGTTACTGTTCATCCAAAATCTTTTTAATTTTTTTTACAGTGTGTGAGGGTACATTTTAATTGTGTGTGCCCCTGGCGAGACCCTAAAAAGTAAATGGTTCAGATTGGTTCTAAGAAATAAACTAAGATATATAATATAGTAGGAGTGTAGTATATTTGCAATTAAAATAGTATATTTGCAATGAATTTAAAAAGATAGTATTTTTACAAAACAAATTAGAAAACTTAGTATATTTGGTAAATTCTCTAGCTTATTCGTATATTGTAATATTTTATCAAACAAACTTTTTATTAAATTTTTAGGAAATCAGTTGTTGTAATTAACTACTCCCTCCGTCCCAACCAAATGTTTACATTTGGTTTGGGCACGGAGACCAAGGAAAAATATAAAGAAGGAGGAGAGAAGTAGAAAAAATGAGTAAAGTGGTGGGATCCATCATTATATAATGTATAAAATGAGTTAGTGGAGTAAAGTAGTAGATATAGTTGATTTTTATATTATAAAACTTTACTATTTTAGGAAAGTTTAGAAATGTAAAGAATTGGATGGGACATTCAAAAAAGGAAAGTGTAAACAAATGAATGGGATAGAGGGAGTACTACGGAGTACTAGTTTTTAACCTAAGATGATTATTTGAACCTTAAATTGTTCAATAACCTTGATAATATTACGCTGCTCCAGAATTAGCAAAAAAAAATATAAAAAATATTACGCTGCTCCAGTTATTAGTCTACAGTGAATTAAAAAACTCCTCCAGGCTTCTTCTTCTAGTTGCATGGACAATAAAATTTTGGACACATACGTATTTTTTAATATTCATAAATAAGTGTGTAATTAGTATGTAATTTGGTTGGCATGGCTAGCAGCCAGCAACCCCGTCGATATCTCATTTCTGTAATGGGACACGGTTTGGCTTTGTTCATACACACTGTTACACATACACAAACTGACTCAAATTAAGGGTCCATTTGAAAAATCTTATTTTTCAGAAATAAGTTACTTATTCTGGAAAAAAGTTAGGAAATATGTACTTTTTTTCTGAAATAAGTAACTTATTTTTGCAAGATAACGAATATTAAACTCCCGATACACATTTTTTTCTAAAAGAAAGTATGTAAATACGATTTTTTTTTCAAAATAAGTAACTTATAAGTTGTTCGACAGATTTGCCAAACACCCCCTAAGTATCTAGTAGTGTAATATATATAATGTTAAACAAACAAATCAGTAATCATTTATACCGTTAAATTTTGTTTATCATACGACATACATGTACTTTGGCTGATACTCCCTCTGTCCCGACCAATTGTTTACACTTTCTTTTTGGGACGTCCCAACCAATTCTTTACGTTTCCTAAAATAGTAAGTTTTAACACTATTACACTCATTACTTCATTTATTTTAACAATACTTTACACTATTACACCCACTACTTCACTTATTTTAATAATACTTTACACTATTACACCCACTACTTCACTTATTTTAACCATAAAATTACTATTACACCCACTACTTCACTTATTTTAATTGGATACCTTGGTCTCCGTGCTAAAAGCAAACGTAAACAAACACTTGGGACGGAGGGAGTATTTGTTTAAAACTTTAATTATCAAGTAACTTTACCGACAGTCAGAGCAAGTCCAATGTTATAGGCAAGTTAAATAGTTATGATTATTGTTATAACATAATAGAAAGGTGATTTTTGCTATTAAAATAAAAGTTACATTCAGATGCTAGTTTCATAATTAATTTTCTTTTAATTTTTATAAATGTAATTTGAGATTTTTTTGATATTTAGTTATATGTGTACTATAATAATTATTTTAGTTTTTTTCCTCCATTTCTAGTTATGGGTGATCTGATAATATGATGAATGAATTATTTTTTTGTTTCAATTATCAAACTAAGGATGCATTTTTTTTTGATAAACTAAGGAGGCATATTTGCATATTTAGATTCAAACATATATGAAACTCTATTAAAATTGATTTTTTCTTTTTTGCATTTAATGGTATAATTAACCATAAAATTAAGTATAGTAATTAAACTAAACATATCCTATCTTTCCCTGAAAACAAAGCAGCAGGATACTATATATTCATGGGTGACCGGATCAGAATGTCACTTCGATGAATATATAGTTAACTTTTGAAAGTGATTCAGAATTTAAAGTAGTTTTCTATCAACTTTGAGTTAAAAATTTAAAATTAAGAAAAGGAAATTTTATTACTACTTAATTTAGCAGGAATTCTGAGTTTACAGCTAGCCTGAATCCCTTGCTGACAATGTTACATCAGAAGTGGGGGAGTGAACGGTGATACGGAGTAGGATTCATGGCCTCATGGGGGTTGAATATATATTTTTATCTTACAAATAATAAAATATAAAATTGCTAGGTGTATCCAGAAATTGATTGTGCGGTGGAGTTGGTAAAGTCCTGAAGTCCACATGGTGAAATTATGTACAGATAATAAAAAACAAGTAAATACAATGGAAAAAGGGTAAAAGAGCTAATCTGTCGTTGTAGTCATTACTTGCAAGTTACGTATGAAATTAAATTTTATTTTAATCGTATCATGAAATTACAATTACATTGTAATCATTCAAAAATGGATATTTGCAATTATTCAAAAAAATTAATATTCGGAAAAATTATATTTTTGATATCACTTATTAATATCGAAAAAGATGGATCGGAAACTTGATATTTTTTAAAATATTTGTTTTTTTACCGATTTACTAGCATATAAAATAAATGGATATGTTCAATTCTATATTTAAATAAATTATAAATTAAATAAATGGGAAGAAAAGGATATCTAAATATTTATTCACTAGTATCGATTTATGAGTATATGGGTTAAAACGGTATATACTAATTATTTAATTAAAGTGTAATTACTTGGAAAAAATGTATATCAATATCGAAAAATTTTGAATTTAAAATTTAACCGATTTACATTTAAAATTAGCTAATGACTTAATTGAAATTGTTACTAATATTAGTGATGAATTAGCAATAATTTCATTGTGCCACGTCAGCATCTACGTCATCTTTCCATTAGGATTTTTAATGGAACTGATGACAATTACTCCCTCCGTCCCTTCGAATTCTTTACGTTTGTGGACCAGTTTTCGACACGGATTTTAAGGTGCATTTTAAGGATAGTTCTATAACTTATTTTTGATATTTTCTTTTTTTGTATAAAAATATAACAGTCCTATTTTTATACAAAAAAAAGAAATATCAAAAATAAGTTATGCAACTATCCTTAAAATGCACCTTAAAATGCGTGTCAGACACGCACTTTTTTATGTAAAGAAATGGGTGGGACAGAGGGAGTACCAATTTGCAAGTTTTTAAGTATTTCATTAGTTGACTAAATTTTTTTTAACTTCGTAACCTACTTGCAAGTTACTAGTGACTAATACTATAGTGACGAATTAACCATTTTACCCCAATAGAAAAAAATTGAATTAATTATCAAATTGGGTATAAAAATCTTTATAAACTGACATATTTTTATTTGATTATTTATAACTCAATTAAATACAATAATTCCTGCAGCTCCTTTATGTGCTATTCGTAATTAGGAAGGGTGATTAAGCAATGTTGAGCTCTTATAGTAAGCTTGAGCAACAAAAACATAGAGTTTAGATTTGTAAAACGGTCTACGAACAAGATCGTTCACACTACTTAACAAAACAAAATTGTTCAGTAGTTGATCGTAGTAGTTGATCGTATTTGGAGGGTGGAAGATATCCATCCCGAATTACATTATGTATTGTCAAATTATTTGAGTAAGTAATAAAAATCGACTCTTTTATGGCATAAAAAAATTACAAAAATCCCTGCATTCACATTAATATTAATCAATAAAAACATTTTTTTTATCATATTATCCAAGTCATATCATTTTATAACTATTTATCACACATTATTTTGTAACTAACCCTATCATTACTTAAATAGAATTGTCAAACCTAAAACATAAACAAATGTTTAAATGAATGAAATATATGCAAATTAAGGAAGAAAATTAACATAAAAACAAAAGGAGGGAGGAAAGCTAGGTTAGTTGTCGCTAGCAATGGAGGAGGGGCGGGTCGTCACGGGCTTCTCTTGAAGTCTTGACTTTGCCAGTTCTCCGTCTTTTTCCTTTCTCTCTTCTCTTTGGTCCTTACACATTTTTCCACAGTAATATTACTGATATATACACATAATTAGTCACACACGGACACACAACACCTTTACATATATATGAAGTGTTTATTTAATGGAAATGTACGCATGCATACATGGATGTTGGAGTACATCGCAAACTAGCTAGTTGTACCGCTGTTGATAGTCAACCCAATTTGTAATAATCTTGCGCAACTAATCAACTAATTATGATAACGAAATGTTGCATATGACTCTATACGCGTTACTGTGAAAACGTACAAATTGTTTCATCACCCCATATGTAGTTTGATTTCGATTCAAATGAAGAACATGCATGAAATTACCAGAAGAGCGAGGATTCTTCGGACTATTTAGAATAAAATTTTAATATTAAACATGTAACATCTCATATTGATCCAATAAAATGGATGTTTGTATAATTAAAAAAATTTAAAATCTTGTGTACATACAAGTTCATAAGTAAAAAGTATAAAAATGGTCCGTTATTCACTTTTTGGATTCGATATGCATTTGTTTGTAAATTTTGGATGTTATAATTTTGGATGTTATAATTGTCCAATAAATTTTGAGCTGTAAATTTTGGATGTTATAATTTTGGATGTTATGACGTGGCGGCAGTTTTTTTCACTGGTTAACGGTGCTTCGCACCTTCTTGTACGGCGCTTCGCGCCTTTATCATTCTAAAGTTGTAAGGAATGACAATCAATGGTAAAGGCAATAGACGATTGACGGGTGTGTTGAGAGCCTTTGGTCCTCATGACTACCTAACTCATCCGTTTACTGTCTTAAATGCTTCGCATTTCCATGACAAGTTTTTTTTTTTTTTTGTTGGATAGAGCCAATTATTTTAAGCATTTTTTGTGAAGGTACCTTTGGCGGGAACCTTAGAATAGATGAAATACAATTAATTTAGTGTTAGTTTGTAGTTTGTATTTAAGGATTGGTTTGTATTTGAGCAAAAACCTATATATATATATATAGGGCTACTCCAATATAAACCTCCTTATAATACAAACCTAAAAACCAAATTTCAATCCAACATTTAAGCTAATCTAATGACCAAACTAGGGGCACCCCAATACGAAAAAGTCTTATAATTATACCCTCTATCCATTTATCGAAAAAAATTGAAAAATATTTAAAAAAAAATTAAAAAAAAAAGATGATGTGGCGGCAGTTTTTTTCACTGGTTAACGGTGCTTCGCACCTTCTTATACGGCGCTTCGCGTCTTTATCATTCTAAAGTTGTAAGGAATGTCAATCAATGGTAAAGGCAATAGACGATTGACGGGTGTGTCGAGAGCCTTCGGCCCTCATGACTACCTAACTCATCCGTTTACTGTCTTAAATGCTTCGCATTTCCACGGCAAGAAATTTTTTTATTTTATTTTATTTAATTTTTTTTGTTGGATAGAGCCAATTATTTTAAGCATTTTTTGTGAAGATACCCTTGGCGGGAACCTTAGAATAGATGAAATATAATTAATTTTGTGTTGGTTTGTAGGTTTGTATTTTAAAAGTGGTTTGTATTTGAGCACTTGCCTATATATATATAGGATCTTGTTCTAATATAAACTAATTTAGAATAAAAACTAGAAACTAAACCTAATTTAAATATTTCAAGCTAATCTAATGACCAAAAATAGGGGTACCCCAATACAAAAAAAGTTTAAAATTATTGGCTCTATTCAACAAAAAAATAAAAAAATAAAAAATTTTAAAAAAATTAATGTTCACGTGATGACGTGGCACGTGAACAGTAACTTTTTTTATTTATTTTTTTTATATTTTTGTTGAATAGAGCCAAGAATTTTGTAAGTTTTTTGTGAAGGTGCCCCTAGCGGGGCCATTAAAATAAATGAAATATAATTTATTTAGTGTAGGTTTCTAGTTTCTATTATAAGGTTGGTTTCTATTTGAACGCTAGCATATATATATATATATATAGGTTTTTACTCAAATACAAACCAATCCTTAAATACAAATTACAAACTAACATAAAATATTTTATATTTCATTTATTCTATTAATGGCCCCGCCAGGGGCACCTTTACAAAAGATGTCTAAAATTCTTGGCTCCATTCAAAAAAAAAAAATTGTTCACTGCCACGTCAGTAGTGAACAGTAATTTTTTTTTTTTTTGCTGGATAGAGCCAAGAATTTTAGCCATCGTTTGTGTTGGGGTACCCCTAGTTTGATCATTAGATTAGCATGAAATGTTGGATTAGTATTTAGTTTTTAGTTTGTAGTTAATTTTAGTTTGTAGTGGAGTAGGACTACATATATATATATAGGTCATTGCTCCATACAGAACACCCTTATATATATATATATATATATATATATATATATATATATATATATATATATATATATATATATATAGGTCATTGCTCCATACAGAACACCCTTATATAACAAACAATAAAGAACACCTTAAATCTAATAGATCCAATGGCCCCGCCAGGGGCACCCAATGCAAAATGTTGTTATTTTTTTACCCTCTATCCATCAAGCAAAAGAAATTTTAATTTTAATTTTTTTAAAATTTTACTGTTCAAGATGACGTCATGCTGACGTCAGCAGTGACATCATCATGAACAGTAAAACAAATTTTTATTTTTTGCTAGATTGATAAAGGGTAAAAAATAAAAATTTTTTGTATTGGGTGCCATGACGGAACTCTTATATTAGATTAGATATCAGGTGTTCTTTATTGTTTGTTATGTAAGGTGTTTGTTATGGAGTGCAACTCATATATATATATATGCCTTTGCTCCATAAAGAACACTCTTATATAAAGAACAATAAAGAACACTATAAAATCATTTATTCCAATAGATCCATTGGCCCCGCCAGGGGCAATGGATCTATTAGATATGAGGTGTTCTTTGTTGTTCTTTATTTAAAGTGTTCTTTATGGAGTCCAACCCTATATATATATATATATATATATATATATATATATATATATATATATAGAAGTTGCACTCCATAACAAACACATTATATAACAAACAATAAAGAACATCTCATATCTAATCTAATATAAGAGTTCCGTCATGGCACCCAATACAAAAAGTTGTTATTTTTTTACTCTCTATCCATCTAGCAAAAAAAAAAATTAAAATATTTAATGTTCATGATGACGTCACTGCTGACGTCAGCATGACATCATCATGAACAGTAAAAAAAATTTTATTTTTTTTTTTTTGAAATTTTTTTTGCTAGATGTATAGAGGGTAAAAAAATAACAATTTTTTGTATTGGGTACCCCTGGCGGGACCATTGAATCTATTAGATCTAAGATGTTCTTTATTGTTTGTCATATAAGGATATGTTGTATGGAACAATGGCTTATATATATTACAAGCTTGACCTTTTATATAGTTGATAAAACTCGACTTGATCACGAATTTCACTCTCGTCAAGTTTAAAATCCCATTATAAATTCCGTCTCCGTTTACTTAGGATTAATCTCTGCGATAAAACTCTAGCAAATATCAATGATTTTGCATCAGATCAAGGTAATCATAACCCTAATTTTTCTATTACACAACGGGATCCATCATTTATTAATTTTCTATTTTCTTGATGAAAGAGAAATTAAAAACAACTTACGAAATAAATTTTTGTTCTGTGATTAATTAGTTACAACGAAATATGGCAGCGATGATACGTTTTAAGTTGGTTTGCTTAATGAATTTATTTTTGTGTATTTTATTGTTGGCAGTGACGGACGCAGAAAGAAAATATTGGGGGGTCCGATTTTACATTATAATTTTTAAAATAAAAATTAATATATGATTTTAATTGTAAAATTTTAAATTTAGCTCAGGTCATCACTAGAATAAGGGTTAGCATTGTATATAAAAGACAATGTTAAGAGTGAAAAAGAAAGGAAAAAAAGTATGGTTAAAAATGTTTGCAATTTGAAAAATAAGGAAACAACGTCAAGAATTGGGGGGAAATAGAAAAAGAAGAGGGAAAGAAGGAAATAAAAAGCAACTGAAAACAGAATCAGGGAGTCGAACTCGGATCAGTTGAGAGGAGAACATACATGTGTGCCACCTGAACTGGAAACATGACTATTCAATGATGAGACGACAACTTATTTTACGTAATATTCGATTATGTATAGTACTATTTCTTGTTGTAACGGTGGGATTAAAGAAATGGTGCTATTTCTTGCATATAGATGAACCCTTATATTAACTTATCCATCGTCGAAATGTGAAACAACACACTGTAAAACTTGGACGTAGATGAATAATTGAGGTGATATTTAATCATTTTGCTTTTGTACACTTGAATTTGGAAATCAGAACAAAAATGTAGGTGCTAATAAAGTAGGACGGCGAAGAAGATGACATATATATTTAATATATATATGTCATATATATATAGGTTTTTTTGTGCACAGGATAGATAGGATATAGTACGCACGCTCAGTGAGACCTGATTGGCTGATGATGATCGATAAGAGATGACGCACATGCAACGTCCATCCCTGCATCTCACTTTTCCTGAAATCTAACCGTAACCATAATGAGTAATTTTTTACTAACAATATCTGAGCCTTTTATTTTATTTTTTTAGCTTTGGGGCTGGCCTGGATATCGAACTCAAAGATTTTCGACTTTTATATTACTGTTTTTATTATGTAAGAAATAAGAAATGGGAATCTAGCCAAAAGTTAAAGCTGAAGGAACTCAATATAGCCAGTGTTCTAAATATTACCAATCGATCGAGTAATTAGTTTGAATATTTGCTTTTAGGATATGATCCAATTTGAGTCATATCGATTTAGGTTAAAATCTAATTTTTACATCATTCAATCAATGTTTGGTCAAATTTCAATTATTCGGAGTTAACCTCAATTTTGAATTATTCAATTTTTTTATTGTTACTTAATTATTGTCATTAAATGAATGTATTTGGTCACGATGAAGGCCAAAAATACCATTTCTTTAAACTTGTCTGGCAAGAATACTAGGCACGATCAAAAATACAAACCTACTCCCTCCGTCTCTTAAAACATTTCCTGTTTACTATTTCGGGATATTCAAAATACTTTTCCCCTTTCTATTTTAAGCCATATAAAACAATATCCAATACACACTACTCCACCCACTACTTCTTAAAAATAATATTCAATACACACTACTTCATCCACTACTCCTTAAAAACAATATTTAATACCCACTACTTCACCCACTACTCTTTAAAAACAATATTCAATACTCACTACTCCACCCACTATTTTTTAAAAACTATATTCAATATCCACTACTCCACCCACTACTCCTTAAAAATAATATTCAATACTCACTATTCCTTAAAAATAATATTCAATACCCACTACTTCATTAAAAAATAATATTCATTACCCATTGTCTTAAAACCCGTGTTTTTAGTCAAACGGGAAACGTTTTCGGAGACAGAGGGAGTATTACGCATTTTTAGTCTGGGGTTACGCATTTGTGAAAGGAATTATACATGTATTTCATTTATATATATATTAAGAATAGTTAATAATAATTATTACGCATTTATCCATAGGATAATAACTTTTATTTCGCATTTGTTTTCAATAAAAAAAAAACTTTTATTTCGCATTTATCTAGAGGATAGTGACTTTTGTTACGTATTTGTGCATAGGGTATTAATTTTTTTTGTTACTCACTTGACTCATGCGTAATAGGGGATTTTGTGTTTTTTTTTGTTATGGATCTTACATATGCGTTTTTTTTAAGCATTTGACAAATGTGTAACAAGTGGGTACTTTTGGCCACCGCAAATTGTTAGTTTGGTACAAAATGAAACAAGATGCGGTAAAAATGTCATTATTTCATTTTATCATCATAACATTTTTTGAGTTATATTGATAAAAGTTGTCAAGTAAGTAAGTAGTATTAATATCTGAACATTATTTTTATTAGTATATTAATATAAAATTACTAATTATAACGTTAGAACTTATATTAAATTATTAATAAATAATAAAAATATATTAGTTTTAATATTATTATACTAAATTATGATATGTAAATTAATATTTTAAATCAAATTATGAAAATAATATCTGATTAGTGATCCGAATACTCATTTCGAGTATTTTCCCAAATTTCAAATACTCATTTTTCCGAAATTAAATTGAATTGAATCATTGCGACGATCTTCAATAAAGTAACTGAAGTAAAAATCTATTGTATAGTTAACAAATGACACACATGATACTTTCTGCATACATATTCAGTGGGAGATTAAATATTTTGTCATTTTAGCACACATAATATTTAACAAATTATAATAATTTTTAGCAAAAAAAAGAAATGCATGACTAAAATGCTGTACAATGCATGGTTACATATATGTTGCAGGACTGTATTGTTATGTTGAAAAAGTTGGCATTCAGGTAAGATTAAGGGGTTGAACATGAGAATTATCAAAACAAAAGTTAAGGTAGATGAATTAATTAAGAAAGGTTCCAAACTCACCGCTAAGGATGCTCTCCTTCAATTTGTCCTATAATTGAAATGTCCCTTTCTCATCTTAAACACCTTAATGCAGATACATCTTCCATGTAGGGACGTAAAACTATATGTAGATCTTTCCTTTCAGTAAAAGACTATTAATATATATTTTTTCTCTCCCTTTCCTTCTCCTTACTTCTAGAGAGAGAGAAAGAAACAGAAATATTGACTTGAGGCTCAAATTCAATTATTTATAAGACTTAAATTTGGGACAGAATTGTACAACTTGCTCCACTAGTTACCACCATCATAATATCACAAACACTTTCTTTATAAGACCTATATATATATATTCTCTAATATAGGGGAGAGGTGTATTTTGATTTAGTTTATGGCAATTGCACCCTACAATATGAGCCAAAACCACAACCAAGAAAACAAAGATGTTGATGATAATGATGAGCACGAGCATGACATGGTGATGCCTGGCTTTCGGTTTCATCCAACTGAGGAAGAACTTGTTGAGTTTTACCTTCGCCGTAAGGTTGAGGGCAAGCGTTTCAATGTTGAACTCATCACTTTTCTTGATCTTTATCGCTATGACCCTTGGGAACTTCCTGGTATTTATACTTACTCATGCACTTGACTCTTCACTTTAATTCTGATCGATCCCTCTCTGCTCTATAACATATAAATTCCTCTTTTTCTTGATCGAATTCAGTATTCTTTGTTAAGATATGCTATATGATCCTGTTAAGCCCTCGTCCTAATTCATCTCTCAAGTTTTAGGATGTGGGCTTAGCTCTATACATCACACACACATAAATGACCTAGCTAGCTTGTAGTAGTACCTTCTTAGGGTTATTACTATATATATATGTAGATCTTTGTGATCATTATGTGTGGCTGCTATGTGCTTATCTAGGGTTGGACTTGTTTATTTAATATTTTGTTATGTGAATTTGTTACTTCAGCTTTGGCGGCAATTGGAGAGAAAGAGTGGTTCTTTTACGTGCCTAGAGATAGGAAGTACAGAAATGGAGATCGACCAAATCGTGTAACCACTTCTGGATATTGGAAAGCTACCGGGGCAGATAGAATGATTCGGACCGAGAATTTGAGGTCAATTGGGTTGAAGAAGACCCTTGTTTTCTACTCCGGCAAAGCTCCTAAAGGTATCCGAACTAGTTGGATCATGAATGAATATCGCTTGCCACACCATGAAACTGAGAGGCTCCAAAAGGTAAGTATTAATGTTGGTTTGCTGATTCTAATTAAACAGTTTGTAGAATTCAATTGATGTGAGTCTTAAAAACAATTGTCATTTTTTCATCAAAAGCCAAATCAAGGATAACTTTTTTGATCGAAACTCGGTGCTTTCGTGATCTTGATGATATATGTATGAAGAAATTGATATATCTACCACTGATCATCTCTAGCTTTACATGTTTGCATATCTATGTGATTTTCAGATAGCTACATACATATCAAAATTAATATAGGTTGTATTTGTAATTAAATTTAATTAAGCATGTTTTAAATTTTTAACGCAAATTATAAAATGAACTGAAACTGTCTGCATAAGTAACTAGTTTCTCATGATTGTTTCCAGTTCTTTGAGTACAATCTATCAAAATAATGTAGAGGTAGATAAATTGCAACATGCACAAGCATTAAATTCCATACTTGAAACACCGCAAGCAATAAATACGTACTAACTAATTATGATTCTTCCTAACCCTAGAGCATATTACAGTTCAATCTCTGGCTGTCTCAAACATGTTATCCATATCTTATAATACTGTCTCTACAATATTTGGAATGAATAACAAGGTATGCGTGCAGGCTGAAATTTCTCTTTGTAAAGTGTACAAGAGACCCGGAGTCGACGATCATCCATCTCTCCCTCGTTCTCTTCCAACTCGAGCTTCCTCATCGAGAACACATGATAACAGACAATATCAAGATGCAGCACAACATCAAGCAATGGAGAAATTCCATGTTTTCGGAGATCAAACACTTCAACAACAACCTTCGGAGAAAATCAGTGAAACCATCAGTGCAAATAGTACAACCGAAGACGTTGGAACAGCTCTAGGCCTCTCAAACCAAAACCCTTACATCCAATTATCCCCAATCACTACCATGCTTTCACCACCACTAGATTGCAACACCATCTATAACCCAAACCCTAATTTAGTGATGACGAGTCCGAATACAATTGATGATCTCCACAGACTAATTAGCTTCCAACAAGCTTCAGTCAACCAGCCACACCAGTTGTTTCCAAATCATAATAACCCTAATAATCATCTTAATCCCTTGCATCTTCCTGCTAATAATTTGTTGCCGCCAGTCCAACAATCACAGGCACTCACTCTTACTGTGTTACCACCTGGCTCAAATCCAAGCGCGTACTCTGATAGATTGTGGGAGTGGAACTCCATCTCTGAAGCAAATGCAAGCAAAGATTATGGTGCCCCTTTCAAGTAATTAATATAACTTAATTAGTGCTTGATTGCGAGCATGCAACTCCATAGCTGGATATGCAATTTCTATTATATATCTTGAACTACATATGATTTGCTAAGACTTTATAATTAGTAGCTGGCTATAACTTAAGACTTGTGTAGCCTAATAAGACTGTCTCTCAGTTTGAATTGGCATTTGATATATATAAATGTTGCTTAACTATTAGGGTTTTGATTATTATAGATTATGGAACTTGCTACATATGTAGTACGTAGTTTAAATTAGCCAACACCTTGTAATGTAAATTTATTTTTCAGCTTAATTTGGTGTAACTTGCTACATATGTAGTACGTAGTTTGAATTAGCTCTCTTTAGCATTGATTTGCAGAAAAAGAAAAATGTTTCGGGTACAAAATTGGTTCACAGAATATATCCCAAATGTTACGTGATAGATCCGATTTGTTGTAGCAACATTAAATGAAAATGGACTCTCTACATTAACATTAGCGACATCATCAAAATCTTTCATTTTAACATGTTAATTATCTTATTTAGAAAATACTCCTAATATTTTGTACCCTATTTTGTATCTCTAGCACTAATCGCTGAAAAATGGGCATTAAAAATTTGATATTTTTTTGTGTTGATTTGCAAAAAAGTGGACATTGTTAGGGCCGGGTAACCAAATTATAAAGATAACGTAGAAGGGTTTCAAGTACATAGGTAGGCAGGGTTACCTTTTGGGTGATATTTGTATATATCTATTTGGTCAAGTGAATGATTTAATTAGGCAAGAAAATTAAGTAAAAAGTTGGAGAACAAATTAACATGAGAGCTCCCCGGCAGATTCATGGGTAGTTTGGCTAACCCTTTCATAAAACAGGTAAGAAAAAGAAAAGATGTACGGATTCGAGCTAGCTAGGTAAAGATAGTGAGTGAGACTCTTGGCATTGCAGAAACGAAACAAAAGAAGACATGGGAATATTTATTATGCATGAGGATCATATACTGATACTCAGCACAAGTCAACGAAGTTGCAGAGAGAAGAAGCAAAGGTACGACAATTTAAGACAAAGGCAGCTGCATGGTATCATGTCCCTCCATAGTAGTAGCATCTATTTTGACTTGTCAGAACCAAAAATCTTCACGGCTCAACGCTGTATACATCACTCTGTCCCTGTGTGTGTGTGATTGACCATGCAGTATCCAACCGGTAATTAAACTTGAGAAATTAAATGAATACTTATTAATGTAAACAATACTTTGTACGAAGTTCAAGAATATCTATTCTACATTAATTAGTTTCGTATCTATAATCTATACTATACTATAATAAGTAAAATAGGGCATAATTGGTAGTTTGGTATTTTGGTTCAACCCTATTTTTTAGCCATAATTTTAGTTCAATTAAAAATAAATTTAATTAATATTTTATCTACCTAAAAACATTCCCGGGTAAGCAAAGATTTAGCCGAGAGTTTTGATCGAGAGGAGTGGCGTGTGTGTGTGTTTTTTTTTAATTTTATTAACATGAGAGTGTTTTGTGTGTTTTTTTACATTTTTTTTATTATAAATAATAGAGATTTAAGCAAATCAAAGAGTGACCAAAATGAGTAACAAAAGAGTACCAAACCGACAACCAAAAATATCCTATTTCGCTTATAATAGTATTAAACTAGGGGATAATTGGTAGTTTGGTAGTTTGGTTCAACCCTATTTTTTAATATTAAAAAACATATTAAACAAATAACAAATTACACTATAACAAATTAAAATTAATATTTATAATATTAAAATTAATATTTATAATATTATATTACACTATAAACAAATTACAAAAAATTAAAAGCAACCCGTGCTTTGCACGGGTTATAAGCTAGTCTTTATTAATAAGCAAACACCCTTTTAACGGTATCACTTTTGATTTCAACTCTATTTTGGTTTCACCCCTATAAATCTATAATTCTATTTCTACTATAATTCTACGATGTTTTTTTAATAAAATACCTATAATCCTATTACTACTATAATTCTATGATTTTTTTAATAAAATAGAAATTCTATTAAAATTATAATTCTTTTATTACAACTTTAAATAAAAAAATAATTTCATCCCTAGAATCATATTCCCTTATAATTCTATGTTATTTTTATAAAGAAAATAATAAAATTGAAATCTTATTATAATTATATCATAATTTAGAATCAAAAAATAATACAATCAATTCTCCAAAATATTTTTCAAGGAACACCCCTTTAACGGTACAACTTTTGGTTCGCACCGTATTTTGATTTCACCCATATAATCCTATTTTTACTATAATTCTATGTTATTTTTTAATAAAATAAAAATTCAATTGTAATTCTAATTCTTTTATTACAACTTTAAATAAAAAAAATAGTTTCATCCCTAAAATCATATTTCATAACAATTCTATGTTATTATTTAAAGAAAATAATAAAATTGAAATCCTATTATAATTATAATACAATTTTTTATCATAATTTAGAATAAAAAAATAATACGACCAATTCTCCAAAAGATTTTTCAAGAGAACAAATAGAACATGTTTCTATACACTACTCTTACTCTAGAACATTCTTCCCGCGATTATATGTTATTTTTTTTAAAAAGATATAATAAAATTGAAATCTTATTATTATTATTATAATTCTTACATTGTATTAGAAATTTTTTTATTATAACTTATAATATAAAAAGATTACGATCAATAATCCTAATTATTTTTCAATGAAAACAATCGAAACGTGTTTCCATGCACTTCTATTAAACAATCTGAGTTTATAGTTTGTTAAGCGCATAAATGTTTTATGCAAATAACATTGTTCTTTTTATAATTTTTATAATATAATTTTATAAATATTTAATTAAATAAAAATTAGTAATTAGTTAACATAAATTTACGAGCCCGTGCTTCGCACGGGTTATCATCTAGTACATAATAAACTTCATGTTTATAAAAAGGGAATTTACCAAAAATACTAGGTTTAAAGTTTTTATTTGCAAAAATACTATTTTCTTTAATTAATTGCATATTTACTATCTTTTTTTTGCTAAGCTCATATTTACCATCTTAATTGCAAAAATACTTTCTTTCCTTTTCCAAACCAATTTTAATATTTTTTTTAGAAATTTTTTTTAAAAAAATAATTTGAATGAACAGTGACCTTCCACGTGCACTACAACATAAGTGGCCTATTGTAACTCCTCCGTGATGTTACAATAGGCCCAAAATCTGTTACATTAGGTCTATTGTAACACTAGGGGGCGTTACATTTACTGGGCGTTACAACAGGTGCCTATTGTAACGCTTTTGCCTATCTAATGTAACACTAAGAAAGCGATACATTATGTCGCTAATGTAGCACTATCATCACCTAATGTATCGTATTTTTAATGTTACATTTGAACTTAATCCGAGGTACAGAACGTGGGGCCCACAGACACGTGACATCCTGGCACGTGGCATGTGGGGGCCACCTGACACGCGACATGTGTGGAGACCACCTAACACGTGGCATGTGTGGGCCCACCTGACACGTGGCATGTGGGGGGGGGCCACCTGACGCGTGGCATGTGGGGGGACCCACCTTACACGTGGCATGTGGGGGCAACTCTATTGCAACACTGTAACATATATATTGTAACACTACAATAGACAAGTGTAACACCACAAGAATATGCATATGCAACAATATAAAAGGCAAATGTAACACCAGAATACAAAAATTTTAAATAGCTGCTTTGTATATACATAATTCCCATTAATAACCATTACACGTCCAATCAACATTCAAACCAACTTTAACCATTACAAGTTCTTCAACCACCACCACTCCAAACTAATTCAATCACCAAAATTGAAAACTAGGCCAAACTCAATGTCATCAAAAACTGCACAAACATCATCTAAACTGACTTTTTCATTTTCTGCAAGCTTTACAGACACATAATTCTTCTGGAACCACGGATGATTTTTTATCCCATCAATTTGAATACGCTGCAAAACAATACAGGAGAAAAAGTGGTATAAACAACTTATTTTCCATAACTCATAGCAGGCTACCATTCAACTTATTTGAAAATGGCAACTATAACTCTACTAAAATAGAGTAAGTTTATTGTTTGCTTACATGACAAATACTGAATTGTAATGCTGTTCTAAGCAGATCACACACAAATCAGGCATAATAAGTCCTTTTTAGTGTCATCCAATCCATCTTCAGTAGTACCATTTGACCCTTAAAAACAAGAAAATATAACAAGCACCTTTATGTAAAGTAACAAAACTTAACACAAAACTGATATCAATTGGAGAAGAAAGTTTAAAATGCCTCCTGGTAATACTTGATATCAATTCACCACTGACTTTGATAAAATATAGAGTACTAGTGTCATCACAAACACCAAGAATATCATGAGCTTCTGACCAGGCACCACAAGTGAACGTGACACTACTGCTACCAGATTGTAGGTCACATAAGTTCAAGCAGCTTTATGACACTAATGGATTACTAATTAATCTGCTAAAGAAAATCACCACAGGTTTTACAGGAAAAAAATAAAGAACTTCTAAAATTTCAATTAATAAATGATATATGTGTTTGATTGGTTATGTATCTTTATAATTTAAATTAAATGAAGGAATAAAAGATAATTACATTAGCACACGTGCATTTGTTATTGCAGGTTGAGCAAACTACTAGCATGAAAGGTTATTTCCTTTTAAATATTGTAGCTCTTTTAAAATTAAAGCACGACTCATCATTAAGCTATATTTTAAAGAATCAATTAACAATAACCTCATGAAAACATAAACAAGAAATACACTACGCCATATAATAATATGGGAGACAAAAATTTTAAGTCTACAACAATATACACCCTGTCAAATCCCCTCCACAACCCAGGTCCCAATTTATTTTTTTTGGAAATTAAGCGGGAACAAACATATTTCATAACAATTAAAAGCAAGTAAACTAGTAAAGGAAAAGCAACAAGATTGAGAAGCCCTAATTGAAATAACAGAGTTGCATGGCTTACAGTGATTTCCGTTAAACTGCAAATTCACCAAAACATATTTAGTTTAAAGTTCCAGATGAATAAATAGGCTATGAGATACTCGTATACTAAAAATTTATAAATGTGCAGGTGTACATATGAATATATCATGGACACTGTTATCAACATGTTTTGTGCTGCAAAAGGATTTTGTAAACTATCTGATCTGTTATAAACAACTTACTATGATTCTTAATGCCTTCAGTCAACTCCCTGTAATTCATTGTCAAACACACTTTCTCCTGGAAAGTTGGAAAATAACCTGAGAGTATACAAAATGAAAATCAACTACATTTTGTAATAACTGCTGAAGCCAGCTTACCGTTCGTAAAGGAAGACCCATTGGGCTCAATACGCAGTCTGTCCCTGGGATGATGGAACCTGCAAACTGAACCATACTTACAAAATGCTAATAAACTCTTACAGCTTCATCTAGGAATGTAGCAAATATCATGCATCAAACTGTATCACTATCTAACAAGTTGATTAAGTAAATATAATTCAAAACAGTGAATAGTACGTGAGAGTTAAATTTGTAAAGCCAAGTAAACAAGTAAACAAGTAAAGACGAGTCCACTCCAAAAACTTTACAAGCTACTTAGAGTGATAGGTTTCAAGAGTACTAACCAGAAGAGTCGGAATTGCAGCCAGGAAAAGCCAAGTTGCTGAAACTGCCGTCTGCAACAGGAAAATAAAAACGTAAACATGTTATATTCAGTAGACAGTTAGAGAGCCTGAACCAAAAATTCTAAGCCGTATCATATCAACATACAGTACTACTTCTGTTGATTACAAATGCATTTATGACAAATCTCGAACAGAACAACAAAAGAAGTACAATTTTACTTACTTGAGTAACGAGAATTGAGATGTGCGCCACAAAATATAACGAAACTTACGTGCTGCTGCGTTGTTTGGGTATAGAAGCAGCTACAAAATTGTAAAATTAGAGACGACAAGATTCTTGATATAGATTTCATATGTTCACCACAAACATGTCATATAAATACAAGTCAGCAATTATCTCATTTATAAAAACAATTACAAAACATCTCCATCCCCAAAACCCCAACAAATTACAAACATAATCAAGCAAACCCAACTGGAAGACATCACTTGATAACAACTGAGAAGCCGTGACTTCCATTGGTGTCCTGATGAAATTATCAGGAATAAAGAAATAAATTATAAACAAGTTAATCATCATAAACTGCTAATAAAGCCCCCATATTTACCTTGAACTAAAAGCCCTAATTGAAATTTCGAATCGAAGCCCTAATTAAAACACCTGAAAAATTAAAAACCAATTACAGAAGAGAAAAGAAAAGTTAAAAAAGAAAAGAAAAGAAGAGAATAGAGAGTTTTTGAAATTATGGCGGCATGTGTCCTTCCATTGACAGCGGCGAGGAGAGACGGTGTGAGCGTGTCTGAGCAAGGGAGAGTGTGTAAAGTGAGCGTAATTTCGTTTTAAGGGGAAAGGGGAAAATGTAATTTCGTTTTAAGGGAGAAAGGGGAAAGTGAATTTGGGTTTGGGGGGAAAATTGCCGCCCACAACATTTCAACTTTTTCATTTCCTTGGTAACTTTTTTTTTTTTTTTTTTGAAAATCATTTCCTTGGTAACTTAAAAATAAATAAACAGAAAAAAAATAATTTGTTTACATAATTTGGGTTGTAATTTTTTAAAATAATTTGGAATTGCACTAATTTGTTTAGTGAGGAAAAGTGCCGTCTGTTTTTTACAAAAAAGTTCTCATTTTTTGATTTTTGAATTAATTTCTTAGTTTATTTTTTAAATAATTATAATTTAAACAAAAAAAATACAAGATGCATATTTTTTTAAAAATATTTCTCGATAACTCAACCGTACGGAGGTCAAGATCCATCCTTTTTAATGTTATTGCCAAAATTTCAGGAAAAAATAAATTTAATTTGGGTCCCACAAATGACACGTGGCAGTATGGGACCCACTTGACACGTGGAAGTTTTGGTCCCACTTTAAAATTTGCATTAGCAAATGTAACACTTTTTTGTGGGGCCCACGTGTGGGCCCACTTTTTCGTGGGACCCACCTGTTGGTCCTGTTGGTGGGGACCACAATAGTTAAAAATGAAAAAATAAAAAAATTAACTAATGTACCACTTTATTATAGTGTTACATGTATGCAACACCGTGACCTTTACTGTAACACTAGTTCTCGACTAATGTAACACTAGTTGAGTGGTGTTACAATAGGTCAAAATTTACTACCTATTGTAACACTATTTCACGTAACGCTTTCAAAAACCATTACGTTAGCCCACTTATGGCGTAATGGTGGCTGCCACCTGGCAGGTACTGCCACGTCATTAAAAATGGACCCTCTGCTAACGTGTCACTACCACGCCAGCATGCCACGTGGCAGGTGCTGATGTGGCTGTTGACATCAGCAGGCACGGTTCACCAGATTATATATATATATATATATATATATATATATATATATATATATATATATATATATATATATATATGGGCTACTCCAATACAAACTTCCTTACTTCCTTAGAATACAAACCTAAAAACCAAATTCCAATCAAACATTTAAGCTAATCTAATGACCAAATTAGGGGTACCCTAACATAATACGAAAAAAAATCTTATAATTCTACCCTCTATCCATTCATCGAAAAAAATTAAAAAAAAGGATGACGTGGCAGCAGTTTTTTTTACTTTTATTTAATTTATTATTATTATTTTTTTTGATGAATGGATAGAGGGTTGAATTATTAGACTTTTTTGTGAAGATGTCCCTGGAGGGGCCCTTAGAATAAATGAAATATAATATATTTTGTGTTTGTTTGTAGTTCTCATTTTAAGAGTGGTTTGTATTTGAGCAAAAGCCTATATATATATAGGGTATTGTTTTAATAGAAACTAACTTAGAATAGAAACTAGAAACTAAACATAAATTAAATATTTCAAGCTAATCTAATGACCAAATTAGGGGTACCCCAATACAAAAAACGTTTAAAATTATTGGCTCTATTCAACAAAAAATTAAAAAAAAAGTTACTGTTCACGTGATGACGTGGCACGTGAACAGTAACCTTTTATTATTTTTTTACTTTTTTTGTTGAATAGAGCCAAAAATTTTATAAGTTTTTTGTGAAGGTGCCCCTAGCGGGGCCATTAAAATAAATGAAATATAATTTATTTAGTGTAAGTTTCTAGTTTCTATTCTAAGGTTATTTCTATTTGAACGCTAGCCTATATATATATATATATATATATATATATATATATATATATAGAGAGAGAGAGAGAGAGTTGCACTACATAACAAACACCTTATATAAAGAACAATCAAGAACGCCTTTTATATATATATATGTAGTTTAAAAAAGAGGTTGAAAATGACAACTGAAAAATGGAACTTGCAATCAGAAATTTAGTTGCATGTGGTTGCATTCAGTTGAATATGGTCCCTGGCGGGGCCTTGCAACCCAAATCCACCAAAATCACCCCACCTTAAAAATAAAAATAAAAAGTTGCATGTGGTAGCATTCAGTTGAATATGGTCCCTACGGGACCTTGCAACCCAAATCCACCAAAATCACCCCACCTTAAAAAAAAGTGTCAAGTTGGCTGGGCAGGGGGGGAAGTGTTGCCCTAATTTGTAGTATTTTTCGCAATTTTGAAACTTAGTTTAGTAGAATTGCAAATAACTTTTCTTAACAAAAGTAAAATTGCAAAAATTTACTTTTTATATATATATATATTTGTCAAAAAACCTCTTATAAAAATTGTAGCTTTACCTATATAGTTTGCAGAACCTTTTTTATTTAAAATATGTATCTATTTTTTTAAAAAAATATAGTTTGCAGAACTTAAGCTTCTTGATATTTCTCCCTCTGTCCCATTAGATTCTTTACATTGTTTTAAGACTGTCTGGCACGCATTTTAAGGTGCATATAAAGTATAGTTCCATAATTTTTTTTTACAATTTTCATTTTATGTATAAAAATAGAACAATCCTATTTTTATACAAAAAAGAAAATTTTAAAAATAAGTTATGGAACTATCCTTAAAATGTACCTTAAAATGCGTGCCAAACACTCTCCAAACAACGTAAACAAATGACCGGGGCGGAAGGAGTAACAATTATGAAGATGTTATATTAGTAATTAACTACCATAAGAATATAAGATGTAAGGTGCAAGAATTATATCCTTATACATAATAAGGGTAAGAGATCTTATTCAAAATATTGGTACAATACCGTTAAAATAATTATAACTATTAAATCTAATATTTTTAAAAATAAACGATCAATATTATATCATATAATTTTTTTCACTACACTTGAACTTTTTATAAATATAAAAAAAGTCAACATTTACTATTCGGTCTTGTATAAAAATCATATTTGAATGATATTACAATCCACGCAAAACTCACAAAATTATTTTTAATTTATTGATTATCTAACAATTATTATCCAAATGGAAACACTCATAATATGAAGAGAAAATACGATTATGAATTTTTACATTAATAATCTTATTTAATGTAGAAAACCTACATTAGTAATCCTATTCAATGTAGAAAATCCGATTATACCTGGTTTAATTCACATGGTTTAAATCACTTGAAACCCTTTATGTTTTGAGTTTTGATTGAATTCATTGATGTTATTAAGCTATCGTTTGTTTATTGATGTTTATGTATCGAATGTTATATTTATTTTTATCAGCAAGTTAACGTTACAGGAACCAAGCATTTTAGCAAGCTAAGACGTTTTGACCAGAAATTGTTGGAGACAAAGTCAAAATGCGATTTTCATGAAGATTTGTTAGGAATTTAATTTGTAAGGACTCTGATATATATATATATATATATAGGGTTGGACTCCATAGCAAACACCTTATATAACAAACAATAAAGAACACCTCATATCTAATAGATCCATTGCCCCTGGCGGGGCCACCCAATACAAAAAAATTCTTATTTTTTTACCCTCTATCCATCCATCATCTCAAAAAAAAAAAAAAAATTTAAAAAGTTACTGTTCATGATGATGACGTCATCAGTGACGTCATCATGAACAGTTAATTTTTTTTTTAGTTTTTTTTAATTTTTTTTGCTGGCTTGATAGAGGGTAAAAAAATAATAACTTTTTGTATTGGGTGCCCCTGGCGGGGCCAAAGGATCTAATAGATCTAAGGTGTTCTTTGTTGTTTGTTATATAAGAGTGTTCTGTATGGAGCAAAGGCCTATATATATATATATATATATAAGCAAGTGCTCAAATGAGACCCTCTCTTATAATGAGAACTGAGACTTAATGTCAGCCACATAAATTTCATACGTATATTAAATCCTAGCCACAAAATTATAGATCTATATTATTCCCTGCCTCCTGCTCTCTCTCCTCCTCCATTTCCATCTTCCCCCTTTTCTTCACCCCCAACAATCACTCTTCATTTTCGACGAAAAAATTAACATCGCCACCTACCACCGTTGTTACCCCATGATCTGTCATCGCTAATCTACCACCATTGCTCGATCATCGTTACTCACATGGCTACTCCTCGATGGTTGCTAAAACACTCCGGTGGTTGCTAAACACCAATGTTTTTAATCAATTTAGTCAGGAAAACAAACATATCAGGTAGATTTGCTTTAGATTTAAAATTTTCAAATCCGATTTTTTTCATCTAGTGGTGGTTATGGTGGTTGTGACGTCTGTGATGGGCAAGGTGAATGATGTATGGTGGAGATGGTGGTGGTAGGTATGGTGAAGGCAGCACTTTACGTGATTTGTTTAAAAGAATTTGGTGATTTGTATCGAAATTTGGTGATTTGGGTTGAAATTTTAGTAATTTGGACGGAATTTTGGTGATTCTGTATATTGTGATAATAGTAGCAATCTAATGGTGATTTCTGTAGGTAGTAGATTGGTGATAAGGGTGGTTTAGTGATAGTGATTGTGATGGTGGTGAGTATAGGATGGTGGCGTGATTTGTGACTGTGATATTGATTTTGGTGAGGTAGAGATGATGGTGTTATTTAGTGATTTATACAAGAATTTTTAGTGATTTGTATTGAATTTTTTGGTGATTTGCTTTAAATTTATGTTCAGATTTTTTATGATTTGAATTTTTTTGGTAATTTATGTTTAAAAGTTTGGTGTTGTGCTTTTAATTGTTAGTGATTCCAGTTGCAATTCGGTAGTTTGTGTTGAAATTCGGTAAATTGTGCTTGATATTGGTGGTTTTCTAGAATATATTTTAGTGAATCATTCGATAATTTTTTGGTCATACAGTTGTTTTGGAAGTTAGGATGTAGCAGTGATTGATCTAGTGATCGTGTTTGTTTTGACTGAAATATCTTTCTTTCGATTTAAAAACAGAAAAGTAAGTTGTTCAATCAAAAGGCGCGTGTTTGGTTGGTTTATTGGGCCTAGTTTATGGCTCAATGTGTAGTTCTCATTATAAGAGAGGTCTCATGTCAGTAGCCCCCTATATATATATATATATATTATAAACACATCATTCGTACTTTGATAGTTGTACTTTTGGCGGATTTATATTATAAACACATACAAGAATGATTTTTTTTTTTCTAACCTTTTGTATGCATCACTAAAATTAGTATATAACATCATCTGCACGGTCGGATCGTCCAAAAAAATTTTAAAAAATTATTATTCGAAAATTATACTAGTTTGACCAATGAGTACTTTGATAGTTGACCATTATAATATCATACAAGAATGATTCGTTTTTTTCTAATTTTTTGTACAAACCACTAAAATCAGTATATAACATCATTCTTATGGTTGGATCGTCGGAAAAAAAATTAAAAAAATAGATCATGTTCAATCGGTACGACACTAGTTAGAGGGAGTAGTACTTTTGGCGGATTTATATTATAAACACATACAAGAATGATTTTTTTTTTTCTAACTTTTTGTACACATCACTAAAATTAGTATATAACATAATCCGTACGATTGGATCGTCCAAAAAAAATTTTAAAAAAAAATATTTGAAAATTATACTAGTTTGACCAAGGAGTATTTTGATAGTTGACCATTAAAATATCATACAATAATGATTTATTTTTTCCTAAATTTGTGTACACATCACTAAAATCAGTATATAACATCATTCGTACGGCTGGATCGTCGAAAAAAAATTTAAAAAAATAGATCATGTGCAATCGGTACGACACTAGTTAGAGGGAGTAGTACTTTAGGAGGATTTATATTATAAACACATACAAGAATGATTTCTTTTTTACTAATTTGTTGTACACATCATTAAAATCAGTATATAACATCATCCATACGATTAGATCGCTTTAAAAAAATGTTATTCGAAAATTATACTAGTTTGACCAAGGAGTACTTTGATAGTTGACCACTAAAATATCATACAAGAATGATTTATTTTTTTCTAATTTTTTGTACACATCACTAAAATCAGTATATAACATCATTCGTACGGTTGGATCGTTGAAAAAAAAATTAAAAAAATAGGTCATGTTCAATTGGTATGACACTAACTAGAGGGAGTAGTACTTTTGGCGAATTTATATTATAAACAAGTACAAGAATGATTTTTTTTCCTAACTTTTTGTACACATCACTATGATTAGTATATAACATAATCCGTACGGTTGGATCGTGCAAAAAAATTTAAAAAAGAATTTATTCGAAAATTATACTAGTTTGACCAAGGAATACTTTGATAGTTGACCATTAAAATATCATACAAGAATGATTTGTTTTTTTCCCCTAAATTTGTGTACACATCACTAAAATCAGTTTATAACATCATTCCTACGGTTGGATTATCGGAAAAAATAGATCATGTGCAATCAGTACGACACTAGTTAAAGAGAGTAGTACTTTTGGCGGATTTATATTATAAACACGTACAATAATGATTTGTTTTTTACTAATTTGTTGTACACATCATTAAAATCAGTATATAACATCATCCGTACGATTGGATCGTCCAAAATTTTTTTAAAAAAATATTATTCGAAAATTATATTAGTTTGACTAAGTAGTAATTTGATAGTTGACCGCTAAAATATCATACAAGAACATTAAACAACGGTTTTTTGTATGAAAAACTGTTGTTGTGCTTAATATAACACAACATTTTTTAATAAGAAAACCGTTGTCTTATTATTTTCATTATTTTCCACCAAATTCAATTCAAATTATTTCATTATTCCCACCAAATATTTCATTATTTCCCACCAAATTCTATTCAAAATTTTTGTAGTTCAGACAACGGTTTCATAAAAACCGTTGTATCATCAAAATACGATTTAACAACGGTTAATTATTCCGTTGTGTGAATTGTAATAACACAATGGTATATGAATATGAATCATACAATGATTTATAAACGTTGTCTCAAAACAGATTAGACAATGTGCGTAAAAACAGTTGTGCAAACTTACTCGTCTTTACAACACCATAGTTTAAAGTTGTTGTCTGAATCAATTTACTAGACAACGTTTTATAAACCGTTGTAGGGTACCTGGATTAGACAATACTTTTCTGAAGTTACAAAAAAACCGTTGTCTCCTAATTCCAAACAATGCTTTTTCGTCCGAGCGTTTTCTGATAAGTGTTGTCTGATTGCGATTTTCTTGTAGTGGGAGAAAGAAAGGGAGATATATTATCAATCTTGTAATTGTATTTTTCAGTAATTAATAATATATTCTCTTACCAAGTTGGTAAGGGACCAGACATAGACCATTAGCGTAGGGGTCGAACTTGGCTAAAACTCTATGTATTTTCACTTGCTGTTATTTTATTTCTGCTTCATACTTTGCATTTTAGCTAGATATCGTTAGTTACAGTTTTGATAACAACAAGCTAACTACTAATCAGATAAATATTTGGTAAAGTTTTAAAATCACTACACCAAACATGGCCTATTGCAACGCCAAAAAAGTGTATTATTAGGCCCCAAAAATGTTATAATAGATGTTTATGTAACGCTTTTGCCAAACTCGGCGTTGCATTTGCCGGCGTTGCCTATGCCTTCTATAGCAACACTTTTCGAACTTATTGCACCACTTTTGATGTATTACAATAAGAATTTGTTGTAACACTTTTACATGTTTTAGCAACATTTTTAAGGTGTTACAACAGACTAATGCAACACTTTTTTGCAACATTTATTGACTTAAAATGTTACAAAGTAAGTTTATTGCAACATTTTGATGCCTTTTGCAATGTTTTTTGGTTTTTTAGATTTTATTGGCAACACTTATTTGCACCACTTTTTATTAGTCCAAATTGCAATGACATATTAGAAAATTTTATATACCATGCACAAAAGCATATACCAAACCAGAACTCTCATTTCAAATTTCCCAAAATGGCAAAACCAACAAAAGATATGTCAATAAAGCCCAAACATAGTAGGCTTTTATCACAATATCATCTTACATCCGGTACTTAAGTCGAAAAATAAGTCGACTTACACCGCAATTCTACATTACTTAGTCTTTCATGTCAAAATAACAACTTATAACTATTTTCCTAACAGATTGTCCAGACACTTTGTCTTCCCTTAGAAACATAGGAACTCTAAGCTTGCAAATTCAACAAATTTTGGGGGAGACTTATCTTCACGGTCAACAAAATGTTCAATCTCACATCAACATCGGACAAGTGCCTTGCCATGATTCTAAGAGGCTGTATTCTTTCCATTGACCAAATTCTTGCAGTTCGATCGTGCGACGAACTAGCAAAATAATGTCCTGCTGGACTAAACTGCATTTAAATTCATGAGAAAAGATATCAGCCTCTACGTAAAATCATGTCTTGTACTATCAGATGCATATATAGTTACGAGTGATTGCTAACAACAATCTAGCGTTCTAGTCAAATAAAAAAAAGACTATAACTGCTTCTTTTCAAAAGTTCAGAAAAAATGAGAAGACCCTGCAATGAACCTGCATAAGTACGTGCAATGCTGATATTCATGTCGAAGTTTCTCTAGTTCAGACATCAGACTGGGAAACTACTACATATCTACATGACCTTTCTGAAGATCATGCGTCATATCCTGCACTTCCTATCATGCACGCTAGAAAAATAAGAGAACACGTTATTTCACACAATAAAAACATAATTCAGCGACAAAGCACACAATACAAACATATCTCTTTAAGTATTTTTTAAAAAATTGCAGTTGATATTTACTGTGAATAAGCTGTTCTCTTTAAGTAAAAGGAGTTGTATATATTGTTTTAGATGTCAGATTAAGCTAACTTGTGAATAAGGCTACTCAAGTCGAATAAAACGTTTATAATTGCAATATGTACATTTCTTTCTAACTAATGTAGAAGAACATACAATTGTTGTAGGGAGACAGGAAGACTTTTTTGGAAGTGTATGCAACTCGATCGATCAACAAGTTATGATGAAACTTCATTTCTATTACAATTTTCTCAATGGAACCAAGATCTTTGGCCTGTCCAAAACCCTGTAAGAATGGAGGCATATTTACGACAAAACTCAAAATAAAATAATATCAAGAGAAGCACATAAGCCCATTGCATATGAATATATTGATAGCACACAATTTATTAAAAAGTATTAAAAACACTATATTCTCAGAGTCACTTTCACTAAATTTCTTCGCACTTTAATTAACTGCAATAATCAAAGATGAATACACACAAACCTAGCACGGACAAAATTAAAATTATTTCAGCACTTTAGAAAAATTATTGGGAAAGTAGATTAAGAGATCAAAAGAAAATGTACTCACTGTTTATGCAGCACCAGCAGTTCTACTCTCAGTTTTAGCATTACAACTAATGTTCCCATCTTTATTTTTGTCACATCGGCTGCTGCTATGAATCTCTTGAGCTATTACAGAGTACACACAAACCTATTTCAGCACGGAAAAAATTAAAATTACAGAGTACTTTGTCTTTAAATTTACCACAAACATATCGATAAAATTATGAGCATATAATTAAAACTAGTAATTAACACAAAATTACCACAAAATTGACACAACATTACAACAAGATTAATACAAAATTCACACAAATTTAAAACAGAATTCCTACTAATTAACACCAAATCCTACTAATTGAACACTTAATACCAGATTTAATCCAACATATAATTGAAAATTTTCACAAGCATGCATATATATACATGTATAATCCAATTAATCAAAAAAGATGGTTACTTTACCTTTAATTGAAGTTTTAATCAATATTACTCTAATCTTTTCCCTAATCAATTTGGGGTTTTAGGGTTTGCTCTAATCGATTTTAAGGACTTCAGTGACCAGCTTGTCTCCATACTGATTTTTGAACAGTGTTCTGAGCATGGCATTGGCCTCTGTAGTCTGGTCAGATAGATTTTGAAATCTGTTTCCTAGGCCTTTGACTGTATCTGTGAGGAGGGCTAGGCCATTGTCCATCTTGGTGCAGGTGGTGTTGCAGTGTTTGAGATCTTTGACCACACTGTCTAGTTGAGGAAATTTAGCATCAAAGGCCCTCTTTACTTCTGCTACTGAAGTGGCTGTCTTGTCACACACCCTATTGACTTCAGTGTTGACTCCCTTGCCAAGATAGTGTGCAGCCTTGAGGAAACCCTTGTAGGAATCATTGACAGCTTCATACACTTCACCAGGAGACATGGATTTTGCATTGGAGCCCAGTGAAGTGATGTATTCCTCTCTAAGATATTGAAGTGCTTCACTGAGAGTTACATCATACTTTCCTTGCAGCCAGGCATCTGCATTGCCATCTCTCTCAGCATCATCAATAATCTTGGCCTTCTGCATCTCCACATCATCCCTATGGCATAGTAGGATGGCCTCATAGTCTGAATTAGAGATGTTGGAGGTGACAAGGTTCTGAGCTATTTTTACAAACTCAGGAATCTGATCCACAATTAAGCTTTGAAGTGCTTCAACCGTCAATTTTTGTGGAACAGACCCTGATCCTGAAGCACTGTCATGTTGCACAGGCTTCAGCCATTATGACATAAAGTCAGAGCTAGAGCTAGGTAAACTAGACTCCTCAGTTACAGATGCAACTTCTGTAACCGGATGGATTGACTCTACTACTGGTGTCTCCACAGAAGTGGGATGAGTTACACCAGCAGTTGACACAGGCACAGAGTCTCTAGTAACAACTAGTGAAGCCTCTGTGTGTGTGTGATGGTGTCATTAGGATATGCCCCAGCATGCATTCCCTCACCATCTAAATGTGGGTCCTGGGTTGTGAGCAAAGTGTCATGCACTAAGTCACTTGAATAAAACGAGGGAAGAAAATTTCATTACCTCTCTTGGCTGAATTCTTACCAAGTCTCCCATACAGCTCCTGCAGAATGATGAGACCAACGTCTATCTTCTTTCCATAAGCTAAGGCATAGCCTATTTGCTATGCAGGAGTACTGATTTGGTCATAGCTAGATTTTCTTGCAGTGAAGACTTGAAGAAGTGTAGCAAACACATAACTCCATTCCTTCCTCAAATGCTTCCTGTTCAAGTGCCCAAGACTGATTCTTTCTGCATTTTTGATGAAATCAAAGAAGTCTTCCAATTCAGCATTTGTAGCAAGTGGGTCATACACCTCTCCTTTGGTACCCATCCCAAGTGCCTCATTCATATCCTCTGTGGTGATAGTGAGATTTTTGTCTTGAATCTTGCAGTAGATGATGTACGAGGATATTGCAGAGTCAAGAGCCACCACCTCCACTGTAGCAGACTGCCAAAACTGTTCTAGAATGTCGAGATACAGAGTTGGGTTAACAGATAGAGCATTCTTGATGTACGATTCAGACATCCACTTCGCAAAGCACTTGAAATTGGCGTTGGGTGCTTCAACATCACTTGTTAGAGCAATGAAATTGGTGTTGAACTTTACTATTGCCATTTGTGTGAGAGAGAGAGAGAGAAGAAATCGAAGGTTGAAGAAGAAATTTAGCTTTTGCAGTTAGGGTTTCAGATGTTTTGGGAGTTTGGATGCTTGAGAAATCGAATGAAATGAATCGAATAGATGTGAAGTTGTAAAAGTATGAAGTACTTGAATTGTCGATTAGATGTATGTTCTGTATCGACAAGTCAGGCATTCGAGAAGTAGAAAACAACTATTCGAGAAGTCAAGAAAGGCTTATTCGATAACTCAGGCAGGTTGTAGCTCACAACTGGCAGTTATCTAACTTAGAAATAAATCTAAATTAGGTAAAATATGTTTTTATGAGTAATTCTGAATAAAAATCCAAAATCGGTTAAAATTCAGCGAGAAATCAGCCTTTTCAAATGATTCGAGAACTCAAATATAGTATTCGAGAACTCAGTCAATCGAGAACTAAAACACTATATTCGAGAAGTCAAGGAAACCTCTATTCGAGAACTCTAAAAGACTCTATTCGAGAACTCGAAAGTGCTCTAAAGAGACTTGTTAGAGATGTCGAATAGTGAATCACTTGAGAAGTCTGACTTGTCGAATTATACTCATAGAAATTCAATTTTCACTATCTTTACAAAATTTACTAGCCATATTCATTCACGAATATTCTAGCAAATTAAACAGTGATTTTCTCAAAATTTCATAGAAATTTCAAGTTAACAAGAGAATATGATTTTCCAAATATGCAACAGATTTGAAATATTTATAAATCATATTTCAGCCAACACTTACTCCAAAAATATTAAGAATTTAGATAAAGTAAGTGTTTACTGCTGCAACAATCTATATGATGTATTCACCTAGCCAGAATCTGAAGAATTCAGCATTCCAATCTCACTAACCAACCTTGTGAAGGTGGCTTCATCTAATGGCTTAGTGAATATATCAGCTAGTTGTTTATCTATAGAAAAATAATGCAACTCAATAGTTCCATTAGTTGCATGTTCCCTTATGAAATGATATCTGATGTCAATGTGCTTTGTCCTAGAATGATTGACAGGATTGGCAACTATAGAGATTGCACTTGTGTTGTCACACATGATTGGAATTCTTTCTAACACAAGTCCATAATCTCTAAGTTGATTTCTAAACCAAAGCACTTGAGCACAGCAACTTCCAGCAGCTATGTATTCAGCCTCAGCTGTAGAAGTTGACACAGATTGTTGTTTCTTGCTATACCAAGAGACTAACCTTTGTCCAAGAAACTGGCAGCTACCTGAGGAGCTTTTCCTATCCACTCTGCATCCAGCATAATCAGCATTAGAATAACCAACCAGATTGAACCCTGTGTCCTTAGGATACCATAGTCCCAAGTTTGGAGTGCTCTTCAGATATCTAAAGATCCTTTTTATAGCAATCAAATGTGATTCTTTTGGATTTGATTGAAACCTTGCACACAAGCATGTAGCAAACATGATGTCTAGCCTACTTGCAGTGAGATAGAGTAGAGAACCAACCATGCCTCTGTAGACTGAGATATCTACCTTCTTGCCTTTAGCATCTTCATCCAATTTAGTGGCAGTGGTCATGGGTGTCTTTGCAGGTGAGCAATCTTCCAAGTCAAACTTCTTTAATAAATCCTTGATATACTTGGTTTGACTGATAAAGATACCATCCTTCCTTTGACTGACTTGCAACCCAAGAAAGAATGTCAACTCTCCCATCATACTCATCTCATATCTGCTCTGCATGAGTTTAGAAAATTTCTCACACAGCTTCTCATTTGTAGAACCAAAAATGATATCATCCACATAGAACTGAACTAAGATAAGATCATCACCATGCTTCTTGTAAAACAATGTCTTGTCCAGTGTGCCTCTAGTGAATTGATTCTCAAGAAGAAATTGTGATAAAGTATCATACCATGCTCTTGGAGCCTGCTTAAGTCCATACAATGCCTTAAGCAATCTGTAGACAAATTCTGGGAAGTGTGGATCCTCAAAACCAGGTGGTTGTTGCACATAAACTTCTTCTTCCAACTCTCCATTCAGAAATGCACTTTTGACATCCATTTGATATACTTTAAAGTTTGAATGAGCAGCAAATGCCAAGAATATTCTGATGGCTTCCAATCTAGCAACAGGAGCAAATGTCTCATCATAATCAATGCCTTCCTGTTGAGAGTATCCTTTTGCAACCAACCTTGCTTTATTCCTTATAATTACACCATCTTCATCCATCTTATTCTTTAGAACCCATTTTGTTCCAACAATGGTTCTGTTCTTTGGTGCAGGCACAAGTTCCCATACTTTGTTCCTTTCAAATTGATTCAGCTCCTCTTGCATAGCAATAATCCAATCTGGATCTAACAGTGCATCATCAAGTTTCTTAGGCTCAACTTGTGATAGAAAATAGCCATAGAGGCACTCATTCTGAGTTTCTCTCCTAGTCCTTACTCCTGCATTCGGATCTCCAATGATTTGCTCTACAGTGTGTGATCTATCCCATTTCCTTGAGTGCTCAGCCTGATTTCTCATTCTTGATGTTGCTTCATCATCCACATCATGGTCATTCTCATTTCCTCCCCCTATGAAGTTGCCACTACTCACAGGTGTGTCTTGGATGCTTGTTTCTTCACTATTGATTGGCACAAATTCTCCTCTTGTATCATCATTCACTTGAGTTTGTTGAACTCGAGTTTCAACTTCAATTTCAGTCTCTTCATCAGAATCATCTAGATTATCAAACTTCAATGGATCTTTATCTTCATCATTGGCTTCTTCTAGTCCAGGTAGTTTGCTGTCATCAAATGTCACATCTGTACTTTCCATAACTTTATTTTGACTGATGACATAAACCTTGTATGCAATTCTTTCCATAGAGTAGCCAAGAAAAATTCCTTCAAATGCTTTTGCATCAAATTTTCCAACATATTCAGAATTATCCTTCAATACAAAGCATTTGCTTCCAAAAGTATGAACATACTTTAGAGTAGGCTTCTTTCCAGTCATCAAGTTATAAGGTGTCTTTCCAGTGTTTTTGTTGATGAGGGTTCTGTTCTGGATATAGCATGCATTGCTCACAACCTCAGCCCAAAAACATGTAGGCATTTTTGCATCAAGTAACATTGTTCTAGCAGCCTCAATTAGAGTTCTATTATTCCTCTCAACAACTCCATTTTGTTGTGGAGTCCTTGGAGCTGAGAATTGCTGAGAAATACCATTCTCTTTACAGAATGCTTCAAGTATGGCATTTATGAACTCTGTTCCATTATCACTTCTCAGTGCAATCACACTTGCATTGTTGGCCTTTGCTTCCTTGTCAACTTTCTTTATATGCTCAATGATTACTTGTGGAGCCTCATCTTTTGATGCCAGAAATTCCACTCATGTATACCTTGTAAAATCATCAACCATCACCAAGGCATACTTCTTTCTTCCTAGTGACATAATATTGACAGGCCCAAACAAATCCATATGAATGAGTTGTAGGGGCTTGGTTATAGATGTCACTGTCTTTGTCTTGTGGCTTGATCTTTTCATCTTTCCTTTTTGACAAGCCTCACACACTCCTTCTTGACAGAATTCAAGTGTGGGCATGCCTCTCACTAACTCTCTTTTGACTAGAGAATTAATGGCTTTGAAGTTCAGGTGTGATAGTTTCTTGTGCCACAGCCAACAATCTTCATTTGATGCTTTTGAGTAGAAGCAACAAATTTTGTCCTTGTTTGCAGAATCCATATTAGCTACAAACAGGCTTCCCTTCCTTACTCCAGATAGAGCAAAATCACCAGTCTTCTTGTGGGTGATCAAACATTCATCTTTGTCAAAATCCACCTTGAATCCCCTATCAGTAAACTGACCAACACTTAGCAGATTATGCTTGAGCCCCTTGACTAGTGCTACATCTTCAATGATGACATTACCAACTTTCAACTTTCCATATCCCAATGTGTTGTTACCCATGCTGTCATCTCCAAAAGCAACCATTGGCCCAGCCTTTTCCTCATACTGTGATAGCAGGGCCATATCACTAGTCATATGATTTGAGCATCCACTGTCCAAAATCCACATGATCTTCTTTTCACTTTCTTTGCCCTGCAAACACAAAGGTATTACTTTTCCTTTGGTACCCAAACAAGTTTGGGTCCATGTGACTTAGAAACAGTTTTATCATAAACAACATGCTTGTCAACTTTCTTGGCATTAGTCTTTTTGTCACTGTTAGAAGTCTTAGAACCTGAGGTTTCAGACTTAGGTGATAGAGGTACCTTCCTAGCTTTAGGAGGACTCAAAGACTTTGACCTGGTGTAGTGTGTGTGAGAATTGTGACTGATACAACCATCAATGAATTGCCTTCTCATATTGAAACAACTAGTCATAACATTCATATTGCATGGCATACAGTCCAATTTATCACAAAATGGTGCATCTCTATGTCTTAGAGGCACAGAACAATCATAGAAAGGTTTAGATACACTACCAGCAGGTTTCTTGCATGCATGAGTTAAATGATTGGTACTGAAACAGTTCTGACAAGTTTTCCTAGGGGCATTAGGCATATAAGCATAGTTGTTATCTTTGTTAATCCCTAACTTGCCATTTCTGTTCTGTTTCTTCTTAGTCACTTTCTTTTCTGATTCACTCTTCCCAGCTGAAACAAACTTAACAAACTTCTTAGGTCTTGGCCTATCAACTACTGGCTCCTTGGCTTTTGACTTGACACTCTCACTCTTGGAAGATGCTTGTTGTTCATTTGATTGTGCCTCATCCTCATCATTCAACATTTGTTTGATGAGTAAGGCATCCTCATCAATTTCAAATGTTGGTTCCTTAAAGATTGGATTTTCAGTCTTTTTCAAAATGTGAGGCACTTCCTCATGAACAACTGTTTCATCTTCAATGACAGCATAGCCTTTTCTCTGTTTAAGAGTGTCATAATCAAGTCCAATAGCAGCCTTGGGTTTTGCTTCAATTTTCTCGCAGTAGGATTTCACTAGACCAGATGATTTCTTGAAAGTTTTTAGTTTGAATTCATTTTCAGCTAATTCATCCCTAAGAGCCTTTTCAACCTGACTAGCACACAAAACCTTATTCTGCAGATATTCAACTTCTTTCTTAAGGTTTTCTACTTGCATAGCAGTTAGCTCAAGTTCCTCATTCTTTTTGGTTAACATTTCATTTCTAGTAGACAGTTTAGCAATCTCTTCATTAGCAGCAGTCATACTAGTATGAATGTTAAACATTTCAATAGATAGTTGTTCAATCATGCATTTATACTCTGAAACAGACATGTCTATAGTAGTGAGAGATGGTACCTGAGGGTCTGATGGAGATGTGTCATCCTTGGAATTGGCCATCAAGGCATAATTGCAAAATTCTTGCTCCTCTCCATCACTGTCAGAATCATCCCAACACTTCCCTTCAGCTATGTAGGCCTTACCTTGTGTCTGCTTTTTCAGAAGGGCCTCATACTTAGCTTCAAGCTCAAGATAATCTCTATCTTTCTTTTTAGGATTCTTGCATTCACTAGCAAAATGCCTTAGGTCATTGCATCTATAGCACCTTACAGATGACCTATCCACATGGCTGGTTTTAAACTTATTCTTGTTTGGTTTCACAGGTGCCCTGCTTTTGTTGAATGAATGGTTTTGGGTTTTGGGTTTGAAGGGTTGATTCCTTTTGAATCTGATGTTTGGAAATTTTCTGGCCATGAAAGCATATGAAGTGTTTTCCATCCCATCTAGTTCTTCAAGAGTGTAAAACTCTTCTTCCTTCTTCTCCTCAACAGGTTCACTTACCTCAGGTTCAGTTTCTTCCTCTTGTACTACCTCCTCTATCCTTAACTGACTTGTAGATGCTTCTAGGTCTTGAATAGATTTGTTGACAATCAAGGCACATGATGTGTTTACCATTCTGCCTTGATTGGCTTGGATAGCCCTTTTCTGATGCAACTCAAGCTCATTAGTTTTTAAAACTCCATAGAGCACATCATATGTAACTTTGTTCAAATCTCTTTCCCTTAGAGAAATGACCCTTTGCTCTAGATGGTTAGGTGAGGATAGCAGAAACTTCATGTTTAACTCCTTGGTATTGTAAACCTTGCCATTCATCTGCAACTCAGTAACTAGCTTGTGAAATCTCTCAAACATCTCAGTAATGCTTTCCTTGGGCTGTGCCATGAAAGCCTCATACTGTGTGACCAGTATCTGTTTCTTGTTTTCCTTAACCTCATCAGTTCCTTCACACAACACTTCAATGTGATCCCACATTTCTTTGGCAGATGTACATGATGCAATGTTTGCAAACATTGACATGTCCATGGAATCAATGATAATCAACCTGAGGTGGCTGTCAAGAGTAACCTTCTCCCTTTCTGATTCTGTCCATTTTTATGGATCCTTGTCCTCATAAGATCTTGGGATAGTTGTGGTTCCAACAGTCTTCTTTGGTATCTCTTGTTGTGGAACAAAAGGACCATTCTTAAGAATCTCAGGATACAAAGAGTGAGAGGCTTTGATGAACAACATCATCTTTATCTTTCAGAGGTTGTAATTCTCTTTGTCAAACTTAGGGACCTTCACCGTTCCTGTAGTCTTTGGTGTATTCGAACTCATGATCGTTTTTCTGTTTTTGAATAAACAGCCCGCTCTAATACCACTTGTTGAGTATTGAATACGATAAAAGAATACAGAGGGGGGGGTGAATGGATTCTTGAACTTTTCTTTGTTTAGAGTCTATGTAGCAAATAAGTGTTTGTGTGTGCAGAAGTGAAGGTACGAATAAAGAACAACATAAGACACAATATCACTTTAATCTAATGTATTATTAGATAAAGGTTGCTATAATCTGTGAATACAAATGATAGTATTCTCAGCTTCGTTTTTCTCAGTGAGATACAGCTTACAACGTATGAAAAACTTGACTCACAAAGTTACAAAGCTTAATTAACTAAGGAAGTGAGGTTGTATCCTTATAGAACATGGATACACCCTACTTACTACAAATAAGGTAGCTGAACAAATTACTTTCTAGTCTGTCTATCCTTTTTGAGTAAGTGTCCAAATGGTTACAGATTTGACTTTGCAAAGCCTGTTCAGATCCACTTCTTTAGCCCCTTGTCTCTTCTATATCTCTCCAAGCTTCCTTGTAGGCTTTCCAGAGCACTTTACAGATTGTGGTCCATAAAGTGCATTGGCTTGTTGCAGGTTTCTGACTTGTACAATTTCTTCAGTACTTTGTCTCCAAGAATGTATTCGAGAAGTGATTAAGTAGTTGATTCGAGAACTAGAATTGACTTGATCGATAACTCTGAGTTCTCGAACACTGTTATATTGACATATCGAATTACTTCTCGAATAGCTCTTTTCTTCAGGATTCCTTGAGTTGTCGAATAGAACACTTGACTTGTCGAATCCTTGAGATATCGAATAGCTTTCTGAGTCCTTTAGATATCGAATGGAACTTTGACTTGTTGACTCCTTGAGAACTCGAATACTACTTTGACTTGTTGACTTCCTGAGTTCTCGAATAGAGTACATAGACATATCGAATCTCTGAGATATCGAATGAGATATCGAATAGTGTATTCAAAGATATCGAATAGTGTCTTAAGATATCGAATCCCTGACTTCTCGAATGCTGGACTTATCGAATAGACAAATATACTTCTCGAATTGGTACTTAGGCAAATTCTTCATTTCTTCAAATCCCAACTGTGATTATTTGACAGTCTTTATCTTCTTGCTTGAGGCATGAACCTTGGAACTTCTTTCAAGCATTATTCTAGACTCTATAAGTACAGTTACACAACTAGGATTTGATGCCTACTACAAGTACAATACAAACAGAAACTCTACAACTAGAGGTTCCCTCAGTTAAGAGGTCATGTAAGTAATGCAAAGCATTACAAACAATTAGGCTTGTTATTAGATGTATACAGGCATGCCTCTGTAACTAACAATATCTGGATTTAAAATTGTTGTAGCAGTTCTTTGCACAAACTTAGATACCCTTTTAGTAGGAAAAATGCAATCTTCTTTATACCAATTTTTGGAAAACTTGGCATAATATTCTTCTTCAATTTCATGTTGATGTGAAGGTCCATAAAAACCAGTATGCTTTGCATCAGTTTGTACTGGTATACTCTGAGAAGAGTTAGACTCAGCACTTCCTTCAGTTGCAACATCAGCATTTGCATTTTCAACATTTTCAGTCTCTGCAGTATCCACTGCAGGTTCAACATTTTCAGCAGTAAGCTCTGCAACATTGATAAGTGGATTTATATCCACTTGGATCGTTTCATTTCGGCTTAAATTGGTGTTTTGTATCTCAAGTATTGGTGTGTTTTAATCCGTTTTTATGAGAAATGTGTAGGATACATTTCCAGGTGCAAATGGAGATTTCAGTATTTTTATGGTGTTTTTAAACACAAAGGAACAAGTGCCGAAAGTGCAATGGAAATAAGACGAGAAATCAGCTAAGGATTGAAAGTCAGTCTGTGCAGCATGTACTGGGCGCGGGCGCGCTCCAATTCAATTGTCACTGCGCGCGGGCGCGCTCAACAGAAATCCAGCAATTACATGCGCGCGGGCGCGCTGGAATATAGAGGAAAGGCGCGCGGCCGCGCGGAGAGCCGTCAGGAACTTCCTGAAATCTGATTTCTAATGGGAAACTTCCTCAATTCTTCTCCTATTCAATATGGCAATTGTTATGTATGACCAGAACGTTCCAGAATCATAATTAAACATGGGAATTGCAATTCTAATCCAATCAAAGAAGGAAAATTACCGGAATTCTATCCTATTTTGATTACGGTAATTGCTTGGTCAAGGAGGCACTTGGGGGCTATAAATACACACCTTGGGGCACATCAAATTCATCATCTACACATCCTACACACAAATTTCGTTCAGAGCAAGAAGGGAGAGAAGCCAAGCGAGGATCGTGACGACAAGAAGATCTAGACATAGTTTTCTTGTATTCCTTTGTTAGGCGTATCTTGTGGATGCTCATTACTTCTCCGGATTTGTTCACTAAACCTTATTCTATTATTGATTTATTCATCTTCTTTATCTTGTTTGATATCATGCTTTCGTCAAATCCCATGGTGACGAAAGGTTCAATTATGAACTAATCGTTGTCGTGGGATCCTAGTGGATTTATCTATGTAGCTTAGTAGTTTGCATGCCTTAAAGATTTATGTGTGGTGAATTCTTGATATCCTCGTATGGTTAATCTTAATGCTTTTAGATGCGTAGCTAACATCTAAATTGAATTGTTAATCTCTTGCTAAACGAGAGTGGATCTTGAGATTTAGAACTTGCCATGCTAGCATAGGATAGGTTGGTGTTTTGACATCATGATTTGTGGCATGAATAGAGATATTATGCTACCCTATGTGATCTAAGTGGATAACTTGTGCTTCAACCTTTATGTTTTCAAATTCTATAGAGATATAGGGTCTAAACATAATAGGTGCCTATTCATCTTCTATCTCTTTTGTGGATGTATGTGTAGATTGGTACTAGTATACCGAGAGGTAACTTTTACTCTTTTCGTGTTATTCGATCAGATATCAAAACCATCGCATGTTTTAATTAAAGGCTGCAACTCTAAGTGAAGTAGATAATGAAACTAGGATTCCATGTTTATTCTCATATAAGTAATTCGATTGTTATTTTCGTTAATTGTTTAATTCTTAGTTATAAATTTGCACTTTAGTTTAATTTAGGTAATCAAACCCATATTTGTTATTTTTTAGCAGTGAATTAAAACCATACATTGTTGCATAAGCATATTTTCTGAATAGAACCATAACTTGATCCCTGTGGGAACGAATTTGGACTTAACCTTATATATTACTTGTGACCACGTGCGCTTGCGTGAGTTTTGCATAACAAGTTTTTGGCGCCGCTGCCGGGGACCATCGGTGTTTTTATTTCAGTTTATGTGTTTGTCAATAGTGGTCGTTAGCGTTCACTGACTTGGATTTTACTTAGTTTGTTTGTTTCGTGGTGTTTCAGGTACTTAAGTTTGTATGCGAACACGCTTACAAGCTCGTTTGGAAGAACTGGCGGAAGACGATCTTGTAGAGAATAAAGAGAATAAGGAAGAGGAGGCTGAAACTACAGTAGCAATGGCAGATGCAGCAGCAGCTAAGGCTTTGAAGGACTATTCTCAGCCGAAACTCAATGATATTCAGTCTAGCATTGTTAGACCAGCTATTGCAGCAAACAATTTTGAGATCAAGCCGGGCACAATTCAGATGGTGCAGAATTCAGTCCAGTTTGGGGGAGCTTCTACGGAGGATCCAAACATGCATGTTCGGGACTTTATCGAAATCTGCGACACTTTCAAGTGTAATGGTGTGACGGATGATGCTATCAGGTTGAGGCTTTTCCCATTCTCTCTGAGGGATAAGGCTAAGAGCTGGCTACACTCTCTACCACCTGGTTCCATTATTACATGGGAAGACCTTGCTCAGAAGTTCCTTACAAAATTCTTTCCTATGGCGAAAACTGCAGCAATAAGGAACCAGTTGACTCAATTCCAACAACAATCTGGAGAGTCCTTGTGTGAGGCTTGGGAACGCTACAAGGAGATGCTAAGGAAGTGTCCTCATCATGGCATGCCTGATTGGATGGTTATTAATGGTTTTTACAATGGGTTGGGAGCACAGTCTAGGCCTTTACTAGATGCAGCATCAGGTGGAGCTCTTTGGGCGAAGAGTTATGATGAAGCTTATGAACTTATTGAGATGATGGCTGCTAATGAATACCAGAATCCAACCCAAAGGTTATCTCAAGGCAAAGTAGCGGGAATTTTGGAAGTAGATACAGCTTCGATGATTACAGCTCAGTTGAAGGCTCTTGCTATGAAAGTGGATTCTCTTGCTAATTATGGAGTTCAGCAGGTGGCTAGTGTTTGTGAGTTATGTGCGGGCGCACATGAGACGAATCAATGTGCTATCTCTTCCGAATCAGCACAGTTCGTGAGTAATTTCCAAAGACCTGTTGCACCAGTTCCAGCCACTTATCATCCTAATAATAGGAATCATCCTAACTTCAGTTGGAGCAACAATCAGAATACTCAACAATATTATCAGCAAGCGAAGCCGTACAATCAAGGCTATCAACAGCTTTATGCTCCAAGGACACCATATCAACCTCCGGGTTTTCAGCAGCAACAACCCCAGGTTCATGCAGGGCAATCTTCTAATGAAAAATCTGATGAGATGTGGATAGCATTAAAGAACCTACAAGCTGGTCAGAAGCTCTTGGAAACTCAGATAGGACAGATTGCAAGTGCAATACTTAGTAGGCAACAAGGAACTCTTCCTAGTGATACAGAGACTAATCCAGGCAGGAGGGAAGTTGTCCATGAACAGGTGAAAGCAGTCACTTTGCGATCCAGAAAGGTTACAACCGATCAAAAATCAGCAGCTAAGGAAGAAGAAGAAGTGCAGAATCAGCAAGTCGAAAATTCTGCATTGCCCGAAATTGAGAAATCTGACTTGGTAGCTGATCAGCTTGAAGGTGAAAAAGAGAAGAGCAAGGAATCTGTTGATAAGGCTTCTCCGGAGTTGTCTACTAAGAATAATCAGATCTACCCTCCTCCTCCATATCCTAGAAGACTCCAGAAGCAGAATTTGGATAACAAATTTGCTAGGTTCTTAGAAGTGTTCAAGAAGTTGCACATCAACATACCTTTCGCGGAAGCTCTTGAAGAGATGCCGAGCTATGCCAAGTTCATGAAGGGTATTCTCTCGCGTAAGTTGAAGCTCGATGCATTAGAGACCGTTGCCTTAACGGAAGAGTGTAGTGCTGTTCTGCAACAGAAATTGCCTCCAAAGCTAAAGGATCCGGGTAGCTTTACTATTCCATGCACTATTGGTAATCTATTCTTTGAGAAGTGCTTGTGTGACTTGGGAGCTAGTATCAATCTCATGCCCTTGTCAGTATTCTTACAACTGGGTCTACCGGATCCAAAGCCAACTAACATCTCGTTGCAGTTGGCTGATCGTTCAATTACCTATCCGAGAGGCATAGTTGAGGATGTCTTGGTGAAAGTTGATAAGCTCATCTTCCCTGCTGATTTTGTGATCTTGGATTTCGAAGAAGATAAGAAGATTCCCATAATTTTGGGAAGACCGTTCTTGGCTACAGGAAAGACTTTGATTGATGTGCAAAAAGGAGAGCTTACAATGAGGGTGCAAGATCAGAGTGTCACCTTTAATGTGTTCAAGGCCATGAAATTTCCGACAGAGGTTGAAGAGTGTTTCAGTGTGGAAACGGTTGATACGGGTCAGGGAAAGAAGTTGGATCAATTGTTGAGCGAAAACTCGAATATGAGCATGCTAAAGCATCCTATCAGTAATTCCATTGACAGTTCTTCTGTTCGAGATCTCTCGAATGTCAAGCTTGGAAAACTTCCATCCCATTTGAAATATGTCCTTCTGAATGATGAGTTGGTGATTTTTAAAGTGTGTCCAGATAATGTGTTAAGAAGGTGGATCATGAATGATGAGGTAGAGGAGTGTTCTTATCAATCAACTATGAAGCAAAAGCACCTTAGAGGTTTGAAGAAGAAAAAGAAAAAGTTGATTGGAGGAAGAGGCAAAGTGAAGTATGATTTAGAGAAGATGTGGGAAGATAGCAAGAAGGTTGTCAAACAATGGGTGAATGGTCCTTCTGCTCAAGACAAGTCGAATGCAATCTTCGAGCCACCATGATTTGAATCATATTTGTCCGGCTAAATGACGTTAACGACAGCGCTTCGTGGGAGGCAACCCATGTGTTTCGGTATTTTTAGGTATGTTTTCTGCGATCCCTCGTATTTACTTCCATTCAATGCGGACATTGAATCTTTCAAGTTTGGGGGATGCGTAGTTTATGTGTAGTATTTATGTGTTCATGTAGGATATCATGTTTTGCATATTAGTTGTAAGTCATGCATTTTATGTTCGTATTATCTACGTTTGTTTCATATAGGACATTTTGTTATTGTTTGTTTGTTACCATGTGAGTTCATATTAGTTGCATTTTCATGGCATGCATTTTTCATGAACCCTTAAAATAAGCTGATTCTGATTGATAGGTAGATGTTGATTTGAGTGTGATGATAATGAGTAGAGGGCTGATTTATAGTTCCTAGGTAATTGACTTGCATGTTCGGGAACAAAATTTTTTTTACACAGTCTCATTGGGGTGCTTTTTGGGTTAGGTTGGAGTCATGCATGTTGGATGTTTTGAGATTTAATCACTTGTTTATTCTTAGAATTTTCGTTATTCCCTTTATAGCGTAGGAACATTAAAATCTAAGTTTGGGGGAAAACAGGAATTTCATGCTAGTTGTTAATATTTGTCAATAAAGGCTAGGCGTCAAATGGCTAGTAGCCGGCTCATATTTATATGAGTAGTCTAGGGTTGGAAATGAGAAAGGCTCATTCCAGATCTTCAAAAAAAAAAAAAAAAAAAAAAGAAAAAAAAAAGAAAAAAAAAAGAAAAAAAGAAAAAAAGAAAAAAAAAAAGAGTCCAATTTTTATTTGTTTGTTATATGCAAAATTAACCAGAGTGAGCTCTTTAATACTCGAGTAATTAAGTCTGAGGGGACTTAGTCCTAGTGACCTAAGGCTTTTATAGTCTGGGATCCACTGACCCAACACTCGCTACATGGGTATTATTGTATAAGCCTTTTGGGGTCTCATTCATTGCACGGTTAAATAAGCATGCGTATTGTATATAGTATTGTGTGTCATAGTAATAAAGCATGAGTTTCTGTCTACCTTGGATAAGGGTGGAGGTGTTCCTATGTTATGGAGTGTCTACAGTCTATTCTAGTTATAAACCTGTGATTGTCTTGACGGAAAGCATGTATGATTTTTGACCTAGTTCTGGGGGTATTTCTGATGAGCATTGCACACACGCACGTTTCTGTTCATGTATTGTTAGTATACGGGGACTTAGTCGAGCTCTGCTTGGATTTGTTGCATTCGTTGAGATATTTGCTTGTTGGTTGGTTTTGGTGAGTTTGAAGGGGATCTTTGCATATTTTTCATATTAGTTGCATTCATGCATTTGCATTGCATTAGGGTAAATGGATTTTGTGGGTACATTCGCTATAAGCCCTCACGAGACCTTACTCGTCCACTAGGGCTGCCTAGGGGTTTAAAGGGCTTGTTGCATATGCCAAATGCAACCGTGATCACCTACGGAAGTGGTACTAGCTAGTTGTATATATTTTTGCTTGTTTATGCTTGAGGACAAGCATCGGTTTAAGTTTGGGGGTGTGATAAGTGGATTTATATCCACTTGGATCGTTTCATTTCGGCTTCAATTGGTGTTTTGTATCTCAAGTATTGGTGTGTTTTAATCCGTTTTTATGAGAAATGTGTAGGATACATTTCCAGGTGCAAATGGAGATTTCAGTATTTTTATGGTGTTTTTAAACACAAAGGAACAAGTGCCGAAAGTGCAATGGAAATAAGACGAGAAATCAGCTAAGGATTGAAAGTCAGTCTGTGCAGCATGTACTGGGCGCGGGCGCGCTCCAATTCAATTGTCACTGCGCGCGGGCGCGCTCAACAGAAATCCATCAATTACATGTGCGCGGGCGCGCTGGAATATAGAGGAAAGGCGCGCGGCCGCGCGGAGAGCCGTCAGGAACTTCCTGAAATCTGATTTCTAATGGGAAACTTCCTCAATTCTTCTCCTATTCAATATGGCAATTGTTATGTATGACCAGAACGTTCCAGAATCATAATTAAACATGGGAATTGCAATTCTAATCCAATCAAAGAAGGAAAATTACCGGAATTCTATCCTATTTTGATTACGGTAATTGCTTGGTCAAGGAGGCACTTGGGGGCTATAAATACACACCTTGGGGCACATCAAATTCATCATCTACACATCCTACACACAAATTTCGTTCAGAGCAAGAAGGGAGAGAAGCCAAGCGAGGATCGTGATGACAAGAAGATCTAGACATAGTTTTCTTGTATTCCTTTGTTAGGCGTATCTTGTGGATGCTCATTACTTCTCCGGATTTGTTCACTAAACCTTATTCTATTATTGATTTATTCATCTTCTTTATCTTGTTTGATATCATGCTTTCGTCAAATCCCATGGTGACGAAAGGTTCAATTATGAACTAATCGTTGTCGTGGGATCCTAGTGGATTTATCTATGTAGCTTAGTAGTTTGCATGCCTTAAAGATTTATGTGTGGTGAATTCTTGATATCCTCGTATGGTTAATCTTAATGCTTTTAGATGCGTAGCTAACATCTAAATTGAATTGTTAATCTCTTGCTAAACGAGAGTGGATCTTGAGATTTAGAACTTGCCATGCTAGCATAGGATAGGTTGGTGTTTTGACATCATGATTTGTGGCATGAATAGAGATATTATGCTACCCTATGTGATCTAAGTGGATAACTTGTGCTTCAACCTTTATGTTTTCAAATTCTATAGAGATATAGGGTCTAAACATAATAGGTGCCTATTCATCTTCTATCTCTTTTGTGGATGTATGTGTAGATTGGTACTAGTATACCGAGAGGTAACTTTTACTCTTTTCGTGTTATTCGATCAGATATCAAAACCATCGCATGTTTTAATTAAAGGCTGCAACTCTAAGTGAAGTAGATAATGAAACTAGGATTCCATGTTTATTCTCATATAAGTAATTCGATTGTTATTTTCGTTAATTGTTTAATTCTTAGTTATAAATTTGCACTTTAGTTTAATTTAGGTAATCAAACCCATATTTGTTATTTTTTAGCAGTGAATTAAAACCATACATTGTTGCATAAGCATATTTTCTGAATAGAACCATAACTTGATCCCTGTGGGAACGAATTTGGACTTAACCTTATATATTACTTGTGACCACGTGCGCTTGCGTGAGTTTTGCATAACAAACATTCTCTGTAGTTTGCTCCCCAGCTACAACAAACTTTGCAATTTCAAGAACTTCATTCACAGACTCAGAGATTACAGCCTTGGTGGATTGATCAACTTCTTCACCTTGTTCAGGAACTTGGTGAGCATCAGAAAATAACTCAGTATGAGTTGCTACTGTTTCATCAAGTACTACAGTAGGTTGATCAGCTGCACCAGTTTCTTCAGATTGAGCAACAACAGGTGAGATAAGAACTTCAATGTGATCAGAGAATGGTATGAATGTCTCAACAAAATCATCCATAGCAGCAGAACCATCTCTGTTTTCTGCAGTCATCTGTGCATCTTCAGTTTGCTTGAAACTTCTTCTGCAGTATGCATCTCAACAGTAGGTATCTCCTTAGAAATCACCTCTGGAGCTTCAAAATTAACCTCTTCATCAGACTCATCAACTATCAACCTTCTCCTCTTTGATTGAGACACCTCAGCTACCACTTCTTCTTCAGCAGAATCTTCTCAACAGATGGTGATGGAGGCTTGTTTGCTCTTTCCTTTCTAGCCCTTTTAACCCTTTTTACAGCTATGTGCCTGGTTCTACCTCTCTTCTTTGGTTTAGCATGTATAGGTGGTGGATTTTGTTTAGAGGTTGCAACTTGCTCATTGATGGCAGGTTGAGGTTGAGTTTCAGTGTCTAGAGGTTGTAAGAGTTCAGTGTTTACAGGTGTTTTTGGCTCAGGCTGCTGTGGTTCTTGAGGTTGATTGAGGAAGTTTTGAAGAGCAAGAGGCAAAAACAAGTCAGGTAGTTGCTCCTTGGTTTCATCTTTTTTTGGTCAAATTAGAGAATACTCTCTTATGACACTTAAAACCTGAATAGTGTCTTCCTCAGCAATTTTAACACCAGGCACACACGCAGAAAATAGTAAATGACAAAATCTAGCAAAATATACAGTTGTACTAGACTCTGACAGTCGTTCACCTATATTCATCAAAACAAGTCTACCAAAATCAAAATTACCTCCATAAAGAAGAGCATGCCCAATTTGAAGACTGTCAATATGAATAGCATCCCAATTTGTGATTTTCTTTGAAAACGCCCTTGTGATGCAATCAAAGAAGAAACTCCACTCCTTCCTCAACTGTGGCCTTTTTACTTGACTAAACTTATCTAAAGGGCCTGAGTACCTAATTTGATGCAACAGCCTTTTCAGATGTGCTTCACCAACAACACTGTATGAATTGTGTGTGTCAAAGCCAAAAGACTCTATGACTGTCATGAGAGTAATGACATACTCTGTTTCCTCATATGTGAAAATGATTGAAGGAGACCCATTCTCCCCTTCATCGTCATAAGTAGAGTTCTGCCAGAAAGAAGCAATTTGTGCAACAGAAAGCTTTGTAGGTTCGACTAGTGCTAGACCAATCTCCGAGTCCAGCAAAAAGTTTTGAATGAGATGAAACGCCTCGGGAACGTTCTTATTATTCAACTAAGCTGCATAGTTGTTAGGTACGAACACTAACCCTTGTGCATTAAAAGATTTGGTGGCCATTAGAGAAGAAAATATCATAGAAAAAAAATATGGATGAAAGGTGTTTGAGAAAATGTGCAAGTGAAAGAACAAAGTAATTCTGAGTAGTTGTGTAGAAAGAGAATACTGGTGTGCAATAGAAATATGAATCGTTTGCGTAAAATGATTAGATATGTAATTTAAAATTAGAACAAATCATTTTATCACTAATACACGCAACCAGTTACATGTGTGAGTGGGACACGATTCTTGTTAAGTGTGTGAGTGGGACACGTGGCACACAATCAATGGAACAACTTTCTCACGCTCAGTAATTATAGCAATAATTACTGCTGCTCTCTCTCTCTCCCATTTCCAATACACGTTAATACTCATTAAATTTGGCAATTCTTTATCTCATTTTTCAAAAACTCTTGTTACCCCAAGTATGTAAATTGTCTGAAATAAAATTTACCTTAGAGTACTAGACAAAACTCATCAGAGTTTGGCAATTCTCCAACTTTATCACTATAACCCTTTCAAAAACTGCACAGTTGTGAATATATGTGTGTGTATAGCAGAGTTTACTAATTCAATAGTTAGAGCATCCAATTTTTTCATAAAATCCATAAAATAAAACAGTAACACTGTTTGCACAAACTCTCGTAGTAAACTCTTAATATCTGATGAATACTAAACTCCGTGGAAAAATGATATACAGTAACTCTGAACTAACTTATACCCCCCTTCTAACTTTTTTTTTTTAATCAGAGGTTTGAACTAGTCACCAAAAATCCTATAATTTTAGCCCTTATCAATTTGATAAGTTCTTGGATCTTCCTAATCTTTTACTAGTCACCAAAAATCCTATAATTTTAGCCCTTATCGTTTTGATAAGTTCCTGGGTCTTCCTAGTCTTTGACTAGTCACCAAAATTAGAGAATTTTAGCCCTTATCTTTTTGATAAGTTCCTGGTTCTTCCTAGTCTTTGATTAGTCTCCAAAAATTAGAGAATTTTAGCCCTTACTTTTTACCAGCAAGTTCCTGGGTCGTCCTAGTCACAACATAATCTGAAAGGAATTCTAACATCCTATATACAATTTTTTTGGGGGTAGACTAATTACATCATCTAACTAAACAGAGTTTAACTAACAGAGTTTAGAAGTCATCAACATCAGAAGTTATTCATGAGAGGCAACGCACACAGCATTTACAGACTCAGAGTTTAGGATAAATAAACTAAGAGATGCTATAAATATGAAAATAGTATCATGATATGTTAATTTTCTGCACAGTCTAAGATTAGATCATAAATAACTTAGAAGGATTCATGATTAATTACTGAGAATCATGCTTCATACAGATTTCTTCATCGGTGTTTATGTTCAGACAATAACAATATCAGAGTTTGTCAGAGTTTATCCAACATTTCAACAGTGTATGATGTACAGAGTATTCTAACACTGTTTAATAACAGAGTTTGCATAACAGAGAACAAAATCACAGAAACATGAGCAACATATTATTTAAGAGAATTATGAGTCTAACCAGTGTCTCTAGTCAAAACCAGAGATCATTCCTAGTTCATTTACCAGCCTTGTAAATGTAGCTTCACTCAATGGCTTGGTGAAGATATCTGCTAGCTGTTGTTCTGTAGACTCAAAATGAAGCTCAATATTTCCTTCCTCTACATGTTCTCTGATAAAATGGTACTTTATGCTGATGTTCTTGGTCATTGAATGCTGTACTGGATTACCTGTCATTGCAATAGCACTTTGATTATCACAGTAAATAGGAATTTTATTGTACCTCAATCCATAATCCAGCAATTGATTCTTCATCCACAGAATCTATGCACAACAACTACCAGCTGCAATATACTCTGCTTCAGCTGTAGATGTAGAAATTGATTTCTGTTTCTTGCTGTACCAAGAAACAAGTCTGTCACCCAGAAATTGACAACTTCCACTGTTGCTTTTTATGTCTATCTTACAGCCTGCAAAGTCTGCATCAGAGTAACCAAGTAGCTTGAAATCTGATTCTCTGGGATACCACAGACCTAAGGTTATGGTGCCCTTGAGATACTTAAGTATTCTCTTCATAGTTGTTAGATGTGGTTCTCTGGGGTCTGCCTGAAACCTTGCACAGAGACAGGTTGCATACATGATATCAGGTCTACTTGCTGTCGGATAAAGGAGAGACCCTATCATGCCTCTGTAGCTTGTCATATCTACTGAAGCTCATGTGTCTTTGTCCAACTTTGTTGCTATTGCCATGGGAGTTGTTGCAGATGAACAATCAAGCATACCAAATTTCTTGAGAAGATTTCTGGTATATTTTGCTTGATTTATAAAAATCTCATCATCTGTTTGCTTCACTTGTAGGCCTAGAAAATAACTAAGCTCTCCCATCATACTCATTTGATACCTGGACTGCATGAGCTTGGCAAACTTCTTACAGAGTTTATCATTAGTAGACCCAAAAATTATGTCATCAACATATATTTGAACTAAAACCAAGTCACTACCAGATTTAAAATAGAACAGGGTTTTATCAATTGTACCTCTATGGAACCCACTTTCTAGAAGAAATTGAGCCAGAGTTTCATACCATGCTCTTGGTGTCTGCTTAAGTCCATAGAGTGTCTTATCTAGCCTGTAAACATAATCTGGATATTTGGGGTCCACAAATCCTGGTGGTTGTTCAACAAACACTTCTTCTTCAAGCTTCCCATTCAGAAAAGCACTTTTTACATCCATCTGAAATACCTTGAATTTCTTATGAGAGGCAAATGCTAGAAAAATCCTTATTGCCTCCAATCTTGCAACTGGAGCAAAAGTTTCATCATAGTCTATTCCTTCCTGTTGTGAATAGTCTTTTGCCACAAGTCTAGCCTTGTTCCTTGTAACAACTCCCTCACTATCAGTTTTATTTCTAAAAACCCATTTAGTACCAACAATAGATCTATTCTTTGGTCTTGGTACAAGGGTCCAAACTTCATTTCTTTCAAATTCATTTAACTCCTCCTGCATTGCTGTTATCTAGTCAGCATCTTGAAGAGCTTCTTCTACCTTCTTTGGTTCAGATTTAGACAAAAATGCATGAAATAGACATTCATTTGTTGTAGTACTCCTTGTCCTTACTTTTGCATCTGGATCTCCAATAATTAAATCAGGTGTATGCGATTTTGTCCATTTCCTTGCTGAAGGTAAATGACTTCTATCAGTATTTGATCCTCCCCCTTGATCCATGCTCTCCTGATTTTCTTGTTGCCTTTCTTCATTCTCTGAGGCTCCCCCTGAATTTGACTGCTCAGAGTTTGAACTGTCAGATTTTGAACTTTCAGAGTTTGAGTCATCAGAGTTTGACCCAGATTTTTTAGCTGACTCACTTTCAGAATTTGAGTCATCACTTTGAAGTGATCCTTCATGCTCCCCCTCAACTGGTTCTTCCCTTGATTGTGGCTGAGAAGTTTCTTCAGTGTTTACCAGCAGATGTAATAACCCTAACTTTTAGAAATGCTACAGTGCTTAAATGATTAGTGATTTTGAGGATTTAGGGAAATGGTCTGTAGGTACCCTATAAGTGAAACAGAAAATGAATAATCAGAAACCATATTAGCGTTGTACTAAGAAAATAAGTGACTCAAAATGATAATGGATTTCAGAAATTCTTGAATATGGACTTTAAGAATTTTCGATTTTGATTGAGACTCTATTGAATGTGATATTAAGGACTTTAGAAATGTTAAAGGGTTTATATCTTGAGGAAATAGTGAAATTAGGTTAAACCAAGGAGTGGTCAAGTCAAGGAAACGCCAAGGGAATTTAGATTGTTAAACGAGTTTGAGAATGCTTGAGAACCCGAGAGATAACCGGGAGAGCAACTTCTGAGAAAAAGAGAGTATACCAAGGATATTAGATCTAATACCTACTTGAGGGTTAGAATCACCCTAAGACACTAATATATGATGTGGGAGAGGATATTATATATTCAAAGAACTTACAAAGGAGAAACCACTGAGATAGTGAAATGAGCGTTCTAGAAACTGCTGGAACTTTATAACAAGATTAGTTGATAAAGCGAACGAATCATGGATTATAAATTGAAGATATTAAATATTCAAAGTCCAAGGGAGGATATATTATGAGAAGAGAATGGAATTAAGAATAAAATCCTAGAGAAAAAGGAATAGAGAACATTTGAGAAACCGCGAGAACATTTTCTGAGATAAAGAGAAAATGCAAAGGAAATTGGACACCACAATTGTTTGAGGTATTAGGCCACATTATTACAATAGAGTGCAAAATATAAGTTGTAGCAAGTGGATTTAATTGATTTAAAGGAAACCAAAGTAGCATGCAAGCAAGTCAACTACAAGATGAGTGGTGTTTTTGCACTTTGGCAAAAAATGGAGTAACATGTTTTAAAGCCAACAAGTGGACAAGTAGATTGGCAACACTTGGACCAATAGCATGCTAACAACACATTAAAGTCTAGATGCATCCAAAATGGGTGATATACATAAATTATGCATATCATTATCCATATGCATATCATTATCCATAGAGAAGCAAGCAAAACACATAGAGACACAAACTGTCCAGCAGAAACACTACTCAAAGAAAAATTCATATCTCCATTTATATCCGTGATAAAATCACCCAATTTTAACCCAAGCCTCTCCACTCCATGGGAAATATTTACTCAAAATTTCGTGACAATCCAAGTAGTATAGCCTAGTCAAATCCATGCTCAAAGTGGGAGAACCAAACCTGTCCAGTTTCTGTCCAGCGGAAAAAGAGGGATCAAAACCATAGTTAGGAAGCTTTGTTTTTAGTGATCTATAGCTCAAATCAAAGCTTATACAGAGGCCAAGATGTGGTAAAACTTTGAGAGCCTAACTCTTATTTTTCAATTTTCTATGATTTTTACAAAGTGATGGATGAATAGTAACTTATATGGATTTCATGTTTTGTTTTGAAAGATTAAGGTGTATTAAGGTTGTATCAAGGTGTATTAAGGACTACAAGCATATATTAAGAGTGTTAAAGCTTCAAAAAAGGTATAACATCCTCACCCCTCTTGAGTTTATGGTGAATATTGGTTGTATTAGTGGTTAAGTTGTTATAAGTGATGAAATCATGGTTATATATGTGTTTAAAAGTGTTTATGGATTATGGAAGTATTGTGTGTTGAAATCCATGGTTGGTATGATGACCACATGGTATATGGATTGATATATGTGTTGGAGGATGAGTTTGGAGATGTGAAAAATTTGGGAAGTATGAAAATATAGCCGTTATAATGCCGATTTTTGTTAAACCAAAATGATGCCCTGTTTTTGGCACCCATATTCGTACGGTAGGTTTCTGTCTAGAGCACCAAGTGACCATGAGATGATAGAGATTAGTTCATAGATCGTTTTGATATAAGGTACGTTAAAATCTGATGAACGGTTTAGGAGAAAAGTCAGTTTTAGTGAAAGACGTTCGAAAATCGAGAAAACGTAATTGTGTCAACTTTGAGGCTAGAATTACCATACTTAAACATTTTTAAAAGTTACAAAATTTTGGGATATTGTATTAGGGTGGTCAGAGAACTAGTTCCAGTTGACCTTACATTAAAATTCAAAATCTATAATTTATAAGAATTTTTACAGTCGAGTGCGGTTATTAAGGGAAATGGTGGAATACACTAAAACTTTAATCGAGTTTAAAAAGGGTTAAGTTCTTGGAACTTTTGGTGCGTAAAAGCTATGTAAAACATATATTATGTGTCAAGGGTGTTATGGTATGGAGATTAGGTGATTAAGTGGGATATATGTTCTAACGGTGATCCTTTCGTTTCTATAGAGACGGGAGACGAACACAGGATCATACCTACTCGCTTTAGGGATCCAGGCAAGATTTTTCTAACTTTACTTGGAAAATTATTTACCTTCGAAGAAAATGATATCATGGAATTTATTCATGTGATTCTATTGTTGCTATATTATTAATGAATTTATTCCCTGATTTTTGGAATTAAAGAGAGATGGATATGAACTATGGATTATGAGTATGAATATAGATATGATCATGCATAAAGTGAACATGCTTTATGATTAAGAGAATATGACAGAATGGTATCAGTTGTTATCTAGAGTTATATGAAACAATGGTATTAGTTGTTATCTAGAGTTATATGAAAGAATGGTATCAGTTGTTATCTAGGTTATATGATTTATATTGTTATTCTTTTAAATATTGTGATTTAATAAGTATTATTTGATTATTATCTACTATTTTAAAAGTAGATGGAATATTTTCCATATATGAGAGTATTGGATTTCATTGAATACAGAGGAGATGTCTGAGTCATATCTAAAGTATTATGATATATATATATATATATATATATATATATATATATATATATATTTAAAGGTGATGATAAATAGAGACGGAATTGATATATGTGATTGGAAATGTGAATGGATTATTGATTGACAAAAAGGGGGATTGCAACAAAAAGCGTAAGAGGCTGTGTGCGGCACAATCTAGCACTCAATATTTTATTTCGGCACGAAGATGCCAAGGGAGGAAGTAGCAGGTATCCTTCCTCCAGGGTTGATAACCAGGTAGGATCATCCCTTCTACTAGTAGTAAACAGAGAGCAGGTACGGTCAGGCGACTGATCATCGTCCTACGTATCTGGCGCTAGCAGATATCCCCAAAACTCAAAAGAAAAGAATTGATAATGGTTTTCAGATTGTGTACTGAAAAAGGAAAATGGTATGAAATGATGGAATGGTTTTACAATAAGAAGAGAAACTGATATTATATTATATTAGAAGAGTACTAATACAAGAATGCTATATATTTCTTTTAGTATAAAAATATTTGGAAGGAGTATTTAACGAATAAAAATAAATTCTTTTCATAATAATTATGATTTGTCTTCTGTTTCTTTACAGTTATATTTATGTTTTTCCTTTGATGCTAGTTTATAAAATTTATCTTGCTGAGCTATTATAGCTCACTCTTGCTATTTATTTATACAACAGCTAGGTCGCATGCCAATACTCCGCCGTACACCCCGCAAGAGGGTAAGGGAAACACGACCTATTGAGAGAACGCTGGCACCTATTCCTGAGGTAGCCTTTTGACAGAGGGGTTCTGGTAGAATTATGTATATTAAGTGTGTAAGCTTGTGTAACAAACTTTTGGTTGTTGAGATGCTTCCTGCAGAAGTATTATTCAACAATGTACTTAATAAGATTCTGGGTTTGTAATAACTGTTTAACTCTAAACTTTTAATATTGTGGATGTTGTTCTCTGAGCATATGACTGGTGTGTATTAATTTTATTAAGTGTGGGGTCGATTGTGTGAGTTTTATTATGCATTTATATTCCATCTGCAAAGAGAAGAATATTAATAAATGGAAATTGGTCCGTGACGGCCCGGATTCCTGACCCCGGATTTGGGGCTGTCTCAGTTTGGTATCAGAGCTTAGAGTCATAATGCTCAGGAACAATAGTGATAATAATAAATATATCATTAATAATATAAATTGTGAACTCACATCGAGTTCAAGGGTGGTTTATCGAATGTAGCATTTATTATAAGTAGTGATTATAATTTTATAGATTATTACTAATAAAAGTTTATGTTTTAGTATAGGGAGAGGAGATTGGTGAGCCAAAGTTAAGAGTATTTAAAGACTTCTTGTGTTTAAGGGAGTTTGAAGAAATATTGTAAGTGGATTGGTGAACAGACACTGATTGTCTCAATTAATTGTGGAGATGAAATGGTGAAACTGAGATTTGTCGGTAAAGCCAAGATATACCTTAAGGACTAAGACAGATTGAGAAATTCTGAGATTGACTTAAATGAAAAGGTTATTATGCTAAAAGTGTTAAACTTATGTAGCACATGGGACTGATATGAGAAAAGGGAATATTTGAGGTAACGGGAAGTGTACGTTAGAAAATATTGTGAGTATGCGTGGTATGTTAGAATATACAATTTAGAAGTATAGTTTGAAGGGTCATTGATTCCGGAGCATTGTCAGGATAAGACGATCAACATTACGTAAGTATATCGATTAGAAGGTTGTGTTCTATTATGGATAAAGGCAGAGAATATCGAGCCAAGTCACGACTAGGTAAATGAGGATAATTGGGAATAGTAGACGATAGGTTAAGGCTACATGGTGAGTGCCAAATTTAAGAAATATTGGAGAGTACGCAGTCTAAGATATATATGGAATTTGAGGAAAACCTTCCATTATTGGGATTTTCAATTGGGCAGAAGCTATTAACGGTACCTATTCTCAAATTTCCTGAAGCCCTGCTAAATTATGTTATTGAGTTTCAAATTTTCCTCCACCGGTTGGAAATTATTCATTAAGGGTCGGCATTCTTTTCAAAACTTTCTGGTACCCTTATCTTAGTCAAAATATTCCTCTAAGATTATTTTCGAAAGATGGTATTTATCATCGTGATTTAAATTTCACTCTATATTTCTTACTTCAACTAAGAGAAACAGCCCAATATGTATACACAAGGACGATCTGTCTGTGTGATAGAAAGTCGGAGGGGACGCCGTCACTTGTGTGACGTACGGGTTCTTCCATCATATTGATTTCTCAAATATCCTTTTGTTTCAAATAAAAGTTATTTAAAACTTTTAATTTTATAAATTGTTGTGGACCCTTGCTTGTTTCTGGGTTCGTTTCAATTCAAAGTCTCTTAAATTCTATCAATTGTTTTGAATATAGAAGATTTCATTAATGGATGGAAGCAATGTTTATAGTATACGTGATTATACAGGGAAACTGGATATTCCAAGGGAAATTTCAATAAGAGATAATTAGAACTGGAAGCGTTTCGATATAAGAGAGGAAGGAATTTCGCGAGAAGGAATGGGTATATTTGATGATCAGTAAGAGAAAAGAATATGAGGAATTTTAAGGCATAATTGAGATTTACTATTGAGAGTAAAGTGTATTTTAAGAATAGTAGAGAGAGGTTAAAGATGTTAATTATTCAAAGGATTAATCCAAAAGGTGTGAATGAGTGAAACTTGAGGTAAAGATTTTGATGAGAATAATAAAGGGAAATTACATAGGTGGAATAGATAGTATATCATGAAGGAACTAAGGTGGGTCAGCAAGATGTAAAGAGCGTATAGTGAACAATAGACATATGGGATAAGGTATCCGGAGGAAGTTGCAGGTACGCTCTAATTTAACCTCTTAAGTGTAAATGTTTGGTTAGGGATCGACTAAGTCAATGAATGGTGTAAATGGACTGATAATATTAATAAGAATAATCTATCTGTGAGAAAGTAAACTATGGTGATATAAGAAAGTGAGTTATTCTCGTGTCATCCAAATCAATATCTGTTAAGAGTCAGAGAACTCTATAAAAAAAGAGATTAAGAGTATTGGGGAAAGTGCGAGAATATTTTTCAAGGATGAAAGGAAAGTATATGTTTGTATAAGTACGAACAGGAAATATATATTATAAATAATATTTTCTTACAATTGTTTCAAGGAATATTATTATAACTTATTTTCTGGAAAATTTTACAGAAGTGATATATACAAATGTTGGAGTTTTAATATTTTATGTCATGATAGAGATCAAAACATAGTTAAACAATAGTGAGATACACTACCATTCAGGGAAGGCCAATATGGTGGCCGATACCCTTAGGCAAAAGAGGAAGGAGAGATGAGATAAGATAGAATGACTGAATATAGGAGGAGATTTGCAAGAAAAAGATAATGAAATGACTGTTATTGATAAGCTAAATGGCATGTTGATGAATGACAAGCAAGTTATATTGGTGTATTTTTGTGCAAACAAGATAAAGATATATATGGAGAGACCTTGTGATTGGAATTTTGGTGGTATTAGGAATAACAAAGGTTTTCAGGAATGATTATGAAATTGAGGATATAACATCAAATCTAACTTAGGTGGAAAAGCTAGTAAAAATTAATGATCGTAAAGAGCAAGTGTTAAGGAATGAGATGATTTCAAGAGTTAAAATGTTATGGAAGAACCAAAGGATAAAGGAAGCAACTTGAGAATTTGGAAACACCATGTGAGAAAGGTATTCATTGACGTGATTCCGGGACGGAATCCTTTTAAGGGGGGAAGACTGTAATAACCCTAACTTTTAGAAATGCTACAGTGCTTAAATGATTAGTGATTTTGAGGATTTAGGGAAATGGTCTGTAGGTACCCTATAAGTGAAACAGAAAATGAATAATCAGAAACCATATTAGTGTTGTACTAAGAAAATAAGTGACTCAAAATGATAATGGATTTCAGAAATTCTTGAATATGGACTTTAAGAATTTTCGATTTCGATTGAGACTCTATTGAATGTGATATTAAGGACTATAGAAATGTTAAAGGGTTTATATCTTGAGGAAATAGTGAAATTAGGTTAAACCAAGGAGTGGTCAAGTCAAGGAAATGCCAAGGGAATTTAGATTGTTAAACGAGTTTGAGAATGCTTGAGAACCCGAGAGATAACCGGGAGAGCAACTTCTGAGAAAAAGAGAATATACCAAGGATATTGGATCTAATACCTACTTGAGGGTTAGAATCACCCTAACACACTAATATATGATGTGGGAGAGGATATTATATATCCAAAGAACTTACAAAGGAGAAACCACTGAGATAGTGAAAAGAGCGTTCTAGAAACTGCTGAAACTTTATAACAAGATTAGGTGATAAAGCGAACGAATCATGGATTATAAATTGAAGATATTAAATATTCAAAGTCCAAGGGAGGATATATTATGAGAAGAGAATGGAATTAAGAATAAAACCCTAGAGAAAAAGGAATAGAGAACATTTGAGAAACCGCGAGAACATTTTCTGAGATAAAGAGAAAATGCAAAGGAAATTGGACACCACAATTGTTTGAGGTATTAGGCCACATGATTACAATAGAGTGCAAAATATAAGTTGTAGCAAGTGGATTTAATTGATTTAAAGGAAACCAAAGTAGCATGCAAGCAAGTCAACTACAAGATGAGTGGTGTTTTTGCACTTTGGCAAAAAATGGAGTAACATGTTTTAAAGCCAACAAGTGGACAAGTAGATTGGCAACACTTGGACCAATAGCATGCTAACAACACATTAAAGTCTAGATGCATCCAAAATGGGTGATATACATAAATTATGCATATCATTATCCATAGAGAAGGAAGCCATTATAATGCCGATTTTTGTTAAACCAAAAAGATGCCTTGTTTTTGGCACCCATATTCGTACGGTATGTTTTTGTCCAGAGCACCAAGTGACCATGAGATGATAGAGCTTAGTTCATAGATCATTTTGATACAAGGTACGTTAAAATCTGATGAACGGTTTAGGAGAAAAGTCAGTTTTAGTGAAAGACGTTCGAAAACCGAGAAAACGTAATTGTGTCAACTTTGAAGCTAGAATTACCATACTTAAACATTTTTAAAAGTTACTAAATTTTGGGATATTGTAGTAGGGTGGTCAGAGAACTAGTTCCAGTTGACCTTACATTAAAATTCAAAATCTATAATTTATAAGAATGTTTACAGTCGAGTGTGGTTATTAAGGGAAATGGTGGAATACACTAAAATTTAATCGAGTTTAAAAAGGGTTAAGTTCTTGGAACTTTTGGTGCGTAAAAGCTATGTCAAACATATATTATGTGTCAAGGGTGTTATTGTATGGATATTAGGTGATTAAGTGGGATATATGTTCTAACGGTGATCCTTTCGTTTCTATAGAGACGGGAGATGAACACAGGATCATACCTACTCGCTTTAGGGATCCAGGCAAGATTTTTCTAACTTTACTTGGAAAATTATTTACCTTCGAAGAAAATGATATCATGGAATATATTCATGTGATTCTATTGTTGCTATATTATTAATGAATTTATTCCCTGATTTTTGGAATTAAAGAGAGATGGATATGAACTATGGATTATGAGTATGAATATAGATATGATCATGCATAAAGTGAACATGCTTTATGATTAAGAGAATATGAAAGAATGGTATCAGTTGTTATCTAGAGTTATATGAAAGAATGGTATTAGTTGTTATCTAGAGTTATATGAAAGAATGGTATCAGTTGTTATCTAAGGTTATATGATTTATATTGTTATTCTTTTAAATATTGTGATTTAATAAGTATTATTTGATTATTATCTACTATTTTAAAAGTAGATGGAATATTTTAGATATATGAGAGTACTGGATTTCATTGAATACAGAGGAGATGTCTGAGTCATATCTAAAGTATTATGATATATATATATATATTTAAAGGTGATGATAAATAGAGATGGAATTGATATATGTGATTGGAAATGTGAATGGAAATGTGAATGGATTATTGATTGACAAAAAGGGGGATTGCAACAAAAAGCGTAAGAGGCTGTGTGCGGCACAGTCCAGCATTCAATATTTTATTTCGGCACGAAGATGCCAAGGGAGGATGTAGCAGGTAGCCTTCCTTCAGGGTTGATAACCAGGTAAGATCATCCCTTCTACTAGTAGTAAACAGAGAGCAGGTACGGTCAGGCGACTGATCATCGTCCTACGTATCTGGCGCTAGCAGATATCTCCAAAACTCAAAAGAAAAGAATTGATAATGGTTTTCAGAATTGTGTACTGAAAAAGGAAAATGGTATGAAATGATGGAATGGTTTTACAGTAAGAAGAGAAACTGATATTATATTATATTAGAAGAGTACTAATACAAGAATGCTATATATTTCTTTTAGTATAAAAATATTTGGAAGGAGTATTTAACGAATAAAAATAAATTCTTTTCATAATAATTATGATTTGTCTTCTGTTTCTTTACAGTTACATTTATGTTTTTCCTTTGATGCTAGTTTATAAAATTTATTTTGCTGAGCTATTATAGCTCACTCTTGCTATTTATTTATACAGCAGCTAGGTCACATGCCAATACTCCGCCGTACACCCCGCAGGAGGGTAAGGGAAAGACGACCTATTGAGAGAATGCTGGCACCTATTCCTGAGGTAGCCTTTTAACAGACGGGTTCTGGTAGAATTATGTATATTAAGTGTGTAAGCTTGTGTAACAAACTTTTGGTTGTTGAGATGCTTCTTGCAGAAGTATTATTCAACAATGTACTTAATAAGATTCTGGGTTTGTAATAACTGTTTAACTCTAAACTTTTAATATAGTGGATGTTTTTCTCTGAGCATATGACTGGTGTGTATTAATTTTATTAAGTGTGGGGTCGATTGTGTGAGTTTTATTATGCATTTATATTCCAGCTGCAAAGAGAAGAATATTAATAAATGGAAATTGGTCCGTGACGTCCCGGATTCCTGACCCCGGATTTGGGGCTGTCATAGTAGAGGTTCAGAGTTTGCTTCGATAGTGTTTGTCGACTCAACTTCATCAGAGTTTACTTCATCAGAGATTAATTCTTTATTTTCAAAGTGTAGTTGATCATGTTCATCTACATCTTCAAGTCCAGTTATTTTCTTGTCATCAAATGACACATGAATTGACTCCATGATCACCTTGGTTCTTAGATTATAAACTCTGAATGCCTTAGTTGACAGCGGATAGCCAACAAAAATTCCTTCATCAGCTTTTAACTCAAATTTGGTCAACTGTTCAGGATGAGTTTTCAACACAAAGCATTTGCACCCAAAAATATGAAAATATTTCAGGTTTGGCTTCTTTTCCTTCACCATCTCATATGACGTTTTCCCATGCTTGTTGATCAGAGTGGCATTTTGAGTAAAACAAGCAGTTTGAACTGCTTCTGCCCAGAAATAGGTTGGCAATTTTGCTTCATCAAGCATATTTCTGGCAGCTTCTATCAAGGTTCTGTTCTTTCTTTCAACTACACCATTTTGCTGTGGTGTACCAGGTGCAGAAAACTATTGCTTGACTCCTCTGTTCTTGCAAAATTCTTCCATTGCGGCATTCTTGAATTCAGTTCCATTATCACTCCTGATTATTTTGACTTTGTGTTTTGATCCTTTGTCCAGCAGCTTTACATGCTCCATCAAAGTTAATGCAGTTTCATCCTTCTTTGCTAGAAAATACACCCAAGTGTATCTGGTGTGTTCATCAACAATGACTAAAGCTTATTTCTTTCTTTCAATAGACAAGACATTCACTGGTCCAAACAGATCAACATGTAGAAGATTATAAGGATCGACAATTGAAGATTCAGACTTGCTTTTGAAAGATGACTTCCTTTGTTTGGCCTTTTGACAGGAATCACACAGGCCATCCACATTTAATGAAGACTTTGGGAGTCCCCTTACAAGATTCTTTCTTATCAACTCATTGATGTTGTTCAGATTCAAATGAGAGAGTTTCTTATGCCACTTCCAACTCTCTTCACTAGACATTCTTGTTGACAAGAACACAGCTTTTCCATCAGAGTTTTTTGACAAACTTATTTCATAAATATTATTGCGCCTGTGTCCAACTAGAACAACTTTACCTGTAGATTTACTGATAATTTCACAGTATTCAGGTTGAAAATCTACATGATAACCTCTGTCATAGATTTGACTCACAGATAGCAGATCATGTTTGAGTCCTGGAACCAGAGCTACGTTTGTGATGATGACACTTCCAAGATTGATATTGCCATATCCCAGAGTACGTCCTATGTTGCCATCTCCATAGGAAACTTTTGGGCCAACCTTCTCCTCATACTCTAATAGCAGGGCTTTATTTCCAGTCATGTGTCCTGAACATCCACTATCCACATACGACTAGGGTACTCTCCCTGATGCCCTGCAATCACAAACATTCACTGAAGGTCAGATTTAAGGATCCAGACTTGCTTGGATCCTTTGGCTTTCTTAACTTTGTTAGCTTTAGCAGCGGAATTTTTGTTATCAGAGTTTAAGCTAACATTTTCAGAGTTTACACTTGCAGAATTAACCTTAACCCATTTCAAATTGGGCTTAAGTTCATAGTAATTATGATAAATAGAATGATAATCCTTGCAAGTATAAATAGAATGCCAAGTACTTCCATAATGTTTGCATAAAGTTTGTGGTCTAGTTCTAACATGTTAGGCCGAATACACAATTATAATCAAGATTTGTATGAGAGATTAACAAGACACACGTTTTAACAATTAAAAACTATTTGGAATTAGTAATGTTAGGCCGAATACACAAATATAATCAAGATTTGTATGAGAGATTAACAAGAACACAAGTTTAACAATTAAAAACTGTTTGGAATTAATAATTCCTCTCTTAGTGATGTAAAATATCAAAGAGAGCTGCTTAGGTTACAATGAATGAATAATTCGTTGTTCGACACCCTTCTAGGGTTAACCTAACTGTATTTATAAAACATACAGCTGCTATACAATCGTAAATTGATACTCCTATAATTTAGCTAGACAATTGATATCAATCACGATTGCTACACGTCTTCTAAGTCAACACAATCTCTTTGACAGCTATCCAATCTTCTAAGATATTGCTTCCATAATTGTCTTCAATTAATCTTCAATCACTGTTGACAAGTAGACGCTTCCGCCAGACAGAGTTTAACAAACTCTGTTGTGCTTCCATCCGTCAGTGTTTCACTAAACTCTGACCGCTTCCATCTAAACTCTGATATATCACTGTTACACTTAAACACTGATTAATACTTACATCAGTTATATTTAACAATCTCCCCCAACTTGCCCATTAGCAAAAATGCACAAGTTAACAATAATTGATGATGTCAAAACAAAATAGACAAATGCAGTGTTTAACAAATAATCAGAGTTTAAACTGCTTACTTAAACAAAATCTACAGAAAGCAAGAAATTCTTACAGAGCATCATTTATCTAATCTCTTCAACATCTGGTATTGTTATGAGATAATCTATCAGGAATCTTCTCTCTGCATTCTCAAGTTCTCTCTGCATTATCTCCTTGATCTCTCTTAACCTGGGATCATTCTCACCAGTTTGATAAATAGCAGCTCTCAGAGAATAAATCTTGTTTCTTCTCATTTCATTACCCAGTCTGATGAAATGTGTTTCCTTTGATTCAGAGTTAAAATCAAGAACAGGTATTCCCCAATCTGTCTTCAGCTTAGCACTATCTTTCTTCATCTCAACAACTTTACCACGGTAATCTCTGTACTTAGGAACATACTGACTGTTAAACTTATCACCTCTAACTGCTAAATTTTGCAGCATCTTCTTTCTCAGTACATATGCAGCTTTTTGAGTTCTCTGATTTCTCACTTTGAAAATATAGAGAACATACTTTAATTCCTCCCAAGTCTTCAAATCAAGATCGAACTCGCCAATTTTAAACACAGTTCTATCTGCCATAAAGTACAAAAGAAAATCTCTTTCCAAACTCTTCTGATGTATTAACTGAACTGATTCCAGTCTATCCAAACTTTCTTGTGTAACTCCAAGACCTGGAACAGTCAGTGATGATGGATCTTGAGGACTGGTATTTGTTCTTTTCTCTCTATGAGAACCCAAACCAGCTTTATCACCTTCAATTTTTCCATTTTGAGTTCTACCATGTACAAAAGTACCTCTAGTCCTTCCAACATCCAGAGTTTGTTCATAAACTACTGATTTTCCAAAAATTGATTATAGTGGAGTAGACAAAGAGTACTGCACAACTTGTGTAGCAACAGAGGTTATTTTTCGTTTCTTAGAGACTCTTTCCTCCTCAACAGCTTTACCCTTCAGTTTCAACTTGGCTTCTGCTTCTGTTGGTTTTCTGGATACTTGCATCCTCTGATCAGCACCAACATTCTTTTTAATTGTAATGCCTTTCAGAACAGGCTTAGTAGCTTTTACATTCCTCTTAACTTTGCCAGACTTCAAAGCTTTCTGATGTTCTTCTTGAAGATTCTTCTCCTCAGCTTGAATGTCTGCAAGTGTGACTCCCTCTACATTCTCTTCAAGGAAAAACTTAGCAGCCAACTCCTCATCAGTCTGTGGATTAGAAGTAGGGCTGCACATGGGTTCTAAAAACTGACCAAACCGACCCAAACCGACCCTATTTTTAACCGATCAAACCGAACCGTCCAAAACCATGGGTTAAACGGGTTAATTTTTTAAAAACCCGAATTAATTGGGTTGGGTAAGGGTTTAACAAATTTTAACCCTTACCCAACCCAACCCAACCCGTTTACATAAAATGCAGAATTTTTTACATATTTTATACATATTATGTATATTTGTGGCAAATTTTCAACAAATTCTATAAATTTTCTGCACTATTTAAATTTTTTGCAACATTCTGCAACACTTTCTAGCTTCTGCAGCACTTTCTGCAACACTTTCAGCAACATTCTGCAACACTTGTAGCAACATTCTGCAACACTTTCTACGAAGTGCAGAATTTTCTACAATGTGCGAAATTTTCTACAAAATTCTTCCAATTAGTAAATTTAACCCAACCCAACCCGAACCAAACCGAACTAATTGGGTTGGGTCGGGGTTGGGTTACATAATTTTTTTTCAGTTAATGGGTTGATTTTCTGTAAAACCGAACTAATTGGGTTGGGTCGGGATTTGACAAAAACCCGACCCAACCCTACCCATGTGCAGCCCTAATTAGAAGTTAATACCAAACTTTGAGTCTTGGAAGTACCATGAGTATCAGTGTTTACACCATCAGACTTTAACTTAGAATTGTTGCCAGCTTGAAAACTCTTATCAACAGCCCTTGACTTTAAACTCTTCTTACCTCTTTCTCCTCCATCTCCAGCATCATCCTTCTGAGTCAGAGTTTGAGACTGCCTGCATTTAGATTTAGCAACTCTCTCCCCCTTTTTAACATCATCAGGAATCAGAATAGTTGTAATTAACTCCAAGGAGGTAGCAATGGAATCAATCTTATCAGACATTACAGACTGATTTTGTTCAACCTTTCCCAGCCTCTCAAAAAGAATATCTTGAGCTTTAGAAAATTTTTGACTCCTGAGTTTAGATTCTCTCTCCATAGTCATGTCTCGAGTCTGAATCTCAATTTCTAAATCAGTGATTGCCTTTTGAGTATCAGCAAATATCCCATCCAGAGTTTGACTTGAACCACTGTGGCCTTTAAATAGGAAAGAATCTCTGGATTGGAAATTTCTTTAGCAGTCCGGTGAACAAACTTAGATGCTCTCCCTCTAGGAAAAATACAATCTTCTTTGTACCAATTAGTAGAGAATGTAGCAAGATACTCTACTTCAACTTCATGTGCATTAGAGGGCTGAGAGAATGGTGCATGCTTGGCATCAGTTTGCACAGGGACACTCTCAGAAGAATCAGATTCTACACTTTCTTCATCTGCAATTTCAGCATTTTCATCTGTAATCGAATCTGTAATATCCACCGCAGCATTCTCTGCACCAATGTCCACAGTCTCTGCAATAGTTTCAGAAATAGTCTCTTCAACAGCTTTAACATTCTCAACAACAACTTCTGTAACGAGCTTGACAGGTTGCTCTTCAGTCTCAACAATCTTCTCACCAAATTCTGCCATTTGAACAACTGCATCAGATAATACAGCCTTGGTTGACTGCTCAACTTCTTCACCTTGTTCAACAGTGTGATGAGCATCAGATAATATTTCAGTATGAGTAGCTACTGTTTCATCAAGGACTACAGTAGCTTGATCTGCTGCACCAGTTTCACTAGAATTAACATCAAAAGAAGAAGTAGGAACATCAACAGGAGCAGAGAATGGCATGAAAGTTTCAGGAAAATTATCCAATGTAGGAAAGCCATCTCTGTTATCCTCATCTACTTGAACAACTTCTTCTGCATCATTTAGCTCAACAGGCATCTCAACAGAAGGTATCTCTGCAGGAATTACCTCTAGAGCTTCAATATTCATCTCTTCATCAGAGTCAGAGATTACCAACTTCCTTCTCTTATATGTCTGCACCTCAACTTCTACCTCTTCTTCAGCAGAGGTTGACTCTTCATTAATATCAACAACTGAGGGTGATGGAGACCTATTTGCTCTCTCCTTTTTCTCTTTTCTGCCCCTCTTAGTCCTTGCAGAGCTATGCATGGAATTATGAGCAGGATGCTTGGTTCTACCTCCTCTTTTTGGTTTAGATGATTGTTGGTCAGGTTGAGATTGAATGGAAGGTTGAGATGGTTGAGGTTCAGGATTTGTAGATAGTGGTTCAGTGTTTGGTGTAATATCAGGTTGAGTGGATGAAGGTTTAGGCTGTGTTTCAGTTTGAGTGAGTGCAGGGATTGAAGTTTGATCAGTGTTTGGAGAAGGTTGCTCAGGCTGTTGAGGTTCTTGTGGTTGATTTATAAAATTTTGTAAAGCAAGAGGAAAAACCAAAGCAGGTAATTGCTCTTTGGTAGCATCCTTATTAGTCAGATCAGAGTATATCCTCTTGTTGACCATAAAGTGCTGAATTACATCATCCTCAGCAATTTCCATATTGGGCACACAAGCATTGAATAATAGTTGACAGAATCTAGCAAAGTAAACTGTAGTAGACTCTCACAACCTATCACCTAAGTTCATTAAGACAAATCTACCAAAATCGAAATTACTTCCATAGAGAAGTGAATACCTAATTTGGAGACTGTCCATCGGAATCGCATCCCAGTTGGTGACCTTCTTGCCAAAAGCCCTAGTTATACAGTCGAAGAAGAAACTCCACTCCTTCCTTAGCTTTGGTCTTTTGACATTGCCCAGTCTGGCAAGAGAATCTGAGTAGCGTATTTGCTGTAACATCTCTCTCAAAGCATTTTCAGAAACAACACTGTAGGAAGTATGAGTGTCAAAATCCATGATTTCTCTAACAGTATTTGGAGTAATCAAATACTGTGTCTCATCATGAGTGAAAACAATAGATGGAGTCCCATTCGCTCCTCCATCATAGGTAGAGTTTTGCCAGAAGATAGCAATCTGCGAGGCAGATAGTGTTGGTGGGTCGACCAGAGCTTTACCAATCTCTGAATCCCTCAAGAAATTCTGCATCAAGTGAAACGCATCTGGAACATTTGCAGTGTTCAGTTGAGCTGCATAGTTGTTAGTAACGAACAAGAGTCCAAGAGCAGTGAAAGGTTTGGTGGCCATTAGAATGATTAGAGAAGAAAATACGAAAGAAAATGATATGAGTGAAAGGTGTTTGATGAAATGTTCAAGAAAAAAATTCGAAGTAACTGTGTGGTTGAGTAAAAAGTAATTGGGAGTGTGTGAGAAAGTGAATAAATGAATATGAATCGTATTAGATATGTAAAACAAAACAAACCCAATCATTTTACCATTAAATACGCAACCACTTACCATGTTCTAGTGGGACACGTTCATAGAGATTTGTGTGAGTGGGACACGTGGCACATAATTAGCAAATCAGATGTGCATGTTCAGTAATTACAATTATAATTACTGCTACTTTCTCTCCCTTATTACTGACACAATTAAACACTTTTACACTCAGTAACAGCCGTCATAACTCTTTTTACTCCAAATTTGAAATCATCAGAAATAAAATATACCTTAGAATATTTAGATAAAATCCATCAGCGTTTGTCAATTCTCCAACTTTATTACTGAAACCCTTTAAAAAACTGCACAGTTGTGAATATATGTGTGTGTAGAGCAGAGTTTACTAATCCAATTTTTAAAGCATCTAATACTTCATAAAATCCATAAAATAAATCAGTCAACACTGGATGCACAAACTCTCATTGTAAACATTGAATGTATGATGAATACTAACCTCTGTATGAAGTAAATTTACATCAACTCTGAAATTACCTATACCCCCTTATATATACAAGATTATCCAAGTAAGTACACAGTCTAGATAGACAAAAAGATCATGAAATAAATATCAATGTCGCATTCAGTGAGTAACATGCTATGGTTATTAAAGCTCACATAACTCTCAAATCACACAAGTGTTTATGTGAAGTGTATACACTCAAGTTCAATAAGTAAAATCATGTGCTACCATATACTTGGTTGTCCACCAAATCTGCACTACTTTGAATACATGTATGCACAAATCAAAAGGACTTTGTTAAAGGTTGAAACTAGGCTAAAATGAAGAGAAAAAAAAACTAGCAAGTTATAAATTTGACAAACTGATAGAGCAATTTTTACTTAATAATTTTTATATACACCCCCTTTTTTTGTTTTTTTATATTCCCATCAAATGAACACACTGTAACAAGAAATCCCCACACTGTTCAGTCATCAATCCCCAAATGAATCAGATTGCTCTACCAATAACTCAAAAGTTTATAGTGGTGAAAAAAATGGTTAAAAGGCTTAAAGGGGTTCACTAAAGATTGAAAATTACTGGCAGTGTTTGGATAAATATGGTTAATCCTAGTGCCTTTATCATTTTCATGCACACACATATCATGCAGTCTCAATATGGTTTAAAGCAAGTTCTAGAGCAACATACTCACTGATGAACAACACACAGCAATAAAAATCGATTGATATAAATTGTATCAATCACTATTTCGCTCAAGATCTCACAGGGTGTAAGCATGCTCCATTACTCACCAAAATTAACAAAGACACATCTCAAGTTTATAAATTTTCGAAAGCACAAACAAGAAATTATCAAGTCTTTGGGGATATACTATATACAGAATCTGACTAAAACAGATTTTTAACTAACAGAGTTTAGTTAACAGAGTTTAGGAGTCATCAACATCAGAAGTTTTTCATGAGAGGCAATGCACACAATATTTACAGACTCAGAGTTTAGGATAAATAAACTAGGAGATGCTATAAATATGAAACAATATTATGCTTGTGTTAACTTTCTGCACAGTCTAAGATTAGATCATAGATAACTTAAAAAGATTCATGATTAATAACTGAGAATCATGCTTCATATATTTTCTTCATCGGTGTTCATCTCAGACAATAACATTTTCAGAGTATATCAGTGTTTATCCAGCATGTTAACAATGTTTGACTGACAAAACATGCTAACAGGGTTTAACAGTCTATGAACAGAGTTTACATAGCAGAGTTTAAAAACAGAGTTCACATAGCATTTAACACATCACAAAAACATAAGTAATGCATTACATAAGTGAAATTTCAGTCTAACCTATATCTCTACTCAAAACCAGAGACCATTCAAAGTTTATTTACCAGCCTTGTAAATATAGCTTCACTCAATGGCTTGGTGAAGATGTCTGCAAGCTGTTGGTCAGTAGATAGAAAATGAAGCTCAATGTTTCCTTCCTCTACATGTTCTCTGATAAAGTGATACATTATGCTGATGTGCTTGGTCATTGAATGTTGTACTGGATTACCTGTCATAGCAATAGCACTTTGATTATCACAGTAAATAGGAATCTTACTGTACCTTAATCCATAATCCAGCAATTGATTCTTCATCCATAGAATCTGTGCACAACAGCTACCAGCTGCAATATACGCTGCCTCATCTGTAGATGTAGAAATTGATTTCTGTTTCTTGCTGTACCAAGAAACTAGTCCGTCACCCAAAAATTGACAACTTCCACTGGTGCTTTTTCTGTCTATCTTACAACCTGCAAAGTCTGCATCAGAGTAACCAAGAAGCTTAAAATCTGATTCTCTGGGATACCACAGCCCTAAAGTAATGGTTCCCTTTAGATATTTGAAAATTCTTTTCACAGCTGTTATATGTAGTTCTCTGGGATCTGCTTGAAACCTTGCACATAGACAGGTTGCATACATGATATCTGGTCTACTTGCTGTTAGATAAAGAAGAGACCCTATCATGCCTCTGTAGTTTGTCATATCTACTGATGCTCCTGTATCTTTGTCCAACTTAGTTGTTGCCTGTTAGTGTATACTGAAAATATTTATTTTAAGTATATACATTTATTTCTGGCCCGGTTTTATTGAGAATCATTTAAATGTTTACATGGTGTCTAATATTATATATTGTGGACAATCTAGTATCAAATGGGATACAAAATATTAGATTGTTAAATATGGTTTATATAATATAATAAGGTTCACAGCACAGGTGGTGTTGGACAATCCACTGGTATGGCTGTAGTATTATTTAGATTAGTTTATATTGACTAATAAATAATACTAGTATACTTTGTGTATATTGAACAGGATCAAATTTAGAATTGTTCCCTTATACTGATTAAGAAGGAGAACTAAGGTTCTATGTTATTATTAATGCTTAGGTTCTTAATCTGGATATAGTAATTGACACGTGTATATTATTTACATGCTTTGATTTATATATGAAATAATTCTTTTGAATTATATCATTATATTTTGGGTGATGGAATTATATACATGGTGAATATTATTTATAAAAGGAATCCATGTCCTGATAATATTCGGGTTAATGATGTCCCCTTGAAAGCTCAAAAAGATTTAATTATGTGAAACCCTGCAGGTGGATTTATTCCGGCATAATTAAATAAAGGTTGAGTGGATGATCAAGGATAAAAGATATTAATTAAATGAATTATCAGTAATTTATTTAATTAATGGACATGCGATATTTTAAACATGGGGAATTTAATAAGCAAATAATAAAGGAGCCGATTTAATTAATTAAATAAATTACCGGAATTAGGTGGGTGGTGCAATATTAATTATTTAGTTGAATTAATTAATATTAATGATAAAGGGCTTGGCCCAAGTTATCATTAGAAGGCCCGACCTAATTTTCTCCTTGATCCCTATTGTAGCCTATAAATACTCTTTATGCCTCCAAGAATAAGGGTTCGGAATTCTAGAGCTTGGAGGCTAAAACCTTGGAGGATCGAAGGCCACACTTCGTTCAAGGGAGTAAGGGAATACAATAGAAGATCGTGGATTTGAATCGCTTGCGCCGTAGCGATTAAGGTAAATCATTAAACTAGTTAAACGCATATCACTATGATCCAAAGTAACCAACAATTGGCATCAAGAGCCTGAGGTTTAGTGGACTTGTGTTTGTGTTTGATGACGTCCATGTCGTAATTAAAATTGGTTGTGTATGTATAGTGGTATGCTTGTGTAATAATCTTTTGCAGGTTGTTATCCACTATTATGGCCATGTTTTTTAATTATGTGTTTGGATCCCACGTGGTTTAATCGTGGTTATTTTGTTTGGTTTCCACGTGGTTTATCGTGGTTGTAAACACGAGGGTTGATCGTGTTAGAATAGATTTTACAAAATTAGTTTTGTATTAGATTTATTTTTTATGTAATTGTTTGTTGGATTTTGTATAAATCCGGGTATTTTGTAACAATTATGGGCAATCGAAAATCAAATCCGGGGATAATTTTTGTTCCGCTGCGACTCTGATGAGAGTTGCTGTTGTGTGATGTACGTCCATGTTGGCGGCTGACAAAGAAAAAACCGGACAGCAACAAGCAGGAGCTGCTGTGCGCCAGAAGCTGGTAAAAAGGGAGTAACGCAGGTGGAGCCTGCGTTACCAGTAAAACAGATGCAAAAGATGGCGCGCAGGAACTTCATGCGCAACAAGAGAATCAGGATGGTAACACAGTCAGCAATTGCGTTACTGGCGTGGCATGCATAATTTTTTGTTTTCTGTCCAGTTGTTGCACGCGCCAACAGATTTTTCAACTACAAGGCTTGCAACAGTTTATTAATTTTGGGGCCATAATAGTGGATCTAATTTTTAATTTCGCTATTTAATTTTTTAATTATTGCTTTAAATAATTATTATGTGTGTTGTTAATTATGTGTGTAATTTTTAATTGCATGTTTAACATAATTAGGACGACATGGACATAGATGTTTTATTTAATGCATTAATTAAATGTTATATGTTATTAAATTATGTGTGTATTTTGAATGCATGTTAGACATAATTGGTATGTCATAGGCCCCATTTAATTTTAAAATTCCTCATTTTTAATAAAAAATTTTAAGTGGGTGAGGGAATTAATTAGGAATTAAATCCCACGGTCTCCATTATTGTTTGTATGTAATTTAACACTAAGACGAATATAAATTATATATTGTCCACCCTAACGTGGCATATGATTTATGGTGTTAGATAGTGTTATGAATATTACTAGGACAAACTTCCTAAATTAATTATGAATATTGAAAGGTATACATGCCACCCAACGTGGCGTACCAAGTTTCATAGAATTCGATTAATTAGACGGGTACCAATTATTGAATATAGATTTTCAATATTGAGAGAAAGGATGATTCTGTCTAGAAAGGGGTCTTAAGTGACGCCTCTTGACAATGCTCCCCCCGATCTGGGAATTATCCTATTATCGATTATTGATTTGAAATATTTAATGGTGGCATCCAGTCTTATTTTTATTAATTTAAGATTTGATAATGGTATACACTTAGCTATGAAAAATAATATATAGTCCACCCTAACGTGGCGTATTATTTAGTAATAGGACCGAAGTAATATTTAAGCGAATTTAAGTGGTATATATGTCACCCATCGTGGCGTACCAGATACTTATTGTGTTTAAATATTAGTGCATTAATTTTAATTAATTGTTAGAGGAAACCAATAAGTTTTAAGATTTGTGCAACTCTCTGATTATGTGTTACATGTATGATTCTCGGGATTAGATCATTATGGGATTTAATCCACTATTCACCATACTTAAGGATAACAAACTTACTGGACCAAACTATATTGAATGGAAACGTAATTTGGACATAGTGTTGACTGCTGAGGAGTACAAATTTTGTACTTATGAACCCAAGCCAGATCAGCCTGCTGAAGATGCTCCTAAAAGTGAGAAGGAGTATTATAAGCGGTGGATTAAGGCTGATGAGATGTCGCGATGTTACATTCTGGCAGCAATGTCGGGTGTTTTGCAGCATCAGCATCAGGCTATGTCCACAGCTTCAGATATGCTCTTTAATCTCAAGGAACTTTTTGAGGAACAGAATAGGGTTGCTAGGCAAGTAGCAATGAAGGCTTTAATGAACACTCAGATGGCTGAAGGAACACCTGTAAGGGATCATGTTCTCAGGATGATGTCTCATCTGAATGAGATGGAGATCCTTGGTGCTGATATTGATGGGGAAACCCAGATTGATATCATCCTTATGGGTCTGCCCAAAAGTTTTGAGCAGTTCCGCTTGAATTACACCATGAACAAAATGGTGTATAGTCTCGCGGAACTTCTGACAGAACTTCAGGCAGCTGAAGGACTCTTTAAGCAGAATGTTCAAGTGAATGTGGCTGAGAAAGCTTCTTCCTCTAAGCCGAAAGGCAAGAAGAAGAAAAAGGTTCAGACACATAAAGCTGGAAAGGTTGCTAATGCAGTGGGAGTTCAAGGTGCTGTGAAAAAGCCTAAGGGCAAGTGCTTCAAGTGCAAGCAGTCAGGTCACTGGAAACAGGATTGTACTCTTCTAAGAAGACAAACAATACTGGTATGTCTCTTTCTCTAATTACAGAAACATATATAGCGGCTATATCTACGAGCACTTGGTGTGTAGATACAGGAGCCACTGACCATGTTTGTAACTCTATGCAGGGGTTCCAACAAACCAGAATGCTTAGAGATGGCGAGATATATGTGTTCATGGGAGATGCTACGAAAGTAGCAGTAGTTGCAGTTGGAATAATTACTTTAGCTTTCGGTGATGATAGGATTTTGGTTTTGAACAATTGTCTTTATGTACCTTCATTTAGAAGGAATTTGATTTCAGTTTCTAAACTTGCCATTGATGGTTATAATGTTTGTTTGGATCGTAATGTTTCTATTATGATGAATAAACGAGTTATATGTTCTGGTACATTGCAAGACAATTTATATATTATTAATCCTATCCAACCAATGCTGCAACAAAAGGAATCTAATAATATTCTTTCTAGCTCAAACAAAAGAATGAAACCTTCCGAATTGAACCAAACATATCTTTGGCACTTAAGATTAGGTCATATTAACTTGAGAAGGATTCAAAGACTGGTAGTAGATGGGCCATTAGGCTTGTTGGCAGTGGAGCCATTTCCAGTTTGTGAATCTTGCTTGGAAGGTAAGATGACTAATAGGCCTTTTAAAGCAAAGGGGAATAGAGCCAAAGAAGTATTAGAATTGGTTCATACTGATTTATGTGGTCCTATGAGTATCCAAGCAAGAGGAGGTTATGAGTATTTTGTCACTTTCATTGACGATTATTCTAGATATGGATACATTTATTTGTTGCGCCGCAAGTCTGAGTGCTTTGAAAAATTCAAAAAGTACAAAACAAATGCGGAGAAACGCCATCTTGGAAAATGTATCAAGTCACTACGATCAGATTGTGGTGGCGAATACTTGCTTGGAGAATTTAGGGAATATTTATCAGAAAATGGGATTACATCCCAGTTATCTGCATCTGGCACACCTCAGCAGAATGGTGTAGCAGAGAGAAGGAATCAGACTCTTTTAGAGAGTGCTAGATCGATGATGAGTTATTCAGATTTACCCAAGTCGTTCTGGGGATATGCTATAGAAACAGCGGCTTACCTTCTGAACTTGGTACCTTCTAAGTTGGTTCCCAAGACTCCAATAGAATTGTGGACTGGTAGCAAACCAAGTCTAAGACATATTCGGATTTGGGGTTGTCCAGCACATGTGCTGAACAAGAACGCGACCAAGCTAGAATCTCGTACAGAAGTAAGGTTGTTTGTAGGCTATCCCATGGGAACAAAAGGTTATTCATTTTATAGTCCTAGGGATCGAGATATCATTGTTAACACCAATGCTAGATTCTTAGAGGAAGACTATATAATGAACCACAAACCCATGAGTAGTGTTGTTTTAGAGGAATTAGTGGGAGGGACAGATAATCCCCAAGTGCCAATAGTACAAGTAGAACAACCACAAGAAAATGCACAACTTGACACTAGTACCGTACCAGTGCCTCGTCGTAGTGGGAGGGTTGTTCGACAACCTGAAAGATTCATGTTTTTGGGAGAGTCTTCAGACTTGGTCTCTGGTGAACAAGATGAGGATCCCAGGACATACGAAGAGGCAATTCTAGATAAAGATGCAAATCTTTGGCAAAAGGCAATGGAATCTGAGATGGAATCTATGTATTCCAATCAAATTTGGGAGCTCATGGAACCACCCAAAGGTATAAAACCCATTGGAAGTATGTGGATCTACAAGAAGAAAAGAGGATCTGACAAAAAGGTGAAAGCCTGGAAAGCACGACTTGTTGCGAAAGGGTATACTCAGAAAGAAGGAATCGATTATGAGGAAACCTTTTCCCCAGTTGTTATGCTTAAGTCGATCCGGATTCTTTTATCTACAGCAGCTCATCTCGATTACGAGATTTGGCAAATGGATGTCAAGACAGCTTTCCTTAATGGAAGTCTTGAGGAAACCATCTATATGCAACAACCAAAAGGATTCATTAAAGAAGGCCAAGAGCATCTGGTTTGTAAGCTTAAGAGGTCTATTTATGGACTTAAACAAGCTTCTAGGGACTGGAATATTCGTTTTGATCAGGCAGTCCAGTCATATGGATTTGATCAAAGTTCAAGTGAGTCATGCGTGTATAAGAGAAGTGAGGGTAATGCAGTGGTTTTTCTAGTACTATATGTAGATGACATTTTACTCATTGGAAACAATGTTAAGATGTTGTCATCAGTAAAGGCATGGTTGTTCAAACAATTTGAAATGAAGGACTTAGGTGAAGCGGCATACATCCTTGGGATCAAAGTAATAAGGGATCGCAAGAAAAGGATGTTGGCTTTATCTCAAGAGCCCTACATTGATGAAGTATTAGCTCGTTTTAACATGCAGAACTCTAAGAAAGGTTTTCTACCTTTTAAACATGGAGTTGCTCTATCCATGGAGCAGTGTCCTTCGACACCTAAGGATATAGAGAGCATGAAAGCAGTTCTTTATGCCTCGGCATGTGGAAGCTTAATGTATGCTATGTTATGTACGAGGCCTGACATTTGCTTTGCTGTAGGCATGGTTAGTAGATATCAGTCGAACCCAGGTCAGGAACATTGGAGTGCAGTAAAAACTATACTCAAGTACCTGAGAAGGACTAAAGAGTATATGTTAATTTACAAGGCCTCGGATCTATTTCCTTTGGGATATACTGATTCAGATTTTCAATCAGATAGGGATAAGAGGAAATCAACCTCGGGATATGTTTTTACTTTGGGAGGTGGAGCCGTTATATGGAGGAGTGTAAAGCAGAAATGCATTGCAGACTCTACTATGGAAGCCGAGTACGTGGCGGCCTCTGAGGCTGCAAAGGAGGCTGTATGGTTCAGGAACTTCCTTTTGGACTTAGATGTGGTACCTAATTTGCCTAGGAGTCTGACAGTGTATTGTGACAACACTGGTGCTGTGGCAAATTCAAAAGAACCACGAGACCACAAAGCAGCTAAACATATTGAACGTAAGTATCATCTCATACGAGGAATCGTAAAGCGAGGAGACATAGTTGTGGCTCACATATCATCAGAAGACAACCGGGCAGATCCTTTCACAAAGAGCTTGCCAGCCAAGGCTTTTGACAGGCATGTGGAAGCGATAGGAGTCAGATGGATTTACACATAGTTTTCAATGTAATAGTGGATTAAATAAACACTGATATACTCATAGAATATTTTGAGTATAAGTGGGAGATTGTTAGTGTATACTGAAAATATTTATTTTAAGTATATACATTTATTTCTGGCCCGGTTTTATTGAGAATCATTTAAATGTTTACATGGTGTCTAATATTATATATTGTGGACAATCTAGTATCAAATGGGATACAGAATATTAGATTGTTAAATATGGTTTATATAATATAATAAGGTTCACAGCACAGGCGGTGTTGGACAATCCACTGGTATGGCTGTAGTATTATTTAGATTAGTTTATATTGACTAATAAATAATACTAGTATACTTTGTGTATATTGAACAGGATCAAATTTAGAATTGTTCCCTTATACTGATTAAGAAGGAGAACTAAGATTCTATTTTATTATTAATGCTTAGGTTCTTAATCTGGATATAGTAATTGACACGTGTATATTATTTACATGCTTTGATTTATATATGAAATAATTCTTTTGAATTATATCATTATATTTTGGGTGATGGAATTATATACATGGTGAATATTATTTATAAAAGGAATCCATGTCCTGATAATATTCGGGTTAATGATGTCCCCTTGAAAGCTCAAAAAGATTTAATTATGTGAAACCCTGCAGGTGGATTTATTCCGGCATAATTAAATAAAGGTTGAGTGGATGATCAAGGATAAAAGATATTAATTAAATGAATTATCAGTAATTTATTTAATTAATGGACATGCGATATTTTAAACATGGGGAATTTAATAAGCAAATAATAAAGGAGCCGATTTAATTAATTAAATAAATTACCGGAATTAGGTGGGTGGTGCAATATTAATTATTTAGTGGAATTAATTAATATTAATGATAAAGGGCTTGGCCCAAGTTATCATTAGAAGGCCCGACCTAATTTTCTCCTTGATCCCTATTGTAGCCTATAAATACTCTTTATGCCTCCAAGAATAAGGGTTCGGAATTCTAGAGCTTGGAGGCTAAAACCTTGGAGGATCGAAGGCCACACTTCGTTCAAGGGAGTAAGGGAATACAATAGAAGATCGTGGATTTGAATCGCTTGCGCCGTAGCGATTAAGGTAAATCATTAAACTAGTTAAACACATATCACTATGATCCAAAGGAACCAACAGTTGCCATGGGAGTTGATGTAGATGAGCAGTCAAGCATACCAAATTTCTTGAGAAGATTTCTGGTATATTTTGCTTGATTTATAAAGATCCGATCATCTGTTTGCTTCATCTGTAGGCCTAGAAAATAACTAAGCTCTCCCATCATACTCATTTGATACCTGGACTGCATTAACTTTGCAAACTTTGTACAGAGTTTATCATTAATAGACCCAAAAATTATGTCATCAACATATATTTGAACTAAAAGCAGGTCACTACCATATTTAAAGTAGAACAGAATTTTATCAATAGTACCTCTATTGAACCCACTTTCTAGAAGAAATTGAGCTAAAGTTTCATACCATGCTCTTGGTGCCTGCTTAAGTCCATAGAGTGCTTTATCAAGCCTGTAGACATAATCTGGATATTTGGGGTCCACAAATCCTGGTGGTTGTTCAACAAACACTTCTTCTTCAAGTTTCCCATTCAGAAATGCACTTTTCAAATCCATCTGAAATACCTTGAATTTCTTATGAGAGGCATATGCTAGAAACATCCTTATTGCCTCCAACCTTGCAACTGGAGCAAAAGTCTCATCATAATCTATTCCTTCCTGCTATGAATAGCCTTTTGCCACAAGTCTAGCCTTGTTTCTTGTAACAACCCCCTCACTATCAGTTTTATTTCTGAAAACTCATTTAGTACCAACAACAGATCTATTCTTTGGTCTTGGTACAAGGGTCCAAACTTCATTTCTTTAAAATTCATTCAACTCCTCCTGCATTGCTATTATCCAGTCAACATCTTGAAGAGCTTCTTCTACCTTCTCTGGCTCAGTTTGTGACAGGAATGCATGATACAGACATTCATTTGTTGTTGCACTACTTGTCCTTACTCTTGCATCTGGATCACCAATAATCAAATCAGGTGTGTGAGATTTTGTCCATTTCCTAGCTGAAGGCAAATGACTTCTCTCAGTGTTTGATCCTCCCCCCACGATCCATGTTCTCCTGATTTTTTGTTGCCTTTCTTCATTATCTAAGGCTCCCCCTGAATGTGACTGCTCAGAGTTTGAACTGTCAGATTTTGGATTTTCAGAGTTTGAGTCATCAAAGTGTGATCCAGATTTTTCAGCTGACTCATTATCAGAATTTGAGTCATCACTTTGAAGTGATTCTTCATGCTCCCTCACAACTGGTTCTCTCCTTGTTTGTGGCTGAGAATTTTCTTCAGTATTTACCAGTAGAGGTTCAGAGTTTAGCTCAATAGAGTTTGTTATTTCAGCTTCATCAGAGAATAAATCTTCATTTTCAAAGTGCATTTGATCATGTTCATCTACATCTTCAAGTCCAGCTATTTTTTTGTCATCAAATGACACATGAATAGACTCCATGATCACCTTTGTTCTCAGATTATAAACTCTGAATGCCTTAGTTGACAGTGGATAGCCAACAAAAATTCCTTCATCAGCTTTTAGCTCAAATTTTGTTAACTGTTCAGGATGAGTTTTCAGCACAAAGCATTTGCACCAAAAAATATGAAAATATTTCAGGTTTGGCTTCTTTTCCCTCACCATTTCATATGGTGTTTTTCCATGCTTGTTGATCAGAGTAGCATTTTGAGTAAAACAGGTAGTTTGAACAGCTTCTGCCCAGAAATAAGTTGGCAACTTTGCTTCATCAAGCATAGTTCTGGCAGCTTCTATCAAGGTTCTGTTCTTTCTTTCAACTACACCATTTTGCTGTGGTGTACCAGGTGCAGAAAACTCTTGCTTCACTCCTCTGTTTTTGCAGAATTCTTTCATTGTTGCATTTCTGAATTCAGTTCCATTATCACTTCTGATAATCTTGACTTTGTGTTTTGATCCTTTGTCCAGAAGCTTTACATGCTCCATCAGAGTTAATGTTGTTTCATCCTTCTTTGCTAGAAAATACACCCATGTATATCTGGTGTGTTCATCAACAATGACTAAAGCATATTTCTTTCTTCCAATAGACATCACATTTACTGGTCCAAAAAGATCAACATGTAGAAGATGATAAGGATCAACAATTGAAGATTCAGTCTTGCTCTTGAAAGATGACTTCCTTTGTTTGGCCTTTTGACAGGAATCACATAGGCCATCAAAATTTAATAATGATTTTGGGAGCCCTCTAACAAGATTCTTTCTAATCAGCTCATTGATGTTGTTCAGATTCAAATGAGAGAGTTTCTTACGCTACTTCCAACTCTCTTCACTGGACATTCTTGTTGACAGATAAACTTCTTTTCCATCAGAGTTTGTTGACAACCTTATTTCATAGATGTTATTGTGCCTGTGTCCAACTTGAACAACTTTCCCTGTAGATTTACTGATGATTTCACAATATTCAGGCTGAAAATCTACATGATATCCTCTATCACAGATTTGACTCACAGATAGCAGATCATGCTTGAGTCTTGGAACCAGAGCTACATTTGTGATGATGACACTTCCAAGATTGATATTGCCATATCCCAGAGTATGTCCTATGTTGCCATCACCATAGGAAACTTTTGGGCCAGCCTTCTCCACATACTCTGATAGTAGGGCTTTATTTCCAGTCATGTGTCCTAAACATCCACTGTCCACAACTAGGGTACTCTCCCTGATGCCCTGCAATCATAAACATTTACTGAAGATTAGTTTTAAGGATCCAGACTTGCTTGGATCCTTTGGCTTTCTTAAATTTGTTAGCTTTTGCAGCGGAATTCACATTATCAGAGTTTAAGCTGACACTTTCAGAGTTTACACTTGCAGAATTAACCTTCACCCATTTCAAATTGGGCTTGGGTTCATATTAATTATGATAAATAGCATGATAATCTCTGCAAGTATAAATAGAATGCCAAGTACTTCCACAATGTTTGCATAATGTCTGTGGTCTAGTTCTAACATTAACTTTCTTTACTTCAGACTTAGAAGGTAAAGAATTAATGTTTTTGTTCTTCCTGCAAAAACTAGCAAGATGGTTAGTGCTACCACAGTCATGACATGTCTTTCTTGGAGCAAAAGTAACAAGCATTGGATAATTACCCTGAGAAATGCCTACCTTACCATTCCTATTCTTTCTAGACACTTTCTGTTTCTTAACAGATTTTAACTCCTTAAGCTTATGCTTGAGTTGTTTATCTATCATTAAACCAATATTAACCTGTTTAACACTAGTTTTTACTGGTTCTCTCTTAAAAATTTCTTTTTCAGCTTCAGACTTAGATTCATTCACTCCATGAACAAATTTTGTACTAGAAAGATGAGTTCTCATTTTAACTTGATTCTGAAATCTAAGTTCATCTCCCTCACAGTAACCTAAATCTACTGTGTCTGACTGAAAAACCTCATTAGTGTCTTTTCCAGAATGAGTCCATGTTTTGATTATGTGATTTGCCTTCTCCAATTCAGATTCTAGTTGCTTATATCTGCCTAGCAACTCCTGTTCTAGATAAACAGCATCATCTCTTTCTCTCTGAACTTGTTGCATATTTTCAAGTTTCTCTTCAACAATTTTATTTCTTTGTTTAAGTTCAGAATTCTCAGACTTTATTCTCTCATTCTCTAAAGTCTGATCCCTATAACTAATATGCAATGTCTTGAGATAAATTTTCAATTCAGATATATTATCAGTATTATAAGCATAGGTAGTTAAGGGTACCTTGTTTTCAGAATCCTCAGATTCATTCTCAATAGTAGCCATAAGAGCATAGTTGACTTCCTCATCTGAGTCTGAAGTGTCTGCCCAATCTCTTCCTTTTGTGATGAGTGCCTTCTCAGTTTTACCCTTCTTGCACTCAGGAGCATAGTGACCCATCCCCTTACACTTGTAACATTGAATCTCAGACTTATCCTTCTTCCCAGATTTAGTCTCCTTTCTCTCAGACTTCCTGTAACTCTTCCTGTCTGAAGTTGAATCTCTGGAGAACCTGTTTCCTTTCTTAAAGTTCTTGAAACCCATCTTCTTGAAAGTTTTCACCATCATGACAGCCATTTTCCTCATTTCCTCTTCATCCACAGAATCAACTGATTCATCAGTGTTTGAGTCAACATCAGAATCTGATGACTCACTTTCAGAATAAATAGCTAAAGCTTTTCCCTTAGCTTTCTTCCTTGATGTTTCCTTCTTCAAAGGTTTCTCTTCAACCTTAAGAGCAACAGACTTTGCCTTCTTGCTTGATCTCCTGTTTCTCTCTTCCAATTCCAGTTCATGAGTTTTGAGTAACCCATAAATTTCATCAATCTCAGTATCAGTAAGATCATAATTGTCTCTAATAGTGTTTGTTTTCACATCCCACTTTTCAGGTAGAGCAAGAAGAAACTTGAGATTTGAGTCTTCTAGATCATACTCTTTATTTACCAATGACAAATCATTGAGCAGTTTACAGAACCTGTCAAATGTTTCTATCATGGTTTCATCAGACTTTGCTTCAAAATGCTCATACTCCTGTGTGAGTATGTTCTTTCTATTCTTCTTGATAGCAGCAGTTCCTTGACATCTAACTTCAAGGGCATCCCAAATTTCTTTGGCAGTAGTGCAGTTAATCACCTTATTAGACATGACATTGTCTAAAGCACTATGAAGTAGATGCCTTACCTTTGCATCCTTAGCAATAGATGAAAGATCTTCAGGAGTCAGATCCTTCTTTTCCTTTGGTAGGCTTATGAGGACCTTCATAAATTCTATCAAGATATTCTGGATCTGTAGCCTCCAGAAACATAGTCATCTTCACCTTCCAGATAGCATAATCTGCTGGCCTCAGAATAGGAACCCTAATAGTCTCATACCGACTCAGAGCAGTAGGAGCCTTCTCAGAACCTAAACCTGTTGGAGGAGGAATCTTTGACATGATTATAGTTTTGTGTGTGGATCTTAAACTGTATTGATTTACAGATTGGCTCTGATACCACTTGTTAGGCCGAATACACAAATATAATCAAGATTTGTATGAGAGATTAACAAGAACAAAAGTTTAACAATTAAAAACCGTTTGGAATTAATAATTCCTATCTTAGTGGTGTAAAATATCACAGAGAGCTGCTTAGGTTACAATGAATGAATAATTCATTGTTCGACACCCTTCTAGGGTTAACCTAACTATATTTATAAAATATACAGCTGCTATACAATCGTAAATTGATACTCCTATAATTTAGCTATACAATTGATATCAATCACGATTACTACACGTCTTCTAAGTCAACAAAATCTCTTTGACAGCTATCCAATCTTCAAAGATATTGCTTCCATAATTGTCTTCAATTAATCTTCAATCACTGTTGACAAGTAGATGCTTCCGCCAGACAGAGTTTAACAAACGCTATTGCGCTTCCATTCGTCAGTGTTTAACTAAACTCTGACCGCTTCCATCTAAACTCTGATATATCACTGTTACACTTAAACACTGATTAATACTTACATCAATTATATTTAACAAATAATTTCTCTCTCAGTGATGTAAAATATCACAGAGAGCTGCTTAGGTTACAATGAATAATAATTCGTTACACGATACCCTTCTAGGGTTAACCTAACTGTATTTATAAGATATACAGCTGCTATACAATCGATAATTGATACTCTTTAAATTAGCTATACAATTGATATCAATTACGATTGCTACACGTCTCCTTAGTCAACACAATCTCTTTGACAACTATCCAATCTTCAAAGATATTGCTTCCATAAGTATTCTTCAATCTCTGTTGACCTGTAGACGCTTCCTCCAGATAGAGTTTAACAAACTCTGTCGAGCTTCCATCTGTCAGCGTTTAACTAAACTCTGACTGCTTCCAGCTAAACTCTGATATTTCACTGTAACACTTAAACAATGATTATTATTCACATCAATTATATCTAACAATCTCCCCCAACTTTTTCATTAGCAAAAATGCACAAGTTTATAATAATTGATGATGTCAAAATAATAAGACAAATACAGTGTTTAATATACAAACAGAGTTTAAGCTTCTACTTAACAAAATCTACAGAAAACAAGAAAATTCTTATAAAGCTTTATTCCTTAATTTCTTCAACATCTGGTGTTGTTCTGAGATAGTCTATAAGCAATCTTCTCTCCGCATTCTCAAGCTCTGTCTTCATAACCTCCTTGATCTCTTTCAGCTTAGGATCATCTTCACCAGTTTGCTAGATAGCAGATCTCAGAGAATAGATTTTGTTTTTCCTTTTTTCATTCCCCAGTCTGATGAATTGTGCTTTCTCTGACTCAGAATTTAAATTAAGAACTGTTATACCCAAATCTGTCTTCAGTTTAGCATTATTCTTCTTCATTTCAACAATCTTTCCTTGATAATCTCTGTACTTTGGGATATACTGACTGTTATATTTTATACCTCTAACTGCCAAATTATGCAGCATCTTCTTTCATAGCACATTTGCAGCTAGCTGAGTCCTTTGATTTTTCACTTTGAAGATATATAGAACATATTCTAATTCCTCCCATAGCTTCAAATCAAGATCATACTCAATTTTGTATACAGTCCCATCAGCCATAAAGTACAGTAGAAAATCTCTCTTTAATCTCTTTTGATGAATCAACTGTACTGATTCCAGTCTATCTAAACTCTCCTGAGTAACACCTTGACCTGGAACAGCCAGTGATGAAGGATCTTGAGGACTGGTAGTCATTCTATTTTCTCTATAGGAACCCAAACCAGATTTATCTCGACCTTTCTTACCCATTAGAGTTCTGCTTTGTAGAAAACTATCTCCAGCCTCACCAATCTCCAGAATTTGTTCACGAATTGTTGGTTTCCCAAAAATTGTTTGCAATTTAGCAGACAATGGCTTCTGTACAACTTGTGTAGCAACAGAGGTTGTATTTACCTTCTTTGAAACTTTCTCTTCCTCACCAACTTTACCCTTCAGCTTCTGTTTAGTCTCTGCTTCTGTTGGTTTTCTAGATATCTGTATCATCTGATCAGCACCAACATTTTCTTTGATTATAACGCCTTTAAGAACAGGCCTAGGAGCTTTCACATTCTTTTTGAATTTGCCAGACTTCAGAGCTTTCTGATGTTCTTCTTGTAGATTCTTCTCTTCAGCTTGAATGTCTGCAATAGTAACTCCTTCTTCATTTTCTTCAAGAAACAATCTAGCAGCCAATTCTTCATCAGTCTGTGGATTATCAGTGAATAGCAAACTCTGGGTCTTTGAAGTACCCTGAGCATCAGTATATATTCCATCAGACTTTGACTTAGAAGATTTTCCAGATTTTTGACTCATATCAGCTTTTGATTTTAAACTCTTTTGGTCATTTGCTCCTCCATCTCCAGCATCATCCTTCTGAGTCAGAGTTTGAGATTGCCTGCATTTTGACTTAGCAACTCTCCCCCCCTTTTTGACATCATCAGGAATTAAGATAGATGTAAGCAGCTCCAAGGAGGTAGCAATGGAATCAATCTTTCCAGACAAGACAATCTGATTTTCTTCAACTTTGCTTAGCCTTTTAATCTGAGTTTCTTGAGCTTTAGAGAAAGTCTGGCTCTTGAGTTTGGTATCTCTCTCCATGTTCATGTCTCTTTGCACAATTTCAGTTCTCAGATCAGTGATTACCTTCTGAGAATTATCAAGCCTTTCATTCAGAGTTTTGACTTGAACCACAGTTGCCTTTAGACATGAAAGAATCTCTGGATTTGAAATCTCTTTAGCAGATTGATGCACAAATTTAGCTACTCTTTTTCTTGGAAAAATGCAATCCTCTTTATACCAATTCTCAGAGAATGTAGCAAAATACTCTGCTTCAATGTCATGTGTATTTGAAGGTTGAGAAAAAGGTGTGTGCTTGGCATCAGTCTGCACTGGTATGCTCTGAGAAGAGCTAGATTCTTCACTTCCTTCATCTTCAACTTCAGCATTTGCATCTGCAACTGGATCAATCTCAGCAAAATGCACTTCAGCTTCAATATTCTCTGCAATAGTCTCTACAATAGTCTCTACAGTAGTCTCTACAGTTTTATCAGCAACATTCTCTGTAGGTTGTTCTTGAGTTTCAACAGACTTTGCATTATTACCTTGGTCAACTTCTTCACCTTTTTTAGTTGTTTGGTGAGCATCAAAGAATAACTCAGTATGAGATGCTACTGTTTCATCAAGGACAACAGTAGGCTGATCAGCTGCACCAGGTTCTCCAGAATTTGCAATGATAGGTGAGATAGGAACACTAATAGAATCAGAGAATGGTATGAATGTTTCAACAAAATCATCAATAACAGCAAAACCATCTCTGTTTTCTTCATCCATTAGTACATTATCAGTTGTATGAACAGCTTCTTCTATAGTCTGTACTTAACAATAGGTATTTCCTGAGAAATCACCTCTGAAGCTTCAACATTGACCTCTTCATCAGATTCAGCAATTATCAATCTTCTCCTCTTGTATGTAATCACCTTAGCTACCTCTTCTTCTTTAGAGGAATCTTCTTTAGTAGAATCTTCTATAACAGATGGAAATGAAGGCCTGTTTGCTCTTTCCTTTGGAGCCCTCTTAACCCTTTTGACAGCAATATGCTTGGTTCTACCTCTCTTCTTTGGTTTAGCCTGTGGAAGAGGTGGTTATTTTTCAGGTTGAGGTTGAGTGGTTGCTGGTGTGTCAGTGTTTGTGTGGTGTGGAGGTTCAGTATTTGGTTCATAAATTTCAGGTTGAGTGGGTTGAGGTTGATCAGTGTTTGTGGGTTGTACAGATTCAGAGTTTGCAGGTGGTAATAGTGTAGGCTCAGGCTGTTGTGGTTCTTGAGGTTGATTGAGAAAGTTTTGAAGGGCAAGGGGTATAAACAAAGCAGGTAATTCCCCCTTGGTTGCATCCTTGTTTGTCAAATCAGAGTATATTTGCTTATTTACTTTAAAAGGCTGAATAACATCATCCTCAGCAATCACAATACCAGGCACACAAGCAGTAAACAATAATTGACAAAATCTAGTAGCAAAGTAGACAGTAGTAGACTCTGACAATCTATCACCTATGTTCATTAAAACAAGTCTACCAAAATCAAAATTACTGCCATAGAGAAGAGAATACCCAATGTGTCACTACACCATGTATTGCATATTGCAACGACAGGAAAACATTGCCTTAAGGCCTATATTCGTTGCAGTAGAGTCTATGGCAACAAATTTGCAAAATTTGAGCGTTGCATCTGGTTGCCTTGCAATAGGTCGATTTAGCAACGTTTTTGATACCATACAGCAACATAATTAAATCATTACAATAAATTTCAGTAGCAACATTTTAGGCTTTATAGCAACAATTAAAAACTATTGCAGTAGCATAAGAAGGTAGTTAATTGACACTTTAAGGCAACATTTCTCAGACCAATTGTAATGATTTTTTTATAGATTAATGCAATATATTTTGACCTTATTGTAACATTTTTTTAAAAAAACAAAATTAGCATGATCATGCTAGAAATACAATAAACTAGGTCATTTATAGCCAAAATTCAAGCATCATCAATATTTCATATTTCATAAACCAGGGCAACTTAATGCCAAATATCCAAATGTACCATTACAGGGCTACATGACGAACAATTTAAAATTTAAAAGGCCATGTTACAACATGGTCGTACAAACCATTCAAAATGTTAAGTAAAATGAAATGACTAAGGCGCATATAAATAGCTACGAAACATATGTTGACTACTAGTGGCTGCTGGAGATCTACAGGAGAATCAATGAAGGTGGAGAACTTGTGGATATCCTTGTTTTCGACCAAGGCTTCTTCCAAAGCAGACCTTGCGACTTTAGTAACCCAGAATATTAGAACCACTACAGCCAAAGTTAGGGAAGATTTTGATGAGTTAAAAATAATTGATTCGTTGAACGACAATACTATGTAAAAAGGAGGCAGAAGAGGACATCTCTTACTGCACATATTATAGTTTTTCTTGAGGAATTTGTAGGTAACCTTTTAGATAGAAAGGTTAACGATAAAAAAATTGTGTAAAGTAAATGTGCAAGTAGAAACTCACCAGACACCAAGAGACTCAAAACAAAAAGCGCCTGCATTGACAATAAAAAAGCAGAAAGCATCTTTAAGACAAACAAATTTAGCCATACCAATATATTAAATGGTGGATTCTTCTACAATTCTAGTAGCTAAAATCATCTAATATATAATTGTATACTAGAATTCGATTCAGAAGGCACTCATGTAACCATGCTTTTGTTAGTGTCATGGACCTCGGATAGAAGAAACTAAATAAACTTTGACAAATAAAGTTCAGACAAGAATTTGATCAACTACGCTCTTACCCAGCGACTTTTTTGATAATTCATGCCATCCATGAGTTACATCAGAAAGATCTTTGAGGGTTGTTCCAGCATATACCAGCACAAGCGTAACTGGCTATACAAGAAAGGAGACTAATTTATATAACTTTATACCGACCTTATAGATCTTTACACTTACCCTAACATGCAAAAGAAGTGGCTCATTTCAAATAGAGGGGATGCTCTGGCAATCTACAGTAATATATTCTCGACAGAGAAATTATTTGCATAGAGGTAGCTAAAAGAAGAAGATACCATCATTCCCAACCATGTAGCCAAAGTGTATTCCACCACTGAAGTTGGTGTCAGAGATAACAGGTAATTCAACATGCTAAATGGAAGTATAGGGACAAGCCGAAGCAGCAAGATAATCTGTCAAAAGTCAAAACAATCAACATATAAAGATATTCACAAGTCAAGTCAATCAGAACACAAATTACATTAGAAATTATTTTAAACCATTTATGCTACAAAACTAGATCTTCTTAGGTTGACCCGATGCTTTGCTACATTTCCCGACCGCTTACCTTTTTCTTTCTTTGGAATATCTACAGTTAATGATTTTTGCCACTATTAATCTATTGACCAAACTTCTTTCCAGATTAAAAGATTATTTATCTTTTCAAAGTTCAAACTATCAAGATAACCTTTTAGATTCAGATTTTGGCGATATATCATATCATCACAAATGTATGACTGATACAAGGATTAAAAAATCAGAAGATAGTTCAATTTCTCACAACTCTTTGCACATTTAGAACGTGATTAGCAAGCAAATAAGGATGCAGTGAAGTCAAGACTGATTAGTTTTTACCAAGAAAGTGAACCTTAACCAAACCAACATGAATAGCTCGAGGATGGATCTTATGAGTACACTAAAAGGGAACAAGTCTACACTATCAAATGGGTAATCAATATGAGAACAAAATTACATAGACCACTCTCGTTCAACCAATTGCAAGAAAAAAGGGCAGAAAGTGGCATGCCACTACATAACCAACCATACGAGTAAAAAGATATATAAACTATCCAACCACGCTCGTTCCTACTTTCTGTGACTTATGCTATGTATTCTTTGGTTTACAACAAAGTTAAGAGCATACCTGAGTGCACCCAAACAATTTCAATGTTTTCAGGGATAAGCAGCCATCTGCAATTAGTCCTACAGCTTCATTTGACAACTTGCGGCAAAACGACAAATCCAAATTTAATTACCAATGCAACTAATTATAAACAGAAGAAAGCAATGTTAGAAGGTAAACCTCTTTAGTTTAACTTCCTAGAGTTTTTCTGCACTCGATTCACCTGACCTCAGTTTACACAATTATAATAATACTGAAATGGGTGCAAAAAATAATTAGGAAAAGGTAAATTGCAGAGTTTCAATAACCACACTAATAATGTAAGTTGGGATCTAACATACTTCAGTTAGTACCATGTATGTTGCTACAGTGCTCAAGAAATCAATATAACATTTTTTAACTCCTACCGAAACTAAAAGACGTAATATACTGCTTCCTCCCAAATGTATAATTATCAAAGTAAATTTACTGATAGTGTAATCAAATAGAACCTGAAGATATTGCGATGGAGTATAATTCAAGTATAATTCTCTCAGAACTGATAACATATATATATATATATATACAAATTATACCAAATTCACACCGACGTTAACATATATATATATATATATATATATACAAATTTAAGCATATACATACCTAATTTTTTGATACAAAATTAATTTGGGGAACATACCTTATTCGAGCTTCGATTGAGTTTTCTTCTAGAGTCTTCTTCAAGAAATTGATTGATAGAGTCTTCTTTGAGCTTTGCCTGGGTCTTCTTCTTTGTTCTTCGCCTAAGTCGTCTTATCTGTTCTGGGATTGAGTTTATGTTCTTCGATTGAGCTCTGTTGTGTTCTGTGATTTTGACTTTGGGAAATAGTTTTGTCTTTCTTTTTTCTTTTTCTTTTAGTCTGATAAATGTTTGCCCGACAACCGCTCAAAATATTCAAGCAATTTTACCAGCCCGCTTAACACATTTTAGAAGCCCGCCAATTTTTTTGGCCCAAAAATCAAATTTATTGCAACGATTTAAGAAAAACATTGCAATAGGTTCAATGTTTTTGACTCTCTTGAATTTTTTCAATGCTATTGCAATGTTTTTCAAAATCATTGCAATTTATGTGATTTGCTTTCTTAATAGCAACGTTTTTTTGACAAACCGTTAGAAATATGGTTGCAATAGGCAATATATGGTGTAGTGTGTAGACTGTCAGTAGGGATAGCATCCTAGTTTGTGACTTTCTTCCCAAAGGCCCTTGTTTTGCAATCGAAGAAGAAACTCCACTCCTTCCTCAGCTGTGGCCTCTTCACTGATCCAAGTTTTGCTAAAGGACCTGAATACCCAATTTACTGCAACATCTCTCTTAAATGTGTCTCACCAACAACACTGTATGAGGAGTGTGTATCGAAACCCATGATTTCTCTGACTGTAGTTGGAGTAATCACATACTCTGTTTCTTCATGTGTGAATATGATTGAAGGAGTCCCATTCTCTCCTCCATCGTCGTAAGTAGAGTTCTGCCAGAAGGAAACAATCTGTGTGGCAGAGAGTGTTTGTGGTTCAACTTGAGCTTGACCAATTTCCGAATCCCTCAAGAAATTTTGAATCAGATGAAACGCCTCTGGTACGTTTGCATTGTCCAATGGGGCAGTCTAGTAAATGTAGCTTCACTCAATGGATTGGTGAAGATATCTGCAAGCTGTTGTTCTGTAGACACAAAATGAAGCTCAATGTATCCTTCCTCTACATGTTCTCTGATAAAGTGGTGCCTTATGCTGATGTGCTTGGTCATCGAAAGCTGTACTGGATTTCCTGTCATAGCAATAGCACTTTGATTATCACATTAAATAGGAATCTTACTGTACCTCAATTCATAATCCAGCAATTGATTCTTCATTCATAGATTCTGTGCACAACAGCTATCAGCTGCAATATACTCTGCTTTAGCTGTAGATGTAGAGATTGATTTCTATTTCTTGCTGTACCAAGAAACAAGTCTATCACCCAGAAATTGACAACTTCCACTGGTGCTTTTTCTGTCTATCTTACAACCTACAAAGTCTGAATCAGAGTAACCAAGTAGCTTGAAATTTGATTCTCTAGGATACCACAGACCTAAGTTAATGGTGCCCTTGAGATACTTGAAAATTCTCTTTGCAGCTGTTAGATGTGGTTCTCTGGGGTCTTCCTGAAACCTTGCACAAAGACAGGTTGCATACATGATATCAGGTCTACTTGCTGTCAGATAAAGAAGGGACCATATCATGCCTCTATAGCTTGTCATATCTACTGAAACTCCTGTGTCTTTGTCCAACTTTGTTGTTGTTGCCATGGGAGTTGATGCAGATGAGCAGTCAAGCATACCAAATTTCTTGAGAAGATTTCTGGTATATTTTGCTTGATTTATGAAAATCCCATCATCTATTTGCTTCACCTGTAGGCCTAGAAAATAACTAAGCTCTCCCATCATACTCATTTGATACCTGGATTGCATGAGTTTGGCAAACTTTGTACAGAGTTTATCATTAGTAGACCCAAAAATTATGTCATCAACATATATTTGAACTAAAAGCAAGTCACTCCCTGATTTAAAGTAGAACAGTGTTTTATCAATTGTACCTCTGTGGAACCCAGTTTCTAGAAGAAATTGAGCCAAAGTTTCATACCATGCTCTTGGTGACTGCTTAAGTCCATAGAGTGCCTTATCTAGCCTGTAGACATAATCTGGATATTTGGGGTCCACAAATCCCGGTGGTTGTTCAACAAACACTTCTTCTTCAAGTTTCCCATTCAGAAATGCACTTTTCAAATCCATCTGAAATACCTTGAATTTCTTATGAGAGGCATATGCTAGAAACATCCTTATTGCCTCCAACCTTGCAACTGGAGCAAAAGTCTCATCATAATCTATTCCTTCCTGCTATGAATAGCCTTTTGCCACAAGTCTAGCCTTGTTTCTTGTAACAACCCCCTCACTATCAGTTTTATTTCTGAAAACTCATTTAGTACCAACAACAGATCTATTCTTTGGTCTTGGTACAAGGGTCCGACATTTATTTCTTTCAAATTCAGTTAACTCTTCCTTCATTGCCGTTATCCAGTCAGCATCTTGAAGAGCTTCTTGTACCTTCTTTGGTTCAGATTGTGACAAGAATGCATGAAATAGACATTCATTTGTTGTAGCACTCCTTGTCCTTACTCTTGCATCTGGATCACCAACAATCAAATCAGGTGTGTGAGATTTTGTCCATTTCCTAGCTGAAGGCAAATGGCTTCTCTCAAAATTTGATCCTCCCCCTTGATCCATGTTCTCCTGATTTTCTTGTTGCCTTACTTCATTCTCTGAGGCTCCCCATGAATTTGGCTGCTCAGAGTTTGAACTGTCAGATTTTGGACTTTCAGAGTTTGAGTCATCAGAGTTTGATCCAGATTTTTCAGCTGACTCATTATCAGTATTTGAGTCATCACTTTGAAGTGATTTTTCATGCTCCCCCTCAACTGGTTCTCCCCTTGTTTGTGTCTGAGAAGTTTCTTCAGTGTTTACCAGTAGAGGTTCAGAGTTTGCCTCATCAGAGTTTGTCAGTTCAGCCTCATCAGAGTTTATTTCATCAGAGATTAAGTCTTCATTTTCAAAGTGCAGTTGATCATGTTCATCTACATCTTCAAGTCCAGTTATTTTCTTGTCATCAAATGACACATGAATTGACTCCATGATCACCTTGGTTCTCCGATTATAAACTCTGAATGCCTTAGTTGACAGCGGATAGCCAACAAAAATTCCTTCATCAGCTTTTAACTCAAATTTGGTCAACTGTTCAAGATGAGTTTTCAAGACAAAGCATTTTCACCCAAAAATATTAAATTTTTTTAGTTTTGGCTTCTTTTCCCTCACCATATCATATGGTGTTTTTCCATGTTTGTTGATTAGAGTGGCATTCTGAGTAAAACAGGCAGTTTGAACTGCTTCTGCCCATAAATAGGTTGGCAATTTTGCTTCATCAAGCATAGTTCTGGTAGCTTCTATCAAGGTTCTGTTCTTTCTCTCAACTACACCATTTTGCTGTGGTGTACCAGGTGCAGAAAACTCTTGCTTGACTCCTCTGTTCTTGCAGAATTCTTCCATTGTTGCATTCCTGAATTCAGTTCCATTATCACTCCTGATTATCTTGACTTTGTGTTTTGATCCTTTGTCCAGTAGCTTCACATGCTCCATCAGAGTTAATGCAGTTTCATCCTTCTTTGCTATAAAATACACCCAAGTGTATCTGGTGTGTTCATCAACAATGACTAAAGCATATTTCTTTCTTTCAATTGACAAGACATTCACTAGTCCAAAGAGATCAACATGTATAAGATGATAAGGATCAACAATTGAAGATTCAGACTTGCTCTTGAAAGATGACTTCCTTTGTTTGGCCTTTTGATAGGAATCACACAGGCCATCAACATTTAATAAAGACTTTGGAAGTCCTCTTACAAGATTCTTTCTTATCAACTCATTAATGTTGTTCAGATTCAGATGAGAGAGTTTCTTATGCCACTTCCAACTCTCTTCACTAGACATTCTTGTAGACAGACACACAGCTTTTCCATCAGAGTTTGTTGACAAACTTATTTCATAGATATTATTGCACCTGTATCCAACTAGAACAACTTTCTCTGTAGATTTACTGATGATTTCACAGTATTCGGGCTGAAAATCTACATGATATCCTCTATCACAGATTTGACTCACAGATAGCAGATCATGCTTAAGTCCTGGAACCAGAGCTACATTTGTGATGATGACACTTCCAAGATTGATATTGCCATACCCCAGAGTACGTCCTATGTTGCCATCTCCATAGGAGACTTTTGGGCCAGCCTTCTCCACATACTCTGATAGCAGGGTTTTATTTCCAGTCATTTGTCCTGAACATCCACTGTCCACGACTAGGGTACTCTCCCTGATGCCCTGCAATCACAAACATTCACTTAAGGTCAGATTTAAGGATCCAGACTTGCTTGGATCATTTGGCTTTCTTAACTTTGTTAGCTTTAGCAGCGAAATTCAGATTATCAAAGTTTAAGCTAACACACTTAGAGTTTACACTTGCAGAATTAACCTTAACCCATTTCAAATTTGGCTTAAGTTCATAGTAATTATGATAAATAGCATGATAATCCCTGCAAGTATAAATAGAATGCCAAGTACTTCCACAATGTTTGCATAAAGTCTGTGGTCTAGTTCTAACATTATCTTTGTTTACTTTAGACTTGGAAGGTAAAGAATTAATGTTTTTATTCTTCCTGCAAAAACTAGCATGATGATTAGTACTACCACAGTTATGACATATCTTTCTTGGAGCAAAAGTAGCAAGCATTGGATAATTACCTTGAGTAATGCCTACTTTACCATTTCTATTCTTCCTAGACACTTTCTGTTTCTTAACAGATTTTAACTCCTTAAGCTTGTGCTTGAGTTGTTTATCTGTCATTGAGCCAATATTAACCTGTTTAATACTAGTTTTTACTGGTTCTTTCTTAACTGCTCCTTTTTCAGCTTCAGACTTAGGTTCATTTATTCCATGAACAAATTATGTAGATGGAAGATGTGTTCTAATTTTGACTTGATTTTGAAACCTAATTTCATCTCCCTCACAGTAACCTAAACCAATTATGTCTAACTGAAAAACCTCATTAGTGTCTTTTCCAGAATGAGTCCATGTTTTAATTATGTGATTTGCCTTCTCCAATTCAGATTCAAGTTGTTTATATCTTCCTAGCAACTCCTTTTCTAGATAAACAACATCATCTCTTTCTTTCTGAACTTGTTGCATGTTTTCAAGTTTCTCTTCAACAATTTTATTTCTCTCTGTAAGTTCAGAATTTTCAGATTTGATTCTCTCATTCTCTAAAGTCTTATCCCTATATCTGATATGCAATGCCTTAAGATAAATTCTCAATTCAGTTATATTATCAGTATTATAGGCATAGGTAGTTAGAGGTACCTTGTTTTCAGAATCTTCAGATTCATTCTCAATAGAAGCCATGAGAGCATAGTTTACATCCTCATCTGAGTCTGAAGTGTCTGCCCAGTCTCTGCCTTTTGTGATAAGTGTTTTTCTAGTTTTACCCTTCTTGCACTCAGGAGCATAGTGACCCATCTCCTTACACTTGTAGCATTGAATCTCAGACTTGTCTTTCTTCCCATATTTAGTCTCCTGTCTCTCAGACTTTCTGAAACTCCTGTCTGAATTTGAACCTTTAGATAACCTGTTTCCCTTCTTGAAGTTCTTGAAACCCATCATCTTGAAAGTTTTTACCATCAAGACAGCCATTTTCCTCATTTCTTCTTCATCATCCTCAGAATCAGATGATTCATCAGTGTTTGAATCAACATCAGAGTTTGATGACTCACTTTCAGAATGTATGACTAAAGCCTTTCCCCTAGCTTTCTTCCTTGATGTTTCCTTCTTCAAGGGTTTCTCTTCAACCTTAAGAGCAACAGACTTTGCCTTCTTGCTTGATCTCCTGTTTCTCTTCTCCATTTCCAACTCTTGAGTTTTGAGCAGCCCATAGATTTCATCAATCTCAGTATTAGCAAGATCATAATTGTCTCTAATAGTGGTTGTTTTCACATCCCACTTTTCAGGTAAGGGAAGAAGAAATTTGAGATTTGAGTATTCTAGATCATACTCTTTATTAACCAATGACAAATCATTGAGCAGTTTACAGAATCTGTCAAATGTTTCTGTCATGGTTTCTTCAGATTTAGCCTCAAAGTGCTCATACTCCTGTGTGAGTATGTTCCTTCTATTCTTCTTGATATCAGCAGTTCCTTGACATCTAACTTCAAGAGCATCCCAGATTTCTTTTGTAGTTGTGCAATTTATCACTTTGTTAGACATAACATTGTCTAAGGCACTATGAAGTAGATGGCTTACCTTTGCATCCTTAGCAATAGATGAAATATCCTCAAGAGTCAGATATTTATTTTCCTTTGGAACTGTCTTAGCTTCTTGTCCAACAGTAGCTACAGATAGCTTTGTAGGCTTATGAGGACCTTCAAAAATTCTGTCAAGGTATTCTGGATCTGTAGTCTCCAGAAACATAGTCATCTTCACTTTCCAGATTGCTTAGTCTGCCGGCCTGAGAATAGGAACCCTAATTGTCTCATAACGACTCACTGTTGTAGGAGTCTTCTCAGAACTTGAACCTGATGGAGGAGGAATCTCTGTCATGATTATAGTTGTGTGTGGATCTTAAACTGTATAGAGTAACAGATTGGCTCTGATACCACTTGTTAGGCCGAATACACAATTATAATCAAGATTTGTATGAGAGATAACAGGAACACACCTCTCTCAGTGATGTAAAATATCACAGAGAGCTGCTTAGGTTACAATGAATAATAATTCATTACACGATACCCTTCTAGGGTTAACCTACCTGTATTTATAAGATATACAGCTGCTATACAATCGATAATTGATACTCCTATAAATTAGCTATACAATTGATATCAATTACGATTGCTATACGTCTCCTTAGTCAACACAATCTCTTTGATAGCTATCCAATCTTCAAAGATATTGCTTCCATAAGTATTCTTCGATCTCTGTTGACCAGTAGACGCTTCCTCCTGATAGAGTTTAACAAACTCTGTCGAGCTTCCATCTGTCAGCGTTTAACTAAACTCTGACTGCTTCCAGCTAAACTCTGATATTTCACTGTAACACTTAAACACTGTTTATTATTCACATCAATTATATCTAACATAACATAATCTTTCTTTACTCCAGACTTGGAGGGTAAAGAATTAATGTTTTTATTCTTCCTACAGAAACTAGCAAGATGATTAGTACTACCATAGTTATGACATGTCTTTCTTAGAGCAAAAGTAGCAAGCATTGGATAATTAACTTTTAGTAATACCTTCTTTTCCATTTCTATTCTTCCTAGACACTTTCTGTTTCTTAACAGATTTTAACTCCTTAAGCTTATGTTTGAGTTGTTTATCTGTCATTGAACCAATATTGATCTGTTTAACACAAGTTTTTATTGGTTCTTCCTTAACAGCTTCTTTTTCAATTTCAGACTTAGGTTCAATTGTTCCAATTACAAATTTTCTAGATAGAAGATGTGTTCTAATTTTGACTTGATTTTGAAACCTAAGTTCATCTTCCTCACAGTAACCTAAACCAACTGTGTCTGACTGAAAAACCACTTGAGTGTCTTTTCCAGAATGAGTCCAAGTCTTAATTACGTGATTTGCCTTCTCCAATTCAGATTCTAGTTACTTATATCTTCCTAGCAACTCCTGTTCTAGATAAACAGCATCATCTCTTTCTTTCTGAACTTGTTGCATGTTAACAAGTTTCTCTTCAACAATTTTATTTCTTTCTTTAAGTTCAGAATTCTCAGATTTGATTCTCTCATTCTCTAAAGTCTGATCCCTATAACTGATATGCAATGCCTTAAGATAAATTCTCAATTCAGATATATTATCAGTATTATAAGCATAGGTAGTTAGGGGTACCTTGTTTTCAGAATCTTCAAATTCATTCTCAATAGAAGCCATGAGAGCATAGTTGACATCCTCATCTGATTCTGAAGTGTCTGCCCAATCTCTGCCTTTTGTGATGAGTGCTTTTTCAGTTTTACCCTTCTTGCACTCAGGATCATAGTGACCCATCCCTTTACTCTCAGACTTTCTGAAATTCTTCCTGTCTTTCTTCCCGGATTTGGTATCCTTTCTCTCAGACTTTCTGAAATTCTTCCTGTCTGAATTTGAATTTTTAGAGAACCTGTTTCCCTTCTTGAAGCCTATCTTCTTGAATGTCTTAACCATCAAAGAAGCCATTTGCAACATTTCTTCTTCATCATCCTTAGAGTCAGATGATTCATCAGTGTTTGAGTCAACATCAGAAATTGATGACTCATTCTCAGAATGTATGACCAAAGCTTTTCCCTTAGTTTTCTTCCTTGATGCTTCCTTCTTCAAGGATTTCTCTTCAACCTTAAGAGCAACAGACTTTGTCTTCTTACTTGATCTCTTGTTTCTCTGCTCCATTTCCAGTTCATAAGTTTTGAGCACCCCATAGATTTCATCAATCTCAGTATCAGCAAGATCATAATTGTCTCTGATAGTGGTTGTCTTCACATCCCACTTTTCAGGTAGAGCAAGAAGAAATTTGAGATTTGAGTCTTCTAGATCATACTCCTTATTTACCAATGACAAATCATTGAGCAGCTTACAGAATCTGTCAAATGTTTCTGTCATGGTTTCTTCAGATTTAGTCTCAAAATGTTCATACTCCTGTGTGAGTATGTTCCTTCTATTCTTCTTGATAGCAGCAGTTCCTTGACATCTGACTTCAAGGGCATCCCAGATTTTTTTGGCAGTTGTGCAATTAATCACTTTGTTAGACATAACATTATCTAAGGCACTATGAAGTAGATGTCTAACCTTTGCATCCTTAGCAATAGATGAAATATCCTTAGGAGTCAGATCTTTCTTCTCCTTTGGAACTGATTTAGCTTCTTGACCAGCAGTAGCATCAGATAGCTTTGTAGGCTTATGAGGACCTTCATAAATTCTGTCAAGATATTCTGGATCTGTAGCCTCTAGAAACATAGTCATCTTCACCTTCCAGATTGCGTAATCTGTGGGCTTGAGAATAGGAACCCTAATTGTCTCATAACGACTCATAGTAGTAGGAGCCTTCTCAGAACCTGAACCTGACGGAGGAGGAATCTCTGCCATTGATTATAGTTGTGTGTGGATCCACTGGTACAAAAACTGCTTTACGCGACTGTCAAAAAGGGTGATATGCAACTGTTCACAATAGATGCGTATGGAGGAGTCGTATCAGCTAAAAGTATATGCGTCTGTTGGGAAAAAGACACATATAGTCTATTTCATCTATCAATAACTGACGCATATAACAGGAAAACTGACGCAAAAAGTTTAACTTTTGCGTCGGGTTTTTGTAACAACAGACGTATAAAGTGTTTTTTACAACAGTTAATAACAGACGCATAAAACATGAGAACGGATGCAAAAAGTTTTATCTTTTGCCTCTGCTTTCTGTTAACAGACGGATAAAATATTTTTACATCTGTCTACAACAGACGTATAAAGTCCGAGAACAGAAGTATATAATAATGCATGATATGTCTGTTCTGCTAGAACAGACGCAAAAAGTCTTATTTTTTAATATTTATTTTGTATTAATTTTCAGCTGTACCTGTCCATACGGATAATTTGAATGTATTATCCTATATTTTCACTTAGCATAGGATAATCTGAATATGCGTCTATTCAAACACCAAATCTCGAAAAAGTACATCTCTAATTGGCACTCAACAACAAATGCAAGGTTGTAAAAATAAATACATAAGAAGCTTGACAAATTAAACTGAGTATTACACTAAAAATAAAAATAAAAAACAAATTTCCATTGATTTAAAATCTCAAATCCATACCAAGTACAATGCCACTATTATCATACAATACAAACATCCTATTTACGTTATAATTGGCCAAACTCAAATCACACCTGTCCATTACAGTCATTGCACCGCATATGTTGGCGAATCTGAAGAATTCTCTCAAATGACCTCTTCGAACGACCTCTTCCTTTGAGTTTTCATATTCATCTTTGCTTTCTAGCTTGTTTATTACTTCCAGCTGCTGTAAGCTTTTAACCAGGGGAAACTAAAATGTCTACACTATGAGTTCATTCAAAAATTTTAACAGTCTTGATTGCAGAAACTAAGCAGCAGTTTAGCATAACGTGTATATCATATTTAGATACCTTATAACCTAATCACATAACTTAAAATATGAAAAGTAACCAAGTTAATTACAGAAATAAAATATGAAGTAAGCAAATGGCCATATGAAAATGTAATGAAGTCTAGAACTAGATGTACAACAATATTTACCTAGAGCTACCAGATGAAACGGAGCTACCTAGATTTCTAATTGAGGCCCTCCCAGATATCGAAGCAGTAGATTTAAGGTCAGAATGTGCTGGCGCGTCCTCTGCAACAAGAAAATCATCCAACACCACATCTGTGCCACGAAAGGTAAAGGATCTTGTTATGTAAAAATAGAAGGGAAATGAAGCAATCCTCTAACATTAATTCCAAGCATCCTTAATATGTATAAATAAGAGCCAGCAAAGTAAAGAAAAGTAATAATATTAGAATAATTTGAACTTGCAGTTGCTTTTTCAAGTACAATTTTCTGCACAAAATTATAGAACTGTGTCGAAAAAATTTACGAAAAAGAGCTATCCTTCTCCGAGGATATAATCAGGTTTTCTGTTAGTAAAGAGTTATCCTTCTCCTTGGAAAATGTTTGTCTTGTCCTGCCTTAAATTATCAACTCAGCTGGTGAGCAGACCGTTTAGTATCAATGGATTTTTAGAAAGGGAGCCACATGAGTTATTTACTTGAAGATCACTTTGAAATTTACTTTCTAATAACAAGTGGATAACTGGTTGTAAATAAAGAGAGAAAATAAAGAACCTACGAAAAGATCAATAGAAGTTTGCTAACCAAATTTATGGCTAAAGAACTGCACATTCGGTGGTAAGAACCATAAACAAATTCATCAGATCGGATATATTCATTCTGCACTTTGATAAAGAATAAGAACTTTCCAAATATAAACACTAAAGGTAAACTTTTGACGCTTTTCTTCACTTGAATCCATAGCTGCTGCATACTCTCTTTCAAAATCATCAGCTCTCTCTCTCTCTTTCAGATTGCAAAATGCTTGTAAAAATGAAGGTGTGATGAATTACAATAATGTTTGTGTACAAGGATCGCAGATTTCATATGATACCAACTTGACAAGATATAAGGATTCTTCAGGACACTCGTGATGTTGCACTAGATATTAAATTAACGACAAAGTATAGTAAATGGGAAACTCCTCACTAAGCCAAAAAAATCAGCTGAATTGCCTATGCCCTAATCATTATGTTATACTCAGACCACAAACATAATACCACTTGTTTCTATTAATCAGAACCTGACAGAATACTACACATTGTTTCTACTGAAACCGACTTAACAATCATACCACCTATTTGTATCCTGCTAGTGGAATGAATTGTTTCTACTAAGAAACAGTAACTTCCAAAGAATCAAGATCTACAAACCAGCTCTTTACCAGGGACCCTGGTAGTGTAACATACTGTAGGCTCAGTTTGTGAAGTGAACTGATGTATGTCTAAGAAACAAAATATGTATGCTCGGATCATTTTTAGAATGCAAAATATTTATACTATACATATACCGAAGCCTGCCTAGTTCAATTATTTAAGACTCTTACTCAATTGAATGGGAAAGAGATGGAACTGAAAGGAACTATTTCTTCTTTGGATAATTCACCTGAAAGCTGCTGGATCAAATATCCCTGAAAGCTGTTGGATCAAATATCAGTTTTCATCGTGGAGATGCTAGACAAATTTAAGTTATAAATAGATTTTACGCTATCATGAACCTCATTGGTACTGGGACTTTAACTTCGACAAAATACATAATTCAAGAAACGACTACCAAAATAAAAAAAAAAGTGAGTTTGGGCTGAATTGCCTATGCCCTGATATGCATGATAGCAAACTATTAGTTGTAACTTGTAACATGTGAATCTCCTGCAGCTTTATTTTTGCACAATATGCAAATATTTTGTTAGATATAATTGATGTGATTTAATGTCAGTGTTTAAGTGTTACAGGGAAAAAGAGTTTAACTTGTTAATGAAAGCAGTCGCAGCAGAGTTTGAGTATACGCTGACAGCTGAAAGCGCAAATGCTGACAGAAGGAAGTGCAAACACTGCTGGTTGACAGAAGGAAGCGCAAACACTGCTGGATAGGAGAGCAACAGAGTTTGCTAAAGTCTGTCTACTGGAAGCATCTACAAGTCAACAGGGATTGAAGATTGATTTAAGATAAATATAGAAGCAATATCTTTGAAGATTGGATAGCTGTCAAAGAGATTGAGTTGACTTAGGAGACGAGTAGCAATCGTAATTGATATCAATTGTATAGTTAATTATAGGAGAATAAATTAACGATTGTACGTAGCTGTATATCTTATAAATACAGTTAGGTTAACCCTAGAAGGGTATTCATCGTGAACGAATATCATTCATTGTAACCTAAGCAGCTCTCTGTGATATTTTACATCACTGAGAGAGGAATTATTAATTCCAAACAGTTTTAAGTACTAAAACGTGTATTCTTGTTATTTACTCATACAGTACTTGATTATATATTGTGTATTCGGCCTAACAAGTGGTATCAGAGCCGATCTGTTACTTTATTACAGTTTAAGATCCAAACACAATTGTAATCAATGGCAGAGATTCCTCCTCCATCAGGTTCTGAGAAAGCCCCTACTACTGTTAGTAGGTATGAAACAATTATGGTTCCTATACTCAAGCCATCAGAGTATGCAATCTGGAAGGTAAAGATGACCATGTTTCTGGAAGCAACAGATCCAGAATATCTTGATAGAATTTATGAAGGTCCTCATAAACCTACAAAGTTAACTGCTGCTGTTGCTGGTGAGGAATCAAAGGTGATTCCTAAGGAAAAGAAAGATCTAACTGCTGAGGATCTTTCATCTATTGCTAAGGATGCAAAAGTAAGGCATTTACTTCACAGTGCTTTAGACAATGTTATGTCTAACAAAGTGATTAACTACACAACTGCAAAGGAAATTTGGGATGCACTTGAGGTTAGGTGTCAAGGAACTGCTGCTATCAAGAAGAATAGAAGGAACATACTCACACAGGAGTATGAGCATTTTGAGGCAAAGTCTGAAGAAACCATGACAGAAACATTTGACAAATTTTGTAAACTGCTCAATGATCTATCATTGGTTAACAAAGAATATGATGTAGAAGACTAAAATCTCAAGTTTCTTCTCTCTTTTCCTGAAAAGTGGGATGTGAAAGCAACCACTATAAGAGATAACTATGATCTTGCTGATACTGAGATTGATGAAATCTATGGACTGCTCAAGACTCATGAATTGGAAATGGAGCAGAGAAACAGGAGATTAAGCAAGAAGTCAAAGTCTGTTGCTCTGAAAGTTGAAGAAAAATCTTCAAAGAGAGAGGCATCAAGGAAGAAGGCAAAAGGAAAAGCCTTGGTCATTCATTTAGAAAGTGAGTCATCAAACACAGATGAATCATCTGATTCTGAAGATGATGAAGAGATGATGTAAATGGCTGCATTGATGGTAAAGACCTTCAAGAAGATGGGATTCAAGAACTTCAAGAAGGGAAAGAGATTCACCAAGAATTACTCAAAGTCTGACAGAAAAAATTTCAGCAAATCTGAGGGAAAGGACTCCAAATCTGGGAAGAAAGATAAGTCTGAGATTCAATGCTACAAGTGTAAGGAGATGGGTCACTATGCTCCTGAGTGCAAGAAGGGTAAAACTGAAAAGGCACTCTATACCAAAGGCAGAGACTGGGCAGACACCTCAGATTCAATATGAGGAGGTGAACTATGCACTCATGGCCTCTACTCATAATGAAGACTCTGAACTTAAGGTACCTCCAACTACCTATGCTTATAATACTGATAATATAACTGAATTGAGAATTTATCTTAAAGCATTACATATCAGTTATAGGGATCAGACTTTAGAGAATGAGAGAATCAAGAATGAGTGTTCTTAACTCAAAGAAAGAAATAAACTTGTTGAAGAACAACTTGAAAACATGAATAAAATTCAGAAAGAAAAAGATGATGCTGTTTTTATAGAACAGGAGTTGCTAGGTAAGTATAAGCAACTAGAATCTGAATTGGAGGATGCAAAGCACATTATTAAAACTTGGACACACTCTGGAAAAGACACTCAAGAGGTTTTTCAATCAGACACAGTAGGTCTAGGTTATTCTGAGGATGATGTACTTAGGTTTCAGAATACAGTCAAGATTAGACCACCACTTTCTTCTAAGAAATTTGGAACGTTTGTTCATGGTACTGTTAAAACTGAACATGGAACTGTTAAAAATGAGCCAGTAAAAACCTGTGCCAAACAGGTTAACATTGGTTCAATGACAGATAAACAACTTAAGCAAAAGCTTAAAGAAATAAAATCTGTCAATAAACAGAAAATGCCTAGGAAAAACAGAAATGGAAAGGTAGGCATTACATCAGGAAATAGGCCAATGCTTGCTACATTTGCACCTAGAAAAACTTGTCATAACTGTGGTAGCACTAATCATCTTGCTAGTTTTTGCAGGAAGAACAAAGACATTAATTCTTTACCCTCCAAATCTGGAGTGAAAAAGAATAATGTCAAACCTAGACCACAAACTCTGTGCAAACACTGTGGAAGTACTTGGCACTCAATTTATACTTGCAAGAATTATCATGCTATTTATCATAATTACTATGAACTGAAACCTAATCTGAAATGGGTTAAAGTTAATTCTGCAAGTGCTGAGACTGAAAATGTTAGTTTAAACTCTGATAATGACAAATCCGCTGCAAAAACTAACAGATTCAATAAAGCAAAAGGATCCAAGCAAGTCTGGATCCTTAAAACTAACAATCAGTGATTGTTTGTGATTGCAGGGCACCAGGGTAAGTACCCTAGTCGTGGACAGTGGATGTTCAGGACACATGACTGGAAATAAAGCCCTGCTATCAGAGTATGTGGAGAAGGCTGGCCCAAAGGTTTCCTATGGAGATGGCAACGTAGGACATACTCTGGGATATGGCAATATTAATCTTGGAAGTGTCATCATCACAAATGTAGCTCTGGTTCCAGGACTCAAGCATGATCTGTTATCTGTGAGTCAAATCTGTGACAGAGGATATCATGTAGATTTTCAGCCTGAATACTGTCAAGTCATCAGTAAATCTACAGGGAAAGATAGACACAATAACATCTATGAAATAAAATTGTCAACAAACTCTGATGGCAAAGCAGTGTGTCTGTCAACAAGGATGTCCAGTGAAGAAAATTGGAAGTGGCATAAGAAACTCTCTCATTTAAATCTGAACAACATCAATGAGCTAATAAAGAATGATCTTGTGAGAGGACTACCAAAGTCTTTGTTGAATGTAGAAGGCCTGTGTGATTCTTGTCAAAAGGCCAAACAGAGAAAAGCCTCTTCGAAAAGCAAATCTGAGTCTTCAATTGTTGATCCTTATCATCTTCTACATGTTGATCTTTTTGGACCAGTGAATGTTATGTCTCTTGGAAAGAAGAAATATGCTCTAGTCATTGTTGATGAATACACCAGATACACTTGGGTGTATTTTCTAGCAAAGAAGGATGAAACTGCATTAACTCTGGCAGAACATATAATGCAGTTGGACAAAGGGTCAAAGAATCAAGTGAAGATTATCAGAAGTGACAATGGAACTGAATTTAGGAATTCAATAATGGAAGAATTTTGCAAGAACAAAGGAATTAAACAAGAGTTTTCTGCACCTGGCACTCCACAACAGAATGGTGTAGTTGAAAGGAAGAATAGAACTTTGATAGAAGCTGCCAGAACTATGCTTGATGAAGCAAAATTACCAACCTATTTCTGGGCAGAAGCTGTTCAAACTGCTTGTTTTACTCAGAATGCCACTCTGATAAATAAGCATGGAAAAACACCATATGAAATGGTGAGAGAAAAGAAGCCAAACCTGAAATATTTTCATATTTTTGGGTGCAAATGCTTTGTGCTGAAAACTCATCCTGAACAGTTGACCAAATTTGACCTGAAGGCAGATGAAGGAATTTTTGTTGGCTATCCACTGTCAACTAAGGCGTTCAGAGTTTATAATCTGAGAACCAGAGTGATCATGGAATCTATTCATGTGTCTTTTGATGACAAGAAAATAACTGGACTTGAAGATGTAAATGAACATGATCAACTGCACTTCGAAAATGAAGATTTAATCTCTGATGAATTAAACTCTGATGAGCCTGATCTGACAACTCTGATCAGATAAACTCTGAACCTCTATTGGTAAATACTGAAGAGACCTTTCAGTAAGAAACAAGAGAAGAACCAGTTGAGGGGGAGCATGAAGAAACTCATCAAAGTGATAACTTAAATTCAGATAATGACTCAACTAAAAATTCTGAATCAAACTCTGGTGACTCAAACTCTGGAAGTCCAAAATCTGACAGTTCAAACACTGAGCAGTCACATTCAGGGGGAGCCTCAGAGAATGAAGAAAGATATCGAGAAAATCCAGAGAACATGGATCGAGGGGGAGGATCAAACCTTGAGAGAAGTCATTTGCCTTCAGCTAGGAAATGGACCAAATCTCACACACCTGATTTGATCATTGGTGATCCAGATGCAAGAGTAAGGACAAGAAGTGCAACAACAAATGAATGTCTGTTTCATGCATTCCTGTCACAAACTGAGCCAAAGAAAGTTGAAGAAGCTCTTAAAGATGCTGACTGGATAACAGCAATGCAAGAAGAGTTAAATGAATTTGAGAGAAATGAAGTGTGGACACTATTACCAAGACCAAAGAACAGACTTGTTTCTTGGTGACAGACTTGTTTCTTGGTACACAGCAAGAAACAGAAATCAATATCCACATCTACAGCTGAAGCAGAGTATATTGCTGCTGGTAGCTGCTGTGCACAGATTCTATGGATGAAGAATCAATTGCTGGATTATGGATTGAGGTATAGCAAAATACCTATTTTCTGTGATAACCAAAGTGCTATTGCAATGATAGGTAATCTAGTACAACACTCAATGACCAAGCACATCAGCATAAGGTATCACTTTATCAGAGAGCATGTAGAGGAAGGCAATATTGAGCTCCACTTTGTGTCTACAGATCAACAACTTGCAGATGTCTTCACCAAGCCCTTGAGTGAAGCAACATTTACAAGGCTGGTCAATGAACTAGGAATGGTCTCTGGTTTTGAATAAAAATGTTGGTAAGACTCAAAATTTTCTTATAAAATGTGTTGCTCATTTTTCTGTGAATTGTTAAGTGCAATGTGAACTTTGTTGATTAAATTCTGTTATGCAGACTCTGTTCACATGTTTTTGTTTTCACATTGTTCAACTCTGTCAGCATGTCTGTCTGTCATACACTGTTTATATGTTTGATAAACTCTGTGAATTCTGAATTGATCTTTGTCTGGATGAAAACACCAATGAAGAAATATGTATGAAGCATGATACTCAGTGATTAAATCAAGACTCTTTCTAAGTCACTGTGATCTAATCAGAAACTGTGCAGTAAGTTAACACAGCATGATACTGTTTCATATTTAGAGCATCTATTAGTTTATTTGGTCCTAAACTCTGAGTCTATGAATACTATGTGCATTGCCTCTCATGAATAACTTCTGATATTGATGAACTCTAAACTCTGATTAGTGACTCTCTGTTCCCAAGACATATACATAGTTCTTGATGATTCCTTGTTTATACTTGTGAAAATTTTAAAACTTGAGATGTGTCATTATTTAGTTTGGTGAGAAACAATTCATGTTTGCACCCTGTGAGAATTTGAGCCAAATAAGTGATTGATACATTTTATATCAATCAGATTTTATTGATGTGTGATGTTCATCAGTGAGTATGTTGCTCTAGAACTTGTGTTAAACCATTTTGAGACTACATGATATGTGTGTGCATGAAAATGATAAAGGCATTAGAATTCACCATCTTTCTCCAAACACTGTTCATAAATTTCACCCTTAGTAAACCCCTTTGAGCCTCATTAACTGCTCATTTTTTTTAACTCTGAAGTATTAAGAGCAGTTATATTCTTTTGGAAAATCAAATGCAAGCAGGTGAGAGTTTCTCTACAAAAGGAAAGTTTTCTCAGTATATATACATAACAAAAAAAAATGTATATATGTTGATCATCTTGTACAAATATGTACTAACAATGTGACTGAACACTTTGGTCTATTAAATTGTTCAGTTCGCAATTTATTCATTCAATACATCTCTTCTCACCTATTTGATCTTACTAAATTACAACCCTGAATAAAGTCCTTTTGATTTGTGCATATATGTACTCAAAGTAGTGTAGATTTGGTGGAAATTCAAGCCTATGGAAGTATCTGCTTTTACTAATTGAATTTGAGTGAAAACACTTCACCTAAACACTTGAGTGCTTTGAGAGTTTGTGAGTTTATCAAATCCCTGACATGTTACTCACTGAATGATGCTTTGATACCTATCTCTTGATCTTTTTGTCTATAACGAATGTGTGCTTACTTGGATAATCATGAACATCAATGGGAATAGGGTTATTCATATTTCTGTATTTAAGGAACTACAGAGTTTAGCATTCATCATATAATCAGTGTTTACTATGAGGGTTTGTGCATTCAGTGTTTATTGATTTGCTTTATGGATTTTATGAAAGATTAGATGCTATAAAAATTGATTTGGTAACCTCTGCTACACACACACATATATTCACAACAGTGCAATTTTTGAAAGGGTTTCGGTGATAAAGTTAGAAAATTGACAAATGCTGTTGAATTGTGTTCCGTACTCTAAGGTAATTTTTCATTAAGATAATTTGAAAATTGTGGAGTAAATAGAGTGTTTGACAACTGTTAATGAGTGTAAATGTGGTAAAGTGTCTTGATAAAAGGAAAGACAGCGGTAATAATTGCTTTTTACTGCGCGTGATTAAGTGATTCGCTGCATGATTGACACGTGTCCCACTCACCCATTATTGTGTCCCACTTTCACATTACTCTAGGAACGGTTGCGTGTTTTCAATGTACAAACGATTGAGTTTTAATTTTTAATTACTACTCAAATCACTTTTTGTTACTATAACTTCACCTCCACTCATATTCACTTTATTCAACCACAAAACTCCTTTGTGTTTTTCGTTCTGACATTTTCACAAACACCTTTCCTACATATCATTTTCACTGTCATTTCTTGCTCATTTCTTGATCTAATGGCGACTAAACCTTTTACTATTCTTGGTCTTCGTTTTGTTCCTAACAATTTTGCAGCCTTACTTGAGAATGACCGTGCTCCTGAGGCGTTTCATCTTATACAGAATTTTCTCCATGACTCTGAGATTGGGCAAGCATTGATTGAACCTGCTATTCTATCTACATCTCAGATTGCCACTTTCTGGCAAAACTCAAAGTATGTAGATGGAGGAGAGAATGGGACTCCGTCTATAATTTTCACTCATGATGAACAAGAGTTTGTGATTACTCCACAAACTGTTCGAGAGACCATGGACTTCGACACACATACCTCATATGCTATTATTTTTTAGCAAAATCTGCGGGACATGTTAACAGAAATTGGTTACATGGATTCTCTTGCAAAGTTAGGCAGTGTTAAACGGCCAAATCTTCGTAAGGAATGGAATTTTTTCTTTGACTGCATTACCAGGACATTCCAGAAGAAAGTCACCAACTGGGATGCCATTCCTATGGATAGTCTGCAAATTGGGTATTCTCTACTCTATGGCAGTAATTTTGATTTTGGTCGATATGTGTTAATGAATTTAGGTGACAAACTGTCAGAGTCTACTACAGTATATTTTGCTAGGTTTTGTCAACTTTTATTCAATGCCTGTGTACCTGGATTAGAAATTGATGCAGCTGATGTGATTCAACCTTTTCGAGTCAATAAGAGAATATTCTCTGATATGACTAATAAAGATGTTGGTAAAGATCTACCTGCTCTTGTTTTACCACTTGCCCTGCAAAACTTTCTAAATCAACCCCAAGATTCCCAATCACCACCACAAGAACCACAACAGTCACAACAACCAGAAACACACCAAATGCCTGAACCTTTAGCCACTGACCACACTAAAACCATACACTCCAATCCTATACCATCACCTGAGCCAACACCCACAAACACTGTACCTACTACATCAAAACAACCACAATCTGAACCAATCATTGACCCAACAAACTCTGAGCCTGCTCAACCTCAACTAAAATCTAAACCAAAAAGGCAAAAGCACACTACCCTTAATACAAAGCACTCCAAGGCTAAGCAGACATCTCCTGGAGCTGTTTATACCAGAAGAGTCATTAAAAGGGCAAATAGGCCTTCATTACCACCAGTTGAGGATAGCTCTAGTGAAGAAGAGGTAATTGAAGTGCCTCAAGCAAAAAGGAGGAGGCTACAGACTCTGATGATGAGCAAGTTGTTGAAGCTCCAGAGAATATTTCTAAAGATATTCCTACTGTTGAGACAGAGGTTATCATAGAACCTACTGTAGAAGAAACAGGTTTCAAAATTGATGAACCGGAAATTGCTGAGGTTCAGACTGATAAAGATGACAGAGATGCATTACCTGAAATGGAAGAGTTTGATGAAACTCCCATTCCATTTTCTTTTGATGATGAAGCATCTACTCCAACACCCATGGTAGCCATGAACTCTATTGATACTGGTGTTGCAGATGAGCTTACTGTTGTATTAGAAGACACTGAGGTTGCATCACATACAGAGTTATTCTCTGATGCACATCATGTTTCTGATCATGGTGAGGAAATTGATCAACCAGCAAAGGTTGTTTCTTCAGAGCATGCACAAGGTGATAAAGGAAAACAAGTTGCTCAAGAAACAGTTGCTGCTCAAAATGAAGACATTGCTTCAGTTGCACATACTGATGTGTCAGTTAGTGATTCGTTTGAAGATATGAGTACAGGAGCTGAAAATGAAAAATTTCAAACTGATGGACAGAAAACAGGAGAGAAACCAGACTTTGCTAGACCTTCTGTTCACGAAATTGATGATAATTATTTGACCAAGCAGACTGCAGATTGGTACAAATCAGATTGTATTTTTCCTCCTGGCAGAGCAGCTACCTTTCTCAAGGCAAATTCTTCAAAGATTTCAAATCCTGATATTTTCACTTGTCTACAAGGAACAGTGATTCAGATCAAGTCTTTAAATCACAGGTTTGATGACAATCAGAAGGCAATTGTTGATCTTAGAACAGAGGTTGCTACTCATGAGGAGAAATCTCAAAGAGCTAATTCTAAGCTATTTCAACAATTTTCTAAAGCTCAGGAGACTCTTAATGACAGATTGAGCAAAGTTGAACAGAATAAGCTTTTGCTGACTGAAAAGGTTGATTTTATTGCAAACTCTCTTGAGTTAAACACCTCTATTCTGATTCCAGATGGTGATGATGTCAAAAAGGGGGAGAGAATTGCTAAAACTAAGTGCAAGCAAACTCAAACTCTGTCAAAGAAGGATCATCTGGATGAAGAAGGTGCAAATTCTGATAAGGGGTTAAGAAGTGCAAATCCAAGATATGGACATGGAAGGTCTACAAGGTCAAAGTCAAATTTGGTGGAAAATACAAATCTTCAGAGTACTTCTACTTTAAGGCAAAAGGATTTGTCATTCACTGACAATCCACAAACAGATGAAGAGTTAGCTGCTAAGATTTTCCGTGAGGAAAATGCTGAGGCTACACTTGAAGATATACATGCTGAAGAAAAGCTGTTGCAAAAAAGAATATTTGAAGGCATTGAAGTCTAAGAAAGGAAAGAAGATTGTCAAAGCTTAAGGCCTACAAGGAAAGGAATTGAAATCAAAGAAAATTTATCTGGTATTCAAGAAGAGGAAGAAGAAGAAGAAGAAGGAAAGCTGGTAAGAAAATCTTCTCTTGATGCTAAGTTAAAACTGAAAGGGGTGATAGGTGAAGAAAGCAAAGGTAAAAAGACAGTTACAACCTCTGTTGCCACACAAGTTGTAAGTGATTCTCTACAGATTCAAAACAAACCTTTACCTGGGTTTTCTAGGCCAAAGATTCCAGTTCGAGCACAAACAGAAGGGATTGGTGGTTATCATCATAACATTGCTTGTTCAGGAAAGCCACCAGGCAGGAATACTTCTGGCTTAGGTTCAAGAAGAGATTTGAGAGTTAGTAACAGTCCAAGAGATCCCTCTGCACTTGTCTCTCTTGGTTCTGGTGTTATTCAAGAAAATCTGGACAAATTGGAATCAGTTCAACTAGTTCATCAAAAGAGCTTAGATGTTCACTTTCTGTTGTACTTCATGACAGATGGAACAGTGTATAGAGTGAATGAAGAAGCGATCATGCTCAAGTTGTTTGAAGAACTTCAGTACGTTCTGTATATATTCAGAGTCAGAAATCGACGAACAGAGCTTATTGCTAATTCTATAAGAGGATATATGCTGAGAGCCAAAGCCTTTACTGGATCGAAGACTACTGAAGAGTATGTTCCTAAATACAGAGATTGGAATGGAAATCTTGTTGAGATGAAGAAAGGATCTACTAAATTAAAGACTGATCTGGGTATTACAGTTCTTGATTTTAATTCTCAATCAGAGGAAGTCAAGTTCATAAGACTGGGTAATGAGATGAGGAGAAATAAAATCTACGATCTAAGAGCTGCTATCTATCAAACTGATGAGAGTGATCCAGAGTTAAGAGAGATCAAGGAAGTCATGGAAAGAGAACTTGAAAATGCTGAGAGAAGACTGTTGATAGATTATCTCAGAACAACACCAGATCTTGAGGAGGTTAGGTAGACAGAATTTGTAAGTAATTCGAATTTTCTGTAGATTTTGTTAAGTCAAGATTAAACTCTGGTTATATGTTAAACACTGTGTTTTTATTTGATTGTTTTGACATCATCAATTACTGTGAACTTGTACATTTTTCTAATGAACAAGTTGGGGGAGATTGTTAGATATAATTGATGTGATTTAATGTCAGTGTTTAAGTGTTACAGGGAAAAAGAGTTTAACTTGTTAATGAAAGCAGTCGTAGCAGAGTTTGAGTATACGCTGACAGCTGGAAGCGCAAATGCTGACAGAAGGAAGTGCAAACACTGCTGGTTGACAGAAGGAAGCGCAAACACTGTTGGATAGGAGAGCAACAGAGTTTGCTAAAGTCTGTCTACTGGAAGCATCTACAAGTCAACAGGGATTGAAGATTGATTTAAGATAAATATAGAAGCAATATCTTTGAAGATTGGATAGCTGTCAAAGAGATTGAGTTGACTTAGGAGACGAGTAGCAATCGTAATTGATATCAATTGTATAGCTTAATTATAGGAGAATCAATTAACGATTGTACGTAGCTGTATATCTTATAAATACAGTTATGTTAACCCTAGAAGGGTATTCATCGTGAACGAATATCATTCATTGTAACCTAAACAGCTCTCTGTGATATTTTACATCACTGAGAGAGGAATTATTAATTCCAAATAGTTTTAAGTACTAAAACGTGTATTCTTGTTATTTACACATACAGTACTTAATTATACATTGTGTATTCGGCCTAACATATTTAAAACTAGAAATTAAGATGAGAGAATATATCGGATGCAACAAGCTAACAAAAGGAGAATCATGCAGATTCATTAAAGAAGGCATATTTCATATAAACAAGCAGGAATGGTAATTATAATTTAGCAAAAAAAACAAAAATAATAATGAATCCATAATTCTGATAACAAATGTCACGCATAGCATTCCCATAAACTAGCCAACGTATTATCTAATTCATCACATCTTGTTTATGTTTAGGAAGCAATGATTTCTTCCCATTTGCTCCAATTCTTGGTGGATACCATTAAAATCTTGTGCTGTACAAAATATTTAAGTTAAAAAGCTAGTATAGAATACAACCACTTATATCATAGATTACGAAGAAAATGGAACACAGCTGGTAATGTGGGGTGTACATGTACACAGGTATTTCACAAATATTAATCGCTCCTGAACTAATAGCAAACTTCTGAAATTCAAGTAACATTGAAAACAGTTTCATTTGATAGTTAAAATGTATTTAATGCAAAAATATAAACATAAGGACAATAATCTGAAATATGCTTCTACCAATAATCTCATAACAGTAGCAAATTGATCTTCAAGCAATGCAGTATGATACATAAGAATTAAAACTAAGATTATTACCTGGGAGTAGAATAGGAGCGTTCACGGTTTCTTGGACTTGAACTCGCTGAAGAAAGAAATGACAGCTATACGGACTTGAATTCAAAAGTATGTTAATTGTTATTGTGATAAAAAAAGGTGACATGTACTATACGAACAATAAACCACAGCTACCAAGAGTGAGTAAATCATTGGATAACTATGGCTAACATAAAAATTATATAATCGAATCAAAAAAATTTACAATCAAGGACAAATTTAAACTGGGTCTTTGAGTTAACTCACCGATTCTGACCGAGTTGCAGCCGTGTTAGGGTTCTAATCGATAGATCAAAGGTTGACCCTTTGATTCACACCAAGAATCGCCGTTGACATCGTCAAAGCCATCATACAAACCGAACACGTCCTCTATAAAGCTTTGAACTCTGAGACATAATCAATTCCTTAAGATAACCATCAATACACCATTATTACTCAAGAGACCCGAATACTTTTATTTACAAAACTTGAATCGATTTTAGGCTTTTTGGGTTAGTTTTATTTGAAGAAATGGATTAGGGATGTAGTGTATGTGATACTACAATGATGATTTGATGAAGAACAGGGTAAACGGCGATGGATTTTGGTCGAAAAATTGAACGGAGCGGCTATGGTTTTCATTGCAACTCCAAAGGGGACAGTGTGGGGGTGGAATGAATTTGAATCTTGAGAAGAGGAGTTGTTTGTAATTGAAGAGGTTTGTAATTAGGTCTGCACATACAGATAATTGGGCCGCTGGATATTTACATATATATTTTTTTAAAAAAATCACCTTATACGTCTATTTCAAAAAGTCAGACGCATACAATTGAACTTTATACGTCTGTTGCAATATAACAGATGCATATAATTGAATTTTATACATCTGTTGAAATATAACAGACGCAAATGATTCTCCGACAGTCGTATAAAACTACCTTATACATCTGTTTAGGTCCAACAGATGTATAAACATACCTCTTTCCAGTATATACGTCTGTTTAATGTAGGACACACGCATAAAACTACTTTATGCGGCTGTTCCGCTTGTAACAGACGCAAATGGGGAGACGCATATGGTAGTTTTTGTACTAGTGATCTTTAACTGTATTAAAGTAACAAATTAGCTCTGATACCACTTGTTAGGTCGAATACACAATTATAATCAAGTTTGTATGAGAGAATAACAAGTAAGACACGTTCGAACAATAAAAAACTGTTTGGAATTAAAAACTCCTCTCTCAGTGATGCAAAATACACAGAAAGCTTCTTAGGTTACAATGAATGATAATACGTTACACGATACCCTTCTAGGGTTAACCTAACTGTATTTATAAAGATATACAGCTACGATACAATCGATAATTGATACTCCTATAAATCAGCTATACAATTGTTATCAATTATGATTGCTACACGTCTTCTTAGTCAACACGATCTCTTTGACAGCTATCCAATCTTCAAAGATATCGCTTCTATAATTATCTTCAATAATCCTTCAAAGTCTGATGACCAGTAGACGCTTCCTCCTGACAGAGTTTAGCAAACTCTGTCGAGCTTCCAACCGTCAGAGTTTAATTAAACTATGATCGCTTTTTGCTTCCAGTTAAACTCTGATGAATCACTATAACACTTAAACACTGACATTATTCACATCAGTTATATTTAACAACTTAATTATCCTTACTTAAATACTTATAGTTACTAATGACTAATGAATTTCTTTTTTAGGTAAACATGTTATCTTTTCAATTTTTCAGTAACTAATCAATTATCTTTTCCACGTAAAATAGATTATCTTTTATATTTTATCTAACTAACATTTTTTACCAATCAATTTTATTTTTTTACGTAAAATACATTATCTTTTATATTTCATCTAACTAAAATTTTTCCTTTTCTAAAAACACTATGAGCCATTCTATTTAATAAAATAAAATATTATAATTATAATTACTAATAATTAACCAATTACCTTTTTAAGATAAAATACTTTACCTTTTCTATATTTTTTATTTTTCCAGTAAAATCTATTAGTATAGCTTTATTTAAGTAAGAAAAAACAATAATATTTTAATAACTAATAACTAATCGATTACGTTTTTCAGCTAAAGCATATCATTTTTTCTATATTTTCAAACTAAAATCCATCCCTTTTCTAAAAATATCACGGATAACATATATATAATTATTATCAGATCATATTATTTAAAATTTTAATTAAGCTACAAAATTCATGTCTTAATATTTTTAATTTAAATTAAAATCAATTTCTATTATATTAAATAATATTCGTGCATCGCACAGGTTTTAAGATAGTATGAGAAAATGGTAAATTATAAAATTATAAATAATTAAAAAAAGGAAAACTAGTAATAATAATAAGTGCAGAAACACAAATAACACATACCCTAACAATGTTAAATTGATATATTAAAAAATGATATAAAATTTTAAAAAAAAAACATTACACATTTGATATATTAAATTGATTTTTTTGAAAAATATTGATATTTATTTTTTTTTAAAAGAAAGAATTACCCGATTCCCCGCGAGGATCCTCGTTCCCCATTCGGGGCGGGGATCAGGGAGGAACAAAATCCCCGTTTGGGGATTGGGACGGGTTCGGGGAACAGATTCGGGTTTGGAGATCGGGGACGAGGATTGCACTCCCTGGTCCCGAAGTGACCCGACGCCTATCCTTACATAACATGCACATAGTGTGATCCATAACAATCATAAGACAAAAATATGTAAAACTTGTCCTATTATATTTTAAATCAAAAAAACATTGCGTTAAACAATCTCATACATTAATAATGTTAATTCGAAAATAAAACCAAAACATAATTGGAAATCTTAACAATGGATGACCATAAACCTAAACAGATATGAAACAACTTCTTTTGGTTAACCAGCTCTACCCTTCCCTTTCTTATGTTTCCAAGGATGAACTGTCTCATATTTTGATTTTGTAGGCCCGGTTTCACCCAATGCAGATTCCAAATTGCTCTCAGGTGCATTACTTCTCATAGAATCTTTGGCTAATTTCCGCTCCCATTGTCTATCATGAATTTATCAGTCTCTGAATGTACGTCTTCTTCTCCTTCATAAGAATTACTTTTCGTGTTAACTTTAACACAAATCGATAAAATCGATATCTCAATATCATTACTTATCGCAGTATCTTCAGTTGATTCCTCCTTATTTAGCCTATTATGAGTTGTCTATGGCTTTAAAGATGTGTTTTCCTCCTTAGTTTGTCCATTATGAGTTGTCTCTGGCTCTGAAGATGTGTTTTCTTCTCCTTTACAAGCATTACTTTTTATGACATCTTTAGCATCAATCACCAACTTTCCCAAATGGAAATTTGACTCATCTCCTGAACTTGAATACATGTCGTCAAATCCAAATTCCATGTCTCCTTCATAATAATAATTTCTCTTAGGCTCTTTACCATACGTTGCTTCCATTAGTCTTCCATTAGATTTTGAAAATCTCCTATCATATTCATATAGTATGCCTCTTTCATGAATATTACTTTTCTTGCCATTCTTACTCGACCTAACTCTGTCAACTTTTTCAACATGTTGGCTTTCTTTGACCTCCTTCTTCCACCACAAGCTTGTACAACAAAAATAAAACTATAACGACAAGAAGGATCACCAAAACTATAACTAGAGCTATTAATACTCCATTAGACTTGGGCTTTTCTATAGGTGTCACAATGGTGGAAAAATCAGGAGGTGGGTGAAAAAACCAATAACATGAGGAGGGGGAATGATAGTAGCGAAAAAGTTAGGGTAATCTTCTGAAGGTTGGTTCATCATGTTGTTGGGAATGATAGACAGAGCAAAGAGCTTTTCAAAGATATGTTGAAAGAACTAGTTTTTGATATTTATTGAAAAATTATTGGAAATCAATAAGTGTCAAGATTAGTAATAAATTATAAAGGAAGTATTAAAATTCAACATAGATTCGAAATTTTTTGATAAAAGAAATAAGGCTTAATGACCTTTTGGCCCTTCAAGTTTGCACAGTTATACCCGTAAAGCCCTACAGTTTTAAAGCGTTCCTTTTCGCCCCTCCAACTTCAGAAATGTACCTTTTAGTCACAAAACCGTCGCCTTTTTGACACAAAACTGTCGTCTTTAAGAACGAATAGACGACGGTTTATGGCAAAAAGGTACATTTCTGAAGTTGGAGGGGCGAAAAGGAACGCTTTAAAACGGTAGGGCTTTATGGGTATAAATGTGCAAACTTGAATGGCCAAAAGGTCATTAAGCCAAGAAATAATGAAATTCAACATATATTTGAAATTTTTTGATTTGCTATTTAAAGAGAAATTGATATAATTCAATTATCATTAGGATTAGTAAATTATAATGAAATTAATAAAATTCGATGTAGATTCGAATTTTTTTGATACTTTTATGAGAAAGTAATTTTATATGGAAAAGTAAATCACAAAATTTGTCTGAAGATGTTTATATAATCGAGGCATTGTTGGCAGAGTAGTAAGTTCTTAAAAACTTTTCAATTACTATCTACCGGTATGGAATGAGTATTGTTACAAATTTCTTACACAAATACATGCAAGTCTTCAGTTCGTGTTAAAATTGGGGATAGTTTTATAAGTTTCATCAAATCGACTGGAGGAACACAAGATGTTCATCGCTAAAGAATCAATTATTAGGTATTTTGTAATTGTTTACGTACATATCTCTATGTCTAATCAAGTTATATGTTTTGTGTTATTGTTTAGATGGGGAGAAAAGAGAAAAATAAAGTTTCATTACAATAAAACTCTACTTTTCTCTCTTCTCCCCATACTTTATCACTATGGGAGTTTAAATCTCTCAAACACTACTCTAAATATCCATATATGTTACAATTGTGTAGAGCCGGCAATTTCGTACACAATACGAAAACACGACACGAAAATTACGGGTTTGGGTTGACCTTTGCGGTGCACGAACACGAAAGTACACGAACACGAAATTACACGGATGAATTTAGTGTCAGTTTTGGATTTATCCTTGGGTACACGACACGAAACGAAAATACACGAAATAAATAAATATTTAAATAATTTTATTAAAATTATATGAATACGTATTTTAAAATGATATTATATATATAATTTTTACATAAGATAAATACAAAATAGTTTCAAATTTTAGTTTCACAAGATTTAAGCACACTTCATTCCTTATGACATATTGACTTAAGACTCGATTAGTAAAAAATTAATATTTAAATATTTTATTTTTATTCAAAAATTACACGAAATACGACACGAAACGTACACGAAATGAAGGTACACGAACACGAAACGAAACGAATCCTTAACGGGTTGGTTTTGGATTTGGCATTCTGTACACGAAACACGAAAGTACAGGACACGAAAGTATACGAAACGAACGAATTTCCAGGTCTACAATTGTGGAAGGGTTAAGCCATTGCATGTTGAAATAATAGTTCTTTAACCTTGAATGTGCATAATGTTATGCTTATTAATATCTAACATTTTTGAATATCTAATTTCACAGATAGTGAGAAGTTAAGTGATGCACAACTCGTGTTCTATATGAGGTATTACACTACTAGTAATGTTTATATCAATCTGAATAATCTTTGGGATTATTCTTTATTTATGCTTTTTGGGTTCAAGTATAATTTATTTCTTTGTTGTTTACATTTATAGGTTTGTTCTTTAATTGTGCTTTTAGGATTCAAGTATAAATTGTTTCTTTTTGTTTAGACTTACAGTCCAAATTAACCAATATTCTTGCCTTTTTTTTATAAAAAAAGCTATGATGTTTTTTGTTGTCCAAGATCTATGTTTATGTACTTTTAGATTTGTATTTTAACATTACTGAATAAAATAGAAGATTATGGTGGTCAGTTATTCCGGAAAGTTTGAGAAACCGTTGCATGTATGTTGATCCATTTTGGATGTGGAAGTTCAAAAAAAAAGGGAGAAAGGGAAGAAGTTATTAAATGCAAAGTTTGATAGATTCAATTTTTTCAATAAGAAATATGCTTCCTTCCCGATGTGCTTCTGGTTTTTAAAAAAACCTAAATTTTATATTAATTTTTTTGGGACTATTTTGTTATGTTTTTAATTATTTAATAATGTTTCCATGAACAGGAATCATCATTGGATTCTAGTGATTTTGTGAAATCCTGGTGGTGACTTCAAACAAAAGACAAAGCCCATCAATGATTCTTTTGGACTCTTTGAATAGTTGTCTTAGAAAATACGTTGAAAATTTTATGGATATGTCTGTTATGTTTTTCATGTGTTTTACCGCTTGCTACTTTTTATTCAAAATTTCATTTCCATCTTGCTTCCCATTCCATAGTGTACATTTATATTTTCTTTAAATTTACTTGCTATTATAACATAATTTATATGATTTTTAGTACTTTATTATTCATATGTTTATTGGTAAAATAATTTCCAAGAATAGTTATGAAACTGGACTTATCAACTATCTTGATGAACTATTATATTGGATATTTGAAATGATTTCTAGAAAGAATTGAGTAATTTTAATATTAATACAATACATGTATCTGACTTTGGTTAATGATGTTTGATATAACCATCATTTTTTTAAATAAATACCATCGAACATCTCTTGGTGTTTAATTTATTAAAGATCCTTTAACTATCATACTCAACAAATAAAACAGAGAACCAAAAACCATTATTAGATGTTTTGTTCTGTTCTTGTTTATTTATTCGTTGTGTTTATTTTTGTTGATTGATCTATGTTGTCTTTGTTAAATGTGTTATACACTTCTTAGATATTGGTATTATTGGTAGACCAAAACTGTCTTTGTTATTTTAATTAATTCCCATACCATTCTCTTTAAATTTTCATTTTACAGCCTCTTGCAAATGCTATACACGAACATGATGATGAAAAAGATAGAACTAGTTTCATCAGAGGTATTTAAAATATAATTATTGGATCCAACCTTAATTAGTTGTTCGTTATTTGTCTAAATATTTTAATTTTAACAATGATTCGTGGTTTTCCATGTAGGTTCCAAAACATATAGATGGCAAGAAATGTGATTTTTTTTGTACTGTACTATATGACTCTGTTTTTTAGAGTTTTTCCAGAAACATTCAGTTCTTCGGTTTGATACCCTAACTTTGTAAGTATATAGATTTTTAAACTTAATTTTTAATTATTAATGTGTTATATAAATCTCCTAACATAATTTAACTGTAATTCCTAGATGACCAAAGATTGGTTTAATTTGGACGACTTGAAGAAAATGACACCGATGGTGAGGAAGTTGATGGCAAATGTTTCAAAGATATAATTAAATCGAGCTTGTCAATTAAACAGGTCAATAGTAGTTCCAATCTGAAACTAACTAACGATCATGTTTCTCCATTTATCTCTAACAAATTAGTTTTTGATGACGAATCCATAACAAAATTGCACGTCAAAAAACATAGATTTTGTTTAGTGGTTGTTAAACATTAACACAGTATATAAATTAAAAAATAAACACTTTGTACCGTAAGATTTCAATGTTCTCTGTGTGTATCTGCTTCTTTCTTAACGCTTCTATGAATTTCTTCTTCTATCTAGTTTTAGACGCTTGATAATGTCATTAATTTCAATCAATGTATACTATAAGTCATTAAAGAGGGGTATGTTAAATCATGGATTCATTTCCAAATTTTAAAAAGATTCAATTATATAATCAAATAATGCTTGATGTAATGTTTACTTCAGTAAAGCAATAAAGACTGTATATTATACAAAATGATACAAAGCAAATTACCCTGATTGTTATTTGTATTTGCATCACTTCCTTTATACACATTATTAATTGATATATTAAAGATCTAAATATTGAATGGTCATGATTGAGATTCTTGGGTTTCTTGATAAGGAGGTTATTCCTAGAACCTTACCCTAGATATATAAGGATTTAATTATATATAAGGATATAGAGTTAAGTTCTATGAAGACCAACATTTTAGTGGAGACCGGAGACCATACATCAATCAAAACTAGGCTACCTGGCACGGGATTTTCGAAAGACATGCCTATAGCCCAAATGGCATGCCATTTTTTATTTAATATAAATTTAAAAAGGTAATAAAAAATTTATTGATATTAATATTACAAAAATAATACAATACTAAAATTATTGTGAACTTACAAATTATATATTAGAAAAAACTTTAAAAATAATTTATCAAATATTTTCACTAAAAATAATAGATTATGACATATATATATATATATATATATATATATATATATATATATATATATATATATATATATATATATATATATATATATATACATACATATTAATTACTCCCTCCGTCCCATTTTATATGACACTTATTCCTTTTTGGTACGTCCCAAAAAGAATGAACCTACTAAACTTACTATTTTTTAACATTACTTTTCACTATTACACCCACTACTTCTCTATTTTATACTTTCTTTTTATTAAATAAACACTATTACACCCACTACTTTCCTACTTTACCCATTTTTTATACACCCACTTACATCCACTTTCACAACCAACCAACCACATGCTACCACCTAGCAAGTCAAATAGTATTTTTTTAATCTCCGTGAAAGTCAAACCATGTCTTACAAAATGGGACGGAGGGAGTATAAAAGATTAATTAAACATTAGTAAAAAGACATGCCAAATCATGAAATGGCATGCCCAGTCTGGCATGCCCGTGCCACCGTGACATGCACCCTAATCAAAACATGGAAAAAACCTATTTATTGAACATCATGTTCTATGAAAATTACCATATATGTTTTACATAAAAATTTCATTAAAAATTTTGAAAATCATATGTGTTCTACAAACAAAATATTGCAGAAAATTTGCTAAAAGCGACCAACATGGTATCCGTCCCTAAAATCGGCCGCTAATAGGATGTTTTAACTACCAAATTTGCGGTTGCTAAAAATGTTTATCGCCGATAAGCCAGTTTCTTGTAGTGAAATCATATAAGATTTTTAAAATTTTGAATAAAATAATAATGTTTATTGAACATTTTTTGCAAATATATATGTTTTGTAATGTTTTGAGTGCATAATGTATATGGTTTGCACGACATAAACTCAAATGTTTTTTTTTTGCTAAATTATGTATTTATAAAGACGAAAAGAATATACAGGGGTTGACCCTTGCTCTAAGCCAGGCTAGAGAGCTATCTATGACTAATCTAGGTTGCAAACTAGATTAGGGATAGAGATAACAAAAAAAGGGCAGAACAACCCAACCAAACAGTTAAATAGAGATCCACCTATACAAATCTAGATTAGCATTTTGCTGAAACCAGGTGGTGTTTCGGAGTTTAGATTTTAAATCCACCATAATGCCTTGAATCAATTTACTCGGGCCAAAAGCACCCTGACCGTGGTGACGAGCATTTCTCTCCCTCCATATGTGATAAGAAAATATCTGAGCTGTGAGAAGAGCAACGTCCCTGAGACTGCGATCCGTGATGTTGCCCAGAGATGTCAAAACCTCCACCCAAGATAGACCAACGAACCCAACCTGCACAACCCCAGTCAGCTTTGATAGAATGAAGCTACTAAAGGGACATGTTACAAACAAATGAGAATCAGTCTCGATGCCTCCAACACAGAAATGGCAAAACGGAGAGACATCCAAGCCAAAGGAAGCAAGTCTATGAAGAGTTGGCAATCGGCCATGGCAGAGAACCCACTCATGATGTGCATAACGGAGGATTCTGAATCTGTGCCAAACAAACCCATACCAGGTAACCTGAGGTGATTCTGTTCGAAGAGAATTCCAGATATGACAAGCTTTAATTTTTCCAAGTTGAAGGTCATTCCAGCAAATATAATCTGAGGTGTTAAGGTCGAAATCTGGGTAGTCAAAGTGATGGAGCCAAGAGGTCAAACCTGAATACAGATGATGGATTCGACTAGATGGGCGAGGCAAAACCCAGCTTCCAATTGAGATTAAAGTGTGAACAGTAGCATTGGGAGGAAGGTTGGCTTGGGCAATGATTGAATCTGTACTATTCGTAGCAAGACATGTGGAGTTCCACCATGGATCGAACCAAAGCGAAGTTGCAATGCCATTTCCAATTTTAAAGGAGATAAACTGACGGGCCAAAGAACGAAGCTTGAGAACGTTTCTAAGAATCCATGAACAATCAGAGGGCATAGGCATGGTCCAGAAATTATGTCAGAGGGCATAGACATAAACTCAAATGTTGGTCTTCATTAAAATTGATTTTAAGCATATCTATACTATACTATTATAAGCGAAACAGGATATAATTGGTTGGTTGGTTGGTTGGTTAACACCTTCCCAAAAAGGTTTGGTAATACCTTCCAAAAATGAAAAAATAAATTAAAATACATATAAAATTTTATTTTACTTAATAACAAACTCTTTTAATTACACTCCAATTAATCTATACTATACTATTATAAGCGAAACAGGATATAATTGGTTGGCTGGTTGGTTAACACCTTCTCAAAAAGGTTTGGTAATACCTTCCAAAAATGAAAAAATAAATTAAAATACATATAAAATTTTATTTTACTTAATAACAAACTCTTTTAGTTACACTCCAATTAATATTTAATTACATACTCTTTTAGTTACCCAACTTTTTTAAACTCTTTCAATTACTTAGAAATCAAATATTTTCAAAATCAATTTATATACTTTTAATATCATACATTTATTACTCCCTCAGTCCCGGCCATTTCTTAACATTTTAAAATAGGGTGTCCGGCACGCATTTTAAGGTAAATTTTAAGGATAGTTACATAACTTATTATTGAAATTTTCTTCTTTTTTTTGTATAAAAATAGAACAATCCTATTTTTATACAAAAAAAAAGAAAATTTCAAAAATAAGTTATGGAACTATCCTTAAAATTCACCTTAAAATGCGTGCCAGAAAGTAACAAAAAAAGTGTTAAGAATTTGGTGGGACGGAGGGAGTAACAAATTTACAACAAATTATAAATCAACAAAGTGAAAACAAACTAAAACTATATAATAAACAATAAAAATTTCACACAATTACAAATTAATATTAAATTCTATTTTGGACAAATGTTACATTAGGGATTATTATGGAATCATGATTTGAATATGATAATATCAAAAAAAAATGAATGTAAGTATATACGTCCGTTTATATTTATATTATTATGACAAAATATAGTCATAATTCGAACAATATATCATATAATTATAGAATTGTTATTTAATACTATATATATTATGCCAATATTATATTAAGTAATATATATGAGACATATAATTATTAAAATATAAATAAAATATTATATAAATTTAAGAAACCCGTGCATCGCACGGGTATATTTGGTTAGTTCGTTGGTTAACGTCTTCCAAAAAAATTATTAACACCTTTTTAAAAATAATAAGTTAAAAAAATTATATTAAAAATATAATTGAAAGAGTATGTAATTGAATTTCAGTTAAAGTATGACTGATGGAGTATGTATTGTCTTCCAAAAAAATTGTCAAAACTTTCCTAAAAATAACAAATTAAAAATATAATTGGAAGAGTATGTAGTTGAATTTCAATTGAAGTATAACAGACATAATATGTATCTATGTAAAATATTTATGTAAATGGAAATATAATCGAAATAGCATGTACAATATATGGTTTATTTTTTAATTAAAATTAAATACATTTTGATTTGTTTATTGTATTTTGGAAGGTGTTTTGGGAAGATGTTAACCAACTAACCAAAGAATCAAGACGAAAAAAAAATAAAAAATTAAAAAAATGTGTTAAAATTTTCAAATTCAGTTAAATTATATATAATTTATTAAAAATAAAAAACCAACATGTTTTATAGAATTATAAACGTTTTCAATTATATCCCGATTAGAATCATCGTCTGCACACACTTCTTGCTACAATTATTTCTTCAACGATAATAGGTTACACCAAATAAATTTTAAAAAATAATTATTGAATTATTAAGATATTTAACAATAAATTTAAAAATAACGTAAAATTAATGATATTTATTTATGTCATAAAATTAAGTATGGAACATATGTAAATTTAAAATTAAAAATAAATTTTATTAAAATAAATTAAAATTTAGGTTAATTAAATATTTAATATATTACTTAATAATAATAATAATAATAATATATGAGCCTATGCTTTGCACGAATTATAGGCTATTAATGGAAGATAAATGTAATTGATGTTTGGTCTACCTTTCGCTTGTTGTGACTGGATCTGCTACTTTTTTTGTTTCTCTTTTGCTGTAAGTCCATCTTTTTTTGTTAAAATCTAAAATCCTCGCATGTTTTAATGTTTAGATATATTGATTGAGGCCCAAGCCCAAGTTCCAACGCTTGTCCAAAACCGAAAGCATCACCGTGTGTTAAAATTTACCAGGTCTCTAATTATTTATCGAGATAAAGTAATATTTTATTAGGATATTTCAAATGTTAGCACTATACAATTGGTTTTTCCATTTGGTACTATCCAACATTTTTTACTTCCAAGTGGTACCATTGTACTTTTGGTTTCATCCATTTTATACCACTCTGTCAAGCAAACGTTAATTAGACGTTAGATTGTTCTTAATGGTACCACTATACAATTGGTTTTTCCATATGGTACCATTCAATATTTTTTACTTCAATGTGATATCATTTTTCTCTCACTAAAATCAATTTTTTCTTGGAATTTTCACAACTTATCTATATGCTTTGTCTATAATAAGTCATTGATTCTCTAACTATCACTATTTCTGATAAGCAATCAAGTCATTCATTAGACTCGATCCAATTGTCCAATCATAATAAACTTTGATCAATAGTTCAAAATATTAAATTAATATATAATATATAGAATCAATCCGTATAAACATATACATATATAATGTGTGCTCGGATTTGTAAGCGTTGAAAGAAGCTAAATAATTTGAACTACATAGTTTATTATGATAAGACAATTGGATACGAGACTAATTTATGACTTAGATGCTGATCAGAAAAAGTGAGAGAATGAATGACTTATTACAGAGTAAAATGTATAGATAAATTGTGAAATTCAGAGGAAAATTTGACCTAAGTGAAAGAAAAATGGTACCACGTAGAATTCAAAAATATTGAATGGTACCATATGGAAAAACCAATTGTATAGTGGTACCATTAAGAATAATCTAACGTCTGACTAACGTTTGCTTGACAGAATGATATAAAATGGATGAAGCCAAAAGTACAGTGGTACCACTTGGAAGTAAAAAATGTTGGATGGTACCTGTAAGAACCCAGATTTTTGGTAGAATTAAAACTTTTAGTATGTAATAATGTAAGAATGAATAGTAGTTACGACTGCGATGTATCAGTTGTTCCGATAAACGAATGTTTAATGGATTCGGATTTGAATGTTTATATATGTCTTGAAGGATACTAATGGTTGACAACTTAGATTAGAATAATCTATATCCTAGGAAAATAAGATATGGCAATTCCAAATACGCGAGTTATTCTCATGTCATCCAAATCGATATCTGTTATTAGTCCAGTGGTTCCGTGAACGTGGAACGCCCGAAAGAGAACAAGTATAGTTTAATAAATGTAAGGAATAAAGATGGAATAAAGAATGAATAGTGTTTTTGGTGAAAATGAGAATATTATTAGACGGTGCCATGTAGAAGTATTCAGAACGGATTTCTGAGTTCGTATTCATGATCCAGGTGCGAGATAAGTGTATGTAAAAGATATCGGATTCAGAAAATTAGCACTTTTATTTTCTCCGAGATTTCCCTGGACACTGAAAGACGTAAGGATTTATTAAGAGGATTTAAGGAGTTTAAATGCAAGAATTATAAAGGAGGAATAAGAACGGAAGTATTATTATTAAGAAGGTTTCCGGTAAAGCCCTAACTAGAAACAATTGAGATATTCCTCCAAGCGATCAATGAAATGAGCAATAATCGGATAAAGAAACAAGCAGGGAGCCAAGAGATAGTCATGTGCAAGAGGATAAGGTCAAGTAGCAAAGCTAGTTACAATGCTGCCTAGTACCATTAGAGATCAAACGAACTAGCTAGCTTAAAACACCTCATCTCACCACAAAACACCAACACTTGGCAAGGATGATGCATGGGATGACTTAAGCACTTTAATAAAGTGGCTTTAGCTAGATATTATCTCAAATAATGCATTCTAGCACAAGGACCAAGCAAGAAACAAAGCAACCAACTCCATTCTCTCCAAAAATGGAGCATTCGTCTATATGCCTAATTCAAGAAAAGAAATCAAGCTTCCAACCATCATTTGATCTCCAAATTTTTATCATAGATCCTATATTTCATAAAAATGATACCCTAAAAATCTTAGCCTCAAACACCACTATTTCCATTTTCAATAAAATCATCAAAGTGGAGGATGAATAGTAACCTCAAGAACAAAATCCTTGGATCTTGATTTTGGTTGATGATCCAAGCTTCATGGAGGCTATACAAGGACTGTAAAAGGCTTACTAAGTGCATACACACCCCAGGGAAGGTATAACACTCTTGAAACCCTAGGTCTTACTTTAAGTATATGCTTGTTCTTGATGGATCTAAGTAGTTATGGTGTTAGCATGATTATAAGCATGAATATGATTGGGCTTTGGTGAAGGATAAAATAGTTTAGATGAACGGAAAGGCATTGCTTGGCCTTAGTTCATGGTTAAATATCATATATATGTTGTTTGGAGTGGAAACTATGATTATTGGAAAGTTTGGAATTTGGAAATATTCGATTTATAGCCGTCGTAATGCCCGATTTTCGTTAAATCTTAATAAACCATGAATCACAGTAGCTTTAACTCACTGTTTAGCTTTGTATTCTGCCATGACAAGCTAGATTATGTTATAAGTTTCGTTTTGATATAAAGATCGTATGACATGGACTTACGGTTTAGGAGTTATGATTAAATTCGTAAAAGTGGTTCGAAACCGTAAACGAAAGTTCATAACTGAAATTGGATTCCTTTAATACTACGAAATCAGTGGCAAATCTTGATAATTAAATATTAGAGGTAAAAAGGAAGGTGTGAGAGAAAACCACATGTCAAATGGATCGTTTTCCAATTTTATATAAATGTTCGAATGAAGGTTAAACGCGAACGAACCCCTAGAATCATACTTAGTTATGACTTTGGTAAATGACTTAGAAAATGAGCGATAAATCTCGAGGTATAATCTTGGTTCGTAAACGACCGACCTTAGAACTTATACGACTTAAGTATACACCAAGTATAAGTATGATGACATGTTGTAATAATGAGCAAATGTCGGATCGTATCGGTGTTAGTAAGAGTACACAAAAAGGGGTGCATAACCAGATAACTTGACAACGTGTTTAGCCTAAGTTAAGTTATAATTAGCCTTTCAAAGTGTTTAGTGATTAACCTCGGATATTGTGACTATTCATAGATCACCGGATTGACCCGAGGCACACTATCCCTTCAGGAATACAGGCAAGTTTCCAATACCTTGGAACTGTTATTGTGATAATATATATGATTGTTGTTATACATATGCCATAGCATGCATGCCTACTTTCAAGTTAATATTGAAATACTTGTTCCCTGAATTGATATTGGCCTATAGACTAGATAAGAATTATCAGTTATAAGCCGAATTTCTTTGTTAAGACCCTTAGTGAAGGGCATATGATATTCATTCTTTAAATATAGACCGGGAGTCGGTATTTTGTAATATAGAGATAGTCGTGGAAACCCGGAGGGATTTCAGTGACAGATTATTCGAGGAATGTTACTTGAACATTATCTCAATCGAGAAGTACTATATATGAATATTATTTGAATATTCATTCGAGTTTATCTATTTACTGAATATTATTTTAATATTCATTTGAGCTTTAATTATTTAAATGAATATTAGTCTCGAATATTCATTTAGAGTTTGGTTATTTAATTAATAACTAGCATGAAAGCCCGTGCAAAGCACGAGCACCATTTAAATTCATAAAATATTGTTGTTTTGATTTTTTTAAATAGACTATTTCTAATTTTCGAAACACTATACATCATTAGTGTGGTATTTTTTATGGATACTAATAATAACTCAAATTTCTTATCTAAAGTTCATATATGATTATAACAATACAATCACATTTAACAATTTAAAAAACATAACTTGGTATGATTAAACACTACGTAATTTAAAAATCTAATCACGAGTCAGTAGACTCACGTGTTTATATATAGCTAAGTGCTAAATAATATTTTTATAGATATGAGAATCAAAAACTAATCATAACCACACATTCAAATCTAATTTACATCTCAACCTTCACCAACATCCACTCCTATGCCCCTTCCATTTTCGGCGACCTTAGACACCATCACTTGCTTTACACCGCCTTTTGAAACACTATACATCATTAGTGTGGTATTTTTTATGGATACTAATAATAACTGAAATTTCTTACTAAAGTTCATATATGATTATAACAATACAATCACATCTAACAATTTAAAAAAATTAACTTCGTATAATTAAACACTACGTAATTTAAAAATAAAATCACAAGTCAGTAGACTCACGTGTTTATATATATCTAAGTGCTAAATAAGATTTTTATAGATATGAGAATCAAAAACTAATCATATCCACACATTCAAATCTAATTTACATCTCAACCTTCACCAACATCCACTCCTATGCCCCTTCCATTTTCGGCGACCTTAGACACCATCACTTGCTTTACACCGCCGTTATCATGACCACCTCATTCCATTTGAAATCATCGTTCATGATATACACACACATATGTATAATGTGTGAATGGGTAAGAGAGAGGGAGTATGTGTATATACCATCATCACTCTATGATCTTTTGTTGTCACCAAATCGACCACCACTCCGAAAGTAACTGATGAACATGTGTGTCATGTATTCCAGTCACAATCCTGACCACATCTCCACTAATTCATTCATCCCTCTCTCAATACATCTAAGTTTGTAACGTCGATCGATGACATTTTTACTCAATTTACTACCGTCAACACCATTACCAACTGTTGGGCTTGCTAAGCAGACCTTGACTCCACATTAGTATGATATTGTCCGTTTTGGTTTGGGTCAGGCCCGCACGGATTTATTTTTGGGTCACTCCCAAAAGGCCTCATTCTAATGGAGTTAATCTGGCTGCTAATATTCTAGCAATCTGCCCCTCCCACAAACGATGTGGGACAACTCCCAACAATCTACCCCTTCAAACATCGAGCTCGACACCTATCGAATCTACCTCCTTTTTGTGTGATCTGACTCCCCCTTGACCCATACTGGAAGTCCCTGACTATCTGGCTCCCCCTAGGCCCATACTGGAAAGCCCACCTGCTCCCCTTTAAGCCCAACTTGGGATAGCCCCATCTGCCTCTTCCTGGATCCATTCTGGAGCCCATTGAGATTGTTCTGGACCGTTTATAACCATAGCTCTGATACCACTTGTTGGGCTTGCTAAGCAGACCTTGACTCCACATTAGTATGATATTGTCCGCTTTGGGTTGGGTCAGGCCCGCACGGATTTATTTTTGGGTCACTCCCAAAAGGCCTCATTCTAATGGAGTTAATCTGGCTGCTTATATTCTAGCAATCTGCCCCTTCCACAAACGATGTGGGACAACTCCCAACACCAACTGCTTCGAATATTCACACAATTCTAAATTTGGAATATTCTTGTAATTTGTGTTTAAATTTTTTAGTGATTTACGTTTAAATTTTGGTAACTTTAGTTGAATTCCTAGTGATTTTGCATTGATATTGGTGATTTTGGTGGTGTAAGTGGTGGTGTTCATGTTGTTACAGACAAAATTTTTAATTTTGGTAGTGGTGCATGTCGTGGTCGTGGTCGTCGTAGGGGTAGCGTGGAAGTGGTCATGTGATAGTGATTTAATATTCTTGTAATATATATTAAAATTAGCTAAAATTTTGGTTTGTACTCATGTACATTGTGATATATTATCTACAAAGTATCATATTTCAGTAGTACAGTTAGACATTTTAAATCTATTATTTTTAAAAGAGTATCTATAATCTATTTTTTAATAAATATTTTTGACCTAACTATGTGTTTTATCTAAATGTTTATCTAATATATAATATGAATTTCAAATCTCATCTGCAATAATTTTTGTTTTGTTTTCCTTAATTTTTTTCTAGTCTATCAAAATATTTTGCCCAATAGCAATGAGAGTGGGGTTGTAATCGAGTCGAGTCGAACATTGCCACACTCGAGCTCAAGCTCGGCTAAAAATTTCCGTCGAGCTTAAACTCGAGCTCAAGTTTAATTGGTTCTTTAATTTTAATCTCGAAACTTGACTCATAAAGCTTGAAATCTCGAATCGATTTTAACATATTATGAAAAAAGTTTGAATATAAACGGTGCGACTTATGTTCGACACGGGTTTAACTTGATAAAATATACTCCCTCCGTCCCAAAAAGATTGACACACTTTCCTTTTTAGGATGTCCCAAAACTAATGAACCTACTATACTTACTATTTTTGAACACTACATTTCACTATTACACCCACTAACTTTATTCCTTTTTTATTAAACAAATACTATAAACACTATTACACCCACTACTTTACTTCCATTATCTCAAATCTATTTTTAAATATTCATAGGTCCCACTTTTCATCTAACTTTACTCATTTTTTAACAAGTCAATTGTAACTTTCTTAATCTCCGTGAAAGTCAAACCAGCTCAAACTTTATGGGACGGAGGTAGTATGAATTTTATAAAATATTGAATATTTATATTGAAATATATTTATAATATTTATAAATTTTTTAGTTGAATTCCCAGTGATTTTGCTTTGATATTGGTGATTTTGGTGGTGTAAGTGGTGGTGTTCATGTTGTTACAGACAAATTTTTTGTAATTTTGGTAGTGGTGCATGTCGTGGTCGTGGTAGTGGTAGCGTGAAAGTGGTCATGTGACAGTGATTTAATATTCTTGTAATTTATATTAAAATTAGATAAAATTTTGGTTTGTACTCGTGTACATTGTGATATATTATCTACTTGGTATCATATTTCAATAATACAGTTAGATATTTTAAATCTATTATTTTTAAAAGAGTATCTATAATTTATTTTTTAATAAATATTTTTGACCTAACTATGTGTTTTATCTAAATCTTTATCTAATATATAATATGAAGTTCAAATCTCATCTGCAATAATTTTTGTTTTGTATTCCTTATTTTTTTTTCTAGTCTATCAAAATATTTTGCCCAACAGCAATGAGAGTGGGGTTGTAATCGAGTCGAGTCGAACATTGCCACACTCGAGCTCAAACTCGGCTAAAAAGTTCCGTCGAGCTTAAACTCGAGCTCAAGTTCAATTTGTCCTTTAATTTTAATCTCGAAACTTGACTCATAAAGCTTGAAATCTCGAATCGATTTTAACCTATTATGAAAAAAGTTCGAATATAAACGGTTCGACTTATGTTCGACACGGGTTTAACTTGATAAAATATATGAATTTTATAAAATATTGAATATTTACATTTAAATAATAAATTTTAAATATTAAAAGTTCGAATAGTCTGGCGAACCTCAAGAATCGAGTAATTTAAAACTTGAACTTTGGTCGGTAAAGCTCCGATTAGTCCGTAAACAATTTGGCAAATATTGAACATTATAACAAATGAGTTCTTGAAGTATATATTTAATGAGTTACTAAAAAGTTCTAAAAACTTCTTTGGTGTAGTGGTTGGAGAGGTGAAAATAATCCTTTCTCGAAACTTGACTCATAAAGCTTGAAATCTCGAATCGATTTAACCTATTATGAAAAAAGTTTGAATATAAACGGTTCGACTTATGTTCGACACGGGTTTAACTTGATAAAATATATGAATTTTATAAAATATTGAATATTTACATTGAAATATATTTATAATATTTATAAATTTTAAATATTAAAAGTTCGATTAATCTGGCGAACCTCAAGAATCGAGTAATTTAAAACTTGAACTTTGGTCGGTAAAGCTCCGATTAGTCCGTAAACAATTTGGCAAATATTGAACATTATAACAAATGAGTTCTTGAATTATGTATTTAATGAGTTACTAACAAGTTCTAAAAACTTCTTTTGTTTAGTGGTTGGAGAGGTGAAAATAATCCTTTCAATACATAAAGGTCTTGGGTTCAATTCCCATGACAAACATTTTTTTAATATTAATATGATGGAAGGACAAATTAGTAAATTACTAAATAGAAGGACAAATTAGTACATTACTAAATAGCTTGAAAGTCCTTGTTGGCACATAATATATATAAAGGATTACTTTGATATTTATTGAAATTTTTATTTATTAAATGAATATTACTTCCAAATATTCATTTAAGATTTTATGTACTTGATGAATATTATTTTAAAATATTCATTTGAAGTTCTATTTACTTCAGGAATATTACTTCGAATATTCCTTTAAAGTTTTGATTACTAAAAGAATAATATTTGGACATTCATTTATAATATTATTTATTAAATGAATATTATTTTCAAATATTCATTTAAGGTTTGATTTATTTAGTGAAGATGATTTTAACTTCGAGGATTATTTAAGAGCAATATTATGATTTAATCTTGTTCCTTAATTATTATTGATTTAATAAATATTCTTGGAATATTTATTTAAGTTCTTTTAAATTCTTTTTATAATGATGTATACTCCCTCCGTCCCGGCCAATTATTAACATTTCAAAATAGAGTTTCTGGCATGCATTCTAAGGTAGATTTTAAGGATAGTTCTATAACTTATTTTTGAAATTTTCTTTTTTTGTATAAAAATAGAACAATCCTATTTTTATACAAAAAAAGAAAATTTCAAAAACAAGTTATGGAACTATCCTTAAACTTCATCTTAAAATGCGTGCCAGAAAGTGACAAAAAAAGTGTTAAGAATTGGATGGGACAGAGGGAGTATTATTCAAAGATTATCTGTCACCTTCATATATTATGTAAAATATTTCAGAGTCTTTTTATGACTATTTTATCAAGGGGAGGTTCCCAAAACTCTATTTTTATTTAAATCTATCTTATAAGAAGATTTAAATACTCGCTCAAGCTTCCAAAAACACATAAGGGGACCTCACTTGAGAGTTGCTATTTATTTGACTGCCCGGTCATATACTTGCTAAATTATCTTATCACTCACATCTTGATTAGTTCAAACATCGATATGAGTCTTTTGGTTACCTCCTCAACGCTTGAGGGGTAAGATTGATGGAACAAGTTTATATCCATTAACAAGCATCAGCTTGGGAAATATTGGTGAATTTTCCTTTCCAATTAGATATGACTACTTTGTGGAGTCCTATCAACAAGTGTAATACTTGGGGAAAAGGGGAACGAACTTTACTTTTCAGAGTCATGGATGATATTCGAACTAGGAGACGTGTAAGTGGCCGAGTGGCGCCGGTCTAGCAATAGCCCAACCGTTGGCTGAAGAGTTCTAGAGGGCGGTAGACAAGTAAATCCGTCAGGAGCTACCTTCTACATGTAGAGAATGACTGATGAGATGCATGACATACGATTGATCATCGTAAACGTCAGGGCATCTGGCGCGACAATGCTCCCGTATTAGTTCATCTTCCAAAAGTAAGAAATTTCTGCAACACTGTTGGTGTTGGCAAGGTGAAAAAGTGTTAAAACTGGAATTGCAATATTTTTCCTGCAAGTTCCTCTTTTATGATAATTGAGAATATCTTGCTTATCTTTTGTATAGCAGATATGTCCACAATATGTATATTTTGAGTTACCTAGTAACTTCATCCTTTAAGTTATACTGGCATCATTTCCGTAAATGCATGGCAAATGGTTTCAAAGATATTTTGGACTGTAATATATTATCAATGTTCAATTATATTTTTGGTGGGCTATTGCTCACCCCTGCTTTATTTATTTATATCACAACAACAGTTAGATCTGATGGCCGCACAAGGTGCACTTGGTGCAAGCAAGTGACAACCGTCGGAGGATTAACCGCTGAGATCATAGCTGCCATTGTCGATTAAGAAGCTATTGGTAGGCTAGATTATTGGCTTTCAAGTATCAATGTATTTATAATATGGTATATACCAATGGATGGCAAAGAGTATGTAATGGTAAAATTGTAATTCTTTGGGTTGTAAGAACTCAAACTTGTGATTAATAATATTGATGGTTACTCTGATTTCATCTCTGGGACTATAACGGGTGTGTTTTATGTTGTTGTTTTGGGTCACAAGGTTGTAATTTAAATTATGTTGGTTTTGTGGATGGATAGTGAGACCGTAACGACCAGATCCCTGACCCCGAATCTGGGGGTGTTACAGTACCAAATAGAAAAGCCAATTGTACAGTGGTACCATTTGAAATATCCCTATTTTCTTTTAAGAGTAAAGTTCTATGGAATACTATTTTTATTGGATTATTACTTGGAGTACATATGCGTTATGCACTCAAAATATTTTAAAATTTATTATTTGCAAACCTTGTTATATGAATATCATAATTTCATTGATAATCTTGAAAATCATGTATGTTTTGCAATATGTTCATCTTGAAAATTCTTTATGTTTTACAATCGTGTTGAGTATTGAATACAATAAAGAATACAGAGGGGGGTGAATGGATTCTTGAACTTTTCTGGTTCTTGAATCTGTGTAGCAAATAAGTATCTGTGTGTGCAAATGTGTAGGTGCGGATAAGAAATGACACAAGACACAATATCACTTTAATATAATATATTATTAGATAAAGGTTGCTACAATCTGTGAATACAAATGATAGTATTCTCAGCTTCATTTTTCTCAGAGAGATATGACTTACAATGTATGAAAAACTTGACTTCTCAAAAGTTAACAACTAAGGAAGTGAGGCTGTATCCTTATAGAACATGGATACAACCTACTTACTACAAATAAGGTAGCTGAACAAGTTACTTTCTAGTCTGTCTATCCTTTTTGAGTAAGTGTCCAAACGGTTACAGATTTGACTTTGCAAAGCCTGTTCAGATCCACTTCTTTAGCCCTTTGTCTCTTCTATATCTCTCCAAGCTTCCTTGTAGGCTTTCCAGAGCACGTTACAGATTGTGGTCCATAAAGTGCATTGGCTTGTTGCAGGTTTCAGACTTGTACAATTTCTTCAGTATTTTGTCTCCAAGAATGTATTCGAGAAGTGGCTAAGTAGTTGATTCGAGAACTAGGATTAGATAACTCTAAGTTCTCGAATACTATATGATTGACATATCGAATCACTTCTCGAATAATACTTTTCTCCAGGATTTCTTGAGTTATCGAATAGAACACTTGACTTGTCGAATCCTTGAGATATCGAATAGCTTTCTGAGTCCTTGAGATATCGAATGGAACTTTGACTTCTTGACTCTTTGAGAACTCGAATACCACTTTGACTTGTTGACTTCCTGAGTTCTCGAATAGAATATTTAGACATGTCGAATCTTCTGAGATATCGAATGAGATATCGAACAGTTCATTATGAGATATCGAACAATGTCTTCTTAGATATCGAATCTCTGACTTCTCGAATGCTAGACTTCTCGAATAGACAAAAGTACTTCTCGAATAGACAAAAGTACTTCTCGAATTGGTACTTAGGCAAATTCTTCATTTCTTCAAATCCCAACTGTGATTTATTTGATAGTCTTCATCTTCTTGCTTGAGGCATGAACCTTGGAACTTCTTTGAAGCATTATTCTTGACTATATAAGTACAGTTACACAACTAGGATTTTATGCCTACTACAAGTACAGAACAAGTAGAAACTCTACAACTAGAGGTTCCCTCAGTTAAGAGGTCATGTAAGTAATGCAAAGCATTACAAACAATTAGGCTTGTTATTAGATGTAAACAGGCATGCCTCAGTGACTAACAATCTCCCCCAAATTGTGAGTGAGACCCTTAGTCACAATTTCATGTCTGATAACAAGCCTAACATACATAAAGATAAAACTTGAAAAATACAGGTATGTAGATTGATTGAACACATGAATGAAATTACAAGATGAATAATCTTACAGTATGATGAAATACTAGCCATTCTCACTTGATTCCATCTCCATTGCTTTGGCTTGTAGATCATCATATGCTTTCTGTTTTCTTTCTTTCTCCTTTCTTGCATTCTCATCCATGGCCCTTATGATCTCTGCCATAGCATCCAATTCCTCAAGCATAATAGAGTTTTTGAAATCTTCAATTACTTGTTTCAGAATGTTGGCAGGATAGTGACTGAGTAGGTTCATTCTTATATTGACATTATCTCCATTTCTTCTCCTATACTTCACCACATAGGGATTGAACTGAACTCTACACAATCCTTTTGCCCTTAGCTTTTCTGCTTCAACTTTCATCCTATCGATCTCCTTCTCCCTTTCTAGCCATTTCTCAAAGCATCCCTTCCTTATCTCCTCAGCATAGTCTCTCTTCATTTTCACAAAATCAATCGACTCCAGCTTCCATACTCTCTCCACCTTGTCTTCAGATTCCAACATTGCAATAATTCTTTCTATCTCATATAACTTGCCCCAATTTTGACAACCCCTTTGTTTGAGTTTCATTTCTCTTCCATCAGTGTATTTGATTTCAAGGTAGTCATTCACAATTGCAGCATAGCATATCTTTTGAGCTCTTAGAAATTGCAGTTGCTCTTCATCAAAATCTTCATCTAGTGGTTGGAGTTTCAATCCTGGATAGATTGTCAGAGCTCTTGATTTGGATAGCTTTGGTTTCCTTGCAGCTTGTTTGAATTTGATCCTTTTTACATGGTTGCCTGGCAGTAACATGTGACCATTGTTTGTAGACCATTGTAGTATTCCATTAGCAGTTTGCTTTTTGAAACACACAGATGGCTTCTTGACTTGAATCTTCTTCTCTTCTTGAGGTGGCAAAACAATTGAAAAAGCCATAGATGCTGATTTTGCTAGGTCACTACTAACAGTATTCACCCTAGACTTATAGTCTTGTGTTGTGGTGAGGTTACTGTCAGCAATGCCTAAGGCTTGCTGTTTTCCATTTTTTCTCTCATAGACTTTACCTTGGTCATCATCATCCTTCTTGTTCTTGTCATCCTTCTTCTTCTTTTTCTTCTTATCTTCATCACCCTTATCTCTCCTGTGATGTCTTCTCCTCCCATCACTTTTATCTTCAGAGTCATCATCCTTATTTCTCCTAGGTAGAGCCATTTCTGGAATTGCACCAGTTGCTATGAAAGATCTGATGATCTGCAGTGCTTCTATTTCTTCAGCATTTCTGACTCCACCTTTCTTCTATATTTGATTAGTGATAGCAATGATAAGTCTGTGATTTCTAGAAGTGAGGTTATTGGGAATGACCAACTGCTTGATGTCTTCAATTTTGGTGTCAGACTGGTAGATGATTGTCCATGGCTTCTTGATTACTTCTGGCAGCTTTGAAGGTTGATCATTCCTTAAGTCATCATACAGACTCTTGTTGTTCTCATTTCTCTTCTCAATAAGCTCAAGTATGGCATCTACCTCAGAGTGTTTTAGGGCTTGAAAAGTCTTGTAGGATAGATGCCATATCTTTGAATTGGATACCATCATTATCTCCTTGAACCATGAGCTATTGATTTTCCTGGGTATAACAGTGAGACAGTCAATCTGATCCTTCAGGCTCCTCAGATAAAATTGAGTGTCACTAGCCTGCTCCATTGAGACTTTCAGAAACTCCAAGAATGCTTCATCATGATAGACATTTGAATTTGCAACTTCTGGTAGCTTGGCCTCAGTATCCACCTTTACTTCTACAGGCTTGACACTTTCAGATTTGGAGGATGGAGGTTTATCAGATGGCATACTCCCTACAACCACTGTGGTTGTGATGGATTGCTTCTGGCCACCAGGAGTAATGACATGCACAGTTGGTAGAGTAACAGCTGGCAGACTGGTTGGGGGCTCATCAACTTTGGATTTCCCTTTCCCTGGCACATTTATAGTTTTGGAGCCCTTTGGTGACCACCCTCATTTAGCTGTATGCTTTTCTCCTTAGGTTTCTCCCCCTTTGGATTTGAATTCCTTAACCTCTTCTCCCCCTTAGGCTTGTTGTCAGGCATAGAGGCTTTAGGAGTGGCCTTTGGGTTGGAAGATTCTTCAGGTAGAGGGAGACCCATGTGCTTCATCATAGCAGACAGCATAGATTTTTGATGCAGAAGGACATTAGTTGTGGTGGTGGCTTGGGTGTCCAACTGTTCATTGAGAATTGCAACCTTGTCTGTAAGATGAGCATTAGACTTTGTGAGAGAAGCTACCTCCTTTTCAAGAGCATCAACCTTGGTGAATAATTCAGTAGATTTGAAGCCAGATAGGGATTGTTCCTTAAGTCTCTGCACTTCAAACCTAGTCATATCATGCAATGGGACTTCAGTAATCAGCTTGTCTCCATATAGATTTTTGAACATGGTCCTTAGCATGGCATTGGCATTTGTGGTCTGTTCAGATAGAGCTTGAAATTTATTCCCCAGACCTGTGACAGTGTCATTGAGTAGAGCTAGGCCATTATCCATCTTGGTACAGGTAGACTTGCAGGCTAGAATGTCCTTGAGAATAGTCTCCAATTGAGGGAATTTGGCATCAAAAGCCCTCTTTATTTCATGCACCTCCTTGATTGTGGCTGTACACACTTCATGAACTTCTGTTTTTAGACCGTTGCCAAGGTAGTGTGCAACCTTGAGAATACCCTTATAGCTGTCATTCACTGCTTCATAAACATCACTAGGGGAGAGAGATTTGGCATTGGACCATAGTGAAGTAATGTACTCTTCTCTGATGTACTGAAGGCCTTCTGAGAGAGGAATGTCCAATTTTCCTTGTAGCCAGGCATCCATATTGCCATCTCTTTCATTATCATCAACTATCTTAGCCCTTTGCATCTCCACATCATCTCTGTGGCATAAGAGAATAGCTTCATAATCTGGATTTTGCATGTTTGTAGTGAGAAGGTGCTGAGCAATCTTTGTGAACTCATGGATCTGATCCACAATTACGCTTTGAAGTGCTTCAACCATCAATTGAGGTGGAACAGACCCTGATCCTGAAGCACTGTCATGCTGCACAGGCTTCAGCCATTGAGACAAGAAGTTAGAGTTAGAGCTAGGCAAGCTAGGCTCCTCAGTTACAGATGCAACTTCTGTAACCGGATGGAATGACTCTACTACTGTTGTCTCCACAAGAGTGGGATGAGTTACAACAGTAGTTGACACAGGCACAGAGTCTCTAGTAAAAACTAGTGAATCCTCTGTGTTTGTGATGGTGTCATCAGGATATGCCCCAGCTAGCATTCCCTCACCATCTGAATGTGGTTTCTGGGTGGTGAGCATAGTGTCAAGCACCATGTCACTTGAATTTGTTGGCTCATCAAGAGAGAAGAATTTTTGATGATCAAGTCCTTGCTCCTCAATTGCTTGAGTTGCAAGCTGCAAAGAAATTTCAGGTGTAGGTTCTGGAAGAGAAGTGTCTTGTGGAATAGATTTTGGCAACTCCCCCTGAGAAATAGAGGGAGTTTCAAATGTGATATGCTCTCCACTCAGTATTGTGCCAGCCTTATCACTCCCATGTGCTGACTCTGTACATATAGGTGCATTGGGGAGGATGCTTGATTCTATAGATGCACCCTGTTGAGAGAATACATCTAGTGAACTGTTTGCCCTTGATTTTAAAACTTCAGCCATTTGTGTGACTGAAGAGGTGGTTTTAGCTTTCTTCTTCTTTGGCCTTGTCAAGGGTGACTCAGGTGCCTCACTTTCTAATTCTACAGCTAATGCTGCTTAAGATAATATGATTAATGGTGCAGAAGCTATCTCTTTTCTCTTCTTTTTACTAACATCACCCTTTTGAGAGGATGATGCAGTTGGCTCAATGTTTGGTAGAGTGTTTGGCTGAGAGGGTTGGTTAGCAAGCCCTGGGTTAGCATTTTGTTCTACTTGCTTGGGCTGTGCTAACTGTGACTTGGAATCAAATATTGGCATGTTGTGGGGGTAAGTCCTAAACAAACCCTCCATATGGGGAGTTATGTTAAGTCTTACATCCACATCATTCATAGTCTCCAAATTACCAAAAATGAGTTTGGTCATGGATTTAGGATAGCCTATTCTATTTTTATCTATCCCAGGCAAATCAACCAATTGAGCATTTTTAAAATTAAGTACAGATTGAATAAAGCGAGGAAAGAAAATGTCAGTACCTCTCTTGGTTGTGTTCTTACCAAGTCTCCCATACAACTCTTGTAGGATGATTTGACCAACATCTATCTTTCTTCCATAAGCCAATGCACAGGCAATTTGCTGCGCCGGTGCACTGATTTGGTCAAAACTTGATTTCCTGGCAGTGAAGACTTGAAGGAGAGTTGCAAACACATAGCTCCACTCCTTTCTTAGATTTTTCCTGTTTAGCTTTCCCAGATTAATCCCATCTGAGTAGTTGATGAATTCACAGAATTCTTCCAACTGTGCATTTGTGGCCAGTGTGTCATATAACTCTTGTTGTAAGCCCAGTGCTTGATTCATGTCTGCTGTGGTGATAGTGATTTCCTTATCCTGAATCTTACAGTATATGATATATGATGTTATTGCGCTTTCCAGGGCTACAACTTCCACAATAGCAGTGCCCCAAAAACTGTTCCAGGATGTCTAGATACAGAGTCGGGTTGGCAGAGAGGGCATCCTTGATGTATGACTCAGACATCCACTTTACAAAGCATTTGAAGTTCGCATTGGGTGCTTCCACATCACTGGTTAGGGCGATAAAGTTGGTGTAGAATTTCACGGTTGCCATTGATACAGAGAAAAGAGTAAAGGTTGAAGAAGAAATTTAGCTTTTGGCAGTTAGGGTTTCAGAGGTTTTGGGAGTTTAGATGCTTGAGTAATCGAATGAAATGAATAGAATAGATGTAGAATTGTATAAGTATGAAGCACTTGAATTGTCGATTAGATATATGTTTTGTATCGACAAGTCAGGCATTCGAGAAGTAGAAAACACCTATTCAATAAATCAAGAAAAGCTTATTCGATAACTCAAGCAGATGGTAACTCACAGCTGGCAGTTATCTAACTTAGAAATAATTCTAAATTAAATAAAATGTGTTTTCATGAGTGAATTAAAATTTTAGACAAAAATCCAAAATCAGTTGAGATTCAGCGAGAATTCAGCCTTTTCAAATGATTCAAGAACTCAAATGCAGTATTCGAGAACTCAGTCATTAGAGAACTCAATTACCATATTCGAGAAGTCAAGAATACCTCTATTCGATATCTCTTAAAGACTCTATTCGAGAACTCAAGAGTACTCTAATGAGACTTGTTAGAGATGTCGAATAGTGAACCATTCGAGAAGTCTGACTTATCGAAATATGCTCATCACTCACAAAAATTAATTTTCACTATCTTTTAAAATTTACCAGTCATATTCAATGAAGAATATTCTAGCAAATTAAGCAGTGATTTTCTCAAAATTTCATAGAAATTTCAAGTTAATAAAATTTGATTTTTCAACATATGCAACAGATTTGAAATATTTATAAATCATATTTCAGCCAACACTTATTTCAAAAATATTGAGAATTTAGATAAAGTAAGTGTTTACTGCTGCAACAATCTAGGTGATATATTCACCTAGCCAGAATCTGAAGAATTCAGCATTCCAATCTCACTAACCAACCTTGTGAATGTGGCTTCATCTAATGGCTTAGTGAATATGTCAGCTAGTTGTTTATCTGTAGAGACATAATGCAACTCAATGGTTCAATTAGTTGCATGTTCTCTAATGAAATGATATCTGATGTCAATGTGCTTTGTTCTAGAATGATTGACAGGATTGGCAACTATAGAGATTGCATTTATGTTGTCACACATGATTGGAATTTTTTTCATCACAAGTCTATAATCTCTAAGTTGATTTCTAATCCAAAGCACTTGAGCACAGCAACTTCCAGCAGCTATGTATTCAGCCTCAGCTATAGAAGTTGACACAGATTGTTGTTTCTTGCTATACCAAGAGACTAACCTTTGTCCAAGAAACTGGCAGCTACCTGAGGTTCTTTTCCTATCTACTCTGCATCCAGCATAGTCAGCATCAGAATAACCAACTAGATTGAACCCCGTGTCCTTAGGATACCATAAACCCAAGTTTGGAGTGTCCTTCAGATATCTAAAGATCCTTTTTATAGCAATCAAATGTGATTCTTTTGGATTTGATTGAAACCTTGCACACAAACATGTAGCAAACATGATATCTGGCCTACTTGCAGTGAGATAGAGTAGAGAACCAACCATGCCTCTGTAAACTGAGATATTTACTTGCTTGCCTTTAGCATCTTCATCCAATTTAGTGGTAGTGGCCATGGGTGTCTTTGCAGGTGAGCAATCTTCCAAATCAAACTTCTTCAATAAATCCATGATGTACTTGGTTTGACTGATAAAGATACCATCCTTCCTTTGACTGACTTGCAATCCAAGAAAGAATGTCAACTCTCCCATCATACTCCTCTCATATCTGCTCTGAATGAGTTTAGAGAATTTCTCACACAACTTCTCATTTGTAGAGCCAAATATGATATCATCCACATAAATCTGAACTAGGATAATATCATCACCATGCTTTTTGTAAAACAGTGTCTTGTCCAATGTGCCTCTAGTGAATTGATTTTCAAGGAGAAATTGTGATAGAGTATCATACCATGCCCTTGGAGCCTGCTTGAGTCTATACAATGCCTTAACCAATCTGTAGACAAATTCTGGGAAGTGTGGATCCTCAAAGCCAGGTGGTTGTTGCACATAAACTTCTTCTTCAAACTCTACATTCAGAAATGCACACTTGACATCCATTTGATAAACTTTAAAATTTGAATGAGCAACAAATGCCAAGAATATTCTGATGGCTTCCAATCTAGCAACAGGGGCAAATGTCTCATCATAATCAATGCCTTCCTGTTGAGAGTATCATTTTGCAACCAACCTTGCTTTGTTTCTTACTATCATACCATCTTCATCCATCTTATTCTTCAGAACCCATTTTGTTCCAAAAATGGTTCTGTTCTTGGGTGCAGGCACAAGTTCTCATACTTTGTTTCTTTCAAATTGATTCAGCTCCTCTTGCATGGCAATAATCCAATCTGGATCCAACAGTGCATCATCAAGTTTCTTAGGCTCAACCTGAGATAGAAAACAACCATAGAGGCACTCATTCTGAGTTGCTCTCCTAGTCCTTACTCCTGCATTAGGATCTCCAATAATTTGCTCTACAGTGTGTGATCTATCCCATTTCCTTGAGTGCTCAGCCTGATTTCTCATTCTTGATGTTGCTTAATCATCCAAGTCATGATCATTCTCATTTCCTCCCCCTGTGATACTGCCACTATTCACAGGTGTGTCTTGGATGCTTGTCTCTCCACTATTGATTGGCACAAATTCTTCTCTTGTATCATCATTCACTTGAGTTTGTTGAACTTGAGTTTCAACTCCAGTTTCAATCTTTTCATCATGATCATCTAGATTATCAAACTTCAATGGATCTTTATCATTGGCTTCTTCTAGTCCAGGTAGTTTGCTGTCATCAAATGTCACATCTGTGCTTTCCATAATTTTATTTTGACTAATGACATAAACTTTGTATGCAATTCTTTCCATAGAGTAGCCAAGAAAAATTCCTTCAAATGCCTTTGCATCAAACTTTCTAACATATTCAGAATTATCCTTCAATACAAAGTATTTGCTTCCAAAAGTATGAACATACTTTAGAGTAGGCTTCTTTCCAGTCATCAAATTGTAAGGTGTTTTTCCAGTTTTTTTGTTGATGAGGGTTCTGTTCTGGATATAACATGCATTGCTCACAGCCTCAGCCCAAAAACATGTAGGCATCTTTGCATCAAGTAACATTGTTCTAGCAGCCTCAATTAGAGTTCTATTCTTTCTCTCAACAACTCCATTTTGTTGTGGAGTCCTTGGAGCTGAGAATTGCTGAGAAATACCATTCTCTTTACAGAATGCTTCAAGTATGGCATTTCTGAACTCTGTTCCATTATCACTTCTCAGTGCAATCACGCTTGCATTGTTGGCCTTGCTTCCTTGTCAACTTTCTTTATGTGCTCAATGATTACTTGTGGAGCCTCATCTTTTGATGCCAGAAATTCCACCCATGTATACCTTGTAAAGTCATCAACCATCACCAAGGCATACTTCTTTCTTCTTAGTGACATAATATTGACAGGTCCAAACAAATCCATATGAATGAGTTGCAGAGGTTTGGTTATTGATGTCACTGTCTTTGACTTGTGGCTTGATCTTTTCATCTTTCCTTTTTGACAAGCCTCACACACTCTTTCTTGACAGAATTTAAGTGTGGGCATGCATCTCACTAACTCTCTTTTGACTAGAGAATTAATGGCTTTGAAGTTCAGGTGTGATAATTTCTTGTGCCACAGCCAACAATCTTCATTTGATGCTTTTGAGTAGAAGCAACAAATTTTGTCCTTGTTTGCAGAGTCCATATTGGCTACAAACAGGCTTCCTTTCCTTACTCCAGATAGAGCAAAATCACCAGTCTTCTTGTGGGTGATCAAACATTCATCTTTGTCAAAATCCACCTTGAATCCTCTATCAGTAAACTGACCAACACTTAGCAGATTATGCTTGAGTCCCTTGACTAGTGCTACGCAAGCGTACGTGGTCACAAGTAATATATGAATAAGTCGAGTTCGTTCCTACAGAGATCTGGTTATGGTTTTAATTCAGTTTTGTACCAATGCAACAATGTATGGTTATTATGCAATGCTAAGACAATTAACAATATTGGGTTTTTGATTATCTAAATTAAACTAAGAAACAAATTAACAAACTAAGAATTAATTAACTAACGAGAATTTAAATCAAATTACTTCTGCAAGAGAAATCATGGAATCCTAACTTCATTAAATACTTTGCTTAGATCTGACGCCTTTAATCACTATATGCAATGGTTATGATATCTGATCAGACAACACGAAACAAGTACACGCTACCTCTCAGTATACGTATACCAAACTATCCATACATCCACAAAAGAGATAGAATATGAATAGACACCAATTATGCTTAGACCCTATATGTCTATAGAATTTGAAAACATAACGGTTGAAGAGCAAGTTATCCATAATGATCACATAGGGCAATATAAGTATTCTCATCTCATACTACGAATCATGTTGATAAACAATCATGAACCTATGCTAGCATGACAAGTTCTAAATCTAAAGATCCACTTTCACTTCACAAGAGATTAACAGAGATTAGATGTTAGCTACGCATCTAACAATTAGGCATAACCATACAAGGATATCAGATATACATCACACACAGATCTTTAAAGCATCAAAATACTAAGCTCCATAAATAAATCCGTTAGAATCTCATGACAACGATTAGTTCATAATCGAACCTCTCGTCATCATGGGATCTGATGAAACCATGATAAAAACAAAGTATGAAAAGATACAAATAAACATAAGTAATTGATATGTAATTGTGATACAAATTACAGTGATAGGATGTATTTATATAGGCTCTATAATTCTTACCCAGCAAGAAATTGTCTTCTATTACAATTAGAATTCAATTAAGGTACTAAAAACTGCCCAAAATACAATTAGAACTTGAAAAGGGCAAAACAATAATTTCCTCCTCCCATCAGTCTGATTGTCGAGCTGTCTGCGCCCAACACACGCAACCTGATCGTGCAACACCTATCCCATGTTGTAGAAAATCTCCCATGCTTCGCGTGGGCAGTAAGATCGCTGAAAACGGACTTCTAGAACTCCAGATATGGCCAAAACAATGTAGACTGCGCAACATTCCCGGAAAATCCGAATTTTAATAAATTTAACCTCCAAAAAACGATAGAAGCATTAACCATAATCGACATTCTTGCAACCCTGCACAACTACACAAAACACATCAAAACTACAACAAACTTGAGTCCAAGACAATCAATTTAAGCCGATATGGAACGCTCCAAGTGGATATAAAATCCACTTATCACACCCCCAAACTTAAACCGATGCTTGTCCTCAAGCATAAACAATTACAACTAACTAACTAGTACCACTTCCGTAGGTGATCACGGTTGCATTTGGCATATGCAACAAGCCCTTTAAACCCCTAGGCAGCCCTAGTGGACGAGTAAGGTCTCGTGAGGGCAGCGAATGTACCCACAAAATCCATGTAACCTAATGCAATGCAATGCATGAATGCAACGAAATGAAAATGCAAATAATCTAGTACTAATATCCTACCATACCTTCAAATCCTCTCATGCCATATCAACTTAAGAATCAAAGTAAATACGCAATGTCTTGGTGTCGAAAGTGCAAGTATTCACATAGTCTACTCAATGAACATGCATAAGTTCTCAAAAGCCCATGTCAAATGTAAGAATAAGTTAGTAAACATGCTAAGCCTACAAGAGTACATCCTTGAGACAAAACTCGGGATCTCATACGCAAAAACAAGCAAACACTCATAATTCACTCACAAAAGAATATTCACTCAAGAACAAGGGTAAGTGTATCACTATTACCAACAAAATCATAAGCATGCTTGACATTTGGTATCAATCTAACTCTTAACACAACATACATCAATGACGATAATCAAAAGGTCTTTATTTGGGTTGTAACAGGGCTAGGGACAAGGTATGTCAAATAAGCCAAAACAGGTGAAGTGTCAAAAGCTAGTAAGTACCATAATAAATCAAACACAACACCCTATTTTCCCCCACATAATTTTTACTAAAAACAACCACTCGACTAGTCGACTAAAGTAGGATCACAACAAACACAAACATGCTCTCATAATATATATTTTTTTCATTTTTTTCTTTTTTCTTTTTTTTTCTTTTTTTTTCGAGAGCTAAATATATCACAACAATAATATACACAATAACAATGATCCCAAGAATTTATTACATATGCCGACTATCAAGTACACAACCGACCCAATTTTCAATATTCCCCCCAAAAGTAAGACCAACAATAAACCCCTCTTTGCACACCTTATTACTCCCTTAAGCACTCTACTAGCCTTTGACAATGTGGGTTCAAATTAATGTAAGGCCAATACAAGAAATAGGTCTAGGCAAGCAATGTGGTATGACACCGAAAAATAGGATTAAGCTCAACGGGTTAACTAATTGGTCATGTAAATATGGTGTAGTAATATGGGAAAATATGAGGTTATTCCTAAATGCCTTTATCATTTTAATCGTCAAATAATGTCATGCGTTTCAAGAAAGACCTCAAACAACTGCTAGCAATGCAAACAATCCGTGGACACTTAAGCAAACGAATAAATTGCAAATAATATGCAATAAGGCTCAAAAGCTCACTTGGTGGAAAAACATACTCAATCCCAAGCAAAAATTCTCTCTAATGCCCCTACTTGTATTCAAAGCATGCAAACTAAATCATCTTGCACATATTCATGTCCTTCTAATCACTTACAACATTCAATAAGTCTACTAGCTTCAACTTACTAGTGTATGTGTGTGCACAAGAACAAAGCATATCACTTCTCAATCAAAAGCGTCAACAACACAAAATTCCTATCAAGCATGGGTGCAAATGCAAACTATTATGGACTCACATGAAATACGAACAAAAAAAACAGAATGTCCTATATGAAACAAACGTAGATAACACGAACATAAATGCATAATTTACTACTACTAATATGCTACTACATGAAATCCTACATGAACACATAATACAACAACTACTCATCCCCCAAACCACCCCCAAACTTAAAATATTCAATGTCCGCATTGAATGGAAGTAAATAAAAGGGATAGTAGAAAACATACCTACTCGTCGGAACCAGAGAAGGCGCCTTACATATCCTTCCCCATCGCAACTCAACATGCTTATTCAGCTAAAATCCCCTTTCTGTAGCAATTGGCCTCACCAACAACTGATTAAATTCAACCTCCGCATCCGGAGAAGAAAATCTCACAACACTAACACCACCTCTCCCACGCTTAGGAGCCATAAGAATCAATACCCAACTCACAAAATTCACCAAAACCCACAAAAATTCGAAAATCCCCCAAACTTGAACCTTGAAGCCTTGAAATTGATTGTAGGAAATATAATTGGAATGGGGTAGGATTTGTGTGTCTATAGGTGTATATATAGATGGGTATATAGATTTGGGAAAAAAATAAAAAATAATTAAAAAATAAAAATAAAAATAAAATAAAATAAAATATGAAATATGAGATGGATTGGGAATAATTTGGAATTAATATAGGACTAGAATTAGGATTTTAGGTGGAGAGAATAATTAGAAAAGGGATTGGAATTGATTTAGGAGATGAATAATTTTTAATATATATTAAAACAAATATACACACGTACAAATCAAACAAATCAAGCCTGTTGGACAGAAGGTGTGGCCGGCCAGGTCGCGCGGTCGGCGCTACGGCGCATGAAAACTTCTGCTGATTTTTATTTTTATTTTTTTGAAAAACAAAAATAAAAACAAAAATAAAAACAAAAGTAAAACCAAAAGTAATACAACTAACCTTCCTGGACAGAAACTTTGGTCGGCTATATCCTGAATCGTGCGCCATGGCTGGAATTTTCTGCTGGATTTTATTTTATTTTTAAAGAAACACTCAATTTTTTTTCCTACACTAATGCGTGGGTTGCCTCCCACGAAGCGCTTCTTTAACGTCAATAGCTTGATGTTACTTCCAAGCCTCCATTAAGGATGATAATAGTTGGCATGGTCATCTCTTCGCGAGACTTCATCGTCATCATGGCGGCACACTTTCTGCCCTTTCTCCTCGCTTGGCCTATTCGTGTAACAACTATGTCCTATTCCAATGCCTTCATCTGTTGACCCAAAATCTGTCAATTTGTAGAACAACACACACTCGCGGGCTTCGGTTGAATATAATGGAGGAGGGTAAATGTAAGTTGCTGAAGCCTTTGGTTCCTTAAAGAGAACTTCCTTCATTGGCTCTAATGCGCTACCTCCATCTTTAAACTCTGAGACAAGTAGAAGACCTGCATCTTTCCCATGTTCTTCAACCTCTTGGTACGCATATACCAATTTTTGAATTTTGTACAGCTCATCAATGTCTGTCCCAAATAGTGCCCTTTCCGAATCATCCACCATACTAGCATGATCAAATTCCTCACATGGCTTGTGATCAATCACCTCACCTTGGAATTTGTCTTCCTCAATTATGCATGCAGTACCTTGCTCCAAGTCACCGTTATTTTCTGGAATTGCCTCTAATATGAATTGTTGTTTCTCTTGTTCCACAGCACTCACAACTCGAGCAACTAGTATCTCCAAAGATTTGAGAGACTCCTCATTACTCTTTATAAGCATCCTAAGCTCCTCCATAGCATCAACCTCATCTGACTGAAAAGTAGGAGTAGGTTGCTGATGTTGAAACTCTTCACTATCAAAGAAATATGACATATTTGGAACATCTTGCTGGTACTGTTGAGGATGGTATTGAGAATATGGTTGTTCCTCATAAGTGACATATGGATCAACTCCTTCGTAGTAACAATATTGTGAGGGATCATGAACGCCCAGCTCACATTGCTGAGGCATGGATGTCCTCGAATATGCCCACCATGGCAACTCCTCGCATGCCATCTTCAAACACTCAAGTACCTGAACACACCGAACTAAACAAGATAGGTAAGAAAAAATCTGAGTCAGTGAACTCTAATGACCACTATTGACAAGCACATAAACCAAAAATAAAACACCGATGATCCCCGGCAGTGGTACCAAAAACTTGTTTGCACTAGTCACGCAAGCGTACGTGGTCACAAGTAATATATGAATAAGTCGAGTTCGTTCCCACAGAGATCTGGTTATGGTTTTAATTCAGTTTTGTACCTATGCAATAATGTATGGTTATTATGCACTGCTAAGACAATTAACAATATTGGGTTTTTGGTTATCTAAATTAAACTAAGAAACAAATTAACAAACTAAGAATTAATTAACTAACGAGAATTTAAATCAAATTACTTTTGCAAGAGAAATCATGGAATCCTAACTTCATTAAATACTTTGCTTAGATCTGACGCCTTTAATCACTATATGCAATGGTTATGATATCTGATCAGACAACACGAAACAAGTACACGCTACCTCTCAGTATACGTATACCAAACTATCCATACATCCACAAAAGAGATAGAATATGAATAGACACCAATTATGCTTAGACCCTATATGTCTATAGAATTTGAAAACATAACGGTTGAAGAGCAAGTTATCCATAATGATCACATAGGGCAATATAAGTATTCTCATCTCATACTACGAATCATGTTGATAAACAATCATGAACCTATGCTAGCATGGCAAGTTCTAAATCTCAAGATCCACTTTCACTTCACAAGAGATTAACAGAGATTAGATGTTAGCTACGCATCTAACAATTAGGCATAACCATACAAGGATATCAGATATACATCACACACAGATCTTTAAAGCATCAAAATACTAAGCTCCATAAATAAATCCGTTAGAATCTCATGACAACGATTAGTTCATAATCGAACCTCTCGTCATCATGGGATCTGATGAAACCATGATAAAAACAAAGTATGAAAAGATACAAATAAACATAAGTAATTGATATGTAATTGTGATACAAATTACAGTGATAGGATGTGTTTATATAGGCTCTATAATTCTTACCCAGCAAGAAATTATATGTAATTGTGATACAAATTACAGTCTGATTGTCGAGCTGTCTGCGCCCAACACACGCAACCTGATCATGAAACACCTATCCCATGTTGTAGAAAATCTCCCAAGCTTCGCGTGGGCAGTAAGATCGCTGAAAACGGACTTCTAGAACTCCAGATATGGCCAAAACAGTGTAGACTGCGCAACCTTCCCGGAAAATCCGAATTTTAATAAATTTAACCTCCAAAAAACGATAGAAGCATTAACCATAATCGACATTCTTGCAACCCTGCACAACTACACAAAATACATCAAAACTACAACAAACTTGAGTCCAAGACAATCAATTTAAGCCGATATGGAACGCTCCAAGTGGATATAAAATCCACTTATCAACCAACTTTCAATTTGTCATATCCCAATGTGTTACCCATGCTGTCATCTCCAAAAGCAACCATTGGGCCAGCCTTCTCCTCATACTGTGATAGCAGGGCCATATCACCAATCATATGATTTGAGCATCCACTGTCCAAAATCCACATGACCTTCTTTTCACTTTCTTTGCCCTGCAAACACAAAGGTATTACTTCTCCTTTGGTACCCAAACAAGTTTGGGTCCATGTGACTAAGAAACAGTTTTATCATAAACAACATGCTTATCAACTTTCTTGGTGTTAGTCTTCTTGTCACTGTTAGAAGTCTTAGAGCCTGAGGTCTCAGACTAAGGTGACAAAGGTACTTTCCTAGCTTTAGGAGGACTTGAAGACTTTGACCTTGTGTAGTGTGTGTGAGAATTGTGACTGATACAACCATCAATGAATTGCCTTCTCAAATTGAAACAACTAGTCATAACATTCATATTGCATGTCATACAGTCAAATTTATCACAAAATGGTGCATCTCTATGTCTTAGAGGCAAAGAACAATCATAGAAAGGTTTGGGCACACTACCAACAGGTTTCTTGCATGCATGAGTTAGATGATTGGTACTGAAACAGTTCTGACAAGTTTTTCTAGGGGCATTAGGCATATAAGCATAGTTGTTATCTTTGTTAATCCCTAACTTGCCATTTCTGTTCTGTTTCTTCTTAGTCACTTTCTTCTCTGATTCACTCTTCCCAGCTGAAATAAACTTAACAAACTTCTTAGGTCTTGACTTATCACCTACTGGCTCCTTGGCTTTTGACTTGACACTCTCACTCTTGGAGGATGCTTGTTGTTCACTGGATTGTGCCTCATTCTCATCATTCAACATTTGCTTGATGAGTAAGGCATCCTCATCAATTTTAAATGTTGATTCTTTAAAAATTGGATTTTCAGCCTTTTTCAAAATGTGAGGCACTTCCTCATGAACAACCGTGTCATCTTCAATGATAGCATAGCCTTTTCTCTATTTAAGAGTGCCATAGTCAAGTCCAATAGCAGCCTTGGGTTTTGCTTGAATTTTCTCACAGTAGGATTGCACTAGACAAGATGATTTCTTAAACGTTTTCAGTTTGAATTCATTTTCAGCTAATTCATCCCTAAGAGCCTTTTCCACTTGACTAGCACATAAAACCTTATTCTACAAATATTCAACTTCTTTCTTAAGGTTTTCTACTTGCATAGCAGTTAGCTCAATTTCATCATTCTTTTTGATTAACATTTCATTTATAGTAGACAGTTTAGCAATCTCCTCATTAGCAGCAGTCATACTAGTATGAATATTAAACATCTCAAGAGATAGTTGTTCAATCTTGCATTTATACTCAGAAATAGACATGTCTATAGTAGTGAGAGATGGTACCTGAGAGTCTGATGAAGATGTGTCATCCTTGGAATTAGCCATCAAGGCATAGTTGCAAAATTCTTGTTCCTCTCCATCACTATTAGAATCATCCCAACACTTCCCTTCAGCTATGTAGGCCTTACCTTGTGTCTGCTTTCTCAGAAGGGCCTCATACTTAGCTTCAAGTTCCAAAAACTCTTTATCCTTCTTTTTAGGCTTCTTGCATTCACTGGCAAAATGCCCTAGGTAATTGCATCTATAACACCTTACAGATGACCTATCCACATGGCTGGTTTTAAATTTACTCTTGTTTGGTTTCACAGGTGCCTTGATTTTGTTGAATGAATGGCTTTGGGTTTTGGGTTTGAAGGGTTGGTTCCTCTTGAATCTGATGTTTTGAAATTTTCTGGCCATGAAAGCATATGAAGTGTTTTCCATTCCATCTAGCTCTTCAAGAGTATAGAACTCTTCTTCCTCCTTCTCCTCAACAGATTCACTTACCTCAGCTTCAGTTTCTTCATCATCTACTATCTCCTCTATCCTTAGCTGGCTTGTAGATGCTTCTAGGTCTTGAATAGATTTGTTAACAATCAAGGCACATGATGTGTTTATCATCCTGCCGTGGTTGGCTTGGATAGCCCTTTTCTGAAGTAACTCAAGCTCATGAGTTTTTAAAATCCCATAGAGCACATCATATGTAACTTTGTTCAAATCTCTTTCCCTTAGAGAAATGACCCTTTGCTCTAGATGATTTGGTGAAGATAGCAGAAACTTCATGTTCAACTCTTTGGTGCTTTAAACCTTGCCATTCATCAGCAACTCAGTAACTAGCTTGTGAAATCTCTCAAACATCTCAGTGATGCTTTCCTTGGGTTGTGCCATGAAAGCTTCATACTATGTGACCAGTATCTGTTTCTTGTTTTCCCTGACCTCATTAGTTCCTTCACATAACACCTCAATGTGATCCCACATTTCTTTGGCAGATGTGCATGATGCAATGTTTGCAAACATTGACATATCCATGGAATCAATAATTAGCAACATTAGATGGCTATCAAGAGCAACCATCTCCTTTTCTGTAACTGTCCATTTGGATGGTTCCTTGGCCACATAAGATCTTGGAACATTTATGGTTCCAACAGTCTTCTCATGTATTTCTTGTTGTGGAACAAAGGGACCATTCTTGAGAATCTCAGGATACAAAGGATGAGAGGCTTTGATGAACAAGAGGTTGTAATTTTCTTTGTCAAACTTAGGGACTTTCACCGTTCATGTGTCTTTGGTGTATTCGAACTCATGATCATTTTTCTGTTTTTGAATAAACAGCCCGCTCTGATATCACTTGTTGAGTATTGAATACATCAAAAGAATACAAGGGGGGTGAATGGATTCTTGAACTTTTCTGGTTCTTGAATCTGTGTAGCAGATAAGTATCTGTGTGTGTAAATGTGTAGGTGCGGATAAGAAATGACACAAGACACAATATCACTTTAATCTAATATATTATTAGATAAAGGTTGTTACAATCTGTGAATACAAGTGATAGTATTCTCAGCTTCGTTTTTCTCAGAGAGATATGACTTACAATGTATGAAAAACTTGACTTCTCAAAAGTTAACAACCAAGGAAGTGAGGTTGTATCCTTATAGAACATGGATATAACCTACTTACTACAAATAAGGTAGCTGAACAAATTACTTTCGAGTCTGTCTATCCTTTTTGAGTAAATGTCCAAACGGTTACAGATTTGAGTTTGCAAAGCCTGTTCAGATCCACTTCTTTAGCCCTTTGTCTCTTCTATATCTCTCCAAGCTTCCTTGTAGGCTTTCCAGAGCACGTTACAGATTGTGGTCCATAAAGTGCATTGGCTTGTTGCAGGTTTCAGACTTGTACAATTTCTTCAGTATTTTGTCTCCAAGAATGTATTCGAGAAGTGGCTAAGTAGTTGATTCGAGAACTAGGATTAGATAACTATAAGTTCTCGAATACTGTATGATTGACATATCGAATCACTTCTCGAATAATACTTTTCTCCAGGATTTCTAGAGTTATCGAATAGAACACTTGACTTGTCGAATCCTTGAGATATCGAATAGCTTTCTGAGTCCTTGAGATATCGAATGGAACTTTGACTTCTTGACTCTTTGAGAACTCGAATACCACTTTGACTTGTTGACTTCCTGAGTTCTCGAATAGAGTATTTAGACATGTCGAATCTTCTGAGATATCGAATTAGATATCGAACAGTTCATTCTGAGATATCGAACAGTGTCTTCTTAGATATCGAATCTCTGACTTCTCGAATGCTAGACTTCTCGAATAGACAAAAGTACTTCTCGAATTGGTGCTTAGGCAAATTCTTCATTTCTTCAAATCCCAACTGTGATTTATTTGACAGTCTTCATCTTCTTGCTTGAGGCATGAACCTTGGAACTTCTTTGAAGTATTATTCTTGACTATATAAGTACAGTTACACAACTAGGATTTGATGCCTACTACAAGTACTAAACAAGTAGAAACTCTACAACTAGAGGTTCCCTCAGTTAAGAGGTCATGTAAGTAATGCAAAGCATTACAAACAATTAGGCTTGTTATTAGATGTAAACAGGCATGCCTCTATGACTAACAAATCGGAAAATATATGTTTTGCAACCCAAATGTGTTTCGCAGAACAATTTGTTTTGCAATATTTTGTTAGCAAAACATACAACATTTTCAAGATTATCGATGAAATAGTGATATTAACGTAATAAGCTTTATAAAATAATAAAGTTTGTAAAATTTTGAATGCAAAATATATATGTACTCCAAGTACTTCAATTAAATGAATACTCCATAGAACTTTACTCTTAGTTTTCTTTTTGTATATCGAAAAATAACATCTTCTATACTATTTTATTATAAGAAAACTAGAGATCTTTTGTAGTTTGTAGTTTGCTTAACCAAACAATTTATAATCGTTAGATCTTTAACTCAAATAGATCATGATCGTTAGATACAACAATACCAAAAGTTATCATATACAGAGGTCTAAGGTTCGATTCCCACCAAAAACATAATTTACATTAAATATTAAAAATTATTATATACAAATTCAAATTCTTTACTACACTATAAACAAAATTATAAAAAATTTAAAGTAACTCGTGCAACTATAAACAAATTATAAAAATTTTAAAGTAACACGTGCTTTGCACGGGTTATAAGCTAGTTATATTAAAACCGAAATATTGAAAGTTTGTCGGTTTGGTTATCCTAATTATTAAAATAAAATAATATAATTAATGATAATTAGTTGATAGTCCTTTTTAATTAAAAGACTTTTACTTTAAATTGAAGATATTACCCTTTATAAACACCTAAAATATCGTATCTTTCAATCATCAATATTTCTTTTCTAATTAATAATGGTAAGATATGGAGTGATTTATTAATATATAAAACAAATAAAAATGTGTATACAACAAATGATGATCGTTAGTATATTAGTAATAAATAAAAATAGTTAGATCTAACGATTAAATATTTTATATGATTAAATTACTTTACTGAAGATTAAAGTTTTAAATTTTGTCAACAACATATTTAATTAAAATTTCATAATATTAGTTTTAATCATGTATATCTAATTAAATTTATATAAATTATGTATATTAAAGTTATAATAATTATTAAAATAATAATTATATAAAAATATAATTATAACATAAAATTAAATTTATTACATATCAAAATAAACCCGTGCTTCGCACGGGTTATAAGCTAGTACTAACTTATAACCTAACTTATAACCCGTTGCACGGGTTTTTTTTGTATTATGTTATAAATTTTATTTAATATTATAATTATGTTTTTATATAATCATTATTTTTATTTTATTTTTTTTAATTTTAATTTGACATAATTTAATATACTCATGTTTACGGATTATACTAATGTTTCCTTATTATAAACAACGTATACGACTTTTAATATATTTTATTAATAATTAAAAATATGGTGTGATATTTTCGGATATATATTATTGGTTGCAAGATTTGTTGCAAATTAAAAAGGTAACGTGTTTTAATTAGTAAGGAAATATTAACGATGGAAAGATATGATACGATTGATCTTTTTAGGTGTTTATAAAATGTATAATATCTTCTGCTAAAAGTAAATGTAAAAAATACAATCGACTAATTACCATATTTAATTATATTATGTTATTATTTATTTTAGGTGTTATATTTTTCTTGAAAATTATGGTGTGATAATTTCGGGTATATATTAATAATTGTAAGATTTGTTTTAAATTTAAAAGGTAACGTGTTTTAATTCGAAAGAAAATATTAATGATCGAAAGATATGATACGAATGTTTTTATGTGTTTATAAAAGGTAATATCTTCAACTAAAAGTAAATGTAAAAAAGGCAATTGACTAATTACTATTAATTTTATTATACTAATGTGAAAAAGTCAATCGACTAATTACCATTAATTTTATTATGCTAATCGACTAATTACCATTAATTATATTATGTTATTATTTATTTTAGCTGTTATATTTTTCTTGAATATTATGGTGTGATATTTTCGGGTATATGTTAATGATCGTAAGCTTTGTTTTAAATTAAAAAGGTAACGTGTTTTATTTCGAAATGAAATATTAATGATGAAAAGATCTTATACGATTGTGTTTTTAGGTGTTTGTAAAAGGTAATATATAGACTAATTACCATGAATTATATTATGTTATTATTATTTATTTTAGGTGTATTTATTTTTCTTTATGATGAAGGGTAAATAAGTAAATTCATGAAGTATCAAAAAACATGTACCAAAATTTTTAATGTTTATGTTTTTATATGATAGTATAGATTATTCTATCAAAAATTAAAAACATTATAAAAAGTAAAGTAAAACTAATTCTTTAATAAATAACAATTACAAAAATCATAACCAAATATATTAAATAATTATTATACCATCTCACCAAAACACGTAATGAATCTCACAAAAGGAAAAAAACATGATAACTTGAACTTCACAATTATTCCAAAAATACAAATCGACAAAAACTCTTCATTCTTTCTTATTTTATTTCTTTCAATAATCATCCTCCTTCTATGAGGATCGTGAATATTTGGCTTGCCTACTCATTTATTGGGTTTATTTATTTCTCCTTGTAAGAGTTGTCTCTCCTTGTGAGAGTTTTGTTTTTGGATTTTATGATCTATAACAGATCAAATCTGCTGAGAATAATTTTGCTGATGTTTTGGGGGATTCGAAAAGTCCGCATCGAAGCTGGGAAGCTAACGATTATTGCAAGAGCTCACCACTCACAACCAAAGATTGTTCGTCATCTGTTGGAGATTTTCACTTTCGGCATGTCTATAGCTGGTATCAGATAGCTGGGGTATTGCTCAGCCTTTGGGGGTTCCCATTTTCGGCATGTCTATAGCTGGTATCTGGCATGTAGATAGCTGGAGTGTCGTTCCTCTAACTTATGGAACTGAGGCTTTCGAACACTGGGATATCAACGGTTCTTATGTGATGTGGTCAATTGTAATACCGCTGCTTTCAGGGATGTTGGAGCAGTTTGGATCGTTTCGGATGTCTTCGAATTTGTTTTTAGCTTCAAGAACTTTTAAGTTCAGTTTGTTAAATAATCAGCAAACAATTTATTTGTTTTTTTAACCTGGTTTATTGACAGTAGGGGGTTTGTCCCGCTGTTTTATTGATTTGTTTCAGTAATATAATCTTCTACATTTTGTCAAAAAAATAAAAAAAAATAAATAAATAACTGCTACACGGATATATATACCTCGTATTAAAAAACAATAAATAAATTATTATTAAATCAACCTTTACCACTAACCAATAGCAGTCCAATCCCAATAAGAAGTCAACCTTGATAAATATATAAATAAAATAAAACAAATAACAAAAAAATTCTCAAGAAAATACATTATAAAATTCTTTTTTCTTGGCTTTTCCCAATCCGTTCACAGATAAATTTCTCCCTGGCTATGCACACATATATAAACAGAGTCTGTGTGTAATTTTTAAGGCCAAACCCTAGCTTGGTCCAAAACCCTTTTCAACATCAATTTTATTTCAAGATTTTCAGGTAATTACCACCCCTTTTCATCATAAATCTCTATCTTTTACGTAATTGTTCTATAATTGTGTGTACAGTTTTGATTTTTACCTTGTAATCGTGTGTAAAGTTTTGATTTTTACCCAGAATTGTGTGTAAAGTTTTGATTTTTAGGTGAAAAATTCAAGATTATTATGGATACAATACAATCACTGATTCCAAGGTCAGTTGAGGAGGTTTTTACTGACTATCAAGGCAGAAGAGCTGGTTTGATCAAGGCCCTTACTACTGGTTTGCTCCCTTCTCTTAATTGTTTCTTTACCCATGTACAGTTTAACCTTTGTAAATTAATTACCCATGTACAGTTTAACCTTTGTAAATTAATAGTCTCGGGTCCGGAAAATTTTATTAATTTATGGAGATTAAAATTATGATGTCTGTATGTATTATGTTGGGACGGTAAAAAAATATTATTACTATATTCAGTTGTACGGTATATATGTATATATATGTGTGGTGTATATGGTGTGGATAATGTTTATATAGTGTTTTTGTTTAATTTGGGGTTTTATAATTGTTGGTTTTTTTTTGTGAATAATTGCAGATGTTGAGAAGTTTTTCCAGGAGTGTGATCCCGGTGAGTTAATTCTCTTTACTTAATTGTCTTAGTTTATTGTTTTTTGTTGTTGTTGATAGCTATGTGTTATTGTGGTCTGTGAAATTTTGATTGTTTAATTGTAGGGATGGATTACGATTTGCGAGTATTAAATTTGTGTTGTACTGTTTGTTAATAAATTTGTAATATTGTGAATCGCATGTGTAGTTTGTAATGCTTTAATATGCCGCACAACTTATAAGTGTGATGTTCACTAGATAACTTTATAGTAGTGTTTAATTGTGGTTCGGTGGGCCTATGCATGCTCGATTTTTATTTGTTTTGTTTATCTGATTGTTTTGGAATTATCTAATATATTGACATTGGTAATAATTTCGAATACTGTTGATCTTTGAACTGGATATTGATTTAGTATCATTGTACATACATTTGCTTAGATCTTGTAGACAACAGTCAGATGCATAGATATATGCTCTGGCGACGGCTAAGTTCCTTTCCTTTATAGTCATCATTGCATGCTTTTCTTTAACGTAGTAAAAAAAAACTTTTACTTGCGCTAAGGTGACCATATTCCGGTTTATAATTAGGTTTTAGAAATTGTGATAAAACTGAGAAGAATAGAGGATGAGTTATACAAACATTTATGCAAAGTGTATTAGCAACAATTTTATATATGGGTTTTACATCTATGTACCAATTTTCTAACAATGTAGGAATTATGATTATACATAGGACAGCTGGTGTTGTTATGTTATATGAAAATAAATTTGTGTCATCAGCTCCCCGCATCTTTTGTCTTTGTCCTACCCGTATGGCATTACTTGTCCTGCATCATATTTGTTCATGATATCGTCGTCTTTCTTGGAACAGTCATATATTCCATATGTATTTTTTCAGGTTTTTGTGTTAGTATTCCACTTTGCAACTTTCGGGATTGCAATTGCTATGATCACGCATCTTTTAACTGTGTACTCAATGTGCTGTAATGATTGTATAGAATAATTTTTAGATGTTTCAGTTGCCCTAGGAATTGTTGCAGGAATTAGACTGTATGCAGTTCGGGTCATGAATCATACTTTTGGTGGAAAAAGTTGGGAACTTTAGGAATAATTTCTTGTGTTCCACATTAATTTTTTCAAGAAAGAACTAATTTTTTTTTTTTTTTTGCTAAATAAGAAAGAACTAATTTTTATAATTGAAAATACATACATATGTTCCTCGTGCTTTATTTATTATTGACTAAATGGTTTTAACTGTCTATTGTTGTACTTGTGTCCAATGTTTTAATACAGATGTTAAAATCAGAGTGTTTTGATTATTTTTCTCTGTTTTTTTTCATCTTCGTGTAACACTAATATCCTGTACTTGCAGAGAAGGAAAATTTGTGTTTGTATGGGCTTCCAAGTGAGAAATGGGAAGTCAACCTGCCTGTTGAGGAGGTGCCTCCTGAACTGCCAGAGCCAGCTCTAGGAATCAATTTTGCAAGGGATGGGATGCCAGAGAAGGACTGGTTATCACTTGTTGCAGTTCACAGTGATATATGGTTGCTTTCTGTTGCATTTTATTTTGGTGCTCGTTTTGGTTTTGGCAAGACTGACAGGTAATATCATATTCAGGCTCAGCACATCATATATCACTCATAATCTCCGGACTATATTTTCCATTTTTGCTCAACACTGCAGTAGCATGTTCATCAGTGTTCACCTTAACTATGGCCAATGGCCGACAAATGTACCTAGCTGCCTAAATTTTACCCTTGCATAGTCACCGTTGGGTAATTTTTGTATATCTAGTAATGGTTCTTAATTTCGTAGCAGTGTTACAACCTTTAATTGAATAAAAAAGATATTTAACTTACAAGCTTGTATTGTCACACTCTTTTGTAGTTTGCATGAACTGCAGCAAACCTAATTGTCCTGTTACGTGATGAGATCCCTTAGATAGCATATCACAGTTGCATCTTTATATGTATATGTTGTGCATTTAGAAATCTGGATATATATTTCAATGGTATGTAGGTTACTATATACTCTGGATATATTTATTGCTCTTCGTTTAGCAATTAAATATTGATCTGACTGACTTATAGCTTCCTACAACATTTAGTTACAGACATGAGGTCATAAGTAATTACCCTGCTAGAAATTTTGCTTCTACAAAATGTATTTATAAATGACTTTAATTGGCGCTTTGTTTTATGCCAGTTGACTTTGATCTTCGTTCTTTGTGTGGGAAACCTTTGGGCCATATTTCTGTCGTGTTATTGCAAATATTTTTTTCCTGTTTCGTGGTGCTCTCTAAACGCTTTTCCTTGTATCCTTTAGATGTTTCTGAATTTTACAAGGGCCTTCACCTTTTTGTAGCATCATTAACTAGAGCTCCGGTTTCTTGTCTTTTTCTCACTCTTTATTTATTTGAAACAAAGCTATTTTTCAGAATCTAAAACGTGGTTTTTTTAAACTCAAGTGACTTCTGTTAATACTTTTAAAGTGTCATTGAAATGCTCACATATTTGTTTAATACTTGTGGGGACACATTATGCACAGTGAATAAACGCAAAAACAGATTGGATATTGCAAAGTGGTCAAACTGTATCATGTTTTTTTTCTGCGTTTAATAAAATAAAAAGAAAAAAACAAGAATTAAGCCATTGAAGCACACTTTGTCTCACTTGTGTCAAAATTGAAATTTGCAGGAAGAGACTTTTCCAGATGATAAATGAGCTGCCAACTGTGTATGAAGTTGTAACGGGCAAGGCTGAACAGCCAAAAGATGTTCCTCGAAGTAATGGAAACAAGAGCAAATTAACTGGGAGTGTGGTAAATTTTACATTTTCTAATTCAAGAATAAACATTATTATTATCTTTCGTCATTCTTTTGTTCATCTTTCGTCATTCTTTTGTTCTTCCTATGTCAGTCTCGAATATCTGAACCTACTAAAGCAGCGAAGATGACTTCTCCACCCATTGAAGAGGACGGAAGTGATGTGAATGAGGAGGCTGAGGCTGAAGAAGATGAACAGACAACAAATTGTGGTGCTTGTGGAGAAGATTATGCTGATAATGAATTTTGGATTTGCTGTGATGCATGTGAGAGATGGTTCCATGGGAAATGCGTAAAAATCACTCCTGCTAAAGCTGATCATATCAAGCATTACAAATGCCCTAGTTGCAATCACAAGAGGGCTAGAGTCGGGATGTAGGATACCAAATTGGTTTGGACATCTAAACTAAATAGATGAATACAAGTAAAAGGTTGGTAGTGGACTATCTGAACAAAACAAGGCTGTTCCTATCTTTTAGTTTGCCGATTAGAACATATGTTGGTTACGTGTCAGATTTAGTCTCTTTTTTTCCCTTCCTTTTTAGATTTACCATTGTGTGGGTTTTGAAAACTGCTGGCTTTGCGTGATGATATTTATATAGGTCTCTAATTAATCTTTTTACTGTGCATTTTGATTTTATTTCTATCTTGTTAAACTCCTGCATTTTCTTGGGCCGGCACCTTTTAAGTTCAGTCTCTACTAGATGAAGTTCAAGTTTCTGTTGGGTTTGCAATTGATGCTGCATTCTTTATTGCGAAGTTTTGACATTGTGTTTCGACTTTAAGTAGGCTTATTTGTATAGCTAATTGGCTACTGCCTTAACTATGAAATGGTTGTGTTTCGACTTTAAGTAGGCTTATTTGTATAGCTAATTGGCTACTGCCTTAACTATGAAATGGCTGGTTAAAAGTACACAAAAAGAAGTATTTGAAGTTTATTAATATTTTGGACCTATGAACTATCGTTCCATTTGGAATTATGTTTTTGAAATTTTGTCATAAAGTATCAGTTTTCACCTCTCTTTCTTTTTCATTAATAAAATTTAATGAATTTGCAAAGTATTCGGGGAATGGGGTGAATACTATATATAATCTATAATCTTCTTCGGGGCAGTAGCAAATCAATACTACTAATCAAGAAGGAATGAAACAGCACAAATTAACCCCTCTCTATAACATCAACCCCTTTATAACATCAAATATGCACGATATGGAATAATTACCATCGATCTATCTCTTATCTCCGGCACTGTTACATTGGATAACATTGTACAAAAGTATCTGGTTTGATAATTTTTAACATTAATATTTATTATTTTTGTTCTCTTCGATACCTCAATCATAACAACGCTTTTGAAACACTAATATGAACGATTAACAATGGACTACTAAGTAATTGAAATTATGATCATATCTTATAAACAAACTAGGTGATGAAAACATTTCCTAAACAGATTTTTCAGTTGTAACAGGTAGATGACTTTATAATCATACATAATTCAAACATTTTATGAAACATAATTGTTGTGATACAAAGTCATAAAAATAGGGTTGCAAACTGCATTGGTGATTGGACAATTATTATATGTTACTGCATTTGTAGAGTTGTTAAGACTTATAATTACCGAGACGGGGCCCGAGTTAAAACTGGACTGGATTTAAAGGTCATGGGCTTGGCTGGGACAACCCAGCAAAATTAGAATTATATTCGACGGGCATACACTATAATGATGTAGGAGGATTTTCAGTGTTAATCGAGGTTCATGATTCGTGAGAAAACAATAATAAAATAAAGGCATGAGCACGTTATTCAGGATGCTTGATGGCATGAACAAGCTGTTGATTGACATGATCATGCCAAATTGGGAAATCTTGGCAGACGCTTACAAGCGAGAGGAATGAGAGATTGTGCATGCTCACGCCTAAAGCTGCATTAACAATCTCTTATTTTCTTGTGGATTCAAGGATCGCCTTATGGATTCAAGGTTTTTAAGAATTTCTCGTGTAAGAATCCTTGTAAGGATTAGCGCTTGCTTTTTCTTGGCTTCCTTGCTTTTCAAATTTTCGGCATTAGCAAAGTCTAACACTTTTCTATCTCCCACACCCAACAAGCAACCCGGTTTTGGTTGAGTACTCCTACATAAGTAAAAAAATATGTGGTTATGGCTAGTGTGAAGTATAAAGATGCTACAGTTTTTGATAATCTTGATGTTGATGCATGCGAGTTAGTACTGGGTAGACCATATCAGTTTGATTTGAATATATGCCACAAAAATAGGGAAAGAACAGTTGACTTCATAAATATTGATGGGAACTATGTTTTGTATTTGTTGGAAGAAAAGGGCGTCTTGAGGTCATTACATGGTTGTGCGATATATATTGGTACAACAAAAGAGTTTAAAGTTGCTGAAGGTTATTTAATTTCTGGATTGACAATGATTAATCAAGATGTCGTTGGGTTAATTCAAGTGTTGTCATTGAAATATGTTGATCTTGTCGAAGACTTTAGGTACAAAGTTCCAACAACATGTTTGCCTATAAAGAAACCACCATGGAGAGATAAACATCAATCAGATGTTGTTCCTATTTTATTTTAGACGAGAACTCGGGGTCGACTTCTTTTGAAGTTGATGTAGCACAAAAGCCAAGGAAAAGCAAGCGCTAATCCTTACAAGGATTCTTACACGAGAAATCATTAAAAACCTTGAATCCACAAGGCGATCCTTGAATCCACAAGGACTTTCTTGAATCCACAAGAAAATAAGAGAAAACTCTTAGGGTTTTTAATTTCAATAAAATATTATTCATCCAATACATCGTAATGTTGTTTATATAGGGATATAAAACCCTTAACAAAATAAAACTAAATCCTAATTAAAAATAAATTATAATTAAAATAAGCGTGATCATGCAGCTTTAGGCGTGAGCATGCACAATCTCTCAATCCTCTCGATTGTAAGCGTCTGCCAAGATTTCTCAATTTGGCATGATCATGTCAATCAACAGCGTGTTCATGCCATCAAGCATCCTCAGCAACGTGCTCATGCCTTTATTTTATTGTTGTCTTCTCACTAGTCATGAACCTCGATTAACACTGAAAATCCTCCTACATCAGAAAATGACTCTTTTTAAGAAAAAAAACATATTCAGTTGAATTTTAGTACCAAAATAAAAAGTAAATCAATTGTAAGCATATTCTGGATTTATTTAATTAAATGATTTTTTTTATTTTATTTTGTTTTTTTAACGTTGAATTTTACAAAAATAAAATTCATACTACTTGAATTATTATTTTTTAGATAAATAGTTTATTCCAAAGGAAATCATACAATACGACTCTGTTAACTGAATTGAAACACTTCTATTCGCATGGAAACAAATGCGTTTAATAGTCGTATCTGTCGCATGTATCTGGCAGTCATGGATCAATTCAGCCTTTTCTTTTTCTTTACGTCCAAACCAACTCAAAGAAGTGGTTTGGAAAGAACAACATTTGTTAATGGTGGTGTCATATACCAATGTGTCATTGTACGGAACGACTTGCTTTCAGCAAGAGCTTCTGATTTTTCGGGAGGCTTTCAAATTGAGTTCAAATGTATCATCACACCACATGTATTACTCCTTCCGTCTCAGTTTATGTTTCCTGTTTTGACTTTTTACACTATTCATTTTAGGCGATTGACTACTAATTTATGCATAATTTATAAGATAAAATATAGTCATGAGTGATCTTGTTGGATTCGTATTTATGAGTAGTTTAATACAGTGAAGTTTTTATATTTAGTACTAATACAAAATTCAATATATTAACGATTGAAAGTGTGCGTTGGCAAACGTATTTTTACAAACAGGAAACATATTATGAGACGGAGGGAGTAATTTATCATGCTAGAAACTTTTATGTAAAAACTCAACAAACATCCAAACAATTCTATGACAATTACTAGAAAACCAAACACCAAGAACAGTTTGATACAACGACAATAACCTCAAAAGGACTAAAGACTCTAGTACTAGAAAGTAGAAAAATTTCTTAATTACCATCCAAAAAACACTAGACAAATTAAATATCATCCATCAAACTCTCGAACATTAAACCGACTTACAAAAGTTAAGGACTAGATAGTAATTAATTTCCAATGAGACCAACAGCAAGTTTAGTACCCATAGTTCCAAAAACTTTTTCTATTTCTGTCAACTTCTTCGCGCAAAGAGTCTGTAGGTCTTGCAATTTTGTCTGGGCATCATCAACACGAGCCTGCAGATCTTGTACAATAGTTTACAGCCCTTACAATGGCATCGTGAATTCGACAGTCAATGGCATGAATCTAGAGAATCAATGGCTTTGAAAAGCGGAGATGTTCTAAGGCGGCAACACTGCCCGACTTATAGTGCATCCCCGATTCTGCCAGTAGGAAATGGTTTTTATTTGGTCCAAAATCTCGTATTATAAATATTTTTATTATTAATATTCTTTTCATAATGAACTAGTCAACATATCCTTACAAGTGATTGTATTTTTATTTTACATATTTAACTTGTAAAAGTCATTAAATTTTATTTTTTTTAAAATAACAAAAAGTTAGTGATTAGTAATAAACTTTTTCTTAAAAATCATAAGGAGTATATGAGAATGTACGAGATTTGCTATTGCATATGACACTAAGACACATTTTAAAGAATCCTTATATAAAGAACAATAAAGAACACCCTTATATCAATCTAAACAATTGATTCTATTATGATTTAATGGCTCCGTCAATGGCACCCACACAATTAAAATGCATCCTCACACACCAGATTTTCAAAAAAAAAAACTTTTTGATTAACAGTACCTGTCACGTCAGCACTGCCACGTGGCATGCTAGCGTGGCAGTGCCATGTCAGCAGATATCCCATATTTGATGACATGGCAGTGCCACATCAGCATCTGTCACGTGGCACTGCCACATCAGCAAATGGGGGTCCATCTGTTGACGTGGCAGTGTCACGTGGCAGTGCTGACATGGCAGGTACTGTTCATCAGAATTTATTTATTTATTTATTTTTTAAAAATGGTTGTTCTTTATTATACTTTATATAAGGTGTTCTTCATGGAGTGCAACTCATATATATATATATATATATATATATATATATATATATATATTAAAAAAATATAAATATGTACATGTTACCGTTACATTAATAAAATTCAAATATAATATATTTATAACTCTGTTAAAAATTAAAAATTGAAATATTATGTAGTTTAATGCATGATCTACCTTGGAGAGTTGTATTGTATTATACTTTTCTAATTTTGGTAGCTATAATTCCTTATTTTATTTTTGATGCAATAATTATTTTGTTGGATTGAAGACGGTATTGATCTGTATAATCAATTGAAGTTTGATATCTTCAAAGATATCAAAAACAAAATATTTCAAATCTCTGTTACTAATTGAAAAGTCACCGTGTGATCCTATTAGTAGAAGTGATAGTATACAATTAACGTATGTTATTCATACTCAATCTTATAATCTACAATTATTAACACATGAGCCACTCACTTGGCTACATTTAATTAAAGAATATGAAAATATGAGATCTTCATTTAATTAAGAAAGAAAAGTCTTGAAAAAAAAATTCAATGAGTAACTTTAAACAGTTGAATGTGGATGCAAACAAAGGATGAGAATATAAAATCATTGAAAAAGTAAAAGAAGAATTAAGAGCAGGTAGACCGGTAAATGAAATGATTTGAGCTAGTGATGAATTAGATGGTTTTAAGAGACTAAGTATAATAACAATAATAATATTAATATTTACCAACATTCATGTCATTTAACGTGATTGTAAATATAACTATATATAATACTTATTTTTAAGCAATATTTGATCAAGAATTGAGTAAAGCTCTCGACCATACTACCATGCATGATCACGGGGTATGGAACATGCAATGAAATTTTTTTTTTTTTTTAAGATAAAGATATCATGAATTTCGGCATGGGCAAATGAAGGTTACGCCTTCGTTACTATCCATCAAATATAATTAGGCAATTTGCATACACGCATGGCGAAATGTTTTTCATGGGGCTCACGCCACCTTAAAAAATTATGGTACTCTATACCACTAATCAACATAGAGAAATGGTTTGTTATTTGACTTCTCCGATCTTTGCACTTGGGGGATTGGTTCCGCACAACTATTACAAGAAAAAAGAATTAGAAGATAAGAGGAGTACGAAGAAACTACTTGGAATAATAGAAATAGTGAAATAAGGAAAATTAATTCTAGGATGGAACATATTTTGGAGTTGACCTAAAAAAGATTCACAGATTGTGAAACAAAATTTAAGAAGTTGTTGAAGTTAAAAGGACGTGAGGTGGAAGCTGGAAATGTTAAAAGGGGGTAAGGTGGAAGTTGACGGTGATGGTGTGACTGCTAAATGATCGATATGTATGTTGCTTGATATTAATTATGGTAGTGTTGCTAGATGTTTAATTTAGTGGTTACATGAAATTGTAAAATTTCTATTATTTGAAATTGATTGGTACTTGGTAGTATGATTTTGTAAGAAAGCTTTTATTAACTAAGCTTGGGTTTTACGGTAGTAGATTTCGCCAAAAACAAATGTAAGTAATGTAGTTTATGTACGTTTATATGTAAAAGACTAAAAGTTAATATATAGAATGAATTACCTAGTCATGAAGTAAACTAATATTCCCTCGTCCCACTCAAATTGTTTGTTTGACTTTTTTTAGTCAAATTGACCAAACTTTGAATTAAATTTAAAAATTATTAATTTACATTTTTAAATCTACAAATGTAGGTTATAATTAATTATCTATATTTTCTTATCATTTTTTTTATTAAATATATGATATACGTAATTTAAATTATAAAATTGGTCAATTTGACCAAGAAAAATCAAATAAGCCAATTTGAATGGGATGAAGGAAGTAGTTAATATATAGAATAAATTGGTTAATATGACTACATGATATGTACTTTCAATTAATAGTGAAACTAGCTTAAAACCCGTGAGTCACTAATATGTGGAGTTCTAAAGTGTGGGGTGTGAATTGGGATTAAAACATATAGGAGTATGTATGTATGCCTTTTGTAATAAACATTCTGTAATTCTTAAAACATATATGTAGGCATACTTTTTATAATAAATGTTTATATAATTATATAATATTATATCCTTCTATAATATCTATCTATACTATCTATTATAAGCGAAACATGGTATAATTGTTTGGTTGGTCGGTCGGTTAACACTTTCTCAAAAATTTGTTAACACCTTTCAAAATTGAAAATGTAAATTAAAATACATATAAAATTTTATTTTACAAAAAATAAACCACATATTTTACTTAATAACAAACTCTTTTAATTACACTCTAATTAATATTAAGTCACATGCTCTTTTAGTTTTTTTTAGGAACACATGCTCTTTTAGTTATATTTGATTTAAAATTCTTCACCTACACACAACTTTTTTAGACTCTTTCAATTACTTGGAAATCAAATATTTTCAAAATTAATTTAAATAAGAGAAAAATGGCCCTGAGGATGACCTCAGGGACCTTATCTGAGGTTAAACTGATTTCAGTATAAATATTGGATGGCAATTTTGTAATAATAAAAGTCACCCTCCTGAATTTACAAAAATAACCTCCACTTATAACCTATTTTGTCTTAACCTCAGGGTTCTTACCTGAGGGTGACCTCAGGGCCAGTGAACTCTTTAAATAATTTTAATATCACATATTTATTAACAAATTTACAACAAATTTGGTTGGTTAACACTTTTAAAAAAAAATGTTAACACCTTTCTAAAAATAATAAGTTAAAGAAATTATATTAAAAAAATCAATTTATTTATTATAAACAACAGAATTTATCAATATATCTATACTATATACTATTCTAAGCAAAACAAGGATATGAATTTTAAAATTAAATAAAAAACCATAGTTGTGAGCTGAATAACTATATAAATTTGAAAAGTAAAGAATAAAAAATTGTATTACACCATTATTTTAAAAGAAGTGGTCATATAAGTGAAACAAAGTATAATTGGTTGGTTGGTCGGTAACACCTTCCCAACAAGTTTGTTAACACCTTCCAAATTTGAAAATATAAATTAAAATACATATAAAATTTTATTTTACAAAAAATAAACCACATATTTAACTTAATAACAAACTCTTTTAATTACACTCTAATTAATATTCAATTACATGCACTTTTAGTTATATTTGATTTAAAATTCTTCACCTAAACCCAACTTTTTTAGACTCTTTCAATAACTTGGAAACCAAATATTTTCAAAATTAATTTAAATAATTTTAATATCACATATTTATTAACAAATTTACAACACATTTCTAAAATTAATAAGTTAAAAAAATTATATTAAACATATCATTGTATTTATTATAAACAACAAAATTTATCAATCTATCTATACTATATATATATTATTCTAAGCAAAACAAGTTATATTTGGTTAGTTGATTGGTTTTGTAACGGTTTTCAAAAAAATTGTTAACACCTTCCTAAAAATAACTAGTTAAAAAAATTATATTAAAAATATATATTTATGATATGTATGAAAAACTTCTCAAAACCTTAATTGCTAAAGAAGTGATGTTGTACACTTATAGAATACGTGTACAACCTACTTACTACAATTGTAGTGATAGACAAATACACTTTCTAATATGTCTATCCCTTTTTAGTATATGTCTGAGCAACATGAAATTTGACTCTTCTTTTTAACCTACTCAGATCCACTACTTTAGCAGCTTGTCTCCTTTCACATCTCTCTAAGCTTCTTATAGACTTTCCATGTACACTTTACACTACTATGATCCTGAAAGTGTCTTGGCCTGTTGCAGACTTCTGACTAGTATATCTTCAGTTTTTTGTCTTCAAGAATCCATTCGAGAAATGACTAAGTGATTGATTCGAGAACTAGAGTTGGTTATATCAATAACTCCGAGTTCTTGAACTTGTATTCTTAATTGACATATCGAATCACTTCTCGAATGAATCTTTTCTTCAGGAATCCTTGACTTATCGAATGGGCTCTTTTATTCATGGAAACCTTGAGATGTCGGGTAGTTTCCTGAGTTCTTGAGATGTCGAATGTAACTTTGACTTGAGGACTTCTTGAGAACTAGAATGATGTTTTGACATGTTGAATTCTTGAGTTCTTGAATAGAGTTTTTGAGATATGGAATCTCTGACTTCTTGAAAGCTTGATTTCTCGAATAGAGCAAATTATTTCTCGAATTAGTATTAGGCAAATCTTCATGCTTCAAATTTCAACTGTGTTTATTTTACAGCCTTGATATTCAAACATAAGGTATGATCTCTGGATTTTCTTTCAAACATTATTTCATGACTTAATTTATATAGTTACACAGCTAAAGATTTGATACCTATTACAAGTACTAAGCACAAGTAGAAAATCTACAGCTATAAGGATACTCAGTTAAGAAATCAGGTAGGTAATGCAAAACATTCCAAACAATTAGACTTGTTATTAGATTTATACAAGCATATCTCTATGACTAACACTATTAATTAAAAATTGTCTATTAGTTGAAAATAGGCATATTTTCCTAAACATTTAGGAACATCATCTGACAATTTTCCAAACACCTCATTCTTGAAATTGAAACACAAGATCCAAAATTCTTCGAGATTTGTTTGAGGACTTTTTCTATCTATCCCGTACACGCTATTATTAACAGTTGTCCCACATCCAAGAGTGACTGGAGGGATAATGGAATTTTTAATAGTCTAAACATGTCAAATTTTTTCGGAATAAAGGAAACATACAGTAAAGTACACCCTACTCTAATTTTTATATTTAATATTATCAATAAATATAAATAGAAAATTGATTAAAAAAAGCTCCAATTTTTACTATTTAAGTTTCATTTGAACATTTAAATACATAATTATCCATGTGATACATAGCATGGATTACAAAATTGCATAGGAGTTATAGTTAATATTAGGGAAAATGGATTTTTTTGTCACTTAACTATTGGGTCTTTTTTAAATTTACCACTCAACAAAATTTTATTTAAACATTAGCATTAACGTTATGAACGTTTATGATTTCAGTCATTCTGTTAAATTGTATAAGCTGACCATAAAAACGACTCCAACGTGGACTATTATGCTGATGTGGATTGGTTTGTCGTCAACCATCAGAATCATAAAGGGGATAATATCAGCGCATGGTGATTAGACATAATCTCATCATCCTAAAGCGATAAAATCAAAGAATAAATATTATTCACGTAATAGACATAAAATTTAAGTATATATCTCATCCATACAAATATTGAAGTCTGCTACTGTTGATGCCTTAGCAGCTTTCCAAAATGCACATTTCAATGCCTGGCCAGGATTATTCTTCTTCCAATTAGCATAAATATGTCTGGCACAACACCTATGTTCAGCTGCTGGTAAGATGTCATCAATTGCATTCTTTAATCCCTAAAATATTAAACAATATTATACAAGTTAGATGATAAACACTAATACATGACAAGAATTTATATTTAAAAGTAAAGACACAAATTCTTACTTTTTGTTGATCTGTAATGAGTGTGCAATTATAGCCATCAGAAAGATTCAGATCATTTTTCAATAATTCGATGAACCAGGACCATGACTCTGTGCACTCCACTTCTACAACTGCCCAGGCAATAGGAAACATCTGGTTGTTTCCATCTCTCCCAATTGCTGTCAGCAACTCTCCTTTCACATATCCCTTTAAGAAACAACCATCCAGCCCTATAATTTTTCTACATCCATTTAAAAACCCCTTCCTCAATGCATCGAAGCATATATACATTCTTTGGAATGTTGGATTTGGACAATCTTCACTTACTTCACCTTTGATGAACACAGAACTACCAGGGTTAGTCCTTAAAATTTCAGCACCGTAATCCCAGAGTCTACCATAGTGCTCTTGTAAAACAGACTCCAATTCAGACATAGCAATTTTTTTTGCCCACCAACATTGATTTAAAGAACATGTTATCTTGTACTTCTGATTTATTGCTTCTGCAAATTCTTTGAGTTTCCATCTAGGATTACTTCTTATTGTGCTACCAAATTTTTTTGCCAACCAGACAGATTTTATCATCTTTTGCTTGCTCACAATGATGCAGTTATGTTGCCTTTTATAAGTCTTTATCTGGAATGCCTCATCATTATTCAGTCTACTGGCCCATAGCTCCCATTTGCAACCTTCTCTACATTTGGCTTGTATTCTTTTGAAGTCATTTCTTTTTATGAAGACTCTCCTTTGTCTAGCCACAGCATAGTTCCTTATAGCTTCCTTTAGCTGCTCTCTGGAAGTAAAGATCAAACCAGGTTCAAACTCTATGTGTTCAATACATGTCTTTGGGTTGAATGTTGGGTAATTAGGCTGCTTTGTCTTCTTGCTTTTTCTTGTACTTACAACCTCTTCATTATCACTTGTATCACTTGATTCCATACTTGGAACATCAAATGAGTCACTCTCCTCATTTTCATCTACCATTTTCCCAACCTTATCAACACCAATCTCATTGTTCTCGTTAAATTTGGGAAATGCTTCAGCTAACTGCCCATATGGTATCAACACAAAGCTACTCCATTCTGGTATTTCTCCCATGTGGCCATCATTACTCCTCATCTCATGACTCTCATGCTGCTCTCTAGTATCATTCATAGCCTCTATTGACACATTATGACTGCCATTTCCTATATGCATTTCAGTGAGATTACCCTCTTTTAAAGGATCAATCTTTCCTTCCCTCAACATCTTTTTCTTCTCTCTGATTGCCTCTAACTCATCATCAACATCTGATTGCACATCGTTATCATCATCAAAATCCCACCCATCCTCCTCTCCACTATCACTATATTCATCTTCCTCAAAGTCAGGGTCATCTGATTCAACATCATTACTCTCACCTGCAATGTTCATTCCCTCCTCGACAACATTTTTTGTCTTCTCTTCACCACAGTGATCAACATATATATTAACAAAACCACATGTTTTAGCAACTTCTTGAAGCTCTTTAATTGATTCATGGTTCCAAATTAAGTTATACCCGTCTTTGCCAATGACCTTAGGTGACTTATAGTACAATTTTAGACCATCACCATATCCAACTTCATTCAAAAATTTAAGTAATGTTTCTACAGATACTGATCTAATATCAACATTGTAAACATTTTCGCTTGTACCTCCCATGTAGTAATAGATGCCTTCTTTCGATTTGAACTGACCCCCGTGATGAATCTCTAGTCTAATCGAATCCATGAGACCCTGAAGTATTTAAACAGAAAGAGTTACAAAACCCTAAATCTTGTAAAAATCCTGAAATATATTCAATAGAGAAATAGAGTTACAACATAAATTAGAGTTTGTATACCTTACAATTACAGCGCCTGAAATGGTATTGACACGCCTGACTTGAAAATCATCAAAAACCCTAGCTCCAAGATACGTCTTTGTCTATTTGTGTGTTTGTGTCGCCACGTAACTGAATACTGAATATGATCGGGTCTCCTGTATGTATCCTTTATTTTCTTTTTTATTCCTTATTTTATTATGTTAATGACATAATTAGTCACGTAACTAGTCACGTGTTAAAAAAAGTGACAAATGGGATAGAAAGTTAACTACAGTTAATTACTTTTAACAGAATGATTAACTTCTAATTACATAATTAGTTGATGATTAATTATGAGAAACAATTTTGTTGAGTGGTAATTTTAAAAAAGGCCCAATAGTTAAGTGACAAAAAAATCCATTTTCCCTTAATATTATAATATAAATATTTAAGTAGGACTTAAATGGAAAATTTTGGAATTTATTTAACAAATTCCTATAAATACTTTCCATTAATCTGATAAATTAAATGACACGTAGTAGAGATAAGTGACAAATATACATGTGTTGTTCTATTTGTACAATGTGCTAACATTGTTTTTTTTTTTTTAATCAGGAACATTGGTTTTCTTATTGATTGCCATTGGCAACGAAAGAGGAAATAGATAAACAAAGGTAGCATTGTTTTATATTATATTTATATATACACCAGAAAGGAATATTATTTAAATTCTTGTCTGCTTATGCATTTTCCTCCAAAAAAAGAAGGATCATATATTCTAAAATATTTCAATTTATTATCGAAAAAATGTTAGAGTTACCAAATTGGGTACCAAAAATTGTTAATTTTGATTGGTTATAATTGTAATGGACCTGGCAAGACCATCCAATTAAAACATCCCACCAACCAATTAGAACAACAAAGACACATCATTTGGTAACAATTTTTGGTACCTTTGATACCTCTAGCATTTTTCCCAATTAATTAATGTCATATCATTTATTTAGTAACAAATTTTGATACCCTTATTACCCGGTGCCCGGCCACTACTATTTTTGCTACTTCCCCCTTAATCTATATACATGACTCTTGTTTAACACTGCACACTCCTTCATATCACTTGTTTTCCAAATCTCCTGAATACATTTTCTCCCCTCTTTTATTTGAAGGGGAAGAAAGATGAGTTTTTCTGTAGAAGCGGGAGGTGCTAATTCAAAATTTGATGATGACGGACGCGAAAAAAGAACTGGTATGCTCGCTTCCATTCTACGATCGAGTTTCGTTAATTCCTCGTACTAGTACGAAAAATCTTTTTGCGTCTGTCGAAAAAGGTGATATATAATACGATGAGATGTAAAATTTGATGTTTGTGCAGGGACAATGGTGACAGCAGCAGCTCATATAATAACATCAGTGATAGGATCAGGAGTTCTATCATTGGCATGGGCAGTGGCACAACTGGGTTGGCTTGCTGGCACCGTTTGTCTAATTATATTTTCACTTGTCACTTTGTTTACTTCTCATCTTCTTTCCGATTGCTATCGGCATCCACTCACCCGCAAGAGAAACTACTCTTACATGGAAGTTGTCAAGGCTAATCTAGGTACGAAGCTATATATATATAGGTCCTGTTTGGCAATTAACTGTTAGCGGATTGAATTAACTATTTTGACTAGCGGATTGAGTTAACTGTTTTGACTAGCGGATTGAGTTAGCTGTTTTACATCAAATTGTTTGGTAATTAGTTGAGTTAGCTTTTTGTATATTAACTACACACATAACAAACATCTAATTGAAAAAGCTCCTCTAAATAGCTTTTTGAAAATTAGTTTTTTGAGTCCAAAAAGCTATTTCAATCCACTAACTACCAAACACTAATATTAGAGGTTTCAAATGGTTAAACCTCTAATATTTTCTCAAACCTCTAACTTACAAACACCCCATAGTACTTTAACATTCTTCCATAGAACTTATTTAGCACCATTGGATTTCTTATAATTTTAAGTTTTTAACATATATCAATGGCAATGTTGTTACATTTTACAATCTATGACTAAAATTAAAGGCTAGGAAAAATATTAAGTAGTATATTATGTACAATATATAATGGATGGCCCAAAGTGAATACCTGAATTTAGCACATTCTATGATTCCAAGGTTGAAGTTTAAAGTGGTAGAGTTTAACTTATAATGTAATGACTGACCAACTAAATTATTAAAACATTGCTTGTGAATGTGTCCTGCAGGGGGGCTTCAAATCCAGCTTTGTGGGATAGCTCAGTACAGCCTTCTTTTTGGAGTAACTATTGGATACACTATCATTACTGCTGCCAGCATGGTGTAAGATTTATACAATCAATCCATTATTACATGAATCAATTTAATGGCTAAAGTGATTTGGTGTATTAAGAGCAAGTCCAATGCATAGCTATACTTAGTCCTTTAGCTATAATATAGAACTAAGTTTGCAAAATCACCACTCCAATGCATAGTTATACTTAGTCCTACAATAACATAAATGGATAGGGGTCCTGGTCCCTGACAATCATTTGTCAGGGACCGGTTATTTAACAATCGGTTCCACAGCCGTTGGATCGTTGATCCAACGGCTGAGATTAAAAAAAAAAAAAAATTTACTGTCCGCTATAATTTTCCGCGGACAGGCAATCCGCGGAAAATTATAGCGGACAGTAAAAAAATTTTGTAATCCAGGGGGGCCGTTGGATCAACGATCCAACGGTTTAGGAACCGATTGTTAAATAACCGGTCCCTGACAAATGATTGTCAGGGACCAAAACCCAATGGATAGTTGGTCCTATATTTAGGACTAAAAATGGCTATAGCCATCCTTGCCACATCATCTCCAACCAACCACTTAATTCTATTCATTATCAAAAAATGTTAAAATGCACTTTAAATGCTAGTTTGAATGTAGTTGCTCCTATTTTAGAACTATGCATTGGAGCATTAGTTGTATTTTAAGACCAAAAACTACTTTTTGGTCTCAAATTATTACAATAGCTATAGCCATTTTAGCTTTAGCATTGAACTTGCTCTGTAGCACTATGATCAGTGACTTCTTACTTCTGAGTAGTCTGCAGGCTAAAATAATTTGTATGGGAATTTCACCCCTATATACGAGACAATGAAATTACTACAGAATTTATAATGAAACTGAGTAGCTTCAAGTGCTTTGTGTATGACAAACTAAAAAACACTTGTGACACAGCAGTAAAAGTAGCGCAAATCTATGTATACTTCAAACCAGGAGTTTTTACTTTATAGCGTAAATCAGATTGTATTTAACGGAATTGCTCCAGCCTCTGGGGGCAAATTTTTTATATAAGCAAATTTGAGATGATTTTGGTATATGGCCTTCAGCTAACATCACACTTTGCCTATGATCGGCTGCATTTAATAAATTATTTTGTAAACTGTACATGAATTTTTATACATGTCAAATACATTACAGGGCGATTAAGTGCGGCTCTAAGGAGGTCTGTCATACATCAGAAAATTGGTTCATGGTTATATATGGGATTGTGCAAATTGTTCTTAGTCAAATACCAAACTTTCACAACCTCGCATTTCTCTCCTTGATTGCTGCGGCCATGTCTTTTGCATACTCTTTTATAGGCATCGCCCTCTCCATGACCAAACTCATTCAAGGTAATTAAGTCTATTTTCTTATGTTTCTGTACATACATGTGTGTGCAACTAGCATTATTGCATTTATAGCTTTTTTTCCTTCTTAATGAGTGTACTTTTTAATAAAAGTTCAGCTAAACAGGTGTATCGGAATCTTGAAATTTGCAATATGATAACATAACAACATTTTAGCAAGTGCCAACGATCGATTTCAAAACCATAAATTCATATATAGAAACTGTGCCTTGAAGGAATGTATAGCTAATTATGAACAAATATATAATTAGTGTGTACATATGTGCAGGAGATGGACATTTTGCAAAAAGTCTAACAGGAATACCTGTTGGGTGGAAAAGCCTAACAAGTGAAGATAAAATATGGCAAATTCTATCAGGCATGGGAGACATTGCTTTTGCATATGCTTTCTCTCCGATTCTTACCAATATCCAGGTAAGTAATCAAGCCCTTTTCATATGATTAACCCATTATATACTTAATCAATATGAAGTAAAATTTAAAAACAATCTTGTTTCTGCTTTTTCCAATTTCAGGACACACTTAAGTCGAGTCCACCAGAGAACCAAGTCATGAAGACAGCTACTTCACTTGCAATCTTTGTAACAACTTTCTTCTACATGCTGTGTGGCCTGATTGGTTATGCTGCTTTTGGAAATGATGCACCAGGAAATTTGTTAACTGGATTTAGTTCTTTCAAACCTTTCTGGATCGTGGATTTTGCTAATATTTGCATTATTGTGCATCTTGTTGGAGCTTATCAGGTAATTGTAATATCCATAGGTCACTTCTAACTTGCGTTATTTATTGTGTTCCATTTTTTTTAACTTTAAAGGCTTGTCATATATGGGTGAAAAGTGTCTGTCTGGGTTCTCATGCCTTCTAGGCTAACCATCACGGCTCCTTGGAGTCATAACCAATGTCATATCTGGGGTAGCCACATGATTAACATATTTCCATTTTTTTATATTTAAATTCTTGAATGCAATGCATACTTTTCTGAGCAGGTACTTGCGCAGCCCATATATGCATTCATCGAAAGTTGGTGCAGCACAAAATGGCCTAAAAGTGACTTCATTACAAAGGAATACTCAATTATTAATGGCAAAATAAGCTTCAATTTCTTTCGCTTAATTTGGAGGACATCATTTGTGATACTTACAACGTTACTGGCAATGATCTTCCCATTCTTCAACGACTTTGTTGGTCTTCTTGGTTCCATAACATTTTGGCCGATGACAGTTTATTTTCCTATAGAGATGTATATTGCACAGAAAAAAATCCCAAGATTTTCCGGAGCCTGGAACAAACTGCAGATGCTAAGTTTGTTTTGCTTGATAGTGTCTCTACTAGCTGCTGTTGGATCAATTCATGGGCTCATCATTTCTGTTAAGAAATTCAAGCCCTTTCATACAGTATCTTAGATGTGTTATTAGTTCTAATAATTACTTAAAAATTGGTTATACTGTTGCGTTCTACTCAGATTCTCAGACGTCGTTTTTTCAGCGTCTTACTTAGCTGGTTATAAATCAGTTATAAATAGTTGCATACTAGGAAAGCACCTTATAAAACACCATCATAATACTTTATATGAATAATGATTTGTTAGGATAAAAATCAGAAATTTAAACAACAATTAAGTTTAAGAGAAAATGACGAAAATACCTCTTTTTCACTACCCTATGATCCAAAATACCCATTTTCGGAACTGTTGGCCCTGTCTACCCACGCAACACGCTACTACGTGTAGCGTGTCCCAATCTCTCTCCTCTCCCATCTCTCTGTTCTCTCTCCCAATCTCTCCGCCGGTCTCGAACTTCCTCCGCCTTTAACGTCTAACTCCGGTCACCTCCACCCATTCTCAATATACGAAAATAATCGGAAGACCTTCCTCTTCGTTTTGCCTAATTAATTTTGAGTAATCTGGCCCCGCAGGGGCTTCTACGAGAAAGTCAGAAAATCGAGGGGTGAAGAGTGATTCGATTTGGGTGTTTTAAATCCGGGGAAACAAATGGTTTAAGATTGATATAGGGTTGTAGATCGTCGAAAGACGATTCGAATGGTATATAGAACATACACGGACGATAACGGAATCGTACGAACGGAGCTCCGCGAATTTTGATCGGAAATCGCCTGAACAATCGCCAGAGCTCGATTTTGGAGAAGACAGGGGATGCGCATTTCGAAGTCACGTATCTCAAGATACACATTTTGAATTAGCATATCTCAAGCTACAGTGGAAGCTTGCCAGTCCCGTGTCTGTGTGTTGCTCCGTTGCTAGTAGCGTGTCTTCAAGACACTCCGTTACCAGTAGCGTGTCTTCAAGACACTTCGTTACCAGTACTTCGTTACCAGTAGCGTGTCTGGCGGGCATTTAGGGCCCCTTCCCCCGCGCACGGGTATTTTGGTTTGCATCAATTAAAATATGGTTATTTGGGGCCTTCACCCTAAGTTTAACATATCTAATGTAACGTAAAATCTCATCTAAATTTAAAAATCAAATGTTACATAAAATCTACTATAGAATATTATATTTAATTTTGTAACAATAAATTATGTGTAATCATGTGTTCGATTCTATTGTTATTCATAAAAAAATCATTATTGACGTGAAAATTAGAATCTAAATGTGATTTAATATAAGATTCTATGGTATTTTTTATTGTTTTCTATAAGGGTGTTATTCATAAAGTAATGGTCTACTTATAAATTGGCTATAACGGACACAGCACGAGCCGAGATTAAAATATTAATATTAATAAACTACCGAGAATAAATAATTAATAAGTATTATTTAAATATATTTTTAAATAATTGTATGATAAAATTTTATTTAATAAATAAACACTATTTAAATTATGTAGTTATAGGAAATCAAACTAGAGCTAAAATTTAAAAAATTAAAATAAATAAATTAAGTATAATTATGTAATTGGGTAATTGACTGGAATTTCGATCCAATCCAAATCGAGCCTTGATACGAATATTGATTGTACCAAAATATTTTCTAATCCTATAATAATGTAATTTAGGATACAATCTATTGAGAAGTGAATATGGCTCTCGAAATCATCAAAAAAAAGAAGTGTTGATATATGCACATCCTAACGTTACAGCTTATAATTCGTGTAATTTACAACTTCATTTATAGATTTATAATTATATTAATTTTTTAATATTAAAATGTTATTAATTTACGTATCAATTTTTTGTTAAAAAATTGATATATATATATATATATATATATATATATATATATATATATATATATAAGTAGGGATCTAGAGAAAACCCCTTTAAAAGGAGAACTTAGAAAACTAAATTAAAATATAGCACATATGGTATGCAAACTGATCGTTGTGAGATGAAGAAAAATATGGTGAAATTAGATTTTAAAAAAATATCACCGATTGACGGGAAAAATCAAATAAAAAACGGAGGTGATTAGGTGAGATTGTGTGTGTGAGGGTGTATTTGATTAGTGTGTGGGTGCCCCTGGCGGGGCCATTGATTATAATACATCCAATGGCTATGATTAGTACCTTAGTTTTCTTCAAAAAAATGAGTTCTCTTTTGAGCCACACCCTATATGTATATATATATACACACACATAAGATTTTGCATGTTCAATTTAATATTTGTGCTATATCTTGAATTCTTAAAATTTTATTTGGACGATTTTACAGCCCACATGAAATTAACAAAATATTCTTTAATTTATTGATGGTTTAACGATTAATTTCCTATTAAAACTACGCAGAAATAGAAGAGAAAATAAATTGACGATTTTTAGCGTTGAAATTTAAAACAAAATAAATAAGAACCGTTAGATCATAAATTAAATAGATGAAAAATGTTGTATCTAGCATAAAAAAATATTTTATTTTTTAACATATAAATTAAAAAATATATTTATATTAAAATACGAATAAGTGTATGTCAATTATTTAAATCGTATATAATTTTGTATTCTACATTGAAGAGATAATGACCAAAATGTCTCAAAATGAAGTACCCATGACCCAAAATGCATATTTTCGAAACAGATGGTCCAATCTACCCACGAGAGACGCCATTGTCACTAGCGTATCCCAAGCTTTGATTTTTCACATAAACTCGTCTGGTCTCTCTCGAACTCTCCATCGCCTCTCTCGCCGCTACTCCTCTCCCGTCGCCGTCTCTTATCAATCTCTCGATCTGAACACAGCAACATCACGAGCACGTCTGAATCTTCCTTTTTCCTTCTGGTTTTTTCTGGTTCAGGCCCCGCAGGGGCTGTGTTGAGCTTCGTCGAAAAATTAGGAACAAATTAGGTTTCGAATTGGGTGTTTACAATTGGGAATTAAAAATGGATTAAAAGTAGTCTAGGTTTGTAGAGAATTGAATTACGAATCGATTGGTATATAACACATGAACGAAAAACTGGTGGATGGTGTTGAACGGGTGTTGGTCGGATGTTGGTCGGAATCGCGATTTTGAATATAAGTCGTGAGATCTCGACTTCCGGCATTACATATATAATAAAATTGGTATAAGATTGTAGAGGAGAGTAAGACGATTTGATTGATGTGTAGCATGTGAATGGAAAACGACGGGGAAGGTGTTAACGAAGAAAAGAATAGAAGTCGCCGACGAGTGCTCGTTGCTCGTTTCTCTGCAAATGAAGAAGACAGTGGATACGCCACTTGCAAATGCGTATCCACAGATGCGCATTTGCAAGTGGCGCATCTTAGGCTACAGTAGACGCCTAACACTAGCGTGTCTACATGCTGCGCCGTTTGCACCCGCGTGTCTCCGTGACACTCCTTTGTCTGTAGCGTATCTCAAGGATACTTCATCACCAGTAACGTGTCCTGTGGGTATTTAGGGCCATTCAAGTTGGCGGTGGGTATTTTGGTTACTCCCATTTAATCTATGGGTAGATAGGGCATTCACCCATAAGATTATCAATGTATGTTTTCTATAATAGGATTAATGTAAAAGTTCGTAATTACATTTTCTCTTGCGATTCTTAGTGTTTACATTTTGATAATAATTTTTAAATAATCTCTAAATTAAAGATAATTTTATGAGTTCTGTATGGGCTGTAAAAGCATCCAAATCTGATTTTTAGATGTCGAGATAGAACCCAAATAAATATGAACTTTTTTAATATTAATAATAAATAAATAAAATTCAATTGTATCCTTTTTTAATTATATTCTTTTTATATTATAATTTTTTTTAAATTCAATTCTAATATAACTTTTTTAAATTAGATCCTTTTTAGATTATAATTTTTTTCATATGATATAATCTTAATTGTCTATTTTTAAAAATATAAGATTCGACAGTTGAGATTAATTGGCAGTACATTGACCAAAATTACGGATAAAATCCATCATACACTTATTATATATACTAGCCTATAACCCGTGCAAAACACGGGCTATTATCTATTATTATTAATTAATATATTAATTATTTGATTTAATAAAAAATTTTAAAATATTTTAATAAATTTTATTAATAATTTTAAATTTATATATGTTTCATACTTAATTTAATTACATAAATAAATATCATTAATTGCTAAATATTTTAAAAATTCAATAGATATTTTTAAAAAATTATTTAGTGTTTACCTAAAATAATAGAAGAAATAATCATAAAAATAAATATTATTTACAAACCGAGAAGGTTGGCAACAATGAATTGTCAGGGGTTGGGACTAGGTGCCTTTCGATAGATTTAAGAGCACCAATATATATTGATACTTTGGTGAATAATTTAAGTGTGAAGTTATACAGGGAAGACATTTTCTTGGTGGATGCAGGACTTGGGATCCCCAGAAATTGTATGCAAGATGCGCCTACGGGAGTGCCAATCAACTGAACCACCAGGTTTGAGAATAAGGTGGGATCCCGGGATCTAGTATTTTGTAATATTTTGTATATGAAAAATCTTCATTATATAGATGAACGATAATTATTCAGTTAGATCTGTGAACTCATAACCCATACTGATGCAAACTTAGCAGTTGGATATTAGGGTGAAGTAAACACATTAACATGGAGCTTATAAAAATAAAACCCTCAGTCATCACTTGTTTAAATAATACTTTAAGAATAAGAGAAAACATGATTTGAAAATTGTGCAATTACGCAAAAAACATTTTGATGATTACTTGAAGACTACAAACCATTCCGAGAACACATCCAAGAATACACACAAATAATGCAGAAGAGCAGAAGAAGACGACGGTAAAGTGAAAACAATATATCACACCATGCGGGGTTCACAAGTACTTCCAAAAACTTGGTCATCTTTACTTCCCAACGCATGGATGCATCTACTTGAAAGAAAATACACAACCTGGAGTTCATTAAACAATCTGGATTTCAACAGTTCTTCCATATACTTCCAGTCAGCAGAACGTAGCACCATTTAGACTACTTTTATAGCACACCTAATAAAGTTACCAGAGATCCAAACAAAATTGGCAACCTTGCCTGCTAATCGCTGACCAAGAAGAAAAAAAAAAATGTAAGTCCATGGTAAAGTAATGTTACACCAACAAACCATATGCATAATATAATTCGTGCACATAAAATCATACAATACAACGATACATGAGTATAACTTTCAAAAATGACTCATAATGACAATAAGAGCACACTCAGTGTATAGAAATTGTCCAACACTTTCATTGGTCGGTATGAGCCTTTTAATAATTTAGAGGAAATAATAATTACAATAATTATGCAGACAATAAAAGTAGAAACAAGAGAAAAGATTGAAGAGAAAAGTGTTTCAGCGTTTCGAATGACAGAGTGTATGCTGTAAAAGGCTTTCAAGGAACGATAAGATATCAAGTCCCGGTAATCATACCACAACAATGCAGATCTAGTAAATTTGGTACACTCTGAAATGCAAAACCAAAAAAGATAAAAACGAATAAATAAGAACATCTTGATACACATCAGATGTCTACGGAGCTAAGAAAAAAATATGACAAAAAGTAATTGTTCACGAAGCACCTAATGAAAGACATAAATGTCAAAAAATGGAACAACAAAGAGAGTACCCACAAGATGAAGGCAAATACTGCACCTTGCAAAAACATATATTGGTATAGGAACTCAAAATGTGTACCATTAGCTGAGACAGAAAATACTTGGCGTTTTCAAAGATAAAAACGAATAAATAAGAACATCTTGATACGCATCAGATGTCTACGGAGCTAAGAAAAAAATATGACAAAAAGTAATTGTTCACGAAGCACCTAATGAAAGACATAAATGTCAAAAAATGGAATAACAAAGAGAGTACCCACAAGATGAAGGCAAATACTGCACCTTGCAAAAACATATATTGGTATAGGAACTCAAAATGTGTACCATTAGCTGAGACAGAAAATACTTGGCGTTTTCAAAGAGGGTATTTGACATTAGAGATTCTAAAAAATAGTCAAAACATCTTTAACAATCTCCTGTTTCTGCAAACTACTTAATAATCACTAGAAGGATCTCTATTCCAACACCATTACGACATCGTCTAATGTTTCTTATCGGTGATGGCCACCTAAATTCTTTCATCATAATTTTAAAACGTCTAATCCAAAAAGAAACTCCGTCTTCAAGCTTAATTACCCATATATAACCAGGCTCACTAAGTTCATGTCTTAAATGCAAGTCAAAAGAGCAAATGGAGACTGAACCCTCAAGCTCCTTTAGAGTAATTTGGGCATTTTTTCATGAACGAGTGTGAACATTTTTTCTTAAATGCAAGCTTGCTGGAATGCCTCATCATTGACAGAAAAAAATGTCATAGCACGTAAATATGCAAATTAGCAATGAACATTTAGACAAAACATTAACTTGGTCTCGAATTTGTCAGAGAAAAGGTAAGAAGATTAAATTGATTACAACAAGATTTTATAACAGTCAAAGCACACATTTTTATTATGCATTGTGATCGACGTCGAAGGTGAGAGTAAAGTAAACCAAATATATCAACTGCTTCCCCCTCTCTACTCAAGAAGAAGTTAAAACATCAAGAATTTCAAAATTTCTATAGATCTCTCTTAGCAGTCAGCAAAAGCTAACATACAACTTCGTATGCTGAACCTAACATATGTGCCAAGATTTTGAAATCAAACTCAGCAATATAACGTGCAAAAGGGCTATTAAGATGAGAGAAGTTGCTCAATCCATTTTTACAGGACACGACAAAACACCTGGATTAAAGCATTCACTTAGGCTCTAGGAAGACACAATTTTTTTCTAGATCTTTTTTCATGGAAGACAACTAGACAAGTAACGACAAAATTCCAGAATATTTCAGTCAAAAAAGTTAACAGCTCTGTCCTGCAGTTCGGTTTCTAACATGCTACTTAATAATCAAAATTCAATGTGTCATGACCTTGGGAGATGGAGATAGTGCAGGAGAGATTACATATCATGTTATCTGAGCAAGATTAACAATTAGTAGAAAATAGAGAAAAGAATCGCGCAAACATGCCAAATTCTCAAATTGCATGTGCAAAACCTTAGCAAAAAATATATACATAGAAAATTTTACGGGATGAGTGCTCAGAGGAGTACTCAGAAATCGGAAACTCGCCGAACTGAGTTTAACAAAACACTCGGATATTGAGAACGAGTATTCGGGAACTCGGACGAGGACTCAGATTTCAAAAACATAAGTGAGTACAGCCGATTTCCGATTTTACAACCTTGCGCAAAGCAATAGAGATGGTCTATCTGGATAAGAGACTATAATCAGAAGGTTTAATTTACACTTACTTACCACCCCACTAGGAGATTCATAAGGATCCAAGACCGTTCACCTTGCAGATTTCAACAGCTCATCTTCTCCCAAATGCAAAACCAAACTTTCTATAAAACAAGTGTCTACAGTAGCAGCCAGTCAGCCACCATGGCATCCTCGCCCAATGGGTTATCAAATACAAGACATCTATAATGCATGCTCTTGAGATCACAACACATTATGCTTCTGTCTCCTATGGAAAAATGACACCATTATAAGTGACCCATTCCTTGAAATTTTATAAGGACACCCTAATTCATTCAGTACAACTCGAAATCGAATAGTCCATGAGATTTTACCATCTTCTTGCGTCATCAACCATATAAGTAATTGTTCATGAAGCACCTAATGAAAGACATAAATGTCAAAAAATAGAATAATAAAGAGAGTACCCACAAGAAAATACTTGTTCATGAAGCACCTAATCGAACATGTCGCACATGCTCAAGCTCCTTTAGAGTAATTAGGGCATTTTTTCATGAACGAGTGTGAACTTTAAAAGGCAAGCTTGCTGGAATGCCTCATCATTGACAGAAAAAAATGTCATACCACGTAAATATGCAAATTAGCAATGAACATTTAGACAAAACATTAACTTGGTCTCGAATTTGTCAGAGAAAAGGTAAGAAGATTAAATTGATTACAACAAGATTTTATAACAGTCAAAGCACACATTTTTATTATGCATTGTGATCGACGTCGAAGGTGAGAGTAAAGTAAACCAAATATATCAACTGCTTCCCCCTCTCTACTCAAGAAGAAGTTAAAACATCAAGAATTTCAAAATTTCTATAGATCTCTCTCAGCATAAAGTAACATACAACTTCGTATGCTGAACCTAACATATGTGCCAAGATTTTGAAATCAAACTCAGCAATATAACGTGCAAAAGGGCAATTAAGATGAGAGAAGTTGCTCAATCTATTTTTACAGGACACTACAAAACACCTGGATTAAAGCATTCCCTTAGGCTCTAGGAAGACACAATTTTTTTCTAGATCTTTTTTCATGGAAGACAACTAGACAAGTAACAACAAAATTCCAGAATATTTCAGTCAAAAAAGTTAACAACTCTGTCCTGCAGTTCGGTTTTTAACATGCTACTTAATAATCAAAATTCAATGTGTCATGACCTTGGGAGATGGAGATAGTGCAGGAGAGATTACATATCATGTTATCTGAGCAAGATAAACAATTAGCAGAAAATAGAGAAAAGAATCGCGCAAACATGCCAAATTCTCAAATTGCATGTGCAAAACCTTAGCAAAAAAAAATACATACAAAATTTTAACGGGATGAGTGCTCAGAGGAGTACTCAGAAATCGAAAACTCTCCGAACTGAGTTTAACAAAATACTCGGATATTGAGAACGAGTATTCGGGAACTCGGACGAGGACTCAGATTTCAAAAACATAAGTGAGTACAACCGATTTTACAACCTTGCGCAAAGCAATAGAGATGGTCTATCTGGATAAGCGACTATAATCAGAAGGTTTAATTTACACTTACTTACCACCCCACTAGGAGATTCATAAGGATCCAAGACCGTTCACCTTGCAGATTTCAACAGCTCATCTTATCCCAAATGCATAACCAAACTTTCTATAAAGCAAGTGTCTACAGTAGCAGCCACCATGGCATTCTCGCCCAATGGGTTATCAAATGTTAGAAAATGGAGTTTTGGGGCATAAGTTCTTGATGTTAATTCCGGATTTTAACGATTGGAAATTGTTCCTTGCTATGAGGACTTAAATTTTCATATGTGGGTCTAAGTAATTTTCTTAGTGAAACCCATAGAGAAATGGAGTTGAAGTTAGTAGCTTGAATAAGCTTGAAATGAGAATGTGTATTTGTCCCACATTGAAATGAATAAAGGGGGTTGTTGGCTTTATATAGAATCACACACATGGGTAGTGTACAACTACTAAGGTGTATGATGGTGCATGGTGTTACTGTGTGCTCCACGCGCACACACACACACGCGCGCGCCGCCGCCGCCCGCCACGCCACGTCTCGTCTCGTCTCGTCTCGGGTCGGGTCGGTCGAAGGGCGATTTGGGCGAATGTCTCGGCGTCTCGCGTATGCGAGGCGACCTGGGCGAGGGATTTTATTTCTGTGTTTAAATAATATTTTAATTAGAATGGGCTCAAGTCCTGATGAAGTCCTGAAGGTACTACCAGATCCTGATGCTGGATCAAATACTGATGGACCTCAAGTCCTCACGGTATCGGATCCTGATGAATGATCAAATACTGATGGATCAGATCCTGATGTTGGGTCAGAATTTGATAATATATATATATTCGTATAATTAAAGTTTTGATTTTATTAAATCAGCCGTTTCATTTTATTAAATATCCCAACACAGTTGTAAGTGGGGGCAATTATCTCTTCAAGAGCAGTCAGGCTTTCTAGCAAATCCTGACGACTCAGCTGTTTGTTTTACTTGTTTTACATACTGATATAGCTATGGCTACTGGTATGTTTTCTGCCTTCTCTTTGTTCTATCAGTTACTGACATGCATATGTTTTACCTTCATGTTTTGTTTCGCTAATTGTATGCTTGGCCTGGACTTGTTAAATACGATATATAACTGCCTCTATGTTGCTGTTTTAGTCATAATTCTCAACATTCTTGAAGAGATAATTTGTTATATAGTATTTAGCATAATGGTTAACGAGAGTGAAATTCCTGCTAGTGGTAGTTCGGTTGCATCTGCTGGGGTCATTGATTGGACCACTTACAGTTTTCCACAACCGATTGAATTAACTGGCTTGCCAGAGAAATTCAATGGGGGCGTTGGCTTTTCTCGTTGGCAGAAAAGGATGAAGTTGTGGTTGACTGTAAAGGGTCTATGGCCTGTTGTGGAATATGAGAAGCCGGTTGTGGATCAAGAGAAGGCTGAATCAGTTAAGAGTTATGCGAAGTGGGCTGAGAAGGATGGGGTTGCTAGGGCAGCAATTCTGGCTGCTCTAACCAACACATTGTTTGATGTGTACTCCTCTGATGCCTACACCGCAAAACTCTTATGGGAGAAGCTGGACCAGACACATAATACTGACTCACAAGGTCTGGAAAAGTATTCTGTGGCTAGGTTCCTTGATTTCAAGCTGGTGGACAATAAGTCCATGACTGAGCAAGTGCATGAATTCGAGATGATAGTGCATGCTTTGAAGGAGTCTGGAATGGACCTCCCCGAAAAGTTTAAGGTGATGAGTGTGATTGAAAAGCTTCCAAAGTCTTGGGAAGAGTTTTCTCTCTCCCTGAAAAGACAGAAAGGAGAGATCACCTGGACCAACCTTATGCTGGACATCTCGGTGCAAGAACAACATAAGTCCAAACAGGGACATGTGATGCCAACTGAGCATGGAAGTTCGAAGGTAAATGTAGCAACTGTAGGACAGAAAAGGAAGGTTGTCTCTAAGAAGGGTAATAGTAATAAACCTAAGAATGACAAGGATAAGGCCAAGAAACCAAAGGAAAACAAACCATGTTGGTCTTGTGGGCAGGTTGGGCACTGGAGTAAGGACTGCCCTACAAAGAAAGCAAAGAAAGCCGAGGGGGTAGCTCAAGCGAATGCTGTGCTTGGAACCTCAAGTGGGCCTGTAGCGAACATAGTTGTTGGTGAAGCTTTGGCTTCTGAAACCAACGAAGACCGGTATGTTACCTACAACCCTGTACTATTTTCCACTTATCTGTCAAATGAATGGTTGATTGATACTGGAGCTAATGTGCATATTTGTGCTGACATTAGTTTATTTGTATCTTATCAACAGAGTCATAGCTTGACAGTGACGATGGGGAACGCAAGTGCTGCTCAAGTACATGGAATAGGAAACGTGGACTTGAAGTTTCCTTCGGGTCGTGTTCTATCCCTGACGAGAGTGCATCATGTTCCTGACATGCGTAGAAATATAATAAGTGGTAGCTGTTTAGTAGCTAATGGCTTTGAAGTCTCTCTCAAATGTAATAAAGTAGTTCTTATTCATACTGGTACATTTTTTGGCAAGGGTTACTTGTCAAATGGTTTGTTTGTAATAAATGCTGAGCCCATTTTGGGTGCTTTAAATAAGATTACTCCTTCTGTTAACTATGTTGAATCTTCAGATTTATGGCATGCTAGACTTGGTCACTTAAATTTTGGTGCTCTTAAAAATATGATGAACTTAGAGTTGATTCCAAGACATACCATAGAAAAGAATTCTAAATGTCAAGTATGTGTGTCTGCTAAACAAATAAGGAAACCTTTTCATAATATTGTTAGGGATTCAGACTTGTTAGATTTAGTACACACTGATATTTGTGAATTTGGTGGTGTGTTGACTAAGGACCATTTTAGATACTTCATTACCTTTATAGATGATAGTAGTAGATACTGTTATGTTTATTTACTTAGACATAAGAATGAAGCACTTAGTAAATTCATTATATATAAAATTGAAGTAGAAAAACAAACTAGTAAGGTACTTAAAAGGTTGAGATCTGATAGAGGTGGTGAGTATACGAGTAACGCTTTTAATGAATTTTGTGCAAGCAATGGTATAGTTCATGAAGTTACCCCACCATAAACACCTGAGTCTAATGGGGTTGCTGAGCGAAAGAACAGAACATTTAAAGATATGATTAATAGTATGCTTATTAATTCTGGGTTGCCTAAATACATGTGGGGAGAAGCTCTGAATACGGCTTGCCATATTCTGAATAGAGTTCCTCTGAAACATATGGATAAGACACCCTATGAGTTATGGAAGAGCAAGAAGACTAGTCTTAAGTATCTTCGTGTGTGGGGGTGCCTTGCTAAGGTACTTGTCCCTGAACACAAGAGAAAGAAACTAGGTCCGAAGACTGTTGATTGTATCTTTCTAGGCTATCTTGAGACCACTACAGCTATGAGATTTTTAGTATTAAAATCTGACATAGATGGTATAGTGGCAAACACGATAGTTGAGTTTCGTGATGCTACATTCTTTGAGGATGTTTACCCTATGAAGATTGGTATGCCTCAAGATACTTCTACTGAAGATCCTACTCACACATCAAGTTCTATTCCTGATCATGTGGAAAAGATGACAAATGTGGGGGTGGAACCTAGTAGTAGCTCTACTCCTAAGGAGGTAGAGGAACCAAGAAGGAGTAAGCGTGCAAAGGTAGTCAAGGATTTTGGAAGTGATTTTATCACTTACAATGTCGAGGACGAACCTTTAACTTTCCGACAAGCTATGGATTCTTCAGAGTCTAGGCACTGGAAGGGCGCCATAAAGAATGAAATTGACTCTATTGTTTCTAACGGAACATGGGAGTTAGTTGATCTCCCTCCTGGGTGTTCTACTATCGGGTGCAGATGGATCTTTAAAAGGAAGTTGAACCCTGACGGCTCAATAGATAAGTACAAAGCTAGACTGGTAGCTAAGGGTTTTAAGCAAAAAGAGGGCATTGATTACTTTGACACATACTCTCCAGTAGCTAGAATGACAACAATCCGAATGCTTGTAGCATTGGCTTCCGTACATGGTCTTATCATCCATCAAATGGATGTAAAGACAGCTTTTCTTCATGGTGAACTTGAAGAAGAGATTTATATGGATCAGCCTGAGGGATTTGTTGCATCTGGTAACGAAAGGAAAGTATGTAAGTTGATCAAATCCATCTATGGTTTGAAACAAGCTCCTAGGGATTGGCATAAAAAGTTTGATGAAACTATAGTGCCGTTCAGTTATGATGTTAATGATAGTGACAAGTGTGTCTACACCAAAGTTAAAGGTAGTGAGTGTGTCATCTTGTGCCTATATGTAGATGATATATTACTGTTTGGAACCAATATTGAGATTATTAACGAGACAAAAGCTTTCTTGAAAAGGCACTTTGAAATGAAGGATATGGGTGAGGCTAGTGTGATTCTTGGTCTCAAACTGACACAGTCAGCTGAGGGAATAACTTTATCGTAGTCTCATTATATAGAGAAATCTATACTTGAGAAATATGGTTATTCACAGTGTAGAATCGCTAGTACACCCTATGATCCTAAAGTTGCCCTTGTTAAGAATGCTTCAGGAGTACCTGTGTCTCAGTTAAGGTATTCTCAGATTATAGGGAGTTTGCAGTATCTTGCTAACTGTACTAGACCAGATATTTCATACTCTGTGTCTAAGTTGGCTAGGTATACAAGCTGTCCAAACAGAACTCATTGGGATGCTCTTGATAGAGTACTTAGATATCTGAAAGGCACAATGTACCTAAGTTTACACTATAGGAGATTTCCTGGTGTGCTTGAAGGGTACAGTGATGCAAGTTGGATAGCTAAGAAGTCTGGTTCCAATGGAGTGACTGGATATGTGTTCACCTTAGCCGGTGGAGCAATATCCTGGAAGTCGACCAAACAGACTATAGTAACTCGGTCTACTTTTGAGGCTGAGTTGTGTGCGCTTGATGCCACGGGGACGGAGGCTGAATGGTTACATGGACTTATGTCCGCGATACCTGTAGTAAGCAGACCACTTCCTGCGCTTGCTATTCATTGTGATAGTAAAACAACTATCGACAAGATTAGCAGTAAAAAGTATAATGCTAAAACCAAGAGACACATCCAAGTTAGACTAAAGTCTATTAGGGGTTTAGTGTCTGATAGGATTATTGCTGTAGAGTTCATTGGAACTCAGAATAATATAGCTGATCCTTTAACTAAAGGACTGGAACCTGCAGTGGTCCTTAAGTCAAGGTTGGGGATGGGGCTGTCAACCCATCATAGTTCATCATCAGTGGGAACCCAATACACATGAGAGGAGATCCCTTGAAGTGTATTCAATGTGGTAATAACAAGCTGTAAGGATGAATTGGTAGTACCTTTGCTACATAGATGATACTGTTGTATCTGAGTCTATCCCCTGAAAACCTAGAAGGTACTGATACTGCTAGATAGCAAGAGTTATTATAACTCTGAATGGGGTCAAGTCATTTGACGAGATGGTAGCAGTACATCTCTGGAGATGCCCAGCTAAGCGAATGTAATTGTGTGGTGGCAATTAGAGGAAAGGGTTATTCCTTGAAGCATTCGATGAACAGGATCGAGACAAGACCATTAATGTCTCAAAGCCGTAGATTGGCACCATAGCCTTTGACTTGTCGTCGTCTATGGAACATGGTTACACCAAACGGATTAAGATTCAAGGTGAAACATTCCATCTGAATCCGGTAATCATTGAAGTAGGGGACTTAGGAGGGTTCAAACCCGGAAGGGTACCGACTCTGAAAAACAAGTCATGATGAGAAACCTGAAACATTTCTATATGGATTTGTGGGGGATTGTTAGAAAATGGAGTTTTGGGGCATAAGTATTTTTATGTTCTTGATGTTAATTCCGGATTTTAACGATTGGAAATTGTTCCTTGCTATGAGGACTTAAATTTTCATATGTGGGTCTAAGTAATTTTCTTAGTGAAACCCATAGAGAAATGGAGTTGAAGTTAGTAGCTTGAATAAGCTTGAAATGAGAATGTGTATTTGTCCCACATTGAAATGAATAAAGGGGGTTGTTGGCTTAATATAGAATCACACACATGGGTAGTGTACAACTACTAAGGTGTATGATGGTGCATGGTGTTACTGTGTGCTCCACGCGCACACACACACACACACACACGCGCGCCGCCGCCGCCCGCCTCGCCATGTCACGTCTCGTCTCGACTCGGGTCGGGTCGGCTCGGTCGAAGGGTGATTTGGGCGAATGTCTCGGCGTCTCGCGTACGCGAGGCGACCTGGGCGAGGGATTTTATTTCTGTGTTTAAATAATATTTTAATTAGAATAAATATATATATCGTTCGGGATCAGTACTTGGAATAAATCAGGAACTGGCAGACATCTAATACTGATGGGCTCAAGTCCTGATGAAGTCCTGAAGGTACTACCAGATCCTGATGCTGGATCAAATACTGATGGACCTCAAGTCCTGACGGTATCGGATCCTGATGAATGATCAAATACTGATGGACATCGGATCCTGATGGATCAGATCCTGATGTTGGGTCAGAATTTGATAATATATATATATTCGTATAATTAAAATGAAAACTGATATGTGTGGATAAATATAACGTAACAGTTACGATTTATTAAATCAACCGTTTTGATTTTATTAAATCAGCCGTTTCATTTTATTAAATGTAAATCGGCAGTTACAATATTAATTGGGTGGCATCAGTTACGTTTGGCCTCTCCTATAAATAGAGAGCTAAGCTACTGATTGTAAGTACACTGAATATACAGACCACACCCTACATTCTCTTGTCCTCTCTACACTCTCTGTTCTCCTCCTGTTATAGTATATTTTACTTAGGGTTTTCTGGCGACTGAGGTGCTAGTCGAAGTTGAGTATCCTGATTGCTGTGATCACTGTACTCGGAGCTGTTTTATCCTGGAAGAGGTGTTGCAAGCATCCCAACACAGTTGTTAGTGGGGGCAATTATCTCTTCAAGAGCAGTCAGGCTTTCTCGCAAATCCTGACGACTCAGCTGTTTGTTTTACTTGTTTTACATACTGATATAGCTATGGCTACTGGTATGTTTTCTGCCTTCTCTTTGTTCTATCAGTTACTGACATGCATATGTTTTACCTTCATGTTTTGTTTCGCTAATTGTATGCTTGGCCTGGACTTGTTAAATACGATATATAACTGCCTCTATGTTGCTGTTTTAGTCATAATTCTCAACATCAAATACAAGACATCTATAATGCATGCTCTTGAGATCACAACACATTATGCTAGCTTCTGTACAACCCATTCCTTGAAATTTTATAAGGACACCCTAATTCATTCAGTACAACTCGAAATTTAATAGTCCATGAGATTTTACCATCTTCTTGCCTCATCAACCATATACAACAAGGCTGGCTCAATCTATTACCATCACTTCTAATTGAATCACTAACTTTATAAACACAAACAGAAAGTGAACCCTCAAACTCCATTAATTTAAAAAGGGCCTCTTCTCCTAAACAATAGCGAACATCATCTGACAATTTCAGTTGCCCAAACACCTCATTGTTGAAGTCGAAAGACAAGATCCACACTTCTTCAAGATATGTTTGAGTGTGTAGTTTATCTATCCAGTACACACTACTATTAACATCTGTCCCAGATCCAACAACAACTTAAAGGACATTGAGGTTTTCAAGTTTCCTCCATTTGTTTATCTGTAAGCCAAAATCCTCAACCTTAGGAGCCAGTTTTCCACACTGCTTTTCATCAGCAGGATACTCTATCCTAACGACTCTGTAATCATTAGTGGATTCAACGAATCCAAACCCAGCTACAGCTCTACCATGAAGACAAGAGGAAACAAGGAATTTGTATTTTCTGACGGAAGGATTCCACAGATAGAAATCTTGGCTTTTCACATCTGTCAAACAAAGAAGTCCGTTGACGGACCCTACTAAATTTAAAGTTCCATTCCTAGTATCAAACGGAATTTCATACTTATCAATCACAGAACCTGTTTCCACCGAAATTAAAGAACAATATTTTCTATCTGATTTAGATATATCAGTAGGGACTATCAACACTGTTATAACGGAAGCAAGAAATTAGATTATATGCAGAAGAGAAATAAGTTTATAGATCTGAATGGATAAACAGATTATAGAGGTTTTTTCAGATATATTTACAATCCTTACATACATATCTATTTATAGACACAATCTAAGGGGTAGGTGGGTTAGGTGTGGTCAAATCCGGCGGCTACAGTGGCGCCGGTGGCGAGTCAACAGTGGCGGCGGTCAACAGATTCAAGGCACCTAACAAATCTCCACCTTGACTTGAATCCTCTCACAAAAAACAGATAACAGATGTACCAGACGCATTATAAAAGATGTACCAGACGAATTATAATAATGCCAGATGTACCAGATAAAACTCTTCTGCCTCAGATTTTGCCCTCAAAAGGGCAGTCAACAACTCCGAACATTTAGCAAGTCTAAACAATGTTGAAACTTGCTATGTGGAACCGGCTTGGTAAGCATATCAGCTGGGTTATCAGCAGTACCCACTTTTCTCACCTTAATTCTCGTCTCACTTCTTAGAATGTGCTTAGTCCGCTCATGATGGACTTGATCCTTGGCCAAACAGATTGCACTGAGACTGTCACAAAATACCGTAGCCTGATCATGATGTAGACCCAAATCACTGACCAATCCTTTCAACCAGATTCCTTCTTTTACGGCTTCTGTCAATGCCATGTACTCTGCTTCTGTAGTAGACAAAGTCACTGTAGGTTGCAGAGTAGCTTTCTAACTGACAATCGAACCACCCAGAGTGAAAGCATAACCAGTCATAGATCTTCTACTGTCAACATCTCCAGCATAATCAGAGTCTGAAAACCCTGTCACCAAAAACTCAGTATCACCTCCATAAATGAGACCAACATCAGACGTACCTTTTAAGTACCGAAATATCCTCTTCACAGCTTGCCAGTGCTCCTTGCCTGGATCACCCATGAACCTACTAACAACACTGACAGACTGTGCAAGATCGAGTCTAGTGCAGACCATTGCATACATCAAGCTTCCTACTGCACTAGCATTAGGAACTCGAGACATGTACTCTTTTTCCTCACCGGACTTACACTACGCCATAAACAGCCTATGGTAACACCACGACTATGTTACCTTAGACCCTAAGGTAACACCTTAGCTGGGATAGTTTTGTTCTATGTAACCTTTGGGGTCTAAGGTAACACCTCGACACACATAAGCTAACATAGGCAAATTCGTTACCTTAGACCCATAAGGTAACACAATAAGCAATTCTATAGCAACACCAAATCTATGTTACCTCAGATGTTCTAATTTTGCAAAATTATTAATTAATTATGTGGGGCCCACATGGGGGTCCACTTTGGTGGGGCCCACATGCGGGGTCCATTTTGGTGGGGCCCATAAACTGTGCATCAGCTTTTAGTCTATGGTAACATATAACAATACCTAAGGTAAGACCCTGAGTTCAACATAATAAAAATGTAAAGCATAAATATTACATTTCCCATTAGAAAAACAAACAAACCAACTACATAATCCCAATATCCCATCACAAAATAACCAAACTACATAATCCGATCAAATCCTCCAACACCAAACTACATAATCCGATCAAATCCTCCAACACCAAACTACATAATCCGATTAAATCCGCCAACACCAAGATTACAACATTAAAGTGCAGTAGAATAAAATATTAAACACAAGGGAAATGCCAAGACACTAGTTCAAAAGGTTATATTACGTGGATTTCTATGAGCTAGGACCGTCGGTCACGGGAGTACCATCTCCCACTGTGTCACTAGAAACTGTGCCACAAAGTTCACCCAAATTAATCTGCAGTCCTGGGTTTGCTTCAGCCAATTTTTTGAGGGCAATTGCCAAGTTGTCCTGGACCTTCTGATTTAACTTGGCATCCACTTCTTCATTGACCTTCCTTTGTAGTTTCACTTCCATGTCATCAACAAGGTTCTATCGTATCTTATTGGTCAACTCTTCTATGTACGAATCTGTTGGAGCTGGAGTCTGGGAAGAAGTTTTGATGACCCTCGAGTCATGTCTGCCAATAAGCCAACCAGGACCATGAGATTTTCCACCAGAAATTAGCTCCTCAATACCATCAACTCCTTCGGATGACTCGAGTCTGTTCTTAATCGTTTCCTACAAAACAAAACAACATTGTACATGTCAATAATTAATTTACAGAATAAAGTAAAATATGGATTTAAGGGATTGACAAAAAAATACAGTTACTTACAATTCTGAAGTTCATTACTTCAGGATTAGCCTGGTATTTATGTCCAGGCTTGCGCTTTCGAGTTTTAGAAAAAACTACGGCATCAGTTAGCTCAAGTGCTGGGTTCTTTTTTTTCTAGCAAAAAATCAACAAAACAATATGCTGATCAACATAACATATTTCAAAATTATTTAACAATATGGTTTTGGGTTCTTGCACACAGATTATCTAACAATGTGAAAGCAATTAAATAATATAATTCAAATTGATTTACCAACAAATAACTTGAATCTACATATTACAGATTTTCTAATATATATTGGTACAATTTTTATAAAATTTTGTATCTAACAAAACATATTGCAATGTTTGCTAATTGTATCCAGTGGAAAAAATTGAATTAAATTAAATCGATCAACTTAAACCTATAGTTTCTCAAGAATAAGTCTATTTTCAACTCACTTATCTAAATAGTGAGGACTGTGGAGTGATGTAAATATATGAACTATGTCTACGCATATCATGATTATATTCAGAGTTATCTATAACTAGAATCCTGCAAAACAGTAATCCAAACATACCTAGTAATTCAAAATTATATTGTGAGGTAGATGAGATGGATGCAAAACTTTACCCTACTTACTAAAGAGGCTGCTTTCATGTATATTCACACATAATACTACAAAACAGAGTCCCCTGGTATTCATGCCTGTTTAAATATTTTAATTTTAGTACTCTTTCTTAAAGTACTTCCAAACAGGTTTAGTGGACGCCCAGATACTGGGTTGTAAAATAATGCTTAATTTGTTTCTCAAGATGGCAGCTTGGCAAGTAGATAGTTTTAGCATCTGGGATGCAAGGGCCCAGTTAAAAGATATTCAGACCTAAATTACTAACTGGGTGGAAATGGTGGTCAGGGACTTGCTTGTTTGTGCTATACATATGAATAGTTTTAGAAACGTACCATCTTGTGTTTAACTTAGGAAAACAGTTTTGGACCTCTAGTGTGTGTGTCCTTGTACTCACGACAACTTTTAATATTTTTCTCGGCCTTCCCCTACAAAAAAACATGAAAAAATTAGCATTAGTTTATGTCACTGGAAATTGACCAAATATCAAACTTGCAGAAAACAGTACCAATTTTAAATTTTACGTATACCTGAACTTCAGGATCTCCCCAATATTGTAAGAGCAACTTGAATTCCTCAAGTGGAATTTCCTCAGGCTTATTTTGTATTCTCTCCTCATCAGTTACAAAAGGCGTATAATGATCCCTCTTAGTTCGACTCTTGTACCCCTTCCAAGCCTGTTGTACTGTCTTCAACGCCCATTTTCGACATTCCTCGGGGATGATAAAACGTTGCTTACATGGAAATGAAACATAAAAAGGAATAAATAAATCTTTAATGCCAGTTGACCAACATTATTTACGTAGGGATAAATTAAAATTATAGCAAAAAATAAAAAAAATTGATTACCTTGGTATAATTCCAAAAGGTGTCCTTTAGGCTTTCCAGAACATGTTCCCAGGAAGCATAAGTCAGTGGCACACACCTCTTTAGTGTCCCCAAAAAGTTACTCAGTTCAGTAACTCTTTTGTCATCATCTGACACAGGCTGGAACTTCTCGTTTACTGAGATAACAACCCTTTTCTCAAACGGCCTTATATGTACTTTATCCATCCTCGTTTTCCCTCATGGTCGTTTAGGAACTTTGACTTTAAGTACCGAGTTTATAACATATATGTGAATAAAGAGTTAGTTAAACCAGTACACTATACAAACATGCATATAGTCGACAGTAATTACTACAAACATAAAATAAAGTAAAAATGCCCGAACCTGCAGGTTCAGCTTCTTCATTTTCGATAAATGGCATGTCAGTTTCCGGAACTCTGTTAGTTTTAGTTCCACTTCCACTTGCAGCAACATCATTAGCAGCTTGTGTTCGTTTGCGTTCCTGCATAGCAAGGTAATTGGCCATTGTACCAACTCCTTCTGCACATGGTAACTGAATTTGTGCAGCAGGCTGTACAAGCACTGGATTTGCTGCCTCCTCACTCGTATCATTCTGATTTGAACCCTTTTCAGTTGAAGTCACAGCACTAGCTCGCAAGCGAGTAGTTGGTCTTGTATGAAGATCATTTTTCTTCAATTTTTTGGTTTCCTGAAAAATAAAATGAATTAGTACTATGTTCATTTTTTTTAGTTATTGTGATTAATTACAAAAATATGTATTTTTGTAATTACGATACACCTTAGGCACAATTTCTGAAGTATCGTCTTCATTTTGTTTATCATTTCGCATCTTTTTTTTCCGTTTGTTCTTCATTTCATCTACCAGCCCAGTTGCTAATGTAGGCAAATTTAAAGACTCAAGCTTTTCATTGTTCCTCTGGACATTTCTATATTTAATCAGTTCATACGCCGTTAACTTTAACGGTGTATCCGAAGGTTTTAGTGGAGGTGGAGGTGGTAGGTTTTCAAACTGCACATAATCGAAAGAAACATACGAGTGAACTAGCAAAACAGTTGGAACATTGATAAGATCATGTAATCAAAATATGATTCAAGTCTTCTAACCTAAACGTCATTCTCATCCATTTTTTCAGCTTCATCTCTAGGATTATGTAAATCCAGTTTCCTCCGAACAGTTGCAGATTTAACATTCACATTTTCATCACAGGCTTGTTGATTATTGATCGGTGTCGACTTCCGAGCACCCTTCTTTTCAGTTGACTTAGGCTTTTGCTTGCTTATCAAATCATTGATTTCTGGTCTAGCACTTGTCAACCGTGCTGACTTCTTTGCACTACTAACCTCAGCAGTTTCATTTGACTTTCGATGACTCTTGACTTCAGTTGGAATCGTCACTTGTGCATTATTTAGCCGTGCAGACTTCCTAGGACTGCATACATCAGTACACTTCTTATTTCTTTGCTGCTGTTGCAATTGATGAGTGGTCACGAATTGACGTTTCAATACTTTTGTAGCTACAGCAATACATTTAAATCATCAGTACAATTACAAAATCAAAGCAATACATGCATGATCTTAATAAAATTATTTATCAAGAAATAATACACAAAGGACCCTAGCATGTAGTAACAAGTGACTATGTAAACAAGTTTATACCTTCAAATACATTAGGCCTTGGCCGGATGACTACATGCGGCTGCATTTGCTGTAGTGGCTCACATTTAGTATTGATGACATTGTCAATATAAAAATCCATGTTGTCAGCATTTTTAGTATCTTTAACTACGTCCCCATCATTTACCACCAATTTCCACTCCTCTTCCTCATTGTCACTTCTTTTATAAATTCCCCCAACTTCAATGTATTTGAGATCATCCTTAATATGTTCCATGAGCACTGAGTAGGAAAACAGGTCAGGATCTATGTTCATGATCAAAGTCTCTTTTCCACCAACATACTGTCCATTCTGAAATTTCCCCATGTGGTGAAATCTGAGATTGAATACCTTTTCTCTCATCCTATAAGAATAGCAGAAAATTACATTAGATAAGATACAAAAAAAGCTGAGCTCAAAAATTGCAAAGTAAATATACAAAGAAGCAGTCCAGTAAGAAAAAACAAGTAAAAGGTGCCCAGTTAAATCATAAGTTCAAAAACATATAAACAATTCTAAACAAGCTTATACATACACAAAAAAGGTAATTAAAGGTAATGATACATAAAGGCAGTTGATAAAATATATTCGATAAGTAATACATTAAAAGGCAATTTATTGACAAACTTTGACTACTAAAAGGCAATAATACATAAATAAGTACTTCTGCATAATACAATAGTTCGGAATTTATGTGAAAACACTAGACAGTTTTCCCGACTACTTTTGGCTTAATTATAACTTTTGTTGGTGGCATGTCTTCCTCACAGTTTAGTCGAGAAACCTCACACATCCATTCCATATACAATGGAGATGGACCATTGTATATGAGATGGTCGTATATTGTATCTTGACGAAACCACTAGTCGTTTTTACATTTCTTGCAGGGACATGTTATTTCATCACATACGGAAAATCTAGAAACTGCATTCCGAATAAAATCTTTTATTCCGCTAAGGTAACCATCACTAAACTTTGGAAGTGTTATCCATGAGTTTCCTTCGTCGTCCATCACTACATTAATATCAAGCACGCTTATATTAACTACACTAACCTAAGCAAACAGCTACCTTTCAAGACCTAAACTAACTATACAAATAAGTGGAATATATATACATGAGTTAAAACACCCAAGAAATAATTGTAATATATATATATATATATATATATATATATATACCCACTTAGTTCTAAGTCAGTTGGGGAAGCTTTAGTGTTTATTCAAAGATGAAATTGAAGTCTGAGGCATAACATGGCAGTAGCAAACAGAGCACATCAGCAAACACACATAAATGCAAATTATCGCAGATTTTATGCATACCATACAATACAGATATTATCACACAAACTAACGCATAAATTCAAATTATCGAAAATTTTAATAATATATCATAAATTCGAGAAACACATTAACTTTAGGCATATAATTTAGATTATTACATATTCAATTTATCACAAAAATGACCCCTTCTCCTCTCATGGGAGATACAGAGAGATGGAGAGATGGACAGAGATGGAGAGGGAGAGGGAGGGAGAGGGAGGGAGAGAGAGCGAGAGAGGGAGGGAGAGAGAGAGAGAGAGAGAGAGAGAGAAGGGTGAGAAAGAGATGGAGAGAGACCGAGAGAGAAGGGTGAGAGAGAGAGATGGAGAGAGAGAGAGGGGTCAAAATCGAAGCATGCAACACATATATATAAACAAATCGAAGCATTAACACATTTATATTTACAGATCGAAGGATAAAAAGAGAGATTTATACCTTAATTGCAAGTGAGAGAGGCTGATTGAGTCCAATTAACCCTTAATCTAACCCTAACCCTAATCCGCAAGTGAGGTAGAGCATGAGTGAGCGTTAGCGAGATTGAGTGTGAGCTTCATTGAGCGTGAGTGAGCTTGAGTGTGAAATTTGACTGCGAGAGAGAGGCAGAGAGGTGTGAGTGAGGTTCAAGAGAGAGCGGTGAGTGAGAGAGAGAGGCGAGTATGTGACCTAATTGACTAACTTTCCCCAATTCTCCCGACTTAACCAAAATTAAAGCCCGCTTTCCTTTTTAATTTTTTTTATGAAAGCCCGCTTTCTTTTTTAACTTTTTGATGAAAGCCCGCCAGCCATCAGCCACGTTTTTTCCACAATTTTTGTTACTTTTTCTTTCTAATATTACAAAAACAATTATTTTTCTTGTAAAAATTGTATGAAAATAAAGTGTAATATTTCAATTATAGAATAATAATTTAAACATATTCTACTCAATAATTATAGAATATTATTTTTATAGTAATAAATTCAATGACTTGATTAAAATTATTGAATTTTAAATTTTAATAATTATTAAATCATTAATTATAAATAAAATTCAAAAATATGTTAATTATACTCTAAGGTAACACAGCCCATGGTGTTACTAAGTTTAACACCTTCCACAGCTAAGGTAACACACCTTTAAGGATATGGTAACACCAAAACTAGAGTGTTGTAGTAGGTCCAAAATTTCATAGCTAAGGTAATACCCGAGAAGGTAACACCCCCCCTAAGTGTTGTAGAAAGCCATCTATGGCGTAGTGTTAGGTGCAAAAGCGACAGACAGATGTGCATTTGCAGCACTAGGAGTATCTATGGGCTTTGCTGTAGACATGCCAAACCTTGACAAAATCTTCTGAATGTATCCCTTCTGTGACAGGAAGAGCTTCCTTTTACTTCCATCCCTATAAATCTCCATTCCCAGAATTTTCCGAGCCGCACCCAAATCTTTCATTTCAAACTCAGCACTGAGGAGACCTTTCAACTTCTGAATATCAGACTTGTTCTCTGCATCTATCAACATATCATCTACATACAGGCCCAGATAAATGAAAGAACCATTTGCTGTCTTACTGTGATAAACACAGCAATCATACGGACTCCTGGTGTAGCCAATACCTATCATATAGCTATCGAATTTCTTGTACCACTGCCTCGGAGACTGCTTTAGCCCATACAAGGACTTCAATAACTTGCAAACATAGTCTTCTTTACCAGGAACTTGAAAACCATCTGGCTGAGTCATGTATATCTCCTCCTCCAGCTCTCCATGCAGAAAAGCTGTCTTCACGTCGAGTTGTTCAAGCTCCAGATTCTGATGTGCAACTATTGCTAGTAGCACCCGGATGGAAGTGTGTCTGACCACTGGTGAAAAAATCTCATTGTAATCTACTCCCTCTTTCTGAGTGAACACTCGAGCTACTAACCGAGCTTTATACTTGATACCCTCAACCGATGTTTCTCCTTCCTTCTTCTTGTAGACCCATTTACAAGTAGCAATCTTTCTCTCTCGAGGCCGCTTGACTAATTCCCAAGTCTTATTCTTCTGAAGTGACTCCATTTCATCTCCCATTGCAGCAAACCATTTTGTAGATTCAGTACATGTCACCGCTTCTTTGTAAGTGGATGGCTCATCAGAGCTAGGATCCACTTCTTCAGCTACCTGTAGTGCATATGCCACCATATCTTCAAAACCATATTTCTTTGGAGGCACTCCATACTTAGCTCTCATCGATCGATCAAGAGCCAAATTATGCTGATTTACTACTGGTATCGATGATTCTGATTTTGACTGTGGTTGTTGAACTTCTTGTTGTGGTTCACTCTCATCTTGAGTGACTTCCTGCTCCACCTGTTTCTCAACACCACCACTTTCTGAAACAATCGTAGACTTCATAGTAGGGTTAAACATAGAATTTTCATCAAAGACTACGTTTTTACTCAGTATAACCCTATTTTCAGATGGAGACCAGATTCTATAACCTTTTATCCCATCCCCATAGCCAACAAATACTCCCTTTTTAGCTCGTGGCTCCAATTTACCCTCATTTACATGATAATAAACAGTACAACCAAAAACTCTTAAATTGGAGTAATCAGCAGGCTTATCAGACCATTTCTCAATAGGAGTTTTGAGATGGATACCTGTGTGAGATCCATGATTAATCAAATAACACGCTGTACTAACCGCCTCTGCCCAGAATCTCCTAGTTAGTCCAGCGTTGGAGAGCATACACCTTGCTCTCTCTAGAAGTGTCTGATTCATACGCTCTGCTACACCATTTTGTTGTGGTGTATCCCTGACTGTATGATGCCTAGCAATCCCCTCATTCTTGCAGAAATTTGCAAACTCGGACGAGCAAAATTCCAGGCCATTATCTGTTCGCAGCCTCTTAATCTTCTTCCCTGTTTGATTCTCCACTAGCGCCTTCCACTGCTTGAAAACCTTGAAGGCTTCACTTTTGTGCTTTATGATGAACAACCAAGTCATTCTTGAGAAATCATCGATCATTGACACAAAATATCTGTGACCCCCGAAAGACTCCACCCGAGAAGGGCCCCAACAATCAGAATGGATGTAATCAAGTATGCCTTTTGTTCTGTGGATTGCTTTAGGAAACTTGTTGCGATGTAGCTTTCCAAAAATACAATGTTCACAAAACTCGAGACCTGTGACCTTATGACCACAAAGAAGATCAGCTTTTGACAGAATCTGCATCCCCCTTTCACTCATGTGACCAAGCCTCATGTGCAACAACCTGGTCATATTTTCCTTTTTAATTTCCGAAGACGCAACAACAACAGAACCTGTTAACGTAGAACCTTGAAGAAGATACAAGGTACCACGTTTAACACCTTTCAGAATCACATTAGAACCCTTGCGGACATGTAAAACTCCACCTTCACCTTGAAAACTGAAACCCTTGTTGTCTAACTTACTCAAAGATATCAGATTCTTTGTCATAAGTGGAACATGCCTAACATCATTCAATGTGCAGAATTTACCATCATGTGTCCGAATTTTAATCGAGCCTATTCCAACCGTCTCACAAGTAAAACTGTTAGCCATAGAAATCTTGCCACCGTCTACTCGCTCGTAGGTTGTAAACCACTCCCTGCGCGGACATATATGATAAGACGCTCCAGAATCAAGAATCCACACATCAGAGTGATGCGTGTCCTTGACAGCAACTAGAGCAATATCTTCTTCGGAAGTAACATCAGCTACATCAGCAGTTCCTGCAACAGCATCATGTTGCTTCTTTTTCTTTGGACAGTCGGATTTCCAGTGTCCCTTCTCTTTACAGTAATTGAAGACATCATTAGCTCTCGAACCCTTAGAAGCTGGTTTCTTGGATTTATACTTCCCCGACTTTCCATGTCCGGTACTCCCGCTAGCTACCAACCCAGCAGCATGATTATCTGCACCTGTACCAGCCGTCTTATGGCGCAGCTCTCTAGAATGAAGAGCAGATCTAACCTCCTCTAGGGAAATAGTATCTTTACCAACAATAAACGATTGCACAAAGTTCTCGTACGATAATGGTAAAGAAACTAACAGAATCAAAGCAGCATCCTCATCTTCAACTTTAACATCAGTATTACGCAATTCTAATAAAATTGTGTTTAATTGATCTAAGTGATCTCGAAGAGGCATACCTTCCTGCATTCGCAGACTGAACAGACGTTGCTTCAGCAACAACTTGTTTATTAAAGACTTCGTCATGTAAAGACTTTCAAGCTTCAACCACAGACCAGACGCGGTATCCTCCTCCGCGATTTCAGTAATAATATAATCTACAAGACACAACAGAATTGTTGAATGTCCCTTTTCTTCCAGAATGGCCATCTCAGCGCTTGTAGAAGCAGCCATTTTTGTGTTCAACGGCGCCCAGAGCCCCTGTTATTTTAACAGGGCACGCATCTTGATTTGCCATAGACTGAAACTATTTCTCCCAGTAAATTTTTTGACCTTAACGTTAATACCACCAGACATCTTTCTCCCAGAACCGTATCCGTGAACAGTACCGTATGAACAATTACGTATGAACAGTGCCGTATGAACAGTACCGTATGAACAGTACCGGCGAGAATTTTTTCAGCAGATTCAACCGAAGCTCTGATACCAATTTGTTATAACGGAAGTAAGAAAGATTATATGCATAAGAGAAATAAGTTTATAGATCTGAGAGGACAAACAGATTACAGAGGTTTTTTCAGATGTATTTACAATCCTTACATACATATATATTTATAGACACAATCTAAGGGGTAGGTGGGTTAGGTGTGGTCAAATCCAGCGGCTACAGTGGCGTCGGCGGCGGCCGGCGACGCCGGCTAGTCAACAGTGGCGGCGGTCAACAGATTCAAGGCACCTAACAAACACAGCAGTTTTATCACAACAAGAAATTGAACGGAGAATTTGTGCTGACACAAAATTGGGGTTTGCAATCAGGGAGAACCAGGTTTTACTAACCAAAGTTGACCTGATAAGGGTTTTCACCGGAAGCCTTAAGAAAGTATTGATGGCTGTTTCATGAGGATGATCGTCAAATGATGTTTTACTCTTGCATTTCTTCGGCAGCGATATACTTCCCATATTTTTTTTCAATTTAAGGGTTCAAGCGTAGTGAATATATTAATAAGATATATATAGTTATATACTAGGGCTGAGCATTCGATCGTTCGGTCCAGAACCCAACAACCGTTTCGGATTAACTTTTTATTGCAATTAATTGTCAAGGAAAGTTGTCAATTTTCGGCAATACAATTAATTTATTAGTGATATTATATGGGCTAACTATTATACATGTCATGTATAATAATATATCAAAAGATCATGTTAGGATCACGAAGGCAGATCTTAGAGTTATTTGTTATTAAACGTTAATGTTATAGTAATTTTGGAAAATATAGCAACTAAAAAGCAAGGTACCACTGACCAAATAATTAGGCAAAATACAACAACCATTCTTGATTAATCAGTTGAATCAGATTTTGAGTAATGCTACTGGGAAAAACCGAATTACACAGGTACTTCGTAGAGTTGTACTTCCCCTGGTCAATGGATAGTTGGATACAACAGCTTGATAAAATTGAACTATCTAATAACAGAGTCTCTGCCAAAAATCAACTTATTTATCAGGTAAAAAACGAATCACTTAGAACTTGATTCAAAGATTAAATTAGCCGATATTATTAACAATGGGTTTGACTGGATGAATTTACATGTTGTGACAGCCCCTCACGACCAGCACTCAATTGATATGCTTAATCTGAAACAATATATTTGACCCAGAATCATGAAATCATAAAAAATTAAAATGCCCAACACGACATGTTCTACGTATGTTTCAAGATTCTTAAAACAATAAGAAACAAGGGATTATTACACAGATGCTACTGATCTCAGGAGATGTTGAGGTGTTGTATTATCAAATGACCAATCCTTTACAATGTTGGAGCTACAAGTATATATATAGTGTTCTAATTGGGCCTTTAGTGGGATTTACTATCTAAGTGGGCCTATGACCCAACATTCAGTCCCCCCTAAGTACAAAAAGATCTTTTAGATCTTTTAACCACCTATTTTACAAGGCGCAAATCATATATTTAAAAGTTACAATACAAAACATATGGGGGGGAACCGAAAAAGTAAAAGAAAAAATCCTTTTTTTTTTTTTGAAATTTGCGATGACACGCGGTTGTGGCTTTAGTGGTCGGTTGACTTGTCCTTCCACTTTCCCATGAGTTGGGGGCTATTGGACCGTGATAGATTCTTTCCGGGCCGCGTGAAGTCGGTGAACCGTTTAGGCTCTAGGACCTCTGCGTAGTCGTGATAGATTCTTTCCGGGCCGCGTGAAGTTGGTGAACCGTTTAGGCTCTAGGACCTCTTCGTAGTTGCAAGTTTTCCTTGGGCCCACTGTTAGATACCATCTTTCCTCTTTTTTTGTGTACTTGTCTACTCTTCTTTATGCCTTGGTGTTCTGACTGTTCTTCTTTTGTTTGCAGTGGTTGGTCCATAGCTACTTAAACTGATAAAGCTGTTTGCAAACCTGCCGACCGATGAATTTTTAGCCCGCCTTGTTAAGAGTAAAGCTGCATGGGCTTCGACTTTGATGCCTAGTGTTGGAGTAGAAAGTGGACCCGAGATTGTCTCGAAGAGCCTTGCGCCTCATTCAGGTGTGGTTGGTATTGGTGCCTCTGAAACCAATGTTATGAAAGATCGAGAGAAGAGGAGACATCGTGATGGGCCTTCCTCTAAAGGTCCATTTTCTAAAAAGTTGAAGGAGCCGGTGAGCTATCCGAGCTCTGGTGGGGTGGATTCGGTTCTGAAAATGACATGGGATCTTTTCCTCAAATTATGAGAGTTAACGTGGAAGTCTTTGGAATGGTTGTTGGAAACGGTCTCCATGTTTGTAAGAGTTTTGTTGATAAGGTGCTTTATCTTTATTTGTTCTCCTTCGTTTTTCTTTGTTCTGAATATGATGTATTTGCTCTCCTACTCTTTCTGTTTGTTCTACTTTGTAGCTGTCCAAGAAGTTGGAGAGGTTCTTGAAGCTTGAGGACGTCGTAGATATCTCTGAGGTGAAGAAGCTCCGTGAGATAGTGAGGGATTTAAAGAAGCTTCAACGAGGGGTTGGAGGAGACCTCTAAGAACTTAGCCGATGATAGTACTGTTGCTGCTTACAAACTTTTTGCTGCCTTGAATGAAAAATCAGAGTTGATTACCGAGTGTGATACCTTGAGCGGGCAAGTGAAGGATTTGCGGATAGAAGTCCAGAGCTTGAAGGAAGCTGCGGAAGTCTTAGAGGGGAACCTTGCTAAGAAGGAAGAGGCTTAGGCAGTTGAGAGAACTGATTGAGAAGCTGGATAGTTCAAATGCTCAACTGGTCAAATGCCAAGCTGAAACTTTGTCTTCGTTTGAGTAAGGTTATGGAGAGAGTGTCACCCACTTTGCCTGGTTCGGGATTGATGTAAAGAGCATACCTTTGATTGCTATCTTACCGATGTGGCGAAGAAGAATGAGATTGGGAAGACTGAATCCTCTGAAGCTGTTCGTGAAGCTTGAAGACTTTCATGTTGGCCTGGGGTATGTCCTTAAAGGCATTATACAATTAATTTAACTCCTCGTATTTGTGTTTTTCGAGCTCTGCTGAAATGTTGGAATTTGTCGATCATTGGCTTTTGGTTTGATGTACTCTGTTAACATTATCTTTTGCTTTATCCATGTTGAATTCCTTTGCCTTGCAACTTGTTTAGATGCGTTTCTGTACTTAATATGCTTTGTAGCATTTAGTTGTAGATGTCCGTGTGGCCCCTGATGTCCGTGACCTTTGCGGCGTAGTTATATTTGGTGATTTGGCGTATTTTTTCATGTCTTGGGTTATTGTAACTCCCTTTTCTATTTCTTTGGAGCTCCTTTTCCTTGGCGAAGATTTCTTCGATGTGATTAGAATGTAGATTTGGCATACTTTACCCTTTTCCTTTGAATTTGGCGAATTTGGAGATGTCCAATAGGACACTGAGGTGATCGAAGTATTGTCCTTTGGCGTGGTTTTTCTTATCTTTTAACTTATTATTTCATGGCGTAACCAAATCCTGGTTTTGGCGTACTTTACCTTTTCACTGTTTTGAAGTTGGAGAAGTCGATGAAGCTCTTGGGCTTCATGGAGTTGTTTGGTGTTATTTGGCATAAACTTTATCTTTTCATCATTTTGAAGTTGGAGATGTCGACGAAGCTTTTGAGCTTCATGGTGTTGTTTGGCGTTATTTTGTTTGTATAAACTTTACCTTTTCATCGTTTTGAAGTTGGAGATGTCGACGAAGCTTTTGAGCTTCATGGTGTTGTTTGGCGTTATTTTGTTTGTATTTTGGCGTAAACTTTACCTTTTCAACATTTGAAGTTGAAGATGTCGACGAAGCTTTTGAGCTTCATGAAGTTGTTTGGCGTTATTTTGTTTATATTTTGGCGTAAACTTTACATTTTCAATGTTTTGAAGTTGGAGATGTCGACGAAGCTTTTGAGCTTCATGGCGTTGTTTGCCGTTATTTCGTTTGTATTTTGGCGTAAACTCACTTTTTCTTCTTTATTTGGCAAATTGCAACATAAATGTCGCTTACATGTAATTTTCCAATCATGTATGGAGATCTCTGTTGAGATTACTTTGGAGTTTCGTTTGGAGACCGAGTCGCTTTGGAGATGAATTTCGATTTTCATTGGATAAATGACTTTAGATGATTTTGTAGTTCATAGAAAAGAGCTACGTGTGCATTTTGTAAAGTAGAAATTTAAAATATGCATAGCAATTTTGATAAGTAAAACATAACATACCGTGAATAAAATACGGTAGCTTAAGGTTTTTACCACAACTGGAATGAGTTCATTCACCTGAAAGCTCCTTGGTTTGATCTTTGAACTAAGACCTTTGCGACCCTTTCCTGGTACTTGGAGACATTGGCCTGTGTGGAGTCCCTGAGCTCCTCGATAGGATCAACATTTAGCCGTAGTTCTTCTTCAGATAATTTTGGACTGAATTTCTCGATTCTTAAAGATTTGGAAATTATCTTAACCGGCAGTACTGCTTCGGTTCCATATGTCATCCTGAATGATGTTTCTCATGTAGAAGCTTTTGGTGGTGTTCGGAGACTCCATAATACATTTGGTAGCTCGTCTACCCAATTTTTATTGGCCTCAAGCAACCTCCTTTTCAATCCATTGTAAAATTACTTTGTTATTGATTTCCATTTGCCCATTTGCTTGTGGGTATGTGACTGAGGCTTTGAGGTGTTGAATTTCAACACCTCTCTGTAATATACAAGTTTTGAGGTGTTTGAAGCGCTCGAGGTAGCCATCTTTGACAAGGCATCTGCCATTGATTGTTGGATCTATCGATGTCGCTGATAGTCCATAATGTGAAATTCTGAAGAAGTTCTGAAGTGACTTTTCTGTATGCTGCTATTCTTTCGTTCAGAGCTTTAGATTCCCCTAGAATCTGTTTTACTACAAGCTGAGAATCCCTGAATATGTCTATGACGGAGACTTCCAAATGGCAAGCTAGCACTATACCTACTATAAGACCTTCATACTCCGATTCATTGTTTGTCGTGGGGAATTTGAACTTGATGACCTGCCGAATAGTGAAGCCCACGGGGCTTGTGAGAATGACTCTTGCACCACCAGCTTGTGAAGTGGATGACCCATCTGTGAATAAAGTCAAAACTTTTTCTTTTGAATCTAAAGTTATTTCTTCTAGCTCGGAGGAAGTGAAGGTGCCTTCTGTAATAAAATTTGCTAGAGCTTGAGACTTCACTGAAGTCCTCGGCTGAAATTCCAAGTGAAACTAACTTAACTCCACAGTCCATGAGGCCAACCTTCCTGTCACAATGATTAGTCTACCCTGAAAATATTTTCTCAACTTCCTGCTGGCCATGACCAATGCATATGCAAGTTTCTCTATGTTTGAATATCGTGATTCGGCATCTTTGAGTATGTGGCTCGTGTAGTACACGGGCTTCTGAACTAAATCTACTTCTTTAACCAATACTGCGGCCAAAGTTGAATCCGATGCTGATAAGTATAATTTTAATGGTTTCGCATTGAAGAAGTTTAGTCATGATCGGCGGAGACACCAGGAAGTCTTTGATTCCTTGGAGGCTTTCTTCACATTCTTTTGTCCAAGAGAAAGATTTATTTTTCAATGCTTCCTTGATTGCCTCATACATCGGGAGGCATTTTTTCGAAGATTGAGGTATGAAACGCCTGAGAGCTGCGATAGACTCTTCGAGGGCTTGGAGCTCCTTGAGGCATTTTGGGGCTATGACATTTTGAATGGTTTTTATCTGATTCGGGTCTGCGTCGATACCTCTCTGATTGAGGAGGATACTCAAGAATCGACCCCCACTCAAACAAAAAGAACATTTCGTTGAATTTAATCTCATGGTGCTGGGCCTTATCCTTGCAAAGGTCGCCTTGAGGTCTTTGATGTTATAAGCCCCTCGTATTCCGACTCATTGTTGATTGTGGGTAATTTGAACTTTATGACTTGCTTAATGATGAACCCTTCGGGGCTTGTGAGGATGACCACCGCTCTACCGGCTTGTGAAGTGGACGATTCGTCTGGAAGTTTTGTACCAATCTTTACGACCTTCTCGGGGTCGTTGGGATATAAGCAAATCTCTTCTACCAGTTCAACTAGTTCATGTCTATAATTCTTTCTGGTTCGTCTCTTTTTTGCTGTGTTCGATCGCTTCTTTCCACAAAATGAGATAATTCTCCCTTCTGAATTTTATCCTTGATCAAATTTTTCAATTGATAACATCTCTCCGTGCCATGTCCCGTATCTTCATGATAATGACAAAATCTGTTACTCTGAGATCTATTGGGGTTCATTGGTTTTGGAGGTACATAAGCTGGATCAGCCTTGAGAATTACGAGTATTACTGCTCTTTCAACATTAAGCTTTGTGAATCCCCGATCATCTCGTTGTCGCTGAGGCCAAGGGCATTGTCTCGGTGGGGACAGCTGCGATGTGGATGACCTGTTTGAAGTATGTGAGGTCCCATCTTCCCTCTTTGGTTGAACAGGCGACCTTGCTTGTGTTCTCGCATACCTCGGGAACCTCGATCACTTCGACGGTACTCCCATTGAGAAATTTATTCGATTTATTCGATTAACCTATTCAACCTTGTTCAAATAACTCTATGGCTGCCTGGAGTGATTGAGGCTCCTCTTCAAAGTACTCCTCGAGCACTGCGTTGTGTCTGGACCTATCAATTCCTGCTGCTAGATTCGTCATTGCTAAATTTTCCACCAAATCTGGGATTTGTATCATCTCCGCTCTAAAACGGTTTATGTATTCCCGAAGGTTTTCATTTGATCTTTGGCGAATATTCACGAGCGATGCTGTTAGCTTCTTTCCCTTTTTGTTAGTAGAAAATCTTGATCTAAACTTTTCTTTCAAGTTGGTCCATGACCTTATAGACCTTGGTGGTAGGTTGTTGAACCACGTGAGGGCTACACCCTTTAAACACGTCGGAAAGAACTGACATTTTGCCACTTCGATGTGTCCAAAGAAAGACATTCTTCCCTCAAAGAGGTGAACGAAGTCATAGGGGTCCGTGGAGCCATCGAACTGGTATATAGGCGGTACCTTGAGATCCATGTTTATCTTAGCTCTTTCAATGTTCTTTGCTAGTGGACTCTCCGAGGAGACCTCGACCTCCCCCGAGTGTGTCCTGATGAACTCCTTGAACTTCTTTATCTCCTTCGCTGATAAGATAGCCTTGTTTGATCCTTCTTTCTCACTATCTTCGTCATCGTTCTCAGAGCATTCATGTTCTTCGCTTCTACTTTTGCGTTTTCTCGATGAGAATGAATCAGAAGATATTTATGTTTTAAAGTATTTACTTCCTATAGATGTCCTCCATGAGTACTCATGATTCTTAGTTTGGTATTCTGAAGAAATATGGACCTCACACACCTCTTGGAGCTCTTTCTGCAACATAATTATCTCCTTTTTCCTCACAAGCTCATCGTCGATGACAAAGTTATTCGATGCTCCGATCTGTTTCTCTTGAGGAGTGAGAACTAACTGTCGAAAATCCTTTTTTAACTTGCGAGATCCATTTAACGGATCTGAAATGCTAGGCCTCGGAGGTGGAGTGAACAACGCCCATGGAGCCATTAAAACTTTAGATTCTTCAACTCGTTTAACATTTGTAGTATCTCGAGTGTTCGGAGCTGGTCGCCTTGAAGCTGATTGCTTACTCGTTCCTTGGGCTTCATCGGCCATTCCTCGTCTTAAACGGAGAATTAAGGTCGATTGTGAAGTATTAAAGCTCGATCTGTTGATATGATTATCTAATTTTGATGTTTAGCAGCTGTTTTTGATTTTCTAGGAGGAGATAAGAGCTCCTTCTAGCGCCATTGTTGAGGTGTTGTATTATCAAATGACCAATCCTTTACAATGTTGGAGCTACAAGTATATATATAGTGTTCTAATTGGGCCTTTAGTGGGATTTACTATCTAAGTGGGCCTATGACCCAACAGGAGACATGTGGGATATTTGATATTTCAATCACTAAAACAAAGAAGTCCAACAACTGACCCAACTGCTTTCAAAGTTTCAGTCATATTATTAAATAGAACTAGCTTCGTAGCCCGTGCAAGGCACGAACATGCTCTAGATTACAAATATTTATGTATTATGCGTAATCACGTAGGATTGAATTATTGATATCTTCGATTGCTCATATCTTCGCAACAATTGTTATGAGTAAATAGAATTTATGCAATACCCGATCGTGACATGCAAATTATAATTCTGGTTAAATTAAATCTATTTTATATTTTACGCTATGTTTTGTTTTGTTCAAAAAAACTTGAACGATATGTAATAAATTGGTCAATGATATAATCAAAACCGTATTTCGAAATATAAATATATAGAGTTAACATGGATGGATACAGAGATACATACAAATATTAATTACATAATAATAAATACATATTAGTTCATATCAGTTATTATTATGTAATAAATATGTTGGTGTTGCAATACCCCCGTAAATATAACATAGATATAATTAGTAGGGGGTAAATATGACTTTTTATATGAATAAATTTGCTCATGGAACCACCCATTTATATGTGTGTGTGTGTGTGTGTGTGTTATATTGTTTTGTGCGTTTACGTATTAAAGATGTGATTGAAGAGTTTTAGGATAGTTAATGTTAATACAAGTTTCTATTATACTTATATACGGATGAAGGTTCTTTTTTTGTATTGGGATATTTTTTATAATATTTAATTCGTAAATAATTACAATAGATCTAAAATGATTAATAAGATATGGTATATGTTAGTGATTAGTGAATATTATAGTAATTATAACATATCCACATAAATTTATATATGTATTTATGTTTGTACAAGTGTATGTATGTATAAATATGAATATTAATTATACAGTAATTAATATATTACAAATAATGAAATATTAATAGATTATACAACAAAAATGTATGTATGTATGTATGTATGTATATATGTATGCTATATAGTATGTATGTATATATGTATATAATATTATAGTATATGTATGTATGTATGTTTAAATATGCATATTAAATATACAATAATTAATAGATTACAATTAATGAAATATTAATAGATTATACAACATAAATGTATGTATATATTATATGTATGTATGCATGCATGCATGTATGTATGTTGTACGTATGCATGTATAATTAATAGTTATGTTGTATATATGTATGTATGTATGTATGTATGTATATATGTATATATGTTTGTATGTATGTATGTATGTATGCATGTATGCATGCATGTATGTATGTTATATAGTATGTATGTATGTATGTATAATATTATAGTATATTATTATGTATCCACATAAATTTAAATATGTATATATTTATGTTTGTACAAAATGTATGTATATATAAATATGCATATTAATTATACAACAATTAATATATTACAAATAATGAAATATTAATAGATTGTACAACATAAATGTATGTAAGTGTGTATGTATGTATGTATGTATGTATGTATGTATGTATATAGTAGGTATGCACATATAATTAATAATTATGTATGTATGTATGTATGTATGTATGTGTGTATGTATATATGCATGTATATTTATTTATTTATGTGTATGTATAATTAATAATTATGTATATAATGTATGTATGTATGTATATATGTATGTATGTATGTATGTATGTATGTATGTATGTGTGTATGCATGTATAATTATTTATGTATCTGTATGTATAATTAATAATTATGTACGTATGTATGTATGTGTTTATGTATGTATAATTATTGGGATTATACATTATACAAATATTTATGTATGTAGTTAATGATTTTTAATATAGACTCAAATGTTAAGATAGATCAATTGGTTATGGTAGTGAAATTAATTCCCAAGGTCATGGGTTCGAATCCCTTATATAACAATATTTTTACAAATAATTGGAATTAGGTTCGGAGTAAGGTTCGGAGGAATCGAGCCTAGGGCTGTAATCCGAGTCGAGCTGCTCGCGAGCAGCTCGAGCTCGAACTCGTTTAACAGCAGCTCGGCTCGACTCGACTCGTTAACGAGCCGAGCTCGAGCACAAGATCGGACTCGTTTAACTAAACGAGCCGGCTCGGCTCGAATCGACTCGTTAAACGAGCCGAATTCGGTCACAAGATCAGGCTCGTTTAAGTGTAAATTTACACGAGCCGGCTCGACCGACTCGTTTAAATAGGCTCGTTTAGCTAAACGAGCCGGCTCGGCTCGACTCGACTCGTTAAACGAGCCGAGTTCGGTCACAAGATTAGGCTCGTTTAGTTAAACGAGCTGGCTCGTTTAGTTAAACGAGCTGGCTCGACTCGAATTGATACTCGGCTCAGCTCGGCTCGACTCGGCTCGAATGACAGCCCTAACCGAGCCTAGGAATTAATTTGCTCAGGGAAACCCCCTGTTGGTGTATTAGATATATAATAGATAATAGATATCACCCGTGTCAACTCAAAATAAGGAACAAAAGTTTAGATACAAAAAAATCGCTTGGTGTACAATATGTTAAGATAAACTAGAGTCTAGAAGATTTAATTGATTAGTATAGTATTTTTATCCGGTCAAAACACACATGGTAACTACGTATGATGATAGACATAGAATGTGGAAGTCAAGTAAACAAAATAAATTATTAGCTTTCCATAATACATCTTACACTTTAACATATCTACTTGTGATAAAATTACAGCATCTGGAGATTACATTTCCAAGGATTTCTCAGGGACTAAGCTAACACCGATTAAACAACTTTTAAGGAAAATCAGCTAATCACATAAGGGTTCTTATGACGATTAAAGATTGTTTGTCTAATATTTGCATATAATTATCAAATGTTTGGACTGAAGACATTCCCTTTGGCACCAAGGGGACAGAGGGAGGGACAGATTATACATCATACAGTATGTTATTAGGTAAGCTAGATTAATAATTAGCAAAACATACAGCAAGGTACGTTGTGCACATTACAGAATCCTGAATGTCACATGTAAAGACATAAAAGAATATATTTACTATTTACTAAACTTCTATGAGAAAAACAGTAGATAGCACACATATATGGATTAACAAATATACTTGGTAGATGTAGAACAATACCAGCATACCACCAGGAAAATCTAGGACCCAGGACAGCTCACTTTCCAGATTTTGACAGTCCATCTCCTCCCTCATGCATGACAAATCTCTTTATGAAGAAGTTTAAGGAAGACGAATACTATCTTTGCCCAATAGCTCCCAGAATCCAAGATCTCTATAATGCACTCTTGAGATTACAGGTCAGCATCCCAGTATCACGACTCTTAACCATAATAACACCATTCACCATTGTAAGTGTTACACTCTTTGTAGAATTAATAGGCCACCCCAAATCCTTCATTGCAACTCTAAAACAAAGTCCATGAGATGATATAATCTTCATGCCAGATGCCAGATGCCAGCCACACGCAACAGAAACTGAACTCAGCCTCGCGAAACGCCAGCCATATACAACAAGGCTCATTAAGCATACTGTTACTCCATTTCTTGCAATGAACACTTGCGGCAGGAAAATTTAAAAAAAAAAAAAGAAGGGTGCCGCAATGAACACTTGCGGCAAGAAAACTTAAAAAAAAAATTAATTTATGTAGAATCGATCTCAGGTCCTTCACCAAAGATAACACCAACATAACCACTACACCAAACAAACTTATTTGTAATTTAATTCAAAACAAAACAATATTAAATTTTATTTTACGTTTTTATACTTTTATTTTTATTATTTATTAAAATTAAATAAATTGGTAAATTAATACATTATAAAATATAAAAATGTTTATAAAATTTGAATTATTACATAAAATTTTAAATAAATTATTATAGTTTTATATTTAATAAAAGTAATAAAAAATAATAAATTAATAAAAGCTGTTAATTTGAAATATAGAAACAAGTAAAAATATGAAATTACGTTTTCACCCTCCAAGTTGCTGCCGCAATGATACATAGCGGATGAATGAAAATCTGAAATTACTTGTTTACCCTTATTACTACCGCAATGAATCATTGCGGATGCATAAAAATATGGAATTACTTTTTTACCCTTAAATCTTCTGCCGCAATGATACAATGCGGATACGAGAAATATACAACCACCCATTACGGTTGCCGCGACCCGAACTAACCCTAATTAAACACAGAGCTCAAGCGATTTCAGGCGACTCTCAGGCGATTCCGGGCGATTTACACACAGAGCTGCGAATGTCAGGCAATCTTCCTCCTCAAGGTATCTTCTAATTGACACTTACACACACACGCACGTAGTTATACATACACACATGCACTACTATATACATTGCTATTGACGATTATATGTACATGGTTTGATTCGTTTTTAACTGTGGTTGCTGTTTATTTGCTTCATTTTAGTTAAAATCATGAATTAAATCGAATTATTAGGGTTCATAGTTCAAATTTTACCCATTTTTGGTTTGAATTAGTTTGAAATTAGGGCTTTTACCCTCAATTGAGTTGAAATTAGGGTTTATCATTTTTAATTAGGTTGAATTAGCTCGAAATGCCCAATTTAGAATTAGGTTTCGAATTATTATTCGAATTTTTATTAAAACTATGAATTAATTTGAATTATTAGGGTTTATAATTATGAAATTATAATTATAATTTTTTTTATGAGTTGTGGAAATTTTAATCCGAATTATTGAATTATTAATTTGAATTTTTGAGTTTAAAATTCGAATTTATGAATTAATATTATTTATTAATTCGAATATTGATTAATTAACATATTAGTACTGCATTTTATTTGATAAATGATATTCATTGTTAATTTATTCTTGTTTTAAATATGCCTTAATGGAATGATAATTTTAGCCAATTTTGGTACATGTTTATGAAATGTGCCTTATTTCTTTGATCTTGCATATTGCAGATGCTATGGATTTGCAGTGCGGGCCTCTCGATAGGTCCCTCTTGACCATGCAGGATGATCATATTAGCAGTCACGTATGGCAGGGGGGTGAGCGGGGAAGTTGGATGTTTGCCAGTTGACAGCCAACCTCGACGATTGGGTATTTGATGACACCCAGGTTAGTTTGCTGTCAGACTGGGGTTTCCGAGCGTTTACTAACCCACGCTCGATTCCCCAGAACGACATCCGATTGATCACGGCGTTGGTGGAAAGGTTTAGGCCAGAGACCAACACCTTTTATTTCCCATTTGGTGAGATCACCATCACTCTAGAGGATGTTTACATGATATTGGGATTGCATGTTCGTGGTCGTGCTGTTACTCATACGGAGCTTTCCGCACCGCTTCTATATTGGCTAAGACGGTGGCATGATTTGAGGTAGACTGAGACCGAACGCATAAATATCTATAAAAAAAGGTTTGCATTTTAGTCCATAAATTCTAATTTCTTGCATTTTAGTCCTTAACATGTTTAATTCTTGCATGTTATACATTAAATTTTCATTTCTTTGCAATTTAGGAAGATAATTATCTAGTTATTGCACTTTAGTCCATGAATTCTAATTTCTTGCGTTTTAGTCCTTAATTTGTTTAATTCTTGCATGTTATACCTTAAATTTTCATTTCTTTGCAATTTAGGAAGATAATTATCTAGTTATTGCATTTTAGCCCATAAATTCTAATTTCTTGCATTTTAGTCCTTAATTTGTTTAATTCTTGCATGTTATACATTAAATTATCATTTCTTTGCAATTTAGGAAGATAATTATCTAGTTATTGCATTTTATCCCATAAATTCTAATTTCTTGCATTTTAGTCCTTAATTTGTTTAATTCTTGCATGTTATACCTTAAATTTTCATTTCTTTGCAATTTAGGAAGATAGTTATCTAGTTATTGCATTTTAGCCCATAAATTCTAATTTCTTGCATTTTAGTCCTTAATTTGTTTAATTCTTGCATGTTATACCTTAAATTTTCATTTCTTTGCAATTTAGGAATATAATTATCTAGTTATTGCATTTTAGCCCATAAATTCTAATTTCTTGCATTTTAGTCCTTAATTTGTTTAATTCTTGCATGTTATACCTTAAATTTTCATTTCTTTGCAATTTAGGAAGATAATTATCAAGTTATTGCATTTTAGCCCATAAATTCTAATTTCTTGCATTTTAATCCTTTATTTGTTTAATTCTTGCATGTTATACCTTAAATTTTTATTTCTTTGCAAGTTAGGTGGGGTGAAGCTTCATAGGTTGAGGAAAATGTGTAAAAAGAAACCGGAGAAGCCTTCTCCCGAGTTTATCGAGCATGATGACCTTGTGTACACCCGGGCTTATCTTTTTTACATCATTGGGGGTGTGTTGTTTCCTTCATCGAATAGAGACACCGTTCATCCTAGGTACTTCTTGACTTCATTTCCCTCTCTAGTCCTTGCAATTTATGCTTAAATTTATCTTATTCTTGCATTTTATGCCTTAAATTTCACATTTCTTGCATGTTCATCCTTAATTTCTCCAATTATTGAATTCTTACCTTAACTTGCATTTCCTGAATTTTTGCAGGTATTTACAATTAATCCAGAATGTGCATGAGATTAAGGAGTATGCCTGGGGAGCTGCGGTTTTGAGCTATTTGTTCAGGGGTTTGGCCAAGGCTGCTCAGAAGGGTGCCAAAGCTATTAGTGGGTGCACCATGCTTTTGCAGCTTTGGTCTTACGAGAGGTTGTTTCCTGGGGCACCTCTCATAGCACCTCGTATGGATTTTGTTTGGCCAAGGGCATTGGCTTAGGCTGAGCCGGTAGATGAGAGGAGGGTTAACCCCCACTACCATACAAGTCTTTATCGGGGGGACTTTGACAGCTTTCAGCTTGGTTGGCTGACATGGCAGCCTTATCAGAGATTTTATGACATTCAGGATGTTGATGTGGATTATAATATCGATTTGATGGATGCTCACTATATGGCTCTCGGTCGTGTCCCTCTCATTTCTTTTGATATCGTTGAGTATGTCATGCCAGATAGAGTCTTGAGACAGTTTGGTATTCTACAGCATATCCCACAGGCCCCGATTGCCATGACTTCACTGCGGATGGAGAGAGCATCTCGTTGGGTGCGGGACAATCATACAGTGACCTTGACAGATTACGTTGAGGAGTGGCATGCTTTTAATGATGGCATTATGTGTCTCTTTATGTGTCTATAGAGGAGTACATGTATTGGTACAGGCGCGTCAGTAAGCTAGATTGCTCCATTTGTGGCTGAGCATCGTGCTAAGATTGTGCCTCGTGACTGGTATCCCCAGCAGGACATGGCTAATGCGGTATGCATTTTATACCGTTATTTTTCTAATTCTTGCATTTTAGACCTTTATTTCTCCAATTCATGCATTTTAGACATTTATTTGTATAATTCTACATTTTAGACCTTTATTTATATACTTTTGCACTTTACACCTTTATTTATCTAATTCCTACATCTAAATACTTCAATGTAGCTGGATTGTGGAATGAGGACATTACATGCCATTTACGAGCGTGATCCCCCCGAGTGGTTCTTTGATATCATCACTGATTTTTTGGCTCATTATGATCGGATCAACACTGAGTGGAGGGGTGTTGGATTTATCAGACCTAGTTTTGATGACCCTCTCGTGCACATGATATGGATATTGACCCCAGCGGTCCTTCATCTTCGCAGCAGCCTCCACTAGCCGTCTCTCAGAAACGTTTGCGTGAGGTAGTAATCTTTTGATACTTGTTATCTTTGAATGTAGTGGATTGAATATATGTATGATTGTTGTATATTTTATTGTAGGTTGAGACTGTTGATTCTCATGCTTCACTTACGCACGATGCCACACCTCATGTCTCTTATAAACGTCCTCGTCAGGTAGTAATCCTTAATGCTAGGTTTAATTCGAGTCACTTAGGAGGAATTATATATATAACTATATGATCGGTTCGTTGACATATAATTGCAGGTTGAGACTACAGATGCTCTTGCTACACAGCCTACCCTGGTATCTGTCCTGCCTATAGTCCAAGTTGAGGTATCAATCCTTAACGCTTGGTTTAATGCAAGAATTATAGAAATAAGGGTATAAAATGCATGATCGGTGTATCTTGTAGGTTGAGGCTACATCAGCTGCTCCTCTTGTTACACAGACGACCCCGGTATCTAGCCCTCCTCCTTCACAGTCTACGCCTGTATCTATCCCCCTCATGCTCATATTAATCTCTTCTTACTGTAATTTCCTTCTTATATACCAACTTTTTATATGTTCTTCGTGTTTTTATCTCATTGTGGTTGCAGGTTAGCACTATTCCTGCTGTGACAGAGCCTACCCCGGCATCTGTCCCCCATCATGCTCAGATTGAGGTACTAATCTCTCCTATTTGTGATTTTCTTCTTATATACCATTAATAATTGTAGTTGTAATTTGACTTTTGTTATCATAATTGTAGGCTCCAATACCATGTGAGTTGGCAGTGGATGGCAACAAGGTTGCCTATGGCATGGCTTACCCAGATGGAGGAGAAATGAGTAGGAAAATACATGGCAAGCCAATGCCTACTGGATGTCTGAGAGTGTCAATGGATAGTGGGATCCAACTAGAAGCCTTGATTCCAGTTCCAGTACCTGGTGAGATGGAGACGGTCAAGCAAGCTATTGGATCTCATGTCGCATGGCCCAAGGACTGGATCATACGTCGAAATACTGAGGTTTGTACTTCTATAAAAATAATATAAAGGTCTAAATGCAAAGAAATAGAGAAATAAATGTCTAAAATGCAAAATTATAGAAATAAGGTTATAGAATGCAAGAAATAGAGAAATAAAGGTCTAAAATGCAAGAAATAGAGAAATAAATGTCTAAAATGCAAAATTATAGAAATAAGGGTCTAAAATGCAAGAAATAGAGAAATAAGGGTCTAAAATGCAAGAAATAGAGAAATAAAGGTCTAAAATGCAAGAAATAGACTACAGGTTGAATATGTTCAACTTTGAATATGTTCTTCATGTTTTCATCACGTTGTGGTTGCAGGTTTGCCCTCCTCCTTCACAGCTTATACAGGTTGAGACTACAGTTGAGACTACAGCAGCTGCTCCTCCTGTTACATAGCCGACCATGGGATCTAGCCCTCCTCCTTCACAGTCTGTCCCCCCTAATGCTCATATTGAGGTACTAATCTCTCCTATTTGTGATTTCCTTTCTTATATACCAACTTTGAATATGTTATTCATGTTTTTATCACATTGTGGTTGCAGGTTAGCCCTCCTCCTTCACAGCCGATACAGGTTCAGACTACAGTTGCTCCTTCTCCTTCTACACCCATGGTAACACCTTTATCAGACCGCCCCATCCCTCCTGGTGTCAATCTTGACGTAATAAACTTTAACTTTGAAATAACCTTGACGTATTGTATTTGAAATGTGTATATGATTTTTGTATTTTCATCGAATGGCAGGTTGAAACCACTACTCCTGGTTCAGAGTTTACCCCAGTGGCGGGTGGACTTGTGAAGTTTGGTAGTATCAGTGGTGTTATTCCTGATAAGTTAAGAGAAATGCTTAGGGTATGTATCTTGAATCATACATTCGTTTTGGCTTGCTATTTTTCCCATATGCCATGAATATCCATCATGATTAGGGGTATTGACATGTATTTGCAGTTGGACACTGAAGAGGATAAATACAAGGATGCGCAGAGGCGGCCTGCTTATGTATCAGGTGATATGAAGAGGCCACTGAAAAATCAGAAAATCAACTAGCTGTTTAAGCATTGGTGGGGTGAAAATCATAATTTTATTAGGAGTGTTAGTGGGATGGTGACGGAGCTTGCTTGGCAAAATGTCCAATGCCTAAAACGCGATCATGAAATAGAGTCGTCAGTTCTGGATGCATATGTTGAGCTGCTGAAGCTTAGGGAGAGGACATATTTTCAGCATAAAGTGCTAGGCCGTCAATGCAAGAGGTTCTTCCTTGGCATGAGTTATTTCACGACCATTGCAGCTGGGCATTGCACCGACTTGGAGGTAAATCAATTCAAATTTCTTGCATTTCTTGGAGGTAAAATGCAAGAAATATAGAAATAAAGGTCTAAAATGCAAGAAAGTATTGAAAAAAAGGTCTAAAATGCAAAATTATAGAAATAATGTTATAGGATGCAAGAAATAGAGAAATAAAGGTCTAAAATGCAAGAAATAGAGAAATAAAGGTCTAAAATGCAAAATTATAGAAATAAGGTTATAAAATGCAAGAAATAGAGAAATAAAGGTCTAAAATGCAAGAAATAGAGAAATAAAGGTCTAAAATGCAAAATTATAGAAATAAAGGTCTAAAATGCAAGAAATAGAGAAATAAAGGTCTAAAATGCAAAATCATAGAAATAAAGGTCTAAAATGCAAGAAATAGAGAAATGAAGGTCTAAAATGCAAAATTATTGAAATAAGGTTATAAAATGCAAGAAATATAGAATAATAGAAATTGCAAGAATTCTTGCATTTCATAACTTATTTTCTCTTTTTTGCAGATGCATCCAAATTGTAAAACTCCGGAAAGGTTGAAAGAGCAGGAAAGTTTCTATACTACCTACCAAGACCAGTACTTTGGGCCACCAATACACTTGTGTGATGTTGCTATATTCCCCGTATGCACAGGTGGTCATTGGTTTTTGTTTGTTGTGGACCTTGAACGAATGAAATTGCTTTTAATTGATCCTCTCCGGGACCATGGATCTTATTGTGACTTACGAAAGGTGTACGCCAAGGAGATTTATGTCATGGTAATCTTATGCAATGTTTTTTAAATATGTCTTCTTTCTTGAATATGTTTTTAATTTTTTGTGGTAAATTTGTAGGAAAAATTATTGCCGTGCATGCTTCATTTCTTGCAACCTTTGAGATTTGCTGACGACAGTTTCATGGATGTGAAGTTCATTACGGATCGACCGAAGCAACAAGGCGGCGCTGATTGTGGCGTGTACGTTTGCAAGTGTATGGATGCTATACTTGGCGGCATATCATTGAAAGATGCAATGTGGCACCCTGTACATGATGTTTTGACTTTCCGGTATCGCATAGCTTGGGAGCTTTTTAAAGGGGAAGCACGGAAAATGACTAATGCCGGGTTACAACAGAGGCAGCTGGGACTTTAGTTAATTTTGATCTTGTTTATTTGATTGTATTATTTTTTTGTTAATTTTGATTTGAAAGTAGGTAGTTGTATTGTTGTATTTATATTGGTTGGGATTGTGTTGATATGGTATTTCGTGTTTATGTGGTTAAAACAGGTTTTATAAAATGTAGATGGAAAGCAGTAAAAACAGACTCCTTATTGCAGTTTTTTTTGTGTCCATTTTTACTCGGTAGAAGAAAAAACAAGCAGACCTTTTAAAAAAAATATTCAAAACCTAGCCGCAATGACTCCTTGCGGATATGTTTTCTTTCTTTAGATTTTTTTCCTGTTTTTCGAATATTAGGAAAAACATATTTAAATTTGGGAAAAAATAATTTTTAATTTATCTCGAATTTTATATTTAACAATTGAAATAAATTGGAATTTTATGATTTTTCCAATTTTTAATATCAAGAAACAAAAAATAAAAATAAAATTATGGCTATCAGCAAACGAATGGTTTTAATTTACTATTTTTTATTAATTTTATAAATAAATATATATCAAATTAATAATTTTAAATAATAGATAAGATAATACTGTTTAAATTACTAGAGTACAAGTTGGTGGAATGGGAAAAGTTTTGTATAATTTCTAAAAGGTCAAGAGTTCGAATCCAAACTAATGCTACGTTTCCTTAATTAAACAAATAATAATACTGCCGCAATGAAGGGTTGCGGCAATTCTATTTTTTACTACTGCCGCATTGAAGAATTGCGACTCTACTGCCGCATTGAATGGTTGCGGCTATCCTGGTGGCTGGTCCAACCACCGGTTGTTGTGGACCAAAACGCATATATATATATATTTAAGTAGGTAAAGTGATGAAAAGTGGGTAAAGTGGTGGGACCTATCAATATTTAATAGTAGATTTGAGAAAGTGGAGGAAGTTAGTGGGTGTAATAGTGTTTTATATTATTAAAAGTTTACTATTTTTGGAATGTAAAGAAATGGATGGGACGGCCCAAAATAGTAATCGTAAAGAAATGAGTGGGACGGAGGGAGTATTTATTTTTGTAACAATATATTATGTGTAATCATGTTGTTAGATTCTATTTTTATTCATAAAAAACCATTATTGATGTGAAAGTTAGAATCTAAATGCTATTTAATATAAGATTTTATGGTATTCTTTATTATTTTTTGTATAACGGTGTTATTCATAATTTTCTGTATAACGGTGTTATTCATAAAGTAATGGCCTAGTTATAAATTGGCTATAACTGTTTTTTGAGTTATGAGTTACTAGCTGATAACCCCGTGCGAACGACGAACACATATCGTGCACGAGCCGAGATTAAAATATTAATATTAACTAGCATTCTACCCGTGCTACGCACCGAAAGTCTGCAAGATGACATTCTAGTAATTCTATTGTGTTTGCTTCTTCAGATTAAGAGGCTGATTTGTATATATAGTACATTTTCAAGGAGGCATGTGCATACATTAGTCGATGTTTTGTGTTTCAAAGTACAAATATGTACTGGGACAATATGGGTCTTTTGTTCATTTGAGATAGTGTTGATTTATAGGAGACCACAAGATACTGGATTATTACAGGGGAAAACTACTAGACAAATAAAGAACATCTAATTAAAGAGTAAGCACATGTAAACTAGCAAACTTCTACTCAAACCATATTATGATCAATAGTTCAGTACCAAGTTAATGTAGTTCTTAGGAGCAAGCCGCAGCAACTTCTCTTGATTTTCTCAACTTCCACAGACCATAGGGCTGGACAATGGATTTAGATATGTCACATGGTTATGTTTAGTAACAACCTTTCATAGTCTTTAGGAAAGACGGTGGATTTTTCTTTAAAATAACTATAGTATAAAGGTTTCTCAATAATAACTAATAAGTACTGTTTTTTAGTGTTTTTTCTATAACTCAAATACGCAACAGGAACTACTACCTGCAACTAAGGCAGCATATGCAGCCGTGAATAATTTACAGTTTTGTATCTCTGATATGGTCTGGATTCTGCATGGGATTGTCCTATCAATTTGTTCACAATTTTTAACACATGATTTCACCTTATTCACGCTTAAGCAACCCCCTGTCTCCCATTTAAAATTTTAACCTAGCCGCTATAAAAAACGGATAGCTGATTGGTAATAATTTTTTAGCGGACACACTTGATTTCACATTATCCGCACCTTAAACAACGCTTTTTTAGGATTTAATTCTATCTTTATTAAAAATCGAGAATAATTGGTTGGCAACAGTGAACTGTCGGGGTAGGGACTAGGTGCCTTTCTGATAGATTTAAGAGCACCAATATATATTGATACTTTTGGTGAATAATTTAAGTGTGAAGTTTTAAGCGTAAGGGAAGACATTTTCTTGGTGGATGCAGGACTTGGGATCCCCAGAAGAAAAAATGACAAAAATACCCGTTTTTTAGAGTAATAGTAACGAAACTACCTAATTTTGAAAAAGCTGACAAAAATACCCGTTTCAATACGCATTTGCCAAATGGGTATTTGAAATACGCATTTGGCAAATGCTTATCCTTCATATTTTGTAAGTAATACGCAAGAGGCAATGGGGTATTAGGATGATATGCATTTATATAATGCGTATCTTGTTTAAAAAATGAACAATTGATATCTACTTTTAAGTAGTCTCGTGACTCTCGTCTGACACATGCAGGAGATATGCAAGAGCAAGTTGCCCACTTGCCATGAAATTCATGAAAATCACGCGCATGATACAAACAAAAGAAAACAGGGGCGCGTGTTCCAAACCAAGCAGAATCTTAAAAAAAAAAATTATAAAGGACACGCATTTGCCAAATGCGTATCTCATATACTCATTTGACAAATGCGTATTCCACCGGGTATTTTTGTCAACAATTTTGAAAATGGGTATTTTTGTTACTGTTGCATAAAAAACGGGTATTTTTGACTTTCACCCTCCCCAGAAATTGTTTGCAAGATGCGCCTACGGGAGTGCCAATCAACTGAACCACCAGGTTTGACGTTTGAGAATAAGGTGGATCCCGGGATCTAGTATTTTGTAATATTTTGTATATGAAAAGTCTTCATTATATAGATGAACGATAATTATTCAGTTAGATCTGTGAACTCATAACCCATACTGATGCGAACTTAGAAGTTGGATATTAGGGTGAAGTAAACACATTACATGGAGCTTAAAAAAATAAAACCCTCAGTCATCACTTGTTTAAATAATACTTTGAGAATAAGAGAAAACATGATTTGAAAATTGTGCAATTACGCTAAAAACATTTTGATGATTACTCGAAGACTTCAAACCATTCCGAGAACACATACAAATAATGCAGAAGAGCAGAAGAAGACGACGGTAAAGTGAAAACAATATATCACACCATGTGGGGTTCACAAGTACTTCCAAAAACTTTGCCATCTTTACTTCCTAACGCATGGAATCATGGATGCATCTACTTGAAAGAAATTACACAACCTGGAGTTCATTAAACAATCTGGATTTCAACAGTTCTTCCATATATTTCCAGTCAGCAGAAGGTAGCACCATTTAGACAACTTTTATAGCAACCTTGCCTGCTAATCGCTGACCAAGAAGAAAAAAAAAATGTAAGTCCATGGTAAGTAATGTTACACCAACAAAGCATATGCATAATATAATTAGTGCACATAAAATCATACAATACAACGATACATGAGTATAACTTTCGAAAATGACTCATAATGACAATAAGAGCACACTCGGTGTATAGAAATTGTCCAACACTTCCATTGGTTGGTATGAGCCTTTTAATAATTTAGAGGAAATAATAATTATAATAATTATGCAGACAATAAAAGTAGAAACAAAAGAAAAGATTGAAGAGAAAAGTGTTTCAGCTTTTCGAATGACAGAGTGTATGCTGTAAAAGGCTTTCAAGGAATGATAAAATATCAAGTCCCGGTAATCATACCACAATAATGCAGATCTAGTAAATTTGGTACACTCTGAAATGCAAAACCAAAAAAGATAACAATGAATAAATAAGAACATCTTGATACACATCAGATGTCTACCGAGCTAAGAAAAAAATATGACAAAGAGTAATTGTTCATGAAGCACCTAATGAAAGACATAAATGTCAAAAAATGGAATAATGAAGAGAGTACCCACAAGATGAAGGCAAACACTGCACCTTGCAGAAACATATATTGGTATAGGAACTCAAAATGTGTACCATTAGCTGAGACAGAAAATACTTGGCATTTTCAAAGAGGGTATTTGACATTAGAGATTCTAAAAAATAGTCAAAACATCTTTAACAATCTTCTGTTTCTGCAAACTACTTAATAATCACTAGAAGGATCTCTATTCCAACACCATTACGACATCGTCTAATGTTTCTTATCGGTGATGGCCACCTAAATTCTTTCATCATAATTCTAAAACGTCTAATCCAAAAAGAAACTCCGTCTTCAAGCTTAATTACCCATATATAACCAGGCTCACTAAGTTCATGTCTTAAATGCAAGTCAAAAGAGCAAAAGGAGACTGAACCCTCAAGCTCCTTTAGAGTAATTTGGGCATTTTTTCATGAATGAGTATGAACTTTAAAAGGCAAGCTTTCTGGAATGCCTCATCATTGACAGAAAAAAATGTCATAGCACGTAAATATGCAAATTAGCAATGAACATTTAGACCAAACATTAACTTGGTCTCGAATTTGTCAGAGAAAAGGTAAGAAGATTATATTGATTACAACAAGATTTTATAACAGTCAAAGCACACATTTTTATTATGCATTGTGATCGACGTCGAAGGTGAGAGTAAAGAAAACCAAATATATCAACTGCTTCCCCCTCTCTACTCAAGAAGAAGTTAAAACATCACGAATTTCAAAATTTCTATAGATCTCTCTCAGCATAAGCTAACATACAACTTCGTATGCTGAACCTAACATATGTGCCAAGATTTTGAAATCAAACTCAGCAATATAACGTGCAAAAGGGATATTAAGATGAGAGAAGTTGCTCAATCTATTTTTACAGGACACTACAAAACACTTGGATTAAAGCATTCCCTTAGGCTCTAGGAAGACACAATTTTTTTCTAGATCTTTTTTCATGGAAGACAACTAGACAAGTAACAACAAAATTCCAGAATATTTCAGTCAAAAAAGTTAACAACTCTGTCCTGCAGTTGGGTTTCTAACATGCTACTTAATAATCAAAATTCAATGTGTCATGACCTTGGGAGATGGAGATAGTGCAGGAGAGATTACATATCATGTTATCTAAGCAAGATTAACAATTAGCAGAAAATAGAGAAAAGAATCGCGCAAACATGCCAAATTCTCAAATTGCATGTGCAAAACCTTGGCAAAAATATACATACAAAATTTTAACGGGATGAGTGCTCAGAGGAGTACTCAGAAATCGGAAACTCGCTGAACTGAGTTTAACAAAACACTCGGATATTGAGAACGAGTATACGGGAACTCGGACGAGGACTCAGATTTCAAAAACATAAGTGAGTACAACCGATTTCCGATTTTACAACCTTGCGCAAAGCAATAGAGATGGTCTATCTGGATAAGAGACTATAATTAGAAGGTTTAATTTACACTTACTTACCACACCACTAGGAGATTCATAAGGATCCAAGACCGTTCACCTTGCAGATTTCAACAGCTCATTTTCTACCAAATGCATAACCAAACCTTCTATAAAGCAAGTGTCTACAGTAGCAGCCACCATGGCATTCTCGCCCAATGGGTTATCAAATACAAGACATCTATAATGCATGCTCTTGAGATCACAACACATTATGCTTCTGTTAGGTCTCCCATGGAAAAATGACACCATTACAAGTGACCCATTCCTTGAAATTTTATAAGGACACCCTAATTCATTCAGTACAACTCGAAATCGAATAGTCCATGAGATTTTACCATCTTCTTGCGTCATCAACCATATACAACAAGGCTGGCTCAATCTATTACCATCACTTCTAATTGAATGACTAACTTTATAAACACAAACAGAAAGTGAACCCTCAAACTCCATTAATTTAAAAAGGGCCTCTTCTCCTAAACAATAGCGAACATCATCTGACAATTTTAGTTGCCCAAACACCTCATTGTTGAAATCGAAAGACAAGATCCACACTTCTTCAAGATATGTTTGAGTGTATAGTTTATCTATCCAGTACACACTACTATTAACATTTGTCCCAGATCCAACAACAACTCGAAGGACATTGAGGTTTTCAAGTTTCCTTCATTTGTTTATCTGTAAGCCAAAAACCTCAACCTTAATTAGGAGCCAGTTTTCCACACTGCTTTTCATCAGCAGGATACTCTATCCTAACGACTCTGTAATCATTAGTGGATTCAACGAATCCAAACCCAGCTACAGCTCTACCATGAAGACAAGAGGAAACAAGGAATTTGTATTTTCTGACGGAAGGATTCCACAGATAGAAATCTTGGCTTTTCACATCTGTCAAACAAAGAAGTCCGTTGACGGACCCTACTAAATTTAAAGTTCCATTCCTAGTATCAAACGGAATTTCATACTTATCAATCACAGAACCTGTTTCCACCGAAATTAAAGAACAATATTTTCTATCTGATTTAGATATTGATAGGATAAAACTGATCCCAAACGATTAATTAAAATCAAGAACACAGCAGAAATAATAATCACGAAAAACTCCAAAAAACGCAGAGACGTTTTACGTGGAAAATCCCTTCGATGTGAAGAGTAAAAACCACGGGACGATTAGGAGTCCACCCAAATGTTTACTATGATTAAAAGGAGGTTACACAAACCCTAATCCAAGTCTCAATGAGTTCACAATTTATACTCATTAGAACACAATCATAATTAGCTAAAACAAAAGAGAGAAGTGAAAAGAAATCACCAAAATTCACCCTCTATACCAGCTGCTATATCTCCTTGACCACAGCACTGATCAATACCAAATTCTCACAGAATCAAGCCCCTGATGTCCCTGGACTGCTATCAAAATTTGAGCAAAAACGGACCACAAATAGGCTATGAACTGATGCAATATTTGAAGACTGTTCTGAGGAGAAAATGCAGAAAAGCTTCTGTGAAAAATCTGATTTCTGGTAATGATTTCTTCTCTGTTTTTCTCAGCAATAATACCAACCCACCGGAAAAAAAAACCCCACTCAAGAGGTTTTGAAGTCAATAATAGACTGAAGAATAACTTTCCACAAAGTATTATATTTAATTGGGATTTTTCCAGATAGGAAAGGACCCATATTCCCAACAAATCTCCCCCTCCCGACTATGTGGGATTGGCTGCCATTCCGACAAGCGAACGACAAGTCTCAAACTTACCCCTTGGTAATGCTTTAGTCATCATATCAGAACCATTGTCGTCCGTGTGAATTTTCTGAAATTCCAGAAACTTTGCTTCAAGAACATCACGAATCCAATGGTACCTCACATCTATATGTTTGGACTTGGCATGGAAGGTAGAATTCTTTGCAAGATGAATTGCACTTTGACTATCAGAGAACAACACATAGTTTTTCTGCGTAAAACCAAGTTGTCGAACAAAACGCTTCATCCAAAGTAATTCTTTACTTGCCTCTGTAGCAGCGATAAATTCAGATTCAGTGGTTGATAAAGCCACGCATTTTTGCAGCCTAGATTGCCATGAAACGGCTCCTCCTGCAAACGTAATCATATACCCCGATGTAGACCTCCTGGAATCGATATCCCCAGCCATATCGGAATCTGAATAGCCTATAAGAACAGCCTTATCAATGCCAAAACACAACTTCATATCAGCAGTCCCTCGCAAATACTTCATAATCCATTTCACTGCACTCCAATGCTCTTTTCCAGGATTAGAGAGGAACCTACTAACCAAGCCAACTGCGTGCGCTATGTCCGGCCTTGTGCAAACCATTGCATACATTAAACTACCCACGACTGAAGCATAAGGAACATTCTCCATAATTTCGATATCTTCAGCGGTGGTAGGACATTGTTCTGTACTTAATTTAAAATGTAAACCAAGAGGAGTACGAACTGATTTTGCCTTATCCATATTGAACCTTCGAAGCACCTTGTTAACATAAGCTTCTTGAGACAACCACAATCTTCGAACTTTTCGATCCCGAATAATCCGAATGCCCAAAATCTGAACTGCTGCCCCTAATTCCTTCATAGAAAAATTCTGATTTAGCTCCTCCTTTAAACTTGCAATTCGATTTTTATTTTGCCCGACGATAAGCATACCATCAACATAAAGTAGCAAAATAATAAAATCATTTTCAACAAATCTTTTCAAGAACACACAATGATCACATGAAGTCTTTTTATAGCCTTGCTCCCCATAAATGAATCAAACTTGCGATACCATTGTCTTGGAGCTTGTTTTAAGCCATACAAGCTCTTCTTCAATTTGCACACATAATCTTCTTTGCCACTAACTTTGAAGCCTTCTGGTTGTTCCATGTAAATGTCTTCTTCAAGATCTCCATGAAGGAAGGCAGTCTTTACATCTAACTGCTCAATCTCTAAATCTAGACTAGCAGCAAGACCCAAAATAACTCTAATTGAGGACATCTTGACAACCGGTGAAAAAATTTCATCAAAGTCTATCCCTTTTCTTTGATTGCAACCCTTAACGACAAGTCTCGCTTTGTATCGAGGCTTCATTGCATTTGCATCTTGCTTTTGCTTGTACACCCACCGATTTTTCAAGACTTTCTTGCCTTTTGGAAGCTCTACAAGATCAAATGTGTCATTGTCATACAATGCCTTAATTTCTTCTTTCATTGCAGCCATCCAACACTGTTTGTCATCACTTTCCACAGCTTCCTTAAAGGATTCAGGTTCTCCCCCATCAGTTAGGAGAATATAATCAGAAGAAGGATATTTAGTAGAAGGATTTCGGTCTCTGGTAGACCGTCTCACGGGAGCTTACTGATTTTCAGGAGACCGATGATGATCATTCCCATTAGTGTCATCATCATCATCATCATCATCATGTTGCTCATGATCATTTCCTCCAAAGTTGTTGCCATTATCTTCATTAACCGGTGTAGGCGTAGAACTCAACGGAGGTAGATCCAAATCAACTAGATCATAGCCTTGATGAGATGTAGTATCTTGAGCCTTTTGAATATCTTCAATGGTCTGATCTTCAACGAACACAACATCTCTGCTACGGATCAGTTTCTTGCTCACAGGATCATAAAGTCTGTATCCAAACTGATCTTGACCATAGCCCAGAAAAATACATTGGTTAGTCTTAGAATCCAGCTTTAATCTTTCATCATTCGGAACATGCACAAATGCCTTGCAACCGAATACTCTCAAGTAATTGTAGGACACCTCCTTGTCTAGCCAAATATGATCAGGAACATCACCATCTAATGAAGCACAAGGAGATAAATTAATTACATGGGCAGCGGTGTGTAAAGCTTCACCCCAGAAATTTCTGGGCAGTTTTGCCTCAGAAAGCATGCATCTGATTCGTTCTAGCAGAGTCCTATTCATTCTCTCGGCTATACCATTTAATTGTGGAGTCTTCTTTGGTGTCCGCTGGTGCCTTATACCCAAGGACTTGCAGTAAACATCCAACGGTCCAATGTACTCACCACCATTGTCGGAACGAAGACATTTAAGCTTCCTACCAGTTTGCCTTTCAGCCAAAGCTTGAAATTGTTTGAATACATCAAGTACCTGGTCTTTAGTTTTCAAAGTATACACCCATAATTTTCTTGAACAATCATCAATAAAAGTTACAAAATAGAGTGCACCACTAAAAGTTTTAACTTTTAAAGGACCACAAACATCAGAATGAACAAGATCAAGCAAACCTGATTTTCTGGAAGAAGGGTGTCGCTTGAACGAAACTCGATTATGTTTCCCAGCAAAACAATGAGGGCATTTGTCCAATTTTGTGCTCTCCAAATCAGGTAGCACCTTCTTTTTCATCAAACAACTTAACCCTTTTTCACTCATATGGTTAAGCCTTCTATTCCATAGTTTTGCTAGATCATCATTTGCAACATTTACACTATCGGTGGAAATTGTGGCTTGCAAGAAATATAGGCTGGTGTTCTTCTTCTCATGAGCTAGAACCAGATTGCCTCTTGAGAGTTTCCATTGACCACCTTTGAAGGTGTTACAAAAACCTTCATCATCGAGCTTGCCGGTGGAGATTAAATTCAACCGAATATCCGGTACGTGTCTAACATCCTTGAGCACCAACTTGGCTCCAATATCAGTTACTAAACAAACATCTCCAACACCTACAACTTGAGCCAAATTATCATTACCCATCTTCAATACCCCGTAGTCACCCGGTGTGTAAGATGTGAAAAATTCTTTCCTTGATGTCACATGTTTTGAAGCCCCACTATCAATCACCCAACTTGTTTCAAAATCAGCTAGGTTCACATAATTCTCATCATGTACAATGATAAGATCATCACTTGTTGCAGTTGCGGCTCGATCACCACTGTCTTGATCTTTCTGATCTTGCTTCTTATCTTGCTTGCCATTACCACCTTTGTTTTCTCTTTTCCACTTGTAGCAATATTTCTAGATATGACCAGTTTTATCACAATAGTGGCATTTTAAATTTTTGTACCTCCCACGGGACTTGCTTCTGCTTTTATCTCTGACACCCGGACCTCTACTTTTACCCCTTCCTCTATTTTCTGCTACATAAGCTTCTTCGGAGGAAGTTGATACACCATGAGATTTCTTTCTCATCTCCTCATTTAAGATCCCCACCTTTGCCAAATCCAAAGTGATTTTGCCTTGCGGTGCAGAGTTACAAAGTGTCATTCTAAAAGTGTCCCACGATTCAGGAAGAGTGCCAAGTAGTAACAGTCCCTGAACTTCAATATCGAACTTGATTTCCATTGCAGACAGCTGCTGGATAACGCCATGAAAATCATTCAAATGATCGGACAAAGCCATTCCTTCTTTGTACTTTAATCCCATCAGCTGCTTAATAAGAAACAACTTGTTATTTCCAGATTTGTTTGCATAAAGAGAATCCAGCTTTTGCCAAAGAGTTTTGGCATGAACTTCATCATTAATGTGGTTCAGAATATTATCATCAACCCATTGACGAATGAACCCGCATACTTGTTCATGCTCAAACTCCCATTGAGCATCTGTTTTTCCTTCCGGTTTATCAATAGCAAACAAAGGTAAATGCCAACTTTTAACATACAACAAATCTTTCATTTTTCGTTTCCAGAGATGATAATTATTGCCATTCAAACTGACCATTCTGCTCGTGTTTATATTACTCGAATCCATGGAGTAGTCTACTACAATTAAACCACAGCTCTGATACCAAGATGATAGGATAAAACTGATCCCAAACGATTAATTAAAATCAAGAACACAGCAGAAATAATAATCACGAAAAACTCCAAAAAACGCAGAGACGTTTTACGTGGAAAACCCCTTCGATGTGAAGAGTAAAAACCACGGGACGATTAGGAGTCCACCCAAATGTTTACTATGATTAAAAGGAGGTTACACAAACCCTAATCCAAGTCTCAATGAGTTCACAATTTATACTCATTAGAACACAATCATAATTAGCTAAAACAAAAGAGAGAAGTGAAAAGAAATCACCAAAATTCACCCTCTATACCAGCTGCTATATCTCCCTGACCACAGCACTGATCAACACCAAATTCTCACAGAATCAAGCCCCTGATGTCCCTGGACTGCTATCAAAATTTGAGCAAAAACGGACCACAAATAGGCTATGAACTGATGCAATATTTGAAGACTATTCTGAGGAGAAAATGCAGAAAAGCTTCTGTGAAAAATCTGATTTCTGGTAATGATTTCTTCTCTGTTTTTCTCAGCAATAATACCAACCCACCGAAAAAAAACCCCACTCAAGAGGTTTTGAAGTCAATAATAGACTGAAGAATAACTTTCCACAAAGTATTATATTTAATTGGGATTTTTCCACATAGGAAAGGACCCATATTCCCAACAGATATATCAGTAGGGACTATCAACACATCAGTTTTATCACAACAAGAAACTCAATGGAGAATTTGTGCTGACACAAAATTGGGGTTTGCAATCAGGGAGAACCAGGTTTTACTAACCAAAGTTGACCTGATAAGGGTTTTCAACGGAAGCCTTAAGAAAGTATCGATGGCTGTTTCATGAGGAAGATCGTCAAATGATGTTTTACTCCTACATTTCTTTGGCGGCGCTATACTTCCCATATTTTTTTCAATTTAAGGGTTCAAGCGTAGTGAATATATTAATAGGATATATATAGTTATATACTAGGGCTGAGCATTCGGTCGTTCGTTCCAGAACCCAACAACCGTTTCGGATTAACTTTTTATTGCAATTAATTGTCAAGGAAAGTTGTCAATTTTCGGCAATACAATTAATTTATTAGTGATATTATATGGGCTAACTATTATACATGTCATGTATAATAATATATCAAAAGATCATGTTAGGATCACGAAGGCAGATCTTAGAGTTGTTTGTTATTAAACGTTAATGTTATAGTAATTTTGGAAAATATAGCAACTAAAAAGCAAGGTACCACTAACCAAATAATTAGGCAAAATACAACAACCATTCTTGATTAATCAGTTGAATCAGATTTTGAGTAATGCTACTGGGAAAAACCGAATTACACAGGTACTTCGTAGAGTTGTACTTCCCCTGGTCAATGGATAGTTGGATACAACAGCTTGATAAAATTGAACTATCTAATAACAGAGTCTCTGCCAAAAATCAACTTATTTATCAGGTCAAAAATGAATCACTTAGAACTTGATTCAAAGATTAAATTAGCCAATATTATCAACAGTGGGTTTGACTGGATGAATTTACATGTTGTGACAGCCTTCACGACCAGCACTCAATTGATATGCTTAATCTGAAACAATATATTTGACCCAGAATCACGAAATCATAAAAAATTAAAATGCCCAACACGACATGTTCTACGTATGTTTCAAGATTCTTAAAACAATAAGAAACAAGGGATTATTACACAGATGCTACTGATCTCAGGAGACATGTGGGATATTTGATATTTCAATCACTAAAACAAAGAAGTCCAACAACTGACCCAACTGCTTTCAAAGTTTCAGTCATCTATACTATACTATTATAAGCAAAACAGGGTATATTTGGTTTGGTACTCTTTTTTTGGTCACTCTTTTTTAGTACTCTTTTTTTGGTCACTCTTTGGTTTGGTTAAATCTCTATTATTAATAAAATTAAAAAAAAACATACATAGCCTAAATAATATGTATTAATATTAATATGCATCACATACACAAATATAATAATTCAAAATACAACTATAATAGTTCAAAATATAAGCAAAACAGGGTATATTTGGTTTGGTACTCTTTTTTTGTCACTCTTTTTTTGGTCACTCTTTGGTTTGGTTAAATCTCTATTATTAATAAAATTAAAAAAAAAACAACACACATAGCCTAAATAATATGTATTAATATTAATATGCACCGCATACACAAATATTATAATTCAAAATACAACTATGATAATTCAAAATAAATAATTTTAATAATATTTATATACATGGGATTATAAAGTTACAAATTATTTTATTAATAAAAATATATATACAACTTAAAATTTTAATAATAAAATATAATTAAAAAATTTACAAGCAACCGTGCATCGCACGGTACTCTTTTTTGTCACTCTTTTTTTGTACTCTTTTTTTTGTCACTCTTTGATTTGGTTAAATCTCTATTATTAATAAAATTAAAAAAAAACACACACATAGCCTAAATAATATGTATTAATATTAATATGCACCGCATACACAAATATAATAATTCAAAATACAACTATGATAATTCAAAATAAATAATTTTAATAATATTTATATACATGGGATTATAAAGTTATAAATTATTTTATTAATAAAAATATATATACAACTTAAAACTTTAATAATAAAATATAATTAAAAAATTTACAAGCAACCGTGCATCGCACGGGTTATAGGCTAGTATTATTAAATAGAATATCACTTCATAAATAGATCGAACCCGTGTCAACTGAAAATAAGGAACAAAAGTTTAGATACAAAAAAATCGCTTGGTGTACAATATGTTAAGATAAACTAGAAGATTTGATTGATTAGTATAGTAATTTTATCCGGTCAAAACACACATGGTAACTACGTATGATGATAGACATAGAATGTGGAAGTCAAGTAAACAAAATAAATTATTAGCTTTCCATAATACATCTTACACTTTAACATATCTACTAAAAGTTTTACTAAACTTTCACAATGCTCAAGCTCAAACGCCATTGATGAAGAATAAACTGAATATACATTGCTGTGAAGAAGAGAAATCAATCTATACAAATCTTACTAACTTATTGTTATGACTATCCTCCTCTCTACTTTAACTGTCTATTTATATACAAAGTTTGTTACAAAAATATCTATAACAGAATGTAACAGATTGTGGTGTAGAATGTAGAGTGCATGCCCAGCTGGCACTAACTAACTTGACAGCAACTTTGCATCCTTGACAGCAACTTTGTATCTTGACAGCAACTTTGCATCCTTGACAGCAACCTTGCATCTTGACAGCAAGTTTGCTGAGATAAACCAATACCCCCCCTCAAGCTTGGAGATGGAGAAGCAGATTTTAGTATAGGCTTCGACATTCCTAGCTTGGATATCAGATCACGAAAATGTGGAGCAGGTAACACCTTGGTTAGAATGTCAGCTAGCTGATGAGTAGTAGGCAAATAAGATAATTGGAGAAGACCTTCAAGAACCTTGTCTCATGTAAAATGGCAGTCAAGTTCTATGTGTTTCGTTCGTTCATGAAAAACAGGGTTCTTGGCAATATGTAAGGCAGATTGGTTATCACAGTGTAAAGTAACTGGTTTAAGAGAAGAAACACCAAGTTCTTCTAGTAAACGAACAAGCCAAGTGACTTCAGATGCTGCAGAAGCCATGGCACGGTATTCTGCCTCAGATGAAGATCGTGAAACAGTTGATTGTTTCTTAGACTTCCAGGAAATGGGAGAATTACCCAAGAGCATAATATAACCAGTGACTGACTTTCTAGTATCTATACAAGATGCCCAATCAGAGTCTGAAAAAAGCCTGAAGTGTGAGTTTATCAGTAGCACAAAGAAGAATACCTTGGCCAATTGTATGAGAAATATACCTTAAAGTATGACACAAAGCCTCATAGTGTGGAATACGAGGTTGTTGCATATATTGGCTTAAAGTTTGAACAGCATATGAAAGATCTGGTCGTGTGTTAGTGAGATAATTTAGTTTTCCCACAAGCGAACGGTAGTGATCAGGGTGAGGGTATAAAGAACCTGATGTAGATGACAATTTGAGCTGCAATGGAAGAGGAGTTACTGCAGATTTAGATAGATCACAATCACAATCCTTGAGAATATCAGCAGTAAACTTCTTTTGACTAAGCAAAATGCCATTAGTAACATATCCCACCTCAATGCCTAGAAAATAATGAAGTAAGCCCAGATCTTTAATACCAAAAGTATGATCTAAATGAGATTTAAGATGCTCAATTTCAGTGGGAAAATCTCCAGTAACAATAATATCATCAACGTACACAGCAACAATAGTAATGTTACTGGGAGACTTTTTGATAAACAAACTATAGTCGTTCTTTGATTGATAGTATCCCAGAGAAATAAGTTCACTAACAAGTTTCTCAAACCAAGTTCGTGATGCCTGTTTCAGTCCGTATAGAGATTTTCGTAGTCTACAAACTTGATTTGGTTTATGAGAGATACCAGGAGGAACCTTCATATAGACTTCTTCAGAAAGGTCTCCGTGTAAAAACGCGTTGTTAACATCCAGTTGGAATAATGGCCACTGTCGACTGGCTGCCAATGCAATTAAACAACGAACTGAGCTCATTTTAATAACAGGAGAAAAAGTATCTTCATAATCGATGCCATATTGCTGAGTGAAACCTTTGGCAACAAGATGTGCTTTGCAACGTTCAAGTGTACCATCTGCATGAAGTTTAGTTTTATAAACCCATTTACAAGATATGGCTTTCTTCCCTGGGGGTAAATCAACAAGATCCCAAGTCTTATTATCAGTAAGAGCTTGGATTTCTTTTGACATTGCTTCTGACCATAATGGTTGAGAAGCTGCTTCAGTATAACTAGTAGGCTCAATCAAAGATTGATGATGAGAAATAAAAGCCTTGTGATAATCAGGCATATGATCATATTGTACTAAATTACACCAATGTGGAGTAGATGGTAAAGCAGCAAGATTACAATGATAGGAATTAAGATAAGACGATGGTTTTTTAGGACGAGTAGAATGTCTTGGAACTATGATGTCCTCTGAAGAAGAGGTTGAACTAGTTTGAGGTGTAGTTTGAGGTGTAGTTTGAGGTGTAGTGTGGGATGTAGTAGAAGAAGTAGAAGTAGCAGGAGATGAAGTGTGTGAAACATTATCAGTCTGAGCTGAAGTAATATCTTCTGTAAAAGTTGGTAGGAAAGTAGAAGTAACATATTGATTCTTTGTTAAGGACAATTGAGAAAGCATTTGATATGGAAAATGATGTTCATAAAAAATTATATCTCGAGAAATAATAATTTCTGAAGTGGTTAAATCTAGGACTTTATAAGCCTTTTGATTAGCAGGATAGCCTATGAAAACACAGGGTTTTGCACGAGGTAAAAATTTAGAACGATTGACTTTCAATGTCGAAATGTAGCATAAACAACCATATACTCTGAGATTTTCCAAACTTGGTTTGATATTATATAGTTTGAAGAACGGAGTGTGAAATGAAATACTTTTCAGTGGCATACGATTAATGAGATAGGTAGCACAGAGAATAGACTCACCCCAGAAATGATCAGGTAATTTTGAATGGAAATGAAGAGCTCGAGCTATTTCTAAAAGATGACGATGTTTGCGTTCTACAACTCCGTTTTGCTGAGGAGTATAACTGCAACTTGTCTGATGGATAATACCCTTAGATTGAAGAAATGACTTTAAAAAACCTTCTGTAAATTCTTTAGCATTATCTGAACGTATGCTAAGAACATTGGTAGACAATTGCTTTTCAGCATAAAGAATAAAAGAAGACACCACTGCAGGGACCTCTGATTTATACTTGATCAAACGAACCCATGTATACCGACTGAAATCGTCTACAATGGTAACAAATTGATTACATTTGTTATGATTCAAGGTTTTATACGGCCCCCATACATCCACATGTAAGAGCTGTAAAACAGAAGTAGTTTTAATGCTACTTATAGGAAAAACATTTCGAGTTTTCTTTGCCATAGGACAAATTTGACAAATCGTTTCTGCAACATCATCTTTAACAATACATGAAGGTCTAAGTAGCTTCAATTGAGAGAAAGGCAAATGACCCATTCGCAAATGCCAGAGTTTGGATTCAGTAGATATGCTGAGATGAGCAGCTTGAGAATGAAAGAAATTAGCACCAGGAAGTGAGCCTTTATGAGGAACAGTGTAGAGCCCTTTGTGCAATTTACCAAGAAGAAGAGGAGGCAATTTCTGAAAGTGGTCCTGAAGTTTACATTGAGTAGTAGAAAAAATTATGTTAGATTGCATGTCTTGACAAAGCTTGTGAACAGACAATAACCTGTACTGAAAAGCAGGTACATGTAACACATTTGTCAGAGTAATGGTATCATTTAAAAGAACTGTTCCAATATGTAGGACTGAAATTTTGCTGCCATCTGGTATAGTAATAGAATTATTAGTATCTGGAACCTCTTTAAAAGAGATAAAATCTGTCAAGTTTGGGCTGATGTGGTCAGTAGCACCACTATCCAAGAACCATTCCTGATTAAAAGATGACATGAGACACACTTTACCTGCAAGTAAAGCATGTCCAGAAGTTTGATCCTGATTGTGATTAGATTCAACCAATTTCTGTTTGGCTAGCAAGTCAATCAGTTGGTTATACTGATCATTTGAGAGTGAAGACATGGAAGTTGTTTGATCATTAAAATCATCAACAATGTTATCATCCATGGTATTAGAATTCTGAGATAAAGCTGCAACTCTGGAAACTCTGTTGCTTTTGAAACCAGGTGGAAAACCATGAATTTTGAAGCATCTCTCAATGCTATGTCCACTCATCTTACAATGAGTACAGTAGTAGTTGTTTTTAGGCTTCCTGTAATCATTTCCATCATTTCCATTTCCAGCATTAAACTGAGTCTGAGATCTCTGAACTTGAAATCTGTTTCCTTGAGTCTGAAACCTGTTTCCTTGTGAATTTGCATCTGAAAATCTCCTTCTGTCTGCAACAAATGCCTGATTATCATTTTGAGAAACATTTTGAGCCTGAGACATATCCTTGTGATTTTCTTCTTGTGCAACCAATCTATAAGCTTGAGTAACATTTAACAAAGGTGTCATCATCAAGATACTCCCTCTGACTGCAGAAAACCTGTCATTCAGTTTCATCAAGAATTGAAGCACACGTTTCTCCTGTTGCATTTTCTGAATTCTTCCAGTAAGATCACAAGTACAATTAGAACAAGTGCAAGTTGGCAATGGATAAGTATCATCAAGACTGTCCCAAATAGTTTTCAACTTTGTGTAAAATTCAGACACAGTCATATCACCTTGATGCAATTCAGCCAATTTATGTTCCAATGAAGATATCTGTGGCATTGATGCATAACCAAATCTATCTTCTAAATCTTGCCATATAGCTCTTGCTGTTTTCAGAAACAAGACACTCCTAGCAATATTTTCATCCAAATTATAAAGAATCCATGAAATTACTAAGTCATTACAACGCTCCCATGCTTTATACTGAGCAGAAGTAGTTTCAGGCACACAGATTGTGCCATTGACAAAACCTAATTTGTTCTTGGCCGATAGAGTAAGCATCATGCTCCTTTTCCAATTATTAAAACCTTCTCCATTAAACTTCACAGAAACAATCTGATTTGCAGAAGAATCCGAAGGATGTATATAGTACACACTATTAACATCTTGAACAACATTCTGGTTTTTATTTTGATTGTTTTGATTATTTCGATTCGCCATGAATCAAAACAGTAATAGCGAAAACAAGAAATAAAAGAGATGATTTGGTTTTAAGATCAAAGAAGTAAACAACAAATTCGAGTACTAATTCAGATGAAAAGATCTAGAATGATCTTCAAGTCATAACAGGATATGAATTCATCAAATGTCATACAAGAACAGATCGATGAATAAGAACACAATCAGTTTAGACAATAAGCAAGACGAAGGATTAAAGATCGAAAACACCTGAGATAAAAGTTGTATCGAACAAGCTTGAATGAAGCTTTAATGGCGGAAAGTAAACAAGCTCGAAGACGAAGATCAACTATACAAAATCAAGTAAAGGAGATGACGAAGAACCGTTGCCAGGTGCTCTGATACCATAAAAGTTTTACTAAACTTTCACAATGCTCAAGCTCAAACGCCATTGATGAAGAATAAACTGAATATACATTGCTGTGAAGAAGAGAAATCAATCTATACAAATCTTACTAACTCATTGTTATGACTATCCTCCTCTCTACTTTAACTGTCTATTTATATACAAAGTTTGTTACAGAAATATCTATAACAGAATGTAACAGATTGTGGTGTAGAATGTAGAGTGCATGCCCAGCTGGCACTAACTAACTTGACAGCAACTTTGCATCCTTGACAGCAACTTTGTATCTTGACAGCAACTTTGCATCCTTGACAACAACTTTGCATCTTGACAGCAACCTTGCATCTTGACAGCAAGTTTGCTGAGATAAACCAATATCTACTTGTGATAAAATTATAGCATCTGGAGATTACTGTTAGTTACAGAGGCATGCCTGTACTCATCTAATAACAAGCCTAATTGTTTGTAATGCTTTGCATTACTTACATGACCTCTTAACTGAGGGAACCTCTAGTTGTAGAGTTTCTGTTTGTATTGTACTTGTAATAGGCATCAAATCCTAGTTGTGTAACTGTACAAATAGAGTCTAGAATAATGCTTGAAAGAAGTTCCATGGTTCATGCCTCAAGCAAGGAGTTAAAGACTGCCAAATAATCACAGTTGGGATTTGAAGAAATGAAGAATTTACCTAAGTACCAATTCGAGAAGTATATTTGTCTATTCGAGAAGTCCAGCATTCGAGAAGTCAGAGATTCGATATCTCAAGACACTATTCGATATCTCTGAATACACTGTTCGATATCTCATTCGATATCTCAGGGATTCGATATGTCTACTACTCTATTCGAGAACTCAAGAAGTCAACAAGTCAAGATGGTATTCGAGTTCTCAAAGAGTCAACAAGTCAAAGTTCCATTCGATATCTCAAGGACTCAGAAAGCTATTCGACAACTCGAGGATTCGATAAGTCAAATGTTCTATTCGACAACTCAAGGAATCCTGATGGAAAAGAGCTATTCGAGAAGTGGTTCGATATGTCTTTATAACAGTATTCGAGAACTCAGAGTTATCGATCAAGTCAATTCTAGTTCTCGAATCACTTACTTAGTCACTTCTCGAATACATTCTTGGAGACAAAATACTGAAGAAATTGTACAAGTCAGAAACCTGCAACAAGCCAATGCACTTTATGGACCACAATCTGTAACGTGCTCTGGAAAGCCTACAAGGAAGCTTGGAGAGATATAGAAGAGACAAGGAGCTAAAGAAGTGGATCTAAACAGGCTTTGCAAAGTCAAATCTGTAACCGTTTGGACTCTTACTCAAAAAGGATAGACAGACCAGAAAGTAATTTTGTTTAGCTACCTTATTTGTAGTAAGCAGGCTGTTTCCATGTTCTATAAGGACACAGCCTCACTTCATAACTAAGAAACTTTGTGAGTCTAGTTTTTCATACATTGTAAGCTATATCTCTCTGAGAAAAACGAAGCTGAGAATACTACCATTTGTATTCACAGATTGTAGCAACCTTTATCTAATATACATTAGATTAAAGTGATATTGTGTCTTGTGTTGTTTACTTATCCGCACCTTAATTTCTGCACACATACACACTTATCAGCTACACAGACTCAATCAAGAAAAGTTCAAGAATCCATTCACCCCCCCCCTCTGTATTCTTTTATCGTGTTCAATACTCAACAAGTGGTATCAGAGCGGGCTGTTTATTCAAAAACAGAGAAACGATCATGAGTTCGAATACACCAAAGACTACAGGAACAGTGAAGGTCCCTAAGTTTGATAAAGAAAACTTCAACCTCTGGAAGATAAAGATGATGTTGTTCATCAAAGCCTCTCATCCCTTGTATCCTGAGATTCTCAAGAATGGTCCTTTTGTTCCACAACAAGAGATACCAGAGAAGACTGTTGGAACCCTAACAATCCCTAGAACTTATGAGGCCAAGGATCCATCAAAGTGGACAGAGTCAGAAAGGGAGAAGGTTGCTCTTGACAGTCACCTCATGTTGCTCATCATTGATTCCATGGATATGTCAATGTTTGCAAACATTGCATCATGCACATCTGCTAAAGAGATGTGGGATCACATTGAGGTGTTGTGTGAAGGGACTGATGAGGTTAAAGAAAACAGGAAACAGATACTGGTCACACAGTATGAAGCTTTCATGGCACAGCCCAAGGAAAGCATTACTGAGATGTTTGAAAGGTTTCACAAGCTAGTTACTGAGTTGCAGATGAATGGAAAGGTTTACAGCACCAAGGAGTTAAATATGAAATTTCTGTTGTCTTCACCAAATCATCTGGAGCAAAGAGTCATTTCTCTAAGAGAGAGAGATTTGAACAAAGTCACCTATGATGTACTCTATGGAGTCCTAAAGACTCATGAACTTGAGTTGCTTCAGAAGAGGGCTATCCAAGCCAACCAAGGTAGGATGATAAACACATCATGTGCCTTGATTGTCAACAAATCCATTCTGGACCTAGAAGCATCTACAAGTCAACTGAGGATAGAGGAGGTGGCAGATGATGAAGAAACTGAAGCTGGGGTAAGTGAACCTGTTGAGGAAAAGGTGGAAGAAGAAGAGGAGTTTTACACTCTGGAAGAACTTGATGGGATGGAAAATACTTCATATGCTTTCATGGCCAGAAAATTTCCAAACATCAGATTTAAAAGAAATCAACCCTTCAAACCCAAAACCCAAAACCATTCAGCTTACAAGAACAAGGCACCTGTGAAACCAAACAGAAATAAATTCAAAACCGGTTATGTGGATAGGTCATCTGTAAGGTGTTATAGATGCAATGACCTAGGGCATTTTGCCAGTGAATGCAAGAAGCCTAAAAAGAAGGATAGAGATTTTCTTGAGCTAGAAGCTAAGTATGAGGCCCTTCTGAAAAAGCAGACACATGGTAAGGCCTACATAGCTGAAGGAAAGTGTTGGGATGATTCTGAGAGTGATGAAGAAGAACAAGAATTCTGCAATTATGCCTTGATGGCCAACTCCAAGGATGACTCATCTTCATCTGATTCTCAGGTACCATCTCTCACTACAATAGACATGTCTGTTTCTGAATACAAATCCATGATTGAACAATTATCTGTTGAAATGTTTAATATTCATACTAGTATGACTGCTGCTAATGAGGAGATTGCTAAATTGTCAACTAGAAATGAAGTATTAACCAAAAAGAATGAGGAACTTGAGCTAACTGCTATGCAAGTAGAAAACCTTAAGAAAGAAGTTGAATATTTAGAGAACAAGGTTTTGTGTGCTAGCCAAGTAGAGAAGGCTCTTAGGGATGAATTAGCTGAGAATGAATTCAAACTTAAAACTTTCAAGAAATCATCTGGTTTAGTGCAATCCTACTGTGAGAAAATTGAAGCTAAACCCAAAGCAGCTATTGGACTTGACTATGACTCTCTCAGGCAAAGGAAAGGCTATGCTGTCATTGAAGAGGACACAGCTGTTCATGAGAAAGTGCCTCACATTTTGAGAAAAACTGAAAATCCAATTTTTAAGGAATCAACATTTGAAATTGATGAGGATGCCTTACTCATCAAACAAATGTTGAATGATGAGGATGAGGCACAATCTAGTGAACAGCTAGCATCCTCTAAGGGTGAGAGTGTCAAGTCAAAGACCAAGAAACCAGTAGTTGATAGGCCAAGACCTAAGAAGTTTGTTAAGTTTGTACCAGCTGGGAAGAGTGAATCAGAAAAGGAAGTGACTAAAAAGAAACAGAACAGAAATGGCAAGTTAGGGATTAACAAGGATAACAACTATGCTTATATGCCTAATGCCCCTAGGAAAACTTGTCAGAACTGTTTCAGTACCAATCATCTAACTCATGCATGCAAGAAACCTGTTGGTAGTGTGTCTAAGCCTTTCTATGATTGTTCTGTGCCTCTAAGACATAGAGATGCACCTTTCTGTGATAAATTTGACTGTATGCCATGCAATATGAATGTCATGACTAGTTGTTTTAATTTGAGAAGGCAGTTCATTGATGGTTGTATCAGTCACAATTCACACACACACTACACAAGGTCAAAGTCTTCAAGTCCTCCTAAAGCTAGGAAGGTACCTTTGTCACCTAAGTCTGAGACCTCAGGTTCTAAGACTTCCAACAGTGACAAGAAGACTGACACTAAGAAAGTTAACAAGCATGTTGTTTATGATAAAACTGTCTCTAAGTCACATGGACCCAAACTAGTTTGGGTACCAAAGGAAAAGTAATACCTTTGTGTTTGCAGGGCAAAGAAAGTGAAAAGAAGGTCATGTGGATTTTGGACAGTGGATGCTCAAATCATATGACTGGTGATATGGCCCTGCTATCACAGTATGAGGAAAAGGCTGGCCCAATGGTTGCTTTTGGAGATGACAGCATGGGTAACACATTGGGATATGGCAAGCTGAAAGTTGGAAATGTCATCATTGAAGATGTAGCACTAGTCAAGGGGCTCAAGCATAATCTGTTAAGTGTTGGTCAGTTTACTGATAGAGGATTCAAGGTGAATTTTGACAAAGATGAATGTTTGATCACCCACAAGAAGACTGGTGATTTTGCTCTATCTGGAGTAAGGAAGGGAAGCCTGTTTGTAGCCAATATGGACTCTGCAAACAAGGACAAAATTTGTTGCTTTTACTCAAAAGCATCAAATGAAGATTGTTGGCTGTGGCACAAGAAACTATCACACCTGAACTTTAAGGCCATTAATTCTCTAGTCAAAAGAGAGTTAGTGAGAGGCATGCCCACACTTGAATTCTGCCAAGAAGGAGTGTGTGAGGCTTGTCAAAAAGGAAAAATGAAGAGATCAAGCCACAAGTCAAAGACAGTGACATCTGTAACCAAGCCACTACAACTTATCCATATGGATTTGTTTGGGCCTGTCAACATAATGTCACTTGGAAGAAAGAAGTATGCCCTGGTAATGGTTGATGATTTTTCAAGGTATACATGGGTAGAATTTCTGGCATCAAAAGATGAGGCTCCACAAGTAATCATTGAGCATATAAAGAAAGTTGACAAGGAAGCAAAGGCAAACGATGCAAGTGTGATTGCATTGAGAAGTGATAATGGAACAGAGTTCAGAAATGCCACACTTGAAGCATTCTGCAAAGAGAATGGTATTTCTCAACAATTCTCAGCTCCAAGGACTCCACAACAAAATGGAGTTGTTGAGAGAAAGAATAGAACTCTGATTGAGGCTGCTAGAACAATGTTACTTGATGCAAAAATGCCTACATGTTTTTGGGCTGAGGCTGTGAGCACTGCATGCTATATTCAGAACAGAACCCTCATCAACAAGAACACTGGAAAGACACCTTACAACTTGATGACTGGAAAGAAGCCTACACTAAAGTATATTCATACTTTTGGAAGCAAATGCTTTGTACTTAAGGACAATTCTGAATATGTTGGGAAGTTTGATGCAAAAGCATTTGAAGGAATTTTTCTTGGCTATTCTATGGAAAGAATTGCATACAAGGTTTATGTCATCAGTCAAAAGAAAGTTATGGAAAGCACAGATGTAACATTTGATGACAGCAAGCTACCTGGACTAGAAGAAGCCAATGATGAAGACAAAGATCCATTGAAGTTTGATAATTTAGATGATTCTGATGAAGAGACTGAAACTAGAGTTGAAACTCAAGTTCAACAGACTCAAGTGAATAATGATACAAGAGAAGAATTTGTGCCAATCAATAGTGAAGAAACAAGCATCCAAGACACACCTGTGAGTAATGGCAACTTCACAGGGGGAGGAAATGAGGATGATCATGATGAGGATGATGAAGCAACATCAAGGATGAGGAATCAGGCTGAACACTCAAGGAAATGGGATAGATCACACACTGCAGAGCAAATCATTGGAGATCCTAATGCAGGAGTAAGGACTAGGAGAGCAACTCAAAATGAGTGCCTCTATGGATGTTTTCTATCACAAGTTGAGCCTAAGAAACTTGATGATGCATTGTTGGATCCAGATTGGATTATTGCTATGCAAGAGGAGCTGAACCAATTTGAAAGGAACAAAGTATGGGAACTAGTGCCTGCACCAAAGAATAGAACCATTGTTGGAACAAAATGGGTTCTGAAGAATAAGATGGATGAAGATGGTGTAATAATAAGGAACAAAGCAAGGTTGGTTGCAAAAGGATACTCTCAACAGGAAGGCATTGATTATGATGAGACATTTGCCCCTGTTGCTAGATTGGAAGCCATTAGAATATTCTTGGCATTTGCTGCTCATTCAAACTTTAAAGTTTATCAAATGGATGTCAAGAGTGCATTTCTAAATGGAGAGTTGGAAGAAGAGGTTTATGTGCAACAACCACCTGGCTTTGAGGATCCACATTTCCCAGAATTTGTCTACAGATTGCTTAAGGCACTGTATGGACTTAAGCAAGCTCCAAGAGCATGGTATGACACTCTATCACAATTTCTTCTTGAAAATCAATTCACTCGAGGCACACTGGACAAGACACTGTTTTACAAGAAGCATGGTGATGATATGATTCTAGTTCAAATCTATGTGGATGATATCATTTTTGGTTCTACAAATGAGAAACTGTGTGAGAAATTCTCTAAACTCATGCAGAGCAGATATGAGATGAGTATGATGGGAGAGTTGACATTCTTTCTAGGGTTGCAAGTCAGTCAAAGGAAGGATGGTATCTTTATCAGTCAAACCAAGTACATCAAGGATTTATTGAAAAAGTTTGACTTGGAAGATTGTTCACCTGCCAAGACACCCATGGCCACTGCCACTAAGTTGGATGAAGATGCTAAAGGCAAGAGAGTAGATATCTCAGTCTACAGAGGCATGGTTGGTTCTCTACTCTACCTCACTGCAAGTAGGCCAGACATCATGTTTGCTACATGCTTGTGTGCAAGGTTTCAATCAAATCCAAAAGAATCACATTTGATTGCAATAAAAAGGATCTTTAGATATCTGAAGGGCACTCCTAACTTGGGATTATGGTACCCTAAGGACACAGGGTTCAATCTGGTTGGCTACTCTGATGCTGATTATGCTGGATGCAGAGTGGATAGGAAAAGCACCTCAGGAAGCTGCCAGTTTCTTGGACAAAGGTTAGTTTCTTGGTATAGCAAGAAGCAACAATCTGTGTCAACTTCTACAGCTGAGGCTGAATACATAGCTGCTGGAAGTTGCTGTGCTCAAGTGCTTTGGATTAGAAATCAACTTAGAGATTATGGACTTGTGTTGGAAAGAATTCCAATCATGTGTGACAACACAAGTGCAATCTCTATAGTTGCCAATCCTGTCAATCATTCTAGAACAAAGCACATTGACATCAGATATCATTTCATAAGAGAACATGCAACTAATGGAACCATTGAGTTGCATTATGTCTCTACAGATAAACAACTAGCTGATATATTCACTAAGCCATTAGATGAAGCCACCTTCACAAGGTTGGTAAGTGAAATTGGAATGCTGAATTCTTCAGATTCTGGCTAAGTGAATACATCAATCTAGATAGTTGCAGCAGTAAACACTTACTTTATCTAAATTCTCAATATTTTTGGAGTAAGTGTTGGCTGAAATATGATTTATAAATATTTCAAATCTGTTGCATATGTTGAAAATCATATTTTTATTAACTTAAAATTTCTATGAAATTTTGAGAAAATCACTATTTAATTTGCTAGGATATTTTTCAATGAATATGTCTGGTAAATTTTTAAAAGGTAGTGAAAATCAAATTTTTATGAGTGATGGGTATAGTTCGATAAGTCAGACTTCTCGAATGATTCACTATTCGACATCTCTAATAAGTCTCATTAGAGTACTCTTGAGTTCTCGAATAGAGTCTTTCTGAGATATCGAATAGAGGAATTCTTGACTTCTCGAATATAGCAACTGAGTTCTCGAATGATTGAGTTCTCGAACACTATATTTGAGTTCTCGAATCATTTGAAAAGGCTGAATTCTCGCTGAATTTTAACCGATTTTGGATTTTTATCTAAAAATTTAATTCACTCATAAAAACACATTTTATTTAATTTAGAATTATTTCTAAGTTAGATAACTGCCAGCTGTGAGTTTCTATCTGCTTGAGTTATCGATTAAGCCATTCTTGACTTCTCGAATAGTTGTTTTCTACTTCTCGAATGCCTGACTTGTCGATACAAAACATTTTGCTAATCGACAATTCAAGTACTTCATACTTATACAATCTCACATCTATTCGATTCATTTCATTCGATTTCTCAAGCATCTACACTCTCTAAACCCCTGAAACCCTAACTGCGAAAAGCCAAATTTCTTCTTCAACCTTCAATTTCTTTTCTCTCTTTTATACAAATGGCAACAGTAAAGTTCAACACCAACTTCATCGCTCTAACTAGTGATGTTGAAGCACCCAATGCAAACTTTAAGTGCTTTGTGAAATGGATGGCTGAATCATACATCAAAGAAGCACTCTCTGCCAATCCAACTCTATATCTCGATATTCTGGAACAATTCTGGAATACTGCTATTGTGGAGGTTGTAGCCCTGGAAAATGCAATCACATCCTATGTCATCTACTGCAAGGTTCAAGATAAGGATATCACTATCACTACTGCAGACATGAACCAAGCACTAGGACTACAACAGGAATCATTTGATAGAATGGCCACTACTGCAGAGTTGGAGGAATTCTTCGAATTCATAAACTACTCAGATGGGATTAACCTTGGAAAGCTAAACAGAAAGAATCTGAGAAAGGAGTGGAGCTATGTGTTTGCAACTCTTCTTCAAGTCTTCACTGCCAGGAAATCAAGCTTTGATCAAATCAGTGCACCTGTGCAGCAAATTGGATATGCTTTGGCCTATGGAAAGAAGATAGATGTTGGCCAAATCATACTTCAAGAATTATATGGGAGACTTGGTAAGAACACAACCAAGAGAGGTACTGATATTTTCTTCCCTCGCTTTATTCAATCTGTACTTAATTATAAAAATGCTTCGTTGATTGAATTGCCTGGGATTGATAAAAATAAAATAGGCTATCCTAAGTCCATGACCAAACTCATTTTTGGTAACTTGGAAACTAGGAATGATGTGGATGTAAGACTGAACATAACTCCCCATATGGAGAGTTTGTTTAAGACTTACCCCCACAACATGCCAACATTTGATGCTAAATCTAAGTTAGCACAGCCCAAGCAAGTAGAACAAACTGCTAACCCAGGGCCTGCTAACCAACCCTCTCAACCAAACACTCTCCCACATACTGAGCCAACTGCATCATCCTCTCAAAAGGGTGATGTTAGTAAAAAGAAGAGAAAGGAAGTAATGTCTGCACCATTAAATATCTTATCTGAAGCAGCATTAGCTGTTGAATTAGGGCTAGAAAGTGAGGAACCTGAGTCACCCTTACAAAGGCCAAAGAAGAGGAAAACTAAGACCACCTCTTCAGTCACACAAATGGCTGAAGTTGTAAAATCAGGGGCACACAGCTCACTAGGTGTATCCTCTCAACAGGGTGCATCTATAGAATCAAGCATTCTCCCCAATGCACCTTCTTGTATAGAGTCTGCACATGGGAGTGATAAGGCTGGCACAACACTGAGTGGAGAGCACATCACTTTTGAAACTCCCTCTATCTCTCAGGGGGAGTTGCCAAAATCTACTCCAGAACACACTTCTCTTCCAGAATCTAACTCTGAAATTTCTTTGGAACCTGCAACTCAGGCAACTGAGATGCAAGGTATTGATCATCAAGAATTCTTTTCTCTTGATGAGCCAATAATTTCAAGTGACTCAGTGCATGACACTTTGTTCACCACTCAGAACCCACATTTAGATGGTGAGGGAATGCATGCTGAGGCATATCCTAATGACACCATCACAAACACAGAGGTTCCCCTAGTTTTTACTAGAGACTCTGTGCCTGTGTCAACTGCTGGTGTAATTCATCCCACTTCTGTGGAGACACCAGTAGTAGAGTCCATCCATCCGGCTACAGAAGTTGCATCTGTAACTGAGGAGACTAGCTTGCCTAGCTCTAGCTCTGACTTTATGTCAAAATGGCTGAAGCCTGTGCAACATGACAGTGCTTCAGGATCAGGGTCTGTTCCACAACAATTGACGGTTGAAGCACTTCAAAGCTTAATTGTGGATCAGATTCCTGAGTTCACAAAGATTGCTCAGCACCTTCTCACTGCAGACATGCCCAATCCAGACTATGCGGCTATTCTGTTATGCCATAGGGATGATGTGGAGGTGCAGAAATCAAAGATCATTGATGATGCTGAGAGAGATGGCAACATAGATGCCTGGTTGCAAGGAAAATATGATATTACTCTCGATGAAGCACTTCAGTATCTCAGGGAGGAATACATCACTTCACTGGGCTCCAATGCTAAATCCCTGTCACCTGGTGAAGTGTATGAAGCTGTCAATGACTCCTACAAGGGTTTCCTCAAGGCTGCACACTATCTTGGCAAAGGAGTAAAAACTGAAGTCAACAGGGTATGTGATAAGACAGCCACTTCAGTAGCAGAAGTCAAGAGGGCCTTTGATGCTAAATTTCCCCACTTGGACAGTGTGCTCAAGGACATCAAACACTGCAACTCTACATGCATTAAGGTGGACAATGGGTTGGCTGTGCTAAAAGATGCTGTCTCAGGTCTGGGTCATCAATTTCAGAATCTATCTGGCCAGACTACAGATGCCAATGCCATGCTGAAAATAATGTTCAAGAATCTCTATGGAGATAGGCTGGTGACTGATGTTCCTGTGCATGAAATGTCTAAATATGAAGTGAAGAGACTGCAGGAACAATCTCTATCTGGTTTCAAGGCCAATGAACTCTTCACTAAGGTCAACACTCTTGAGCAAGAGGTAGCTACTCTCACCAAGACCAATGCTCATCTCACAGAAAAGGTTGCATTGCTAAATGATCAGTTGGACACTCAAGCATCCACCACAGCTGATGTCCTTCTGCATCAACAATCCATGTTAGCTGCAATGATGAAGCATATGGGTCTCTCTCTACCTGATGAATCTTCAACCCCAAAGGACATCTCTACAGCCTCTGTGCCTGACAACAAGCCTAAGGGGGAGAAGAAGGCTAGGAACTCAAATTCAAAGGGGGAGCCAAAGAGGGAGAAAGGCATAGTATTCAAAGAAGGTGGACAACAAAGGGCTACTAAGTCTCTAGAAAATGTGCCTGGCAAGGGAAAAGCCAAAGTAGATGAGCCTCCATCTATCTTGCCAGTTGTCACCTTACCAACTGTGCACATCACTACTCCTGGAGGACAAAAGCAATCAATAACTACCACAGTGGTTGCAGGGAGTATGCCATCTGACAAACCTCAAATTTCTATAGCTGAGAGTGCCAAGCCTGTAGAAGTCAAAGTTGTTACTGAGGCCAAGCTACAAGAAGTTGCTAACTCCAATGTCTATCATGATAAAGCCTTCTTGGAGTTTCTGAAAGCCATAAGGGAACAGGTTGGTGACACTCAGTTTTATCTGAGGGAGGTGAAGAAGCAGATAGACTACATCACTGTCATCCCCAAGCAAGTCAACAATTTATGGGTCAAGGAGATAGTGATGGTGTCCAAACTAAAGATATGGCATCTAACATACCAGATTCTACAAGACTTAAAGCACTCAGAGATAGATGCCATACTAGAGCTCATTGAGAAGAAAAATGACAACAGCAAGAGTCTGTTTGATGACTTGAGGAATGGTCAACCTACAAGGCTACCAGAAGTGATCAAGAAGCCATGGACAATTATCTATCAGTCTGGTACCAGAATTGAAGATATCAAGCAACTGGTCATTCCTCATGATCTCACCCCCAGAAATCACAGACTGATCATTGCTATTATTGATCAACTTCAGAAGAAGGTTGGAGCCAGAAATGCTGAAGAAATTGAGGCACTGCATATCCTCAGAACTTATATTGCAACTGGTGGAATTCCAGAGATGGCTCAACCTAGGAGAAATAAGGATGATGATTCTGAAGACAAAGGTGATGGGAGGAGAAGACATCAAAGGAGAGATAAGGGTGATGAAGATAAGAAGAAAAAGGGGGACAAGGATGGAAAGGATGATGGTGACCAGGGTAAAACATATGTGAGAAAGAGTGGAAGACAGCAAGCCTTAGGCATTGCTAGCAGTAACCTCACCACAACACAAGACTCTAAGTCTAGGGTGAATACTGTTAGTAGTGACCTAACAAAATCTACATCTATGGCTTCTGCAACTGTCTTACCATCTCAAGAAAAGAAGAAGATTCAAGTCAAGAAACCATGTGTATGTTTCAGAAAGCAATCTGCTAATGGAATACTACTATGGTCTACCAACCAAGGTCAAAGATTTCTGCCAAGCAACCATGTCAAAAGGATAAAGTTCAAACATACTGCAAGGAGAGTGAAGCTATCCAAATCTAGAGCCCTAACAATCATTCCAGGATTAAAGCTCCAGCCACTTGATGAAGACTTTGATGAAGAGCAACTGCTATTTCTAAGAGCTCAAAAGATATGCTATGCTGCAATTGTGGATGATCACCTTGTAATCAAGTACACTGATGGGAAAGAAATGAAATTCAAACAAGGGGGTTGTCAACATTGGGGTAAATTGTATGAGATAGAAAGAATCATTGCATTGCTGGATTCTAAGGACAAGGTGGAGAAAGTATGGAAGCTGGAATTGATTGACTTTGTAAAAATGAAGAAAGACTATGCTGAGAAGATAAGGAAGGGCTGCTATGAGAAATGGTTAGAAAGGGAAAAAGAAATTGATAGACTGGAGATTGAAGCAGAAAAGCTAAGGGCAAAGGGATTGTGTAGAGTTCAGTTTGATCCCTATGTGGTGAAGTATAGGAGGAGAAATGGAGATAATGTCAATATAAGAATGAACCTACTCAGTCACTATCCTGCCAACATTCTGAAGCCAGTGCTTGAAGATTTCAAAAACTCTATTATGATTGAAGAATTGGATGCTATGACAGAAATCATGAGAGCAGTAGATGAGATTGCAAGAAAGGAGAAAGAAAGGAAACAGAAAGCATATGATGATCTACAAGCCAAAGCAATGGAGATGCAATCAAAAGAAAATGGCTAGTACCTCATCATACTGTAAGAGTATTTATCTTGTAATTTCATTTATGTGTTCAATCAAAATACATACCTGTACTTTTAAAGTTTTATCTTTATGTATGTTAGGCTTGTTATCAGACATGAAATTGTGACTAAGGGTCTCACTCACAATTTGGGGGAGATTGTTAGTTACAGAGGCATGCCTGTACTCATCTAATAATAAGCCTAATTGTTTGTAATGCTTTGCATTACTTACATGACCTCTTAACTGAGGGAACCTCTAGTTGTAGAGTTTCTGTTTGTATTGTACTTGTAATAGGCATCAAATCCTAGTTGTGTAACTGTACAAATAGAGTCTAGAATAATGCTTGAAAGAAGTTCCATGGTTCATGCCTCAAGCAAGGAGTTAAAGACTGCCAAATAATCACAGTTGGGATTTGAAGAAATGAAGAATTTACCTAAGTACCAATTCGAGAAGTATATTTGTCTATTCGAGAAGTCCAGCATTCGAGAAGTCAGAGATTCGATATCTCAAGACACTATTCGATATCTCTGAATACACTGTTCGATATCTCATTCGATATCTCAGGGATTCGATATGTCTACTACTCTATTCGAGAACTCAAGAAGTCAACAAGTCAAGATGGTATTCGAGTTCTCAAAGAGTCAACAAGTCAAAGTTCCATTCGATATCTCAAGGACTCAGAAAGCTATTCGACAACTCGAGGATTCGATAAGTCAAATGTTCTATTCGACAACTCAAGGAATCCTGATGGAAAAGAGCTATTCGAGAAGTGGTTCGATATGTCTTTATAACAGTATTCGAGAACTCAGAGTTATCGATCAAGTCAATTCTAGTTCTCGAATCACTTACTTAGTCACTTCTCGAATACATTCTTGGAGACAAAATACTGAAGAAATTGTACAAGTCAGAAACCTGCAACAAGCCAATGCACTTTATGGACCACAATCTGTAACGTGCTCTGGAAAGCCTACAAGGAAGCTTGGAGAGATATAGAAGAGACAAGGAGCTAAAGAAGTGGATCTAAACAGGCTTTGCAAAGTCAAATCTGTAACCGTTTGGACTCTTACTCAAAAAGGATAGACAGACCAGAAAGTAATTTTGTTTAGCTACCTTATTTGTAGTAAGCAGGCTGTTTCCATGTTCTATAAGGACACAGCCTCACTTCATAACTAAGAAACTTTGTGAGTCTAGTTTTTCATACATTGTAAGCTATATCTCTCTGAGAAAAACGAAGCTGAGAATACTACCATTTGTATTCACAGATTGTAGCAACCTTTATCTAATATACATTAGATTAAAGTGATATTGTGTCTTGTGTTGTTTACTTATCCGCACCTTAATTTCTGCACACATACACACTTATCAGCTACACAGACTCAATCAAGAAAAGTTCAAGAATCCATTCACCCCCCCCCCCCCCTCTGTATTCTTTTATCGTGTTCAATACTCAACAATTACATTTCCTAGGATTTCTCAGGGACTAAGCTAACACCGATTAAACAACTTTTAAGGAAAATCAGCTAATCACATAAGGGTTCTTATGACGATTAAAGATTGTTTGTCTAATATTTGCATATAATTATCAAATGTATGGACTGAAGACATTCCCTTTGGCACTAAGGGGACAGAGGGAGGGACAGATTATACATCATACAAAATGTTATTAGGTAATCTAGAATAATAATTAGCAGAAAATACAGCAAGGTACGTTGTGCACATTACAGAATCCTGAATGTCACATGTAAAGACATAAAAGAATATATTTACTAATTACTAAAACTTCTATGAGAAAAACAGTAGATAGCACACATATATGGATTAACAAATATACTTGGTAGATGTAGAACAATACCAGCATACCACCAGGAAAATCTAGGACCCAGGACAGCTCACTTTCCAGATTTTGACAGTCCATCTCCTCCCTCATGCATGACAAATCTCTTTATGAAGGAAGTTTAAGGAAGACGAATACTATCTTGCCCAATAGCTCCCAGAATCCAAGATCTCTATAATGCACTCTTGAGATTACAGGTCAGCATCCCAGTATCACGACTCTTAACCATAATAACACCATTCACCATTGTAAGTGTTACACTCTTTGTAGAATTAATAGGCCGCCCCAAATCCTTCATTGCAAGTTTAAAACAAAGTCCATGAGATGATATAATCTTCATGCCAGATGCCAGCTGCCAGCCATATGCAACAGGGCTCGTTGAGCATTCTGTTTATTAATTTGATTAATAAACACAGACACAGAAACTGAACTCAGCCTCGCGAAACGCCAGCCATATACAACAAGGCTCATTAAGCATACTGTTACTCCATTTGTTTTATAATACAAGAACAGAGTGAACTCTCGAGTTTCATCATATTTAAAATGATCCGTTTGTTGCATCATAGTTTGCTTTTCCTTAGTGATGTGAGGAATCCGTTGAACCCTGTGCTGCAATGGAATCATACTATTCAGAATCCCTCATATATCACTGTGGTCAAGTTGTCCAACCTAAGGTCAAACTCAAAGAATGATGAATACACGTGGGCTTCTGAGAATGGACGTTGTATTCTGAGAATGGACGTTGTATTCTGATGGGATCCTTTTGGAACTGCGAGTTCGGTCTCTTTTGCTATGGGCCAAATACTAGAACATGTGCTGCTTCCGAAATTTCAAGATTCTGCAAGTCGTTCTATGCTTGGGAACTCCCTTCTGAACTGTTGCTGGCATCCGGTGATTGTATTGTGGAAATTGCCTTTTGAGAGAAGAGTTCTCAAAGGATGCTCTTCCTGAATGGATTCGTTGGCAATAGAAGAAAGAGATAGTATTGGGCTTTTGCATCCTCGATGAAGCTCTTTCTGTCCAACTGTTTGAGCCAGAGAATTATGTTGGCTTCACTGTGGTTAGGATAATGTGTTCTGGAAATCTTGACTTAGAAAGGTACTTTGCATCAAGGGAAGCTGTGAATTTCTTTGATAAACCTCACAACAAGCCTTCAATTTTTTTAAAAGAATCTCTTATTTATGGAACTGGTGATGAAGAATATGAATTTTCCGAGAAGTTGTCTGTCCTGAAGCTTGACAAACCAGACAAATAAGTTCCGGTTAATGAATTGAAAAAGAGATATGGTAGCGCTCCAGAGGGTTCTTCCAATCCAGAAATTTCCAGCGACGTATGTCGTACAGGGCTGAAGTTCGATGCAGAAATTTCCAGCGACTAATGTTTATGAGATGCTTTTAAACCTCAGAAACAAGATTAAAGAAGGAACCTAGAAGACGCCATCAAGATTAAAGAGGGTGATCTTCAAAATCTGGACAACGATGAACAAGATACTAAATTAGCCAGGACTGAACTAGACAACCTATACCACCATAGGGACCATATGATCTGGCAGAAATCTAGAATACTTTGGAATGCAAGTGGCGATAAAAACACAAAATACTTTCATTAGGTGGTTAAAAGAAAGAGACAGAGGAACAATATCATTGGAACAACATCAGCATCGAACTTCAGCCCTGTACGACATACGTCGCTGGAAATTTCTGGATTGGAAGAACCCTCTGGAGCGCTACCATATCTCTCTTTCAATTCATCAACCGGAACTTGTTTGTATGGTTTGTCAAGCTTCAGGACAGACAACTTCTCGGAAAATTCATATTCTTCATCACCAGTTCCATAAATAAAAGATTCTTTTAAAAAAATTGATGGCTTGTTGTGAGGTTTATCAAAGAAATTCACAGCTTCCCTTGATGCAAAGTAACTTTCTAACTCAAGATTTCCAGAACACATTATCCTAACCATAGTGAAGCCACCATAATTCTCTTGCTCAAACAGTTGGACAAAAAGAGCTTCATCGAGGATGCAAAAGCCCAATACTATCTCTTTCTTCTGTTGCTATTGAATCCATTCAGGAAGACCATCCTTTGAGAACTCTTCTCTCAAAAAGCAATTTCCACAATAACAATCACCGGATGCCAACAACAGCTCAGAAGGGAGTTCCCAAGCATAGAACGACTTGCAGAATCTTGAAATCTCGGAAGCATCACATGTTCTAGTATTTGGCCCATAGCAAAAGAGACCGAACTCGCAATTCCAAAAGGATCCCATCAGAATACAGCATCCATTCTCAGAGGCCCACGTGTATTCATCATTCTTTGAGTTTGACCTTAGGTTGGACAACTTGACCACAGTGATATATGTCGGATTCTGAATAGTACGATTCCATTGCAGCACAAGCTTCAACGGATTCCTCACATCACAAAGGAAAAAAGCAAACTATTAGAAGCCACTGTATAGTAAAATTCATCAGGACCTGCCCTAGAAAATGCAACAAACCAATCATTTTCTTGAGTACGAATAGGTTTTGTATCTCCCTCCATTTATTCATCCTTAAGCTGAAAATCACAACCTTAAGAGCACGTTTTTCAACTAGAGCATTGCATTTTTATCATGAGTAGGTTCACGAACAAATCAGAAAAAAATGCCATAAGTAATGATTGTTAGCTAAAATTGACAAAAATAATGATTTCCGGATGTGGTGGCCGATTTAACAACTAAGATACACATTTACAACAAATTGCGTTATCCCATTTGTACAAAATACTCCATTTGTAAACGTATATCTCCGGAAAAAAAGACCCTAGTTGCCAACTACATATTTAATAATTGAAAAACAAACAATACAGAATTCCCATTTAAAGATGAGTATCTATCGTTATTCTAGTCCAACCACTTCCAAAAAACATTATTTCCAGCACATTTTGTTTAGAAAAATATCGTTTTTTAGCCCTTACCCAGGAAATCCCAACTTGACAACATAGCTAGAAACAAGAGATTTGTACTTTATAGACCAAAGACACATATGAGATCTTTTTCAGTCATTCAAATAAACAAGTCCATTGATTGACCTCAACATAGGATATCAAAGTAGCAGCGGCATGTCATATTTGTCAAATACATAACATGCATTAGCTGCAACTAAGTAAAAAAACATCAGTGAAACATATCAACACAATAAGAGAATGAATTGCAATTTTCTTTTCATAGTTAGAGAAGTACCAGATTAATCTCCCCATTTTTTCCACTTACACTTTTAAATTATCTTCAAATCAAAAATGATTTCAGGGTTCAAATCACCAAAGTGGGATGTGAAATTAGGAAAGAGTGTCATATATTGTGTTTAATAGTATCCTTCAGAAAATCACGGGACGCTACTGACAGGTCGTTTAAAGAAAATTGTTTCCTCACAAGTAGGGGTGTACATGGGTAGGTCAAACCCATCAATCCGACCTAATCCAACCCTATTTATGGCCAATTCAATCCGAATAATTATAAATCGAAATATGTTTGGGTTAAAATATGTTCAACCCTATGTGTTTATATTTTTTTAATCCAAGCCAAGTCAATCCAACCCGGTTAAATAATAGGGTTTTTTGTAATATGTCCCATTTTAAAATGTCATTTATAATTGTGTCCTATCTTTATTTGTTATTATAAATATATTCCATTTTTCTATTTTGTCCAATTTTTTGTTATAACCATGATTAAATAATTAACTACACATTCTTAAAATACAATTTTGTCCACATATTAATAATTATAATATATTTAATTTCTAGTGTAGTTTTTAGTGACAATTTAATACTGAGAAGCTCGGTTGGTAACAGAACAAAATATTGGCACCACATGTCTACCAACATTTGTGAATTCACTTGTTTATAAGTTGTGGCTTAGCGAAAAGTGCTGAGAGTTGCTTCTCTAAATCTAACAAACTGAGAACACATTGAAGAAAGTTGTGAGAAAACAAGAGGTGAAATTGTGCCAAATGTAATGGAAAGAGTAATATTCATATTCACATACATTTCATATTTGTGTACAGCTTTATTGCGTTTTGCCTTGTACAGGTCACTATTGGTTGGTAACTTATTTGTTGGAATATTAATCTTAGAACTTGTTATTAAATGAAGTATGGGTAGGAAGCATGTGGAGCTCCATCCAGTTGGTGCGATCTGAGAACAAAGTGTAGTGGTATCACCTTTCCATTCTGTGATGTCTTTGTGCGATCTGAAATTCCAGCAGTGTGCCAGCTTGTGACAACCACATGGTGTGTGTGTCATTATGTCTTGTAGTAGTTTTCCTTCTAGTTTAAATATCGAGTCTGTAGCCTTAATTCTAATTAACTCAGCAGTTTGATCAATACAACAAAGTAATACAATGTAGTTCCTAATGTTTTCTCGGTTTGTACATATTTCTTGTTTCATTATTCTCAAGTTCATAGTTTAAATCCTGCAGTTTGTTTAGAGTCTAAAATCAACATGGTATCAGAGCGAGCGATTCTCGAGACCTTCAATCTGCTGGTTCGTATTGCTCATCTTCATCTATGTTATCTCTGTTAAATTCACTTACCCAACCAATAAGTGCTTCGCATTTTTCCGCAAATGATTCTGTTATCCTCACACTTTGGTCTTGAACCACTGTTAAATCAATCTCTGAGTTATAAACTTCCGTTTGTCAATTGTTGAGTCATATTCGTTCATGTTCTCTTCAAAATCCTCTACTTCATCAAGTATGCACTAAAAGTGTTTGATATTTTGTCTCACTGAAAATTTTTGGTTAAGTTTTGGAGTATCTCTACACATTTAGTTGTTGACATATTCACATGAGGTGCGCTATGTATTATCTGCTATTGTGCATGCTCACTAGTCATATATGTTGAAGATGAGTGTTTCGACAAGATCCGTGTCCTAAGGATGAGTACAGGAAGATGATGAAGGAATTTGTAAAAAAAAAAAAAGCTCCATGTTGAGCATTTAAATGGAAAAACATGGAGAAGAACCTGATTTAGTAATTCATAACATTACTGTGAAAGGGTTTCGTCTTCTTGGCATGATGAGTGGGGCATGGAAGATTTTGCAATGAATGCTACAGAAAGGTCTGAATCCAGACGTCATAACATACAATATTTCGGTGTGAATTTTTTGCTGGGCAGCAAAGAAGCCGGCCTGAAGGAGTTTTCAGATGGTGATGTCCAGGAGTTGTCATTGCTGCGATTTGTAGCAGTGTGTAGGTGTCATTTGAGCAATGGTTACGGCTGATGTGTTCATCAATACGGATAAGTCTGCTACACATTTATGAAAGAAGAATTGACAGTAACATAAGCAAAAGGAGCAGTCAAGAAAGAGTGCATGTGGTACTGTAAACTTGGTGGAAACAAAAGATGCTGCTGTGAAGGTCGAGTTGAAAGAGTTTTCTATTTGGAGTATGTAAAGATGGTGCAAGAAATGAAGAAGATGAAGAGTACATTATTCAAGAGAATGAGGAGCTTTAAAGTAAATAACTTGCTTCTCCAAAGAAGCTTGGTTGAAGAAGTTTCCAGATGGGCATGATGAAAGTAACATGGTGTATTGGTGTTACTGTCAAAAAACTTGTGAAAGGAGCAATAATAGAGAAATTGTCAAATCTGGAAGGCAAACTTACTTGCACAGAAAGGATTCAACGATGCTCAAAGAAGAAGCAAGCAAGGCTAAAATTGAAATTTTTAGAAGTCATAGTCAAATTGAAAAGCAGGTTTTGAGACTGATATAGTTGTTTATAACAATGGGTATGCTGTAACAGGGAAACTGGGGGATGTATTTGATCTTTTGCTTGAAATGAGTAAAGATGTGTGGAACTGCATCATGATGAAAGGATGCGAGCTTAATGTGTTTGCCTGGACTATTTGGATTCAAGCACTCTTTGCAAAAAGGGAACGTGAAGGAGGCTTGTTCATACTGTTTAGAGATGATGGATGCTTTTCTCATGCCTCAGCCAGATACTTTTGCCAAGCTGATGAAGGGTCTGGAAAATATTGTACAACATGCAAATTGCAGCTGAAATTACAGAGAAGGTGAGAAAGATGGCTGAAGAAAGGCAGATGACTTACAAGATGTATAAGCGTTGTAGTGAAAGGGACTTGAAAGAGAAGGCTAATGAGATATGGGAAATGTTTACTATGGCAATAAGTTATGTGCAATTCCTTCAAGGAAGGAACCTCCGGAGGTTGGATTTTCTGTCAAAATTCATAATGGTTCACATGGTCCCTGCTGCTTACGATACTGGTGTGCATAAAATCGAAGAATGGATAGATTGGCATGGTTACTGCATTTGTGCAGAGGTCTAGAGGAATGATTACTTTGAAGTGGCCAGCAAAATGGTTCTGATTCAGGACCTGAAACAGATAATGCTAGTGGCGCAAATGGCGCAGATGAAGAAAGTAACAAACATAGGTGTTGCTGAATGCTGTGTGCAAACGTTGTCCGCTGAGTGCAGACAAAGAAGAAAGAAGTTTGCAGAGTCACGGGTTCGAGTTTCCATTGAAGGCATTTTCCAGGACTGACTTTGACAGATGCTGGGGTGGGAGGATTCTTGAATCTTCCTAGTCCCAAGGGAGGCATCTGTAAATGCTGGGGGGGTAATTGTTAGGTTACCTATCATCTTACCTAAATCGACTCGTGATGTTTGCAACTTAGATAGTTATCGGGGTAGTGATTAAATTGGATTTAATCACCCGATAACTTGGGCGTGTATTCGCAAATGGTGCACGGATACTAGTTGCGCAGTTGGCGCGGATACTAGTAGCGCAAGGGTTGTCTACTCGAGAAGAGTGACAGAATTTCGTGCCGGTGGGCGCGCAGGAAGTCGTGCCAGTGGGCGCGCAGGAGACGTGCCAGTGGGCGCGCAGAAGTCGATGTGCCAGATGGGCAAAGTTTAAAGCCAAATAGGTTTGATATCAAGTTTAGATTAAGGGGGTGGAACTTTATTAATCTAAACTTAATATTATTAGAAGAAAAGTTTGTTTGTGTTTGAATAAAATGCAGCAGCACTTGGTTGGCAGCTCCGGCACATGGTTGACAATTGGAGTTTAATGGAAAAGGGTCGACGCTTCGTGTTGAGTGGACAAAGCAAGAACGTAGCTGTGGCTCGTGCTGCTGGGCGTGTCTGTATGTCTTATTTTATAGGTCTGGAACAATGAGATGCTGTTTTCTGAGAGAGTTGGTGCAACTACTTCAGCACTGTTGAGGTTTCCGAGCTTTATGTGACTGTATGCAGGTGGTATAGGTCTCTGGTGCAGACGACAACGATGTTGAGCTGTTCTGCTCTATAGCTTGCTATGTTGCTGCAAGCCTGCAATTCTGCGGATGGTGGTGTGAATCTGTGCAGGGAGATATGTTCTGCTGATGCCTTTAGTGGGCTAAGTTTGAAATCAAAGGTTGATAACAAGTTTAAGATTAAGGGGGTGATTGTTGGAATATTAATCTTAGAACTTGTTATTAAATGAAGTATGGGTAGGAAGCATGTGGAGCTCCATCCAGTTGGTGCGATCTGAGAACAAAGTGTAGTGGTATCTCCTTTCCATTCTGTGATGTCTTTGTGCGATCTGAAATTCCAGCAGTGTGCCAGCTTGTGACAACCACATGGTGTGTGTGTCATTATGTCTTGTAGTAGTTTTCCTTCTAGTATAAATATCGAGTCTGTAGCCTTAATTCTAATTAACTCAGCAGTTTGATCAATACAACAAATTAATACAATGTAGTCCCTAATGTTTTCTCGGTTTGTACATATTTCTTGTTTCATTATTCTCAAGTTCATAGTTTAAATCCTGCAGTTTGTTTAGAGTCTAAAATCAACATTATTCACGGTACTGCCTGCGATATAGGAATACAATGAGAAATGGTGCCCCTGCACGGCCAGAGCTCGGAGGAGAAGGTAACGGTGGCGATGATGTTCGTCGGAGAAGAAGGGTGGGTGGGTGGGAGAGGGAGGAGGGAGAAAGAACGAGAATAGATATTATTATGTATTAGGGGGTATTTTGGTCTTATTAAATATAAATATATGTATAATTATATGTATCTGAGTTAAATAAGAGTTAAATTTTAACCATAGGACATATTTATAAATTATGAATAAAGTGGGATATAAACATAAAAGCACCCCTTAATTTGGAAAATATTTAATAAATATCCTAAATAATACATTAAAGAGGTAAACTACATCATTGGTCTACTGTTATGTCTTGTCCTGGAGCATATTTAACATTCCATCTGTTACTTGGAGCATATTTAACATTCCATCTGTTAGTGAATTTGAAGAATCAGTAGGTTAAGGAACTAGTGAAACATTATATTCATATTTGTATACTATTACTTAATTTACAACACAAGGAGGAAAAGAATGGTAGTGGTTTACCTAGGCAAGCATAATTAGAACTAGAGAATGAGTTTTTTCTTTTCATGTTTCCTATTTATACTACAAGTATGATGAAATTTACAAGTAATTTAGTAACACTAATTAGTAGTGTATGCAAACACTACAAGGATTTTTGCTTCAGACAACTGGCAAAACGTGTTGTCTGAACCTCCCGAAAACTGTTGACTATCGGAAAGTCGTCTGATACACACCTCAGACAACACATAGCAAACTGTTGTGTGAGAGTCGAAAGACAAGTAAAAGCCACCTGAAAAGAGTTGTCTGATACCCAGAAACAACAACACTTCTTTGGAAACCTGTTGTCAAAGCTCCAATAATGCAACACGTTTTAACGAATATATTGTTGTTTTAAGCAGTAAAGACAATGGTTTTTAAAAGAAAGCCTATTGTTGAAGTGCAAAAGATACAATCCTTTACTTGATCAGGGCTGTTGTTGTATGTCACTACAGACAATGGTTTCTTAGCAAAAACAATTTGTTTTATGGTTAGATGTACAACATGTTATCTCATGTGGCATGTTGTTGTACAGTAGGAAGGATAACACTTTCTTAGTATATAACTCTTGTTTGAAATTATTTCAAACAATGGTTTTGCAGAGTATAACATGTTGTTATTTGTTAAAAGAGACAACAATTTTGTGGGTTTTAACCTGCCGTGTGTATTTTTCTCCCACATTACTTTGTTAAATGGTACATGTTGTTTGATTGCATTTTTTACAACTGTTAACATTAAGTAGTTTTTATTTTCATGTTGTGTGTGTCATTTCCTCACAGGTGGACATTGGCTAAAAGTATCTTAAGCAATGGTTCTGGACATGTAAAGAAAACCAAACCACACTATAAAATGAAAATGCTAGAAACAAACAATAGAAACCAATTCAATCCATCCATTACGACCAATATTCACCGTACCATCAACCAAAACTACAGAAGCAATTTTTCACCTTATAATGCCAACACCACCAACAAACGTACACAACCAACCAACCAAGTACATAATTAAAGTCTATCCACATCCAAACAACTAATACATAAGTCATATGTTAGTCAAGTCCTTTGCGTCCTCATATAGGTATCCTCATGAACAAATATTGGATATTGTGACCTTTGTCGAGGAAATTGAGGTTGCTCCATGGCAATGCCAGGTTGTACAGCAGCAGCAGGTCGTGCCTAAGAATCACCTCTGTTCTTTGCTGTTGCTGGCTGTTGTTATGGCTAAAGAATCTTATTTATATATAATGGATATTATATGATGCGATACAAGTTAGAATTTGGTACCCAGAGAAGGTGCCGGAGTAAGCTGTGCAAGATCTTTTGAGCTTGAGGTGTTGGCTCAAAACATAGAAACTCTATACATGCTGCAAACGACATCCTCTGTGAAACACCAACTACAACACCAGCCTTTGGAATTAGACCAAGAGGATACACTTCACGATCAAATTCCAGCTCAGGATCCAACTAAAAACATATAAATAAGATTACTTTTACATCAGAAACCAACAATAGAAATATCTCAAGACCTTGACAACATTGAAATAAGAACGCTTGTGAATTTCTTAGATGCTATGCACCTAAACCATTGAAATCATATAATGAAAATCAGCATGACAGTTACAAACAAAATTAGCATGAATTTGGTCATCCAAATACAGCCTACATTAATGATACACCTTACTATGTGACAACATAACATGGCCAATAGGCAGTACGAAGATCCTTAAATGGACATAGCAAAGAATATGTTTACAAACACTAATCGTATAGCGTTAGATACCAAAGGCAGAGCCAGAACAATATTCTCCCTTTGACTGCAGATAATAGCATATTGATATCCATATAATCATAATGAAAATTACAGTAGTAGTGGGCCCATGTTCAGAAACATAACTAATTCGAAACTACCATGGTACTAATTCAAGTTTAAGGTTTTAAGTAGATGAAGCTAATTCTAAATGTCCTACAAAGAGATATAATGCCACAACACAGTGCAAGACATCGAGATCAAATAAATAGAAGCCCATAAATTAAATTTATGAAATTACCTTGATGTTCTCGCATGATGATATACAATTAGTTATGTACATGTGTACAAATTCAGTTGGGAGTTCAACGGCTGTCGTAAGTCTATTGACAACTTCCATTGAATGAAGGCTCATGTCCATATTGACAAGAACTGTGAAGTACCTTCATTAATTGGAAAATATATCAAACAACTGACATAGAAGTATACAACGTTCCATTAGGAAAGTTATATTGAGGAACATACTCTGCAATTTCGGCTGAATGTATCAGCTTAATGAGAACTTCAACCGCAATTAAAGGGTTATTCTCCACCAATTCCTGTTAGCAAAATAGCAGGCCTTTGTAAACCTAGGAACATCAATATTTAGTATGGAAAAATGACTACAGATAGATAGATACATACCGGTAACTTTTTTGGTGTCAATCCAGAGTGATATACAAGCTTTGGATCGGTAGCCAACTCACACATAACTCGCTGCATTGTAAACTAAACATCATCAAATAAGCACCAATCATCACTAATTGATTGCCAATTAAAACATAACAATTGAATAAAAAGATTACCCCTTTTCAATTCTTTCTTGCCATGCTCTTTAAGATAAGCGCCTTTAGTCGTCTTCATCACGATTGTAAAAATCTGAACTCGAGCATAGTTCTAAGCCAAATTTTAAGTACCAACTGAAATCCATAACCCAAAACCCCAATTTTAAGCCCCCAACTGAAACATAGATGTGAGATCTGCTAAACCATAAGATGTGAATAATTTTTATTTTGGGAGAGTTGAAAGCTCGTACACGAAAGGGCAAGAGAGGGAGACTTGTGAGGGAGAGATAAGGGGGAGATAGGCGAGACTAGGTATTTGATAAGATGTGAATTTTTTGTGTTTTGATAGCTGTGTTTTGAGAACCGGGAGGGGGAAATGAAATTTGGAAGATGGGGGAAATGAAAATTATACAAGGAGGGAACTTTAGGTTTAGCGAAATTTCCAAAAAAAAATTGGGTTTGGTCGATGAAACAAAGGAGGGAAAGAATAATAGGGAAATGAAAATAATTTTTTTTTCTAAGTTTTATAAAATAATTTTTTTTGCTAAATATTTATAAAGTAATTTTTATTTGTGAGATATTAAATTAACTAGATTTCTATTAAAAATATAACAAATAAATTTAAAATTTTAGAATTTTTAAAAATTTATATTTTAAACACGTTAGAGGGAGTAGTACTTTTGTAGGATTTATAATATAAACACGTACAAGAATGATTTATTTTTTCTAATATTTTGTATACATCACTCAAATCAGTATATAACATAATCCGTATGGTTGGATCGCAAAAAAAAAAACAAGAAAAAATATTATTCCAAAATTATACTAGTTTGACCAAGCGGTACTTTGACAGTTGACCATTAATATATCATATAAGAATGATTTGTTTTTCTCTATTTTTTTTGCACGTCACTAAAATCAGTATATAACATCATCCGTACGCTTGGATCGTCGAAAAATGTTTTTTAAAAAATAGATCATGTTCAATCGGTACGACACTAGTTAGAGGGAGTAGTGCTTTTGTCGGATTTATACTATAAACACGTACAAAAATGATTTATTTTTTCTAATTTTTTGTACACATCACTCAAATCAGTATATAACATAATCCGTACGGTTGGATAGCCGAAAAAAACAAGAAAAAATATTATTCCAAAATTATACTAGTTTGACCAAGCAGTACTTTGACAGTTGACCATTAATATATCATATAAGAATGATTTGTTTTTCTCTATTTTTTTTTTTGCACGTCACTAAAATCACTATATAACATCATCCGTACGCTTGGATCGTCGGAAAATATTTTTTAAAAAATAGATCATGTTCAATCGGTACGACACTAGTTAGAGGGAGTAGTACTTTTGTCGGATTTATACTATAAACACGTACAAAAATGATTTATTTTTTCTAATTTTTTGTACACATCACTCAAATCAGTATATAACATAATCCGTACGGTTGGATCGCCGAAAAAAAACAAGAAAAAATATTATTCCAAAATTATGCTAGTTTGACCAAGCAGTACTTTGACAGTTGACCATTAATATATCATATAAGAATGATTTGTTTTTCTTTATTTTGTTTTTTGCACGTCACTAAAATCAGTATATAACATCATCCGTACGCTTGGATCGTCGAAAAATATTTTTTTAAAAATAGATCATGTTCAATCGGTACGACACTAGTTAGAGCCTTAAAGGGAGTAGTACTTTTGTCGGATTTATACTATAAACACGTACAAGAATGATTTATTTTTTCTAATTTTTTGTACACATCACTCAAATCAGTATATAACATAATCCGTAAGGTTGGATAGCCGAAAAAAAAACAAGAAAAAATATTATTCCAAAATTATACTAGTTTGACCAAGCAGTACTTTGACAGTTGACCATTAATATATCATATAAGAATGATTTGTTTTTCTCTATTTTTTTTTTGCACGTCACTAAAATCACTGTTAGATATTGATTCAAGAGATGATCAGGATCTGGGCATTACTGATCAGATACTGATGCTGACGTCATCAGGAATGCACTGTCAGTATTGGACTATCAGGATTAGAAGCTGGTCAGTATTTGATGAAGATTCTCATCAGACCAGAGATCAAGGAAGATTGATATGTCGGTTCCTAATTTGTAGGAAGGCAGCTATCATACAAGATATGCATTCAGAGATATATGTAATTGATTTAGAATATCTTGTAATTGATAGTGCAACTGTGTACATTATATAAACACAGTTTAGGTTTTACATTTTGTAATCACTTACACGAGTTATATTGTAACCTAGCAGCTCTTAAGAACATAAGAATTTCTTAAGAGAGTTTTGTAACAGTTTTATATCAGAGTTTAGGGCTGTAAATGAGCCGATACACTCGTGAACGGCTCGGCGTTCGGTTCGAAAAAAGCTCGGTTCGGGTTCGGTTCGATTCACAAACGAGTCGATCTTGAACATGATTTTAAGGATCGATTTATAAGCGAGCTGAACTTGATCACAGTAAAGTTCGACTCGATAGCTCGCGAACAAGATCGATTAACGTGCTCGTGAACATAGTTCGTGAATAGGCTCATGAACATAGCTCATGAACATGTTCGTGAATAAGTTCGATAATTGAGCTCGATAACATGCTCGGTATATGACTTCATTAGAGGTTCATAAACAATTTCAATAAATAATCTCCTACATATAATATATTTTTGATTATTATAATCTCGTACAAATAATATATGTTTGATTGTTATAATATGCTCGGTATATGTCATGTTAAATATTATAATTGCTTATTTTATAATTTTGATTAATTTTAATAATAGTAGTAGTAATAATAATAATAATAATAATAATAATAATAATAATAATAATAATAATAATAATAATAATAATAATAACAACAACAACAACAACAACAACAACCTAGTCTTGCAATTAGTATAACTAGTTCATATTTGTCAAAAATATGTTATCAAATTAAATATTACATTATGTAAAGTGCTAAATTTTAATATTAAATATTAGTGATGTATAAATTTATTTATACTACTTAAATATATAAAAAGGTACTAATATATTTTAATGATTATGTAAAATTTAAAACTAAAATAACTTGCTATACATGCAAATATGTAGTTCGAAGACCAAAAAAAGTTATTTTAACACAACAATTACATTATTAATTGTTTTTTTTTAAATTTGTACTTCGATTTTATCGAATATCAGGAGATAATATAGTAAATGTATAATATATGTCAAAATTTACATATAATATTGTAGTTTCTATGTAAGAACACTAATATTTTTGTATGACTATGATATTTTATAGATTTATGTAAAAAAATTAATAATTTTGTATGATTATGATGACAGTAACGATCATTAATATTTTAAGTTTACAATATATAAATTTAATTTAATTTACATTATTTTGTAAAAAAATCGATATTTTTTTACGATTTACAAAAAAATTAGTTAACTTTTAAATAGATTACAAGTTTTTCGTGAAATATTAATAAGAATATGTTTCTCCAATATTTAAGACTTGTTCGTTAGTACAAAGCTCGTGAACAAGGTTAATGAGTTGTTCGAAGTAAAAGTTCGTGAACAAGCTCATGAGACATGTTCATGAGTTGTTCGTGAACCGTTCGCGAACAACATTTTTTCTTAACGAACCGAGCTCAAACACATTTTTTGGCTCGATTTAAGTTCGAGCTCGAGTTCGAGTTCGATAATTTCTTAACAAACGATACATGAACATTCTAAAGTTCGGCTCGGCTCGGCTCATTTACACCCCTATCAGAGTTAATAAAGCTGTTATTGATTCATACTTGTGTTATTTTTTTTAATTCGAAAATCTTATACAATTGTATTCAACCCCCTTCTACAATTGTTATTTACTGGGCAACAATTGGTATCAGAGCTAAACTGATTAATTTTAATCAGTAACGATCTTAAGATGTCGACAAGCAAGTATGAAAGCATTAAAATTCCAATTCTCAAGAGGACCGAGTATCCAACCTGGAAAGTGAAAATGTTGATGTATCTAGAAGCAACTGATCCTGACTATCTTGACAGGATCAATGATGGACCATTTCTTCCAACAAAACTAGTTGCAAGAACAGAGACTGTTGCTGAACACTATGTCATTAAGGCAAAGAATGAATGGACGACAGAAGAAAAGGTTCAAGTACTCAAAGATGCAAAGGTAAAGAATATTTTGCATAACAGTCTTGATAATGTCATGTCTAACAGGGTAATAGCATGCAAGACTGCGAAGGAAATTTGGGATACTTTGGAAACTCAATGTCAAGGTACTGAATCTATCAAAAGAAACAGAAGGGCTCTGTTAATTCAGGAGTATGAGCAATTCGATGCTAAATCTGATGAAAGCCTTACTGATATGTACGATAGATTCTTGACTTACTGAAGAGTGGGATACTCAAGCTTCAATCATAAGGCATCAATATGATTTGAAGATGTTGTCTCTTGATGAAGTCTATGGGATGCTAAGAACTCATGATCTTGAGGTTCAACAGAGGAAGAACAAGAAAAATGTCAAAGCAAAATCTGTTGCTTTGAATGTTGAATCAAAATCAAAGGGAAAAGCTGAGGAGGTTTATAACCGAAAGAGTAGAGTGGAAGAGTCAATTCCTGATGACTCATCATCAGATACTGATACTGAGTCTGATCCTGATACTGATGATGACTCTACTGATTCTGATATGATGGAAATGGTTGCTATGATAGTCAAGGGCTTCAAAAAGATGAAGTTCAGAAAGGCTAGGAAGCAAGGGAAATTCCAGAAGAAAACCTTCAATGCTGACAAAGACAGGTACAAGAAGAAAGAAGGCAAAAGCAGCAAGTTTGACAAGTCAAAAATCAGATGCTATAACTGTGATGGGATGGGTCATTTTGCAACTGAGTGCAAGAAGACCAAAACCAAAGCTCTCATTTCTTCAAGCAAGGATTGGTTGGACTCATCATCTGACTCTGAAGAGGAGAAAGTGAATTATGCTTTGATGGCTAAAACTGATGAGACTTCTGCTGGTGAAACCAAGGTATCTGAAGTTTTATTTGATTTTGATACTAATAATGTTTCTGAGCTAAGATCTTTCTTAAAATCTCTGCATATTAGTTTTAGGAGTCAATCTCTTGAAAATACAAGAATAAAATCTGAAATGGTAGAGGTTGTTAAGAGAAATGATCATCTAGAAGCTGAGTTAATTTTCTTGCATGAAGTTCAAGCAGAATGTGATAATGCTAAACACATGAAACTTGAAATTGAGTTTAAATGTAATGAACTTGAAAGGCAACTTAAAGATGCTAATGAAAAACTCAGAACCTGGACACATTCTGGTACAAAAACTCATGAAATCATTTCTGATAAAAACTGGAAAGAGTGTCTAGGGTATAAACCAGAAAATGAGAAAAAGGACAAAGGAAAGGTTGTTTCATCTAACCTTGGAAGAGTTATAGTTAATAACTCAACAAATCCAAAAACCTACAGATATGTTACAGACAGTACCAAAACCAAACTAAAGCCAGTTAATTATGTGTATCCAGAAATTCCCAAATCTACTTCAGAAGAGGGATCTACTTCTACACATCATTCTGAGTCTAGAACTGTCAAAAACAAAAATGTAGGTCTTTTGTCCAAGAAGCAATTAAGGGACAGAATCTGTGAGGTAACAGATAGGAAGAGAGTTCCAACTGTCAAAAGGAACAGGAATGGTAAAGTTGGAATAAACAAGGAGAATAATTATAAGTATATTCCGAATGCACCAAGAAAAGTATGTTTTAACTGTGGTAATTCTAATCATCTTGCTATTGATTGCAGGAGGAGTAAAAAGAAGCCAACTGTAGTTCCTAAGTCTGACATTAGGAATAAATCAGTATTCTATAAACCACAGAATCCTTGTTTCCATTGTGGCAGTAAATGGCATTCTATCTATACATGTGAAGAATACCATAATTTGTACTATAATTATTATGAGCCTTTGCCAAAGTTCAATAAAAGTGCAAATTTTGGAAAAACAAAGAACTTGAATTCTAATCATGCATCTGTCAAGATAAAGACTAATTCTGATGGAGTTAATTCTGATAAAAATATCTTTACAAGAAAATATTCTACTGATAAAGATGTTGAATTGCATGAAAAGAGAACCCAACAAGTGTGGGTTCTTAAAAATTCTAACTGAGTTCTTTGTGATTCTGATTGCAGGGTAAAAAGAAAAATGTGTTAGTCATGGATAGTGGATGTTCTGTGCACATGACTGGAGACAAAACCTTGCTATCAGAATTTGAGGAAAAGGCTGGCCCAACTGTGTCTTATGGGGATGGCAACATTGGACAAACTTTGGGATATGGCAGCATTGTAATTGGAAATGTCATCATTGAGAAAGTAGCTCTGGTGAAAGGACTAAAGCACAATCTGTTAAGTGTTAGTCAGATCACAGACTGAGGTTATCGTGTCAACTTTAATGATACTCATTTTGAAGTAATCAGCAAATCTACAGGAAAGATTGCATTAACAGGTCAAAGACATGGTAACATTTATGAAGCCAACATTCACACTAATACTGAAAATCCAACTACATGCCTCATCAGTAAAGCATCTGTAGATGAAAGTTGGAATTGGCATAAGAAGCTTTCTCATCTCAACTTCAACAATATAAATGAGTTGGTTAAGAAAGACTTGGTAAGAGGATTACCAAAGGCTCTATATACTCCTGATGGACTCTGTGATGCTTGTCAGAAGGCTAAACAGAGAAGGACATCATTCAAGAGCAAATATGAATCCTCAATTGATGAACCATATCACATGCTACACCTCGACTTGTTTGGACCAGTGAATATTATGTCCATCAGTAAGAAAAGGTATACTCTAGTCATTGTTGATGAATATACTAGATTTACCTGGGTTTATTTTCTTCACAGAAAAGATGAAACTGCTGAAATACTGCTGGACCATGTTAGACTTATTGAAACTGGTACGGAATACAAAGTCAAGATTCTGAGAAGTGATAATGGGACTGAATTCAAGAATTCAGCAATGGAAGAGTTCTGCAAATACAAAGGAATAGTTCAACAATTCTCTGCTCCTGGCACTCCTCAGCAAAATGGAGTAGTTGAAAGAAAGAACAGAACTCTTATTGAAGCTGGTAGAACTATGTTGGAAGAAGCTAAACTACCTACATATTTCTGGGCAGAAGCAGTCAACACAGCTTGTTACACTCAAAATATTACACTAATCAACAGACATGGTGTAACTCCTTATCAGATGATTAAGGAAAAGAAGCCAAGTTTGAAGCATCTACATGTGTTTGGCTGCAAGTGCTTTGTTCTAAGACCTCATCCAGAACAGCTAGGAAAATTTGAGACAAAAGCTGATGAGGCCATCTTTATTGGCTATCCAACAACAAGAGCCTTTAAAGTCTATAATCTAAGAACAAAGACAGTCATGGAGTCTATTAATGTATCTTTTGATGATAGAAAGTTAACAGGAATACAAGAAGACTCTCATGACAGTTTGACATTTGCAAATGAAGCTACCAACAATCCTGATGAAGTCACGGCAGATACTGATATTCTGTCAGATCCTGACGATCGATCAATTCCTTATCAAACACCTGTTACTAATGATGACTCAAATAATGCAAATGTTGAGGGGGAGCAAGAGCGAGACATCACTAGTGATGATTCAACTCAAACATCAAGTAGAGATTCATCGGAAACAGACTCAAGTGACAATCAAGATAGTACATCAGAAGAAGACAGCACTATCCCAGGGGGAGCTTCTAGCAACTCTAGTTCTTTTGAAGAAAACACCAATCCAGGGGGAGCATCCAGTTCAAGAAATGACTTACCATCAGCAAGGAAATGGACAAAAAGTCATACTCCTGACTTAATCATTGGGAATCCTGAAGCAGGTGTTAAGACAAGAAGTGCAACTCAAAATGAATGTTTATATAATAACTTTCTGTCAAAGGAGGAGCCCAAGAAAGTTGAAGATGCACTTAAGGATGCTGATTGGGTGACAGCTATGCAAGAAGAACTGAATGAGTTTGAAAGAAATGAAGTCTGGAAACTTGTACCAAGACCCAAAGGAAGGTCTATTGTAGGTACAAAGTGGGTATTCAGAAATAAGACTGATTCAGATGGCACAATTGTGAGAAATAAAGCAAGACTAGTAGCAAAGGGGTATTCTCAACAGCAAGGAATAGATTATGATGAGACTTTTGCTCCTGTTGCAAGACTGGAGGCCATCAGAATTTTTCTGGCATATGCAGCCCACAAGAAATTCAAAGTATTCCAGATGGACGTAAAAAGTGCTTTTCTCAATGGAGAACTGGAAGAGGAGGTATATGTTGAACAACCTCCTGGATTTATTGATCCCAAACATCCAGATCATGTCTATAGACTGGATAAAGCACTTTATGGACTAAAGCAAGCTCCAAGAGCCTGGTATGAAACCTTAGCTCAATTCTTACTGGAAAGTGGATTCAACAGAGGTACAATTGATAAAACCTTATTTTACTTGAATCATGGTAAGGATTTGCTGTTAGTTCAAATATATGTTGATGATATCATTTTTGGGTCAACTAATACTAAGCTGTGTGAGAAGTTTTCAAAGCTAATGCAGTCGAGATATCAAATGAGCATGATGGGTGAAATGAGCTATTTCTTAGGTCTTCAAGTTAAACAGACTGATGAAGGGATTTTTATCAATCAGTCAAAATACACAAAGAATTTACTAAAAAGGTTTAACATGCAAGACAGCTCTACAGCTTCCACTCCTATAGCTACAGCTACAAAGCTTGATCCTGATCAAGGAACTGAAGTAGATGTAACCAACTATAGAGGGATGATTGGTTCACTCTTATATCTAACTGCTAGCAGACCTGATATCATGTATGCAACCTGTCTATGTGCAAGATTTCAAGCAAATCCTAGAGAACCGCATCTCATTGCAGTAAAAAGGATTTTCAGATATCTAAAGGGCACATCTTCTCTTGGTCTTTGGTATGCCAGAGAATCAGACTTTAGTTTATGTGGCTATTCAGATGCTGATTTTGCTGGATGCAAAATAGACAGGAAAAGTACTTCAGGCAGTTGTCAGTTTCTTGGAGGAAGACTAGTTTCTTGGTTCAGTAAGAAGCAAAAGTCTATCTCCACATCAACTGCAGAAGCTGAGTACATTGCTGCTGGAAGCTGTTGTGCTCAGATCATGTGGATGAGAAATCAGCTAATGGACTATGGTTTGTCATTTTCAAAAATACCTATTTATTGTGATAACCAAAGTGCTATTGCTATGACAGGAAATCCAGTTCAACATTCTCTTACAAAGCACATCAGCATCAGGTATCACTTCATAAGAGAACAAGTACTGGAAGGAACAATTGAACTTCATTTTGTTCCTACTGATCAACAGTTAGCTGATATATTCACCAAGCCACTACCTGAGGCTACTTTTACAAAGTTGGTGAATGAACTTGGAATGGTAAACTATGGCAGTTCCTGAGAAAAAGAAGTCATCAGGTACTGACGACCTGCAAATACTGATGGAAAGTCAATCCTGACAGTGGTCAACGTCGAATCCTGATGCAACGATTCGATAATCAGTATTTTGTCAGAGTCTAACTATCCTCATTTTATCTCAATTTCCTGATTCAAGTTATGTTTAATGTTATTGAATTCCTGATAATGTGATTACTTTAATTAGTCCTCATATTTAAATGTCAGATAACATGTTCAATCAGGAAAAACATTGAATAGAATAGAATAAACAAGATTTTTCATTGATAATAAGAAAGAGTTTACATTCAAAGATTACATCTTTTGTGTTCTCTATCTACTAATCTACTCAACAGGAAATAAGAGACCAATCCACTCCATTGTTAATAGCCATCCCAGATCCCATCTTTGCCACTTTGTTTGGGTGGAAGTTGACAGGGATAAGGTTATTTTTGCTGACATATTCATTAACAATGGTTGATGGAGTTGGATGAGGATGCCTTAGATGAAAGCCAAACGAATGCTGTTTGAAGGGCAGCATCAATGTCGATCACTTTTGCAGGTTTTTCCTTCTCGATTTCTTCGAGACCTGCATCCATCTGCAACCAGAGAGTCTCCAGTTGTCTTTCCCAGTCGAAAGCATCAAACTCTTCATGAGTATAACTAAATATATCTCTTTTCTCTAAGAGATGGAGGTTTTTCTCAATGATGGTAAGGTTCGACATTGCTAAAACTTTTGATGAGAAGGGTTTTTCTGATTTTTCTTAACAGGAGAGAATGAAGCGTTAAAGAAGTAAGTGGACAAGTCTCTAAGATTAAATAGAGAAGGGTGGAACGAGAATATGAAACGATTCATATTACTGGTGCAAGTACCAGGTATTATTCAATTGTGATGTTTTAAATTTCTTTATTTAAAACAAAATTACCATGTTTTATTTTGGTCACAATTTTATTTTCCGAATAATATGTAGCGCGTGTGCACACTCGATGCTTACACACAGTTATATATGTAAGTCACGACGCGTGTAATCCTCACCACTCTCTCACGTAATTTGGTCCATTACTTTAGCCTAAACGAATGATTTACTGACACATGTTTTTGAGAAGTTACAAGTATTGTCCAAAATCAATTAAGTTTACTAATTGATTTAGTTTTCTCAAACTATCAGTAAAGCATCGTCTCTCTTTGTCTTTACACTATCAAACCCTAATTTCAAAATTAACACATCTTTTGTGTTTGAAATTGCAATGGAGAACTTATACATGAACAGCAAGGTGGTAATCAATGGAGTTACGTTTAATACTAATAACTTCACTGCAGTTCTAGATCATCAGGACTTGCCGAGTGATTTCCACATTATTCAGGACTTTTTGGCCTCAAGCCCAATCAATTATGCTCTAACCCAACCTGCCAAGATATCTTTTAAGTCTGTTATGCAGGTTTGGAACACAAGTGTTTTTGGGAAAAGTCATCCATCAGAAAATCCTCAGATGAGCTTTGAATATGACAATGTTACATACTATGTGACACCTGAGATTGTCAATGCAGCCCTACACTTACCATCAATCATTGGTAACCCTGTGTTCAAAGTTACTGATGCAAAACTTCTTGAGTATGTTGTAAGCTTGGGTTACAATGGAACACCAAAGAAGTTTGGAGAGCTCTACAGGACAAAGCTCAAGAAGGAATGGAATTTCTTCTTTGACCCAATCAGCAGATGTTTCTTGAATAAAGTGTCAAACTTTGATGCCTTACCCACTGGCTCAGCCAAAATTGGGTACTCTCTAATTCATGATCTCTCATTTGATTATGGTTCCTTTATACTAAAGGCATTAAGTGAAAGAAAAGCAGATAAATGTGGTTATGTTTGCTTTCTTAGATTTTTTCAATTAATATTTTCTCACTTATGTCCTCATGCTGTTTTTGAGAATGATACAATTTTGCCGATATGTAAAATCTCAGATAACAATATAAAGAGTCTAATCAATTCTGATAAGGCAAATAAGTTTGTGGGATCTCCATACATTCCTGATGAAGTATGGTCTCTTTTAAGAAAGAGAATGCCTATTCAATATGGCCCAGCAACTGGTGCTATGGAACAGGACCTTACACATCCTATTCCTGACACAAGCACACAACCTAAACACTTACCTAAACAGTTAACCACCTCTGATGTCTCACAAAAGGCATCAGTTGTAAAATCAAAGAAATCAGCTAGATCTGATGTGTCTAAGAGGCAATCAGGGTCAAAGGATTTCTTCACTCCAACTCATTCTCAAATGAAGTCACAAGGGGGTGGACAAAGAGTTGTTGAAACATCTGGTTTGGATAAAGGAACAAGAGTGAAAAGGAAAGTTGTTCAAGGAGCTATTTCTGATTCTGATGATGATTCAATGCCTATATCAGTCTTGTTGAAAAAGAAGGAGATTGATGTTGTTGATACAAGAGAAGTGGCTGTCTCTGAAAAGCCAAAGAAAAGAAGAAGATTAATCATCAAAGGCAAATTTATTGATCATACAGAATTTCTGAATCTTACTGATGATATGGAAGGCAATCCTGATGTTGTTAATCAGGATGGATCATCAGTTCCTGACGCTACTGCTAATCCTGACATCTCTACTCCAAATAATTCACCTATGAAGACTGTTGAGATTTCTGATTCTCCAGCATCTGAATCTCCAAAGAGAAGAATTATTGAGATGTCCGTTGATGAAGTAAATGCTATTGCTGCTCAGCTGGGTGTTAAACCTTCACCTCTTGAAGTAAAAACTGCTGAAGCAAATGTTTTTCACAGACATAGAAACAGAGGACTACAGTGTCATCTCTGAAAGGATCCAGCCCACAAGAACCTGAACTTCAAAGGAGTTCAGAAGCTATTGCAGATCCAGTCACACAAGAACCACCTACTCAAAGTGTAGGTGCAGACATTTCTGAAGGAATAGTCCCACAAGAACCATCTTCTCAAAGGGAAGGTGAAGACAAGAATATTCCTGCCCCACAAGAACCATCTTCTCAAAGTGAAGATGCTGGCAAACTAAGATCAGCAGGGGAGTTTCCTGACAATGCTCAAGGGGCTTCTGAAATTGAAATTGAACTTGCTAGAAGTCTGGCAGAAAAAGCTGCTCATGATTTGCACATTGCTGAATGTGACAGAGTGATTGCTGACACTGCATTTGAGGGAAGTACACAAGAACCTTTGACTCAAAGTGTTGAAGAAGCTTCAAAACCTCAGACTACACAAGAACCATCAGTAGCAAATACTGATGCAAGTCATGCTATAGTTGCAGTGGCAAATCCTGATGAAAGCACTACTGATCCACTTATTCCATTGCTTATTGAGCCTATTTCAGCAAGGCCAATGGATTCTTTAACTACTTCATCAGGTAACATCTCTTTCTCTACTTCATTTACTACTGATAGTATGATTATAGATAGACCTGATAAAAGGGATACCTCTATCTGTATGACTTCAGACAACTCTTCTCAGCCACCTCTTATTTCTTCACAATTAATGAGCCAGAACCTTTCTTGTGAGATTGAGAGTGAACATTTAGAGAAAAAGAAGAGTGATGAGAGGCAATCTCCTGAACTGGCAAAAGGAGAGGTAGAAAAGAGTGAGAAGTTATTAACTTCTAGTGAGGTAGGAGTTGCTATTGAAAGCAACTTAGGTAACATTGTGAGAAGTGATGAGATCACTTTAAAAGAAAAGAGAGATTTAGGACATGTTACTAATTTGTCTGCAGGTCATCAGGATTCACCAGCTGTATCTACTGGTGTTTTGAAACTGAAAGGTATTATGCTTCCTGATGATGATGTTGAACATAAACTTCCTGAGGCTGGTGGTGGCTCAGATGATGATGATGATGATCATGCTGATCTTGAAACAAGGCAAATGCAGGCGGCTATAAAAGCGAGTCTCAAATCTACTTATGGGTCTTCAAGTAGATACATGCAGTCAATAACTGAAGAAGAATTCAGAGGGGAGTATACTTCACTTCTTCCTACTGATACTCGAGCTGCAAGGGGACATGAATGGGATACAGAATGGAATGAACCCACTGCTGAGATGAATTTTCAAACTGCTCTGTTTCATTCTGGTCATATTGCTACGCGGATGCCGACACCTGAACTTAAGGCTCTTCTCAAAACCAATGCTCTTCTAGCAAAGGGATTGAGGAGTGAGATTGAATCAATGAAGGCTGCAACAGATAAATTTCAAGCGGGTATTCAAACATCTGTTTCCATATCTGCTACTGCTTCTCAAGCACGCCTTCTTGCAGATGATATTAAATCTCTTGACAGGAGATTGGATTCTAGAATGACTGTCTTGGAATCTAAAGTTGATACTATCGATGAAACCCTCAAGCTTATATTGTCGTTCTTCATTCAGGACGATACTGATGTCAAAAAGGGGGAGAAGATAGTCAAAACAAAATGTTCACCTGATCCAGTTGTACAAAAGGATGATAATTCTGGAAATGATGGGGGTGCTGAGTCACATCAGAAAATTGAAACCTCTGATGCTGCTTTACTGATAAAGAAAACGAATACTCAAACTAAGCAGTCAACTCATGTTTCTGAATCTGGAAAGAAGACAGTGACACCTGATCAAACTCTGTCAACCATTCCTGAGGATGATGTGTATGTGGAACAGGATGAAGATGCTGCTAATCTGTTTCATGAACTTGACACTGGGGATGGTCGTGTTCTTAAATTATTTCATAAAGACAAAAGAGTTCAACAGTATCATGCTGAGAAAGCACTTGTCTTATCTACTGAAGAAAATCCAAACATGACTACTGATGAGTTCTTAGAAGAACAGAACAGGATCCTTGAAGAGCTTGCAAAACAGAATAAAACTCTTGCTGCAAGAAGAGGAAGAGGCAGAGGAGGAAGATACAGAAATCGGGGAAGATCATCTGCTCAAACTAGTTCAAGGCAAACAAGATCTAGTGGAATCAAATTGAAAGATGTTTCTGAAAGTGAAAAGAAGAAAACTCCACTATCTCTTGCATCAACTCCAGATAACAAATTTAATGCTCCTGAAGAAATTGTAGAGGAGATATTGCCTTTGAAAAGGAAGAGTAAGGCAGCTGTTCAATCTACTGCATTTAATGAGAAGTCAGTCGTTGTTTCTGATTCTGAAATCTTAAAAGAACTTAAGATTATGATTCTTAAAGTTGTGGTTGAATTTCACAATGTGGAAGTTTCTGAAGATACATTGGAGTATGAACAAGAAAACTTCAGAAGATTTGAAAGAGAAAGTGAAGTCAGAGCTAAAGCCACAAAAGCAGAAGAGATAACAACCAGGGATTACTTAAGAAATGTTCATAGATCTGACAAGAAGTTATGGTATGATAGAGATAGATCTGTTCCTGAACATCAGCAGGATTATCCAACTAATGAGAAGAAGAAGAGTAAGAAGAAGGAGGTGGATAAGGCTGATTATAGGAAACCAGTTGTATTCATATCAGCTGGATTGATAAAAGAGTCTTCTTTGATCAATGAATTTCTGATTGTTAAAACAGAGTCTACTACTTTTATTGCTGAAAATCCACCAAAATGGGTGAGTATGCAATCTGGCTTGAGAGGATGGGAACCTGGCACAAGAGGAGGAATTGGATATAGTCATGCACTGGTTATTTTCATTGCACAAACTGATCAATATGCTCTAGTTGACAAGATTGGGGATGAGTTAACTGTAGATCATCTTTGGAAACTTGAAGCTGTTGCTATTATTGCTGATTGTCATGCTGATGCAAAGAAAATAGAGAAGCTGGTGTACTTCATGAAAGATGGAAGTGTGAAGAAGATTCCTATTCATGAATTGTTGTGTAAATCTGCAAAAGAACTGAAATATGTTCTGTATCTTCTCAGAAGTAAAAGAATAAATGTTCGTGAAAGAGAAGTTTATCAAAATTGGTGTGTCATGATTTACCGGAAGATTAGACAGAGATTCATGGATGGAGGAACAAGGTATGATGGCAATTATATTCCCATGTACTTAAATTTAAGAGATAGAGAGGTTGAAATGAAGAAAGGTACAGCTGTTAAAGAAGTGTATCTAGGCATGGAACAACTGTCTCTAAATCCGGATGGAAAGGAAATTGCTTATGTGTTGCTAGGTGACTTAGATCTTCCGAGAAACTCAATTAAGAACATCAGGGCAGCTATTTATCAGATTAATGAGGAAGATGAAGAACTCAAAAATCTGAAGAAGAAACTGATTCAAATTCTTGAAAGCAAGGAAGAAGAATTGTTATCTGAATTCTTGAGACTGAATCTGTTCTATCAAAGAATTTCTGAAACTGTTCCTGATGATTTTTAGAAGGTATTTTGTTTTGAGTTTTTGACATCTTGAATCAAGGAATTTGTGCTTTGTTTTATAAAGAACAAATTGGGGGAGATTGTTAGATATTGATTCAAGAGATGATCAGGATCTGGGCATTACTGATCAGATACTGATGCTGACGTCATCAGGAATGCACTGTCAGTATTGGACTATCAGGATTAGAAGCTGGTCAGTATTTGATGAAGATTCTCATCAGACCAGAGATCAAGGAAGATTGATATGTCGGTTCCTAATTTGTAGGAAGGCAGCTATCATACAAGATATGCATTCAGAGATATATGTAATTGATTTAGAATATCTTGTAATTGATAGTGCAACTGTGTACATTATATAAACAAAGTTTAGGTTTTACATTTTGTAATCACTTACACGAGTTATATTGTAACCTAGCAGCTCTTAAGAACATAAGAATTTCTTAAGAGAGTTTTGTAACAGTTTTATATCAGAGTTAATAAAGCTGTTATTGATTCATACTTGTGTTATTTGTTTTAAGTCGAAAATCTTATACAATTGTATTCAACCCCCTTCTACAATTGTTATTTACTGGGCAACAATCACTATATAACATCATCCGTACGCTTGGATCGTCGAAAAATATTTTTTAAAAAATAGATCATGTTGAATCGGTACGACACTAGTTAGAGGGAGTAGTACTTTTGTCGGATTTATACTATAAACACGTACAAAAATGATTTTTTTTTTCTAATTTTTTGTACACATCACTCAAATCAGTATATAACATAATCCGTACGGTTGGATCGCCGAAAAAAAACAAGAAAAAATATTATTCCAAAATTATACTAGTTTGACCAAGCAGTACTTTGACAGTTGACCATTAATATATCATATAAGAATGAACTGTTTTTCTCTATTTTGTTTTTTGCACGTCACTAAAATCAGTATATAACATCATCCGTACGCTTGGATCGTCGAAAAATATTTTTTAAAAAATAGATCATGTTCAATCGGTACGACACTAGTTAGAGGGAGTAGTACTTTTGTCGGATTTATACTATAAACACGTACAAGAATGATTTATTTTTTCTAATTTTTTGTACACATCACTCAAATCAGTATATAACATAATCTGTACGGTTGGATCGCCGAAAAAAAAACAAGAAAAAATATTATTCCAAAATTATACTAGTTTGACCAAACAGTACTTTGACAGTCGACCATCAATATATCATATAAGAATGATTTGTTTTTCTCTATTTTTTTTTTGCACGTCACTAAAATCAGTATATAACATCATCCGTACCCTTGGATCGTCGAAAAATATTTTTTTAAAAATAGATCATGTTCAATCGGTACGACACTAGTTAGAGGGAGTAGTACTTTTGTCGGATTTACACTATAAACACGTACAAGAACGATTTATTTTTTCTAATTTTTTGTACACATCACTCAAATCAGTACATAAAATAATCCGTACGGTTGGATCGCCGAAAAAAAAAACAAGAAAAAATATTATTCCAAAATTATATTAGTTAACCGTTAAATTACAAAACCAAATAATTTTTTTTTTTGAAATTTTTGCAATAGCACTAAAAAAAGATTGAGCTTATCATTTTAGTGATATGCAAAAATAATTAAAAAAATTCAAATTTATCTTAAATAATATTTTAATAATCAACTACTAAATTTTTATTTCCCCTTTTATCAAATTTTCATTTCACTTCCCTCGTTCATTTCATTTCCCCCCTTCTATTGTAAATATTTCCCCCTTGTCAATATTTCATTTCCCCCTCATTTCAATTCCCCTTCAATAAATTATGACTCCGTCCTTTTTACTTCCCCCTCATTTCAATTACCCCTTCAATAAATTACGCCCTTAAACTTCTTTTTTTGTCTCCAGCCGTTTCAACCTACAGCAGCTTGTGGAAGGAGCTCGTGGAAAACAGGTATGTTTTTGTATCTATACTTATCCTTCGTATCAATAGATGCTATTCTATTAGTTTTCCATTTCTTTGATTTTTCCTTATTCATTTACGCTTATCCGTAGTATTAAAGTATAAACATGGTTTGAATTTGGATTATGCTTTTCGGATTTGGATGGTTGAGACAAATTATTTGATAGTATAAAGATTTCGTTTTTTGGGGATTTTAATGGGTAATTCACAATTGGGTCAATTGGAGAAGTTTTTATATTTTAGTTGCTTATGTTGAGGCGTTTTTGCATTTGTTTGATAAACATTGTATACTCGGTGTCAATTTTAAATAATTAATTGCAAATTTCTGTATATAAAAACTTCAGATTCCACTTGTAACTGTATTAGTACTCACTAGTCACTACTTCAAGAAATTCTTTGTTACTCTGCAGGTAGTTGATGGTCAGGTAAAGTGTGAGAAGTGGAACGGAGATGATGATAATCACTCTGGGCGGTCTAAGACAAGATGTTCATTTCCTTACCGCACTGTGAGTAACATTCTGCAACATATGCAATCTTAATGGTCATGGATTTTGCACTTATCTTATGGTTTTATGCTGATTATTTGTAGGGTTTTGTGCTTGAGGACGCAACAGGATTATCTCTAAAAGGAGACATTGACATCCATTATGTATTTGCTGCATCTTTGACCACGTTACATCCTAGCTTTGCTCCTCAGAGATATTTTGATATGTCCATAAGATGGAAAGCTCCATCTCCTCTGCAAGGACCTGTCTAAGCTAGCATTTTCTGCATTATCTAATCTCATATTAAAGGGGGTTTTGGAAGTTGTATAGAGGTGAGTAGAGTTCTTAAACCTCATAATATGTGATGGTATATAAGTAACTGGCAATTAGTTTGATTAAGAACCTTTTATAATATCAGTCTTTTAATGCTCTAAAAGAAACAGTAATTGAGTTCATCTTTCAGTAAATAAGTGTTGTCATCGAGAATTGTGCTTTGACAATTATCACCCCACTGAGAAAGCTGTTCTTCCTGGGGCTAAAAGAGCGTGGGAAGCTCTGGAACCTCAAGATACTTATCCTATGGACATAAGTCACCTAGCACATCTTTGATTGTGATCTCCTTCAGTACAGTCCGTTCACCTAGTAATGAAGTGTTCAGTAGCTTTACCTTCAATAAATGTGCTTAATCAGGATCGGCCTTGTAACTTTAAAATGTATTACATGTATCTAAGATGTATCCGAATTTGTACATAAACCAAGTTGCCTTGTGATAAATTTTTGGTCAAGTGGAAACACAGTCTCTGGTCAAGTGGAAAAGATTCAACAGATTAGGACTAAAACCAAACACGAGTACAGGGGAGAACCATCAGTAGCCATAATTGTCCAACTGGATGATGCTTAGTACCTAAGTTTGAGGGCAGTCATTAATCTCAATTACTATAATTTGTTTATGGTAATTTTGGAGCCGCAAACAAGCAGCCTAGCTGTGATTTGTTTGTTCTAGTTTTGGAGCCACAAACACCGATTCACCTTAAATAGAAATCAGTCTTTGTCAAAGATATTTCTAGCCCCATGAATTCAGTGGTGGGAGATTCCTTGAGAGTTGGAAGTTACTATGTTCCGTTCATCTTTTCCTGTCTACTATTTTTCTCCTTTCTTTCTTCGCAAACTGATCACTCACTCGTATGCATTTCTCATTTATTTTAAATTTTCATTTTTGAAACTTTTACCCTGAAACAGATCTCTGTGTCCCATGGCTTTTGCATCTACGACGTGGTTTATTGGTTGCGTTATAACATTGCAATCTACCCTGAAACTTGTAAGCTTTGTTGATGGTGCACCACCACCACATGTGCCTTGTTACTTCATTTTTTGGGACTCTTTATCTGATTGTGGCAACAACAATAAGCTTCAAACTCTTGCAAAAGTGAATTTTCTTCCTTACGGCATTGATTATCCCGGTGGAGTCACTGGCAGATTCACCAATGGCAAAACTGCTGTGGATTTCCTAGGTAATGTTCTTTCTTTTATCTTCTCTGGGTATACATTCTTCTTTTGTAATTTTAATCTTCGTTTTAATAACTTCATAATTTGTTTTGACATTTTATTTCCATTGTTCTATTTGCACTAGTCTATAGGGTTCCGAAAATTTAACAAATCATATCTGCTCTAAGAGTACTTCAAGTAAATTGCTTATTTATCACTATTTTGTATATCTTTGTGAAATTGACATTTATTTTGTCCTAAATTTACAGCGGAATTCCTTGGTTTTGATCATCACATGCCAGCCTTTGCAACTGTTCAAGGAAATGACACTCTCTAGGGCGTCAACTATGCATCTTCTGGATCAGGAATTTTGAATGACACTGGAAAGATAGTTGTAAGGATTTCATGTACAGTTCATTAGACAACAATTTTAAACAGAAGACACTTGTATGAGTTGAAACACACAATAGGCAAGAACCTGTTGTGTGTTGGATTAAGTTCATACAACATTATGTAAAGCACTTGTGTTAAATATCATTACACAATACCACATTGAAAATCACTTGTCTCATTCTAACAATACTTTTTACGAAGTATTGTCTATGCTTCATTCACATAATATTTCTAAAAAATGTTGTGTGTTGGTTAAATATCACACAACACTATGGATAACATATTGTATGACTGCTACTTAGATAACAGACTTAAAAACGCTTGTCTAATCTAAAAATACTTATGCATTTACACAACACCCCTGGTTTTGGCCCATTGTGTGAATGTAGGATTAGACAATACTTTTTCGAGCACGAAAATACTAGTTGTCTGATCATTTCGGGCAACACTTTTTTCCATGGGTATTGTCTGAGTGGTGTCGTCTGATTGCAGATTTCTTGTAGTGAAATTTTATTATGTGACATATATCATTTGCAAGTCAAGCCAGATAGTGACTTTAAATGATCTTCTGTGAACAAACCTATTAATATAGGTAAGGGTCATCACTTGGAAAATATAGTAAAAGATCTTTTATAAAGAAGTGTTGATTTTAGACTTAACTCAGCACACTCACGTACAAAAGAATGTGAACAAAAATCATGGTATATCAGTAGTCACTAAACTTATGGAACTTTTTATATTAGGATGGTGTAGCGATCAATTAAGAGTTTTATCTTTTTGGATTCTGCATATATTACGAATTAGCGATCATGATTGTAGCTAGTTAGGGACTGTGAAGTAAACAAGCGGATACGTTTAAGCAATCCATCTGAACCAACCCAAACCAACCTATAATAAATAAGGTTGGGTTATCAATTTAATTTTTAAGAGTCGGGTTAAAAATCTCCAAATCATTTTAAAATAGGTAGGGTCATTTTAATGCTTGAACCCGGCCAACCCGACCCGTGTACACCTCTACTCATAAGTCACAATACTCATGAATTTGGGATTTAAAGAGAATTGACATAAAACAGTTAGTTGAACGGGTTTGAATGGTCAGCTTTTGTTTCTTTTAACAATGAAGATTATGACTTTTTTTTTTTGAAAATTTTGGCTTATAGCCTTTTACCTCTTCATTGACAAATCTCGTGGTAAGCGAGTAAAGCGAGTATCGAACACAGAACCTCTGAGTCGACTATGAGTCGACTAGAGGTAAGCTCAACCAACTGAGCTATCTCAACTTGTTTAGATTATGACTATTTTTAATTTTATTGTATCAGTTATATGTTCATAAGAGAGTTATGTTTCTCTTTTAATTTATTTTTAAATTATCATAATTTTAACATTCATAAATTATGTTCATTATTGTTCATTTAATTTTCGATGATCATTTTTAAAACAATAACATGTTTAATGTTTTCTAACTAATGTAATTAAAAAAATATTGATTAGAGATTAATGAGTTGTCGATTACTTTTTTAATATGTAAAGACCTTTTATCATATTTTGCTTATTAATATATGCTTTAATTTATAAATTTGTCATTTTATATTATTTTCTTGTGTCATTGAAGGTGTTCCGTTTTTGACGATTTTTGGATCATATCTTGGTGTTTGTTATATATTGTCAGTTGATGAATTTGTGTCATTTTATATGATTATTAATTCAATTTAAAATCATAAATGTTGATTTGTTTTGTGTCTTAAAAGATAATACAGTACCACTAATGCTGGTTTGTATATACCATATATGAAATTTCATTTTTCAAATTTTCTGTCTATCATTGGTAATTTTTTTACTGGTTAATAATGACGATTGCTTCAGAAATTATATTAATTGTGTGCAGATTTGTTAGCTAAATTATAGTTTTGTCTAATTTGTATTAATGTGACTTTGAATGCTTGTTAATAATAAAAGTTACATATGCATATCAATATTATAATCAAGAAAGACAGTTTTTGGTTCTTTAAATAATAATTCAAATATGAGTTAAATTTGATTAATTAGTATTTATGATTGATATTGAAGGTCCAAATCCTCTTTGTTTAAATATATACAACAGTTTCATTTATAATTAAATACTAAGAAATTATATATACAATTGTTTCTTTTATAATCATATATACAAATGAACTTATTTTTTCCTTCTTTGTCGTTATTATGATTTTCAGTTAAATGTCCATAAGGTGCTTTATGGAATTTTGGATGGTTAGAGGAAAAAGATAGGGGACGGAAGGAGGATCTCGGTGTACAAGTCAATTTGAAATTACTAGTTTTTACCTTTAGCCTCTTTGTAAACGATGAATTTCTATTTTGTAAAGTACTATTTTTTCCAAAGGATTTTACTTTTGCAGGGTTTTAAGGAGACCGTCTTTTGATATGTTATCATATCAAATATTAAAGGCAATATTATCTAAACATTCGAGAATATTGGCTTTTATTTTCGGTTAGATGATATAATTTTTTGAATGAAGAAATTTTGTTCCTCCAAACATTGTATTCTGGATAATATTTATCAATAAAAATATTTTTCTCTTATAAAAAAAAGATGGCAAGAATGATAAGTCCGGCGTGCATATTGAACATTTTAAAGTATTGGCTTTAGTATTGGTAAATTGGTAATTGAGTAATTTACATTTGTTTATAATGTTGCCCGCAAGGGGTGTTGGCCTTCTTTATCATAATTTAAAGTCAAATGGTCCTAAATATCACTATTTTGAAAAATGGCCCTTTATATCACAATAAAACGCCACTTTATCTCACGTTTTTAAAAAACGCAATGACATGTGACGCTTTTGCTATTTTAATATCTTACATCAATTTTCAAAAAAATTAATTTAAAAAGAAACGCAAATTTATAATGCGTTTGTTATAAAAGGGGGTTAAAATGGCGTTAGTGAGGGGAGGGGGAGGTGGCAACGCCACTTGAAGTGGTGTTTTGCATTTTTTTTGAGTATGACTATCCCAATTTTTTAAAAATCAGGATAAGTTAAAGTTCGTATACGGTTTATTCGTCATTTTGAATATTTCTAAACCCAAAATGGAATTGTTGAACCTCAAAGATTAACTGTTGAAACCCAAGATAATACAGATAAAATTTAAAAATTTTAATTAGAAAATTGAATCCGGCGGCCTGATTTTTAAAAAATCGGGGCCCCGATTTTTTAAAAATTATGATAAGTTAGGGTCTAGGATTTAGGGTTGTGAACAATCCTAAATCCTAAACCGTAAACCCTAAGTTCATATACGATTTATTCGTCCTTTTGAATATTTCTAAAACCCAAAATGAAAATGTTAAACCCCAATTGTTGAACCCCTAAGCAAATATAGATAAAATTTAAAAATTTTAATTAAAAATTTGAATATTTATAAAACCAAAATAGAACCCGCTAAACCCCAAATAAACATTATATAATCCTAAAGTTGTGTTTAACACTTTTTTACAAAAATAAAATTAAAATAAACAATGTAATGCAACTTTTTTTTTTTGCGTTTTTAAAAAAACCGTAACCTTATTGTCATGAACTGTCGCTATTAGTAATTCAAATTATAGTTAGTTGAGAAAGGTGGGAATAGAGGAGGTGATTAGAAGTCTATATAAGTAAACATTTAGGAGTCAGTTAGGTTTATCTCTGGTTTGTGTAGCACAATGGTGCATTATTCTGTCTTCTTCCTCTTTCTTTAATTCTTGCAAACTCAACTGGAGATCTGTAAACAACATTTCAGTAATTTCTTTTAATAAAAGTTACATTTTGAGAAATAGTCAAGCCCAATCTTGACAATTGGTATCAGAGCGGAAGAATCCTCGGAGAAGATGGCTAGTAATACTCGTTCTCGTTCTGTAGATGACCAATGGCGAGATCTAGAATCTCGTATTCAAGAAGTCAGTAATTCTTGTAACAAGAAGATTGCAGAAAGTAATTCAGCAATGGAGAGCAGATTAATTGATAAGATGGATCAATTAATGACGTTGGTTTCGGGTTGTGATGCAAAAATAGAGGCCTACAACGCATCAATGGAAGAAAAAATTAAGGCTAGGGTTGCTGGGGAAATCAAGAATTGCAATCTGGAGAAAGTGGTTGGTAGAGATGGTGAAATGTGGGTGGATCGTACACCGATACTACAAACTCCGGGATCTGGTAGAACCAAGAAGCAGGTTGAAGATGAAGTGGTTATGCTCAAAGACAGGCAGGTTAGAACAAATTTTGTTCATCAACCCAGATTGGAGATACCAAATTTCTCAGGAGATGATCCAAGATCTTGGATAAGGAAGTGTAATAAATTCTTCATTCTGCATCAGGTTGGTGATCTTATGAAAGTTGAATTGATTGAAATGTTTTTGGATGGTGAGGCTGATGATTGTCATGAACTGTCGCTATTAGTAATTCAAATTACAGTTAGTTGAGAAAGGCGGGAATAGAGGAGGTGATTAGAAGTCTATGTAAGTAAACATTTAGGAGTCAGTTAGGTTTATCTCTGGTTTGTGTAGCACAGTGGTGCATTATTCTGTCTTCTTCCTCTTTCTTTAATTCTTGCAAACTCAACTGGAGATCTGTAAACAACATTTCAATAATTTCTTTTAATAAAAGTTACATTTTGAGAAATAGTCAAGCCCAATCTTGACAATTGGTATCATAGCGGAAGAATCCTCGGAGAAGATGGCTAGTAATACTCGTTCTCGTTCTGTAGATGACCAATGGCGAGATCTAGAATCTCGTATTCAAGAAGTCAGTAATTCTTGTAACAAGAAGATTGCAGAAAGTAATTCAGCAATGGAGAGCAGATTAATTGATAAGATGGATCAATTAATGACGTTGGTTTCGGGTTGTGATGCAAAAATAGAGGCGTACAATGCATCAATGGAGGAAAAAATTAAGGCTAGGGTTGCTGGGGAAATCAAGAATTGCAATCTGGAGAAAGTGGTTGGTAGAGATGGTGAAATGTGGGTGGATCGTACACCGATACTACAAACTCCGGGATCTGGTAGAACCAAGAAGCAGGTTGAAGATGAAGTGGTTATGCTCAAAGACAGGCAGGTTAGAACAAATTTTGTTCATCAACCCAGATTGGAGATACCAAATTTCTCAGGAGATGATCCAAGATCTTGGATAAGGAAATGTAATAAATTCTTCATTCTGCATCAGGTTGGTGATCTTATGAAAGTTGAATTGATTGAAATGTTTTTGGATGGTAAGGCTGATGTTTGGTACCAAAGTTTTAAGTTGGTTAAAGGTAAAGTGTCTTGGAATGATTTTTGTGAAGCTGTAACTAAAAGATTTGGTAAAAATGGAGGGTTAGATGTTCAAGAAGAGTTTAATAAGTTGGTACAAACTAATTCGGTGATGGAGTATGTGGAGAAATTTGAGGAGCTTAAGGCTTTAATTCTTTGCAAAAATACTAATTTGGGGGAAAGCTATTTTGTTTCTAGTTTTATTTCTGGATTGAAGAATGAATTGAAACCTATGGTTAGGCTGATGAAACCAAGTTTGTTGATGGATGCTATTGAGATAGCTCAGTTTCAGGAACAAACCTTGGATATGATTGTAAAGAAGCAAGAGGTGAAGAAATCTAATCAGAATGGGTGGATTAAGAATACTTCTGGTAGTGAGAAAAAGAATGAGATAGTGGCAAAGGAAGAAAAAAAGGGATCAACTATAGTGGGGGATTCAAGAAAATATCTCCTGAAGAATTCCCGTATAGGAAGAACAATCATTTGTGTTATAAGTGTGGAGATAAGTATGGTCAAGGACATATATGTAAAAATGAGCAGTTTACATTTATGCTTGTGGATGAGATGTCAGATAAGGAGATTGTAAAATTGATTGGAGAAGAAGAAGAAATTGAGATGGAAGGGGCAATCACTGAAGTATCTTTGAATGCTCTATCTGGAAGTTTGGGTAGGAAAACTATTACGTTGGATGGTTTTATTAAGGATAGGGAAATTAAGATTTTAGTAGATACTGGAAGTTCAATAACTGTGTTGGATACAGTATTGGCTGAAGAGTTGGGATTACAAAAGGAGCAGAGGGATACTGTGAAGGTTAAGATGGCAGATGGCAGTACTGTATCTAGTGATTTGGTTGTACCAAGATTAACTTGGGGGGTACAACAGTATAAATTTTGTTATGATGTGAGTGTTATGAAGATAGGCGGATGGGACATGATTGCTGGAACAGATTGGTTGGAACAATATAGTCCTATATTGTTTGATTTCAAGCAGTTATTTGTAAAGTTGAATGCAGATGGAAAGGAAGGAGAACAGATCACTTTGCAAGGATCTGTGAGGGAGACAACTGCTATCAAGTTAGTTCGGGGTAAGGAGTTAAATAGATACAATCAGAGGATGGTAAAAAACCAGCTACAACAAGGAGTTATGAGTGTTGCTACTGATGATAAAGAGAAGCAGATTGAGTTGCCTGAACCTATTTCATCACTTTTAATCAGATATGAAAAGGTATTCTCAATTCCAAAATCTTTACCACATAGTAGAAGTGTTGATCATGCAATACCTTTATTACCTGGTGCCAAGCCTTTTAAACTTAAGCCTTATAGATACCCTCATGCTCAGAAAACTGATATAGAAAATCAGGTGCAGGAAATGTTAGAATCTGGCATTATCAAACATAGCACTAGTCCATACGCTTCTCCTGTAATCTTAGTTAAGAAAAAAGATAATACATGGCGTTTTTGTGTGGATTATAGACATCTTAACAACATCACTGTAAAAGATAGATTTCCAATTCCTCACATTGATGAGTTGCTGGATAAGCTGTTTGGTGCTAAAGTTTTTTCTAAGTTGGATTTGCGTGCTGGTTACCATCAAATCTTAGTTAAGCCTTCTGATACAGCTAAAACAGCATTTCAAACCCACAATGGACACTTTGAGTTCATTGTTCTTCCTTTTCGCTTAACTAGTGCGCCTGCAACATTTCAAGCATTGATGAATAAGATTTTTCAACCATATTTGAGGAAGTTTGTATTAGTATCCTTCGATGATATTCTAGTTTACAGCCCTGACATTGTGTCTCATGCTAAACACTTGGAGGTTGTATGGAATGTTTTGCAAAAAATCAGTTATATGCTAAGATGTCTAAGTGTACATTTGCTGTTCCTTCGGTTGAATATCTGGGGCATTTAATTTCGGGAGAAGGGGTGAGTATGGACCCAACTAAGGTGGAAGGGGTGATGTCATGGCCTGTGCCTTCTGGAATTAAAGAGTTAAGAGGATTTCTTGGATTATCTGGTTACTACAGACGTTTTATTAAAGGATATGGAGTAATTTCAAGACCTTTGACAAATTTGCTTAAAAAAGAAGGGTTCAGATGGAGTGAGGAAGCTGGAAAATCTTTTCAAGATTTGAAGGAAGCTTTATGTACTGCACCTGTTTTAGCTATGCCGGATTTCACTCAACCATTTGTTTTAGAAACAGATGCTTGCAATAAGGGCATGGGAGCTGTTTTAATGCAAAATTCCAGACCCCTGTCTTATCTGAGTAAGGCTTTTAATACTAAAAATATGGGATTGTCAGTTTATGAGAAAGAACTGTTAGCTTTGGTGATGGCAGTTACTAAATGGAAGCATTACTTGGTAGGCAATCATTTCATAATTAAAACTGACCATCAAGCTCTTAAATATCTGTTGGAGCAATAGTTACATACTCCATTGCAATACAAATGGATGACAAGGTTGTTAGGTTTGGATTATGAAATTCAATATAAGAAGGGTGCAGACAATATTACAGCTGATGCATTGTCAAGGAGTATGGCACCAGGAAGTGAGAAAGGAACTGAAGCAGTGGTGAGTGCTATTTCCAATGTCCAACCAGTGTGGATACAGCAAATTGTTCAGAGTTATGAGAATGACATTGAATGTCAAGAATTAATAAGTAAAGTGTTGTTAGATGCTGAGGGAAATAGAGAGTATCAGTATGTGCAAGGGATTCTTAAGAATGATGGAAAGATAGTGGTGGGCAGTACTGGTGAAATTAGGAAACAGTTAATCTCTTCTCTGCATTATTCAGCTTTGGGGGGTCATTCTGGCCAGACAGCTTGTCTACAAAGGATTAAATTGCTGTTTACATGGCCGAATATGAAAAATGAGGTGATTGAGTTAGTACGAAATTGTGAGATATGCCAGAGAAGTAAGAATGAGCATGTGCAATATCCAGGTTTACTTCAACCACTTGAAATTCCAACTCACATTTGGAAGGATATTTCAATTGATTTTGTTGAACAATTACCTGAATCAGAAGGTATGGATACTGTTTTGGTGGTGGTGGACAGGTTTTCCAAGTATGGACATTTTATTGCTTTGAAACATCCTTTCACAGCTAGTGATGTAGCTGATCTGTTCTTAGATCACATTTTTAAGTTGCATGGATTGCCTTCGTCGATTGTCAGTGATAGGGATAAAGTGTTTACAAGTATTTTCTGGACCACCTTGTTTCAAAAGTTAGGAGTGGAATTACATTTTAGTACAGCCTATCATCCTCAATCTGATGGTCAGACAGAGAGGTTAAATCAATGTTTGGAATCTTACTTAAGGTGCTTTACTAGTGAGAGACCTAATAGCTAGAGGAAATGGTTGCCAATGGCAGAATTTTGGTATAATACTTCTTTTCACTCAAGTTTGGGTATCACTCCACATGAAGCAGTTTATGGGGTAAAGCCTATTCCTCTCAATATAGGGTCTTTACAGGATATGATCATTCCAGCAGCTCAAGATTTGTTACAACAGAGAACTCAAGTGTTAAAAGTGCTTAGAGAGAATTTAGTAAAGGCTCAACAAAGGATGAAATATTTTGCTGATCAAAATCGTACTGACAGGGTGTTGGAAGAAGGAGATTGGGTTTATTTGAAATTGCAGCCGTATAGGCAACAATCGGTGGCAATAAGAAGTTCCTTAAAACTGTCAGCTAGGTTTTTTAGACCTTTCCAAGTGTTGCATAAAATTGGAAATGTGGCGTATAGACTGAAGTTACCAGCACATTCTAAAGTACATCCAGTTTTTCACGTTTCTTTACTTAAGATTCATCAACCCAGGTTGGAGATACCAAATTTCTCAGGAGATGATCCAAGAACTTGGATAAGGAAGTGTAATAAATTCTTCATTCTGCATCAGGTTGGTGATCTTATGAAAGTTGAATTGATTGAAATGTTTTTGGATGGTAAGGCTGATGTTTGGTACCAAAGTTTTAAGTTGGTTAAAGGTAAAGTGTCTAGGAATGATTTTTGTGAAGCTGTAACTAAAATATTTGGTAAAAATGGAGGGTTAGATGTTCAAGAAGAGTTTAATAAGTTGGTACAAACTAATTCGGTGATGGAGTATGTGGAGAAATTTGAGGAGCTTAAGGCTTTAATTCTTTGCAAAAATACTAGTTTGGGGGAAAGCTATTTTGTTTCTAGTTTTATTTCTGGATTGAAGAATGAATTGAAACCTATGGCTAGGCTGATGAAACCAAGTTCGTTGATGGATGCTATTGAGATAGCTCAGTTTCAGGAATAAACCTTGGACATGATTGTAAAGAAGCAAGAGGTGAAGAAATCTAATCAGAATGGGTGGATTAAGAATACTTCGGGTAGTGAGAAAAAGAATGAGATAGTGGCAAAGGAAGAAAAAAAGGGATCAACTGGTGGGGGATTCAAGAAAATATCTCCTGAAGAATTCCAGTATAGGAAGAACAATCATTTGTGTTATAAATGTGGAGATAAGTATGGTCAAGGACATATATGTAAAAATGAGCAGTATACATTTATGCTTGTGGATGAGATGTCAGATAAAGAGATTGTAAAATTGATTGGAGAAGAAGAAGAAATTGAGATGGAAGGGGCAATCACTGAAGTATCTTTGAATGCTCTATCTGGAAGTTTGGGTAGGAAAACTATTACGTTGGATGGTTTTATTAAGGATAGGGAAATTAAGATTTTAGTAGATACTGGAAGTTCAATAACTGTGTTGGATACAGTATTGGCTGAAGAGTTGGGATTACAAAAGGAGCAGAGGGATACTGTGAAGGTTAAGATGGCAGATGGCAGTACTGTATCTAGTGATTTGGTTGTACCAAGATTAACTTGGGGGGTACAACAGTATAAATTTTGTTGTGATGTGAGTGTTATGAAGATAGGAGGATGGGACATGATTGCTGGAACAGATTGGTTGGAACAATATAGTCCTATATTGTTTGATTTCAAGCAGTTATTTGTAAAGTTGAATGCAGATGGAAAGGAAGGAGAACAGATCACTTTGCAAGGATCTGTGAGGGAGACAACTGCTATCAAGTTAGTTCGGGGTAAGGAGTTAAATAGATACAATCAGAGGATGGTAAAAAACCAGCTACAACAAGGAGTTATGAGTGTTGCTACTGATGATAAAGAGAAGCAGATTGAGTTGCCTGAACCTATTTCATCACTTTTAATCAGATATGAAAAGGTATTCTCAATTCCAAAATCTTTACCACCTAGTAAAAGTGTTGATCATGCAATACCTTTATTACCTGGTGCCAAGCCTTTTAAACTTAAGCCTTATAGATACCCTCATGCTCAGAAAACTGAAATAGAAAATCAGGTGCAGGAAATGTTAGAATCTGGCATTATCAAACATAGCACTAGTCCATACACTTCTCCTGTAATCTTAGTAAAGAAAAAAGATCATACATGGCATTTTTGTGTGGATTATAGACATCTTAACAACATCACTGTAAAAGATAGATTTCTAATTCCTAACATTGATGAGTTGTTGGATGAGCTGTTTGGTGCTAAAGTTTTTTCTAAGTTGGATTTGCGTGCTGGTTACCATCAAATCTTAGTTAAGCCTTCTGATACAGCTAAAACAGCATTTCAAACCCACAATGGACACTTTGAGTTCATTGTTCTTCCTTTTCGCTTAACTAGTGCGCCTGCAACATTTCAAGTATTGATGAATCAGATTTTTCAACAATATTTGAGGAAGTTTGTATTAGTATTCTTCGATGATATTCTAGTTTACAGCCCTGACATTGTGTCTCATGCTAAACACTTGGAGGTTGTATTGAATGTTTTGCAAGAAAATCAGTTATATGCTAAGATGTCTAAGTGTACATTTGCTGTTCCTTCGGTTGAATATCTGGGGCATTTAATTTCGGGAGAAGGGGTGAGTATGGACCCAGCTAAGGTGGAAGGGGTGATGTCATGGCCTGTGCCTTCTGGAGTTAAAGAGTTAAGAGGATTTCTTGGATTATCTGGTTACTACAAACGTTTTATTAAAGGATATGGAGTAATTTCAAGACCTTTGACAAATTTGCTTAAAAAAAGAAGGGTTCAGATGGAGTGAGGAAGCTGGAAAAGCTTTTCAAGATTTGAAGGAAGCTTTATGTACTGCACCTGTTTTAGCCATGCCGGATTTCACTCAACCATTTGTTTTAGAAACAGATGCTTGCAATAAGGGCATGGGAGCTGTTTTAATGCAAAATTCCAGACACCTGTCTTATCTGAGTAAAGCTTTTAATACTAAAAATATGGGATTGTCAGTTTATGAGAAAGAACTATTAGCTTTGGTGATGGCAGTTACTAAATGGAAGCATTACTTGGTAGGCAATCATTTCATAATTAAAACTGACCATCAAGCTCTTAAATATCTGTTGGAGCAACAGTTACATACTCCATTGCAATACAAATGGATGACAAGGTTGTTAGGTTTGGATTATGAAATTCAATATAAGAAGGGTGCAGACAATATTGCAGCTGATGCATTGTCAAGGAGTATGGCACCAGGAAGTGAGCAAGGAACTGAAGCAGTGGTGAGTGCTATTTCCAATGTCCAACCAATGGGGATACAGCAAATTGTTCAGAGTTATGAGAATGACATTGAATGTCAAGAATTAATAAGTAAAGTGTTGTTAGATGCTGAGGGAAATAGAGAGTATCAGTATGTGCAAGGGATTCTTAAGAAGGATGGAAAGATAGTGGTGGGCAATACTGGTGAAATTAGGAAACAGTTAATATCTTCTCTGCATTATTCAGCTTTGGGGGGTCATTCAGGCCAGACAGCTTGTCTACAAAGGATTAAATTGCTGTTTACATGGCCGAATATGAAAAATGAGGTGATTGAGTTAGTACGAAATTGTGAGATATGCCAGAGAAGTAAGAATGAGCATGTGCAATATCCAGGTTTACTTCAACCACTTGAAATTCCAACTCACATTTGGAAGGATATTTCAATTGATTTTGTTGAACAATTACCTGAATCAGAAGGTATGGATACTGTTTTGGTGGTGGTGGACAGGTTTTCCAAGTATGGACATTTTATTGCTTTGAAACATCCTTTCACAACTAGTGATGTAGCTGATCTGTTCTTAGATCACATTTTTAAGTTGCATGGATTGCCTTCGTCGATTGTCAGTGATAGGGATAAAGTGTTTACATGTATTTTCTGGACCACCTTGTTTCAAAAGTTAGGAGTGGAATTACATTTTAGTACAGCCTATCACCCTCAATCTGATGGTCAGACAGAGAGGTTAAATCAATGTTTGGAATCTTACTTAAGGTGCTTTACTTGTGAGAGACCTAATAGCTGGAGGAAATGGTTGCCAATGGCAGAATTTTGGTATAATACTTCTTTTCACTCAAGTTTGGGTATCACTCCACATGAAGCAGTTTATGGGATGAAGCCTGTTCCTCTCAATATAGGGTCTTTACAGGATATGATCATTCCAGCAGCTCAAGATTTGTTGCAACAGAGAACTCAAGTGTTACAAGTGCTTAGAGAGAATTTAGTAAAGGTGTTATTCCCAGATTACACACTTGTATAATTGTAGAAGGGGGGGGTTGAATACAATTCTTGATAGTTATAAAATTTCTGATAAAAACCACAGAAATCTATAAAGAAATAATTGCTGAATAGAAATAGTTCACAACCACATAAAAAATCAGGTGGTTGAATGTACCACCTGAGACTTTTATTCGAAGAAAACCCTGTGATACAAATGTACACAGCTTCTGTGTTTACAACTCTTTGCTTCTAAAGATATTCAAGAAACCCTAAGCAAATATGTTTGTTTTCTTACTATCTAAAGAGTTGCTACACTTGGTTATATATTCCAAGTTTACAAGTGCTACAGGAATAAGATAATATTAATCTAATTCAAGTTGACTTGCTACTCTACTCCAAATCCACATGTAGCCGAAAGGTTGTCCTTGTGAACAGATATGTCCCCTGCACCTTTCTTGTAAGTACTGTGTAAATGGAATGCTTCTTTCTTCTGTGTTTCCAAAGTATGGCTGCCATATTGTTTTTTATACCTACTATCAACCCATGTGATCTGTCAGTCAAACCTGTCCTTATCAACTGCTAATTCCTAGCATAGGATAAAGTGACAATGATTATCCGTTGATGTTGTGCCTACTTATCCGTTGATGGTAGTTTGAGCTGTATCCGTTGATCGAGTAGATTTGAGTTGTATCCGTTGATAGAGCCCTGTTCTCATCCGTTGATACATTTTCACTTAGACAGAATTACATAGCATAGCTTATTTACAATTGGCTACCCTATTCTGCCTATCCATTGATGGTCAACATGACTCTGAATAAAGACACTATCAACTGATAAATAGAGATATTGCAGTATGCTACAAAACCTCATCCGTTGATGAGCTACCTGTCAACGAATAGAGTTATAAGGTCTTATCCGTTGACAGTTACAAAACTTGACTTATACAATTTTGCTTGAATGTTAAGTTATCATCAACTACAACATATTCCTAACAATCTCCCCCAATTTATACTTGATGGCAATAAAGCATAAATTCAGAACCTTGATGATAACAAAACATTCCTAACGATATAAACACACTACAGTATGCAAACATTGTATTAAGCTACAAAAATTAAAAACAGAAAGCTTTAAGAAACTTATCAGAGATGTGCTCCTTTAGATTGAGCAGATTAATGAGGTTTCCTCTCTCTGGTTGGCTGCACCCTTGACTTTCCTTCCTTGGCAGAGTTGGACTCAATTTGCACTTGAAGTTGCCTATAGAAGGTATCTTCTTCAATAACCTTTGGATTTAGCTTTAGTTGTAACCATCTCAGGTAGTCAGAACTAGCCTTTGACAGTTGGTCTTCTAACCTGAAGAATCTCCTAGTGCCCTCATCATCCCTGAACTCCATCATCCAAAAGGGTTGAATGTGGATTTTCTGTCCATTATAAGGGATCTTCATTTTCTTTGGTAGACTTGAGGGTGAGTTCCATTCTCTCCTTATTTCTTCTATTCTGCTAATTATCTCCCTTCTGGCTATCTCAGAGAACCCTGTGTGTCTCTTGAATGCTGAGAACACTCTGGTCAGTGTATGATAATTCTCTCCAAGAACCTTCTTTAGTGGCCATGTCCTCTGACTTCCTCCCTTGTAGACAAACACTAATCTCTCAGGCTGATTCTTGTACTTGTCAATTCCTCTTACTTCTGACAGTTCATCCAAATATAGATTCATGTCAGAGTATTCTTCAATTTCTGCCTGATAGATGAAGTCTTCTTTGTTTTCCAAGATTGGTTGTTTGACAATGGCAGGTACCCTAGCAACTTGAACTGGTCCCTTTGAAAGTTGCTTCTTTGGAGCCCTTTTCTTCTGTTTTGGATTTAGCAAGAATGAAGGAACTTCAATTGAATCAAAATTCACTGGTTCCTCTTTAGGCCTTATGGGGTCACCATGAAAGTTTACAGTTGGGTCGATTACTGTTGCAGACATAGGTACTGGTGAACCAATTGTTTCTTTTTCTGGAGGGGGTTCTGGAGAAAGAACCCTCTTGGTTTTAGCTTTCCTTCTTCTAGGTTTGATTTTGGGAACTTCCTCAGGTTCCTTCATTTCAACCTCTACCTCATCCATTAACTCTTGAGCTAGCCTGGCTTGCTTCTCTTCTGAGTTTTCATGTTGATTTTCTGTACTTGGATGGGCTTCCCTTTGGATTCTGGAGACTTCTTCTCTTTTAGCTTCCACAAATCTAGGATGACTGTTGGATATATTTAATACTTTTCCATTCCTCATGATTACAGCCATCCAATCTCTTACACTCTTATTTGTCTGAACTTTGAACTCCATAATTGTTTTTCCCATTAGCTTTTCTTCATCATTCTTGGGAAATGGGTAGTCCAATTGAAGCTTGTTCTTCCCATTTTCCTTTGGTGGTGAGTAGGCTCTGGTTTTGATAGTTGGTTCAAATTCTTTGACAAATGATGGCTCAGCATCATAGAATGTAGGAGCCACAACCCTTGGAGTGAGCACCTTCATGATTGTGGTTGATATTGTTGGAGCAGAAGATTGAGCATTAAGGAACAGAGATGATGCAATTGATTCATTGATCATCCTCTCTGTCCTTAGAATTCTTTCATTAGCCTCCTTGTTTATCTTTTCCAAAGCTTCTATCCTGGCTTGCCTTTCACCATCTGAGATGTCTTCTAAGCTTTGAATCTCAGGCAAAGCCACTTGTTTCTTCACAGGGGAAGCCTTTATCTCAAACTCTGTTGGATTGACCACTACAATTGGCTGTTGCTCCCCCTCAATCTGTGCTATCTCACTACTGGTAGCTTGAAATTGGCCAGTAGATGTTGCAGCCTCTTCTGTGCTTGTTCCCATTTTCTCCCCCTTTTTGTTAGCATCAAGGGTTGGGGTTGAAGCTGCAAGTAGCATTTCCAGTAGTTGAGTTTGTTTTGTTTGATTGGCAATGATGGTGTGCAATTGAGATTCCATACTATCCACCCTTGAGGAAAGAAGCTGAACAGACTTAGCCAGGCTATCTTCTTTGAGAAGTTTGCTAGAAAGCACCTTCTGAGTGGTAGTAGGAGCTAGTGCCTCAATCCTGGCATCTAGTGCTATTTTCATATCTCTAATTGCAGACTGGACCTCCTCTTGCTGTGTTCTTTGAATAACAGATTGCATCTTTTGTAATTTCAGGGAGGCCATTACTTGCTCAAGAACAGTCTTTCTCTGTGGTTCTGCAGTTTGGTGCTCAGCCTTAGCAGATTGGTATTGCTTCAAGATTTCCACATTGAGATGCCCAAGTTCAGTGGCATTGGAAAACATCCATCCTGGAGTTTCATCTTCATTTATTTCTTCACCATCTGAACTTTGACTGTCATCACTGCCAAACTCTTCACTTCCAACATTTGGAGACAGGGTTTGTAAAGCTTCTTTTGCTCTTTGAAGAGATTCTGAGGTGTGCACTAGGTGCATTGCCTCCTCTGCCTCCACATTGCCCTGTTGTGCCATGACTTGATAGGCAGAAACAGGATGAGTAAAGGTTTCAGGATCCAAAGAGATGGAGTCAATAACTGACTGATATTCTTGTCTAAATTCCATCTCTTTGGAAGCTTCATTAACCTCCATTAACTCACTTGCAATGGCTGATTCTTCCTGCCTTATTTCTCCTGTAGTCCCTTCTCTCCTCTCATCTCTCTTTTCTTGCATCAGGGGCTCCCCCTGGCTCACACCTCTCACACCCTCACCTTCACCTACTAAGGTGGAACTCTCTAGCTCTCCTTTTGCCTGACCGGAAGAAATGGTCAGCCTCTCATTGATTTTCTCTCCTTTTGCCTGCTCACAAGGCAGCCTCTCACTCCCTTCCCTCATTCCTAAAAGTGTTTCAATTACTACAAACTCCTCCACAGTTGACATAGGAATGTCACATTTTGCAGTGGTAGAGAGAGTTGTCAACGGATAAGGTGTATCCGTTGATGTAGTAGTTATTGCTGTCAACGGATAGTTAGTTGAAGACATATCCGTTGATGGAGAAACACTGGTCAACGGATGAAGGATATCCGTTGATGAAGGTAAACGAGTATCCGTTGAAGTGAAAACCAACACTGAATCTGTGGTGATTGATTTTAAGGAAGAGGCCACAGATAGTGTTGTGAATTCAGGAATGGAAGATTGATGGCCCAACAAATCATCTAAAAGAGGATGACCACCAATTGTTGAGTGGGGCTTCTCCATGAATTTTAAAGATGGAGAATCAGGAATTGATGTAGATATCATATCCACATCCAGAGATGGAGTTGGTGATGGTGGATCAAAATGTGTATCGATTTGAAGGTTAAGATCAAGGGGCTGTGACTCCACATTTATTGAAGTCACATCAAACTGAATTTGAGAAGGTACAGTTTGCTGTACAGTGTGTGCACCCTGTGATTCCCCAATGGTTTTGGATTTTACCCTTCTACCATAGGTTTTTGAGTGAGAGCTATCTGTGTCCCTTGCCCTTTTGTGCTGTGTTCCTGAAATGGAACTTAAATTAGTAGTCACACCCTGTTGAGAGGATGTAACTAGAATTTGGCTTGTAGGTTCATTAACAGTCTTTTGAGAGACTGAAATGTTGGTTGCACCTGCCTTACCTTCCTTATCCTTAGGGCTTCTTTGATGTTCACCCTGTCCCTCACCACTCACTACCACCTTCACACTCCCCTCAAGAGCTTTGGTAGTTTTTGCAACAGATGCCTTTTGAGAGACACCTGAGGTTTGTCTTTTAGATTGTGGTTTAGGAACTTTGGATTTGGTCACTTTGGTAGGAGCCTGTTTGGTCACAGTCACAAACTCCATTGTGACACTAGAAGGCAAAGAAATTTGGGGGTTGGAGATAGGAATTTCAGGGTTGGAAACAGTTACCTGAACAATTGGTAGATATACCAATTGTACTTCTGCATTTAGGTTCATTCGAATCAAATCACTTAAGACTCTCTTCTCCTGAACAAAACAATTGAACTTGCTATCCGGGTTAGCAATGGATAGCTCATTCTCAGATACATGCAGTGCTAGGAGCATTAAAAATCTAGCAAAATAAACATTCTTGCTCCTAGTTTCCTTTTTACCTAATTTAGCTGCTATCTCATACATGACTAGTGTGCCAAAATTATAGAATTTATCAGTTAAAAGCATACATAGCATAACTAGCATGGAGTTGGTAACAGCATCAAAGTTACTAATCTTGCCAGAAAAAGTTTTAATGAAGGCATCACAAAGATAACTCCATTCCTTAACCATACATTTCCTAACAATTTTCCCTAAGTTCTCAGTACTAAGGGTATAATTTATGGAATTAAGCATGGTAACAATTTCAGCATTACTGGGTTCCTTCAGACAGTTATTCTCAGGCAATTTTAAACAAGCAGTTAACACATCAGAATTAACTACATAATTTTTACCCTTTAAAGAAAAAGCAAGTGTACCGTCTGTGCCATTGTACTCAGCAGATGCCCACATCTCTTCGATAACCTCATGGATTAGAGGAGTGGTGGCAGTCATAGCATATGACAGTTTGCATTTCTTCACGAAATTCATCATGGTGTGATATGCTTCTGGAGCGTTCACAGTATCAACAAAGGCCGCGAAATTGTTCTTCTCATAGGTAAACCCGGTGGAAGACATCATCTTAACAATAGGCGCCATTGGAGTGTTTGAGCTTTTGTTGCAGAGAGAGATTTAATGAAGAAGATGCAGTTAACTAATGAGACTCTTGAAAATGAATAAAGGTGAAATGTGAGGATACAAAACAGCCTTTTATATATTCCAAGAATTAAAAATGAAATAATTAAGAGTAATTACCCCATTGGTCAAAAGTAACTGTCAGACAATAAATGAAAAGAAAAGAAGTACAGCCGTGACTAATTATACACATTTATCAACGGCTATATAAAAAGAATATGTATATCAACGGATAAAGATTGGACGGTTGAGAAAACAGTTTATCCATCGATGACGTGGACAACCTGTTATCCGTTGACATACGAAAATCTAGTAATGTGTTTACACTACCAACGGATAAAAGGATATCCGTTGATAAGCAAATTTTGCCTTAGACAAAATTTCTGCTAAGAGTTATTCTGAGAGTTTTTAATTCTCAAGTAAATCAAAACACATTTCTAGCTGCAATACAGAATTATTAGATACCACTAGGAATTATGAAAAATTAAGCATACCTAGTTCACCTACCAACCTTGTGAATGAAGATTCATCAAGAGGCTTGGTGAAGATATCTGCAAGCTGCATTTCACTTGGCACAAAGTGCATTTCTACTGTACCATTCATCACATGCTCTCTGATGAAATGGTATTTGATGTCAATATGCTTGGTTCTCGAATGTTGCACTGGATTTTCTGTGATGGCAATAGCACTAGTGTTGTCACAGAAAATTGGAATCTTCTCAACTTTTAGACCATAGTCAATAAGTTGATTCCTCATCCAAAGAATCTGTGCACAACAACTTCCAGCTGCAATGTACTCAGCTTCGGCTGTAGAAGTGGAGACTGAGTTCTGTTTCTTACTGAACCATGACACAAGCCTATTCCCTAGAAACTGACAGGAGCCTGTAGTACTTTTCCTATCAATTCTGCAACCTGCATAGTCTGCATCTGAATAGCCAATTAGATCAAAGCCAGAATCTCTTGGGTACCAAATGCCAAGGTTTGGTGTTCCCTTGAGATACCTGAAAATTCTCTTAATAGCAATCAAGTGAGACTCTCTAGGGTCAGCTTGAAATCTAGCACAAAGACATGTGGAAAACATTATATCAGGTCTACTAGCTGTTAGATATAGAAGTGAGCCTACCATGCCTCTATAGCTTGAGATGTCCACAGATTTTTCCTTAGTATTCAACTCAAGCTTAGTTGCAGTGGCCATAGGTGTTTTTGCAGAGGCACAATCCATTAAGTCAAATTTCTTTAAGAGATCATAAATATATTTTGTTTGACTTATGAAAATTCCCTCATTAACTTGCTTTACTTGTAAGCCAAGAAAGTAAGTTAATTCACCCATCATGCTCATTTCATACCTACTTTGCATAAGTTTGGCAAACCTTTTACAAAGCTTCTCATCTGTAGACCCAAAAATAATATCATCTACATAGATTTGAACAAGTATTGAAGAACCATTGACATTTCTATGAAATAAAGTTTTATCTACTGTACCTCTAGTGAAGTGATTCTCCAAAAGGAATTGAGATAAAGTGTCATACCAGGCTCTTGGTGCTTGCTTCAAACCATAAAGTGCTTTCAAGAGAAGATATACATAATCTGGAAATTCTGGATCTTCAAAGCCAGGAGGTCGATGGACATATACCTCTTCTTCCAGTTCCCCATTTAGAAAGGCACTTTTAACATCCATCTGATAGACTTTGAAGTTGGCATGTGCTGCATAGGCTAGGAAAATTCTGATGGCCTCAAGTCTTGCCACTGGTGCAAAAGTTTCATCAAAATCTATTCCTTCTTCTTGAGAATAGCCCTTTGCCACTAATCTAGCTTTATTCCTCACAATTATGCCATTTTCATCAGTCTTATTCTTGAGAACCCATTTGGTACCTATGATACCTCTATCATCAGGTTTGGGCACAAGCTTCCATACTTTATTTCTCTCAAATTGGTTTAGCTCTTCTTGCATTGCTAAGACCCAATCTGGATCTAGAAGAGCATCCTCCACTTTCTTAGGTTCCTCTTGAGACAGGAAACTACTGTATAGGCATTCTTCTTGTGTGGCTCTCCTAGTTTGGACTCTTGAGTTTGAGTCACCAATGATTAACTCAAAAGGATGATCTCTGGTCCATTTTCTTGAAGGTGGAAGGTTTGATCTAGATGAGGTTGCTTCATCTACGTGAGTATGATATTGTTGATTGGATATTGAGTTTTGACTTTGAGAAACTCCCCCTGAGTTTGTTGTCCTTGAGGAATTATGAAGTTGACTGTCAACAGAAGCATCATTTTGTCTATCAACGGATGCTCCATTTTGCCTGTCGACGGATACATGAGAATGTCTGTCAACGGATGCATATGATGATCTAGTATGACTGTCAACGGATGCTTCATTTCCAGTGTTAGCATCACTTCTAGTTGGACCAACAGCTCTAGGTGAATTTCCAAGGTCATGATCTTCATTTTCCTTATCATCATCAATGTACATTCTTCCTTCTACCTCATTTTCAAATCTCAACTTTTCATGGAAGCCTTCATCATTCAGACCTAGAATCTTCTGATCATCAAACACAACATGTACAGATTCCATGACAATGTTGGTTCTTAAATTGTAGACTCTATAGGCTTTCCCTGCTGCATACCCAACAAAGATAGCTTCATCTGCCTTTGCTTCAAATTTGCCCAAGTTATCTCCATGATTCCTTAGCACAAAACACTTACATCCAAAGACATGGAGAAAAGCTAATGTTGGTTTCTTGTTGGTGAATAAGTGGTAAGGAGTCATTCCTCTAGCTTGATTGATCAAGGAAATATTCTGAGTGAAGCAGGCAGTGCTGACAGCTTCAGCCCAGAAATTTGTTGGCAATCTTGATTCACTTAACATTGTTCTAGCTGCTTCAATGAGAGTTCTGTTTTTCCTTTCAACAACCCCATTTTGTTGAGGTGTTCTAGCAGCAGAAAACTCATGGACAATTCCATTCTCTTCACAGAAAATATTCATTGTGGAATTTTTGAATTCAGTGCCATTGTCACTCCTGATTCTTTGTACTTTTACTTCAGAACCATTGTTTACTTGTCTGAGATGATTGATGATGATTTCACTTGCACAATCTTTGGAGTGCAGGAAGAAAGTCCATGTAAACTTAGAAAAATCATCCACAATCACCAGGCAGTATTTCTTCTTTGAGATGGACATGACATTTACTGGACCAAATAAGTCCATATGCAGCAATTGAAGGGGCTTAACAATAGATGACTCTGTCTTGCTCTTGAAGGATGATTTCTTTTGCTTCCCTAATTGGCAGGCATCACACAGTCCATCTTTGATGAACTCCAATTGAGGGATTCCTCTAGCAAGATCCTTTCTTACCAAATCATTCATTATTTTAAAATTCAAATGAGACAGCTTTTTATGCCATAGCCAACTCTCATCCTTGCTTGCTTTGCTGAAGAGACAAGTAATGGATTCTGAGCATACTGAGTTGAAGTCAGCTATGTAAACATTTCCTTTTCTAAAGCCTGTCAGAACCACATTGTTGTTTTTCTTGGTAGAAACAACACAGGCTTCTTTAGTGAACTTTACTTCATAGTCTTTGTCACAAATCTGACTGACACTCAGCAAATTGTGCTTCAAACCTTCAACTAAAGCCACTTCTTCAATGATGACATTGTCCTTTGTAATCAAGCCATATCCCTTAGTATATCCTTTGCTGTCATCTCCAAAGGTAATCCTAGGGCCAGCTTCCTCCTTGAACTCTGTGAGCAGGGTTGAATCTCCTGTCATATGCCTAGAACATCCACTGTCTAGGTACCATAGATTCCTCTTATTTCCCTGCACACAATCCAAAATACAAATCAAGTTGATTTTGGTACCCAAGTTTCCTTGGGTCCTTTCTTGTTAGCCTTTGGTTTTACACTCTTGGCAATCTTCACTTTGGGTGTAGATGCTTGAGTGATAGGTTTAGACAGATGCTCATTTGCATAAATATTTGATGCATGCATTTGTGAAAAATTGGCATACATATTATCCATGCTGGGGATGCTCCATGACATTTGTGGCATATTCACAGATTGAAAATAAGGATTAGGCACATATGGCATGTTCACATATGGATTTGAAAAACTAGCATTCTGATACAAACCAGGCATAACAGGCATTGCAGGCATACTTGGCATAGATTGAGGTACATGAACAGGAGTCCTTTTAACAGACCTGCAATTAGAAGATAGATGATTGACACTATTGCAATTACCACAAGTTTTCCTAGGAGCAAACTTGTCAGGAGAATAATTGTTTTTCTTGTTAATGCCTATCTTACCATTTCTGTTCTTTTTCTTTTTACCCTCAGTCTCTACCTTTTCATTAACTGATTTACCAACAGCCTTTTTGTTGGGTAAATCACCTGCCTTAGCCTTCTCACTTGATTTGGCTTGGCTACTTTCACCAGAAACAAAGTTCTTGGCTACTGGACCATACTGATTGTTCAGTCTCTTGAGTTCCTTCTTACTAACAGACTTTTTGTTAGTCGACGGATACCTCTCATCCGTTGATGGTTCATCTGTCAACGGTTGATCACTATCCGTTGATTCACAAATAGTCTCTAGATCCTCAAGGCAAGGTTCTAGCTCCTTTTTCTTCTGAGTCCAGGTATCCCTTACAAATGATTCTATTCCCTGGACTTCTATTATGTTTTGAGAAATATTCCTACAACTTTGAAATTTAGCAATTATCCCTTGTTCTTTTTCAAGCTGGTTTCTTAAGATCAATTCTCTTTTTAACACAGCTTCAAGTTCATTTTTAGCATCATTGCAATCAACTCTCATTTTCTCAAATTCTAGAAATTGAACTTCTAGAACTGCATTTCTATCACTTAAGAACTGATTAGTTTCTTTAATCCTATTGTTCTCTTTAGTAAGTGATTTAAGAGTAACACTCAAGTGATATAGTTCAGTAGACATTTCATCTATAACACTATTGCATTCCTCTTTGGTGAGCTCAGAGAGATTAGTAGAATATACCTGATTGCTAGCTGAACTTGCTTCCTGCTCAGAATCAGCAATTAATGCAAGGTTGACAAACTCAGCATCATCATCATAATGATTTCCATCAGCAGCCCAGTCATACTCTTGGGTTATGAATGCCTTTCCTTTCTGTCTGAGAAGATCAAAATATTTCTTCTTGTAGTCAATAGATTCAGTTGACTTTCCCTTGTTCTCAGATCTAGGCTTCCTGCATTCACTTATCATGTGACCAGCAATACCACAATTGTAGCATTTAATTTTGGATTTATCCACATAATTGCTTGTAGAAAAATCCTTGTTAAATGGCTTGGCCACCCCAGAGTTTCTTCTGAATTTTAGCTTAGAGATTCTCCTAGATAGAAAGGCTAAATGCTCATCTATCTCATCCAATTCATCCTGCTGTAGGACACTCATTTCTTCAGACACCTTTTCCTTGCTTTTGCTTGATTCTGTTCTACCTTCACAAACCTCCCTGTTTGGTGTAGATTTAGCAGCTTCAGTCCTCTTTTCCTCCTTCTGCTCCAAGTTGGCAACAAGTGCAACTGACCCACTTTTCTTTTGGGCCTTCTCAATTTCTTCATCCTGCTCCATTTCTAGTTCATATGTCTTTAAAGTTCCATAGAGTCTTTCAAGAGTAAATGACTTGTACTCTTGAGTGTTTCTTAGAGAAACAGTCATAGGCTTCCACTCTTTGGGCAGTGATCTCAGAAATTTGAGATTAGAATCTTTCACTTGGTAGATTCTGTTAGTAGTATTTTTATGTGTTCGTTCTCAGGGAAGGACTGAATTGTAATATCAAGTTCAAGTTTTTATCTCTCACAATTTAGAAGTGTAGAAGAATGTTTGGTGTGTTTATAAACTAAATTAAACTAAACAAAATTAAACTAATTATCAATCGAGATTGAAATATATGAGGAAAACAATCCAAGAACTGGGGTTCTTCACTTGGTTTCAATGCACATTCAATATCTATGTGACATCTACGTTCTTACTCTGCTGAAAACAATTCTTCTAAGGTTATAATGTTCTCTCCCAAGATACAATATAGTGTCTACAACTACACCTTAATTGTCACTTCCGTGATACAATCAGAGTACAATCATAAACTATCACGCACCAAGAATTATAAGTCTCACAACTCTCCTATTAATCTCCCAATCAAATATTCGAGTTATCTCTGTTAAATCGTGTACTAAAATTGCAACTCCTCTTCCAAGTTATTACAATCCCTAAAATCCAATCAAAGGTTCATGACTCCCATAATTGTGTTAAGCCCTCAATAACAGATCAGCAAAGCAAGAAAATCACAGATAATTAAACACACATGAATACCAAGGAATACTACCCAATCCTCAGATTAAAGATTTAGTTACACATAATTAAAGAAGAAAACAAAATAATAATGATAATGAATGAAAACATAATATTGAAGAATTGGAGATCGAAAGTACCTTGATACGATTACAAGCCATGAATTGTTGTTAATTTACAATGGTAGGATGTGTTTATATAGGCTCTACAAATCTTGACCAGCAAGATATTGCCTTCTATTACAATTAGGATTTAAAGAAGGTACCCAAAACTGCCCAGAATACAATTAGAATTAGAAAAAGGGCAAAACAGTAAATTCCAAGCCTTCTTTAATATAAACACGCGCGCGAATTTATTCAGCTTATTTCTTGCACTTGTTTCCTATCCCAGGTTGTAGAAAATCTCTCAAGCTTCGCGTGGGCAGTAAGATCGCTGAAAACGGACTTCTAGAACTCCAGATATGGCCAAAACAGTATAAGCTGCGCAGCCTTCCCGGAAAATCCGAATTTTAATCAATTAAATCTCCAAAAACGACAAAAGCTTAGATATTCTTGGAAACCTGCACAACTACACAAAACACATCAAAACTACACAAACTTGAGTCCAAAACAATCAATTTAAGCCGATATAGAATGTTCCAAGTGGATATAAAATGCACTTATCAGATTCTTCCATACAGTTTCAAGCCATTCAGTAGCTTTTGAAATCTACTAAATGTATCATTCAATGTCTCTCCATTCTTGAAATGGAAGTGCTCATACTGTTGGATCAGTAGTTGCATCTTGTTTTCCCTTACCTGTTCTGTACCTTCACAAAGGGTTTGAACAATGTCCCATACTTCCTTGGCGGTAGTACAGTTGATAACATTGTCAACCATGTCTGTTTCTAAGCCATTAAACAGAATATTCATGGTCTTTTTGTCCTTGTGAACTTCTGCAATATCCTCAGCGCTCCACTCAGAAACAGGTTTTGGGATGTACGTGTCTGGTGCATCTGCAGCAAGACCAACTCTTGAAGCAGCCTTCATTGGAACATGAGGACCCTTCTCAATGCAATCTACAAAACCTACATCAATAGACATGAGATGTAGACGCATTTTTACTTTCCAGTGAAAGTAATTTTCCCTATCAAGAACTGGTATCTTCACTCCATAATCCTTCTTAGACATGTTGAAAGTGTGTTGATCTTTAAACTTCAAATATATTAGAAGCTTGCTCTGATACCAATTGTTATTCCCAAATTACACACTTGTATAATTGTAGAAGGGGGGGGGTTGAATACAATTCTTGATAGTTATAAAATTTCTGATAAAAACCACAGAAATCTATAAAGAAATAATTGCTGAATAGAAATAGTTCACAACCACATAAAAAATCAGGTGGTTGAATGTACCACCTGAGACTTTTATTCGAAGAAAACCCTGTGATACAAATGTACACAGCTTCTGTGTTTACAACTCTTTGCTTCTAAAGATATTCAAGAAACCCTAAGCAAATATGTATGTTTTCTTACTATCTAAAGAGTTGCTACACTTGGTTATATATTCCAAGTTTACAAGTGCTACAGGAATAAGATAATATTAATCTAATTCAAGTTGACTTGCTACTCCACTCCAAATCCACATGTAGCCGAAAGGTTGTCCTTGTGAACAGATATGTCCCCTGCACCTTTCTTGTAAGTACTGTGTAAATGGAATGCTTCTTTCTTCTGTGTTTCCAAAGTATGGCTGCCATATTGTTTTTTATACCTACTATCAACCCATGTGATCTGTCAGTCAAACCTGTCCTTATCAACTGCTAATTCCTAGCATAGGATAAAGTGACAATGATTATCCGTTGATGTTGTGCCTACTTATCCGTTGATGGTAGTTTGAGCTGTATCCGTTGATCGAGTAGATTTGAGTTGTATCCGTTGATAGAGCCCTGTTCTCATCCGTTGATACATTTTCACTTAGACAGAATTACATAGCATAGCTTATTTACAATTGGCTACCCTATTCTGCCTATCCATTGATGGTCAACATGACTCTGAATAAAGACACTATCAACTGATAAATAGAGATATTGCAGTATGCTACAAAACCTCATCCGTTGATGAGCTACCTGTCAACGAATAGAGTTATAAGGTCTTATCCGTTGACAGTTACAAAACTTGACTTATACAATTTTGCTTGAATGTTAAGTTATCATCAACTACAACATATTCCTAACAAAAGGCTCAACAAAGGATGAAATATTTTGCTGATCAAAATCGTACTGACAGGGTGTTGGAAGAAGGAGATTGGGTTTATTTGAAATTGCAGCCGTATAGGCAACAATCGGTGACAATAAGAAGTTCCTTAAAACTGTCAGCTAGGTTTTTTGGACCTTTCCAAGTGCTGCAGAAAATTGGCAATGTGGCGTATAGACTAAAGTTACCAGCACATTCTAAAGTACATCTAGTGTTTCACGTTTCTTTACTTAAGAAGCATGTTGGTACTGCTCCTGTGACAGTAGGAGAATTGCCTGAGTTTAATCAAGATGATTTGGTGCTATTGGAACCTTTGGGAATATTGCAACGTAGGCAGATTACAAGGACTGGCAACACTGTTATACAATGGTTGATTCACTGGAAGGGCATGGATAAGGTGGAAGCTTCTTGGGAAGATATGACAGTAATTCAACATCAGTTTCCAGATTTTAAAGCTTGAGGACAAGCTTTGGTTTTAAGGGGTAGCAATTGTCATGAACTGTCGCTATTAGTAATTCAAATTACAGTTAGTTGAGAAAGGCGGGAATAGAGGAGGTGATTAGAAGTCTATATAAGTAAACATTTAGGAGTCAGTTAGGTTTATCTCTGGTTTGTGTAGCACAATGGTGCATTATTCTGTCTTCTTCCTCTTTCTTTAATTCTTGCAAACTTAACTGGAGATCTGTAAACAACATTTCAGTAATTTCTTTTAATAAAAGTTACTCCCTCCGTCTTTTTCATTTCTTTACACTTTCTATTTTGGGCCGTCCATTCCATTTCTTTACATTACTAAAAATAGTAACTTTTAACAATAAAATACATTATTACATCCACTACTTCATTCCACTTTTTCAACACTTTACACTATTACACCCACTACTTCATTTATTTTAACAATAAAATCACTATTACACCCACTACTTCATTTATTTTAACAATATTACATTCACTATCTTGATCTCCGTGCAAAAAACAAATGTAAACAAATCCAATGGACGGAGGGAGTACATTTTGAGAAATAGTCAAGCCCAATCTTGACACTTTTCTTGTGTTAACGTGCGGCCCAACAGTGCAGGCCCAATGAGAAAAGAAGTGTTTTGAATATTTTTAAGAAACGTGATGTTGCGTTTGTTTTTAATAGTGCCATTTTTTCTTAATAGTGTCATTTTTTTGAGTTTGTGATATTTGGGGTATTTTACTTTTAAATTGTAATAAAAATGACTTTTTCTTGCCCGGCAAATGGGTATTTTTTCCCATAATTGCGCTAAAATATATAGAATTATTATTATAATTTAACAGCAAAAAATGAATTCTTATGTGTACTCATGTTTTGAATTAAGTGAAAATTATGATGTTCTCTTTATCAATTATATTTTCATTTTTCATTTTTTAATAAGATGTCAATTATTACTCAATTTATCTTTTGTTTAAACTATAGAATAACTTATAATATTATATTATTTTAACACAAAATTTAGCACATCATTAGTGATAAATTTTAATTAATATTCCATAATATAAATATAGGGTCAGATTCAGGTGAGAACATATATATGTTGGAGAACAATGAGAACATCACAGTTCAAGTTATTCTAAAGGACCCCGCCAGGGGCACCCAATACGAAAACGTCATATAATTCTACTCTCTAACCATTCATTAAAACAAAATTTAAAAAATTTAAAAAATAATGACGTGGCAGCAATTTTTTAAAAATTCTTTTGTTATTTTTTTTATTTTTTTATAAATGAATATAGGGTAGAATTATAAGATTTTTTTTGTGAAGGTGTCCCTAGCGGAACCCTTTAAAATAGCTTGAAATGAGGTAAACACATTGTTTTCACCGTTCTCATACTAACACGTGTTCTCACTAGAACTTCATCCATATAGAATAAGATATAATATACCATTGGATTTCCTTTAATGTTTCATATTCTAAATAGGTGCAGTCATTGTGATTTATATTAATACATGAAAATTTAATTTATAAAAAATAATTAATTATATAATGATAGCTCAATATTTAAGAACGATTTTTAGAACAATATTGGAGATCATAGCAATTCTCATCATAAAATAAACGACATACTTCACTTCAAAATGAATGACTAGTAATTAAATTATTTTTGTAACAGAACTTTTTGACCATAACTTACACTTAAATTGTTTGAATAATTTTAGTGGGTCAAGTTTAGTTTTGTTTGAATAATTTATGAAATTTATGAAATTTAAATTTAAAAATTAACATATTGATGAAATAATAGACTAAAATTAAATAATTTTTTTTAATAATCAAACAACTCCCACATATATAATATTTCAAAGTCACATATAAATTTTGAATATGAAATTCTAGTATAGACGATTGTATAAAATATTTTATAACTACTTCCTTATCTTTGTAATCGGTTTGTATCATTGTATGTACTCCTGGTGCTGTATTTTCTTGGGCTTTGTCACTTTTTGATTCAGTCTCTATTCGACGAAGTTCAAGTTTCTGCTGTGTTTGCTGTTTGGCTTAACATTTTCAAGGAGGCTTATATGTATAGTTCATGCTGATACGTATAGGTCATGAACCATGAAGGGATGCCAAGTCTTAAAAATTGAAAATAAAATTACGAGAATAAGAGAAAATTTGATCTGAAAATTTTTCTAATATGCTAAAAACATTCAACTGATTAGTCAAGAACTTCAGGCCATTCTGAAAACACAGAGTACAAATTATGACAAGGATAGAAGTCGAAGAAGACGGGGCAAAAAGAAAATAATACATGAGTTTAATAGTGCTTACAAACACTTCGGCATTTGTACTTCCTATAGCATAGATGCATCTACTTGAAAGAAATTACACCATCTGGAATTCAACAGTTCTTCCTAATATTTCTGTCAGCAAAAGCTAGCACAATAGACTACTGTATATATATGCCGCCCCTAATAGAGTTTCCAGAGATCCAAAACAAAACTAGCAACGTTTCCTGCAAATCGTTGTACCAAGAAGAGTAAAAAAACAAGTAAGCCTGTGGTCAAGTTATGTTACACCAACAAACCATATGCATAAAACAATCCACAAACAAACAATCATGCAAGAGCATAACTTTTAAAAATGCCAAGCTCATAATGCCAGTAAGAGAACACTCAGTCTGGTAACTGTTCAACCCTTCCATCCGTTGGTATAAGACTTTTAACAATTCTAAAGAAACAAAAGTTACTATATATACTAGCTTATAGCCCGTGCAAACATTTCGCTTATTACAGATAGCAAGATAGTATAGATGCGGACAATTAAAGTAGAAAAAGAGTCAAGATTGAAGAAAAAAATTTAGCAGCTTTTTGTACTACCTAAACAAGAACACCCCTCCTTAAAAGTGAAAATGTTTTATGTCAAGCCTAACAGAATTACCCAAACTTCTAGAAGGACAGGGTGTATAACTGCTTACAAAAGGCTATCCAGAAACGTTAAAAAAATTAGGTCCCAATAATGATACCCGCAATAATGCAGATGTAGTCAATAAGTGCTCTCTGAAATGCAAAAAAAAAAAAAGAGAGATAATAAAACATAGAAATATATAAGAACGTCTTATACACATTCAGATGTCTGCCTGAGTAAAGACTTCAAATGAACTCATTTAATGTTCAAAAGGGAAATCAAGACGCGTGAAGTTTCTCAATTTAATATCCGGTCACTGTAAAACGCCCGAATTAGAGCATTTCTTAGGCTCTAGGAAGCCACGTTTTGTTCTTAGATTTTTCTATGTAAGAAAACTAGACAAGTAAAACAAATTTGCATAATATTTTCAGTCAAAAATATTAACAACTCTGTCCTGCAGTTTTGTTTCTCACGAACTACTTAATAATCGAAACTCAATGTGTGTCATGACCTTGGAAGATAAATAGAACGAAGGAGAGATTACATATCATGTTAGTCGATAAAGGTTAACAATTAGCAGAAAATAGAGAAAGAATTGCTTACACATGCCAAAATCTCAAATTGTCACTAAGTCATACAAAAAGATAGTATTACTTTTCACCAAACACCGATGTGCAAAAGTTTAACTGGACAAGTACTCGTAAATCGGAGACCACCTGAATCGGGTTTAACCGAGTACTTAAAAGTATACTCAGATAAAACGAGTACTCGGGAACTCGGCCGAGCACTCGTTTTTCACTGACACAAGCGAGTGCAACCGATTTCCGATTTTACAACCTTGTTCAAAGCAATAGAGTCGACCTATCTGAATGAACAACTACTATTAGTAGATTTAGATTTATAGCTACTTACCACCCCCACTAGGTAAGTCATAAGGATCCAAAGAGAGTCTACTTGGCTGATTTCAACAGTTCATCTCCTCCCACATGCATGGCCAAACTCTCGATAAAGCAAGTGTCTACAGTAGCAGGCACAAAAACATTCTCATCCACTGGATTATCCTGTACAAGACATTTATAATGCATACTCTTGAGATCACATGAGATTATGCTTCTATCAGGATTTTCAACGGGTACTGACATCATTATAAGTGCCCCATGCCTTGTAATTTTATAAGGCCACACTAATTTGTTCAAAACGACTCTAAATCGAATTGTCCATGAGATTATACTGTCTTCTTGCCTCATCAACCATATACAACAGGGCACGCTCAATCCATGACTTCCATCTGTAGATCGACTTATTTTATTGACACAAACAGAAAGTGAACCCTCAAACATCATTAGCTTAAAACGGGCCTTTTCTCCTAAACAATAGCGTACATCATCTGGCAATTTCAGTTGCCCAAACAGCTCATTGTTGAAATCGAAAGATAAGATCCACACTTCCTTGAGATATGTTTGAGCATATTCATTATCTAACCAGTACACGATACTATTAATAGTTGTTCCAGATCCATGAACAACTCGAGGAACAATGGGGTTTTTAATATTCCTCCATTTGTTTTTCTGTAAGCTAAAAACCTCAACCTTAGGAGCCAGTTTTCCACACTTACTACGCTTTTTATGAGCAGGATACTTTACCCAAATGACTCTGTAATCATGAGTGGGTTCATGAAATCCAAACCCAAGTGCAGATCTATCAGCAAGATAAGAAAAATCAAGGGATTTGTATTTTCTAATGGAAGGATTCCACAGATAAAAGTTTCGGCATACGTGCTGGTTTTCTAGATCTGTCAAAAAAAGAAGTCCATTAACTGACTCAAGTAGATTCAAAGTTCCACTCATAGTATCAAAAGGAATTTCATACTTATCAATCACAGAACCTGTTTCCACTGAAATTAAAGAACAATATTTTTTATCTGGTTTAGATATATCAGCAGGGACTATCAACATAGCGGTTTCATCAGAACAAGAAATTGAACGGCGAATTTGGGCCGACACAAAGCTAGGGTTTGCGATAAGAGAGAACCAGGTTTTACTCACAAATGTTGACCTGACTAAGGCTTTCACCGGAAGCCTTAAGAAGGTCTCGATGGCAGTTTCATGAGGTAGATCTTCAAACGACGTTTCACTCGTACCACTCTTCGACGGCGCTATACTTCCCATATTTTTTAGAGCGTAAGGGTTCGAGCGAAATGAATATATTAATATGATATATATACTACCATCAATGTGATCTAATTTATAAAGCTTACGGTAAATGATTTTTTCCTGCTATGTAGGTTAATCCAGTGCTAATTTTTACCTGAAACATCTTCAAGTGTGGTAAAAAGGACTAATAGACACGAATAACGGACACACGTTTCAAGAATGCGTATCCATTATGGTAAAAAATCCCCCAAATTCAGATGTGATATAGATAGGGTACGTCTGTTCGAAAAAGTGCTAAAATACCCCCCCCCCCAGGTTAACGTTTGGGATAAACTTTTTATTGCAGTTAGCATAGTTGTTAAGGAAAGTTGTCAATTTTCGGTTATATAATTAAATTTATGGTGTAATAATATAGGCTAACTATTGCATATATTCTGTATAGTTTTAAAACGAAAATGTTGGGATCATGAAGGCAAATTTTAGAGCTGTTTGTTATGACACATTAATCTCGTAGTAATTTAGAAAATTTTGCAACTAAAAAGAAAAGTACAACTGATCAAATTATAATTAGGCAACAAGAGTACAAGACAATAAGCATTCTTGATGAACCAGTTGAATCAGAGTTTGAGTAATGCTACTGGGAAAAGCGAATTTCAGAGGTACCTCGTAGAGTTGTACTTCCCCTGGTCAATGGATAGTTGGATACAACAGCTTAATAAACCTGAACTATTCTAATAACAGAGTCTCTGCGAAGCGTCAACTTATTCCACTGGTAAAAAAAAATCACTTCAAGCATGATTTAAAGATTAAATAAGCCAAATTTATCAACAACATGTTTGACTGGATAAATTAACATGTTGTGACAGTCCTGCGCGCACAACCAGCATTCAGTCGACATGCATAATCTGAAACAATCTATTTGACCCAGAATAAAGGAACCATTATAAATAAAATGGCCAAAACAAAATGTTCTGCGTATGTTTCAAGAATCTTAAAACAATAAGAAACAAGGGGCTGTATTCAGAAGTTTTACACGGATGATACAAATCTCAGGAGACATATGGGATATTTGATATTTTAATTACTAAAACAAAGAAGTCCAATACCCAACTGCTTTCAAAGTTTCAGTCCTATTATTAAATAGAATAGAATATCACATCATAAACAGAACCCGTGTCAGCTCAAAATAAGGAATAACAGTTTTGTGCAAAAAAAATCGCTTGGTGTACAATATATTAAGTTAAAGTAAGAAGATTTGACTGATGGATTTTTATCCAGTAAAAACACGCATAGTAACTATGTTTGATATAGACATAGAAGGTGGGGGGCAAGTAACAAAATAAATCATTAGCTTTCCAGAACACTTCTTACACTTTAACATATCTAGTCATGATAAAGTTACAGCATCTGGAGATTACATTTCCAAGGAATTCTCAGGGAAGAAGCTAACATCGGTTAAACAACTTATAAGGAAAATTCAGCAAATCACAAAGGGGTTCTTATTACGATTAAAGATTCGTTGTCTATTATTTACATATAATTATAGAATGTTTGAACTGAAGACATTCCCTTTGGTACTGAGGAGACGAGAGAGGGACAGATTATAAATGTTATTAAGTAAACTACATTAAGAATTAGCAGAAAATACAGCAAGGTACATTGTGCACATTCCAAAATCTTGAATCTGACAATGCAAAGACATAAAAGAAGATATTTACTATTTACTAAACTTTATGAGCAAAACAGTAGAGACGACATATATGGATCACCAAGTATACTTAGTAGATACAGAATGATACCTGCTTACCACCAGAAGAATCATTAGGATCCACGACAGCTTCCTTTCCAAATTGTGACAGTCCATCTCCTCCCTCGTGCATGACAAATCTCTTTATGAAGGAAGTTTAAGGAAGAAGAATACCATCTTGTCCAATAGCTTGCAAAATCCAAGATCTTTATAATGCACGCTCTTGGGATTACAGGACAGCATGCCAGTATCACGACTCTTTAGCATAATAACGCCATTTCAGGTGTTCCACTCTTTGTTCAATTAATAGGCAATCCCAAATCCTTCAGTGCAACTCAAAAACGAATAGTCCATGAAATGATACCATATCCATATTCATGCCTGATGCCTCGCCCGATGCTAGTAATGGGGAACGAAAATGAAAGGAAGCTATTACCTTTACTAGTAAGGAGTTCAACTATCCCTCCATTTCTTCATCTGTAAGCTAAAAATCTCAACCTTAGCGAGTTTACAAGAGATTTAGAACAAACAAGTCCATTGACTGACCCCAACATAGGATATCAAAGTAGCAGTCCTAGTAGTACATGGAAATATGGCATGTCATATTTATCAAACACATTACATGCATCAGCTGAAAGTAAGTAACAGTACATTCCATGCATGACATCAGTAAGAAATATCAATACACTAAAAGATTGAATTTAAATTTATTTCTTAGTTAGAAAGTACCAGGGCTTTATTTATTTCTTAGTTAGAAAAGTACCAGAGCTTTCTCCCCATTTTTCAAGTTTCCATTTATCTCCAAAGTAGAAAAGGTTTCAGGGTTCCGATCACCAAAGCCGAACGAAGAAATCTGAAAAAGAAAGTGTCGGAATACAGTATATGCTAAGTAGTTAGGCTTCGCATCAATTTTGGTCGACATTAGACTTTGTAAATCATAGTTGGTCAAAAAAAGATGCTTCGGGAATACAGGTTATTGGTCGTATGCTCTAAACTTACAGAAGCTGTTAATCTCTAGCCAATATATTTGCTTGTAGCAATGGTCGGATCATCTACTAGGAAATCTAGAACGTCTGGTTCTTTTGTTTATAGAAGAGGGATATCATTAGAGCAACTAACCCTTTTTTATTTCTTCCCATCCAGAAATGTGCAAGTTGTACAATACGGTTAATAGTTTTTAGTTCACTGGTGAATGACTGATGAGAGCACTGATGTTGTAGTCTGCTGATCCAAATTTTTTTTAAGAGTTTATCAATGACTAACAACAGCATATGTAAAAACTTATATTGTTCATTTGAGTTAAAAGTTTTAGAAAATTTACTGGTGTCTTGAAACATTACTTCCTACATTACAGTTTATGTTGCAGGACATCGTACCCTAACAAGAAAACATCATTTTAAACAAGATCTCTGAGCCTAGCATGCTTCAAAATTTTATGAATCCATAATCCATAATAAGAAAAGGAAGCCACTTTGAGCATGTCCCATGCATATATCTATATAATGGCACCAAATATAAAAACACCAGTCCAATGCAATGTTAAACATGAATATAAAATAGCTAAATGCTCTATTTGGTTTTTAGGAACTGGAACCAACTGTCAAAGTTCTTAGGAAGTAATTGTTCTGAAGATGATGCATTCAGCTATATTAGTTCCCATTTTACAAGAACTCCATAGCATACTTTATTATTTCATAAATCCATAATCAGAAAAGAACTCATTTTACAACTTTTAAGACAATATAACCTGTTATGTCCTAATGGATGGTACTAAACTCCAAATCACAAGCACATTGTGAAAAGCACATACTTCTACTCTTGATAGCGAAAGCAATGCCAATGAATCCTATACTTCAACTAACTAAACAAACTGGAAACTCAGTAGTCTTCATTTCCCGAATAAAATATCCATGACACCCCGAAACTCAGGCCCTCTTTTTCCCTTCAAAACCTCCCTCACCTCTTTTTCATCCACAACAAATCCCTTCCCCTTCATGACCTCAAAAAACTCCTTCCCCTCTTCCACATTCCCCGCCTTCACAAACGCCTCAAAAACCGCTACACAAGTCCCTGCATTCACCTTAACTCCCTTCCCTATCATCTCCACCACAATCTTCTTCGCTTCCTTCAACAACTTCTTATCTCCACTCAGCGCCAACCCCTTCACCAACACCGAATAAGTATAGGCATTCGGCCTAATCCCACAATTCACCATCCTCAAATACGTATTCAACCCCTCCTTCGCTTGATCTGCATTCACATAAGCATCCACAACCGCAGTATGCGCCACCACATCAGGCATACTCCCTTTCTCATTAATCACCGAAAAAATCTTTAAAGCCTCGTGAGTCAATCCGTCTTTAGACAATCCATCAAACATCTTGACTGCAAAATTAAAAAGCCCGTCTCCGTTTCGTATATCGTGAAAAATTTGCTGAAAATTCTTGGGGTCTTCGGGTTCTTGAATCACGGGGTTCTTGTTAAAAGGATCATAAGGAGGTGGGAGTTTCGACTTGTCGAATTCTTTTGTCATTGCTGATTTTCTTGATTTTTCTTCCGAGTCTGTATCCGAGGTTTCGGAATCTGATGATGAAGAGGAAGAGGAGTTAATTTTGGTGGAAAATGAGAGGTTTGAGAAAAAGGGTTTAGTGGGGTTTAGTGAATTGAGGGTTTTAGCAAGTGGGGTTTTGGGAAAATGAGAGTTGAGAGGTTGGGAGAGTTGAAAAATGGTGTTTGAGGGTTGAAAAAGATGAGGAGAATGTGGTTAAATGGGAGGGGGATTTACTAGTGAGTTTCAGCAAGGCAGCCATTGGGTTCATTGGGAAGCTGCTGTGTCTTTCGTAATTGTTTTGTGTGTTACAGACAGTAGTAGTATATGAGAAGGATTAGGAGAATGTTCTTGACGAAGAGGGTGTTTGGCCCCCATTAAATTTTTTTTTTTTTTTTTTTTTTTCATTTAAAGTTTGCATGGAGGTATTTGGCTCCCCTTAAAGTGGAGCCACTTAAAGTGGAAAGTAGGCTAAAAAAAAAAAGTAGCTTGGAGGTACTTTTTTTTCACTTATTTTTTTTCGTATATCAATTTTTATGTATTTGAGTCACCTTTTAACTTGTATTGTATTCTTTGCATATATTTGTATTTTATACTTTCAAAAAAATATAAATTTCTTTTTTTTTTAATTAATTTTTTAAAAATAAATTTACTTTAAATGGAATTAGCCAAACAGATACACCTAACTTTAAGTAAAAATTATCACTTTTCACTTAAAGTGAGTAAGTAGCACTTTAAGTGATAAGTAACATTTTTTAAGTTAAGCCAAACACAGCTACATAAGGATCTGTCTCTGAAATAATTTTATCCGAATATAAAAAATAAAAAAATAAATTGAATCCCCATTATCCTAAAATATGAAATGGTCCAAAACAAAATGTATATTTTTTGACGGTGATCATCGAAAATACGATTGTAGTTTTTTTTTTTTTACAATAAAATCTATACTATTATATAAAAGACGAAATATTAAAAGTTTGGTCGGTCGGTCGGTCGGTCGGTACCTATTGATTTTACTTATTTACCCTTATTCAATTACAATTACAGATAAAATTCATCCTACTAACTAATCAATTTATCTATTCAAGTTAAACATATTATCTTTTCTATTTTTCAATAACTAAATAATTTCCTTTTTCAGGTAAAATACAATATCTTTTATATTTAATCAATTTCCGTATTCAAGTTAAACATATTATCTTTTCTATTTTTCAATAACTAAATAATTTCCTTTTTCAGCTAAAATACAATATCTTTTATATTTTATCTAACTAAACTTTCTCCTTTATTAATCAATATTTTCCCTTTTTAGGTTAAACATATTACCTTTTCTGTTTTTCAATAACTAAATAATTTCTTTTTTCAGATAAAATATAATATCTTTTATGTTGAGTATTGAATACGGTAAAAGAGTACAGAGGGGGGTGAATGGATTCTTGAACTTTTCTTTGATTGAGTCAATGTAGCAGATAAGTGCCTGTGTGTGTAGAAGTGAAGATGCGGATAAAGAAACTACACAAGACACAATATCACTTTAATCTAATGTATTATTAGATAAAGGTTGCTACAATCTGTGAATACAAATGGTAGTATTCTCAGCTTCGTTTTTCTCAGAGAGATATAGCTTACAGTGTATGAAAAACTTGACTCACAAAAGTTGCTAAGTTATGAAGTGAGGCTGTGTCCTTATAGAACATGGATACAACCTACTTACTACAAATAAGGTAGCTAAACAAATTACTTTCTAGTCTGTCTATCCTTTTTGAGTAAGTGTCCAAACGGTTACAGATTTGACTTAGCAAAGCCTGTTTAGATCCACTTCTTTAGCTCCTTGTCTCTTCTATATCTCTCCAAGCTTCCTTGTAGGCTTTCCAGAGCACGTTACAGATTGTGGTCCATAAAGTGCATTGGCTTGTTGCAGGTTTCTGACTTGTACAATTTCTTCAGTATTTTGTCTCCAAGAATATATTCGAGAAGTGACTAAGTAAGTGATTCGAGAACTAGAATTGACTTGATCGATAACTCTGAGTTCTCGAATACTGTTATATTGACATATCGAACCACTTCTCGAATAGCTCTTTTCCATCAGGATTCCTTGAGTTGTCGAATAGAACATTTGACTTATCGAATCCTCGAGATATCGAATAGCTTTCCGAGTCCATGAGATATCGAATGGAACTTTGACTTGTTGACTCTTTGAGAACTCGAATACTATCTTGACTTGTTGACTTCTTGAGTTCTCGAATAGAGTAGTAGACATATTGAATCTCTGAGATATCGAATGAGATATCGAACAGTGTATTGAGAGATATCGAATAGTGTCTTGAGATATCGAATCTCTGACTTCTCGAATGCTGGACTTCTCGAATAGACAAATATACTTCTCGAATTGGTACTTAGGCAAATTCTTCATTTCTTCAAATCCCAACTGTGATTATTTGACAGTCTTTAACTCCTTGCTTGAGGCATGAACCTTGGAACTTCTTTCAAGCATTATTCTAGACTTTGTTTGTACAATTACACAACTAGGATTTGATGACTACTACAAGTACAATACAAACAGAAACTCTACAACTAGAGGTTCCCTCAGTTAAGAGGTCATGTAAGTAATGCAAAGCATTACAAACAATTAGGCTTGTTATTAGATGTGTACAGGCATGCCTCTGTAACTAACATTTTACATTTTATCTAACTAAAATTTCTACTTTTTATAATTATATTATAATTGTTATTAACTAATCAATTACCTTTTTCAGCAGCCAAAAACACGTTACTTTTTTTCTTTTCTCTAAAAAAAACTCTCCTTTTCAATTATATCATAGATGATTACTTTTTTCAGCCAAAACACGTTACCTTTTTTCTTACTAAAATCTTTCTTTTTTCAATTATATCAAGGGCGTTTCTATTTAATAAAAAAATAATATTATAATACTAATAATTAACCGATTACCTTTTCAGTTAAAACGTATCATCTTTCCTATTTTTTCTAATTAAATACATTTTTTCTAGAAATATCACGATCAATGTTAGGTCCGGAATAACGTAGAAGGGGGGTTGAATACGTTATTTAAAGATATTTCGATTTTCGAGATGTGAAAAATGAGGTCAACAACTGAATCGAAATAAAACAATTGGTTCGGGAAAATATCTTTGAACTGATAAAAACCCAAGGGGTGTTACAACTTCTAATCCAACGGATTAGCTTCAAAAACTCGAACACTCCTAAGGATAGTTTAGGCACGAGGACCTTCTACCCGACACTTCCTGAAAGCGGGCTAAGCCGGCTTTCCTACTAGATGGACTGTCTAGCAGCTTACACAGAGAAGATATTTAAGAGAGAGAGAAAGTTGTGTGTTGAGGTGTGTTTTGAAATGAAATACAACAGGCCTATTTATAGATTTTAGAAAGTCACTATGCTGTACTATTCACGTGGGCCCCATCTGCATAGTAACCACTATTCCACCAACCAAAATGCGTCTGCTGAAAATTTTCATCTCATGTGGGCCCCACCAGCCACTATTTGAATAGTACTATTCACGTGGGTCCCACCTGCATAGTAACCACTATTTGCATAGTAACTACTATTTGCATAGTAACCACTATTTGCACAGTAACCTGCATAGTAACCGTGCATAGTAATCTTGCATAGTAACCGCGCATAGTAACCGTGCATAGTAATCTTGCATAGTAACCTTGCATAGTATTACTATTTTTGGCTGCTTCTTTTGGGCTTCTCTCTTCTGTTTCAAATATTCTGCTTGAGATATTATGTCTGTCCTTGATCGTCAATAGGCTTTGGCAATTCTTTCTGTGAATTAAAGTGTTGATCCTTCTCTTATGTGCTGACACTTAGTGCACTGGTCTGGTTCACAAGTGACTAGCACTGATCTTGATCTTCACACCTTCGTTACATTCCAATTGATTAGCCTGCATCAATATCTTCAAATAATATAAATACATGGAATCTTTTGGCCCTTCAACTGAATCATCTGTACATCTTATTCTGTCACTGAGGCTTGATCATGTTAATGAACTTCTTTCAGCGACTTGATCCTTGTCGGTGCCTGTTCTTCAAATTTCACGATCCCTGTATAAAGTTAATATTATTTATCTTTTATCCTAGTTGAGTTATATATGTCCTCTATTACATATTACATTACATTATGCTTTACAATCTCCCCCTATTTGATTGTTAGGGTTTAACAAGCAAATACCTAGAGGATGACTCAACTGATACAAATAAAATACAAAGATAAATAATATTAAAGTACATTCTGGATCATATATACATTTTCCAGATTTCCAAGTGCAAGACAATTGTTCCTCTAGACTGAACATATTTTCAAGTTTGCCTTTGCTTTCTTTCCACATAGCACGAATATTCCAATTAGCTTTTCCTTTCCCAAAATAAAGTTAATTCTGTGTCAACAACCTTTTCGTTGCCCTTATTACGCCTAGTAGCTTCTTGATCATCCACCTTCTCCCCCTCAGTTGGGTTATCCTCCAGAGTAGTAGGATGTGGAGTTGGTAAATTAGACGAAGCTGTCTTCCCCAAGGAATGAATTGCATGACTAAACTGGGATGCCATGGAACTTAATTGAACCTGGAATGCATCATGTTGAATAAGTTGCAAATCTTTAATTTCTGCAATGGACTTACAGATATTTTGCAACTCTTTCTCCATTGTTTGGACCCGTGTAAGGAGTCTGCTATATTCCTTTCTGGTTACAGGTGCATGTGGTTGAGTAGGTTGCTCACTCGTATGTTCTGCAGGTGTTTCACTCAACACTCTATATTCACTCGGTTTAGTGGTTTGGGTTACACTTACATGTTCTGTTGGTGTTTCCCTCAACTTTCCTCTAGAGCTTCCACCGATATGTGTACCTGCAAATGAAATCATCCTAGCCCCTTTTTCAGAGGTCACGGATGGTGCAATGAAAGTTCGTGAGCTTCCGTCCTCGCGTGAAGCGAGTTGCCGACCACTGGTAAAAAGTGGTAAATCTCGAAAGAGATCCAGAGATTTTCCCTCTGGGAGGTTAAACTTGAATTGATTAAATGGCACAAAACCCAAGTTTCCCTCGTACGTCTGTGAAGACACTTGGTTCATAAAAGAACCTCCTACCGATGGAATTTTCCGTAAAATGGAAGATTCACCAGCAGTTATTGAGGTAGGTAATTCCACCTCGGATGCCTGTGAAGGCATTTGATCTTTAGAAAGATCATCAACCACTCGTATGTTCCGTGAAATGGAACTCAAGATAGTTGCTCCCGTCAATTCAACCTCATTTACATTTGCACTCATTGGATAAGAAAGAATTGTTTCACTAACAGTTGCCGTTACCTCAGGTTCATTGGGTTTACTTCGTTTAGAATAAGGTAGAGCGGCTGTTGTAACTAACTCCTTATGTGGTGCTGCTGAGGCACTATCTCCCTCAATAATGTGGATGACTGGTCGTTTAAGTGACAATTGAGGTGTAGGAGTTTGTTGTGTCTGTGTTTGCATTTGTAGAATGGGCTCTTCGACCTGTGTTAGAGTCGGTGGGATTTCCTGCTCTTGGTCGGGTAAGATGGCCACTGGGGGCTGTAGAAACTGTATTTCCTGTGACACAATAGGGAATACAAAGGTTGGAATAGCAGGGATTGAAATATTACCTTGTCGTATACCTGCTCTCACTGGTCGTGGTAACAACGGAAGTGGGACAGTCTTCAGATATTCAGTTAGGACTGTAGGCACATCCGTATATTTCTTTTTGCTTATGTAATTAATTACATTCGTCTTTATGGAAGAACATTCCACCTTTTGACCATTTTCCAAGCGTACCCTGTCTTCATCAATCAAAAAATCATTTAATATTAATTGTAGAAACCTTGGATATAGACATTTGACATTTTGAGTCCGAACATCTCTTGTTCCCAAGCGTTTCATTTTTAAAATGATTTGACCAAGCACTATTTTTCCAAAATTAATCCTCAAATTATTGGCGACCGCATACCCTATTATTTGAATAAATTCAGGTATTCGATCTTGATTTGTTCTATCTGAGGAAAAAACATGGTTAAGAGTGTGAAAGAAGAAATTCCAGTACTGGGTTAGAAACGTTCTAGAAAGATTACCAGTATTGAAATTGCCATCTTGGTACCTTATAAAACGAAAGAACATTTCAATCTGTTCAGGTGTAGGATCAGAAATGAGATTTTCCATAGGAAAATGAAGAATTCGATTAACATCTCGTTCAGTGACCCTAATCGACCTACCAAATAGTCGATATGTGAATGCACACCCGTCCTGTCTAGAAGTGTTAACCGCACTGCAATATAATTCACACAATGCATCATGGTTAAGCTGCACCTGTGTAACTAAAGCATAGCGGATTAATGAATGTTCATTCAGAAATTGTGTCCAAGCCCGAAATTGCTCATCCTGAATGGTTTCGATTTGCTGAATGGAAACAGGATTAACTTTAGCAATTGAAAAGCTTCCCTGCAATGCCATTTTCAAAAAACTTTGAGGAAATTCAAAAACAAGGGTTAGTGCGTATAACAAGGATATGAAATCCGCTCTAAAAACCACCAGCTAGATTGTGAGATCTTTCCGGTCAAAGCTTGAAATATTCAGCAATTGTGTGTATATGCTCTGTATATCTGAAAATTGATGATGTTAAACACAAACAAAAACTCATCATTTATAAGGTTTCAATTATTAGTGGGTTAGGTGTAATAGTGACAGGTTATGTTTGAAAAATAACACCGCTCAATAATTTCTCACATAACTACCTAATTAGCCGAAAAAACATCTTATTACCGAAACCTGTCGGCCGAAAAAACATCTTATCGCCGAAACCTATCAGTCTATACACATACACATATAATACTTCTAATTATTATGGATTTAAAAATAATCACGCAGTGAATCAAGAAATAATCCACAATAATCAGATAAACTCACAATTAAATAGACATAAAATTAACAAAATATCATTAATTGATATATGTCAATAAAATATTTATTTAATTATGCTACAATTAACTCAATTATTTACTAACTAATTACCATAAAATATAGCATTTATAAGCATGGCAATTAATATAGAGATAACTGTAAGATGAGGACTGGATGCAAAGTAAATTCACAAGTCCTAAAAATATGGACATTTAAAATACCTGTAAATTTATAACAAATTGCAGTTATTGATTATCCAAAATTAATTAGACAGATTTAACATCCCAAGTTCACCAACTAACCTGGAGAAAGTGGATTCATCCAGTGGTTTAGTAAAGATGTCTGCAATTTGTTGATCTGTGGGAACAAAATATAATACCACAGTTCCATTCATGACATGCTCTCGTAAGAAATGATACCTAATATCAATGTGCTTCGTCCTGGTGTGTTGAACTGGATTGTTGGCAATGGCAATGGCACTCGTGTTGTCACATAGAATTGGAATTTTGTCCAACATGAGTCCATAGTCCTGAAGTTGATTCCTCATCCACAAGATCTGAGCACAACAACTACCTGCCGCAATGTATTCTGCTTCAGCTGTCGAGGTAGATACTGAGTGTTGCTTCTTGCTGTACCAAGATACCAACCTTCTTCCTAGAAACTGACAGCTTCCAGAAGTACTTTTCCGATCAATCTTACAACCTGCGAAGTCAGAATCTGTATAGCCAATTAGGTCAAAACCTGTTCCTTTAGGGTACCAAATCCCAAGATTGGGGGTTCCCTTAAGGTATCTGAAAATACGTTTAACAGCTATAAGATGTGACTCTTTAGGGTTAGCCTGGAATCTAGCACATAGACAAGTTGCGAACATAATATCTGGTCTACTAGCAGTTAAGTACAAGAGAGAGCCGATCATACCTCGATACTTCGTGATGTCAACTGACTTACCAGATTTATCTTCATCAAGCTTGACTGCAGTTGGCATCGGGGTCTTGGCAGTAGCTGCTTCTTCCATCCCATACTTCTTCAGAAGATCCTTTATGTATTTTGATTGGCAGATGAAAATACCATCAGGTTTCTGAACAACTTGAAGTCCAAGGAAGAAGGACAACTCACCCATCATGCTCATCTCGTACCTACTCTGCATTAGCTTAGCAAATCTCTTGCATAGCAAATCATTAGTAGAACCAAATATTATATCATCCACATATACTTGCACGAGAATTATATCATTTTTATGCTTTTTATGAAAGAGAGTTTTGTCGATGATACCTCTTGTAAAACCATTTTCAAGTAAGAACTTGGAGAGAGTATCATACCATGTTCGAGGGGCTTGCTTGAGACCATAGACAGCTTTGAAGAGAAAGTACACAAAACCTTCAAATTCCTTGTCTTCGAACCCAGGGGGTTGTTCAACATAGACTTCTTCCTCTAGATCTCCGTTAAAAAATGCACTCTTCACATCCATCTGAAAAACCTTAAAGTTGGAGTGTGCAGTAAATGCTAAGAACATCCTGATTGCTTCAAGCCTTGCAACTGGAGCATAGGTTTCATCATAATCAATTCCTTCTTCTTGAGAGTAACCCTTTGCTACCAATCGAGCCTTGTTCCTCGTAACAATACCATTTTCATCCAGTTTATTTCTAAACACCCATCTAGTGCCAATTACAGATTTATCTTTTGGTCTTGGCACCAGCTTCCATACTTTCTGCCTTTCGAACTGATTGAGTTCTTCCTGCATTGCAGTTACCCAATCTGGATCATCAAGAGCTTTATCAACCTTTTTAGGTTCAATTTGAGATAAAAATCCTGCGAAATTGCATTCATTCTGTGTTGCTCTTCTAGTCTATACACCCGTGTCCGGTTCACCAGTGATCTGTTCAAAGGGATGCGCTCTGCTCCATACCCTTTGTCTCGGCAGATTTGATCTTGATGATTCCCCAAGTTCATAATTGTGTTGAGTGTGATGACTAGTAGATCCAAAATCATTGTTTGCTCCCCATGAGCTGTTGCTTTTAGAGTTTGATGAATCAGAGTTTAATGAACCAGCAGATGCATTCTTTGATGTTTCTTCACTTGATTGAGGTTCATTTTCATTGTTCACTTGCTCCCCCTCAACATGTGCTGCTGTCTGATCTACTGGTATAGATTGAACAATAGAGTCTGAAAGAGTATCAGAATTTTGTAGATCAGTATTTATTTCTTCATTCTCAAATCTCAGCTGGTCATGTTCATCAAAGTCTTCAAGTCCTGTTATCTTCTTATCATCAAAAGACACATGGATAGATTCCATGACCACTTTTGTTCTCAGATTGTAGACTCTGAATGCTTTTGTGGATAGTGGGTATCCAACAAAGATTCCTTCATCAGCTTTTAAATCAAATTTGGAAAGCTGTTCTGGATGAGTCTTAAGAACAAAACATTTACATCCAAACACATGAAAGTACTTCAGGTTCGGCTTCTTATTTTTCACCATCTCATATGGTGTTTTACCATGCTTGTTTATGAGTGTAGCATTCTGTGTGAAACAAGCAGCTTGCACAGCTTCAGCCCAGAAGTAAGTTGGCAGCTTTGCTTCATCAAGCATGGTCCTTGTAGCTTCTATGAGAGTCCTGTTCTTTCTCTCTACTACTCCATTTTGTTGTGGAGTTCCAGGTGCAGAGAATTCTTGCTTTATTCCATTTCCTTTACAAAACTCTTCCATGACTGCATTCTTGAACTCAGTGCCATTATCACTCCTTATGATTTTCACTATATGCTTAGATCCTTTGTCCAGTTGTCTGACATGCTCTGTTAAGATTGATGCAGTTTCTTCTTTCTTGTGCATGAAATATACCCATGTATATCTGGTGTATTCATCAACAATAACCAAAGCATATCTTTTCTTTCCAATAGACATTATATTTACTGGACCAAATAAATCAACATGCAATAAGTGATATGGCTCAAGAATTGAGGATTCAGTCTTACTTTTGAATGAAGTTTTCCTTTGTTTTGCCTTTTGACATGAGTCACATAGGCCATCTGGAGTAAAAACTGATTTGGGCAATCCTCTCACAAGATCTTTCTTCACTAGCTCATTAATGCTGTTGAAATTCAGATGAGAAAGTCTCTTGTGCCAATCCCAGCTTTCTTCAATTGATGCTCTACTCAGTAGACAGATTGCAGAGCCATCAGAGTTTGTTGAAAGCTTGGCTTCATAAATGTTACCATGCCTGTATCCCTTCAGAACAACTTTTCCTGTAGATTTGCTTACAACTTCACCGTGTTCTTCAAAGAAACCCACATGATAACCTCTGTCACAGATTTGACTCACACTTAGCAGATTATGTTTGAGTCCTGAGACTAGAGCTACAGATTCAATGATGACATTCCCAAGTTTGATATTGCCATATCCCAGAGTCCTTCCTATGTTGCCATCTCCATAAAAAACACTTGGGCCAGCCTTCTCCACAAATTCTGATAGCAGGGCTTTATTTCCAGTCATGTGTCCTGAGCATCCACTGTCCAGAACAAGGATATTTTTCCTGTTACCCTGCAATCACAAAAACCACTAATGATTAGTTTTAAGGACCCAGACTTGCTTGGATCCTTTGGTCTTATTAAGTTTGTTAGCTTTTGCAGCAGAAGTCTTATCAGAGTTTGTGCTAACATTCTTTTTATCAGAATTTATACATGTAGAATCAATCTTGAATTTATTCAAAGAGGGTTTAAGTTCATAATAATCATAATACAACTTATGATACTCTTTGCATGTATAAATAGAATGCCAAATACTGCCATAGTGAAAACAAGGATTCTGTGGCTTAAACCTAACTGAACCACTCTTAACTCCTGACTTAGGAGGTATAGAGTTTATATTTTTATTCTTCCTGCAAAAAGCAGCAAGATGGTTAGGACTTCCACAGTTATAACATTTCTTCCTAGGAGCATTGGGAATAGGCATATAGTTATTGTTTTTTACTGATGCCTACCTTTCCATTTCTATTTTTCCTAGGTTCTTTTACCTTGTTTATTCTTTTTAACTCCTTTAGCTTGTGTTTAAGCTGTTTCTGAGACATTGAACTAATATCTACTGATTTGGCTTTATCCTGTTTTGGTTTGTCAGATTTTGGTACAAACCTCACATGATTAATTTTGGGTTTTGCAGCTTTTTCAGTAAATACAGGTTTAGAGGTCTCAGCTTCTAGGTTGACAGTTTTCTTTTTATCAGTGTAACCTAGACCTTCTTTCCAACAATCATTGTCTATGATATCCTGAGTTTTCTTACCAGAGTTAGTCCAAATTTTAAGAATGTTTCTTTCTTTAGCAAGTTCAGATTCAAGATAAGCATGCTTTTTCAATAATTCAGTTTTAACAAAAATAGCACCATCTCTCTCTTTCTGAATTTCTAACATCTGGACTAATTCTGATTCTAGATAATCATTTCTCTTTCTAAGGTCTAGACTTTCAGATTTTATTCTTTCATTTTCTAAAGTCTGATCTCTATAGCTAACATGCAAGTTTTTAAGAAAGAGTCTTAACTCAGATATATCAGTAGTATCAAAAGCTAGAATAGAGTGAGGTACCTTGGTCTCAGTAGTTTCAGAGATACTATCAACATTTGCCATCAAGGCGTAGTTCACCTCATCTTCAGAGTCTGAAGTGTCAGCCCAGTCCTTCTTCTTTGTGATGTAAGCTTGACTTTTATCAGCTTTGGCTCTCTTGCACTCAGGTGCAAAATGTCCTTTCTCACCACAATTATAGCATGTGATCTTGGACTTGTCGACTTTCCCAGACCTGCTTTCCTTTCCCTCAGCTTTTCTGAAATTCTTCTTGTCAAAATTTGAATCTCTTTGTGTGAACTTCTTTCCCTTCCTGAAGTTCTTGTAAGCCATCTTCTTGAAGCCTTTCACCATTAGGGCTGCAAGTTGTATCATCTCAGCATCACTACCATCATCATCAGAGTCTGTGAGATTGTCAGAGTTTGAGTCATCATCAGAATTTGATGACTCGGTATCAGACTTTGTAATAAGAGCCTTTCCTTTGGATTGACTCTTTTTCACAGCAATTTCTTTAGAAGCTTTCTCCTCAGCTTTAAGAGCAATTGACTTGGTCTTGCTTCCATGCCTCTTGCTTCTTTGTTCCATCTCAAGCTCATGAGTCTTAAGCATTCCATAGATTTCATCAAGGGACATGTCTTCTAGATCATGATTGTCTCTGATGGTAGTGGCCTTTAAGTCCCATTTCTCAGGAAGAGCCAACAAGAATTTCATATTGGAGTCTTCAAGATTATACTCCTTATCTACCAGTGATAGATCATTCAACAATTTCAGGAATCTGTCATATATGTCTGTTAATGTCTCATCAGCATTTGAGTCAAAGTGCTCGTACTCCTGTGTGAGTATTGTTCTCCTGTTCTTTTTGATGGCTTTGGTTCCTTGACATCTGACTTCCAAAGCATCCCAAATCTCCTTAGCAGTTTTGCATCCAATGACCCTGTTAGACATAACATTGTCAAGGGCGTTATGTAATAAATGCCTTACTTTAGCATCTTTGCTAATAGAGGAGATATCTTCAGGAGTGTAGTCTTTCTTCTCTTTTGGAATCATTTTCGGTTCTTCTCCAGCAACTGCAACAGACAATTTTGTAGGCTTATGTGGACCATCATGGATTCTGTCTAAGTACTCTGGATCTGTAGCCTCCAGAAACATTTCCATCTTCACCTTCCATATGGGATATTCTGATGCCCTGAGTATTGGAACTCTAATTGATTCATATCTGCTTGTTGTTGGAGTTTGTGTTTTCTCTGTCATGATTGTATGGCTTTTTGTATAGTAACAGAGTGGCTCAAAATGAACAGTACGGTATTTATGAACAGTACCGTATCTGTGAATAGTACCATATATGTGAACAGTACCGTATCTGTGAATAGTACCGTATTTGTGAACAGTCCCGTATATGTGAATAGTACCGTATTTGTGAATAGTGCCGTATATGTGAATAGTACCATATCTGTGAACAGTACCGTATCTGTGAACAGTAACGTACAACACCGGATCTGATCTGTATATCGATCAACTTGCTCTGATGCCAATTGTTAGGTCCGGAATAACGTAGAAGGGGGGTTGAATACGTTATTTAAAAATATTTCGATTTTCGAGATGTGAAAAATGAGGTCAACAACTGAATCGAAATAAAACAATTGGTTCGGGAAAATATCTTTGAACTGATAAAAACCCAAGGGGTGTTACAACTTCTAATCCAACGGATTAGCTTCAAAAACTCGAACACTCCTAAGGATAGTTTAGGCACGAGGACCTTCTACCCGACACTTCCTGAAAGCGGGCTAAGCCGGCTTTCCTACTAGATGGACTGTCTAGCAGCTTACACAGAGAAGATATTTAAGAGAGAGAGAAAGTTGTGTGTTGAGGTGTGTTTTGAAATGAAATACAACAGGCCTATTTATAGATTTTAGAAAGTTACTATGCTGTACTATTCACGTGGGCCCCATCTGCATAGTAACCACTATTCCACCAACCAAAATGCGTCTGCTGAAAATTTTCATCTCATGTGGGCCCCACCAGCCACTATTTGAATAGTACTATTCACGTGGGTCCCACCTGCATAGTAACCACTATTTGCATAGTAACTACTATTTGCATAGTAACCTGCATAGTAACCGTGCATAGTAATCTTGCATAGTAACCGCGCATAGTAACCGTGCATAGTAATCTTGCATAGTAACCTTGCATAGTATTACTATTTTTGGCTGCTTCTTTTGGGCTTCTCTCTTCTGTTTCAAATATTCTGCTTGAGATATTATGTCTGTCCTTGATCGTCAATAGGCTTTGGCAATTATTTCTGTGAATTAAAGTGTTGATCCTTCTCTTATGTGCTGACACTTAGTGCACTGGTCTGGTTCACAAGTGACTAGCACTGATCTTGATCTTCACACCTTCGTTACATTCCAATTGATTAGCCTGCAGCAATATCTTCAAATAATATAAATACATGGAATCTTTTGGCCCTTCAACTGAATCATCTGTACATCTTATTCTGTCACTGAGGCTTGATCATGTTTATGAACTTCTTTCAGCGACTTGATCCTTGTCGGTGCCTGTTCTTCAAATTTCACGATCCCTGTATAAAGTTAATATTATTTATCTTTTATCCTAGTTGAGTTATATATGTCCTCTATTACATATTACATTACATTATGCTTTACAATCAACATTAATTTCTTTATCATTTTCTAAAAACACTATGAGCAATTTTATTTAGTAAAATAACATAATTAAATTGTAATTACTATAAACTAATCAATTTCCTTTTTTACATAAATCATGTCACATTTTTAATTGAGGTTTTTTGATGAATATATATACAAAAGTAAAATTTTGCAATTTTACTTTTGTTAAGATAAGTTATTTGTAATTTTACTACACTAAGTTTCAAAATTGCAAAAATACTACAAATTAGGGCACCCCTCCCCCCTGCCCCAGAATGTCCAGACTGCCCAGATTTTTTCATCAGCAGCTTCGTACTTTTTTTTTTAAAGGTGGGATGCTATTTTGGGTTGTTAGGCCCCGCAGGGGCCATCAACCACATGCAACTAAATTTCTGATTTCAAGTTTCATTTTTCAATTGTCATTTTCGACCTCATTTTTGAACTCTCTCTCTCTCTCTCTCTCTCTCTCTCTATATATATATATATATATATATATATATATATATATCAAAAATGAGGTCGAAAATGACAACTGAAAAATGGAACTTGAAATCAGCAACTGAATGCAACCACATTCAACCATATGCAACTAAATTTCTGATTTCAAGTTCCATTTTTCAGTTGTCATTTTCGACCTCATTTTTGAACTTTATATATATATATATATATATATCGAAAATGACAACTGAAAAATGGAACTTGAAATCAGAAATTTAGTTGCATGTGGTTGCATTCAGTTGAATATGGCCCCTGGCGGGGCCTTGCAACCCAAATCCACCAAAATCATCCCACCTTAAAAAAAAGTTGAATGTGGTTGCATTTGGTTGAATGTGGTTGCATTCAGTTGCATTCAGTTGAATATGGCCCCTGGCGGGGCCTTACAACCAAAATCCACCAAAATCATCCCACCTTAAAAAAAAAGTTGCGTTTGGTTGAATGTGGTTGCATTCAGTTGAATATGGCCCCTGGCGGGGCCTTGCAACCCAAATCCACCAAAATCATCCCACCTTAAAAAAAAGTTGCATGTGGTTGCATTTGGTTGAATGTGATTGCATTCAGTTGAATATGGCCCCTGGCGGGGCCTTGCAATAGGGATGGCAAAACAATCCGAACCGACGGATACCCGATCCAAAACCCGACTTTTTGGATATCCAAAACCCGACTTTTTGGATATGGATATGGATATGGATTTGAATTTCATACCCGGAATTTTTTGGATATGGATATGGATTTCATGTATACCGATCCGAAACCCGATCCGAAACCCGAAATCCGATCAAAACCCGAGCCGAACCCGAAACCCGAAAAATACCCGAATTTTATTTATTATATTTTATATTTTCTATATTATATATTTTATATTTTATATATTTTATATATTATATATTATATATAATTGTATATTATAAATACATATTATACATACACTTATATATATATATATATATATATATTATATAAATGTATATTATAAATACATATTATACATACACATATCTTTGAAACATAAGATATGGAAAGATCGAGAAAATAAATTGTCATGGATGTAGCGGTATTTTTTAACTTACTTACACAATTTTTTTTTATTTTTTTGTTAAGCAACTTATTTACACTATTTTTAATTTTGAATACCCGAAAAAACCCGATCCGATCCGAAACCCGATGGATTTGGATTTGGATATTGAGTTTTAGATCCGAAACCCGATACGATCCGAAACCCGAAACCCGAAAATATTTGGATTTGGATTTGGATTTTGCAAAACCCGAGCCGAACCCGACCCGTTGTCATCCCTACCTTGCAACCCAAATGCACCAAAATCATCCCACCTTAAAAAAAAGTTGCATTTGGTTGAATATGGTTGCATTTAGTTGTATTCAGTTGAATATGGCCCCCGGCGGAGCCTTGCAACCCAAATCCACCAAAATCATCCCACCTTAAAAAAAAGTTGCATGTGGTTGCATTCAGTTGCATTCGATCAGTTGAATATGGCCCCTGGCGAGGCCTTGCAACCCAAATCCACCAAAATCATCTCTCCTTAAAAAAAAGTTGCATTTGGTTGAATGTGATTGCATTCAATTGCAACCCAAATACACCAAATAGCATTCCACGTTAAAAAAAAATGTCGAAAGTTGAAGTTAGTTGTTGATTTTAGTGGAATCTAGCCCTGCTGGGCCTACAAAAAAGCATCCCATCATCAAAAAAAAATGTTGAAAGTGTGGGAGTCGGCTGGGAAGGGAGGGGTTGACCTAATTTATAGTATTTTTGTAATTTTGAAACTTAATGTAGTAAAATCGTAATTAATTAAAAGAGATAGTATATTTGCAAATAGAAGCTTTAAACATAGTATTTTTTGTAAATAACCTTTTTAATTTTCACGTTACCTTTCTTTTTTCTCTAACTAAAATCTTTCTTTTTCCAAATATATAACGGGCGGTTCTATTTAATACAATAAACTGATAATATTATAATATTAACAAATAATTGATTGCCTTTTTTAAAAGTATTATCTTTTCTATATTTTCTAACTAAAATCCATTTTTTAATAGAAATATCACGGAGAATATTAATTTCTTCTTTTTCTAAAAAACTTACGAGCAATTGTATTTAATAAAATAACGTAATTAAATTATAATTACTATAAATTAATCAATTACCTTTTTCACCTAAAACATGTTACCTTTTTAATTTTCTCTATCTAAATTCACTCTTTTTCCAATCATATCAAAGACATTCTATTTAATAAAATGAAATAATAATTTTATAATTACTAACAAGTAACCGGTTATCTTTTCCAACTAAAACCTAACATCTTTTCTATATTTTCTAACTAAAATCGTTCATTTCCTAGAAATATCATGGATAATATTTATATAAATATTATGAAATCATCTCATATAAAAATTTAAGACTCAAAAATTCATGTTTAAAAAAAATTAATTTAAATTAAAGAAAAAAAATCATATAATATTAAAAAAAATCCGTGCATCGCACGGGTTTTAAGCTAGTAATTATAAGTTTACAAATGAGTATTTGTTCTAACAATTTTTGGGAGTGAGTGAATATCGAATCCATGACCTGGATCGACAAAAGATATATTCTTAAACACTTGCAATATCCAATTTTGCAGTTTATAATTATGTGATTATGCTAATGTTAGTTATGTTTCAAACAAAATTCTTTTGAATACAGAGTTTTCCCCGATAGTCGTTATTTATATTTGACAAAATTTTCGCATTATCCGAATATTATACGGTGTAAATATGTTTCATTTTTACTAATTTTTATTTATGAATTTTATAAAATACTAGATAATAATATGTACGAAGCACGCCCATGAGTCGGGCACGATTCGAGATTAAAATATTAATATTAATAAACTATGGAGAGTAAATCTATCTATCTATACTATTATATAATAACCAAAACATTGTACGATATCTATAACTAACAAATATTGTTTAAATATGTATTTGTAGAGAATTGAATGATAAAAACATATAATAAATAAATACTATTTTATTATGTAGTTATAGGGAATCGAACACGGGATGAAGTTAAAAAAATTAAAACAAATAAACAAATCTTACGTAATTATGTAGTTGGAAGTAATCGAAACCAAGTTTAATTATAACCATATTTATTATTTTAGTATTTTGACACTATTGTGTACCTTTAAAACATGATTTTTCATATTATATTTACTAGCTTATAGCTCGTGCAATGCACGGCTCCTTTTTAATATCTACAATTATATTACTTTTATGAAATTTTATAAGTTATTAATTTACATATCAAATTGGTGTTTAAAAATTGATATATATAAGATTTTACATGTTCGATTTAATATTTGTACTCTATCTTGAATTTTAAAATTTGATTTGGACGTTTACAGCCCACATGAAATTAACAAAATAATCTTTAAATTAATGATGATTTAATATAATTAAATCTACACAGAAACAAAAAAAGAGAAAAAATTGGAAATTTTTAAGTTAAAAATTCTTTTTGATTTATGAATTCTACTTATAATTCGTTTTGATTATCAAAATATCCTTATAATTATTTAAAGATAGTTCTACTCACAACCAAATACAATTTTAATAATAAGTGTAAGAGAGATTTTGTCTGAAATTTTGATAATCGGTAGTCTATTCCTCTGTATGACAAAGATCTTAAAATAAATAGATGAAAATCGTTGGATCTAGCATAAAAAATGTTTTATATTTTAATATGTTGTAAATTAAAAAGTACTCCGTATATTTATATAAGATAGATTTTATCCAAAATTTTGATAATCGTCTATTCCTCCGTACGACAAAGATCTTAAAATAAATTGATGAAAATCGTTGGATTTAGCATAAAAATGTTTTATATTTTACTATGTTATAAAATAAAAAGTAAATTTATATTGAAATACGAAAATGTATATGTCAATGATTTAAATCATATACAATTAGGTTTTCTACAATTGATAGCATTATCAATGTAGAACTTGTACATAGATTAGGATTAATGTAATAATTCGTAATTATATTTTCTCTTGATATTCTCAGTGTTTCTATTTGAATAATAATTATTAAAGCATCACTAAATTAAAGATAATTTAATGAGGTTCGCATAGATTGTAAAATCATTCAAATCTGATTTCTAGATCTCAAGATAGAGGCCAAATAGTAAATATGAATTTTTTTAATACTAATAAATTAAAAAAATTCAATTCTAATACAACTTTTTTTAATTATATCCTTTTTAGAATATAATTTTCTTTTTAAAATTCAATTATAATACAACCTTTTTTAATAATATATTTTTTAGATTATAATTCTCTTTTTAAAATTCATTTCTAATACAACCTTTTCTAATTATATCTTTTTTAGATTATAATTTCTTTTTTATGTGATTTAATCTTGATCGTTTAGTTTCAATCCAACGGATCATATAATTTTGGTAGTACAGCGACCAGATGATAAGCGTGCATTTAATCTTAATAATTATCCCTATATTTAAGTTATTTTGCATTGATTTTGATTTTTATTTAATAAGTTTTAATGTTTTATTGTAGGAATCAAGGAGTTATAATAAAAGAAGGCTTGGAGTTTAAATAGCAAGAGTTGGGGATTAATTGGATAAAAAATCGGATTTTATGGGTTGCTTGTGCAGTCTACACTGTTTGGCTCATATCTGGAGATCCAGAAGTCCGTTTTAGGCGATTCAACAGCCCACGGAAAGCTTATGAGAAGGGCTTCAATTTAGAAGTGGTCTTGATATCAGATTCCAACTACATCAGCCCAGAAACAGAGCCCAAATATCAATTACGAATTTCTTCTTCTTGGAATTCAGTTTTTATTGGGAAATTTCCTTGTAATTATAGTAATAAATAAAAAATACTTTTATTAGAGATTTATTAGATATTGATCGGACCTAATTGGAGATACATCGAGAGGAGTAGCCACACAGACGAGGGAGAAAAAGTGAGAAGTAGCCACACAAGGGAGGAAGAGGAGAAGCCATTAACAAGAAGAATTCAGCCATTGAAGACATTCAATTGACTTTGTTTTCTCTTTATCTTTTTATATCTCTTCTTATGATTATGTGTTGGTTAACTTTGTATTGTTTTGATACGTTTATTATGAACTAAACTTGTATGAGTTAGGATTTTTATGGAACCCTAGTATGGGATTGTTGGTGTTTTGATAAGAAGTACTATTTGTAGTTCACAGTTTATTCGTTCAAGTGGATTTCATGTTATTTATTTGCTATTGTTTGGCCAACACTAGTAGATGATTGAGTTAATTATAATACTGAGAGGGTTATGATTAACTGACATAAGACTTGAATGGTGCATGATTATATCTGTTGATAGTAATTTTGTGATGGTATAGACATATATTGTTACCTTGCATAGCCGTGTAAAATTGGTGCTTAATTGTATTCTGGAAGTTGAATTGGGCATAGACATATGTTAATTCAATTACAGAATCTATACCATAGTGATTTCGAGAGAAACCTATGATCTGTGAATTTTTGGTTAGTAGATTGTGATTTTGCTATAGTATTACACTGCTTTATTGCCGATATGAACATATTAGGGGGAAGTAATTATCTTGACTTAGTTTCTCGTATCTAAAACTCATTCAGATCTCTTTGCTAGTATAATATTAGTTAGTTAATTTAGTTATAAATTAATTAGTTTAATTAGAAAAAACCAAAATCAATTATTGTGTTTGATAACTGAATTGTTCGATATTAATTATGATTTACACAAATCGACAGTCCTTGAGGAACGATATCTGGTATTTACTGTATTACTTGCTTGCGATTGTGTACACTTGCACATCTGTATTTTACGCAACACCAGACCAAAAATTTGGATAAGATCCCTCTTATAAAGATATTTTTAAATTAAATTTAGTTCTAATGATGAAGAAAAAAACAAATCGATCAAATCGATGAAGAAAGGGTATTATAGTAAATTAACAAAGTGAAAATTATAAATAAATATATAAGGATATATTTTATAATCCAACGGATGACTTTTAATTCAATTTTTTAATCCAACGGATCATATGTTTTTGGTAGTACAGCGACGACAACCAAAAAATTGGATAAGATGATATTCTGAGTGTTTCTATTTGAATAATAATTATTAAAGCATCACTAAATTTTATGAGATTCGCATGGATTGTAAAATCATTCAAATCCGATTTCTAGATCTCAAGATAGAGGCCAAATAGTAAATATGAATTTTTTTAATACTAATAAATAAAAAATAAATTCAATTCTAATATAACTTTTTTTAATTATATCCTTTTTAGAATATAATTTTCTTTTTAAAATTCAATTATAATACAACATTTTTTAATTATATCCTTTTTAGATTATAATTTCCTTTTTAAAATTCACTTCTAATACAACCTTTTCTAATTATATCCTTTTTAGATTATAATTTCTTTTTATGTGATCTAATCTTGATCGTTTAGTTTCAATCCAACGGATCATATAATTTTGGTAGTACAGCGACCAGACCAAAAATTTGGATAAGATCCCTCTTATAAAAATATTTTTAAATTAAATTTAGTTCTAATGATGAAGAAAAAAACAAATCGATCAAATCGATGAAGAAATGGTATTATAGTAAATTAACAAAGTGAAAATTATAAATAAATTTATAAGGATATAATTTATAATCCAACGGATGACTTAATTTTAATCCAATTTTTTAATCCAACGGATCATATGCTTTTGGTAGTACAGCGACGACGACCGAAAATTTGGATAAGATCTCCCTTATGCTTATTATATATAAGGTATTAATAAAGAGTACAGAGATGTAAGATTAAAGTAATGAGCGGAGGACGTTATTACTGTTAACGGAGGAATTTGGTGATAACAAATTTCGGAGGTTGCTGGAATAACGAATTATGAAAATAGGGGGATTTGGGATTTTGGATGTTTGGGGCTGGACTTGAGAGGTGTCTCGACTTGTTAGATGTGTCGGATCCTTTTTCAAGATGCCTGCGTACCTTATATTTATAAGGATCAAGCCAACGCAGTTCTGTGAAATTGATTTGTGTCTATCCCTTAGAGACTTTAGGGATAAACTTCGTTAATCTTGGTAATTACTGATTTTATCTGATTTAATCTTATCGTTGTGATATCTTCCTGATTTGAAGAATATCGTTTGGAGATATTTTCCGTTATTGATTGATTGAGATTGATTCTTTCCTCATTTCAGAGAGAGGATAAACTTAACGGTTAAGTAATAATTATTAATCTGAATTAATAATTAATAAATATTAGAAATTTGGGAGATTATTAGACATGCCAAAAATCTGGCATAACAACCACCCCCAAGTTCTTCAGTGTAGCTTGCTGTAGTGGAGAACTAAGCATACTTCGATCTTCCAAATTTCTTGAGTCACTGAAACATCTAGGAGAGGAAGATTAATAAATAATATGGAGCACCAAGGTGCCCGTAATATACATGTAGATGTAAACAAGACAATATGCAATATGTAAAAAATAAGTTTTGTATGTGTAAGAAAATGTATCTTGGAGAGCCATCAAAGCATTATTTCGCAGAGTCGTGCAAAGCATTTTGAGCAACATACAGTCGAAAAAGGTCATATCTACCATGTCTTCTATAGGGTATCCCCCTCAAAGGGGGTCATTTTCCTCAGAATTTTATAATACTCTCCTCAAAGGAGATTATTTTTAGTACTCTCCTCAGAGGAGACCATTTTTGTCCAGAAATACCCTCCTCACAGGAGGTGGATTTTCCGAAGCTCGAACCTTGATGAGGCGCCGGAAGTACGGACATCCCCCCCGGAAGTACGGTTTTTGCAAGGATTTGGTAATTTGGGATACCCTCCTCAAAGGAGGTCGTTCCCCATTCCAGAAATATCCCTCCTCACAGGAGGTGGACTTCCCGAAGTTCGTGCCTTGATGAGGCGCCGGAAGTACGGACATCCCCCCCGGAAGTACGGTTTTTGCAAGGACTTTGGTAATTTGGGATACCCTCCTCAAAGGAGGTCGTTCCCCATTCCAGAAATATCCCTCCTCACAGGAGGTGGATTTCCCGAAGTTTATTCCATTAACTCTCCTCAAAGGAGACCATTTTTTTTATATATATATAAATTACGAAGACCCTTCTTAGAGGAGGTCGTCTAACACAAAAAATAAGGGAGACCCTTCTTAGAGGAAGTTATCTTCCCAAAGCAATATCAATATCCCAAGATTCTTCTAAAAAATATCAGCTACACTTGAAGGGTCTTCTAAAAAATATCAGCAACACACAAAGTGTCTTCTATAAAAAATATCCTCATCATAAAGGATCTTCAGAAATAATAAACGCTTCGAATAAGAGCCTTCCAAAATATAAACTCTTCGAATAAGAACCTTCCAAAATTATAAACTCTTCGAATAAGAGCCTTCCAAAATTATAAACTCTTCGAATAAGAGCCTTCCAAGATATTACCCCTACGAAGGAGGACCTCCAAAATATTACCCACACAAGAGGGCCTTCTAAAATAATAAAATATTCAATTAAGAGTCTTCCAAAATATTACCCCCACAAAGGAGGACCTTAAAAAATATTAACCCCACAAAGGAGGACCTTCCAAAATATTAACCCGACCTTCAAAAATAATAAACTCTTCGAATAAGAGCCTTCCAAAATATTACCCTTATAAAATAGGGCCTTCCAAAATAATAAACTCTTCGAATAAGAGTCTTCCAAAATATTACCCCTAAAAAAGAGGGCCTTCAAAAATAATATATCGGAGGGTCTTCTTTTTTAACAAATTCAATTCGTAAATTTGAAATTAATTTTTTGACAAATACATATGATGTAATAATATACAAAATTTTATGACATAATTCATGCATAATAAACATGTTAATTTAAGCATGCATAAAATATTTAACCGAAAATAATTTATATCTCACAAATATTTTAATAATGAAAATGTAATATTCATGATATAAATATTTATATAATTACATAAAATTAAAAATAAACAGAAAACTTATCTCGATTTTTCACAGTTGTAAGTTCCAAATCGGAGTCCTAGTTCGCCGTTGTTTATTTTTTTTTACGGGCGTGGTGCTTTTGTTTCAGCCATGCGGGTCCCAAAAACTTTTTGAATTTGCATTCTACGTGTTGCTTCCTCTTAATATGCCTGGTCTCTTCTCTCTCTGGTAAGACCTCTATCAGCACCTGCTATGTTTCATGCTGATCGCCAGATCCCATCAATGCATATTACTTAATTTAGCCATGCAGATGAAGTTTTATTGATAATAAATTTCATAATAAAAAATTTCTACATCATATATAATTCATGCATAATAAATATGTTCATAATAAATATCTCGTACGATATTTTTCAAATCGTAATAATTTTACAAACATTAAAATATATTACTCGCACGAATTTTTAAATAATAAATAATTTTTTTCTTCATTTTTTTTTCTTTTATTCAAAAAATAAAAATAAAAATAAATTTTTTCTAAAAAATATTTAAAAACAAGATTTATGCATGCATGGCAAGCTATAATATTTATGGGGTGTTTGCCAAATCAGATCATCGACTTATAAGTTACTTATTTCGGGAAAAATTTCGTATTTACATACTTTTTTCGAAAAAAAATGTGTATCGGGAGTTTAATATTCGTAATCTTGCAAAAATAAGATTTCCCAAACAGGCCCTTAATTGGTAAAAAATAAAGTAAACTTATCTCAGTTTTTTTAGATCGAATGCTTTCTTTTTCCCCTTGCTATGCGTGTAAGCTACGAGTCAGGAACAAATTTTGTGCTTTCCGTCTTGAACTTTCATCGACTGTTCTTTAAACACTTCAATTTTTTATTTTCTTTATTGATGTTACAGTGCTTGATTCTTTGTGTTGCTTCTATTCCTTGCAGGTCCCACGTTTCCTTTATTGCTTCAATTGTTTTTAAACCAAGCGGACCCCACGTTTGAATTGAAATCTGTCATATTTGCTTCGTCCGCCTCGGCCATGAATTGATGATTTTTTTTTAATAACTACTCCAGCGGGACCCACGTAATGCTTTGGTTAACCAAAAATTCATGTACAAGAATTGTTGTTGTGTAATTCTTCTGCATCTGTTGCGCTTCTTCTATTTTTTTTTCTTCTGATGAACCCGATGTTGTTTGCCGATCAACCGATAGTAATTTAAAAAATTTAAAATAAAACGCCACCACCTCCACCGTTCTGCTCCACCGCTAAAGTAAAGTAGCTCCAGATCCATAATACCTCCCATGCGTATGAATTGATTGTCCTCCACAATCAAAAAATATATGGCCCTCCTTCTAGCGCCAATTGTTAACGGAGGAATTTGGTGATAACAAATTTCGGAGGTTGCTGGAATAACGAATTATGAAAATAGGGGGATTTGGGATTTTGGATGTTTGGGGCTGGACTTGAGAGGTGTCTCGACTTGTTAGATGTGTCGGATTCTTTTTCAAGATGCCTGCGTACCTTATATTTATAAGGATCAAGCCAACGCAGTTCGGTGAAATTGATTTGTGTCTATCCCTTAGAGACTTTAGGGATAAACTTAGTTAATCTTGGTAATTACTGATTTTATCTGATTTAATCTTATCGTTGTGATATCTTCCTGATTTGAAGAATATGGTCTGGAGATATTTTCCGTTATTGATTGATTGAGATTGATTCTTTCCTCATTTCAGAGAGAGGATAAACTTAGCGGTTAAGTAATAATTATTAATCTGAATTAATAATTAATAAATATTAGAAATTTGGGAGATTATTAGACATGCCAAAAATCTGGCATAACAATTACCTTGATAACTGTTGAGAGCAGTAGTTTAAATTGCAAGCCTATACATACGAAAACTAACTATTTGGCAATCAGAATCACACATTGTCTAAAATCGTAATTTAACCTGAATAAGTCAACGGTACGACAAAGTAATAAGGTTTTACCAACATAAAAAATGAACTTCTGTGACAATATTAACTAAATATTTAAGAAAATATTAAAATGTTAATAACAAACTTCTGCTCAGATTTTCAAATATATATTATGTCTTAAATCTGCAACTTACCAAGAACGGAAAATTACATATGCTTTAATTGACTTTACAACTAATAAAAGGGATGATCTTGATGGTCGACAATCATAGGCATGTAGGGAACAAAAATATTGCTCATGATTTTGAGGTTCAACCCAAATAACAAGTATGTAAAGTGGTACAATTTGTTGAAATTGTTACCATTAAAGTATTTTTCCTTGATCTTCATGAATATTTGCATTGTCAACAAGCTATCTGACACAGTTTGATGATGCTTTCCAGCAGCACGATCAACTTCAAGTATCTCAATCATCCTCTTTAAACCGCCATGCAAACCTTGAAACTTCAACATCACTTTCAAGTCATCGATGAAAACTTCAAAACAGTAGTGCAAGAGGCGGAAGAATGTATCCAACTCGTTTGACAACTTGCCTTGTATAATCAGGGCCAACAAATAGGCAAGTTCATAAGTTCCATGAAAATTCACCCAAGTAATTTTCAGATTTTTCATTGGATTATAAAACTTACATCGTAGTCCAAATCATAAAAAGAATATTCACGAAAATTTTGCAACACTTATGCCTTTTTACTTATTCTTTGAGAAATTGATTCCTTATTGCTTAAGCAACTCAATGGAGGCAGAATTTGAAAGATCTTTATCTACATCGAAGTCCTTGAAATTGAATTGTCAAAGGTAACATGAATCCGTACCTAAGTGAGCAAGATATCCATTTGCATCCGACAGTGTCTATCCAAGTTGAATTATTTTTGTTGGATGAGAAAGTATTCATCCTTTTACTATAAGATAACAATGAATAAACTTATTATGAATGCTTAATCGTCTAAACATAAACATACGATGGTTTATATAGATTATTTACGTGAGTTTAATTACGAGTATGAAAAGGTTATAAGCCGCTGAATATTCCAATTATGTTCACAAATTGATAAATCTGTTTTTGAATATAAGTCGGTGAATTTTGACTTCTAATCGAATTGTAACGAAATAGTTCAGATATGCAACGAATTCTAACATAAAATAGTTTAGATACGTGGTGGGCTTTGAATCCATTAATTAAATAAATCCAACCCATTTAATAATGGACTTAATGTTATTTGATAGTGTACGGTAGCCCAATAGATACTAATTACTGATTAGCAAGTTGGAGCTCCGATTTGTAGTCCATTCTATGTGCAATTGTGTGGAAGAAGAAGATGGATATAAAATTGTAATACACCCTATAAAAATACATTTCATGTTGATAAAAATGATGAGAAAAATTGAAATTAGTATTCTAGATAATTTTGTCATTTTTTTATTATTGATTGTAACCTGCTTAAAGTTATGATTGCACAAAGAAAAATAAAATTAAAAGGAAAAGAAACTAGTACGAAATTTCAGTTGGAAATCAAAATGTTGTATTGTTTTTCATTTTGGATTAAAAAATACATTTTTCTTTCTTAAGATTCTAGTTTTGTTGGGTAAACAATATTCTCAATTCCAATTCAAAAAATAAGAAACAAATTCTCTTCTTGTTGTTATTGTTTTGCAGCATTCAACTCAAAAGTTCCACAATATTGTTGCCTCAATTTCATTTTGCTTTCCAGAATCATCAGGTCTTTTCTCCAAACAATCCTCTAAATTGGGATTTTGATTTTGTTTCTTGGATTTCAAAATAAGTGATTCTAGTCATTATTCAACTTATCACATGCATTCTCATTTTCTTTTTGTATGTTATTTGATTTCAAGGCATTTCAACCTGCAAACTGGGCTTGTTATGTTTTTATTAAAGATTGAACCTTTTTGTGTATTTCTTATTTTTACAAACAAAAAGTTGAATTTAAATTTAACCACTTGCAAAAAATTTGAAATTTACACTTTCTGGTAAATGATTATTGGGATTTTATTACAGGTATATATTGCAATTTGGTTGTTGGTGTTTTTGTTTCGAATGTGTTGTGTCGCATAACAGTTTATCTTCCATTTGAGGTTTGTGTACCATTCCTAACGAATTTGCTATAAAAACGAAAAATATACTGTATATTCTTGTTGCATTTCTCTATATATTTGTATTGTTGTTGTTGTCAATATATATAAAAAAAAGTCATTTTTGTGCAAAATAATAATAGTTGAGGTCATCAAAGTGTGATAATAAAATTCAAATATTGAATTAGACAAATTATTAACGTCCGTTAAAAAATTTAACGGAATACAATAATCTGTTAAAAAAATAGTTTAGTACATAAACTGTTACTCCCTCTGTCCCCCTTGGTTCTTTACCTTGGGGGACGTTGTTGATATTGGAATTTCATGAACGCGGAGTAATTCTGACACGGATTTTAAGGTGCATTTTGTGAATAGTTTCATAACTTATTTTTAAAATTTTCATTTTTTTTTATAAAAATAGAATTGTTCTATTTTTATACAAAAAATGAAAATTTTAAAAATAAGTTATGAAACTATATTTTTTAGGAGCCTTAAAATGCGTGTCAAGCAGTGAAAAAAAAAAAGAAATGAGGGGGACGGAGGGAGTAATAATTATAAAAAAGTCATTTTTATGCAAAAAAAAATAATAGTTGAGGCCATTAAACTGCAGTTAAGTTAAACTGCACTTTGTTTTTCTCAAATTTGTATGCCGGACATATAGAATATTTCACTTCAGAAGTTATTATATATTATACTAAAATTTTAATTTTGTTACCTATTGTGTGTTTTATTAAAAAAAAAAGGGTGAAATTTAGAGGTAAAATCGTTTCTTTACTAATCAATTTCTTTTTCAAATATCCACCATTAATTTTTAAGATGTCGAATTGAGTTTTGACTTGTTGACTTCTGGAGATATTAAATAATATCTTTGACATATCGAATTCCTGAGATGTTGAATTGAGCTTTGACTTATTGACTTCTTGAGATATCGAATAGTGTCATTGACATATCGTATTTCTGAGATATCGAAATAAGCTTTGATTTGTTGACTTCTTCAGATATCAAATAGTATCTTTGACATATCGAATTTCTGAGATGTCGAATTCTTAACTTCTCTAATAGAACAAATGATTTCTCAAATTTGTATTTAGGCAAATTTTCTTCACTTTTAAAACTTCAACTGAGTTTATTATGCAGCCTTCTTCTTCAATTTTTGAGCCATGATCCAGGGATCTTTTTTCAAGCATTGTTGTGAGATTGATTTGTACAATTTACAGCTAAGTACAGATACATGACAGAAAACAATTATGGGTTTTCCCAGTTAAGGGGTCATATAAGTAATGCATGTAAGGGCACTACTGCACAATAGGTTTGTTATAAGTACTACTTCATAACCCGTGCAACGCACGACTTCTTTTTTAATATCTATAATTATGTTAATTTTTTAATATTTATAAATTATTATTTACATATCAAATTGTTGTTAAAAAATTGATATATATATATAAACTTTTTTTTAAGAAAACTAGAAACCATAATCTTGTCTGTCAATTACAATCTCATCTGATGGTTATTATTAATGCATTAATTTTCTAAATTTTAGTCTAAAAAGGAAAGTAAGATCGTTGTTATATCTCTTAGTCTAAATTTTAGTTTAATGGATCTAAGGTTTTAAAACCTTTTTCGATTTGGCCTCAATCTCTTAGATCTCAATTCCTCGGAGCTCCGGATTTCTCGTTCTTCCCAGTGATTTTGATCTCGAAAGTGGTCCGAGTTTTCGTGTTCTTGTGGTGTTGTTTCCCTGATCTAAGGATTGGCTGGGTTTTAGTTAATTTTATTTGTGCAATTGTAAGTTTGGTTTTTTTTATGCCTCACCGTTTGTGTGAGTTTTGTTATTTTCTCACCGTTTTGTGTGAGCTTTGGTATTTTCTCACCAGTTGTGTAAGTATGGTGATTGATTTAGTGATAAAAGCTTTTAGGGAATTGCATTCTCGGTCGATAGCTCAAACTGGTTACGACGGAAGCGGAAGTGGAAGTGGCGAAATTTGTGTAAATACCATTTTCAACAAATCACGTGATGCTGTATGGCTTAAAATCAGTGATTGTTTCTGTATTTTGTTTGTTCGACTCAACTGTTTTTGTAGATGCCGTATGGCTTTTTATTAATGAATTATCCCATTACTAAAAAAAAAAAAAAGATCGTTGTTATATATACTATGTCATAATTTTGTCATTTAATGAGTGCACATTAAATATGTGATTTGCACATAATTTATAAGATATTGTTGACTTTCATAAATAGCTTGCTATATTCATACTACTTTATTTTATATTACTGAACTTTTATTTTATAAAATAGTATGAATAGTATATTAATAATTTAAAATATTATTTTTACTACAACACATACTAGAATCCTAAATTTAAATGTTTATGAAAATTGTAATAAAATTCTAAACTACAAGTATTCTACTCAATCAAGTATTTAAGTGAGATAAAAATAATTTGATTAAGATCCACTAAGTGTTCTACTAAAATTTTATTTAAGATTTCTCTGAGGTTCCCCTAAGTGTTCTTAATATCATGTTATTAATATCTTTTATCATCATAATTTTATCGTATTAAAATTTACTAGATTGTATTAAGTATTCTACTATGTGCTGATTCTCGTGTTCTTGTTCTACTAATTTTATAATTTTAGTCTACTAAGTATTTTTGTAAATTATATTAACGAAAAAAATTGTGGGTTCTATTATGTGTTCTACTAGGCTCTACTCAGTGTTCTTGATATTATTCTGATTTTATTATAAAAGTCGTAGATTCTATTATATGTTTTACTAATTTTACTTAAGATTTCACCAAGGTTCTTGTAAGTGTTTTAAAAATGGTAGATTATATTATATATTCTACTAGGTTCTACCGAGTGTTCTTGATATTATATTATTAAAAAAAATTATCAATGTAATAGTATCAAATTAAAATTTACTATTACCTGTTTGTTAGGTACCCTAGTAAATGCTTAAAGAACGGAATCTTGGAAGAACACCTAAAAAATTTACTATTAGTTAAAAGAACACTTGAGTGAATGTTGGAAGAACACTAAAAAATTTAATAAACAAAACACTTAAGAGAATCTTATGAGAACACTTAGTTGAACATGTTGAATCTTAAATATATTTTTTAATAATTAAAAATATATAATAGAACACTTAGTAGAATCTTATTATTGTTATCTAATAATAATAATAAATTAGTCTAATTTTATTTAACTAAAATTACTTAAAAAATACTTCAAAGAATCTAATTTAATATCTAACAAACGAAATACTAAAGAGAATTTAAAAGAACACTTAGTGAACAGGTTGAATCTTAATAAATTTTTATTAGATTTAATCTTAAAATAATTAATGAAACATTGAGTAGAACAAGTGGCAGAATCTAGCTTGTTATTGTTTATGATAATATAAATTAAATTAAATTAAATTTTAATTAAATGATAATTAATATAAAATTTATGGACACTTAATCTATTACTATATATAATAGGACAACACAAGGGCAAAATTTGCCATTTTAATGGGTGTGAAATTACAATTTTACCCTTATTTTTTTAAAAATTACAAAAATGCCATCCTTTAATAATTATGTAAAAACTAATGAAATTATGCTTGTGTTGAGATTCGAACCACTAACCTATTCACTCTCAAACTCATGCATTAACCAATTGTGCTATGATTGATTTTGAGCTTTGTTTAAAAATCCTATAACATAAACCACATGCCTTCCTTTAATAATTATGCAAAAACTAAAAAAATTATGCTTTTGTTGGGATTTGAACCACTAACCTATTCAATCTCAAACTCATGCCTTAACCAATTGTGCTACGAATAATTTTGAGCTATGTTTAAAAATCATATAACATAAACCACCTCTCTTCTCTTTTTATCTCATCCTTTTTTTAGTAAATGAAATGTTGTTCATATTAATTCTAAAATATTGGATAGATAAAATTATAAAAAATATTTTAATCGACTGAGAATACTCTATAATTCTCTTTTATCATTTTAAATAATTGATATAGAAAAAAACTAGATTATACATAATGTAACCGAGTCCAAAAAGAAAAAAGATTTATTTACATACGTTCCATCATACATAATTAATAATTGCATCACATAACTTTTACGTATATAAAATTTTAAATATGTGACTCATATTAGAGAGTTTTGGTCGACCAACTATTCTTTCAACGATTTAAATATATGATTGGTCTAAATACATAAATATTTAAATATATACAAAAAATAATTGAAATTATGTTGTAAAAAAAAAGGTGAAAACTCTAAAAAGATGATCTATGTTATATATAAAAAATAATATAATTAACATTCACATTAAATTAAAAAAGATATAAATTTTTGAATCATAAATATTACAAAAGTACAATAATTATTTAAAATGATCAATTAGATTATAACTCGACTATAAAGTTGGTACATACATATGAATTTTATATAATATAATATATAATGGTTGAGTTATAACATATATTTAGATTTTAGATTTCATATGTACGGGTCATTAAGGTTGTCATATTTTTTATCGATTGAAATATTTTAAAAAAAATTTAAATTGATCTAAAAAAACAATTCAAAATTATAATATAAAAAATAATTGAATTTACCCAATTTTTTATTGAACTTCTATATAGTGTAATAAATATTAGACTAAAACTAAACATTTAAATTTAAAAATGTATAAATTTATATGTTTAGAAAAAATGATTGAGACAAGCAAAAGGTAAGGATGACTTTTATTAAATATTAAGAGATTTGTAATATGTCTCAAAATCTATTCTTACATTATTTATCCAAATTTTATGAAATTTAATCAAATTATAAAATATTTGGTTCAAAAAATTGGTATGCAATAGTACAAAATAACTATAAAAATATTTGATAGATCGAAATCTTAACTTTTATCATATTTTTAATTACAAAAGAGAAATTAGTTGAGTGCCCGTGCCTTGCATTAAACTTCAACACAAGGGCAAAGATTACCATTTTAATGGTTGTGAAGTTACTATTTTATCCCTATAGTTTTAAAAATTACAAAAATGTCATCCTTTAATAATTATGTAAAAATAGTGAAATTAAGTTAGTGTTGGGAATTGAAGCACTGACCTTCTCCCATCAAACTTATGACATAACCAACTATGCTACACTTAGTTTTGAGTTTTGTTTAAAAATCATATAAGATAAACCACATTTTCTCTTCGTGTCACATCCTTTTCTATTTTTTATTTTTGAGTAAATGAAATGTTGGTTTATATTATTTCTAGAAAACTGGATGATATAAACTTATAAAAAAAATATTCTAATCGATTGAGCATACTTGACAATTCTCTTTTGTCATTCTAAATGATTGATGTAAAAAAATAAAATTTTAGATTATATATAAATGTAACCGAGTAAAAAAAAGGGGATTTATTTACATTCAATTCCATGTCGATATTAAATTATTTAAAAAAAGATTTGGTTTTAAGAAATATGTAAATTTTAGTTATCAAATCGTACATAATGAATAATTGCATCAAATAACTTTTAGATACATAAAATTTTAAACATCTGAGTTATATTAGACGATTTTTGTCGACCAACTATTTAGGCTTTCAACGATTTAAATGTATGATTAGTCTAAAAACATAAGAATTTAAACATATAAGAAAAATAATTGAAATTTTGTTAAAAAGATGAGAACTCTAAAAATATGATAACTCGACTATAAAGTATAAAATATGATACATATGAATTTTTATATAATATAGTAAATTGATCAATATAATATATAATGGTTAAATTATAACATATACTTAGATTATTATACAATGAAATCAAGAAATTAATTTTAGATTTCATATAGATGCACGGGTCATTAAAGTCGTTTAATCATATTTTACATCGATTAAAAAATTTGGAAAAATTTAAAGTTGAGTTTAAAAAAATTATTTGAAATTATAATATAAAACATGTTTCAATTCACCCAATTTTTAATTCAACTTCGGAATTGTACAATAAACATTAGACTAAAACTAAATATTTGAGTTTATAATGTATAAATATATATGTTACAAAAAATTGATTGAGAGAACCACAATGATGACTTTTACTCAATATTAAGAAATTTTATAATATGTCTTAAGGTATAGTCTTACATATACGATCAATTATTTACAACAAAATCAAATGAGTTAATAGACGCCTAAGTTATACACGGACAATTTTACTAAAATCATTATTTATGTTATAACCAAATGTTCAATTTAAAAAAGTTCATTTCACGTCATTGAAAACTAAACTAATAATTTAACAATTATAAGTATTCTTGCGAATATTATCTTATTGATATTTATCCAAAATCTAAGAAATCTAATGAAATTTTAAAATATATGGTTCAAGAAATTGGTATGCAATATTACCAGGTAATTATAAACATATGAGATAAAATCGAAATTTTAGATTTTATCATATTTTTAATTACAAAATTATCACAATATATGTATACATTTTCAGACGAGAATTTATTTTAGTGCCCGTGCCTTGCACGGGCTTTTACGCTAGTAGAATCTTAAAAAGTGAATCTTGGAAGAACACTTGAAAAACGATTAAAAGAATAAAATTTAAAATTGAACAAACGAAACACATGAGAGAATCTTAAAAGAACACTTAATTGAACATGTTGAATACTTGAATCTTAATAAGAAAATTTTAAATTTTGTCATAAAATAATTAATGAAACACTCAATAAAACAAATGGTAAAATTTTATTATCATTTTATAGTAATATAAATTTTATTTTATATAACTAATAATTAATATATAACTTGTGGAACACGTAATAGAATCTTAAAAGAACACCTGAATGAATCTTGGAAGAATACTTATAAATGCCTTAAAGAATCTAATTTAAAATTTATTAAACGAAACACTTCAAAAAATCTTACAAGAACACTTAGTTGAACGGGTTGAATCTAAAATATAATTTCGTTAATGATTAACAAAATATATAATAGAACACCTAGTAGAATTTTAATAAATAATTGAAAATAAAATATAAATTAATTAATTAAATGAACAATATCTAATTAATCTACAATGAAATAGTCAAGAGAATCTTATTGAAATTTGAGTTTACTGTGCAATAAATGCAATTATATGATTGATAGCATTAATTATTGATTTAAATCTGATTATACTATTGCAATTATTGGTCAAATTTTAAATTTGTTAATTACTATAAAAATGAACGGTATAGATTATGGTCTCTAAGAGCATCTCCAACCCTAGTCAGTTGTTAGCAAAAAATCCTACGTGGCTTCCATTTATACCTAAGATGTAAAAAATGGGCTTCTCCAACGCACCCAGCTGTTAGGAATAATTTTAGATAACAGGTTACATGTCTTCTATATTTGTTGATCCATTCATGATCATCTATAATTTTCCACGTCATTGTCTTTCCTTCCTACTAGTACATCTATACATTTATTCAATTAACTTCATCCTAAATTATTTTAATTATTAAAACTATTTTATTTAATCAAATAACATATATCCTTGTATAAAAATTTTATTTTATTGAATTTAAAAATAATAAAATAACATATTTTTAAATAATAAAGTTATTTAAATTAATAAAATAACAAATTTTTAAATAATAAAGTTATTTAAATTAATTATTTAATATACATATTTATACAAAAAATTTATTTTATTGAATTTAGAAAAAGTTTAGTTATGAGTTTTATCCACAATAAATAAATAATATCTAAAAATATAATCGTTAGAATTTGAAAAATAATAAAATAACATATTTTTAAATATAACTAACCGTTATAGCTAATACCACTGGAGCACACAGGCTTACAGGTTCAACAAATTTTATATAATCATCTATTTTTATAATTTTAGCTAACAATTATGACTATCACCCTTGGAGATGCTCTAAGTTTTCTTTCTAAAAAGTTTTCTCTAGATCTTTATATATATATATATATATATATAGGCCTATGCTCTCCCTTGTTAATTGAGAGAACTGAGAGAACACATTATTAACCCTTGATTACAATCTGATCGGATGGTTGTCAAATTATGACAATTTAATTTGAAATGAAATACAAACATACCTTATTCATAGTATAAGGGCAAAATAGGCAAACAAAAAATTGTAAAATATTTTTTTAAATATCAAGAATCGGTCTAACCATTACTCAGAATCAATCATTGATTACAATCTTTATTAACTTACAATCTTGACCAAGAATTTTTTTTATAAAATATATTTATTAACTTACGATTTGAATCATGCAATTATTATCCATCATCTCTCAATCAATTTATTCATTTCTGTACTTGTCATTCATGGAAATAATTAAAAATTGATTTCAAAAACTAATTTACATGCATTTATCATGCAAATCACATTCCTTTTTAAAGTAAAACTTTTTTTCCTCCTTAAATCTTCCTGCATGGTAAGTGCAGGCTACTTATTTGGAAACACTTGGTTCAACCTTAAATAAAATAGTTAATCAAATTATAACAACGTTATATAATATTTATACAAATCTTAGTCTTTTTATTTATTTTCAAAAATATAAATTTTAATTTAACCCGTTATCCTATCAGAACACTTAGTGAATTTTACATATAAAATACATATGAAACAAATAAATTTTATAATATATTGACATATTGATTTAAAACACGTAAGAGAATCTTAGTGAATTTTATAAATAAAATGATATATTGATTTGAAACACGCAAGAGAATCTTGGTGCATTTTATAATATTTCTACATGTAGCTTAGTTTTAAAAGAAATGTATAAATTTTCTTTTGAAAAACTAAGTATATAAAAATATTATTTAATACACCAAGATTCTCTTAGGTATTTTTTAGTTTTATTTAGATTTTATTAATTGAGAACACATAAAAGAATCTTGATGCATTACATAATATTTTTATATGTAACTTAAATTTGAAAACAAATTGTGTAATTATTTTAAAAAGAACATATAGAACTATTATGTAATATCGAGATTCTCTTATGTGTTTTGTTAATTATTTGAAATCATAATATTATTTTATCAAATATTTATATTAAGATTCGTTTAAATATTTTATTGATCTACAGTAAATTTCGTATATAGTTATGTACAAGTACAAGGAAATGATAATACAAGGAAATAAATTGATACATTTATATGATAATTTTATATGTAACTTAATTTTAAAAGCAATGTTTTGGTTTTTTTTTAAACAAAAAAAATATTATGTAATACACCAAGATTCTCTTAGGTGTTTTGTTCATTATTTCGAAATTACAATATAATTTTATTAGATATTTAAATTTAAATTCTACTAAAAGATTTTATTGGTATAAAATAATTTTCGGTTATGTACAAGTAGAGCACTATAAATAATTTATTCAATATTTAAGAAAATTTAAATAATATTTTCCAAATCAAAATTTAATTTTTATAGCATGTCTTTTAAAATAATTCTCGAAGAAATCTCAAGAAGACAATAAAAGAAAATAAATTGATATATTAATTTAAAACACGTAAGAGAATCTTGGTGCATTTTATAATATTTTCTACATGTAACTTAATTTTAAAAGAAAATAAATTTCTCCAAAAATAAAAAGAAATGTCTAATTTTTCTTTTGAAAAAATAAATAAATAATATTATTTATTACACTAAGACTCTCTTAGATGTTTTTTAGTTTTATTTAGGTTTCATTGATTGGGAACACATAAAAGAATCTTGGTGTATTACATAATATTTTCATATGTAACTTAAATTTAAAAAAATGCGTAATTATTTTTTTGAAAAATAAATATATATAACTATTATGTGATTCTGAGATTATCTTATGTGTTTTGTTAATTATCTGAAATCATAATATTATTTTATCAAATATTTATATTCAGATCCGTTTAAATATTTTATTGATCTAAAATAAGTTTCGAATATAGTTATGTACAAGTACAACATTATAAATAATTCATGAAACATTTAAAAATATTTTTTTTTTCAAATTATAATTTAAAATTTTTTATAGCTTGCCTTTTAAAACTATTCTCGAAGGAATATAAAAAGATAATAAATGGAAATAAACTGATACATTGAAACACGCAACAAAATCTTGGATAAGATATTATTTTAATGTGTAACTTAATTTTAACAGAAATGCTTACTTTTTTTTTTGAAGAAAAGAAATATATAAAAATATTATGTAATACACCAAGATTCCCTTCAGTGTTTTGTTAATTATTTTAAAATTGTAATGTAATGTTATTAGATATTTACATTTAGATTCTGTTAAAAGATTTTTTTTTGTATAAAATAAGTTACGGTATAATTTATCCAACATTTAAAAAAATTTAAATAATAAATTTTCAAATCAAAATTCAATTTTTATAGTATGACTTTTAATACAATTCACGAAAGAATCTCAAAAAGATAATAAAAGTAAATAAACTGATATATTGTTTGAAACACGTAAGAAAATCTTGGCGTCTTTTATAATATTTATGCATGTAACTTTATTTTAAAGGAAATGTGTAATTTTTCTTTTGAAAAAAATATATAGATATATTATGTAATACACCAAGATTCTCTTAGGTGTTTTTTAGTTTTTTTTAGATTTGTTTTCGATTTTCTACTATATTTTAGATTTTTTAAGATATTTCATAATAATTTTTCAATGATCAATTCAAAATTAATATAATTGAATCTTTTTAATATGTGTTATATTTATTCTAATATGTGTTATATTAATTTATCAAAGTTTATGTTAAGTGTTTTTATTAATTCACTAAAGATTTCAGCAAGTATTTTCATTAATTTATTAAATATTTTGTTAAGTGTTTTCATTAATTTATTAAAGATTCCGTTAATTGTTTTTACTAATTTATTAAAGTTACCGTTAAGTGTTTTAATTAATTTGTTAAAGATTTTGTTAATTGTTCTTAATGATTTATTCAAGATTCTGTTAAGTATAAAATAATTAAGGATATTTAGGTAAAAACATTCTAATATATAAGTAAAAATACGAAGTACCAAAAAATAGGTAATAAACAAGGCCCGATATGCTGAAAGTCGGAAGGCATGGCCCTATTTACCGACGGGTTACGCATCACAAACATGTGTGACCTGTGATACGCATGTCTAACATGCGTAACAGGGGTCACGCATCTGTGAGATGCGTGATGATGTCATCTGACGTCATTCTCACAGTCGATAGATCTGAGCTCCGGCGACGAAAAATCGCCCAAAAATCGCCTTTGTGCGATCTATCTTCTCCGGCCACCTCCACAAACACAGAGGACACCAAAACGATGGCCACAGCTTGCTCGTCATTTTGTAATATTCATCTATTGAGTTCAGGCCCCGTAGGGGCGTACAATAGGAGATCGGAAAGCTGATCGGAAAATAGATCGTGTTTTGGGTCTTTCGAATCCGGCAAATAAAACGAAAATCCACAATTACAGACTTGAAGAGGGTGGTGAGACGAGCATTTTTGGTGTATAGTTTGTCATTTATCGATGCCTGGAAAAGTGTACGAGTGTGTCGAAGTTTTTGGCCGGAAAAAATGACGTCGACTACTGCTGGGGACAATGAACAGTTACTTCATATACGCATTATGTAGATGCGTATCTTGAAAACAACACCTAGAGGGGGGGTGAATAGGTGTTTTTGGTTAATATTGTGAATTTATGAACTGTTTTGAAATTTACTGAAAACAGCTTGCTGTTTGTAATAACACAGTTCACAAACAGCACGCTGATTGTACCTGAAATGCAATGCAGAAGGAATATAAACAGTAAGTAAAAGAGACACACAATCTTTTAGCCAGGTTCGACCCCTAATCCCCTATGGTCTACGTCCTGGTCCCTTACCAAACTTGGTAAGAGAATATATTATTGATCAACTATAAACCGATTACAAGATCCAACAATATATCTCCCTTAACCCTTGCTGATTACAAATGGCTTGCTGTTTACCTGTGAACAACTAACTTTCTAAGTACTACTTCCCAAGTATACTTCTCTAGTCTAGTTCGACTCACCCTAAAACCTGAAGCCAATCTTGTACAACAGCAAAACAATTACAACCTTGAACAATACAGATTTGAATAATACAATTTAACCTATGAACCCTCTGAAAATATATATATGCGTATATGTAGGGTTTGAGAGGTTTGTAAGATTTTGCAATGAAGGCTTTGTGTTTGAATATATCTTCTTGTTTTCTGCTCGTGTATTGATGTTAAGAACTGAACATTAACATCTATTTTATAGGTAAACAAGAGTATTTGAAAGAATGCTTGAAATGGCTCCAACGGGAGGAAAATCAAAAGGTTGAATATGAGATAAGATTTGCTTTGATTCTCAAGAACGTGGGAGGTGCTGGAAATTCAACTGATGAAGAAGAAGATATGTTGAGCGTGCTAGGAGAAAGAATATTGATATCAAGAGAGAGACAAGAGCATGTGATTGGAATAAAAAAGTCAAAAGTGTCATGCTCCTTTTCTTATAATCAAAGTAGAGAATATATTGTTCCCCATGAGTTGAATTATGATCTGGTGGGTTGGAATAATTAATAAATAATCAGAGGGCCCTTACAAATATTCCTAACAATGTTTCCACTTGATGTTCCTTGAATTCTTTATATTCGGCAAAACTGTCCAGACTGAAATCAGCATGCTGTTTGTGAAACTGGCTTGCTGTTACTGAAACTGGCTTGCTGAATGACCATGCACTTGGCATGCTGTTCGATTCTGAACATAAGCACTGCATACGACCTATGGTTTGCTGTTTGTATCAACTGATTATACAATCAGTAAACTATTTATATTCTGCAAAACCAAGTTAGTACAAATACAAATGGCATGCTGTTTTATCCTGCAAAACCAAGTTAAAGCAGATACAAATGGCATGCTGTTTTATCCTGCAAAACCAAGTTAAAGCAGATACAAATGGCATGCTGTTTTATATCTATAAGCCAAATGGCTTACTGATTGTGATCATCAAAACTTAGGAGTTTCAATCTCCCCCTTTTTGATGATTACAATTAATTTAGGAGAATTAGAATAACTCCCCCTAAATCCCTGCATCTCAAAATTAGATATAAAACGATGATCTAACATGTAAGAAATATAACACTAAGGATCATATGTTAAAACATGCATGTTCAGAATAATTAGAAACCATTCTCCTTGCCATTCTCCTAAAGTTCTCCCCCTTAATCCATCAAAAACTAAAAATCTTAAGATCAACAAATGATATGCCAGAATGTAGGATAATCAGCATACCAATTATAACATACTGATAGAACAAATGGTAAGCTGATTTGACCAGAAATTACCTTCCAGCGTGCTGATTTACATAGAGCACATACCAAGTTGCATTCGAATGACTGAAAATCTTTCTTCTGCAAGAGGCTTTGTGAAAATATCAGCTAGTTGGAATTCAGTTGGAACAAAGACCAACTCTATCTTGCCCTTAGCAACATTATCTCTCAAGAAATGGTGTCGAACATCAATATGCTTCGTTCTTGAGTGATTCACCGGATTTTTTGAAATATTAATGGTGCTAGTATTGTCACAATTTATTGGAATCTTCCCACACTTGATATCAAAGTCCCTTAGGGTCCATTTGGATTGAGGGTTGATAAGGGTTGGGTCGGGTCGGGTTCAAATTTAAAATTTCGTTTTTGTGAAAATTTTAAAAGTAAAGTGTTGGGTTTTGGTAGTTTACGAAAGAACCAAAATAGTACTACATATTAAATCCAAAATTCAACATTTTACTTCTAAAATTTTCTCAATAACGAATTTTTAAATTTGAACCCGACCCAACCCAACCCTTCTCAACCCCCAATCCAAACGGACCCTTAGTGTTTGAATCATCCATAAAAGTTGAGAACAACAACTCCCAGCGGCTAGATACTCCCCTTCGGCCGTGGATAAAGCAACCGAAGTTTGTTTCTTGCATTGCCATGAAACTAGGCTTTGTCCAAGGAATGTACAAACACCACTAGTACTTTTTCTATCAACTTGACAACCTGCATAATCTGCATCACTATACCCAACAAGATCAAAAGTATTTGTGATAGGATAGAACAAACCAAGAGAAATGGTACCACTTAAATATCGAAATATTCTTTTAATAGCATTTAAGTGAGACTCTTTAGGGTTTGATTGAAACCTTGCACAAACACATACACTATACATTATGTCAGGTCTAGAAGCAGTTAAATATAGTAAACTTCCAATCATACCTCGATATCTTTTAATATCAACATCCTTACCACTTTCATCTGCAAACAGCTTGCTGTTTTGGATCATAGGTGTTGATTTTGATTTAACATCTTCATAACCGAATCTCTTGAGTAGATTCTTTGTGTACTTGGATTGATGTATAAAAATTCCATCCTTAGATTGCTTGATTTGAAGACCCAAGAAATAATTGAGTTCACCCATCATGCTCATTTCGAACTCACTATGCATACACTTAGAAAACCACTTACACATAGATTCATTAGTAGCTCCAAAAATAATATCATCCACATATATTTGTACAACAAGAATATCTTTACCATTTTGCTTAATAAATAATGTGGGATCGATTTTACCTCGAGTGAATCCATTTTTGAGAAGAAACTTACTAAGCCTTTTGTACCAAGCCCTAGGAGCCTGCTTTAAACCATAAAGAGCCTTCTTTAGCTTGAACACATAGTCCGGATATTGTTCATGCTCGAATCCAGGAGGTTGTTTGACATAAACTTCCTCTTCTAGCAAGCCATTTAGAAACGCACTCTTTACGTCCATTTGATATAGCTTGAATTTCTTGAAACATGCATAGGCAAGAAGCATCCTTATTGATTCCAACCGTGCAACAGGAGCATATGTTTGATCAAAATCAATGCCTTCTTGTTGATTATATCCTTGAGCCACAAGCCTTGCTTTATTTCGAGTAACAGTGCCAAATTCATCAACTTTATTCTTAAACACCCATTTTGTTCCAATGATTGAAGCATCTTCTGGTGGCTTGACAAGTTCCCAAACTTCACATCTTTCAAACTGATTTAATTCTTCTTGCATAGCCATGATCCAATTTTCATCTTTTAATGCTTCATTGATATTTTTGGGTTCTTCTTGAGCTAGAAAGGCTGCATGAGCACAATAATTTGCTTTTCCTCTTCTTGTAGTGATTCCATCAGTAATATCACCAATGACCAACTCCGGAGGATGATTCTTGACCGTTCTTGTTGCCCTCGGTAAAGAATGTTGAGCTATTTCTTCATGAGTTGTCTTTCTCATCTTTGATGGTGGTGGCTGATCATCTCCATTATACAGAGGCAATTTTTCAGGAGACCTAGAACCTCTAGGACCTTCCAAAGACATTTTTGCTATTTTTGAAATTGTATCTTCCATTTCAGCTTGCTGTTTTGAACTTCCAGCTTGCTGATTGTCAGTGTCTGCATCCTCTTTGGCTTGTTGACTTTCAGTGACACTTTTATCTTCCGTTTGCTGATTTGAACTTCCATCTTGCTGTTTTTCACTTCCAGCTTGCTGATTAGCACTTCCAGCTTGCTGATTTGCACTTCCAGCTTGCTGATTAGCACTTCCAGCTTGCTGATTTACACTTCCAGCTTGCTGATTTGCACTTCCAGCTTGCTGATTTGCAGTAACTTGAGATTGCATACCTGCAAATTCTTCCTCATCTCTTGGTAGATCATTGTTAGGTTCTTGAAAGGTAACATCAATAGATTCTTCAACAATATGCTTATTAATATTATAAACTCTATAAGCTCTACTTGTTAAAGAATAACCAAGAAATATAGCTTCATAAGATTTAGAATCGAATTTACCATCTTTACCAATTGTCTTGAGAACAAAACACTTAGAACCAAAAATCTTGAAGTAACTGATATTTGGCTTCTTGTTTCTCAACAATTGATATGGAGTTTTGTCCAACATTGGCCTGATTATAATTCGATTCAACAAATAGCATGCCGTATTCACCGCTTCGGCCCAAAAACTCCTAGGTAGCTTGCTTTCTTGAAGGAGAGTCCTTGCTGTTTCTTGAAGTGACCTATTCTTTCTTTCCACCACTCCATTTTGTTGTGGAGTCCTTGGAGCAGAAAATTCGTGGGAGATTCCTCTTTCTTCACAAAATGCAATAAAGTTCTCATTGACAAATTCACCTCCCCTATCACTTCTTATACCTACAAGTCTTGTATCAAGCTTGTTCTCAAGTAGTTTAATCAGTTTCTCAAACTCTTTAAAAGCACAAATTTTAGTACTAAGAAACAATACCCAAGTAAATCTAGAATAATCATCTACTATTACAAAACCATATTGTTTACCTCCAATACTTTTATAAGATTCTGGACCAAATAAGTCCAAATGCAGTAGCTCTAAAGGTTTAGAAGTAGATACCATTTTCTTTGCTTTGTGAGTGCTTCGAATTTGTTTACCCAATTGGCATGCTGAACATACTTCAACCTTAGTATACTTCAGTTTTGGTAGTCCTCTGACCAGATTCTTGCTTGATAGTTTATTAAGCAAGTCCATGTGTGCATGTCCCAACCTCCTATGCCAAATATAAGGATCATTTTCGAATATTGCAGACAAACAGCATGCTGTTTCCTGCATTTCGAAGTCTAATACATATATATTTCCTTCCCTTCTAGCAACTAGGGGGATTTTGTTAGCACCAATAGTAATAATAGTTTTATCTATGCCAAACTTAACAAAATGTCCATCATCAAATAATTGTGTGACACTAAGTAAATTATATGAAAGACCTTTGACATATTGAACTTTATCAATCGAAATATTACTATTACCAATAGAACCAATACCAAGAATTCGAAGAGTCTTACTATTACCAATTGTAACTCTTCCACCTTTCTTCATGTTGAGGCTTATGAACTGAGACTTGTCTCCACACATATGTCTAGTGCAACCACTATCCAAAATCCATTGTTTCGATTTTATTTTGGCGGCAAGACATATCTACAAAACAAACAAACACCAACTTAATGTTTTGGTACCCATATAGGTTTGGGTCCAGATTGGTTAGTAGCAAGAATATATAACACATTTAAATCAGCTTTCTTGATCCACTTTTGGATCACTTTTGGTGACTGTTGGTAAGCTGTTTGTCTTCTGTCAGGTGCATTCTGGTAAGCTGTTTGTCGCCTGACTGCTCCATTCTGGTAAGCTGATTTTCCTTTGTGGTTGATTTGAACCACACACTCTTTTTCCAGATGGCCTTTTCCACCACACTTGTTGCAAGTCTTCCAGGGCATAGCATAATCATAAGGTATGCCATTTCTACCATCATATTGAAGTACACTATGCTTCTTGTTTAAGTTTATGCCAACTCCTTCTCTGACCAGGGGAACATTTGTCTTCTTCATTAATGTCTTTAGGCTGTCTTCTCCTTGAACAAAGGTTTCCATGCCTTTCTGGAGGTTCTTGACCTCTTTTTCCAGAAGAGAGATCAAATCAGCTTGCTGATTGATAAGTTCAGCTTGCTGTTTTCTCTTTTCTGCAGATTTTGAGGATTCGGCTTGACTTGACTCTTTGTGCTTGAATGATTGTATACATTCATTCTTTTCTTCAATCTCTGACTTCAATCTTCTAAGTTCTTTCATGAGAGCCTCATTTCTTTGAAGAATCACTTTGTTGACTCCTTCGAATTGAACTAGTTTCTCCTTTAAATCAGTAATGAGATCATTATGGTTTGTTTCTGGATTCTTCTCAGTCATTAACTCAGCAATAATCTTCTTTAACTGATTGTTCTTCTTTTCCAGCTTGCTGTTCTTATTTTTCAGTTCCATAAACTCAATCATTGATACATGGTTTGGTACCTGCATGGTTAGTTTTTCTAGCATAATATGAGGGGAATTTAAATCAGAATAAATTGAGTTTACCTCACTTGCATCATCTTCTGAATCCGAATAATCACTATCCACAAAGTCTTCCTTTATGGATCCTAGTGAGCTTTCTTCATCATTTAGACCTACAAGAGCCAAATTCACCATGTCTTCACTTGAGTCATCACTAGAGTCTGAATCATCATCACTCCAAGTCAGTAAGGCCTTTGATTTTCTCTTATCTTTGAAATCAGCTTGCTGTTTGGACTTTAGCTTAAAACAGTCCTTCTTAAAATGGCTTGGCTTGCCACATTCGAAACAAGTTTGCTCCTTGGCTTTCTTTTTGGAGAAATCACCTCTTTCCCTCTTCATTCTATTTTTCTTTTCAATCAGCCTCTTGATCTTTTGTGAGATGAGTGCCATTTCTTCGTCAGATTCTTCATCAGATTCAAACAGCTTGCTGTTTGTAGCAACTGGCTTGCTGATTGTAGAATGAAGAGCCAAATTCTTCATTTTGGCTACAGGAACCCGAACACCTTCAATCTGACTTTTGTTTATCTTACTTTCAAACTGTTCTAGCTCAGCAAAAACAGCTAGGTGATCCATGGTGTCGATTGTTGAGGATGATTCCAAAGCCGTGACCTTGGCTTCATAAATAAATGGTACCGCACTTAACACTTTCATGTTAATTTCATCTTGTGGAATATCTTTTCCAAGTCTCTTTAATGAGTTTATAGTAACTTGGAACCTTGCTTGACCTTCTTTGATAGTTTCATCATCCTTGAGCTTGAAGTTTCCAAAATCATTCATTAGTTTGCTAAGCTTTACCTTTCTCAAAGTTGTTGAACCTTCATGGTAGGTTTCCAAAGCATCCCACATTTCCTTTGCTGTCTTTAGAGAAGAAACTTTATCATACTCAGCTTGGTCTAATGCATTCATTATAGAATTTCTAGCTTCTCCATTGTAACCACATTTGATAATCTCATCGGGAGTAAGATCATCAACATCTTTTGGTTTGTTCTTATCATCCAGAAATTCGAAGTCTCCTTTTTGCACCACTCTTAATACCAGAGGTCTCTTGGACAAGAATGTTTCCATTCTACATTTCCACCAGTTGTAATTTTCTGATCCAGTGAGGAGAGGAGCTCTATAATCTGATTTAGCTTCGAGATATTGTTCACCCATGATCGATACCTTCCTGTTACAGAAATATTAGTATACCTCGCTCTGATACCAATTGAAAACAACACCTAGAGGGGGGGTGAATAGGTGTTTTTGGTTAATATTGTGAATTTATGAACTGTTTTGAAATTTACTGAAAACAGCTTGCTGTTTGTAATAACACAGTTCACAAACAGCACGCTGATTGTACCTGAAATGCAATGCAGAAGGAATATAAACAGTAAGTAAAAGAGACACACAATCTTTTAGCCAGGTTCGACCCCTAATCCCCTATGGTCTACGTCCTGGTCCCTTACCAAACTTGGTAAGAGAATATATTATTGATCAACTATAAACCGATTACAAGATCCAACAATATATCTCCCTTAACCCTTGCTGATTACAAATGGCTTGCTGTTTACCTGTGAACAACTAACTTTCTAAGTACTACTTCCCAAGTATACTTCTCTAGTCTAGTTCGACTCACCCTAAAACCTGAAGCCAATCTTGTACAACAGCAAAACAATTACAACCTTGAACAATACAGATTTGAATAATACAATTTAACCTATGAACCCTCTGAAAATATATATATGCGTATATGTAGGGTTTGAGAGGTTTGTAAGATTTTGCAATGAAGGCTTTGTGTTTGAATATATCTTCTTGTTTTCTGCTCGTGTATTGATGTTAAGAACTGAACATTAACATCTATTTTATAGGTAAACAAGAGTATTTGAAAGAATGCTTGAAATGGCTCCAACGGGAGGAAAATCAAAAGGTTGAATATGAGATAAGATTTGCTTTGATTCTCAAGAACGTGGGAGGTGCTGGAAATTCAACTGATGAAGAAGAAGATATGTTGAGCGTGCTAGGAGAAAGAATATTGATATCAAGAGAGAGACAAGAGCATGTGATTGGAATAAAAAAGTCAAAAGTGTCATGCTCCTTTTCTTATAATCAAAGTAGAGAATATATTGTTCCCCATGAGTTGAATTATGATCTGGTGGGTTGGAATAATTAATAAATAATCAGAGGGCCCTTACAAATATTCCTAACAATGTTTCCACTTGATGTTCCTTGAATTCTTTATATTCGGCAAAACTGTCCAGACTGAAATCAGCATGCTGTTTGTGAAACTGGCTTGCTGTTACTGAAACTGGCTTGCTGAATGACCATGCACTTGGCATGCTGTTCGATTCTGAACATAAGCACTGCATACGACCTATGGTTTGCTGTTTGTATCAACTGATTATACAATCAGTAAACTATTTATATTCTGCAAAACCAAGTTAGTACAAATACAAATGGCATGCTGTTTTATCCTGCAAAACCAAGTTAAAGCAGATACAAATGGCATGCTGTTTTATCCTGCAAAACCAAGTTAAAGCAGATACAAATGGCATGCTGTTTTATATCTATAAGCCAAATGGCTTACTGATTGTGATCATCAAAACTTAGGAGTTTCATATCTCCTGTCACGCATTTATAGAATGCGTATCCCAGGCCGCCAGAAATTTTGAAATGTCTGTTTTGTGAAGGACACGCATGTGTCAAAGAAGTGTCCGACACTCCTTTCCCACATGCGTGTCCCGTGGGTAAATAGGGCCATGTGTTCCGAAAATAGGTATTTTGGACCATTTTCTTTGGGATGTGGGCATTTAGGGTCGTCACCCATAGATTTTTAACAAAACACGTAAAAGAAGCTTGTCTCTTTGTGAAAATTACACATATTATTTTAAATCATTAACATTTTTTTAATAAAACACTTAAAAAGAATCTTATATATATGTAAAAATAGTTTATTTAGGCAAGCAAGTTATTTTAAATGATTAATATTTTTTTAGTAGAGATTCCATGTACATATACACAAAGATGCAAATAAAAAAATATAAAATTATGCTTATTTTATTTTTTTTACAGAATGTGAGCTAAAACAAAATTTTGAAAAATATGTCAACAAATTTAAGTTTTCTGAAGAATAAAATTTTACAATTAATTATAAATAGTTTTGTAAAATTGTTATGTAATGTAATGTTAAACCTAAAAGTTGAGTCAAAATTTAAAAGAAAAATGTGAAGAAAATATAATTTACTAAAATTTTATGAAACATTTAATAGAATCTCGTTTCAGCATGTAAATGATACTAGAATGCAATTTAAATCATTAATATTTTATTAAATAAAACACTTAAAAGTATCTTTTGTATTGTAAAAATAATTTGTTTAAGGAAGATATTTTAAATAAATATTATATTTTTAACAAAACACCTAAGTCAATCTTATTGCGTTGTGAAAATGATACATTAATATTATTTCAAATAATAAATATTTTTTTTAAAAACATGTAAAAGAATCTTTGTCTTTAATTTCGTGAAAATAACATATGCTATTTTAATTATTTTTTTGTTGAAATACTTTATAAAATATTTAGTAGAATCCTTATTAAATTTACGTAAAACACATTTCGAGAATCTAATTAAATACTCGTGAAAATCAAATAATTAATATTGTTTTAATAAAACACGTAAAAGAATCTTGTCTTTTCGTGAAAATAACACATGCTATTTGTTATGATTAATACTTTTTGAGTAAAACACTTAAAAGAGATTCTATTAAGTGTTCAATATATATATATATTTTTTTTTGTTGAATACTTTGTAAAATATTTAGTTGAATATATCCTTGTGGGATTCTATGTAAAACACCTTAATTAAATCTTATTAAATACTCATGAAAATCAAATAATTAATATATTTTAATTAAATACATAAAAGAATCTTGTCTCTACGTGAAAATAACACATTCTATTTTAAATTATTAATAATTTTTGATAAAACACTTAAAAGAGATTCTGTTAAGTGTTCATTATATAAATTATTATTTTTTTTAGTAAAATAATTTGTGAAATATTTAGTAAAATTCTTAAGAGATTTTACACAAAACACCTTAAGAGACTCTTATAAAATACTCGTGAAAATGCAAAATATCAAAATATAATATTTAAATTAAAATTAACATAAAACACTTTCATTCTTCTTTTCAAGAAAAATAAAATTAAACAATTGATGAAGTCATGGTTGAGTCCACGCAAGAAAAATATAATTAAAAACTCAACTGTAAAAAAAATTAACTTAAGTGTAGCAAAGACAACAACACAGCTGCATGCATATGAAGTAAATAAAAATATTTCTTCGCCACCAGATTCAATAGGCCAACATTTCAGTCATTAGCTGTCACCTAGAAACATATTATACAACAAACAAATCTCGTATAGATTATAAAACATTGGAGTTATAAAGAACACCATGCAGAATTTTATAACGAACATCTAAAAGAATCGTTTGTTACATGTTAAACATACAAAATTTTTATGTTTCACAGGTACCGAATTACAATGAGGTGTTCATCATTGTTAAGATTTCTTCTCTTTGAAAGATTTCTTTTCTCTTTCATACTTTAGATGGATATTTCTTTACACGTAATGATATCACTTATATAGTTTATATAAAGCAATACAAACTAATAAATGGTTACCTAAATTAGTATGACAGATATTGCGTTTGTTTCCCAGAATACAAAGATATAGATCAAATCAATTAGTCCTTAGATCACGTTGTTGACAGTCCGATCAATATATGTCTGAATAATCAATTGATTTGCCCATCAGAATTGCCCACGATTCTTTAATAAAATAACAAGATTGCCATTGAATTATATTGATTAAGATATATAATAATAATAAAGAATCAATGGTGTTAGATTGGGTCTCTTGGTTTTCTTGATAGGGAGGTTCTCCCTAGAACCCTACTCATATATATATATATATATATATATAGGCTAGTGATCAAATAGAAACCACTATTAAAATAGAAACTAGAAACCATTATCTACACACCCTACTTTACTATCTCCACACCATATTTTACTATCTCCAATTACTATCCCCACACCATATTTATTATCTCCACTCCTATACATAACCCACCCGACATCACCCCCCCACCCTCCACCCCCACCCCCACCATCACCACCGATGCACTACCACCGCCATCTTCTTTTCCGACCACTGGCCCCGCAGGGGCTCCGATTTCACCACCAATTTCCAATTCCGATTGCAGATTTACTTCTTCCCGATCATTAATTGTGTAACTACAAATATAATTTAGTGATTTTTAACTTTAGATCGTAATCTTATCTTCATCCACTGATTATGAATATTCCGATGATGACTTCCAGATCTGAATTCGTGTACTTGTGTGTATGTAACGATGTATGTGTGTATGTATCTGAACAATCATGGTGGTGGTGGTCGATGGTAGCGATGGCAGGTGGTGGTGGCGTTGACAGGTGGTGTGGTGGTTGATTGCAGCGATGACAGGTGGTGGTGGTGATGGCAAGTGAAGGTGGGGCTGGGGTAGGTACGGTATCAGTGATTTTAGCTGTATAGATTAGTGATTTCTGCAATACAAATTAGTGATTTCACGTATATCTGTTAATTTATGTTCATAATATGCTTAAATTTAAATCTGATTAGTTTTATGAAAGGTGATGATTGTTTTGGGAGTCGGCTGGTGAAAATCGAACTTATGAAGTAGAGAAATATAGATCAAAGAGTGGTAAGCAAAAAGGCATCGGAATTAATGGTGATTGGAGGTGGTGGCCGGAATTAATGGTGGTTGAAGGTGGTGGTCAATGGTGGTTGAAGGTGGTGGCTGTAATCAATGGTGGTTGATGATGATGATGTGGGATGTATATGTGCGAGATGTATATGTTGAAACTTGAAACAGAATGTTATGGGGTTAGGTGGAAAGCGCGTGAGTCAGAGAAAGAATAATGAATTGGTTTCTAGTTTCCATTTTAATTTGGTTTCTATTGGAGTAGGACCCTATATATATATATATATATATATATATGAGTTGCACTCCATAACAAACACCTTATATAACAAACAATAAAGAACACCTTAGATCTAATAGATCCAATGCCCCTGGCGGGGCCACCCAATACAAAAAGTTCTTATTTTTTTACCATCTATCCATCCATCATTTCAAAAAAATAAAAAAGTTACTGTTCATGACGATGACGTCTTCAGTGACGTCATCATGAACAGTAAAATTTTTAATTTTTAAATTTTTTTTGCTGGCTTGATAGAGGGTAAAAAAATAACAACTTTTTGTATTGGGTGCCCCTGGCGGGGCCAAAGGATCTAATAGATCTAAGGTGTTGTTTATTGTTTGTTATATAAGAGTGTTCTGTATGGAGCAAAGGCATATATATATGCCAAGGTTCTAAATAGAACATGCTTAAAAAGAGAACGAGAGAACATCTCAAAAAAATTAATTTAAAAATTGTAAAAAATTATAAATATTCTTAGATGCATTTTATGATTCTCAAACTTGAATAACTTTTTGTGGGAAAAAATAATTATGGGAATTTTGTTTTTTTAATCTCTTTTAGAATCTCACAAATTTTTAAGAATCTCTTTTAGAATCTCACAAGTTTTGAAGAATCTCTTTTAGAATCTCACAAATAGTTTTTTACACATGTATTTGTTGTTCATAATTGTGTTTTTTAGAATTGTATTAATGATATAAACATATTTATAATTTTTTTGAATTTTAAAAATCAATATTTTAAGTTGTTCTCTCGTTCTCTTTTTAAGCATGTTCTCTCTAGAGCCTTACTCTATATATATATATATATATATATATATATATATATATATATATATATATATATATAAAATTTAATGTTTGTGTTATATCTTGAATTCCTAAATTTGATTTGGACGATTGTACAGCCCACATGAAATTAACAAAATAATCTTTTTTTTTGCTAATTACAAAATAATCTTTAATTTAGTGATGGTTTAACAATTATGTTCCAATTGAAACTACGCAGAAACAAAAAGAGATAAGAAATTGACGATTTTTTACGTTAAAAATTCTTATCGATTTATGAAATCTACTTATATTTCGTTTTGATTATCAAAATACCATTCTTACTATTTGTAACAACAAGATACAGTTTTAATTATAAGTGTGAGAGTGATTTTGTCCAAAATTTTGGTAGTCGTTAACTTGGTATTTAGTACGACAAAACAAATAAGAACTGTCAGATCATAAAATAAATAGATGAAAAATGTTGGATCTAACAAAAAAAAATATTTTACTTTTTAACATGTAAACTAAAAAGTGTGTTTATACTGAAAGACGAAAAAGTATATGTCAATAATTATCAAATATAATTTGGTTTTTTACGTTGAATAGGATTATCAATGTAGGGTCTTCTACACTGAATAAGATTAATGTAAAAATTCGTAATTATATTTTTTATTGAGATGTTGAGTCTTTCGATTTTGATAATAATTGTTAAATCATCACTGAATTAAAGATAATTTTATGACCTTCACGTGGGCTGTATAATCATCTAAATATGATTTCTAGATCTTGAGATGGAATCCAAATAGTAAGTTTAACTTTTTAATATTAATCAAAATTTAAATAAAATTCAATTGCATCTTTTTTTAATCATATCCTTTTCATAGTGTGATTTTATTTTTAAAATTCAATTCTAATACAATCATTTTTAATAATATCCTTTTTAGATTATAATTTTTTTAATATGATATAATCTTGATCGTCTATTTTTATAGATTCGACGGTTGCGATTAATTTGGTAGTACAATGACCAAAATTGTGGATAAAATCTCTCTTATGCTTATTATATATAAGGATGTAATATATACATGCCTCTGTAACTATCAATATTTCCCAATTTGTGAGTAAGATAGTTAGTCACAAATTCAAGCCTGATAACAAATCTATTTACAACTTAACAGAATATATACATAGGATTAGGATCAAATACAAACTTTTCAACACATTTATAAGTTCGGTTCACCATCATTTATAAAAAAATAACTGAAATTTTTTAATATACATGTAATTTAGTTTTTCAATCCTTCTGGGATTCACCAATACCAAAATAAGGTAGAGAAATATGAAACTTTATTTGTTTAATATAAAGTATGTTGAACCATAATTCAAAATTTATTGAATAAATATTATATAATTTTCAACGATCTTTCTGGGGTTAACCAATACCAAATTAGGGTATGAAAATGTGAAAAAAAAATAATTTAATACAATTTTCTTCATTCTACTTATGTAAAATATATTATATATATATATATATATATATATATATATATGAATTCAAAACAAGCATAACTATTGTTCAACGGGTTAATGAGCCATTTGGGTTACCTGCCCAAAAAAAATTTCAATCAAACACTTGAACAATAAAAACATTTCAAATAGATCACTATCGTTACTCCCGCTAAGTTTTACTAACGGAAAGGTGATGTGGCAGGTGACGTGGATGTTGACGTGGCATATTGAAATAAAAGTTTAACAGCGAATTCGTCATTTACTTTGTATAAGTTTCAAGCAGGTCATCAACTAATTTTAATTTTAATGGATATTCTCTTTGGTACACTCGTGGAATTGGCTTTTGCCAATGGTACCATCATATTTTTGGCTTCTATACATGGTACACCTGACATATTGTTTCTCTCTTAGTCATGCCCTTCTGTTAGACAATTGCTAATATTTCAGGTGCACCACGTATAAAAGCCAAAAATGTGATTTTACCATTGACAAAAGCCAATTCCACGAGTGTACCAAAGAGAATATCCCTGTTATTTTTAATAGTCATTAACAGTGATTAAACGATGTTTAACGTTTTAATTAAAAAAGAGTATGACTAAGAGAGAAACAATATTTCAGCTGTACCACGTATAGAAGTCAAAAATGTGATGGTACCATTGATAAAAGCCAATTCCACGAGTGTACCAAAGAGAATATCCCTAATTTTAATTAAAAAATTTCAACTTAATTCTTATATGATTTATACCAAAAATACTTATTTAATTCGATTGATCAAAATTTAATTAAATTTTTTAAAAAAATGCTTATTTAGTACATTCACTCGTTTATTTTTTTTGTAATTGTACCAGAAGTGTAAATTTTTTTAATGTTTAATTTTGTTTTTTTCGTATGATTACACATTACTTAAATTTATAATTTTGCATACTCATTTATTTCATTTGCTTATAAATTGATATAATTTAATTTTTTTGGAAAAGGTCTACATCTGTTTTAAACTTTTTGAACCTTTTCTGGATAAATTTAAAGTACGAAACTTGTAGAGAATGAAAAGATCTTTTTGAAAAATCCAGAATCAACAAATTCCGATTTATGATAAATTATTCCGATTTGAAAAACTTTCTACGATTTATTTTAGTAATAAAAAATTAAAATTGAACATACCCCATTTAATTCATATGCTCGTAAAATAGATCAAAGGGAGCAAATATTGTAATAGTTGTTTAATATTTTTCATTTTTTGCATGAATACAATTTAATTAAATTAAAAATTAAAACTCTATTGCTTAGTAAAAAAATAAGTACTCCATTTTTTTTATTAAAAATAAAAGAAATTTTAAATTTTTCCAAAAAGACTATTTTTTTCTCACTCGATGACCCATTTGAAAGTTGGTAGTTCGTTTAGTGATGAATTAGGTTCAGAATTTTAAGTCCTAACGTGGTAGCTAACATGACGCCCACATCATAGTTGATTTGGCTTCACTTAACTGTTTCCCGTTAATAGTCAACATATTTTAATGGGCGTGCAAGTATTTTAGAGTTCAGTGATGTGTTTGCAAGTTAATTGTAATTTTATAATGTAATTTCAATTGAAAGTTTCAGTATTGTACAATGATCAGCTCATTTACCCATTGTTCAACAGATGATGTTGAACTTAAGTTATATTTGTTGAACATCCATTATAAAATTTTAACGAACTTCAACTTTTCATAAAGATATTACAAATATATTTTTAATAAATTATAAAATGTTATAAATGTACTTTCATTTCCAATTATGTGTATTAAATAAATTTTTTATTAGTATTTAATAAATGATGTTGAATCGAAGTTATATATGTGTTGAACAAAAAAAATTTATAAGTTTATATTTAAGAACATTTTTACTAATACAATATAAATTTATAATTAAGTGTGTATTGGTAAAATAAACTTTTTTGCTTATAGATAAGTATTATTCTTTTGTAAAATAATTTTTATATAATTTTATAATTTGGGCAATAAAAGAATATTTAATTAGACTATTCACATTTATTTTTTCTAATTTTAGGTACACTATTTAGAGCACAGTACCTATAATCAAGTTGTCTGTATCTTGTTTACTCGCATTCTAAATTTGTTACAGTATATACAAGGTTGTAAAAATCGGAACTCGGTTTTGTTCCGGAAAAATGAGTACTCGGAAACTCGGAGGGTACTCGGAATGAGTACTCGGAGAACAAATCGGATATTTTTTTAAATTTTTTTCTCTTATATTAAATCTATTCATTCATATTTTAATGTACATGTGTTAAAATTTAGAATTTAACGATAATATATATTTTATATATATATACTAATAATAATTATTTAATAATATTAAAACTAATAGATGAACATTAAAAATACGAGTAAATGTAATTCGATTTGACTACGGAACTCGGAACTCGGATCGGACGAGGGGTTAAAAACGAGTACTCGGACGACTCGGCGATTTTTAGAACCCTAATTTTTTCTTAACTCTGTGTTCTCTTTTTTAGTTATTAAATTTTTGAAAACGTTGTGCTCTATGATTAAGGAGTCATTTGTTAAATCTGAACCATTATTTTTAAATGAGTAATATTTCTGGACGAATGATAATCTGAATGTTGAATGAATGATATCATTTTATAAATAATATTTTTGAATTTCTGAATGAAATTTTAATTGTAACACATTTTATCTGGTTAACGATACACAACCTCAAACTTAATTTTAAATAATATAATACAATAATACATAGCATTTTAATCATACTAAAATGTAATTATATATATGTCATAATATAACATTAAATCTAAAATATTAAAATTTAATATATATATATATATATATATATATATATATATATATAATTGCACTCCATAACAAACACCTTATATAACAAACAATAAAGAACACCTTAGATCTAATAGATCCAATGCCCTTGGCGGGGCCACCCAATACAAAAAGTTCTTATTTTTTTACCCTCTATCCATCCATCATCTCAAAAAAAAAATAAAAATAAAAACGTTACTGTTCATGGCGATGACGTCATCAGTGACGTCATCATGAACAATAAAATTTTTAATTTTTTTTTGCTGGCTTGATAGAGGGTAAAAAAATAACAACTTTTTGTATTGGGTGTCCCTGGCGGGGCTAAAGGATCTAATAGATCTAAGGTGTTCTTTATTGTTTGTTATATAAGAGTGTTCTGTATGGAGCAAAGACCTATATATATATATACCCTTACTCCATACAGAACACCCTTATATAATAAATAATAAAGAACACCTTAGATCTAATAGATCCATTGGCCCCGCCAGGGGCACCCAATACAAAAAGTTGTTATTTATTTACCTTCTATCCATCCAGCAAAAAAAAAGAAAATTTTAAAATTTACTGTTCATGATGATGTCACTGATGACGTCATCATGAACAGTAACTTTACTGTTCATGATGACGTCATGAACAATAACTTTTTTAAATTTTTTTTTGTTGGATGGATAGAGTGTAAAAAAATACTCCATCTGTCCCAAATTGTATGCACCCGTTTGATTTTCACGGAGATTAAGAAAATGTAGTAAAAAAGAATAAAGTTAGTTGAAAAGTGGGTAAAGTGGTGGGACCTATTAATATTTAATAATAGATTTGAGATGGAGGAAAGTAGTGGGTGTAATAATGTTTATTTAATAAAAATGTGGAGAAGTAGTGGGTGTAAATTGTAATAGTGAAAAGTAGTGTTAAAAATAGCAAGTATATTATGTTCATTCTTTATGGGACGTACCAAAAAGGAAAGAAGTTCATATAAAATGGGACCGAGGGAGTAACAACTTTTTGTATTGGGTGGCCCCGCCAGGGGCATTGAATCTATTAGATCTAAGGTGTTCTTTATTGTGGGTGGGGTGGTGGTGGGGGGTGTTTGTATTTTAGTGATTTTGGGGGGTGTATTTTATTGATTTCAGGTGGTGGTGGTGGTGGTGGTGGTGGTGGTGGTGGTGGTGGTGAGGGGGAGGGGGTGGGGGTGGGGGTGGTGGTGGGGTGGTGGTGCTGGTGGGGGTGGAGGTGTTTGTATTTTAGTTATTTTGGGGGGTGTATTTTACTGATTTGTGGGGTGGGGTGGGGTGGGGTGGGTATTTTTAATATTTTTTGTCATAAAAAAAATTAATGATTTCGGTGGTGTAATTTAATGATTTATGTTTGGCTAGGCTGCCTGTTTTTAGTTTGTATTTAGTTTGTAAGGTTGGTTTCTATTTGAACGCTAGCCTATATATCTATATATATTATAATGCCCGGAGATCGGAAATGCAGCAGAACAGTTCAAGATATTTTTCTTGAATTTTCATTTTTTTGATTTTTTTATAAAAATTCTTTTCTTGCATTAAATAGCTATTAATGACATTTTAATTAGTCATTAATTACACCTATTAAACATATATTAAATTTACTCTATTTAATTTGTTTAAAAATTAGCAAACTTTAGTTGAACATTATAGTTATTTTTTCAATATTATATATTAATTATATATGGTTATGTTTATTTTTAGTTAAAATGATGAATAACAATTGTTTATATTGCGTTATTTTTTATTCCCTATTCAAGATCATTATAATTCCTTTTCGAATGATTATAGGGTACACGACCTTAACTTCTCAAGCAATTTTTATTATCAATAATTGTGAAAATCTTAATAAATTATGGAAGTACAAGATATTTATTTAATATCTGGAATTGTATACGAACAGTACAGATAGATTTTCAATTTTGCACATGAATAAATAATACATGAGTTATGATCAAATCGATTAAATTTAACAAATCCAGTCATTTATCGGAAGATAAAATTGATCTATATATATTATAATGCGTGGAGATCGGAAATGCACCAGAACAGTTCAAGGTATTTTTCTTGAATTTTCAATTTTTGATTTTTTTATTAAAATTCTTTTTTTTTGCATTAAATAGCTATTAATGACATTTTAATTAGTAATTAATTACACCTATTAAACATATATTAAATTTATTCTATTTAATTTGTTTAAAAATTAGCAAACTTTAGTTGAACATTATAGTTATTTTTTCAATATTAAATATTAATTATATATAGTTATGTTTATTTTTAGTTAAAATGATGAATAACAATTGTTTATATTGCGTTATTTTTTATTCCCTATTTAAGATCACTATAATTTCTTTTCGGATGATTATAGGGTACACGACCTTAACTTCTCAAGTAATTTTTATTATCAATAATTGTGAAAATCGTAATAAATTATGGAAGTACAAGATATTTATTTAATATATGGAATTGTATACAAACAGTACAGATATATTTTCAATTTTGCACATGAATGAATAATACATGAGTTATGATCAAATCGATTAAATTTAACAAATCCAGTCATTTACCGGAAGATGAAATTGATAAAAAAAAAAGCTTTACACCCATTGTTTCGTTATATTGTGTTGAAATAATTTTTTATTGTAATTAAACAAATTCTTATACTATTATTGAATATGTATATTATGAGAGGGCTATCGGTTTTAAAAAACATTATTAACCAACTTCTCAAATAATCTTTTTTATCAATGATTGTGGAATCGTAGTAAATTATGAAAGTACATGGATCTTTACTTAATATCTGAAATTTGTAAACAAATCATGCGCATACACACATGAGTTATGACCAAACTAATTAAATTGAACAAACTCAACCATTTTATCAGAAGATTAAATTGATAAAAAAAATTATATGCCCATTGTTTCATTATATTGTGTCAAAATAAATTAATATTCAAATTAAATAAATTCTTAAACTATTATTGAACATGTATATTAATATATTATGAGAGGGATGTCGGTTTTAAAAAACGTTATTAAGTTGTATTCAATATTTGTAACTTTTGATTGTAAATATTACGTTCATATTGTAATTTTTATTTTTATATGTTTGTGATGTTTTTAAGATTATCAAAATTTTAGATATATATAATGAAAATAATTTTCCAATTAATAATTCATGAAAATTATTTTTAAATTAATTTTTAATAAAATATTCATAAGAGACCAATCAATTTTTAAGAATAATAGAAATTAATTTATCTATTATAGTACTTTTATATAAAAATTTATTATAATAGCAGGAAACTGGAGAGACTTGCACTCAGAAGCTTCAAAATATTTTTCTTGAATTTTCACAATTTTATTTTTTATTAAAATAATTTTCTTGCATTTAATTAATAATTAATTATACCTATTAAATATATATTAAATACACTTTATTTCATATTTAATATAAAAGTTTAACAATTTTATTAGAACATTATTATTATTATTATTATTATTATTTTGTTATAAAATATTAATGATTTATATAAAAATACCATTATTTTAAGGTAAAACAATAAAATAAAATAATTTTTATCGTCATTTCTAATCCTTAATCAAAATCATTGCAAATTTTTTGGCAATAATTAATAGACGATTTTAACTTTTCGATAAATTCGTACTCAATGATCGTGAGAATCATGATAAGATACATAAGTATATATATTTTTCGATTAACATCCACAATTTAAATAAAAGTAATATCGTAGAATTTACATTTATACCTGAACAAATTATACACCAAGTGTGACCAACTCGATTAAATTGAATCAAGTGGACCCTTTTTTTCGTCAATTAAATCAATAAAAAAATTACCCATTCGTTGTTTGATTATTTTGTGTTGGAAAAATTAATATTCTAATTAAACACATTCTTATACTATTACTAATCAATTAATCATGCATGTATGTTATGAGATGGGAGACGGTGTTTAAAATCTTTAATTAGTTATATTTAATATTTACAAATTTTTATTATAGGAATTATGTGGACATTGTAGTTTGGTATGGAAAAAAGTAAAAGGTGTTTAAGGAGTTTTTTTTGCTATTTTAAACAAAATCTCACTTTTTGAGCATTAAGTAAGGGTGTTATAAAACGAGCATCGGCTTTAAAAACAATTATATGTACAAATTTATTATAAAATTTAATAAAAGAATATTAGAATATGTGAGTATCACTTTGATGTGTCCATGAATTTAATTTTAATGTTACAAACAAAATAGTTCTTGCAAAATGCTCTGAAAAATTAATTAAATGTAGAGATACGGGTGTCGGATCACTCCAAAAAAACATGAAGCATGACTTACAATATGCAATTGAATTTTGATTTTTTCGTCATAAAACCAAATATATCGACAAGTGAAATCAATCACACCTCTCATCACATTTACATTCTAATTCTTTTCATCGTACAATCAATTTTACTAACAAATAATTTAATAACAAATTAAGCAATCACGTCTTCTATGATGTCATCGACAATAGAAAAGATTCACAAATGTTATTTTTACTTATTCAATGTCAAACTTTGCAAATGTTTGTCAATATTGGATTTCAAAAGTATTTTTTATGCGACAAAATAGGTTCGTCAATATCTTCAAAATTATAATTATTATTAATATTCAAGAATTTAATTGAAACATGTTTTTTTTTCACCTAATTCTTTTCTTTTTTTAATTTTTGAACATTCAAATTTAATTACATTTCACATAATTTTTAATTTATCATATTAACTTTCAAATAATAAAATTTAACAAACAATAATGTTATGTGTATAATTTTTAAAAATATTTTCGTATCGCGCGTAGCGCGGCTTTGTTACCTAGTATATATATAGGCTAGCATTCAAATAGAAACCAATCTTAGAATAGAAACTAGAAACCTATATTAAATAAATTATATTTTATTTATTTTAAGGTCCCCGCTAGGGGCACCTTCAAAAAAAACGTATAAAATTCTTGGCTCTATTCAAAAAAAAAATTAAAAATTAAAAATTTTAAAAAAATAATGTTCACGTGCTGACGTCACTGCCACGTCATCAAGTGGACAGTTTTTTTTTTTTGTTGAATAGAGCCAAGAATTTTATACGTTTTTTGTATTGGGATACCCCTAGTTTGGTCATTAGATTAGATTGAAATATTTAATTTAGGTTTAATTTCTAGTTTCTATTCTAAGTTAGTTTCTATTAGAACAAGACCATATATATATAGGCTAGCGTTCAAATAGAAACCAACCTTAGAATAGAAACTAGAAACCTACACTAAATAAATTATATTTCATTTATTTTAATGGCCCCGCTAGGGGCACCTTTACAAAAAACTTATAAAATTCTTGGCTCTATTTAACAAAAAAATATTTATATAAAAAATCACTGTTCACGTGCCACGTCATCACGTGAACAGTAACTTTTTTTTTTTTTAATTTTTTTGTTGAATAAAGCCAATAATTTTAAACCTTTTTTGTATTGGGGTGCCCCTAATTTGATCATTAGATTAGCTTGAAATATTTAATTTAGGTTTAGTTTCTAGTTTCTATTCTAAGTTAGTTTCTATTAGAACAAGACCCTATATATATATATATATATACATATATATAGGGTCTTGTTCTAATAGAAACTAAATTATAATACAAACTAGAAACTAAACCTAAAAAAAAAATTGAAGCTAATCTAATGACCAAATTAGGGGTATCCCAATACAAAAAAACGTATAATAATCTACCCTCTATTCGTAAAAAAAATTAAATTAATGTTCTCGCTGTGGCGATGACGTCATCGCGTGAACAATAATTTTTTTAATATATTTTTTTTATATATTATTTGCTGGACGTTGGTGACTTAATTTAGGACATTTTTTGTAAAGATGCCCCTGGCGGGGCCCTTATAATAGATGAAATATAATTTATTTAGTGGTAGTTTCTAGTTTTTATTCTAACTTTGGTTTCCATTTTTCTTGTCTTGTCTAGATGATTTTAAGTCTCCAACACAAAAAAAATTCAACCAAATGATCTTAACAGTGAACGAATCCATTCCATACCGTTAAGTGGTTAACAAATGACCCCTAAGTTATTAATTTTCTAAATGAAAAAATTCATAATTTTTATGAAAAACGAAAACTGATAATAAATGGACATCATATTTTTTTTTTGCTAAATAAATGAACATCATATTTGTATACAACTATTTATGCAAAAAATATTGTCAATTTTTTTTTTACAGGCATTCATTTTACAAGGTAACCTGGTTAAAGTCATGATTTCACGGGAAAACTGAAAAAACAATTCAAAAAGAAGAAAAATAGGTTGAAATTTTACTGGGAATTCAAAATGTACTCTGTTCTTTTATATTTGATTGAAAAATATGCTGTAGCCTGTAAAGATTTTAGTTTTGTTGGGTAAATAATCTCAATCCAATTCAAAAAAAAGGGGAAAAAACCTCTTCTTGTTTCTGTTGTTTTACAGCATTCAACTCAAAGCCCCTATTGTTTCATATTGCTTTGCAAATCATTAGATCTTTTCCCCAAGCAATCCTCTAATTGGGGTTTTAATTTTCTTTCTGGGTTTGAAATTACAGGTAATTCTAGTCATTATTCAACTTATCTCATTTTCTTTTTGTATGTAATTTAATTTTAAGGCATTTTCTTTGAACTTGGAAATTGGGTTTGTTATATTTTCTTTAAAAATTGAATCTTTTTGTGTATTTATTGTTTTTACAAACCAAGAAGTTGAATTTACACTTACCCACCTGAAAATCTTGAATTTTTAGGGTTTCTGATATATGATTGTTGGGATTGTATTGCAGGTGCATTGGAAAATATTTTGCATTTTGGTTGTTGGTGTTTTTGTTTCGAATGTGTTGTAAAGCCTAACAGTTTGCCTTCCATTTGAGGTTTGTGTATCTTATATTCACTGTACAGGCTCATTTGTATGTTTGTTTACGAATTGGCAGCGATAATGATTGTGAATTCGTATTGTTGTTGTTTTGTTTTTACAGCAAATTCGTTAGGAATGGGGCATATACTGTATATTCTTGTTGCATTTCCCTGCATGGTTGGGGCTATTGCTTTGGCGATTTACCATATATACATGCACCTGTTGAACTACACCGAACCTGTTTATCAGAGATACATTGTGCGCATCATATTTATGGTTCCTGTGAGTACCTTACGCTTTCAATGGTTTATGCTGAATTCTTTAGTTCTATTGTTTATTAATCTATTTTTATTTTGATCATGTAATCTTCTAGTTCTTTCACTAGCTTCTTTATTTGGTCAGGATGCATTTATCTGTTTAGTTTTATAATTAGTTTTGTACATCTGTTCTTCATCAGTTCATCCTTATTGTCTTAATTGTTCTCCATTTATTCATGGAGTTTTTATGAGCGTTACCTATTTGGCAGGTTTATGCATTGATGTCTTTCCTGTCCCTTGTTGTAACTGAGAACGCCACAATCTATTTTAATTCCATTCGTGAAATGTAAGTGTTGCTGTATCTTTAATATCAAATGCTAATCCTTTATACTTTTCACATTAATTACCATCATATTAGTTAAGTTTTAATTATCATTATTGTCTTCAGAATTTATCAAAGAAGTAACTTCGCAAATAAAAAAAAAAGAAAAAAAAAGTAGCACTTTTAAGCTTTCATTCGTCATGTGGCATCCATTTGTTTTACATTTTATTTGGACAAATCTATGCGACACATTGTTAGGGTACATTTATGCTTGAAAGTCTAGCTTGTACTGTTTATCCAGATCTTGCTCATTTTCACAGTTGGCTACTTGGCTCATTTTCACAGTTGGCTACTTGGCTTGTGTACACTTTTTGGTGGAATCTGCCTTTGGTCCTCTGTGCTTTAGGATAGCCATCATAACTAGGGTTCACCAAATATGAAAGTATGACAGGTTGTGAGGACTGGTTCTTTTTTAAGACATTGACCAGAGCTGTGTGCTTAATATCCAAAGAGATGAATACATGGGATTCTCCTATTGAGGGACCTTTCATCTAGGAGTCTAGGAGGTAATTTATCAGACAAAAAATGACTTAATACCGTAGGAACACTTACATGAGCTCATTGTCACCCAAGTCGAAGTGTAGAACGACCCATCTAATATAGGACTAGATATGAAATATCGGCACTTCCTAGGATTTCATAAAATGTAGAAAAGATGACTAATGGTATGTCTGTCTATGACTATATATACAAAATCATGTAACTTTTTAGAGGATGTCATCTAATGTAAGGTATAGATATATATATATGAATTGTTTACAGCACAAAGAAAAAGATGTATACGAATCTAAAGCCTAATTCTTTCTTGTACCAATATGGCAATATCTATATAATACTTGCAAAAGTTAAAACTGCAGTGCTTAAAATTAGTTACGTCACATAATTGTTGTGATAAATCAAGGAAGACATTTTTGAAGTACATTTATAAATTTATTTTTTGTTATCTGGCCGTCAAATTTAGTACATATTCTTGTAAGTTAAAAAATGGGGTGTACCTATATACGAGGAAGTGTCTTCCTTAAAGACAGTGTCAGTATAATATTACTTTGTCCCAGCATACACTCATTTATTTTAAGCTATTCTCGCTTGAATGCTTTAAACTGAAGCTATAATTTCAGTTTTTCCTCTGATTCATTTCTGTTATTGATTTCAGATATGAAGCATGGGTCATTTATAATTTCCTTTCGTTGTGCCTGGATTGGGTAGGTGGTCCAGGAGCTGTTGTGTTAAGTCTAACTGGCCGTGTTTTGAAGCCAAATTGGTGTCTAATGACATGCTGCTTCCATCCGATTCCACTTGATGGGTAAGTTATTTACAGAGTTCACCATCTCTTGGAGTAATTGGGTACCTGATGTATGATGAGCTTCTAAGTATAAATCTTTTTGTGATTCTGCATCAATAAGTTTAGGCTATACTTTTGATTAATAAATAACAGGGTCAAATGAATGAAATTAAGCTGATCTGAAATAAACGCCGGTTAACTTCTTTCCGTCCTATATGCAATAGGGGTTATTTAAATGTTTTCTGTATTATGTGTGATGGTAAATCTCCGATAATTTTGGTGTTTATATAAGTTAGGGTTATGTTCTTCTGTTGCCTGACATGATCTAGTAACTGTACAAATTTTATGTTGATTTCATTATAATTTAAACAAAGCTGAATGTTTACCCCCCCCCCTCTCCCCCCCTGGTAATCATATTTGATGAGTCATGTTACTGAAATTCTTAATGCTATGCAGGCGTTTTATACGAAGGTGCAAACAAGGGTGCTTGCAGTTTGTCATCCTCAAGCCTATTCTAGTTTTTGTTACAATCATACTCTATGAGAAAGGAAAATACCATGATGGGAATTTCAGTGCAAAACAATCATACCTTTATCTCACCATTATCTATACGTTTTCCTACTCCACGGCGCTGTATGCTCTGTACTTGTTTTACGTTGCATGCAGGGATTTGCTCCAGCCATTTAATCCTGTCCCAAAGTTCATCATCATCAAGTCTGTTGTTTTTTTGACTTATTGGCAGGTATAGAGTTTGATCATTTACAGTTATAGTAATGTACTTTTGCTGCGTTTTTTGTCTAAATACTGTAATATTTGTTTGAACTGTTATACGCTCTGTTATATTTTTAAGCTAGGTACTGGTTGTGCTGAAGATTCTTTACCTTTTTTTCTTTGACCAATAATCGTAGTGAATATTTCATGTGAGTCAATCTCCCAACTCAAATTTTATAGCTGCAAGCATAACTCTGTCACCGTACCATGTTAATCATTCTGTCTAATCCAATCATCCCTTTCGTGCATCCATTTGTCTATCTTTCATCAATCTAGAACTAAATGGACTACATCAGAATTGATATTTGTCAAGTGTATGTAATTGAATTAATCCACCATCTTAGAATCTAACTTTGTCAAGTGTGTATAACTAACTCCCTTTAGATGTGCTAAATCATCTGTCCAATTAGGTATATTCAGTCGAGGTCAATCTAAAGACGAAGAATACTTACCTCGTGTTTGTGGATGTAATTATCCTTATTACTTTACCCTCCAGTAAAGGCAATGCGGTCTAAGCTGCTATTTGACTGTTGCACCATTCACTTTTAAACAAATTAGTTGAAGTATTGGCACTGTGGTAGAGCGAGGAATCTTAGAAAAATTGTCGCACGAGGGGTCATTGAATTTGCAAAATTATAGCAAAGAATTACTGGGGTTTCTGTAAAATATATGTAACATATGTTAAGACTTTTATATTTACCAGAAAGAAGAGGAGTATTTCAAGAAACAATAACGTAATCTTGCTAATGTAACAAATATATAAATGAATATGCTGATCAGAAACTAGAGTTGTGGATATCTTCTATTTTCTGTGGAAAGGTGTGTGAAATTGTTTGTAGTATTTTGTACTAGTCTAATTTATTCTCTTCATTTGTTGGTAGGGTGTTATGGTTTTTTTGGCAGCAAAGACTGGTCACATTAATGATACAGAGGAAGCTGCCGAATTTCAGAATTTTATACTCTGCGTTGAGATGCTCCTTGCAGCTATGGGTCTTTATTATGCATTCCCACACAAGGAGTATGCTGGTGCAAACATTGGCATTTCTCGTGGGTTTAAAGAAAGCTTATTACATGCTCTCTCGATAAATGATTTCTACCACGACACTGTTCATCAGGTTAACTGATGCACCTTCAGCTCGTCTTATTTCCTGCTTAGTCACTTTTTGTTCTTCATGTGTACATCTATCTGTTATTTGCAGTTTGCACCAGCTTACCACGATTATGTACTCTACAACCATTATGAAGGTGATGAGGGAGCAACAAGGTACCGCACACGGACCTTTGTCCCAACTGGACAAGAGATGGATATGTTGAGAAAAAGCAAGAGTATGTCTGGAAACAACGAATCATGGCTATCCAGTGGTTCCGGAAGTAACACTCCCCGTAACCAGAGCGCAACACGTGATACTTCAAAGACAGAGGCAATGAACTCCTCCTTGCTTATGGAAAGTAGTTCTATCTCCATGCCATATGAAATGTCACTTATTGACTTAGACATCCCCAATTACTCAGGAAAGATACCTCCAGGCATGTACACTGGAACAAGGTGACAAGAACATTAACCATTTCCAACTAATTCAACTATACGTCTTGAATGTGATTTCCACTGAGAAAAAAAAACTGAAGGGTTGTATTATTTAATGCGAAAAGAACCGAAGGGTTGTTATATCCACTGCAAAAAGAACTGAGGGGTTGTGTTCGGGGTGCTAATATATTTGTCAATTCTTAGATCGGGGTCTTTTGGTTGAACCCCTTGGTTCCATATCACTGAGTTTGATATTGTCATTAGCTTGTACATTTAGGATCCTAGTTTTTACTAATTAAATTAACTGTTACAGGGAGAGATTTTTTACACAGGATGTTTTTTTTTTTTTTTTATCATATTGGAACTTAGATTATGATGGCATGCACAAAGCACTTTTGTGTTTCACTTTCGTAACTTTTGAAGCAGAGAATGAACTGTAATTTTTTCATGTCATATACAGAATTGCCAGGTCGAATCAAAAGAATCATTATTTGGAACCAACAATTGGTAAGCAATTGTATGGGTTCTGAAAGTCCAAGAAACATATTTGTTTATGATGAGTCTCTTGTAATACTGGTCAAACATTGCATAGTTGGCCAGTGGGTTTATCTGAAGTGTACTTATGAGTTTTCTTGTAAGAGTTAACATGAATGTAAAAACTTGCATTAGAAGGTTGATTAGATGAAGTTAATGTAAGAGATTAGTTATATACTTATTATATCAGTGTTTGATCTGGTTCTATCTGTTGCAGGATCTTAAGTTGCCAAGACTAATTAATCTAAGAATTTTATTGCTAGTTAAGACTTGTGAGCACTTGTTTTCTAAGTTTCCTACCTGTCATTGTGGCTGGCTGCTGTTGCTTCACATAGAAGTGTGAAGCTTGCTTCATGTTTTCATAACCAATCTCCATTTATTCTTGTTGACTTGAGCAACTTAGGAGGAAATACTTGTACAAAATGTGAGTATTACCATCATTTCTCAGAGTCCAAAAGTCCATATATAAAAATCTGTTTAATGCAAAATAAAATAAAATAAAGCTCGATGTAATTTTTTACTAAAATGTTTAAATTTGATAATTTATGTGATTGGAGAAACAAAAAACCTTGTAGTTAATTTATAACAATGAGGTATGTAATTATGTATATATCTTGAATTTTTGTAACGGATATTTTTTTCTAAATTTAATTATATAATTGAAAATGAGAAACAAAAAGAGACCTGGGGAAGAAATGTGAAGGGAATTGACGTGGATAGATTTGTCCACATCATCAATATATATCGGCAGCAGTGGCCAATTTTTTATTTTTTTATTTGTAAACATAGCCCATACCAAAGTTTTTAAAGTCCAGACCCTCCTTCACAACCTCTTGGTAAGTTTTTACTTGTTTTCATTTGAAATTTTTTCCCCTAATGAGTTAATTATTTTGTGCTCTTAGATGATTTATGATTTTGTTGCTCATTATTCAATTGCCTTGTGTCTTTGTTTAAGTATATAATCTGAATATATATGTTAGAATTGTTAATTTGTGATATTGATGATCTCCGCTCCCCAAGTGTTTGATAAAATGTTCCTTTGATTTAGTGGGAAAAAAATTCGCGCGTGGGATAAAAGTTCCCACGCTTCGCGCGCCTAGCTCCGATACTAACCATTTTGGCCCTCCCTCACTCCGTGGGCTGCATCCGCCACTGATCGGCAGTCAATTTAAAAGCAGAGAAACGTGTAAATTTCGTGTTAAAGTAGCCAACAGGTAGAAACCACGTAGTAAAAACCAAATACAAAATTATCACATTTACTTACCACTCAATCCAGTAATCTAAAGATTAGTTCAGCTGATTATCTTAAATAAATAAATATTATCATTTATATATTTTTAAATTTTGGTTACCAAAATATTTACCTTTTAACATATTATTAACTTATAGTTTCCTTCGATGAATTTTTTTTAACAAACTCATAAGCGGATATCATAAACAAAAATCGAAATGAGAATGGAATCCAGAAACAGAATCGCATTATCCCATCTTTTGTAAAAAATTATTTACAAGGTGCAAACAACCGCGACGGCTAAATAAAGTCCTTGTCAAGAAATGGAAATCAATAGAAGAAGCAGGCTACGACTTTAACTTGTCGACATGCATGACTACACAAATAAAATAATAATATTATTATCTACATTACAAAATTGCATGTACACATGTGTGTACAAGATTTTATATATAACTTCATCTTCTTGATTCCATTCAAGTTATTCCTACTCTTCTTAGCCCTCAAGTCTTTAACACTTTCCAGTGTTTAATATCCTCTCTTCTTTAAATTCTTCTGTTTTAGTTCTACAATTTATACATACAAAATAAATGGTTGTGAATCAAATGAGCTATGTTCCAATATTCAGAAGTGAATCCATGAGCTACACAGACATGGAGAAGAGGCAACTTTTTCTTAGAAGCTACCATTTCTCCAGGAAGAAGAGTTTATCTGATAAAATCAAGATTTCGTTCTTTCGGGTCAAGAAAGTCATCCGGATTAGGCTCAGATCTGCCAAGAAGATGAGGAAGATTGCATGGTTTAAGCTGAAACACAGCTTTTTTTATTTTACTTCGAGAAACAAAAGGTTTCTTCCTCTCCGGTACAAAAAGAATTCTTATAATTGCTTATGCTAGGAGCATGTAGTTGTCTGTTTTTTCGTTGGTTTTCTTTGTATTTTATAAACATTGTGGTTGGATTAAGTGAGTTTTAACTTATATAAGTATAAGGGTAATTTAGATTTTCGGTTTACAGAAAGTTAAGGACATTTCTTACATACACAAAGTACTTAAATCGAAGTGTTGTCATATTACTGTAAATATTTATATGTATAAAGTTGCAAGGATACACCTCTTCAATGGTGAGGAGGTATGCGTATGAGTATGAATTTCTTTGATTTGAACACAAATGATGTTACTTACAAGTTACAAATGATGACAGTGCTAGATTGAGATTTGAAATATTTTATTGATTAAATATTCTAGATTAGTGGAGTACAAAATTAATTTCCTATACTATTTAGACGTTAATCAGGACTTCAGCTTCCCTACCCTCTTAACTGATTTCGCCATTAACTACGTGGTGAAAACTCTGCAGCATGTATCAAAAAATTATATGGTCGAGAGTATTTGCTCCCGTCTCTTTTTAGTTATTTTATTTGAAAAATATATATATATTAAAAAAATTAATGTTATAAATTATTTTCACGTAATATTTCTAATTTTTTTTTCCAAATATGACAATTAAAAAAGAAATGAAGGGTGTACAAAATTTTTTCCCCTGCATTATCGTTGAATACATTTGTGAAATTTGATGCACATTTTACTTGGGGAAGTTGTGGTAAAGAAAGTAATTGACTAATTGAGGGAGACAGTGAACCTTCTTTTTCTCCTAGAAACACACAGCTGGAACTTGATGAACTGGTGCAATCTGGCAATCTGCATAGAGGTACATGTGGAACGGGTTAAATCCCAAAGTGCTCGTTGAAGTGGAGGGCTAGTATCAAATTACTCACTCTAGTTATCGGCATCTCATTTGAATCGTTAACACCGTGTTCCAGAAACATTTTATAGGAAGAAAAGAAAAGAAAGTGAGAAATTTAATTTCTTCAACTTGTTCCAGAATGATTTTTTAGGAAAGAAAAGAATTGATTTCTAAAGATTTAGAAAGAAATTTCATGTATATTTATCTCCAAAATTTTCTTTCCACTTTTGGAAAGATTTGGAGAGAAAAGAAAATTATTCATTTTCTATTCTTTTCTTTTCTTTCTTTGTTTCGGGAACACAGTGTAAAGTCATAATAAATATCAAATAGATACCTTTAAAATATACTCGAAAAATAAAAATAATTTTTCATTGATTTCTACACATTTTTCTTGAATGCTTCCATAACCAAACGAATGGTTAATAATTCTAGTATTTCTGATAATATATTTAGATTTTTAAAAATTCATTTACTATTTATTTTTAATTTTATTGTCATTTTCCTTGTTTTAATTAAAAATAAATAGTAAATAAACTTTTTAAATTCTAAATATATTATCAAAAATACTAGAATTATTAACCTTTCGTTTGGTTATGGAAGCATTAAAGAAAAATGTGTAGAAATTAATGAAAAATTATTTTTATTTTTCGAGTATATTTTAAAGGTATCCATTTGATATTTATTATGACTTTAATGATTCAAATGAGATGTCGATAACTAGAGTGAGCAATTTGATACTAGCTATTCACTTCGGTGACCACTTTGAGATTTAACCCCATGTGGAACAGCTATTACATTGCGAAGAAAATTAGAGGTGTTTCTTGGATAAGTAACTTTTACTTAACGATTCACACGGAAACCTAGTGTCAACAGTCAAACTAATTGAAAATTTACATTTGCCAACTTTTATCGAAACAGACATCAACATTTCATACACACTTGTATAGTTGTATCTAATTTGACTGAAATGCTCCCGACGACATATAGGAATTTTTACCTACTTATTATAAAATATCGTTAAATTAATATTCGATATTATGATAAAATAATATTTTCAATACAAATTTTTGATCCCAACATAAAGAGGATAATATAAATTTAATTTTGATTAATTAATAACCTTTATAAATTAATAAAATCTATCGATTCCAATAATATCAATTTATAAAAGTTTTACTGTATACATTGTGATCTCTAGCTGTTTTTTGTTCTTTTTTATTTTCATATTCATGTCCAAATGATGGAAAAAACATACTTGTATTTTGACTTATTGGTCTCCGAATATGCATCTGGTTACACTCCAATTTTTTGGTGTACTTTCCCCAATCTCAATGTTTATGTCACTAAACAGTTGTGAAAAGCGCACTAAGCGATCGTTTAAGCGGAATTGGGGGTAAAATGATTAGTTTTTAGCAAAAGCGGGCTTTTAAGCGTTTTTTTGGATTTAAGCGGGTTTAAGCAAGTCAAAGACGGATTAAGTGAGTCAAAGACAGATTAAGCGGATGAATTAAAAAAAATAAAAAATTATAAAAAATTATAAAAATTATAAAATTATAAAAATTATAAAATTATAAAAAATTATAAAGGATGGTGAAAGAATGCATATGTTTCCGTCTTTCTGAAAGAATGCTACAATCTATCTTTCTATCTTTCGGATCTCGTATTATGATAATTATGATGTTTATATTTTCTACGTTAATTATGACTAAGTATGATTTTGTGAATGTAGAGATTACTAGTTTTAATTTTTATCATAATATGTTATATCATATGTGAATGTTAGCTTTTTTTTTTTTTTAAAAAAATAATATTATATTTATTTCTATAAATATATAATTATTTATAATCCGATTAATGATCCGCTTTTAAAACCGCTTAAGCATCCGCTTAATCGCTTAAGCATCTGCTTAACCGCTTAAGCATCTGCTTAACCGCTTAAGCGCTACAAGGTCATTCCAACGCTTAGGTCCAATTTGCGCTTTTTACAACACTGCTAAACAGTCCATAAAATAAAAATTTTACATAGGTTCACATTTCTTTCTGAAAAAAATAAAAATGAGGGAGCTACAAATTAAACTTGAAGCAGCCTACCAAAATAGAAGAAACTATATTGGAAACGTGTTTGATTGATAGAGCGAAAGAGAAGTTTGGTATAGTAATTACTTACAGCCATACTATCATCTATACGACTTTTTGTTGCCATGCCATGCATACATGATTAAACTTTTCGATGGTCTTCCAGATTGCTCCTAATAAAGTTCATATGATCTCTATCTCTTAAAAAAAAGGCTTTTATCCGTGTCATCTTTATGTAGATGCTTTAAAAAAGTTAATCAATTTTACCCACAAGTTTTAAAGTCAATGAATCCAATTAGCTAGAGTCCTATTTCACTATAAATTAGCATAATAATCCGTGCGAGGCACGAGTCAATTTCTAGAATTTTTTTTGTACAATACGTAGTTATAACATTCTTGATTATTTATTTATTATTTATTCATGATAAATATTGTAAAGTGTTTCAGGTTTATTAAATATAAGTAGATTGATTTTTATGTAATACGTTACTAATTTGTGTGTTACTAATTTAACTTAGTGAGTAAATAATACATCTTTTTAATTTGTGGTATACGTGTGATTTGTACTTACTGAAGAAGTACAAGTAGGGCCGTAAACGAATCAAACTACTTGTTAAGCTCGACTTGATAAGAAATTGAGTTCGAGTTCGAACAAAAAATTATGTTCGATAAATTGTTTGATACAATCCGAGTTTATAAGTGTTCGACTCGAACTCGACTCAAATCGTTAAACGCGACTTGAACTCGACTCGATAAGCTATATACATAAAAAAAATTATATTATTAACATAAAATATTACAATACAATAATACAAATATATAATAATATGTAGATCATAGATCAACGACTAATCATATAATCCCTGATCACCCACAAAATTAAACATGAAAACGCACTGAATAGTGAAAAAGAAGCGTTAAATGAAATAAAAAATTATTGACAAACTCGAACTTGACTCGTCGAAATGTTTGTGAACAACTCGAACTCAACTCATTTGTTTAAGAAATCGAGTTCAAACAACATAAATTGATCGATAAGGTAATCGAGTTTGGCTCAACTTGTTAAGAAAAAACTCGAACTGGACAAACTAAAATTCGACTTGACTCATTTCGTTTACAACCCAAAGTACAAGTAATATAGTTGGTACACGTTTATATGCAAAAGATTAAAAGTTGTATATAAAATGAATTGGCTAGTATATATGGTAATAAACTAAAATTAATATATATATATATATATATATATGATAACTTGACTAAAATGCCTACACGTTTAAATATCTGCCACACGATATTGTGCTCAACTATTATAAACATGTGCAATTTAAAGATATAACCTCAGTTTAATTTAGCTCCCTAGTTATTTTTATATATTTTGATTCATGTTGTCTAATTAAGATGATTTTTCAAAACATTTACGATACAATTTTTTTTTTCCCCAATTCTTAAAAAATGATGCCTTCAAGATGTTGCATTCTAAGAGTGTGGGTGTGGGCTTTAGTCATGATTTTAATAAAAAAAAACCTTCTTAAATCTTCTAATACGCTATTCAGACCTTACGCTTTCACTTCTTAAACCTATCTTTCTAACTATTTCTTTTCTTTTCTTCTAAGCTCTTGATTTTGAGCATTTTTGCCTTGGTTTCTCTTTTTAATTTTGTCTGACTTTCAAAACATCAGATAATTCAGTCCTCAACTGAGTGAATATACCCCGTGTAACGGGCTTATAACATTTTTGTTCTCCAAACTTGAGAATTTATCATTTATGGTTGATCCGGTTAGATAAATATTTTTTGTACTTTTATTATCATAAGTTGAAATTGATCATATGACTTTTGTCCGTGCTTTGATCATGAATTCATCCTTTCTTTTTTCAAACACAGCTTATTCCAGAGAAGTATCTTTACAAATTGTATCGAACAGATAGACCTATGTGTTCAATGAATTTGTTGTTTCTCCTTGTGAATTTTGTATATGCATGCTTTGTTGTGAAAATCTTCTTTAATTATTAATAGTTCAATTTTAAATCATCAATTAAATTATATATTATTCCCTCCGTCCCTCCCAATTCTTAACATTTGTGTTGGGCACGGAGATTAAGAAAGGAGAAAAAAGTAAGTGGGGGAGATAAAGAAAGTGAGTGGAAAGTGGGTAAAATTGTGGGTCCTATCAATATTTAAGTAATAGATTAGAAAGATGGAGGAAAGTAGTGGGAAGTAGTGGGTCCTTTTTATTTGTTTAAAGGTTAAAACTTTACTATTTTTGGAAAGTTTGGAAATGTAAAGAATTGGGAGGGACATCCCAAAATAGAAAATGTAAAGAATTGGGAGGGATGGAGGGAGTATAATTTAATAATTTTAGTATGCACTATATATGCTTTTGTTTTGAATATTTCATTTTATCGCCAATGTTAATTTTGTACACATATTTAAAAAAATTCAGATATAATATAAAAAATTATTGTTTATGCTACTTAAATTATAAAATAGAATTAATTATTTTTAAATAACATGGATTTCACTACCGATGATAATATTAATTTTCATAAAATATTATTGACTATCATAACTTAAAGTCTCATATTTTGTTACACGAACCTTTGTACATACTAATTTTATATAATCATCGTCTTCTATGTGTTAACATATATAATAATATTATTATTATTGGATAATTCCAATATTGTAATAGTTTCTTTTAAATATCATTTCTTTTATTATTATTTCTTTGAATACATTAAAAAGTCTTACGAATTTTATCTTGTGTTGGTGTATTACCTAAGTTTAAAGTTTAATTTAGCTCCATAGTTATTTAAAGTTTAATTTTGCTCCAAAGTTATTTACAAATGTATTAGTGTTAAGACATCCACATATTACGTGTATGATTTATAAACACATGTGGCATTGTGTCGTAATGGTAATAACATGCATAAGTTACTTGATAGACTCAAGTTTGATTCCCATGAACAACACTTTTTTTAATAAAAATGTGTTGGTGTTTTACCTAAGTTTAATTTAGCTCCAAAGTTATTTACAAATGTATTACTCTTAAACGACATTCACTTATTACGTGTATGGTTTGAAAACACATGTGACATTGTGGTGTAATGGTAAGAGCACACATAAGTTATTTCATAGACTCAAGTTCGATTCCCATGAACAACACCTTTTTAAATAAATATTAAACATGGGGTAAATTGGTGTACATTAAAAAATCTCACTATTTTTTCTTGTGTTGGCCTATTATATATATAGGGTTTTGCTCAAATGAGAACCCTCACTTATGGTGAGATATGAGATCTAATCCTATATATTAATAATAAAATTTTATTTTTTTATTATTCATTTAATTCAACATCATCTTCCACAATCATTTCTTCCATACTCCGGTCACCATCTCCGGCGGCAAATTCCGGCCAACCCAGAAAATCACCACCGGTAAACAGAAAATCACCGCATTGCTGCCACCTCTGATCACCACCAACAAAAATCACCACCTGTAAACAGAAAATCACCACACTCCGCCACCTCCGACCACCGCACTGCCGCCACCACCAACAAAAATCACCACCAAATAACGAAAATCTGTTGAGTATTGAATACGATAAAAGAATACAGAGGGGGGTGAATGGATTCTTGAACTTTTCTTTGGCTAGAGTCTATGTAGCAAATAAGTGTTTGTGTGTGCAGAAGTGAAGGTGCGGATAAAGAACAACACAAGACACAATATCACTTTAATCTAATGTATTATTAGATAAAGGTTGCTACAATCTGTGAATACAAATGATAGTATTCTCAGCTTCGTTTTTCTCAGAGAGATACAGCTTGTAATGTATGAAAAACTTGACTCACAAAGTTACAAAGTTAATGACTAAGGAAGTGAGGCTGTATCCTTATAGAATATGGATACAACCTACTTACTCCAAATAAGGTAGCTGAACAAATTACTTTCTAGTCTGTCTATCCTTTTTGAGTAAGCGTCCAAACGGTTACAGATTTGACTTTGTAAAGCCTGTTCAGATCCACTTCTTTAGCCCCTTGTCTCTTCTATATCTCTCCAAGCTTCCTTGTAGGCTTTCCAGAGCACGTTACAGATTGTGGTCCATAAAGTGCATTGGCTTGTTGCAGGTTTCTGACTTGTACAATTTCTTCAGTGTTTTGTCTCCAAGAATGTATTCGAGAAGTGACTAAGTAGGTGATTCGAGAACTTGAATTGACTTGATCGATAACTCTGAGTTCTCGAACACTGTTATATTGACATATCGAATTACTTCTCGAATAGCTCTTTTCTTCAGGATTCCTTGAGTTGTCGAATAGAACACTTGACTTGTCGAATCCTTGAGATATCGAATAGCTTTCTGAGTCCTTGAGATATCGAATGGAACTTTGACTTGTTGACTCCTTGAGAACTCGAATAATACTTTGACTTGTTGACTTCCTGAGTTCTCGAATAGAGTACATAGACATATCGAATCTCTGAGATATCGAATGAGATATCGAACAGTGTATTCAGAGATATCGAATAGTGTCTTGAGATATCGAATCCCTGACTTCTCGAATGCTGGACTTATCGAATAGACAAATATACTTCTCGAATTGGTACTTAGGCAAATTCTTCATTTCTTCAAATCCCAACTGTGATTATTTGACAGTCTTTATCTTCTTGCTTGAGGCATGAACCTTGGAACTTCTTTCAAGCATTATTCTAGACTCTATAAGTACAGTTACACAACTAGGATTTGATGCCTACTACAAGTACAATACAAACAGAAACTCTACAACTAGAGGTTTCCTCAGTTAAGAGGTCATGTAAGTAATGCAAAGCATTACAAACAATTAGGCTTGTTATTAGATGTATACAGGCATGCCTCTGTAACTAACAATCTCCCCCAAATTGTGAGTGAGACCCTTAGTCACAATTTCATGTCTGATAACAAGCCTAACATACATAAAGATAAAACTTTAACAGTACAGGTATGTAGATTGATTGAAGAAGGTACACAGAAGTGTTCTTACAAGTTATGAGAACCTACTAGCCATATCCTTTTGGATTCATCTCTTGAGCTTTGGCTTGCAGATTCTCATTTTTCATCTTCTCTTCAGCTTCTTTGGCTTTCTTCTTTGCATTTTCCTCCATGGCAAGAATAATGTCTTCCATTGCAGTGAGTTCTTCAATTAGAGGGGAGCCTGACAAGTCCTTGAGTACTTCATTCAGCTGTTTCTCAGAATAGGAACTGATGTAGTCCATTCTAATCTTTACATTTCTACCATATTTCTTGTACTCAATGATGTGAGGATTAAACTTGACTCTGCACAGACCCATAGCTCTCAATTCATCAGCCTTAGCTTCCATTGCAGCCATCTCCTCCTCCCTTTTCTTTAGTAGCTCTTCACTGTTCTTTTTCCTTTCTACCTAGTGATCTCTTTTCATTTTGACAAAGTCAATTAACTCCAGCTTCCATATCCTTTCCACTCTGTCTACAGAATCCAACATTGCCATTATTACTCCCGTGATGTCTTCTCCTTCCATCACTTTTATCTTTATCCGTGTCTTGATCACCATCCTTGCTTGGGTTGAACTTGGCAGACTCAGGTACAATGCCAGTTGCAATGTATGATCTGAGATAAGATATAGCTTCCAATTCTTCTGCTGTTCTTACACCCTTCTTCTTGTTCAGCTTCTCAATGATGGCAATAATGAGAGGTTTGTTCTGAGGGACTAGATGCTTAGGAATGATCAGCTACTTGATATCATCAATTCTGGTTGCAGCTTGATAGATGATGGTTCTAGGATTTGTGAATACTTCAGGTAGCCTTGAGGGTTGATCATTCCTTAAATCATCAAAGAGACTCTTGTTATTTTCATTCTCTTTTTGAATCAGTCCAAGGAACACATCCACTTCTGAGTGCTTTAGGTCCTTAAGTCCTTTGTAGAGTGTTGAAAGTCAAATGCAATATTTTTGACTTAGATACCATCATTATCTCCTTGAACCATAAGTTGTTCAATTTCCTAGGAATAACAGTGAGGTAGTCAATCTGCTCCTTCAACTCTCTCAGATAGAACTGAGTATCACCAGCCTGTTCCCTTGTGGCTTTCAGAAACTCCAAGAAGGCTGTATCATGATAGACATTTGAATTAGCAACTTCTTGTAGCTTGGCCTCAGTAATGACTTCAGCTTCTACAGGCTTGGCACTTTCAGATTTGGATGATGGAGGTTCATCAACTTGCATGCTCCCTGCAACCACTGTGGTTGTGATAGATTGCTTGACCACTAGGAGTAATGACACGCACAGTTGGTAGAGTGACAACTGGTAGTGAGGTAGGAGGGTCATCAACTTTGGATTTTCCTTTGCCTGGCACATTAGGTATGGATTTTGAAGCCCTTTGGTGACCACCCTCCTTTATCTGTATGCCTATCTCCTTAGGTTTCTCCCCCTTTGGATTTGAATTCCTTATCATTTTCTCCCCTTTAGGCTTGTTGTCAGGCACAAAGGCTTTAGAAGTGACCTTTGGGTTTGAAGACTCTTCAGGTAGAGGGAGACCCATATGCTTCATCATGGCAGCCAACATAGATTGCTGATGCAGAAAAACATTAGCTGTGGTGCTTGCTTGAGTGTCCAACTGATCATTGAGAAGTGCAACCTTGTCTGTAAGATGAGCATTAGACTTAGTGAGAGTAGCTACCTCCTTTTCAAGTGCATCTACCTTGCTGAACAATTCAGTAGATTTAAAGCCAGACAGGGATTGTTCTTTAAGTTTCTGCACTTCAAACCTAGTCGTGTCATGCACTGGAACTTCAGTTACCATCCTGTCTCCATATAAATTCTTGAACATTGTCTTCAGCATGGCATTGGAGTCTGTGGTTTGATCAGATAGAGATTGAAATTTATGCCCCAAACTTGTGACAGTATCCTTTAGCAGTGCTAGCCCATGATCCATCTTGGTGCAGGTGGTGTTACAGTATTTGAGGTCTTTAAACACACTGTCCAACTGAGGGAATTTGGCATCAAAGGTCCTCTTGATTTCTTCCACTTTAGTGGCTGTCTTATCACACACTCTGCTGACCTCAGTTTTGACTCCTTTTCCAAGATAGTGGGCAGCCTTGAAGAATCCCTTGTGTGAATCATTCATGGCCTCATACACTTCACCAGGGGTCAGAGATTTGGCATTGGAACCTAGTGAAGTGATGTATTCCTCCCTGAGATATTGAAGTACTTCATCAAGAGTAATATCATATTTTCCTTGCAACCAGGCATCTATATTGCCATCTCTCTCAGCATCATCAACTATCTTTATCTTCTGCATCTCCACATCATCCATATGGCATAACAGAATGGCTTCATAGTCTGGATTAGGGATGTTGGAGGTGACCAAGTTCTGAGAAATCTTGACAAACTCAGGAATCTAATCCATAACTAAGCTTTGAAGTGCTTCAACCGTCAATTGTGGTGGAACAGACCCTGATCCTGAAGCACTGTCATGTTGCACAGGCTTCAGCCATTGTGACAGAAAGTCAGAGCTAGAGCTAGGCAAGCTAGACTCCTCAGTTACAGATGCAACTTCTGTAACCGGATGGATTGACTCTACTACTGGTGTCTCCACAGAAGTGGGATGAGTTACACTAGCAGTTGACACAGGCACAGAGTCTCTAGTAAAAACTAGTGGAACCTCTGTGTTTGTGATGGTGTCATTAGGAGATACCCCAGCATGCATTCCCTCACCATCTAAATATGGGTCCTGGATGGTGAGCAAGGTGTCATGCACCAAGTCACTTGAATTCATTGGCTCATCAAAAGAAAAGAATTCTTGATGATCAATGCCTTGCTCCTCAATTGCTTGAGTTGCAGGCTGCAAAGAAATTTGAGTGGTAGATTCTGGAAGAGAAGTGTATTTTAGATTAGAGTTTGGCAACTCCCCCGGAGAGATAGAGGGAGTTTCAATTGTGATGTGCTCTCCACTCAGTGTTGTGCCAGCCTTATCACTCCCATGTGCTGACTCTGTACAAATAGGTGCATTGGGGAGGATGCTTGATTCTATAGATGCACCCTGTTGAGAGGATACATCTAGGGAACTGTGTGCCCCTGATTTTACTACTTCAGCCATTTGTGTGACTGAAGAGGTGGTTTTAGTTTTCTTCTTCTTTGGCATTTGTAAGGGTGACTCAGGTTCCTCACCACCTAGACCTAATTCCACAGCCAATGCTACTTCAGATAGTATGTTCAAAGGTGCAGACATTACCTTCTTTCTCTTTTTTTTACTAACATCACCCTTTTGAGAGGATGATGCAGTTGGCTCACTGTGTGGTAGAGTATTTGGTTGAGAGGGTTGGTTAGCAAGCCCTGGGTTAGCATTTTGTTCTACTTGCTTGGGCTGTGCTAACTGTGACTTTGAGTCAAATGTTGGCATGTTGTGGGGGTAAGTCCTAAACAAACTCTCCATATGGGGAGTTATGTTAAGTCTTACATCCACATCATTCCTAGTCTCCAAATTACCCAAAATGAGTTTGGTCATGGATTTAGGATAGCCTATTCTATTTCTATCTATCCCAGGCAGTTCAATCAATTGAGCATTTTTAAAATTAAGAACAGATTGAATAAAGCGAGGGAAGAAAATGTCAGTACCTCTCTTGGTTGTGTTCTTACCAAGTCTCCCATACAGCTCTTGTAGGATGATTTTACCAACATCTATCTTCTTTCCATAGGTCAGTGCATAGCCAATTTGTTGCGCAGGTGCACTGATTTGATCAAAGCTTGATTTCCTGGCAGTGAAGACTTGAAGAAGAGTTGCAAACACATAGCTCCACTCCTTTCTCAGATTCTTCCAGTTTAATTTTCAAAGATTGATCCCATCTGAGTAGTTGATGAACTCAAAGAATTCTTCTAACTCTGCATTCGTGGCCAGTATGTCATATGACTCTTGTTGTAGGCCCAGTGCTTGATTCATGTCTGCAGTGGTGATAGTGATTTCTTGGTCCTGAATCTTGTAGTAGACTATGTATGAAGTTATTGCGCTTTCCAGGGCTACAACTTCCACAGTAGCAGTTCCCCAAAACTGTTCCAGAATGTCTAGATAAAGTGTTGGGTTGGCAGAGAGTGCATCCTTGATGTATGATTCAGCCATCCACTTTACAAAGCATTTGAAGTTCACATTGGGTCAAATCCTTAAGTACTTCATTCAGCTGTTTCTCAGAATAGGAACTGATGTAGTCCATTCTAATCTTTACATTTCTACCATATTTCTTGTACTCAATGATGTAAGGATTAAACTTGACTCTACACAGACCCATAGCTCTCAATTCATCAGCCTTAGTTTCCATTGCAGCAAACTCCTCCTCCCTTTTCTTTAGTAGCTCCTCACTGTTCTTTCTCATTTCTGCCTGGTGATCTCTCTTCATTTTGACAAAGTCAATTAGCTCCAGCTTCCATACCCTTTCCACTCTGTCTTCAGAATCCAACATTGCAATTATTCTTTCTATGTCATATAGCCTGCCCCAGTGCTGACATGTTCCTTGTCTGAATTTCTTCTATCTTCCATCAGTATATTTTATTTCAAGAAAGTCATCAACAATGGCAACATGATAGATTCTTTGAGCCCATATGAACTGCAGTTGGTCTTCATCATAGATTTCATCCAGAGGAGGTAGGTTCAATCCTGGAATTATTGTTAGTGCCTTTGACTTCGATATCTTCACCCTTCTTGCAGCATGCTTAAATTTACTCCTCCTTGAATGATTGCTAGGTAGAAACTTATGACCCTTGTTGGTAGACCATAGTAGTATTCCATTAGCAGTTTGCTTTCTGAAACATACACATGGTTTCTTGACTTGAATCTTCTTCTCTTCTTGAGGTGGCAAAACAGTTGCAGAAGCCATCGAATCAGATTTTGGTAGGTCATTACTAACAGTATTCACCCTAGACTCACAGTCTTGTGTTGTGGTGAGGTTACTGCTAGCAATGCCTAAGGCTTGCTGTTTTCCAATTTTCCTCTCATAGATTTTTCCTTGGTCATCACCATCTTTCTTATTCTTGTCATCCTTCTTCTTCTTCTCATCTTCATCACCCTTATCTCTCCTGTGATGTCTCCTCCTCCCATCACTTTTGTCTTCAGGGTTATCATCCTTATTTCTCCTAGGTTGATCCCTCTCTGGAGTTTCACCAGTTGCTATAAAAGATCTGAGAATGTGCAGTGCTTCAATTTCTTCAGCATTTCTGGTTCCAACCTTCTTCTGTAGTTGATCAATGATAGCAATGACCAGTCTATGATTTTGAGAAGTGAGATCATGGGGAATGACCAATTGCTTGATGTCTTCAATTTTGGTACCAGACTGATAGATGATTGTCCATGGCTTCTTGATCACTTCTGGCAGCCTTGAAGGTTGGCCATTCCTCAAATCATCAAACAAACTTTTGTTGTTCTCATTTCTCTTCTCAATAAGCTCAAGTATGGCATCTATCTCTGAGTGTTTTAGGGCTTGTAGAGTCTTGTATGTTAGATGCCATATCTTTGATTTAGATATCATCACTATCTCCTTGAACCATAGATTATTGACTTTCTTGGGGATGACAGTGATGTAGTCAATCTGCTCCTTCAACTCCCTCAGATAGAACTGAGTGTCACCAGCCTGTTCCCTTGTGGCTTTCAGAAACTCCAAGAAGGCTTTATCATGATAAACATTTGAGTTAACAACTTTTTATAGCTTGGCCTCAGTAATTACTTTGACTTCTATAGGCTTGGCATTTTCAGATATGGAGGATGGAGGTTTGTCAGATGGCATACTCCCTGCAACCACTGTGGTTGTGATAGATTGCTTCTGGACACCAGGAGTAATGACATGCACAGTTGGTAGAGTAACAACTGGCAGTGAGGTAGGAGGCTCATCAACCTTTGTTTTTCCTTTGCCTGGCACATGAGTTGGAGATTTATTTGCCCTTTGGTGATCACCCTCTCTTAACTTTATCCCTTTTTCCTTGGGTTTCTCCCCCTTAGTATTTGAATTCCTTGTCCTCTTCTCCCCCTTAGGCTTGTTGTCAGGCACAGAGGCTTTAGAAGTGACCTTTGGGGTGGAAGATGCTTCAGGGAGAGAAAGACCCATATGCTTCATCATAGCAGCCAACATAGATTGTTGATGCAGAAGAACATCAGCTGTGGTGGTTGCTTGAGTGTCCAACTGATCATTAAGAAGTGCAACCTTGTCTGTAAGATGAGCATTGGACTTAGTGAGAGTAGCCACCTCCTTTTCAAGAGTATCCACCTTAGTGAATAGCTCATGTGCCCTGAAACCAGAGAGTGATTGATCCTTGAGTCTTTGGACATCATACTTGGTCATGTCATGAATAGGGACCTCAGTCACTAGCCTGTCTCCATAAAGATTTTTGAACATTGTCCTCAGCATGGCAGTGGATTCTGTAGTCTGATCAGATAGAACCTGAAATTGATGCCCCAGACCTGTGACAGAATCTTTTAGAAGAGCCAAACCATTGTCCATCTTGGTGCATGTAGACTTGCATTCCAGAATGTCCTTGATGACTGACTCCAACTGGGGAAATTTGGAGAGGAATTCTCTTTTGACTTCATTGACTTGGTGGATTGTGGCTGCAACTACTTCATTCACTTCTGATTGCAGGCCTTTACCAAGAAAGTGGGCAGCCTTCAAGATCCCCTTGTAGATGTCATTGACAACCTCATACACATCACTGGGAGTTAGAGATTTGGCATTGGACCCCAGTGAAGTGATGTATTCTTCCCTTAGATGTTGGAGGCCTTCTGAGAGAGGTACAGAGTATTTGCCTTGCAGCCAAGCATCCACATTACCATCTCTTGCAGATTCATCTGCTATTTTCTGTTGTTGCTGCTCTACATCTTCTTTATGGCATAGCAAGATGGCTTCATAGTCAGAATTGGGTAGGTTTGAGGTGACCAAATTTTAGGCAATCTTTACAAACTCAGGAATCTGATCCACAACCAAGCTTTGAAGTGCTTCAACCGTCAATTGTGGTGGAACAGACCCTGATCCTAAAGCACTGTCATGTTGCACAGGCTTCAGCCATTGTGACAAGAAGTCAGAGCTAGAGCTAGGCAAGCTAGACTCCTCAGTTACAGATGCAACTTCTGCAACCAGATGGATTGACTCTCCTACTGGTGTCTCCACAGAAGTGGGATGAGGTACACCAGTAGTTGACACAGGCACAGAGTCTCTAGTGAAAACTAGTGGAACCTCTGTGTTTGTGATGGTGTCATCAGGAGATGCCCCAGCATGCATTCCCTCACCATCTAAATGTGGGTCCTGGGTGGTGAGCAAAGTGTCATGCACTAAGTCACTTGAGTCCATTGGCTCACCAAGAGAAAAGGATTCTTGGTGATCAGTGCCTTGCTCTTCAATTTCTTGAATTACAGGCTCCAAAGAAATTTGAGATGAAGATTCTGGAAGAGTAGTGTGTTGCAGAGTAGATTTTGGCAACTCCCCCTGAGAGATAGAGGGAGTTTCAAGTGTGATGTGCTCTCCACTCAGTGTAGTGCCAGCCTTATCACTCCCATGTGCTGACTCAATACAAGAAGGTGCATTGGGGAGGATGCTTGATTCTATAGATGCACCCTGTTGAGAGGATACATCTAGTGAGCTGTTTGCCCCTGATTTTACAACTTCAGCCATTTGTGTGACTGAAGAGGTGGTCTTAGTTTTCTTCTTCTTCTTTGGCCTTAGTAAGGGTGACTCTGGTTCCTCACTTTCTAGACCTAGTTCAACAGCTAATGTTGCTTCAGATAGAATATTTAAGGGTGCAGACATTACTTCCTTTCTCTTCTTTTTACTAACATCACCCTTTTGAGAGGATGATGCAGTTGGCTCAGTGATTGGTAGAGTGTTTGGTTGAGAGGGTTGGTTAGCTAGCCCTGGGTTAGCATTTTGTTCTACTTGTTTGGGCTTAGCAAACTCAGACTTAGAGGCAAATGTTGGCATGTTATGGGGGTAAGTTCTAAACAGACTCTCCATATGGGGAGTTATGTTAAGTCTTACATCCACATCATTCCTAGTCTCCAAATTACCAAAAATGAGTTTGGTCATGGATTTAGGATAGCCTATTCTATTTTTATTCATCCCATCTAATTCAATCAATTTATCATCTAAGAAATTAAGGACAGATTGAATAAAACGAGGGAAGAAAATTTCATTACCTCTCTTGGCTGAATTCTTACCAAGTCTCCCATACAGCTCCTGCAGAATGATGAGACCAACGTCTATCTTCTCTCCATAAGCTAAGGCATAGCCTATTTGCTGTGCAGGAGTACTGATTTGGTCATAGCTAGATTTTCTTGCAGTGAAGACTTGAAGAAGTGTAGCAAACACATAACTCCATTCCTTCCTCAAATGCTTCCTGTTCAAGTGCCCAAGACTGATTCTGTCTGCATATTTGATGAAATCAAAGAAGTGTTCCGATTCAGCATTTGAAGCAAGTGGGTCATACACCTCTCCTTTGGTACCCATCCCAAGTGCCTCATTCATATCCTCTGTGGTGATAGTGAGATTTTTGTCTTGAATCTTGCAGTAGATGATGTACGAGGATATTGCAGAGTCAAGAGCCACCACCTCCACTATAGCAGACTACCAAAACTGTTCTAGAATGTCGAGATACAGAGTTGGGTTAACAGATAAAGCATTCTTGATGTACGATTCAGACATCCACTTCACAAAGCACTTGAAATTGGCGTTGGGTGCTTCAACATCACTAGTTAGAGCAATGAAATTGGTGTTGAACTTTACTGTTGCCATTTGTGTGTGAGAGAGAGAGAAGAAATCGAAGGTTGAAGAAGAAATTTAGCTTTTGCAGTTAGGGTTTCAGAGGTTTTGGGAGTTTGGATGCTTGAGAGTTTGGATGCTTGAGAAATCGAATGAAATGAATCGAATAGATGTGAAGTTGTAAAAGTATGAAGTACTTGAATTGTCGATTAGATGTATGTTCTGTATCGACAAGTCAGGCATTCGAGAAGTAGAAAACAACTATTCGAGAAGTCAAGAAAGGATTATTCGATAACTCAAGCAAGTTGTAGCTCACAGCTGGTAGTTATCTAACTTAGAAATAAATCTAAATTAGGTAAAATATGTTTTTTTTGAGTAATTCTGAAAAAAAATCCAAAATCGGTTAAAATTCAGCGAGAAATCAGCCTTTTCAAATGATTCGAGAACTCAAATATAGTATTCGAGAACTCAGTCAATCGAGAACTAAAACACTATATTCGATAAGTCAAGGAAACCTCTATTCGAGAACTCTAAAAGACTCTATTCGAGAACTCGAGAGTGCTCTAAAGAGACTTGTTAGAGATGTCGAATAGTGAATCACTTGAGAAGTCTGACTTGTCGAATTATACTCATAGAAACTCAATTTTCACTATCTTTTTTTTAAAAAATTTACCAGCCATATTCATTCACGAATATTCTAGCAAATTAAACAGTGATTTTCTCAAAATTTTATAGAAATTTCAAGTTAACAAGAGAATATGATTTTCCAAATATGCAACAGATTTGAAATATTTATAAATCATATTTCAGCCAACACTTACTCCAAAAATATTAAGAATTTAGATAAAGTAAGTGTTTACTGCTGCAACAATCTAGATGCTGTATTCACTTAGCCAGAATCTGAAGAATTCAGCATTCCAATCTCACTAACCAACCTTGTGAAGGTGGCTTCATCTAATGGCTTAGTGAATATATCAGCTAGTTGTTTGTCTGTACAAATATAATGCAACTCAATGGTTCCATTAGTTGCATGTTCCCTTATGAAATGATATCTGATGTCAATGTGCTTTGTCCTAGAATGATTGACAGGATTGGCAACTTTAGAAATTGCACTTGTGTTGTCACACATGATTGGAATTCTTTCCAACACAAGTCCATAATCTCTAAGTTGATTTCTAATCCAAAGCACTTGAGCACAGCAACTTCCAGCAGCTATGTATTCAGCCTCAGCTGTAGAAGTTGACACAGATTGTTGTTTCTTGCTATACCAAAAGACTAACCTTTGTCCAAGAAACTGGCAGCTACCTGAGGTGCTTTTCCTATCCACTCTGCATCCACCATAATCAGCATCAGAATAACCAACCAGACTGAACCCTATGTCCTTAGGATACCATAGTCCCAAGTTTGGAGTGCCCTTCAGATATCTAAAGATCCTTTTTATAGCAACCAAATGTGATTCTTTTGGATTTGATTGAAACCTTGCACACAAGCATGTAGCAAACATGATGTCTGGCCTACTTGCAGTGAGATAGAGTAGAGAACCAACCATGCCTCTGTAGACTGAGATATCTACCTTCTCGCCTTTAGCATCTTCATCCAATTTAGTGGCAGTGGCCATGGGTGTCTTTGTAGGTGAGCAATCTTCCAAGTCAAACTTTTCAATAAATCCTTGATATACTTGGTCTGACTGATAAAGATACCATCCTTCCTTTGACTGACTTGCAACCCAAGAAAGAATGTCAACTCTCCCATCATACTCATCTCATATCTGCTCTGCATGAGTTTAGAAAATTTCTCACACAGCTTCTCATTTGTAGAACCAAAAATGATATCATCCACATAGATCTGAACTAAGATAAGATCATCACCATGCTTCTTGTAAAACAATGTCTTGTCCAGTGTGCCTCTAGTGAATTGATTCTCAAGAAGAAATTGTGATAAAGTATCATACCATGCTCTTGGAGCCTGCTTAAGTCCATACAATGCCTTAAGCAATCTGTAGACAAATTCTGGGAAGTGTGGATCCTCAAAACCAGGTGGTTGTTGCACATAAACTTCTTCTTCCAACTCTCCATTCAGAAATGCACTTTTGACATCCATTTGATATACTTTAAAGTTTGAATGAGCAGCAAATGCCAAGAATATTCTGATGGCTTCCAATCTAGCAACATGAGCAAATGTCTCATCATAATCAATGCCTTCCTGTTGAGAGTATCCTTTTGCAACCAACCTTGCTTTGTTCCTTATAATTACACCATCTTCATCCATCTTATTCTTTAGAACCCATTTTGTTCCAACAATGGTTCTGTTCTTTGGTGCAGGCACAAGTTCCCATACTTTGTTCCTTTCAAATTGATTCAGCTCCTCTTGCATAGCAATAATCTAATCTGGATCCAACAGTGCATCATCAAGTTTCTTAGGCTCAACTTGTGATAGAAAACAACCATAGAGGCACTCATTCTGAGTTGCTCTCCTAGTCCTTACTCCTGCATTAGGATCTCTAATGATTTGCTCTGCAGTGTGTGATCTATCCCATTTCCTTGAATGCTCAGCCTGATTTCTCATTCTTGATGTTGCTTCATCATCCACATCATGGTCATTCTCATTTCCCCCCTGTGAAGTTGCCACTACTCACAGGTGTGTCTTGGATGCTTGTTTCTTCACTATTGATTGGCACAAATTCTTCTCTTGTATCATCATTCACTTGAGTTTGTCGAACTCGAGTTTCAACTTCAGTTTCAGTCTCTTCATCAGAATCATCTAGATTATCAAACTTCAATGGATCTTTATCTTCATCATTGGCTTCTTCTAGTCCAGGTAGTTTGCTGTCATCAAATGTCACATCTGTGCTTTCCATAACTTTCTTTTGACTGATGACATAAACCTTGTATGCAATTCTTTCCATAGAGTAGCCAAGAAAAATTCCTTCAAATGCTTTTGCATCAAATTTTCTAACATATTCAGAATTATCCTTCAATACAAAGCATTTGCTTCCAAAAGTATGAACATACTTTAGAGTGGGCTTCTTTCCAGTCATCAAATTATAAGGTGTCTTTCCAGTGTTTTTGTTGATGAGGGTTCTGTTCTGGATATAGCATGCAGTGCTTACAGCCTCAGCCCAAAAACATGTAGGCATTTTTGCATCAAGTAACATTGTTCTAGCAGCCTCAATTAGAGTTCTATTCTTTCTCTCAACAACTCCATTTTGTTATGGAGTCCTTGGAGCTGAGAATTGCTGAGAAATACCATTCTCTTTACAGAATGCTTCAAGTATGGCATTTCTGAACTCTATTCCATTATCACTTCTCAGTGCAATCACACTTGCATTGTTGGCCTTTGCTTCCTTGTCAACTTTCTTTATATGCTCAATGATTACTTGTGGAGCCTCATCTTTTGATGCCAGAAATTCCACCCATGTATACCTTGTAAAATCATCAACCATCACCAAGGCATACTTCTTTCTTCCTAGTGACATAATATTGACAGGCCCAAACAAATCCATATGAATGAGTTGTAGGGGCTTGGTTATTGATGTCACTGTCTTTGACTTGTGGCTTGATCTTTTCATTTTTCCTTTTTGACAAGCCTCACACACTCCTTCTTGGCAGCATTCAAGTGTAGGCATGCCTCTCACTAACTCTCTTTTGACTAGAGAATTAATGGCTTTGAAATTCAGGTGTGATAATTTCTTGTGCCACAGCCAACAATCTTCATTTGATGCTTTTGAATAAAAGCAACAAATTTTGTCCTTGTTTGCAGAGTCCATATTGGCTACAAACAGGCTTCCCTTTCTTACTCCAGATAGAGCAAAATCACCAGTCTTCTTGTGGGTGATCAAACATTCATCTTTGTCAAAATCCACCTTGAATCCCCTATCAGTAAACTGACCAACACTTAGCAGATTATGCTTGAGCCCCTTGACTAGTGCTACATCTTTAATGATGACATTACCAACTTTCAACTTGCCATATCCCAATGTGTTACCCATGCTGTCATCTCCAAAAGCAACCATTGGGCCAGCCTTTTCCTCATACTGTGATAGCAGGGCCATATCACCAGTCATATGATTTGAGCATCCACTGTCCAAAATCCACATGACCTTCTTTTCACTTTCTTTGCCCTGAAACACAAATGTATTACTTTTCCTTTGGTATCCAAACAAGTTTGGGTCCATGTGACTTAGAAACAGTTTTATCATAAACAACATGCTTGTCAACTTTCTTGGCATTAGTCTTCTTGTCACTGTTAGAAGTCTTAGAACCTGAGGTTTCAGACTTAGGTGACAGAGGTACCTTCCTAGCTTTAGGAGGACTCGAAGACTTTGACCTGGTGTAGTGTGTGTGAGAATTGTGACTGATACAACCATCAATGAATTGCCTTCTCAGATTGAAACAACTAGTCATAACATTCATATTGCATGGCATACAGTCAAATTTATCACAAAATGGTGCATCTCTATGTCTTAGAGGCACAGAACAATCATAGAAAGGTTTGGACACACTACCAACAGGTTTCTTGCATGCATGAGTTAAATGATTGGTACTGAAACAGTTCTGACAAGTTTTCCTAGGGGCATTAGGCATATAAGCATAGTTGTTATCCTTGTTAATCCCTAACTTGCCATTTCTGTTCTGTTTCTTCTTAGTCACTTTCTTTTCTGATTCACTCTTCCCAGCTGAAACAAACTTAACAAACTTCTTAGGTCTTGGCCTATCAACTACTGACTCCTTGGCTTTTGACTTGACACTCTCACTCTTGGAAGATGCTTGTTGTTCATTTGATTGTACCTCATCCTCATCATTCAACATTTGTTTGATGAGTAAGGCATCCTCATCAATTTCAAATGTTGGTTCCTTAAAAATTGGATTTTCAGTCTTTTTCAAAATGTGAGGCACTTCCTCACTGTAAGAACCCAGATTTTTGATAGAATTAAAACTTTTTCTTATGTAATAATATGGAAGCGAATAGTGGTTACGACTACGCTGTAACGGTTGTTCTAGTAAATAAATAGAATGGATGTGGGTTCAAATATTATATGTCATGAAGAATACTTTTGGTTGATAGCATAAATAAGAATAATCTATCTCCTAAGGATATAAGTTATATTATTCCAAGAAAGATTATTCTTGTGTCATCCAAATCAATATCTATTATAAGTCCAGCGGTTCCGTAAAAAGGTTAAGGAGCACTCGAGAGTAAACCAGGTTCATTTTCCTAATTATAGGAATTAAATAAAAATAAGTGATGAATAGTGATTTTGGTGGAATTTAGAATATTATTATAATAATGCTATATCCGGTATTCGGAACGGATTTCTGAGTTCGTATTAGTGATCCAGGAGGAAAATAAGTGTATGTAAAAGCTGTCGGATTCAGAAACAGAGCACTTTTATTTTCTCCGAGAATTCCCTGGACACTGCCAGACTTAAGGATTTATTTAAGGGATTTAAGGAATTTAAATTCGAGAAGTATTAAGAAAGATGGAGAATGTTATTATAAATATTAAAAAGGTTTTCGGTAAAACCCTAACTAGAAACGAATGAGTTATTCCCTCGAACGATCAACGATTAAGCAATAAACGGACAAAGAAACAAGCAGAGAACCAAGGTACATGCATGTGCAAGTGGATAGAATCAAGTAACCAAGTAGTTACTAAGAGTAACTAGTAAGATTAGAAGCCAACTAAGTACTTAGCTAAATCTCATCATCAAACCACAAAATCACAACATGTGTCCACTTGAATTGCATCATGGATGACCACACTACTTTATTAAAGTAGCTTTATGGCTAGATATTATCAAAAGACAAATCAATAATGCAAAGGATGAGATCAAGAGCAAGCAAACAACACCATCTCCCCCATTTTCTTCCATTCGGCTTTATGCCTAAATTCAAGAAGAGAAATCAACCTTCCCACCATCATTTGATCTCCAAATTTTTGTCATGGATCCTATATTTCATAAAAATGATACCCTAGAAATCTTAGCCTCAAAATCCATTGTTTCCATTTTCAATTAAATCATCAAAGTCTAGGGTGAATAGTAACCTCAAGAACATAACTTTTGGATCTTGATTTTGGTTGATGATCCAAGCTTCATGGAGGCTATGCAAGGACTATACAAGGCTTACTAAGTGCATACACACCCCAAGGAAGGTATAACACACTTGAAAACCCTAGATCTTACTTTGAGATTATGCATGTTCTTGGTGATTTAAGCTTAGCTATGTTATTAGTAATTATAAGCATGATTATGATTTGGTTTTAGTAAATGTTAAAAATAGCTTAGATGAATGGAAAGGCATTGCTTGGCCTCAGTTCATGGTTACAAATCATGTATATGTTGTTTGGAGTAGATATCATGATTATTGGGAGTTTTGGAATTTGGTAAATATCCGATTTATAGCCGTCGTAATGCCGAAATTTCGTTAACCTTAAGAACACGAGTTTGACAGTAGGTATAAGTCACTGATTAGCTTCGATTTCTTCCATGATAAGCTAGACTATGTTATAATCTTCGTTTTGATATAAAGATCGTATGAAATGGACTTACGGTTTAGGAGTTATGATTAAATTCGTAAAAGCGGTTCGAAACCGTAATCGAAAGTTCGTAACTGAAATTGGAATCCCTTAACATGACTAAGTCAGTGACGAATCATGGTAATTAAATATTAGAGGTCATAAGGAAGGCGTGAGAGAAAACCACAAGTAAAATGGATCGTTTTCCGATTTTATAAAAATGTTCGAATCGAGGATAAGTGCGAAGAAACCACTTTTCGGAGGTAACATTACTCATTAAAACCTCCTGCCCTGTTTTGGCAAAATTCCGAAAAATTAATCTTCCGATCTAAGTCCAATTTTGAGTTAGCTACCTTCTAGACATTCTCTAGATCATGTATGCGAAAACGGTGCGTCATTTGAGTTAACGGTTACCGAGTTATGAACGTTTTAGTGAAAGAGGTGTGAATAGTAAAGATCCGTAGTCAACTGAACTTCAAAAATACATTTCACCTATCTAGACCCGTGGCTTCGAATTGGAAATTTTATGATAAATATTACGAATACCAAAGATGATTTTATAAGTGGTTTCGTAATTAAATACGTTTCCAGTGATTTATTAAAAGTGTTGAAGTACGAGTCTCGAAATAGTGATTCTCAGAAAAGTCAACCCTAGGGGTACTACTTTGGCCACCCTTTTTGGCTAAGTTAAAAAGGGAATTTCGAGTCGACTAAAACACGAAACTTGTTAAGAATTATCAAGACCACATATTGGTGCAAAGAACGAGGTTATAATTGATTAAGTAAGATATACGAAAAATCCGACATTAAGGATGGGTTCGAGGTGTGTTTTGGACTAAACTTACATGACTTAAGTTAAGTTATACTTAACCTTCGAAATGTTAAGTGATTGACCTCGGTTGTTATGACTATTTATAGATCACTGGATTGACACGAGGCACACTACCCCTACAGGATTACCAGGCAAGTTTCCAATACTTGGAACTGTTGTTGTGATAATATATATAATGATTGTTGTATACATATGCCATAGCATGCATGCCTACTTTCAAGTCTATTGATATGCTTGTTCCCTGAATTGATATTGGCTTATAGACTAGATATGAATTATCAGTTATAAGCATGATCATTTTGCTAAGACCCTTAGTGAAGGGCGTATGATATTCATTCTTTCAATATAGACCGGGAGTCGGTATTTTGGGATATAGAGTTAGTCGTGGAAACCCGGAGGGATTCCAGTGACAGTTTATTTGAGGAATGTTATTTATGAGCATTATTTATATTTCCATAAAGTATTGATTACTTGGAAATTATTCGAGGAATGCTATTTGAATATTATCTCAATCGAGAAGTACTATATGAATATTATTTTGAATATTCATTCGCGAATATTTATTTACTGAATATTATTTTAATATTCATTCGAGCTTTAATTACTTAAATGAATATTATTTTCGAATATTCATTTAGAGTTGATTATTCAATGAGTAATTACTTTAATATTCATGGAAATTTATTTATAAAATGAATATTATTTTAAGTATTCATTTAAAATTTATGTACTTGATGAATATTATTTTAAAGTACTCATTGGGAGTTCTAATTACTTAAGGTATATTATTCGAATATTCCTTTAAAGTTTTGATTGTTAAATGAATATTATTTTGATATTCATTTGGAATGTTATTTGTTAAATGAATATTATTTTCAAATATTCATTTAAGGTTTGATTTATTTAGTAAATATTATTCTAAATATTTATTTAAGTTTATTTATTTAATGAATATTATTTTGAATATTCATTTAAGAAGAGATTTATTTAGTAAATAATTCTATATATTCATTCTAGGATTACCTACGAGCAATATTATGATCTAATCATATTCCTTAATTATTATTGATTTAATAGATATTCTTGGAATATTTATTTAAATTCTTTTGAGTTCCTCTTGTATTGATTAATAGCATTCAAAGATTATCTTTCACCTTCAGATATGGTGTAAAATATTTTGGAGTATTTTATGACTATTTTTATCAAGGGGAGGTTCCCAAACTTTATTTTCATTTAAATCTATCTTAAAGAAGATTTAAATACTCGCTCAACTTCCGAACGTATATAGGGGGACCTCACTTGAGATATGTTATTTATTGGACTGCCCGGTCCTATACTTGCTAAAACTATCTTGTCACTCACATCTTGATTCTTTCAAGCATCGATATGAGTCTGTTTGGTTACCTCCTCAACGCTCGAGGGGTAAGAATTGATGGAACAAGTTTATATCCATTAACAAGCATCAGCTTGGGAAATATTGGTGATTTTTCCTTTCCAACTAGATACGACTACTTTGTGGAGTCCTATCAACAAGTAATATACTTGGGGAAAGGGGGAGGAACTTCACGTTTCAAAGTTATGGATGTGAAATGAACTAGGAGATGCGTAAGTGACCCAGTGGCGCCGGTCCAGCAAATGGCCCAACCGTTGGCCGGGGGGTTCCAGAGGGCGGTAGACAAGTAAATCCGTCGGTGCTTCCTTCTACATGTAGTAAACAAGAGGTGGGGACCATAACATGCGACTGATCATCGTGTAAATGCTATGTCTCCTGGCGCGTCAAACTCCAGTATTAGTTCATCTCTCAATGTTGGAAATTTCCTGCAACCTTATCATTATTGGCAGGTTTGAAAAGTGTTTGAATTGGAATTGCAATATTCTTCCTGCAAGTTCCTCTATTATGAAAAGTTGATAATATCTGGCTCATCTTTGACATAGCAGATATTTATTCAAAACAAATATATTTTGAGTTACCTTGTAACTTCATCTCATACCTTATATTGATACTACATCGTTAATGCATGGCATATGGTTTCAAAGATATTTTGGACTGTTATATATTATCACTGTTCAATTATATTTTTGGTGGGCTATTGCTCACCCTTGCTTTATTTATTTATATCACAACAACAGCTAGATCAGATGGCCGCGCAAGGCGTGCTCAGCATAGGCAGGTGTCAGCCGTCAGAGGATTAACCGCTGAGGTCATAGCTACCATTGCTAAGGATGCAGCCTCTGGTAGGCTAGTTGTTAGTATTTGTGCATCAAATGTATTTATATATATGGCATATACCAATGGATGGCAAATAGCATGTAATTGTAAAATTGTAATTCTTTGGGTTGTAAGAACTCAAACTTGTGATTAATAATATTGACGATAAGTCGATAACTCTGATTTCATCTCTGGGACTATAACGGGTGTGTTTTATGTTGTTATTTTGGGTCACAAGGTTGTAATTTAAATTATGTTGATTTTGTGGTTGGATATTGAGACCGTAACGACCAGATCCCTGACCCTGGATCTGGGGGTGTTACAGGAATGGTATCAGAGAGAGCGTTATATATCCCAGAGATGATGCAACGTTAAAACAATAAATTCATTAAGATAATAAGAACTCTTGCCAAGTTCATAGTCGGACTACTTAATGTAGTACTGACGTATAAAACCCTTATGGGAACTACTAAGTATCATGATAGTAACTTAAGCTCGTTCTCGTACCGACTAGTAAGGCGACAAGCCTTGGAGATTACGAGCAGTAACACAAATATGCTTGTTTTGATGCTGAAGATCGGATGGTGGATTCGATAGATTACCCTACTGAAAAACCCGGAAGAGGTTTCAGCAGGGGAGGAGAATTTTATTAAAGATAAGAAAGTTTACCTTTGAGGAAATGAGGACTGCAACCAGCGAGACTGTAAGAGTTAAGATATAGTGCTCAGAAAAGTGAGCGTAAAGAACTGAGATATTATTAAGAGAACTAAAAATGTATATTGGATTCATAGCCGGACAGCCGAATGAAGTACCAGCAATTAAAACGAATTAGAAGGACTATTTGAGGTCTTATATGAGGATAGAAGAGTTAGAGTGGTACATGATTATCAAAGACACAGATAGAAGACAGGGAGCAGAGTCTCCAGGAGCAGTTGAGATAGAGGCAGCAAGTGCCACAATATGTGATAAATGGATTAGTGCGAATATTGTTAATGATAATTCGCCATGAGAAGGCAGATTTCCTAGGTTATAATTTATAAAGTCAAAATGGGATTGATGAGGTGGTTGGTTCAGGGAAATGTTCATTTTAAGAATGATCAACTTAGAAAATAAAGACATTGGAAGGTGACGGCATGATTGGATAAAGTATATAAGGAAGTAGTAAGCGAGACAATGATCTCGGAACCTACAAGACTAAAAGACCAGTGAGTCTATGATAAACTAGTAATGAGGCTATCGTCAAGAAACCAAGTATAAGTTTAGTTCAATCCAGTGGAATGATGAACCAGAAACATTAGATGCATGTGATTCAAAGGAATATTAAATTCCTTCTTTTCCTTGAATGGATTATGGTAGTTATCTTATGTTTATTTTGACACTGAATCATAAATGGATTGAGTAAGGCAAGCAGTGGTTGAGATGAAATTGAGAATGCTTTTAGATGAAACCTGAATGAACAGGTGTAGGCCATGTTCTCGAAGTGAGGGTTTTGGCAAAATAAAGTCCAGACAGTAGGACATATGAGCAATAGGAAGTAGTGATTGATTGACCCCACCAAATTAAAGACAGTTTCAAATGGAGATTGGCCAACCACATCGGCAAAGGTGAGAAATTTCATAAGATTCACAAGGTATTATCAAAGATTTGTTCAGGACTTTACAAAGATTGCAATCCCGTAACCCGACTTATTTGTAAGACTAAAAGTTTGAATGGACAAGCTAAATGGGGGAAAATCTTCCTGAAGTTAAAGATAAAAACTGGTGATGACCCAGCATTGGCGTTACCTAATGGAAGAAGGAGAATTTTGGAATATATTAGGATGCACCTCGTACAGGTTTAGGTGTTGTGTTTGTGCAACATGACAACATAATTTTCGAATACAATTGGACAACACGGTTCACCAGATTCGGATGACCTTGGTAGTGCCAATTCTGGGAAGCGACTGACCCCGATGGTAGCGTTCCTTCTGAGACTAGTTGTTAAGTAGACTGGTATTCGGTAGTATCGACTATTAGGACAAGCATGTATCGGGGAGGTATGGCATGTTTAGTTTGAAACTTTTGATTCCCCTTCGAAGGACGATGTATATTTGGTTTCCTTCTAATGATTAAACTCCCAGCTTTATGTCAATCATTTCGCTACTGCAACTGTTTATGGTTCGACCAGCTCGGATGTTCATAGAAATATTCTTTGGGTATCGAAATGGATTTTCTTAATGTAACCAGTGGGTGGATAGATTGACTGAAATTTCCCTAATCCTGGAAAGGAATTCGACAAATTCTGGCAAACCTTGTCTTTCTGATTATCTGAATACGTCACCGAAGAGAATGGAAACTGGAACGAACCCTATGGATTGGGTAGGATAGCCGCTATGCGGGCTGGTAGACAGACCCCGATTATTATGACTGATTATAGGGATAAAATTATGAAGTTGAGATTTGAAGGAAAAAGGGAAATGTAATTAAGAAACAAGCCGGACTAAGAAAGTTCGGGATTGACTTAAATGAAAAGGTTGTTATGCTAGAAGTGTTAAGCTTATGTAGTATGTGAAATTGATAAGAGAAGTTGAAATGATAAAAATAAAGGAAAGGTGACCGGAGACGGTACCGAGAAGTCAAGTGAGACTTATATGGAGTAAAATTTTGAAAAGATCAAAAGGTATCAAAGAAGAAGACACTATGTCGGTAATTGCTAGAAAAGTAATGATAGTAACTAAACTCACATATTGTAACGTGGCTGTTGAGGCCAAGTCACAAGTAAATATCAAGCGACTAGACCAGCAATGAAAGGACAAAGCGGGGTAGCTTCTAACCAAGTGCCAACCGCGAGAACTTGATATAAAATAAATTGAGATACATAATGATGGACTTTATAAATGCCATGGGTGTATTCGGATTAAGGATAATGACCAATGAAGGTTATGTAGATTATCAAAGATAATGCAGTGTGATGCAGAAATGTTATCTGAAACTTAGTATCCTCAAGAAAAGCAATAAATGCTAAGAGATTCACGTTGAACATGACCAATATCTTCCAGAACATCCTTGCTACCATTACCAAGTTCTGTAAGAAAGACAGATAGACATATGTTGTCTTTTGGAAAGTCATATAGACTAACATTCGTTTGAAAGGAGAGGTAACATTAAGCTACCTATAGATTATCAAGATTGGAATGATTGAAAAGAGACCCTTATTATGGATATATGATTAAAATTGCCAAGTACAGGATGTAAGTATTCCTCGAAAATGGAATTGAGGATAGAATGTACATAGATTAAGACGAACCTTGGGGGATGCACAAAGGTTAGCATCACCCCTAATAAAGACATTGTGAAATCAGACGATATAAGTTGAATCGACCAAGGTATCAATAACCTGAAAGGATTTGTGGAAAGGAGTCTCTAAAAGTACATAGACAGAATTGTTATGGAATTGATTAATGATGTTTGATATACCCTGTAACTAGGAGATACAGGAGGAATGATGAGGATGGCCTAAGAAACCTTACGAGGGAAGAGGTAACATTCTGAACTTCAAAAGGGAAATTTGATAAGGAATGTATGACATAGTAGCAATAAGGCCAGATAAAGCATGTGTGAAACCATGTAAAAGTATGGATTGAACCAATAAGGTTGAGATTATCCTAAAAAAACAAGAAGGGAGTTAAGTAAGGAAATATCCTAGGTATGATTTGGAGTACCTGTAGTCAAGATCGCACTAGAAAGGTGGAAGCAATGACTTTTGGAAAAGACTGGATGATGCTTTCTCTCATTCAGCAGAATTTAAGGGAGAATGCTTCCACCCTGAGTTGTAATAGATCCAGAAAACATTGATCTCAAGAAATTATTATAATCAGGAAAGGCCAACGAGGTGGCCGACACTTTAAGTATAGGGGAGTAAGTATAAATGCTCAGACCAAAGAAATAGAATGATAATGTAAGGACCTTGATGGTCATAATGTGGTAGAGGAAGTTACATTCCGTCTAATGATTTTGCCAGGATCAACTATAAGAATAGTTTAAGTAAAGATTCGATTCCTGATGTTGCCAGTAGCACATTACCGACATTAGGAGGCTCTACGACAGACCAGACCAAATTCCCCAAGAGACTCGCCTTTTCTTTGGAAAGAGAGAGGGGAGGTTAAGTAACAATGAATTGGTAGTAAATGACCAGAATTAGAGAGGGTACAAATACTGATAAGCCAAATGGCACGATGATGAATGACAAGCAAGTTTATGTTGGTGTATTTCTGTGCAAACAAGATAGAGAATTATGAGGTTGGCAAGCGATTAAGCAAACCGCTAAGCTTTTAGTCTTCTACCGGAGATATATGATTAATAATCTCACCAGCTTGTTTCAGCTGCGATGCTGGAAGCTCTTTTGCAATTTTATCTGCTTCATGTAATATCTACGTCAAGTTCAGGAAGCATTCCCTATGGATAGGGAATAGTGATTATTTTGTTTTCCTAGAGAATCTTGAATTGACAATTATGAAACCGTACGTTTAGTTATTCAATCACTGCGTAAACGATAAGCGATGGTGATCCTTCTGAGAAATTAGGTGGTAACGACTGTGGAAATGTCGAAATGAATCTAAGTTAGAGAAATCATCCAGGTTTATTTCGGATGGTGTAATTTCTGGAACGACGGGATATTTGAAATGAAGAATTAGGTTATGATGGTTCATAAAATGATTATAGTAGAAATAAAGACAAGAGACTGATAGAGATGGAAATAGAATTGGGAATTAATAAGAGAGTCAGATAGGCGGACTCATGAGAATCTCCAGTAATGAAGCGAGAAAAGTATGGAATTGGCAAGGTAAGGGTATTGGCCAAAACGGAAAGTTGGAATTAGGAGCATGAATGACATACAAATTGACTCCTTTTAAGTTTGGAAAATCCGAGGAAATATGGAATAGTTTGATTGAGTAATAAAAGAGACTCATGGAATGAGAAAGTGGAATCTAGATGGTTGAACAAAGGAAAGTTTGACCACAAACGTGCAACATATATTGAATAAAGGTAACAAGTGTTCCCCTAATAAGATGACGGTGGAGTTCAATAACAGAGTAAATAAGAATTAGACAATATGAAGGATGTGATTGATAAAGAAAAGATTGGGAAATAATTATGGAATGTGAAGCAAGGAATGTTATGAATGGAGTGATGAATGGGTTTTCTTAACGAGCTCTCGGAATGACAACCTGATAGTGTTAGAATTATGAGTATGAAAGAGCCAGTGTCGGGGCGTGAAATGTGAGTAATAATAATGTCAAGCGAGAAATCCAAGATTTAACCTGAGAGGTTGAAGGATTTTCCAAAAAGTAAGTGGTGCTAATATCAAGCAAGAGTATAGGTCCATAGAATGATGGACAGAGCAGCAAGGACATGTGATATGTGAGATTACGAAAAAGTGGAATTTGATACGAATATGATTATTTTTCTTCTCTAATAAACCTCTATAGTTCAGAGGTAAATTCTAAGTATGATATTTTGACAATCATGAAAACTTTCTTATATGATTCTTTGAAATTCGTTCTTTTCTTCTCCCTTATTTATCTTCTTCTAAATTGAGAAGAACAACCCATTAAGGAGGGGAGGTAATACTACGTGACTCTCTGTCTGTGTGATAGGAGTCTAAGTGGAATGCCATTAATTGTTTAATTGCTTGTCAAGTACTAAAGGCTGGCCCCCTTCTGTACTAGCTATGCAATATAACAAATGTTCATTGATCACAGTGATCTCTCGATAATTTTTTTTTTCCACCTAAATATATATACATCGAGATTGCGAAGATTAAAGCGATTAGGAATTGCAAAATTACGAGTGAGGTTGTCTCCGGACTTCGTAGCGCGTTAGTGATACCGAAGTCACTGCACATACCAATAAGGTTAATAGTATAAGAACGGACAAGAGCGTATACCGGATGATGTGTTGTGCGAAAGTATCAAAGAATTGGTAGAACGGATAAAGGGTGTATTGTAACACCAGTATGATGTGCTTTAGAAAGATTGGAATGTGTAAGGATTGACCAGAGAATTGGAAAGCGAAATAACCAACAAGTACCCAATTGTCTTCTACCTGATTCCGGGACGGAATCCTTTTAAGGAGGGGAGACTGTAAGAACCCAGATTTTTGATAGAATTAAAACTTTTTCTTATGTAATAATATGGAAGCGAATAGTGGTTACGACTACGCTGTAACGGTTGTTCTAGTAAATAAATAGAATGGATGTGGGTTCAAATATTATATGTCCTGAAGAATACTTTTGGTTGATAGCATAAATAAGAATAATCTATCTCCTAAGGATATAAGTTATATTATTCCAAGAAAGATTATTCTTGTGTCATCCAAATCAATATCTATTATAAGTCCAGCGGTTCCGTAAAAAGGTTAAGGAGCACTCGAGAGTAAACCAGGTTCATTTTCCTAATTATAGGAATTAAATAAAAATAAGTGATGAATAGTGATTTTGGTGGAATTTAGAATATTATTATAATAATGCTATATCCGGTATTCGGAACGGATTTCTGAGTTCGTATTAGTGATCCAGGAGGAAAATAAGTGTATGTAAAAGCTGTCGGATTCAGAAACAGAGCACTTTTATTTTCTCCGAGAATTCCCTGGACACTGCCAGACTTAAGGATTTATTTAAGGGATTTAAGGAATTTAAATTCGAGAAGTATTAAGAAAGATGGAGAATGTTATTATAAATATTAAAAAGGTTTTCGGTAAAACCCTAACTAGAAACGAATGAGTTATTCCCTCGAACGATCAACGATTAAGCAATAAACGGACAAAGAAACAAGCAGAGAACCAAGGTACATGCATGTGCAAGTGGATAGAATCAAGTAACCAAGTAGTTACTAAGAGTAACTAGTAAGATTAGAAGCCAACTAAGTACTTAGCTAAATCTCATCATCAAACCACAAAATCACAACATGTGTCCACTTGAATTGCATCATGGATGACCACACTACTTTATTAAAGTAGCTTTATGGCTAGATATTATCAAAAGACAAATCAATAATGCAAAGGATGAGATCAAGAGCAAGCAAACAACACCATCTCCCCCATTTTCTTCCATTCGGCTTTATGCCTAAATTCAAGAAGAGAAATCAACCTTCCCACCATCATTTGATCTCCAAATTTTTGTCATGGATCCTATATTTCATAAAAATGATACCCTAGAAATCTTAGCCTCAAAATCCATTGTTTCCATTTTCAATTAAATCATCAAAGTCTAGGGTGAATAGTAACCTCAAGAACATAACTTTTGGATCTTGATTTTGGTTGATGATCCAAGCTTCATGGAGGCTATGCAAGGACTATACAAGGCTTACTAAGTGCATACACACCCCAAGGAAGGTATAACACACTTGAAAACCCTAGATCTTACTTTGAGATTATGCATGTTCTTGGTGATTTAAGCTTAGCTATGTTATTAGTAATTATAAGCATGATTATGATTTGGTTTTAGTAAATGTTAAAAATAGCTTAGATGAACGGAAAGGCATTGCTTGGCCTCAGTTCATGGTTACAAATCATGTATATGTTGTTTGGAGTAGATATCATGATTATTGGGAGTTTTGGAATTTGGTAAATATCCGATTTATAGCCGTCGTAATGCCGAAATTTCGTTAACCTTAAGAACACGAGTTTGACAGTAGGTATAAGTCACTGATTAGCTTCGATTTCTTCCATGATAAGCTAGATTATGTTATAAGCTTCGTTTTGATATAAAGATCGTATGAAATGGACTTACGGTTTAGGAGTTATGATTAAATTCGTAAAAGAGGTTCGAAACCGTAATCGAAAGTTCGTAACTGAAATTGGAATCCCTTAACATGACTAAGTCAGTGAGGAATCATGGTAATTAAATATTAGAGGTCATAAGGAAGGCGTGAGAGAAAACCACAAGTAAAATGGATCGTTTTCCGATTTTATAAAAATGTTCGAATCGAGGATAAGTGCGAAGAAACCACTTTTCAGAGGTAACATTACTCATTAAAACCTCCTGCCCTGTTTTGGCAAAATTCCGAAAAATTAATCTTCCGATCTAAGTCCAATTTTGAGTTAGCTACCTTCTAGACATTCTCTAGATCATGTATGCGAAAACGGTGCGTCATTTGAGTTAACGGTTACCGAGTTATGAACGTTTTAGTGAAAGAGGTGTGAATAGTAAAGATCCGTAGTCAACTGAACTTCAAAAATACATTTCACCTATCTAGACCCGTGGCTTCGAATTGGAAATTTTATGATAAATATTACGAATACCAAAGATGATTTTATAAGTGGTTTCGTAATTAAATACATTTCCAGTGATTTATTAAAAGTGTTGAAGTACGAGTCTCGAAATAGTGATTCTCAGAAAAGTCAACCCTAGGGGTACTACTTTGGCCACCCTTTTTGGCTAAGTTAAAAAGGGAATTTCGAGTCGACTAAAACACGAAACTTGTTAAGAATTATCAAGACCACATATTGGTGCAAAGAACGAGGTTATAATTGATTAAGTAAGATATACGAAAAATCCGACATTAAGGATGGGTTCGAGGTGTGTTTTGGACTAAACTTACATGACTTAAGTTAAGTTATACTTAACCTTCGAAATGTTAAGTGATTGACCTCGGTTGTTATGACTATTTATAGATCACTGGATTGACACGAGGCACACTACCCCTACAGGATTACCAGGCAAGTTTCCAATACTTGGAACTGTTGTTGTGATAATATATATAATGATTGTTGTATACATATGCCATAGCATGCATGCCTACTTTCAAGTCTATTGATATGCTTGTTCCCTAAATTGATATTGGCTTATAGACTAGATATGAATTATCAGTTATAAGCATGATCATTTTGCTAAGACCCTTAGTGAAGGGCGTATGATATTCATTCTTTCAATATAGACCGGGAGTCGGTATTTTGGGATATAGAGTTAGTCGTGGAAACCCGGAGGGATTCCAGTGACAGTTTATTTGAGGAATGTTATTTATGAGCATTATTTATATTTCCATAAAGTATTGATTACTTGGAAATTATTCGAGGAATGCTATTTGAATATTATCTCATTCGAGAAGTACTATATGAATATTATTTTGAATATTCATTCGCGTATATTTATTTACTGAATATTATTTTAATATTCATTCGAGCTTTAATTACTTAAATGAATATTATTTTCGAATATTCATTTAGAGTTGATTATTCAATGAGTAATTACTTTAATATTCATGGAAATTTATTTATAAAATGAATATTATTTTAAGTATTCATTTAAGATTTATGTACTTGATGAATATTATTTTAAAGTACTCATTGGGAGTTCTAATTACTTAAGGTATATTATTCGAATATTCCTTTAAAGTTTTGATTGTTAAATGAATATTATTTTGATATTCATTTGGAATGTTATTTGTTAAATGAATATTATTTTCAAATATTCATTTAAGGTTTGATTTATTTAGTAAATATTATTCTAAATATTTATTTAAGTTTATTTATTTAATGAATATTATTTTGAATATTCATTTAAGAAGAGATTTATTTAGTAAATAATTCTATATATTCATTCTAGGATTACCTACGAGCAATATTATGATCTAATCATATTCCTTAATTATTATTGATTTAATAGATATTCTTGGAATATTTATTTAAATTCTTTTGAGTTCCTCTTGTATTGATTAATAGCATTCAAAGATTATCTTTCACCTTCAGATATGGTGTAAAATATTTTGGAGTATTTTATGACTATTTTTATCAAGGGGAGGTTCCCAAACTTTATTTTCATTTAAATCTATCTTAAAGAAGATTTAAATACTCGCTCAACTTCCGAACGTATATAGGGGGACCTCACTTGAGATATGTTATTTATTGGACTGCCCGGTCCTATACTTGCTAAAACTATCTTGTCACTCACATCTTGATTCTTTCAAGCATCGATATGAGTCTGTTTGGTTACCTCCTCAACGCTCGAGGGGTAAGAATTGATGGAACAAGTTTATATCCATTAACAAGCATCAGCTTGGGAAATATTGGTGATTTTTCCTTTCCAACTAGATACGACTACTTTGTGGAGTCCTATCAACAAGTAATATACTTGGGGAAAGGGGGAGGAACTTCACGTTTCAAAGTTATGGATGTGAAATGAACTAGGAGATGCGTAAGTGACCCAGTGGCGCCGGTCCAGCAAATGGCCCAACCGTTGGCCGGGGGGTTCCAGAGGGCGGTAGACAAGTAAATCCGTCGGTGCTTCCTTCTACATGTAGTAAACAAGAGGTGGGGAGCATAACATGCGACTGATCATCGTGTAAATGCTATGTCTCCTGGCGCGTCAAACTCCAGTATTAGTTCATCTCTCAATGTTGGAAATTTCCTGCAACCTTATCATTATTGCAGGTTTGAAAAGTGTTTGAATTGGAATTGCAATATTCTTCCTGCAAGTTCCTCTATTATGAAAAGTTGATAATATCTGGATCATCTTTGACATAGCAGATATTTATTCAAAACAAATATATTTTGAGTTACCTTGTAACTTCATCTCATACCTTATATTGGTACTACATCGTTAATGCATGGCATATGGTTTCAAAGATATTTTGGACTGTTATATATTATCACTGTTCAATTATATTTTTGGTGGGCTATTGCTCACCCTTGCTTTATTTATTTATATCACAACAACAGCTAGATCAGATGGCTGCGCAAGGCGTGCTCTGCATAGGCAGGTGTCAGCCGTCAGAGGATTAACCGCTGAGGTCATAGCTACCATTGCTAAGGATGCAGCCTCTGGTAGGCTAGTTGTTAGTATTTGTGCATCAAATGTATTTATATATATGGCATATACCAATGGATGGCAAAGAGCATGTAATTGTAAAATTGTAATTCTTTGGGTTGTAAGAACTCAAACTTGTGATTAATAATATTGACGATTACTCTGATTTCATCTCTGGGACTATAACGGGTGTGTTTTATGTTGTTGTTTTGGGTCACAAGGTTGTAATTTAAATTATGTTGATTTTGTGGTTGGATATTGAGACCGTAACGACCAGATCCCTGACCCTGGATCTGGGGGTGTTACACTCACGAACAACTGTGTCATCTTCAATGACAGCATAGCCTTTTCTCTGTTTAAGAGTGTCATAATCAAGTCCAATAGCAGCCTTGGGTTTTGCTTCAATTTTCTCACAGTAGGATTTCACTAGACCATATGATTTCTTGAAAGTTTTTAGTTTGAATTCATTTTCAGCTAATTCATCCCTAAGAGCCTTTTCAACCTGACTAGCACACAAAACCTTATTCTGCAGATATTCAACTTCTTTCTTAAGGTTTTCTACTTGCATAGCAGTTAGCTCAAGTTCCTCATTCTTTTTGGTTAACATTTCATTTCTAGTAGACAGTTTAGCAATCTCTTCATTAGCAGCAGTCATACTAGTATGAATGTTAAACATTTCAACAGATAGTTGTTCAATCATGCATTTATACTCTGAAACAGACATGTCCATAGTAGTGAGAGATGGTACCTGAGGGTCTGATGGAGATGTGTCATCCTTGGAATTGGCCATCAAGGCATAATTGCAGAATTCTTGCTCCTCTCCATCACTGTCAGAATCATCCCAACACTTCCCTTCAGCTATGTAGGCCTTACCTTGTGTCTGCTTTTTTAGAAGGGCCTCATACTTAGCTTCAAGCTCAAGATAATCTCTATCCTTCTTTTTAGGCTTCTTGCATTCACTGGCAAAATGCCCTAGGTCATTGCATCTATAGCACCTTACAGATGACCTATCCACATGGCTGGTTTTAAACTTATTCTTGTTTGGTTTCACAGGTGCCTTGATTTTGTTGAATGAATGGTTTTTGGTTTTGGGTTTGAAGGGTTGATTCCTTTTGAATCTAATGTTTGGAAATTTTCTGGCCATGAAAGCATATGAAGTGTTTTCCATCCCATCTAGTTCTTCAAGAGTGTAAAACTCTTCTTCCTCCTTCTCCTCAGCTGGTTCACTTACCTCAGGTTCAGTTTCTTCCTCTTCTACTACCTCCTCTATCCTTAACTGGCTTGTGGATGCTTCTAGGTCTTGAATAGATTTGTTGACAATCAAGGCACATGATGTGTTTACCATTCTGCCTTGATTGGCTTGGATAGCCCTTTTCTGAAGCAACTCAAGCTCATGAGTTTTTAAAACTCCATAGAGCACATCATATGTAACTAATTTGTTTAAATCTCTTTCCCTTAGAGAAATGACCCTTTGCTCTAGATGGTTTGGTGAGGATAGCAGAAACTTCATGTTTAACTCCTTGGTACTGTAAACCTTGCCATTCATCTGCAACTCAGTAACTAACTTGTGAAATCTCTCAAACATCTCAGTAATGCTTTCCTTGGGCTGTGCTATGAAAGCCTCATACTGTGTGACCAGTATCTGTTTCTTGTTTTCCTTAACCTCATCAGTTCCTTCACACAACACCTCAATGTGATCCCACATTTCTTTGGCAGATGTACATGATGCAATGTTTGCAAACATTGACATGTCCATGGAATCAATGATAAGCAACATGAGGTGGCTGTCAAGAGCAACCTTCTCCCTTTCTGATTCTGTCCATTTTGATGGATCCTTGGCCTCATAAGATCTTGGGATAGTTGTGGTTCCAACAGTCTTCTCTTGTATCTCTTGTTGTGGAACAAAAGGACCATTCTTATGAATCTCAGGATACAAAGGATGAGAGGCTTTGATGAACAACATCATCTTTATCTTCCAGAGGTTGAAATTATCTTTGTCAAACTTAGGGACTTTCACCGTTCCTGTAGTCTTTGGTGTATTCGAACTCATGATTGTTTTTCTGTTTTTGAATAAACAGCCCGCTCTGATACCACTTGTTGAGTATTGAATACGATAAAAGAATACAGAGGGGGGGTGAATGGATTCTTGAACTTTTCTTTGGCTAGAGTCTATGTAGCAAATAAGTGTTTGTGTGTGCAGAAGTGAAGGTGCGGATAAAGAACAACACAAGACACAGTATCACTTTAATCTAATGTATTATTAGATAAAGGTTGCTACAATCTGTGAATACAAATGATAGTATTCTCAGCTTCATTTTTCTCAGAGAGATACAGCTTGTAATGTATGAAAAACTTGACTCACAAAGTTACAAAGTTAATGACTAAGGAAGTGAGGCTGTATCCTTATAGAACATGGATACAACCTACTTACTCCAAATAAGGTAGCTGAACAAATTACTTTCTAGTCTGTCTATCCTTTTTGAGTAAGCGTCCAAACGGTTAAAGATTTGACTTTTTAAAGCCTGTTCAGATCCACTTCTTTAGCCCCTTGTCTCTTCTATATCTCTCCAAGCTTCCTTGTAGGCTTTCCAGAGCACGTTACAGATTGTGGTCCATAAAGTGCATTGGCTTGTTGCAAGTTTCTGACTTGTACAATTTCTTCAGTGTTTTGTCTCCAAGAATGTATTCGAGAAGTGACTAAGTAGGTGATTCGAGAACTTGAATTGACTTGATCGATAACTCTGAGTTCTCGAACACTGTTATATTGACATATCGAATTACTTCTCGAATAGCTCTTTTCTTCAGGATTCCTTGAGTTGTCGAATAGAACACTTGACTTGTCGAATCCTTGAGATATCGAATAGCTTTCTGAGTCCTTGAGATATCGAATGGAACTTTGACTTGTTGACTCCTTGAGAACTCGAATAATACTTTGACTTGTTGACTTCCTGAGTTCTCGAATAGAGTACATAGACATATCGAATCTCTGAGATATCGAATGAGATATCGAACAGTGTATTCAGAGATATCGAATAGTGTCTTGAGATATCGAATCCCTGACTTCTCGAATGCTGGACTTATCGAATAGACAAATATACTTCTCGAATTAGTACTTAGGCAAATTCTTCATTTCTTCAAATCCCAACTGTGATTATTTGACAGTCTTTATCTTCTTGCTTGAGGCATGAACCTTGGAACTTCTTTCAAGCATTATTCTAGACTCTATAAGTACAGTTACACAACTAGGATTTGATGCCTACTACAAGTACAATACAAACAGAAACTCTACAACTAGAGGTTTCCTCAGTTAAGAGGTCATGTAAGTAATGCAAAGCATTACAACCAATTAGGCTTGTTATTAGATGTATACTGGCATGCCTCTGTAACTAACAAAATCACCATAACCAAAACAATTACAAACCACCCCATCTCCGCCACCACCTCCGGCCACCACCAAAAATCACCACCGGAAGCCCAAAAATCACCACAAATTCGTCTTTTCCAACTATAATCACCACTGTGTTAATTTCCCCTGTATCACTATCCTACAAAACACATTAATTTCATTTTAACCAACTAAAACCAACGTAGCTTCAACAAAAACACACACTAAAGACACACAAACTCTCCAATTTCGGATCTCCACCCTCACTCCGCTCACTCCCCAACCTCAACCTCAACCTCAACGGTTCAAACAATCCTCTTTTCTGGATCCTAAATTTGACCCAAAATTGTACATTTCGGATCTTCGCACTTTCGTCCCCTTCGAAACTCTTCGATCGGAACTCTGGTCACACCTCGCGTCACTCAAACACAAATTCGTTGAGTTAATCAACTGCGATTACGCTGATTTTGTGAATTTGAGTTCGAAATTAGTGGACGTGGATGCGTCAGGCTGAACGGACGGCGGCGGTCAAAGGAGGGTGAGGTTGGAGGCGACGATATGTTCCGACGAGTAGGTGGTGGGGGGCAGGGGTGTGTGTAAGGTCGTGTTTTGTGTGTGTGCAGTGCCTGCGTGTGTGGTGGGTATGTGTCTGGAAGGTGGTGATTTTGTATTTTCAGGTAGTGATTAATGGTGGTGGCGGCGGCGCGGCGGTGGTGGCGTGGTGGAATGGTAGGGGAAGGGGGTGCGGGGGTGGGGGTGCGGAGGTTAGAGTGTATGTACGTGTTTGTCCGTGTGTGGTGTGTGATGGGTGTGTTATGTGTATGGATAGGATTTAAAATAGTTTAAAAATTGTGGGGTTGAGATTAGATCTCAGTTCTCATTTTAATTGTGGGTTCTCATTTGAGCAAAACCCTATATATATAATAGATTTAAGTACAATGTCTGTTTCAGGCACTCTCAGTTTACATGTTCCTTTTAATTTTTTATTTAAGGGATATTCTCTTTGGTACCCTTATACAATTGGCTTTTGCCAATGGTACCATTACATTATTGACTTCTACCCATGGCGCCCTTGTACTTTTGGCTTTTCCATTAAATGCCACTCCATCAACCAAAATGTTAGTATCTGAAATTTTCAATGGTAGCCTTGTCAGTTGAATAAGAAGGGTACCAATGGGAAAAGGGTACCATTGGCAAAAGCCAAAAGTACAAGGGTGCCATTTAGAATTTCCCTTTATTTAATAGTCAAATTGACCAATTTTTTATTATACATAAAAAATTATTCAATTATTATTTTTAAAAACTAAAAATTACATTTTAAAATAGAATAAATGTATTGTTTAATAATTTTTTTTCCTCAATTATATAATACATATAAATTTCCGTTCAATTTTGGTTCATTTGACAATCAAAAATAAAAAAAGAACATGTATATTGGGACGGAGGGAGTAATTTCTTATGATTTTATTTGGTCAAATTCTAATATATGACCAATAACATTTTTGAATGGCGACTAATATATATAATACTCTCTTCGGTCCATTATATAGCATGTTCGACTTTTGCACATATTTTCAAATAATTTTGAAAATATAGTTGAAGTTAACGTGTTTCAAATTTTTTAATGATTTAAAATTCAACATATATAATTTAACTTAAAAGAAGAAAAATTTTAAAAATTATTATTTTAAATATATATTAAAACCACATTGAAGTGTGTGTAAAAGGTCAAACGACTTGTATTATGGATCAAAGGGAGTACAAATTTAATTACTTAAATGTTAAATCAGAAAAAAGTCACTAATATATAATAAAAATAGACGAAATATTAATTTCGATAAAAGAAGTCTCAGGAATAGGGCTGTCAAACGGATATTTCGGATACGAATTTGTCTATATCCAAATCCGAAATCACTATCCGAATCCGAATATCCGATTTTGAGATTGTTTTAAATATACGAATATCTCCGAAAATCCGAGAATCCGAATTATTTAAAAAAAATTAAAAAATAATAATTTTTTTCCATTAAAACAATATATTATAAATATATTAATTAAATAAATATATTATTAATTATTAATTCTAAATTATATATTCTAAAAAGTATATATATATATATATTTATAAATTTTTGAATATCGGATATTTCGAATACAGATGTGTCTATATCCGTATCCGCTATTTTCGGATACGAATTTGGATACAAATAATATCCGTTTTCTTTCGAATACGGATATCATCCATTTTTTTCGGATTCGATATCGAATTTTTCGGTCGGATATCGAATTTTTAGATTTTTTTACAGCCCTACTATGTGGTATTACAAGTGACCTATCACCTAAAATGCAAATACACATGATGCATTTTACGCTATTTTTACACAAAAAAGAGCTAGAGATTTGATTCAAATACCACGTGAATAACAAAGTTTGCACTATGTTTTGATCTCAGCATGTATGATTTGGAAAAACAAAGACAGACTTTTAAATTCTAACTAGCATAGTAACCCGTGCGAGCCACGGGCTATTTTCTAGCAATTTTCGAAAATACGGAATGCATTGGATTTTGAGATTTTCAACTTTACATGTCTTTCTTAGACATAAATGTATGAACGAAATAAAATGCATCTGGAAGCACCCATTCAGTAGTGAATGTTTAGGTTGTCGGGTGACGGTAGATTGTGTCATGTCTGCCACTTTCTCTCTTTCGCCAACGTTTTGAGGCTGTTCTCATGTCCCTCGAATAAACCTTTTTCTTTGATAACACAAATTTATTGTGAGCTCAGCACTTTCGTAGCATTCCGAGGCTGCACCATGTGTGAAATCAGGATGTATATATGTGTACAGGCATTTATGCATTGATATCATAAAAGGGGATTTTACGATAATACCTGATTTCCTTGTTTTCTAGTCATTAACTGTACGGGGAAAACTCTGAATAACAGTGCTAGTTGCCTAGTTTGACTGATAGATTTAGCCATTTAGGGTAGTGGAGCCTGCTGCATCTTCTAGTGTCATTATCATCGATCATGTTAACATCAAGTCTCTCGTACGTGTGCGGCACCAAAAGAAAGTAAAATGAATGATGCATTGACTGTGAGGACGAGGACTGAAGTTAAATAAAAAAGCAAATAAGACGAAGTTGAGCACGAGATTAGTTCATGTAAAGAAATAAAATAGGTAAATAGAACAGGTGACTAGCCATGGTTGTTAAATATAACATTGACTGCTCTCGTTCCATTAATATAATTTTTGTGCACTTCGGAACTTGATTAACATTACAATACTCTAAATAATTAATATTCTATTAAGGAAGTAGCATGCTATAAGAAATTGGGACTGATGTCACACTCGTAACACAATTTGAATATTTAGTTTTTTTACATATAATAAGTCCAATAGTTGTTTATATTGCAATATGCACAATACCACAAATCCGATAATGTCAAGAGCTATGTAGGAGTACTCCCAGATCTGATAGGGAAATAGTAGAGGAAATGAATAGATACATTAAAATATTATAATTAACTCAGAAAGATTACCTTATGTTAAGGTTGTTGTTGGAATGCTTTTTAGTGGAGGATTTGCCCAAAGATACTTCGCGTGCAACAACATGTAAAGATATCATGGAAAGCACGAAGGTTGGAAAATGAGATTTGAAAACAAGGTTAATGTATTATTTTATATGTTTTCTAGGACCCCAAATAAATGGATAACTAACACCCTAGGCAATTGAACTCTGGAACTTATCTTGCGATAGGTTTTGATGATCAAAATCTAACAGGTAAAAATCAAATGAACTTGACACAAGCATATTGATGAACTAATTGTAATTTATATACAATCACAGAAACATACTACCTACCCATCCAAAAACCAGCAACAATGTTTAAGCCTTAAACTCACTCGATGCATACATTGTACTACTGTGAGGTTAGAAATTAAAAAGATGAAAGGTGAAAAAAAAAATATTGCAACAACAACTTTTTAAAGACAACATTGAAGCGTTGGACCAGTGAATTGACACTAAGAATAATTTAACAGAACTAAACAAAATGCCAAACCACAGGTTCTTCAAAGGGTTTCATGGGCTATACCTTGCAGGTTATGCCAAGAATTATTCTAAAGACGTTTCTACACCATTAGTCCATCCACTATTTCTGTAGTGAGAAATAGTTTTGATCTTCCTCATTTTTTTCATCCTCAGTAGGGTTCGTCAAAAAGAAGCCCTAAACTAAGATAACAGCTTCTTCAACGCAAACGAACAACTCCTCATCCCTGAACTAAGACAACAACTTCTTCAACACAAACAAACAACTCCCTGACCTGACAATGAAGTATATGCATAATATTATCACCATAAAAGGCCAATAAAAATTGTGCATTCCTCAAAAATGATAGAAAAACAGTAAAAAAGAAAAAAAGAATCACCTCACGCCAAACCACAGAACATACATGCTATAAAGTCACTCACAATCTTAATTATCAATCACAAAATATCTAAAGCTAAAGTTCAAGTGCCAAGGTCAGACCTTCAACTCACATTAGAATAAAATGTGACATAGAACTAATTTAACCTTTTTATATTTCGTAATTTGCAGAAATTTCTCTTTTATTTGGCCAACCTGCTCTTATATTGTCTTTTTAATATAATTACTTTAACTCAAATACCTATTTATACTCCCGGTTCAATTATTTTACCTAAAATCCAAATGAATATAGTCACCAACTCTACTAAGCACGTAATATATATAGCACCATTCTTCTAGTCATATCAGCATGTAATCTTCCCTATCTTATGCATATCTTATTACAGATATCTTTCAATCCAATGGATTATCACATAATTTAAGAAATCATTTGGTGATGGAAAGATGTTAGTGGTTAATGCATGTGTGGTAGATGGGAAAAAAGGGAGACATGCAGCAAAAGCTATTTCCAATGTCATAGTTGACGCAAAGATTAGACAGTTGAAAGGTAGGTTTGAAAAAAGAAGCTTTGTTCCGATGCAGCCACGGTCTGGAAGAGGCATTCATTAGTGCTCTAATAGGTCCATGTTAGCCTAAAGTACATGCATACACTGGCCATCCCTTATACAGAAGTTTTCCTGAATTGTCGATATGCCTAATCCTGAAAATTTGTACTTATATATTTGAATATGTATCCTTTAATTTATCGCAGCATCCCACAGTGTGAACATGTTATGGTAATGAACATTGAGGTTGCAGACATCAGAAATAGAAAGGGCTATATTGCTCAAGAAAAGCATGAAAAGTGATAGAATGTAGAAATAATATGGAGAATCAAATCAGTGCTTCTTTTCATTTGTTTGCAGTTAAGAAAATTCATTATTACAATCCAAAGTTATGGGACAAAACATACAGTCATGGGTGGAGATGCAAGAGAAAACACCAGACAGGCACACAAATATGTTAATGTTGAAGCAAAAATAAAAGATAGGCTACGGGGAACTTAGCTAAAACAAGCTATTTGCATCGATAACTAAAAGAACAATCTCTTAATTTATTAATCTACGTTCGATATATACTACACGAAAACATACCTTCAAGGCCACATAGTAGTAATCAAAGTCTCCGCCATTGAGGAAAAAGCTAATAATCCCAAAAGCACAGCCAAGATCAAACCTTGCTCTTTAAACACACCCAAAATCTGCAAAAATCTTGTGCCAATTATCCTTCTAATACACCCGACTTGTTACCACAAACCCTTCTACAACCAAAACCCTTTGACATTTAATCACACTATACCCAAACACAACAATCAACACACCCCATTTCCCAAACCTCCCAAACCTCTTAAAGTTTCCATCTTTTTCATTCTCTGAGGCATTCAATTGAAAATTGAGCTACAAATGGCAAAAGAAGAGGCGAAATAGGCCAAAAACAGGTGTAAATAATATAATTACCTGGGAGACGGGCATAATTAAAGGTCCCCGATTAACGAATACACTAATACACACAATTCTACTTCATCGGATGGATTGATAAAATGATAGTGACAATCAGTGAGTCGGCACTTGGCACCTACGAATAAAACACAATCGCTAGTCGGGGATAATTGTCACAATTCAACGGAGAAAATAGGGTACAAGGGTTTAAAAAACGCTATTTAGGAAGGATGGGGCAAATTTGTCTTTTTAATCGGAATAAAATGTGTCATGGATTTAGAGATGAATAAAATGCCTCACGATTTTTTGCCCCATGTTGGGGTATTATTAATATAATAGATTATGTATCTGTGCCTAGCTGGTTGTATACTTGTATATGTCCTCTTTATAACCCGTTGACAGCCATCGCTGTTGTTGTTTTCACTTATTTCAAACTCGAATCGCATGTTTAACAATAAGTAGTAGTAGAGCAAAATATTCAAAAGTTTTCTCCGTTCTCTCTCCTCAAAAGACTTTTCTCCGTTTCTCCTCCTCCGGCGGTGGTCTCTCCACCGGCCGGAGGCCACGTAGCACTTTCTCAATAAGAGGAGATCACTCTTTTTCCCAAAGAGGTTTTTTAACGAGGATCTCCTCCTGACTGCTTCTGTCTTTTTTTCCGAATCACTTCTTTCTTCAGCTACCTTGTCTATTACCCACTCGCCACCGTTTATCATCTTTTACAAGTCAATCTCTAGATTTCAAATAAGATTCGTACTCGTTCTTGCTTCCTCAGACCAGAGGAGCCGAGCGAACACCGCTCAACAACTCAACCGATCTATAAATACAAACCACACAGTGGATATGAGATGGGCTATGCCGCTTTGGTCTACAATATTGTTGGGCATCTTTCAAAAGTAAATGGTAGAGATTGAAGAGAAAGAGAGAGACGCGGAGAGAGATTGAGTGGTTACTCCTTCTCTACCTCGTTACTCTCCTTCTTTCGAGATTGTGATTTTTCGATCTTGATGGTCTTGCTTCTGACTTTGGATCTCTCGGTATTCCCTGGTAAGGTGAGTGGTAGGTGGGTGAGAGGAGTGACAACTCAGAATTGGTGGCCTTGACTGCTTTCAGATCTGGTGTTTGTGGTTCAAGCTCGAGTGGTTTGAGATTTCTCCGCCTTCATTGGCAACTGGGTGGTCCATTCACAGGGGCTGTATTGGTACCAATTGGTCTCCATCTTGCCGTCTTCCCCTTTACTTCTCTGTGCATAATCTTCTCATGCTTCCCTGTCGCGACGACGTGTCGCCGACCTTCGGTGGCGCGTGCAGGGTTTGTTACTGTTTGGTTTTTGTAAGGATGTAGTGTAGGTTTTGGTTGGATGTTGACTGGAGTTTGAAAGGGACTGGGGTTTTTGCTATGCGTGGGCTTGGTTTCAAGCGAGCTGAGTTCTTTTCTTGGTGGCGGTATTGATAGGGGCAGCGAGTCAATATCGCATTAGAGGTTTCCGATCGGAGGTTCGAGGCCCGGTCGGATTTTATGTTGCAGTGATTAGAGTTACTTGCTGTCAAAATGTTATCACTAGGGGGTGCTTTGTCGAGCTTGGTGTCGGGTGAACAAACGGCAATCACCTGTTGACGGAGTATTGTTTGCTGCACGAACAGGGGGCGCATTGTAGGATCATGCTGCTTTTTTGATTCCAACTAGCTTGCCATCCTGATATAGTTATTTATCCCGGGGTAGTGGCAACTTAGTGAGTCAAATCTGGGCTTCATTCACGGCTTATTAGTTTTGGACGAAGCTGGGGGATCTCTCGGTTTGGGATTTTGTGGACACAACTATCCGGTTTTCTTGAGCTCTATCTTTGACTGTCGAACTGCGATGACGGCGGGCTACCTGTGGTGGCGCGTGTAGTGAAAGCAGTATTTGATAACTCTCGAGGGTTGGGCCAGTTTGTGTGCTCGAATTTCCCGTAGTGATCTTGATTTCTTCCACTGGCGTTTTTGGTCAGACACGCCTCCTTTCTCGAGCAGTGGACTTATTCTTGTGCAATGTTTTTATTCCTTTCCAGGGTAATGAATTTAGCTTCAGTAGGTTATTGTACTGCAGTTTTTCATTGTACCACATGTTGGGTTACAAGTTTAACCTTGTAATATTACCGACTCTTCTATAAAATTATAAATCAATTGCCTATAAAAAAAAAAGATTTCGTTGTTCCTCAATCCACTCGCGCTCTGTAAGAGCATTTCCAACCATCACCACATGTTAGGTAAAAAGATTAGGTGGTACCATGATATACATATTAGCTAAAAAATATACACCTCCAACCACAAGACCTGTTAGCAAAAATTATAGATATTTTCTATTTCATCTTCTATATCTGTTGAGTCTATAGCCATTATCTAAAATATCCACGTCACTTTTTTACATTATTTAAATTATATCCATGGTGAAGTAATGATAAAAGTGAACCAAAATAATAATAAAATATTATTTTTGAATTATATCTAACCATTATTGCTAACACCATTGGAGCATAATGTGTTATAGCTTCAGTAAATTTTAGCTAACACTTATTATAGCTAACCATTATACCTAGTGCCGTTGGACATGCTCTAACACCTTCACCGCGCTATATGCAGAATATTGTTAGAACTTTTTTTTTTATTAATATGTCCTTAGTGTTATAATATGAATAGATGTGATTGTCAAAGGAAAGAAAGTTCAGCTCCATATATCAATGGTCGGCTCCTCATTTAATACACGGAAGAAGAAAAATTGTGTGCCCTATAGTAGTCAAACTTGTAATAGTTGGGATATGAATATATAGATGAAGAAAATGAATCCTTAATGTCTCCTTCTCATTGCTATAAATAGCATTGCAGTACTGAAAGTAAAAACATACCGAGCATCTCTTTCTCTGCTCTTTTCTCTCTCTCTCTCTCTCTCTCTCTCATATTATTAGTAGCTTCTTTATTGTTATTATAGCTTTTCGTTTTACTTATCTTCACTATATTTAAGTTTAATTTTACAACATGTTATCAACACGAGTCTCTGCCCGAGCTTTATCCGATGAAAGAGGTACAACCCAATTTAATCTATTTTAGTTGAGGTCCTGTCCGAATTTTGTTTGATCAATAAGGTACGATCTAACCCTATTCATTTAATTTTAAATGTAGTTATTAGCATGCATGTTATTATTAGTATTATTGTTTAAATTAAACGTTAGCTATGTTTACATAGTTTAAATTTTATATTATGTCACAAATTATTTATGCTACAATTTTTATTATATGATACATGATTAATTGTTCATGTCTTAATATGCCAAATTGTTATACCATGTTTTAAATATTTATTTTACGTTTAGAATGGCGAATCTTGCAAAATTAGACTTTGTTGCTTTGGATGTGTCTGGGGATAATTATTTATCTTGGGTACTCGATGCGAAATTACACCTTAGTGCCAACGGGCTAAATGATACCATAGAAACAGGAAAGACCCCAACTGTTGAACAAAATGCCAAAGCAATTATTTTCCTTAGGCACCACATTCATGAAAACTTAATATCTGAATACCTCACAGTCAAAAATCCACTCACCCTTTGGACCAATCTTAAAGATAGATTTGACCACCAAAAACTTGTCCATCTGCCACATGCCCGTTATGACTGGATCAATTTAAGGTTACAAGATTTTAAATCTGTTAGTGAATATAATTCTTCCTTGTTCAAAATAAGCTCCAAGCTAATCCTGTGTGGTGAGAAAATTACTGATGCTGAGATGATTGAAAAGACCCTTTCGACCTTTCACCCCAACACTATGATCTTGGCACAACAATACAGGGAACAAAATTTTTAGAAATATAGTGAGCTGATATCTCTCCTTCTTGTAGCTGAGAAAAATAATGAGTTGTTGCTGAAAAATCATCAGATACGTCCCACAGGCTCTGCCCAGTTACCTGAAGTACATAACACGTCATTCCGGAAGAATGAGCGTGGGAAAGGGCATAGAGGAGGACGAGATTATGGACGAAATCGTGGACGTGGAAATTTTCGTGGTCGATTTCGAAATAAGTATAACTCTGGCCACCTGAAGTGGCAACGTGATGGTTACAACAACTCTAGTCACCAGAAGTGGCAAAATGAGGTGCCAAATAAAAGGAAGGCACTACAGGAAGGAGATACTAGAGATATATGTTTTAGATGTGGGGCTCATGGGCATTGGACTAGTAATTGTCACACACCCAGACATCTTGCAGATCTTTACGAGTCATCCAGAAAACAGAATAGGCAAAGGGTGGAAACAAATTTGGCTAGCTTTAATGATGAACCAATTAACAAGACCTCAAATGAACTAGACACTAGCGCTAACCTTTATTATGGCTTAGATGACTAGTTCTCATATGTATCTCTTTGAATTCATGTTCCTTATGTATCTGCTTCAATTTCATGTTTTTATATACTTGTTTTATGTTCTTGTTTTAAGTACATGGTTTGCTTTAATAAAATTATTGTTCACTGAGATATGTGCACAACATAAAATATGGGAGATTTATGCATTGCTGATTACGCCACCACCCACATAATTCTACAAAATCAGAAATACTTCTCACAATTTACTAAAACCAGCTCACATGTTTGGATGATTTCGGGTACATCAGATATAATAGAGGGTTTTGGGAAAGCTAGTTTTATCCTACCAAATGAGACACAAATTCAAGTTCATAATGCTCTTTATTCTAGTAAATCCACTAGAAATCTTTTAAGTTTTAAAGACATTCGTATTAATGGTTTCCACGTAGAAACTACTAGTGAGAATGAAAAAGAATATCTCCTTATCACTTCAATTACCTCAGGCCATAAGAAGATCTTAGAAAGATTACAATCAATCTCTTCGGGATTATATGCTACAAATATTGGAGTCATTGAGTCTCAAAATATCGTCATTCCAAAAATCATAGACCCACAATCACTAACCCTTTGGCATGAAAGACTTGGTCATCCAGGAGTATCTATGATGCGTCGTATAATAGAAAATTCTATAGGACATCCTCTTAAGAATCAAAAGGTCATACCACAAAATGAACTTCCCTGCTCAGCATGTTCATTAGGAAAACTAATTGTCCGACCATCTCTAGTTAAACTTCAAACCGAGTCTCCAAGTTTCTCAGAAAGAATTCAAGGTGACATTTGTGGTCCTATTCATCCATCATCCGGCCCATTCAGATATTTCATGGTTCTAATCGATGCATCAACTAGATGGTCTCATGTCTATCTGCTCTCTACACGGAATACAGCCTTTGACAAACTACTTGCTCAAATAATCAAATTGCGAGCTCAATTTCCTGACCATCCCATTAAATCAATTCGACTAGACAATGCTGCTGAATTTACATCTGCAAGTTTCAATGATTATTGTATGTCAGTGGGAATCTCAGTCGAACACCCTGTAGCTCACGTGCATACACAAAATGGCTTAGCATAATCTCTAATTAAAAGGCTTCAACTTATTGCACGTCCCTTACTTCTAAGACCAAAGTTAACTACATCTGTTTGGGGTCACGCAATACTTCATGCTGCAAGTATAATTAGGATAAGACCATCTGCTTACCACAAACAATCACCTCAACAGTTAGCTTTTGGACAAATTCATAATATCTCACACTTTAAGGTGTTTGGTAGTGCTGTATATGTTCCCATTGCACCTCCACAGAGATCCAAAATGGGTCCACAAAGAAGAGTAGGCATATATGTTGGTTTTGACTCACCATCTATCATAAGATATCTTGAACCATTAACTGGTGATGTGTTTACTGCTCGTTATACTGATTGTCATTTTGAGGAGTCTGTGTTCCCTCCATTAGGGGAAGCATAGATTAAATTCTGAACTATCATGGAATGCATCAGGAATAATTGCTATTGATCCACGTACTAAACAATGTGAATCTGAGGTTTTAAGGATCATTCATGTGCAAAATATTGCTAATCAAATGCCGGATGCTTTTAATGATTCTAGACTTATTATAAAATCGCATATACCCGCTGTTAATGCTCCGGCCAGGGTTGAAATCCCTATTCATAAATCAATTCCTGAAGAATTGGTTGGTGATTCAAAACCACTCCAGAAGCGTGGTAGACCTATTTGTGCGAAAGATGTTGTACCACGAAAACGAAAATTGAATGGACCTGCCCCTGAAGTGGCAAATGTTCCTGAAGTAACTACATCAAAAACCCCAGAAGTGGTATCACCTCCTGAAGAGGTTTAAGCCCCTGAAGTGGCTGTGACAAAACCACCTGAAGTGGTATTACCTCCAGAAGAGGATATTGCCCCTGAAGTGGCACATGCTTCCATAGAAGCAAAGGTACCTGAAAATTATGAGATCTCAATGAGTTATGTACATAACGGAAAATTATTGGATCGTGGGAGTAATGAGGTTGATGATGTATATGCTTTTTCCGTGGCATGTGATATTATTATGAACTCCGATCCTGAACCACAAAGTATGGAAGAATGTCGATAAAGAGATGATTGGCCAAAATGGAAAATTGCAATTCAAGAAGAATTGCAATCCTTGCGCAAGAGAAATGTATTTGGACCTGCAGTCCGAACACCAGCTGGTGTGGTTCCCATTGGAAATAGATGGGTGTTTGTACGAAAACGAAATGAGAGAAATGAAATTGTGAGATATAAGGCCCGGCTGGTAGCCCAGGGATTCTCTCAAAGGCCTGGATTTGATTACCAGGAAACTTACTCTCCTGTGATGGATGGAGTTACTTTTCGTTTTCTTATGGGTATGTCTTGTATGGAAAAATTGGAAACACGTCTGATGGACGTTGTGACAGCCTACCTTTATAGATCACTTGATAGTGATATTTATATGAAAATCCCTGAAGGATTAAAGTTAGAGGAAACTAAGCCTCAACAATTATACTCAGTTAAACTACAACGATCATTATATGGATTGAAACAATATGGTCGTATGTGGTACAACAGGCTTAGTGAATATTTATTGAATGATGGGTATATAAATAATCATGTGTGTCAATGTGTGTTTATCAAAAGGTCACAATCTGGTTTTGTTATTATTGCAGTATATGTGGATGATTTGAATATTGTAGGTACTTCTGAAGATATTACTAATGCTGCTAACTATTTGAAAAATGAGTTTGAAATGAAAGATCTTGGAAAGACAAGATTTTGTTTAGGTATACAGGTGGAGTACTTATCTTCAGGCATATTTGTTCATCAGTCAACCTACACAGGAAAGGTTCTTGATCGATTCTACATGGACAAATCTCATCCACTAACTACACCGATGATTGTTCGATCACTAAAAGTTGAGAAAGATCCTTTCCGTCCTAGAAAAGAAGATGAAGATGCACTTGGGCCTGAAGTTCCATATCTTAGTGCAACTGGAGCTCTTATGTATCTAGCAAATAACACACGACCTGATACTGCATTTGCTGTGAACTTGTTGGCGAGATTCAGTTCTGATCCAACTAAAAGGCACTGGGATGGGATCAAACATATATTCAGATGTCTTCGTGGGACAATTGATCTTGGATTATTCTTTCAAAACAATTCAAAATCACAACTGGTCGGATATGCGGATGCTGGGTACATGTCAGATCCACATTTTGGACGATCTCAAACAGGTTATCTATTCACATATTGTGATACCGCTATTTCTTGGAAGTCTACAAAACAGACTATGGCGGCAACTTCATCTAATCACGCAGAGTTACTTGCAATCCATGAAGCAAGCAGAGAATGTATTTGGTTACGATCTGTCATTCAACATATTCGAGAATCATGTGGTTTATCAAGTATCTCAGAAAGTCCTACAGTTATGTTTGAAGATAACTCAGCTTGTATTAAACAACTCAAGGAAGGCTATATCAAAGGGGATCGAACAAAGCATATCTTGCCAAAATTCTTTTACACTCATGAACTACAAGAGAACGGTGACATTGATGTACAACAAATTCGGTCATGTGATAATCTGGCAGATTTACTCACAAAGTCTCTTCCTACTTCAACATTTGAAAAGCTGCGAAATAATATTGGTATGCGAAGATTGAGGAACTTGATACATCAAGATGTCAAATTGTGAGACATTTTATTCACGGGGAGACTGTACTCTTTTTCTTTCGTCAAGGTTTTTATCCCACTGGGTTTTTCCTTGCAAGGTTTTAACGAGGCAGTCAATCTTTGTAATAACTCACATTTGACAATCAAGGGGGAGTGTTATAATATGAATAGATGTGATTGTCAAAGGAAAGAAAGTTCAGCTCCATATATCAATGGTCGGCTCCTCATTTAATACACGGAAAAAGAAAAATTGTGTGCCCTACAATAGTCAAACTTGTAATAATTGGGCTATGAATATATAGATGAAGAAAATGAATCGTTGCTGTCTTCTTCTCATTGCTATAAATAGCATTGCAGTACTGAAAATAAAAACATACCGAGCATCTCTTTCTCTGCTCTTCTCTCTCTCTCTCATATTATTAGTAACTTCTTTATTGTTATTATAGCTTTTCGTTTTACTTATCTTCACTATATTTAAATTTAAGTTTACAACACTTAGTTTATTTTTGCATCATCAACTACTAATCCATAGATACAATATTTTCGGAGTTACTAGTTACAAGTTGGAAAGAAGATTCAATAAAGTTATTATGGTGCTGAATCTGCAACAATTAAACTAATGTGATATATTTTGAGAACACGTTACACTTCCGAAATTTTTGATACCGTTGTTGGTATTAGGTACTCCCTCTGTATCGTTTTGTATTTCCTGTTTTGAATTTGGACACTGTTCATTATAAATGATTGACTACTAATTTATGCATAATTTTTAAAATAAAATATAATCATGAGTGATCTTGTTGGATTCGTATTTATGAATACTTTAATACAATAAAGTTTTTATAGTTAATACTAATACCAAATTAAAGATATTAACGATTAAAAGTATGCATTGTCAAACATGTACAGAGAAAACAGGAAACATATGTAGAGACGGAGGGAGTACTAAAGTTCCAATAACATTATAATTTATACATAATGGTTATATAAGTCTTCTTAATACATAATGGTGTTATGTACTAAGAATACTTATGGCCTGTTCATTATTTGTCCAAAATAAGGATTTGTTTCAGCCGAAAAAAATACACGTTTACGATTTTTTTTCTGGAAATAAGTATTTAAGAAGAATTTAGTATTACTTACCTTTAAAATATAAATACTTATTTTCAGAAAAAGGTACATTTTTACGTACTTTGCCAAAAGTATTTAAAGTAAACCAAACAAAGTTATCTTCTCACAAGATAATACTTAGTATTCAGTTATTAATATATATACTAGCCTATGTTGCTTTAAGTTATTACTTTAAAATACATACATATATATATAAATATTACATAAAAAATATTTTTTTTAACTTTTATTTAATAAAAAAAGTGAAATTTATTTAATTATGTAGACTTTTTTTCGATTTTTTATACAAAATTTTCTATATTGTAAGTGTTTTCCAGATTTTGTTTACTTTTTTACTATATTACTCGTTGACGCACGGATGTATTTTTTAATATTTTTTATTTTATTACCCATATTTTCATATATATTTTTTAATTAGTAGAAAAATAAATTATAGAAGATAATAAAATATTGTAATACATGTTTAATAGTATTTTTAACGATAATATTTTAATAATTAATAATATGTTGTTGACGGAAATTGAATATTAAACTTGTGAGAGTAGTTTATAAAATAATATATATGTTTAATAGAGATATGTTGTTGGTGGGATTCGAACTTGGAATCTATAAGAGTATTTCAAATATTAGAAAAGAAATATTCTTTTAGCACTAGATCCAATGGTTCTTATTTATTTATCTTAAAATCTAACGGTTGTTATTGAATTTACCAAAATTGTACCAAAAAAATTGTACCAAACCGAAAACCAAATATACCGTGTTTCGCTTATAATAGTATAGTCTAGATAGTATAGATGTAAAATAGTGATTCTGTAAAATTTATTTAACCTGTAAACTAATGTACTTCAATGGTATTATGTAAAATAATTGGTTATATATTAAAAATATAAATAATTGATGATGTCATGATGATGTGTCCATTATAGAATTTTTGTAAAAAAAATAAATAAATTAGATATTGGTTATATATAACTTGAAATAAATAATGTAAAATTTTAGATAAGAGAAGAAAGGGTTGCAGATGAGAAAATGAACGTTTTTAGTAAATTAAATGACATTTCAGCATTTTAACTCAGAGATACTCCTGTTTCGTATTAAATGACATTTCAGCATTTTAGCTCAGAGATACTCCTGTTTCGTTTGACTTTTCTACACACATTTTTAGATGCACTAGGGCATTTTGCCCGCGCTTCGCGTGCGATTAAAAAATGTTAAATTTAATTATAATTAATATGATTATAAGTTATAAGAATATATGGTTTTAATATTTTACATATTTAAACACGATTGTTTTTTGTCCGGGGTGCATTTTTTTTACAGAAAATGTATGAATAACACAAAAATTTTCTCACCTAAAATATTTCATCGAAGAACGTTTTTATATAACCAGAAGACACACATATTTATTCTTAGTATTATTTTATTTTTTAAAAATAAAATACCTACTATGTCATTGTACCTGACGTCACCAATAGAATTGAACAAAAATTAGTTTCAACATAATGAGTATATTATTTTTAATTTAATCTAAAATAACCAATATAAATGTAATCGAAAGGAATCCGATTGGTTAATACCTAATGTTTTTAAAATTAATAAAATATCATTTTCAGAAAATGCCATATATATAAATATATTTGAATATATTTTCTAGGGACTTTAACCGTGCTACGCACGCGATATGAAAAGTAAAAAATATTTATTAAAATGGTTATAAATTGTTTAATATGTGTAAAACTTATTAATTTAATCATTGCTTTAAATTTGTTTACTAAATATTAAAAATGTGATATCCAAACTTAATAATTGGAAAATATATTTATCATAATAATACATTTATGGATATAAATATGATTTAATTTATATACATTTTAGCACACTTAAAATTAAGAAAAAAAAATTTAAAAAAATTCCAAACAACAAAAAACAAAAATTAAAAAATTAGAAAAATGGGAGAGAAGACCAAATAAATCAACATTACCCTAAACATGAAGGTGAGGTCTGTGTAGTATGTAATATGAAATGTGAAATGTGAGATCCAAGAAGGTGTAATAAAATATAGCTCTTATAATTTAATAATTCATCACTCAATATAAGTCAATGTAGTTATAAAGTATAACCTTACTCGACGTCGCCTCGCGGCGCCGTCTCGTATTTTGGATATATATAGGATATTTTGCATTTTCACCTCTTGTCTTTAGCCCTAATATCGATGTGAAAGACCAAATTGGAAACCGAGGCTAGCGCTCCTATGTGAAAGTTCTTCATAATCATTTAAGGCTCATGGTTAGCTGTCTCTAACTCCACATCGCGATATCCTTCTTCAAATGGCCGGTTAAGAACCACAAAATTGCCCATAATTAGTTGCCAAGTTGAGTATAGTTCCCACTGTCAATAGTTCAAGGTTACCATTAGAGTTCCTGTAAATGGCTCCTATCCCCGAATCATTAGCACTGAGACTTATCGAATTCATATACGTGCCATGCACATTGATTTTCAGAGTAGGAGGGGGAGGAGGGATCCAATGGAAAGCCATTGAAAACAAAAAAAGTTTAAGACGGAGGTAAGTAGGAAGATAAGAGAAGAATAGAAGGAGTGAAAAGTATAAGAGTGGAGGGTAAGGTTTATATAACATGTGCTAACTTAACAGAAACAGCATAATATTTTCCATAGATGTTCCATTGAAGCAACCCTAGCTTAGGAAAATAGCTTAAGAAAATACATTATATGCAAATCAAGTTAACACTCTCGACTATATGTATAATTAACATGTTCCAAGGGTAAGTGTTTATACCAAGAAATGTGAATATCCTAAACTGAATACAGATATTCATTGTTTTAAAATTAAAGTAGAGCTCCCTTATAAATCGTTGACAGTATGTCAGGTAAAGGTACACTAGTACAAAATAGGCTTTTAGCGTCGGTCAAAATAGGCTTTAGGCGTCGGTTATTTGGCGTAGTATATGAAGGCGACGCTATAGGTATAGGCCTATGGCGTCGGTTAATTGGGCGACGCATATAATGTACTAATAGCGTCGGTTATTTAAATAACCGACGCTTAAAGTCTATTTTAGGCATCGGTCATTTAAACAACCGACGCTTAAAGTCTGTTATAAGCGTCGGTCATTTAAACAACCGACGCTTAAAGTCTTATTATAGGCATCGGTTATTTAAACAACCGACGCTTAAAGTCTTATTATAAGCATCGGTCATTTAAACAACCGACGCTTAAAGTCTGTTATAGGCGTCGGTCATTTAAATAACCGACGCTTAAAGTCTGATTATATAGGCATCGGTCATTTAAACAACCGACACTTAAAGTCAATTTTTTTTAAAAAAAAATAAAAATTGCAATTCTATTATGAAACAATACATTTTCAGAAACAGTTTAGCCAATGCCAGAACAGCAAATTATATACAAAATCAATCTATACATGATACATAATCAAGAATGAGATCTAATTAATAGACAATATATAAGACTATTCTACATTCTACAAGTCAATACCGATAACAAAGTAAACAAACTGATCTAATTAACAAAGTCAATACAGATAGGTCTTCGATTACACGACAAGAAACATTTCCCTGATTTGCCAAGCTAAGCTAAGCCCAGAAGTGCCATCCTCATCATCATCAACTAGATTAATCATATCCAAATTCTGTTTATCAACTGAACAAATTTTCGAAGATGGCGATCTTTCCTTCAGTATAAGTGCTTAGTATGATATTCATTAATGAGGTGCTACATAATTGTAACAGTAATGAGGTGCGGCTAAGAAACAATTGTGACATGCATACATTCATCAGGTAACTAACTAGGCTAAGAAACAATTGTGACATGCATACATTCATCAGGTAACTAACTAAACTACATATTGTACACACATCACTGATACATATACTCATCTATACCTATGTCTAAGCTAGGAATCAAAGTCCACTGTTTATCCAAGTTTGATTAGCAAAATTATATGTACAGCAGTCAGTCATCTCCTATCTTTTGATGTCAGATGCGAGACCCTCACCACGTGGCATTTTCTTTGATCCGGCTGCAATACAAATTGTATTATTAGCAATCAACTATTAACCTATATCAAGTGATATAGGACTTCAAGAATTGACTTCAAGAACATATGAATTTTCTTTGATCAGGAATTGACTTCAAGAACACATGAATTTAACTACAAAACATGACAGATGGCATACAAAAAATAGTAGTTACATCCAGCAAACTTTAACTACAATGTGATACCATCATACCATGTAAACAACATATCAAATACATATTGCTTTACAAGCAAAACTATTGAAAAAAAGATGAGAACACCAAGTAATATGGGAAGATAAGAATCTTATAACAGTTTATTTATATTAAAAAGCAAGCTGCTTTCACTGTGAACCGGAAGTTGAGATGAGCAAAGAAGGGTGCACATTTTTTCTTGTGGAAGGACGGTAAAGGGTAACATGGAATTTTGATTGTAATTTTTAAGTCGCAATTATTCTTATCCGTAAATCTACGATTAATGGCTAAAAGCTTTCATTGTCGAATTAGTGACGCTGGATGTTAGCCACTCATTAAAATCATATATACCAAGAGTGCAATTATAGAAAAGGTGTTTGATTCTTCTACGTTTCTCATTCTTTCTGTTTTCTTAAAAAAACTTTAAACAATGAAATTGCAAAGAATAGAGACGCTGTCCTTTTTGTCTATTATTTACCCCAGTTACACTCACTGAGACTTTTATTCACCTTCAGTTACTAAGCAGCAGAGTAATGAATATCAACTGAACTTTTTGTTATAGCTATTTAGCGAAGTACTTGTGTTCAATCACAATATTTAACAAGATATATAGAATATCGTATTCTTCAATCATTTCCTTGGGTATTCTAGCCTAAACAAATGGAAGGAGAAAAAAAAATTGGCCAAAATAAGAACAATGAACGGAGTATGACAAAGTGAAAGAAACCCAACCTGATCGTCTACTAAAATTCCTCCACAGTAGTGTTCACTATTCGTCTCCTTTTGTACCATCCATGATAAAGCAATTCGCTGTCAAAAATATCAACTTATTTCGATTAAGAAAGTCACGGACAGGATTGAAAGGGCAAAAGAGGTGAAAGGAATGTGAGAGCAAAATGTCTGATTTGAGTGCCACACCTAAATCATTGTGTCTGCGGACTCTGCCCAAATAAAGTAGGCACATATTGTAGCACTTTTTCCATAAAAACTCTACAGTATCAAGAAACATTCTAGATAGCATGATTGAACTTCTGTACCTTGATTACTGTTTGCCAAACTAAAATTACCACCATAAGGGCCAAGCTTCAAATTCTTCTCTGTTATGGGTGCATTACATTCAACAGCTGCTTCATTACAAGACCTGGATCAGAAATTGAACATATTTTGTTGGAATTAAAGATAACTAGTTGAATATATCTTGAAATTCAGTCATAAGTAGTTCTTGTAAATCCTATCTGACTACCATATAATGGCCACAAGCAGTGTAATCCTGTACATGGAAAAAAACAAAGAACAACTACAAGAGGCATGCAGGTTTATTGCTACCATTACATTAAAGGTAAACATCATATATGCAACAAGAATGTCAGACAGACTAGTACAGAAAAGGTAAGAAACACATAATCATAAATTCTGGTGTAGTGAATCTCACTTCTTTCCAAGAAACTGATCCATTTGAATTGCCCATCGACCATTTTTATGCAAAGTTACTCCTCTGTATTTTGAGCTACCTCTAGACAATCCATTTCTCTGACGACGAAGTATCTGGACAAATTCTTCTTTTGTCATGTCCTTTGTCTACAAATAAATTTCAGACATAACTTACACAAATTAGATTTGAAGACAAAATAAATGATCTATGATAACAAGCTGTGATATAGCAACCATATATAAGACTCACCTATTTAAGATCATCTTCATAGTCACAAACTACAGAATGATGCAAGGACATGTATCAATACTAGTGAATAATTGTTGATACTTACTATGTTCCAATCACGATCTTAGTTTTCGCTTCATTTTGATCACCTCCAAACATTCTAGCAATTCCAAAGTCTGAAATTTTAGGGCTTAACTCACTATCAAGTAAAACATTGCTAGCCTTGAGATCCCGATGTATTATTCTCAACCTCGAGTCCTGATGAAGGTAAACAAGCCCCTTTGCAATACCTATTGCAATCTTAAAGCTATGTTACTCCGACTCTTCTGTTTAGGTCGCCGTACCCGTGTCGGACACTTGAACACTCGGACACGACACTTATTTCGTGTCGGATCCTTTGACTAAATATGGATACTTTGACCAATTTAAAGATCAAATATTAGTCACACTTACGATTCAAAATAAATATGTGAGAAGAAAGAATGAAGCAAGAATGAGATTAAAGTAGTAAAGATGCTTAATTCGCAAAATCCTTTAGAATATCAAGTTTAATTTAAGTTCTACTGTTACTTTCTTCTAAGATGTCTAACTTACCATACTTGTTTATTAATAGATTATGCCGAGTCCCTGTACCCGTGTCCAAAAATAGGACAGTGTCCCCGTGTCCCCAATTTTTATACTTTTTAAGTCTGACACCCGGATATGTGTCGTGTCCGACACTCCGTACCCGAGTCAGAGTAACATAGTCTTAAAGCGATGTTCCCACTTGAGTGTGGTTCTTTTCCAGTCTACAGTACATGCACATTCATATTAGTACTATTTATCCTCCAAATACGATCAAATACAGGACTATTTCAAGCAATGGTATAACTTACCAAATATAAGCTTGTCTAAACTTTGGTTAGGCATGTACTCATACACTAATAATTTTTCATTCCCTTCAAGGCACCAACCTAAAATCCTGACAAGATTTCTGTGTTGAAGTTTAGAGATTAGAATAATCTCATTCTTAAATTCCTCTATACCTTGTCCTGAATCCTTGGAAAGTCTTTTCACAGCTATCTCTTGTCCCGAAGATAACTTACCCTAAAATATTACATACATAGAGACGTTTCAGCACGATGCCTGATTTTTTACTCGTAACTTCAAATTAAAAACAGGCCATACATTTAGTTACCTTGTAGACAGGACCAAAGCCACCGGTGGCAATAATACTTGTGTCTGAAAAGTGGTTGGTCGCGCTTGCTAAAGTAGACAGATCATATAATGGTAGGTCTATGTCTTCTTTGTTTCTTTCTGAAAAGACAATGAGAGTCATCTGCATCATACACTTAGAGATGAACTACATGCTACACTATGATTTTCATATTTGTAAATTCTTATCAAGTTCTCGCCATATTATAGCACAATAATATAAAGCATTGTTTAAAATTCATGATGATCATAGTGTTGTACCTCTTCGTCTCTTTAAAGTTCGGAGTCTGCACCAAACCAACAAGCCTATGAATAGCATCACTGAAGCTGCTGATACAACTGAAATTATCAGAACTAATCTCCTTTTCCGATTGTCTGCATGTTGACACCATAAATCATTAATTGTCCAGTGTCTTTCACAATTTAAGTTCAAGATTCCAAGTAGGTGCTACAAAAAGTAATCTGAAACTGCCATATCTTGTCAAGAATAGAAGGTGATGAGGAATAATGTGGTGTAGCTAAACATCATGCTTATATGCCTTTGTTTTGGTTTTCGACTAGTTCTGTTCTTATCATTTATACGGCAAACCAGAACAAACAGATAATTTTGCAGGCCTATATGTGTGTCTGAAAAGTTCAGAAGATGTTCCCATTAAAAAAAGTTGTGCCTAGTTTTCACATAGGGAAAGGAAAAAAGAGAACGGAGGAGTATTTACTCAGTTCTGAAGCTGCAAGGCGTATGTACATCCCTTGCTCACTGCCTTCTGTATTTAATACCGTTTTTACATCAATCAAATCACCATACCATATCAGACAGCCACTTCCTTTTCCAGTGATATCTGAATTTGCATACGCTGTAAATTCATAGAAGAAATTTATCTCTTTAGTGCTATTAGTATACTTGTAATTAAACAAAGGATTTGTTGGACGTGATCTGTAAAGGCCACTTAATCGAATTCCATTCCAAACACCAGTACGGAACTTCTTTTTTGATCCTTCACGAAGAACAACTTGAGGCAATCCAAGAAGATCCATTCCATACACAAAGTTTCCAGGAGATGGATCAGTGGTGTTCACCCAGGATGTCAATTTTCTGGCCTTGCCGGTAGTCCAGTCCCAGCCAATCTTCATGCCAGGCAAAAGCGTATCACCTGTTTAAAAAGATTTTAAAGAATGTTTCAAATTTCATTCTAATATGTTGTTATATTATGTCACTGGATAAATTTCTGTGCACCACGATGATGGAAAGCGTCATGGGATCGAATACCATGACGCTCAATTATTTAGTTTTCCTATTTAGTGAGAAATTCATCACAAAATAAATTTTCAACTTGTTGCTGAACTAGTACATAACGTATTTTATGGTGTGGGTAACTGTGAAAACACAAGTTTTAGGTTAATGTCCGACTGTTTTACCAGGTTGTAGTCACGATTAGTACAAATGGAAAACTGTTTTATGCTACGGTGAAAATGATTAAAATGGTGTGGGCTGTGAATGTAATGAGCCCAATAACATAAAATCCTGCAATAATTATTAAAAGCTAAAAGTATTAGACCTGAAGGAAGACCTGGGACATGCACTTGCATTAGAGAAGGTAATGATTTTGCGCCATTGCTTCCTATGTTTACATCCTTGGATAAAGTTACCATCCATTAATTTACACCAGCTATTAGTTGGTACTTCAACAATATTTACACTGGACAGTACATCCCATGTTGGTGACGTTGCCTAATGGTTTTGTACCATGGAAGAGTGAATAAACTAATGCTTCCTAAATCAGTTTTATCCTCCTTAGAAATCCAAAACAAACATTATCGAACACTATCCAGATACAAGCACATCATATTGTACATAAATAACTACTTAAGCGTTTCATGTCACTACAGTCTGTACTTCATGATAAGTATGGAGTTTTGACAGATTAAACTAGATCTGGCAATCACAACTAAACCAACAAACGAAAATGCAGGACATGTCACTGTACCAGTATAGTTTTATGTATTATATAGCGTGGTAATGTTATGATCACACCATACATAATAATGTCTAAAAAATCACTCTTCAATCTGAAGTCAACGAGGAAATTCTACTCTCCTTGGGAATAGAAACGCTCTAAATATAGTGTTGGAAGTGCTTCATCTGTCACAAAATTAAAAGGCAGGACATATAAAACCTCAATTATTAAGTCCAAAGACACCTGAATATACATACCTGAATTGATCCTAGAGATGCCCAATCCATCCAAATAAGAACGAACCCTAAATTAGCAGAGATAAATCGAATCCGGAGATGCCAATCGAACCTAGAGATACCCAATCGAACCTCGAAAAGTAAAATATCACCGGAGATGTAAAAACCCGGAGATGCCCAATCGAGAATCTGAGCGGAGTAAGGTCAGAAAGTGAGGTTAGTAGGAGAGTAAAGTAAAGTGAGAGTTATCAGCAGAATTAGCAATAAAGTGTTATCGACTAGATTATTTAGTCACCGGAGAAAGTGAGAGTTAGTGTCACAAGTGCAATTCGGGAGGATAGTTTGTACAGTGTGAAAAGCGTGTGAAATTGGGGAGGATAGTTTGTACAGTGTGGAGAGTTGTAAGTGTGGAAGAGTTGTCATGGGTGTTAAAGTCACAAGTCCATAAAATTAAACATTAACAATTAAAATTATTTTTATGTTTGTATAATAATTTATATTTTTTAATTATAATGTATAAAAAATTATAATATTTATTAATTGATATTATATAAAATTTCAATTTCTTTAAAATCTTACACAGATAAAAGTGTAGTTTTTTAATAATATAATTTACATCATGAAGCATGATTCGGATATAATTTTATCATAAATATGGTTCAAGATATATAAGTAGGAACGAATACATATTATTTATTTGTGTAACGAAAATATTTAAATGTAACTTTTTATGAAATATTGTTTGATTTGTATAATCTTATTTGAATAATATTATTCAATTCAAATTTTTTTAGTTAGAATGGTATAATATAAAATAACATATTATTTATATAAAAATGTTATTTGTATATAATTTACCTTTTTAAAAAAATTATAATACTTTTAGTGTCGGTCAAATGTATGGCGACACATAAAGTAAAAAGGGTCAGTTTAGGCGTCGGTTGAGTAAAGACCGACGCTAAAGGGTCAGTTTTAGGCGTCGGTTGTTTATGACCGACGCTAAAGGGTCGGTTTTAGGCGTCGGTTGAGTAAAGACCGACGCTAAAGGGTCGGTTTTAGGCGTCGGTTGAGTAAAGACCGACGCTAAAGGTTTAATTTTATGCGTCGGATGTTTAAGACCGACGCTAAAGGTTGGTTTTAAGCGTCGGTTGAGTAAAAACCGACGCTAAAGGGTCAGTTTTAAGCGTCGGTTTTTTCATGACCGACGCATAAAGTCCAACACAAATGACTTTAAGCGTCGGTTATTGTAACAACCGACGCCTAAAGTACGTTTAGGCCACGGTTCTCTATATAACCGACGCTTAAAGTGCGACGCTAAAAACCTATTCTGTAGTAGTGTGAATACATATTATTTATTTGTGTAATGAAAAATATTTAAATGTAACTTTTTATAAAATGTTGTTTGATTTGTATAAATCTTATTTGAATAATATTATTCAATTTAAATTTTTTAATTAGAATGGTATAATATAAAATAATGTATTATTTGTATAAAAATATTATTTGTATATAATTTAGTTTTTTTAAAAAATTATAATACTTTAGCGTCAGTCAAATGTAATACGACACATAAAGTACAAAAAAAGTTAGTTTAGGCGTCGGTTGTGTAAAGACCGACGCTAAAGGGTCAGTTTTAGGTGTCGGTTGTTTATGACCGACGCTAAAGGGTCGGTTTTAGGCGTCGGTTGAGTAAAAGCCGACGCTAAAGGGTCGATTTTAGGCGTCGGTTGAGTAATGACCGACGCTAAAGGTTCTGTTTTAGGCGTCGGTTGTTTATGACCGACGCTAAAAGTGGGTTTTAGGTGTCGGTTGAGTAAAGACCGACGCTAATGGGTTAGTTTTAGGCGTCGGTTGTTTCATGACCGACGCAAAAGGTCCAACACAAATGACATTAAGCGTCGGTTAAGCCAGCAACCGATGCCTAAAGTATGTATAGGCCACGGCTCTCTATATAACCGACGCTAAAAGTGCGATGCTAAAAGACATTTCTGTACTAGTGGTATCAAACAAAATAGTAAGAACTTTTAAGCAACGCCAATGGTGTACCTGAATATGTGAAGCAGTTGCTGAAACTCAGAATCATCAGGGAAAAGAGCTTGTCTTTTTGCCATCAGCCATATCAGCTGCAGAAGTAAAAAAATTGTTAATTCTTTCGATGTTGGTATGGTTAGGAAACACATACTCAGAAGTAATAGGGGGTCAAGCATATGTATGCCAATGAACAAAAGAAATACACATACTACACATCATGACTAAAAGGACCATAATGATTTATGGAGAAGAAAATGAGAACTACCGAAGATACAACCTACAGATCACATATCAACAGCCGTTGAATAATGGGTTGTTGCCGAAAGCACCTCTGGAGCTCTGTACCAGGGAGTAACAATCTGCAAATTTTGAAAACCAAAATAATTGGAATTGCCAGCAATTAGAAAAAGAGTGCACGATAGTAAATATGACAACTATATTAAAAGCATATTAGAACAGAATTCCTATAAACGATATACAATTAACTGGTTACAGAAATAAAAATCATCTTATACAGTACCAGAATTCCTTACTAAAAATAACTTACACAATAGATTTATTAGTAAATACTATGTAGCAGTACACGGTAGTGATGATTTCGAGTTTTCATTTCAATGTTAAATTCAATTAGAGCACAAAACATACAAATACATATGAAATTAAACGTGATAATAGCTTGAAACTTCATACTTTTGATTTCAATCTCCCTTTTTATTCCAGTGTAACAAAAATGGAGCTATGTAATTGTGCTGATATAGATTTAACAGAATATATATGATTGAATGTTAATATACTAATTTGTTCAATCCACATATGTTATATATGATTTAGAGTTATATGATTGAATTTATATACTTCATATGTTATATACTAATTTGTTAAAAATTTTAAATATTAAACAAAAAAAATATGAAGCTTAAAAATTATTCGATAATATTCTTTCATCGACATTTAACTCTAAACAATTATTATTGACATCTATTTTCTATCATCTTCGTTCAATATTAAAATTTGTGTATGTTTGATTTAACTAATTAGGTTTAAAATGAGTTGTGATCCAAGAAGTTATAGTAAAATGTAATTCTTACAATTTGATATTGGCTCACTCAATATAAATCAATGTAGTCATATAGTATAACGTTACTCGACGTCGCCTCGCAGCGCCGTCTCACATTTTGGAATATGAAAATTAAAAATATAGTCGAAGAATTTTGGATTATTGAGCAATAAATATATGAGGCTTAAAAATTATCCGATATCATTCTTTTATCGACATAGAACTCTAAACATTGAGTTTTCAACATCTATCTTAGATTATCTTCATTAAATTTATTAAATATTAAAATTTGAATATGCTTAATTTAACTAATGAAGTTTCAAATGAAATGTGATCCAAGAAAGTGTAGTAAAATATTGTCCTTACAATTTGATAATTCATCACTCAATATAAGTCCATGTAGTTATATAGTATAACGTTACTCGACGTCGCCGTCTCGTATTTTGGAATATGAAAATTAAAATTGTAGTTGAAGAATTTTGATTATTTAGCAATAAATATATGAGGTTTAAAAATTATCCGATAATATTTTTTTTATCGACATAAAACTCTAAACATTGAGTTTTCGACATCTATCTTCGATTATCTTCATAAAATTTATTAAAAAATATCTCAATTGTGTTTATATGTGCAGTTTAAAAAAATTAGCAGATTGAACCTTATTAGAGATTAGACCAAATGAACCCTCTAATATCATTGTTTGGTAGTTAACGAATTGAAATAACGGTTTAAACTCAATTAGCTAATTTTGAAAAAGTTACATGGAGGAAAATTTTCAATTAGAGGATTCTCACATGTGTAGTTAAAATATAAACAAATAATTCAAATAGCTATTTACCAAACAGTTTTCATTCAAAACAACTACTCAATCAGATAGTCAAAAAGAACTAATTCAATCTGGTCGTCAAAATATTTAATTTAATCCGCTACTGCAACAACTAATTGCCAAATAGGCCCCTCAATATTGGTGTTAATGGTAGTAATACATTAGACCATAATTGGAGAAAGTATTACATTATAAATTTTAATTATGTTCATCTTTTGAAGGTCGCAAAAAAATTATTATAACAAAATATGAATTTATCTTATTATACAATTATACAGGTTGTATAATGCCAACGTTTATAAATAGAATGTATTATTTCAAATTTCAAATGGTAATTAATGATACAGGTTGCACAAAGCCAACGTAGCTGTCAAAATTTTTACGAAAGGGTTTTACCATGACAAAATTTTACAAATTCTTTGTAGTTCTTAGGTAATTTAGCTTGATTTTTACCTAAGGCTTTACATGTTGGAGATAGATGCTCTTACCAAAAAACATTTTCATAATCAAAATTCATATATCTATTTATTAATATTTCTATAATAAAATAATGCTTAAAATGTATATTTTATTCAATAATTAAAGAGTCACACAGAAAAATTATATTATATGTTAATTTTATTTAATATGTACTTGGAGGCTTGTTATAATGATTATAAAATTCTTAAATATTATTTACAAATACCCAATTATATGAAATCTTGCAACAATATATATTCTAATATCGATACAATAATATATATATATATATATATATGTATATGGTCTATGTCACAAACTAATATCATTTTTGTGTGGAATATCATATTAGAATGATAGTTTTATTGTTAAAATTTTGATTAGAATTTTTATTTTAATGTGAAATATAAATTTGCATTTCATGAAGATTTTTTTTTTTTGATTAATGTCTCAAAAAACATATATGTGGGTATCATCATAAATTTGTTGATATAATTTATGGTCTTCTTAAGCAAAAAAGATTTAAATACAAAAAAAGTATATAAATATACTTTTTTTTTTGAATAGATATTATCAAATATTAAATTTATATTGAAATATGCTTTAATTATTTATATATATATATATATATATATATATATATATATAGAGTATTTTCCATTTTTAAAAAAATCATTCTTTATTTTAGTTTCTTCCTTTAGATTATAAACCAATTACCAAAAGATATCATGAAGATGTAGGTTGAATTACTCGGAGCAACTGCTAATTGTTTAGATCATTTATTTGTTTTTCAACCTAGTTGGGGTTTGTCCAATTGAGCCTCTTTAAATATTTACTAATAATGTCAAGTACTATTGGTACAGTGGTACTTAACAATTACTTTCAACACTGTTCTATATAAAACATCTAACGGAAAACAAAAACTCAACTACTGAGTATTGTTTAGGTTACTATCAATCAAATCATATGGGTCAGACATATATACATGCAAAGTTCTCGATTACATATACATATGCAAAATTTAAGAATATTTCTTCCATTTTCATGGTGTAAAGAAATTAAGACAGAAGTACTGGCCAATAATGCAAAGTAGAGCTGGAATGAATGAATCAGACTTCATCAGGCTCAGCTTCATTGAAAATCTGTCATGCATATATTGTTGGGGACTTGTCTCTGGCTGATATTAGAGGTGTTTATATCAATTGGGACTTATATATTTATATAAAGAGAAAACTACACAATGTTTTTTCTCTGCTAGCTTCACCTGGACGTACCACTATAAAGAGAAAACTACACAATGTTTTTTCTCTGCTAGCTTCACCTGGACGTACCACAGCTAGAAGCTGCTCTGATAAGAGAGGAAAACCCAAGAGGCGGTAGCTCATGAGAAATTCCTGACTATACACCAAACCGGCAGAATGGAAAATTCCTTGCGAGAAGAAGCCGCTTTTGCAGGATCAGTCGTGCTTGCATAAAAATATGTGTTTGTGTTGCAGGATCAGCTGATGAGTACTTGTACAAACTATGTTGACTTGAGATAATAGTAAGGGAGAAAAAACCCAAACATAGGCCAGGTTCATGGGGAAAAATTCAGTGCAGTTTAGATTTGTTTAGGACCAAACTTAACTGTCATGTCAAATCTTGAGAAGTAATGCATGGCTTAGTATAGATAAGATAAGAAATGCAGAGATGCTAAGTTCATTGTATATAGGAGGTACCATGAGACAACCATTTGAATTATTACCGACAACATGAATAAAGTGTATAGCGATTCCTGCATCATAATCACAGTTAACATCAAAGTGATGTTTTTACAAATGAATAATGAGTATAATCATGGATAAAGTTATAGGACAAATCAGTATAATCATGGATAAAGTTATTTGTACAAATGAATGAATAATGAGTATAATCATGGATAAAGTTATAACCTTTTTAGAAGCTTTGCATGGTTTTAGTATTACTGGTTATAGTATTACAGAAAATGTAAGTATATATGTCGCTCAAGCACATTTATTGAGTTGCTTGCCATTGTTACAGTAATTGAAAACTACAAAGGAGCGATTCAATGGATCCTACTGAAGAGTTTAGACACTCTAATTAGAACCTGAGAGTATGATGCAAACTTGGCCTAGTAGAACTTATGAGTTGCTTATTGCTAGCTAGAATCCTCAAATTGACTCTTGTTCTACATCATCACCTAAAATTTAATTTATGTTAATATGATCTTGTTCAATAAATATGTAATTCAATAATATCAATACAAATTCACAAAAATGTTTCAAACTAACAATGAACCAAAAGCGCATGTAAATTGTTAAGACATAAGAACTCCAAACTAACAATGCACAGGATCAACCAAATGAAAATTTTTCGTGTTACAAACTTCATTCACAATTATAAAGATGGGCATATTTGACGTATCAACTCACATAAAACCTATGAATTTTCTGTCGAGGAACCACCAGTAGCCATGCCTCCGGTCCATTTCCTCCTACAATTTGCCATGAAAAAGATAAGCATATTTATGTGGGAAGTTCAAGTCCGACCGTAATTGCATTTGGAATTATCAAAATCACGAACAAAATTGCCTAAAGGCTCCAAAGCAAACTAATCTATGAAAAAGAGAAAGAATAGGGTAAATCTAATCTCACCTGTGCAATATACTTTGCCACACCATGTATCTGCAACATATGCAAGTAAACTGATGTCATACTCATGATAATACATGCTTATAAGTTAAGATGATTTTTTTTCATAATATAGGCGAGCGCTATTAAACATGTGATCAGTGCCGAAAAAGAACAGAATATATGGAGATTGTAATTCAGTTCTCACCAAGGATTCCTCTTCCTCTCAGCTCCAAGATTTATCTTCGTGGACTGAATTTGCAAGTCATATTTGAGGACCTATAAAATTGCCAAACTTGAGGCTCATTTACTCTGTCTGCGGATCGTGAGACAACCGTGTACATACCAAAGAAACCTGGCAAGTGAAATCATGAGGTAAAGTAGGTACATTTTGTGGACAAAAGCATTTTATTATTTCTTCCGAGAGAGGAATCCAGCAAAACATTATAGACAATCATGACATAATGAAACCAATACATGCTACAATAATGTTTTACTTGTATAATTAATTAGGAGGACAAAAGAATATTTTACCAGGCGGAGTTTGCAAGTTCTGCTCAATTCCCCGGCTGACGTTACAGCTCTAGTAGCATGTACTATGACCCGTTGCTGTAGTTCTCAAAATGAACACAACTAAAAAATGCTATGCCTGCAGCAAGTCGCAACACATTTTCAGTTTATTATATAATAATTATATAATAAAGTTTACAAATAATGAGCTAGTAAATAACAACAATGAAAACAGAAGAGAATCAGATTTATATGTGCTATATATTGTAATGTAAAGTATATGATGGCGAGAAGATAAGAAGATAAATGGCAAGAGAGCAGAAGAATATTTGAGGAAGAGAAAGAGAGTAAGCATAACTTGGCTTGAAAAGATATGATGACATTTCCTTGCACTGGGATCTTGTTATCTAAAGCAGTTAAAACTTCTGGCCCGTTCTGTGTGTGTATGCTTAAACAGTTTGTGATATCTGCAAAAGGTAAGAAATTGGAATGATGCCTGGACTGCATATTTGTAGCAGTTACGTAGTTTGGCATGCCTAATACATGATCCCTAATTTATACGGTTCATAATCCTTAATTCATACAAAAACAAACCTGGAAGAATAGTCCAAAATAGTAGCTTCGTGCAATTAGTACGATAAAAGTAGTCAAGTACATACATTCTCGAGACAGATAATTGTACTGGACAAATGTTTCTTGTAGTGGAGTCATGTTTTTTCGTCTCACCATTCTATGATGTGTTCCTTGTATCTAGATATTGTCCGGACGTTCTGACCATGAAACGTACGTTCAAAAACCTGGGACACAAAGAAATATATAACATTAGTAAAAAATATAACATGACTAAATCACCAAGTATTTATTGATATTTTAACTATTGAATAAGAACCTGTCAAAAGTATCATCATTGATAAGCATTCATTGATTTTTCGATGACGATGATTCCATCTCTATCTCCTTCAAAATCACTGATGAAACGGAGTGCTAAATTCAGACCGTCTTAGATAATCGCAGAATTTGGAATGACTACATATAGAAACAAACGTTAAAATCTAACCAAATAATAATACGACGGTCTGAATTGTAAAAAGTAAAAAGTACAATACCAATGGGAGGAGGAATTTCTCCAAATCTATGTACATAAACAATATGAATCGTTATTAATGGAAGGATATGAATCTATGCACATAAATGATTTTCTCTTAACCAAACCTGTTAGTGAAGTTTTGGAAGAGGATTGTTGCGCAGACATGCTTGAATTTTTAAAACAATTACGTTCCCTGGTATTCAGAAATCAAGAAACGGATTAGCAAAGAGATTATAACCATAACACATAAATATTATATACCAATTTTGGCTGGAGTAGACACTACATTAGGCTCGGCAAGAGAAAATCTAAACAATGAAACAACAGTAAATCTTAATCAGTTTTCCCCAATATTTTCATCAAAGAAGGTCAGTAAACAAAGCAGTTCTATAACAACAAAAAAATCAAAACTTAAACTAAACATATCATGGGGAAAACTCAATACAAACACACACACATACATATATAAACTATATACATAATAATAGGGACTGGAGAAGAAACCTCGTTTGTTGTTCATCGTCATCAACAGCAGCGTTGGTCCAATTGGGTTGATTTTCTAAGTCTAGCTTTCTTTTTCGAAAATTCTTATTCTTCACCCCCTTCATTACTGCTTGTTAAATTCTTAAATCGAAGAATATGATTTGATTTAGGTTTGACTGCTGCAAGAAATGACAGTTCGTATTGATCGTGATATGAAAAGAAGAAGATCCTGATTTGAAAAGAAGAAGATTTACAAAAATTGTGTAGATTGACAGCAAATAAAATAATGGGTGGATTAATGGGTGAGTTAATGGGTTATTTCCATAACAATGTTTGATACACGTCTATGCACATAATTCTCAGACCATAAAGTTTAAATTCAAAATTGCTATAATTAAGGAAAAAATCATAACCGATCAAGTTTGTTATACGGCTAAATGGATCATTAGATGGGTAAGTTTTTTACCCAATGGGTAAATTTAATGGATTATCCACGGGTCATTAAAAAATAGCTTGAGTGTAGTATGTTTTAGAGGAGTTGGGTAAAATTTTTTACCCATTGGGTAAATTTCTAAATGGGTGACTTGATGCATTAAGAATATGTTGATTCCCCGGCTGACGTTACAGCTCTAGTAGCATGTACTATGACCTGTTGCTGTAGTTCTCAAAATGAACACAACTAAAAAATGCTATGCCTGCAGCAAGTCGCAACACATTTTCAGTTTATTATATAATAATTATATAATAAAGTTTACAAATAATGAGCTAGTAAATAACAACAATGAAAACAGAAGAGAATCAGATTTATATGTGCTATATATTGTAATGTAAAGTATATGATGGCGAGAAGATAAGAAGATAAATGGCAAGAGAGCAGAAGAATATTTGAGGAAGAGAAAGAGAGTAAGCATAACTTGGCTTGAAAAGATATGATGACATTTCCTTGCACTGGGATCTTGTTATCTAAAGCAGTTAAAACTTCTGGCCCGTTCTGTGTGTGTATGCTTAAACAGTTTGTGATATCTGCAAAAGGTAAGAAATTGGAATGATGCCTGGACTGCATATTTGTAGCAGTTACGTAGTTTGGCATGCCTAATACATGATCCCTAATTTATACGGTTCATAATCCTTAATTCATACAAAAACAAACCTGGAAGAATAGTCCAAAATAGTAGCTTCGTGCAATTAGTACGATAAAAGTAGTCAAGTACATACATTCTCGAGACAGATAATTGTACTGGACAAATGTTTCTTGTAGTGGAGTCATGTTTTTTCGTCTCACCATTCTATGATGTGTTCCTTGTATCTAGATATTGTCCGGACGTTCTGACCATGAAACGTACGTTCAAAAACCTGGGACACAAAGAAATATATAACATTAGTAAAAAATATAACATGACTAAATCACCAAGTATTTATTGATATTTTAACTATTGAATAAGAACCTGTCAAAAGTATCATCATTGATAAGCATTCATTGATTTTTCGATGACGATGATTCCATCTCTATCTCCTTCAAAATCACTGATGAAACGGAGTGCTAAATTCAGACCGTCTTAGATAATCGCAGAATTTGGAATGACTACATATAGAAACAAACGTTAAAATCTAACCAAATAATAATACGACGGTCTGAATTGTAAAAAGTAAAAAGTACAATACCAATGGGAGGAGGAATTTCTCCAAATCTATGTACATAAACAATATGAATCGTTATTAATGGAAGGATATGAATCTATGCACATAAATGATTTTCTCTTAACCAAACCTGTTAGTGAAGTTTTGGAAGAGGATTGTTGCGCAGACATGCTTGAATTTTTAAAACAATTACGTTCCCTGGTATTCAGAAATCAAGAAACGGATTAGCAAAGAGATTATAACCATAACACATAAATATTATATACCAATTTTGGCTGGAGTAGACACTACATTAGGCTCGGCAAGAGAAAATCTAAACAATGAAACAACAGTAAATCTTAATCAGTTTTCCCCAATATTTTCATCAAAGAAGGTCAGTAAACAAAGCAGTTCTATAACAACAAAAAAAATCAAAACTTAAACTAAACATATCATGGGGAAAACTCAATACAAACACACACACACATACATATATAAACTATATACATAATAATAGGGACCGGAGAAGAAACCTCGTTTGTTGTTCATCGTCATCAACAGCAGCGTTGGTCCAATTGGGTTGATTTTCTAAGTCTAGCTTTCTTTTTCGAAAATTCTTATTCTTCACCCCCTTCATTACTGCTTGTTAAATTCTTAAATCGAAGAATATGATTTGATTTAGGTTTGACTGCTGCAAGAAATGACAGTTCGTATTGATCGTGATATGAAAAGAAGAAGATCCTGATTTGAAAAGAAGAAGATTTACAAAAATTGTGTAGATTGACAGCAAATAAAATAATGGGTGGATTAATGGGTGAGTTAATGGGTTATTTCCATAACAATGTTTGATACACGTCTATGCACATAATTCTCAGACCATAAAGTTTAAATTCAAAATTGCTATAATTAAGGAAAAAATCATAACCGATCAAGTTTGTTATACGGCTAAATGGATCATTAGATGGGTAAGTTTTTTACCCAATGGGTAAATTTAATGGATTATCCATGGGTCATTAAAAAATAGCTTGAGTGTAGTATGTTTTAGAGGAGTTGGGTAAATTTTTTTACCCATTGGGTAAATTTCTAAATGGGTGACTTGATGCATTAAGAATATGTTGATTAATCATATAGCTAAAATTATTATTTTTGAAATTTTCATTTTTTGAATAAAAATATGTAATCAAAATTTTAATTTACAAAAAAGATAATTGAAAAAAATAATTTTAACTATGCAATCAAAACACTTAAAATTATGTGCAAGAATATCAAGCTGATTTATATTAAAAAAACAAAAAACAGAGGGAGTATACAGCAATGCTGTAAGCCTATTTCAACTCGGAAAATTAGGATATGATTTCTCATACTTATCAGTCAACACACATATTTCTTCACCTACTATTCTTTGTTTTGTTGGATAAGTTGAACACAAATTTTGTGCAGCAAATTTACCCGTGGGTTGAATAATTAATTTATTTTGAGCACGAAACTAATGCTAACATATACAAATTTGATCATGATGGGTAGAGAAGTGATTGTTCATCACGGATTTTTTTAGCACCAAATTAATACAAACATATACAAATTTGTTCATGACGGGAAGAGATGAGATTGTTCATCATGGTTTTTCCGAGCACCAAATTATTTCCAACAGATACAAATTTATCCAACAACACATACAAATTTATTCTTGACGGGGGTAGGTATGGGATTGTCCATGGTTAAGTCCATTAAGCAAGAAAGCTACTTCATATGCAACAAACCTTCTATATTGCTTGATCGTCACTACTCTGTACTAGTTTATATATGCATGAAAATGGGCTGTCTTATTCCTTTCTAAGACCACAAGATGTTTTATAAATTGTTTTCTGTTCTAAATTTCTTGTTGAGCACAGAATGCAGGCCACATATATTATAGAAATAGAGTGGTTGATTTGTGAGCACACTGGACAATGACTTTAACATATAAGTCCAGTAACCACCATCTCCCAACTTCATCATAAGTGTTCATAACCTTAACACTTTAACATATGTATGTGTTCAGTTAAGATTGAGCTGAAGTTGTTAGAAATCTTGCTCAATAGTTCAAACTCAGATGGGGAAAAAAATACTACAGAAATCCATCCTAGAAAAAAAACAGGAATTTCACTAAAACTCCTACCAGAAGAAAAACCGAATGGAAAAAATTGGCTGTTGAAAAGAAAAATCAAAAAGAAATGTAAATCTCGATAAACTAGGTCTAGATAAACAGAAGAATATGACAAAAAGAAATAAACTAACCTTGCCTGGACTGATCTGTTTCATTTAATTACACTTAAGCAAGTGTTTACATTGTGATCAGACAAAATGGACTTAACATTGACTTGATTCCATTCTTAATCTCTGTATAACAAACATAAATTAAAACAGGTGTGTGTATAAAAACAGATCATTGCCTTTTGGCTTATCCCTAACATGCACTCCAATCATTTCACATGTCAATGTATTCCTCCTCCTCCTCAAACACACACAATCACACACACATTTATACTATATAAACATGTTTATATATGTCTGTATAATTCAAGTGGTTGGTTGTGAGTAAGGTGGTTACATGTGGTAACCTTTTCAGATCAATGAGCAAATTTATAATGTGGTAACACAAAGTCTGAATCAATCAAGAAATTCCATTACTTGTATATAGTCCCCTTCTCTGTGTACAATGCATACTGTTCTAATTTAAGATTAGACTACTACTCATGTGTCAGAAGAATCCTAATAAAACAAAGGTAATCTTCAGCTCTTTCTTTTTTATTTTACTATATTTTTCAAGTAAACTTGGAAACAGATTCTCCATTTGCTTTCTTGAAATTGTCTCTGTTTAACCACTCCATCTTTCGACTCCCTCTAAATCTACTATATATAGAAGAATCCCAAATCTCATCATTGCACAAATCTCCTTGCTCAACACATAATTTAACATTGTTGCATAGCCACAACATGCTACAACACAAAGCGTGCATACGTTACAGGAAACTATGTTATCTGGATGAGAAGATGGCACGGCCTAGAAGACGATGGCCAAAAAGAATGAACATCAAGCTGAAGGGGCTCCGAATAAGTGGCCGTAGAAAATTAAAGTTAAAGGCATTGTCTGTCATTTTTTGGCCACGAAAGATTGCTAAGATTTGTGCTGATGTACTTGACAAAATTATGAAAATTGATGGCGCATGCCCGGGAATTATATTCTCTTCTCAGCTGGGATTTCCAGTCCTTTGTCATCCAACATTTGAATGCAGAAGAAATGCCTTCAGTTTTGAAAAAAGACCTTCAAATTATATTGCTTCTATCTCTGTTTCAAATGAAGTGATGTGATTGATCAATCTATTGAATATATTGTCACAGCCTCAGAGGCATAAATCTATATCATAACATTTTGTACAAAACTTGTAAAGTTATCTTTGCTTGTTTTTGGGTAGATCAAATAAAATGCACATTATTCATTATATTTGTACACATGTACTCATTCTTGTTACAATTTTTAAGGTTTATGATTATGATCTTTTCAGCATTCCTAAAAAAAATATATTTACATGGATAAATCACAACACATGATTCTTGTGAAATTTTGAACTCCTGAAAGATATTACATTCTTCCATTTGGATGAAGAAGGTAACGACAACAAAATCGCATAACTTACTTGGCCAAAAAAAAAACAAAACAGCTCACTTGGAAATAAAGAAGGAAGATAGCAGCACAAATATGGATGACGTTTTAACTTAACAGTCGTCTGTAATCTAATAAAAGTATATAAAAGTTCACAATAAAAAACAATAAGGGCGAGATTTACAAAGAAATCTTCAAAGTGTGCTGAGCGGGAGCTTTGTACAGTGGTTACATTTTACCAAGCCATAAACCAGGTAGAACTTAGAGTGATGAAACAAGGAAGATATAACCAGTAGAATATCCTTCTTCTTTACCCGGGCTTGGGAACTTCACTGCCAGTCTAAGACACACAGGCGGAGTTACCAATGTACCTTACCCAACACCTCTTGGGGAAGTATCTCCCTTGCTTCCTTTACCGGGATGTCTAGGATTCCAACCTTGTCAAGACAAAGTGGGTGCAAGTGTGTATATATAAGGCGAGAAAAGCAATGGCTTTAGGCCTCCAAAAATTTTAAGTCTCCAAATACATACACATCTGTATTGTTATTTAAAAATTTATAAATCTTTTTAATTACGTTATTAATAGAAAAAGATTTATTACAATAGTTAGATTTTGAAAATATAATTAAAGAATTTGCATCAAAAAAAGCTAGAAAAATAAATTTTATATAATAATAATTAAATTATAAAATTATAAAAGAGCTCAAATTTTAAGTTGGCTTTAGGCCTCTAAATATCTTCAACCACTCTGACATCCACAGCCATCAACCTCTGCAATCTTGTTTAAATCATGATCATCACCTCATCCTACTCTTTACAAAATTCATCGTTCCTTCCATTTTTATCTTGATTTATAGGATAATCCCAAACCATGGACTACAAAACAACTGCAACAACCTCCTCATTTCCAATCTTGTTAACTTCTACTAGAACATCAATGTTGATTGTTGATACTCAAGGATGTTCGTCCATTAATACTCCGATCAAAGCATTTTCACCATTCTCATTCCGGCCTGCTCCATAGTCATCTAAACCGTAAGAATCGCGAATATTAAATCTATTTAATTACTATTTTTCGTAAATTGGAATCAAAATATTTTAAATTTTTTAATTCCAGTTTGACGAGTTAATGTGTTAAACGTTGATCGGTATCGGTGGATAGGTGTTAAAATGATCGAAAAGATCCCCGTATGTGTTTATTATGTGTTAGGTGTTAAAGAATAAGATCAAATGTCTTTTTCGTAATACGTGTAAATCAGTTCGTCCTTATCCGTTAAATCCCGTTTTTAAAATCTCTGGACCTTTGATCTAAAATGATTTTCGTATCAAAATCGATCAAACAAATTTCAAAATATTCGGAACTCGTGCTTTTATTCGTTTTGCAACCTTTACAAATTAATCATATTGTATTCGTTATTTTTCGTAAAAATATTGTTATTTGTTTTATACATGTAATTCAGTTAATTAGCATTTTTTAGGCCGATTAAACTTTATTCGGGGTTCCGTTCGTTCTGAAAAGTTATCTTTCCATTTACGGATAAGATTGTAGCCTTTCATTTCCAGCCAATCAAACAATCATAACATTATCCAAAAATCAAAATTTTCTCTCTCCTCTGTTCTTGAGAATCAAAGCTAATTTTCAAGGTGTTATCGATATCGGATTCTGGTGTTCTTATACTCAAATCGAAGCTCTTGAAGTCTAGTTTCATATTCTGCAATCAGTTTTCATGATGGGTACATTTCTGATTTTCCATGATTTTTCTTATTAATCTGCAAAATTAGGGTTCTTAGCCAAAAATTAGGGCTTTTCATTTCTGTGATTTTTCAGATGATTTGTTGATGTGTATAGCTTCATATGGATGCAGGGAGTCTAATTATATGATCATTTTCATTGTTCTAATGCTAGTTTTATTAATTCAAATTTTAGGGTTCTTCATCAAATTAATTAGGGCTTTTTTATTCTTTAACTTTCCGGTTGATTTGAATGTTTGTATAGCTTCTTGTTAGGAATAATTCATGAGTTGGGATGTGTAGAATAGAATAATATTACACTTCTTATAATACCTTAATCTTATAAAGGGTTTAGCACTTAATTATAGGTGTATCAATTAACTAGAAACTGTAAGTATTCGATCAGAGACTACAAGTCATGGGCTATGATTTTCAGGGACTATAGACGAACCCTTGAATGTGTCGAAGCTGCAGAATTGGAATGCGCTATACTATAGGATCTGACATTTAGAAGATGACAAGAAGTGTGCGTGAAGAAAAGAATCAAACTATTGTTGGAAACTATCAACTGGACGGCAGAACATTACCATGTATTGATTGTTACTTTATGTTATTAGTTGATAGGTAGCATTATAAATACTCTCTCTATATTATTGTAATAATTGTGATTTGTGAACGTCGTGAAGCATACGAGTGAACAAACAGAGAGAAATTTGTATTGAGACCAGCTGCTAAAGCTGCTAAAGGTATCTATACACCTTTGGTAGAGTTTGTATTTGATCTTATTAATACAAACAGTTTTATTCATTCATTTGTATTTGATTCTCAGAGGATTATGGTCAAAATTTCAACTTAAAATAAGTTGACCATCTATGACTTTTAAGCGACCCGAAAAATCAATTACGTATCGATTTTAGGGTCCCGAAAAAATTCATCCAAAAATCATGAAACTATTTCTAAAATTCTTTCTAATTATTTTTGTGACGTATCCAAAGTTTCAAATCAAAACAACATGTGGAGGTATTTTAAAAACTTGTTTATTAAATGTCCTTACGTGACGGAATAAAATACATTAAACTTTTTCATAACTTGTCGATGTTTTGGCTAAAGTTTCGAATTGAAATATATTCAAATATAATATTCCTCAAATGATAATGACTATGAAGTTCTTAAAATATTTATTTTGAATATTTTAGAGTTTTATCCAATTTAAATGAAAACAATTATGGGTTCAGGGATGAAATCTATCTTTATTCTTTCGGCAAGTCTTAGACCAAGGCATTTTGAAAATAAGTCTTTGAAAAATATATCGGATGTATTTGAGAATAAAATATTTGAAATGAACATTGTTTTGAATAAAATATTTATATTTGGTCTAGAAAATCAGTGTTCAGAATATTTAGATATTTGTGCTGTCTAGACTTTGCCTTCAAATGTATCATAAATAACTTAGACTAGGATATGTGTTGGGATTTATGGGTGATAGTTTAGAGACAACTTAACTAGATTTTATTATACTTAGTTTTATTGTATAGGCCAAGTAGAACATACTGTCACAGCCAAATTATGTTCTTGTAACCAAATAAATTACTGTCATGTAATAAGAGTACATCTTGGAAGAAGTTCATTTAAATGTTCAAACCTCAAGAAGTACATCACTTCGACAACAAGAATAAAAGTTACTATCATGTCACTAACCGTAAGGTACACTACGCCATAAACGCTATTTTGCAACGCCACGTTTACTGTTGCTTTATGCCAAAAAAGCATTGCATTATACCAAATGCAACACCAGAGGGCATTACATCTGCGGCCATTGCATTAGACACATAATGCAATGCTTTTTTGGCATCTATAGCAACAACAATAAGCATTGCATAACACCATAGCAAGTAAATGCAACACCAAAAAGCGTTGCATTTGACATTAGCTACAATCCCAAATCCAGGTCACGAAAGTGGGTTCCACTAGCATGTCACGTCAGCAATGGGTCCAGTTAGCATGCCACGTCAGCAGTGGGTCCAGCTGGCGTGCCATGTCAGTAGTGGGGCCATGTGTCATGTCATCAATGGGGCCCACATGCCATGTCATCAGTGGGGCCCATGTGCCATGTCAGCAGTGGGGCCCACATAAATGTAATGCAACACTTTACATTAGCTTTTTAAAACACAAGTATCTTATCAAAGGCAAACACTATATTTACTTATGCAACACTATTATATTCTGTAGTGCAACACTAAAAATTCAAATGCAACGCTATAATTAAAATTTCTACAATATATAGTTTCATACATAAAGAAGTCCATCCAAAATATTTAACATACATTCAAACCATCATACTAGCCATCCAAATAATTTACATCCCATCCACACCATACAAATACTCCCCAAAATATAACTAACTACCAAAACCAACCACATATAACATAATACAAGAAAAAACCTAATATTCAGTTCTACATATGTGTATCTCCTGTGAGAGTGAAGCTAAGTTGGCCAACAATAGAATTGATGTTGCTTGCACACCTTTACATCTCAACTTGTCTTCGAAAAGCCTGAGAAAATAAAACAAAAAAAAATTGTATGGGTACTAAGCAATTTGTAAGGATCATGGAAAGATAGGGCAAAACAAACTTCCAAGGGTAATTAGCCATAAGTACCAAGCCAAAATATCGATTTAAAGTGCAACAACTACAATTGTACTTCGTAAGGTGTAATTCATGGATGTATGTACATTTTAGTTTTTACTATACTAGTAAAAGTCTAGGAAATTGTTGGTGGAGACAGAACTTAACCTGCACTCTCATCCTGAACAGAACATAAACGTTCTTTTAGTAGACCAGCTTGTATGACTTCCTGATAACAGGAAGAAAGAACAATCAGTACTTTGAAACATGTTTATGAAGAGTTTTATGGCATTCTTCCTCTCAAAAGCATGCTCATTTTAATAAAACACTAGCCACATCTTAATATTTAATTTTTCAAACTAACCTCTCCAAAATCTAAGCAGCTAGCAAATGGCATGATTTTATAAGAAGGCAGCCCTACTTTATCGACTAATTAGTAATTAGTTTGTACCCTTAAGCTTTAATATAATGACTTAATTAACTACTTAGAATTTGGAGATATAGGATCAGCCTCTATCATTCAATAAAATTAAACAAATGTTCTGAAAGAAACCATGACTAATTGAAGATAGAGCTAATCTCTTGGAAAACAGAACAACAAGAATCATTTCAGTCCAAAATAAGATTCTCTAATGCTGATAAACAACCAAGTTTATCGACCTAAGTAATTGCTCGATCATTTTCAAGTAAATAAATGTAAACATTCGGTAGTTTTGATTATAATCTTAACAGTATTAACATTACATGGCTATGAGTTACTTTAATTCTGGCATAAAAAGCACCACAAAAGTGTAAAACTGTTCTAAAGATGAAGCAAACTTTTCTAATGTAAGACAAGGACCATTATAAAACTAAACCAAATACCTTTAGGGATTTTTTTTAAAATTACCACATCACTAAAATCATTAGATCTTGACATCCGTATGTTTGGAACGTCGAAAAAATAATTAAAAAAATAGATTTATGATTCGGGACAAGACTAGTTAAAATGAAGGTCTACTTTGACCGATTTGACTATTAAAAAACCAAACCAAATAAATCTAATATTTTTTTTAAAATTACCACATCACTAAAATCGTTAGATCTTGACATCCGTATGTTTGGAACGTCGAAAAAATAATTTAGGAAAATAGATTCATCATTCGGGACAAGACTATTTAAAAGGATGGTCTACTTTGACCGGTTTGACCATTAAAAAACCAAACCAAATATATCTATGATTTTTTTAAAAAAATTACCACATCACTAAAATCGTTAGATCTTGACATTCGTTTGTTTGGAAAATGGAAAAAATAATTAAAAAAATAGAATCATCATTCATATAACCGGGTCGGTCGAAACGGGTTTTGCAAAACCCAAACCCGAACCCGAACTTTTTAACCGAACCCGAACCCAAACCCAAACCCGAACCCGAAAATACCCGAAATTATAAACCCAAACCCGAACTCGAACTTGTTGGATACTAAAAGGGTTTCGGGTACCCGAAACCGGAAAAAAAATACCCGAAACCCGAAAAACATAAATAAAAAATAAATATTTTTTATATTAAAAATAATGTAAAACATAAATATATAAAATATTTTAATTTTTTTTAAATATTAAATATTAGATATATATAATAATTGATAATAGATATTAAATGTTAAATATTATGTATAAAATAATAGAAATAATAATATATATAATTTCGGGTTTCGGGTCGGGTTCGGGTTCGGATCGGGTTTGATACGAGTTTTGGGTTTTCGGGTCGGGTTCGGGTCGGTATTGCCAAAACCCAAACCCGATCCGAAATTGATTCGGGTTTTAAAATCAAACCTAAACCCGAATCCAAACCCAAAAATTTCGGGTTCGATTGAACCCATTCGGGTCGAAATGGATCGGGTATCCATCAGATCGGTACAAATTGCCATCCCTAATCATTTGGGACAAGACTAGTTAAAAGGAAGGTCTACTTTGATCAGTTTGACCATTACAAAATCAAAACATATACATCTAGGGATTTTTAAAAAAATTACGATATCACAAAAATCATTAGATCTTGACATCCGTACGTTTAGAAACTCGAAAAAATAATTTTAAAAAATAGAATCATCATTCGGGACAAGACTAGTTAAAAGGAAGGTCTACTTTGACTGGTTTGACCATTACAAAATCAAACCAAATACATTTAGGGATTTTTTAAAAAAATTACCACATCATTAAAATCATTAGATCTTGACATCCGTATGTTTGGAACGTCGAAAAATTAATTTAAAAAATAGAATCATCATTCGGGACAAGACTAGTTAAAAGAAAGGTTTACTTTGACCGATTTGACCATTACAAAATCAAACCAAATACATTTAGGGATTTTTTTTAAAAAATTACCACATCACTAAAATCGTTAGATCTTGACATCTTATGTTTGGAACGTTGAAAAAATAATTTTAAAAAAAAGAATCATCATTCTGGTAAGGCTAGTTAAAAGGAAGGTCTACTTTGACCGGTTTGACCATTACAAAATCAAACAAGATATATCTAAGGATTTTTAAAAAAAATTATCACATCATTAAAATCATTAGATCTTGACATCCGTATGTTTGGAACGTCGAAAAAATAACTTAAAAAAATAGAATCATCATTCGGGACAAGACTAGTTAAACGGAAGATCTACTTTGACCGGTTTGACCATTACAAAATCAAACCAAATACATCTAGGGATTTTTTTAAAAATTACCACATCACTGAAATCGTTAGATCTTTACATCCATATGTTTGGAAACTCGAAAAAATAATTTTTAAAAATAGAATCAATATTCGGGACAAGACTAATTAGAAAAAAGGTCTGCTTTGACCGGTTTGACCATTACAAAATCAAACCAAATACATCTAGGGATTTTTTCAAAAACTGCCACATCACTAAAATCGTTAGATCTTGACATCCGTACATTTGGAAACTCGATTTTTTTTAAAAAAAAACTAGAATCATCATTTGGGACAAGACTAGTTAAAAGAAAGGTCTACTTTGACCGGTTTGACAAAACAAAATTAAACAAAATACATCTAGGAATTTTTTTAAAAAATTACCACCTCATTAAAATCGTTTGATCTTGACATCCGTATGTTTGGAACGTCGAAAAAAAATTTTAAAAAAATATAATCATCATTCCGGTAAGACTAGTAGTTAAAGCAACACTTAAAATTGAAAATGCAACACTATATAACCGGGTTAATTAGAAAATTCATAACTGAACCCGTACTCAACTTGCAGTTGAGTAATCGAACTCAAAAAACTTGTAGTCAACTCATCAAAGTAATTAAAACTTGTAGTTGGGTAACTTTCGTTAACTCCATGTAACGTTCGTAACGGAAAATTGATGTGGTGTGCTGATGTGTTAAAATTATACACGTGGTCAGCTGATTTGTTAAAATATTTTTTTATTTCTTATTTTCTGACCCCTCACCTGTCTTCCCCAAATAATTCATCTATTTCATTTTATTTTGTTATTATTACTACATCACCCCATCACCACCTCCACCTTCTTCTCCGACGAGTTCCCGGCCAGAATAGTTTTCGGCAACCACCACCACTCATCTCCTTCACTTCGTCTCCTCCCATATGACTCAATATCGTAATGGTTGTCATTAGCAAGTTCATACCTACGACAAATTTCTTTCTCGTTAAAAACAAACTCATAGTCTTTGATTGTTGGTGAAGAAGGAGAGGGGATAAGTGAGGCAGTGGGGTTTGGCGGTGGTGGAATGGATGGGCGGCAGCAGTTGATGGAGGTTATGGGTGGAGGAATAAAGAGATGGGTGGAGGCGAGTGGTGTTTTTGAATTGAAGGAGGCGAAGGCAGGTGAAAGGTGAACGGAGTTGTGGGGAATACGGAGGAGGTGCGGCGTAGTTCGATTGGTGGTGATTGAGGCTGATGAAGGTTGAACGACGGTGTTGAAGGTGTGGCGGGGCTGCGTGGAGTAGACGGAGATGTGAGAGCAGGGAGGTGAAAGTGAATTGGGTTTATTTGTTTTATACTTTTATTAATGTGATGAAGAAGGTTCATTTTTTTATTAATGTTTTATTTGTTTTTTTTTTGACTGATTCGGGTTACAAGTCCATGTAGCAGCTGATTTGTCAAATGTGAGGAGAGAGAAAAGTTGTTATTCCCAGTTATGCACCACGAGATTGTAGAAGGGGGGGTTGAATACAATCTCGACTAAATTCTTTCAAAATGGTGAGGTCTAGACAGATTGTTTTAAGAACATAAAATAAACCAGATAAACAAATTATCTAAGACACATACAACACACAATATAAAAAATCTCAGGTGGGTTTGCTTGATTGCTTGGTCCACCTGATGGTTGTATTTGAAGATAATTCTCTGCGTAATAATACACAGCTGCGGGTTACAATGTTTTAGTGTTTGCAAGAAAACCTAAAGCTATCAGCCTTGTGTCCAGTGTTTTCTTCTCTACTAAAACTATGCTGCTCATACAGCTTATTTAAACTATATGAAGACAAGTAAACTACGTGAAATGTGATGATACATTTTTGGTATAACTTGTCACACACACATGCTCGAAGTGGTAGCCATATCTGGAATTATCTTGAAAATCTTCTTTCATTGATTTGGTCAATCCCAGCATGCTTCAAGTTAGTGTATGTTTCTTTCTTCAAAAGTTACTAAGTTCTTGAGTTGACTTAGCTTCTAAGCCCACGTGATGCTTTATGCAAAAGATCTTTTTGTTTTGGATCTTTGTCTCTAAAAGTAGCTTTAATCAAAAAGATAATATTTTTGAAAGTCAATAAGCTTTTCTGCTTATTGAGTGTTTGTACAAAATCACGCAAGTGTACGTAGTCACAAGTAATATAGATATAAGTCAAGTTCGTTCCCACAGAGATCTGGTTTAGGTTTTAATTCAGTCAATGCACCTATGCAACAATGTATGGTTTTTACTCACTGCTAAGATAAATAACAAATTTGGGTAATTAACTAAGACTAACTAACAAGCAAGTTAACAAACTAAGAATTACTTAACTATCGAGAATTAAAATCGAATTGCTTATATGAGAAAAACATGGGATCCTAACTTCATTAAGTACTTCGCTTAGATCTGACGCCTTTAATCACTATATGCAATGGTTAGGATATCTGATCGGACAACACGAAACAAGTACACGCTACCTGTCAGTATACGTATACCAAACTACTTATACATCCACAAAAGAGATAGAAGATGAATAGACACCAATTATGCTTAGACCCTATATGTCTATAGAATTTGAAAACATAACGGTTGAAGAACAAGTTATCCATAAAGATCACACATGGCAGTATAAGTATTCTCATCTTATGCTACGAATCATGTTGATAAACAATCATGAACCTATGTTAGCATAGCAAGTTCTAAATCTCAAGATCCACTTTCACTTCACAAGAGATTAACAGATTAGATGTTAGCTACGCATCTAACAATTAAGCATAACCATACGAGGATATCAATTATACATCACACACAGATCTTTAAAGCATCAAGATACTAAAGCTCCATAAATAAATCCGTTAGAATCCCATGACAACGATTAGTTCATAATCGAACCATTCGTCACCATGGGATCAAATGTAAAACAAAGACTGAATGATTATAATAATACTAAAGTATGAGTTTAGAAAACAAATCCAAAAACTGGAATCCAAAGTATGCCTAAGAAAAGAATACAAAAGATGAAGTAGATCTAGATTCGTTGCTTGTCACGAGCGTTATTAAATCCTTCTCTGCTTTTCTCTCTTGCGTATCTAAGATGTTTTTCAATTACAATGATAAGATGTGTTTATATAGGCCCTAAAAATCTTTTCCAACAAGAAAAACCCTTAAAATACAATTTAATTCGAAATAGGACTAAAAATTAGGATTTTTCAGGATTCTCAGGCGCACCCTGCGCGGTAGCAGCACAGTCTGCGCGGTCTGGTTCTGTTTGTGGCGTAGTCTGCCCTATTGTGGCGCAGTCTACCCTGCTGTGTTTTGCCAGATTGCTCTTTTTGCTTGTTTTCTTCGTTTTAGCTCCAATTCATCCCGTTTTTTTTGCATTAACAACCGTCAACCATCCCAAGACACATGACACTCCATGGTAGCTTAATGCACGATTCCAATCTTCATTCCAATGTTGAAATTCAACTCCAAATTTGACAAAAACACCAACCCTAATCGACATTTCACAAACCTGCACAACTAAACAAAACACATCAAAACTACAACAAACTTGAGGCCAAGTGAATCAGTTTAATCCGATATGGAACGCTCCAAGTGGATATAAAATCCACTTATCATACCCCCAAACTTAAACCGATGCTTGTCCTCAAGCATAAACAAATATAACTATATACAACTAACTCGTACCACTTCCGTAGGTGATCACGGTTGCATTCGGCACATGTAACAAGCCCTTTAAACCCCTTGGCAGCCCTAGTGGACGAGTGAGGTCTCGTGAGGGCCTATAATGAATGTACCCACAAAATCCATCTAACTAAACAATGCAATGCATGAATGCAACTAATATGAAAATGCAACGATCGCCTCGAACTAACCAAAACCAACTAGCAAGCAAATATCTCAAAGAATGCAACTAAATCTAAATATAGCTCGACTAAGTCCCTGTATACTAACAATACATGAACAGAAACGTGCGTGTGTGCGATGCTCATCAGATATACTCCTAACACTAGATCGAAATCATACTCATTCTTTGCCAAGACAATCACAGGTTTATAAATAGAATAGACGGTAAACACTTCATAACCTAGAAACACCTCCATCATCATTCGAGTTAGACAGGAATTCATGCTTTATTACTACAACTATGACACATAATACTATATACAATAACGCATGCTTATTTAATCGTGCAATGGATGAGACCCCCAAAGGCTTATGCAATAATAACCATGTAGCGAGCGTTGGCTTAGTGGATCCCAGACTATAAAAGCCTTAGGTCACTAGGTACAAAGTCCCCGCGAACTTAATTGCTCGAGTATTAAAGTGCTCACCCTGGTTAATTTTGCATTAAACATTTATATAAATTTTTTTTCTGATTTTTTTTCTTTTTTTTTTCTTTTTATTTCATATATGTAATCTGGAATGAGAATTCTCATTTCCAACCCTAGACTACTCATAAAATATGAGTCGGCTACTAGCCATTTGACACCTAGCCAACAACTAGCATGAAATTCCTGTTTTCCCCCAAACTTAGACTTTAGTGATTCTACGCTATCAAGGGAATAACGAAAATTCTACATATAAATAAATGATTAAATCTCAAACAACCAAACAAGCATGACATCAACCTAGCCCAAAAGCAAACGATGAGACTTTGTAAAAATTTTGTTACTGAAGCATGCACGTCAATTCCTAGGAACTATAAATCAACCCTCTACTCATCATTACCACACTCAATTAGACATCAACCTACCAATCAGAATTAGCTCATTCTAAGGGATCATGAAATATGCATGCCATGAAATGCAACTACAATGGACTCACATGGTAAAACAACACAATAACAAAATGCCCTATATGAAACAAACATAAATAATACGAACAAACATGCATGAATTACTACTAATATGCAACATATGATATCTATATGAATACAATGACACACAAATACTACTATACACTACTTATCCCCAAACCACCCCCAAACTTAAAATATTCAATGTCCCCATTGAATGGAAGGTAATACAAGGGATAGTAGGAAACATATCTAATTGTCTGCATCATCACCCTCCTCAGGTGAATCGGGTGGAGGATAAACAGTACGAGTTCCAAATACGGGCCACTGGACCTCAATACCCGTAGCCTGGAATGCCGTACTCAATGCTGCAGTCATATCCTCAGCATACTGACGGTTGCTATCATGCATAGCATCAATACGCCTATTCAAGCGTCGAAAGTGAGTATCCAATGTTGTCATATCAACCATAACCGGAGACTAACCTGCTCTCGGATCCCTAGGAACATGTGGTGGAGTGCTCGCTCCCTGACCACCAGCACCATCCACTATGAAACCTAGCCCTCTAGGATGTGGAACGCCGCCCGACCATTCCACCATCCTATCAATAGAAGCATCATCAATAGGAGCCATGGCCGTCTGCACAGGCTCATCCTCGTACCATCTCACTCTCACAGCAGTACATAACCCCGTGACAATAGAAGCATGAGGCATACTACCTGTCGTATGACCTCCAAAAACTTAAGCATATTCTGATTAATAACATAACCGAGGTTAACGTACTCCCCCTTCAGAATACCCCAAAGCAGAATAGCCCTATCAACTGTCACATCAGCAATATGTGAAGATGGCATGATATTAGAACATATGAAAAAGAACCACGCCCGTACGAACTTAGTCATCGACGACGCAAGAAAAGTAGTCTTCTCAGCAGTACCCGGCCTGCACTTCCACACCGTGCCCGGAATACATAGCTCAACTATCAAATCATCTAAGTCAACATCCACCCTCGACTTCTTAGCCCAATCCTCAACACCCCTAGGCTTAGTTCGTTGCCCAATAAGAGTACGAATGGCACGGGGTGTATAATCCACAGACATTCCCCTCACAACCGTGTAATTATTCTTGTCCCCCTTAGCGTTCGCATAAAATTCCCGAACAATGTTCAACGGAACATCATTGGCAAACTCACAAAACAGAGCCCAACTCCTCTCACGAATCATAGTAACCATCTGAACATCCTTAGAAGGCAACAACATTCTCTCCCGAATAACCCCTTTAGACAATAACCGATTATATTCCGTCTCGGCCTCCGGAAACACAAACTTCTCCACCTCACCCCTCGAATTCGAATCCTCGTCCGAAGATGGACGGGTTCCACTACTACTACCAGCCAACCGTTACCTTTTCGGAGCCATCCCAACAACAATAATCAACGAACAATGAACCACCAAATCAAGAACACAACAAACCCCCAACTCGTAAGAACACAAGTTCGTAGTAAAAAAATGAGATGAGATTCGAAAATTACCCACACGAATCGTAGAGATGACCTTGCAATGAAATTTCCCCCAAATTTGAATCAATCTTTCTTGAACTTGAATGGAATGGAGGTTTAAAGATTTTGAGATATAGAGATGAGGTTGTGTGTATATATATAAGTATAGAGGTGTATGTATAGTATGAGAGAGTGAATTAGATGTATGAATTTAGGGATTGAATTAGAGTTAGGAAAGGATTGAGAGAGGTTAAGGTTTTAATTTAGAATTGAAATAGGAGTAGAGATAGGATAAAGGGAGAAAAGATATGAATTTTGGGAGTTTTAACACCAAAATTTTGAACTGGGCAGGAGGTTAGGGCACAATCTGCGCTGGGATGGCGCAATCTGCGTTGGCAGTTACTGTTCACGTAATTTTTTTTAAAACAAAGACTGAAGAGTGTACAACAATGCTTGGGTTGCCTCCCAAGAAGCGATCTTTTAATGTCAATAGCTTGACATCCTCCCTCGAATTCAAGTAGTCGCCAAAACAGCGGAAACCTTCTCACGGTTAAACGTTCCTCCATAGTAATGCTTCAACCTCTGTCCATTCACCTTGAAAGCATGATCCGGTGTTGTTTCATAAATTTCAACAGCTCTATGTGGAAACACCGTCTTAACAATAAATGGACCTGACCATCTCGACTTGTATTTTCCCGGAAAAAACTTGAGGCGAGAGTTAAAAAGCAAAACCTGTTGACCCGGCACAAATGCCTTCTGCATCAATCTTTTATCATGCCACCTCTTGACCTTCTCCTTATACACCTTGTTATTTTCGTAAGCTTGCTCACGAAACTCTTCAAGTTCATTAAATTGAAGCAACCGTTTTTCACCCGCAGCCTTAATATCCAAGTTCAACTTCTTCAATGCCCAATATGCCTTGTGCTCTAGTTCTGCAGCCAAATGACATGCTTTTCCATAAACCAACTGAAACAAAGACATACCTAGGGGCGTCTTGTAAGCTGGTTCTATAAGCCCAAACAGCTTCATCCAACTTCAATGACCAATCTTTACGAGACGGATTCACCACTTTCTCCAGAATTCTCTTGATCTCCCCGTTAGAAACTTCAGCTTGACCATTAGTTTGAGGGTGATAAGTCGTAGCAACACGATGCGTCACATTATACTTCACCATCAACGTAGTAAACTGACGATTACAGAAGTGTGTCCCCTCATCACTAATTATAGCACGTGGTGTCCCAAAACGCGTGAAAATTTGATTATGAAGGAAATTCAGTACCACCTTAGCATCATTGGTCGGTAAAGCTTTCACCTCGACCCATTTAGACACGTAATCCACATCTAGCAAGATGTACTGATTATTGCACAAAAAAACAAACGGTCCCATGAAGTCAATCCCCCAAACATAAAAAATCTCCACCTCAAGAAGCATGTTAAGAGGCTTCTCGTTCCTTCTAGAAATATTGCCAACCCTCTGACAGCGATCACATCTCATCACGAACTGATGAGCATCCTTAAACAAGGTAGGCCAGTAGAAACCTGCCTGAAGCACTCGAGCTGCGGTCTTCTCACCACCATAATGGCCACCATAAATGGTTGAGTGGCAATCTCGTAAAACACTCTCCGTCTCAATATACGGAATGCATCACCTGATCATCTGATCTGCTCCTTGTCTAAATAGAAATGGTTCGTCCCATCGGTACCATTTTACATCATGTAGAAACTTCTTTCTTTGAGCACTAGAAAGATCTGGAGGAATAACATTGCTCACCAAATAGTTCACAATGTCTGCAAACCATGGTTCTCCATCTCGCACTCCAAAAAGTTGCTCATCTGGAAAAAATTCGTTGATAAGAGATTTTTCATGTGTATCCTTACCGTGGTCCTCCAATCGCGATAGATGATCCGCCACCTGGTTTTCTGTACCCTTTCTATCTTTGATCTCCAAATTAAATTCTTGCAGTAGAAGCACCCAACGAATCAACCGAGGTTTTGAATCTTTCTTTGAAATCAGATATCGAATAGCTGCATGATCCGTATAAACAATCACCTTTGTTCCAAGCAAGTAAAATCTGAATTTCTCGAAATCGTAGACAACGGCTAACAACTCCTTCTCCGTAGTGGTTTTACTAGCATAGTAAACCACATGAAAAACATTGCTCTTCCTTTGCCCAAGCACAGCTCCCACTGCATAGTCCCTAGCATCACACATTAGCTCAAAAGAAATGCATACCTCAAGTGTTCGGGCAGTGGTTTGAGTTCAAGTGTAGGAGCCTCTTCAATAGATGGTTTAAGCCGACCCTGAGAGTTCTTAAGCTCTGCTAACCCAAGAGATTCGAATGGCATATCAAACTTCCTCTTCCACGGTGCTGCATTCAACTACTAAAGTTGCTCGGCTACATCTTCATCTTCAAATTCAGAATTCCCAACTAAAACTCTCTCCAAAGAATCTGACTTAAGCAATTGCTCAATCTTCGTAGTGACTACAGAATCAACCAAATCCACCTTCAAGCATTCCTCCTCATCTGTTGGAAACTTCATTTCATTGAACACATTAAAAGAAGTGACATTCTGGTCGTGTACCCTCATGGTGAGTTCCCCTTTCTGAACATCGATCAAGGTTCTACCCATAGCCAAGAATGGTCTTCCCAACATTATGGGAATCTTCTTATCTTCCTCGAAGTCCAAGATAACAAAATCAGCAGGAAAGATGAGTTTATCAACTTTCACCAAAACATCTTCCACTATACCCCTCGGATAAGTGATTGATCGATCAGCCAACTGCAAAGAGATGTTGGTAGGCTTCGGCTCCGACAAACCAAGTTGCATGAATACCGACAAGGGCATAAGATTGATGCTAGATCCCAAATCACACAAACACTTGTTGAAAGATAAGTTGCCAATAGTGCACGGGATGGTGAAACTTCCTGGATCTTTAAGTTTATGAGTGTTAGGTCCAGAATAACGTAGAAGGGGGGTTGAATACGTTATTTCGAAATATTTGGATTTTTGTGATCTGAAAAATAAGGTCAACAACTGAATCGAAATAACACAATCAATTCGGGAAAATATCTTTGAATTGATAAAAACCGAGGGGTGTCACAACTTCTAATCCAGTGTATTAGCTTCAAAAACCAGAACACTCCTATGGATAGTTTAGGCACAAGGACCTTCTACCCGACACTTCCTGAAAGTGGGCTAAGCCGGCTTTCCTATTAGATGGACAGTCTAGCAGCTTACACAGAGAAGATATAAGAGAGAGAAGAGAGAGTTGTGTGTTGAGGTGTGTTTTGAAATAAAATACAACATGCCTATTTATAGATTTTAGAAAATCACTATGTTGTACTATTCCAACAACTCCCGTGGGCCCCTCTAGCCACTTTTTGAATAGTAGTCGCCATATGAATAGTAGCCACTTTTTGAATAGTAGCCGCCATATGAATAGTGGCCGTCATATGAATAGTAGCCGTGAATAGTATTACTTTTTTTGGCTGCTTCTTTTGGGCTTCTCTCTTTTGTTTTAAATATTTTGCTGAATTAATTTTTCTTGGAAAATAGTTTAAGTACCAGATTAATTTAATTATTTATTATAAATAATTAATTAATCTGTTACTTAGTTAATTTTCAGAGTAAATTAGTTTTTGACAATACCTTGAGATATTATGTTTGTCCTTGATCGTCAATAGGCTTTGGCAATTCTTTCTGTGAATTAATGTGTTGATCCTTCTCGTATGTGCTGACACTTAGTGCACTGGTCTGGTTCACAAGTGACTAGCACTGATCTTAATCTTCACACCTTCGTTATATTCCAATTGATTAGCCTGCAACAGTATCTTCAATAAATACATGGAATCTTTTGGCCCTTCAACTGAATCATCTGTACATCTTATTCTGTCACTGAGGCTTGATCATGTTAATGAACTTCTTTCAGCGACTTGATCCTTGTTGGTGCCTGTTCTTCAAATTTCACGATCCCTGTATAGAGTTAATATTATTTATCTTTTATCCTAGTTGAGTTATATATGTCCTCTATTACATATTATATTACATTATGCTTTACAATCTCCCCCTATTTGATTGTTAGGGTTTGACAAGCAAATTCCAAGAGGATAACTCAACTGATATAACAAAAAAATGAAATACAAAGATAAATAATATTAAAGTACATTTTGGATCATATATACATTTTCCAGATTTCCAAGTGCAAGACAATTGTTCCTCTAGACTGAACATATCTTCAAGTTTGCCTTTGATTTCTTTCCACATAGCACTAATACTCCCATTAGCTTTTCCTTTCCCAAAATAAAGTTAATTCCGTGTCAACAACCTTTTCCTTGCCCTTATGCCTAGTAGATTTTTCTTGATCATCCACCTTCTCCCCCTCAGTTGGGTTATCCTCCAGAATAGTAGGATGTAGAGTTGGTAAATTAGACGAAGATGGCTTTACCAAGGATTTGATTGCATAACTAAACTGGGCTGCCATGGAACGTAATTGAACCTGGAATGCATCATGTTGAATAAGTTGCAAATTTTTTATTTCTGCAATGGACTTACAGATATTTTTCAACTCTTTCTCCATTGTTTGGACCCGTGTAAGGAGTCTGCTATATTCCTTTCCGGTTACAGGTGCATGTGGTTGAGTAGGTTGCTCACTTGTACGTTCTGCAGGTGTTTCACTCAACACTCTATATTCACTCGGTTTAGTGGTTTGGGTTACACTTACATGTTCTGTTGGTGTTTCCCTCAACTTTCCTCTAGAGCTTCCACCGATATGTGTACCTACAAATGAAATCATCCTAGCCCCTTTTTCAGGGGTCACGGATGGTGCAATGAAAGTTCGTGAGCTTTCGTCCTCACGTGAAGTGAGTTGTCGACCACTGGTAAAGAGTGGTAAATCTCGAAAGAGATCCAGAGATTTTTTCCTCTGGGAGGTTAAACTTGAATCGATTAAATGACACAAAACCCAAGTTTCCCTCGTATGTCGGTGAAGACACTTGGTTCATTAAAGAACCTCCTACTAATGGATCTTTCCGTAAAATGGAAGATTCACCAGTTGCTCCCGTCAATTCAACCTTATTTACATTTTCACTCATTGTATAAGAAAGAATTGTTTCACTAATAGTTGCAGTTACCTCAGGTTTATTGGGTTTACTCCGTTTAGAATGAGGTAGAGCGGTTGATGTAACTAACTCCTTATGTGGTGCTGCTGAGGCACTATCTCCCTCAATAATGTGAATGACTGGCCGTTTAAGTGACAAATGAGGTGTATGAGTTTGTTGTGTTTGTGTTTGCATTTGTAGAATGGGCTCTTCGACCTGTGTTAGAGTCGGTGGGATTTCCTGCTCTTGGTCGGGTAAGATGGCCACTAGGGGCTGTAGAAACTGTATTTCTTGTGACACCATAGGGAATACAGAGGTTGGAATAGCAGGGATTGAAATATTACCTTGTCGTATACCTTCTCTCACTGGTCGTGGTAACAATGGAAGTGGGACAGTCTTTAGATATTCAGTTAGGACTTTAGGCACATCCGTATATTTCTTTTTGCTTATGTAATTAATTACATTCGTCTTCATGGAAGAACATTCCACCTTTTGACCATTTTCCAAGCGTACCCTGTCTTCATCAATCAAAAAATAATTTAATATTAACTGTAGAAACCTTGGATATAGACATTTGACCTTTTGAGTCCGAACATCTCTTGTTCCCAAGCGTTTCATTTTAAAATGATTTGATAAAGCACTATTTTTCCAAAATTAATCCTCAAATTATTGGCGACCGCATACCCTATTATTTGAATAAATTCAGGTATTCGATCTTGATTTATTCTATCTGAGGAAAAAACATGGTTAAGAGTGTGAAAGAAGAAATTCCAGTACTGGGTTAGAAACGTTCTAGAAAGATTACCAGTATTGAAATTGCCATCTTGGTACCTTATAAAATGAAAGAACATTTCAATCTGTTCAGGTGTAGGATCAGAAACGAAATTTTCCATAGGAAAATGAAGAATTCGATTAACATCTCGTTCAGTGACCCTAATTGACCTACCAAATAGTCGATATGTGATTGCACACCCGTCCTGTCCAGAAGTGTTAACCGCACTGCAATATAGTTCACACAACGTATCATGGTTAAGCTGCACCTGTGTAACTAAAGCATAGCGAATTAATGAATGTTCATTCAGAAATTGTGTCCAAGCCTGAAATTGCTCATCCTGAATGGTTTCGATTTGCTGAATGGAAACAGGATTAACTTTAGCAATTAAAAAGCTTCCCTGCAATGCCATTTTCAAAACTTTGAGGAAACTAAAAAACAAGGGTTAGTTTTTATAAAGGATGATGTATAAATCAAGAATATGAAATCCGATCTAAAAACCACCAGCTGGATTGAGAGATATTTCCGATCAAAGCTCGAAATATTCAGCAATTGTGTGTATATGCTCTGTATATCTGAAAAATGATGATGTTAAATACAAACAAAAACTCATCATTTATAAGGTTTCAAGGTTTAGTGTAATAGTGATAGGTTATGTTTGAAAAACTAACACTGCTCAATAATTTCTCACCTAACACCCTAATTAGCCGAAAAAACATCTTATCGCCGAAACTTGTCGGCCAAAAAACATGTTATCACCAAGACCTATCAGCCTATACACATATACACATATTTAATACTTCTAATTATTATGGATTTAAAAATAATCACGTAGTGAATCAAGAAATAATCCACAATAATCAAATAAACTCACAATTAAATAGACATAAAATTAACAAAATATCATTAATTGATATATGTCAATAAAATATTTATTTAATTCTGCTACAATTTATTTTAATAATCAAATATCAGAACATGTGAGATCCAATCTTGAATTGCTTCAGTCATGATACCAATTATTAAAATAAATATCGAGTACACGAGTATTATACAAAGATATAACATGCAAACTTGTTAATACTCAAGTATCGCTTCAGTAGTACCAACTAATTACCACAAATTTCTAACATTTAAACACATGGCAACTAATTAGTAGATAAAATCATGAAAATGTACAACAACTTGCATTTGTTGACTTCCTGTTAAGAGGACAAGTTTAACATCCCAAGTTCACTAACCAACCTGTTGAATGTAGATTCATCAAGTGGTTTCGTGAAAATGTCTGCAAGTTGTTGCTCAGTGGGAATGAAGTGAAGTTCCACAGTACCATGCATAACATGTTCACGAATGAAATGATACCTTATGTCGATGTGCTTGGTTCGAGAATGCTGTACTGGATTATTCGAGATTGCTATGGCACTTGTGTTGTCGCAGAATATGGGTATTTTGTTCAGCAACAGACCATAATCCATGAGTTGATTCCTCATCCACAAGATTTGTGAGCAACAGTTACTAGCTGCAATGTATTCTGCCTCTGCTGTAGATGTGGCTACTGAATGTTGCTTCTTGCTGAACCAGGAAACCAATCTCCTTCCAAGGAATTGACAGCTTCCAGAAGTACTCTTGCGATCAATCTTGCAACCAGCATAATCAGAGTCTGTATAGCCAACTAGGTCGAAACCCGTATCCTTAGGATACCAAATACCAAGATTCGGAGTACCCTTAAGATATCTAAAGATACGCTTCACAGCTATCAAATGTGATTCTTTAGGATCAGCTTGGAACCTCGCACATAGGCATGTTGCGAACATTATATCTGGTCTGCTTGCAGTGAGGTAGAGTATAGAACCTATCATGCCCTTATAGCTTGTTATGTCAACTCGTTTTCCAGATTTATCTTGATCAAGCTTAGTGGCAGTGGCCATGGGAGTCTTTGCAGGTGCTGAATCTTCAAGATGATATTTTTTAAGAAGATCCTTGATATACTTGGATTGACAGATAAAGATACCATCTGTTTTTTGGCTTACTTGCAATCCAAGAAAGTAGTTCAGCTCTCCCATCATGCTCATCTCGTACCTACTCTGCATCAACTTAGCAAACCTTGCACAAAGTGCATCATTCGTAGAGCCAAATATAATGTCATCAACATAAACTTGCACAAGTAGAATATCATTTTTATGCTTTTTATAGAACAGAGTTTTATCTATGACACCTCTAGTAAAACCACTTTCAAGTAAGAATTCAGCAAGAGTGTCATACCATGTTCTAGGCGACCGCTTAAGACCATAGAGAGCTTTGAATAGAAGGTAGACGAAGTCCTCAAATTCAGGATCAATAAAACCAGGAGGCTGTTCAACATAGACCTCTTCTTCAAGCTCACCATTCAAGAAATCACTTTTCACATCCATCTGATATACTCTGAAGTTTGAATGTGCAGCAAATGCCAGAAACATCCTGATGGCTTCTAGTCTAGCAACTGGTGCGAAGGTCTCATCATAATCAATACCTTCTTCTTGAGTTTAGCCTTTGGCAACCAGTCTCGCCTTGTTCCTTGTAACTATTCCATTCTCGTCAAGTTTATTTCTGAATACCCATCTTACATCAATTACAGATTTGTCCTTTGGTCTGGGTACCAGCTTCCAAACTTTCTGTCTTTCAAACTGATTGAGTTCCTCTTGCATTGCAATCACCCAATGTGGATCTTCCAGAGCTTCTCCAACCTTCTTAGGTTCAATTTCTGATAGAAAACCAGAATACAAGCATTCGTTCTGAGTAGCTTTTCTAGTCTGAACTCTTGAGTCAAGATCACCAATGATCAGTTCAAAAGTATGATCTCGATTCCAAACAGTTTGCCTTGGTAGATAAGATCTGGATAATTCCCCATTATTATCATTCTGACTAGTGGATCCTTCTCCTGCTCCCCCTGAGTTGTTGCTTGTCTGATCTGTAGATTCTTCAACTTGAGGACTAGAACCAGAAATAGTCTGACTTTGAGATCCTGTGTTCCTACTGCCATTACCAGAATCTGGATCATCATTACCATTATTATTTACATTATCAACAGTAACCTCAGGTTCAGTTTCATCATCCTCATCATCAGAAAGATTGTCAAAAGCTAGAGATTCATCATCATCTTCTTTCTGAATACTAGGAGATCTTGCATCGTCAAATCTCACATTAAGGCTTTCCACAACCTTCTGACTATCGATCACATACACCCTGTACGCCTTAGACTCCAATGAGTACCCTAGGAAAATGCCTTCATCTGCTTTAGCATCAAACTTACCAAGATGCTCGTAGCCATCTTTAAGAGCATAGCATTTTCCTCCGAACACATGAAAGTACTTCACGGATGGTTTAATGAGGGCCATAAGCTCATATGGTGTCTTCTCATACATTTTGTTGATCAGGGTTCTATTTTGAGTATAGCAAGCTGCATTGACTGCCTCAGCCCAGAAATAGGTAGGAAGTTTAGCTTTATTCAGCATTGTTCTGGCAGCTTCAATCAGTGTTCGATTCTTCCTCTCAACCACTCCATTCTGCTGCGGAGTCCTGGGTGCTGAAAACTATCTTGAGATACCCTTCTCAGTACACCAGCTATTGAGAACTGAGTTTATAAATTCAGTCCTATTATCTGATCTGATTTTACGCAGGGGCACTCCAGCTTCTAGCTCAATCTTCTTGATATGATCGATAATCATCTGCGCTGCTTCATCCTTAGAATGCAAGAATAACACCCATGTGTATTTAGAATAGTCATCCACAATTACTAAACAGTATCGCTTCTTGGACATAGACATGACATTAACTGGACCAAACAAATCCATATGAAGAAGTTGCAGTGGTTCAGTGATGTCTGATATTGTCTTCCTTTTGTGTGATGCTCTCTTGGACTTTCACTTTTCACATGCTGCACATAGTCCGTCAGGACTGAACTCCATCTCGGGTAATCCTCTCATAAGTTCCCTCTTGACTAGAGAATTCATAGTCTTGAAGTTAAGATGTGAAAGCTTCTTATGCCATAACCAACTGTCTTGTGAAGATGCTTTACCATAGAAGCACTTGACTTCATCATTGCCAGAGTTCCAATCAGCTACGAACAAATCACCCTTTCTTACTCCTTGCAAAGCGAGCTTCTCATCCCTCTTGTTACTGATCAGACACTTCTCCTTCTTGAACAAGACTTCATATCCTTTATCACAAAATTGACTTATGCCCAGAAGATTATGCTTTAGACCATCAACAAGAGAGACTTCTTCAACAATGACATTCCCAAATTCCAAACAGCCATATCCCGTAGTGAATCCTTTGCTATCATCTCCAAAGGTAACCACTGGGCCAGCTTTCTCAACCACCTTTGATAGCAGGGCTCTATCACCGGTCATATGTCTCGAACATCCACTCTCCAGAATCCACATGACTCGCTTTTTCTTCATGCCCTGTATTTAAAGGAGATTAAGTTTTTTTTGGTACCTAAACTTGTTTGGGTCCAGAGAGCTTAGACACATTTGCATATTTAACAGATTTCTGTGCGGATTTAGCAGATTTAGCATTTGCCTTGACTGTCTCCTTTTCTCTTACAGAGGCCTCAGCAGAATTGCTTCTAGGCTTGGGAGAAAAGGATTCTTTCCTAGATTTAGGTGGACTAGCAGTCTTAGGTCTGTTATTTCTATCATGTTTTGTTTTCTTACTTTTATCATCATGTGAACAATTATTAACAGCAGGAGATGCATGTGTCACATTTAGAAAAGCAGTCATAAGATTAACAGTGCATGATATGCAAGCAGTTGAAGCACACTTAGAATGAACAGGCATGGCAGACATGTTATGAACATGAGCATTAATATTATGATTATTCACTACTTTAATATTTTTACATGCATGAGTAAGATGAGCAGCAGAGTTGCAGTTGTTACATAACTTCCTAGGACCATTTTTACCTATCCTTCCAACTCTGTTCTTCTTAGCCTTAGACTCATTTTGATCACCTAGTTCAGTTTTAGGTTTTACAAATTTGACAAACTTACTAGGTGACATTGCCTTTTCATTTCTTTGCTTTTTAATGTCCTCAACAAGTATTTCATTTCTAATTAATAAAGCATCAAGAGGTAACTTCCTTATATAGGGGACTATCTGCATTCTTAAGAACAGGTGGTGCATTACTGGATGTAGCCTTAGCTGATTCAGGATCCACCACTTGTTTCTTACATTTCTTAACATTATAGTCAAATCCAATAGCAACTCTTGGACCAGATATTTGACTATCAAACAATTCCCTAGCAAGGTTAGCTGAATTCTGAAAAGCATATAGCTTACCATCTATGTTAGCTATTTTCTCTTTAAGTTCATTCTCTGTCTCGACACTAACCTGGAATTTGTTTTCTAGATACTCATTTCTTTCCTTTAGATTTTCTATCTGCATATTAGTGAGTTCCAGTTCCTCATTCCTGGCTTGTATCTTACTAAGTTCAGCCCTAGCATTTTCAGTCTCAGATTTAGCAGTTGTTATATCTTTTAAAGCATATTCTAAATCCCATCTAAGATCACTTATAGATTTGCTAGAGTCTATCACATGCTTGACACAATCACGATTACGACATTTAAATCTATCAGCCATAGAAGCAGGCATGTTTTTTACCTCATATCCGTAAGTAGGATCATAGTCTGCCATCAGCGCAAGATTGCCATACTCCTCTTCATCGTCAGTGTCATCCCAGCTTTTGCCCTCGGCAATGTATGACTTGACAGGATACTTTCTCTGAGAGCTAGAGTCCCTTTTCTGAAAAACGTTCTTCCTTTCATTTGCTTGCCTGGGTTCTCTGCATTCGCTGGCAAAGTGCCCCATCTTATCACAGTTGTAGCACCGAAACTTGCTACAATCTACCATCCCTGTCTTGTTACTCTTTCCTGATTCAGACCTAGAAGATGAACCAGTTCTCTGCGATCTACTGCTACTTCCAGAAGATCTGTACTTGGCATTTTTCCTGAATCTGATTCGGCTAAAGTTAGCTGCTAATGTAGCCATAGTAGGATCCTCCAGTTGCTGCAACTCCTCAAGAGTATAATACTCACTTTCATCACCAGGCAGATCATCATTGTCCATTTCAGCTTCAAAGAACACATCCTTCCTGTTCTGCGGTTTCACAACCTTTGTTTCAGGTTCTTTGTGGCTGGATGCAGTAAGAGCAGTTGTCTTCAATAATTCAGCATTCTTGTTGTCCACTGTTCCAGCACCATATATAATTTTCCTTTGCTCTTGCTCCATCTCATGAGTTCTTAACTTTCCATACAACTTCTCAAGAGTCATTGTAGCAAAGTCATCTCTCTCTCTGATGGATGACGCTTTATGTTCTACATGGTGTGGTAGAGTCAGCATGAATTTCCTATTTGTCTCTCTTAGAGGATACTTCTTCCCGTGAATGCTCAACTCATTCAGTAGCTTATTGTATCTCTCAAAAACTTGAGTGATACTTTCACCAGGAAGAGATTTAAAAGCTTCGTAGTGAGACGTCAGAATATCCAGTCGATTTTCACGAACTTCATCAGTTCCCTCCATTATCATTCCAATTGTATCCCACATGTGTTTCGCACTAGTACAGTTCATAATTTGATGATTCATTTCATCATCCATGGAGTCAACTATGATTAGTCTAAGATTGGTATCCAATCCATCTTTTTCAATTTCAGCAGCGGTATACTCCGATGGACGTTTTGGAATCATTCCTCCAACAGCTGCACTACTTTCACCATCCTCAGTAGTTTCAGGAGCAGCTTTCATTGGTTTAGACCAACCCTCAGTCAACGTCTCCATGTATCTAGGATTTGACGCTTGCATGAACAGTAACATCTTCATTTTCCACATGCTATAATTATCATGCTTAAATGAAGGAACCTTAATACTGCTACCTTTTTGAGTACTCATGATTCTGGATAACGAACACGGATCTGATCTGTATGTCGATCAACAAGCTCTGATGCCAATTGTTAGGTCCAGAATAACGTAAAAGGGGGGGTTGAATACGTTATTTCGAAATATTCGGATTTTTAAGATGTGAAAAATAAGGTCAACAACTGAATCGAAATAACACAATCAATTCGGGAAAATATCTTTGAATTGATAAAAACCGAGGGGTGTTACAACTTCTAATCCAGTGGATTAGCTTCAAAAACCAGAACACTCCTAAGGATAGTTTAGGTACGAGGACCTTCTACCCGACACTTCCTGAAAGCGGGCTAAGCCGGCTTTCCTACTAGATGGACAGTCTAGCAGCTTACACAGAGAAGATATAAGAGAGAGAAGAGAGAGTTGTGTGTTGAGGTGTGTTTTGAAATGAAATACAACATGCCTATTTATAGATTTTAGAAAATCACTATGTTGTACTATTCCAACAACCCCCATGGGCCCCTCCAGCCACTTTTTGAATAGTAGCCGCCATATGAATAGTAGCCACTTTTTGAATAGTAGCCGTCATATGAATAGTAGCCGTGAATAGTAGCCGTGAACAGTAACCGTGAATAGTAGCCGTGAATAGTATTACTATTTTTGGCTGCTTCTTTTGGGCTTCTCTCTTTTGTTTCAAATATTCTGCTGAATTAATTCTTCTCGGAAAATAGTTTAAGTACCAGATTAATTTAATTATTTATTATAAATAATTAATTAATCTGTTACTTAGTTAATTTTCAGAGTAAATTAGTTTTTGACAATACCTTGAGATATTATGTTTGTCATTGATCGTCAATAGGCTTTGGCAATTCTTTTTGTGAATTAATGTGTTGATCCTTCTCGTATGTGCTGACACATAGTGCACTGGTCTGGTTCACAAGTGACTAGCACTGATCTTGATCTTCACACCTTCGTTATATTCCAATTGATTAGCCTGCAGCAGTATCTTCAATAAATACATGGAATCTTTTGGCCCTTCAACTGAATCATTTGTACATCTTATTCTGTCACTGAGGCTTGATCATGTTAATGAACTTCTTTCAGCGACTTGATCCTTGTTGGTGCCTATTCTTCAAATTTCACGATCCCTATATAGAGTTAATATTATTTATCTTTTATCCTAGTTGAGTTATATATGTCCTCTATTACATATTATATTACATTATGCTTTACAATGAGGCAACTTTTGCTGCAGAACAACACTGCATTCTTCCGTTAGAGCAACGGTCTCTAACTCCTCGAGCTTCAATTTCCGAGATAGAATACCCTTCATGAACTTGGCATAGCTCGGCATCTATTCAAGAGCTTCCGCAAAAGGGATGTTAATTTGCAACTTCTTGAACACCTCTAGAAACTTAGCAAACTGCTTATCCAACTTCTGCTTCTAGAGTCTTCTATGATATGGAAGAGGAGGATAGATCTGATTGTTCTTTGTAGACTGCTCCGTAGAAGCTTTTTCAGCAGGTTCTTTGCTCTTTACCACTTCACCATCTAGCTGATCAGCTACCAAGTCAGATTTTTCGATTTCTGGCATTACAAATTTTTCAACCTGATGATTTTGAATTTCTTGTTCTTCCTTAGCTGTTGATTTTGGATCTGATGTAACCTTTCCCAATCTCAAGGTTACTGCTTTCACCTGTTCTTTGCATTCCCTTTTGCCTGGATTAGCCTCTGTATTGCTAGAAAGAGTTCCTTGTTGCCTGTTAAGTAAGGCACTTGCAATTTGGCCAATCTGATTCTCCAAGGTCTTTAAAGATACCGCCTGGTTTTTAACCATCAACCTCAATTCATCTAATTCAGATTTTTCAGAAGAAGATTGCCCCGCACTTGCATGAGGTTGTTGCTGAAATCCCAGAGGTTGATATGGTTGCCTTGGAGCATACTGCTGCTGATAACCTTGATTGAATGGCCTCGCTTGCTGACCCTGAAACTGCTGATAAGGCTGCTGTGGTTGTTGAGCACCTTGGTTGTTACTCCAGCTGAAATTAGGATGATTCATGTTATTCGGATGATAGGTGGCTGGAACTGGTGCAGCAGGTCTCTGAAAATTACTCACAAACTGTGCTGATTCAGATGAGATAGCACACTGGTTTGTCTCATGTGCGCCCGTACATAACTCACAAACACTAGCAACCTACTGAACTCCATAGTTGGTAAGAGAATCCACCTTCATAGTCAAAGCCTTCAACTGAGCTGCAATAGCTGAAGCTGCATCAACTTCCAGAATACCTGCTACTTTGCCTTGAGATAGTCTCTGAGTTGGATTCTGATATTCATTCGCAGCCATCGTCTCAATAATATCATAAGCTTCCTCATAGCTCTTAGCCCATAGAGCTCCACCTGATGCTGCATCTAGCAAAGGTCTAGATTGTGCTCCCAACCCATTGTAGAAACCATTAATCACCATCCAATCAGGCATACCATGATGAGGACACTTTCTAAGCATCTCCTTGTAACGTTCCCAAGCCTCACACAAAGATTCTCCAGATTATTGTGCAAATTGAGTTAGAACGTTCCTTATTGCTGCTGTTTTAGTCATGGGGAAGAATTTAGTAAGAAACTTCTGAGCAACATCCTCCCAAGTAGTAATAGAACCGGCTGGTAGAGAGTATAACCAGCCCTTAGCCTTATCCCTAAGAGAGAATGGGAAAAGCCTCAATTTGACAGCATCTTCCGACACACCATTGAACTTGAAAGTGTCGCAGATCTCGATAAAGTCCCTAATGTGCATGTTAGGATCTTCCGTTGAAGCACCCCCAAACTGAACTGAAATTTGCACCATCTGAATTGTTTTAGGCTTGATTTCAAAGTTGTTAGCTGTAATGGCTAGCCTGACAATACTAGATTGGATGTCATTGATCTTTGGCTGAGAATAGTCCTTCAAATCCTTAACTGTTGTTACTGCTCGATCACCCATCTCTACTACTGGTTCAAGTTCCTCTTCGGTTTTATCTACTACTCGCTTTACGTCATCCAAGTTTCGAGTTTGAGAACGTGTTTGCATACACGCTTAAGTACCTGAAACACACAAGCAAAGTAACTTAGTAAGTAACAATCCGAGTCAGTGAACTCTAACGACCACTGATGACAAGCACATAAACTAAAAATAAAACACCGATGATCCCCGGCAGCGGTGCCAAAAACTTGTTTGCACAAAATCACGCAATTGTACGTGGTCACAAGTAATATAGATATCAGTCAAGTTCTTTCCCACAGAGATCTGGTTTAGATTTTAATTCAGTCAATGCACCTATGCAACAATGTATGGTTTTTACTCACTGCTAAGACAAATAACAAATTTGGGTTTTGATTAACTAAGAGTAACTAACAAGCAAGTTAACAAACTAAGAATTACTTAACTATCGTGAATTAAAATCGAATTACTTATATGAGAAAAACATGGGATCCTAACTTCATTAAGTACTTCGCTTAGATCTGACACCTTTAATCACTATATGCAATGGTTAGGATATCTGATCGGACAACACGAAACAAGTACATGCTACCTGTCAGTATACGTATACCAAACTACTCATACATCCACAAAAGAGATAGAAGATGAATAAACACCAATTATGCTTAGACCCTATATGTATATAGAATTTGAAAACATGATGGTTGAAGAACAAGTTATCCATAAAGATCACACAGGACAGTATAAGTATTCTCATCTAATGCTACGAATCATGTTGATAAACAATCATGAACCTATGCTAGCATAGCAAGTTCTAAATCTCAAGATCCACTTTCACTTCACAAGAGATTAACAGATTAGATGTTAGCTACGCATCTAACAATTAAGTATAACCATACGAGGATATCAATCATACATCACACACAGATCTTTAAAGCATCAAGATACTAAAGCTCCATAAATAAATCCATTAGAATTCCATGACAACGATTAGTTCATAATCGAACCGTTCGTCACCATGGGATCAAGTGAAAATATGATGTAAAACAAAGACTAAATGATTATAATAATACTAAAGTATGAGTTTAGAAACAAATCCAAAAACTGGAATCCAAAGTACGCCTAAGAAAAGAATAAAAAAGATGAAGTAGATCTAGATCCGTTGCTTGTCCCGAGAGTTATTGAATCCTTCTCTGCTTTTCTCTCTTGCGTATCTAAGATATTTTTCTATTACAATGATAAGATGTGTTTATATAGGCCCTAGAAATCTTTTCCAACAAGAAAAACCCTTAAAATACAATTTAATTCAAAATAGGACTAAAAATCAGGATTTTTCAAGATTCTCAGGCGCACCCTGCGCGGTAGCAGCGCAGTCTGCGCGGTCTGGTTCTGTTTGTGGCACAGTCTGTCCTCCTGTGTTCTGCCAGATTGCTCTTTTTGCTTGTTTCTTCGTTTTAGCTCCAATTCCTCTCGTTTCTTTTGCATTAGCAACCGTCAACCATCCCAAGACACATGACACTCCATGGTAGCTTAATGCATGATTCCAATCTTCATTCCAATGTTCAAATTCAACTTCGAGATTGACAAAAACACCAACCCCAATCGACATTTCACAAACCTGAACAACTAAACAAAACATATCAAAACTACAACAAACTTGAGGCCAAGTGAATCAATTTAAGCCGATATGGAACGCTCCAAGTGGATATAAAATCCACTTATCATTGAGTTGTGCTTGAACTTCCCAGATATAACGGTTGATCCTTATGCATTCATCAAGATATCCTTTGAATCTTTCAGTAGAAGTGAAATCATCTTGGAGGTTGCTTCCACTCTTATTGTTGCCCTTGAAGTCGGATAAACAGTGACTGATTTCACCTTTTACTTGGAAGAGTTTGAGCGTTCAAATATTTACAATTTGACTCCCTACTCGTAATATCCTCTGTGTAATTGGCCACTGTCTATAAGTCACGGGTTGCAAATATTTCTGGGTTTAATCTTCATTCGATATGTTCTTTTAGAGAACTCTAAAATTATTAGAAAATCAGGTTGAGTTCTCGAACATATGGGACTTGAGTTCTCGAATGTTGACTTCTCGAGTAGTTCCTCTTTGTGAGTTCTCGAATGACTTCTCGAATAGTGCATGTTACAGACTTCTCGAACATAGAACAGTCTGACTTCTCGAACTAGGACTTCTCGAATAAACCCTTTTTGTAGAGTTCTCGAACTCTTCTTTTCTTGATTTCTTGAACTTACTTGCATGGTTACAGCAAACTCTCTTTTGATTACTGATATCTGAATTTAGCATCTCAAGGTTTGTTACAGAAATAATTCCTAACTGCATGCAGAGTTCCATTCTCAAGATATTGCTATAGTTGATCTGCCTTTGAGTTAGTTTCCTGATTTGTTTGTCAGCTTCGATTCCTTGATTCATTTTCTGTCTTGTGGTATTTGTTATCATCATCTATAGACATGTATGTCTCAACAAAAGTCTATGTGGCAGCTTATTTGTACAAAATTAACGAACTTCCATTAGAAGTCAACAAAAGTTAACGGACGTGCAAGCTTTTAATAGTTTAGTTATGAGATTGCAAGGTTTAATTAGTTTAAAAACGTTAATGCAAGTTTTTTTAGTTCAATTACCCACTTGCAAGTTGAGGCTCAGTTCAGTGATGAATTAGCCACTTAACCCCTATATAACCAAATGTGGCCCCACCCTCACCTGCCACGTCAGCACTTGTGGGACCCACTAATCTGCCACGTTAGCTCTTGTGGGCCCCCACCAGCCACGTCATCAGTGGGTCCTACATGCCATATCAGCACTAGTGCCCCACCCATCTCTCACGTCAGCACTGGTGGGCCCCACCTACCTACCACGTTAGCAAATTTTTTTGAAAAAAAAAATCTAATGCAACACCAGCTATTGGTGTTGCACTATGTGCAACACCGTGAGTATTATGCAACATCACATTACAGCTAATGCAACACCAATTCAGCAATGTTGCAAAAGAGCCAAATTTTCATATCTAATGAAACACTTTCAGTGAAACACTTTCTAAAAGCATTGTATATAAGCATTTATGGAGTAGTGGTAACAAGTGGACAACATGTTGCAAGTCATGATTGAATATCCAATCTGACAACAACATTGGCGGAAGCCTAGAGACAACATTCCCATATCTTGACAGCAAGTCAGGAATTCCTAACAGCAACATTGGTGGGTGTTCATACTATCATCCAAAGAACATTCTCACGACATTAGACTTGGTGGCTTAAGATACTGTCTAAAAGGGAATCATTTTGAATTAGGGATTTACCTAATCAAACATGTGATAGATAATGTTAGCTCCGATAAGATTGTAGAAGGGGGGTTGAATACAATCTATACCAATTTATCAAAATTTGTCCTTTAAATAAAATTTAGTTTAGACAAATTTGTGCGGAATAAATTGAAACAAATTTCAAGTTGAATATAACAATATATTAACTTGATTGGTGTTACAATTTCAGTACAGATTAATTATCAAGTTGATAAAAACTAATTAGAAAATTCGACATGAACTTTTCTAATTTAGTTAATAAAAAACAAGATAAGTACTTGGAAACTTAATTCGCTAGTAGTACAAGAATTACAAATAATCAAGTTTCACCGGATAAAATATTACAAAGGAGATGAACTTGATTTTACAGAAATTAATTAAGATCTTGTGTTCTTTGAATATTTGAGAGAGAATGGAGGAGGCTGCTATGTTTTCTTTTAATATTATGTTCTGCGTGTGTGTCTCTTTGTATGTTGAGCTGACTGCTTCCTTTTATAACAAAGTAATATTCACTGCCTCCTGTGTCTTTTTTTAATTCAATATGACAATCGGTATGACTATCACTTGAACTAATATGATAAACCTTTTGGCCTGATATAACTATCGGTTGAGCTATTATGACAATTAATCTCAATATAACTTTCGGTATAACTACCGGATAGTTATATTGAAATATGCTGTCAAGACGAAGATCAATTGCAGGAAGGCCAGGTGCTGAACACGCGCGCGTTTCTGAGGGTTTTTTTTCCAGGCGCGTGTATGCCACGCGCGAGTCAGGCAAGTAAGGCGTGTGCTGGGCGACATCTTCACGTGGTACAGTAGCTGACCACTTGTTCAACTTTTGAATTGTTAATTTAACAAAATAAATCACCTGTTGTAATTTGAATGAAACCGGGGCCTATTTTGTTTTACATGAAATGGGCTCCGTAGAAATGTTTTTTAACCCGCACAGCTTACAATCTTTAATTAATAAATAATTAATTTAATTTAGAAATTATAAAAATAAAAATTTAATATTATTAGATATTTATAAATATAATTTTCTAAATAAATAAAATATTTATTAATATAAATAAATCCTTAAACTCTAAACTGCGGTTACCTGAGTGTCTGGAACTGGACTCCTTTTGCTTAACAAAAAATATATCAATTCCAACCGGAGTTCCAGCTTTAAGAATATATCACTTTGCATTTCTTTGTGATAATTCTATTTTCTCATAACCCGTCCAGGTGTAAGCTACAGTCTCTTGAGGATGTGAAACCGGACTCCTTTTGCTTAGCAAAAAATACAACAATTCTAACCGGGGTTTCAGCATTAAGAATATATCACTTAGAATTTCTTTATGATAATTCTTTTTTCCTCGTAGCCAGTCCACTTGATAGTAAAATCCTTGTGGTTAATTAATTTAGCACTTCTGTTGCTTGCACAATGATTTTCTCTCATACCAGTCTTGATAGCTTGAACCACTGAAGTTAATGATGAACAACCACTGTTTAATGTTGACACTCGATGTACTGTCTGGTTCATGAGTGACTAACCGCAATGACTGTTCTTCATATATTGACTTTAATATCTGGTTCCTTTTCTTTTCTCCTCTCTCTCTTTAATCTTCTGTACTGTCTCTGTCACCTTGAAATCTCTGTCACTTTAAATGAATCCACTTATTAATGAATACTCCACTGAGGCTTGATCAGATGACTGAGCTTCTTTCAATGTAGTAATTCCTCAAGTCTGTAGATTGACCTTGATCTTTTTCTTCTGACAGATAATACAATCTAAGATTCCTTGTGACAGTCTATATACTATTTACTAATACTATAATCTTGTTTAAGTTGAGTTGTATCCTCGAAATACAAATAGGCTACATCATATGCCTTTCAATCTCCCCCTATTTGTTTGTTAGACAATAACAAGCAAATACCTAGAGGATAACTCAACTAACTTACTTAAACAAGAAAAAGATTAAGCATTTAATAGCTTAGTGATAATAAAAAAAAATTCTCTGGTTTGAATTTAACAATTCCAGAATCCTCAGTTGATGAAATGATAGATGACTGTTCCTCTAGCACTGAACTGATCTTCAATAGATAACTCATCTTCATTTCTGATTCTTCATATCTCTACCTGATAATCCTTCACATCTTACATTGGTGATTATCAGCAGTTCTTGATTTACAATCACTTCCCTTTTCTGACACAGCTTTTCTCACTTAAGAAAAACAACTGCTCCTAATAAATAGACAATAGTGAATCAATACCATTTCTATAACTTCTAGGAAATCTACTACACCTCCACTTAGCCTTTATAAATAGTACATTGAAAGACTAATAGAATAGTATTATGATGTAATCTTCTCCTTATATCTCTCATTTCTTCTCAACTGAATCTCTCCTTACTTTTCCATCTAAGGCTCCCCCTTAGTAACTTGACTTGCTTCTCTTCCAAAGCACAGTCTGTAAATGCTCCCCCTTTCAAACCTACTCTCCTTTTTCTTGTACCCCATTACTTCCCCCCCTTAGTTGAGGAATCCTCCGATCAACTAGTTGACAAAGTAGTTGTACCAATTATAGAGTTCTGTTAGAAAGAAAGTTTCATTTTCTTCTTAACTCTGAGTGTGTGATAGTGTTTAGTGTACCTCACAAGTGTTTCACTCTTCTCTCCACTCATTTGTATTGAGTGTCTCACTTCTCTCTGTGTTTACACTCTTGCTCACTGGTGTATCACTCATATCACTCATAGCTCCAACATCCATTAGTGTACCTGCAAGGAAAAATCACCCTAGCCCCTTCAAGAGAGGTCAGTGGTGGTGCAATGGGAGTTCGCAAATCCCAAATCCTCGTTAGAATCGTCAGACGAATCTGAGTCATAATCTACAAGTGCTAGTTTTCCCTTTTTAGGGTTTTCAGATTTGAATTCTGAGAAGGTAGACAATGATCTGTAAATTTAGCATTGAGATCAAGGTTTCCTTCCAATGTCTGTGAAGACATCACCTTGTTAAACTCATCAGGTAAAATCTGAATCATAGTTTACAAGTTGCTGATCCGCACCTATGTCGGACCCGTTATCCGCAGGATCCAGAGATGTTCCCTCTGGGAAGTTTAGATAATGATCTTGTTGAATTTTGCATTGAGATCAATACCTTCTCTCGAGGTCTGTGAAGACTCTTGGTTCATTGAAGAACCTTGAACTTATAATCCTAACCGTAAAATGGTTTGATTACAGGTTTCCGTCAATTCATCCTTAGTGTGTGCAATCTCACTTTGTGCATATGAAATATTTTGGTTAGTGTATAAGGTAGTGACTCTCCAACTAAATATCCCACACATCCTTATTTGCTGCATCTAGTGCAGTTACTCCCTGGTGACCTCTAGTTTGATAGGTTACTTCCATTTAGGGGATAAGTCAGAATGTGTTTGAATTTGACTGTAGTCTGGGATAAAAGTTGTTGGGTTTACAACCTTATGACTAAACATGTGAGAATACAAAATTCCAATTAGATGATCCTGCATCACAGAATATGAGCAATAGAGATAGAATGATATACAGTTATGATTTCAAAAGATTTACAATGTAAGCAATCACATCTGTAGAAAGAAATTTTGAGTTAGGAAAGATATAGATCTTGAGTCGGTTTTACTAAACAAAAGCAAAGGCAAAAATCCAATTAACAATAAATATTAATCAAATTAATGAATGTTAATGTTTAAACCAATACAAACAAAACTTTTTTTATCATGTTTTAGATCCTGTATGTTAGATACCAACAATGGTCCTAAATAAGAAATTCTGTCAACAACAACACAACAAGGATTAGAAGTTAAAACAGCATGATATGTGTGTGTTAAACAGAAGAAGTACAAAAGAACCAAGTACAGGGACCTGTTTGTAAGTTTTGAAAGTATAGTAACTAAACTGTAAAAACTATACAAACTATTTATATACACATGAAAAATAATATACAAAAATAAGAAATAATATACATATTAATAATAATATTAAATAAAAACTAAAAAGAAAAGAAAAATACGATTATTATTTTTTTACTATTCAAAAATAACTGTATTAATAATATTTACAGAATATTAGAAATAAAAGAAGATAATTTACAAAAATATTTACAACAATATAACTACTTAAAAATGGCTAAAAAAATAGAAAATACTAAAAATACCATAGGTTATCCTTTTTACGAAATCAAACATTAATAACAAAAGGACAAACACTACAAACCATTTAATAGAATATTATATATATTTACAAGAAATATTTATAGTAAATTAATAAATCATTATATTTACCAATAAATAACTTTCTACTAGAAAATTATTTAAAGAGAAAATATGAATTATTAAAATAACACAAATATTGAAAAGTGACTTTTAAAATACTGAAATTTTCAACAAAAATAGTTTCCTAAAAATTCTAACTTGAGAATTAGAGAAAAATATTTTTAGAGAAAATTTATCATTCTAAAATACAGAAACATGGAGTATAACAATAGAATGACTATGACAATTCTTTTAAAAAGATAACAAGTAAGAATTTAGAAAGAATGTCATACTATTTACTTGGTGCTTAGATCTGGGCACCAGCTTCCATGCTTCTGTTATTCAGGATCAGCAAGTGCTATCTCAGATTCCTTAGATTCTATACCTTGATTCTGAGAAGCCCTTTTAGTTCTTACTCCAACATCTGGATCACCAATGATCAGCTCTATTCCAAATTGACTGTCCGAGAAGGTTAGATCTTGATGAATCGCCTTGTTCTTCATTGTGATATTGTGTTTGACTAGTTGATCCTTTGTTGCCTTCCCTCGAGTTATTGCCAGCTTGACTTGATGATTCTTCTCCAGTGACAGGGGTATCTCCAATATTAAAATTGTTTCCACCACATTCACTTGAATAATTATCATCATTAACATTTTAAACTTATGACTACAAGGCAACTCCTCGATAACAACAATTGTTAACTCCTAACAACTGTTTGTTGGTAGACAACCTTGGTTCTATAGATAAGATTTAATTACCAAAGTTGTCTTGTCTACAATCTTAGAAATGATATTCTAAGTCCAACACACCTTGATCCATTGTATACAACATTCATTATCAAAGTGATTAGTAGCTTGCAAATAAGCATAAAAATTATTCGAAGTAACTGAACTATGGTAACTTTAGATATTACAATATCCATAGTTCTACTTAGATAATTTTCACACCTTGTATAGTAGAATGAGTGAATTTCAAAAGATAAGACAATGATTACTTAGAGGAGTTCTAAGTAATTTCACTCAAACCAATACATCTCACAATTAGTTTGTAAATAGATTTCTAACTAAATATCATTAACTGATATAAGTCAAAACTTTAATACAACCAATTGTTATAACCATGATATTAATTATAGTGAAATTCTGAAAATGATGCATTAGTAAGTTCACTAGAATTAATATCTCACAACTAATTGAAGACCACGACAGATAGGTCCAAATTAGTTATGATTCAAATTTATTTTGATAAATGAGGTATAGAGCAAATACTAACTTGAATTGCTTTAGGTTCTATAACTCATATTTAATCAAAATAAATAATTAAATACTAAATCTCTATGAGTTAGATTTTAGCATTTAAATATTTAAATTATCCTTAAATAATCACCACTGAAATATATTACAATTATACACATGGCAATCACTCAACAGATAATTTTCAGCTTGAGGTCTGGATGTAAGTAAGTTTACAAGTCCTTTCAATATTGACAATTGAATACTTGTAAAATCATTTAAGAATTACTTAACAGATGGGATTTACAAATCATATAGCATTAATAAAATCCCAAATTTACAAGCCAATCTTGAAAAATTAATTTCATCAAGTGATTTAGCAAACGTGTCTGCAAGTTATTCTTAACTAAAGACATGTTCTCGAAATAATTGATACCTTATGCAAGATGCTTAGCCTTGAGTGTTCCACAAAGTTGTTGGAGATGAATTTGTTTCCTTGTGTTCTCCATCTTTTGTACAACTCATTTGATCTGTCTCTGTAGGGATCTTCAATTGTCTCAACAACCAGGAGTGCACCTCATATTCCTCTGGCATCCAGATTCAGTAGGTCCAGATGTCCATTATAATCATGAATGTGCAGTAGGTGCCTGATATCCTCACGTCTTGTCACTTGTGCTTCTTGTCAGATATACAATTTTATCAGCTTGTAACCTTGAATCCAATTTAGATTTCTCCCTCATAACAATGCCTTGACATCCAGTTAGACTTCTGGTTATCCTTGTACCAAATACAACCTTGTTGTTTGGTCTAGATACCAGCTTCCCTCCAATCTGCCTTTTGTACTGATTGAGATCAGCTTGCATTGCAATCACTCAATCTGGATCATTCAGAGCCTTTGTACTTCCACCATTAGGAACACTAAGAACAAGGACAAAGAATTAATTGAGTCAACACTCTTTGTCTTGGCAGATATGTTCTCATAGTGTCTTTTGATTTTCAATGTGGTGTAGAATTGGCTAGTTGATCCTTCTGCTGCTCCTCCTAAGCTATTGCTGGGTTTACATGAAGATTCTCCATGTTTGACATTGCTTGGATCTGAATCACCATAACCATTGACAGCTGGGAGCTACAAGTTATTGAACATCAATAAGACTTTCAATCACCTTCTGCTGTATCTTGTCTTCAGATTGTCTGAACAACAACTTGTTTGTTGAGAGAAGCCATCAGTCATCGCCACTAAAATATTTTTCTTTGATGTAGAACTTTTGTGTGATGCTTCTTTGACTTCCCTTTATGACATACCTCGTGATTTCATTTTACTTTAATTTCAGATGAGGTAGTCTCCTTTACTGATTCAATTTTCGGGAAAGAATCTCTTGATTTGACATTCAGGTGAGAGAGCTCCTTATATCATAGTTGAACTCTTGTCTGATGAAGCTTTACATTAAACCTTGTTGACTTCACCTTTGACTGAGATTTCATGTCAACTATAGATAAGTTCTCTTTCCTTAATTCTCGAATAGTAAGTTCTTCATCTTATAAAAGATGCTTTATTACTGACAACATTTTTAGCTATTGAATAGCCATGACCCTAGGTCATACCCTTGCTGTTATCTCCAAGGGATGCCAGTTGGCCAGATACCTTCACCACTATTGACAGCAGGGCTCTATCTTCGGTCATATGCCTTGAACATCCACTGTCCAAAATCCACATAACACGATCTACCTGTTACACACCCTGCAATGCCAAAACGATTAAACTTTCTTCGGGACCCAAGCTTGGTTGGGTCCAGAGTACTTGAAAAATTGACCTTTGTCAGGCAAAACAACATTTTGAACCTTGACACCATCAGTCAACAAACATTTGACCCTATAAACAGATTTGACAATCTTTTGTTTCATTTTAGGTATCCATGTTTGTTTAGCAGCAACAACACTCTTTTCAGTGACTGGACATTTGACTTTGTAAACAGCCTTAGTACAACTTTGTTTAGGCTTTGGTATAAATGTCTCTCTCCTAACTTGAGGAGAACTAGCAGTCTTTGATCTAACATTTTTATTTCTATTCATATGTTGTCGGGGAGCAGTCTTATTAGCACATGCATGATTACCATTAAAGTAAGCAGACATAACATTAAATGCACAAGACATACAATTGACAACACCGCATGCTTTATGATTAGAATCAATGATAGGCATGGTATTCATGTTAGACATGTTATTGTCCTTTTTCAACTTGTTATCACCTAACCCAATTTTAGATGAACTGGTTGACTCAACAAACTTAACTGGTTTCATAGAAACAACCTTATTAGATTTAACATTTTCGGTTGTAGGTGCCTTAACATATTTCTCATTAAGTTGGACACTTCCACTAGCAATGTCCTCAGTACGCATCTCCTCTTGAATAACAAGAGAAGTCATATCTAGAGGCTCTACAACAGACTTCTTAAAGAGTGGATCTTCAACATTCTTAAGCACATGTGGTATTCCCCTTTCTTTAGCACTAACAGGATTACGGGAATTTATGCCTAACATTCCAACAGCTTCGTTGTAGCCAAACCCTATTCCTATGGTTCGTTCTACAGCTTGTTTATTGAATAAATCTTTAGAAATTTTAACAGAATTAAAACAAGCAGATAATTTGACATCCTGTTCCTTTATCTTAGTTTCAAGTTCAGCAATCCTAGTATGTTGTTTAGACACATATTCTGATATCGACTTTTCTCTGTAGTTAAGTCGAGCTATTTCTTCTTTTTGCTGATCTTGATTAACATGTACTTTTTTTAATTCTTCCAATTCATTTTTAAGATTAGTGCTTAACAGATCTAATCTTGCATATCCAGTTTGTGCATTACTTAAGCAATCACGTAAGCTACGAATCAACTCAGCGTCAGTAAGGATTACCGGTGTAGTATAACGAGTTGATGTATCAGCATTTGCCACCAATGCAAAATTTCCATATTCTTCGTCTTCGCTATCTGTGTCATCCCAGCTTTTACCAGCAGCTACATAAGCTCTTCCAGTCTTCTTCTTTTCAGAAGTATAATCTCTTTTCTGTGCTTGTTTGGGTTTCTCACACTCAGAAGCAAAGTGTCCCAATTCATTATAATTAAAGCAACGAATCTTGCTTCTGTCAACAGTTCCAGTTTTGTATCCTCCCCTATTACTAGAGGATGAAAAACCTCCTCTCTGGAATCTGCTATTAGACTTAAACCTGAACTTTGGATTTCGCCTGAATCTGAAGTTACTGAATTGTCTCACCATCATTGCCATGGATTCATCTTCCAACTGATCTAGCTCTTCTAGTGAGTAAAATTCTCCACTATCCTGAGTAGCTGGTGTCTGACCATGTTCCACTTCAGTCTATTCCTTGTCTGAGCTATAAGGTCGAACAACCTTAGCTTCCATTTTCACCGAGGCTTCACCAACCAAAGCAGTAGAAGTGTCATCTACCCTTTCCTCATTTATTGTCAAAATGGTATCCCAGATATGCTTTGCATCTTTACAATTAACAACATGATTGTGTATGATTAAATCTAGGGATTCCATCAAAATCAACTGTAGGTTCATATCCAGGGCAGCTTCCTCCTTTTCAGCAGGGGTATAATTATTAGGATCCTTTGGATACGTCCTTTCAGCAAATTCAACAACTCCATCCACAATTACTTCCTCTTCTGTAACCATATGAATTATTGGCCCGGTTTTCAATATTCCTAAATATTTAGGATTGGCCACTTGTAGAAAAAAGGTCATTTTCTTTTTCCACAGTTCATAATTTTCCTTGTCAAATATGGGTATCTTAACAGAACCAACTTTTGAATACATGATGAATTTTTAAGTGAGTTAAAAATTCGAGATAGATTTTTGATTGAATAAAAATAGGATCTTGATTTGTGTATCAATCAATAAGCTCTGATACCAATTGTTAGGTCCGATAAGATTGTAGAAGGGGGGGTTGAATACAATCTATACCAATTTATCGAAATTTGTCCTTTAAATAAAATTTAGTTTAGAAAAATTTGTGCGGAATAAATTGAAACAAATTTCAAGTTGAATATAACAATATATTAACTTGATTGGTGTTACAATTTCAGTACAGATTAATTATCAAGTTGATAAAAACTAATTAGAAAATTCGACATGAACTTTTCTAATTTAGTTAATAAAAAACAAGATAAGTACTAGGAAACTTAATTCGCTAGTAGTACAAGAATCATAAATAATCAAGTTCCACCGGATAAAATATTACAAAGGAGATGAACTTGATTTTACAGAAATTAATTAAGATCTTGTGTTCTTGGAATATTTGAGAGAGAATGGAGGAGGCTGCTGTGTTTTCTTTTAATATTATGTTCTGCGTGTGTGTCTCTTTGTATGTTGAGCTGCCTGCTTCCTTTTATAACAAAGTAATATCCACTGCCTCCTGTGTCTTCTTTTAATTCAATATGACAATCGGTATGACTATCACTTGAACTAATATGACAATCCTTTTTGCTTGATATAACTATCGGTTGAGCTATTATGACAATCAATCTCAGTATAACTTTCGGTATAACTACCGGATAGTTATATTGAAATATGTTATCAAGACGAAGATCAATTGCAGGAAGGCCAGGTGCTGAACACGCGCGCGTTTCTGTGGTTTTTTTTCAGGCGCGTGTATGCCATGCGCGAGTCAGGCAAGTAAGGCGTGTGCTGGGCGACATCTTCACGTGGTGCAGTAGCTGACCACTTGTTCAACTTTTGAATTGTTAATTGGGAAATTCTCATTGGTGCCCTTCTGGAATTGGCTTTTCCGGAAGGTGCCATTTCATATTTTGGTCTTACGAGTGGCACCCCTAAAGTAAGTGCTTACACTAATTATACCCTTCTGTTAATGAAAACGTTAATAAAACGTTAAATTACTATTTTTTTTTGGAAAATTCTCATTGGTGCCCTTCTAGAATTGGCTTTTCCGGATTGTGCCATTTCATTATTTGTTTTAATTCCGCAAATCAGTTTTAAGTTTTGAAAAACGGACACAGTTGTATTCAACCCCCTTTCTAGCACCAGATGTTATAGGGAGAAATTGATCTAACAATGTTTTGGAGTTTTGCTACAATCACGGAGCAAAATATGTTATTTTGATGAGGAATCATGAAGAATACTAGACGGAAAGTGATGGATGTTGTAGTTGATTTGTTAGGTCCGAAATAGTTGTAGAAGGGGGGTTGAATACAACTGTGTCCGTTTTTCAGAACTTAAACTGATTTGCGGAATTAAAACAAGTAATGAAATGGCACCATCTAGAAAAGCCAATTCTAGAAGGGCACCAATGAGAATTTCCCAAAAATAATAGTAATTTAACGTTTCATTAACGTTTACATTAACAGAAGGGTATTGTTGGTCCCGGAATGTATTGCAGAAGGGGGGGTTGAATGCAATACTAATAAATTTCAAAAACTATTTCAACAACATAAATAGAAATTGTAATTTTCTAGTAGAAGAAATGCATTTACAAGTTATATCTTGCACAGATGTTTCATAAAATAAATGTTTTATTTATTTTGCAAAGTTTTGCTACAACCTTGAGAACATAGTAATTCTCAAGCTTCGGTTTCTCTAGAGATTACAGTAGTAGAGATCTATTCTATTGTGTAATAGAGTATTCTGTTTACAGAGTGATAGTCGACTGTACTATCACTATCAACATCGGTTGTTGAGTTTCTGTCATATTCTTTTTGCAGCTCATTACATGATTTATACCCATGTGATTATTTACTAATTACACACAAAGTAACTTTAGATACTTTCCACATTTGAGCCACCCAGATCTAGCAGTATTCAAATTTATCTGCTCTAGACTTTACAGGTTGCTCCATGTGATCTCTCGAGCTTCTGTTATAGACTTTCCAAGCTTGCTGTAAAGTTTGAACATTGCAGCACGCCTGCTTCATTGGAACATGTACTTTGTCGCTTAGTTTGACTTAGAAAATTCCTAAATCAAGTTGATTCTATATGACAGTATGTTTGTCGCAAAGTTTGCTGTCAAAGGATTGTTCTTTGATTGACAGTATAAGTTCCCCGCAGAGGTTGCTGTCAAAGAATTGTGCTTTGGTTGACAGTGTGAATTCCCCGCAAAGGTTGCTGTCAAGAATTCCAAACTTGCTGTCGCAAACTATATATGAAAGTTGCTGTCATCAGAATCTCCGCCAATGTTGCTGTCAAGTTAAAACTTGCTGTCGACTCAATGAAACTTGCTGTCGACCTAGGCAACATGCTGTTTCCTTGTAACCTTACTGTCAATGCTTGACAGTAACTTTTATTCCTGTTGTCAAACTTATGTATTTCTTTAGGCTTGAACATAATCGAACTTCTTCCAAGAATTACAATTATCACATGACATTACTTATCTAATTACAGGGAAAACATTTCTGGCTACGACAGTAAGTTCTACTTAGTTAAACTAAGTATACCAATGAAACTAGTTAAGTTATCTGTTCTATCACCCATAAATCCCAACAATCTCACCCAATTTGTTTTATGGACTATAAGGACAAATTTACAAATATATCATGCTGACAACTTAACTAACATAGATCAGAATGAATAAACCCTTCATTTCTGAAAAATGTGATTAATCTAGATTGTTTTCAAAACAATGATCATAAATGTTCATAATTAAAAATCAAGTACTCCTCTAGACTGAGTAGAAAAAAAATGTTTACTTAACTTGATTTGAAATTTCATCTAGCTCCTTTTCCCTCCTTTTCTTGCAGAGCCTTTCTGAGTTTTTCAATTAGCTCATTTTCTTCAGGGGACTCTGCATCATCTTCATTTTCCACAATGTATTTCCTGATCATCGAGGAAGTAGTGTTTAATACATCTTTAAGTTCCATCCAATAAACATTTTGCTTGACAATTGATCTGAATTTCAACACATCTCCCTCCATCTTGAATCTTTTGCCAGGAAGCTGATTTAAGGTTTCCCTTCTTAGCTGTCCAAGCTGGGATCCTCTCCTTTCCTTTGATCAAAAATCATGTCTAGCTCCAAGAACACAGTGTTTCAAGCTTGTTTGATGATCCTACCACTTGCCAGTACAATTCTTTTAGCACACTGGTTCTCAACTTAGAAAAGCTGTCTGCATAGATTTCTTCTTTGCCATACTTGATTCTCAAAGGATTGTCCAGTACACATGGCTGATAGTTTGATCCATTGCTGTTGATCTTGTTGAGTTTACTGCAGCTTTCCTTCATTTGAGCTTCAATCTCATCTTCTATCCGTTGACGAGATTTTTTCCTTGAGGCTAATTCTTCTTTGAATTTCTGCTCTTCCTCATATCTATCCATTTCTGGCTTTGTGTAAGGTTTCTCCATTTCTGCCCAGTTGTACTCAGAAATGGGATTGTCTTCTTCATATTCCAGACCTAGGGCTTGATAGACATCTTCATCATTGTGAAGTGTCCAATCACCATACTTACCAATCAATTCAGCATGCCTAGCTTCATAGTATTTGAGGACATGGTCCATGATCTTCTTTGAAACATTATCATAGGTATGCAGGAGTTCAACCATCCTTTCCAAATTGAAATAATCAATTCTTTGTTTTATGGTTTCAAAGGATGAATTGAGATTGCTGGAAATCACCCTCGATTTTGTTACCTGAGTGAAGTCAGGTTCTACCATAATTGCCCTTTCCTTGTTCTCCCACAGAACATATCCTGTTGCATTTTCCTTTGAATCATCTAAGTCTACAGACACAGATATGATTGTATTTCTGGCATTCTCCTGCAACTTTTCAAAGCTATTCATTCTTCTTCGCATGATGGGTTTCTTAAGCCCTAACCCTGTAGCTTTTCCTTTTCCTTTGTAAATAGCCTTTCCCTTTATCTTTCTGTTTGCCTTTCTTTTGATTCTTACTGTATTGGATGTTTTGACAGTAGAATCATTGATAGTATCTTTAATAGGGCTTCTGATAGTGTCCTCTTTGACAGCATCTTTCATGACAGCATCTTCAACATTCTTGACAGCATCTTCGTTGACAGTATCTTTTTCAGAGTAGATACTGTCAATTTCCATTTCTGCTTGGTTAACCTCCAATGCTTCAAGTATCTCCTCCTCTTTCTTTTTTTCTTCATTTTTCTTGCTTGTTCCAGGAGTTTCTGAAGTATCCTTTGGCTCAGCTTCTTTAGCTTGGGATTGCTCTTTTGAAGAGTTTCCCTTTTCTGTCTTTTCAGCTCCTCCAGCTTCACCTCCACCTTCATTGTCATCACCATCTTTATCCAATGTGTCATTAAAGGAGCAGCTTCCACCTTTGGCATTTTTGCTTTCATTTGTTTTGGCAATGAGCTTTTTAATTTTTGCACTATATTCCTCATCTCTCTTTGTCATTAGCTTGTGGATATCTTTAACTGCTTGAACCCTTTCCTTGGTGATGGGTGCTTTTAGCAACAATCTTAGTACTCCCATGATGATTTTGCTTTGTAGAGATGTTTTGCCTTCAAGTGTTAAGAACCCAAGTCCTTTAGTTCCTTTGGATGTTACCTGTTTAAAGCTTACACCATATGGCTGGAGACAGATTTCTGGAAGTTTGTTGTTCACCATTGAATTCAGTTGCAGATAGAGACTTTCATTGAAGATGGTAGACTTTGTCTTGACAAGTAGCCCAAGGATGTACTGTACTCTGGAAGAGAAGGTTTCTAGCAATTGCATTGTTATGAATATTGAATGTCTTCTTTTTAGGAACACTTCAACTGCCCACCTTTTCTCTGATCTAATCTTCACAGATAGGTTGATAATCTTTTCTTTCAAAACTTCTGCCAATTTAGCAGGTTTTCCTCCAGATTTTGTGATTGCTTCATTCACCAGAGTGTTGAATTCCTCATCCTTATTATTTAGGGTGCTCTCCATATGACTTACCATCATAGATTCAGCTTCTTCTGGAGAGTATGTGCTTCAATCAGTCCAAGTAATAATTTCAGAAGGATTCACATATTCAGGCAACTTGCCCTTGCCTTTGCCCATCCTGTTTGACTCCTCATTTTCTCTCCAAAGCCTCTCCAAAGTGGATTCTTTCTTTTCAGGAACTGGTTCATTAATTTTGATGGAAGATGCTTGATTTCTTTGTATCTGTTCCAATACTTCCTCAGATACTAGCATTGTCTCCCCATCTACTTCAGTTTCAAACAGTTCACCAATTCCAGAGGCTATAGCAGTTTCTTTTTCCTCCCCCTTACTCTTTTGCTCCCCCTGTCTTTCAGCTTCCCTCTTGTGACTTCATTTTCATTTCTGGTTGCTCAGCTTCTTTCTGATCTATCACTTTCTCCCCCTTAGTTATGTGATACTCCTATGGTTTTGATGATCACATTCAGCAAGCTATTTGCTTGTAGTTTGATATAAAACATTGTGTTATGGTTGTACTAACTTGGTTTTGCAGGGTATATTAAGTTTACAGAGAATATATATACAGCAAGCCATTTTGTACTACAACAGAGACAGTCCAGCAAGCTATTTCCAGCAGACAGTCACAAACAGCAAGCCATTTGCAAACTGCCAGAATCCTGAAGTTATTTATCAAGACAAATTCTCATGAATGTAATTCAGGAAATATATTGTGAGGACTATTTATTATATATTACGTATACAATATATTCTGGAGCTCAAATCTTTTCAAATATCTTTCTTTAAATTATTTTATAAAACTTATAGGAGTTTCCTTATTTAAAAGATTTTCTTTCGTCAAAATCTCCTATACACGTTTTATATCTATACAAATCAGAAGGGTTATGTTTTCATCGATTTCTTTCTTCCAAACCCTCTGTCTAACGTTCACAAGAACGTTTGTAAAATCCCTAACCAATTGAACGTTGGAAATTGATTCTAACAGTTCGAATAAATTGGTGATTGATTTTTTGAACGTTGGTGTGAAGCTATATAAACCTGTTCTTGTGTTCTTTCGTTGTGATCAATCAAGAGAACACTTCAGAGAAAATATTCAAGCACACAAGATTTCAAACAACTCGGTTCTTCATTGCTATATCTTTCATTCTCTCGAGCTCTTAATATATTCTTACGTGCTATATTCTAAAGAGTTCATAGTTTGAGTTGTATCCTTTATTGATTGTATTGTTCGATTTGTAAGGATTAGTTGTTGGACAGTTTGGCTAGGGAACTAGGGTTTGGTGAACGTTGCTAGAGAAGTATACTTGGGAAGTATAGCTTAGAGAGCAAGTTCAGAAACAGGAGTTCAGCACGCCATTTGTCAACAGCTGGGAATTAAGGGAGATATATTATTGTATCTTGTAATTGGTTTTATTTCAGTGATCAATAATATATTCTCTTACCAAGTTGGTAAGGGACCAGGACGTAGACCATAGGGGTTAGGGGTCGAACCTGGCTAAAAGTCTCTGTGTTATTTATTTTCTGCTCTTTACTTACTGTTTGCATTTAGCTTACTGTTTCTGCACTTTACTGTACTGATTATCTGTGCATTCAGCATACCATTTGTCTCTGCATAAAACGAAATCAGTAAGCTGTTTCTGGTAATTCTTAAAATCAGTTTTAGTTATACATAGTTAGCCATTTACACCTATTCACCCCCCTCTAGGTGTGCATTTTCATTTGGTATCAGAGCTTTGGTATACTAACAATTCTGTAACAGGAAAGTATTCGATCATAATGGCTGAAAACTATCCCGAAGGAAAATCTGATTTTAGGCCTCCACTTCTTCATGGCACACACAACTACCACTGGTGGAAAAGCAGCATGGAAACTCACTTATCCAGAGATCCATTAGTTCTGAGAGTTGTGCAAAAAGGTCTATATGTCTTTCTTGATAAGGATGGCAAGCCAAAGGATGTTGATGATCTCACTCCGGATGAATTAATCAAACTTGGCTACAATGGAAAGGCAAGGAGTTCTCTTATGAATGGTTTGAATCAGGCTGAGTATGATAAAGTATCTTCACTCAAATCAGCAAAAGAAATGTGGGATGCTTTGGAGACTTATCATGAAGGTTCGAAATCTCTAAAGAAGGTGAAACTTAGCAAGCTAATGAATGACTTTGGAAACTTCAAGCTTAATGAAGGTGAAACTATCAAGGATAGTCAAGCACGATTTCAAGTTACTATTAATTCACTGAAGAGGCTTGGAAAATCTATACCACAAGATGAAATCAATATGAAGGTCTTAAGTGCAGTACCATTTATCTACGAAGCCAAAGTTACTGCCTTGGAATCCTCACCACTTATTGATACTATGGATCACTTGGCTGTATTTGCTGAGCTAGAGCAATTTGAAAGCAAGATAAATGGAAATCAGGTGGGAAGTTCAAGTGTTAAAGCTCCAACAGAAAAGATGAAGAATATGGCTCTCCATTCTAAAAACAGCAAGCCAATTGACTCTAATGATGAATCTGATTCAGATGAGGAACTTGCACTTATTTCAAAGAAGATCAAGAGGCTGATAGAAAAGAAGAATATGATGAAAAGGGAAAGAGGTGGCTACTACAACAACAAGAAAGGCTCAAAAGACTCTAAGGAGGAAACTTGTTTCGAATGTGGCAAGCCAGGTCATTATAAAAGGAACTGCTACAAACTGAAGTCAAAACAGCCTACTGTTTTCAAGGATAAGAAGAAATCAAAGGCTCTACTGACTTGGAGTGATGATGATTCAGATTCCAGTGATGACTCAAGTGAAGAAATGGTGAACTTAGCACTTGTTGGAATTGAAGATGAATCTGTTCTAGGAAATTCAGAAGGAGTGTATGCTGAAACTGATTCTGAAGAAGATCAGAGTGAGGTAAACTCTTTTAATGATTATATTTCTTCAGATGATACTTTGTTAGATTCACTAACCATGCAGGAACAAAATAGTGTTACAATTGAAGAACACATGGCACTAAAGGCTGAAATCAGCAAGCTGACTGATAAGAATGCCTATTTATCCAAAATGGTAAAAGATCTGTTGCCAAAAATGGAAGAATGGGATTCAACTTCATTCAGTAAAGCTACAGAGATCAAGGAACTAACTACTAAGAACAGACATTTAGAGGCTAATGTCAAGCTACTCGAAAAGAGAAACAAGACATTGACTGAAGAAATCAAAGAGCTAAGGTCTGATGTCAAAACTAAAGCTAAAGCATTGGAATCATACAAAATGAAGGAATCTAGTCAAGCCGAATCCTCAAAAACTGCTGAAAAGAGAATCCAGCAAGATGAACTCATCAAACAGCAAGCTGAAGTGATCACCCTCCTAGAAACAGAAGTTAAAGATCTCAAGAAGGGCATGGAAACTTTTGTTCAAGGTGAAGACACTTTAAAGACAATGATGAAGAAGGCAAAGGTCCCCTTAGTCAGAGAAGGAGTTGGCATGAATCTCAACAAAAAGGATAAGGTGCTCAAATATGATGGAAGGAATGGCATTCCCTACAATTATGCTATGCCTTGGAAGACATGCAACAAATGTGGTGGAAAAGGACATCTGGAAAAGAATTGTGTGGTTCAAGTATATCATAAGACGAAAACAGCATACCAGAATGGATCAGGCAAACAGAAAATAGCTTACCAGAATGGACCAGACAGGAGACAAACATCATACCAGAATACAAATAGCAGGAGACAAACAGCTTACCAACAGAATGATTAGTCCCCAAAAGTGGTCCAAATGTGGATCAAGAAATCTGATTTAAATGCTTTATATATTCTTGCTACTAACCAACCTGGACCCAAACCTATATGGGTACCAAAACATTGAGGTATTTTTGTTTGTTTTGTAGATGTGCCTTACTGCTAAGGTCAAGTCAAAGCAATGGATCTTGGACAGTGGATGCACAAGACATATGTGTGGAGACAAATCTCAGTTTATGAATCTCAAAATGAAAAAGGGTGGAAGAGTGACAATTGGGAATAGCAAAACTCTTCAAATCCTTGGTACCGGTTCTATTGGTAATAGTAATATTTCAATTGATAAAGTTCAATATGTCAAAGGCCTTACTTATAATTTGCTTAGTGTCACTCAATTATTTGATAATGGACATCATGTTGAATTGGGCATTGATAAAGCTATTATTACTATTGGTACTAACAAAATCCCCCTAGTTGCTAGAAGGGAAGGAAATATATATGTATTAGACTTCGATTTGCAGGAAACAGCATGCTGTTTGGCTGCAATGGATAATGATCCATATATTTGGCATAGAAGATTGGGACATGCACACATGGATTTGCTCAGAAAGTTATCAAGCAAGAAACTAGTGAGAGGGCTGCCCAAACTAAAGTATGTCAAAACAGAAGTATGTTCAGCTTGCCAATTGGGAAAACAGCTTCGAAGTACTCACAAATCAAAGAAAATGGTATCTACTTCTAAACCCTTAGAGCTTCTGCATTTGGACTTATTTTGTCCAGAAGCTTACAAGAGTATTGGAGGTAAACAATATGGTTTTGTGATTGTAGATGATTATTCTAGATTTACATGGGTATTATTTCTTCGTACTAAAGATTGTGCTTTTGATGAGTTTAAGAAGCTAATCAAATTACTTGAGAACAAGTTGAATACAAGACTTGTAGGTATAAGGAGTGATAGAGGAGGTGAATTTCTCAACAAAGACTTCATTGCTTATTGTGAAAAAAAGAGGAATTTCACATGAATTTTCTGCACCAAGGACTCCACAGCAAAACGGAGTGGTAGAAAGGAAGAACAGGTCACTACAAGAAACAGCAAGGACTCTTTTGCAAGAAAGCAAGCTGCCTAGAAGTTTTTGGGCAGAAGCAGTGAATACAGCATGCTATTTGTTGAACAGAGTCATAATCAGGCCTATTTTGAACAAAACTCCGTATGAATTGTTGAGGAAAAAGAAGCCAAACATTAGTTACTTCAAAATCTTTGGCTCAAAGTGTTTTGTGCTCAAGACAATTGATAATGATGGTAAATTCGATGCTAAATCTTATGAGGCTATTTTTCTTGGCTATTCTTTAACTAGTAGAGCATATAGAGTTTATAACTTAAATAAACATATAGTTGAAGAATCTATTGATGTTACTTTTCAAGAACCTAATAATGATCTGCCAAGAGACGAGGAAGAATTTGCAGGTGAAATTGATAATATACAACATCAAGTTACTGGAAATCAGCAAGCCAACAATTCTGCTGAAACTGGAAGTCAACAAGCCAACAACACTACTGAGAATGGAAAACAGCAAGCTGGAAATGCAAATCAGCAAGCTGAAGTGGTCAGAATCACTTCACATGAAGAAATTGCTCAACATTCTCTATCAAAAGCTACAAGGACAGTAAAGAATCATCCTCCAGAACTTGTCATTGGAAATATCTCAGATGGAATCACAACAAGGAGAGGAAAAGCAAACTTTTGTGCTTATGCTGCCTTTTTAGCTCAAGAAGAACCCAAAAATATCAAGGAAGCACTAGAAGATGAAAATTGGATCATGGCAATGCAAGAGGAACTCAACCAATTCGAGAGATGTGATGTTTGGGAACTTGTAAAGCCACCAGAAGATGCTTCTATCATAGGAACCAAATGGGTGTTCAAGAACAAAGTGGATGAATTTGGAACAGTTACTCGAAATAAGGCAAGGCTCGTGGCTCAAGGCTATAATCAACAAGAAGGAATTGATTTTGAAGAAACATATGCACCTGTAGCTCGTTTAGAATCAATCAGAATGCTTCTTGCTTATGCATGCTACAAGAAATTCAAGTTATATCAAATGGACGTAAAGAGTGCATTCCTAAATGGCGTGCTGGATGAGGAAGTCTATGTCAAACAGCCTCCTGGATTCGAACATGAGAAGTTTCATGACTATGTTTACAAGCTCAAGAAGGCATTATATGGTTTAAGGCAGGCCCCTAGAGCATGGTATGAGAGGCTTAGCAAGTTTCTTCTCAAAAATGGATTCATTCGAGGTAATATCGATCCCACATTATTTACAAAGCAAAATGGTAAAGATATTCTTGTTGTACAAATATATGTGGATGATATTGTATTTGGTGCTACTAATGAATCTATGTGTGAGTGGTTTTCTAAATGCATGTACAATGAATTTGACATGAGCATGATGGGGGAACTCAATTATTTCTTGGGTCTTCAAATCAAGCAAACCAATGATGGTATTTATGTGCATCAATCCAAGTATACAAAGAATCTGCTCAAAAGATTTGGTTTTGAAGATGTCAAAGCAAAAACAACTCCTATGACTCAAAACAGCAAGCTGTTTGCAGATGAGAATGGTAAGGATGTGGATGTCAAAAGGTATAGAGGTATGATTGGAAGTTTATTATATTTAACTGCCTCAAGACCTGATATCATGTATAGTGTTTGTGTTTGTGCAAGGTTTCAATCCAACTCTAAAGAGTCTCACTTAAATGCGGTTAAAAGAATTTTTAAATACTTAAGTGGTACTATCAATCTTGGTTTGTTCTATCCTATCACAAATACTTTTGATCTCGTGGGGTATAGTGATGCAGATTATGCAGGGTCTCAAACTGATAGAAAGAGTACAAGTGGTGTTTGTACATTCCTTGGACAAAGCTTGGTTTCATGGCAAAGCAAAAAGCAAGCTTCTGTTGCTCTTTCAACGGCCGAAGGAGAATATCTAGCAGCTGGTAGCTGCTGCTCTCAAATTTTATGGATGATTCAAACTCTAAGGGATTTTAATATCAAGTGTGGCAAAATTCCAATATATTGTGACAACACGAGTGCTATCAATATCTCTAAGAATCCTGTGAATCACTCAAGAACAAAGCATATCGACGTTCGTCATCATTTCTTGAGAGATAATGCAGCAAAAGGGAAGATTGAGTTGGTATTTGTCTCAACTGAAGTTCAACTAGCAGATATCTTCACAAAGCCATTGGCTGAAGAAAGATTTGCAGCCATTCGAATGGAACTTGGCATGTGTACTGTGTAGTCAGCAAGCTGACAAGCACAGAATGGGTAACGTTGGCTTACCATTTGTATCTGAATTGTTTTTATGTCACTATCTTGATTTAACTGTTCAAATTTTATTTCTCTATGCTTATTCCAGACCTGGACTAATGTTCTTTTTGTTGAATTTTTTGATGGATTAAGGGGGAGAAATTTAGGAGAATTTATTTGATTTATTTGCTTGTTTGGTCAAGATATTCGGTTTAGATATGATTATTATACTTGTTTATCTTGAATCTGTTTTATATCAAAATGTACTAATATGCAGGGATTTAGGGGGAGTTATTATTTCTCCTAAATATTGTGTAATCATCAAAAAGGGGGAGATTGATACTCCTATGGTTTTGATGATCACATTCAGCAAGCTATTTGCTTGTAGTTTGATATAAAACATTGTGTTATGGTTGTACTAACTTGGTTTTGCAGGGTATATTAAGTTTACAGAGAATATATATACAGCAAGCCATTTTGTACTACAACAGAGACAGTCCAGCAAGCTATTTCCAGCAGACAGTCACAAACAGCAAGCCATTTGCAAACTGCCAGAATCCTGAAGTTATTTATCAAGACAAATTCTCATGAATGTAATTCAGGAAATATATTGTGAGGACTATTTATTATATATTACGTATACAATATATTCTGGAGCTCAAATCTTTTCAAATATCTTTCTTTAAATTATTTTATAAAACTTATAGGAGTTTCCTTATTTAAAAGATTTTCTTTCGTCAAAATCTCCTATACACGTTTTATATCTATACAAATCAGAAGGGTTATGTTTTCATCGATTTCTTTCTTCCAAACCCTCTGTCTAACGTTCACAAGAACGTTTGTAAAATCCCTAACCAATTGAACGTTGGAAATTGATTCTAACAGTTCGAATAAATTGGTGATTGATTTTTTGAACGTTGGTGTGAAGCTATATAAACCTGTTCTTGTGTTCTTTCGTTGTGATCAATCAAGAGAACACTTCAGAGAAAATATTCAAGCACACAAGATTTCAAACAACTCGGTTCTTCATTGCTATATCTTTCATTCTCTCGAGCTCTTAATATATTCTTACGTGCTATATTCTAAAGAGTTCATAGTTTGAGTTGTATCCTTTATTGATTGTATTGTTCGATTTGTAAGGATTAGTTGTTGGACAGTTTGGCTAGGGAACTAGGGTTTGGTGAACGTTGCTAGAGAAGTATACTTGGGAAGTATAGCTTAGAGAGCAAGTTCAGAAACAGGAGTTCAGCACGCCATTTGTCAACAGCTGGGAATTAAGGGAGATATATTATTGTATCTTGTAATTGGTTTTATTTCAGTGATCAATAATATATTCTCTTACCAAGTTGGTAAGGGACCAGGACGTAGACCATAGGGGTTAGGGGTCGAACCTGGCTAAAAGTCTCTGTGTTATTTATTTTCTGCTCTTTACTTACTGTTTGCATTTAGCTTACTGTTTCTGCACTAAAACTGTACTGATTATCTGTGCATTCAGCATACCATTTGTCTCTGCATAAAACGAAATCAGTAAGCTGTTTCTGGTAATTCTTAAAATCAGTTTTAGTTATACATAGTTAGCCATTTACACCTATTCACCCCCCTCTAGGTGTGCATTTTCATTATGTTGACAGCATTGATGATGGAAGAAAGAGACAGCAGACTTGCTTGAATTTCAGCAAAACCAGTTTTCACAATAGAGGACAGATTGTCTAATTTTCTTTCCATTTTTGCACATCTGTCTTCAATAGCTTGGAGCCTGTCATTTGATGTTGCAGAATGACCACCAGACCTAAGCCTCTTTGGAGGTAAGGGATAACTCTGGGGCAAGAAAGCTGTTGGGGTTCTCACACTCTCATTGTTTTTACTGGTGATCTCATCACCTCTCACAATAAGTCCCTCAAGGCCTAATGCCTTTTTGTGAATGGCTCCCTCATTTTCACTCTGGACATGCTCAAGTCCCTCACCTTTTGCCAGCTCATTTGGTTGCCTCTCATTTTTATGCTCACCTCTCTTTTCTTTTATCTCTCTTTTCTTTTGCTCTCCCTCACTCATCCTAGATGCATGAGTATGAGCAGTACTATCATGCAATGAAGAAAAAGAGGATTTAGATTTTACCTTAAAAGCCTTGGAGAGTGGCATGTCATCGTCAGAGATTTCTTCTATTAAACCTTCCTGGAATTGAGGTTGAGCAATGTTGACAGCATCTTTGTCCAATAAGTTACTGTCAGAAAGTATGTTGACAGCAACTTTGGGAAGGCCCTTGACAACATCTTTTGCCAGAATGTGACTGTCACTAGATTGTTTGACAGCACCTTCTGGTTTGTCATTGACAGCATCTTTGGCTGTGACAGCACCTTCCCTAGGGTAAGATGCTTTGAGGGAATCAATCAAGATGCTGGCTGTTTCAATATCTGACAGAGATCCACCTTGATCTAATCCAATGTTTGAAGGAGTGGTATCCATTTCACTTTGAGAAATGGGTTCTTGTGGACCACTTGATGGGGGCTCATCCATGGTTTGAGATGGATGATCAAAACCTGAGGGGTTGGTACTGTCCCCCTCTCTAGGTTGTTCAGAAGAAACAATAGATGTGGGAATGAAGGTAGAAGTATGAAGTTCAGATGGATCAGTTGGCTGCTCCACAAAGGGAAATTATGGAACATCAGAAGTAGGGATGAATTTCTCACTGTGCTCTATCTCTATGTGTGTATCTTCAAGTATAGGCTCCTCAAGAGTAAGTTCTTGAGGTTGTGCAGACTCTTTACAAGATGCCTTGGGAGACAGGCCAATTTCAATAGATGCCTCTTGTTGAGAAGAGGCACCTAGAGGTGAGTTTATTTCCCTATCATCCTCTATAGTCTTTTGGGAAACTGTAGGGTGGCTGACAGTAACCTTGGCCCTTCTAGCTCTCTTCTTCTTAGGCTCAGAAGGGGCTACTGTGGGTTCCATTTCACTACCATCCTTATTTGCTGCACTAGGTGCAGTAACTCCCTCTTGACTCAAAACATTTTCACCAGTTACACTCTCTAGGGATCTTTTCTTTGATTCTTGTTTGGCTATTTTAAGGGCTTTGGGCAGTCTAGAGTCCCTAGGTGGAATGTATGGTGTAGAATGTGGGTTAACTGAATTTAGGTCTAATTCAGTCTCATTCTCAATTGTGAAAACAGTTTACCCTGTAGGTAATGGAAAATCAAGATCGGGCTCTTGATTAACCATGTGTTGTGTGAGACATAGTGGTATATGTGCATTTAAATTTTGTGTGTTGAGAGATGTGTGTGTGTTTTTCTTTAAAACAGGGCATTCCTCAGAATGAGGAGCATCTACAACATTTCCACAAATATGATTAATACACATTGTTAAAAAGCGAGGGTATATGTATACCTTTTTGCCTATGGCGTTTTTCAATTGTGCCATGACTAGCTTTCCAACATTCACCTTGTATCCATGGACTAAAGAATGAGTGAGTTTCTTGATGTATGAGGGTATTCCATTCCAGCCTGTAAACTTAGTAGAGAACACCTTCACCATGACGTCAAAGATCATGCTCCACTCCTTTCTTAGAAACTTCCTATCCATTTCTCCCGTTTGATACCATTTATCAGAGGTTTCTTCAAGTTTAGAACCAGAATACCCAATCTTCAGAAAGAACCTCTTCAGAGTGTCATCGTTTGCTAAGCCCTAAAAACTTTCTCCACTCACCAAAACAATACCCAAGGCGTTATTAATATCATTTACTGAAAGAGAATGGTTTACACCATCTATTTTGAAGTTAATTGCCTCATTCTCTTCAGTTCCTTGAATACTAGCAGATCTCCAGAAATTTTCAATTCTTTCAATATCAAGCTTAGGGGTTGAGGTTATTGCATGACCTAAGTAGGATTTATTAATGAATGAAACAAGTCCTTTGAAGTTTTCACCGGTATCACCAGGAGAATGGATACCGGCAAAGTTAGTTTGGGCAATAGATTGTTTGGGTGCCACTGATGAATGTTCTGAAAAGTGAGAAAGAAAATGTGGTTTTTGGATGTATAAGGTTGAAAGGTTTTGTAAATGAAAGTGAGAGTAGATTAAACGGTAGATTCAGTTTATAAGATGAATCGTGTTTACTTGTCTTAATTGAACGTGTGGTAATGATTTTACCCATTAACCCCACTTGCTATATTACGTGGAAGTTGCTATTAGATCGTGGATTGGAGGATTAAAATTATATATATGTATATATATATATATATATCTACTGTATATAAATATATATCTCTCCACTACTTTGACAACAACTTCCCGTGACAGCAACTTTACATTTGACAGTAACCTATGCGCTTTTCTTTTCTCCACTATTGTTGACAGTAATTTCTCGTGACAGCAACTTTTCATTTGACAGCAACTTTCGTTGACAGCAACCTGTGCGCTAACAACATTTTCTCTCAATAAGTTGAATGAGTGACAGTGATAAGTGGATTTATCTCCACTTGGAGCGTTCCATATCGGCTTAAATTGATTGTCTTGGACTCAAGTTTGTGGTGGTTTTGATGTGTTTTGTGTAGATGTGCAGGTTTGCAAGAATATTGATTAAGGTTGATGCTTCTATCGTTTTTTGGAGAATAAATTGATTAAATTTCGGATTTCTGAGACGGTTGCGCAGTCTAAACTGTTTTGGACATATCTGGAGTTCTAGAAGTCCGTTTTCAGCGATCTTACTGTCCACGCGAAGCTTGGGAGATTTTCTATAATATGGGACAGGTGTTGCACGAGCAGGTTGCGCGTGGTGGGCGCAGGTTGTGCGACAAACAGACTGATGGGCGCAGGTTGCAAGCGCGCGGTGCTGAAAAATTAAAGTTTTTACTGTTTTGGCCATATCTTGAGTTCTAGAAGTCTGTTTGAGGCCCGTAAGCAGTCCATGCGAAGATAAGGGAATTCTCTATCATTCTAAAGTGGTCCAGAGGTCCAAGTACAACTGAAACGGTCCATAAATACTGAAGAAAAATCAGCTACGAATTTTCCTTAAAAACAGAATCAATTTAGGAAACGTATTTTGCAGAAATTCTATTATAATTCTGTTTTGGTATTTTCTTGCTGGGCAAGACTTCTAGAGCCTATATAAACACATCCAATCTTTTTAATTTGTATCATTAGGATTAGAACCATTACATATCAATTACTTAGGTTTATTTGTATTTTTTTCATACTTTGTTTTTATCATGGTTTCATCAGATCCCATGATGACGAGAGGTTCGATTATGAACTAATCGTTGTCATGGGATTCTAACGGATTTATTTATGGAGCTTTAGTATCTTGATGCTATAAAGATCTATGTGTGATGTATATCTGATATCCTCGTATGGTTATGCTTAATTGTTAGATGCGTAGCTAACATCTAATTTGTTAATCTCTTGTGAAGTGAAAGTGGATCTTGAGATTTAGAACTTCCCATGCTAGCATAGGTTCATGATTGTTTATCAACATGATTCGTAGTATGAGATGAGAATACTTGTATTGCCCTGTGTGATCTTAATGGATAACTTGTTCTTCAACCGTTATGTTTTCAAATTCTATAGACATATAGGGTCTAAGCATAATTGGTATTTATTCATCTTCTATCTCTTTTGTGGATGTATGTTTAGTTTGGTATACGTATGCTGACAGGTAGCGTGTACTTGTTTCGTGTTGTCCGATCAGATATCATAACCATTGCATATAGTGATTAAAGGTGTCAGATCTAAGCAAAGTATTTAATGAAGTTAGGATTCCATGGTATATCTTGCAGAAGTAATTCGATTCCAATTCTCGTTAGTTAGCTAATTCTTAGTTTGTTAATTTGTTTTTCTTTAGTTAATTTTAGTTAAAACCTTAATTTATTAATTTTCTTAGCAGTGAATTAAGATCATACACTGTTGCATAGGTGCGTTTACTGAATTAAAACCATAACCAGATCCTTGTGGGAACGAATTTGTACTTAACCTTATATATTACTTCTGACCACGTACGCTTGTGTGTTTTAGTGTAAACAAGTTTTTAGCGCCGCTGCCGGGGAGCATCGGTGTTTTATTTTTGGTTTATGTGCTTGTCAATAGTGGTCGTTAGAGTTCACTGACTCGGATTTCTTTTTCTCATCTATTCTTGTATAGTTCGTTGGTGTTTCAGGTACTTGTCAGAGAGCATTGCCGTTGAAGATGGATTTTCTAAATTACTATGGAGTTCAGCATGTGGTTAGTGTTTGTGAGCTATGTACGGGCGCACATGAGACGTATCAGTGCTGGAGCAACCAAGGTGGTATTCAACAACCTCAGCAGCCTTATCAGCAGTATCAAGGTCAACAATATGGAGCACAGCCTTACTATCCTCAGAATATTTTGCAACAGCAGAACCAGAATTTTCTGCAGCAACATGACCCGTGGCAATCTCAACCTCTGAGTTATATATGAGGAACAACCATATTTTCAATACCATCCTCAACAGTACCAGCAAGATGTTCCGGATATGTCATATTTCTTTGGTAGTGAAGATTTTCAACATCAGCAACCTACTCCTACTTTTCAGTCAGATGAGGTTCCTACTAGGGAGGAGATTAGGATGCTTGTGAAGAGTAATGAGGAGTCTCTCAAATCTTTGGAGATTCTAGTTGCTCAAGCTGTGAGAGCCTTGGAACAAGAGAAACAACAATTCATACCAGAAGCAATTCCAGGAAATAATGATGACTTGGAGCAGGGTACTGCATGCATAATTGAAGAAGACAAATTCCAAGAGGAGGTGAGTGTTCACAAGCCATGTGAGGAATTTGATCAAGCTAATGAGGTGGATGATTTGGAAAGGGCACAATTTGAGACAGATATTGATGAGCTGCACAAATTTCAAGAATTGTTATGTGCGTACCAAGAGGACACTGATGAGCTACGCAAATTTCAAGAATTGGTATGTGCGAACCAAGAGGCTGATGAACATGGGAAAGATGCAGGTCTTCTACTTGTCTCAGAGTTTAAATATGGAGGTAGCGCATTAGAGCCAATGGAGGAAGTTTTCTTTGAGGAACCAAAGGCTTCAGCAACTTACATTTACCCTCCTCCATTATATTCAAGCAAAGCCCGTGAATGTGTGTTGTTCTACAAATTGACAGATTTTGGTTCAACAGATGAAGGCATTGGAATATAACATGGTTGTTACATGAATAGGCCAAGCGAGGAGAAATGGCAGAAAGTATGTCGCCGAGATGATGATGAAGTATCGCGAAGAGAGGACCAGGCGAACTATTATCATCCTTAATGGAGACTTGGAAGTAACGTCAAATTATTGACGTTAAAGAAGCGCTTCGTGGGAGGCAACCCATGCGTTAGTGTAGGGAAAAAAAAATCTGTGTGAAAAAAAAAATTCTGAGAGTTCTTAAAAAAAAAAAAAAATTGCACGAAAATTCCAGGCCGCAGCGCGAGTTTTTGAGGCTGCAGCGTCATGATGCTTCTGTCCAGGGTCAGTTTTGTTGTACAGGTGGTTGTGAAAAAAAAAATACACAAATTAAAAGAATTGCCGACAGAAGTGTTGAAGTGTGCAGGAGCCATACCGATTCTGTACATGGCACACCCGGTGGGACATGTGCAGGGCGTGTGATGTTGTTGAAAGAAAAAAAAAGAAATACAAAAAATCAAAAAACCTGCCGACAATGGTTATGGACAAGAGTTGTGTATGGACAGAAAAAGTGAACCGCGCGTGTACATAATTCCAAGGGCCAGTATTCAGGCAAGGTGGACAGTCTTTGGAGCTCGTGCGCAATATCCTCCACCAGATTCATCCGAGGAGGATGAGGACTCAGATGGTTAGGTATGTTTCCTGCTATCCATTGTATTTACTTCCATTCAATGCGGACATTGAATATTTTAAGTTTTGGGGTGGTTTGAGGGATTAGTAGTTGTTGTATTATTTGTTCATGTAGGATATCATGCTTTGCATATTAGTAGTAGTAAATTATGCATTTATGTTCGTGTTATCTACGTTTGTTTCATATAGGACATTCTGTTTTTATATTCGTATATTATGTGAGTTCATAATAGTTTGCATTTGCACCCATGCTTGATAGAAATTTTGTGTTGTTGACGCTTTTGTTTGAGAAGTGATATGCTTTGTTCTTGTGCACACACATACACTAGTAAGTTGAAGCTAGTGGACTTATTGAATGTTGTAAGTGATTAGAAGGACATGAATATGTGCAAGATGATTTAGTTTGCATGCTTTGAATACAAGTCGGTGCATTAAAGAGATTTTTGCTTGGGATTGAGTATGTTTTTCCACCAAGTGAGCTTTTGAGCCATATTGCATATTTGTTGCAATTTATTCGTTTGCTTCAGTGTCCACGGATTGTTTGCATTGCTAGCAGTTGTTTGAGGTCTTTCTTGAAACGCATGACATTATTTGACGATTAAAATGATAAAGGCATTAGGAATAACCGCATATTTTCCCATATTACCACACCATATTTACATGATCAATTAGTTAACCCGTTGAGCTTAATCCTATTTTTTCGGTGACATACCACATTACTTGCCTAGACCTTTTTCTTGTATTGGCCTTACATTAATTTGAACCCACGTTGTCAAAAGCTAGTACAGTGCTTAAGGGAGTAATAAGGTGTGCAAAGGAGGGATTATTGTTGGTCATACTTTTGGGGGAAATATTGAAAATTGGGTTTGTTTACTTGATAGTCGGCATGTGTAATAAAATTGTGGGATCATTGTTATTGTTTATATTATTATTTTTGTTATATTTAGCTCTCGAAAAAAAAAAGAAAAAAAAAAGAAAGAGAAAAAAAAAGAAAAAAAAGGAAAAAAATATATTATGAGAGCATGTTTGTGTTTGTTATGATCCTACTTTAGTCGACTAGTCGATTGTTTTTGTTGGAAGAAAAATAGAAAAATTATGTGGGGGGGAAAATAGGGTGTTGTGTATGTTTTATTATGGGACTTACTAGCTTTTGACACTTCACCTGATTTGGCTTATTTGACATACCTTGTCCCCAGCCCCGTTACAACCCAAATAAAGACCTTTTGATTATCGTCATTGATGTATGTTGTGTTAAGAGTTAGATTGATACCAAATGTCAAGCATGCTTATGATTTTGTTGGAATTGAGTGATACACTTACCCTTGTTCTTGAGTGAATATTCTTTTGTGAGTGGATTGTGAGTGTTTGCTTGTTTTTGCGTATGAGATCTCGAGTTTTGTCTCAAAGATGTACTCTTGTAGGCTTAGCATGTTTACTAACTTATTCTTACATTTGACATGGACTTGTGAGAACTTATGCATGTTCATTGAGTAGACTATGTGAATGCTTGCACTTTCGACACCAAGACATTGCGTATTTACTTTAATTCTTAAGTTGATATGACATGAGAGGATTTGAAGGTATGGTAGGATATTAGTACTAGATTATTTGCATTTTCATTTAGTTGCATTCATGCATTGGATTTTGTGGGTACATTCACTATAGGCCCTCACGAGACCTTACTCTTCCACTAGGGCTGCCTAGGGGTTTAAAGGGCTTGTTGCATATGCCAAATGCAACCGTGATCACCTACAGAAGTGGTACTAGTTAGTTAGTTAGTTGTAATTGTTTATGCTTGAGGACAAGCATCGGTTTAAGTTTGGGGGTGTGATAAGTGGATTTATCTCCACTTGGAGCGTTCCATATCGGCTTAAATTGATTGTCTTGGACTCAAGTTTGTGGTGGTTTTGATGTGTTTTGTGTAGATGTGCAGGTTTGCAAGAATATTGATTAAGGTTGATGCTTCTATCGTTTTTGGAGAATAAATTGATTAAATTTCGGATTTCTGAGACGGTTGCGCAGTCTACACTGTTTTGGACATATCTGGAGTTCTAGAAGTCCGTTTTCAGCGATCTTACTGTCCACGCGAAGCTTGGGAGATTTTCTATAATATGGGACAGGTGTTGCATGAGCAGGTTGCGCATGGTGGGCGCAGGTTGTGCGACAAACAGACTGATGGGCGCAGGTTGCACGCGCGCGGTGCTGAAAAATTACAGTTTTTACTATTTTGGCCATATCTTGAGTTCTAGAAGTCTATTTGAGGCCCGTAAGCAGTCCACGCGAAGATAACGGAATTCTCTATCATTCTAAAGTGGTCCAGAGGTCCAAATACAACTGAAACGGTCCATAAATACTGAAGAAAAGTCAGCTACGAATTTTCCTTAAAAACAGAATCAGTTTAGGAAACGTATTTTGCAGAAATTCTATTATAATTCTGTTTTGGTATTTTCTTGCTGGGCAAGACTTCTAGAGCCTATATAAATACATCCAATCTTTGTAATTTGTATCATTAGGATTAGAACCATTACATATCAATTACTTAGGTTTATTTGTATTTTTTTCATACTTTGTTTTTATCATGGTTTCATCAGATCCCATGATGACGAGAGGTTCGATTATGAACTAATCATTGTCATGGGATTCTAACGGATTTATTTATGGAGCTTTAGTATCTTGATGCTGTAAAGATCTGTGTGTGATGTATATCTGATATCCTCGTATGGTTATGCTTAATTGTTAGATGCGTAGCTAACATCTAATTTGTTAATCTCTTGTGAAGTGAAAGTGGATCTTGAGATTTAGAACTTGCCATGCTAGCATAGGTTCATGATTGTTTATCAACATGATTCGTAGTATGAGATGAGAATACTTGTATTGCCCTGTGTGATCTTAATGGATAACTTGTTCTTCAACCGTTATGTTTTCAAATTCTATAGACATATAGGGTCTAAGCATAATTGGTGTTTATTCATCTTCTATCTCTTTTGTGGATGTATGTTTAGTTTGGTATACGTATGCTGACAGGTAGCGTGTACTTGTTTCGTGTTGTCCGATCAGATATCATAACCATTGCATATAGTGATTAAAGGCGTCAGATCTAAGCAAAGTATTTAATGAAGTTAGGATTCCATGGTATATCTTGCAGAAGTAATTCGATTCCAATTCTCGTTAGTTAGTTAATTCTTAGTTTGTTAATTTGTTTTTCTTTAGTTAATTTTAGTTAAAACCTTAATTTATTAATTGTCTTAGCAGTGAATTAAGATCATACACTGTTGCATAGGTGCGTTTACTGAATCAAAACCATAACCAGATCCCTGTGGGAACGAATTTGGACTTAACCTTATATATTACTTGTGACCACGTACGCTTGCGTGTTTTAGTGTAAACAAGTTTTTGGAGCAAGTTTATTTGACAGTAAACTAGGCGCAAAAACATGCTGTCACCGCTCACACACAAATTAAGTTAAGGATACTTGACTACTTATTAACACATTAGGACAGACATGTAAAACCATTTTAGCATGGTCATAGCAAACATGATATCTAAAATGATAAGTCATTTTAGCATAGTCATAGCAAACATGATATCTAAAATGATAAGTCATTTTAGCATAGTCATAGCAAACATGATATCTAAAATGATAAGTCATTTTAGCATAGTCATAGCAAACATGTTGTCTGAACAAGTAGCACTTAATACAGTAACCTCTCATGATAGTACCTTCTAATGACAGTACCTTCTCATGACAGTAACTTTGAAAGTTTCTATCATGCGCTGTGAAATGATAAATCAGTAAGTGAATCATACCTGATTTAGCATTCCTAGTTCACTCACCAACCTGGTAAAAGTTGCTTCATCAAGTGGCTTGGTGAATATGTCGGCAAGCTGCTTTTCTGTTGGAACATAAACCAGTTTCACATTTCCCTTTTCAACATGCTCCATGATAAAATGATGCCTTATATCAATGTGCTTTATTCTGGAGTGTTGAACTGGATTGTCTGATATGGCTATGGCACTAGTGTTGTCACAATAGATAGGAATGTTTGACAGCTCTAGTCCATAATCCATTAACTAATTCTTCATCCAAAGTATTTGTGCACAGCAACTTCCAGCTGCAATATATTCAGCAACTGAATGTTGCTTTTTACTAAACCATGACACCAATCTCCCCCCAAGAAATTGACAGCTTCCTGTAGTACTTTTTCTGTCAATCTTGCAGCCAGCATAGTCTGAGTCAGAGTATCCAATTAAATTAAATCCCGTTTCCTTAGGATACCAAAGGCCTAGATTTGGAGTGCCTTTGAGATACCTAAAGATTCTTTTGATTGTAACTAAGTGTGATTCTTTTGGATCTGCCTGAAATCTTGCACAGAGACATGTAGCAAACATTATGTCTGGTCTGCTAGCTGTTAAATAAAGTAGTGATCCAACCATGCCTCTGTATGTACTAGAATCCACTTTATTGCCTTTAGGATCTAACTCTAATTTGGTGGCTGTTGAGATAGGTGTCTTGGCAGGTGATGAATCTTCTAAGTTAAACTTCTTGAGAAGTTCTTTGACATACTTAGTTTGACAGATAAAGATTCCATCCTTCTTCTGATAGATTTGGAGACCAAGAAAGAATGCTAATTCTCCCATCATGCTCATTTCATACTTGTTTCTCATTAGAGATGAGAACTTTTCACATAATTTTTCATTTGTTGAACCAAAAATTATGTCATCAACATATATCTACACAAGTATGATGTCTTCGCCATGGTATTTATAGAATAAGGTTTTATCCACCATACCCCTTACAAATTTATTTTCCAGGAAAAAAGTGGAGAGTGTGTCATACCAGGCTCTTGGTGCTTACTTTAAGCCATATAGAGCCTTGAATAGCTTGTAGACAAAGTTATGCAATTTGTCATCTTCAAAGCCAGGAGGCTGTTCAACATACACTTCTTCTTCTAATTCTCCATTTAGAAAGGCACTTTTGACATCCATTTGAAATACCTTAAAGTTGCAGTGTGCAGCAAAAGCTAAGAAAATTCTTATGGCTTCAAGTCTGGCAACAGGAGCAAATGTTTCATCATAATCTATCCCTTCCTGTTGACAGTAACCTTTGGCCACTAGCCTTGCTTTATTTCTTGTCACATTTCCACTTTCATCTATTTTGTTTCTGAAGACCCATTTTGTCTCAATGACTGATTTTCCTTTTGGCCTTGGAACCAGTTTCCAGACATTGTTTCTTTCAAACTGATTGAGCTCTTCCTGCATGGCTATCACCCAATCAGAATCCAACAATGCTTCTTCAATTTTCTTAGGTTCCATTTGAGATAAGAAGCATGAAAACATGCTATCAGCAGAGATATTCCTCCTTGTCTTTACACCAGTAGTGGGATCTCCAATAATTAAATTACTGGTATGATCTCTGTTCCACTTGGTTGATTGAGGCAAGCTTCTTGTTTGATTAGATTGACCTTCGTTAGTAAGAGGATTTGACTCTACATCATTTTCATTGATCTGCTCATTTAACTCAATTTCTCCAGTTTCACAGTCTTGTAGATTAATGCCTGATATTGTCTGTGATTGAGCTGAAGTTTGATTTGGATTATGAGCATTGACAGATTCTTTCTCATATCTCATTGATTGAATGAGACTTGGTTCTTCCTCAACAAATTCTTCTATTTCCAAGTATCCTTGATTCTCAAATCTGAAGGGTTGCATTTGACCATCCTCATGTAATCCTGGAAACTTGGTTTCATCGAATGTGACATTCACACTTTCTTCAATTTTCTTGTGCTCCATGATATAGACTCTGTAGGTAGTTCTTTCTACCCCATATCCCATGAAAATGCCTTCATATGCTTTAGCATCAAATTTTCCTTTTCTTTCATGGTTGTCCTTCATTAAGAAACACTTGCTTCCAAAAACATGAAAGTACTTGACAGTTGGTTTCTTTTTTGTCAAAAGATAGTAAGGAGTATTACCATGAGCCTTGTTGATTAGTGTTCTGTTCTGTGTGTAACAAGCAGTATTGATGGCTTCTGCCCAGAAAAATGTTGGCAGTTTAGCATTGCTCAACATAGTCCTAGCAGCTTCAATGAGTATCCTGTTCTTCCTTTCCATAACTCCATTTTGCTGTGGAGTCCTTGCAGCTGAGAATTGTTGAACAATTCCTTGATCTTTGCAGAAGTTTCCTAGTGTAGCATTTCTGAACTCAGTTCCATTGTCACTTCTTAGAAATTGAACTTTTGCTCCTGGGGTTCTGTCAAGTACCCTTATGTGATCAATGATTTCCTGAGTAGCTTCATCTTTTGATTCTAAGAATTTCACCCAAGTGTACCTAGAATAGTCATCTATCATGACCAGTGCATATCTTTTTCTGGATAGGGATTGAACATTCACTGGTCCAAACAGATCCATGTGAATCAACTTGAGTGCTTCTGTGTTGGTGTTGATTTGTTTTGATTTATGCATTGCTTTTCTTAGTTTTCCCATTTGACAGTCTTCACACAGTCCTTCTTGACAGAATTCCTGTTGAGGCAGTCCTCTCACCAATTCCTTCTTCATTAGCATGTTCATTGTTTTGAAGTTGAGATGGGAAAGCTTCTTATGCCAGAGCATGCTATCTCCAACACTTGCTTTGCTATAGAAGCAAAATATTCTTTCCTCATTTGTTGAGTTTAAGTCTGCAACAAATAGGCTTCCTTTCCTAACCCCTTTCAGAGACAGGCTTCTATCCTTCTTGTGGTTGATTGTGCATTCCATCATGCCAAAGTTGACTTTGAATCCCTTGTCGGTGAATTGACTTACACTAAGCAGGTTATGCTTCAAACCTTTCACAAGAGATATTTCTTCAATGACAACATTTCCAGTTTTTAAACAGCCATATCCCACAGTGTAACCTTTTCTGTTGTCTCCAAAGGTAATTGTTGGGCCAGCCTTCTCAACATATTGTGATAGCAGGGATATATCACTAGTCATGTGTTTGGAACAACCACTGTCGATTATCCACATGACCCGTTTGTCTTTCTTTCCCTGCAAAACAGATGGAGTTTAATTTGCATTTGGTATCCAAGCCTTGTTGGGTCCTGCAGACTCAGTATCAACAAAAATTTTATCAGAATTTGAGACAATATCATCAGAAGAGAGTTGCTTTACTTCTTTCATTACCCACTTTGGTTTAGAAAAAGGCTTAGACTTTTTCTTAGTTAGAAAAGCCTTCTTACTATCTTTAGTTGATTCAGAAGTCTTTGCAGTTTGCATATAAGAACATTTTTCAATAGATGAAATTTGCAGATTAAAGCATGTACTCATGGCAGTAACTTTGCATGGCATACAGTCAATGTTGTTACAGACAACCATTGTTCTTTGCATAACGGGGGTTCTATGTAAGTTCCCTTTCAACTCTGTTGCATTAGGTATGCTACTAGTTGATTTCTTACAAACATAAGTTAAATGATGTGAGGAGCCACAGTTATTGCAAAGTTTCCTGGGTGCTTGCTTAACATATGCATAATTATTCTTTTTATCAATGCCTAGCTTGCCATTTCTGTTCTTAGGCTTGGAGACGATTGTCTTGACAGTATGTTCAGAAGGTACTGTCGAGCTACCTTTGACAGCACCTTTTGTACTTATTGTCTTGACAGTAGGTTTAAATGTTACTGTCTTGGGTGCCTTCTTGACAGTATCTTTTAAAGTTACTGTCTCATTCTTTGTGACAGTATCTTTTGAACATCTGGTCGGGCTGCTTGGTAAAGTTACTGTCATGGGAAATTTGACAGAATCTTTTTCTTTCTTAGATATACTGTCATCCCTCTCATCTTCATCACAGAGTTCTTGATTAATAATTAGGGAAGTTTCATCAAACTCAAACTCTGTACTTTTGAAAATTGGATTGCTCACATTATTGAGGATGTGAGGTCTGACAGTACTGTCTTCATTACTTTTCTGTAAAATAACCTCTTTACCAGGTCTCCTACTATAATCATAGCATATGCCTGTCTTCTTGCTTTCAGTATGTTTCTCATGATACTCTTGAATTATTTTAGAGGAATTTCTAAATTCCTTAAGCTTAAATTCATTTTCAAAAATTTCTTTTCTTAGATATTCCTCTATCTCTTTAGCACAGATTAAATCATTTTTTAGTCTTCCGTTTTCCTAATCTAAAGAATCAATAAAACTGGTCTTAAGCAACAACACATCATTGTTGGATCTGAGTACTTCATTTTCTTGAGTTAATCTAGCAATTTCTTCATTTGCAGCAGATAAACTAGTGTGAATATTAAACATTTCAGTACTCATTTCCTCAATAGTTTGCTTATAGTCATTTAAAGACATATCTAGTAAAACTAGAGATGGTACTTGACTTGACGAGGTTGATGCTTCTTCATCCTCTCTAGCCATCAAGGCTAGATTCACAAATTCCTCTTCTTCTTCATCATTAGATTCATCCCAGCATTTTCCTTCAGCCACATAGGCTTTTCCTTGTCCTTTCTTAAATTGACTTCCAGTTCCTCTCTCCATTCTTTGTATTTGTTTTGGTCTCTTGCATTCAGTGGCAAAGTGACCAAGTTCATTGCAGTTGTAGCATCTAAACTTTGATCTATCCACCATTCCTGTTTTGTATCCACCCTTGGTGCTAGTAGCAGGTTTTGATGAGCTTCCTTGGTTATATTTTGGAAATTGACCTTGAGGCTTATATGGCTTGTTCCTCCTGAACCTTATATTCTTGAATTTCCTTGCCATAAAAGCCATCGTTGGATTATCCATTTTCTCCATTTCTTCTAGTGTGTAGAATTCTTCATCTTCAACATCTTCTAGTTGAAGAACAACCTTTTCTTCATCCTCAACCAACTCTTCAATTTTCACATATGAAAATTGAGGCTGTTGAGCACTTTGTATTTGCTCACTTGCTTGAAAGTATGATGGTCCTTGAGGAACTAGAGCACCAGCCATGTTTGCCATCAATCCCTTGGATCCACTTTGTATGGCTCTCTTTTGATAGTATTCTAGTTCATATGATTTTAGAACTCCATACAATGTTTCAAGGGGGACAGTGTTTAGATCTCTTCCTTCTCTAATGGCTGTAACTCTATGCTCGAGGTGTTCTGGAAGAGTTAGCAGAAATTTGATATTGACCTCCTTCCTTTCATAAAACTTTCCATGAATTTGGAGCTCAGCTATCAGTTTGCTAAACCTTTCAAACATATGAGTTAGCTCTTCACCATGTTTGGCCATAAATGCTTCATACTATGACACCAGTATTTGCTTTTGATTTTCTCTAACTTCTTCACTTCCTTCACACAGCAGCTCTATCTTATTCCACATATCCCTGGCAGAATTGCATACTATTATATTTCCACTCATAGCTTTGTCCATGGTTAGTGCATCTAGCAGAATGAGCTGTAGGTGATCATCCAGGGCTACCTTCTCTCTTTCTGAGTCATTGTACTCAGTAGGCTTCTTAGCATCCCAATGTGATGGGATTACTACATCATTAACTGTAGCAGCTGGAACTTCCTTTTGAGGAACGAAGGGGCAATTTTCCAGGATAGCTGGGAATAGTGGATTCTGAGCTTTGATAAATAACATGATCTTCTTTTTCCATATGTTGTAATTTTCTTTTTCAAAAGCTGGAATCTTGATATTACTTGACCTTTGAATACTTGCCATTTGGATCTCAGATATGTGTATTAATCTGAACGCTCTGATACCAGTTGTTGGTCCCGGAATGTATTGCAGAAGGGGGGTTGAATGCAATACTAATAAATTTCAAAAACTATTTCAACAACATAAATAGAAATTGTAATTTACTAGTAGAAGAAATGCATTTACAAGTTATATCTTGCACAGATGTTTCACAAAATAAATGTTTTATTTATTTTGCAAAGTTTTGCTACAACCTTGAGAACATAGTAATTCTCAAGCTTCGGTTTCTCTAGAGATTACAGTCGTAGAGATCTATTCTATTGTGTAATAGAGTATTCTGTTTATAGAGTGATAGTCGACTGTACTATCACTATCAACATGGGTTGTTGAGTTTCTGTCATATTCTTTTTGCAGCTCATTACATGATTTATACCCATGTGATTATTTACTAATTACACACAAAGTAACTTTAGATACTTTCCACATTTGAGCCACCCAGATCTAGCAGTATTCAAATTTATCTGCTCTAGACTTTACAGGTTGCTCCATGTGATCTCTCGAGCTTCTGTTATAGACTTTCCAAGCTTGCTGTAAAGTTTGAACATTGCAGCACGCCTGCTTCATTGGAACATGTACTTTGTCGCTTAGTTTGACTTAGAAAATTCCTAAATCAAGTTGATTCTATATGACAGTATGTTTGTCGCAAAGTTTGCTGTCAAAGGATTGTTCTTTGATTGACAGTATAAGTTCCCCGCAGAGGTTGCTGTCAAAGAATTGTGCTTTGGTTGACAGTGTGAATTCCCCGCAAAGGTTGCTGTCAAGAATTCCAAACTTGTTGTCGCAAACTATATATGAAAGTTGTTGTCATCAGAATCTCCGCCAATGTTGCTGTCAAGTTAAAACTTGTTGTCGACTCAATGAAACTTGCTGTCGACCTAGGCAACATGCTGTTTCCTTGTAACCTTACTGTCAATGCTTGACAGTAACTTTTATTCCTGCTGTCGAACTTATGTATTTCTTGAGGCTTGAACATAATCGAACTTCTTCCAAGAATTACAATTATCACATGACATTACTTATTTAATTACAGGGAAAACATTTCTGGCTACGATAGTATGTTCTACTTAGTTAAACTAAGTATACCAATGAAACTAGTTAAGTTGTCTGTTCTATCACCCATAAATCCCAACAGGTATAATTAGTGTAATCACTTATTTTAGGGGTGCCACTCGTAAGACCAAAATATGAAATGGCACCATCCGGAAAAGCCAATTCCAGAAGGGCACCAATGAGAATTTCCCATAATAATTTAACAAAATAAATCACATGTTCTAATTTGAATGAAATCGGGGCCTATTTTGTTTTACATGAAATGGGCTCCGTAGAAAAGCTTTTTAACCCGCACAGCTTATAATCTTTAATTAATAAATAATTAATTTAATTTAGAAATTATAAAAATAAATATCTAATATTATTATATATTTATAAATATATTTTTCTAAATAAATAAAATATTTATTAATATAAATAAATCCTTAAACTCTAAACTGCGGTTACCTGAGCGTCTAGAACTGGACTCCTTTTCCTTAACAAAAAATATATCAATTCCAACCGGAGTTCCAGCTTTAAGAAAATATCACTTTACATTTCTTTGTGATAATTCTATTTTCTCATAACCCGTCCAGGTGTAAGCTACGGTCTCTTGAGGATGTGAAACCGGACTCCTTTTGCTTAGCAAAAAATACAACAATTCTAACCGGGGTTTCAGCATTAAGAATATATCACTTAGAATTTCTTTATGATAATTCTTTTTTCCTCGTAGCCAGTCCACTTGATAGTAAAATCCTTGTGGTTAATTAATTTAGCACTTCTGTTGCTTGCACAATGATTTTCTCTCATACCAGTCTTGATAGCTTGAACCATTGAAGTTAATGATGAACAACCACTGTTTAATGTTGACACTCGATGTACTGTCTGGTTCATGAATGACTAACCGCAATGATTGTTCTTCATATATTGACTTTAATATCTGGTTCCTTTTCTTTTCTCCTCTCTCTCTTTAATCTTATGTACTGTCTATGTCACCTTGAAATCTCTGTCACTTTAAATGAATCCACTTCTTAACGAATACTCCACTGAGGCTTGATCAGATGACTGAGCTTCTTTCAATGTAGTAATTCCTCAAGTCTGTTGATTGACCTTGATCTTTTTCTTCTGACAGATAATATAATCTGAGATTCCTTGTGACAGTCTATATACTATTTACTAATACTATAATCTTGTTTAAGTTGAGTTGTATCCTCGAAATACAAATAGGCTACATCATATGCCTTTCAGATAATCTATGTTCAAGAAACAGGCGTGCTAAAGTATCTCAAGGTTGTAGCAGAGCTGCAAAAACTACGATAGAAGCTTGAGATCTAACAAGACAAAACTTACCAGTTCGAGAGTATGACAAATCAACATCTACTAGAATTGTGTTAGCTTAATTTAGAATGTATCAAGATTGTTTTTTGTGTACTGATAACTTTGACTGTATAGCAATTTAGATAAATCACATGGGTCTGCAATTTGGAAGGAGCTGCCACTTGAAAATGACAACAGCTCCACAACCCATGTAGATAGAATTGGTAGAACAAAGGAAGATATATTGAGGTCTATCTCTCATTCTATCTGTATCACTCAAGAAATCGAAGCTGGAGAAAATAATCTTTTCTTTAGGTTGTAGCAACACTTTGCAAAATAAATAAAACATTTATTTGGTGAGAAAAACTTGAGCAAATGCATTTCTTCTACTGATAAATACGAATCTTATAATTGTTGAAGTAGAGATTTTAATTTATCAATATTGGATTCAATCCCACTTCTGCAATACTCAAGGACCAACCATACGTTATTTCATTGACATTCCTTATTTACCGGTTACTTGTTTATGCAATTGAATCAGGAAGGGAGAATTTACTATGTTATACATGGTTCTAAAAATCCCCGATTTAGCCGATTAATCCCCGATTAATCCTCTGTAAGGTAGCTAGCCGATTCGATTTTTGAAATCCGATTAATCCTGTAAATATATCTAAAATGATAAGTTTAATTGAAAATTAGACTAATATATTAAATATTATTATAATATCCGATTAATACTCCGATTAATCCTTCCGATTAATCCCCGATTACCCGATTAATCTTAAATCGGTACCTCAACCGATTTATACCGATTACCGATTTTTACAACCATGATGTTATATAGTAACTTTCTATATTTAATTTAATTTTCACTTTCATATTTGATAAATGACCAAAACCTACAAGTGAAAGGTGGTTGTCTCAGAGTACCCCGATCGACACTAAAATATTAATACTAGGACATGAATTTATTAAATTACTAGGACATGAATTTATTAAATTATTAGTAATATCATTTACTTCTGACATTGAAATTTAAATTTGTTTTTTATTTTAATTGTAAATAATTTATTATTTTATAGAATTATACAAATATATTTGATTTATTTACATTGATGCAGATAATTACAAATTTGAGATAATTGATAATAAATCTTGTTTAGTTTGTAGTCAAATAGAATCGAACCGAGATTGGAAATGTAGATGAAACCAAATAATTGAAATTAAATAAAAAGATATTGTTTAATTGTTTAATAATAAAAAGTCATATTCAACTATGAAACTGACCAAAATTTAATATTTTAATAATAGTACACATCAATAAAAAAATTACTTACCGATACTGGGTATATAGATATGATATGATTTCCAGAAGGGGCCTATGTTACATGAGCTTTACATTACAACTTTATTGTTAAACAAGTCAAATAGGATGGGCTAGAGCCGCTCGATCGGAATGTGACATGAAAATGGCAATAAAATGAAACAAATATAAGAATAGAATAAGATTAAATCTGTTCCCTATTCATTCACAATTTTGAATTCTATTTTGAACTTTAAAAATTATCCAAATTTTTAATATTTTTTTTTGCCACAAAATGAAAGATTTTATTTAAGCTTCAAATCTTCAAGTAATTTAATATTAATCACTTCATAGTTCTAAAAATCTCATTTATTTTGCTCCTAGTTAGTTGTTCTTGACTTCGTTTCCCCTGCATTTGGATGTTGTTTTGGTATGACTACTTTATTGCAGTGTTTTTGGTATGAACTATTTTATTGCAGTGAAACTAAAAAACATGAAAAATGAAATAAAAGTAAAGGACGCTTAAACCCTTTCTAGACCTCTTATCTTCCGAGCCGTGATTTCTTTAGCTCCCTCTTAATTATCTGTCCGATCGTCTTTGTCATTTTCAGATTTAAATCGCTCTTTTCCATTTTAGTCTTTATCCCTCCCAAGTACACATTCGTTTCCTCATGTCACTATTCTATTTTTTACCTCTTGCTTCTCTTCATCGTGGTCGGTTGACCCCTATTTTTAAATTTAAATTTATTTCCCTTTCAATAATTATTCAGTAATCTTCATATTTGGGTGAAAATTTTGATGGCTTACATCCATCTTTTGGATGTTTTATGTCTTTACTTTTGGAGTGGTTTGTAGTTTTTGATTTGTTTTTTGTATGTTTTATGTCTCTCCTTTTAGAGTGATATTAAAATTGCAAAAACTTACCTTTCATAATCAAAATTTATTCATTGGGAATCCCACTTTTGGCATGTTTATAGGTGGTAGATAGGTGTGGTGCTGTTTCTCTAACCTCAGTTTCTCTAACCTCAGTTTATACGATTGAGATTTTTGAACACTGGACTAACAATGATTTTTATGTGTCAATGCATTTTTAATTTTAAAATTTCTTTTTTATGAATAAATAATTTTTAAAATTTTTAAATCTAATTTGTTAAATGATGATGAAACAAATCAGCTAATTGCTTTAGATTGTTTATTTGTTTCCATCCTAACAATTTGGAGGTTTATTCCGGCTATATTTTGTTCTACTTAATGAAAACTGCTATACTTTGTCAAAAAAAAAACATGAAAAATTGATTCATTTAAATGAATGTTACTAGAATCAAATATTAAACAAAATTTTGAAAAAAAGTTCTTTATAAATAATATACAATATTTGTAAAGTTATTTTACTTTTACTTATCCTTTCAACTTTTTACATCGTAAATTTTCACTACAATTTTTTTTCTTTAAAATCCACATAAAAACTCATGTAAGGCCTGAACATAAAAATTGTTAGTTTTATTTAAAATATTGTAAAATTTTTGAAATATTTTTTTTCGAAAGTGCAATTATTAAAAAGTTTTATGTAAATAAAGAAATTTGATTGTGAAATAATTTTACTAAAATAATTATACTTTTTTAAACTTTTTTAAGTAGATAATAATTTATTATGTGTAATATTAATAATATTATTTTATTAATAGTAAATTGCTAAAAGTCATAATTGAATTACTAGTTAATAAAATCTATCATTCGGATTTTCTATATAACATTTTAAATATCATAAATTAAATATAGATAAAGTTTCATTATTATTGTTATTATTATATTAATGAAATTCAATGCATGTAATCAATTAATTTTTAAATTAATTATGTTATGATTGTAAAGAAAAGAAGTCTAATTGTATTTGGTCCTCTGCAACATCAAATTGTAAAAAGAGTATAATTATAATTAAATAATATCTGAAACATAATAATATAGCATTGAAAAGTTAAATTGCGATATGATCAAAGTACCTACAAATTAGAAAGATGAAATATGAATTAAGTTACTAGTATAATAATCACTATTTCTGTACACTGCATGTAAAACATGTATGGTGGGCGCGAGAATGATGAAAAAAATGGTTATGATAAGAGTCTTCAATAGGGGTGAAAACGAGTCGAATATGTGCGAACAGTAGTATGATAGGATTCAGCTCGAATTTATAGTTACTCGTTCGAATTCGGTTCGGATTCGAATTGATATATTTATATTATGCTCAAGTTCGACTCGAATTCGAATACAAATTTTCATATTTGATTCGATTCGGCTCGATTGAGTACCGAATTATTCGTTTTTGTATATTTGAATTCGAATTCGTTCAAAAAAATAGTAAGAATATTTATATAATTATTTACAAATAACTAAAATATGTTACTTTGTTGAATATTACTTTAACATATATTTTATATATGATATAAAATATATACATAATTTACGAACTATAATCGAATACATATAATAAATACATATTCGAGTACTCTGAATTTATTCGAGTTACTCTAAATAAATATGATCGAATACTAAAGTGGTGAGATTCGACTCGATATTCGTTCGAATTATTAAATAGGATTCGAATTCGCTCATTTTTTGCACGAATACGAACAATATTCATTATTAACGAATCGAATCCGGATTCGAACCCAGATTACTCGGATTCGTTTTCAGCCCTAGTCTTCAATATAATTCATCCACATCAACTTTTTATCTTGGGCTTCAAAATCAAGAGGAGTTGGATATGCATTTTGCATGTTTTATGTGTGGGTTTGTTTTCTGATTATTGATTGTTCATTAATCCACGGTATTAGATAATCAAAGGGAGACTATGCCATTTGAAATTTTTTAAAACCTTTTTTTTTTTATTCCTTAACATTTTTCAGAAAAAATCATTTTTATTACCGCGTATCAGTGTTGTAAAAAGCGGAATCAAACTTAATCGGTAGAGGTACTGTCCAGGAATTAATCGGGGATTTGGGGATTAATCGAGGATTAATCGAGTATTTGGGGATTAATCGGATTGATTAATCGAATAATCGGATTATTAATCAGTTCGGTAACCCATGGAACAGGGATTAATAGGTGATTAATCGTGATTAATCACCGATCTTAATCACCGATCTTTAGAACAGAGTCGCGTATTGTGCAGGGGAGTTGACATGACAACTCCAATAGCTAACAGCCTATAACCTTGCATGTAGCTTTGATAGATTTTCTTTACCAAGTACAAATCCCTTTATTGTTTACGATAAAAAATTCATCTTTTATTTAATCATGTTGAATAAATTGATAGTTACCAAATAAATGTATTTATTATTTTTTCACAAAATTTAATATAAAACAAATAATTTACCCTATTAACTAATTATAGACAATTATTTTGAGACAAATGAAATATGAAATTTTGGACAATAAAAATGGGACGGGGGAAGTATATATAAGGAAGTAAAATCGAATCATAAGAAAAAATAACCTATGGTTACAGGTGGTTTTAGTCTTTAGATAATTGTAAGTGGGCGTGGGAAAGTAGGTCTAGATCCAAAAAATTGAATCAAAATACTTGCAGTTGAATTTGATTTTGAATCCAAAATACTTGATAAATTAATAATAATTCAAAAATCAATTTATTACAATTTAAAAATTACTCATATAAAAATTACTTCCATAAAAAATAATTCAAAATATTGAATTCCACGACGACATGAAACTGATCAAAACACAATAATAAAATAACCAAACCGAATAAGGATTTGAAGTACCAAAAGTAGAAATAAATTCGAATTAAAAATAATAAATTAAATTTTTATCTAAGTATTGTAATTTTAATAGATCACAGCCATTAATTCATGTAGACTGATCCATTTCTTATTCACTAAAATTAAGGGGTTTAGTAATGGTGTAAATATAAAATACTACTCTGTATTGGTTTAACGGAATTCATTTGATTTGTTTTATATTATAAATAATTTAAAATTAAATAATTAGAGTGAAAACCAAAACTTAGGAGAAAACCAAAACTTTCAATGTTTCGGCTTTAATATAATAGTATAGATAGATAGATTCCTTATTATTAGATCTAACGGCTTATAACCCGTGCAAAGCACGGGTTGCTTTTAATTTTTTGTAATTTGTTTATAGTGTAATATAATATTATAAATATTAATTTTAATTTGTTATAGTGTAATTTGTTATTTGTTTAATATGGTTTTTAATATTAAAAAATAGGGTTGAACCAAACTAACAATTATCCCTTAGTTCAATACTATTATAAGCAAAATAGGATATTTTTGGTTGTCGATTTGGTACTCTTTTGTTGGTCACTCATTTTGGTCACTCTTTGATTTGCTTAAATCTCTATTATTAATAACAAAAAAAATGTAAAAAAACACACAAAACACTCTCCTGTTAATAAAATTAAAAAAACACGCACATACAGATATTACCAATTATTTTCACAAATTAAATATTACCTATCACATATAACCAAACTACCTAAAATTAAATTAAATTAGATATTATTAAATTAAACTTCTCTTAGATAAAATATTAATTAAATTTATTTTTAGTTGAACTAAAATTATGGCTAAAAAAATAGGGTTGAACCAAACTACCAATTATTACCTAGTTTACTTAGGATTAAAGACAATAACGGAATTTATTTGATTTGTTTTATATTATAAATAATTTAAAATTAAATAATTAGAGTGAAAACCAAAACTTAGGAGAAAACCAAAAATTTCAATGTTTCGGCTTTAATATAATAGTATAGTTATTTTCACAAATTAAATATTACCTATCACATATAACCAAACTACCTAAAATTAAATTAAATTAGATATTATTAAATTAAACTTCTCTTAGATAAAATATTAATTAAATTTATTTTTAGTTGAACTAAAATTATGGCTAAAAAAATAGGGTTGAACCAAACTACCAATTATTACCTAGTTTACTTAGGATTAAAGACAATAACGGAATTTATTTGATTTGTTTTATATTATAAATAATTTAAAATTAAATAATTAGAGTGAAAATCAAAACTTAGGAGAAAACCAAAACTTTCAATGTTTCGGGGAGAAAACCAAAACTTTCAATGTTTCGGCTTTAATATAATACTATAGTTATTTTCACAAATTAAATATTACCTATCACATATAACCAAACTACCTAAAATTAAATTAAATTAGATATTATTAAATTAAACTTCTCTTAGATAAAATATTAATTAAATTTATTTTTAGTTGAACTAAAATTATGGCTAAAAAAATAGGGTTGAACCAAACTACCAATTATTACCTAGTTTACTTAGGATTAAAGACAATAACGGAATTTATTTGATTTGTTTTATATTATAAATAATTTAAAATTAAATAATTAGAGTGAAAACCAAAACTTAGGAGAAAACCAAAACTTTCAATGTTTCGGCTTTAATATAATAGTACTAGTTTAGGGCCTGTGCAAAGCACGGGTTACTTTTAAATACTTTTAAAATTATGTGATTAAATGAAATAGAGTATAATATTTTATTATGGAATTTAACTTTGTAATATTAATTAATAAAATTAATAATAATAATAATAGTTATTTAATAAATAATATGGATTGATTAGAACTAATAATATAAAATCTTAATGTAAATTTGTTGTTAACGGGTAATGGTATAAATATAAAATACTACTCTGTATTTAGGATTAAAGACATAGCCCGTGCGAAGCACGGGTTACTTTTAAATACTTTTAAAATTATATAATTAAATAAAATAGAGAAAATTATTACGAATTTATTAGTAATAATAATAGTTTAATAAATGATATGTATTGATTAGAATTAATAATATAAAATCTTAATGTAAATTTGTTGTTGATGGGATTTCAACCTTGATCTTTGGAAGAGGGATTTAAATAAAGAATATTCCTTATTATTAGATCTAACGGCTACGTGAAAAGTATTTATGTTTGATATATGGTGTTGAAAAAGAAGAGAAAAGCCGAAGAAGATTGTGTATTGAATTGATGAAGATTGCGCAGATGAGGTTTAGAAGAATAGAGTTCTGTAAGGCAACAGAGGTTTTAAGTTTAGCTGTATTAGTAATGGTGTAAATATAAAATACTACTCTGTATTGGTTTAACGGAATTCATTTGATTTGTTTTATATTATAAATAATTTAAAATTAAATAATTAGAGTGAAAACCAAAACTTAGGAGAAAACCAAAACTTTCAATGTTTCGGCTTTAATATAATAGTATAGATTTTTCAAAAATATTCATATTGATTTTTTTTTTTCAAAAAATACGGCATAATCACATATGTAATCACTAATCAGTAATCTGTAACTACATTCAACCAGTATTGCAATCTCATATGCAATTTTTTTAGGGAATTTGACAAAAATACCAACTTTTTAAATGATTTTTGCAAAAATAGCATCTTTCTAATTAAATTGCAATTATACCATCTTTTCAAAAAGAAAAAAGATTTATTGCAAAAATACCATCTTTCCAATTCCCCTCCACCCTTCCTCCCCTCCCTCCCTCCTGCCTGCTTTCAGCGCCTGTTACTTTTTTTTTTTTTTTTTTTTTTAAGACGGGATGCTATTTGGGTTTCATGGCCCCGCCAGGGGCAATATGCAACTACATTCAACCACATTCAACTGAATGCAACCACATTCAACTTTTTAAGATTTTGGTGGATTTGGGTTGCAAGGCCCCGCCAGGGGCAATATTCAACCAAATGCAACCACATTCAACTTTTTTAAAGGTGGGTGATTTTGGTGGATTTGGGTTGCAAGGCCCCGCCAGGGGCAATATTCAACCAAATGCAACCACATTCAACTTTTTTTAAAGGTGGGTGATTTTGGTGGATTTGGGTTGCAAGGCCCCGCCAGGGGCAATATTCAACCAAATGCAACCACATTCAACTTTTTTAAAGGTGGGTGATTTTGGTGGATTTGGGTTGCAAGGCCCCGCCAGGGGCAATATTCAACCAAATGCAACCACATTCAACTTTTTTAAAGGTGGGTGATTTTGGTGGATTTGGGTTGCAAGGCCCCGCCAGGGGCAATATTCAACCAAATGCAACCACATTCAACTTTTTTTAAAGGTGGGTGATTTTGGTGGATTTGGGTTGCAAGGCCCCGCCAGGGACAATATTCAACCAAATGCAACCACATTAAAATTTAGTTGAATATGCCCCTGCGGGGCCTTGGAACCCAAAAGCAGTCCACCTTAATTTTGGTGGTTTTGGGTTGCAAGGCCCAGCAGGAGCATATTCAACTGAATTCAGTTACTATATATATATATATATATATATATATATATATATATATATATATATATATATTAGAGTTCAAAAAAGAGGTCGAAAATGTTGCATTAAGTTGAATATTTCCCCTGCGGGGCCATCCAACCCAAAATAGCACCCATCTTTATAAAAAAAAAAAAAAAAAAAAAAAAAAAAAAAAAAGGACAAAAAAAAAAAAGGACACAAGTCGGCTGACTTTCCTGGACAGGAGGAGAGAGAAAGTGAGGGAGGAGGGGTACCTAGTATTTTTGCAATTTTGAAACTTAGGTTGGTAATATTGCAAATAGCTATTCTTAAAGATAGTAAATTTGCAAAAATTTACTTTTTCCTATTTATTTATGAAAAAAGCCCATTTTTTTATCATATTTTTTAAAAAAAATTGAACATAGGAATTTTTGAAGATTTCCCTAAAATTAATGTTCGCAAGCAAATCACATCTAAAATACAAGAACTTAGCAAAAAAAAAAAAACACATCTAAAATATATTTATGTAAAAAATGATATTTTTTATAATCAATTTTTTTTTTTGGAAAAATGCATCCAATTATATTACAATATATTCCTAACGTGCCAACCATTTATTTATAGTTCCCATTTTAATTTTTAATTATTTCTCAATTTTTTACATTTCAAATGATTACAGAATTAGAAAATTTTATGTTACAATCATTATTTTGTTTGACTATACTCACTTTATGTGTTAAATATAAATTGGTTCCACCTTTTTACTTGCTCTTTTAATTTTCCCACTAATTAATATAATTTATTAATCTCTGTCTTTAAGCCAATTATAAATAAATGGGTGAGATAAAGAAAGTTATATTTTGTAATAAGAAATTTTTTAAAAGTCTCCCAAATTAATGAAAAGATGATGAGTAATGATCTGAAAATATACGAACCAAATTCAGTTTGAATCAAATCAAATTCGATCTTAATTCAAAATTTAATCAATTTTAATTTGAACTCATTCAAACCATATTCAAATATATTTTTATCAAAAATTGAACCAATCCAAAATCAATTGATTCATGTGAAATTATCATGTCTAATTGTAAACGTGATTTTTAATAATAGTAAGTCCGCATCGATGGAATAGTTATTTTCTTTATCAAAGCCTAATGATAGTATGATACTAGATTTTGGGGTAACAAAGGAATACCTCAACCTTACTCTCACCTCAAATGAATATTTTTTTAATATTGATCCTTTTGAATAGGGCAAAATTAATATTATAAACGTACCAAAATAAGTATTAGAAAAAAGATGATGAGATTGATTTCAGGAAACTTTTCTTCACATACTTAAAAAATGTACTTTAAAATTTTTGATTGGGACCGGAGGGTTGATTAAAAAATTCAAATTTTCCAAAAGTGCGCACCCCATATTTACATATAAATTCCACGTTACGTGACCATCTTAGAGGCTCCCTAATCTCAGTAAATATTATTTTAATTTTTTATACATATTTAAATATATGAAATAAATGAATTTTTTATAACATTTTTTTAATTTTTCTTTTTCTGAATAAAAAGAAAATTTTAAAAATAATACATGAAAGTTATTTTTTTTCTCATCTTAAAATTTGTGTAAAAATTTAAAGCAACATTTATAAACACTTAATAGGTTTATAAATAAGTGGAAACTAATAAAAATGAAAACTTTTAAGGCAATAGAGTATTGACATGGTTAACCGATAAAAATGAAATTTAAACTGGTAGTACACATATATTTTTATTTATAAGTTATTAAAATCCTAAAAAATTGATATGGGCTAAAAGTAAGCCCTAAAGACACATTTAATGTGGCATTAATTAGACCGAGAACATTCCAAACGTGAGGCCCACCAGATGGGCCCAAGCCCTAATTATAATATTAATTTCGTAATTAATATTAAGGGTAATGACCAGCTCAGCAATAAAAGTCAAACAAGGATATTATTCCTGCCTGACTTAGCCTCCAAGGTACAGAATTAGATATGGCAACTGACTCCTACAAGGAAGGAGTCTAGAACCTTCCTCAAGGCGGTGACTTGCCCACCAAGTCACCTAACCCTACCACGATTCTAGGGCTTCTCAGCCTATATAAGGACCTGCTCCTTCACATCTAGAACTACGTCTTGGCTTGATTCTCAATAACGAGATACGTAGGCACTCTGTGAGGACCGATCAGTCTCGAACACGGAAACAGCCATTAAAGCTCGAAGCTCACCAACCCTAGCATTAAATACAATTTCGTAACCTAGTTTTTATTCCACAACATTTGGCGCCGTCTGTGGGAAGAAAACATCAACCATGGTTAACACACGAAGAACACGAGCAACTACCGACCCTATTCCACTCAGCTCCGCCCCGCCAGCAACTGGTCCGGTGCCCCCGACGACCGGGGCTATCGTTTTGCGTCAAGTTTCTCAACCCCTAGGGACGACTTCCCATGTTGAGAGTACGTTACCTTCGATCGTCCATACAAATCCAGGGACTAATCCCCTACAGATGGTGGTTTCTTCCTTGATCATTGATCCCAACAACCCTCCACCAGGAGTCCAGATCCACACTACGGATCTCCCCGTGAATACCAACCCGATGTATGGACTGCCTAACAACCCTCCTACTCAAGGAGCTGGATCAAGTGGTCATGCCCTGCATATCCGAGATCGAGATTATCGTGATTTTTCCGGACCTTATACGGATGAGTCATCTTCTGACGATGATTACGATCGTGATGAAGCCCCAAGGAGGCGACGAGCAAGTAAAGAACCTCGAGGAAGAACTCAAACTACTCATGATGGACTCCCTTCAACAACTGTCGAGAGGATTAAGGCTTATGAAGCCGAGATCTTAAGATTGAAGGAAGATATGGCAAGAGAACAAGCCAGGTCAAATCAGACTTTACCCCCTCCAACATCAGGACCGATTCCCTTTATAGACTTGGAGGGGCCCTCAAGAAGGCAAAGAAGGGCTGCTGCCCCAACTGGAAGAACAACGAGAGTGGAGACCCCCAAGAGCAACCCTAAGGATCTGATGCCACTTGGGGATCCTGATGATCCTACACCCCCATTTACTGAGGAGGTGATGAATGCTCGTATCTCAAAGAAGTTTAAGATGCCGACAATTAAAGCTTATGATGGAATGGGTGATCCCGCAAACCATGTTAGAACATCCTCAAATGCTCTGCTGTTGCAGCCTGCAAGTGACGCTTTGAAGTGTAGGGCATTCCCTCAAACTTTATCAGGTATGGCTCAAAGATGGTATAGTCGGCTGCCTGCAAACTCAATTGGTTCCTTTAAGGAGTTGAGTGTTGCTTTCGTTAGTCAGTTTATCAGTGGAAGAGCGCATGAGAAAAGTTCTGCATCTCTTATGTATGTGGTACAAGGGAAGAACGAAAGTCTGAGGGACTATCTTAAGAGGTTCACCAAGGAGACTTTGAACATCACTGATCTGGACAATAAGGTTGCAATGGTAGCCTTGGAGCATGGCACCACCGACTTATACTTTAAGAGATCATTGGCAAAGCATCCCCTGAGAATATGGCTGAGCTCCAAAGAAGGGCTGATAAGTACATCAAGGCCGAGGATAGCACGAAGAAGGAGGTCACATTAGGCAATGGTCGGGGTAACAATGATACAAAAAAGCGCAAGCAAGAGCAGGAGTACGATGCTAGGGACAAGTATCCCCGAACTAGCAAAGACTCTGATTCGCCGTCAAAAAAGAGCTTGGGACCAAGGTTCTCTGACTATGCAAGGTTAAATGCTCCTAGAAGTCAAATCTTGTTGGAGATCGAGAAGGATAAGGACTTCCGATGGCCGAAGCCACTCAGGGGAGACCCCGCAAAGAGAAACAAGGATCAATATTGTCGGTTCCACCGAGATGTGGGGCATGATACAGATGATTGTAGGCAGTTAAAGGATGAGATCGAATTCTTGATCCGCAAAGGAAAGCTGAGTAACTTCACCAAGGGTGAAGATCGTGGAACCCAAAGAAGGGACTACGATAGGAGAAACAATGATAGAAGGGATAATGATCGTGATCGTAACACACAGCCCCGAGGGCCAGTTATCAACATGATCTGGGGAGGCCCGACAGCGGCCGGTACAACTCGAAACTCTCGAAAAGCATACGCCAGGGAGGTGATGCACATCGTGGGAGAGGCCCCGAAGCGTGCTAGAACTGAAATTGTAATTGGTTTTGATGATTCTGATCTTGAAGGGGTGAAATTCCCCCATGATGACCCGTTAGTTATAACCCCTGTGATTGGGAACTCGGAAGTAAAGCGAGTCTTGATAGACAATGGAGCCTCTGTGGACATTTTGTTTCATGATGCTTTTGTGAAGATGGGATATACCGATTCTCAGCTGACCCCGACCAACATGCCCATCTACGGATTCAATGGGGTTGAGTCCAAGGTGGAGGGGACTATCCAGTTACCCATGACAATCGGGCAGGAACCTAAGGAAGCTACTCAAATGTTGAATTTTCTAGTAATTAAGGCAGCCTCGACTTATAACGCAATCCTGGGAAGGACTGGACTTCATGCGTTCAAGGCTGTTGCCTCGACATATCACATGAAGATTAAGTTTCCAACCCGAAATGGGGTCGGAGAACAAAAAGGCGACCAGAAGATGGCAAGAAGTTGTTATGTATCCGCCCTAAGAGTTGATGGAGTCGGGGGGCAGGTACTCCCGATTGAATACATGGATGTCCGTAGTGATGATGAACACCGAGGGAAGCCAGCAGAGGATTTAATCCTCGTCCCTCTGGAGCTGGGCGACCCAGAGAAGGTTACATATATAGGAGCATCTCTGAAGGAACCCTTGAAGGACGAGTTGACAGCATTCTTGCAAAAGAATAGCGATGTGTCTGCTTGGACAGCAGCGGATATGCCAGGAATTGACCCCCAACTTATAACTCATAGGTTGAACGTCGATCCTGAACGGAAGAAAATAAAGCAGAAAAAGAGGAATTTTGCTCCTGAAAGGCAAGAGGCCATTAAGCAAGAAGTTGACAAACTATTAGAAGCTGGGTTTGTTGAAGAAATTCAATTCCCCGAATGGTTAGCTAACCCTGTGATGGTTAAGAAGGCGAATGGAAAGTGGAGGATGTGTATAGACTTCACTGATCTGAATTATACATGTCCAAAAGATTGTTTTCCTCTGCCTAGGATTGATATGTTGATAGATGCCACAGCTGGACATGAAATGTTGAGCTTCATGGATGGTTTCATCGGATACAATCAGATTAAGATGCACAAGGAGGACATCCCTAAGGTATCTTTCATAACGGACATTGGTGTTTTCTGCTATCTTGTTATGGCTTTTGGTTTAAAGAATGCAGGAGCTACTTACCAACGGCTGGTGAATAAGATATTTGCCCATCTGATTGGAAAAACCATGGAGGTCTATGTTGATGACATGTTAGTCAAGAGCCTACTCAAGGCAGATCACATAAGGCACCTCAGAGAGGCATTTGAAGTGCTAAGGCACCATAAGATGATGCTGAATCCAGCCAAGTATGCTTTTGGTGTTGGATCGGGAAAATTTTTGGGGCTGATGGTTTCCAAGAGAGGCATAGAGGCCAACCCGGACAAGATTAAGGCAATTCTGGATATGGAGCCACCCTGCTCAATACGAGATGTACAGAAATTAACTGGCCGAGTTGCGGCCCTAGGGAGATTCATCTCCAAATCTGGTGACAAATGCTTGCCTTTCTTTCAGGCATTAAAGAAGGTGAAAAATTTTGAGTGGACCACAGAGAGCCAAGAGGCCTTTGAGCAGTTGAAGAAATACATGGCTGAAGCCCCGTTGTTGGCCAAACCTAGTCCTGGGGAGATTCTTTACTTATACCTGGCGGTATCCGGACAGGCATTGAGTGCTGTTCTTGTCAAAGAAGAGAAGAAGGTTCAGAAACCCATCTACTACGTGAGTAAGGTATTGCATGGGGCGGAGTTGAATTACTCTCCCATTGAGAAGTTTGCTTTGGCATTGATTACTGCCTCAAGGAAATTGCGACCATACTTCCAGGCCCACAAGATCGAAGTCTTGACAGACCAACAATTGAGAAGCATATTGCACAGCCCGAAAGCAAGTGGAAGATTAATCAAATGGGCCATAGAGCTTGGAGAGTTTGATATCAAGTATAAGCCTCGAACGGCCATCAAGGCTCAGGCATTGGCTGACTTCGTGGTTGAATGCACCATTGACAACCAAGAAGTCGGGGGGCAGGAAATGATAACCACCCCTGAGAACGAAGATAAAGATGAAGGACTGATAGCTGACCAGACAGAGTATTGGGTGCTCTATTTTGATGGAGCATCAAAAATAAAATCTAGTGGTGCAGGTTTGGTTTTGCAAAGCCCCGATGTGTTCACAGTTGAGTATGCTTTGAAATTGGATTTTCCTACTACTAATAATGAAGCTGAGTATGAGGCATTAATAGCCGGACTGGGATTGGCCAGAGTCATGAGGGTCAAGAACCTCAAAGTGTGTGGAGATTCAAGACTGGTAGTCTCGCAAGTGAATGGTGAATTTGAGGCCAAGGATGAAACTATGGCAAAGTACCTAAGAGTCGTGAAAGCTGTTATGACTCAGTTTGATGAATGCTATGTGGAGCATATCCCTAGAGAAGAGAACGTTAAGGCCGATGCCCTGTCCAAGTTCGCTTCTTCCGAGATAGAGAATTATGCAGGAAGTGTTTACTTCCAGGTCTTGAAAGCCCCGACCGTCAACTCTAAGTTGGTAGCACCAATCGATGTTGGAAGCTGTTGGATAGATCCTATTAAAGCTCATCTTGAAACCGGATGGCTCCCTGACAATGCCTTGGAGGCACGAAAACTGTCAGTGAGAGCATTGAGGTATGCCTTGATCGAAGGCATCCTTTACAAAAGGTCGTTTGTCATCCCATACTTGAAGTGTTTGAGGCCCCAAGAGGCAAGAGAAGCATTGGAAGAAGTTCATGAAGGAATTTGTGGGCAGCATTTGGGGGGCAGAGCCCTGGCTCACAAAATAACTCGTCTGGGATTCTATTGGCCAGAGATGCTAGCCGATGCACAGAGTTATGTCAAGAGGTGTGATAGGTGCCAAAAACACGCTCCGATTGTAAGGCAGCCGCCTGAGATGTTAACGTCAGTCAGTTCCCCCATCCCGTTTGCAATGTGGGGGATGGACATACTTGGTCCTTTCCCTATGGCATCAGCACAGAGAAAGTTTCTGATAGTCGCCATTGACTACTTCACCAAGTGGATTGAGGCTAAGCCTTTAGCCAAGATAACCACCAAGCAAGTTTCCCAGTTCTTTTGGGAGAACATAATTTGTAGATATGGAATCCCACGAATCCTTGTAACGGATAATGGGACGCAGTTCAACAATGAAGAATTCAAAAAGTATTGTGAAGAGAACGCTATTGAGCTTCGTTTTACTTCAGTAGCACACCCGCAGGCTAATGGACAAGCTGAGGTAGCTAACCGAATTATCCTTGATGGACTAAAGAAAAGGGTTGAACGCTCAAGGAACACTTGGGTGGATGAGTTATTGCCTATACTCTGGGCGTATCGCACCACTTGTAAGGTAACAACAGGAGCAACCCCGTTTTTACTGGCTTACGGAGCCGAAGCATTGGTGCCCTTAGAGATCATGCATGCATCACCTCGAGTTGAGACGTATGAACCAGAGACTAAAGAAGAGGGCATGAGGCTTGCCCTTGACTTGATTGATGAGGTCAGGGATGAAGCAAATGCCAGGAACGCTGAACATCAAAAGAAGGCATCTTTCCACTACAACCAAAGGGTTAAAGAAAGGTTCTTTCGACAAAGTGATTTGGTTCTAAGGAAGATAGAAGCCTCAGGAGTTGGTCAGAAAGGCAAGCTAGCCCCAAATTGGGAAGGACCGTATCGAGTCAAGAAGGTGTTGGGACGAGGATCATACAAGTTGGAAACGTTAGATGGGGCTGAGGTACCCCGAACTTGGCATGCAACCAATCTCAAGATTTATTTTGTATAAACCTTCCTAGTAAGGACTTGGCTTTTATCTGTGTCTATTAGGAGAAGTAGAAATAAGGTTCCAGGAAACCATCACAGAGCATGTTGCTCCCAGTAGGAGATAGAGTATTTATGTAAGGGTTGAACCCGTTTCAAGTTATTAATGCAAGTTTGTTTTCTATCTGTGATTGTGTGATTTTATTTATGTACCAAGCACCTGATGAGTGCAAGTCAAAGATGGCCAAGTAACGAAAATAAAGAATACACAAGTGAAAATAAAACAAGTGCATAAATAAAGTACCCCCGAGGGGCCAAAGTTGGATTTAGGTTACATCACCAAATAAAAGTTAAGTCCCTAAGGACCTTGATTGAAAAGCAGAAAAGATAAAGCCACATGTGGCTAACAAGGCCATGCAAGGCCACTTACTCCTCGGAGGATTCTCCTATCACTTCATCGTCTTCCTCCTCGTTTCCCTCTTCCTCGTCTCCATCTTCATCGTCATCTTCTTCCTCCTCTCCGGAGCCTTCTTCTTCTTCAACTGCCATCGGCTGAGTCTCTCCTTTCTTTGCCACCACTCCTTCATCGTCGGAGGTCTCTGTTGAAGAGCTAGGTCTTGTTCGAAGAGCTTTCCCAGGGAAAGATTGCCTGACGGCTGCTTCCCTCTTCAACATTCTTCCTTCAGCGGAGCGGGAAGAAGCTGAACCCGAGTTGACAACTTGAGTACATTTCTTCAGCCCAGAGCCGGAAGGCCTACGAGAACCCCCAGAGCCTGACGCTTGGGCCACATGACTTCCATCACCAACACCCCAGTTAGGGCAAGGGAAGTCTGTCGGGTTAACCACTGTAGGATACCTGTGGCTGACAGCGCCAATGGCCTTGTCCCATCCAACGGACATGTTGAAGGGCCGCATTTCATCGTCATGCTTGTCCATGAACTCAAAAAATTCCTCCGACCTATGATAGGCATCAATTACTTTGCCAGCCTGGGAAGATTTTTTCCTGGCCAAAGAGCGGAGACTCTTTTGAAGAGATTGGCAGTTAGCTTCAGCTCGAATGGCTCTGGAGTTCAAGTCTTGGATCTCCTCGTTCAACTTGGCTTTCTCGCTCTTTAATGTTACATTTTCATCCCGATGGGCTCGACCTTGGCGAGTCGCGGACTGAAGATAAGCATTGACCTGCGATAAGGAAGTTAGTAAGACAGCAACAAAGTGAACAAAGAATGTAAGTATACAAGTTGCTACCTGATATAAACCCTGAGCCCCAAGGCGCTCGGCTTCGTCAATTTTGTCTCCCGCAGTCGCGGTCAGGACATCGGGAGGAGTGATAGAAAGTCTTGACCAAGCCACGGCCAAGGAAGAACTCCCAAAAACAAAATCTTGATCGCAGATACCCCAATCCGGAGTAAAGGGGGTTCTAACACCTTCGCCAGCATTCATGTACCTCTTTCCCCCTTGGCTACTTTCCTCCAGGAATTGAGGAACTTCTCGGCAAGGAGGATTCACTTGAGCTTCGGCCTTCTTTATCATCCGCCTAGTGACAGTTGGCTGATTTGCAGGACGTTTGTCTATCTCCTCAGCAGCTGAAAGATGAAGAGAAAACATTGGAATAAGAACAAACATAGTTCATAATTAAGTAATGAAGGAAAAATTACCCTCAAAAGAAAGATTGCTGAGGCCAGCTTCAATAAGCTTCTTCTCAGTTAGAATAGTCCTATAGTGAGTGCGACCATCGTCAGCAAGAAGCCTATCTCGGTCTAACAATTCTTGGGAGTTAAGATCGCACACGAAGTGTGAGCTATCATGTACAAACCCGAATTTCTTGACAAAGAAGTGACCCCAGTCACCACCTTCCCACTCCAAGACAACAAAGTCCCTCTCCCATAAATGATGAGAGTCCGGAAAGGAGAAAGAGTTTACTATATGAGGAAGGCCACTTCTAAGTTGAAAGCCAATCCATCCCGGCTTAGCATCAGAGGAGTTCTTCACTGCAAAGATACTTCGAAACATAGTTGTACTCCAAGGGATTTCCAACTCGTGGCATCTCAACAAGAAAATGATTAAAAATCTCCAGGAGTTGGGATATAGCTGGCAAGGGTGTACTTGAAGTTCTGCTAAGAACCTGATGATGAATGTGTGAACAGGGAATCTAAATCCCGCCTCTAATGCTCCTTTCATGACGCATATCCTTTCGGGGTGCCAGTTGCAGGTTCTGTCCCCTGGATTTGGGAGGCATACCTTGATTGCGCTCGGAAAGCCGAAAGTGCTCCTGATCTTCTCAACATCCTTCTTTCTTAATCTAGAAGGACTACTAAAAGCAACTAAGCTTGAGCTGTTGGGAAACGATTCTCCCATAATGCTGAGCAAATCTAACGTTGACTCAAACCGACGCTCAATATATTTAGGAGGCATGAGTTTTAGCTTACCTTTCATTGTTTGCGCCATGCTCCTCTTTCTGAAAGCCTCCTCCATGGAGAGTTGGGGGCAGCTTGCTTATCGGCCATCTTGAACCTTGAATCTGGAAACTCGAAGCTTGAACTTAGAAGCTTGGAAGCTAGAGAACTCAAGAGCTTTTAGAACTTAAGAAAGTTTGAGAAGTGAAGAAGTGAAGAGAAATGAAGGATGCTCTCCTCCTTTTATAAGGAAAAGGTGACCTGTTATCTCAGGTTGAAACGCAGCTCAGTTCGCATTTACAGGTCAAGTATCGTTAAAATACGAAAAAGGAGCAAAAACTATCCGTTATGAATGGAAAAAATCGTTAAAACTCATGATATTTTGGGAGAGAAAACAGAGAATTTAAGTGAATATTCGGCAAGATATTCTACCAGATCAGTCATATGGGCTAAGCGCACTTAAGAAATGCTAAATTGGAAGATTAGTACTAAGCACTGGATTAGTGATATGAATCATGGCACAAAGTAAAACCTCAAACAGAGCCATGAATGGCCAACATTGATGTTAAGATTTCATGTCGATGGTCGATGTCGATATACAAAAATTAAAACCCGTAACAGTGACTAAGTTGATTCCATGTCAATGGTCGATGTCGGTATGCAAAAATTAAAAACTGGAAACCCTAACAGCCAACTACATTCGAACATTGATATGGGTTTTTTTCGCCTCAGCCGACGAGGTACTCGGCCGACTGCCCCTTTTTGAACGTCTGGGCCGACCGACGTTGATCGTTGGTATGGGTATTTTAGCCCCGAAATTTTTAAAAAAAAAAAAAGAGAAAAAGAGGGAAAATCTTCAGCCGACTGGGGTTCCAGCCGACAGGCCCTCCGGGAGCATTCCGGCCGACCGGCGTCAACCATCGACACGGGCTCGCACCAGCCGACCGAAGCACCGGCCGACCGGCCCTCCGGGAACGTCTCGGCCGACCGAGGTCGACGGTCGGTGCGGGTTTTTGTGTTTCGTTTCAAAAAAAAAAAATGGAGAAAAACCAGCCGACCGGGTGCCCAGCCGACCGGGTGCCCAGCCGACCGGCCCCTTTTGACACACTCCAGCCGACCGGTAGTGATGGTCGGTACGGGTTTTTGCCCGGCCGACCGACAGCGATGCTCGATTGGGGTTTGCAAAATTTCGTTTTTTTTTTGTTTTTCTGATTCGGCAATTAAGGGAAGTGAAAACCAAGCACCGATTAGTGCCGATTAAGCACTGTTTAGTGTTGTTTAAGCATTATTTAGTGCATATTGGCGCCGTTTAGCACCAATTAGTGCCGATAGTGCCGTTTTATGCCGTTTGACATCGTTTAACACTGTTTAAACGTTGTTTAAGGCTGAGTAGCGCTGTGTAGTGCCATTTAACACCGTTTAGTGTCGTTCAACATCATCGTAAATGCGTTGGTCGCTCCACGCTTTACATTAAGATGATATTGTTGAAAATACTCGTGTAAGAGCAATAAACCCTGACCCAAGTCTCGTAAAAGGCCGATAAAACTTCAAGGAAAATCTGATCAATTTTCCTAGAAGTTGGGGGGCAAATGATATGGGCTAAAAATAAGCCCTAAAGACACATTTAATGTGGCATTAATTAGACCGAGAATATTCCAAACGTGAGGCCCACCAGATGGGCCCAAGCCCTAATTATAATATTAATTTCGTAATTAATATTAAGGGTAATGACCAGCTTAGCAATAAAAGTCAAACAAGGATATTATTCCTGCCTGACTTAGCCTCCGAGGTACAGAATTAGATATGGCAACTGACTCCTACAAGGAAGGAGTCTAGAACCTTCCTCAAGGCGGTGACTTGCCTACCAAGTCACCTAACCCTACCACGATTCTAGGGCTTCTCAGCCTATATAAAGACCTGCTCCTTTACATCTAGAACTACGTCTTGGCTTGATTCTCAATAACGAGATACGTAGGCACTCTGTGAGGACCGATCAGTCTCGAACACGGAAACAGCCATTAAAGCTCGAAGCTCACCAACCCTAGCATTAAATACAATTTCGTAACCTAGTTTTTATTCCACAACAAAAACATATAACAATAACAAAGAGTATTTTAAGTATAAATATTTTATTAGAGTACCATGATATCTATACTAAATTATATTAAGTACAATTTATAGTTTGGTTAAGAAAAATTTTGGATTTTTTATTATTAAATAATTTTAAATAAAAAAGTAAAACATTTAAATTTTTATTAATCGAGAAAAGTAAAATCTATATCTATACTAAAACATAGTAAATAAAGCATGATAATTTGTATTTTATTTAATACCATCCTTTTTGGGTATTTTTAATAGGATAATTTGTATTTTATTTAATACCATCCTTTTTGGGTATTTTTAGTAGGGCTTAATGATTGTATAGTTAACTAGTTAAACATATTATAATACAATTCGAAGGCTATTTTTGTAAATGTATGGGGTGAATTTCATTATTACAAAAATATCATCCATCTTTTATACTCAAAATGCTGATAACTTTAGGTAATTTACCTACAATTTAACTATGGAAACAATTTTCTTTTTTTAATATTAACAAATTAAAAATATATATACAAATATATATTAAATTATAATAAATAAAATGAGTATAATTTATACTTTGGTTCAAAGTGATGTTATTACTTTTAACCATAATCATTAGATATCTATAGTCAAATTAATATTTGTTATGGAATAAAAACTAGGTTGTTAAATTGCGGCTAAGGTTTGTATGTAATTAATACCAGGGTGGTTGAGCTTCGAGCTTTAATGGCTGCTCTCGTGTTCGTAGCTGAATCTGCCTTCACAAGATGCCTACGTACCTTGATGAATATCAAGAATCAAGCCAAAAACGTAGTTCTTGGTAATGCACTCGGGGCTATGGCAGCGAGGGCACACCAAGGACGTAGTGGCTTGTATGTCCTTATTCGAGGATTAAGCCTAAAACGTAGTTCTTGGTGTTTGCCCTCGGGGCTATGGCGGCGAGGGCACACCAAGGATGTAGTGGCTTGTATGTCCTTATTCGAGGATTAAGCCAAGACGTGGTGGATGACGTATGGAGCTGTGCCCCAAAATGTAGTTCTGAGAATGAGGGGTCAGGCCCTTTATATAGGCTGAGAAGCCTTAGAATTATGGTAAGATTTGGAGACTTGGTGGGCAAGTCACCGCCTTGAGGAAGGTTCTAGACTCCTTCCTTGTAGGAGTCAGTTTCCATGTGAAGTAGGTGCCTTGGAGGCTAAGTCAGGCAGGAGTAATATCTTTATTTGACTCTTATTACTGAGCTATTTATTACCCTTAATATTAATTACGAAATTAATATTAAAATAGGGCTTTTGACCTCATTAATGGGCCCCACATTTGGACCATGCTGGGTCTAATTAATGCCACATTAAATGTGTCTTTAGGGCTTATTTTTAGCCCATATCATTTGCCCCCAACTTCTAGGAAAACTGATCAGGTTTTCGTAGAAGTTATAATTGTCTTTTTCGAGACTCGGGGTCCTTTTTATCCCTTATCTACGACTACTTAATTTTCCTACCCTTGTATGGGGATTTTAGTTTACACTAGTTTCACGGGTATCGTCTTGATGTAAAGCGTGGAGCGACCGACGCATTTACAACGATGTTTAAACGATGCTAAACGGCACTAACCAACCTTGAATGACAATTAAACAATGTTAAATGACGCTACGACTCTTAATGGTGCTAACGACACCAAACGGCGCTACCGGCACTAATTGGTGCTAACGGCACTAAACGGTGCTAACGACACTACCGGTGCTAACGGCACTAACGGTGCTTACGGCACTAACAGTGCTATCAGCACTAACGACACTAAATGGTGCTAACGGTGCAAACGATACTAAACGACGCTAGACGACACCAACGGCCCTAAACGGTACTAACGACACTAAACGGTGCTTACGGCACTAACGGTGCTTAAACCATATTCTGGTTCAACTCAATTTTCATATTCGAAACGACGTCGGGATCAATATTCGACATTGAAATGACGCAAAGAATCTTCATATTCTACATGGAACCCGGTCGGCCGATGCCTCCCGGGTGCGCTGGTCGGCCAGCCACCGGTCGGCCATGCCCCGGTCGGCCGAAGCCTTCCGGTTGCCCCGGTCGGCTGGCTCCCGGTCTGCCGGTTTTCTATTTTTTTTTTTTGCACCCTTGGCTCCAGCACTTCAACTTCCATCTTGAACAATGACCTTTCATATCGACAATGGATCACGACCCTTCATATCGATAAAGGAATACGAGCTTTCATAATGGAATATGAGCTTTCATATTGACAATGGAATATGAGCTTTCATATCCAACACTTCATCAATCAAATCAAGAGCGAGTTTCATGCCTTCCTCGTAGTCTCAGGCTCAAATTCTTCAACCCGAGGTGATGCATGCATGATTTCTAGGGGCACAACTGCCTCGGCTCCGTAAGCCAGCAAAAACGGGGTTGCTCCAATTGTCACTTTACAAGTAGTGCGATATGCCCAAAGTATAGGCAGCAATTCATCCACCCAAGTGTTCCTTGAGCGTTCGACCCTCTTCTTCAGTCCATCAAGGATAATCTGATTGGCTACCTCTGCCTGTCCATTAGCTTGCGGGTGTGCCACTGAAGTAAAATGAAGCTCAATAACATTTTCCTCATAGTACTTCTTAAACTTTTCATTGTTGAATTGTGTCCCATTATCTGTCACAAGGATTCGTGGGATTCCATATCTGCAAATGATGTTCTCCCAAAAGAAATGGGCAACTTGCTTGGTGGTTATCTTGGCTAGAGGTTTGGCTTCAATCCACTTGGTGAAGTAGTCGATGGCCACTATCAAAAACTTTCTCTGCGCAGAAGCTATGGGAAAGGGACCAACTTTATCCATTCCCCACATCGCGAACGGGATAGGAGAGTTAACTGATGTCAACATCTCAGGCGGCTGCCTTACAATCGGAGTGTGTTTCTGACACCTATCGCACCGCTTGACATAATTCTGCGTAGCAACCAACATCTCTGGCCAATAGAATCCCAGACGAGTGATCTTGTGAGCTAGGGCCCTGCCCCCCAAGTGTTGCCCACAGATCCCTTCATGAACTTCCTCCAATGCTTCCTTTGCCTCTTGGGGCCTTAAACACTTCAAGTATGGGATGACAAACGATCTCTTGTAAAGGATGCCTTCGATCAAGGCATATCTCAATGCTCTCACTGACAGCTTTCGTGCCTCCAAGGCATTGTCAGGGAGCCACCCAGTTTCGAGGTGAGCTTTGATAGGATCCAATAGCTTCCTAAATCAATCGGTGTTACCAACTTAGAGTTGATGGTCGGGGCCTTCAAGACCTGGAAGTAAACACTCCCTACATAATTCTTTATCTCAGAAGAAGCGAACTTGGACAGGGCATCAGCCTTAACGTTCTTCTCTCTAGGAATGTGCTCCACATAGCACTCATCAAACTGAGTCATAAAAGCTTTCACAACTCTCAAATACTTCGCCATTGTTTCATCCTTGGCTTCAAATTCACCATCACTTGCGATACACTAGTCTTGAATCCCCACAAACTTTGAGATTCTTGACCCTCGTGATTCTGGCCAAGCCCAAACCGGCTATCAAGGCTTCATACTCAACTTCATTGTTGGTTGTGGGAAAGTCCAACTTCAAAGCATATTCAACTGTGAACCCGTCAGGGCTTTGCAAGACTAAACCTGCACCACTAGATTTTGTTTTTGATGCCCCATCAAAATAGAGCACCCAATACTCCTTCAGATCAGGTACAAGTTCCTCATCTTTATCCTCTTTCCCAGGGGTAGTCACTATTTCCTGCCCCCCGACTTCTTGGTTGTTAATGGTACATTCAACCACGAAGTCAGCCAATGCCTGAGCCTTGATGGTTGTTCGAGACTTATACTTGATGTCAAATTCTCCAAGTTCTATTGCCCACTTCATTAGCCTTCTACTAGCCTTCGGGCCATGCAATATGTTTCTCAGCTGCTAGTCCGTTAGGACCTCAATCTTGTGTGCCCGAAAATAAGGTCGCAGCTTCCTCGAGGCTGTTACCAATGCCATAGAAAACTTCTCAATGGTTGAGTAATTCAACTCAACTCCATGCAACACCTTGTTAACATAGTAAATGGGTTTCTGAACCTTTTTCTCTTCTCGAATGAGGACGGCCTTCAGCGCTTGTTCGGATACCGTTAGGTATAGGTAAAGAGTCTCTCCGGGACTAGGTTTGGCCAACAACGGGACTTCAGCCATGTACTTCTTTAGCTGCTCGAAGGCCTCTTGGCTCTCAGGGGTCCACTCAAAATTTTTCACCTTCTTCAATGCTTGAAAGAATGGCAAGCATTTGTCACCAGACTTGGAGATAAATCTCCCCAGGGCTGCAACTCGGCCCGTTAACTTCTGTACGTCTCGTATAAAGCGGGGTGGTTCCATATCCAGAATCGCTTTGATCTTGTCAGGGTTGGCCTCTATGCCTCTTTCTGAAACCATTAGACCCAAAAACTTTCCTGATCCAATGCCAAAAGCACACTTGGCTGGATTCAACATCATCTTGTGGTGCCTCAACACTTCAAATGCCTCTTTGAGGTGCTTAATGTGGTCTGCCTTGAAGAGGCTCTTGACTAACATGTCATCAACATAGACCTCCAAGGTTTTACCAATCAGATAGGCGAATATCTTCTTCAACAGTCGTTGGTAAGTAGCGCCTGCATTCTTTAGACCAAAAGCCATAACAAGATAGCAGAAAACACCAAAGTCAATTATGAAAGATACCTTTGGGATGGAATCCTTGTGCATGATTGTAACCGCTGAATCCGTCCATGAAGCTCAACATTTCATGTCCAGATTAACATGTCTATCCTTGGCAGGGGAAAACAGTCCTTCGGGCATGCATCATTCAAATCAGTGAAGTCTATACACATCATCCACTTCCTATTTGCCTTCTTGACCATCACAGGGTTAGCCAACCATTCGGGAAATTGAATTTCTTCAATAAATCCAGCTTATAAGAGTTTGTCAACTTCTTGTTTGATGGCCTCTTGCCTTTCAGGAGCAAAATTCCTCTTCTTCAGTTTTATTCCATTCAGGATCAACATTCAATTTGTGAGTTATGAGTTGGGGATCAATCCCTGGCATATCAGCTGTAGTCCAGGCAAACACATCACTGTTCTCTTGTAAGAATGCCGTCAACTTGCCCTTCAAGGGTTCATTTAATGAAGCTCCTATATAAGTAACTTTCTTAGGGTCGCCCATCTCTAAAGGTATGGGGACCAAATCCTCTGTTGGCTTCCCTCGGTGTTTATCATCACCACGAACATCCATGTCTTCAATCGGAAGTACCTGCCCCCCGACTCCATCAGCCCTCAATGCAGACACATAGCAACTGCTGGCCATTTTTTGATCACCTTTTTGTTCTCCGACACCATTCTGAGTTTGTTGAGTATTGAACACGGTAAAAGAATACAGAGGGGGGGTGAATGGATTCTTGAACTTTTCTTGGATTGAGTCTGTGTAGCAGATAAGTGCCTGTGTGTGCAGAAATTAAGGTGCGGATAAATAAACAACACAAGACACAATATCACTTTAATCTAATGTATATTAGATAAAGGTTGCTACAATCTGTGAATACAAATGGTAGTATTCTCAGCTTCGTTTTTCTCAGAGAGATATAGCTTACAGTGTATGAAAAAAAACTTGACTCACAAAGTTACTAAGTTATGAAGTGAGGCTGTGTCCTTATAGAACATGGATACAGCCTGCTTACTACAAATAAGGTAGCTAAAACACATTACTTTCTAGTCTGTCTATCCTTTTTGAGTAAGTGTCCAAACGGTTACAGATTTGACTTTGCAAAGCCTGTTTAGATCCACTTCTTTAGCTCCTTGTCTCTTCTATATCTCTCCAAGCTTCCTTGTAGGCTTTCCAGAGCACGTTACAGGTTGTGGTCCATAAAGTGCATTGGCTTGTTGCAGGTTTCTGACTTGTACAATTTCTTCAGTATTTTGTCTCCAAGAATGTATTCGAGAAGTGACTAAGTAAGTGATTCGAGAACTAGAATTGACTTGATCGATAACTCTGAGTTCTCGAATACTGTTATAGTGACATATCGAACCACTTCTCGAATAGCTCTTTTCCATCAGGATTCCTTGAGTTGTCGAATAGAGCATTTGACTTATCGAATCCTCGAGTTGTCGAATAGCTTTCTGAGTCTTTGAGATATCGAATGGAACTTTGACTTGTTGACTCTTTGAGAACTCGAATACCATCTTGACTTGTTGACTTCTTGAGTTCTCGAATAGAGTAGTAGACATATCGAATCCCTGAGATATCGAATGAGATATCGAACAGTGTATTCAGAGATATCGAATAGTGTCTTGAGATATCGAATCTCTGACTTCTCGAATGCTGGACTTCTCGAATAGACAAATATACTTCTCGAATTGGTACTTAGGCAAATTCTTCATTTCTTCAAATCCCAACTGTGATTATTTGGCAGTCTTTAACTCCTTGCTTGAGGCATGAACCATGGAACTTCTTTCAAGCATTATTCTAGACTCTATTTGTACAGTTACACAACTAGGATTTGATGCCTATTACAAGTACAATACAAACAGAAACTCTACAACTAGAGGTTCCCTCAGTTAAGAGGTCATGTAAGTAATGCAAAGCATTACAAACAATTAGGCTTGTTATTAGATGTATACAGGCATGCCTCTGTAACTAACAATCTCCCCCAAATTGTAAGTGAGACCCTTAGTCACAATTTCATGTCTGATAACAAGCCTAACATACATTAAAGATAAAACTTTTAAAAGTACAGGTATGTGATTTGATTGAACACATAAATGAAATTACAAGATAAATACTTCTTACAGTATGATGAGGTACTAGCCGTTTTCTTTTGATTGCATCTCCATTGCCTTGGCTTGTAGATCATCATATGCTTTCTGTTTCCTTTCTTTCTCCTTTCTTGCAATCTCATCTACTGCTCTCATGATTTCTGTCATAGCATCCAATTCTTCAATCATAATAGAGTTTTTGAAATCTTCAAGCACTGGCTTCAGAATGTTGGCAGGATAGTGACTGAGTAGGTTCATTCTTATATTGACATTGTCTCCATTTCTCCTCCTATACTTCACCACATAGGGATCAAACTGAACTCTACACAATCCCTTTGCCCTTAGCTTTTCTGCTTCAATCTCCAGTCTATCAATTTCTTTCTCACTTTCTAACCATTTCTCATAGCAGCCCTTCCTTATCTTCTCAGCATGTTCTTTCTTCATTTTCACAAAGTCAATCAATTCCAGCTTCCATACTTTCTCCACCTTGTCCTTAGAATCCAGCAATGCAATGATTCTTTCTATCTCATACAATTTACCCCAATGTTGACAACCCCCTTGTTTGAATTTCATTTCTTTCCCATCAGTGTACTTGATTACAAGGTGGTCATCCACAATTGCAGCATAGCATATCTTTTGAGCTCTTAGAAATAGCAGTTGCTCTTCATCAAAGTCTTCATCAAGTGGCTGGAGCTTTAATCCTGGAATGATTGTTAGGGCTCTAGATTTGGATAGCTTCACTCTCCTTGCAGCATGTTTAAATTTTATCCTCTTGACATGGTTGCTTTGCAGAAATCTTTGACCTTGGTTGGTAGACCATAGTAGTATTCCATTAGCAGATTGCTTTCTGAAACATACACATGGTTTCTTGACTTGAATCTTCTTCTTTTCTTGAGATGGTAAGACAGTTGCAGAAGCCATAGATGTAGATTTTGCTAGGTCACTACTAACAGTATTCACCCTAGACTTAGAGTCTTGTGTTGTGGTGAGATTACTGCTAGCATTGCCTAAGACTTACTGTCTTCCACTCTTTCTCACATATGTTTTACCCTGGTCATTATCATCCTTTTCATCCTTGTCCCCCTTTTTCTTCTTATCTTCATCACCCTTATCTCTCCTGTGATGTCTTCTCCTCCCATCACCTTTGTCTTCAGAATCATCATCCTTATTTCTCCTAGGTTGAGCCATCTCTGGAATTTCACCAGTTGCAATATAGGTTCTGAGGATATGCAGTGCCTCAATTTCTTCAGCATTTCTGGCTCCAACCTTCTTCTGTAATTGATCAATGATAGCAATGATCAGTCTGTGATTTCTGGAGGTGAGATCATGAGGAATGACCAATTGCTTGATATCTTCAATTCTGGTACCAGACTGATAAATAATTGTCCATGGCTTCTTGATCACTTCTGGTAGCCTTGTAGGTTGACCATTCCTCAAATCATCAAACAGACTCTTGCTGTTCTCATTTTTCTTCTCAATGATCTCAAGTATGGCATCTATCTCTGAGTGCTTTAGGTCTTGTAGAGTCTGGTATGTTAGATGCCATATCTTTAGTTTGGAAACCATCACTATCTCCTTGACCCATATATTGTTGACTTTCTTGGGGATGACAGTGATGTAGTCTATCTGCTTCTTCACCTCCCTCAGATAAAACTGAGTGTCACCAACCTGTTCCCTTATGGCTTTCAGAAACTCCAAGAAGGCTTTATCATGGTAGACATTGGAGTTAGCAACTTCTTGTAGCTTGACCTCAGTAACAACTTTGACTTCTACAGGCTTGGCACTCTCAGATATAGAGATTGGAGGTTTGTCAGATGGCATACTCCCTGCAACCACTGTGGTAGTTATGGATTGCTTTTGTCCTCCAGGAGTAGTGATGTGCACAGTTGGTAAGGTGACAACTGGCAAGATAGATGGAGGCTCATCTACTTTGGCTTTTCCCTTGCCAGGCACATTTGCTAGAGACTTAGAAGCCCTTTGTTTACCACCCTCTTTGATTATTATGCCTTTCTCTCCCTTTGTCTCCCCCTTTGAATTTGAGTTCCTAGCCTTCTTCTCCCCCTTAGGCTTGTTGTCAGGCACAGAGGCTGTAGAAATGTCCTTTGGGAGTGAAGATTCATCAGGTAGAGGGAGACCCATATGCTTCATCATTGCAACTAACATGGATTGTTGATGCAGAAGGACATCAGCTGTGGTGGATGCTTGAGTGTCCAACTGATCATTTAGCAATGCAACCTTTTCTGTGAGATGAGCATTGGTCTTGGTGAGAGTAGCTACCTCCTGCTCAAGAGTGTTGACCTTAGTGAATAACTCATTGGCCTTGAAGCCAGATAAAGATTGATCCTGCAGCCTCTTCACTTCATATTTAGACAATTCATGCACAGGGACATCAGTCACTAGTCTATCTCCATAAAGATTTTTTAACATTATCCTCAGCATGGCATTGGCATCTGTAGTCTGGTCAGATAGATTCTGAAATTGATGCCCCAGACCTGTGACAGCATCTTTTAGCACAGCCAGCCCATTGTCCACCTGAGTGCAGGTAGAGTTGCAGTGTTTGATGTCCTTGAACACACTGTCCAATTGAGGAAATTTAGCATCAAAGGCCCTCTTGACTTCTGCTACTGAAGTGGCTGTCTTATCACACACCCTGTTGACTTCAGTTTTGACTCCCTTGCCAAGATAGTGTGCAGCCTTGAGGAAACCCTTGTAGGAGTCATTTACAGCTTCATACACTTCACCAGGTGACGGGGATTTTGCATTGGAGCCCAGTGAAGTGATGTATTCCTCCCTGAGATACTGAAGTGCTTCATCGAGAGTAATATTATATTTTCCTTGCAACCAGGCATCTATGTTGCCATCTCTCTCAGCATCATCAATGATCTTTGACTTCTGCACTTCCACATCATCCCTATGGCATAACAGAATAGCCTCATAGTCTGGATTGGGCATGTCTGCAGTGAGAAGGTGCTGAGCAATCTTTGTGAACTCAGGAATCTGATCCACAATTAAGCTTTGAAGTGCTTCAACCGTCAATTGTTGTGGAACAGACCCTGATCCTGAAGCACTGTCATGTTGCACAGGCTTCAGCCATGTTGACATGAAGTCAGAGCTAGAGCTAGGCAAGCTAGTCTCCTCAGTTACAGATGCAACTTCTGTAACCGGATGGATTGACTCTACTACTGGTGTCACCACAGAAGTGGGATGAATTACACCAGCAGTTGACACAGGCACAGAGTCTCTAGTAAAAACTAGGGGAACCTCTGTGTTTGTGATGGTGTCATTAGGATATGCCTCAGCATGCATTCCCTCACCATCTAAATGTGGGTTCTGAGTGGTGAACAAAGTGTCATGCACTAAGTCACTTGAAATTATTGGCTCATCAAGCGAAAAGGATTCTTGATGATCAATACCTTGCATCTCAGTTGTCTGAGTTGCAGGTTCCAAAGAAATTTCAGAGTTAGATTCTGGAAGAGAAGTGTGTTTTAGAGTAGATTTTGGCAACTCCCCCTGAGAGATAGAGGGAGTTTCAAAAGTGATGTGCTCTCCACTCAGTGTTGTGCCAGCCTTATCACTCCCATGTGCTGACTCTATACAAGAGGGTGCATTGGGGAGAATGCTTGATTCTATAGGTGCACCCTGTTGAGAGGATACACCTAGTGAGCTGTGTGCCCCTGATTTTACAACTTCAGCCATTTGTGTGACTGAAGAGGTGGTCTTAGTTTTCTTCTTCTTTGTTCTGTGTAAGGGTAACTCAGGTTCCTCACTTCCTAGACCTAATTCAACAGCTAATGCTGCTTCAGACAAGATATTTAAAGGTGCAGACATTACTTCCTTTCTCTTCTTTTTACTAACATCACCCTTTTGAGAGGATGATGCAGTTGGCTCAGTAAGAGGTAGAGTGTTTGGTTGAGAGGGTTGGTTAGCAGGCCCTGGGTTAGCATTTTGTTCTACTTGCTTGGGCTGTGCTAACTTAGATTTTGCATCAAATGTTGGCATGTTGTGGGGGTAAGTCCTAAACAAACTCTCCATATGGGGAGTTATGTTCAGTCTTACATCCACATCATTCCTAGTTTCCAAGTTACCAAAAATGAGTTTGGTCATGGACTTAGGATAGCCTATTTTATTTTTATCAATCCCAGGCAATTCAATCAATGAAGCATTTTTATAATTAAGTACAGATTGAATAAAGCGAGGGAAGAAAATATCAGTACCTCTCTTGGTTGTGTTCTTACCAAGTCTCCCATATAATTCTTGAAGTATGATTTGGCCAACATCTATCTTCTTTCCATAGGCCAAAGCATATCCAATTTGCTGCACAGGTGCACTGATTTGATCAAAGCTTGATTTCCTGGCAGTGAAGACTTGGAGAAGAGTTGCAAACACATAGCTCCACTCCTTTCTCAGATTCTTTCTGTTTAGCTTTCCAAGGTTAATCCCATCTGAGTAGTTTATGAACTCAAAGAATTCCTCCAACTCTGCGTTAGTGGCCATTCTGTCAAATGACTCTTGTTGTAGTCCTAGTGCTTGGTTCATGTCTGCAGTAGTGATAGTGATTTCCTTATCTTGAACCTTGCAGTAGATGACATAGGAAGTGATTGCGTTTTCCAGGGCTACAACCTCCACAATAGCAGTGCTCCAGAATTGTTCCAGAATATCGAGATACAGAGTTGGGTTGGCAGAGAGTGCATCCTTGATATATGACTCAGCCATCCATTTCACAAAGCACTTGAAATTTGCATTGGGTGCTTCAACATCACTAGTGAGAGCGATGAAGTTGGTGTTGAACTTTACTGTTGCCATTTGTGTAGAAGAGAGAAAAGAAATTGAAGGTTGAAGAAGAAATTTGGCTTTTCGTAGCTAGGGTTTCAGGGGTTTAGAGAGTGTAGATGCTTGAGAAATCGAATGAAATGAATCGAATATATGTGAGATTGTATAAGTATGAAGTACTTGAATTGTCGATTAGCAGACTGTTTTGTATCGACAAGTCAGGCATTCGAGAAGTAGAAAACAACTATTCGAGAAGTCAAGAATGGCTTAATCGATAACTCAAGCAGATAGAAACTCACAGCTGGCAGTTATCTAACTTAGAAATAATTCTAAATTAAATAAAATGTGTTTTTATGAGTGAATTAAATTTTTAGATAAAAATCCAAAATCGGTTAAAATTCAGCGAGAATTCAGCCTTTTCAAATGATTCGAGAACTCAAATATAGTGTTCGAGAACTCAATCATTCGAGAACTCAGTTACTATATTCGAGAAGTCTAGAATTCCTCTATTCGATATCTCAGAAAGACTCTATTCGAGAACTCAAGAGTACTCTAATGAGACTTATTAGAGATGTCGAATAGTGAATCATTCGAGAAGTCTGACTTATCGAACTATACCCATCACTCAAAAAAAAATTTGATTTTCACTATCTTGTAAAAATTTACCAGACATATTCATTGAAAAATATCCTAGCAAATCAAATAGTGATTTTCTCAAAATTTCATAGAAATTTTAAGTTAATAAAAATATGATTTTCAACATATGCAACAGATTTGAAATATTTATAAATCATATTTCAGCCAACACTTACTTCAAAAATATTGAGGATTTAGATAAAGTAAGTGTTTACTGCTGCAACAATCTAGATGATGTATTCACTTAGCCAGAATCTGAAGAATTCAGCATTCCAATCTCACTTACCAACCTTGTGAAGGTGGCTTCATCTAATGGCTTAGTGAATATATCAGCTAGTTGTTTATCTGTAGAGACATAATGCAACTCAATGGTTCCATTAGTTGCATGTTCTCTTATGAAATGATATCTGATGTCAATGTGCTTTGTTCTAGAATGATTGACAGGATTGGCAACTATAGAGATTGCACTTGTGTTGTCACACATGATTGGAATTCTTTCCAACACAAGTCCATAATCTCTAAGTTGATTTCTAATCCAAAGCACTTGAGCACAGCAACTTCCAGCAGCTATGTATTCAGCCTCAGCTGTAGAAGTTGACACAGATTGTTGCTTCTTGCTATACCAAGAAACTAACCTTTGTCCAAGAAACTGGCAGCTTCCTGAGGTGCTTTTCCTATCCACTCTGCATCCAGCATAATCAGCATCATAGTAGCCAAACAGATTGAACCCTGTGTCCTTAGGGTACCATAATCCCAAGTTAGGAGTGCCCTTCAGATATCTAAAGATCCTTTTTATTGCAATCAAATGTGATTCCTTTGGATTTGATTGAAACCTTGCACACAAGCATGTAGCAAACATGATGTCTGGCCTACTTGCAGTGAGGTAGAGTAGAGAACCAACCATGCCTCTGTAGACTGAGATATCTACTCTCTTGCCTTTAGCATCTTCATCCAATTTAGTGGCAGTGGCCATGGGTGTCTTGGCAGGTGAACAATCTTCCAAGTCAAACTTCTTCAATAAATCCTTGATGTACTTGGTTTGACTGATAAAGATACCATCCTTCCTTTGACTGACTTGCAACCCTAGAAAGAATGTCAACTCTCCCATCATACTCATCTCATATCTGCTCTGCATGAGTTTAGAGAATTTCTCACACAGTTTCTCATTTGTAGAACCAAAAATGATATCATCCACATAGATTTGAACTAGGATCATATCATCACCATGCTTCTTGTAAAACAGTGTCTTGTCCAATGTGCCTCGAGTGAATTGATTTTCAAGAAGAAATTGTGATAGAGTATCATACCATGCTCTTGGAGCTTGCTTAAGTCCATACAGTGCCTTAAGCAATCTGTAGACAAATTCTGGGAAATGTGGATCCTCAAAGCCAGGTGGTTGTTGCACATAAACCTCTTCTTCCAACTCTCCATTTAGAAATGCACTCTTGACATCCATTTGATAAACTTTAAAGTTTGAATGAGCAGCAAATGCCAAGAATATTCTAATGGCTTCCAATCTAGCAACAGGGGCAAATGTCTCATCATAATCAATGCCTTCCTGTTGAGAGTATCCTTTTGCAACCAGCCTTGCTTTGTTTCTTATTATTACACCATCTTCATCCATCTTATTCTTCAGAACCCATTTTGTTCCAACAATGGTTCTATTATTTGGTGCAGGCACAAGTTCCCATACTTTGTTCCTTTCAAATTGATTCAGCTCCTCTTGCATGGCAATAATCCAATCTGGATCCAACAATGCATCATCAAGTTTCTTAGGCTCAACTTGTGATAGAAAACATCCATAGAGGCACTCATTTTGAGTTGCTCTCCTAGTCCTTACTCCTGCATTAGGATCTCCAATGATTTGCTCTGCAGTGTGTGATCTATCCCATTTCCTTGAGTGTTCAGCCTGATTTCTCATCCTTGATGTTGCTTCATCATCCTCATCATGATCATCCTCATTTCCTCCCCCTGTGAAGTTGCCATTACTCACAGGTGTGTCTTGGATGCTTGTTTCTTCACTATTGATTGGCACAAATTCTTCTCTTGTATCATTATTCGCTTGAGTTTGTTGAACTTGAGTTTCAACTCCAGTTTCAGTCTCTTCATCAGAATCATCTAGATTATCAAACTTCAATGGATCTTTGTCTTCATCATTGGCTTCTTCTAGTCCAGGTAGTTTGCTGTCATCAAATGTTACATCTGTGTTTTCCATAACTTTCTTTTGACTGATGACATAAACCTTGTATGCAATTCTTTCCATAGAATAGCCAAGAAAAATTCCTTCAAATGCTTTTGCATCAAACTTTCCAACATATTCAGAATTGTCCTTAAGTACAAAGCATTTGCTTCCAAAAGTATGAATATACTTCAGTGTAGGCTTCTTTCCAGTCATCAAGTTGTAAGGAGTCTTTCCAGTGTTTTTGTTGATGAGGGTTCTGTTCTGAATATAGCATGCAGTGCTCACAGCCTCAGCCCAAAAACATGTGGGCATTTTTGCATCAAGTAACATTGTTCTAGCAGCCTCAATTAGAGTTCTATTCTTTCTCTCAACAACTCCATTTTGTTGTGGAGTCCTTGGAGCTGAGAATTGCTGAGAAATGCCATTCTCTTTGCAGAATGCTTCAAGTGTGGCATTTCTGAACTCTGTTCCATTATCACTCCTCAATGCAATCACACTTGCATCGTTTGCCTTTGCTTCCTTGTCAACTTTCTTTATATGCTCAATGATTACTTGTGGAGCCTCATCTTTTGATGCCAGAAATTCTACCCATGTATACCTTGAAAAATCATCAACCATTACCAGGGCATACTTCTTTCTTCCAAGTGACATTATGTTAACAGGCCCAAACAAATCCATATGGATAAGTTGTAGTGGCTTGGTTACAGATGTCACTGTCTTTGACTTGTGGCTTGATCTCTTCATTTTTCCTTTTTGACAAGCCTCACACACTCCTTCTTGGCAGAATTCAAGTGTGGGCATGCCTCTCACTAACTCTCTTTTGACTAGAGAATTAATGGCCTTAAAGTTCAGGTGTGATAGTTTCTTGTGCCACAACCAACAATCTTCATTTGATGCTTTTGAGTAAAAGCAACAAATTTTGTCCTTGTTTGCAGAGTCCATATTGGCTACAAACAGGCTTCCCTTCCTTACTCCAGATAGAGCAAAATCACCAGTCTTCTTGTGGGTGATCAAACATTCATCTTTGTCAAAATTCACTTTGAATCCTCTATCAGTAAACTGACCAACACTTAACAGATTATGCTTGAGCCCCTTGACTAGTGCTACATCTTCAATGATGACATTTCCAACTTTCAGCTTGCCATATCCCAATGTGTTACCCATGCTGTCATCTCCAAAAGCAACCATTGGGCCAGCCTTTTCCTCATACTGTGATAGCAGGGCCATATCACCAGTCATATGATTTGAGCATCCACTGTCCAAAATCCACATGACCTTCTTCTCACTTTCTTTGCCCTGCAAACACAAAGGTATTACTTTTCCTTTGGTACCCAAACAAGTTTGGGTCCATGTGACTTAGAGACAGTTTTATCATAAACAACATGCTTGTTAACTTTCTTAGTGTCAGTCTTCTTGTCACTGTTGGAAGTCTTAGAACCTGAGGTTTCAGACTTAGGTGACAAAGGTACCTTCCTAACTTTAGGAGGACTTGAAGACTTTGACCTTGTGTAGTGTGTGTGAGAATTGTGACTGATACAACCATCAATGAACTGTCTTCTTAAATTAAAACAACTAGTCATAACATTCATATTGCATGGCATACAGTCAAATTTATCACAGAAGGATGCATCTCTATGTCTTAGAGGCACAGAACAATCATAGAAAGGTTTAGACACACTACCAACGGGTTTCTTGCATGCATGAGTTAGATGATTGGTACTGAAACAGTTCTGACAAGTTTTCCTAGGGGCATTAGGCATATAAGCATAGTTGTTATCCTTGTTAATCCCTAACTTGCCATTTCTGTTCTGTTTCTTTTTAGTCACTTCCTTTTCTGATTCACTCTTCCCAGCTGATACAAACTTAACAAACTTCTTAGGTCTTGGCCTATCAACTACTGGCTTCTTGGTCTTTGACTTGGCACTCTCACCCTTAGAGGATGCTTGCTGTTCACTAGATTGTGCCTCATCCTCATCATTCAACATTTGCTTGATGAGTAAGGCATCCTCATCAATTTCAAATGTTGATTCCTTAAAAATTGGATTTTCAGTTTTTCTCAAAATGTGAGGCAGTTTCTCATGAACAGCTGTGTCCTCTTCGATGACAGCATAGCCTTTCCTTTGTTTGAGAGAGTCATAGTCAAGTCCAATAGCTGCTTTAGGTTTAGCTTCAATTTTCTCACAGTAGGATTGCACTAAACCAGATGATTTCTTGAAAGTTTTAAGTTTGAATTCATTCTCAGCTAATTCATCCCTAAGAGCCTTCTCTACTTGACTAGCACATAGAACCTTGTTCTCCAAATATTCAACTTCTTTCTTAAGGTTTTCTACTTGCATAGCAGTTAGCTCAAGTTCCTCATTCTTTTTGGTTAATACTTCATTTCTAGTAGACAGTTTAGCAATCTCCTCATTAGCAGCAGTCATACTAGTATGAATATTAAACATTTCAACAGATAATTGTTCAATCATGGATTTGTATTCAGAAACAGACATGTCTATAGTAGTGAGAGATGGTACCTGAGAATCAGATGAAGATGAGTCATCCTTGGAGTTGGCCATCAAGGCATAATTGCAGAATTCTTGTTCCTCTTCATCACTCTCAGAATCATCCCAACACTTCCCTTCAGCTATGTAGGCCTTACCATGTGTCTGCTTTTTCAGAAGGGCCTCATACTTAGCTTCTAGCTCAAGATAATCTCTATCCTTCTTTTTAGGCTTCTTGCATTCACTGGCAAAATGCCCTAGGTCATTGCATCTATAACACCTTACAGATGACCTATCCACATAACCGGTTTTGAACTTATTTCTGTTTGGTTTCACAGGAGCCTTGTTCTTGTTGGCTGAATGGTTTTGAGTTTTGGGTTTGAAGGGTTGATTTCTTTTAAATCTGATGTTTGGAAATTTTCTGGCCATGAAAGCATATGAAGTATTTTCCATCCCATCAAGTTCTTCCAGAGTGTAAAACTCCTCTTCTTCTTCCTCCTTTTCCTCAACAGGTTCACTCACCCCAGCTTCAGTTTCTTCATCATCTGCCACCTCCTCTATCCTTAGTTGGCTTGTAGATGCTTCTAGGTCCAGGATGGATTTGTTGACAATCAAGGCACATGATGTGTTTATCATCCTACCTTGGTTTGCTTGGATAGCCCTCTTCTGAAGCAACTCAAGTTCATGAGTCTTTAGGACTCCATAGAGTACATCATAGGTGACTTTGTTCAAATCTCTCTCTCTTAGGGAAATGACTCTTTGCTCCAGATGATTTGGTGAAGACAACAGAAATTTCATATTTAACTCCTTGGTGCTGTAAACCTTTCCATTCATCTGCAACTCAGTAACTAGCTTGTGAAACCTTTCAAACATCTCAGTGATGCTTTCCTTGGGCTGTGCCATGAAAGCTTCATACTGTGTGACCAGTATCTGTTTCCTGTTTTCTTTAACCTCATCCGTCCCTTCACACAACACCTCAATGTGATCCCACATCTCTTTAGCAGACGTGCATGATGCAATGTTTGCAAACATTGACATATCCATGGAATCAATGATGAGCAACATGAGGTGGCTGTCAAGAGCAACCTTCTCCCTTTCTGACTCTGTCCACTTTGATGGATCCTTGGCCTCATAAGCTCTAGGGATTGTTATGGTTCCAACAGTCTTCTCTGGTATCTCTTGTTGTGGAACAAAAGGACCATTCTTGAGAATCTCAGGATACAAGGGATGAGAGGCTTTGATGAACAACATCATCTTTATCTTCCAGAGGTTGAAGTTTTCTTTATCAAACTTAGGGACCTTCACCGTTCCTGTAGTCTTTGGTGTATTCGAACTCATGATCGTTATCCATTCCCCACATCGCGAACGGGATAGGAGAGTTAACTGATGTCAACATCTCAGGCGGCTGCCTTACAATCGGAGTGTGTTTCTGACACCTATCGCACCGCTTGACATAATTCTGCGTAGCAACCAACATCTCTGGCCAATAGAATCCCAGACGAGTTATCTTGTGAGCTAGGGCCCTGCCCCCCAAGTGTTGCCCACAGATCCCTTCATGAACTTCCTCCAATGCTTCCTTTGCCTCTTGGGGCCTTAAACACTTCAAGTATGGGATGACAAACGATCTCTTGTAAAGGATGCCTTCGATCAAGGCATATCTCAATGCTCTCACTGACAGCTTTCGTGCCTCCAAGGCATTGTCAGGGAGCCACCCAGTTTCGAGGTGAGCTTTGATAGGATCCAATAGCTTCCTAAATCAATCGGTGTTACCAACTTAGAGTTGATGGTCGGGGCCTTCAAGACCTGGAAGTAAACACTCCCTACATAATTCTTTATCTCAGAAGAAGCGAACTTGGACAGGGCATCAGCCTTAACGTTCTTCTCTCTAGGAATGTGCTCCACATAGCACTCATCAAACTGAGTCATAAAAGCTTTCACAACTCTCAAATACTTCGCCATTGTTTCATCCTTGGCTTCAAATTCACCATCACTTGCGATACACTAGTCTTGAATCCCCACAAACTTTGAGATTCTTGACCCTCGTGATTCTGGCCAAGCCCAAACCGGCTATCAAGGCTTCATACTCAACTTCATTGTTGGTTGTGGGAAAGTCCAACTTCAAAGCATATTCAACTGTGAACCCGTCAGGGCTTTGCAAGACTAAACCTGCACCACTAGATTTTGTTTTTGATGCCCCATCAAAATAGAGCACCCAATACTCCTTCAGATCAGGTACAAGTTCCTCATCTTTATCCTCTTTCCCAGGGGTAGTCACTATTTCCTGCCCCCCGACTTCTTGGTTGTTAATGGTACATTCAACCACGAAGTCAGCCAATGCCTGAGCCTTGATGGTTGTTCGAGACTTATACTTGATGTCAAATTCTCCAAGTTCTATTGCCCACTTCATTAGCCTTCTACTAGCCTTCGGGCCATGCAATATGTTTCTCAGCTGCTAGTCCGTTAGGACCTCAATCTTGTGTGCCCGAAAATAAGGTCGCAGCTTCCTCGAGGCTGTTACCAATGCCATAGAAAACTTCTCAATGGTTGAGTAATTCAACTCAACTCCATGCAACACCTTGTTAACATAGTAAATGGGTTTCTGAACCTTTTTCTCTTCTCGAATGAGGACGGCCTTCAGCGCTTGTTCGGATACCGTTAGGTATAGGTAAAGAGTCTCTCCGGGACTAGGTTTGGCCAACAACGGGACTTCAGCCATGTACTTCTTTAGCTGCTCGAAGGCCTCTTGGCTCTCAGGGGTCCACTCAAAATTTTTCACCTTCTTCAATGCTTGAAAGAATGGCAAGCATTTGTCACCAGACTTGGAGATAAATCTCCCCAGGGCTGCAACTCGGCCCGTTAACTTCTGTACGTCTCGTATAAAGCGGGGTGGTTCCATATCCAGAATCGCTTTGATCTTGTCAGGGTTGGCCTCTATGCCTCTTTCTGAAACCATTAGACCCAAAAACTTTCCTGATCCAATGCCAAAAGCACACTTGGCTGGATTCAACATCATCTTGTAGTGCCTCAACACTTCAAATGCCTCTTTGAGGTGCTTAATGTGGTCTGCCTTGAAGAGGCTCTTGACTAACATGTCATCAACATAGACCTCCAAGGTTTTACCAATCAGATAGGCGAATATCTTCTTCAACAGTCGTTGGTAAGTAGCGCCTGCATTCTTTAGACCAAAAGCCATAACAAGATAGCAGAAAACACCAAAGTCAATTATGAAAGATACCTTTGGGATGGAATCCTTGTGCATGATTGTAACCGCTGAATCCGTCCATGAAGCTCAACATTTCATGTCCAGATTAACATGTCTATCCTTGGCAGGGGAAAACAGTCCTTCGGGCATGCATCATTCAAATCAGTGAAGTCTATACACATCATCCACTTCCTATTTGCCTTCTTGACCATCACAGGGTTAGCCAACCATTCGGGAAATTGAATTTCTTCAATAAATCCAGCTTATAAGAGTTTGTCAACTTCTTGTTTGATGGCCTCTTGCCTTTCAGGAGCAAAATTCCTCTTCTTCAGTTTTATTCCGTTCAGGATCAACATTCAATTTGTGAGTTATGAGTTGGGGATCAATCCCTGGCATATCAGCTGTAGTCTAGGCAAACACATCACTGTTCCCTTGTAAGAATGCCGTCAACTTGCCCTTCAAGGGTTCATTTAATGAAGCTCCTATATAAGTAACTTTCTTAGGGTCGCCCATCTCTAAAGGTATGGGGACCAAATCCTCTGTTGGCTTCCCTCGGTGTTTATCATCACCACGAACATCCATGTCTTCAATCGGAAGTACCTGCCCCCCGACTCCATCAGCCCTCAATGCAGACACATAGCAACTGCTGGCCATTTTTTGATCACCTTTTTGTTCTCCGACACCATTCTGAGTTTGTTGAGTATTGAACACGGTAAAAGAATACAGAGGGGGGGGTGAATGGATTCTTGAACTTTTCTTGGATTGAGTCTGTGTAGCAGATAAGTGCCTGTGTGTGCAGAAATTAAGGTGCGGATAAATAAACAACACAAGACACAATATCACTTTAATCTAATGTATATTAGATAAAGGTTGCTACAATCTGTGAATACAAATGGTAGTATTCTCAGCTTCATTTTTCTCAGAGAGATATAGCTTACAGTGTATGAAAAAAAACTTGACTCACAAAGTTACTAAGTTATGAAGTGAGGCTGTGTCCTTATAGAACATGGATACAGCCTGCTTACTACAAATAAGGTAGCTAAAACACATTACTTTCTAGTCTGTCTATCCTTTTTGAGTAAGTGTCCAAACGGTTACAGATTTGACTTTGCAAAGCCTGTTTAGATCCACTTCTTTAGCTCCTTGTCTCTTCTATATCTCTCCAAGCTTCCTTGTAGGCTTTCCAGAGCACGTTACAGGTTGTGGTCCATAAAGTGCATTGGCTTGTTGCAGGTTTCTGACTTGTACAATTTCTTCAGTATTTTGTCTCCAAGAATGTATTCGAGAAGTGACTAAGTAAGTGATTCGAGAACTAGAATTGACTTGATCGATAACTCTGAGTTCTCGAATACTGTTATAGTGACATATCGAACCACTTCTCGAATAGCTCTTTTCCATCAGGATTCCTTGAGTTGTCGGATAGAGCATTTGACTTATCGAATCCTCGAGTTGTCGAATAGCTTTCTGAGTCTTTGAGATATCGAATGGAACTTTGACTTGTTGACTCTTTGAGAACTCGAATACCATCTTGACTTGTTGACTTCTTGAGTTCTCGAATAGAGTAGTAGACATATCGAATCCCTGAGATATCGAATGAGATATCGAACAGTGTATTCAGAGATATCGAATAGTGTCTTGAGATATCGAATCTCTGACTTCTCGAATGCTGGACTTCTCGAATAGACAAATATACTTCTCGAATTGGTACTTAGGCAAATTCTTCATTTCTTCAAATCCCAACTGTGATTATTTGGCAGTCTTTAACTCCTTGCTTGAGGCATGAACCATGGAACTTCTTTCAAGCATTATTCTAGACTCTATTTGTACAGTTACACAACTAGGATTTGATGCCTATTACAAGTACAATACAAACAGAAACTCTACAACTAGAGGTTCCCTCAGTTAAGAGGTCATGTAAGTAATGCAAAGCATTACAAACAATTAGGCTTGTTATTAGATGTATACAGGCATGCCTCTGTAACTAACAGAGTTGGAAACTTAATCTTCATGTGGAAACTTGAGGCAACAGCCTTGAACGCATGAAGTCCAGTCCTTCCCAGGATTGCATTATAAGTCGAGGATGCCTTGATTACTAGAAAATTCAGCATCTGAGTAGGCTCCTTAGGTTCTTGCCCAATTGTCATGGGCAACTGAATAGTCCTTTCAACTTTGGACTCAACTCCATTAAACCCGTAGATGGGCATGTTGGTTGGGGTCAACTAAGAGTCAGTGTACCCCATCTTCACAAACGCGTCATGAAACAAAATATCAACAGAAGCTCCATTGTCTATCAAGACTCGCTTCACCTCTGAGTTTCCAATCACAGAAATTATGACCAACGGGTCATCATGGGGGAACTTCACCCCTTCCAAGTCTGAGTCATCAAAACCAACCATTACTTTAGTTTTTGCACGCTTCGGGGCCTCTCCCACGATGTGCATCACCTCTCTGGCATATACCTTTCAAAAGTTTCGAGTTGTGCCGGCCGCTGTTGGGCCTCCTCAAATCATGTTGATAACTGGACCTTGGGGCTGTGTGTTACGATCACGATCATTATCCCTTCTATCATTGTCTCTCCTGTCGTAATCCCTTCTTTAGGTTCCACGATCTTCACCCTTAGTGAATTTATTCAGTTTTCATTTACGGATTAAGAACTCAATTTTGTCCTTCAACTGCCTACAATCATCCGTATCGTGTCCCACATCTCGATGGAACCTACAGTATGGATCCTTGTTCCTCTTAGCGGGGTCACCCCTGAGTGGCTTCGGCCATCGAAAGTCCTTATCCTTCTCGATCTCTAACAAGATTTGGTTCCTAGGGGCATTCAACCTTGCATAGTCAGAAAACCTCGGTCCCAAATTCTTCTTTAGTGGTGATTCATAGTCTTTGCTAGTACGGGGATACTTGTCCCTAGCATCATACTCCTGGTCTTGCTTTCGCTTCTTGGAGTCGTTTTTACCCTTGTCATTGCCTCCCGCGGCTTCTTTCTTCATGCTATCCTCAGCCTTGATATACTTGTCAGCCCTTCGTTGGAGCTCGACCATGTTTTCAGGAGGATGCTTTGCCAATCACCTTTTAAAGAATAGATCAGTGGTTCCATATTCCAGGGCTACCATGGCCACCTTATTCTCCAAGTCGGTAATATTCAATGTCTCCTTAGTGAATCGCTTAAGGTAATCCCTTAGATTTTCATTCTTCCCTTGCACTACATACATGAGGGATGAACTCTCCCGCTAATTAATTGACTAACAAAAGCGGCGCTCAACTCCTTAAAAGAGCCAATCGAATTCGCAGGTAGGCGGCTATACCATCTTTGAGCCATGCCCGACAGAGTTTGAGGGAACGCCCTACACTTTAGGGCATCACTTGCAGGCTGCAGCAGCAGTGCGTTAGAGAACGGCCTGACGTGGTTCGCGGGATCACCCGTTCCATCATAAGCCTTAATCGTCGGCATCTTGAACTTCTTTGAGATACGAGCATTCATCACCTCCTCAGTAAACGGGGGTATGGGATCATCAGGATCCCCAAGTGGCATCCTTGGGGTTGCTTTTGGGGGTTTCCACCCTTGTTCTTCCAGTTGGGGCGTCAACCCTTCTCTGCCTTCTTGAAGACCTCTCTAAGTCTATAATGGGAATCCTTCCTGAGGTTGGAGGAGGTTGAGTTTGATTCAACCTAGCTTGTCCTCTTGTCATATCGTCCTTCAATTTTAAGATCTCAGCCTCATGAGCCTTGATTCTCTCAGCGGTTGTCAAAGGGGGTCCATCATGGATAGTTTGTGTCCTCCTTCGAGGTTCTCTACTAGCATGTCGCCTCCTCGGGGCTTCATCGCGATCATCATTATCAGATGATGAATCATCAGTATAGGGGCCAGAGTAGTCATCATACTCTCGATCTCGGATTTGCAAGGCTTGGCCACTTGGTCCAACACCTTGAGTAGTGGGAGGGTAGTTAGGTAGACCATACATCGGGTTGGTATTCATGGAGAGATCCATAGTATGGATATGTACCCCCGGTGGTAACGGATGAATAGGATTAACCAGAGGAGAGACCACCATCTAAAGAGGGTTGGTTTCTTGACTTGGGTGGATGACCACATGTAATGTTCTCTCAGCAAGGGGATTCGTCCCTGGAGGTTAAGAAACTTGAGGTTGAGTGATCGCCCCTGTTGTTGGGGGTACTTGTTCAGAGACAGGTGGAGCAGAGCTTAGAGGCAAGGCCTCATTAGAGGTCGGTATCGTTCTTCGTGTGGTTACCATGGTTGACGTCTTTTTCCCACAGACGACGCCAAATGTTATGGAATAAAAACTAGGTTGTTAAATTGCAGCTAGGGTTTGTATGTAATTAATACTAGGATGGTTGAGCTTCGAGCTTTAATGACTGCTCTCGTGTTCGTAGCTGAATCTGCCTTCACAAGATGCCTACGTACCTTGATGAATATCAAGAATCAAGCCAAAAACGTAGTTCTTGGTAATGCCCTCAGGGCTATGGCGGCGAGGGCACACGAAGGACGTAATGGCTTGTATGTCCTTATTCGAGGATTAAGCCTAAAACGTAGTTCTTGGTGTTTGCCCTCGGGGCTATGGCGGCGATGGCACACCAAGGACGTAGTGGCTTGTATGTCCTTATTCGAGGATTAAGCCAAGACGTGGTGGATGACGTATGGAGCTGTGCCCCAAAACGTAGTTCTGAGAATGAGGGGTCAGGCCCTTTATATAGGCTGAGAAGCCTTAGAATTATGGTAAGATTTGGAGACTTGGTGGGCAAGTCACCGCCTTGAGGAAGGTTCTAGACTCCTTCCTTGTAGGAGTCAGTTTCCATGTGAAGTAGGTGCCTTGGAGGCTAAGTCAGGCAGGAGTAATATCCTTATTTGACTCTTATTGCTGAGCTATTTATTACCCTTAATATTAATTACGAAATTAATATTAAAATAGGGCTTTTGACCTCATTAATGGGCCCCACGTTTGGACCATGCTGGGTCTAATTAATGCCACATTAAATGTGTCTTTAGGGCTTATTTTTAGCCCATATCAATATTAGATATAATACTAAATTTTTTTTTTTACGAAAATTAAGTTTCAAATCCAATTTTTTTTATTAAATCAACATTAATTCTATTAGTTCAAAAGTAGAAATAAAAATACATCAATTACATATTATTTTATTTTACTGTATTTAATTATTAAATTTTAATTTTGAAAAATTAAATATTCAAAATTATTGAAAATAAAACAAAAATATTATGAAAAATGTGATTGAATTTATTGAATATTATTAAATAGTAGCTTATAACCCATGCAATGCACGGATTTCTATGTAATAAATTTTATTTTATGTTACAATTTTATTTTTTTTATAATTATTATTTAAAATGTTTGATTTTAATTTTAATTTTAATAATTTAATATAAATTTAATTAATGATATGCATGATTTAAAACTTATATTATAAAATTTTAAAATGAATATGTCGTTGATAAAATTCAAACCTTGAAATTTCAATAAATTAATTTAATCATATAATATATTTAATCATTAGATCTAACTATTCAAATTTTTTACTAAAAATCTAATGGTCATTATTCATAGTATATGGATTTCTATTATTTTGTTAGTGATAGATTTTATATAATAGTATTAACAATTGAAAAGTATGGTGTGATATTTTGAGATTAGTTTTATATCAAAAGATAACGTGTTTTAATTGATTAATGATGGGAAGATATGATACGATCGATATTTTTAGGTGTTTATAAAATGTAATGTCTTCAACTGCAAGTAATTGTGAAATAGTCAACAGGTGTTTATAAAAGGTAATATCTTCAATTGAAAATAAATGTGAAAAATTCAATAGACTAATTACCATTAATTATATTATGTTATTATTTATTTTATGTGTTTTAATAGTATATATATCGTATATATTTTTCTTTGTAATGAAGGATAATAAGTAAATTTACGAAGTACCAATAGTACCAAAACTTTTAATATTTTAGCATTTATATAATGATAATATAGATGTACGAAAGAAGCGAGGAATATAAGGTAAGATGGAAAAAAACAATAATTAATGAAGGAAAAATATATCAAAGCAAATGACATGTCAGGGTAGGTACATTCAAAACTACAGTATTTATTAAGTGTAGACTGAATACCATTCTAGTTAAGCAAACACTGCCAATAGAAGAAATGACTCCTACTGATTTTGTTAGTTTGTTGGTGCTTGTCGGAGCCTTATGGCAGTTCATCCATCTATACCGAACCCTGTTTTCCAAGACCCTGCAACATAAGCCACCACCTGGTCCCATAGGTTTACCATTTATTGGTCATCTCCACATGCTAGGGAAACTCCCTCACCGCACTCTCTACAAGCTGTCCCAAAAATATGGTCCCATAATGTCCATCCGCCTTGGTTTTGTACCAACAGTTGTCGTATCATCCCCAGCTGCTGCCCAGCTCTTCCTCAAGACCCACGACACTGTTTTTGCTAGCCGTCCCTCATCTCAGGCTTCAGACTATTTTTGGTATGGATCAATAGGCATAGGCGTAAGTAAGTATGGTGCTTACTGGCGTAGCGCGAGAAAGTTTTGCACATTGGAGCTTCTCAATGCCGACAAGGTCAAGTCCATGGCGGGAATGAGAAGGGAGGATATGAGGCTGTGTGTTGAGTCCCTTAAAAAAGCTGCTGCTGCATGTGAGGTGGTCGATATTAGCGACAAGGTGGTCCATCTGATTGAGGACATGACTTGTAGAATGTTGTTTGGGAAGAGCAGAGATGAGAGGTTTGACTTGAGTGCAATAGTACATGACATGGCAGAGGACTTGGGAGCCTTCAACATTGCCGATTATATCCCATTTTTAGGGGCACTTAATCTGCAGGTATTTATCTATTTATATCAGATTCAATATATAGCAATAAAATGTATACAAGTATATGTAATCAATTGATTTAAGTTTTTTTTTTCCCCTCCCTGTCAACAGGGATTGACTAGGCGGTTCGAAGTCACTAGAGAGACAATAGACAAAATATTGGAAACTATGATTGATGATCATGAGAAAGATGCGGCTAATGGGTGTAAGAAGAATGAAAGAGATTTTCTTGATGCCATTCTAGCTTTAAAAAAGAATTCTACTGGTACTCATGAGCAATTAGCACGGAACTTGAATCGATCAAATATTAAAGCAATCATGCTGGACTTGATTTTTGGAGCAATCGATGCTTCCCCAACTTCTATCGAATGGACCATGTCAGAACTCATCCGGAATCCAAGGGTGATGAAACTGCTGCAAAAAGAGATTAAAGACATTACTAATGATTCTGAATTTGTGGAAGAGTCACATTTGTCAAAACTAGAATACCTAGATATGGTAGTCAAGGAAACCATGAGGTTACATCCTGTGGCAGCGATAATAGCTCCTCATGAGTCGATGGAGGACATTGTGGTAGATGGATATTACATACGGAAGAAATCACGCATTCTTTTCAATAGTTGGGCTCTTGGACACGATCCAAGGTTTTGGTCCGAAAATGTCCAAGAATTTGTTCCAGAGAGATTCGAAGGTAGTAACATAGACCTTCTGGGACAAAGTTTCCAACTTTTACCATTTAGTTCAGGCCGAAGAGGTTGTCCAGGGAAACACTGGGGCTTACTAACCATAAAATTGGTGGTAGCTCAGTTAGTATCGAGTTTCGATTGGGAGTTACCTTTGGGCATGCAACCTAATGAGTTGCCTATGGATGAAACTTTCGGTTTGTCAGTACCAAGAGCAAATCATCTCCTTGCCATCCCAAGAATCCGACAACGCTAAATTCCACATTTATGGAGATTAGCAAGTGTTCATAGAAGCTTATCTCTATCTCTACTCGTATCATTTACAAGTCTCGGAATTTAATAGCATTATCTATGTATTACATCTCAAACCCCACAGGCCACAGGTATGACGAACTAGATTAATGTAAAAGTGGAAGCAGGGCAAAATAAGAAGTCTTTGTAGTTAATATTTGCCATTTTGAATATAACACCCAATGTTTTTGAAGTTTGAGATAATGACTAGTACAGTCTCTTGATTTCTATTTTTGTTGTAACTTTCTTTTAAGGAAAAAGAGTATCTAAAGCATTATAAGCATACAATAGATAAGTTCTCTATTACTGCGGTTTAAAATATGATAAATTAATTATTATTTGAACAATCCAATCGTACGGATGATAAATTCATACAAAAATATGTGAATGTACAAATTTTCGTGTAATTTAATAACTTGGAACTATAAATTTGTAACAATAAAATTATGATAAATCTCTGTCATTGAATATATATAGAAAATTGTATTATTATAAAAGTGATGCTCTATTTCAAATATAATAAAAATTTGTATGCAATGTTATTTCGACATAAACTTTTCATTAGTACAGTTGGATTATCAAAAATAATAATAATAAAATACATAATTTAAGGTGCACTAATAGAGAACTTATGTATTGTGTGTTTTAGAAATTTCATCCCCCAACATAATATAAGATACAAAATCCAACAAATTAAGGGTTATAAAGAAATCTTCAAATTTTGTGTGCTGGCTGTAGCTCTAATTATGTACTAACAAAAATATAATAGGTTTCTTTACACTAGACTTGCACCACCAATTGACTACCGCTATCACATAATCAGAGCAACATGAAGTTTATTACAAAAATGTAAGTCTGCATGAAGCCAGCTTAAAGATGCATAAAACAAGTAAAAAGTTGAAACATGGTTGCTTCACTTATAGGTGATTTTTAAATTGATTATAGAATGTTGAGATAGTAATTTTTTTATTAATATAAAGAGGTTATTTATTTATAGAATATTCAGCGTGAGAAGCTCTTTTTTAATTGATGTATTCACATCAAAGACACTAGAAAGATATAGTGATTGTGTTAGCGTTACTTCTAATATTGGTGAGCAGTTTGACAACATTAATCTATCTAAATGAATCTGGATGTGAAAATATTTTGGATAAAGTATTTGAAAAAGAACCTGAATAGGGGTGCAAGTGGAAGCCAGTTCTGAAAGTTATATCACTGTTGGACAAATCGCTAAATGGATGCAGAAGATTGAGTGTGCAAGTGCACAAAACCAAATACGGGGAAGGATACTTATACAATGTTGATAGATGAGTTTGTATGCAAAATCCAGATACGTAGAAAGGTGGGGGGGGGGGGGAACTCCGCCTATGTCATGTCTTAGACTGACATTGCCGGTCCCAAGCCCGGATAAAGGAGGAGGTTGGGGGGGGGGGGGGGGAACTCCGCCTATGTCATGTCTTAGACTGACATTGCCGGTCCCAAGCCCGGATAAAGGAGGAGGTTCCCAAGCCTAAATAAAGAGATGCAGTTTGGATGACGATGGAGCAGATTGGTGAAACCAACTAGCACAATTGTAATATATTTGAAGAGCAACCCCGCAAGAGGACGTGGTTTAATGTAGGCGACTTCCAGAAATTTTTTAGCAGGAAGAAGCAGGGGTATCTTTAGATATAATTAATGGGCTAGCAGTACTTTTCAATAAACCATTCCAAGAAGAGAGCTACTGAGAATTTATGTGAATACATCAATAAACAAAAATCTTCTCACCCTGAAAATTCCATTTTTATGCACAAAAACGTCACTTTTCAGCCCATGGATAACCGCAGCATTAATCTTTTCCGAGGAATCAACGAATTCGCCTATAAATCTGCTAACAGGGAAAGGTTACCTTAAGGTAGTATATCTAACTTCAATTAAGAGCAGTATAACGGGGAGAATTTGAAACCCGCCTTACAGGGATCACCATCACCTGTATCTACATTTTCCAGAAAAGAAGCATGGATAATTCACAACTTGATATGTACTTAAAAATTAAAAATGAGCAGCATCACGCTTTATTCAATGAAAATAGTAATTGCACCCAAGCCCATCCAGAAGTGGGGTAAAAATTTAAGCATGACACCAGTTCTTTTTTCTCCACAAAAAAAAATACTACCTAATCAGTTCCAGATATCATTCTGTACAACCACACTACTTAGATTTGACTTATATAAATATGAGTTGGAATATCATGGACGTAATGTAACACATATTAGTAAAACTGAAACTGCAAATTATACCAAACAACGGATTACTAGTAGTTCCAAAGCAGCTTCATGTGTAAAGTATAGTCATCTAGTAATTACGTAGTAGCAAAGTGAGAACATTGCATATTAGGATTATGTTGCAGAGCTTGGTTGGTAGTAAGGGATCCGATATAGATATTCATGATATGTTATTTGGTTCTATTCCAAATGAGAACCTCAATTTTGTATCTGGGTCATTTTTCCTTAATTTAATGTCTCTCTTCTTTTTTTCTTTTTTTTTTTATCTAGACTATCCTGAACTTGATTTTCCCATTTTCCATTCCTAAGTCGTTTTCACCCTTAATTGATGAGCTATCTTGACTCGTATAAACCTAAACTCTCTAGTCCAGTATAAATTGAAAATGATAGAAAAATTGATATTCGACTTCACAAACAAGGACAGATACTTCTTGCATTTATCAAAGTGATAATATAGACCTGTTAACGGAGGAATTTGGGAAAACAAATTCGGGGAGGGTTTATGGTAGTGATTGTTGTAGGATGAATTAGGGTTAGGGTTTATATTTTAGGAATGGCTGAGATTGTATGATGTGATTATTGCAATTTAGATCGAGTATTGAATTCTCTCTTTTTCGCCAGGGTTTGCATCATGACATACAATGTGCCTACGTATCCTATTTATAGGAATCAAGCCAAACGTAGTTCTTGGAGAACAAGTTATCGTAATGGGCTAGGTTTCCGCTTTTAAGGAGCCCATTGGATTAAGATCACCGCCTTTGATATAGACCTAAAAGCCCATCTATTTTCTCGGAGCGTATTGATCAAGTTATTGACCCGGTATTTTCGGGGTCAACACCTGTCTGAGCTACGGAGATAAGGTAGGGGCGAGATGTCTCTAGAGAGGGCGAGATCTAATTTCGGAGGGCGAGATCAAGGACGAAATTCGTAGTTTATTAAATACGAAGTCCTTTTTTAAATACCTAAAAAGGGCGAAATCTTTTATCAAGTCAAATAGATGTGTTCTTCTCAAAGAACTGAACCCCTTTTCCAGTCACCACAACGGGCGAGTTTGCCCTAAGGGGCGAGATCATTTCTTGGGTGTAACAAGACCGTTTCTCGGATTTTTAATGTTCTTTTACTTTGATGTCTAACGTACTTACAGAAATTTTTCTTGATTTCTAGCAGAGTAGCTATCTGATTATGTTGCAGTAGCTAGGTTGATTAAAAATCTTGGCTAGTTAAAGACCGTTAAAATAGTACTCCTATTAGTTTGCATGATGTGTCCTTGTGTATGTACTAGTGTTGAATCTAGTTGCGGGTGAAGATGTAGAAATCTGTTTTCCACCTCTTCGAGTGTAGTAGTCTTAATTTATTTTGCACTGTTTGATCTATTTAACTGTTGAGCTTTCACTCTTTATTTGCTTGAAGGTTTTATGGTATCTCTGAAAACATGAAATTTTGTTTCTCGACAAAGTGTTCACTTCTATTTCGCTAGATTTTAGTCATTAAACCTACGACCTCTTGCCCCATCCTTTTTTAAATAAATGCCTCAAAGCAGCCTAAGAAGATAAGGAATCACATTTCTTCCAAATTATTCCTACACCCCTGTTTGGGCAACATGTTCTATATGAAGGGTGGTCTTAACAATCAGGAAACATATGACAAGGAAATTTTAATTGGACAACAAATCCTTGTTATTAATACATTATTATGCTGTATATAATGCAACATCGAAATTATTGTTAGTCTGCTATCATTCCAGCATAATCGCTTGGATATGTAAATGTAACTTACAAAATGACACTGAAGAAATTAACTTTCTCGATATCATCCGCTCCTTCCAATTCTCAAAGAAGAGTCAACCCCTTTCCCCTTACCAGCAAAGATCCGAGCAATCTCCAAGTGAGTATTAGCAATAATTTGGGTGCGTTGAAGCTCCATTTCTCCTCTTTTTGCCTCGCTTTCTGCTCTCATTCTTTCCAAGTCTCTCATTGCGTCCAGTCTTGCCTGCTCTGTCCTCAGAACTACCTCGGCAAACCACCTAACACTATCCCCTATCTCCCATTCTTCTCTTCTCCGTTTATTCTTCCTCTGCGCTTTTCTTGTTAAATTTTCAGACTTCGTCTTCTCCTTGTCGCTGCATAAGGCTGGTGTACTACTGTCTGTTTCCATAGCTTTTTTGTCCGATTCGTGGCTGGATAATTCTGTACACATTTCATCTTCCTGTAAAGATCAAATGGTAGTGATGTGCATAAGACATGCTTATGAATAATTAAGTTTAGAATATTGTGCAGACACCACACTTTTGAAACCAATTCAAGTGAATCAACCACATGGCAATGAAGATTTTAATTATTAAGCTCACAAAGATCAAGAATTAGATGTCTTTTATTCCTGTTTAGTTGCATGCCTTCTGCTAATATATACTGAATTTTTAAAAAATAAGGTTTAGTGAGACTCGAAAGGAAAAATTTAGTATGTACATACTTTAGCTGTCCCTGTCCGATCAGCACCATGAAAACCATTGGAATTTTCTGCAGCTACTCCGATATTTACAACAGAAGCTATACAAGGGGTTGTAAGCAGCGAAAGTGTTTCTTTAGCTGCTGGAAGTGGCTGAGATGCCACTGGTAGAGATGGTTCTTGAATCATCAGAGTTGAACTTAAAAGTTGAGGTTGAGGCAATAAGGGAGCGCGCTGAGGAATACCACTAACACGCAACAGATGATCAAGACGGGGAAAAAGTGGCCATGATGATGACTCAGAAGCTGCAGACTCAGAGCGGTACCTTTTCTTCATCGACTCAATCTTGTTCTTACATTGAGTTTGTGTTTTAGGTGATTTAGTCGAGTTGCCACGAGAAGATACAAACTTTGCTACTTCCTCCCAGTCTTGACCTTTAAGTTTTGCTCTGTTCCTATGCACCCATTTAGTTTCGTAAGCCTCAAGGAGGCTGGAAACCGCACCTTCGCTCCATTCGTCTCGTTTGATCCTATCGTTGATGCTGCCACCTCCACTACCGGCTTGTTTTTTATTGGAGTCGTTTGTAGCAGGGTGGATGGTTTGGTTAGGATGGTGAGGTGAGGCTTCTTGCTTAGTTTCTCTTTCCATCTTATCTCATTCTAAAATTATTGTCACATGAGTTTAGCGGCCAAGGTAGCTAAGCTAAGCCTCAAGAAGTTAAGCATGATCATGGACCACAAGCCAAACAGAGAAGGAACAAAGGAGTAAAAGGGAAAGTCACTAGCATATATAGACTTAAAGGGCTAAAAGGAAAACGGCAAGTGCATTGCCTACCCAAGTTTTATACTTTACCTATTTTTATACGGTTTGGATCTTTTTTTCTTTTTTTTGGAAAACGTACTTGCATTGATTAATTAATATCAGAACTCAATACATGATGAATAAACTCGGGAGGGTTAACATCCCACTCCCTTGGACCAGACATAGAATGAGTAGTTAACAGATGTGCTACATCATTCGCAGACCTACGTACAAACTGTAGTAGCACATGGTTAAAGTGCTTACACAAATAACACAATCCGAAACAACTGTATGAAAATAGCTTGCTCCATCTTCACCATTACAAGCTTGTATGAACTATAATTATAAAAAAATTATCTTGAATAAAAAGTTATGGAAAAAGGGTTAACCATTAGCATTATGCAACTGGAATGTAGTGGAAAGAAGGTAGTAAGGTTAGTGGTAGAGCTAGTGGCCAACCCAAAGAAGAGAATAGTAGGAGTTTTGTCAAATAACTTAATGATCGCAATCGAACTTTTTATTATTCACACTTTTAGGTGGTGTCACCTTTTGGTGATTTTGTGTTGGTTATATGTTGTTTGTGTAGCTAAGATTTTAGCATTTCTTAACTGTTTGCGTTGATATGAAGCTAATCAAACCGTGACATCCACATCCACCTTCGTTTGGTGCTCATTCACATGCCTCTCCTACTAACATATCTATTTCAGACTAACTGTAGTTTGCATGTAGTCAGTAGAGGTTATGAAGGTAGAGTGGTGGCATTCTTGACTGAATTTCATCAAGGCCTTTTCTTTGTCCCTTGTGCCTAAGCTATGGCTCTTAGGAGTAGAATGTTATTAGTTGCAGATAAATTGGATTCGAAAAATTATTGGCTTACTTGTGATTGCACCGAGGTCATTAACAATATAAGGAGTAAAGCCTTTCTCAATGCGGATTGACACTCAATCACTTGATATACAATTAGTGACAAAAGAGTTTTCATTTTCCTATATCTTCTAGTGTTGCAACTCATATGTTTGCTAACTATAGTGTTTTATTAGATTTATAGTCCCTTCCTGTGCTTTAGGTGATGGTTGATCAGCAAGATTTTTTGTTGGTTTTGCTGGAGTTCTTTCAAAGGAAAAGAAAACAGATAACTCCCACTATAGCCCAAAAGCTTGGGCATTATTAGTTTATTACCCCAAGGCCCAAGAGTTGCCTTATCCGTAAGGATTTATGTAGTTTATGTTTGGGGTATCTTAAAATAAGTAGCTTATGGCTTATAAGGACTTATGTTATATAAGTCAGTAGAGTGTTTGGTAAATCAAAACTTATAATCAGTAGATTGTTTGGGTAAATCAGAACTTTATAAGTTAACTTTTTTTATAATTTTCAAAATATTTGTTTTTTATATATAACAATGGATATCAATGGATAGATCTCGATGAATAGGAAATTTTGATATATACATATCAATTTTCTAAAGAGTGGATAGAGAGATATATGATTTTGAAGATTTGAAGGATATTATATATTGCGTATATCGATAATAAGTTAAAAGTTATAAGTTGAAAGTTAAGGATTCCTTAACATTCAACTTATGGATTTATAAGTTATAAGTTGACCTAAAACTTATTTTAGCAAACACCCCCCATAAGTGTTTATGACCATATAAGCCATAAGTCAATAGTAAAATGAAAGCCCAAACACGCTCGTATATTTAATTTTTGAGAATTTATAAAAAAAATATTAGGTTTTGCAAATATACTGTATATATATATATATATATATATATATATATATATATATTTGATAATCTGGTGTCCGGGCCAACTTGCGCGCACCTCGATTAATCCGGAGGGCGTACTAGCACACTCATACCCCGAGCATGGTAGCCCACTTAATCCCGGAGCGTCTCAGGGAATCGAACTCGTGACCTCAAGGCAGCAAGCCTTAAGTGCTATTGCTCGACCATCTGAGACACCCCGTGGGGTAATTATTATACATGGCAGGTGGGTCCCACCCCCCGTTGACGTGGCAGGTGGGTCCCATCCCCGCTGACGTGGCAACTAACATGACAGCTGATGTGGCGGTGGGTCCCACCCTCTATTGACGTGACAATTGACTGGTCAGGTGGTTTGACTACTGACATGGCAGTGGGCCCCGCAGTAGTAAATTTTGTTTATAAAAAAATTGTTATTTTCGTAAAAAAAATGTATTTTTGCAATTAAGATGGTAAATTTTGCAAATAGTTATTCTTAACAAAAGTAAAATTGTAAAAAAAAAAATTATTTATCAAAAAAGTTCTTCTTTTTTTTGACAAAATGCAAATTCATTCTATTAAATTAAAACAAATCCCCAACTGACAATGCAATCAGGTTGATAAACAATAAAACGAGCTAAACAAATAGCCGCACTGAATCCAAGGATTCTTGAAACTGAAAATGAATACAAAGGCTTCTCGAGTAATCCAGCCTACATCAGTCCCGAAAATGGTAGCTTCACAATTGACCTTCACAATAGTTCCATGGCTGTTGCGGTGTTCAGGCTACTTAGTTGCAAAAACTAAGCAATGAGGAACAAGATTCCTCGAATAATGAACAACTATAATTTGTGAAAGATGAGTACATGCGGTTGCAACCGTTCCAAGCATACCCCAGCTATCTGCATGCCGGGAGCCAGCTATAAACATGCCGAAAGTATTAATGATGTGGTAATCCAGATCTCCCAAAACTCCATCCAAATCATTCTCATTGATAACACACAATGCAGAACAACTCAAAAATTGGGTACTAAAACACACGTCAAAAGACGAGACGAGAAAACAAAATCGGACCTTTAATTCAAAAGATCTGATTTATTCAGAAAACAATCAAGCCCAAACTCAAATCCGAAACAGATCCGAGAATAAAACTCGATTGGAATCTTCGAGATTTAAACAATATTCGATTTTATTAAATTAGAAAACAAGCCGAGGGCGAAGGTCGGTGGGCGATTGATTAGAAAAATAAGGGGGAGGAGGCTTGAAGAGGAATGAAGGGGAGGGGGAAGGATAGATTGGGAGAGAGGGGAGCGGCCGCCAGGGTAGATAGGTTAATTATGGTAGAAAAAGTTCTTAATTTTTCTTCTCATGTATATATTTTCATTGAGTAAAATTCAGGATGGTGGCCAAGTTTTACCCCAATTTTCAAAATGTTGGCTGTGTTATCAGATTTTCAAAAGGATGGCTGATGTTTTCCTCCGCATTTCAAAACAGTGGCCAGTCTTTCAATTTCTCAAATTAGTGGCCAACATTTCACTCCGCGTTTTATAAAAGTGGCTATTTTAGTCTACTATTGGCCACTTTTTTGAAAGGCGGAATGAAAGATTGGCAACTAATTTGAGAAATTGAAAGACTGGCCACTGTTTTGAAAGACAAAGTGAAAGGTTGGCCACTAATTTGAGAAACTGAAAGACTGGCCAACATTTTGAAAATTGGGGTAAAACTTGGCCACCATCCTGAATTTTAGTCTATATTAAATTTAGTTGCAGTAAACTTGCAATATTAGTGAGGAGTTACGATCAAACAAATAAATCACAAAATCAGACAAATCTAAGTAAAAAAAAACTACTATTCCTATGTGTTCCCACTTTTTTACAATCTCGTGACTTCAGTACCAATAATAATTGAATTACATGTTTTTCTCGTCCAATGTGAAAGTTACCATTATTTATTTTTCAGATATTATTTACACACTCAAACATGTTTCTATTCACAAGATTCGATCTTTCATTCGTACAACAGATTACTTTGACTAAAAAATTAAAATATTTAGGTGGGATAAAAAGTGTAATTGATTTTCACAGATTATAAAAAGATAAAAGGGGGACAAAATGAACAGGTGACCCGTGAGTCCGTGACATTCTTGCGGTACATCATACATGGTAGATCCTTAGCTAGATCACTTTTTAACAGTTAGTAAGTATAATAGTCACAAATGTACTGTTGATTTAACATGTCTGAAAATTTTTCTGAAAAACAACCGACCTTAAATTCAAACGGTTGACATAGGGCTGTTTGGAAAATTTTATTTTTCAGGAATAAGTTACTTATTCTACAAAAAGTTAGGAAATATGTACTTTTTTCTGAAATAAGTAACTTATTTTTGCAAGATAACGAATATTGAACTCCTCATACACATTTTTCTATAAAAAAAAGTATGTAAATACAAATTTTTTCCGAAATAAGTTACTTATAAGTTGGGCAGCAGATTTGCCAAACAGGCTTATATACGATAAAGTGTTGTCAAAACAAAAGTACTCCCCAATTGTTAATATTTCTTTTATCACTTTCTATCACGCATTTTTTAAGGTGAATTTTAAGGATAGTTCTATAACTTATTTTTAAAATTTTATTTTTTTGTATAAAAATAGGATTGTTCTATTTTTATACAAAAAGGAAAAATTTCAAAAATAAATTATGCAGTTATCCTTAAAGTTCAGCTTAGAATGTATGCCCGACACTCTATTTTAAAATGTTAATAAATGGATGAGACGGACGGAGTATCAAACATAGAATTTTTAACTGAAAAAGTATTTGATGAAAATACTGCCATAAAATTTAAGGTCTAAGAAGATAAGTTAATCCGTTCTCAGCATTAGCTTTGAAAGTTTAAGAGTGTAAGAGCATTTTCAAGAAATTTTTTATTTAAATTCTTAAATTAAAAATATAAAGAGCATGAGTTAAAATCAAATTCCAAGAAATTTTTAAAGGTTATTTAAAAAGTTAAGAGTATCTTCTTTTCTCTCAATTTTAACAGTAGCTAGTAGGTCTTAATTTTTATTTTATTAGTAAAAAATTGATTATTCTCTATTTTCTATTAAATGTTTGCACTAGTGAAAATGAAATATGAATAAAATATAAAACAAAGAATAATTATAAGAAATGTTGTTGCAATTAACACACAAATCAATGTAATAACTTGCTTAATAATTTATAATATATTTAGTAGTGAATTAGGAGACTGTTGAAGATACGGTAACCATTGTCTTATGGATTTAGGCCGGTTTGGTTCAACTGGTAAAATGCTATTTATTAATTTGTAAAAGCTAATTTTACTTAAAAGTGCTTTTTAGAAAGCATGTTCTCTTATACTTTTCAAAAAAGTTGTTCTTCAATTTTTGCTGAAAATAATGAGTAATGACTGATATGAACATCAAAGAGTTATTTGATTTTCGCAACAACCTTTAGTTTAACAATATTTTTTTCAACAATACAACAATTTTTTTTAATAGCAATTTCAAACATGAACCTTAATTTGTTTAATAGTTCTGAAAGAATGTTAAAATTGGTAATAAAAGATGGTCATCAACGAATTACTCATATGATAAAAGCACATCTATAGTTGATTTGTTCGATGAACAATTTTGATTTGTAATTTTTAACAAAATATTTAAAAGATAGATTTACATAATTATAAGTTTCATTAAAGTAAATTGACTTATTAAAGAATTGAAGGTGATTAATACGAAAAATGCTCCATTAATAAGAGTTCATGGAATATGTTATGCCCGAATCTGGCATAATAATTATAATGATTTAATTAATTAAATTAATGGTTCATAATTTACTATAGGCCTAGAAGATGACAATTGGGTCGCTAAAGTCCATTATTGGAATCAACCCGGCAAAACTATAGGGTCACCTCACTCGCGATCCTATCTATGGGATCGTCTCGCTGACATCTCCCTCTCAGGGATCGCTTCGCATTTTCATCACATCCACAGGCTAAACGAGATCGCTATCTCACTCTGCTGGAAGGCTCATAGCTGGCCCCTCGAGGTCGCATGAGTGTTCGTATACTGGGGTTCATTCCGCATGACTCGACCCCACGAGGTCGCATGTCAGGTCCTTGTTACTCCTCTACTAACCTCGCTTGAGAGGCCTCGATTTTAAGCCATGCGAGACCATTGGTTTCCTTCTCTGGGCCATGGATCATGGATAGAATTAATGACTCATTGCCACATCAGCCCTAAATAAGTGGGCTTGGGCTGTGACTTATCTTCTAAAATCCTAGCCCGTCTAGGCAACTTGTTGCCCAACAACTACGTATGGCTTGATCCCTATAAATAGGGTACGTAGGCACCTTGATACGGATGAGAAACAGTTCACCCCTGAAAACACCTATCAAGTTCAGCCACACTTACATACATAAACGCTAAATCCCTATTCTTCTTTTAGCAAAATATCCGTATTTTGCTCCGTTAATCTATCAAACCTCCAAAACATTGTTATACCAATTTCTCCCTATAACATTTGGCGTTAGAAGGAGGGGCACTAGTCATTAATTGGGATAGTAATGACTAAATCAAACAAGAAGAAAAATGGAGTTGGTGAGACCCCGGGGTCGCATAAGGTGAACAAGAACGACCCCCAAAAGAAAGGTCCCCCGGAGAACGAGACACTCAGAGATGGTGGGTCTAAGGATGGGTTCGAGAAGGAACAAACACCCCCCGTCCAGCAGGTGGCTCTAACTAGTGAGGTCATGTCATACCTAAAGGGCCTCAGTGATCAAATGGTGGCAGTTTATGAAACAATGAGTAAGATGGAAAAGCGACATAGCTCTAGAGGGTTGAAGAGGAAGGCGAGGACAGGTGACCGAATCAATCTGGATGAGGAAAGTAAGGGTCCCACCAAACAACTTATTGGGGACTTTGACGATGTGCTCATAGATCAAACGAACCCTGATTGGAGCGAGAAGGAAGCTACGTCGGAGGAAAAGGAGAGGTCGAAAAAGAAGGCCGCCTCATCAGAGGGGAGGTCAGTTAGTGTCTTTGACCGAGTTGGAAAGAAACTCAACGAGCATGACCTCCGCCTTAAACTAGAAAAGATTAACGCTAATAAGGATGGAGGATCAAAGAATAAGGATAAAGGCCCCCGTCGATCATTGTCACCTCGTCGAGATCGTGAGCGGTCATATCATCGCGATGACAGACCCCCTCTCACAAAGAGCGTGAGCGGTTGTTTACACTAAATCACGCAAGCATACGTGGTCACAAGTAATATAGATATAAGTTGAGTTCGTTCCCACAGAGATCTGTTTTAGGTTTCAATTCAGTCAATGTACCTATGCAACAATGTATAGTTTTTATTCACTGCTAAGACAATTAACAAGATTGGGTTTTGATTAACTAAAATTAACTAAAAAAACAAATTAACAAACTAAGAATTAATTAACTTACGAGAATTAAAATCGAATTACTTATGCAAGAGAAAACATGGGATCCTAACTTCATTAAATACTTCGCTTAGATTTGACGCCTTTAATCACTATATGCAATGGTTATGATATCTGATCGGATAACACGAAACAAGTACACGCTACCTGTCAGCATACGTATACCAAACTAAACATACTTCCACAAAAGAGATAGAAGATGAATAGACACCAATTATGCTTAGACCCTATATGTCCATAGAATTTGAAAACATAACGGTTGAAGAACAAGTTATCCATTAAGATCACACAGGGCAGTATAAGTATTTTCATCTCACACCACGAATCATATTAATAAACAATTATGAACCTATGCTAGCATGTCAAGTTCTAAATCTCAAGATCCACTTTCACTTCACAAGAGATTAACAAATTAGATGTTCATGATGCATCTATCAATTAAGCATAACCATACGAGGATATCAAATATACATCACACACAGATCTTTAAAGCATCAAGATACTAAGTTCCATAAATAACTCCATTAGAATCCCATGACAACGATTAGTTCGTAATTGAACCTCTCGTCATCATGGGATCAAGTGAAACCATGATAATGAAACAATATATGAGTTCTATGTTATAGTATGCTAACTAATGATGTTACAATATTACAATGGTAGAATGTGTTTATATAGGCTCTAGAAGTCTTGCTCAGCAGGAAATTCCCCAAAATAAAGTTAAAATAGAATTTCTGTAAAATACGTTTCCTAAACTGATTCTGTTTTTAAGGAAAATTCGTAGCTGACTTTTCTTCAGTATTTATGGGCCGTTCCAGTTGTACTTGGACCTCTGGACTACTTTAGAATGATAGAGAATCTCGTTAGCTTCGCATGGACTGTAAGATCGCCCAAAACGGACTTGTAGAACTCAAGATATGGCCAAAACAAAAATCCAAAAATCTGGCAGAATTTTTACGCGCTCCCGGCTCGTATTTGTGCGCTCCCAGCGCACAAAATCACTGTTCCACGCGCTCCCGGCGCATATTTATGCGCTCCAGGTGCATGAACTTCCTGTTGGGAGCTGATTTTGGCTGATTTTCTTCGTTTTAACTCATTTTTCCTTCGTTTCTTTTGCAAATGCTTCCGTCTTCAATTCTCTAGACTTCAAGTCATCATGGTGGCTCAAAACAAGTCTCCATTCCTCCTTTCCATACTAGAATTCAACTTCCAAAACCGACGAAAACATCAACCCTAATCGATAATTCACAAACCTGCACAACTAACAAAAACATATCAAAACTACAACAAACTTGAGTCCAAGACAATCAATCTAAGCCGCATTGAAGCGATCCAAGTGGATATAAATCCACTTATCACACCCCCAAACTTAAACCGATGCTTGTCTTCAAGCATAAACAATTACAACTAACTAACTAACTAGTACCACTTCCGTAGGTGATCACGGTTGCATTTGGCATATGCAGCAAGCCCTTTAAACCCCTAGGCAGCCCTAGTGGACGAGTAAGGTCTCGTGAGGGCCTATAGTGAATGTACCTAGCTACAAAATTCATGTAACCTAATGCAATGCAATTCATGAATGCAACTAATATGAAGAATGCAACGATCACTTTCAAACTCAACAAAACTAACTAACAGGCAAACATCTCAAAGAATGCAAATAAATCCAAGCAGAGCTCGACTAAGTTCCCGTATACTAACAAAACATGATAGAAACGTGCGTGTGTGCAATGCTCATCAGAAATACTTCCAAAACTAGGTCAAAAATCATACATATCCTTCGCCAAGACAATCACAGGTTTATAAATAGAATAGACTGTAGACACTTCATAACCTAGGAACACCTCCATCCTTATTCAAGTTAGCCAGGAATTCATGCTTTATTACTACGACAAATAATACAATACGCATGCTTATTTAACCGTGCAATGAGTGAGACCCCAGAAGGCTTATACAATAATACTCATGTAGCGAGTGTTAGGTCAGCAATCCCAAACCACACGGGCTTTAGGTTACTAGGACTAAGTCCCCTCAGACTTAATTACTCGAGTATTAAAGAGCTCACTCGTGGTTAATTTTGCATATAAACCATTAAACTATTGACTTTTTTTTCTTTTTTTTTCTTTTCTTCTTCTTTTTGTTTTTTTTAATAATCGGGAATGAGCCTTTCTCATTTCCAACCCTAGACTACTCATATAAATATGAGCCGGCTACTAGCTATTTGACACCTAGCCATTATTTAACAATTATTAACAACTAGCATGAAATCCCTGGTTTCCCCCAAACTTAGACTTTAATGCTCCTACGCCATCAAGGGAATAACGAAAATTCTAAATATAATCAGGTGATTAAATCTCAAACAACCAAACAAGCATGACCCTAACCTAGCCCAAAAGCACCCAATGAGACTGTGTAATTAGTTTTTGTTCCCGTAACATGCAACTCAATTTCATAGGAACTATAAATCAACCCTCTACTCATCATCACCACACTCAATTAAACATCTACCTATCAATCAGAATCAGCTCGTCTTAAGGGATCATGAAATATGCATGCCATGAAAATGCAACTAAAATGAACTCACATGGTATACAAAAATAAAAACAAAAACAAAATGTCTAACATGAAACAAACATGCAAAAATACGAACAAACATGAATGAATTACTACTAAACATGCAAAATATGAACACAACGACACACAAATAACTACTACACACTACTTATCCCCCAAACCACCCCAAAACTTAAACTATTCAATGTCCGCATTGAATGGAAGTAATACAAGGGATAGCAGGAAACATACCTAAATAAAAATGCCGAAAAGCGTGGGTTGCCTCCCACGAAGCGCTTGTTTAGAGCCAATTAGTTAGACATGGTTTTTCTCTTGAAAATTTCTACACCGTATCTCTATATGGCCATTTAATTATCTTTTCCAGAGCTACATCCTTGATAACAATTTTCAGCCTTCTTCGCTCTTCAAAGGTGTAAGCAACAATGTTTTCTTCACTACCTGACAAGTTAGCAACAATAATAATAGGCAAAGTAGATGATTGACCCAAATATGCATACCTCCTGTGATCTGGTAGTTTAAGTTCAAGTTTGGAAGCTTCTTCAACATGATGATTTTCATTATTTACTTCCCAAGACTGATCAAGAATGGAGATAGACGGACTAGGAACAGAGGTGGGTAGTTCACCAACAGAAGTCTTAACAAAGAGTTAGGATCAAAAGAACAATCCTCAAGCTGACTTCCATGCTTAGCACAAATAGCAGTTAATTCCTCCAACATCTCATCAGAAGTAAAATTCCTATACAACTCATGAAGATCTTTATTGCTCTCATACTCTAACAAAGCATATTCCTCAAGAAAAGACTCAATTGCACTATCCTCAAAATTTGACCATGAAACAACCTCATCAATCAGCACCTTAGAATCCCAGAGATCAGCCAAGCCGAGCGACTCACACTCTTCCTCCTCATCACTATCCACCACAGATTCTGACAAAACAGAATTTTCTTCTTTTTCTATAGGATCCTGAACATGAATTCTTTCTTCATCCTCAATTGCTGAATTCTGATCGTTCGTGACTTTTCCAGATCTGAGTGTTATGGCATTAATCTGCTCCATGCCATCTTGTTTCCCTGGATTCAGCTCTGTGTCACTAGGAAGAACTCCTTGCGGCCCGTTGAGAAAGGCACTTGCAATTTGTCCAAACTGATTCTCCAATGTCTTGAGAGATACCGCCTGACTTTTAATCATCAACCTCAATTCATCCAATTCAGATTTTTCATTCGAAGATTGACCATCATCCCCATGAAACTGTTGCTGTTGAAAATCTTGATTGTTTCTCCAGCCAAAATTAGGATGATAGGTGGCTGGAGCTGGTTGCGAAGGTTGTTGGAAGTTGCTCACAAACTGTGCCGATTCAGAAGATATGGCACATTGACTCATCTCATGTGCGCCCTCACATAGCTCACAAACAATATCAACTTGAGGCACCCCATGCTTTGACATAAAATCCAATTTCTTATTAAGTGCCTCTAGCTGAGCTGCTAGAGCTGTGATTGTATTAACTTCCAGAATTCCTGCTAATTTGCCTTGTGATAATCTCTGAGTTGGATTCTGGTATTCATTTGCAGCCATCATCTCAATCAACTCATAAGCTTCCTCATAGCGCTTAGCCCATAGAGCTCCACCTGATGCTGCATCTAGCATGGGTCTTGACTGTGCACCCAAACCATTATAAAAGCAGTTAATCTGTGACAGCCCCAAATCCGGGGTCATGAATCTGGGCCATCACGGACCAACTTCCATTCAAAATCAATATCTCTTGGTTTTTTTTTTTATAATTAATACTTATGCAATTGACCCCACACTAATACACACACACATCAGTCATATGCTCAGAGAACAACATTCACCATAATAAAGTTTAGAGTTAAAAAGTTATTACAAACCCAGAATCATACTTAAGTACATTGTTGAGTGATGCTTTTACAAGAAGCATTTCAACAACCAAATTTATTACAACCTTCCACACTTACACACTTAATATACATAAGACCACTAAACCCCTTGCGCTGATCATCTACCTCGGGGATTGATGCTAACGAGCTCTCAGAAGGTCGCCTTTCCCTTACCCTCTTGCGGGGCGTTCTGCGTAGTATTGGCATACCTAGCTGTATATAGATAAGTAGCAAGAGTGAGCTATAATAGCTCAGCAAGATAATATTGTAAACTAGAATTTAAAATGTAACCAAATTATAAACTTTAAGGAAGAATAAAACTCTTATTTAATAATACATCATCCACTTACTATTATAAGAAAGAAATCTAGAATAATACAGTATCAGTTTCTCTTCTTAAATAATATAACAATCAATATAATCTTTTAGTGTAAGATTTCAGGATAATATGAATATTTACTTAAATCTCTTACTATCATCTTCTCATTACCTTCTTATGTAACAATTTTTATAAATTAATATAAAATCAGTTTCTCTTCATTTATAACAATAATTCCATCGTCTCATATCATTTTACCTTTTCTGTATACCATTCTGACTTTATCGTTTATTCTTTATTCAATAATTGTGGGGGTTTCTATTGTTACCAAACACGTGAGGTACGATGATCAGTCGTCCTCTGTACCCGTCTATTTTTACTACCGGTAGAAGGAATGAAGGCCACCTGCTAACATCATCCCTGGAGGAAGGCCACCTGCTAACATCCTCCCGGAGGAAGGCCACCTGCTAACATCCTCCCTTGGCATCTTCGTGCCGAATCATGAATGTTAGACTATGTCGCACACAGCCCTGACACAGCCTCTTATGCAAGTTTGTTGCTAATCCCCCTTTTTATAAGATCATTATTCAATTCAACAACACCATTTCACATTTCCATTCCCGTATATCACTTCCATTCTCGCACATTATTTCTATAAAATATATATATATAATATACACTAAAAGAATATTTATAATATAGCATTATAAACCATATAACCCTAGATAACAATTGATACCATTCTCTTTCATATCTCTTTTACCCTAGAGCATATTCGCTCCATTCGTATCATCTCTATATTCATATTTCAGAAAACATATCCATCTCTCTTTAACTTTCCACAATCAAGATAATATATTCTTTGTAATATAGCAACAAAAGCATCACATATACATAAATATTCCATGATATCATTATTATTCCAAAGATAAATAATTTTTAAAGTAGGGATAGAAGGATCTTGCCTCGGTTTCTGTATCCTGACAGTATGGCTGGTTCCTCCTCCGGAATTTCTATAAACACAAAAGGACCATCATTAGAATACCACATCTCTTACTCACTACCCTCTCGTATAACAAAACCCTTTACACTTCAACATATGTTTAACGTATTATTATTATCCCAAAGGCTCAAGAACTTAACCATTTATAAGCTCAATCGAAGTTTCAGTGGTTTTTCACTATCTCCCCTAACGACCACACTTAACTGTAAAAATCCCCATAAATTATAGATTTCGATTTTTACTACAAGGTCAACTGGTAATGTCTCTTTGACTACCCTACCATATTATCCCAAAGTTTCATAATTTTTAAAAATGTCTAAATAGGTTGATCATAGCCTCAAGGTTGATACAATTAAAGTTTTTCGGTTTTCGAACACCTTTCACTAAAACTGACTTTTCTCCTAAACCGTTCATCAGATTTTAACGCACCTTATATCAAAACGATCTATGAACTAAGCTCTATCATCTCATGGTCCCTTGGTGTGCTGGACAGTAACCTACCGTGTGTGAACAGTTGCTAAAAACAGGGCAGATTTCGTTCTAACGAAAATCGGACATTATAACTGCTGTAATTTCATACTTTCCAAAATTTCACCACTCCAAAACCATCATTCCACACTCAATCCAAACCCCACACCATGTGGACTACATTCCAGCCATGGTTCCAAGTTCACAACACAAATCTCATATCAAATCCAACCATTCATAACACATATTCATCATAAACTTTACATTAACCTCACTTAACTACTAACCAATTCATTTTTCACCATAAATACAAAGAAGCAAGAATGGTTATACCTCCTTGAAGCTTTTAAGATCCTTAATAATCCTTGGGCACACCTTTAACAACCTTAGTATAGCTTGGATCAACTAAATAAATCATTAAAACAAAGTTAAAACTTATAAAACACTATTCATTCACTATTCATCATCATCTTTAAGAATTTTGTTACCTATGAAGATGATATTGGTTGGCTTTGAAACTTTGTGAGTACTCCTTCCTAACCTCCAAGAAACTCCATGATTTTTCTCTTGAATTGATCTTGAAGCTAGCTAGGGTTTTGAATTTTTTTTTTTTTTTATGTTGAAGCCGAATGGAATGTAAGAGAAAGGGGGAGAGATTTTTGTTGCTTCTTATGACTAATCTTATCTCATCTTAATCTCTTGCCAATTCTAGAATTTGGTTGATATTTTCCTTGGCAAATGACTAATTTACCCTTGGTTTTAAGTTAGTGGAAAATGACATCACTAATGATGTTATTAAGATGACCTAATATTCTCATTTCTTGATTTTCTAATTAGCATGTTAATAATCTTAGTAGATAATAATGTGGTATATATCCTTGTTATATTACTAATCTTGGTTGCTTAATCTCCATATTCGTCTAATTGTGGTTCGTTTCAAGTGTACCTCATTATCTCAGTGGTTTTGAAATCATTTAACAATCCAAATTCCATTGGTATTCTCTTAACTTAATAATCCCCTGGCTCAAATCTAAATTCACTAATCCCTCAATATATAATTCTTATAATGTTTCCATGCTCCTTAATGTCCAATAGAAGCTTATTCGAAATCAAAATCCTCAAAATCCATGTTTCAGGAATTTCTGAAATCTAACGTCATTTCGAGTCACTTATTTTCATTGTACAACACTAATATGGTTTCTGTTTATTCATTTTCCATTTCATGTGACCACTGTAGCATTACTGAAGTTAGGGTTATTACATCCTTCCCTCCTTAAAAGGATTCCGTCCCGGAATCACGTCAGAAATGTCCATAGATACCTTTTCATCTACACCTTATAACTTCTATACCACTTTCTTCATCCTTTTTCCTTCATAATATCTCTATCTTGTTTGCGCAAAATTACACCAACATAACTTGCTTGTCATTCATCAACATCCCTCTTTTAGTTATGGGTATTGGCCACCACATTGGCCTCTCCTGAATGGTAGTGTATCTCACTTATGGTTTATCCCTATGTTGATCTCTATCATGACATAAAATATACATACTTCAATCTTATTATATCTTGTCTCTGTAAAATCTTCCAGAAATCCGACTAGAATAAGATTCTTTGAAACAATTGTAAGAAAATACTACCTATAATATATATTTCCTGTTCGTATTTAAATGAGTCTATGGTTTACCCCCAAAATACTATTATTCTCCTTTTCATAGAATTTCTAACCCCTAACAGATACTGATTTTCCTTATCTAGATTATCAACCTACCTATACCATTCATTGACCACATTAATTCCTAACCAAACGTTTACACTAAAAATTTAAATACTAGAAAAATGTTCACCTGCATCTGTATCCGGCTTTCTCAATGCCTCTCCTAAAGTCATATTGTACACTCTAGCAGTAGGCCTGTTTGAAGCAGTCACACTCTGTTCTGGCACGGATGATCCCCCGGAACGACAATCTCTGGCAATGTGTCCTAGTTTCCCACACTGGTAACACTTGACGTCCCTCTTAGGATTGGTATTAGCCGATGGGCACTGGCTAAGATAGTGTCCTTTTTGTCCACAGTTAAAGCAGTTTATTTCTAACGCTCTACACACTCCCGTATGCTTCCTACCACACGTGTTACATTCTGGAAATGGTGTTCGAGATTGATTAGACTGAAAGGTTCCTGTGGATCTACCACCCTGATTCACCGTCTCACTGTTAGTCTTATTATTCCCTGACTTTCCAAACTGGGGTTTTTGTCCTTTACCAAATTTATTAAAGTAGCTTCCCTCACTTGAACCTCCTTTTGTACCCTCAAATTTTCTTTTCTTGTTCTCTCGACCTAATTGGTTTTGTTCACTCTCGGCCTCGATAATAGATGCTTTCTGAACCACCGCAGCATACTCGGTCAACTCAAATGGTGCCACTCTTGTCCGTAGCCATGGTTTCAATCCTTGTTGAAACCTTTTCGCTCGTTGCTCTTCAGTACGCACGAATTCTGGAACGAACCTAGACAGTTCGGTAAATTTCGTTTCATACTCAGCCACTGTTAGATTTTCCTGCTTTAGCTCCAAAAATTTTATTTCCATCTGGTTCTCTAAGTACCTAGGGGAATATTTGTCTAGAAACACCCTAGTGAAACGCTCCCAAGTTATCACTCCCGCTCCCTCGAGATTTTTCTTAGCTTCCCACCAATAATTTGCCTCTCCCTTTAGGAGATAGGCTGCAAAGACTGTCTTTTGATCTTCCTCTACCCTCAGTATCTCAAAAGCCTTCTCCATCTCTTTCAGCCATGCCCTGGCTGCTACTGGGTTAGTGGTTCCCTCAAATTCTGGGGGTTTTAGTGACTTAAAAGCACGAAAAGAGTTAGCTGCCTGGTTGGGAAGAACAGGTGGTTGTGGCGGATTCTGTGGATTAGCGAAATTCTGCCTCAATAGTTCTATAAATTGGTTAAAAGGGTTACCACCCTGATTTCCCTGTTGACCAGTCGATTCCTCTTCTTCTTCCTCATGATCTTGTTCATTATGAGCGTTTTCACCCTGCCTATTATGACTTCCTTCCTCTCTCTCTCATTTTCCCTTGCATTCATTCTATTATTACGCTTAGGCGGCATGATTCTGTATATAACAATATTCTTCGTTAATCACCCACAATTAGGGTACAATATACATCATTTCCATATATGCACAACTATATCATTAGTTAACTTATTTATGCATCCCAGTATTTTTAACTTCACACAAGTAATATTTAATTATAATACAACTTTGACAAATAAGCTTAGTACCTTTAGCACAATAACCTTTTCATTTAAGTCAATCACCTCATATATATCAATATTTTTGATCCTCAACATTTAATATCAAAATACAATAAAATTAGGCAAAGTACATAAACTTCATTAATTTACATAAATATTTTACAACTTGGGTACAACGTCTTTTACTACTAATATCATACATCATAAAGTACAAGGTTCGAAACCCCAAAAGCATAACTGTACATACTAACTCGCTATAACAAAAGCACTACTAGCTGTCCTCTAATCAGACTGGGATTAAGACAGTAAACAACTAACCTAATCCCCAAAATGACATCCACAAGATGACTAGTCTGATTAGGATCCAAGACTACTACTCCTAATCACGGTAACGACGCCCTGATAACGTCTCTGATCTGTACTACCATAGTGGTGACTGTATCAACTATCTGAGCCCTCCATACTGGATCCCCTCTGTCTCCCAACATCGTCCTAATATTACCGAGTGCCCGCAGCTCGATACTAACTATGCTCAAAGTCAACCCATCTGGTATCACACCTCCTCCTCCTCTCGCCCTGTCTAACCTCTGTACAAGCGTATCTATAGTCCGGCGGGACTCCTCCAGCTGTCCCTGTAGGGCAAAGTACTCTGGCAAGAAAATAGTTGGCAACTGACCAGTTGGAAATATAGGTGCCTCCTGAGGTGGCATAGCATCTGGGGGAGGTACATCTACAAGTGGGGGTGCATCCACTGGTGGAGGTGGTGGTGGTGCAAATGGTGGGGATGGAGGAACTGGCTCTGTGTCCGCATCCTCAGAAGGGTCCTCCTCCAACTCATCCTCTGACATGATAAAGTGTCCCGGTGGAGTGAACTGCTCAACTGGGTCCTCAAAAGGGTTAGGGCTAGGTAGAGGAGATGGAACTGGTGATGGCACTGGGATAGGTGGGACAGGAGTAGGAGTCACATGAATGTCCCTCCACTCAATCGGCTCCTCAGGTATAACAGATAACCTAGGCCTCTTACGCAAGGGCATCTCCTCCTCAGGAATATCCGACCGCACTCGGGAAGGTCCGGCCCCATCAGGTCCTACATATGGTCTACCAGAATATGGCACTATGGCCACAGCATCCCTCTGTCTACGCTCCTCTGCCTCCTCAAGTCTCACTCTGATCTGGTGTCTCTCCATGGCCTCTGCGCGAACTCTCCTCCTCAGGTCAGTGATAGCATACTCTGGAACCTCTACACCTACCAGCAACAAGTCTCTAAGCTCCTGCTCGGGTAGTCCTAGCCACTGGGGGTCCTGACCCGGCTCACCCATCTCCGCTCCCTATAATAAAACATAAAATTCTATTAGTAACGGTCTATAAAATTATAAACAATACTTAAAATAAATACTGCCTGCGATATACCACCCCTGAACTTGATGGAAGTTCAAAATTTTATATTATAAATGATACAATATTATTATCACTCTTGTTCCTTAGCATTATGACTCTTAGCTCTGATACCAAACTGTGACAGCCCCAAATCCGGGGTCATGAATCTGGGCCATCACGGACCAACTTCCATTCAAAATCAATATCTCTTGGTTTTTTTTTTTTTTATAATTAATACTTATGCAATTGACCCCACACTAATACACACACACATCAGTCATATGCTCAGAGAACAACATTCACCATAATAAAGTTTAGAGTTAAAAAGTTATTACAAACCCAGAATCATACTTAAGTACATTGTTGAGTGATGCTTTTACAAGAAGCATTTCAACAACCAAATTTATTACAACCTTCCACACTTACACACTTAATATACATAAGACCACTAAACCCCTTGCGCTGGTCATCTACCTCGGGGATTGATGCTAACGAGCTCTCAGAAGGTCGCCTTTCCCTTACCCTCTTGCGGGGCGTTCTGCGTAGTATTGGCATACCTAGCTGTATATAGATAAGTAGCAAGAGTGAGCTATAATAGCTCAGCAAGATAATATTGTAAACTAGAATTTAAAATGTAACCAAATTATAAACTTTAAGGAGGAATAAAACTCTTATTTAATAATACATCATCCACTTACTATTATAAGAAAGAAATCTAGAATAATACAGTATCAGTTTCTCTTCTTAAATAATATAACAATCAATATAATCTTTTAGTGTAAGATTTCAGGATAATATGAATATTTACTTAAATCTCTTACTATCATCTTCTCATTACCTTCTTATGTAACAATTTTTATAAATTAATATAAAATCAGTTTCTCTTCATCTATAACAATAATTCCATCGTCTCATATCATTTTACCTTTTCTGTATACCATTCTGACTTTATCGTTTATTCTTTATTCAATAATTGTGGGGGTTTCTACTGTTACCAAACACGTGAGGTACGATGATCAGTCGTCCTCTGTACCCGTCTATTTTTACTACCGGTAGAAGGAATGAAGGCCACCTGCTAACATCATCCCTGGAGGAAGGCCACCTGCTAACATCCTCCCGGAGGAAGGCCACCTGCTAACATCCTCCCTTGGCATCTTCGTGCCGAATCATGAATGTTAGACTATGTCGCACACAGCCCTGACACAGCCTCTTATGCAAGTTTGTTGCTAATCCCCCTTTTTATAAGATCATTATTCAATTCAACAACACCATTTCACATTTCCATTCCCGTATATCACTTCCATTCTCGCACATTATTTCTATAAAATATATATATATAATATACACTAAAAGAATGTTTATAATATAGCATTATAAACCATATAACCCTAGATAACAACTGATACCATTCTCTTTCATATCTCTTTTACCCTAGAGCATATTCGCTCCATTCGTATCATCTCTATATTCATATTTCAGAAAACATATCCATCTCTCTTTAACTTTCCACAATCAAGATAATATATTCTTTGTAATATAGCAACAAAAGCATCACATATACATAAATATTCCATGATATCATTATTATTCCAAAGATAAATAATTTTTAAAGTAGGGATAGAAGGATCTTGCCTCGGTTTCTGTATCCTGACAGTATGGCTGGTTCCTCCTCCGGAATTTCTATAAACACAAAAGGACCATCATTAGAATACCACATCTCTTACTCACTACCCTCTCGTATAACAAAACCCTTTACACTTCAACATATGTTTAACGTATTATTATTATCCCAAAGGCTCAAGAACTTAACCATTTATAAGCTCAATCGAAGTTTCAGTGGTTTTTCACTATCTCCCCTAACGACCACACTTAACTGTAAAAATCCCCATAAATTATAGATTTCGATTTTTACTACAAGGTCAACTGGTAATGTCTCTTTGACTACCCTACCATATTATCCCAAAGTTTCATAATTTTTAAAAATGTCTAAATAGGTTGATCATAGCCTCAAGGTTGATACAATTACAGTTTTTCGGTTTTCGAACACCTTTCACTAAAACTGACTTTTCTCCTAAACCGTTCATCAGATTTTAACGCACCTTATATCAAAACGATCTATGAACTAAGCTCTATCATCTCATGGTCCCTTGGTGTGCTGGACAGTAACCTACCGTGTGTGCACAGTTGCTAAAAACAGGGCAGATTTCGTTCTAACGAAAATCGGACATTATAACTGCTGTAATTTCATACTTTCCAAAATTTCACCACTCCAAAACCATCATTCCACACTCAATCCAAACCCCACACCATGTGGACTACATTCCAGCCATGGTTCCAAGTTCACAACACAAATCTCATATCAAATCCAACCATTCATAACACATATTCATCATAAACTTTACATTAACCTCATTTAACTACTAACCAATTCATTTTTCACCATAAATACAAAGAAGCAAGAATGGTTATACCTCCTTGAAGCTTTTAAGATCCTTAATAATCCTTGGGCACACCTTTAACAACCTTAGTATAGCTTGGATCAACTAAATAAATCATTAAAACAAAGTTAAAACTTATAAAACACTATTCATTCACTATTCATCATCATCTTTAAGAATTTTGTTACCTATGAAGATGATATTGGTTGGCTTTGAAACTTTGTGAGTACTCCTTCCTAACCTCCAAGAAACTCCATGATTTTTCTCTTGAATTGATCTTGAAGCTAGCTAGGGTTTTGAATTTTTTTTTTTTTTTTTATGTTGAAGCCGAATGGAATGTAAGAGAAAGGGGGAGAGATTTTTGTTGCTTCTTATGACTAATCTTATCTCATCTTAATCTCTTGCCAATTCTAGAATTTGGTTGATATTTTCCTTGGCAAATGACTAATTTACCCTTGGTTTTAAGTTAGTGGAAAATGACATCACTAATGATGTTATTAAGATGACCTAATATTCTCATTTCTTGATTTTCTAATTAGCATGTTAATAATCTTAGTAGATAATAATGTGGTATATATCCTTGTTATATTACTAATCTTGGTTGCTTAATCTCCATATTCGTCTAATTGTGGTTCGTTTCAAGTGTACCTCATTATCTCAGTGGTTTTGAAATCATTTAACAATCCAAATTCCATTGGTATTCTCTTAACTTAATAATCCCCTGGCTCAAATCTAAATTCACTAATCCCTCAATATATAATTCTTATAATGTTTCCATGCTCCTTAATGTCCAATAGAAGCTTATTCGAAATCAAAATCCTCAAAATCCATGTTTCAGGAATTTCTGAAATCTAACGTCATTTCGAGTCACTTATTTTCATTGTACAACACTAATATGGTTTCTGTTTATTCATTTTCCATTTCCATTATAGAGTACCTATATACCATTTCTCTAAATCCTCAAAATTTACTATTCATGTGACCACTGTAGCATTACTGAAGTTAGGGTTATTACATAATCACCATCCACTCAGGCATCCCATGATGTGGACACTTCCTTAGCATCTCCTTATATCGCTCCCAAGCCTCGCACAAAGATTCTTCAGACTGCTGTGAAAATTGAGTAATAGCATTCCTGATTGCTACAGTTTTCGCCATAGGGAAGAATTTAGTAAGAAACTTCTGAGCAAGATCCTCCCATATAGTAATGCAACCAGCTGGTAGAGAGTGTAACCAGCCCTTAGCTTTATCCCTCAAAGAGAATGGGAAAAGTCTCGATTTGATAGCATCTTCCGACACCCCGTTGATCTTGAAAGTATCGCAGATCTCAATGAAATTCCGGATGTGCATGTTAGGATCTTCAGTCGGAGCACCCCCAAACTGAACCGAATTCTGCATCATCTGTATTATGTTAGGCTTGATTTCGAAAGTATTAGCTGCAATAGCTGGCCTGACAATGCTAAATTGGACATCATTGATCTTTGGTTGAGAATAATACATTAATACTTTTGCTGTTGCTGCTGGTTCTCCCATTGCTACCTGCAACAAATAAAACTAAACAACTGTATAAGAAACAATCCGAGTCAGTGAACTCTAACGACCACTACTGACAAGCACATAAACCAAAAATAAAACACCGATGATCCCCGGCAGCGACGCCAAAAAACTTGTTTACAGTAAATCACGCAAGCGTACGTGGTCACAAGTAATATAGATATAAGTTGAGTTCGTTCCACACAGATCTGGTTTAGGTTTCAATTCAGTCAATGCACCTATGCAACAATGTATAGTTTTTATTCACTGCTAAGACAATTAAAAAGATTGGGTTTTGATTAACTAAAATTAACTAAAAAAACAAATTAAAAACTAAGAATTAATTAACTAACGAAAATTAAAATCAAATTACTTATGCAAGAGAAAACATGGGATCCTAACTTCATTAAATACTTCGCTTAGATCTGACGCCTTTAATCACTATATGCAATGGTTATGATATCTGATCGGATAACACGAAACAAGTACACGCTACCTGTCAGCATACGTATACCAAACTAAACTTACATCCACAAAAGAGATAGAAGATGAATAGACACCAATTATGCTTAGACCATATATGTCTATAGAATTTGAAAACATAACGGTTGAAGAACAAGTTATCCATTAAGATCACACAGGGCAGTATAAGTATTTTCAACTCACACCACGAATCATATTGATAAACAATTATGAACCTATGCTAGCATTACAAGTTCTAAATCTCAAGATCCACTTTCACTTCACAAGAGATTAACAAATTAGATGTTCATGACGCATCTATCAATTAAGTATAACCATACGAGGATATCAAATATACATCACACACAGATCTTTAAAGCATCAAGATACTAAGTTCCATAAATAACTCCGTTAGAATCCCATGACAACGATTAGTTCGTAATTGAACCTCTCGTCATCATGGGATCAAGTGAAACCATGATAATGAAACAAGATTTGAGTTCTATGTTATAGTATGATAACTAATGATGTTACAATATTACAATGGTAGGATGTGTTTATATAGGCTCTAGAAGTCTTGCCCAGCAAGAAATTCCCCAAAATAGAGTTAAAATAGAATTTCTGCAAAATATGTTTCCTAAACTGATTCTGTTTTTAAGGAAAATTCGTAGCTGACTTTTCTTCAGTATTTATGGGCCGTTCCAGTTGTATTTGGACCTCTGGACCACTTTAGAATGATAGAGAATCTCGTTAGCTTCGCGTGGACTGTAAGATCGTCCAAAACGGACTTGTAGAACTCAAGATATGGCCAAAACAAAAATCCAAAAATCTGGAAGAATTTCTACGCGCTCCCGGCTTGTATTTGTGCGCTCCCAACGCACAAAATCACTGTTCCACGCACTCCCGACGCGTATTTATGCGCTCCAGGCGCATGAACTTCCTGTTGGGAGTTGATTTTGGCTGATTTTCTTCGTTTTAACTCCTTTTTCCTTCATTTCTTTTGCAAATGCTTCCGTCTTCAATTCTCTAGACTTCAAGTCATCATGGTGGCTCAAAACAAGTCTCCATTCCTCCTTTCCTTGCTAGAATTCAACTCCCAAAACTGACGAAAACATCAACCCTAATCGATAATTCGCAAACCTGCACAACTAACAAAAACATATCAAAACTACAACAAACTTGAGTCCAAGACAATCAATCTAAGCCGCATTGAAGCGATCCAAGTGGATATAAATCCACTTATCAGCGGTCCCATCATCGCGAGGATAGATTCCCATCTCATCAATATCGAGAACGATCCCAACTTCATGACGAGGATCGAAAAAAGAAGGATCGCAAGATTGATCAAGAAGAGTCTAGCATCCCAAAAAGACTTAATCTCATCATGGAAGCACTGGAGAAAAGAAGGATGGAGACAAAAAAGCAAAGATTGAGGACTATAAGCTAGAGGAGTTGAAAAGGGCTTGGGATGATATGAATAACGAGAAAGGGATTTTCAGTAATATGGGCTCCTCTTCTCCCTTCACTCATGAAATTCGGACTGCTCCACTACTTGCAGTGTTTCGAGGCCATCACTCTGACATGACTTATAATATATGGAGAGACTGATCCAGCTGAGTTCGTGGTTCAGTTTAATAATGAGATGGAGGTATATCAAGTATCACAGCTAGCGAGGTGTAGGTTGTTTGCAGCTTCACTAAGAGGCAGTGCCCAGCAATGGTTTTCGAAGCTAGGATCTCTGGTTGTCAGAGATTCCTGGGAACAGTTCGTGGACATTTTCATTAAACAATTCCAATCTTCAATGCTCTATACACCTCCCGTGTCCACATTGGTGAACATAAAACAGAAGGAGGGAGAGACTCTTCATGATTACTTTAAAAAGTTCAATGCTGAAGTGCCTCATGTACGAGGTGCAAATGATGAAGCTGTAAAGAATTTCCTTATCTCCGGGGTAAGAGGAGGAACTGAATTCTGGAAGAAACTACAAGAGCAAACCCGGCCCCTAGCACACTTTCAGAGTTGCATAGGGTCGCTGAGCCTTTCAAACGTGTTGAGAAATCACTTGCAGATCTCAAGAAAAATAGTGAAAGGAGCAGCAGCGGAAGAAGAAGTAGAGGAGTGAGAATGAGGGATTCCCAAAGTCCAAGGCGAAGACGGGATCGTAGCCCCAGTCCAAGGAGAAGGGAACGCGAGTTCTTGAGGCGATCCCCTCCTCGAGCTCGCTCCACAAGAAGTGAAGACAAGTTTGTCCCTCTGGTTGCCTCGATTGATCACATATATGCTGTCAATGCGAACAAAGGGATATTCAAGAGGCCCACACAAATGGGCCCGAAAGGAACTTCAGACACAAGTAAATACTGTGCCTTTCATGAACAAACAGGGCACAATACTACATATTATTGGCAGCTCAAACAACAGATTGATCAGTTAATTCGGGATGGAAAGTTAACTGAATGGGCAGTTCGCGAGGTAAAAAAGCATAATGCGAAGCCAGGCCTCGGTTACAATAATGCCCCACCATCTAGGCAGAATGAGGAGCCTCACAAAGAAAGGGAAACACGAGGCGAAAGTATTCATGTAATTATTGGAGGGCCCCCACATTGGAGGAGAGAGTAATAAAGCTAGAGAAAGATATGCACGCGAGGCCAGGGAACGACCTCTTACCAATGTGCATCATCTGCAGGAGCGACCCCCAAAACTTTTTAAGGGGGAAGATACAAACATAATGTTCATTGAGGAGGATGTGAAGTGGGTCCACCATCCTCATTCTGATGCACTTGTGGTTCGGGTTCGCATTGGCTCCCAGAACGTATATAGAGTCCTTGTTGACAATGGAAGTGTTGTGAACATCCTCATGTACGATGTCTACAAAAAGATGGGATATATTGATAAGGATCTTATACCCATGGTGGGACATCTCTATGGGTTTACTGGAGCCTCAGTCAGTGTGGAAGGCCTTATACGGCTCCCCATTACCTTAGGGGATGAGCCCTGTATCACTACGCAGGTCGCTGACTTTATGGTAGTAGATCAACCATCTGCCTACAATGCAATCGTGGGGAGGCCCATCCTAAAAGAAATGATGGTGGTGACGTCTATCTACCATCTTTCTATGAAGTTTCCTACTCCGCATGGGGTCGGATGTGTCAAGGGAATTCAACATGAATCTCGTGAATGCTACAACAAGGCTCTTAAGGCAGCAGAAAAGAGAGGTGGCTCTATGTCAGAAAAAATGGAATGTAACATAATATCAATTGAGGAACTCCCAGATGATTACTTTGAAGGCTTGGGTATTCAGGTGGAACCGATCCCGGGGGCCCTCATGATGGAGGCCTCACAGCCCGTGTTAGTCCTTCAAGAAGGGATCATTGAAGAGGCCAGTGACGATGAGGAGAGCCCAGAACAAGATGCTGTGCGAGCCTGGAAGGGGAAATGGGTTCGCAAGGAAACCTCAACCTTGGTGGATCTGCCGAATGGAATAACTCGTGAAACTACAGTAATAAATGAATATGGCCATGTGGGAGCGATCCCAAATTCAAAAAAGGGTAAGGATAAAGGGGAGTCTAGTGCAACTCATGAGTATGAGCTTGATTTGGATCCTCGAATCCCAGAACATGTTTTGGTAGATGCAAAAGATCCTTCCAAGGTATTGAAGGTCCGGTCACAACTCAACTCCGAGCTTCGAGAGAGGCTCGTTAACTTTCTGAAGGCCAACCTAGACGTGTTTGCATGGTCCCATGAAGACATGATTGGGATCGACCCTAATGTCATGTGTCACAAGCTCAACTTAGACCCAAACAAAAAGGGAATAAGGCAGAAAAGGTGACCCATAAGTGGTGAGCGAGCCGAGGCCCTCAAAGAAGAGGTGGAACTTGTGTGGACTTCACTGATCTTAACAAACATTGCCCCAAGGTTAGCTTTCCACTACCAAGGATCGATCAATTAGTGGACTCTACAGCTGGGCATGCACTTCTAAGCTTTATGGATGCTTATTCCGGGTACAATCAGATACCCATGTACGGGCCTAACCAAGAACACACTTCGTTCATCACAGATAAAGGCCTCTATTGTAACATAGGAATGCCCTTTGGACTTCTCAATGTCGGGGCCACATACCAAAGGCTTGTTAATATGATGTTCGACAAACAAATAGGCAAGACAATGGAGGTATATGTAGATGACATGCTGGTAAAGTCTAAGGAAGATAAGGATCACATTGCCCACCTCGCGGAGATGTTTGATATATTGAGAAAGTACAGAATGAAACTCAACCCTCAAAAATGTGTATTTGGGGTCGAATCTGGGAAATTTCTTGGGTTCATTGTCAATCATAGGGGCATCGAGGCCAACCCAGCCAAAGTTAAGGCCCTAATAGAGATGAAGTCACCTAGAAATGTGAAGGAGGTACAAAGCCTCACAGGGAGGATAGCTGCTCTTAATAGATTTGTGTCAAAATCATCAGATAAGTTCCAGGAGTTCTTCAAAGCAATCAACAGCGAGGCCATAACTGAGAATTCGGCCTCGTGGTGGGAGCTATATGTGGATGGTGCCTCTAATAAGAAAGGAGCTGGAGCCGGGATCGAACTTGTCACTCCCGAGGGTCGCAAGATAAGCAGTGTAGTTCATTTTACTTTTGAAGCATCTAATAATGCAGCTGAATACGAGGCTTTGATCATTGGCCTCAATATAACGCCCTAGAAAATTTCGAATTTCGAATAATTTATTTTATATAAATTATGAATATTATTATGTTAGTATTGTTGGAAAGTGGAATATGTGTGAAGTTGTGTTTTTGTGCTTATATGATGATTAGTATGAGCCGTGAAGGTCAGTGTATTTTTATTTGTACATTTGAGGATTTAAGTATATTTAAATCATGTATTTTTGACCTTTTGTAAATTTTATAAAATTAACGGAGGGATTAAAAATCATGAAATCTTTTGTAATATTATCTTTATATATTTATTGAGTTTTTAAAAATTGTTGGGTGGATTAATTTGGGAGTTTGAGTATTTTTAAATGATTTTAAGAGTTTTATTGTATTTAAAGGATCAAAATTTTGAAAATTCATATTTAATTCAATTTTGATCCGAAAAATATTTTAAAAAAATATGTGGGTGTTCGTAATTTTATATTCTTTATTTTAAAAATGAAAAATGTAATTTACCGAAGGTTTTATTCAGTTGTGATTTATAAAAGTCGGTATTTAGGATTTAATTGGGCCGAAAAGAGAAGAGTAGTAACAAAAGAAATGGGCCAAGCCCATTAAGAGATAACAACAGCCCAGTAGCTAGAGGATTCGAGAAACAGCGGGGGGGAAAGAAAAAGAAATTAAAGAGAGAAGAAAGAGATGGGGAGAGAAAGGGTGAGATAAAAGAGAGATTGGGGATTATAATTGGAAGATATATATATATATATATATATATATATATATATATATATATATATATATATATATATATATATATATATATATATATATATATATACACAGTGTGTGTGTAAGCCGTGCGGGAATGGACAGTCGGAAGGGCCACCACCGTGGTGGTGGTGGTGTTGCGCGCGGGAGAGAGGAAAGGCAGGTGGCTGGAGGTTTTCCGGTGGGTCGCCGACGGAAGGGAGTAGCAGCGGGGTCGCCAGGGGAGAGGGAGCAGCCACCGATGGTGGTGGTGATGACTTTTGGTGTTATGCGCAGAGAGAGAGACGGTGAAGATGTGATTTTGATGGGGATTGATTTCCTTGCGGATCGAATTGGAGCAACCAACGAATGGTATAATATTTTATGTTTCTAAATTATGTCTTTATTTATTGTATTTTAATTTGTTAATTGTGGTAAACTAATTAGTGGTGAATTATAATGAATAGATTAATTGTTGAAATTCTAGTAAGTTGTAAATTATGAGAAATGCTATAAGTTTAGAATTGTTAGTTAATTGTAAGATTAATGTGTTAATTTCGTAGTTAGATTAATGTGGTAAATTATGAATATTATTTGGATTTTTATATTAATTCGGAGAGTCGATAGTTGTAGCTATAATTGTTTGGTTTAGTGAGTGTTAGTTGGTGATTATTAATTACTAGTTGTAAATGTCTATGTGCTAAATGCTATAGGTCGAGTAAATAGTAATTGTTGGATATCCTATTTGTTAAGTATTTGGTGATGGATTATATGTGGCTAATTAATGGTCGGTTATCAGTCATTAGTACTCGGGATTAAAATGATTTCGACTATGTAATTGTATAATTGCTTAAGCAGTATATTCCGGTTTAAATGTTATTTATCAAGGATTAATTGTTAGATTTATTTTATTATGTGTTTATCTTAAATGAGGAGTTGTAATGAGGAGTTGTAATTGCGAGGAGTTGTAATGAGGTCAAAAGTCTTAAATGTCAATATTTAAGGACTTGTGTAATTCCCTTCAACTAGTTCCTCGGGCTTACGAATATCCATGATTAGCTATCACGAGTATAATTAATATACTTGAGTGATGTGATCATTGATATATCGTAAGTAATAGTTAGTGCTAGGGGTTGTTCCCTAGGGCTTACGAACATCAATGATTGATTGTCACGTGTATCATTATAATGCGTGAGAAATACGATCATTGGTGTAGCGTAAGTAGTAGTGTAATGTAAAATCATTATGTGCTAGGTGCCGCATGTCTGGGCGGGTACTTTTCTTATTTATTTATTTTTATGTTGCTTCAAGTTGATGCAGCTTTATTTTTGTAAAACAGGGTTGAATTGTATTTGAGGGGCTGTGCCCATAGTCCGATAAACGAATACCTCATGCCGAAATTTTCTAAAAATCCCTTGCAAATTTATTTAAAAGTCTATTTGAGTTATCTGATTTCAAGGCTTGAAAGTATGTTATGATTTCTAAGGGTTTAAGTATATATATCAGTGGTTTATCTCAAGAATATATTGTGGTGTTAAATATTAAGTGGTTGTGTTGTTTTGAAATGGTTATGTGATGTGTTTATATGACTTAGTTGATTATAGTAAGACTATTATGTGAGTATGAATGAATATGTCTATATGTATTGTATATGTAAGCGTTATAGGACGCGCATGGGTAGAATAGAGCAAACGATAAGGTTTTGCTCGAAATAGTACTGAAACTGTATTTGACATTGTAAAGGTTCGAGTAGGAGATTTGGCTAGAGCAGTGCGAGTAAACGGAAAGCTGAGCAGATGAATAATTATAAAGTCAACGGGTGTGCTGGCGTGGAGTTGGTAAAGTATGAAAGAAAGAAAGAAGTAGAGCCGAGTAAGCAGACCAGCACGAAAAGTGTGGAGACTAGCAAGAAGTTGAGTTAGAGATCCATGGTTGGATCAGGAACTCCGTAAATCGAGGCAAGTGTTTTGCTCTTCACTTATCTTTCAAGTGATGCAGTTCAATTTCTTGTCGTAGTATATGATGAGAATAAAGTATATTTAGAAAATATAATGTTTCTTCGATTAGCGGGAAAATGTTTATTTCCCCACCCTCAGTTCAACTATGGAATTTTAATAAACCTCACCAATAACTTTTCTACACAATGCCATTTCTTTATTTCCCTCGATTATGTTAAGAAATTTGTTGAATAAAGAAGAATCCAGATTTCAAAACCCTTATAAATATCTATTGACAAAATTCCCGATTTTAGTATATTTAACCCAAGTGACCTTAACTTATTTCTTCAATTATATCGAACATTGTTTTATTAGTACTTGATCATACAACCCTACCTCTGTAGATACATCATGTTGTGTTGATTTAATTTCCCTTTGATATCAAGTCAATTCATTAATGCTGAATCATATTCTTTTGATCTTATTCACTTGATTCTGTATATGTTGAACCTGAATTATTACTTCTCATTTGAAAATGGAATTTCTCCTTGCCTAATCTGTTGTGGTTAAAATTTGGAGTATTCGTATCGATTTTGTCGATACCTTTTTAAGTTGACGTTCTTTATAATTTCCCCTATGGGGTATCGAACTTGTCGATACCAGACGAGGATGTCGTCTCTTATTAATTCCTAATCATAAGTTGTTATTCTGGACGTGAGTTCCAGTTATTGTTGAAACAGGGTAGTCGATTGTCCTGACCCCTGGCCTGAGTATTAAAGATAGAATTGGAAGTTTTTATTAAATAAAAATGTTTTCATGACTGAGGACGCCAGTCAGAGTATGAGTATGATATTTTAGGCCAAAAGAGGCCTTGGATCCAGTTGAGTATTTGGATATACCAAGAGAGTATATCCGGAGTTTTAGTGTGACTGATCATCCACTTTAACTCGTTGCGTCGAAGTGAAAAATCCAATTCTAATCTATAAATTGAGTATCCAGTTGGACTTTGATTCTTATTGCTTGACCAGGAATTTCCCAAGTGTTCTTATCGAATGGTTATCATTTGATCTTGAGTTTTCGAGTATCAGTATTGAATTGTTAAGCCTGGTTTCTTTGAAGTTTACAATGTTCATTCTGATTGAACAAAACTCTTATCCGTTCTAGTTCTTGTTGCACCTCAGTAATGGTGAAGTATTGGCCCTCGTGGCAATTTAAAAGTATCATCATAGATTCTTTCACAGTATGAGTTGAAATTATTTTGTTATCAGATTTGTTTCGATATTGAATTGTTATCACCTTATGCACTTGGTGAGCATTGTTGGCTCACTCTTGATTTTGTTTGTTTTCCTCAGTTAATAGTGGAGTTAAGTAAATCTAGTAGTGGACAGTGAGTATTGATCTCCAGGCAGCGAGAAGAGGCAGCCGAGTTATAGATTTCGCCAGACAATGGATTGCGAATTGTCAAGGTTGGAGATATAGTTAGGTAGTGATTTCATTTATTCACAAATGTATATTTTTATTATTCTGAGATTGAGTTGTAGTAATGTAATTCGATAGTTTGTTTCATACCATAACATGTAAGAGATCTTGGTTTAAGGGGTTTTTATTATTAATGTTGTTGATTTTCAGAGATGTATAATATTGTTTATTGGTTAGTAGCCTCATATCTGTACCCCGGATTTTGGGATGATACACTCAAGCCCGCAATTGAAATGAAGGTAGAAAATCTCAATGCATATAGTGATTCTATGCTGGTCACAAGACACATTGGGTGTGGATGGTAGGCCAGGGGGCCTCAAATCGAACTCTATCTGCGATGTGTGCAAAGATTGATGAAGTCATTCAGGCAAGTCAAAGTGGAATTTATCAGAAGGGCAAAAAATCAGGGAGCAGATGCCCTCGCCAAACTGGGCTCGCGTCGCGAGACCACATTACTTGGAGTTATACCACTGGAAATTTAAGCCAAGCCAAGTGTCCCTGAAGAGTTTGTCATGGAAGTAGCAAGCTCAGAGTCAACCTGGATTACCCCAATATGGGAGTATGTAAAGAATGGGATACTACCCCAGGATAAAAAGGAAGCGAGGAAGATCAAATATTAGGCAGCTCGTTACATGATATATGATGAAGTTCTCTACAGAAGGGGATTCAACACACCGCTTCTGCGATGTGTGGATGGTGAAGAATGTTGCTATATTTTGAGAGAGGTCCATGAAGGAATATGTGGCAATCACTCGGGGGGTAGTTCGCTAGCCCAGAAAATTCTTCGTCAAGGGTATTTTTGGCCTACATTAAAAAAAGATGTATTTGAGTTCTCAAGAAAATGCGATGCTTGTCAGAGGATCGCTAATTTCAGCAACGCTCCAATCTCTCAGCTCACATTGCTAATGAGCCCATGGCCCTTTGCTATGTGGGGTATTGATCTAATTGGGGAACTTCCAAAAGCCAAAGGGGGGAGTTAAATATGTTGTAGTAGCTGTAGACTATTTCACTAAGTGGGCTGAGGCCGAACCACTTGCAACTATAACTGCCAAAAAAATGAAGGACTTTGTGTACATAGCAATTATATGTCGTTATGGGATCCCACATCAGCTCATTTCAGATAATGGGAAGCAATTTGACAGTAAGAAGATGAAGGAATTCTGTGAAAGTCTGGGGATAAAAAAAAGTTTCTTAGCTGTGAGTCACCCTCAAACAAATGGCCAAATTGAGGCCATAAATAAAATAATAAAGCATTCTTTGAAATCTAAACTGGAAGAAAGCAAGTTTAATTGGCCTGAAGAGTTACCTAGGGTCTTATGGTCATACAACACGACCCCAAGGACCACCATTGGAGAGACTCCATTCTCTTTAACATATGGATGCGAGGCCATGGTCCCAGTTAAGATTGGCTCGGGGTCATTAAGGAGGGAACACTATGACCCTGAGTCCAACGAAGTGAATCATAGGCTTTACCTGGACATGATAGAAGAAACACGAAGCGAGACTCAGTTACGCCTCGTAGCTTACCAGCAAAGAACATCAAGGTACTATAATGGGAAAGTCAAAATGTGACCTCTACGTGTAGGTGACCTAGTACTCAGAAGGGTCATGCCTAACACCAGGGTCCCGGGTCATGGGGTTTTTGGTGCTAATTGGGAAGGACCCTACAAAATTTATGCTACATTGTCAGAAGGAACCTACTATCTCACTGATATGAAGGACAAAGTTATCCCTCGAGCTTGGAACGCAGAACACTTGAGAAAATACTATCAGTAAAGGTCTCGCCCTTGGTAGTCTCTATCTACTATTACTTATCATGAATAAATGCATACAAAGTAATGGGGGATAGTGATCGTATAGACACCTCCCCTTTATGATGTAATGACTTTAGGGCCTCGTCCCTACTTATAAACTTTAGGGCCTCATCCCTACCTTGTATTAAATTGAGATGTTTCTACTTATCAACTTTACATGAGTTCGTTTTGCAAATTACTTTTTATTTTTCATTCAAACTTCACTTGTTTGTTTGTTAGAATTTACATTTTAAAGTCTAGCTCAGCACCACAATGCGAGGCTACACTGATTCAGATCAAAAAGAAAAACAAGACCCGCTGCAGTTCGCATCTAGCGATCTCATGGTGGCGGATCGCATTTTAAACTATTATCAACAATCAAAGGAACACGTTTGAATACTCAAGGCATTTCGCATCTGCGAGCACAATCTATATCCTAACAATCTGTAAAAGGCACTCCATAAGATGCCAAGCTACGAAGACAATTCACATAGACAGTTTACAGAAAGGGAAAAGACAATACTTACGAGGCTAAATAACATGGAAACGAAAGCAATGATATTGGAAACGCAGATGAAATTAAAGTCAACAGATCGCAACGCGATCACAGGTTATCAAAAAAATATTGTTACATCTTGCGAGGCATTCTAAGGGTGCCCGTATCCCTAGTTCGAAAACCTAAAACGATTTAAATAAAGTCATAGAATCAAGGAGCAGTTTTGTCCTGGTTAGCCTTGGCAGCAGCCTCACTTACTAGCCTTGCCTCTTCGGCAAGTCTGGCCTCCTCTGTGAGCCGCTCCTCCTCAGCATCTTCATCAGCAATCTCCTTCTTGAAAATTTCAGCGAAGTCAGCATTGCATGGGCCAAGCTGGTCCCAATCAAAATCAGGAATCAGGAATCGTTCTGATAAATCCCTTCATGAAGCTGATTTGTCCCTTGACCAAGAATGTATCTTCAGCAGTTGTCAGAGCAGCTTTAGCAGCGTTCAGATCATTGGTCAGCTTCGGGATCTCATCATCCTTCTTCTTCACAGCCTCCTCGCTGGATTTCTGCAACTCCTTGAGAGACTTTTCAAAATCATTCCTCTCCCTGCGAGTAGTCTTCAGATCTGTTCGGATTTGAGCAGTATCATGAGAGAGCTTCTTCTTGTAAGTCTCTTTAAGGGATCGCTTGTCCTCTACTTTTTGGAACTCCAGGACTTTGTTCTTTTTATCAAGTTGGAAGAAGTGCTTGGTATGCGCAGCCTGATGAATAAAGGCCTCGACGAGGCATCTGGTCAAAACGTTGGCATTTTCTACGGGGGTCACCTTCCACCAGTTAGAAGTCTCGGCTTCCTCTGTATACATATTTCGCAGCGCAGCGAACAAATGCTGAGAAGGGGTTGCAGCAATGACCCCAGAATGTAATTCGGAAAGCACATCTAGTTGCCCATCTTTCTTGGCTCGTTTGAGAGGGCTCTGCTCCGAGAGATCCAGCACTTGATCCCCAGCAATGCCTGTTTGAGAAGGCGGGTCGTTGATAATTTTTTGTTGAGGAGCTGTTGGTTTGGGAGGAGGAGCTTTCAATGCAGACTGTGTTTTGGTGGCAGTACCCTTTTTGACAATAAGAAAAGGAAGAGCTTGGCCACTACGATTCGACATGCCTGTACAAAAGGGAAAGACAAGACAGTTCAGAAATGTGCTATAAAATAAATGCGAAGACAAGCAATAAAGTTATGCATGTATGAAAATGAAAATCATGGTGCAATATACAACAATTATGGGTCGAATCACTATTAAGTACCCTCATCGTCAACTATTTCGACATTAGAGGATGAGGCCTCTTCTCGTAGTTTTCTCTTTCGCGAGGACCGCTTCGCGGTGGAAGGCCCCGCTTCAAGAGTGGATCCTACTCCCTCCTTGAGGAATCCGCATTCAATCAAATTTTCTAAAGAAAGAAGGGTCCTAATGTTTCTTTCTTCCTTGGTTGATTTTGTTAACACCTCGTCGGCTCGTTTCTTCTCGTCGCCTTTGAGAACAGTGTGAACCGAACCAACTATGATGCCGAAAGGGTTGTTAATTTTAAAGAATTTCAAGAAGATGAAGGAGTACAATTTGGGTAAATAACTCACCAGGGAGATAGTGAACTTGTTTTGACTCTGGGAACCTCGTGTATGTACAAAAATGGTTCTTTCCACAACCAAGCATTGCTGATTCCTCCAGGCAAGAGACTTTTCTTGTTGAATTCAGGCCATATAGAGAAGTACACATAGCCAAAGTCCTTGGCCCCACATCGCTTAAGCCGAAGGAAGTAGCCCATAGTCCTCGCATCCATGGGTGGGTATCTGAGCTTGTGATACAGAATGTAGAGTGCAATCATGGATCTATATCCATTGGTGCTTATCTGGATGGGAGCTAAGTGGTACATTTCGCAGACATCCCTGATAAATGGATGAAAAGGGGATGAAATACCAATCTTCATTAACGGGATCGTTAGTAATATTCGTGGAACCCTTCCACCATTTTCTTCATTGTTAAAGCGATAACATCGCATCTTTTTCTTGGGAAGGATAATTTTACCTTCAGGTCGGAATCTCTCGACTCCCTCTGTGATAGTCTTCATAGTCAAAGTTGAAGACAGGTCTCGGTATGCAAGGATGCGAGGTTCACCTGGCTTTACTTTCGAACCAGGCTCGATATCTTCAGGGCGAGGCCCACCAACATATATGACCCCCTCTAGCTCTGGTTGAGGGGTCGGCACATAAGGTTCCGGCGAGGCCTCTGGGACATAGTTATAATCTTTGAAATTTACGACTCTTGGCACCTCGTCAAGACCCCCGTCATCTGAAGACGGCTCCTCATAGTCATCATCATCGGAGTTGGCTTCGTTGTCTACACCTCCTTCGATGTCATAATAGGCCTCGCCTAATGAGTCTATTGGAGAGTCACTTAAAAGGATGGGTGAAATAACTTGTGTAAGAGGCATTTTGGCGAGAAACTGAGCCGCTTGCGAGCTGAATTCTTCTCCCTTCTTCTTCAGGGCTTCTATTTCTCTTTCAACATATGTCATCTCAGCTTGGGGCTTGCTTTGTGCTGGGAGAACCTCTAAGGATTGGTCTCGCGAGCTCGAAGGATGTTTTGTTCGCCACGAAGTCAGGGTCACCTCTCTGGTATATTCTTCGTTCGACCATAAGGGATCGAAGTAAAGTTGAAATGAGCTCTCACTAGTGCTCGTTGCTCTTGCAATGTTAGCAGCGGCCTCGTTACTGATGTGAACGTTTGGGAGAGGAGAAGGCGTCTTTGAGCTGTCGGTCGACATCTGAAAAAGAATGTGAACAATTAAGTGTGTGCCCTTACAGAAAGCAAAAAATGATAAAGGAAGAAAGAATAAATGAACAGAAAGGCTCTACGTGTCCTCACTTCGCTCATGAGAAGTATCACAGGGGTGCTATCCGAAAGTTACGGAATCGTTGTTCTACCTAAGCGAGGAGGGGATCGCAAAGTGAAATTGATAGTGTGTGATCGCAGTAGAATGGGATCGCATCGCATACAGTTAACATCATTTAATCATGCATATATAATGAAGAATAATAATTTAAATATTGAGGAAGAATGAAGACTTACTTTTTTTGAAGAATGCTGAAGGAAATCTGGAAAAAATTGGGGTTGCTTGTCTTCGAGCCTGCAAAATTTTCGTGGTTTGATCCGGGAGCAAACTGACAGCACATCGACAATGTGTTTGTGAGAATGAAAAAGGAAATGATGGTGACAGGAGTATATATAGCCATCAGGTGAGAGAAAGTCATGGGACACGTGTAAATATCTCAACCATTGAATACGCATCTCGAGACACGACAGCTGTCAAACCCCTTCAAATCCTTGGGGTCGCGATAGCTTCAACGGTCATATTTATATCAACAGCAAGCCAAGGCTTCGCCTCGCGGTTTCATACATCCGTTCTTTGAGTCCACATCGCATCTTCAATGACAACATGGATTCGGGGGGTAGATGTTATGCCCAAATCTGGCATAATAATTATCATGATTTAATTAGCTAAATTAATGGTTCATAATTTACTATGGACCTAGAAGATGACAACTGGGTCGCTAAAGCCCACTATTGGAATCAGCCCGGCACAACTATAGGGCCACCTCGCTCGCGATCCTATCTATGGGATCGTCTCGCTAACATCTCTCTCTCAGGGATCGCTTCGCATTTTCATCACATCTACAGGCTAAACGAGATCGCTATCTCACTCTGCTGGAAGGCTCATAGCTGGCCCCTCGAGGTCGCATTAGTGTTCGTATACTGGGGTTCATTCCGCATGACTCGACCCCACGAGGTCGCATGCCAGATCCTTGTTACTTCTCTACTAACCTCGCTTGAGAGTCCTCGATTGTGACAGCCCCAAATCCGGGGTCATAAATCTGGGCCATCACGGACCAATTTCCATTCAATATCAATATCCCTTGGGTCTTTTTTTTTTATATCTTTTAATGCTTAAACAGTTGACCCCACACTAATACACACACACACCAGTCATATGCTCAGAGAACAACATTTACCATAACAAAAGTTTAGAATTTAAAAGTTAAAAGAGTTATTACAAACCAGGATCATACTTAAGTACATTGTTGAATAACACTTCGACATGAAGCGTTTCAACAACCAAAAGTTTATTACATATCTTCATACTTAATTATACATAAGCCCTCAGAACCCGTCTGCCTCATTACTACCTCCGGGATTGATGCTAACGTGCCCTCAGAAAGTCGCCTTCCCCTTACCCTCTTGCGGGGCGTTCTGCGAAGTATTGGCATACCTAGCTGTATATAGATAAGTAGCAAGAGTGAGCTATAATAGCTCAGCAAGATAATATTGTAAACTAGAATTTAAAATGTAACCAAGTATACATGTATATACATATGTAAGCTGTAACCAATTATTAACTTTAAGGAAGAATAAAACTCTTATTTAATAATATATCATCCACTTACTATTATAAGAAAGAAATCTAGTACAATACAGTATCAGTTTCTCTTCTTAAATAATATAACAATCAATATACCCTTTCAGTGTAATATTTCAAAATAATATGAATACTTGAATAAATCTCTCATTATCATCTTCTCATTTCCTTCTTATACAACAATTTTATAAATTAATATAAAATCAGTTTCTCTTCATCTATAACAATAATTTCATCGTTCCATATCATTCTCCCTTTTCAGTATACCAATCTGACTTTATCATTTATTCTTTATTCAAATATTGTGGGGGTTTTCACTGTTGCCGAATACGTGAGGCACGATGATCAGTCGTCCTCCGTACCCGTCCCTTTTTACTACCGGTAGAAGGAGGAAGGTACACCACTACATCCCCCTGGAGGAAGGTACACCACTACATCCTCCTTCGGCAACTCTTGGGCCGAATTAAAATATTGATTGCTGGACTGTGCAGCACACAGCCTCCTACGCTTTTTGTCGCTATCCCCCTTTTTGTCAAATCGTTATTCTATTTACTAAATGTCATTCCACATTTCCATTTTCTCGCTTTCATTTCCATATATCATTCACTCATCTCATTTCCATTCTCGCACATTATTTCTATAAAATATATACATAACATAATACTTTGATTATGATTCAGACATCTCTTTTATATTCAAGAATTCAAATATGCTTTTATATCCATAACATATTCTATCTACTTTAAGAGTAGTAATTAATAATCAAATAATATTTATTAAACCACTAACACTAAAAAGAATATTTTTAATATAGTATTATAAACCATATAACCCTAGATAACAACTGATACCATTCTCTTCCATATCTCTTTAGTTTCCCAAAATCAAGGAAATATATTCTTTGCAACATAACAACAATAGCATCACATATATATATATTCCATAATATCATTTTTATTCCGAGGATAAATAATTTTCAAAGTAGGGGTAGAAGAATCTTGCCTCGGTTCCGGTATCCTGACAGTATGGTTTGGGGCTCTTCCGGAGTTTCTATAAACACAAAAAGGACCGTCGTTAGAATACCACATCTCTTACCCACTACATTCTTATATAACAAGACCCTTTACACTTCAATATATGTTTAACGTATTACTATTACCCCAAAGGTTTAAGAACTTCATCATTTATAGTCTCAATCGAAGTTTCAGGGGTTTTCACCATTTCCCCTAACGACCACACTTAACTGTAAAAATTCTCAGAAAATATGGATTTCGAATTTTAAGGTAAAGTCAACTGTCAAGGGTCCTCTGACCACCCTACTACACTATCCCAAAATTTCGTGGCTTATAAAACTGTCTAATTATGGTAACTTTAACCTCAAAGTTGATACAATTACGTTTTCTCGGTTATCGAACGTCTTTCACTAAAACTGACTTTTCTCCTAAACCGTTCATCAGATTTTAACGCACCTTATATCAAAACGATCTATGAACTAAGCTCTATCATTTCATGGTCAATTGGTAACCTAGGCAGTGAGGTACCGTACGAATACAGGGGTCACAAAACAGGGCAGATTTCGTCCTAACGAAAATCGGGCATTATAACGGCTATATTTTCATACTTTCCAAAAATCCAACTCCTCCAAATCAATCATCAAACACAAAAATCATCACCTACACCATGTGATCTTCATTACCAGCCATGGTTACAATCCCAAACACTTCCATATTCAACTTAAACCACTTACAAACACATATAACATCATAATCTAAATCTTTACACCACTTAATCACTAAACCAACAATATCCATCATAATATAAAAAGGGCAAGAGTGTTTATACCTTCTTGAAGCTTTAAAGATCCTTAATAAACCTTGATATATCCTTAAACCACCTTATCTTAGCTTGAAACAACTAAAAGAACCATGAAAATCAAGTTAGTTTCTTAGAAATTACTATTCATCATTATTCACCATCAACTTCAATGATTTTATTACCTTGCTAAATGATGATGGATGGCTATGAAACTTTGTAGATCACTCTTTCTAACCTCCAAGATCACCCATGATTTTCCTCTTGATTTGTTATTGAAGTGAGCTAGGGTTTGTGTTTTTATTTTCTCTTTTTTTTTCTTTCTTGGCCGAATGGTGTTCTTAGAGAGGGGAGAGGTTTCTTGCTTGGTTTTTGCTCGTATCTTCTCTTAATCTTGTTTAATCTAGCTTGTCTTGGAAGCCTTAAAAGATATTTGTGATTAAAACCATGTGAAATTACTAATTTGCCCTTAAACTAGTTAGTGGAAAGTGATGTAATCCTTGATGATCTCATAATTCCTTTTCTTTGGTTTTCTAAGTATTATGCTAATAATCTTGGATAATACTAATGTGGCATGTATCCTTGTTATATTACTAATCTTGGTTGCTTAATCTCCATATTCGTCTAATTGTGGTTCGTTTCGAATGTACCTCATTATCTCAGTGGTTTTGAAACCATTTAACAATCCAATTTCCTTTGGTATTCTCTTAACTTAATAATCCCCTGGCTCAAATCTAAATTCACTAATTCCTCAATATATAATTCTTATAATGTTTCCATGCTCCTTAATATCTAATAGAAGTTCTTTGGAAGTCCAAATCCTCAAAAATCCATGTTTCAGGAATTTCTGAAATCTAACGTCATTTCGAGTCACTTATTTCCATTGTACAACACTAATATGGTTTCTGTTTATTCATTTTATGTTTCCATTATAGAGTACCTATATACCATTTCTCTAAATCTTCGAAATTTACTATTCATGTGACCACTGTAGCATTACTAAAGTTAGGGTTATTACATCCTTCCCCCCTTAAAAGGATTCCGTCCCGGAATCACGTCAGAAATGACCATAGATACCTTTTCATCTACACCTTATAACTTCTATACTACTTTCTCCATCCTTTTTCCTTCATAATATCTCTATCTTGTTTGCGCAAAATTACACCAACATAAACTTGCTTGTCATTCATCAACATTCCTCTTTTAGTTATGGGTATCGGCCACCACATTGGCCTCTCCTGAATGGTAGTATATCTCACTTATGGTTTATCCCTATGTTGATCTCTATCATGACATAAAATATACATACTTCAATCTTATTATATCTTGTCTCTGTAAAATCCTCCAGAAATTTGACTATAACATTATTCCTTGAAATAATTGTAAGAAATACTATCTATAATATATATTTCCTGTTCGTATTTAAACAAGTCTATGGTTTACCCCCAAAATACAATTATTCTCCTTTTCATAGAATTTCCAACCCCTAACAGATACTGATTTTCCTTATCTAGATTGTCAACCTACCCATACCATTCATTGACCATATTGATTCCTAACCGACATTTACACTAAAAATTTAAATACTAAAAGAAAATGTTCACCTGCATCTGTATCCGGCTTTCTCAATGCTTCTCCTAAGGTCATATTGTACACCCTGGCAGTAGGTCTATTTGAAGCAGTCATACTTTGTCCTGGCGCATACGACCCACCAGAACGGCAATCTCTAGCAAAATGTCCTAGTCTTCCACATTGATAACACTTGACATCATCCTTATCAGCTGATGGACACCTGTCCTGATAATGTCCTTTCTGTCCACACTTAAAGCAAGTTATTCCTAACATCTTACACTCCCCGATATGCTTCTTACCACACGTGTTGCAATCTGGTAATGGTGGTCGCAATTGATTAGACTGAAAGGTTCATGTGGATCTACCACCCTGATTCACCGTCTCACTGGTAGTCTTATTATTCCCTGACTTTCCTCCAAACTGGGGTTTTTGTCCTTTACCAAATTTATTAAAGTAGCTTCCCTCACTTGAACCTCCCTTTGGACCCTCAAATTTTCTTTTCTTGTTCTCTCGACCTAATTGGGTTTGTTCACTCTCGGCCTCGATAATAGATGCCTTCTGAACCACCGCAGCATACTCGGTCAACTCAAATGGTGCCACTCTTGTCCGTAGCCATGGTTTCAATCCTTGTTGGAACCTTTTCGCTCGTTGTTCCTCAGTACGCACAAATTCTGGAACAAACCTAGACAATTCAGTAAATTTAGTCTCATACTCGGCCACTGATAGATTTTCCTATTTTAACTCTAGAAACTTTATTTCCATTTGGTTCTCCAAGTACCTAGGGGAATACTTTTCTAAGAACACCCTAGTGAAACGCTCCCAGGTTATCACTCCCGCTCCTTCTAGATTCTTTTTAGTTTCCCACCAGTAATTTGCCTCTCCCTTTAAGAGATAGGCTGCAAAAACTATTTTTTGGTCTTCCTCTATCCTCAGTATCTCAAAAGCTTTTTCCATCTCTTTTAACCAGGCTCTGGCTACTACTGGGTTAACAGTTCCCTCAAACTCTGGGGGTTTTAATGACTTAAAAGCACGAAAAGAGTTAGCTGCCTAGTTGGGAAGAACAGGTGGTTGTGGCGGATTCTGTGGATTAGCTAAATTCTGCCTCAATAGTTCCATAAATTGGTTAAAAGGGTCACCACCCTGATTTCCCTGTTGACCAGTTGATTCATCTTCTTCTTCCTCATGATCTTGTTCATTATGAGCGTTTTCACCCTGCCTATTATGACTTCCTTCCTCTCTCTCATTTTCCCTTGCATTCATTCTATTATTACGTTTAGGCGGCATGATTCTATATATAACAATATTCTTCATTAATCACCCAAATCTAGGGTACAACATACATCATTTCCATATATTCAAAACTATATCATTGGTTAACTTATTTATGCATCACAGTTAATATCTAGTTATAATACCACCTCATTAAATAAACTTATCACTTTTAGCATAATAACCTTTTCATTTAAGTCAATTACCTGTCATACATTAATATTTTCGAATCTCAACACTTAGTATCAAAATATGATAAAATTAGGCAAAATACATAAACTTCATTAATTTACATAAATATTTTACAACTTGGGTACAACGTCTTTTACTACTAATATCATACATCATAAAGTACAAGGTTCGAAACCCCAAAAGCATAACCGTACATACTAACTCGCTATAACAAAAGCACTACTAGCTGTCCTCTAATCAGACTGGGATTAAGACAGTAAACAACTAACCTAATCCCCAAAATGACATCCACAAGATGACTAGTCTGATTAGTATCCAAGACTACTACTCCTAATCATGGTAACGACGCCCTGATAACGTCTCTGATCTGCACTACCATAGTGGTGACTACATCAACTATCTGAGCCCTCCATACTGGATCCCCTCTGTCTCCCAACATCCTCCTAATATCACCGAGTGCCCGCAGCTCGATACTAACTATGCCCAAAGACAACCCATCTGGTATCACACCTCCTCCTCCTCTCGCCCTGTCTAACCTCTGTACAAGTGTATCTATAGTCCGACGGGACTCCTCCAGCTGTCCCTGTAGGACAAAGTACTCTGACAAGAGAATAGCTGGCAACTGACCAGCTAGAAATATAGGTGCCTCCTGAGGTGGCATAGCAACTGGGGGAGGTACATCTACAAGTGGGGGTTTATCCACTGGTGGTGGTGGTGGAGGTGCAAATGGTGGGGATGGAGGAACTGGCTCCATGTCCGCATCCTCGGAAGGGTCATCCTCCAACTCATCCTCTGACAAGATAAAGTGTCCCGGTGGAGTGAACTGCTCAACTGGGTCCTCAAAAGGGTCAGGGCTAGGTAGAGGAGATGGAACTGGTGATGGCACTGGGACAGGTGGAACAGGAGTAGGAGTCATGTGAATGTCCCTCCACTCAATCGGCTCCTCAGGTATAACAGATAACCTAGGCCTCTTACGCAAGGGCATCTCCTCCTCAGGAATATCCGACCGCACCCGAGAAGGTCCGGCCCCATCAGGTCCTACATATGGTCTACCAGTGTATGGCACTATGGCCACAGCATCCCTCTGCCTGCGCTCCTCTGCCTCCTCAAGTCTCACTCTGATCTCGTGTCTCTCTATGGCCTCTGCGCGAACTCTCCTCCTGAGGTCAGTGATAGCATACTCTGGAACCTCTACACCTACCAGCAACAAGTCTCTAATCTCCTGCTCGGGTAGTCCTAGCCACTGGGGGTCCTGACCCGGCTCACCCATTTCCGCTCCCTATAATAAAACATAAAATTCTATTAGTAACGGTCTATAAAATTATATTATATGCTTAAAATAAATACTACCTGTGATATACCACCCCTGAACTTGATGGAAGTTCATAATTTATATTATAACTGATACATTTATTATTATCACTCTTGTTCTTGAGCATTATGACTCTTAGTCTCTGATACCAAACTGTGACAGCCCCAAATCCGGGGTCATAAATTTGGGCCATCACGGACCAATTTCCATTCAATATCAATATCCCTTGGGTCTTTTTTTTTATCTTTTAATGCTTAAACAGTTGACCCCACACTAATACACACACACACACCAGTCATATGCTCAGAGAACAACATTTACCATAACAAAAGTTTAGAATTTAAAAGTTAAAAGAGTTATTACAAACCAGGATCATACTTAAGTACATTGTTGAATAACACTTCGACATGAAGCGTTTCAACAACCAAAAGTTTATTACATATCTTCATACTTAATTATACATAAGCCCTCAGAACCCGTCTGCCTCATTACTACCTCCGGGATTGATGCTAACGTGCCCTCAGAAAGTCGCCTTCCCCTTACCCTCTTGCGGGGCGTTCTGCGAAGTATTGGCATACCTAGCTGTATATAGATAAGTAGCAAGAGTGAGCTATAATAGCTCAGCAAGATAATATTGTAAACTAGAATTTAAAATGTAACCAAGTATACATGTATATACATATGTAAGCTGTAACCAATTATTAACTTTAAGGAAGAATAAAACTCTTATTTAATAATACATCATCCACTTACTATTATAAGAAATAAATCAAGGACAATACAGTATCACTTTCTCTTCTTAAATAATATAACAATCAATATACCCTTTCAGTGTAATATTTCAAAATAATATGAATACTTGAATAAATCTCTCACTATCATCTTCTCATTTCCTTCTTGTACAACAATTTTATAAATTAATATAAAATCAGTTTCTCTTCATCTATAACAATAATTTCATCGTTCCATATCATTCTCCCTTTTCAGTATACCAATCTGACTTTATCATTTATTCTTTATTCAAATATTGTGGGGGTTTTCACTGTTGCCGAATACGTGAGGCACGATGATCAGTCGTCCTCCGTACCCGTCCCTTTTTACTACCGGTAGAAGGAGGAAGGTACACCACTACATCCCCCTGGAGGAAGGTACACCACTACATCCTCCTTCGGCAACTCTTGGGCCGAATTAAAATATTGATTGCTGGACTGTGCAGCACACAGCCTCCTACGCTTTTTGTCGCTATCCCCCTTTTTGTCAAATCGTTATTCTATTTACTAAATGTCATTCCACATTTCCATTTTCTCGCTTTCATTTCCATATATCATTCACTCATCTCATTTCCATTCTCGCACATTATTTCTATAAAATATATACATAACATAATACTTTGATTATGATTCAGACATCTCTTTTATATTCAAGAATTCAAATATGCTTTTATATCCATAACATATTCTATCTACTTTAAGAGTAGTAATTAATAATCAAATAATATTTATTAAACCACTAACACTAAAAAGAATATTTTTAATATAGTATTATAAACCATATAACCCTAGATAACAACTGATACCATTCTCTTCCATATCTCTTTAGTTTCCCAAAATCAAGGAAATATATTCTTTGCAACATAACAACAATAGCATCACATATATATATATTCCATAATATCATTTTTATTCCGAGGATAAATAATTTTCAAAGTAGGGGTAGAAGAATCTTGCCTCGGTTCCGGTATCCTGACAGTATGGTTTGGGGCTCTTCCGGAGTTTCTATAAACACAAAAAGGACCGTCGTTAGAATACCACATCTCTTACCCACTACATTCTTATATAACAAGACCCTTTACACTTCAATATATGTTTAACGTATTACTATTACCCCAAAGGTTTAAGAACTTCATCATTTATAGTCTCAATCGAAGTTTCAGGGGTTTTCACCATTTCCCCTAACGACCACACTTAACTGTAAAAATTCTCAGAAAATATGGATTTCGAATTTTAAGGTAAAGTCAACTGTCAAGGGTCCTCTGACCACCCTACTACACTACCCCAAAATTTCGTGGCTTATAAAACTGTCTAATTATGGTAACTTTAACCTCAAAGTTGATACAATTACGTTTTCTCGGTTATCGAACGTCTTTCACTAAAACTGACTTTTCACCTAAACCGTTCATCAGATTTTAACGCACCTTATATCAAAACGATCTATGAACTAAGCTCTATCATTTCATGGTCAATTGGTAACCTAGGCAGTGAGGTACCGTACGAATACAGGGGTCACAAAACAGGGCAGATTTCGTCCTAACGAAAATCGGGCATTATAACGGCTATATTTTCATACTTTCCAAAAATCCAACTCCTCCAAATCAATCATCAAACACAAAAATCATCACCTACACCATGTGATCTTCATTACCAGCCATGGTTACAATCCCAAACACTTCCATATTCAACTTAAACCACTTACAAACACATATAACATCATAATCTAAATCTTTACACCACTTAATCACTAAACCAACAATATCCATCATAATATAAAAAGGGCAAGAGTGTTTATACATTCTTGAAGCTTTAAAGATCCTTAATAAACCTTGATATATCCTTAAACCATCTAATCTTAGTTTGAAACAACTAAAAGAACCATGAAAATCAAGTTAGTTTCTTAGAAATTACTATTCATCACTATTCACCATCAACTTCAATGATTTTATTACCTTGCTAAATGATGATGGATGGCTATGAAACTTTGTAGATCACTCATTCTAACCTCCAAGATCACCCATGATTTTCCTCTTGATTTGTTATTGAAGTGAGCTAGGGTTTGTGTTTTTATTTTCTCTTTTTTTTCTTTCTTGGCCGAATGGTGTTCTTAGAGAGGGGAGAGGTTTCTTGCTTGGTTTTTGCTCTTATCTTCTCTTAATCTTGTTTAATCTAGCTTGTCTTGGAAGCCTTAAAAGATATTTGTGATTAAAACCATGTGAAATTACTAATTTGCCCTTAAACTAGTTAGTGGAAAGTGATGTAATCCTTGATGATCTCATAATTCCTTTTCTTTGGTTTTCTAAGTATTATGCTAATAATCTTGGATAATACTAATGTGGCATGTATCCTTGTTATATTACTAATCTTGGTTGCTTAATCTCCATATTCGTCTAATTGTGGTTCGTTTCGAATGTACCTCATTATCTCAGTGGTTTTGAAACCATTTAACAATCCAATTTCCTTTGGTATTCTCTTAACTTAATAATCCTCTGGCTCAAATCTAAATTCACTAATTCCTCAATATATAATTCTTATAATGTTTCCATGCTCCTTAATATCTAATAGAAGTTCTTTGGAAGTCCAAATCCTCAAAAATCCATGTTTCAGGAATTTCTGAAATCTAACGTCATTTCGAGTCACTTATTTCCATTGTACAACACTAATATGGTTTCTGTTTATTCATTTTATGTTTCCATTATAGAGTACCTATATACCATTTCTCTAAATCTTCGAAATTTACTATTCATGTGACCACTGTAGCATTACTAAAGTTAGGGTTATTACATCGATTCTAAGCCATGCGAGACCATTGGTTTCCTTCTCTGGACCATGGATCACGGATAGAATTAATGACTCATTGCCACATCAGTCCTAAACAAGTGGGCTTGGGCGGTGACTTATCTTCTAAAACCCTAGCCCGTCTAGGTAACTTGTTGCCCAAGAACTACGTATGGCTTGATCCCTATAAATAGGGGATGGAGGCACCTTGATACGAATGAGAAACAGTTCACCCCTGAAAATACCTATCAAGTTCAGCCACACTTACATACATAAACCCTAAATCCCTATTCTTCTTTTAGCAAAATATCCGTATTTTGCTCCGTTAATCTAGCAAACCTCCAAAACATTATTATACCAATTTCTCCCTATTAACAGAATAATTTCAATAGTGGTAATGATTATTGTGTACATGTGTATGTATATATTTTTATCTTATTGAAATGATATTTTGGAATCATCGACTCAAGTGGATTTTATTGCATTATTTTTCTAAGATCTAGTGAAAATGATCGAGTGTTAAGAAACGAACACAATAAATAAGAAGAAAAACACACTGAATCTTAGAGCATCACCACAACCAACATAAACAAGCTTAGAGTAGAAGATCACACAAGTTAAGTGCCAAATAATTATTGAAGCCTATAATTTAACACACAGATATTTCACTAATCTAAGTGCATGTCTCCCGGGATACACCAAGCCTTGAGTTTGGAACATCAAAGAGCACTCTATGGTTTTGTTGTTGCAAGCTAGCAATGACATTGAGAACAGAGTTCACATTGTCTGGTGCCCCTGCCATGGCTAGGCAAGTGGTGCTGCCAGAGCTGCTGTGGATGAGGAAATTATCTTGAGGGAGTGTCACATTCATGCCGGAGAACATGAATGTGATGGAGGGGATGGTGATCGGAACTGTATAACATGTGTCGAATCCGCCTAGTGATGATACAACCGCAGTTTTGCCCATGCGTCTGCGAAATTCATTTCTTACTGGAATGTAGGCTGCTTGTACAAGCCTAGTGAAGGTGGTGCCTGAAATAAGAAAACAAAACGTTTCGATTTTTTAGCACGAAAATTTTACTTGAATCTATAAATTAAGATTTTTTAGAAGAACAATGTCATTTCTTCGCTTAAAGGTCTTGAGTTTGAAGCATGAGCATCTGAAGCATGTGTCACAGTATTATGTACAAAAATTATTTTGGACCCTTAAGTCATTCCCTGTAGTTAAAGTTTTAGTAACATGGCACAACCGCACAAGGCACGGGTAATTGTGGTGACTGTGGTCCTTTTTTGACAACTATCTCATGCCTGAAAAATGTTTCACTTTTTTCCTATGTTATTCACTAACGTTTGTTAAAATAATACCAATGACAATTAGCATCAAGATTCTTGATAATGTAAAGATCTAGGAAAATAAAATCAGAAATATTACCTGAATCGAAAACAGTTCCTGCACCAGTACTTGGATTGAAAGCGAATGCGCTAGCTGGAATGTCAACGATTTTCTTGCCAACTTTGATGGCAACTAAGTTGACATAGTAAAGTGATGATCTTCTAGGGTTCTTGAGTAATGGAGTATACTTGATCCTAATGGGTTGAGCAGTGGGACCTAACCGGAGCGAACCGGAGAAGTTAGGAGACTTGTAGCTAGGCAAGCAATAAGAGAATGTGGATTTATAAAGGCTCTGAGTTTGTGACAATAGTGACAATGGACCCCTGCCTAGACCAAGAAGACCTTGTGGTGGCACCGAGTTGCCTGTGGTCTTCTGAATGCAGCCGAATGTGTAGCTTGGGATGACGTCCAATGCGAGTTTTAGGGAATCTTGTGAGAGGTTTGCCGCGACTGTAGAGCCTCCGTAGGTTGTGTTGAAGCTGCAAGCAGTGGCTGTGCAAGTGGTGGGGTTCAGTACCTAATTATTTCATCACAAAGGATAGTTAGTCAGGGAACTAAAAAACTGGTTGCTACAATTTTTTTGAAAGGCAAACAGGGTTGTTAAAGTGGTGAAGATTCGTATCCCATGACAAGGACATCGGAAAATGAGACTTTTGTCACTGGCCTGTCTCTTAATCCTCTTATTTAATACAAATGAATGAAAAAAAACTGAATGAATGACTAGATTTTATTGTTACCTGTTTACATTGAGGAGCTTGGCAACCAAGAGTCTTAAAAGATGTCGATTTTTCGGAAGCAAAAGTGGAAGAAGGGCAGCCAATGCAGCCAGAGCAAGGCACCCAAGCAGCATCACTACTAGTATCCACAGCCATAAGGAATGATTGAGGTGGTGTTCCAACCATGGCCCTCACAACATAAGTTGGGCTTTGTATGATCCCTCTTCCTGAAGCAATAGGCACCACAGATTTCTTCGCAACAGCGAGGCTTGACAAGTACTGGAGCCTAGATTTGTCTTCTGACTGCATTTGGAGCACACTTTCTTCCCACGAGAGGTGGTTTTGCGACCGAAATGGCGAGCATTGGCTGTTGACATGGAAGACTTGGAGGGTTGAGGCTTCTTGTGGCTTGTCACAATTATATAGGTCTTCGGCAGTAGAAATGCAAACCAGGGCAAATGTAAAGAAGATAATGCTGGAGAGGGTTATGGGATTTGAGGACTTCATAGCTGATAAAAGAATGATGGTTCTATTAGTAAGAGCTTAAGGGGTGTGTGTATATATAGAAAGGAGTGTTGTTCTAGTGAGGCTGTGTTGAGTTAGTGAATATGACTCTTGGCTCCCCAGTCCCCAGTCCCCAGTCTCTAGTGTAGTGATTTATGTTCTGTATTCCAGTAACTTGAATCATTTCCCAAACTGATCTTGTTCACAGTTAGTTTTTCCAAACTAACCTACTTTGTACAATCATTCCCAAACTAACCTACTTTACTATTTAAACTCAGTTTTTTCATTTTTTATCTTTTAATAGTTTTCTTAATTCATTTTCATTTAATTTAATGTATATAAAATATTATATAAATATATAATAAAATTCTGATAAACTTTAAATGAAAATATAAATATTAAAAATAATACATTTTTTTTGCTAAGTAAAAATAATACATTTAATAAATAATATAATAAAATAGGCGAACTAATCTTGTACGGCCTTTAATAAATTAATATGTGTCACCTTATGATTGGTTATATTCGTAATAATAATAATAATGTCTCATGCATGCACATAAATTGAGACTAATTAAATCTTGACAACTCGTATTTGTGAACTTTTTGGTGAGTTGATGTGCATACATGGGGGCATTATTATAATAATGCCCCCCATGTATGGACATCAATTCACCAAAAAATCCACAAATACGAGTTGTCAAGATTTAATTAGTCAATTTATGTGCATGCATGGGGTAATTATTATTATTATTATTATTATTATTATTATTATTATTATTATTATTATGAATATAACCAATCATATGGTGACACATATTAATTTATTAAAGGCCGTACAAGATGTAGTTCGCCTATTTTATTATATTATTTATTAATATTTTATATACATAAAATTAATAGTAAATGAATTAAAGGCCGTACAAGTTTATCAGAATTTTTTTTTATATATTTATATAATATTTTATATACATAAAATTAATAGTAAATGAATTAAGAAAACTAATAAAAGAAAAAAAACCAAAAAACTGATTTTGAATAGTAAAGTAGGTTAGTTTGGGATTGATTATACAAACTAGGTTAGTTTGGCAAAACAAACGATAAACTAGGTTAGTTTGGAAAATGATTCCATTAACTTTGTGTTTGTCTAATAGCCAACTGGCCCAACTCATGTCTCATGCATCTAGTTTCCCCATGGGCCACCCATGGAAAATGGGTGATTTACTTGCATTCATGATGCAAGTAAAAGGACCAATGGAAAATGGACTTATGTACCATTCATCTTGCAATTATATCTATTATTGTATGGATCAATTTGAGTAGTATTTGAGCTAATTTCATACTTAAAAGAAGTACAAATAAAACAACTAATAATCTTAGGTAGATTGATCTCAAGAAAGTGACACTCAACTAATAATTGTGAGTTGGATAAATATATACACATACTCGCTGGAATTTTGATGTGTATATTGTGCTTTTGTCGACTTGGGGCTTGGGAGTGGGAGTGGGACTGTGGGAGTGGAGGAGTGCAAACATTCATAATAGAACAAAGCATGGGACAAAAGGGTGTATGAAGATGTGAAATTATAGTGCCTTTTGCCAGCACATGTCACTCTTCAATATGGAGAAAGAAGTCGGTAGCAATGTAGCCTGGCAAAATATATAATCACAAAATATTTGTTATTTTTAGAAATGATTTGTAGTATGTATAATTTTGAAAGAGTAAAATCTTCTTATTGGATAATTTTCCTAAAGTCACCTTCTTAAAATTACATATTTTGGATGTAAATTGAAATTAAAATTATTATTTTTAACATTTTAAACATCAAATCTTCGTATATAGCATGATAAGTGTACATTATCAACACTAACTCTAAAAGCATGTATGTCCATTGTCCAGGGATGGGAATCGGGTCGAATAGGGTCGGGTTTGGCAAAATCCAAATCCGATTGTTTGGATAAAACCCGAACCCGATCCGAACCTGAAAAATACCCGAAAATTGAAACCCGAACCCGATCCAATGGATTTCGGGTATATCCGAAACTCGAAAAATTTTGGATTTGGATAATACCCGAAATCCGAAAACCCGAAATTTTCAATCAAGTTTTATATAATACACGCTTTAATATTCTATACATTATAAAACACGTATTATTTATATTATATAAATAAATTATATTCTGTGCATTAATTTTAATATTTTAATATTTAATTTTGTTATAAAATTTTACATATAATCAATTTTTAAATGTATTTAAATCATTAAAATAACCAAATAGATTTGATATGAAATACATCTTAAACACTTAAAGTCTAAAATTGTTTTAATATTTCGGTTTTAATAATACAAGGTTATTTGTTATATGATGCACTAATGACTTTATATAAAATGTATTAAATTATGAAATATATTAGGGTATAAATTATATATATATATATATATATATATATATTCGGATTTTTTTTCCGGGTTTCGGGTTTGGATCGGTTATCGGGTTTCGGATCGGGTTTCATAATATCCAAATCCAAATCCAAAAATTTTCGGGTCTGAAAATCAAATCCAAATCCAAATCCAAATCCAAATCCAAAAAATCGGGTTCGGGTTATCTAAAATTTCGGGTTTCGGATCGAGTATCCGTCGGATCGGATTTTTTTTCCATCCCTATTTATGTCTTTTGATTGTTCATATCTAAAAATTTAATTTTTTTTATTTATTAGATTCTTATGTTTTAAAAATGAGTATATGTTCTAACAAATCCTGGGATGAGCGAGAATGAACAATAAAAGATAAGTTATAAAGAATAGACTAAATTAGTTAAAATTTTGAAAAATATATTAGATATATATATCATTTGAGATGATTTTAATTAATTTAATATTTAAAATATTGTTTTAGAAAGTAAATTTGAGATAAATTTCTTATCCTTAATTTTAGGAATATTTTATCCATGTTGAAAAATATAGGATAACCTAAGACAAATTGATAGGTATGTTTGTTGAATAATGCTAGGGGCACCAAATTTAGTCCCCAAATTTTTTCCCAAATACATGTGGCCAATCCTGATTTGTTGTAATAATAAATGGGCCCCATGTATTCACACCAACAACACCAATCAAAAAAATCCATACTGTCACATCAGCCATGCCATGTCATTTGGTGACAATTTTTTGTACCAAATTTTGGTGTCACTAGCACTACTCATGTTTGTTTGTTAAGTTGAAAAGACATATGTCTTTTAGATCAAATCAATCACCAAAGTAGCTTAAACCGCAATGGAATAGCACTTTCTTGAAAAAAATGATGATACATAAAATTTGATGTTCGTGCGATTTTATCAGCAAATTGTTTGTTAAATATTGTTAGGAATTATATGTTCAAATTTGATTATAACAAATAGTTTAGATAACAAATTTATTTATAAATTTGTAACTAATTGATGGATAATATATTTTGAGTAGGCAACAATTAAGTAGTTAATTTTTGTGTGTATTATAATTCATGTGTCCAATAAGTTAGTAATTGATTATTACTTCTTAGAAAAGCATAAATAAAAAAAGAACATGGTGCTTATTTGAGAATACAAATTCTTGTAAGTGAAGTGTGGAATCAAACAACTATCTATTTGTTATAACTTATAAGACATGTCAATATGGGGTTACAAACGTTGGCATGAAGATTGTCTCGATGATTATATTCAAATGGCGACTTAACAAATACAAGTAGCAGTTGATGGTTAAGTTTATTTTCAACCAAGAAGTTGAAAGTAACTTAACAGTAGAAAAAAGACAAATCCTCACGACAACACTTCGTAGAGAAATCACAAGGTTTAAGAATTAGATCAACTTAACATTCCTAATGAGATCCCTGAAGACGGAAGCATGCATAGAATTAATGCATTTTCGAAGGAGATCAAGAATAGAGATAGAAAATCTCGAGACATTTTCTGAAATGGCTAAGCAAGTAAAATGTGCATGTGACAAAGTTTTACCTAAAATATACTTATGAATTATTGATGTAAAAGTTTGTACACTTGATCTATGTAAACTGAGCGTATAGCATAGTTTTAGATGTGTAAAGAATATTATAAACTAGATAAAAATTGTTTAAATCTAAATTAAAAGAGAAAACATGTATATTTGAGTGAAAATGCAGCGTGATCGTATTAAGGTTAATACGATTTTTGAGAGTTTATCCCATTCGTGGATTTTTTTTCCCTTCAATTCTCGTTGATTTTCTTCAACCATCTATTGGGTTTTGATAGGTACCCGCTGTAGAGGCGGTCCACTCGTCGGGCACGCGCCCGTGAGTAGGTGCCCGCCTACAACACAGCATTTCTCACTCTCATACACGTGTCATAAGATATTTAGTTTCCTAAATTACTCAACTTGACAATAAATATCATTAGAGAAATACTCTTGTACAAAATATCTTGCTATCTTACTCTACAAGACAGGGAACAATAAACTATTCAAGGGAACACAAGGACATCAAGTTGTAGCAGACAAACTCTGAGCAGTACAAAACAAGTTGTAGAATGGTGGTGTGTCAGGAAAGGTCACACCAATCACTGTAGCATTTGCGGCTACCTAGTGGGGCTCATTATAGCTTTTGCGGCTATCAAGTGGGGCTAACTGTAGTTTTTGCGGCTACCAAGTGGCCTATAGTGACTGGGAGGCTTAACCTATAAATACCCCCCATTTTGCACATAAGATAAGGATATACACAAAATAAAACACAGAAAATATTTTAGCAATACAAAAGCTCTCTACATATTCTCTTCTTTCACATCCGATACACTCTTACCAGCTTGATTATTATTATTTCCGATTACTGATTCTTACACCGGAGGTGCTTGACGGCCACCACCCCCGGGCAAGCATTATTTTGTAGATACCCAAACTCAGGTGACACGTCACGGAACAGTAGTCGGAAGCCTCTAATCAGTCGTGGGAGTTATCATTTGGCGCTAGAAGGAGGGGGTATTTTTCTTGAAGAGAAATCCCTCGCTTGCTCTACCAAAATTACCTCCACGAGACAAAACACAAACGAAACAATCCCAAACGAATAGAATACACGCTACTAAAATGGCCCATAACACCATATCTAAGGGCACCACTACAACAGCAAACCCAGATGAACTACCACCAATAGAAAGAGAAGGAAACACGAATGGCGTTCCGCCGAAGAACCCGCTACTAAACCCAGAGCACCGCTTATAGACTAACCCCCCCCCCCCTCGGGGAGACAACCACGAACAAGTCCTTAGCCTTAACCTAACGGGCTATAATCAACAACAAATCGATTTTTACTCATGCAGATAGCCTCGGCTTTCCCACCACAACAAGGCCAAGGGACACCACCAGAGCAAAGAGATTCCCAAGTAAATCCACACGATGACCGAAGTGAGGCACACAGCCAGCCTCGAAGGGCCAATTCTGCCTTTTCCCGCCTAAGCTCATCTCAAGAGACAAATCATGACAGGCACAATAAAAAGCATCATCAACTTGAAACATGGGAAGAAAATAGAAAACAGAGAGACCCGAGAAAGGTAATTATAGACAAAAAGGCCGCCTATGAAAAGGTCATAGCCGAATACGAAAGACAAAGGAAGAAAGAACGATCCCTTGTCCGCCCAATAGAGGTCGACAGTGCACAGCCAACAAACGCAGATATGCTGCGTACCATTATGGAACTCAAGAAAAAGATAGAAGGTAATAGCGAGCCAGAACTGGGCGGAACACCATTTACTGCAAGGCTGAAGGCGGAGCCCCGCCAAAAGGACATCAAACATCATAGCTTCAATTCTTTCGATGGGCTGGGCGACCCAGAAGAGCATCTTAGCTACTTTGACCAGCTAGCTCTCCACTACGAATATAATGATCTAACGCGATGTCGTTTCTTCGCCGCGACTCTTCGCGGAAATGCACAAAGCTGGTTCTGTAGAATAACCACCAGGTCCATAGATACTTGGCTCGAGTTTAAAAAGCTATTCTTGAATAAATTAAAGGCGAACCAACAGCACGAGGTTCATACCGTGTTTCTAGAAACTATTGCACAACGCAACGGAGAGACTTTGCAAAATTACATCGACCGCTTCAAGGAAGCCGTCAACAAAGTTTTTTGCGTTAATGAAACAGAGGCATTGGTCCACTTGAGAAGGGGACTTAACCCCTATGAATGCGAAAAGTATGTATGCCGTCTCATGGAAACAAAACCCACCACTCTGGCAAAGGCATATGACTTAGCATCCCAGGCCATCAACAAGACAGAATCCCTGAATGTATTAAAGCAATCCAGGGCTCCGCCAACTCAATCGCCATTCTTTCAAAGGGAAAGATTTATATCCTATCAGAGGTAAACACCGGTCCAACACCAAGTACAAACTACTCATGGGCCGTCACCTCCCTTCCAAAGATCATAATCTCCGGCCCCGGTCAGAGAACGATTGGGGCCCACAAACCCGCCTAGAGCGGATAAACGCCCGGAGCCAGAATGGACAAAATTCACGCTCCCAAGGGCGACCATTCTAAGAGAAATAAGGGGGAAACCATTCTACATGCCTCCGGCCCCAATGTTCTCCTCGCCCGAGGACAGACCAAAAGACAAACACTGTGATTACCACGAAGCACATGGACATTACACAGACAGCTGTTTGTCCCTCAAATATTTCTTGGAGAGACAAGTTAAGGCTGGCAACCTATCTCAGTATTTGCCAAGGCAAGTGCAAGGGGCGTCTACCTCGCAAGGACAGAACAAAAACATCATACATACCATCTTTGGCGGGCAGTCCTCACCGCCTAGAGAAGAACACACCATCTACGCAATATCCGAGGGACCGCCAAACATCATTACTTTCACGGATGCAGACTACGAAGGCATCAACCCGAATCACACTGAGGCACTAGTCGTGTCATTGGGCGTCGCCAACAACGAAGTAAAAAGGATCCTTGTGGATAACGGGTCCTCAGTTGATATATGTTTCAAACATACATGGGACAGATTAAATCTAGATGGTGAAAAATTGGAAGCATGTCCTGACGAGACACCTCTCTACGGTTTCGGGCACAATGTCGTCCTAATAGCAGGCATCGCAAGACTCCCTGTCTATTTTGGCGAATCACCTAGACAAGTATGCCGAACGATCAAGTTCTATGTGATCAATACCGCCTCTTCTTATAACATGATCTTGGGAAGGCTCACCCTCAACATGATAAAGGCGGTCACATCCACCCCTCATCTTAAAATCAAATTCCCTACTCTAAACGGGGTTGGAGAAATCAAGGGAGACTCAGAAACATCCAAAAGATGTTATGGCATAGCACTCACCCTAGGAAAAACTGAACCCAGCAATCTCCGCCGAGAGAAATCAAACAAGAGAAGGCGGGAAAAAAGGCAAAGGCACGCTGAACATCAACAACAACACAACAAAAAGAGAAAAGAGGTACAGTTCATTGACGGGCACGACCCAATGACAGAAGACCCGCCTCGTATAGATGCAAACCTCATGAAATTTCTCAAACAGGAAGAGAAACCGCCAATAAGCCCGGCGGTGCAGACAGAGAAAATAGAAATTGTGCCCGGAGACTCGAGCAAAAGTGTTAGTGTGGGAGCGGGTTTAGACTCAATCTTTAAGGCCGGCCTCACAGACCTTTTAAGGAAATATGTAGACATTTTCGCATGGAGCCCAAATGATATGCCGGGTCTAGATGAGTCTGTGGCAATCCACAAGTTAAATGTGGACCCAGACAAAGCACCAAAAATACAAAAGAGAAGAAACTTTGCGCCGGAACGACAGCGGGCAATTGATACTGAGATTGACAAACTCTTGGACGCAGATTTAATTTGCAAAGTCACCTACTCTAAGTGGGTTGCAAATGTGGTACTGGTGAAAAAAGCTAACGGAAAATGGAGAATATGCGTGGATTACAATGATTTAAACGCAGCATGCCCTAAGGATCCGTATCCACTCCCTTCAATAGACCAACTCAACGATGCAACAGTGGGCCATTTGATGCTAAGCTTCATGGATGCCTATTCAGGCTACAATAAGATCAAAATGACTCCGGAAGACAGAGAAAAAATAGCTTTTATTACACATAGGGGGGTGTATTGTTATAAGGTCATGCCATTTGGATTGATCAACGCAGGTGCCACTTTCCAAAAAACCATGAATAAAATCTTCACCAGTCAGTTGGGTCGCAATATTGAAGTATATGTGGATGATCTCATAGTGAAGTCTCTCTTAATGGCTTCTCACCTTCAAGACTTAGAAGAGTGTTTTTCAACTCTCAGAAAACACAACATGAAACTCAATCCAGACAAATGCGCGTTCGCATTAGACGCAGGCAAGTTCTGTTAGGTCCAAATGTGTTGTAGAGGGGGGGGGTGAATACAACTTTTCGAATATGAGAAGCAATAAATACGATGCAATAAATGAACACGCAGATTCAAGGAATATATTTCTTATATATAACTTGAAAAGGTTGCTACAACATTCATTACAAAGTATAACAGAAGTTCAGAGAGAAGTGAATGATTCTAAGCTCTGTGAATGTACTCTCTCTCTTTTTCTTGTGTTTTCTCAATATTGCTCACTTGCTTAAAACATTACACAAGTGCTTCTATTTATACTACATGTAATCTATGTCCTGTAGTCTTCAAAGACTAAGATATACGTGGCCCAATGATGTCCACATAAATCTTGCCTTATCTTGAAAGCTTGGAAATCTGCCAATCAGAAGATGCCATGTGTCATGTTGAAGCTGCACTCTAAGTAGAACTTCTACTTGAGAATTTCTACTTAGTCATCTCAAATTTCTAAGTAGAACTTCTACTTGAGAATTTCTACTTAGCCATCTAGAATATTTAGTACTTAGAAAATATTCTGGTCTTCAACTTGAAACTTCAATGCACATCTTGAGCTTGTGATATCTTCATGTCTTCTTTATTCTTCAGCAAGCTCTTGTACATAGATCTTTATTACTGACATAAACTTGCTATCAATGTCCTGACACTTGATGCACTGGTCTGGTTCATAAGTGACTAGTCTTGATAGTGTTTCTGCTTCTTGAATAAATTACCATATTCACTTAGTAACTTGGCTTTCCAATATTTGCTTTCCTTCTTGTTCACTTGAAATCAATTGGTCTTGTTGATACTGATAGTTATGATCTTGATTCTCGAATTCTCAAATCACTGAGGCATGAACAACTTTGACTTGAACTTCTCTCAATGATTTCTTCTTGGCTTGATCATAGTTAACATGTTCAATTGTATCAATTACCTTGTCTTCATATAGTGTTGATTTCTTGTGACTTCTTGTTCTTGATTGTCTTTTGGTTAAGTATCTTTTCTTTTAATTGAGTTACATTAGTTATAGTGTTACAAGTTTATACACTCTGCCTTTCAATCTCCCCCTATTTGATTGTCTAACAATGACATTCAAATTAATGAAGGATAACTCAACTAAACAATGAGACGAGAAAAGATAATTAACATTACAGTCTTGAAAAATATACAATTGAAAAGTACTTGAAAACAATACAAAGAACTTAAACTAGAAACAGAATTCGAACCTCGAATTAAAGATCATTTGAATGATTCCTATCACCTGGATTATTTCATATCTTTTAGTCAAACTTATATCACCTTATTGGATTCACTCTAAGGTGAATTTTCCTCAAGTGAGTTAAAGCAACCGAAAGACATGAAGTTTTTCCAACTTCAAGTTCACACCACTCTGACCTTTAACCCTAATTCCGTTTCCTTTTCCTAGCTTCAGCAGCTTGGTCTTTCTCTTCTTTCTGCCTTCTGCGCTTCTCCTCCTGCTGCTTTTGTTTCTTATATACTGGATCATGAAGCTGCGTCCACCTAGCATTCAACAAACTTACTGCTTCCATTTCTAGAGGATTCTTGGGTTCTGGGTAAGGATGTTTGGAAAGCCTTCTGAGTTTGTCCACCTCCTGAGTAGTCCTGATCTTTGGAATGTCCTCAAATTTCTTCATTATAAGCTGAGGTTTCCAATGAGCTTTATCAGCTTTAAACTAACAATAGATCATTTTGGGATAGCCCTTGACATGGTTAGTATTGTGGACACTAGCCGCATCTTGCTCCATTCGCTTCTTTTCCACTACTACATCAGACAGGTAACTCACGAGTCTCTGCTTTTCTTTCACATACTTAACTTCCACATCTTCCCATTTGAACACATATAACACTTTCTCCAGAAATGCAGCATTTTGAGTCTGCAGCAGCCATTTTCTACTCATATGCAAGAGTGTTTTATTCTGGTCTGCATCTATGAATACTAAGGCATCAGCTGTATCATCAACAAAAGAGTGTATCCAGTATACACTATCTCTTCCTGGAACACCAATTGACTCCCTTATCTCTCCTTGTTCCAGTTCTCCAGAAGGAAGATTCAGAGCTTCATCTACATTCTTCATAGCTTGAAGAATATTCCATTTCTTTTCTATCAGCTCCGGCTCAATCTTCACGTTATCAAGAGGGTTTGGAGCAATGATATCACACTTCCACACCTCATTGCTCTTCTTGAATATGGCACTTTCAATGATCTTCACTGATTTATCTTTAAGCTCAGAAGCGAATCCCTTACTCATCATTTGTCTACAGACGGCCTTAAGAGATTCCACTGAAAGTTCCATTAAGTCCTTTTCCTCCATGCTCACCCTCTTCAATTTACTGTCAACTACCATCCGGACAACATTAGGATATGCTGAGAATTCTGGACCCTTGTCCTCTACTAGCTGCATTAACTGATCCCTATACAGAATGCTTAGATTCTCAGAATGAGAGTATTGAATTTTTGTTGCCAGCAAGAACAACTCTAATGCAGATCTTCTCGTCATGAATTGGTCATCCACATATAGGAAAGACATTGGGACTCCTTCTGTCAAAGACAATATAACCTGCCACTCCTTAAGCGTTGCATTGTATCCAACCCTGACTTTAGAAATTAATCTCTTTAATGCACTTATGTAGTCCGCAGTCATTGGATTCTGCAAATTTAGGTTGTAGAACAGATCATCTGCCTCCTTGTTATGAACTCCTTTCGCACAGGGTCCCATCATTATCTTCCTTGCTTCATCCCACTTCTGCCCTAACCTTCTCTTGTCCAGATCAACTTGAGGATCAGCTAGCCTTGCAAGCTCATGATCGTACTGCTTCCCTTGTAGCTCCACTTTCTTTTCTAGAAACACAGCACGTTCTTGCATTGCCTTCATTTTAAAGAACTCAGCTTGTTCCAAGGCTAACTGTTGAGACTTAAGGGTTTCCTCATCAACAGTAATTTCTTCAGGCATTCCGAAAGACATTCCAGCACCTCCACCTTGATCCTTCAATGATCTCTTTATAGCATGTTCCAAAGGTATGTCTTCCATATCGGAATCTGAGTCATGTACCACCTGTACTTTTTCTTGATGACTCAGATCAACGAATGGCTCATCTTGCTCAATCGCTATTGCCTTACCCTTTCTCCTCCTCAGAGCCTCTTCATCAATAGACGGCTCAATTTCTTTTTCTTTGACAAGATCAGCTTGTTCTTGAATTTCTTCGATTTGAACTCCCTGCTGTCTCGTCTCCTTTCCACTCTCCCCCTTAGGTGAGTTATCCTGAACTCCACCTTGGTCTCCAGATCCACCAGCTGCATAAGAATCTTCAAAACCAGAACCATAGGCTCCTGCTCCATTAGCACCACCTGTACCAGCATCGGGGGGAGGTTGTTGCGGCTCAAAACACTCCGGGGGCACAAAACTTCTGATTGCGAACATCACTCTACTGATCTCCACAGCCAGAGTATCCATTGTAATCTCCATTGCTCCTATCCTTTCATTCAGAGTGTTTCCCAAGACACCACCAGCATGGCCCAAGTCATTTACCTTGTTTGTCAAAACATTAAAAGGTGTAGCTTGACTTGCCATTCGTGCTGTGTAGTCATCAAGAGCCCTTTGATTGTTTCCAATGTTCATCCCTAACTGCCCCATTGTCTGCCCAAACTGCTTCATCTGATTTTCCATAGAAGTCATACGTGTATCAAGATTTTCAACATTAAGGGACGGTGTTTGGTTTAGGTGACCTCGCTCTAATACTCGTTCTGTTAGTATTTGGCGCTCGGTTTCGGGCCTTAAAAATGAAGGTCCCTCTCTCCCTAACCTCTCACACACACTCCCTGTCTCACGCTCGTGTATGTCTTCAATAATTGATCCAAAATATGAAGCAGTACCTGCAGAAACTGGATAAGCAATATAATTTGCAGTTATGGGATCAATTGCTGTTGGTTCCTGAGTTGGAATCTCAGGCTGAGAGGCTGCAAAGTGTTCTTGTACAACAGCAGAACCGATCCTCTTTGCACCATCAGTACGTACCGGTGAAGGTACGGCTGAAGCTTTTAAAGCTTCATGTCCTTTTGAAGCAACAGTATCTTCAAGAGGTACATAATCCTCATCAAAATCCCTATGTGCAGATTGTTCAAGGGGAGAACCACTCTCGTGAGGTGGAGTGGTTGCGTGTGACATTCTAGGGTTTGACTGAGTTTTAGAAGTAGCAGCATGAGAAAATTTGGCTTTCTTTCGAGTAAGAGGCTGTTCTTCGGGGTCACTCTCCTCATCATATCCTACATTTTCATGTGCTGGCTGTTTGGATTCCGGTGATAGGGGTGGCAGAGAATTAGAAATATAGCTCTCACCCTGGGATAGATCCTGCGGGCTAGCAGTCTCTTGGGTCTGGGAATCAGAAACATAGGAAGAGGAATGAGTAGTATGCAGAGAGAGATTACCTGATTCATTACCTTGTTCGTCACCGCTTTGCTCATCAGGAATCTCTTCAAATGCCTCAGCATGAGCAGACCGATTCTGAGCATATGATGAAACTTGCGATGATTCCACCAAGGTGGTAACTCCTGCATCATATATAAGCCACTGTTGAATGTTTTCAGGAATTGACATTGGTTTACCTTGATGTTTGTCCTGATTATCAATTGTTGAAAGTGACTTAGTGCCCATCCCTAGTGGTGCAGATGTTGGACTTCTGGCAAAACTCTATCTAACTGCAAGAGCATCCTTCGGTGTTAAATCATTAATCAGCATCTGTAAGAACCGAGGAAACCAGCAGACAACATCTGTTGTGTTGAGGTCTCTGCTTGCAGGAGATCCCATTACACCCACTATCTCAGAGAGAACTATGCGTCCATAATTTATATCCAGTTCTCTTGCTAGGGCAATTCCAAAGGTTTGCATGGGAATGGAAATTTGATGGAAATCGCTTTCTCGTGCCCGAAAACATCTTGTGATAGCCTCGAAAAAGTAATTCCATTCCACATGAAAGAATTGTTTTTGGATGTTTCCAGTGATCCGGCCAGAAGGAGGATAACATCCTATTTCTTCAAAGAATCTGAGGCGTTCTGCAGCTGTAGGTTCGGGATCATAAGCATCTTTTATCGGAAACCCCAGAACCCTGTTGACAATTTCTTCAGACACCTCATATTCCTGACCCGCTAAGGTAAACCTGAAACCGTAGGGGGTTGATTTGCTCCCAAAAGAAACCGCACTAGTCCATAATTGCTGTAAATCATCATGTACTAGTGTAGGTTTAGCAGTAAAAGCATCGCTAGCTTTGGAATACAAATTGAGAAATCGTATCCAAGACTTAAAGCGCGGGAGTTGATCACCAATTTCCGTAGAAATATTATAAAAATTGTTTTTAGCAAGTGAAAATTGGTGAGCCATTTTAATTAAAATGTTTTTCCTTAACAAAAAGTGGAATTTAATTTTAATTTTCGAAAAACAATTAATTAAAGAAGTATCAGTTATAGCCCTTTTAATTTCTTTTTGTGAATACCAAAAATCACTTCAAGAAATCAAACTACGGGATATAAACAAGTAATCAACAAATTCACAGTTTTATCCCTTTCAATTTATCGAGAATACCAAAAGCAATCTGAGAAATTAAACTATGGGGTAAATAGTGATACTATTACAGGCGAATACCAGTGAAATCGTGAGTGAGACAATCAATTACAAGCCAATTACTAAAGCTTGATATGAATATTCGTGTGTGTATGTGCGTGTGTATAGATGGATAAGAATAATGATGAACAGTTGAACAAATACACAAACACAGATATAATCACTTAGATAATGGCTATCAAAAATTGGGCAGTAATTCGTGGTCTGTATGAGTTTAGTCACAAAAATCACGAATTCGTGGTCTGTAAGTCGAAATCGCCTGTATGTATATGGAGGCTGCTGTAAAACTTAATTAGGTAAAAGTGAATAAATTGATCGAGTTAGAGATGTATATATAGGCATGATTGTGAAATGACAAAAGTGTGCCTGTTAAAAAGAATGAAAATACTAAGTACATACAGGGAGAACCTAAGTCGAAGTCTATCTCGAAATTTTAAGTCGAAGTCTATCTCGAAATGTTATCAAGTCGAACTTCGAGATAAATTTCGAGATAGATTAACTCGAACACTTGAACCATTTAATCATTAAAGACCATTTAAACAGCAAAAACCACCAACATTACTAGGGAAACCTATCTCGAAATTCAAGTAGAAATTCGAGATAAGTTTCGAGTTAGGAGTTAACTCGAAAAAATCCCCTTGGACCAACTGAGAACTCTATCTCGAACATCAAGTCGAAATTCGAGTTGAGTTTCGAGATAGAGACTAACTCGAAGTTATTCTCTTGGACTTAATCTTTTCAAAAATATCCCCTGTAAGATAGACTTTATCTTGAATATTTTGAATAAAAAATAGGCACACTGGTAACTCGAATTCGAACCCTAAGTCGAATTTCGAGATGAATTTCGAGATAGAGGCTAACTCGAAATTCTTCCCAGACTTAGAATTTTCAAAACTTCACTCTGGAAGCTCAAATCGAAATTCAACTAGAATTTCAAGATGAGTTTCGAGATAGTGACTAACTCGAAATTTTGAAGATACTTAGAATAATTTGACAATTTTTCTTTGAAAAACTCAACACTTAATATTGCCAAATTAATATAAATATCAATTCAAGGATTTTAATATATGACATAATTAAAACATTCCTTGATAATTCTAAGGCCTCTAATTACATGAAAAACACAGGTAAATTCATCTAAAAATCATGCAAAATTTAGAATATTATGAATTTAACTCCCCCTATGATTATGCAATCTAACAATCATAAATTCAAAGATTTGTGCTATAAAAGACACTTAAAACACAATGAATTCATGTAAAATGACACTATATGCAACCTATAATAATCATTAATTAGGCATTTTAAAGTCTAAGCACATAATGATTAAGTAGCTTGCATATACACACATAAACATGGATTTTACAGATGGAAGGCTTTACTAACTTGTGTTAAGCATTCCCAATTCACCAACCAACCTATTGAATGTTACTTCATCAAGAGGTTTGGTGAATATATCTGCAATTTGTTGCATTATGGGCACGAAATGTAGCTCCACAGTCCCCTCCTCGACATGTTCTCTTATGAAGTGATACCTGATGTCGATGTGCTTGGTTCTTGAGTGATCTACAGGATTGTTGGTTATGGAAATAGCACTTGTGTTGTCACACATAATTGGAATTTTCTTGTGCTCCATGCCATAATCCTTCAATTGGTTCCTCATCCACAGTATTTGAGCTACACAGCTTCCAGCAGCAATGTACTCAGCTTCAGCAGTAGAAGTAGATACTGTATGTTGTTTTTTACTTTGCCAGGACACCAATCTTCTGCCAAGAAATTGACAAGCACCAGATGTGCTTTTCCTATCAATCCTGCAACCTGCATAGTCTGAATCCGTATAGCCAATTAGATTAAAACCTGTATCTCTTGGGTACCAAATCCCTAGATTTGGTGTGCCCTTGAGATACCTAAAAATTCTTTTGACGGCAATGAGATGTGATTCTCTAGGATCCGCTTGGAACCTTGCACATAAACAAGTCGCGAACATTATATCGGGTCTACTTGCAGTTAAATAGAGAAGTGAGCCAATCATACCTCGATAGCTTGTGATGTCAACCGATTTACCTGATTTGTCTTCATCAAGCTTCGTGGCTGTTGCCATGGGAGTCTTAGCTGCTGATGCATCTTCTAAATTGTACTTCTTAAGTAAATCTCTGACGTACTTGGATTGACAGATAAAGATACCATCTTTTCTCTGACTGATCTGTAATCCAAGGAAGAAGGACAGCTCTCCCATCATGCTCATCTCGTATTTCTCTTGCATTAGCTTAGCAAATTTCTCGCACAAGCGCTCATTAGATGACCCGAAGATAATATCGTCCACATAGACTTGAACAAGTATTAAATCATTCTTCACATTCTTATAGAACAATGTTTTGTCAATTACTCCCCTAGTAAAACCACTTTCAATTAAGAATACGGATAGGGTTTCATACCAACATCTTGGGGATTGCCTGAGGCCATAGACAGATTTGAAGAGAAGATACACAAAATCTACAAGTTCTGGATCAATGAAGCCAGGCGGCTGTTCCAGATACACCTCTTCTTCTAACTCTCCGTTCAGGAAGGCACTTTTCACATCCATCTGAAAAACCTTGAAGTTCTTATGTGCTGCAAATGCCAAGAACATCCTGACTGCCTCAAGTCTTGCAACCGGTGCATAGGTCTCATCATAATCAATTCCTTCTCGCTGAGAATAACCTTTTGCAACCAAACGAGCCTTGTTTCGAGTTACAAGTCCGTTTTCATCCATTTTATTTCTGAATACCCACCTAGCTCCAATTACTGATTTGTTCTTTGGTCGGGGTACCAGTTTCCAAACTTTCTGCCTTTCAAACTGATTGAGTTCCTCTTGCATTGCAATCACCCAATCAGCATCACCAAGAGCTTTTTCTTATTTCTTTAGGTTCAAGCTTGGATAAGAACCCAGAATATAAGCAAATATTAGCCAGGTCAGCTCTTGCATTTCTTCTAGTAGACACACCAGCATCTGGATCACCAATAATTAATTCAAACGGATGGTCTCTATTCCATACCCGTTCTCTTGGAAATTGTCTTGATGATTCAGCGTGACTTTCAGAGTTGTGGTGCTGACTACTTTGATTACTTTCACTAACTCCCCCTGAGTTAGTGCCAGCTCCTACAGAACTAGAGTCAACTCGAATCGAGCCTTGAACAGTAGTCCTTGAGCTGCTATTTACTCCCCCTGAGTTGTTGCCGGTTCGTACTGAAGAAGTCTCTCCTGATCTTGTAGGATTAGCTTGTTCACTAGACTCAGGTTCTTCACGTACACTTGGAACATTTAAAGGGACAACCAACTCAGGTTCATCTTCAAGTTCTTCTAAGTCCAGATTCTGAAATTTTAGGGACTCAGGTTCACTAGAATCTCTTGAAATTGATGAGAGTTTGGTATCGTCGAATCTGACATTGTAGCTTTCAGTCACTTTTCGATCATTTACTAAGAACACCCTATAAGCTGCTACCACATCTGTAGAGTAACCAACAAAGATTCCTTCACGAGCTTTTGCTGCAAACTTGCCTAGATTTTCATCATCTATAAGTACATAGCATTTTGCTCCAAAGACATGAAAGTATTTGATTGTTGGTCTTCTGCCGTTCATTAGCTCACATGGTGTCTTTTCTTTATCTTTTATAATCAAGGATCGATTTTGAGTGTAACACACGGTACTCACTGCTTCTGCCCAGAAATACAGAGGAAGTTTCGAATCATACAACAAAGTTCTTGCTGCTTCAACTAATGTTCTATTCTTCCTTTCAACTACTCCATTTTGTTGTGGAGTTCTCGGGGCTGAATACTGACGACGTATTCCCTTAGATACACAGAAGTCATTAAGCACTGCATTTTTGAATTCAGTGCCATTGTCTGATCTAATCGTCTTCACAGTAAGTGTTGAAACATTCTCAATTTGAGTGATGTGATCAATGATTAGGAAAGGTACTTCGTCTTTCGTCATTGCGAACAATACCCATGTATACTTGGAGAAGTCATCCACGATTACCAATGCATATCTTTTCCTAGACAAAGATAGGACATTCACTGGGCCGAACAAATCCATATGAAGAAGTTGCAGAGGCTCAGTAATACTAGAAATTTCTTTGCTTTTATGCGATGCTCGTTTCGACTTTCCCATTTCACAAGCTTCACAGAGTCCTTTCGGAGCGAACTCCATTTGAGGTAGATCTCTCACCAATTCTCGCCTCGCGAGAGCATTCATCGTTTTGAAGTTTAAGTGAGAAAGCTTTTTGTGCCATAACCATCTTTCATCATCCGAGGCTTTGTTGTAGAAACAGGTGACCTCATTCTGATTTGCTGAATCCATGTCTGCAACAAAAAGATCTGCCTTTCGAACTCCTCTCAAAGCTAGTGAGCCTTCCTTGATGTGAGTGATTGATACACCTTTCTTGTTGAAGACAATTTCGTAACCTTTGTCACAGAATTGACTGATACTCAACAAATTATGCTTTAATCCCTCAACATAGGAAATATCTTCAATGATGACATTGCCAGTTTTCAGTTTGCCATATCCCTTTGTCACACCTATGCTGTCATCTCCAAAGGTAACATAAGGGCCAGCCTTCATAACCAACTCTGTAAGCAGGGACTTGTTTCCAGTCATATGTCTTGATGCTCCACTGTCTAGCACCCATATGACTTTATTTCTATTTTGCTTAATGCCCTGCAATGACAGATTGGTTAGACATTCTTCGGAACCTAACTTTGATTGGGCCCGGCTTTTCGATAAGATCGAGAATCAACAGAATTAACAACAGGAGATGCACTTTTCTTAACATTACTAGAGCTTTCAACTTTCTCCTTTCCTTTCTCAGACTTGACATGTTTGTCAGTCCTAGGAGAAGGTTTGTCACTCCTAACTTTAGGAGGACTGACAGTCTTGGCTCTCACATGCTTTTTCTTGATATTTGAACTAGCAGCAGTATTTAAGCATGACTGGCTAGATGCATTCATTAAATTCACAAAAGTTTGCATGACATTAAAAGTGCATGGCATATAATTAGGTTGACCACACTGTGCATGATTCGGATGCAGATTATTCATTGTATGTGTGACAGGCATGGCATGTGCAGCAGGAACATTTATGTTAGCTTTACATGCATAAGAAAGATGTTCAGTAGATTTGCAGTGATAATATGCTTTCTTTATTCGTTCAGCCTTAACCTCTTTTATCCCTTTCTTCCCTGGTTGTTTAACAGCCTTAGCTCCTATTCCTAGTCTAGATTCATCACTAGGGAAATTGATTTTAACTTGTTTGATAGGAGTTATAGGTTGTGCTTTCTGGCGATCTTCCATCTCAATCTCATATCTAGCTATCAATTCAGTCTCTTCTTCTTCTTCTATTCTAGGAACAAGGTGTTTGTAGATGGGTTTGACAGAAGATTTAAAAATGCTAGGAATTTCATTTTTAAGGTCACTGGAACTAGAGTCGATAGGTCTCTTCCCTTATTTCTTAGAAAGGTTAGAATAATCAAGTCCTACACCTACTCCAGTTATCTTCTTAAATACGTCATTATCTACATACACTTTACTAGCAGCTAGTTTGTAAGCTTCACATTTAGTTTCTAACTCAGCTAGTTTGTTCCTAAGACATGCTTCTATTTCTTCCTTAAGGACGAGCTTGTGTTCCAAAGATTTAATAAAATCTCTTAGAGAAGTATCTACAGTGCAAGCAGCCTCTAACTCTTCCACTTTTGCCTCAAGCATTCTGCTTTTGGCGACAAGTGTTTTCTGTTCCTTTTGAGAAGTGTCTAGGCTTTTGCACAACATGTAGATCTCTTCGCTAAGAGCCCCGTTCTGTTCCTTATAATCATCAATAGACATTTCTACTTTAAGGGTTAGAACTGGTACCTCTGGTTCCTCTGATGTCTCAGCCATGAGCGCAAAGTTTGCTACATGAGTAACATCTTCCTCATCTGAATCATCCCAAGCTCTTCCTTCTGTTACTACTAAAGCTCTTTTTCCATGTTTTTCCTTCACCAGCGATTCATACTTGCTTTTGAGGGCTTCAAATGTCTCTTTTGGATAAGTCTGTTTAGGCTTTTTGCAATCCGAGGCAAAATGTCCAGCTTCACCACAGTTATAGCATTTGAACTTCATTTTGAAATCCAAAGGAGATTTGTAGCTGGTACTCTTGCCTTTGCATTTGTAACCTGACGAACTACCACCACCCTTAGCAGCCCGATAGTAAGATGAAGAATTTCTCTATGGTCGGTTGCTCTTTCTAAATCTCATGTTGCTGAACTTTCTTGCCATGTATGCCACGACACTATCGTCCATGTTGTCCAGCTCTTCTTGGGTGAAGTAGTCATCATCACTGTTAGATGCGCACTCGTCATCATTATCAACTTGATGTGGTGCAAGTGATGATTTAGGCTTTGCTGCAACCATTGCCTTCTTAGACTCTTCCTCATCAGCAACTAATCCTGATGCAGTTTCTTTTCCTTTTGAATCATTGTCCCATGCTTGATCTTGAAGTGTCTCCAGCTCATAGGTCTTTAGAATTCCATAATATTCTTCCAGAGAAGTTGTATGCAAATCTCTGGTTTCTCTGATTGCGTAGACCCTATGTTCAATGCTCTTTGGCTGGTTCCTCAGATATCTCGTATTGGTCTCAACCATGGGGAGAGTAACACCTCTCAGATTCAAATCTAATACCAACTGACTGAATCTTAGATAGACGTCTGTTATGCCTTCTCCTTTTCGTATTCTGAAGGTGTCATACTCCATCTTGAGTATGAGTGTCTTGTTACTTCTAACCTCTGCAGATCCTTCCATGACAACTTCTATCTTGTCCCAAATCTTCTTTGCTGTATTCAAACCTTTGACTATGTTGAACATTTCATGATCAAGGGATTCCATCAAGGTTTGTCTTACAGAAGTATCATAAGCTATTTGCTCCTTGTCAGCATCCGTAAAGTCCGCTGCCTTTTTAGGCTCAGACCGAGCAGGTATAACCTCCTCTCCTTCCGTACGCTCAGGAATAGCTTTCATTGGAACAAATTTACCCTTTTCAAGGACTTCCAGATACTCAGGGTTAATTGTCTCTAAGTAGAGTCTCATTCTGAAAACCCATTCTTCATAGTGATCTCGGTTGAACATTGGGATCTTGAAAGAATTTTTAGGAGCCATTTCAAATCTTGTCACTAAAAAAAATTCTAAGTACCCAAGACTAGGCTATGTAGAATATCTATGTAGAACTTTTGCCCAAGTCGAAATTTCTCTAAGTAGAAATTTTGCTCAAGTCGAACTTCACCAAGTAGAAATTGTCCAAGTCGAAATTCTATGTAGAAAATCTCAAGTAGAAATTCTATGTAGAACTTTTGTCCTTAGAATAAATTTTCTGCAGATTTCTTTAATATTGAATAAACAATATTATCACTTTAACACCTTTTTGACTTTTGATACTTTACTCACCGAAAGCAGCTAACCCACTTGCTAGGTACTGAGAGTTTCTACTTAGTCATCTCAAATTTCTAAGTAGAACTTCTACTTGAGAATTTCTACTTAGCCATCTAGAATATTTAGTACTTAGAAAATATTCTGGTCTTCAACTTGAAACTTCAATGCACATCTTGAGCTTGTGATATCTTCATGTCTTCTTTATTCTTCAGCAAGCTCTTGTACATGGATCTTTATTACTGACATAAACTTGCTATCAATGTCCTGACACTTGATGCACTGGTCTGGTTCATAAGTGACTAGTCTTGATAGTGTTTCTGCTTCTTGAATAAATTACCATATTCACTTAGTAACTTGGCTTTCCAATATTTGCTTTCCTTCTTGTTCACTTGAAATCAATTGGTCTTGTTGATACTGATAGTTATGATCTTGATTCTCGAATTCTCAAATCACTGAGGCATGAACAACTTTGACTTGAACTTCTCTCAATGATTTCTTCTTGGCTTGATCATAGTTAACATGTTCAATTGTATCAATTACCTTGTCTTCATATAGTGTTGATTTCTTGTGACTTCTTGTTCTTGATTGTCTTCTGGTTAAGTATCTTTTCTTTTAATTGAGTTACATTAGTTATAGTGTTACAAGTTTATACACTCTGCCTTTCAAGTTCCTTGGTTTCTTGGTATCCCATAGAGGCATTGAGGCCAACCCTGAAAAACTAAAGGCTGTAATCGACATGCAACCGCCCAAAACCTTGAAAGATATACAGAAGTTGACAGGAAGGTTAGCCGCTCTCAGGAGATTTATTGCTAAATTAGCAGACAGATGCCTCCCATTTTTTTGACACATTGAAAGGAGCGACAAAAACTAAGGCAATATCTTGGACGGACGAATGCCAGAAAGCCTTTGAAGACCTCAAAACTTATCACTCCTCTGCTCCATTACTTGCGGTCGCAGCTCCTTCAGAATCACTATCACTATACTTGTCCGCCACAGATAAAGCTGTGGGGGCAGTACTCATCAAAGAGGAAAATGGCGAGCAAAAACCAGTCTATTATGTCAGTCAAGTGCTCAAAGACGCAGAAACCCGCTATCCTAACGTACAAAAGTTTGCTCTAGCTTTGGTGGTAGAAAGCAGAAAATTGAGACATTACTTCCAAGGTAGACAAATCAGGGTCATCACGGACCAACCGCTAAGAAAAATACTGCACAAACCGGACCTATCTGGCAGGTTGATCAATTGGGCCGTAGAACTCAGCCAATTCAACTTAAAGTACAAACCACGAACCGCCATTAAAGCACAAGCACTAGCGGACTTCGTAGTTGAGTGCTCATTTTCAGAAACAGAGAAAGAAACCCCTGCGAATAGCATTGCCATGACGGACATCAATTGGCAACTGTATGTAGACGGTTCTTCCACTAATGCACGTTGCGGGGCGGGTCTCATCCTTACTAGCCCCGACGGTTTCCAAGTCAAGCAAGCCATACAGCTAAACTTCAAAGCTACAAACAACCAAGCAGAATATGAGGCACTTTTGGCCGGCTTAACATTGGCAAAAAACTTGCAAGTGAAGAAAATCACCATCTACAGTGACTCACAACTAGTTGTTCGCCAAACTACAGGGGATTATTCAACAAAAGATACAAATCTTAGCAAATACCAAGAGATGGTGCAAGCAATGCTCTCCCAATTTGAGAAATATATCCTGGAACAGATAGACAGGACGGATAATACAATGGCGGACATGTTATCCAAATTAACACAAGGAGAAAAGCTGGATTCCGACACAGTGTATTTCGAGGAGTTGCAGGCTCCCAGAATAAATGACCTGCCCGTCATGGAAATAAACTCGTCGTTAGATAACTGGATGACTTCTTATGTCCGCTATTTGGAAAGCGGTACCCTGCCAGATGACGGTGTAAAAGCTAAAGTATTCAAATCACAAGCAACGAAGTACTTTATAAAAGAAGACACCCTGTACAAAAGAAGTTTTGATTCTCCCATACTCAAATGTGTCGACGAGGAAGAAGCTTTATATTGTATGAAATAAGTCCACGAAGGCATCTGTGGTGACCATATGGCTGGGAAGGCATTGGTACATAAGATACTCAGGCAGGGCTATTACTGGCCCAAAATGCACAAGGAATGCAAAACTTTCACCAAGAAATGCCACCAATGCCAACTGTTCAGCAACATGTCCAGAAAAGCACCAGCCCTTCCAGCAGCGATCTTGTCACCAATACCGTTTGCGGTCTGGGGCATCGATATCATGGGGACCTTTCCCCAAGGAAAAGGGTGATCTACAATATGTGATGGTCGTTGTTGATTACATGACTAAGTGGGCCGAAGCAAAGGAACTCAAAAACATCACACAAGATGATGGAATCCGTTTTGTCACAGAGCAAGTCATTACAAGATTTGGAATTCCGGTAATACTCATATCAGACAACGGCACGCAATTCGTTGGATCAAAATTCAAAAAGTTCCTATCTGATCACGGAATCAAATACCAAGAGGCTTCTGTATGCTATCCTCAAAGCAACAGTCAGGTTGAATTAACCAACCGCATCATTGTCGGGGGCCAAGAAAAAAGGCTAACTACTTCCAAGAAAAAATGGCCGCATGAGTTGTCTAACGTTCTTTGGGCTTACCGGACATCAGCTAGGACAAGTACGGGAGAATCCCCTTTTAAACTAGCTTTTGGTACAGAAGCTCTTGCCCCAATTGAAATTGGATCCCCATCCTATCGTGCCATCAGTTTTGAGGAAGAAGAAAATAACCAAGGACTTAAAACAAACCTTGACCTTCTGGATGAAGCAAGGGAGACCGCTGTCGAAAAAATGGCCGCTTACAAGGAAAAAACAAAGGAATTTTTTGGAAAAAGGGCCAGAATCAAAGCTTATGTACAAGGCGATTTGGTTAACCGGGCAACCGAAGCATCTGACCCTAGACACACTGGAAAACTTATGCCAAAGTGGGAGGGTCCCTATAAAATCATCCAAGTGCTGAGGCCGGGCTCCTACAAACTAGCACGCTTAGATGGCACGGAAGTCAACAATACTTGGCATGGAGACAAACTGAGAAAATATTACCAATAGATGACAATGCAGTCTGTACTTTCCTCCTTTTTGTAACCAATGATATTATATTTTAATCAAACATCTTTTGCACAAAAGCAACAAACCACAATAGCAAAGTCCCTTGGTGGGCAAGCAACCAACTACAATAGCAAAGTCCCCTAGACGGGAAAGCAACCAACTACAATAGCAAAGTCCCCACTAGTACAAAAATGACCTATTACGTCGCATTTTTTGATCTTTTACGTCGGCTTTTTGGCGACGTATACAGAGGCGTCGTATAAAGTCACTGTCTTTTAAGTCGCCTTTTTAACCGACGTATAAAGCTTCATATACGTCGGCTAAAAGACCAACATATAAGACCAGAAAGTGCGACGTATATTGTCATAAAAAGACCAACGTATAAGACCTAAACAAGCGTCATATAATGGCATAAAAAAGACCGACGTATAAGACTAAAAGGGCGACGTAAAATGTCATAAAAAACGCCGACGTATAAGACTAAAAGGGCGACGTATATGATACTTACAACCGACGTATATGTGTTTTGAAAAATGACAATTTCCCCCCTGTTTATATTTGTATATAAATCAAAATTCCAGTTATTACAAACCAAAAAAATAGTAAAATTTGCAATGCAAATTTCTCACCAAAGTGACTAATTAAATTAAAATAATTATTATTACATGCTTGAAAATACATCTACAATATTTATAACTTGATCTAAGTAACCATGTTATACATTTAATTCAACATACATCATGACTATCTAAATCCAAAATATATTATTTTGATATCTGGTCAGCTACATAGCTTCTGTACAAGTGCTCTGGCAAGCTGCGCAGCTTCAACTATTTGAACAATTTGTGAGAGTGCAGTTTTCGAGCCAACATGAGTAGCTTTCACCAGCAAGCATCCATTTTCATTCATCGTACCACCAATAACCTGTAATGTTGTCGGCAAAAGACATATCTAACATTAATTAATGATACAAAATCAGAAAATTTCAATTGACTAAGAAATTAGGCAATTTTTGTACTTTGTCACCAGGTCTTTTAGCAACGGGCCTTGCTTGTCCTATTATCATACTCTCATTGACATGGCTCTGACCATCAACAATGATGCCATCAGCAGAAACCTTTGCCCCTAGAACAATTTTAAGTATGTCATCCCGTTTGATAAGTTGAGTGCTAAAAAGAACTAGTTTGATATAAGGAGAACTAACAAACCTCCACCTTCCTCTTCTTCCTCCACTTCTTCGTGATTAAATTGTACAAACCTCCGGAAAAACTGTTCTGCTTCCTCTTCTTCCTCCACTTCTTCGTGATTAAATTGGTTTATAGTAGGGGTTGGCCTATCAGAGATAAGTGCATCATGTCTGGTAAGAAGTTTCTGTAGCTGGTCATTTAGATCAACTACTTCTGACACCACCTTCTCATCACTAGAAAAAAAAAAAGACGGGATTAGTATGTCTTTCAAACAACAAACAGGATATGTTCTTGCACGAATTACCAAATCCAGTTCAAACAGATCTTAGCATTTTAAAATAAAGGAGAAGCAGATAAACATTGCGGCAAAAACTAACATAATTGTTTAAGTTAATTCTGATGGGAACATACTAATGTCATTGTGCTAATTCTAAATGAAATAACAACCAGGATCCTGTACATAAAGGTAATTCTAATGACAACTTAAGTTTTTTTTTCGTTCCTACATTGCTACTTTCCTTGTAACTCTTTTCTTTTAGTTTATGGAAAGAGACAGATTGAAATCTTTTGAATTACCAGGGGAATAGCCAGGCAAATAGGGTTAGCGGGGTCAAAAAATTATAATAATTATTTACCTAAAAAGAATAACTTTTAAATTTAAATATTTAAAACTTAAAACAATTAATTCAAAAATACTTACATGACTGTTTCATCAATGAAATGGAAAACTTCAAAAATATCTAATAAAAAAATCACAATAATTAATGATAAAAAATTGTTCCAAATGGGATGACATACTTAAAATTATTATACGGAGAATAAATGATATCAACATAGAACTAGTTTCAAAGAACTCACTTCCCTTAAATGTTGAAGAAGTCAGATGCTTTTATTAATACATATAGAGAATATAAGTAAGCAACATTAGAAATAAAGGGTACATATGAACCTAGTACATAGCACATATATCCTAATGAAAAGAACCTTGACACTCCTGGCACTCGGTCCAAAGCATACCAAAAAGTTTCTCCAACTCTGACACTGAATCATTCAAATCATTAATTTTGATTAACTAATACAAAGTTACCCGTTAATTAAAAAATTCATATATGTATATATCAGACCCAAATAACTATAGATACCAGTGGAGACACTTTTGCAATAAGGTTCAGCTTCTCTTCCTTTGCACTGGGCACATATAATACTGTCTGGATTACTGGTACAGAGCACAAACAAAATTCAGTACTAATCCATAAAAATATCTTAGATATTTTACTAGTGAAGATGCATTGAAGCAAAAAAATGAAAAAAAATCTCCATATGTGACACAGGTAAACTAACTGAGCTGGTCCCCTAAGGAACGTACTGTACCACTAATGATGATGACACCGTGAATGCATGAAAAATCCACATTACAAGTTCTAGTTATATACTGGTATAATATACAAGGTAAATTATATCCATTTTGCTTGCCAACAAACAGGCCTTTTCAGGAGCTCATCACCATCACGTATAAGAATTAGATCAACATGAACCAGCCAAGGACTATTTTTTATGAAGAGGATAGGAACATAAAGTGAATTAAGATTTGCAGAACTGGAACGGAAAGTGAATTAAGATTTGCAGAACTGGTGGCATATGCACATATACTGAACTAGGGCTAACTACTCCTTAGCAAAAGAGAGTCTATAACTTTAGTCCAACTTAAAATATCCTCGTCATACTGTACTTTACAATGAAAAATCTCCAAATTTACACTAAATAAACCAAGGTATAGGTATACAACACTTAATAGTTATCACGATAACTCACCCACAACTGTCAATGGAGAGTGCCAATAGGAATCTCCTTCCTAACAGCAGCTGCACAAGATACAACAAAAACAGAAATTGAGAAAATATACCAGGGATCAATATACATCATATTTATTACAAATCTTAGGTAAAAGAGAAAGTGATATACATCCCAACATCATAGCTGCTGCCAACTTGTAGCTTTGAAGTATGCCTAGCTTAAATAAGCTGTTATATATGCAAATCACCTTCAAGTTGATCTCAAAATATTAGCTTATGAATTAATTAATATATTAGTGTCTCTATTTTCCCACCTCTTTAATATGTAGTTTGCAGGAAGATGTATTTGCAGGAAGTTGTGTGTTCATATTATTACATTAAAAAAATCCATAGCATTTTACACATCACTTCGGAGTATTACAGGCTGCCAAATTAGGCATACAACTAATATATTTCCTAAGATAAAAAAAGAGTCAATCTCCGATTATATATCACAGTAAGTATTTCCTAAGAAAAATGAAATAATTCATTACCATCTCCAATTTTTAGTTCTGCAGCATTCTCTTCCTCTTCCGCAATAGACATATTGATAGCTGAATACCTATAAGAGTGAATTTATATATATAAATCAATAAATCATGTACCTGTTGTAACACTCATTCTATATTAACATAAATTCTCCGGGTAGTTGTATCCAACACCTAAACGAGATTAATAAATTAAACTAACCACAAAACAAAAGTTAAACAAATTTAATTATAGAGACTTGGTGTCATTAATTTCCATTTCCATCATCAATTAAACTAAGAACCCTAAATTATAAACCCAAAACATGAGCCAATCAATCTATATACATAGAGGGAGAGAGAGAGAGAGAGAGAGAGAGAGAGAGACCTAATTCTGGAAATCCAAATTAAAGTCATGTTATTCCCAGATTACACACTTGTATAATTGTAGAAGGGGGGGTTGAATACAATTCTTGATAATTATAAATTTCTGGTAAAAACCACAGAAATCTATAAGGAAATAATTGCTGAATAAGAAATGGTTCACAAACACATAAAAAATCAGGTGGTTAAATGTACCACCTGAGACTTTTATTTGAAGAAAACTCTGTGATACAAATGTACACATCTTCTATTTTTACAATTCTTTGCTTCTAAGGATATTCAAGAAACCCTAAGCAAATATGTCTGTTTTCTTAATCTCTAAAGAGTTGCTACACTTGGTTATATATCCCAAGTTTACAAGTACTACAGGAATAAGATAATATTAATCTAATTCAAGTTGACTTGCTACTCCACTCCAAATCCACATGTAGCCGAAAGGTTGTCCTTGGGAACAGATATGTCCCCTGCACCCTTCTTGTATGTACTGTGTAAATGGAATGCTTCTTTCTTCTGTGTTTCCAAAGTATGGCTGTCATACTGCCTTTTTATACCTACTATCAACCCATGTGATCTGTCAGTCAAACCTGTCCTTATCAACTGCTAATCCTTAGCTAGCATAGGATAAAGTGATAATGATTATCCGTTGATGTTGTGCACAGTTATCCGTTAATGGTAGTTTGAGCTGTATCCGTTGATAGAGTAGATTTGAGTTGTATCCGTTGATAGAGCCCTGTTCTCATCCGTTGATACACTTTCACTTAGACAGAATTACATAGCATAGCTAATTTACAATTGACTACCCTATTCTGCCTATCCATTGATGGTCAACATGACTCTGAATAAAAACACTATCAACTGATAAATAGAGATATTGCAGTATGCTACAAAACCTCATCCGTTGATGAGCTACCTGTCAACGAATAGAGTTATAAAGTCTTATCCGTTGACAGTTACAAAACTTGACTTATACAATTTTGCTTGAATGTTAAGTTATCATCAACTACAACATATTCCTAACAATCTCCCCCAATTTATACTTGATGGCAATAAAGCATAAATTCAGAACCTTGATGATAACAAAACATTCCTAAAGATATATACACTACAGTATGCAAAAATTGTATTAAGCTACAAAAATTAAAACCAGAAACCTTTAAGACACTTATCAGAGATGTGCTCCTTTAGATTGAGCAGATTAATGATGTTTCCTCTCTCTGGTTGGCTGCACCCTTGACTTTCCTTCCTTGGCAGAGTTGGACTCAATTTGCACTTGAAGTTGCCTATAGAAGGTATCTTCTTCAATAACTTTTGGATTTAGCTTTAGTTGTAACCATCTTAGGTAATCAGAACTAGCCTTTGACAGTTGGTCTTCTAACCTGAAGAATCTCCTAGTGCCCTCTTCATCCCTGAACTCCATCATCCAAAAGGGTTGAATGTGGATTTTCTGTCCATTATATGGGATCTTCATTTTCTTTGGTAGACTTGAGGGTGAGTTCCATTCTCTCCTTATTTCTTCTATTCTGCTAATTATCTCCCTTCTAGCTGTCTCAGAGAACCTTGTGTGTCTCTTGAATGCTGAGAACACTTTGGTCAATGTATGATAATTCTCTCCAAGAACCTTTTGTAATGGCCATGTCCTCTGACTTCCTCCCTTGTAGACAAACACTAATCTCTCAGGCTGATTCTTGTACTTGTCAATTCCTCTTACTTCTGACAATTCATCCAAATATAGATTCATGCCAGAGTATTCTTCAATTTCTGCCTGATAGATAAAGTCTTCTTTGTTTTCCAAGATTGGCTGTTTGACAATAGCAGGTACCCTAGCAACTTGAACTGGCCCCTTTGAGAGTTGCTTCTTCGGAGCCCTTTTCTTCTGTTTTGGATTCAGCAAGAATGAAGGAACTTCAATTGAATCAAAATTCATTGGTTCTTCTTTAGGCATTATGGGGTCACCATGAAAGTTCACAGTTGGGTCGATTACTGTTGCAGATATAGATACTGATGAGCCAGTAGTTTCTTTTTCTGGAAAGGGTTCTGGAGAAAGAACCCTTTTGGTTTTAGCTTTCCTTCTTTTAGGTTTGGTTTTGGGAACTTCCTCAGGTTCCCTCATTTCAACCTCTACCTCATCCATTAACTCTTGAGCCAGCCTGGCTTGCTTCTCTTCTGAGTTTTCATGTTGATTTTCTGTACTTGGATGAGCTTCCCTTTGGATTCTGGAGACTTCTTCTCTTTTAGCTTCCACAAATCTAGGATGACTGTTGGATATATTTAATACTTTTCCATTCCTTATAATTACAGCCATCCAATCTCTTACACTCTTATTTGTCTGCTCTTTGAACTCTATGATTGTTTTTCCCATTAGCTTTTCTTCATCATCCTTGGGAAATGGGTAGTCTAATTGAAGCTTATTCTTCCCATTTTCCTTTGGAGGTGAGTAGGCTCTGGTTTTGATGACTGGTTCAAACTCTTTGACATATGATGGCTCAGCATCATAGAATGTAGGAGTCACAATCTCTGGAGTGAGCACCTTCATGATTGTGGTTGATATTGTTGGAGCAGAAGATTGAGCATTAAGAAACAGAGATGATGCAATTGATTCATTGATCATCCTCTTTGTCTTTAGGATTCTTTCACTAGTCTCCTTGTTGATCTTTTCCAAAGCTTCTATTCTGGCTTGCCTTTCACCATCTGAGATTTCTTCTAAACTTTGAATCTCAGGCAAAGCCACTTGTTTCTTCACAGGGGAAGCCTTTATTTCAAAATATGTTGGATTGACCACTACAATTGGCTGTTGCTCCCCCTCAATCTGTGCTATCTTACTACTAGTAGCTTGAATTTGACCAGATGATGTTGCAGCCTCTTCTTTGCTTGTTCCCATTTTCATTTTCTCCCCCTTTTTGTTAGCATCAAGGGTTGGGGATGAAGCTGCAAGTAGCATTTCCAGTAGTTGAGTTTGTTTTGATTGATTGGCAATGATAGTTTGCATTTGAGATTCCATACTATCCACTCTGAAGGAAAGAAGTTGAACAGACTTAGCCAGGCTATCTTCTTTGAGAAGTTTGCTAGTAAGCACCTTCTGAGTGGTAGTAGGAGCTAGTGCCTCAATCCTGGCATCTAGTTCTATCTTCATATCTCTAATTGTAGTTTTGACCTCCTCCTGTTGTGTTCTTTGAATAACTGAGTGCATCTTTTGCAATTTTAGTGAGGCCATAACCTGCTCAAGAACAGTCTTTCTCTGTGGTTCTGCAGTTTGGTGCTCAGCCTTAGCAGATTGATATTGCTTCATGGTTTCCACATTGAGATCCCCAAGTTCAGTAGCATTGGTAAATATCCATTCTGGAGTCTCTTCCTCATTGATTTCTTCACCATCTGAACTTTGACTGTCATCACTGCCAAATTCTTCACTTCCGGCACTTGGAGACAGGGTTTGAAAAGCTTCTTTTGCTCTTTGAAGAGATTCTGAGGTGTGCACTAGGTGCATTGCCTCCTCTGCCTCCACATTGCCCTGTTGTGCCATGACTTGATAGGCAGAAACAGGATGAGTGAAGGTTTCAGGATCCAAAGAGATGGAGTCAATAATTTACTGATATTCTTGTCGAAATTCCATCTCTTTGGAAGCTTCATTAACTGTAAGAACCCAGATTTTTGGGTAGAATTAAAATTTTTATTATGCATTGATGTAAGAGTGAACAGTGGTTACAACTACATGTAATACTGGCCTTAAGGGATGAATAATGGAAGGATATATATTCCAAGGTTATATGACCTGAAGGATGCTATTGGGTGATAACTTAGATTAGAATAATCTATCTCCTAGAAAGTTAAGATAAGATTCCCTAGAGAGAAATAGATACCCTCATGTCATCCAAATCAATATCTATTATAAGCCCAGCGGTTCCGTAAAAAGGTTAAGGAACACTCGAAGGTGAACCAGGTTCATTTTCCTAATTATAGGAATTAAATAAAAATAAGTGATGAATAGTGATTTTGGTGGAATTTGGAATATTATTATAATAATGTTATACCCGGTATTCGGAACGGATTTCTGAGTTCGTATTAGTGATCCAGGAGGAAAATAAGTGTATGTAAAAGCTGTCGGATTCAGAAAAAGAGCACTTTTATTTTCTCCGAGATTTCCCTGGACACTGCAAGACTTAAGGATTTATAAAAGGGAATTAAGGAATTTAAATTCGAGAAGTATTAAGAATGATGAAGAATAGTATTAGAAATATTAAGAAGGTTTTCGGTAAAACCCTAACTAAAACGAATGAGTTATTCCCTCGAACGATCAACGAATTAAGCAATAAATGGACAAAAGAATCAAGCAGAGGGCCAAGGGACAACCATGTGCTAGTAGATAAGAGATTTATTATGTCAAGAAATTAAGGATTTTATTTAATTATGATTTGAGAAATTAGAATGAAAATCCTCGAGTTAGAATGATAAGCGTTTTGGAAATCGCTAGAACTTTATAACGAGATTAAGCGATAAAGCGAACGCGAAACGAATTACGAATTAAATATATAACGAGATGAGAAACACCACATGATCATCTAGGATTTACTAATATTAGATTGGTGGAAAAGAAATTAGAAAAGAAAAGAAAAAGGAAAGAATGAGGTGTGTGATTAAGAAGTAAACAACAAGGCTCTTTGTCATCTTATTTCCTACAAACCACAAGTGATTAACACATGTATTAGAGAGTGACATAGCTGCTATACAACACCAAAATATCATACAAACACTTTCCAACAACTAGTCAAACAAGAAAGAAAGAGAGAAAAGCAAAAACAACTCCATCTCTCCCATTTTTAAAGCATTCGGCTTTATGCATAATTCAAGAATCAAAAACCCTCTTCCAACCATTGTTTGATCACCAAACTTTTATCCTAGATCCTATATTTCATAAAAGTAATACCCTAGAAATCTTAGCCTCAAACATCACTTTTTCCATTTTCAAATAAATCCTTGAAGATGAGGGTGAATAGTGATTTTCAAGAACAAATTCTTGGATCTTGATTTTTTTGGATGATCTAAGCTTGGTTAATGGTATACAAGGACTATACAAGGCTTAGCAAGGTCTCACACACATCATGGAAGGTATATATCACCAAAACCCTAGCTTGTAATTTGAGATTTATGATTGTCTTGATTGGGTTTAGATTAGTATGATATTGATGATGATTATAAGCATGATTATGTAGTTAGTTATGTGATTTAAGAAGTATGTTGATATTGGTGGTAAAATCAGTAGCCATTGGACTTATGAGATGAGTTATGTGATGATAAGTTGTTTGGATGCCCGGTGTGGCTTGATTTTAGTGTTACGATTAGTAGAACGTTCGATTTATAGCCGTCGTAATGCCCGATTTTCGTTTAACCTTGAAATTCGAACTTGACAGTAGATAAAACTCACTGCATAGCTTCGACTTATGCCATGATTAGCTAGATTATGTTATGATCTTCGTTTTGATATAAAGATCGCATGAAACGGACTTACGGTTTAGGAGTTATGATTAAATTCGTAAAAGTGGTTCGGAACCGTAATCGAAAGTTCGTAATTGAAATTGATTCCCTTAAATGTCGTTTAATCAGTGGCGAATCTTATTAATTAAATATTAGAGGTAAAAAGGAAGGTGTGGGAGGAAACCACATGTCGAATGGATCGTTTTCCGATTTTATAAAAATGTTTGAATCGAGGTTAAACGCGAACGAACCCCTTAAAGGTATGACTTTGGTTATAACTTAGAAAACGGGCGATAACACTCGAGGTATAATCTTGATTCGTAAACGACCAACCTTAGAACTTATACGACTTAAGTATATACCAAGTATAAGCATGATGACATGTCTTGATAACGAACGAATGTCGGATCGTATCGGTGGTAAAAAGGGTTACACTAAAAGAGACGTAACGAGATAACTCGAAAACACGTTTCGATTTAAGTGGAGTTTATACTTAGCCTTTTAATAAGCGTTAAGTGGTTAACCTTAAATATTCTGATTGTTTATAGATTGTCGAGCTGACCCGGGACACATTACCCCTACCCGCACTCGATTCTCAGGCAAGTTTCCAATACTTGGAACTGTTGTTGTGATAATATATATATGATGATTGTTGTATACATATGCCATAGCATGCATGTCTACTTTCAAGTTATATTGCAATACTTGTTCCCTGAATTGATATTGGCTTATAGACTAGATACGATATATCAGTATAAGCCGGATTTTTGGTTAAGACCCTTAGTGAAGGGCATGTGATATTCATTCTTTAAATGTAGACCGGGAGTCGGTATTTTGAGATATAGATGTAGTCTTGGAAACCCGGAGGGATTCCAACGACAGATTAGTATTCCTTTTGAGGAATGTTATTATTAAACATTAATTATTTCCATAAAGTATTATTTACTTGGAAATCTTTCGAGAAATGTTATTTGAGCATTATCTCAGTCGAGAAATATTAAATGAATATTATTTCGAATATTCATTTAGAGTTGATTATTTCATGAATATTATTTCAAGATTCATTTAGAATATTATTTATTAAATGAATATTACTTTCGAATATTCATTTAAGGTTTTATCTATTCAATGAATATTACTTTAAGATATTTCTTTGAAATTCTAATTACTTAAGGAACATTATTTCAAATATTCCTTGAGAGTATTGATTACTAAATGAATATTAATTAGATATTCATTTAGAATAGTATTTATTAAATGAATATTACTTGGATATTCATTTAAGGTTTTATTTACTTAATAATCATTATTTTAAATATTTATTTGAGTTTATCTATTTACCGAATATCATCTTGAATATTCATTTGGTCTTTATTTATTTAATGAATATTACTTTCAAATATTCATTTAAGGTTTGATTTACTTAATGAATATTATTTTAAAATATTCATTGGAAGTTCTATTTACTCAAGGAATATTACTTCGAATATTCCATTAAAGTTTTGATTACTAAATGAATATTATTTGGATATTCATTTGGAATGTTATTGATTAAATGAATATTATTTTCAAATATTCATTTAAGGTTTGGTTTATTCAGTAAATATTATTTTAAATATTTATTTAAGCTTATTTATTCAAGGAATATTATTTTAAATATTCATTTAAGATGAGACTTATTTAATAAATAATTCTATATATTCATTCGAGGATTACTTACGAGCAATATTATGATTTATTCATATTCCTTAATTATTATTGATTTAATAAACATTCTTGGAATGTTTAATAAAATTCTTTTGAATTCTTTTTATAATGAATTATATTATTCAAAGATTATCTATCACCTTCAGATAAGGTGTAAAATATTTCGGAGTATTTTATGACTATTCTTATCAAGGGGAGGTTCCCAAACTTTATTTTCATTTAAATCTATCTTAAAGAAGATTTAAATACTCGCTCAACTTCCAAACGTATATAAGGGGACCTCACTTGAGCAATGTTATTTATTGGACTGCCCGGTCCTATACTTGCTAAAACTATCTTGTCACTCACATCTTGATTCTTTCAAGCATCGATATGAGTCTTTTGGTTACCTCCTCAACGCTCGAGGGGTATGATTGATGTAACAAGTTTATATCCATTAACAAGCATCAGCTTGGGAAATATTGGTGAATTTTCCTTTCCAATTAGATACGACTACTTTGTGGAGTCCTATCAACAAGTGTTACACTTGGGGAAAAAGGGGAACGAACTTCACGTTTCAGAGTCATGGATGATATTCGAACTAGGAGACGCGTAAGTGGCCGAGTGGCGCCGGTCCAGCAATAGCCCCACCGTGGGCTGAGGAGTTCCAGAGGGCGGTAGATAAGTAATTCCGTCGGAGCTACCTTCTACATGTAGAGAACGACTGATGAGATGCATGACATACGACTGATCATCGTAAACGTCAGGGCATCTGGCGCGACAATGCTCCCGTATTAGTTCATCTTCTAAAAGTGAGAAATTTCTGCAACACTGTTGGTGTTGGCAAGGTGAAAAAGTGTTGAAACCGGAATTGCAATATTTTTCCTGCAAGTTCCTCTTTTATGATAATTGAGAATATCTTGCTTATCTTTTACATAGCAGATATTTATTCAAAACAAATATATTTTTGAGTTACCTTGTAACTTCATCTCATACCTTATATTGGTACTACATCGTTAATGCATGGCATATGGTTTCAAAGATATTTTGAACTGTCATATATTATTGTCGTTCAATTATATTTTCGGTGGGCTATTGCTCACCCTTGCTTTATTTATTTATATTACAACAACAGCTAGATCAGATGGCCGCGCAAGGCGTACACAGCGTAAGCAGGTGTCAACCGTCAGAGGTTTACCGCTAAGGTCTTGGCTACCATTGTTGAGGATGCAACTACTGGTAGGCTAGTTGTTAGCAATTGAGCCTCAATTGTATTTATATTATGGTATCTATTAATGGATGGCAAAGAGTAGGTAATTGTACAATTGTAATTCTTTGGGTTGTAAGAACTCAAACTCGTGATTAATAATACTGTTGGTTACTCTGATTTCATCTCTGGGACTATAACGGGTGTGTTTTATGTTGTTGTTTTGGGTCACAAGGTTGTAATTTAAATTATGTTGAATTTGTGGTTGGATATTGAGACCGTAACGACCAGATCCTTGACCCTGGATCTGGGGGTGTTACATTAACCTCCATTAACTCACTTGCAATGGCTGAATCTTCCTGCCTTATTTCTCCTGTAGTCCCTTCTCTCCTCTCATCTCTCCTTTCTTGCATCAGGGGCTCCCCCTGGCTCACACCTCTCACACCCTCACCTTCTCCTACTAAGGTGGAACTCTCTTGCTCTCCTTTTGCTTGACCGGAAGAAATGGTCAGCCTCTCATTATTTTTCTCTCCTTTTGCCTGCTCACAAGGCAGCCTCTCACTCCCTTCCCTCATTCCTAAAAGTGTTTCAACTACCACAAACTCCTCCACAGTTGACATGGGAATGTCACATTTTGTAGTTGTAGAGAGAGTTGTCAACGGATAAAGTGTATCTGTTGATGTAGTAGTTATTGCTGTCAACGGATGATTAGTTGTAGACACATCCGTTGATGGAGAAACACCTGTCAACGGATGAAGGATATCCGTTGATGAAGGAAAAAGAGTATCCGTTGAAGTGAAAACCATCACTGAATCTGTGATGATTGATTTTAAGGAAGAGGCCACAGATAGTGTTGTGAATTCAGGAATGGAAGATTGATGGCCCAACAAATCATCTAAAAGATGATGACCACCAATTGTTGAGTGGGGCTTCTCCAAGAATTTTAAAGATGGAGAATCAGGAATTGATGTAGATATCATATCCACATCCAGAGATGGAGTTGGTGATGGTGGATTAAAATGTGTATCGATTTGAAGGTTAAGATCAAGGGGTTGTGACTCCACATTTATTGAAGTCACATCAAACTGAATTTGAGAAGGTACAGTTTGATGTACTGTGTGTGCACCCTGTGATTCCCCAATGGTTTTGGACTTTACTCTTCTACCATAGGTTTTTGAGTGAGAGCTATTTGTGTCTCTTGCCCTTTTGTGCAGTGTTCCTGGAATGGAACTTAAATCAGTAGTCACACCCTGTTGAGAGGATGTAACTAGAATTTGGCTTGAAGGTTCATTAACAGTCTTTTGAGAGACTGAAATGTTGGTTGCACCTGCCTCACCTTCCTTATCCTTAGGGCTTCTTTGATGTTCACCCTGTCCCTCACCACTCACTACCACCTTCACACTCCCCTCAAGAGTTTTGGTAGTTTTTGCAATAGGTGCCTTTTGAGAGACACCTGAGGTTTGTCTTTTAGATTGTGGTTTTGAGACTTTGGATTTAGTCACTTGGGTAGGAGCCTGTTTGGTCACAACTACAGACTCCATTGTGACATTGGAAGGCAAAGAAATTTGGGTAGAGATAGGAGTAATAAGATTAGAAGCTACCTGAACAATTGGTGGATAAACCAATTGCACTCCTGCATTCAGATTCATTCGAATCAAGTCACTGAGGACTCTCTTCTCCTGTACAAAACAACTGAACTTGCTATCCGGGTTAGAGAGCGATAGCTCATTCTCTGACATATGCAGGCCTAAGAGCATCAAAAATCTAGCAAAGTAGATATTTTTGCCCCTAGTTTCTTTGTTACCTAATTTAGCTGCTATTTCATACATTACTAGTGTGCCAAAGTTGAAGTATTTATCAGTTAAAAGCATACAAAGCATCACTAGCATGGTTTTAGTAACAGCATCAAAATTACTAATTTTACCAGAAAAAGTTTTAATGAAAGCATCACACAGATAACTCCATTCTTTAACCATACCCTTCCTAACAATTTTGCCTAAATTGTCAGTACTAAATGCATATCCACTTGAGTTTAGCATGGTAACTATTTTAGCATCGGTTGGTGATGATGTACAATTATTTTCAGGTAATTTTAAACATGCAGTAAAGACATCAGAATTAGCCACATAATTTTTACCCTTAAGAGAAAAAGAGATAGTTTCATCAGTACCATTAAATTCAACCGATGTCCACATTTCCTCAATTACTTCATGAATGAGGGGTGTGGTGGTAGTCATAGCATATGACAGTTTGCATTTCTTCACGAAATTCTTCATGATGTGATATACTTCTGGAGCGTTCGCTGTATCAACAAAGGCTGCGAAATTGTTCTTCTCATAGGTAAACCCAGTGGAAGACATCATCTTGACAATAGGCGCCATTGAAGTGTTTGAACTTTTGTTGCAGAGAGAGTTTTAGTGAAGAAGATGCAGTTAACTTATGAGATTCTTGAAAATGAATAAAGGTGAGATGTGAGAGCACAAGACAGCCTTTTATATTTTTCAAGAATTAAAAATGAAATAATTAAAAGTAATTACCCCATTGGACAAAAGTAACTATCAGATAATAAATGAAAAGAAAAGAAGTACAGCCGTGACTAATTATACACGTTTACCAATGGCTATAAAAAGAAATATGTATATCAACGGATAAAGATTGGATGGTTGAGAAAACAGTTTATCCATCGATGACGTGGACAAGCTGTTATTCGTTGACATACGAAAATCTAGTAATGTGTTTATACTACCAACGGATAAAAGGATATCCGTTGATAAGCAAATTTTGCCTTAAACAAAATTTCTGCTAAGAGTTTTTCTGAAAGTAAGTCAATTCACCCATCATGCTCATTTCATACCTACTTTGCATAAGTTTGGCAAACCTTTTGCACGGCTTCTCATCTGTAGACCCAAAAATAATATCATCTACATAGATTTGAACAAGTATTGAAGAACCATTGACATTTCTATGAAATAAGGTTTTATCTACTGTTCCTCTAGTGAAGTGATTCTCCAAAAGAAATTGAGATAAAGTGTCATACCAGGCTCTTGGTGCTTGCTTCAAACCATAAAGTGCTTTCAAGAGAAGATATACATATTCTGGAAATTCTGGATCTTCAAAGCCAGGAGGTTGATGGACATATACCTCTTCTTTCAGTTCCCCATTTAGAAAGGCACTTTTGACATCCATCTGATAGACTTTGAAATTGGCATGTGCTGCATAGGCTAGGAAAATTCTAATTGCCTCAAGTCTTGACACTGGAGCAAAAGTTTCATCAAAATCTATTCCTTCTTCTTGAGAATAGCCCTTTGCCACTAATCTAGCTTTATTCCTCACAATTATGCCATTTTCATCAGTCTTATTCTTGAGAACCCATTTGGTACCTATGATACCTCTATCATCAGGTTTGGGCACAAGCTTCCATACTTTATTTCTCTCAAATTGGTTTAGCTCTTCTTGCATTGCTAAGACCCAATCTTGATCTAGAAGGACATCTTCCATTTTCTTAGGTTCCTCTTGAGACAGGAAACTACTGTATAGGCATTCTTCCTGTGTGGCCCTCCTAGTTTGGACTCTTGAGTTTGAGTCACCAATGATTAATTCAAAAGGATGATCTCTGGTCCATTTTCTTGAAGGTGGAAGGTTTGATCTAGACGAGGTTGCTTCATCTAAGTTAGCATGATCTTGTTGATTGATCATTGAGTTTTGACTTTGAGAAACTCCCCCTGAGTTTGTTGTCCTTGAGGAGTTATGAAGTTGACTGTCAACAGATGCATCATTTTGTCTATCAACGGATGCTCCATTTTGCCTGTCGACGGATACATAAGAATGCCTGTCAACGGATGCATCTGATGATCTAGTATGACTGTCAACGGATGCTTCATTTCCAGTGTTAGCATCACTTCTAGTTGGACCAAAAACTCTAGGTGAATTTCCAAGGCCATGATCTTCATTTTCCTCATCATCATCAATGTACATTCTTCCTTCTACCTCATTTTCAAATCTCAAATTTTCATGGAAGCCTTCATCATTTAGACCTAGAATCTTTTGATCATCAAACACAACATGTACAGATTCCATAACAATGTTGGTTCTTAGATTGTAGACTCTATAGGCTTTCCTTGCTGCATATCCAACAAAGATAGCTTCATCTGCCTTTGCTTCAAATTTGCCCAAGTTATCTCCATGATTTCTTAGCACAAAACACTTACATCCAAAGACATGAAGAAAAGCTAACGTTGGTTTCTTGTTGGTGAATAACTGGTAAGGAGTCATTCCTCTAGCTTGATTGATCAAGGAAATATTCTGAGTGAAGCAGGCAGAGTTGACAGCTTCAGCCCAGAAATATGTTGGCAATCTTGATTCACTTAACATTGTTCTAGCTGCTTCAATGAGAGTTCTATTTTTCCTTTCAACAACCCCATTTTGTTGAGGTGTTCTAGCAGCAGAAAACTCATGGACAATTCCATTCTCTTCACAGAAAATCTTCATTGTGGAATTTTTGAATTCAGTGCCATTGTCACTCCTGATTCTTTGTACTTTTACTTCAGAACCATTGTTTAATAGTCTGAGATGATTGATGATGATTTCACTTGCACAATCTTTGGAGTGCAGAAAGAAGGTCCATGTAAACTTAGAAAAATCATCCACAATCACCAGGCAGTATTTCTTCTTTAAAATGGACATGACATTTACTGGACCAAATAAGTCCATATGCAGCAATTGAAGGGGCTTAACAATGGATGACTCTGTCTTGCTCTTGAAAGATGATTTCATTTACTTCCCTAATTGGCAGGCATCACACAATCCATCCTTGATGAACTCCAATTGAGGGATTCCTCCAGCAAGATCCTTTCTTACCAAATCATTCATAACTTTAAAATTCAAATGTGACAGCTTTTTATGCCATAGCCAACTCTCATCCTTGCTTGCTTTGCTGAAGAGACAAGTAATGGATTCTGAGCATACTGAGTTGAAATCAGCTATGTAAACATTTCCTTTTCTAAAGCCTGTCAGAACCACATTGTTGTTTTCCTTGGTAGAAACAACACAGGCTTCTTTAGTGAACTTTACTTCATAGTCTTTGTCACAAATCTGACTGACACTCAGCAAATTGTGCTTCAAACCTTCAACTAAAGCCACTTCTTCAATGATGACATTGTCCTTTGTAATCAAGCCATATCCCTTAGTATATCCTTTGCTGTCATCTCCAAAGGTAATTCTAGGGCCAGCTTCCTCCTTGAACTTTGTGAGCAGGGTTGAATCTCCTGTCATATGCCTAGAACATCCACTGTTTAGGTACCATAGATTCCTCTTATTTCCCTGCACACATTCCAAAATACAAATCAAGTTGATTTTGGTACCCAAGTTTCCTTGGGTCCTTTCTTGTTAGTGTTGTGGAATAAAAACTAGGTTATGAATATTGCGGATAAGGTTTAAGTATATTCAATGCAAAGGGTGGTTGAGCTTCGAGCTTTAATGGTTGTTTCCGTGTTCGAGACTGATCGGTCCTCACAGAGTGCCTACGTATCTCGTTATTGAGAATCAAGCCAAGACGTAGTTCTAGGAATGAGGGGTCAGACCCTTTATATAGGCTGAGAAGCCTTAGAATCGTAGTAGGGTTAGGTGACTTGGTGGGTAAGTCACCGATTAGAAGAAGGTTCTAGTCTCCTTCCATGTATGAATCAGTTTCCATGTTGGAGTATGTGCCTTGGGGGCTAAGTCAGGCGAGAGTAATATCCTTGTTTGACTCTTATTGCCAAGCTGATAATTACCACTAATATTAATTACGAAATTAATATTATAAATTGGGTTTGGGCCCATTTGGTGGGCCCCACGTTTTGACCATATTGGGTTCATTTAATGCCACATTAAATGTGTCTTTAGGGCTTACTTTCAGCCCATAGCATTTGCCCCCTAACTTCTAGGAAAACTGATCAGGTTTTCCTTGAAGTTATAACGGCCTTTCTGAGACTTGGGTCAGGGTTTATTGCTCTCACGCAAGTACTTTCAACTATATCATCTTAATGTAAAGCGTGGAGCGACCGACGCATTTACGATGATGTTTGAACGACACTAAACATTGTTAAACGGCACTACACAGTGCTAATCAGCCTTTAAACAACGTGTAAACAATGTTAAATGATGTTAAACGGCATAAAATGGCATTAACAGCACTAATTGGCGCTAATCTGCGCTTAAACGGCACTAATCTGTGCTTAAACGGCACTAATCTGTGCTAATCGGCACTAATCTGTGCTAATCGGCACTAATCCGTGCTTAATCGGCACTAATCCGTGCTTAAACGGCACTAATCTGTGCTAATCGACACTAATCTGTGCTTAAACGGCACTAATCTATGCTTACGGTACTAATAGTGCTAACGGCACTAATAGTACTAACGGCACTAATTAGCCTTAAATGACGTTTAAACGGTGTTAAACGGCATAAAACGGTGCTAAACGGCGCTAAACGATGATCGGCTGACATTTTCTAAAAACGTTGAATCATCATTGTCATGTTTGAATGATCACTAACGTGTTTCAATGTTCTGAATCACTTTAGTGAGGTTTGAAGCCAGTCAGAGGTGTTTTGAACATCAAAGTGTTTTTTCAAGGTTGACGGACCATCAACATCCACTTCCAGTTGGCTAAGGCCCTCAAAAAATGAAGTGGTCAGCCAAGGATGGTCCAAGACTATAGAAAATTCAATTAGCTTCGCGTGGACTGTAAGATCGTCCAAATATGATATCCGGAGCTCAAGATATGGCTCAAACAGCGTTGAAGGATCGGATTGAGTTCCCGGTCGGCCTAAGGGCTCCAAAATGGCTCGGTCAGCCTGTACCCAGTCGGCCAAGGGTCTCCAAGACTGTAGAAAATTCAAGATATGGCCCAAACAGCGTTGAAGGGTCAGATTGAGTTCCCGGTCGGCCTAAGGGCTCCAAAATGCCTCGGTCGGCCAAGGGTCTTCAAGACTGTAGAAAACTCAGTGAGCTTCGCGTGGACAGTAAGATCATCCAAATCTGACATCCGGAGCTCAAGATATGGCCCAAACAGCGTTGAAGGGTCGGATTGAGTTCCCGGTCGGCCTAATTTTTTTTTTTTTTTTTTGTGATATCGACGATCGATGTCGGTCGGCCGGAGGGCCTCCGGTGAGCCAGTCGGCCGGGACCTTGGTCGGCTGGAGCTTCCCTCGCGGCTCGGTCGGCCGGGACCTCGGTTGGCAAGCTTGTTCTTCAAACGTGAGTATCGACCTTGATCATCAATATTCACACATCGACCTTCATCAAAAGTTAATCAACTTGATTCTCAAACTTGAATATCGACCTTGATCCTCGATATTGAACCTCGACATCAATATTCGTACTTGATTTTCAAACTTGAATATCGACCTTGATCATCGATATTGAACCATAACATCAATATTCAAATGTCAATATTTGGCACTAAACGGCGCTTAAACGGCACTAAACGGTGCTAAACAACACTAAACGGTGCTAATCGGCACTAAACGGTGCCAATCTCAATTTCAACTTTCACTTGATTATTTTATTCAAAAACAATCTCAATAGGGATCTTGATCATCGAGGTGGAAAAATAAAAACAAAAATGTGAAAACCCGACTCGACCACCACTATCAGTCGGCCGAGTAAAAAACCCGTACCGACAGTCGACGTCGGTCGGCCATCGCACGCACGGGAAGCCAGTCGGCCAAGAGGTCAGTCGGCCAAATTTTTTTTTTTTTCGAACCCATACCGACGATCAACGTCAGTTGGCCGGGCCTTCTCCGAAAGGGGCAGTCGGCCAGAGAAATCAGTCGGCTAAAACAAAACATCACACCGACGAGCGGTGTCGGTCGGCCAGGGCATTCCACGGAGGGTCAATCGGCTAAGGCAAAAACCCGCACTGATGCCCGAGTTCAGTCGGCTGAAGCGTCCCGTAAGGCCTGGTCGGCTGCTTTGTGGTCGGCTAGGGCTTCGGGATTTTGATTTTTGCATATCGACATCGATCATCAACATGGAATCGACTTTGTCACTATCAGTGATTTTGATTTTCGCATATTGACATCGATCATCAACATGGAATCGACTTGGTCACTATTAGTGATTTTGGTTTTCGCATATTGACATCGATCATCAACATGGAATCGACTTGGTCACTATCAGTGATTTTGATTTTCGCATATTGACATCGATCATCAATATGGAATCTTATTATCAATATCGATTTTCGTTCCTTGAAAATCAACAACTTGGTCATTCATGACTTTTATTTAAGGCTTCCCCTAATTTCTTGATTAGCTTCAATCTCCTTTTAAGAGTTTCATGCTTGCCTGATCTTAAATGGAAATTACTTCGAATCTTTCAATCACCATGTTGGAATGTTAATTCAATGGCTCATTCTTGAACTATTCTTGAATTTCTTGATCCAAGGTTGGCTTTAGTAGCTTTGTTGACCTTCAATGGCTTCAGCTTAGCTTTCATATTTGAAACGACGTCGGGATCGACTTTCGACATCGAAACGATGTCGGGACTCTCGACATCGAAACGAAGACCGGTCGGCTGAAGCTTCCCGGGTGCCCCGATCGGCGGCCTCCGGTTTGTTGAGCCCCGGTTTTTAAACCTCAACGTCACTATTCAAATGTCAATATTTGGACCTCAATGTCAGTATTCGAAGTCGATGACCAAACAGACATCCTTCAATTCAAATTGGCTTTCGTGAACTTCTTGGCCTTAACTCGCTTGTTGAATCCTTGGTTTTAAACCTTGAATCCGTTCATGGTTGTTAGTTATCATCAACCCTTAACTCTTATTCTAAGATGTAAGAACATAAAAAAGAAACTGCACAACTCCCTTTTTTATTACGTGGGGCGCGTGTAAAAAGGGTGAAAAATGACAGACCACAACGTGGCAGCATTTGATTGGGCCACGTCAAAAGCAAACATTAACTGCCTCGATACAAACCTCAACTACTCACTTGGTAATAACTCCCCACCTCTCTTTTCATATTACATCACAAAAGTACATTCTCTTTCCACCCAAAGGTCACTTCACTCATTAATACGCACTACCACTTATCATTTTCATATTATTAGCATTAAATATTATTCTTTCATTTATTTCGATTCTCATTTATTAGCAGAAATATCATTTATTTCACAGCAGTTACGAATATCAAACAAAAACGTTTCAAATCACAAGCCCATCAAGCACCAGCATCCAATGCATAAGCGGCCCGCTATCAAATTTTTTTCTAACTCCTAAGTGTTGTCTGCCAACACTTGGGGGGCAACGGTTCAAAATTTTTTCCAACTCCTAAGTGTTGTCCGCAACACTTGGGGGCAGCGGTTCAAAATTTTTTCTCACTCCTAATTGTTGTCCGCCAACACTTGGGGGGCATCATATTGCAAAAATTTCTAAAAGCATACTCAAGCATTTGTCATCTCATTTTTCTCCTCCCCTCATCCGCTAAAAGCGCATAGAGGGAGTGGGGGGCAATGATAGGTACCCGCTGTAGAGCCGGTCCACTCATCGGGAACGCGCCCGCGAGTAGGTGCCCGCCTACAACACAACATTTCTCACTCTCATACACATGTCATAAGATATTTAGTTTCCTAAATTACTCAACTTGACAATAAATATCATTAGAGAAATACTCTTGTAAAAAATATCTTGATATCTTGCTCTACAAGACAGTGAACAATAAACTATTCAAGGGAACACAAGGACATCAAGTTGTAGCAGACAAACTTTGATCAGTACAAAGCAAGTTGTAGAATGGCGGTGTGTCAGGAAAGGTCACACCAATCACTGTAGCATTTGCGGCTACCAAGTGGGGCTCACTATAGCTTTTGCGGCTATCAAGTGGGGCTCACTGTAGCTTTTGCGGCTACCAAGTGGCCTACAGTGACTGGGAGTCTTAACCTATAAATACCCCCCATTTTGCACATAAGGTAAGGATATACACAAAATAAAACACAGACACAATTTTAGCAATACAAAAGCTCTCTACATATTCTCTTCTTTCACATCCGATACACTCTTACCAGCTTGATTATTATTATTTCCGATTACTGATTCTTACACCGGAGGTGCTTGACGGCCACCACCCCCGGGCAAGCATTGTTTTGCAGATAGCCAAACTTAGGTGACACGTCACGGAACAGTAGTCGGAAGCCTCTAATCAGCCGTGGGAGTTATCAGGTTTGTTCTCTCTCTTGTGAAAGTTGGTTTGTTTTAGTATCAGAAAATGGTGCAGGAGTTTTATTGGTTCGTTGATACGGGTTGTTTGGAATCGTCAATTATTTGGATACGTTTTGACAAATCAAATATATATGTTACTCAGGATTATAACAAATAGTAAATAACAAATAGTAAGATTGTCTCCTCAAAAAGATCATATATTTTAGTAAGATGAATGGGAGATGTACTACAATTGAAGATTTGATGAAGAAAATCCTAATTTGACCTATTTTAATATGTGTTTGATTGATTTTGATTATCTTTATAAATGTCATATGATTTTTTTTTTGAAAACAAATGTCATATGATTTTTAGTTAGTGAATGAATACTTATAAAAAAAAGGGTTAATATGAATTTTAGAAGGATGATGATCCTAAATGTCACATTTTGAAGATGGATGATCCTACATAACCCAAGATACTGTATTTTGTGTGCATCAATAGTTATCAGCAACAGTGTGTTATAGAAGATGATTCACCATATCAACAATGATACACGGTACATCGTATGCCTTATTTGAAAAATACGAAACATGAAATAACGTAATAAGTACCAAACACGATAGAAGAAATACCATGTTTTTTATAAAAAAAATTAAATAGATACAATACACGATTCACCGTGAATCCGTGATTGAAAGATAGCTGAGAACCATATTTCTGTGATTGAGAGTCTGAGACATTTTGATATTGTTAGGAATCTGCCCGATTCCCGGCGAATGCGGAAGCGATTTGGTAAATATGTGTGCTTAGATCCCACAAATATACGTGATAGTAATGAAGCAACAAACCAACAATACAGTAAAAGAGACAAGAGATTTAACGTGGTTCGGCCCAGCCTACATCCACAAGAGTAACAACTTCACACTAGATAAAAGAGATTACAATATCCGGGTATCCGGCCCCTTGAATTTCATACAAAAATTCAGCCCTACAATACCTATTATGTACATCCCCAACTCACTGAAGTGTTTATCTCAAAACCTCCCCCTATCACTGCTTCCCGACAACCTTTCCTTCTCTTCCTCTCCCAACCCGGACAGTGCCACACAACCTGATAGAAAGACCCCCTGCAGCGGGACCACCTCCGATGGCTGCAGTCAGACCCAAGTACCCTAAGGAATAGTTTAGGCACGAGGACCTTCTATCCCGACACTTCCTGAAAGCGGGCTAAACCGGCTTTCCTACTAGACGGACTATCTAGCAGCTATAGAGAGAGAATAGAGAATTTTGGTGTAATAACTAATGAAGGGGGAGGAGGTATTTATAGGAGGGGAGTTAGTAGGTGGGGGGGTTGGTGGCATGAGTTTGACAAAGAAAAAAAAAACCAGCTGCCTAACAATAAAATCGGCAGCCTAACAATCTCCCCCTCTTTCCAAACTCACAACTCTTCACTTGCACTCCATACCTGCGCCCTGTTGGCACAACTCCAACTTTTCCTTGATCCGTATCATTCCCTACGACAATACTCCCCCCCGAGTCCAAGACTCCAAACTATACCCTAGTTTGCACATTCATTCTCGAATGCCCACTTGCTATACGCACAAGTGTACCATTGACCTCTATTTGTCCAACTACATACATGTGAAGCAATCTGTTGTATACACACATACTCACTTGATTCACGTCGGCCAATCCCATATGTAGTCCATCACACACGCAAGTGTGACCATCACACACACAAGTGTGACCATCGATCTTTCATTTACTCCCCAACTGCATATCAAACAAATCAATCTGTTGCATGGTTCACTGCTCACTTGATTCGTGTTGATCGATGCCCATATGCAGCTGCAACACACCAACTACTCGTTGATATCGTGGAAGCCCTTCGACCAAGCATCCATCCCAGCAGTCTTTGCACCATCGTCTAGACTTGACCGCAATACAACCGCAGCAGTATACTTCAAGTCACTCTTCCCTCGTGCACGAGATAACCAGATTTTCGAAGTTCCAGTACGTTCTGGCCACGTACTAATCAGACGATATATTCCCCCACGTAGCTCTCCCTTTATCCGAACCACACGGCCTCTTTTGATATTCATAGCTCCCCCTACTACAGAGCATCTGTAGCCTTCTGAAGCTAACCGACCGATAGATATTAGATTCTTCCTCAGCTTAGGCACATATCTTACCCCGTTCAAGCTGCGAACTATTCCATCGAACATTTTGATTTTCACAATTCCAATCCCCTTGATCTCATAAGTAGATCCATCAGCCAAAGAAACTGTTTCATTCTTTGTATCTTGGAATTTGTCAAAATGCCCCCTCTCGGAACATACATGGTAAGATGACCCTGAGTCTAATATCCATTCTCCTGGAGAACTAGTGCCTCGATTGAAGACGGTGCAAACATCTTCACAATCGAGAGTAACCACAGCCAATGATGCATCTGGATCCTTCTTATTAAGCGGACAATTCGGCCTAATATGACCCCACTCCTTGCAACCAAAGCACTGCATGCCCTTTTCCCTGTATCTGGATTTACCCCTGCTATTGGTAGATCCTCTCACAGCACCTCTTCCTCTATTATTTTGACTACGCAAAGCCAAAACTGTCATTCCGTCCTTGTCACCATCCTGGTTCTTCCTTCCAGCATTTGACAAAAGTGCTGACTGAACCTCCTCCATTTTTAACGTGTCCTTTCCGTACAAAATGGTTGTGACCAAATGATCGAATGACTCCGGAAGCGAAGTAAGAAGAATAAGGGCCTTATCTTCTTCCTCCAATTTTACATCAACCTTTTCAAGTTGATCAACAATACCATTAAACACATTCATGTGCTCAATAACATTGCCTTGAGCTGCCATCTTCAGCTTGTATAACTCGCGCTTCAGATTTAACTTTGTAGTCAAGTTCTTCCCGAGATACAATGTCTCCAACTTTGACCATAATTCCTTCGGCGTGCTTTCGTCAACAACATTATTGATAATGTTATCAACAATGCATAGTCTGATGGTACTAATGCATTGCGACTCAGCATCCTCCCAATCTTCATCGCTCATCTTTGTTGGTTTTCCCTCCTTCCCCTTCAAAGCCCTTGCTAGCTTCTGTTGGGTTAGGATATCCTTTACCCTTCTCTGCCAAAGAGTAAAACTTCCTTTACCATCATATGGAGTCACCGTGAATCCTTTAATACTTGGCATGATCTCCGTTTGCACACACAAACCAATCCAAACAACTAAATCAATTGGCCAGGTAAGTGTAAGAAACAATGGGAGCACTTCCATCAAAACGACGCCAAATTAGACAACCACTTTTCTTAACGACTTTCCTTCGGCACCAATAATTTAGACACAACTAGCTCTGATGCCAACTGTTAGGAATCTGCCCGATTCCCGGCGAATGCGGAAGCGATTTGGTAAATATGTGTGCTTAGATCCCACAAATATACGTGATAGTAATGAAGCAACAAACCAACAATACAGTAAAAGAGACAAGAGATTAAACGTGGTTCGGCCCAGCCTACATCCACAAGAGTAACAACTTCACACTAGATAAAAGAGATTACAATATCCGGGTATCCGGCCCCTTGAATTTCATATAAAAATTCAGCCCTACAATACCTATTATGTATATCCCCAACTCACTGAAGTGTTTATCTCAAAACCTCCCCCTATCACTGTTTCCCGACAACCTTTCCTTCTCTCCATCTCCCAACCCGGACAGTGCCACACAACCTGATAGAAAGACCCCTGCAGCGGGACCACCTCCGATGGCTGCAGTCAGACCCAAGTACCCTAAGGAATAGTTTAGGCACGAGGACCTTCTATCCCGACTCTTCCTGAAAGCGGGCTAAACCGGCTTTCCTACTAGACGGACTATCTAGCAGCTATAGAGAGAGAATAGAGAATTTTGGTGTAATAACTAATGAAGGGGGAGGAGGTATTTATAGGAGGGGAGTTAGTAGGTGGGGGTTGGTGGCATGAGTTTGACAAAGAAAAAAAAAACCAGCTACCTAACAATAAAATCGGCAGCCTAACAGATATTTACCTCTTTTTAGAACTAATTCGTAAATACTTCCAATTAAAAAAACAAATAGTCAAATACTGTTTTAAAATTTGAAAGTCGCACTGATCAAAGAAAACTACTGCTGAGATGAAAATAGTATTTCGAATTTTATATATGTATTCACGCACCTACCGACACACATACATTACATGCTTAATTTAGAATTTAAAATTGGACCAATGTTTTTTATCTACTCCCTCCGTCTTCATAGATTCTTTACGGTTACTAATTTAGGACGTCTCATTGGATTCTTTACATTACCCAAAATAGTAACTTTCAATAATAAAATACAGCCACTACTTCACTCCACTTTTTCAACACTTTACACTATTACACCCACTACTTCATTTATTTTAACAATAAAATCACTATTACACCCACTACATTTATTTTAACAATACTACACCCACTATCCTTGGTCTCCGTGCCCAGACCCCATGTAAAGAATCCAGCGGGACGGAGGGAGTATGAATTAATGGACTAAGAGCATCTTCAACCATAGAGACCACTTAGCTAAAAGTGTGTCAAACATGCCATAAATAAAAATTATAGATATTGTGTAAAAAAAAATAATCTCCAATGGAACATTATTGTTATCTAAAATTTTAGATAATCCTCTAAAATCCTATCATATTGGTTATATTTGTCGAATCTCTAGAGACCTGTAGTAAAACTCCACATCATCAATATTACCATATTAAAATAATACATTTTATTTTTAACAATTTGAAATAATAATAACTTGTTATTTTTAAAACATGACTAATCATTAGAGCATCTCCAATGACGTTAGGTAAAAATGATTGGCTAAATTACATAAAATATTGATTATGTAAAATTTGTCGAACCTGTAAGACATTGTGTTCCGAGGGTATTGGCTATAATGATTGGCTATATTTTATAAATGGTATGTTATTAATATTTCAAGTTGTTATTAATGGAATATATAATTTTAATATAGAAATAAGTGATGTGGCAATTCACTACAGGTCTCTAGAGGTTCGACAAATATAGCCAACATCAAGAGATTATCTATAATTATAGATAACAGTTTTGTCCCATTGGAGTGTAAATTTTTTTACACATTCTTTATAAATTTTATTTATTCTAATTAATTTTAAAATTTAGCTAATGGGTCTCCTCCATTGGAGATGCTCCTATAACCAATTCCATTGGAGTACAACACCTTATAGATTCAATAAATTTTACATAATTACTATTTTACATCATTTTAACTACCCATTTTAACCAATACAATTGGAGATTCTGTAAATCACCATGAGTTCATGACTCCATGATACCATCTGCGCAGCGCTTGTAGATAAATTAAGTAATGCTATTGTAATAATTACTAATTGAAGGTACTTTTCAGTGTTAAACCGTGTGGGGTTTCTTTTTAAAAAGTAAATTTTCTAATAAACAGGAGATCCAGATCCAAACACATAAAACAAGAATTAACAACAGATAGAAAGAAAAGGAAATATGACTTTATAGCCTAAAAGAATCGAAATCACTACATATAATCAAGTTGGCGGATATTCTATTATGGCCTTATGGGTAGGGATCGCATACTAGTAACAACTGTGATAACACATTTTAAAAGAATGTTAAATAATTATTCAAAAAAAAAAGAATGTTAAATAATTAAATAAAATTTTAAAAAAATTCCAAATATCATGTGTCTTCTTACAATAATAGTATAATTAGAGAATATCTAATGATAATAGATATAATGATTGGCTAAATATTATTTCTCGAAAAAGAACAATAAAATTTTTACACAAGAGAGATGATGGGAACTCAATGAGTTTAGCTATAATAATGATTCAATATAATTTTTGCTAAGGGAAATTTTGGTTTGACAAATATAATCATGGAAAGATGATTGTCTATAGTTATTGCTAAGGATTTTAATGTATTTGGAGTGCAATATTTTTTACATATTATTTATAAGGGATGCATGCCACGTAGATATTATAGTTAAGGGTTCTCTAATGATTTGAATTTCGTGTGTATTGATATGAACTCCTTCAATTAAAATTATTCATTTTACCAACTGGTCAGGTGGAAATGCTTATTTTGCTACGCATTTTGTAAAATTTTTTTAGAGATTTTATTTGATTTCCTTACATTTTATTACAATTTTATTTATAATATTGAGCATGAGTTATACATATTTCTATGCGAATATATAGAGATCTTCTCAATCTAATTGCCACATTAATAAAATATTTAATATTTCTATCATACGAAACGTTCAACTTATAATTAATTTTTTATAAATATATTTTCAGAATTTTTTTCAGATTTTTAGGACTATGTTTTATACAGCATTGTTTAGTAAGTAATACTAGTACTCCCTCTGTCCCATTAGATTGTTTACATTGTTTTAAGATTGTCTAACACGCATTTTAAGGTGCATATAAAGTATAGTTCCATAATTTATTTTTACGATTTTCTTTTTATGTATAAAAATAGAACAATCCTATTTTTATACAAAAAAAGAAAATTTTAAAAATAAGTTATGGAACTACCCTTAAAATGTACCTTAAAATGCGTGTCAGACACTCTCCAAACAACGTAAACAATCCAAGACAGAGGGAGTACTAAATACTCCCTTTGTTTTTTTATGTTAATCTCTTGACTTTTCTGCACGTACTTTTAAGTGTTTTGACTGCATAGTTAAAATTATTTTTTTTAATTAAACTTTTTTGTGAATTAAAATTTTGATTATATATTTTTATTCAAAAAAAGAAAATTTAAAAAATAATAATTTTAACTATGTGGTCAATGCACCTAAAATGTGTGCAGAAAAGTCAAAAGAGTAATATAAAAAAACAGAGAGAGTAACTCAGTGTATAATAATGAGATAAAAGGAAACTTACTTTATAGCCTAGGTCATAATTAACTCACTAGAAGCAAAATTACTTTATAACCTAGGTCATAATTAAGTCGTGGAATATACTTACATTCTTCATTGTTATGAACAGTTTTAACAAAAATTAGAGTAAAATGCAACTTGTGTACTTCAAGTTTGAAAAATATGCAACTTGTGTACCTGTAATTTTAGTAATAGCAACTTGTGTACCTGAAGTTAGCAAAGCTGTGTATATTGTGTACTTCCGTCCATTTGGACGTTAACTCCGTTAATATTTGCAAAAATAAAATAAAATCTATACTTATCTACACTATTATATAAAACTATTATATAAAAGCCGAAACATTAAAAGTTTTGTTACATGTTTTTTGGTACTTCGTGAATTTACTTATTTACCCTTTATTAGAAAGAAAAATATATACGATATTTATACTATTAAAACACCTAAAATAAATAATAGCATAATATAATTAATGACAATTAGTCGATTACCTTTTTCAAATTTACTTTCTGTTGAATATATTATCTTTTATAAACACCTAAAAACATTAATCGTATCATATCTTCCAATCATTAATATTTTTTTTGAATTGAAACACGTTACCTTTCTCATTTAAAACTAATCTTACAATCATTAATATATACTCGAAAATATCATACCATACTTTTCAATTATTAATAAAATATATTAAAAATATGTATATTTGTTTATAATAAGGAAACATTAGTATAATAAAATATAGAATCTTCCAATCATTAATATATACCAAAAAATAGCACACCATATCTTCTAAAGTTCTAATCACTAACAAAATATAATAGAAATCCGTATATTATGAATAATGACCATTAATTTTGTAGCAAAAAAAAATAGAACCGTTAGATCTAATGATTAGATATATTATATGATTAAATTAATTTACTAAAATTTTAAGGTTCGAATTCATTTTAAAATTTGGTACTATAAGTGTTAAACCATGCATATCATTAATTAAATTTATATTAAATTATGTAAATTAAAATTTAAATAAAATATTGTAAATAATGATTATCTAAAAATATAATTGTAACATAAAATAAAATTTAACACAAATCAAAAGAAATTCGTGCATCGCACGGGTTATAAGCTAGTATTATATAATAACCGAAATATTTCGCATACAGGGTTACCTATTTAGCATAAAATAGGTAACGTGTTTTCGGTGAAAACACGTTACATATTTTATTTTTTCTAATCGAAATCTATTATTTTGAAATAATATCACGAACAATTTTATTTAAATGAAATAAAATAAAAAATAATATTATAATAATTAATAACTAACTGTTTACCTTTTCAACTAAAACATATAATCTTTTATAAATTTTTAAAGTAAAATTTCTCATTTTTTAAAAATATCATAAAAAAACATATATATAATCAAATCACATTATTTAATATTTTAAATCTATTTTCACATTATAACCGTTGTTAGGCAAAATGCTGTTAAGCCACTCCCTTTTCACTCTCATGACAAACAGATCTAACGATCCTAACGGACATATGGACGGAAGTACACAAATTGTACAATTTCGTTAACTGCAGGTACACAAATTGCTATATGTGTAATTTCAGGTACACAAGTTGCATATTTCCCAAACTTAAGGTACACATATTGCATTTTACTCCAAAAATTAGTATCAAGGGAGAAATAAAAGCTACACCTAGTAATCTACTCCCTCTCTCCCATATTGTAATTGTATGAACCACCTTGACCTTCACGAAGATTAAGAAATTGTAGTAGAAAAGGTTAGTTGAAAAGTGAGTAAAGTGATGGACCTATCATTATTTAATAATAGATTTGAGATAGTGGATAAAAGTAGTGAATGTAATAGTGTTTATTTAATAAAAAAGTGGAGAAGTAGTGTGTAATAGTGAAAAGTAGTGTTAAAAAATAGTAAGTATATTATGTTCATTTTTTGTGAGACGTACCTAAAAAGAAAGAGATTTACATAAAATAGGACGAAGAGAGTAAATTTAGTTAAATGTTCCAAAAAATGCTAGACATTAACATTTCAAGTTAAATGTTTCAAAAAATGCTAGGCATCTGATTAACCTATAATGATCAAAAAATACAAAATAATCCGAAGCCCGACATCAAAAATTTGAGTCTCAATGAAAACATGTGATTGAGTATTTAAATTTACGATAAACAAATTTGTTAGCAGTAGCCAAGCTGGAATTAAAATCTGATGGAAAATTGTGAAATGGAGATTATGAGTAGTCAAATAGTCAATGAAAAATATTGAAGGTGACAAATCCTGGTAAGTCCTGTGCAGTCAAGATCTTGAGGTGATAAATTTGTCAAGTAGTGTTGTACAGTAGTAGTGAGAAGGAAGGAGTTGGATAGTACTATTCTGCATGTGAGTGCCTGGGAATGCATTTGGACGATCTGACTTTCTGACCATTTTCTGGCCCCTGTAAAATACTCTATTCAATGTGGTACTTTTTTTCTTTTTTTTTAATCTGTGTAACCTGTACTTTTCCCCATGTCAATCTTTAAGAAAATATGCTGTGCATTAAACTTATAAATTTCCTAAAAATCGCTTCTTCTTTTTTTTTTTTTCCCAGTTAAATAACACATTCTAATTTTTTTTATGTGTTTCTGGTCTATACATGTAATGATGTAACCCATCACCAGTTTTCTTTTGTAACATCTGAATATCTGGCTTGACATGTTCAGTAGGACTAAAGTCTAGAGAAGGCCCAAGGGGTTTAGCTAGGCAAGGCCCAAGAGGTTTGTAAGCAAAGTTAAAATATAAGGATAATATTGTCTAAAGAAAATTTTTCTTTAACAAGTCAACTTCAAATTACCAAACATCTCTTGTAATTGTAGCTATATCTCCCTCATTTTTTTTTTATATGATGTCGAGTCAGATGTATGACTGTGTTATATCTTCCTCGTTTTCTTTATCTATCGAATTTTGAGGATTTATCTTGTCAAATGTAAGTATGATTGTGTTTAATCATAAAAAAAATAAATAGAACTCTAGATTAGCAATCTAATTTTTACATTAGTTTCCTTAGAACAAATTCAATAGTTCCTTAATTGATTTTTTTAATATAATAAAATAATGGTTCCTAGTGATTTAGGAATCTTGTTTTCTACATCAACTCCAATAACATTTCCAATATTCACTTCTTATTGGTATTATTATAATAATAAATTTGAAATTAGTTAGAGAGTAAGATATTGACAAATATTGAAAAATGGAGGGAAATTAATTTTTTATTGATAGAAATCAAATTAGAAATGACTAGTGGTTACCCAAAAGTAGGGAATGACTAGAGGTACTTAGTGTTTTAGGGAACTATTTGTACATTATTGGAATGGTGTTTTATACACTAAATTTTTAAAATTTTGATTTAAAAAGTAATATAGGGAAGCTGTTAAACTTGCTCCCAAATAAATTTAAGCAAGTTTGTAACAGGCTGAAAAGTAATCATTCTAAGTTGATAAGCTGAAAACAAAAACACTGGCACCTCTGTAGCACCGCCATCACATTCACATGCATGGTTAGGTTTTCGGAAATAAGGTACTACAGTCTACGACAAGCAGAGGCGGTGGCACACTAATATATGCCATGTAGTAATAATGCGAGTGATAATGTGATATGTTTCAGGCACAGTTGAAATATTTTTTGGATGAATTTAATCAAAATAGTTCACTTTTAGACATGTTTACCAAATCTCGAAATTTTATTAGAAATTTATCTTTTTTAATACAAAATAAAAAATGTGGGAGTTCCAATAGAAGTTCATTCTCAAATTACAGTTGCAAATTTTAATTTAATTATAACATAATTAAATGAGATGAATTGTGCATTAACATTTACTATAACTAATTAAAATCAAATATGTGATCAAGTACCTGACAAAAAATTAAGAAATACTCCTACGTTGTAAAGTAATACGATTATCCTTACATATGCATCGGTAGTAAGACGATGACCCTAGAAGCACATGCAGTGGCCACAACATTTTTCCGAAATTTGTTCTTTTCTCGTCGAAATGCATTTAAGTTCTTGTTCAAGTTTTATGGAGACCATGTTAGTGAGCAATCGGAATTGGAAAGTCCGATTCTTGAGTATTCGGAACTGATTACTGAAGAATGAGACTTTCCAATTAAGATTGCTCGCTTGCATGGACTCCGGAAGCTTGTGCAAGAAACTGGAATGCATTTCGGAGTGGAAGAGTAACAAATTTCGGACATGTTATGGCAGACAACCAGACCCCACAGATTTTTTTCCTTTGGTGGTGGTAGACAGCGAGATAATATACTTCTTGATCTCAGCTGTAACTTTCCGGTGATCATCATTGTGAAAGAATGTCATATTCCGAGAGTTCAATGACCTATTAAACCATTGTTTAACAAAGTTTTGGTATCCCCTTTCCATGCAAACACTGCAACCTAGTAGTTCATTTGGCTGCAAGAATATGTGAATGCAATGGTGCGGCCTTCATATGCTTTCATTTCGCTGCAAGAATATGTGAATTTAATAGTGGCGGCCTTCATATGTATTCAACACTGCAACAAGTGCGCAAACATGTTTCCCAGAAGTTTTAAAAAAAATCACAAGGGGATATAACAGGAACAGGGGCAGAAACACCTCCTCTACACTGTTCAAGACTGAAGAAAGGAGCAACCGAGCAATATTAACACCAACACTTTGTTTGTATCATTGATTTAGGGCTAACAAAAAACCAGATGTCAGGATATATTTTCCCTGTTGCATGAAATGTTGGTAAACCTGACCATGGTTGAAGTACTTGTAAAACCAATGAACTTGAATAATTGATTGAAGTACCGGATGCATTGCAGTATGCTGCTAGTTTTGCATCTACATGGGTTGATAATGCTGTGCACAACATCTGTCATAAGTAATTAAAAATTCTAACGGTTGTAATATTTTTATTTACTTTATTTCCTGTTAATGCAGTTATATCTATACCAAGCACTCTTCTTAGATCCAATCTCCTGGTCCCTACGGAAAGGAAAAAAAATTTCACGCTTTTCCTTTCAGTTTCACGCTTTTCCTTTCAGTAAGGGAGGATTAGGGAGATCCTATTGATTGCAGCTTTCTCCAGACCTCCGGGAAAAGCATGAAAAAAAAGGGCTCGAATAGAACGATCCCTCCGTCACCCCAGAATGAAAGGGGTGATCTCGTAATTCTTGGTCTGTGAAGATGCCAATGTTGGTGTTGAGTGTACCGGCCATATCATTATGGAAAGAGCAAGCAAACGAATATGCCTACGTTGACAGCGTAGGTACTGGTCCACACCAAACTTTGGACCATTGGTGATGAAGCTACCACCCTCATACTTCAGTTATGTCAGTCTTAGTACTATATATATGTCTCCTCAAAACTTATTTTAGAGTGCTTCTGTTAAGAAACTTTAGACAAGGCGTATGGAAAACAAACTGCTCTAGAGAAAGCCCAGATATATTACACAGACCACAAAACATTAACTGAGTACTCCCATAGGACCCAGGTACTCCATTATTCTAGCAGGCTGGCAGCCATTAAACACACATTAGATATTTACAGACAAAAGCAGAGAGGTCGTTCCACACTGAAAAAGTACGGAACGTACTGTGACTACAAACTTAGCATGGCAGAAGACACAAGGACTGAGCTCCAACTCTCCATCCTTACTAGTAGGGATTTGAATCTCTATAGCTCGTATTTCAATATTCAGACTTAACAGCTCGAGCAAATTTAAAATATATGATGAATGCAGACTAACCCACCTGCCACAAGTACTGAACATCTCCATTCATTATCTTCAATAGTTTTCTGCTAACAAACAAGCTTATGCCATCCTCAGATTTAGCAACAATTCTTCCAAACATCTGGTCCAACAAGTTTTCCGGCATTGCACATCCGTTATGCGTTATCCTGATGATGTAGGACAAACAATAAAAATAGGTAAAAGGATAGATTTTTGTGGATTAATCGCAGAAAATCCACACCCTAGGTGATACCCAAGGGATTTCTCAACCGCGGAAGAGAAGAATTATCATGGATCGCAACCCATAACAAGGGAGAAACAATTCTCAATTCAATAATCAATCAACTCTCCTCAATAATGGAGATTACAACTGTTTATATAGAAAACCTAAAACTTAGCCATCAAGTAAAGATCTTCTAATAAAGGAAACAAATCCTTTTTATTATTCTATTCCTATAATCTAGAATCTTCATATAAATATACCTAAAATAACTAAACTACCGAATCAATTATAATCACTTTAAATCTAAATAATAATGTAAAATATATACAAACTAATTTAATGATTCCTTGTTCCGCATCATTCTCCTCGCCTTTGAAGAAAACTCGTCCACGAGTTTTATAAAATTTGAGAATCAACGAACAAAGAGATGGTTTAAAGTAGCACTTGACAACATCCGATTCTAACTCCATAAGCAAAATCTTTGGAAGCAACATCGAAAGAACAACATATTTTGATGCAACAGCGGTTGTCAATATGTTACCAACGCCTAAAAAGTCAATATGTCTCGGCAATATAATATTGTTCTCCTTCACAACTTCTTCGACGTTAGACGCTTTCTCTGCCTCTTCCTCTTCAATATTAAAACATTGAATAGACGCCTGTTCTGCCTCCTCTTTTTCATTGTCATTACACTGAATTGTAAGAAGTTTACCAATCTGATTTTCTTTTACCATCTGATTTTCTTCAACCATCACAAGTTTCCTATGTGATTTAATATCCTCGTGGTGTTGAAGAGGCTCCCTTGACACTTTTTTCCCACCGCATTTTACTACTAAGTCATCGACCATAACAAGAATATACTTAAGATCCTCCTTAATACCAGCGGCGGTCACTATCATCTCATCAAGATGCTCTATAATTCTGGCCATGGAAGTTTTTTTTTTTTTTTTTTGGCTGATGAACAGTGCTGTGAATAGTGTTTGACTGATGAAAAGTAACCGTGAACAGTGAGACTTTTTTTTTGGCTAAGTTACAGGGAAGGTGTTTGATAAATGGTTTAGCTGATTTAATGGCTGGTTGGGGATGTTCGTAGGCTGCTGGAGGTAGGATACACTGGCTGGTGGCTACTGGCGGCTTCTGGTGGTGGCTGATGTTGGCTGCTGGTGGCTGCCAGAGGCTGGTGGTGGTTTCCGGTGGCTGTTGGAGGCTGACGGTGGTAGGAACCTGCTGTTTGAATGGAGGAACGGTGGCTGGTGGCTTTGGCGGCTGTTGGTGATGGTGTTTGGCTGGAACGGTGGCTCTAGATACCACTTGATGTAGGACAAACAATAAAAACAGGTAAAAGGATAGATTTTTGTGGATTAACCGCAGAAAATCCACACCCTAGGTGATACCCAAGGGATTTCTCAACCGCGGAAGAGAAGAATTATCATGGATCGCAACCCATAACAAGGGAGAAACAATTCTCAATTCAATAATCAATCAACTCTCCTCAATAATGGAGATTACAACTGTTTATATAGAAAACCTAAAACTTAGCCATCAAGTAAAGATCTTCTAATAAAGAAAACAAATCCTTTTTATTATTCTATTCCTATAATCTAGAATCTTCATATAAATATACCTAAAATAACTAAACTACCGAATCAATTATAATCACTTTAAATCTAAATAATAATGTAAAATATATACAAACTAATTTAATGATTCCTTGTTCCGCATCACCTGAACTACCATGTAATTTATTTTTCTAAGGTAATGCCAAATGTTTGTCATGGGCATGGACCCTATCAGATGTACATACAGAATATACGTAAACATTTGACTACTCTAAACATATGTGTAGTGTGTACATATGACCACCCACATAGCAACACTTTAAGATTATTCCACATTTCTATGATCTGAAGACCTGATAAATATGTTACATGTTCACTACTCTAAGGAACATCCACAAGTATCCACTATAAAATAGTTAAAGATGCATTCACCCACAACTTCAACTTAAATGAAAAGTACAAATTTAAATATTTAATTATTTAAAGTACAACATACCTGATTTGCTTTACGTCCTAACCCCATTAAAAAGTTATCAGGCTTTATATCACGGTGAAGAAAACCTCTTTGAGTGCATACATTCAACTCTGTTTATCTATATGTATCAAAATAATAAAGGTAAACATAAGTAATGCTACTGATACAACAGGACAGACAATCTATATGGCACAAAGTACTTACCAACTGATCTGTAAGCATTAAAACTATTTTCAGTGTAAACTTGCGGTTACAATAGTTGAACAAGTCTTCTAAACTTGGTCCAAGAAGGTCAATAACCACGGCATTGTATTCCCCTTCCACTCAAAACCACTTGAGATGAGGTATACCGGCTTTATAGAACCAAACACTTAAAAATGTTAGCTTCTGTTCATCAAATCTCTAAATAAGTATTAATAAGTAATATTGAAACAAAGAATAGGAAGTAGGAACTTACTTCCTCCCTGGAGAAGCATGTATAACTTAGACTCATAGTGGAGCTGAGGATGTTTGGTCTTGGATGATTCCTGACATGTAAAAGGCAATGTTGTAAGAGCATTTTCTAGCAATATAGAGCTGGATACCACATTATTTGATTTTTGAGTGATATAAGTAGAATAAGACTGTCAAATGTTAGGAGAATAGAGATAGAGGAGAATTTGTATATTCAGATGATTATTAAGAGATTGATACATGTCTTCTTATATAAAAAAGATGATACATTAAAGTCTATGATACATAAAGTCTATGAAGCAGTTGTTGAATTGTGCCAATGTTGAATGTTGACAATGTATGCCTTTGTTGAATGTTGAATGTTGAATATTGACACTACCCCTCAAGTTGATGCATATATGTTACTCATGCCCAACTTGCCAATAAGTGGATGTAGCATTTTTCTTCCAAATCCCTTGGTTAACACATCAGCTACTTGATCTTCTGATCTTACAAATTGAATACTATTGATATCATTATTGATCTTCTCTTTAATAAAGTGCCGATCAATCTCGATATATTTGGTTCGATCATGTTGAACTGGATCATGTGCAATGGCAATTGCTGCTTTGTTATCACAATGCAGCTTCATCGGAGTGGGTAATGCAAGTCCTAATTCTATAAGCAACAATCTAACCCATAGTAGTTCCCGCACTCCTCGAGCCATAGCTCTGTATTCTGCTTCAGCACTAGATAATGCAACTACTGGTTGCTTCTTACTTCGCCAAGTAACTAGGTTACCTCCCACAAATGTACAGTATCCTGAAGTGGAACGTCTATCATCTAGACATCCAGCCCAATCTGCATCTGTATAGCTCTCAACCCCAAGATGATTGTTTTTAGTAAACATCACTCCTTTTCCGGGAGCAGCTTTAAGATACCTTAATATCATATAAACTGCATCCAAATAAGGTTGGCGTGGATCATGCATGTACCTGCTCACAACTCCCACTGCATATGATATATCTGGCCTTGTGTGTGCGAGGTAGATTAGTCGTCCAACTAATCTTTGATATTGGGATCTATCAACAATTTCACCAGCATCTCCACAAAGCTTATGATTTGCTTCTATAGGAGAATCTGCAGGTCTGCATCCCAACATCCCTGTTTCATTTAAAAGATCAAGTGTATACTTCCGTTGTGAAAGGAAGATACCACCCGGACTTTTGGAGACTTCAATGCCAAGGAAATACCGTAGTTTTCCCAAGTCTTTCATCTCAAATTCAGAGGCAAGTCTCTGTTTAACATTTGTAATCTCACATGTGTCGTTGCCGGTGATCACAATATCATCGACATAAACAATCAACACTGTGATCTTTATACCTCGTCTTTTCACGAACATGGTGTTATCTGAGTTGCTTTGTTTACAGCCAAATTTAATTACTGTTCTCTAAAATTTGCCAAACCAATCCCTTGGAGACTGTTTCAATCCATAAATAGTCTTCTTTAACTTGCATACTTTCCCAATGGTCACATCTGTAGAAAAACCAGGTGGAATATCCATGTAGATTTCTTCTTTCAGGTCTCCGTGTAAGAATGCATTTTTCACATCCAACTGTTGAAGTTCCCAACCAAGATTTGCTGCACATGATATTAAGATTCGAATAAATGCCATCTTTGCTACTGGAGCAAAAGTTTCCTGATAATCAATCCCGTAAGATTGAGTATACCCTTTTGCCACAAGTCTTGCTTTGTACCTATCAACCAGCCCATTAGGTTTTTGCTTCACAGTGAACACCCATTTGCATCCTACTACCTTCCTTTCAGCAGGAAGATGAGTCAACTCCCAAGTGTTATTATGTTTTAATGCATTCATTTCCTCAATCATAGCATCTTTCCATTTAGGATCACATAAAACATCCTGCCAAGTATGTGGAACATAAACACTAGACAAGGATGACACAAAAGCAAGTGAAGATGAAGATAATGCAATATAAGATACAAAGTTTGAGATAGGATGGTTAGTGCAAGAACGTACACCCTTTCTTATAGCAATAGGAAGATTAAGAGTAGGATCAAGAGTGTTACCGTTATCAAGCTCAATTATAGGATCTGTAGGATCTGCCTCGAGGTCAGAAGTCTCTGGAGGTGGTAAAGTGGTTATATCATTATTTTTCCGTCTAGAATATGTGATCAAATCTGGCCCCTTTAATCTATTTAGATCATCAAACTCTCTACTCATAGGTGGAGGGATGGATGATGCGTTTGGGCTAGTGTTTGGCACATTGATGAATGGAAGGAATTGAGACTCCTCTGTTGCTTTATCAAGATCCGGGAGAGAAGTAAGAAATAGACTCCCAGAAAGTAACATCGTGACTGACATATGTGCGATGTGAGGGAGGATGATAGCACTTATACCCCTTTTGAGTTGGTGTATAACCAATGAAAACACAGCGGAGAGCACGAGAATCAAGTTTATCCCGAGAGGGAGAATGATTATGAACAAAGCATACATTCCCAAATAACCGAAGAGGCAATGGATGGGACGAAGGTGTAGGAATAAAGGACAACGGTGTTCTGAATTGTAGTACACTTGAAGGGAGACGGTTGATTAGATATGCAGCAGTCATGACTGCCTCACCCCAAAGATATTTAGGGACATGCATAGTTAATATGAGGGACCGTGCTACCAGTTGTAAGTGACCAATTTTCCGTTCAGCAACTCCATTTTGCTGAGAGGTTTTGACACATGTAGTTTGATGAATAATACCCTATGTGTCCAAATAAGATGTAAACATTCCGGCATACTCGGTACCATTATCACTTCGCGAAATTTTAACAGAGGCATTGAACTGTGTTTGTATCATCTGGTGGAAGGATTTAAAATATCCGAATACTTCACTTTTGTGTTTAAGAAGGTATACAAAAGTAAGTCGAGAATGACAATCAACAAAGACGACAAACCACCTATACCCATCATGTGTAGGATGACTAAATGGACCCCAAACATCAGTATGAATAGTAGAAAAGAGAGTAGGACTTCTCTTATTTCTAGATGGATACGGTGACCTTATATGTTTGGCTAATTCACATGGTTCACAAAAAAAATCTTCCTTTTTACATTTTGATGCTAAATTCGGAAAGAGATGCGACATAACACCAAATGAAGGATGACCTAACCGTCTATGCCATTGATACAAGGACTCTAAATTGGGATTAGATTTAGATGAAACCTGATAACTTGCCGATGGCGAAACAGAATTCCCTTCCATAATATAGAGGCCATTTACCACTTTACCACTGCCAAGGACCTTGCCTGTCGCCAGATCCTGAAACACACAGTGAGAAGGGAAAAAAGTTACTGAACAATTAAGATTTTTAGTAATTTGATGAACCGATAATAAATTCACTGATAAGGAGGGAACATGTAAGACAGATGATAGTGGTAGTGAAGGGATACAATTGGAAGTGCCCCATCCGTGAACGGGCACATGAGTTCCATTGGCAACACGAACACTCTCTGTTTTATTGATGTAGTGATATGATTGCAGTAAACTGGAATTGCCAGTCACATGTTCTGACACTCCCGAGTCAATAATCCATGAATTAGGTGAACTTTGAGAGACAGAATGACAAGAAACACTCGAATGAAAAGTATTTGTCGGTACAAATGAGGTTGCAGTCTTCAACTTTATTTCAGAAATCAACTGTCGAAAAAACTTAAGGTCCGAAATAGTTAAGCCGGAATGAGTTCCAGAAAAATCCTCTTTCATCATGCTAAATAAATCCGGAATAAAATACCCGAAAGATAATTATTTAATAATTATAGTCAAGTCTTAACTTGAACTAAATCAATATTTTATGGACAAGAAAAATCCCCCCTTAACAGTCCTTGATTTTGTTTAAAAAGAAACCCAAATACTTCTTTTTCCAACTGACCCATCACTATAAATAAATGCCCAATGACAGAGAGGCCACAAACTTAATAGCCCAAATCTTGATGAGACTAACCCTTTTAAAGTTAGCCCACTCCACAATATATACACTGCACACGCGGTGCGATATACACACGGCTGTTGAATATATACACGCTATACACACACGCTGTTGGTAAACAGAAGGGAGAGATATAGTGATTAATTCGTAACTATCATCCTCAAGAACTCGAAAATCAGTGTTTATAAGAGTGAGAAAGAAAGAGAGAATTCGAGATGGTTTGAGAGATTTCTTGAAGAACCCAGATGAACAAAAAATGAATTGGGGAAAGGGATTGCTGGGTTTGTGATACTCACAAAGTGTTTGTGTAATTGTCACAAAGAAAAAGCTTGGAACACAGGTAAGAATCTTAAAGCTCTGATACCATGTCAAATGTTAGGAGAATAGAGATAGAGGAGAATTTGTATATTCAGATGATTATTAAGAGATTGATACATGTCTTCTTATATAAAGAAGATGATACATTAAAGTCTATGATACATAAAGTCTATGAAGCAGTTGTTGAATTGTGCCAATGTTGAATGTTGAATGTTGACAATGTATGCCTTTGTTGAATGTTGAATATTGACAAAGACATAATTTCTGTATGTGATGGTCAAGTAACGGAAATTGATGCAGATGGGCCAAAAGTATTTCCTTCTAATAGGTTTTAAGCCTCAATAAAAAAAAAGGGCAGATTCCCAGTGTTCTAGTTTTACTAAACTCTAAATCGAGGATCACACCTGTGAGTCCCATTACCATTACCAAGCAAAAAGATGAAAACTTTGAACTGTGGTTCTCACTTGTGGATGTCAATCCTTTTGTCATTACCATTACACCCTTACATATTTACAAGGACAAAACATACATGTACATAATCTCTGACCAAATAATGGAATGTATATTGTGCTGAAGTATTATTAGAAAGGTTTCTATCTTTTAATACCTAAATCTGAAATTCAGCCTCGTCCAAAATTTCTTAACCTTAAAAAGTGCCCTAAATAAAAAATCGCACCAACTGTACAAGATTCTTCCAAAGCATACGGCTTTGTGTATGTACCAGAAATATTGAAATATATGCCACTATGCCAGTATACATATAAAATGAAGAAGCAGGGTTATCGTTCCATGGGATAATGCATTCTGGGATTCATGTCAATGCAACAAATATTCACTCTTTCTAACAGTTTGTGAAATTAATAGTCAATATATAGTGATATTATATCTAAGAGATATGTAAAAAGTTTATAAAAGTATGGGGATGACGAATCCATTTACCTTGCTCATTCATCGATCATGCCATGTTTCATTTGCCAAGGGACTTTATAGACACATGTTAATCAGAGAAACTAAAGAAGCATTAGACAAGCTCTCGCTAGCCTAAACCAATCCAATTCTATACTTGTAGAAAGCAAGAAGTGGGCCACCAGATTAGCCCTAACCACCATATCCCTATGTGATTAATACACCAACTCGATTTTACACTCAAGTCTCTTATTATTGATTACATGCGATAGACAGGTACTCTCATCCTCTCTAAGAATTATAAATCCACTAATTATTAGCCACATGCTAGGTTAACGAGTTCTAACCAATAACGCAACTCATGTCTATTGTTATTGACTAACAAATTACAAGTTGATCAGACTCGTATTACAATTAACAAGGATTAACCTAGACATGCTTATACAAAGTATGAACAAATATCACATGGCAATTATCAATAAACTACATGGCAAACTTCAACGCTACCCCATTATAAGTTTAGCTACTCATAATTACGGCGAAACAAACAAACATGGTATAATAATCAATTAAAGTAAACATTATAAAAACCTGATTAAAGTCAAAAGAACAATATTACCTGTATTGAAAATAATGCCCTCCGCCAATTGGAGTACAATAATAATCCAACGAAAGTAGCAAACCAGAGCCAAAAGCATGCAAACGAACTTGCTCCCAAGAAAAGTATAAAAGTTTAACTACTGCTATCTCTCTATCCTCTCTCTGTAATAATCCTCCTCTCCTTGCAATAAATAAATAATAAGTTTTTATAGGCTCTTGTCGAAACAAGAGTTGTGATTTTTACGTATCAAAACAATCCCCTCTGCTGCGCCAATAAAATCCGTGCCAAAATAGCCAAAATCACCCCATTAACCGCCTAGACACGTCAGTCCGTGATGGCGCAGAGCGCCTCGCAGCACTGCGAGCCAGCACTTTTCTGAATAGAACATGCTTGTGAGCCGCTCAAGCAGCCTAACGCCATGCCTTAGCCATTTTTCAGCTGTTTAACTGGACTTTTAAGCCCTTTTCTGAATAGAACATGCTTGTGAGCCGCACAAGCAGCCTAACGCCATGCCTTAGCCATTTTTCAGCTGTTTAACTGGACTTTTATCGCACTTTGACCACGAGGTTTATTCCTTCCTTTCGATTTTTGCACCAAATTGCATCCAAAACACCGCATTTTACTCTTTATAGAAGAATACGACACTTTACCTTAGATGACATAAAATCACACAAAAAGACACAAAAAATAGCAATTTGCAAATCTCATCATCAAGCATATATCCTGTCATGATTGGGCCAAATATTATTGGGCTGCTATTATTCTTTTGGGCCTGAGAATATAATTACGTCAAAACGATAAAATTAAGCCCAAGTATCTCTAGCTGCTTGTATTATATACAGCACATCATGTCATTTCCAGGATTATCAATGAGAATATGAATTTACTTTGCTTTTGAATTTATCTTTATCTTTTCTGCTTGTTTAACTTTCCTAACCCTAACAAAAATCCACAAAAAACCTAACAAATGGTATCAGAGCCGACGTTTCTCGGCTACCCAGCTTCCATGGCGAACCCTAATTTTGTTAGTATTGGTCTTCCACACCCTTATGTGTTTCCTGAGTATCTTCACCCAAATCAGTACATAACACCTCCATATCTTTTTCACCCTGTTCAACCACCACCAACACAACAGTCTTATACCACTACTTACACACCATATATTCCTCCAACTTCCATACTGATTTCTGATATTACCAAGGGTTATTTACACCACTTAGATGATAAGGTGACTCAGCTGGATGCAAAAATTGCTCAAATTAGTATGTTAATTGCGGAAAAGAATGGAGTTGCAGATCTCTCAAATCAAGACGTGGATGATGTGTTTGAAGGAAGTACTCAATGTCAGAATTATGTGGACAAACTTAATCAACTTATTCAAATGCTAAAGAAGAGGGAGAATAGTGATGAAACAGAGGAAGAGAGTACTCGCCCAGATGAGATGTCCCCCATGGTAAATCATTCTACTACACCTACTCCTGTTTCAGTTGTCAATAATCTGGATAGTTTGAGTAGACTTGAGAAAATGATTGATGTTAAGGATGAATATTTGAATCAATTAAAAGTGTCACAACCTTATGCCCCTAACGTGTTAGATGAAAGTCCTGAGAAGGTATATGCGGTACAAATTCCAGCCATGCCTTTATACGCCCCCAACTCTGTAGCTTCTCCTGTCAAGTCAATTGAAAGAGCTTTGACAACAGGTTTAGGTATTGATTTTGCTATGAATGATAAGGAAACGATTTATAAGGTTCATGAAGATGAACGTGGTAAATTTGAAGTTCTAGTAGAAAGTAATAGACATGTATGTGATTCAGAGTTACTTGAGAAGGGTAAATTTAATGTTTCATTGAAATGTTCTGATGGTGATGGTAGTTTTTGTAAGCCTGTGTGTTTGGATTCTATGTCTAGTCAAATTGATGAAGTGCCCCGAAAAGAACTTGCTAACCGGAGTGTTTTCAGTCTATATGCAATTAAAGAATTCATGCTTAAGGAATCATTTATTTGGTTTTATTATAAGTCTCAAAATGATGTTGAGTGCTTTACTACCCCCACCCAGTTGGTTGCATACAATAGATGTTTGGCCTTTTTGAAGGATCGAGAAATTCGTGCTTGTTCACCAAAGTACGGTCTGTTGGTTAAACTGACAATTGCAAATGCTATTACTTCTTTCTACATCAAGCATGAGATTGAGAATTTAGCAGTGGTTTTGTTCGAGATTCTGCCACTAGGTGAAGTTATTACTTGGATTTTATTGCGAATATCTTGTGTTGCATTTCGATTTTTGTACCAGGTTGTATGGTGTTTTAGTCAGATGCTGGAAGGAAACCCAGTAAAAGATAAGTCCTTATCCATAAAATTACATCAATGTGGGAGAGGTTCGATGCTTTTGAAATTTTTCTCTAAAATGGTGGGAAAGGGCCTTTTCGTCCTCACATTGCAAGCTCACATACCCTCCCTCAGACCACCAAGATGCATGTCAAAAACTAGAAACACTTCATGCCAAGAAGCTGAAGGCTTGAAATCAGTAATGCTGTTTGCAGGCCTTTATCTAGTAGCACTAGGTGTTGGAGGGATTAGAGGTTCACTGCTCACACATGGAGCATAGCAATTTGTTGATACCAATTTAGAGGGACGAAAGAAGAGATCAACATTTTTCAATTATTATATATTTTGCCTGACTTGCGGAGCACTGATTGCAGTGACTTTTATCGTGTGGATCGCGGATAATAGGGGATGGCAATGGGGCTTTGGAATTTCCACCGCGACTTTACTAATCTCCATTCCAATCTTCCTCCTTGGCTCCACAAAATACAGGAACAAGGTTCCTAGAGGAAGTACAATTACACCAATACTCAAGGTCTTGACTACAACAGTTTACAACACTTGCATGTGCACAACTCCTTGTAATGCTGTTGAGAATATTAAAGCTAGCAAGGAAGAACTATATCCTGCTAATGAACATGAAGCAGCTCACATTCCAACAGAAACAGAGTTCCTTAACAGAGCAGTGAACGATAAACCTGATTACCCGGCACTTGAGAGCACTATTAAAGAAGTAGAGGAGGTTAAGATAGTAGTTAAAATCCTTCCAATATTTATGTCAACTATCATGCATAACTGCTGCCTTGCTCAGCTTTCCACCTTTTCTATCCAACAAGCAGCCACTATGAACACAATTTGTGCTTTACCTCAATTGGAATGCATGGAGGACGGGCATTTGGCAAAAATAATTCATGGGATGGGGCAAAAGAAATAAAAGTTGGGGAGGTCATTGCCATAACTGTTGAAGATGAGGAAGACATTGCAAAATTTAAGGATTACAAACCTTCAGATGCCGCAGCTCCCCCTAAAGACTCTTCTGCATCTGCTCCACCAAAAGATATAGTTGAAAAACCTACTAGTTCACCAAGGTCAAAAGCTTCAAAGCCCAGTGAAGGAAAGGAAAGCGGGAGTCGAATTTTCGCTAGTCCTTTGGCTAAAAAGTTGGCCGAAGAGAATAATGTTTCTCTCTCAAGTATTAAAGGAACAAGGCCTGATGGAAACATTGTAAAAGTTGATATTGAAGATTATCTGTCTTCTGGTGCAAAGGAAGTTTCTTCAGCATCGTCTAAAGTTGATGAGACAGATAAGACAGCAGTTTCAGCTCCAGATTATTCAGATATCCCTCTTTCTCAGATAAGAAAGGTCACAGCGTCACGCTTATTGCTCTCAAAGCAGACCATTCCACATTATTATTTGACAGTGGATACATGTGTAGACAAACTTATGGAATTAAGAGCGGAACTCAATTCACTGCAAGAAGCTTCAGGAGGGAAGAGAATATCTGTTAATGATCTTGTAATTAAGGCTGCTGCGTTGGCACTTCGGAAAGTTCCTCAGTGCAACAGTTCATGGACCAATGATTATATTCGCCAGTACCATAATGTGAACATTATTGTTGCTGTGCAAACAGATAATGGATTGCTTATCCCCGTCATTAGAGATGCTGACAGGAAAGGCTTATCCACAATTAGCAATGAAGTCAAGCTTTTGGATCAGAAAGCCAAGGATAACAACTTGAAAGCAGAAGACTACGAGGGAGGCACGTTTACCGTATCAAAATTGGGAGGGCCGTTTGGTGTTGAGCAATTCTGTGCCATTATTAATCCTCCTCAAGCAGGCATTCTTGCAGTCGGTTCAGCTAAGAAAAGGGTAGTACCTGGTGCTGGTATTGATCAATACGGTTTTGCTTCCTTCATGGCCGTGACACTGAGCTGTGATCATCGTGTTATTGATGGCGCTATTGGTGCATTGGGAGCATGGACCATACAAAACCGGGGGAAATTGATGAAAGGTTCTTTATATCTCATCCTTGAGGACAAGGATGATTTGAAGAAGGGGCGTATGTCATGATTGGGCCAAATATTATTGGGCTGCTATTATTCTTTTGGGCCTGAGAATATAATTACGTCAAAACGATAAAATTAAGCCCAAGTATCTCTAGCTGCTTGTATTATATACAGCACATCATGTCATTTCCAGGATTATCAATGAGAATATGAATTTACTTTGCTTTTGAATTTATCTTTATCTTTTCTGCTTGTTTAACTTTCCTAACCCTAACAAAAATCCACAAAAAACGTAACATATCCTTCCAGTGTTACTAAACTATTTCTTAGTTTTAAAACATTTTAAATCAGTCCGGATAATTATTCAAACTTAACCCTACAAAGCAGTTTTTTTTTCTAATTTCTGACAGTTCTGACCATTCCCACTCCAAGGCCTCTAACTTGTGTTGGGTTTATTCAATTTACATAATTTCTTTTTCTGAGTAAACTAGATATTTAGGGCTATGACAGATCAGAAATTCACTGTATAATATGAAATTTTCAATTTACAGCATAATTTTAAAGTCTGCCCTACAGCAATCTAAAAAACAGCCTGAGAAGCCTCTAGTAATTCACCTATCAGACACAATCTGCAAATCTGATAGCCGAAATATTTTGCACGCATAACCTCAAGACAAGACCTATAACTTTCAATTTCTGTCCCTCAATAAAATATATGAGTACAAGGCCATGAAAAGACAGCCTAAATATTAACATAAATTCCTGAAACTGCAGAATTTCAAAACTTCAAGCTAGTTCTAAGGTTAAAATATTCTCACAAGAGACTTTAAACAAATTACCTTATGCTTCAGGGTCATTAAAGACATCATCTTGAATAACTTGAATGCTTTATTGCTGCTTGTCCCAATCAACATTTAACTACATAGAAACGTGATGGGCAGATTTGAAAGTTCAAAACACTTGATTCATGCTCATGTATACTTGTTATTATAAGAGTTAAGGGATACGCACTGTTCATCGTCTCCCTCGCTTCTCAGCTCTCGCTCGCGTTGCTCGAAAATCGCCTTTCTCGTCGGCTCCTCTCTCCGTCGCCGTCCTTCGTCCTCCTCCCTCTTTGAGGACATCAAACAGATCACCACATCTCTCTCTCCCTTTTCCCCTATCTCTCTGTCAATTTCTGGCCCCGCAGGGGCGTGTACCCGTAGATCGGAAAATGTAATCGGAATTTAGGTTAGATTTTGGGATTTCAAAATTCGGCAATAGAATCAATAATTGAATGGAATAGGGTTGTAGAGGAAGAGAAGACTAATCTATTGATATATAATATGTGTCTGGAAAAGTACGGTAGGGATGAACGAGCTTCGTCGGAAAATTCTCCGGTTTATCGCCTTTCTCTCGCGTCGGGGAGATGATGAACAGTTGTTGACATACGCATGATGTAGATGCGCATCCTGGAATACGCATCTTCATCATGCGTATGTAAGTCACTGTTCACGGGCGCTGGATTGAAATTTACACGCTCCACGCATGCCTCAAATGCGTGGTCGGCCTAAATCCTATACGCACACCGCAAATGCGCAGTCAATTCGTTATTTTGGGCACCATTCCCGCCCGCGGTCATTTTGGGCACCCCACCTTAAATTTTGGTTATTGAGGGCTTTCACCCAATTTGATGATTCTATGATAGAACCAAACATTTATTTTATTTTTTAAAAAAAATAAAAATAAATAATTTTTTTATAAAAAAAATAAAAATTAAAAATCTGTCTGCCACTGCCACGTCAGCAGTGACGTCAGCAGTGCTAACGTGTCACTGACGTGGCACTGACACGTGGCAGTGCCACGTCCGCACTGATGATGTCACTGCTGACGTGACAGGTCAATTTTTTATTATTTTTTTTTAGAAATTTTTTTACCCAGAAAATTTTTTTTTTGAAAAAATAAAAAAAATTTGGTTCTACTATAGAATCAGAAAAAAATACATGATTCTCATATAAAATTTGTAGTTATCTCATATTCTCCATATAAGGAGGTCCTCTCTAGAAAATGGCCTATATTACTCACTTGGGTAATTACACGACAATAATTCTCAATGTCATATTATCCCTCTTCTTCTTTGGGATTAATTGGCTATTTCATAACTGAACTCGTGCTCAACTTGCAGTTGGGTAATCGAACTCAAAAAACTTGCATTAACGTCATTAAACTAATTAAACCTTGCAATCTCATAACTAACTATTAAGAACTTGCACGACCGTTAACTTTCGTTGACTTTTAACGGAGGTCCGTTAATTTTGTACAGGTAAGGGATAAAATGGCTAATTCATAACTGAACTGATCCTCAACTTGCAAATAGGTAATTGAACTCAAAAGGTTTGCAACTAGATAACTGAAATTACACATTAAAACACGCACATATCTCATTATTTAATAGTATTTCAATATTTTTATATTATAATTTGTACTTGAACAAACATGTTCATATGACTTATATGTCTACTTGTGTCTTAGACAAAAAAAGTTTAATTTGCGATTAACCGAATTAATTACAAGCACGAAAGGTGATTACAAAATTAGATTTTAGGTGGTATAAAATTGTGAGAAATTCATCCCTCTCTCTCAGACACACAGATATATATATAATATGTACATCTCTTGCACGCCATATTATCTAAACTCAAATATTTGAAATTTTTTTATACATTATATTTAATAAGTAAAAAATATACAAAATTTATATATGACCAATGATTAGCTTCACAAGATGAATATTACAAATATTAACTATCTAGTACAACATACTGATATATTAGATATATTTTTGAAAATCAATAAATAATTAAAATTTGGAGGGTGCACGTTTACGTTCTTTGCATAGGCTAAAGAGCTAGTTTAATAAGTTAGTTGTTTAGAATATTTTTATAACACTAAATATAAGTAAAAAAATATCGTTCCATCATATATTTTTAAATATTATTGTTTAGAATATTTATATAACACTAATTGATGAGTTGATTGCAACCTTTTTGAGTTCAATTACTCATCTGCAAGTTGATGATCAGTTCAGTTATGAATTAGCCATTTTACACATTAAAATTCTTGCCACGTCAGCTTGCCACGTCATTTTTCCGTCAGTCCCGTTAAATGAGTTAATGGCAATTATGAGATTGCAAGTTTTAATTAGTATGATGAGTTGACCGCAAACTTTTTGAGTTCAATTACCTACTTGCAAATTGAGGTTCAGTTCAATGATGAATAAGCCAATTAATCCCTCTTCTTTGTTGTCTTCCACCTGTTTTTCTCTCTCTTTTCCATCTTTCTTTTTCGCCCACTTAATATTTCTACCTGTATGTATATCCTTGTCTAGCCTAGCTAAGAGCATCTCCAATGGCGTTAGCTAAAAATGATTGGCTAAATTACATAAAATATTGATTATGTAAAATTTGTCGAACCTGTAAGACATTGTGTTCCGAGGGTATTGGCTATAATGATTGGTTATATTTTAAAAATGGTATGTTATTAATATTTCAAGTTGTTATTAATGGAATATATAATTTTAATATAGAAATAAGCTATAATGATTGGCTATATTTTAAAAATGGTATGTTATTAATATTTCAAGTTATTATTAATGGAATATATAATTTTAATATAGAAATAAGTGATGTGGCAATTTAGTACAGGTCTCTAGAGGTTCGACAAATATAGTCAACATCAAGAGATTATCTATAATTATAGATAACAGTTTTGTCCCATTGGAGTGTAATTTTTTTTACACATTCTTTATAATTCTTTTTTATGGTAATTAATTTTAAAATTTAGCTAATTAAGGGATCTCTCCCATTGGAGATGCTCTAAGGATAAATCGCCAGCGCTAATCCTATTTGAATGGCCTGCATATTTATAGTTACTACAACCCATCTTTAAATACAAACTACAAAAATACTAAATATATTATATTTTATTTAGGGAAATGTTAAATCCAGAGCAACATTTTTATTTTCAGAGCAAGTTTCCTTGAAAAGACTAAATTGTCCTTGTTTTTGTGAATGCAGGGGGCTAGACTTGGTTTAAAATAAGAGTCCCATCAGGAGCACCTTCATAAAAAATGTCATAAATTAACTGACCAATATGCAGCAAAAAACAAAAAAAACACTATTCACTGCTGGCATCATTGTCACGTCATTAGTAAACATTTTTTTTCTTTGCTAAATAGAGGATAGATTATTATACATTTTTTTGTATTGGGATACCCCTAATTTGATTACTAAATTAACGTGAAATGTTGGATTAGTGTTTGGTTTGTAGTTTGTAGTTGAGGAGGACACATTATAATACTCTTAGTATCAATCATTCACTACCTCTATATTAAAATTGTTATAACATTCTTTTTACTTACTTCTCTTTTACATATTTGTATACATATATAGTTACATTTTTTAAAAATATAAAAAAGATACACTAGGACGGGGATGTCACAACTCTCCCCTCCTTTAAAGAATTCCGTCGTCGGAATTCATTGCTTACTCAATGAATAAGATAGTGGTCTCTCGCGTTGTTTTCTATTTTTCAGATTGCTTTCTTTACCAAGTAATAGCCTAACAACCTATGCGAGGCACTGATCCCTTTCTAGAAATGGGTCTGAGGAGTTGATTGCTTTAAAAAACCCGATGTCCTGATCCAGTGCAATTTGTCTATTATTTCTAAAAATAAATGTCGTGCTTAGGAATTACGAAACAAATTAATACATGAAAGACAATATCATCTCCAAAAAATCACCAATCTTTTTCAATTTAGAAATGGATCATATATAATTGTTAATATAACCATTCCTCACTATCATTACTATGGAAATACAAGTTGAGGTGTTCTGATTGAAATTAACATGAACATAATTCATGAATGATACGGCCTGCTATCATTACTGCTTACGACAGCAACCATGTTTATGCTTCCCCGTTGAATCGAAGTTAGTTACCTCAAGAGAAACATTGTTCTATTTTAGCCTCATTCCATCCATCTTTAGAACCATTTTACCATATTTAACTGGACTGGAAACACATCGTACAATTACAATAATTCTTTGTTGTTGGCTCTTATTTTTGCGAGCTAGTTGAGCAAACTGGATTCTTCATCTCACCATCTATATATGTCCTTCACATGACCCCATTCCTCGCTAGTGTCTACACTTTTACATAATTCCCTGAACCAAGCTATATTACATTACAAATACATTCTGAAAACTATATGAAAAGTGTTGGGTTTCAACCCAATATGATTGTTTTGGGCTTGGGTGGTCCAAGATATATATGGGTAAAATAATAATTGTATGTGTAGATAATTATTATATATGGTATGTCTTGATCACTAAGTTGGGTAATTAGGTGCCAAGAATAGGAAGACTTGTATAACATGTTGGGTTCCGAGGCATAATAACGCAGCGGAAAAATGAAAAATATAACAAAATTCGGAACCCAAACCAGGATCCATGTATAATTATAGACAGATTATGGAGAACAGAATCTGTACCTTTTAAAAGCTTTCCGATTCGGTTGATAGATGGAGGTCCAAGAACGATCACCACACAGTCCTCTTCGTGAGATCTGCTTCTCTAATTAGTCCACACGAACGCACGATTGTCTCCACAATCTCCGGAGTTGGTACTAGCCGTAATCTGCCCTCTATCTCTCTCTCTCACTCTAGCTGCTAGGGTTTTTTTTTTTAAAACGATTTTGGCAAAAGCTAAACCCTAAAAACAATACATCTTATGTATTTATAGAGAAAGAGTTTGGGCTTAAAACCTAAATCTGTTTTGGGCTTCCTTAAACCCAATCTGATTTTGGTTTTAATATTAATTCGAATTATATTATAATTAATCAAGTCCTACTTAACCAATTATTTAATTCGAAATAATAATATATACATATATTTAAATTCGTAATTTAAATAAGTCTCCGTTTTAAACGTTCTTATTGTGTAACCCTTTAGGTTATTATTACGTTGGCAATAATTTTAATATCCAATAATAAAATTATAAACAATGAGTGGCATCTAGTAATACATCATTGCTACCCAAGTAATAATAATAATTGGTGATCCAATTAAACCTTTCGTGATATAATGTTTCCGTGTAATATAATCCCTTTAACCAAATATTATAGATTAAACTCGAGGCATGTATTTAGTCATCCTCTTCATAATTTAATCCGGGTTTACTTGATACATGAGTAGACTATTAAGACAAATCATTATTTGAGCACGGCCATGCATTTTATAGTCTCACTCAATCAAGAGGCCAATAATATCTCTCCTATCTGATAGGAGGGTTAAATCCTTTATCTATCATTCATATTTCTCAAACGATTCACAATATACCCGATGTCCACTTTTATCATCACCCGGTCAAAGGTAACTTTTAATGTAGTCAAAGTATATTATCCTCGTATAGAAATATAATGATCTCAAGTCAAAGGATCATTACACCATTATCACTGTGAGTCTTTCTTATGACTTAATTAACATGAAGAATCTCACGGTGGGTCTGTCCAGTACCATGTACCCTACATGTACCTATGTATTGACTTTAGTATCTCTATACCTATAACCAATGAGATTTGGTTATCAGTCAAAAACATACTAGTCTATTTATGTATTATTATTGTCCTGTATAATAATACTCGACTAGGGACCTTTAAGAATATGATTGTAACACCCCAGTCCCACATCCAGTAGATATGAGACTTCTGTTTAGTTTATAAGGCAAAATAATACTACTAAGTGCACCAACAAATCATGATCTTTTGGGGGCCTGTGGTGGGCTTGTGGACTACCCAAGTTGGCTGCATTTGGGCCAGTTTACTTTGGCTTATTTCGGATTCAGAATTGGGACTCGACCCGATTTTCGAAAAAGGCTCGGGATTTGACCCGGGTCGTCACATATGGTATCAGAGACGACTCTCGAAAGCTTGACTCATCAAGTTGCCGGAGGTGGGGACATGAAGACTGGTGGTATTATCCCACAATGGACAGAGGTCCGGAGGTGGGGACACGAAGCCAGCCGGTATTATCCCACAATGGCTAGAGAGGAACGATCTTGGACCTATGGGATATCCGTTCAGGCCTGACGAGGACGTCAGGAGTTTAAGTGAGGGAGTTTGTAACACCCCAGTCCCACATCGAGTAGATATGAGACTTCTGTTTAGTTTATAAGGCAAAATAATACTACTAAGTGCACCAACAAATCATGATCTTTTGGGGGCCTGTGGTGGGCTTGTGGATTACCCAAGTTGGCTGCATTTGGGCCAGTTTACTTTGGCTTATTTCGGATTCGGAATTGGGACTCGACCCGATTTTCGAAAAAGGCTCGGGATTTGACCCGGGTCGTCACAATGATATATTATATAATCTCAAATTCAAGTTGTAAACTTAAACTATATAATGTGTATCATTATTCTAAGGACATTTATTATGCTAACAAATATCGCAGTAATTAGAGTCATAATAAATACATTTATTTAATAATCAAATGACATAAGGTTTATTCGAGAAACATTGTATTGCCTCTAGGGCACCTACACTAACATAACAAGTATGGAAAGACTTGTAGAACAAGTATGGTAAGTCTTGGTGGCTAAGTTTTGGATGGCTATATAAACATAGTCATATTGTATTTGTTTGATGAGGTGAAAGCTTAAGAGATGTAGTCTTAAGTATTGTTTGGGAGATGCTTGAGCATTGTTGGCTCAAGTATCGGGGTTGGGACACCGTTAAGGTGTTATTGTTTTGATGTATTATTGATATTATTAAGATTAATAATACAAGTTTGGGAGCGTGGGTGTTTCCACGTCAAATATTGTTTGGTGTTCTTGTTTTGCTTTTACTTATTGTTGATAGAAGTAGAAGTGATACTTGAATAACGTGTGATCGCGTTTTGTGGATCTTGTCAACTAATCGATTGGTGTGTGTGTGTGCTCTGTATTGGTGTTTGTGAATCTCGGATTGTGTAAGTCCCCTAACCTAACAAAAAGTACTTTGTTACAACAACAAAATTCAATAAAATAAAAAAAACTATTTAAAATTATGTAATGATTACTTATTAAATTACAACTTTCTCTTAAAAAATGAATATATTTTATAGATGCATATTCTCAGGCTATAATACAACACAAAGATCAACTTATTATTACATCACAATTACATTCTGAAAAGTCCCCGCTAGGATAACAAAAAAAAAACTATCTAATATTAAACCATAAATTCTTGTTAAATTACTACTTTCTTTAATAATATTGGTATATAGAAGCCTATTCAAATGTTTATGTGATTACGTGTGTATAACATGACACTGAGTGAATGATCATTTTTTCTTTTGGTACTTGATTTGAATAGTTGTGTAGCTACTTTAATTAAAATTTAAAGCAGAGCAAATTCACATTTAACAAAGATCCCGTGGTATAGCTGTGTCGCCCTCATGTCCTATATGGGATGTCAAAGACTCAAAAGGCTTCAAGCCTTGTCGAAAGCAAAATGACTGTGAGAGTTTGTTCAAGTAGTAACAATAATGATTAATAAATCTCACATATATCTGTGAAACATGGTTGTTTGTGTTTACATATACTCCATCCGTCCTTTTTTAGTTGGCATATTTGCAAAAAGCACACATATTAAAAAAACTTTAATTACATAATTTGTTTCCATGTTTACCCTTAATATTAACATTAAATGATGAGTTATGAGTGTGTATATTAAATATAAAGTCAAACATTGGTATTAGAAATAAAGGGGTAAATATGGAAAAATTGATAAATAATGTATTGAAACAAGGAATGTGACAACTTTTTAGGGACAATTTTTTTTTTACAAATGTGCCAATTAAAAAGGGACGGGGGGAGTATAATATTAGCATATTATTGGATAGTTCTATTATTATGTTGATTTTCTTGTTAGGATAATTTCCTTTATTATTGTTAGATGTTGACTATATAAGCCTCTCTTCTATTGTAATTGAGAACAAGTTTTATTATAATAAGATCTACTTTTCTCTCTTCTCTCCATACTTTATCATGGTATCAGAGCTAGGTATTCGATCCGGGATCGGTTGATTGAGAGTTGAACGTGATGTCTTCTACATGTTGGATTAAAACATGTGCTTCAATTTTTTTCTCTTCTCGTTTTTCTTCAAATCGATTGTGTTTTTTTTTCTTGGATGATATTGATTTAGGTTTCTAATCTTGATTTTTTTCCCCAAAACAGTTAATATGAGTTCTCTGGTTGTTTTGATTATGGATCTAGCAATCGTTTTTTTTTTCTTTCTTCCTCGTCTTTTCTCGTGTTCAATGATGGGAGTAGCCCTAGGCACATCATCTGTATACTTTCTTTTTCTTTCTACAGGATATTAAATTGGTTTTTTCATTAAAATTTGGATTCGAATTCGATTTTGGTTGGTTTGATATTAGATTTGAATACAGTTTATTAGTTAGATTTGAATATAGTTTATTGGTTAGATTTGGAAAAGTTTGTTGGTTAGATTTGGATTCGTTTGTGTTATGCAAAATTTACGCAAGCGCACGTTGTCACAAGTAATATATGATTAAATCAAGTTCGTTCCCACATAGATCTAGAATGGTGTTCAATTCAATTAATGTACCTATGCACCGATGTATGGTTTTTATCCACTGCTAAGACAAATAACAAATTGGATTTTTATTAACTACTAAATTAATTATCAAACTAAAGATTAACTAATTAAAGAGATTAAAGTCGAATTACTAATATGAGAATAAAACATGGAATCCTAGTTTCATCATCTACTTCACTTAGAGTTGCAGCCTTTAATTAAAACATGCGATGGTTATGATATCTGATCGGATAACACGAAAAAAGTAAAAGTTACCTCTCGGTATACTAGTACCAATCTACACATACATCCACAAAAGAGATAGAAGATGAATAGGCACCTATTATGTTTAGACCCTATATCTCTATAGACTTTGAAAACATAAAGGTTGAAGCACAAGTTATCCACTTAGATCACATAGGGCAGTATAAGTATTTTCATCTCACACCACAATCATATTGATAACAATTATGAACCTATGCTAGCATGGCAAGTTCTAAATCTCAAGATCCACTCTCGCTTCACAAGAGATTAACAATTCAATTTAGATGTTAGCTACGCATCTAAAAGCATTAAGATTAACCATACGAGGATATCAGTATTCACCACACATAAATCTTTAAGGCATGCAAACTACTAAGCTACATAGATAAATCCACTAGGATCCCATGACAACGATTAGTTCATAATTAAACCTTTCGTCACCATGGGATTTGATGAAAACATGGTAAATAACAAGATATGAAGAAAAGACGTAATTATATTAATAAACAAGAGTTTGAGAAAACAAATCTATAATCCAAAGTAACACAAAGGATGAAGTAGATCTAGATCCGTTGCTTGTCACGAGCGTTGAATCCTTCTCTCCTTTTCTCCCTTGCAGATCTAAGCTAGGTTACAAATAATAAAACTATGATAATGTGTACCTCTCTATTACAATGGTAGGATGTGTTTAAATAGGTTCTAAAAGTCTTGCCCAGCAAGAAAATACCAAAACAGAATTATAATAGAATTTCTGCAAGATACGTTTCCTAAACTGATTCTGTTTTCTTAAGGAAATTCGTAGCTGACTTTTCTTCTGTTTTCCAGAGCCGTTCCAGACGTAATTGGGCCTCTGGACCACCTTATAATGATATAGAATCTCGTTATCTTTGCGTGGACTGCTTACGGGCTGAAAACAGACTTATAGAACTCAAGATATGGCCCAAACAGTGAATCTCACGCGTGCAGCCCAATAAATCCGAATTTTAATAAATTAAATCTCCAAAAACGACAAAAACATCCACCATAATCAACATCCTTGTAAATCTGCACAACTAAACAAAACACATCAAAACTACAAGAAACTTGAGCCCAAGACAATCAATTTAAGCCGATTTAGAATGTTCCAAGTGGATATAAACTCCACTTATCACACCCCCAAACTTAAACCGATGCTTGTCCTCAAGCATAAACAATTACAACTAACTAACTAGTACCACTTCCGTAGGTGATCACGGTTGCATTTGTCATATGCAACAAGCCCTTTAAACCCCTAGGCAGCCCTAGTGGACGAGTAAGGTCTCGTGAGGGCCTATAGCGAATGTACCCACAAAATCCATTTAACCTAATGCAATGCAATGCATGAATGCAACTAATATGCAAATGCAATTAATCTAATCTACCATACCTTCAAATCCTCTCATGCCATATCAACTTAAGAATCAAAGTAAATACGCAATGTCTTGGTGTCGAAAGTGCAAGTATTCACATAGTCTACTCAATGAACATGCATAAGTTCTCACAAGCCCATGTCAAGTGTAAGAATAAGTTAGTAAACATGCTAAGCCTACAAGAGTACATCTTTGAGACAACACTCGGGATCTCATACGTAAGAACAAGCAAACACTCACAATCCACTCACAAAAGAATATTCACTCAAGAACAAGGGTAAGTGTATCACTCAATTCCAACAAAATCATAAACACGCTTGACATTTGGTATCAATCTAACTCTTAACACAACATACATCAATGACGATAATCAAAAGGTCTTTAATTGGGTTGTAACGGGGCTAGGGACAAGGTATGTCAAATAAGCCAAATCAGGTGAAGTGTCAAAAGCTAGTAAGTACCATAATAATCATACACAACACCCTATTCCTCCCCACATAATTTTTACTAAAACAAACACTCGACTAGTCGACTGAAATATGATCGCAATAAACACAAACATGCTCTCATAATATATTTTTTTTCTTTTTTTTTTCTTCTTTTGTTTTTTTTTTTCTCTTTTTTTTTCTTTTTTTTTTTCGAGAGCTAAATAAAACAATAAATAATAATATAAACAATAACAATGATCCCATAATTTATTACATATGCCGACTATCAAGTAAACAACCAAACCCAATTTTCAATATTTTCTCCAAAAGTAAGACCAACAATAAACTCCTCCTTGCACACCTTATTACTCCCTTAAGCACTCTACTAGCCTTTGACAATGTGGGTTCAAATTAATGTAAGGCCAATACAAGAAAAAGGTCTCGGCAAGTAATGTGGTATGTCACCGAAAAAATAGGATTAAGCTCAACGGGTTAACTAATTGATCATGTAAACATGGTATGGTAATATGGGAAAATATGCGGTTATTCCTAAGTGCCTTTATCATTTTAAACGTCAAATAATGTCATGCGTTTCAAGAAAGACCTCAAACAACTGCTAGCAATGCAAACAATCCGTGGACACTCAAGCAAACGAATAAATTGCAAATAATATGCAATATGCAATAAGGCTCAAAATCTCACTTGGTGGAAAAACATACTCAATCCCAAGCAAAAATCTCTCTAACGCATCAACTTGTATTCAAAGCATGCAAACTAAATCATCTTGCACATATTCATGTCCTTCTAATCACTTACAACATTCAACAAGTCTACTAGCTTCAACTTACTAGTGTATGTGTGTGCACAAGAACAAAGCATATCACTTTTCAAACAAAAGCGTCAACAACACAAAATTCCTATCAAGCATGGGTGCAAATGCAAACTACTACGAACTCACATGATATACGAAAATAAAAACAGAATGTCCTATATGAAACAAACGTAGATAATACGAACATAAATGCATAATTTACTACTACTAATATGCAAATCATGAAATCCTACATGAACACAATGACTAACAATCACATATATATACACTACTTATCCCTCAAACCACCCCCAAACTTAAAATATTCAATGTCCTCATTGAATGGAAGTAAATACAAAAGATAGCAGAAAACATACCTACTCGTCCTCATCCTCGAATGAATCATGCGGGAGACGAAAATTTCAGAACACTAGCACCACCTCTCCCACGCTTAGGAGCCATAAGAATCAATACCCAACTCACAAAATTCACCAAAATCCGCAAAAAATTCGAATTCACAAATACCCCCAAATAAGCAAGAACACACAACCCTAATAATGCAAGAACACAATTCGTAATAGCAAAATAAAAAGAAAAAATATACCCCAAATACGAACCGGAGAGGTGAAACTTGCAATTAAAAATCCCCCAAACTTAAATCTTGAAGCCTTGAAATTAATTGTAGGAAATATAATTGGAATGAGGTAGTATTTGTGTGTATATAGATGTATATATAGATGGGTGTATAGATTTGGGGAAAAAAAAATATGAAATAGGAGATGGATTGGGAATAATTTGGAATTAATATAGGACTAGAATTAGGATTTTAGGTAGAGAGAATAATTAGAAAAGGGGTTGGAATTGATTTAGGAGATGAATGTTTATTTAATATGTGTATTAAAACACATAATTACTCGGACAAAAACTGCCTGGACAGTAGGTTGAACTCGACATACACGGACAACAAACCTGGACAGTAGGTTGAACTCGACCTAGCTGCTGCTATGCGACATGGCGCGTGAAAAGGACTGCTTCCGTACCCTTTTTTTTTTCAACATGTGTTAAACACACGGACATACTTCCTCCTGGTCACCTAGAGTCCTGGACAGAAACTTGGCTAGGCCATGTCGCACATTGAGCGCTGTGGCGCGTGGAATTTTCTGCTGATTTTTTTTTTTTTTTTTTTTTTTTGAACACAACACAATTTTTTTTTCCTACACTAATGCATGGGTTGCCTCCCACGAAGCGCTTCTTTAACGTCAATAGCTTGACGTTACTTCCTCAACTCAAGGCGGTTTCAAAAGAATAACTGAACCGTTCTCAACAGAAAAACCATTCATACGAACGATTATATCTTGGTTGCTTGCTTTCCACAAATTTCTTTTATCAGACTTCAACCTAATTTTACTTCCCAACGGCCAAATCTTCTTCTTTTTCTTCTTCACACCTCTAAAGTGCTTCTCCGACTCAACCGGCTGAACAAAAATTTCGTCTTCCTTATCATCGGTTTTCCACCTTCGCAACACGTTATCATGCCCCTCTTCAAAAATCACTAGCTCATTATTCAAAAGGACATACCTCAAATGTGGTGGAAGTTTTCCAAACTTTACTTTCGAAAGATCACGAACCGAAGAACTGTCCGATTTCTCGCTCAATAACTGCTCAAACTTCTGTGTCTGACCCGTATCAACTATATCCACACTGCAACACTCTTCATCCTCTGTTGGAAATTTCATTGCCTTGAACACATTAAATGTGACACTTTGATCTTGCACCCTCATTGTAAGCTCTCCTTTCTGCACATCAATCAAAGTCTTTCCTGTAGCCAAGAACGGTCTTCCCAAGATTATGGGAATCTTCTTATCTTCTTCAAAATCTAGAATCACAAAATCAGCTGGAAATATGAGCTTATCAACCTTCTCCAAAACGTCCTCCACTATGCCTCTAGGATATGTGATAGATCGATCAGCCAACTGCAAAGAGATGTTAGTTGGCTTTGGCTCTGGTAGACCAAGTTGCTTGAAAACAGACAAAGGCATAAGATTAATGCTAGCTCCCAAATCACATAAACACTTGCTGAATGAAAGGTTGCCAATAGTGCATGGAATAGTGAAACTTCCTGGATCTTTAAGTTTAGGAGGCAACTTCTGCTGCAGAACAGCACTACACTCCTCCGTCAATGCCACTGTTTCAAAATCTTCCAACCTTCTCTTCCTTGACAAAATATTCTTCATGAACTTAGCATATCTTGGCATCTGCTCCAACGCTTCAACAAAAGGAATGTTAATGGACAGTTTCTTGAAGACATCCATAAATTTCTGAAACTGTTTTTCTTGACTTTTCTTCAAACGTCCAGGGAATGGCGGAGGTGGATAGATCTGATTATTCATTGAAGATTGTTCCGGAGTAGACTTTTCAACAGGTTTCTTGCTCTTCTCACCATCTAGCTGATCAGCCACTAAATCAAATTTCTCAATTTCTGGCACTGCAGATTTTCCAACCTGCTGATTCTGAACATCTTCATCTTCTTCAGTTGCTGATTTAGGATCACTCGTGACTTTTCCGGATCTCAAAGTCACAGCCTTCACCTGCTCATGAACCTCCCTCTTGCCTGGATTACCCATTGTATCACTTGGAAGAGTTCCTTGTTGCATATTTACCAAGGCACTTGTAATCTGCCCCAACTGGGTTTCCAAAATTTTCTGGCCAGCTTGTAGGTTCTTTACCGCTATCCACACCTCATCTGATTTATCATTAGATGATTGCCCCATATGAGCCTGGGGCTGTTGCTGCTGAAATCCCGGAGGTTGATATGGTGGCCTTGGAGCATAAGGCTGCTGATAACCTTGATTGAATGGCTTTGCTTGCTGATAAGGTTGTTGAGTATTTTGATTATTGCTCCAGCTGAAGTTGGGATGATTCCTGTTGTTGGGATGATAAGTGGCTGGAACTGGTGCAGCAGGTCTCTGGAAATTACTCACGAACTGTGCTGATTCAGAAGAGATAGCACACTGATTTGTCTCATGTGCGCCCGCACATAACTCACAAACACTAGCCACCTGCTGAACTCCATAATTAGCAAGAGAATCCACTTTCATAGCAAGAGCTTTCAACTGAGCCGTAATCATTGCAGCTGTATCTACTTCAAAAATTCCTGCTGCCTTGCCTTGAGATAGCCTTTTGGGTTGGATTTTGATATTCATTAGCAGCCATCATCTCTATAAGATCATAAGCTTCATCATAGCTCTTTGCCCACAGAGCTCCACCTGATGCTGCATCTAGCAAAGGCCTAGACTGTGCTCCCAACCCATTGTAGAAGGCATTAATAACCATCCAATCAGGCATGCCATGATGAGGACACTTGCGTAGCATCTCCTTGTAACGTTCCCAAGCCTCACACAAGGTCTCGCCAGATTGTTGTTGGAATTGAGTCAACTGGTTCCTTAATGCTGCAGTTTTCGCCATAGGGAAGAATTTAGTAAGGAACTTCTGAGCAAGATCTTCCCATGTAGTAATGGAACCAGGTGGCAAAGAGTGTAGCTAGCTCTTAGCCTTATCCCTTAGAGAGAATGGGAAAAGCCTCAACCTGATAGCATCATCCGTCACACCATTACATTTGAAAGTGTCGCAGATTTCGATAAAGTCCCGAACATGCATGTTGGCATCCTCCGTAGGAGCTCCCCCAAACTGGACTGAATTCTGCACCATCTGAATTGTGCCCGACTTGATCTCAAAATTGTTCGCTGCAATAGCTGGTCTAACAATGCTAGACTGGATATCATTGATCTTCGGCTGAGAATACTCCTTCAAAGCCTTAACTTCTGCTGCTGCGTCACCCATCTCTACAGTAGTCTCAGTTTCCTCGTTCTTATTATCCACTACAAGATCGTCTTCCGCCAGTTTTTGTAAACGAGCTTGCAAACGTGTTTGCATACAAACCTAAGTACCTGCAAACACCACGAAACAAATAAACTAAATAAGAATCCAAGTCAGTGAACGCTAACGACCACTGATGACAAGCACATAAACTAAAATAAAAACACCGATGATCCCCGACAGCGGCGCCAAAAACTTGTTATGCAAAATTTACGCAAGCGCACGTTGTCACAAGTAATATATGATTAAATCAAGTTCGTTCCCACAGAGATCTAGAATGGTGTTCAATTCAATTAATGTACCTATGCACCGATGTATGGTTTTTATCCACTGCTAAGACAAATAACAAATTGGATTTTTATTAACTACTAAATTAATTATCAAACTAAAGATTAACTAATTAAAGAGATTAAAGTCGAATTACTAATATGAGAATAAAACATGGAATCCTAGTTTCATCATCTACTTCACTTAGAGTTGCAGCCTTTAATTAAAACATGCGATGGTTATGATATCTGATCGGATAACACGAAAAGAGTAAAAGTTACCTCTCGGTATACTAGTACCAATCTACACATACATCCACAAAAGAGATAGAAGATGAATAGGCACCTATTATGTTTAGACCCTATATCTCTATAGACTTTGAAAACATAAAGGTTGAAGCACAAGTTATCCACTTAGATCACATAGGGCAGTATAAGTATTTTCATCTCACACCACAATCATATTGATAACAATTATGAACCTATGCTAGCATGGCAAGTTCTAAATCTCAAGATCCACTCTCGCTTCACAAGAGATTAACAATTCAATTTAGATGTTAGCTACGCATCTAAAAGCATTAAGATTAACCATACGAGGATATCAGTATTCACCACACATGTTAACTCGAATAACTTGTAGAAGGGGGGGTTGAATACAAGTTATATAATCGTGTCTGATTTTTGCTTGATTATATGAACAAGAATAAACGAATGAATCAAACTCTTGTTTGTATTAATAAGATCAAATACAAACTCTACCAAAGGTGTACAATACCTTTAGCAGCTGCTGACAATACAAATCTCTCTCTGTTTGTTTCGAACTTCTCGAATACAAACCTTATACAGAGCTACGCACATTCACTAGTTCAACTCACAACTTCGTCCGCTCTTTACAATGATATTGAGAGAGTATTTATAATGCTACCTATCAACTAATAACAGAAAGATATAATCTATACATGACAATGTTCTGCCTTCTAGTCGATAGTTTCCTTCAATAGAAAAACTCTTTCCTTCATAATATCTTCTTGCTTGTTCTTCAAACAACGATCCTGTTTTATAGCACTTACCAGTTTCTGTAGCATCCATAATGACATCATCAGTAACACGACTGATATCAGGATCTGTACACTGCATCAGTATCTGATCAACCATCAGTAATGGACCGTCATCAGGATTTGCTCTCTGTTCCTGACATGTAGTCTCCGATACACTGTTCATTCCTGACTAAACTATACAGACAACTGTCTTACACATAAATCCTATATACAGTGCTAAATCCTTTATAAGATCAGGATTACAAGAAGTATAATGTGTAAATTCTATTCTTAACATCACAACTTATGAATTATTCCTAACAATCTCCCCCTAATTATGCTTTAAAATCTGAAGCATAAATCTAAGTTGTGGATGTCAAAACATATAACAATACAACCAGAATAGAATTTATGAATGTAGAATTATGAAGTTTAAGTACCTCCTTCTCAGATGTAGACGTTTATCTAGTACTTAGAAGAAAGAATTTTAACTATTAATGCTGCTCTTCCTTTACCACTTCCTAGCTGAGATTCACCACTGTCACTCCTGGTTCTTCTTTTTACTACCCTTTGTCTGCTCTTTATCTCCCCCAGCTTTATCTTTATCTCCTTTAGTCTGGTAGTGTTGTTGTTGTCGTTGAATTGTCTTTATCTCCCCCTTTTTGACATCAGCAACATTAATTCCAAGAGATTCAGAAACAGAACAAATGAGATTCATAAGAACAGCTTGATTGTCCATAATTGTGACTTAGTTATCTTCAAGTGATTGAAGTCTTGTTTGAATATCAATTTGAGAATTCTGAATATCTTTCAAAACATCAGAATGAACTTCAATGTTGGAAGTGCTTCTAGTATCTCTAGAATCAGAATCAGAAAGAACTGTATCTTCAAGTCTTGTAGAAGAAGTTGTTTGAGTTGTATGATATTCAAGTAATAAAACCTGATTAGAAGTATCAACATCTTCATCTTTCTGTTCTGGAACTGAAACATGATCATCATCTCCTTCACCAGTATTCTGTGTACTAACATCTTCAAATCCTGACTCCTCCTTAGAGTGATCAAAGACTGTTGATGTCTCAATTCTAGCTGATATTGGAAGTACATACAAAGGAACACTAGGATCATTAGGATCTTCATCTGGTACATATGTATCAAGAGATTGCTTTATCCTGGCACCTCTTCTGTTAATAATTCCTGCAAGCCTCTCCTTTTGCTTCTGAGCTTTAACTTCTGGCTTTGCATTGTGATGTGCTAGGTCATTCTTCTGATACATTTTGATGAATGAATAAGTACCATCATCCATACCCAAATTTTCAGACCAAGATTCAGGAAAAACCTGATCCCAGAAATCAAATGATGGTTTCCTAATTTTCTCTCCCTTACTATGGAGTTGATCATCCATACCCTCATTCTCACTTTGACTTACTAAAGTCAACACTCTTTCTACCTCACCTTTTGCCTGGTCAAGAGCCAGCCGCTCAAATTGTGGATCTAAGTCCATCTTTTCAAGTGTATCACTCAAATTTGGATAAGTGCTCTCATGACCTACAGAAAAATAGGGTTTAGAAGGAGTTTTTATACCTGAACTCACATGGAGAGAGGGTTCCTCATTTGGCATGTGGCTTGAGGTTTTCTCCAAGGAGTGAGCTGCTATAGTCTCTGAACCCTTACAATCATCTTCTTTCCTTTCAGAAACTACAGGCTCCAGTATACCACTTTCAGGTTCTTTACTAGACTCTGATGTCTTCAGTAATACTTCATTAGACACCATAGTTAGTACATCACCGTCTTTAAGTGTTGTTTACTGAGACACACCCTCAAGGTGGATAGACTCTGACTGAACAAAATTTGTTTGATCTTCAGAAAAATCAACTAAAGTCATTCCTCCCATATCATAGGGTATCTCACTTGCATTTTCAGTCATCACAGAAGTCCTTTCAACATCAGCTATCACAGCTCCTGAGTCATCCTTCCTCTGACTAGATGGTTCTTGTGTTACAGTGACTGTGATCTGATCTTTCCTACTATTCACCACTGGTGCAATAGTACCTTCTGTTGACTGCTTCCCTCTATCTACTTCCTCCAGTTGTTCACCTTGAGCTGAAGCATCTTCAATAATGACATTCTTGTCAAATAAATATGCATAAAGTGATTGAAGTGCACCATGCTTCGAGAGTCCAAATTTCTTGACTAATTGTCTTCTGACAGACACATAGAAATACATCTTCATTAAGTCAAGTCTTTGATGTAGAAGTCCATATTCATCTGGAAATAAAAGTTTTGGTACTCTTTCAACCAGAAAGTCTAGAACAGGCCTTGACAACTTCACTTTGAGAGAAATTAGTCCCATAGCCAGTCTGTATGATAATGTAGTTTCCCATGAAGAATCAATATCCAGATCTCTCTTGTCAAATACTGACATAGATGTAGCTTGATTTGTAGAAACCTGCATGATATTAGTTGGACTAGACTCTGTGTGTGTAGGTGACAATTGAATCTTTCTCCTTGTTCTCCTGATATAGTGAGCAAAAGATTTATCCTGAGAAGACTCAAGAGGTGTAGACACAGAAGTGATCTTGGGATGAGATCTTGGTTCAATAGACACAGTCTTTTGAGAGTCAGTATCTAGTAACTGTTTTCCCTTTTTAAGAACTACAGCCTTTTGAGAGACTGCAGCCTGGCTGTGACTAGGTTTTTCATCTCTTTGTGCTAACAAAGAAAGTTGAATTGCAGCCTTCAATTCTGCTCTCTCAGCAAGAGTTAAATCATCATCATCTTCACTAGAATTACTACTACTACTTGACACAACAAATCTTCTCTTCCTTACAACTGATGTCTTTTGAGAAACACCAGAGGTTGGTTTCTTTGAAACAATAGGCTGTGGATCAAAATTTGGTTCTTGAATTGTTTCAGAGACTATAATGTTTTGGGCTACTTGGGTAGACACAGGTGGGTTCTCCTCCAATTGAGATTCCTGAGCCATTTCACCACAAAAGAAAGAAGAATTGTAGAAAGTAGGAAGATGAGTTTTAAGAATTACCTGAACATGATATGGATAATGAATTGCAGGTATTTCATCTAGATTCTTTTCATTGTCCTTCTTTGTAATGTCAGAGAAAATTCTCTTTTGCTGTTCATAAAAAGAAACACAATGTTCTCTACCAAATCTAGTTTCAACATCAGGAATAAAATGGTTAATAAACATTTGCATAAATCTATGATAATAAACCATTTTCCTGTTTTGATCTCTTAACCCAAGTTTAATACTCATCTGACTTATGATAATATGACCAATGTTGATTACTCTGTCATAAAGCAAACTATAAGCAATATGTGATGTAACAGAAGTAATTTGTTGAAAAGAACTACATTTGCCAGTAAAACATTTAGCAATTTGATCAAAGTAAAAAGACCATTCCTTTCTAAGAAAAGACCTATTCAACTGGCTCATGTTATCTAGAGGTCCACTATAACCTAATTCAGACAACATGATTCTTATATTATCATCAGATGGTACACTTACATAACTATCAGTAACAGGTAAGCAAAGTACTGAATTAACAACAGATTCAGTAATGTAAAATGAATCTTGTCCTAAATGTAGAACAATCTTACCTGATTGACTCTGAGTAGAATCAATTACCTCAGCATTCTCCCAAGCTTGTGAAACAGCTACTTGATTTATCTGTGGAGATGCTTTCAATGCATAACTTAATGGTCCATTCGCCAGAAAGTCCATGATTGGATGAAAATCAGATGACACTCCTTCCTTGTTGGTGATAGCTGCAACATGATTGTTTGTCATAAAATCAAAGTCACCAAACTTGAAGGCTACTGATTTAGGTAATCTTCTCTGAGCTGCCATTTTTGATCTGAAAAGAACTTGAAAAATTCTTGAAATAGATTAGTGATTTTGAAAACTCAAGAGTGATTTTTGCTTTAGAGAATGTAAAATTAGAGAAAGCAATTACACGATTAGAGTTTCAAAACAAATATATTTTACAAATCTTTCAGACCACTATCCCACGTTGACACGTAGATTGACAGGTGTCAGTCCCTGAAAAATACGGTTACCCACGATTTTTGGAAAATAAAATCCAAAATTGATTTTTCATGAAATAAATCAGGGTATTAATAAGCAATACTGATCAGTTTCCTCTTCCTGATGACCTCTCATCAAAATAATCACAAAATGCAATGTGATTTAAAAATATAATTTTCAAATCCTGATGGTCACACATGAAATCCTGACCAATATCATCAGAGACTTAATATGGAGTTTTCCACGTGGCATTTTTCTTTTATCTGAAAAAGAAAATAAACAATTAATCTGAACAGAAAATCAATTGGTTAGATATTTTCAATATTTCTTGAAAACAAGAAATACAGTCACATGCAATAATTAGCATTTGACTTCATTAAGACTTCCAAGTGACTGCTCAGCTTCTCACGTCTTTCTTTAAAAGAACCAAACGCCTTATGCCATTCTCCATAACCTTTCAATTTCTTTTCTTCTCAACAATGCTTCTCAAACCAAAAATCCCTTCAAACCCATTTTCCAGATTTTTCTTGATCAATGAACATCCTATTCTTGATCATCTCTTTGAACAAATGACTCTTCTCATCGAACTAATCATGAATGGATTGGTTTTCGAAAATATCCAGAGGTTTCTCCTAGAACATCCATCTGTTGGATACAATCTTCCCCTAACCTCCTCAAAACTTGAGGATGAAGAATTTGGCCGAGAGTCTGAGGTTGATCTTGATGGAGATGCTATTCATTTAAGTTAGCTGCTCTCATTCAAGTCGCCCAGACAAGGAATCCAAGAGCAAACGATGCTTTCATCCCCTGATGGATTTCTTGAGATGCTCCTTGTCCTGTACCTCAGAGTTCATATCAATAGACAAGTATAGAATTATCAATAGAAATTTAGACAGAAAGATGTTGTATTTCATTTCCATGTAATGATTTCTATTAATGAAAATACAATTTCTTGTTATCTGCTTGTCTTTTGATTTTTGAATGATGTATAAATTATCAGTATGCAAATATCAAAACTTGCTAGCATAGACTTAACACATCACAGAATTAGATTACTACACAAAGTAAACGTCAGGATTTGAAACAATTTTCATAATCCTGATACTGACACAATACTGATGACGTCAGCATCCTGATAACAAATCTAATCCTGATGATTATTAACAAGTCTATCATACTGAAATTTATCAAGGCAAAGTGTTATAGCTAAAGTATTTAACTATCAATTATAGATCCTGACAGGAATATCAAGTCTATAAGCTAAGAACAACATACCTTGCTACTTTTGCAGATGTTAAAGATCTAAAAATTTAACATTCCTAACTCACTTACTAGTCTACTGAATGTAGTCTCATCAAGTGGTTTAGTTAAAATATCTGCAAGCTGTTTGTCAGTAGGAATAAAATGAAGTTCCACAGTACCATTCTCAATATGTTCTCTAATAAAATGATACCTGACATCAATGTGCTTAGTCCTTGAATGTTGAACTGGATTTTCTGCAATTTTAATAGCACTAGTATTATCACAAAACATAGGAATATTACTAAGTGTCATACCATAATCCATCAACTGATTTCTTATCCAAAGGAGCTGTGCACAACAACTGCCTGCTGCTATGTGCTCAGCTTCTGTAGTTGAGGTTGAAACAGATTGTTGCTTCTTGCTTGCCCAAGAAATCAATCTATTTCCCAAGAATTGACATGTACCTGTAGTGCTTTTCCTGTCTATCTTACACCCTGCATAATCAGAGTCTCTTGTGAAGCCATTTTCAAGAAGAAATTTAGACAAAGTCTCATACCATGCTCTTGGTGCCTGCTTTAGTCCATAGAGTGCCTTGTCAAGTTTGTAGACATGATTTGGAAACCTTGGATCAAAAAATCCAGGTGGCTGTTCTACATACACTTCTTCATCAAGTTTGCCATTTAGAAAAGCACTCTATACATCCATCTGGTATACCTTGAATTTTGAATGAGCTGCAAATGCAAGAAACATTCTGATTGCTTCCAATCTTGCTACAGGTGCAAAGGTCTCATCATAATCAATGCCTTCTTCCTGAGAATAACCCTTGGCCACCAGTCTTGCTTTGTTTCTTACAATCATACCAGATTCATCTAGCTTGTTTCTGAAAACCCATCTTGCACCAACAATAGATCTATCTTTAGGTCTTGGTACCAGTTTCCAGACTTTGTTTCTCTCAAACTCATTTAACTCCTCCTGCATTGCAATTACCCAATCAGGATCCTGTAAGGCTTCTTCAACCTTCTTAGGTTCATTCTTTGAGAGAAAGCAACTATACAAGCATTCATTTTGAATTGATCTTCTAGTTCGAACACCACTATTTGGATCACCAATTATCAAATCTTCAGTATGATCCTTTGTCCATTTTCTAACAGGTGGTAAATTAACTCTGCTAGTCTCTCCCCCTAAGTTAGTGGTATCTCTTGTAGAAGAATTCTCTCTACCTTCAAAAACTCTCCTTTGATCAATAGAATCAGTAGATTCCATATTGCTGCTAGTTACTGATCTTTCCTCAGTAGACTCTGAAAGGTCAGTTCCTGATGGAGTAGACTCTGAAACGTCAATTCCTGATGGAATAGACTCTGAAAGACTAGTCTGCTCCTGATGATCACTGTGTTCTCTTTGATTTATTTGCTCCCCCTCAACAGTAGCACTCCTTTGAGAAGCAATAGAAATTTCTTCAGGAGAACCTTCATCATCACTTGAGAGTATCTCAGAAATCTTCAGATTTTCAAATTCCAAATTGTCATGGCTTTCATCAGTTTGCAAAATTCCAAATTTCTTATCATCAAATGCAACATGAATTGATTCCATAACAATGTGAGTTCTGAGATTATAAACTTTGAAGGCCTTAGATGCTGAATATCCTAGAAAAATTGCTTCATCCGATTTGGCTTCAAATTTTCCAAGTTGTTCTGGATGAACTTTTAGGACATAGCATTTGCATCCAAAGATGTGAAAGTATTTCACACTTGGTTTCTTTCCTTTGATCATCTCATAAGGAGTTTTTCCATGACTATTTACCAAGGTACAGTTTTGAGTGAAACATGCAGTGTTAATAGCTTCTACCCAAAAGTAGGTTGGAAGTTTTGCATCTGCAAGCATGGTTCTTGCTGCCTCTATGAGAGTCCTGTTCTTTCTTTCCACTACACCATTTTGTTGAGGTGTACCAGGTGCAGAAAACTGTTGAGTGATTCCATTGTCTGCACAAAACCCCTCCATTGTAGAATTCTTGAATTCTGTACCATTGTCACTCCTAAGTACTTTGACTTTGTACTCAGAGTTATTATGAATATTCTTGATGAGTTCAATGATTTGCTGAGGAGCTTCGTCTTTCTTGTGTAGAAAGAACACCCATGTGAACCTTGTGAAATCATCCACCATAACTAGAGCATATCTTTTCTTGCTGATAGACATAATGTTTACTGGACCAAACAGATCAAGATGTAGCATGTGAAATGGTTCAGTAATTGAATTTTCAGTTTTGCTCTTGAAAGTGGTTCTTCTTTGCTTTCCAAGCTGACATGCATCACAAAGTCCATCTTGCACAAAATTTGCCTGTGGTAGGCCTCTCACCAAATTGTGTCTAACAAGTTGATTAAGCTTCTTGAAATTAAGATGTGAGAGCTTCTTGTGCCAATTCCAGCTTTCATCACTTGTTGCTTTGCTGTAGAGACATCTAACAATTCCTTTAGATGTATCACTTAAGCTGGCTTCATATATGTTCCCATGTCTTTGACCAGTTAGAACAATGTCTCCATTCTGCATATTCAAGATTTTGCATCCTTCTCTGTCAAAGATTGATTTGTAACCTTTATCACCCAGTTGACTTATGCTTAAAAGAGTATGTTTCAAGCCTTCAACCAGTGCTACATTTCCTATGATGACATTCCCCAAAACAATTGAGCCATATCCCAGAGTTTCTCCTTTGTTGCCATCTCCAAAAGATATTACTGGGCCAGCTTTCCTCTCAAACTTTGTAAGCAGGGACTTCTTTCCAGTCATATGTCCAGAGCATCCACTGTCCAAGATAATTGAATGCTTCTTTCCTGTGCCCTGCAAACAAAAAGTAACTAGTTAGGATTTTTTAGGACCCAACTTTGATTGGATCCTTTCTTACTAGATTTAGAGACAACAGATTTTGAAGATTTTGCTTTTATTTTACCTGTTGCAGAGTCAACTTTAGACTCTGATCTCACAAACTGTTTGTGACTAGGAGTTTCAGATTTCAAAGAATAATAGTCATAATACAGTTCATGATATTCTCTACACATGTAAATGGAATGAAGTAAGCTACCACAATGATAACAAGCTTTTTGTGGTTGGTATTGAATTTTCTGAGTCTTGGGGAATCTGGACTCAGTTTTCCAAGAAGGTTTTTGATTGCAGTCTAGGGCCAAATGATTATGATTACCACACTTATAGCATTTTTTCCTAGGTGCATCAGGTACATTCTTGTAATTATTCTCTTTGTTAATACCTTCTTTTCCATTCCTATTTCTCTTGATCTTGCTAGACTCTGAAAGACCATCTAATCTCTGTTTCAACTGAGACTTAGACAGAAACCCTATGTTTACATTCTTAGGTTTCTCTAACACTTTCTCATCTGAATTACTATTGTTAATCCTTTTGTGTACAACAGGGGTACCTTTTGAATCAACAAATTTAACATGATTAGGTTCAGAAACAATTTTCTTACCTTCAGATTTAGATGTGTTAGCTTCTACCTTACTATCATCATTGACAATAGCTACTTTTTCTTCTTGTCTAGCCTTATCAAAACCTAAACCATTAACCTTACCATGAATTCCACTCTCAAAGATTTCTATTGTCTTCTTACTGGAATTGTTAATGGTCTTAATCACATCTCTCTCTTCTTCTAGTTCTTTTCTGACATAGTCATAAGCCTCAAGAATAACACTATAATCATGCTTAGCTTTATCAGAACTTAACTTGTATTCTTCCATTTGAATTAATTCAGATTCAAGAAAATTATTTCTATCAACTAATTTATCATTCTTAACCTTAAGTTCATCTCTTTCACAAGTAAGAATTCTAAAATTAGTCATAAGATTCTTAAACTCAGCATGGATAGATCTAATTTCATCAGAATTTAAGCTATCAAATGAATCAAGAGAGTGAAGTGATACCTTAACAGAGGATGGAGAAGTTTTCTTTGGAGATCCAGGTTTGTCTGAACTATTGGCCATCAATGCAATGTTGTCATAATCCAATTCATCTTCAGAGTCACTGGAATCAGCCCAATCCTTTTGTGTGACCATAAGTTCATTACCCTTTCCTGAATTCCTAGGCTTCTTACACTCACTAGCAAAATGTCCAAGCTCGCTGCAGTTAAAGCACTTGATCTTGGCCTTATCAAGCTTGACAATTGTACTTTTGCTTTTGTCACTCTTCTTCTCCTCCTTCTTTTGAAAAGGTCCTTTGCTAAATCTTCTCCTGTTGAATCTTCCTTTCTTGAAAGCTTTAGCAAACATAGCAAAGAGTTCTTGCATATCAGATTCAGAATCATTGTTGTCAGAGTCCATATCAGTAGTCTCTGACTCAGAACTTTCTTTGCTTTTCTTCTTCCTTGAATTCTTTACAGCAATCTCTTCATGCTGTTCTTCAGGAAGCTTCTTAACTTCAGATTGAGCAGTAAGTGCAATAGTCTTCATCTTTCCTTCACTCCTACTCTTCTTCTGCTGCTTGTCAAGTTCATAAGCTCTCAATTTTCCATATACTGCCTCTAATGAAATCTCATCCAGATCATTAGCTTCCTCGATCGCAGATATCTTCTCATTGTAGAAATCAGGCAAAGCTTTCATGAACTTTGTATTCATATCCTCCAAGTCATAATATTTACCATGCATGGCCATCTCATTGATGAGTTTTGTAAACCTATCAAAGGTATCAGTAAGTGACTCACCAGACTTGGATTCAAAGTACTCATACTGTTGTATAAGTAATGTCCTCATATTCTTCCTGATAGGCTTAGTTCCTTCACAGTGAACCTTAAGATTGTCCCATATATCCTTAGCAGTTTTACAAGAGAGAACATAGTTAGTGAGAACAGAATCAAGACTGTTGAATAATATGTTTCTCACTTTAGCATCTTTGAGAACATTCTCCTTGTCCTTATCTGACCATTCAGATTTTGGCTTCTCTGCTGTATGTTCTGGAACAACCACACCATCAACAGTTGCTTGTCCAACGACCTTTGTTGGAACAAAAGGTCCATCTCTGATTCTGTCAAGATAATCAGGATCTGTTGCTTCCAGATGATGCAACATCTTTACTTCCCATAGAGTATATTCGTTTCTCTTGAGCATATGAATTTTAGTATTCCCATCCTTGTAACCAGACATGATTGCAGATCTTTATGATTACTCGAAATCAACCTGCTCTGATACCAATTGTTAACTCGAATAACTTGTAGAAGGGGGGGTTGAATACAAGTTATATAATCGTGTCTGATTTTTGCTTGATTATATGAACAAGAATAAACGAATGAATCAAACTCTTGTTTGTATTAATAAGATCAAATACAAACTCTACCAAAGGTGTACAATACCTTTAGCAGCTGCTGACAATACAAATCTCTCTCTGTTTGTTTCGAACTTCTCGAATACAAACCTTATACAGAGCTACGCACATTCACTAGTTCGACTCACAACTTCGTCCGCTCTTTACAATGATATTGAGAGAGTATTTATAATGCTACCTATCAACTAATAACAGAAAGATATAATCTATACATGACAATGTTCTGCCTTCTAGTCGATAGTTTCCTTCAATAGAAAAACTCTTTCCTTCATAATATCTTCTTGCTTGTTCTTCAAACAACGATCCTGTTTTATAGCACTTACCAGTTTCTGTAGCATCCATAATGACATCATCAGTAACACGACTGATATCAGGATCTGTACACTGCATCAGTATCTGATCAACCATCAGTATTGGACCGTCATCAGGATTTGCTCTCTGTTCCTGACATGTAGTCTCCGATACACTGTTCATTCCTGACTAAACTATACAGACAACTGTCTTACACATAAATCCTATATACAGTGCTAAATCCTTTATAAGATCAGGATTACAAGAAGTATAATGTGTAAATTCTATTCTTAACATCACAACTTATGAATTATTCCTAACAACACATAAATCTTTAAGGCATGCAAACTACTAAGCTACATAGATAAATCCACTAGGATCCCATGACAACGATTAGTTCATAATTAAACCTTTCGTCACCATGGGATTTGATGAAAACATGGTAAATAACAAGATATGAAGAAAAGACGTAATTATATTAATAAACAAGAGTTTGAGAAAACAAATCTATAATCCAAAGTAACACAAAGGATGAAGTAGATCTAGATCCGTTGCTTGTCACGAGCGTTGAATCCTTCTCTCCTTTTCTCCCTTGCAGATCTAAGCTAGGTTACAAATAATAAAACTATGATAATGTGTACCTCTCTATTACAATGGTAGGATGTGTTTAAATAGGTTCTAAAAGTCTTGCCCAGCAAGAAAATACCAAAACAGAATTATAATAGAATTTCTGCAAGATACGTTTCCTAAACTGATTCTGTTTTCTTAAGGAAATTCGTAGCTGACTTTTCTTCTGTTTTCCAGAGCCGTTCCAGACGTAATTGGGCCTCTGGACCACCTTAGAATGATAGAGAATCTCGTTATCTTCGCGTGGACTGCTTACGGGCTGAAAACAGACTTATAGAACTCAAGATATGGCCCAAACAGTGAATCTCACGCGTGCAGCCCAATAAATCCGAATTTTAATAAATTAAATCTCCAAAAACGACAAAAACATCCACCATAATCAACATCCTTGTAAATCTTCACAACTAAACAAAACACATCAAAACTACAAGAAACTTGAGCCCAAGACAATCAATTTAAGCCGATTTAGAATGTTCCAAGTGGATATAAACTCCACTTATCAGTTTGGTATTGATTCGAATTCGATTTTGGTATTGGTAGGATATTAGTTTGCACACAAATTTTGCTGGTTAGATGGATAAAGTTTGTTGGTTGGATTTTTACACTATTTGGATACGATTCTTGTTTTAGATTAGATTTGGATTTTGAATTGGTTATTGGGTTTGATTTTAGATTTGGATACAATTTATGGATTTGGATTCAGCTTTGGTATTGGTATTGTTTTCGATGGTTGCGGTTTGTTTGGATTTTCCATACTTTTTCTTTGGTTGCAAATTGGATTTGGAAGTATTCTTTGTTCGTAATTGGCTAACATGGATGGTTCTTCTTCTCTTGCTATTTTGATTTTCTGTTCGCTTTGGTTTTGATTTGGATACACTTGGATTGCTGTTTTGTTTCTGTTTGCTATAGGATGACACAAATGCTTGGATTCGTTTGGAAGTGTTGGTCTCGTTTGGATTCGTGATTCCATTTTTTGGATTTGTTTGGAAGCTCTTGATTTTGGAGTTAGCAGCTTTGGATTCGTTTGGATACGTTGTTCCGTTTTTTGTTGGCAAACTCTCGACTCTCCATCGTGAGTTTGAGGGGGGATGTTAACATATATAATATTAGCATATTATTGGATAGTTTTATTATTATGTTGTTAGGTCGAATACACAATAAGCAATCAAATACTGTATTAGTAACTTAACAAGGACACACTGTTTAACAATTAAAAACTGTTTGGAATTAATAATTCCTCTCTCGGTGATGTAAATATCACAGAGAGCTGCTTAGGTTACAATCAATGAATTTCTCAATGTTCGATTACCCTTCTAGGGTTAACCTAACTGTATTTATAGAACATACAGCTTCGTACAATCAGTAACTGATTCTCCTAAAATCAAGCTATACAATTGATATCAATCACGATTGCTTCAGTCTTCCAAGTCAACTCAATCTCTTTGACAGCTTTCCAATCTTCAAAGATATTGCTTCCATATTCATCTTGAAATAATCTACAAACACTGTTGACTCTTCAGACAATACCGCTACAGAGTTTAACAACCTCTGTTGCGCTTCCAGTCAGTGTTTAACTAAACTCTGACTGCTTCCAGCTAAACTCTGTTTTCTGACTTTAGCTTTCAAACACTGTTCTCATCAATCATTTCTAACAATCTCCCCCAACTTGTCCATTAGCAAAAATGTACAAGTTTACAGTAAATGATGATGTCAAAACAAATACAAAGTTTTACAGTGTTTAACATACAAACAGAGTTTAAGCTATTACTTAACAAATTCTACAGAAAATAAGAAAATTCTTACAGACTTTAATTTCTAATCTCTTGCAGATCAGGCATTGTTCTGAGATAGTCTATAAGCAACCTTCTTTCAGCATTTTCAAGCTCTATCTGCATAGCTTCTTTGATTTCTCTCAACTGAGGATCATTCTCATCAGTTTGATAGATAGCAGCTCTAAGATCGTAGATTTTGTTTCTTCTCATCTCATTTCCCAACCTTATGTATTTCACCTCTTCAGATTTTACATTGAAATCCAGAACAGTAATTCCAAGATCTGTTTTCAGCTTTGTAGTTCCTTTCTCCATTTCTATCAGATTGCCATTCCAATCTCTGTATTTAGGAACATACTTACTGTTGATTTTCATTTGTCTTCTTGCAAGGTTCTGAATCATTCTCTGTCTGAGCACATTTGCAACTGACTGAGCTCTTTGATTTCTCACTCTGAAAATATATAGGACATATTCAAGTTCTTCAGCATACTTTAATTCGATATCCTTTTCAGAGACTTTAAATACTGTTCCATCAGCCATGAAATATAGCAAGAAATCCTTTTCTAGACTCTTCTGATATACAAGCTGTACTGACTCCAGTTTGTCCAAACTCTCTTGAGTGACACCACGACCTGGAACAGACAGTGAAGAAGGATCTCTAGGACCAACATATTGCCTTTTATCTCTGTGTGAGCCTATGCCTCCTTTGTTGTATCCAACTTTACCAGATAAAGCTCTACCATCAGTAAAATCCATTGGAATTGTAGCTTCTAGTCTTGAATCATGAGGAGCACCCTTCTTAAATGTTGATTTCAACTGAGAAGACAATAATGGTGTGGTCACAACTTGTGCAGCAACAGAGGTTGTGTTTTCATTCTTCTGTACAACATGTGTATCAACAGAGGTTGTAACTATACTTTTCAGCTTTTGCTTGGCTTCTGCATCTGTTGGTTTTCTGAATACTTGCATTCTTTGATTTGTACCAACAGGTTCTTTGATTTGAATGCCTTTAAGAACAGGCTTTGCAGCTTTAGCAACTTTCACATTCTTCTTTGCTTTTTCAGACTTTAGAGCTTTCAGATGCTTTTCTTGTAAACTCTTCTCTTCAGCTTTAGCATCTTCTAAAGTAACTCCTTCTGCATTCTCTTCCATAAAAAGCTTAACAGCTAACTCCTCATCAGTCTTTGGATTTGATATTAATTCCAAACTCTTGGTCTTTGAAGTACCTTGAGTTTCAGTGTTTATTCCAACAGACTGTGATTTAAAAGATTTGCCAGATCTCAGAGTTTGCTTTTCAGAGTTTAAGACCTTGCTCTTATCACTTGCCCCTCCATCTCCAGCATCATCCTTTTGAGTCAGAGTTTGAGAAACTTTGCATTTAGACTTAGCCACTCTCTCCCCCTTTTTGACATCATCAGGTATAAGTATTGATGTAATGAGCTCTAAAGAGTTAGCAATGGAATCCACCTTAGAAAACAAAGTAGTCTGATTTTCTTCAACTTTTCCTAGCCTGGCAAAGAGAGTGTCTTGAACTTTAGACAGCTGGACATCTTTTATTTTGGACTCTCTTTCCATCTTCAATTCTCTGGACTGTATCTCAGTCTTTAAAGAAGCAATCTCTTGTTTTGTTTCAGCAAAATTTCCTTCCAGAGTCTTGACTTGTACCACAGTTGCCTTTAAACAGGATAAGATCTCTGGATTTGAAATTTGCTTTGCAATTTTCTTAACAAACTCAGATGCTCTCCCTTTTGGAAAAATACAGTCTTGTTTATACCAATTTTCAGCAGATTTAGCAAGATGCTCTACTTCAACTGCATGAGATGGACAAGGCTGATCAAAAGGTGTATGCTTATTATCTGTCTGTGCTAGTGCACTCACAAAGGAATCAGAGTTTGCACTACTGTCAGAATCATCTTCAGCACTTGCATCTTTAACTTGAGTATCTTTTAAAGAACCACTGTGCTGAGCAGTGTCAGCCACAGTTTCTGCAACAACTTCTGCAACCTTTTCAACAGTCTCCTCATGTTGCACAGGCTCTGCAACAGAGTTTACCTTTGTAGCTTCAACAGGTATGGATTCAGAAATTATCTTGGTTGTCTGATCAACTTCATCACCTTTGTCTTGAATTGGAGAAGATACCAGCTCTGTGTGTGATGCTTCAGCTTCAGGAACATTTACTGCAGGCTCATCAGCTACACCAGGAGCTTCAGGATGAACAATAGGTGAGATAGGATCAGAGAATGGTTCAAATGAGTCAAAAATATTATCCATTGGTGAAAGACCATCTCTGTTATCCTCTTCTACAGGCATTTTATCCTCTGTAGGCATTTGAACATTAACATTATCCTCTGCAGGCATTTCAACCTCTGCAGGTATTTCAACTTTGTCAGTGATAATATCCTCTACAGGCATTTCAACCTCTGCAGGTATAGAAACATTCACTGTAACCTCAACAGTAGGTGTTTGCTGTGAAACCACCTCTGGAGTTTCAACAAGATTCTCTTCATCTGAATCAGAAAGAATTAATCTCCTTTTCTTGATTGGAGGCACCACATTCTCCTCTTCATCTTCACTTGAGCTCTCTCTTGGTGGTGAAAGGGAAGGTATGTTTGCTTTCTGTTTCTTCCTTCTTGTATAAACAGCTCCAGGTATTGTTTGTTTAGCCTTTGAGTGTTTAGTGTTTTGGGCAGTGTGTTTCTTTCTTTTTGGCTTGGTTTTGGGTTGTTCAGTAGGTGCTGGCTCAGAGTTTAAGGTTTCAGTGTTTGAGGTTTCAGTGTTTAAGATTTCAGTGTTTGAGGTTTCAGTGTTTAATGGTGGAGAGTTTATTGTTGGAGAGTTTATTGTTTCTGGTTGTGGTTGATGAGATGTAGTAGGTACAGTGGGTGTGGGTGTTGTAGGTGTTGGTTCAGAGTTTATGGTGTCTATTGGTTCAGGCATTTGTTGTGGTGATTGAGGGTCTTGTGGTTGGTTTACATAGTTTTGTAGGGCTAAAGGCATAAACATATCTGGTATTTGCTGTTTAGTGATATCTTTGTTTGTCAAATCAGAAAACATTCTTTTAGCAACTTGAAAGGGCTGAATCACATCAGCTTCATCAATTGGAATGTTAGGCACACAGGCAGTAAATAGCAGTTGACAAAAACGAGCAAAATAAACAGTAGTAGACTCAGACAAACGCTCTCCCAAGTTCATTAGTACTAGTCTACCAAAATCGAAGTTACCTCCATATAGTAGAGCATGACCAATTTGGAGAGTATCCAGAGGAAGTGCATCCCAGTTTGTTGTCTTCTTTCCAAAAGCCCTTGTTATACAATCGAAGAAGAAACTCCATTCCTTTCTCAAACTTGGTCGTCTCAAAGACCCTATCTTATTCAAGTTTCCTGCACATCCAATTTGCTCCAACATTGTCCTCAAACGATCATGACCAACAACACTGTAAGAAGTGTGTGTCTCAAAATCCAGAGCATCCCTAACAGTAGTTGGAGTAATAATATACTCTGATTCATCATGAGTGAAAATGATTGTTGGAGTGCCAGACTCTCCTTCATCATCATATTCAGAGTTTGTCCAGAAAGTAGCAATTTGTGAAGCAGATAGTGTAGGTGGTGCTGTTAGAGCCTTCCCTATTTCAGAGTCTTTCAAGAAATTTTGGAACACATGAAACGCCTCTGGAGCATTTACAGTCTCCAACGGTGCTGCATAGTTACTAGGGAGAAAAACTAACCCTGCTGCATCAAACGCTTTAGTTGCCATCAATAAAAAGTGATACGAAGATATTCAGAGAAAAGATGTGTATGCACTGTAAGTGTTTATCAAAATGTGAAGGAGAGTATATGAGAAGTGTGAAAGTGAATGAGTATGCAAGTAACTGTGAGTGGGTGAATGTGAATCGATATAGAGTAAGAGACTAAAGACGATTTGAGTAAAATTAAAACTCAATCGTTTATTTAGTAAAAGCGCGCAACTGTTGTAGAGTAGTGTGTGAGTGGGACATTAACATGGGACACGTGTCAAACAACCAATGGATCACTTAATAATTACCGCTGTCATTCCTATAATCACGACAATTACACTAATTAACAGTTGTCAACTACCCCAATTACTGCAAAATAGTCAAATCATCTCAATGAGATTTTACCTCAGAGTACTTAACACAACTCAACAGTGTTTATCAATTATCCAACTTTATCACTAAAACCCTTTCAAAAATTGCACAGTTGTGAATTAAGTGTGTGTGAAGCAGAGTTTACTGAAATCAATTTTTAGAGCATCTAATATTTCATAAAATCCATAACAAAAATCAATAACCACTGAATGCACAAACTCTCATATTAAACACTGATTGTTTGATGAATGCTAAACTCTGTAGTTACTGTAATACAGAAATCTGAAAACTTCTATTCCCTTTGATGTCCATGATTTATCCAAGTAAGCACACAGTCTTTGAAGACAAAAAGATCAAGAGATAGAAATCAGAGTTTCATTCAGTGAATAACAGTCATGAACTGGATAATCTCACAAACTCTCAAACACACAAGTGTTTAGGTGAAGTGTTTACACTCACATTCAATCAGAAATAGCAGAATCTACCATATGCTTGAATGTCCACCAAATCTACACTACTTTGAGTACATGTATGCACAAATCAAAAGGACTTTATTCAGGGTTTTAAATGGAGTAAAATCAAACAGATGAAAAGAGATGTTTTATTCATGAGTGACTTCAAGCTGAACATCTTGATAGAACAAAGTATTCAGTACATATTTGTACAAGATTGGTATACATGCCCTTTTTTTTTTTATTATTATTATTTTTTTTATTATTTTTTTTTATTTAGCATATATACTGAGTAAACTTTTCTTTTCTTGAGAAACACTCATCTGCTTGAGAAAAAAAAATATAACTGCTCTTAACACTTCAGAGTATAAGAAAAATGAGCAGTTAATAAGGCTCAAAGGGGTTTACTAAGGATGGAATTTATGAACAGTGTTTATACAGTGTTTGAACAAAGTTCAAAAGAATTTTTGAACAGTGTTTGAAGAAATGGTAAATCCTATTGCCTTTATCATTTTCATGCACACACATATCATGTAGTCTCAAAATGGTCTAATACAAGTTCTAGAGAAACATACTACCTGATGAATATCACACAACAATAAATACTGATTGATAGAAAATGTATCAATCACTGATTTGGCTCAAACTCTCACAGGTTGTAGACATGAATCTGAACTCACCAAACTAATCAATGACACATCTCAAGTTTTATGGTTTTCACAAGTACAAACAAGGAATCATCATGAACCATACCTTTGGAAACAGAATGTCACTTATCAGAGTTTAGAGTTCATCAATAACCAAAATTATTTATGAGAGGCAATGCACACAATATTCATAGACTCAGAGTTTAGGACTGAATAAACTAAGAGATGCTATAAATATGAAACAGTATCATGCTGTGTTGATTTACTGCACAAAGTCTGATTAGATTACAGTGACTCAGAAAGAATCATGATTTATTTACTGAGAATCATGCTTCATACATTTTTCTTCATTGGTGTTTTCATTCAGACAATAATCAATTCTGAATTCACTGAGTGTATCTAACATGTTAACAGTGTTTAACAGACAGACATGCTGACAGAGTTTAAAAAGTTTTAAACATAAACATGCATAACAGAGTTTAATACTAAGGTTCACATAGCACTTAACAATTTACAGAAAAAAATGAGCAATAAGTTTTTGAGTCTAACCAACATCTCTAGTCAAAACTAGAGACCATTCCTAGTTCATTGACCAGTCTTGTAAATGTAGCTTCACTCAATGGCTTGGTGAAGATATCTGCAAGTTGTTGTTCTGTAGACACAAAGTGAAGCTCAATGTTCCCTTCCTCTACATGCTCTCTGATGAAGTGATACCTTATGCTGATGTGCTTTGTCATTGAATGTTGTACTGGATTACCTGTCATTGCAATAGCACTTTGATTATCACAGTAAATAGGTATCTTGGTATACCTTAATCCATAATCCAGCAGTTGATTCTTCATCCATAAAATCTGTGCACAGCAGCTACCAGCAGCAATATACTCTGCTTCAGCTGTAGATGTAGATATTTACTTCTGTTTCTTGCTGTACCAGGAAACAAGTCTGTCACCCAGAAATTGACAACTTCCACTGGTGCTTTTTCTGTCTATCTTACATCCAGCAAAGTCTGCATCAGAGTAACCAAGAAGTTTAAACTCTGATTCTCTTGGATACCACAGCCCCAAAGTCATAGTGCCCTTGAGGTACTTGAATATCCTCTTTACTGCTGTTAAATGTGGTTCTCTTGGATCTGCCTGGAACCTTGCACACAAACAAGTTGCATACATGATATCAGGTCTGCTAGCTGTCAAATAAAGTAAAGAACCAATCATTCCTCTGTAACTTGTCATATCTACTGATGACCCTGCATCTTTGTCCAATTTTGTTGCAGTTGCCATGGGAGTTGTTGCAGATGAACAATCAAGCATACCAAATTTCTTGAGAAGGTTTCTGGTATATTTTGCTTGATTTATAAAAATTCCATCATCTGTTTGCTTCACCTGTAGGCCTAGAAAATAACTAAGCTCTCCCATCATACTCATTTGATATCTTGACTGCATGAGTTTGGCAAACTTCTTGCAGAGTTTATCATTAGTAGACCCAAAAATAATGTCATCCACATATATCTGAACTAAAAGCAAGTCACTACCATTTTGGAAGTAAAACAGAGTTTTGTCAATAGTACCTCTGTGAAATCCACTTTCTAGTAGAAATTTGGCAAGGGTTTCATACCATGCCCTTGGTGCCTGCTTAAGTCCATAGAGTGCCTTGTCTAACCTGTAGACATAATCTGGATATTTTGGATCTACAAACCCTGGTGGTTGTTCCACAAACACTTCTTCTTCAAGTTTTCCATTCAAAAATGCACTTTTTACATCCATCTGAAACACTTTGAATTTCATATGAGAGGCATATGCTAGAAAAATTCTGATTGCCTCCAATCTAGCCACTGGAGCAAATGTTTCATCATAGTCTATTCCTTCCTGTTGTGAGTAGCCTTTTGCAACCAGTCTTGCCTTGTTCCTTGTGATAACACCCTCACTGTCAGTTTTATTCCTGAAAACCCATTTAGTACCAACAATGGATCTGTTCTTGGGCCTTGGTACAAGTGTCCACACTTCATTTCTTTCAAATTCATTTAGCTCTTCTTGCATTGCTGTTATCCAGTCAGCATCTTTAAGAGCTTCTTCCACTTTCTTTGGCTCAGTTTGTGACAAGAATGCATGAAACAGACATTCATTTGTTGTTGCACTTCTTGTCCTTACTTTTGCATCTGGATCACCAATAATCAAATCAGGTGTGTGAGATTTAGTCCATTTTCTTGCAGAAGGCAGATTGCTTCTGTCATCATGTGATCCTCCCCCTTGATCCATACTCTCCTGATTTTCTTGGTGCCTTTCTTCATTTTCTGATGCTCCCCCTGAATGTGACTTCTCAGAATTATCAACAGAGTTTGAATCAACAGAGTTTGAATCAACAGAGTTTGAATCAACAGAGTTTGATTCAGAATCATTAACTGAGTCACTTTCAGTGTTTGAATTATCACTTTGATGTGATTCTTCATGCTCCCCCTCAACTGGTTCTTCCCTTGTTTCTGATTGAAGAGTTTCTTCAGTATTTACCAGTAGAGGTTCAGAGTTTAGATGAACAGAGTTTGTTAAATCAGTCTGATCAGAGTTTACTTTTTCAGAGAATAATTCTTCATTTTCAAAGTGCAGTTGATCATGTTCATTTACATCTTCAAGTCCAGTTATTTTCTTGTCATCAAATGACACATGAATTGATTCCATGATCACTCTAGTTCTCAGATTATAAACTCTGAATGCCTTTGTTGACAGTGGATAGCCAACAAAAATTCCTTCATCTGCCTTTAGGTCAAACTTGGTCAACTGTTCAGGATGAGTCTTCAACACAAAGCATTTGCATCTAAAAATATGAAAATATTTTAGATTTGGCTTTTTCTTCTTCACCATTTCATATGGTGTTTTACCATGCTTGTTGATCAGTGTTGCATTTTGAGTAAAACAAGAAGTTTGAACTGCTTCTGCCCAGAAATATGTTGGCAACTTTGCTTCATCTAGCATGGTTCTGGCAGCTTCTATCAAGGTTCTGTTCTTCCTCTCCACTACACCATTTTGTTGTGGAGTGCCAGGTGCAGAAAACTCTTGTTTTATCCCTTTACTCTTGCAAAATTCTTCCATTGATGAATTCCTGAACTCAGTTCCATTGTCACTTCTGATTATCTTCACTTGATTTTCTGACCCTTTTTCCAGTTGTAATATATGTTCTGTCAGTGTTAATGCAGTTTCATCCTTCTTTGCAAGAAAATATACCCATGTGTACCTGGTATACTCATCAACAATGACAAGAGCATATTTCTTCTTTCCAAGAGACATCACATTCACTGGACCAAAAAGATCAACATGTAGTAGATGATAAGGATCAACAATTGAAGACTCAGTTTTGCTTTTGAAGGTGGCTTTTCTCTGTTTGGCCTTTTGACAAGAATCACACAGTCCTTCTACATTCAATAAAGACTTTGGTAGACCTCTTACAAGATCATTCTTGATTAGCTCATTGATGTTGTTCAGGTTCAAATGAGAGAGTTTCTTGTGCCATTTCCAACTCTCTTCACTGGACATCCTTGTAGACAGACACACTGCTTTGCCATCAGTGTTTGTTGACAATTTAATTTCATAGATGTTATTGTGTCTGTTTCCAACTAGAGCAACTTTCCCTGTAGATTTACTGATCACTTGACAATATTCAGGCTGAAAATCCACATGATATCCTCTGTCACAGATTTGACTCACAGATAGCAGATCATGCTTGAGTCCTGGAACCAGAGCTACATTTGTGATGATGACATTTCCAAGATTAATATTGCCATATCCCAGTGTATGTCCTATGTTGCCATCTCCATAGGAAACTTCTGGGCCAGCCTTCTCCTCAAACTCTGATAGCAGGGCTTTATTTCCTGTCATGTGTCCTGAACATCCACTGTCCACGACTAGGGTACTGACCCTTGTGCCCTGCAATCACAAACAATTACTGATTATTAGTTTTAAGGATCCAGACTTGCTTGGATCCTTTGGCTTTCTTAAATCTGTTAGCTTTTGTAGCGGAATTCAAATTAACAGAGTTTAAGCTAACTTTTTCAGAGTTTACATTTGCAGAGTTTACTTTAACCCATTTCAAATTTGGTTTGGGTTCATAGTAATTATAATAAATAGCATGATAATCTCTGCAAGTGTAAATAGAATGCCAAGTACTTCCACAGTGTTTGCATAAAGTCTGTGGTCTAGTTCTCACATAATCACTCTTTACTGCAGTTTTAGAAGGCAAAGAATTAATGTTCTTATTCTTACTGCAGAAACTAGCAAGATGATTAGTGCTACCACAATTAAAGCATGTTTTTCTAGGAGCTAATGAAGCAAGCATTGGCTTAATTCCTGATGTGATGCCTACTTTTCCATTTTTGTTTTTCTTAGGCAATCTCTGTTTGTTGACAGATTTTATCTCCTTAAGCTTATGCTTGAGTTGTTTATCTGTCATTAAACCAATGTTAGCCTCTTTAACAAAAGTTTTAGCATATGACTCTTTAACAGCCTTTTTCTGTGCTTCAGTCTTAGGTCCACCTGTTCCCATGACATTACCCTCAGATGAACAATGTGGTCTAACCTTTACCTGATTTTCAAATCTAAGTTCATCTCCTACAGAGTAACCTAGACCTACTGTGTCTGACTGAAACACTTCTTGAGTGTCTTTACCAGAGTGTGTCCAAGTTTTAATGATGTGTTTAGTATCCTCCAATTCAGATTCTAGTTGCTTATACTTACCTAGCAACTCCTGTTCAATAAACACTGCATCATCTCTCTCTTTTTGAATTTTATTCATGTTCTCTAGCTGTTCCTCAACAAGCTTATTTCTTTCTTTGAGTTGAGAGCACTCAGACTTTATCCTCTCATTTTCTAAAGTCTGATCCCTATAACTGATATGTAATGCCTTAAGATAAATTCTCAATTCAGTTATATTATCAGTGTTATAAGCATAGGTAGTTGGGGGTACCTTGAGATCATCATTTTCAGTCTGAGTAGTAGCCATGAGAGCATAGTTGACTTCCTCATCTGAATCTGAAGTGTCTGCCCAATCTCTGCCTTTGGTGTAGAGTGCCTTTTCAGTTTTACCCTTCTTGCACTCAGGAGCATAGTGTCCCATCTCCTTACACTTGTAGCATTGAATTTCAGACTTATCTTTCTTACCAGATTTGAAGTCCTTTCCCTCAGATTTCTTGAAATTCTTCTTGTCAGACTTTGAGTAGTCCCTGGAGAATCTCTTTCCCTTCTTGAAGTTCTTGTATCCCATCTTCTTGAAGGTCTTTACCATCAAAGCAGCCATTTGCATCATCTCTTCATCATCTTCAGAATCAGATGATCCATCAGTGTTTGAGTCAACATCAGTGTTTGATGACTCATTCTCTGAATGTATGACTAAGGCTTTCCCTTATGCTTTTCTCCTTGATGCCTCCTTCTTTGATGGTTTCTCCTCAACCTTAAGAGCAACAGACTTTGACTTTCTACTAGATCTTTTGTTTCTCTGCTCCAATTCCAATTCATGAGTTTTGAGCAGCCCATAAATTTCATCAATCTCTGTTTCACCAAGTTCATAATTATCTCTTATAGTGGTTGTTTTCACATCCCACTTTTCAGGTAGAGAAAGAAGAAACTTGAGATTTGAGTCTTCTAAATCATACTCTTTGTTAACTAATGACAAATCATTGAGCAATTTACAGAATCTGTCAAATGTTTCTGTCATGGTTTCATCAGACTTTGCCTCAAAGTGTTCATACTCCTGAGTGAGTATGTTTCTTCTGTTTTTCTTGATTGCAGGAGTTCCTTGACACCTAACCTCAAGTGCATCCCATATTTCCTTTGCAGTTGTGCAGTTAATCACTTTATTAGACATAACATTGTCTAATGCACTGTGAAGTAAATGTCTCACTTTTGCATCCTTTGCAATAGATGAAAGATCTTCAGCAGTTAGATCTTTCTTTTCCTTTGGAATGACCTTTGATTCCTCACCAGCAGCAGCAGCAGATAATTTTGTTGGTTTGTGAGGTCCTTCATATATTCTATCAAGGTATTCTGGATCTGTAGCCTCCAGAAACATGGTCATTTTCACCTTCCAAATTGCATACTCTGATGGCCTAAGTATAGGAACCCTTATTGTCTCATACCTACTAACAGTAGTAGGGGCTTTCTCAGATGGTGGAGGTATCTCTGCCATTGATTACTCTTGTGTTTGGATCTTTAACTGTAATAAAGTAACAGATTAAGCTCTGATACCACTTGTTAGGTCGAATACACAATAAGCAATCAAATACTGTATTAGTAACTTAACAAGGACACACTGTTTAACAATTAAAAACTGTTTGGAATTAATAATTCCTCTCTCGGTGATGTAAATATCACAGAGAGCTGCTTAGGTTACAATCAATGAATTTCTCAATGTTCGATTACCCTTCTAGGGTTAACCTAACTGTATTTATAGAACATACAGCTTCGTACAATCAGTAACTGATTCTCCTAAAATCAAGCTATACAATTGATATCAATCACGATTGCTTCAGTCTTCCAAGTCAACTCAATCTCTTTGACAGCTTTCCAATCTTCAAAGATATTGCTTCCATATTCATCTTGAAATAATCTACAAACACTGTTGACTCTTCAGACAATACCGCTACAGAGTTTAACAACCTCTGTTGCGCTTCCAGTCAGTGTTTAACTAAACTCTGACTGCTTTCAGCTAAACTCTGTTTTCTGACTTTAGCTTTCAAACACTGTTCTCATCAATCATTTCTAACATATGTTGATTTCCTTGTTAGGATAATTTCCTTTATTATTGTTGGACGTTGGCTATATAAGCCCCTCTTCTATTGTAATTGAGAACAAGTTTTATTATAAAAATATCTACTTTTCTCTTTTCTCTCCATACTTTATCAGTTTGGCCACTAGAACCTCTTCCAATGGAGGTGGGACTTGGCCATACACCATCTCACAACTCATATCTTCAAACTCTGCATATAGAACTCGCTAGTAGTCCTCAATTTGAACTGAGCTTTTCGAAGTTTGCAAAAGAAATTGTTAGTAGTCTTCAATTTGAACTGAGCTTTACTGTTAATGAGGGTCATCAGGTTATGAGTTTTTGTGAGATGTGCGTGTTTTACTTGTCTAATCGCCTTTGTGATATCAGTGATGATACCATCTCCATCTTGTTTTGTGCTTTATAAGTTTTACGCGTTAAATAATTATTAAAAATAAACATGCATGATTTCATTAGCATAATAATAGACTCTGACTATTTGATAGAGAAACCGAAGAGGGAGAATCTTACTTGTTATCAAAGTTAGAGGAAGCCCAAATTCGTTGGTGGAGAAATCTTGAGTTGGAATCTTGCACATATTCACACAATGTCCCACACATCCGCTATTCTCCAAGTATCTTCAGAGGCATTTGTCAAAATTCAAAATCGGTCCTTTGAAGCTTGTATTAAACAATTTTATAGCAGCATGTTTCTCAGACTCGTATAACTTTATAAACCTTGAAGGATTTTTAGTTGATAGATTACCTGCATTTCTTTATAAGCACTCCACTTCTTTGCTTCATCCCGTTAATCTGAACTTCCACAACCTAGTACATGATGTATACTATCAGTTAGCGCAGGTTATATACAAGTCCATACCAAGTAAAAAGAAGAAGAAGAAAAAAAAATGCATAAATTTCGAGTAATATGGAAAATTAGGTATATTCATGTTGTTCTTTTAAATTCATCAACTCGACTATCATAACAGTGGATTGAGTTACAGTAGAAAACTAGGTTATAAAGTAAGTTTTTTCTTTTATTATCTATTGAACTATCCCGAAGCTTCTAAAAAAGATGTACGGGATACATAGATACGTAATTATGTAGCAATCCCTACACTATAACTTTCTTAATTTTGAAGATGTTAAGGAAATGAACAATAGGTTAGCTATGCATCTAAGCCGGTAAGTGTTTGCAAGGCTATTAGTACATTACTGTAGTGTATTCGATCAATTAATGTCTAGACAAAGTCACGAAGACAATGGATGGTTAATCTAAGTATAAATGACAAATTTAAAACACCTTGGATGGCCTGACTAACCAGTTAAAAAAGTGCACAGTTAGAGCAGCATTGAACTCCTTAGCCCACTTGGTTGGCGGAAACAACTTTTTTGAACTGCAAACAACCAAGAAAAGGCAATTCAAAACAATAAGCCTCATCTCTTGATTGTCATGATTTTGAAATAAATTACCGAAGATAACATTTCAGAGATCAACTGCAGGAGACATCTAATTTTTTAAATAATGTAAACGACTAAACATACTGCAGTTAGTTCAGTATGGACTTTGATGATAGGAAGTCCTCAAATCCTTACATAATATAATAATATGGGACTTCTCATTTCACTTGAGATATAATAATGTTTCATATTTTTTCAAGCTTTGCCTAGCATAACAGTCAGAAAGAAAAAGAAAAAGTATTCATGGATAATTAGAATAGAGGAAAATATAACATCATAAATGCTATGTGAAAGAGGATATATAACAACTATGTAAATACACTTGAATCAAGTTTCAATACGAATTTTAGATATTTAAGATGCATTCACTTAAGGTTTAAAATTCAAGAAAGAATATTATTTGAGGTTTAAACAAATTAATTTTGATACAACTATAAGAACTTTTAGGGTCCAACAAAAGCTTGGAAAGGATAAGGATAACCAGTTTGCGAAGCAGGTGACTCCACAAAGACTCTTCGGGAAAACTGCTGATGCTGCCGATCAGATGTAGTTTTCTGGGGAGAGATGTTTCAACCTTAGACCGAGACCCTCTAATAGATGAATGAGGCTCATAACCTATGTGAGAAATTTCAAAAGTTATAAGCTTTATAAAAAATTTAATTCGGATATTTAGAAAAAAAACATGCAGAGAATTTTAATTAGGATTAGTTACTAGATAATAAATAATCTAACTATGATTCGTCGAGGATTCTTCACCTTGTTTTAACACAATAAAAAGGTATCGATTGTGCTCCAAATTAGTCTAGTGATTTATAATAAGTGTGTAATTACATTTTAATCAAATTTTATAATTATGATATGAATATAAGGGATTTAAGATGGGATTTGAGGTTTACAACTCAAGCAATAATACTATTTGTGCTTGAGACAAATTAATTTTGAGTTACAAATTTAAAGGTCTGTACTATTGTTTGGGGGATTAGAAAATTAATTTTGATACAACTATAAGAACTTTTGGGGTCCAACAAAAGCTCTGAAAGGATAAGGATAACCTGTTTGCGAAGCAGGTGCCTCCACAAAGGCTCTTCGGGAGGATTGCCGATGTTATCGATCAGATGTAGTTTTCTGAGGGAGAGATGTTTCAACCCTAGACCAAGACCCTCTAGTAGATGAATGAGGTTCATAACCTATGTGAGAAATTTAAAAGTTTGAAGCTTCATAAAAAATTTAATTCCGATATTTGGATTAAAAAAACATGCAGAGAATTTTAATTAGAATTAGTTACCAGATAATAAATAATTTAACTATGATTCGTCGAGGATTCTTCACCTTGTTTTAACACAATAAAAAGGTATCGATTGTGCTCCAAATTAGTCTAGTGATTTATAATAAGTATGTAATTACACCTTAATCAAATTTTATAATTATGATATGAGGTTTACAATTCAAGCTACTATTTGTGCTTGAGACAAATTAATTTTGAGTTACAAATTTAAAGGTATGATTATTGTTTGGGGGATTAGAAAATTATTGAGAATGAAAATTATTACCTTCCGGTGGGTCTTTAAGCCCTTACTTGGGCTTTGCAAGTGCTAGTGACACTTTTGGCCTTTCCAGCGGCTTTTCCTTCTTGTACTTTGCAACTGTTGATGAGCTGTTCATAAAACTAAAAAGGAAGAAGCATCAGAATTCACCTCTTAGAACATTAACTGGAACAATGACAGAAATAATTCAATAACCTTCCCAAAACTACATATAGAATTACCTTTTGACCAAACTGTTACCCATTACAATTCTTTTAATATTTTTCTTGTTGCTAGGAGGAGATCTCTTAGCCTTCCCTACGTGAAATCCCTTTTTGCTTTCACCTCTATGAGCAAAAAAAAAAATAAAGAATCATTCAAACCACGATAATATTGATCTTGAAAAAGACCAAATTTATTTCATCATGGATAGGGTAACTAAACAGTAGTTAAAAACTCTGCAATGAGAACTTCCCTTGATTAGAACAGCCTTAGATGTCCTTTGTTGTATTATTGCAATGTTAGATCCAGTATATGTTAGGCTAGCTATTGACTAGTTTGAAATGATAATCTAATTTGTATCTTGCTATTGTACTACTAATGTTGATTCTTGCTAAATTTTAGGATGTCGTAGAAAAAAAAGGGTGAAGAAGTACATCAAAACTCACTCAATAAAGGAAACGTCAATCAAAAGGACCGACGGTGAGAGGCCCACCCTAAATCAAATATTATCTTGACCATAAATCTTTTTTCTAGTGTAATATGATTATGAAAGGAGACACCTGCAATGTATACTTCTTTGTCTCCAAATTCTTCATGTAACACTTCACCGACTCATCCCTGTCATGGCAAAACCAAGAAACCATAAGTGTACTAACAAAGATAAGATAGAGTCGTTCACAAAAGAATTAATTAAAAAAAAGAGTATATCAATTAAAGCGTACAATTTGTTCTGATCAGAATTGGTCAATCGCATATCAACCATAGCTTTTGTTTCCGACTGATAGAATTCGTGGTAAGAGACCTCAAAAATAGCCTTGAGATCCTGAAAGTTAACGTGAGAACAAATATATTTTTAAAAATATTAAATATCAAAAGTCGAAGTTAATGAAATTGATAAGAAAAAAATTACAAGAAAATAAGTTGATGAGAAAAGAAATTACATCGGAGCTGAAAAAAATTTGTTGGCGGATCTTCATTAAATATCATACCAGACAATTTAGTCTTGGATATCTGTATAATGGAAAAATTAAATCAAATATGACATGAAATATTTTCCATCTCTATTATAGTAAACGTAAGCTACATTCATAACAAAAACATAAACTTGATAGGTACCTGCTTTCTATATACTCTCTCCTCTATTGTTCCCGAACAAATGAAACGGTATACATGACATCTTTTGACTGGCCCATTCGATAGCACGATCAATGGCTTGACTGTCACTACTAAAAAATGGATAAGTAAACGTATTAAAAATACAAAGGTATTACTAAAAATCTAAAAATTCCCACTACAAAAAAATAGACCAAGATCTTTACCTTGGATTCCATGACGGATCTAATATAATAACACGTGTAGCTTTTGTCAAGATACTTTTATTGTAGGTTGTTGTGAATCTTGACATTTGATCTACATAGGGGCGAGGAGATGAAGGATGACTTGGTTAATACTAGTGTTGTTGCTATAATTGATGTTGTCGAAAGACGACTAAGAAGTGTGATAGAGATGAGTTGACGTTTTTATGTAACAATAAATAGGTGATGATTCTGGCCAAGTGTTTTAATTTCTATATTCGGACATTGACTATATCATGATTCATAAAACATTTTTTGTTTAATTCAGTGCATTAGTTTAATACAAAGGTGTTGGTAATTGTTGTGAGGTGTGCCCAAAGGAAGGCAATGTGCCATCAATTATAGGGATCAGTAAACACGGTTTTTTTGTGGAGCTATTATCGCCTCTCCTAAATTGCATAAAGCTCGTCTTGATAAACTTGGGTCAAATACACCACCTCGTGTTGCCATCTATGCAGTCTGGTGTCCATCTTGTTGTAAAATGGCTAAATGAGATGTAGCCAAAGGAATTAAAGCATCAATATTAGCACATGTTAATGTGATACCAATATCAGTGATGCGAACACTTCCTACCCAGTTTGTGAATGAGAACGAACATGATTTTCATCTGAGGGACTACAACACATTAGATGCTTTGAGAGAGAAGATTTTGGTTGTTGCTTCGTCTGGTAACGATGGGGCATACGGTTTACATACAGTTCAAAAGTCTGCCCCATGGTATTTAACTGTAGGCTCGTGCACCTCGTACAAAAAATTCAGAACAACAATTAAATTTGCAACTGATGCAACTATTTATGACCTTTCTCCTCTTGAGGTTGTTATGCACTCCTACTTAATGTAAATTCAATTTGTTTTTTTTTTCTGAAAGTATGTAAGTATTTAATTCGGAAAGTAAGCAAGTTTGTAACTTTGATTTTTGTTCTCATTTTTTAACTAGGGATATTCAACTAGCAAGGTTCAAACAGAAGAATATATAGTTGTTAGGTAATTAAAGTTCTTGTGGCAAGTTCAAAATTCTCGTGTCATTTTCTTATGCTTGTAAGGTAATCATGATATGATTATTGTGATTTATTCTTAATTGTAGGAAAAAGGAGATATTCATGATAGACCATGTCTGATGTATGTTGAGGGTGGAAATGGATTGATTTGGCGTAATTTTTAAATATTATCGAAATTTGACAGAAATGAATAAACATGTTATGTTTGGTTTAACAAAGTGGTTTTCTGGTGTCATTTTTGATTATTTTTTTTGTCTCTGTTTATGGTGTTGAAAATAGAATTAGGTTTGAGTTGTTTCTATCATGCCTCCTTAACTTGGTATTAATTATAGTATTATACATGTATAAAAGATGGTTGGTAGTCATATCGCTTCCTTTTTGGTAGAGAGATCATTACTTTCCGGGATCTTGTTTACTTTTATAATTGAGGACTAAAATACATTATCATTTATATTTTACCTAACTAAAATTTTTTTTTTGTAAAAACACTATGGCCTCGTGTTAGTTACAGAGGCATGCCTGTATACATCTAATAACAAGCCTAATTGTTTGTAATGCTTTGCATTACTTACATGACCTCTTAACTGAGGAAACCTCTAGTTGTAGAGTTTCTGTTTGTATTGTACTTGTAGTAGGCATCAAATCCTAGTTGTGTAACTGTACTTATAGAGTCTAGAATAATGCTTGAAAGAAGTTCAAAGGTTCATGCCTCAAGCAAGAAGATAAAGACTATCAAATAATCACAGTTGTGATTTGAAGAAATGAAGAATTTGCCTAAGTACCAATTCGAGAAGTATATTTGTCTATTCGATAAGTCCAGCATTCGAGAAGTCAGGAATTCGATATCTCAAGACACTATTCAATATCTCTGAATACACTGTTCGATATCTCATTCAATATCTCAGAGATTCGATATGTCTATGTACTCTATTCGAGAACTCAGGAAGTCAACAAGTCAAAGTATTATTCGAGTTCACAAGGAGTCAACAAGTCAAAGTTCCATTCGATATCTCAAGGACTCAGAAAGCTATTCGATATCTCAAGGATTCGATAAGTCAAGTGTTCTATTCGACAACTCAAGGAATCCTGAAGAAAAGAGCTATTCGAGAAGTAATTCGATATGTCAATATAACAGTGTTCGAGAACTCAGAGTTATCGATCAAGTCAATTCAAGTTCTCGAATCACCTACTTAGTCACTTCTCGAATACATTCTTGGAGACAAAATACTGAAGAAATTGTACAAGTCAGAAACCTGCAACAAGCCAATGCACTTTATGGACCACAATCTGTAACGTGCTCTAGAAAGCCTACAAGGAAGCTTGGAGAGATATAGAAGAGACAAGGGGCTAAAGAAGTGGATCTGAACAGGCTTTACAAAGTCAAATCTGTAACCGTTTGGACGCTTACTCAAAAAGGATAGACAGACTAGAAAGTAATTTGTTCAGCTACCTTATTTGGAGTAAGTAGGTTGTATCCATGTTCTATAAGGATACAGCCTCACTTCCTTAGTCATTAACTTTGTAACTTTGTGAGTCAAGTTTTTCATACACTACAAGCTGTATCTCTCTGAGAAAAATGAAGCTGAGAATACTATCATTTGTATTCACAGATTGTAGCAACCTTTATCTAATAATACACTAGATTAAAGTGATACTGTGTCTTGTGTTGTTCTTTATCCGCACCTTCACCTCTGCACACACAAACACTTATTTGCTACATAGACTCTAGCCAAAGAAAAGTTCAAGAATCCATTCACCCCCCCTCTGTATTCTTTTATCGTATTCAATACTCAACAAGTGGTATCAGAGCGGGCTGTTTATTCAAAAACAGAAAAACGATCATGAGTTCGAATACACCAAAGACTACAGGAACGGTGAAAGTCCCTAAGTTTGACAAAGATAACTTCAACCTCTGGAAGATAAAGATGATGTTGTTCATCAAAGCCTCTCATCCTTTGTATCCTGAGATTCTTAAGAATGGTCCTTTTGTTCCACAACAAGAGATACCAGAGAAGACTGTTGGAACCACAACTATCCCAAGATCTTATGAGGCCAAAGATCCATCAAAATGGACAGAATCAGAAAGGGAGAAGGTTGCTCTTGACAACCACCTCATGTTGCTTATCATTGATTCCATGGACATGTCAATGTTTACAAACATTGCATCATGTAGATCTACCAAAGAAATGTGGGATCACATTGAGGTGTTGTGTGAAGGAACTGATGAGGTTAAGGAAAACAAGAAACAGATACTGGTCACACAGTATGAGGCTTTCATGGCACAGCCCAAGGAAAGCATTACTGAGATGTTTGAGAGATTTCACAAGCTAGTTACTGAGTTGCAGATGAATGGCAAGGTTTACAGTACCAAGGAGTTAAACATGAAGTTTCTGCTATCCTCACCAAACCATCTAGAGCAAAGGGTCATTTCTCTAAGGGAAAGAGATTTGAACAAAGTTACATATGATGTGCTCTATGGAGTTTTAAAAACTTATGAGCTTGAGTTGCTTCAGAAAAGGGCTATCCAAGCCAATCAAGGCAGAATGGTAAACACATCATGTATTCAAGACCTAGAAGCATCCACAAGCCAGTTAAGGATAGAGGAGGTAGTAGAAGAGGAAGAAACTGAACCTGAGGTAAGTGAACCTGTTGAGGAGAAGGAGGAAGAAGAGTTTTACACTCTTGAAGAACTAGATGGGATGGAAAACACTTCATATGCTTTCATGGCCAGAAAATTTCCAAACATCAGATTCAAAAGGAATCAACCCTTCAAACCCAAAACCCAAAACCATTCATTCAACAAAAGCAAGGCACCTGTGAAACCAAACAAGAATAAATTTAAAACCAGCCATGTGGATAGGTCATCTGTAAGGTGCTATAGATGCAATGACCTAGGGCATTTTGCAAGTGAATGCAAGAAGCCTAAAAAGAAGGATAGAGATTATCTTGAGCTTGAAGCTAAGTATGAGGCCCTTCTGAAAAAGCAAACACAAGGTAAGGCCTACATAGCTGAAGGGAAGTGTTGGGATGATTCTGACAGTGATGGAGAGGAGCAAGAATTCTGCAATTATGCCTTGATGGCCAATTCCAAGGATGACACATCTCCATCAGACCCTCAGGTACCATCTCTCACTACTATAGACATGTCTGTTTCAGAGTATAAATGCATGATTGAACAACTATCTGTTGAAATGTTTAACATTCATACTAGTATGACTGCTGCTAATGAAGAGATTGCTAAACTGTCTACTAGAAATGAAATGTTAACCAAAAAGAATGAGGAACTTGAGCTAACTGCTATGCAAGTAGAAAACCTTAAGAAAGAAGTTGAATATCTGCAGAATAAGGTTTTGTGTGCTAGTCAGGTTGAAAAGGCTCTTAGGGATGAATTAGCTGAAAATGAATTCAAACTAAAAACTTTCAAGAAATCATCTGGTCTAGTGAAATCCTACTGTGAGAAAATTGAAGCAAAACCCAAGGCTGCTATTGGACTTGATTATGACACTCTTAAACAGAGAAAAGGCTATGCTGTCATTGATGATGACACAGTTGTTCATGAGGAAGTGCCTCACATTTTGAAAAAGACTGAAAATCCAATTTTTAAGGAACCAACATTTGAAATTGATGAGGATGCCTTACTCCTCAAACAAATGTTGAATGATGAGGATGAGGCACAATTAAATGAATAATAAGCATCTTCCAAGAGTAAGAGTGTCAAGTCAAAAGCCAAGGAGCCAGTAGTTGATAGGCCAAGACCTAAGAAGTTTGTTAAGTTTGTTTCAGCTGGGAAGAGTGAATCAGAAAAGAAAGTGACTAAGAAGAAACAGAACAGAAATGGCAAGTTAGGGATTAACAAGGATAACAACTATGCTTATATGCCTAATGCCCCTAGGAAAACTTGTCAGAACTATTTCAGTACCAATCATTTAACTCATGCATGCAAGAAACCTGTTGGTAGTGTGTCCAAACCTTTCTATGATTGTTCTGTGCCTCTAAGACATAGAGATGCACCATTTTGTGATAAATTTGACTGTATGCCATGCAATATGAATGTTATGACTAGTTGTTTCAATCTGAGAAGGCAATTCATTGATGGTTGTATCAGTCACAATTCTCACACACACTACACCAGGTCAAAGTCTTCGAGTCCTCCTAAAGCTAGGAAGGTACCTCTGTCACCTAAGTCTGAAACCTCAGGTTCTAAGACTTTTAACAGTGACAAGAAGACTAATGCCAAGAAAGTTGACAAGCATGTTGTTTATGATAAAACTGTTTCTAAGTCACATGGACCCAAACTTGTTTGGGTACCAAAGGAAAAGTAATACCTTTGTGTTTGCAGGGCAAAGAAAGTGAAAAGAAGGTCATGTGGATTTTGGACAGTGGATGCTCAAATCATATGACTGGTGATATGGCCCTGCTATCACAGTATGAGGAAAAGGCTGGCCCAATGGTTGGTTTTGGAGATGACAGCATGGGTAACACATTGGGATATGGCAAGTTGAAAGTTGGTAATGTCATCATTGAAGATGTAGCACTAGTCAAGGGGCTCAAGCATAATCTGCTAAGTGTTGGTCAGTTTACTGATAGGGGATTCAAGGTGGATTTTGACAAAGATGAATGTTTGATCACCCACAAGAAGACTGGTGATTTTGCTCTATCTGGAGTAAGAAAGGGAAGCCTGTTTGTAGCCAATATGGACTCTGTAAACAAGGACAAAATTTGTTGCTTTTATTCAAAAGCATCAAATGAAGATTGTTGGCTGTGGCACAAGAAATTATCACACCTGAATTTCAAAGCCATTAATTCTCTAGTCAAAAGAGAGTTAGTGAGAGGCATGCCTACACTTAAATTCTGCGAAGAAGGAGTGTGTGAGGCTTGTCAAAAAGGAAAAATGAAAAGATCAAGCCACAAGTCAAAGACAGTGACATCAATAACCAAGCCCCTACAACTCATTCATATGGATTTGTTTGGGCCTGTCAATATTATGTCACTAGGAAGAAAGAAGTATGCCTTGGTGATGGTTGATGATTTTACAAGGTATACATGGGTGGAATTTCTGGCATCAAAAGATGAGGCTCCACAAGTAATCATTGAGCATATAAAGAAAGTTGACAAGGAAGCAAAGGCCAACAATGCAAGTGTGATTGCACTGAGAAGTGATAATGGAACAGAGTTCAGAAATGCCATACTTGAAGCATTCTGTAAAGAGAATGGTATTTCTCAGCAGTTCTCAGCTCCAAGGACTCCACAACAAAATGGAGTTGTTGAGAGAAAGAATAGAACTCTAATTGAGGCTGCTAGAACAATGTTACTTGATGCAAAAATGCCTACATGTTTTTGGGCTGAGGCTGTAAGCACTGCATGCTATATCCAGAAGAGAACCCTCATCAACAAAAACACTGGAAAGACACCTTATAATTTGATGACTGGAAAGAAGCCCACTCTAAAGTATGTTCATACTTTTGGAAGCAAATGCTTTGTATTGAAGGATAATTCTGAATATGTTAGAAAATTTGATGCAAAAGAATTTGAAGGAATTTTTCTTGGCTACTCTATGGAAAGAATTGCATACAAGGTTTATTTCATTAGTCAAAAGAAAGTTATGGAAAGCACAGATGTGACATTTGATGACAGTAAACTACCTGGACTAGAAGAAGCCAATGATGAAGATAAAGATCCATTGAAGTTTGATAATCTAGATGATTCTGATGAAGAGACTGAAACTTAAGTTGAAACTCGAGTTCAACAAACTCAAGTGAATGATGATACAAGAGAAGAATTTGTGCCAATCAATAGTGAAGAAACAAGCATCCAAGACACACTTGTGAGTAGTGGCAACTTCACAGGGGGAGGAAATGAGAATGACCATGATGTGGATGATGAAGCAACATCAAGAATGAGAAATCAGGCTGAACACTCAAGGAAATGGGATAGATCACACACTGCAGAGCAAATCATTGGAGATCCTAATGCAGGAGTAAGGACTAGGAGAGCAACTCAGAATGAGTGCCTCTATGGCTGTTTTCTATCACAAGTTGAGCCTAAGAAACTTGATGATGCACTATTGGATCCAGATTGGATTATTGCTATGCAAGAGGAGCTGAATCAATTTGAAAGGAACAAAGTATGGGAACTTGTGCCTGCACCAAAGAATAGAACCATTGTTGGAACAAAATGGGTTCTAAAGAATAAGATGGATGAAGATGGTGTAATTATAAGGAACAAAGCAAGGTTGGTTGCAAAAGGATACTCTCAACAGGAAGGCATTGATTATGATGAGACATTTGCTCCTGTTGCTAGATTGGAAGCCATCAAAATATTCTTGGCATTTGCTGCTCATTCAAACTTTAAAGTATATCAAATGGATGTCAAAAGTGCATTTCTGAATGGAGAGTTGGAAGAAGAAGTTTATGTGCAACAACCACCTGGTTTTGAGGATCCACACTTCCCAGAATTTGTCTACAGATTGCTTAAGGCATTGTATGGACTTAAGCAGGCTCCAAGACCATGGTATGATACTTTATCACAATTTCTTCTTGAGAATCAATTCACTAGAGGCACACTGGACAAGACATTGTTTTACAAGAAGCATGGTGATGATCTTATCTTAGTTCAGATCTATGTGGATGATATCATTTTTGGTTCTACAAATGAGAAGCTGTGTGAGAAATTTTCTAAACTCATGCAGAGCAGATATGAGATGAGTATGATGGGAGAGTTGACATTCTTTCTTGGGTTGCAAGTCAGTCAAAGGAAGGATGGTATCTTTATCAGTCAGACCAAGTATATCAAGGATTTATTAAAGAAGTTTGACTTGGAAGATTGCTCACCTGCAAAGACACCCATGGCCACTGCCACTAGATTGGATGAAGATGCTAAAGGCAAGAAGGTAGATATCTCAGTCTACAGAGGCATGGTTGGTTCTCTACTCTATCTCACTGCAAGTAGGCCAAATATCATGTTTGTTACATGCTTGTGTGCAAGGTTTCAATCAAATCCAAAAGAATCACATTTGGTTGCTATAAAAAGGATCTTTAGATATCTGAAGGGCACTCCAAACTTGGGACTATGGTATCCTGTTGCCCAGTAAATAACAATTGTAGAAGGGGGGTTGAATACAATTGTATAGATTTTCGACTTAATAACACAAGTATGAATCAATAACAGCTTTATTAATTCTGATATAAAACTGTTACACACTCTCTTAAGAAAACCTTATGTTCTTAAGAGCTGCTAGGTTACAGAATAACTCGTGTATTCGATTACAATCATGTAAAACCTAAACTGTGTTTATATAGTGTACACAGCTGCTCTATCAATTACAAGATATATTAAATCAATTACATACGACTCTTAATACATATCTTGAATGATAGCTGCATTCCTATAATTCAGGAACCGACAAATCAATCTTCCCATAATCTCTGGACAAAAGTAAATCTGCTTGTAATCCTCATCTACTCAAATACTAACGATGTGTTACTGATGACGTCAGCATCAGTATCTGATCAGTAATGCCCAGATCCTGATCATCACTTGAATCAATATCTAACAATCTCCCCCAATTTGTTCTTTGTGAAATAAAGCACAAATTCCTTGATTCAAAGATGTCAAAAACTCAAAACAAAATACCTTCTAAAATTCATCAGGAACAGTTTCAGAAATTCTTTGATAAAACAGATTCATCTTCAAGAAGTCAGATATCAATTCTTCTTCCTTGCTTTCAAGAATTTAAATCAGTTTCTTTTTCAGATTTTTGAGTCCTTCGTCTTCCTCATTAATCCGATAGATAGCTGCCCTGAGATTCTGAATTGAGCTTCTTGGAAGATCTAAATCACCTAGCAACACATAAGCAATCTCCTTCCCATTTGGATTAAGAGACAGTTGTTCCATGCCTAGATACTCTTCTCTAACAGCAGTACCTTTCTTCATTTCAACCTCTATGTCTCTTAAATTTAAATACATAGGAGTATAATTGCCATCATACCTCGTTCCTCCATCCATAAATCTCTGTCTGATTGTCCTGTAAATCATAACAGACCAATTATAATAGACTTCTCTTTCTTTAACATTGATGCTTTTACATCTGAGCAGATACAGAACATATTTCAGCTCTTTTGCGGATTTGCGCAACAACTCATGAATAGCAATCTTCTTTACACTTCTGTCTTTCATGAAGTACAACATCTTTTCTACCTTCTTAGCACTAGCATGACAATCAGCAATGATAGCAACAGCTTCAAGTTTCTAGAGATGATTAACAGTTAACTCATCACCAATCTTGTCAACTAGAGCATATTGATCAGTTTGTACAATAAAAACAACCTGTGCATTATTATACCTAATACCTCCTCTTGTTCCAGGTTCCAATCCCTTCAAACCAGATTGCATACTTACCCACTTTGGTGGATTTTCAGCAACAAATGCAGTAGACTTTGATTTAACAATCAATAAAGATTCATTAATCAAAGAAGACTCTGTTATCAGACCTGCAGACTTGAAAACAATTGGTTTCCTATAATCACACTCACTCCTTTTTCTTGCTCTTCTTCTTCTCATCTGTTGGATAATACTGCTGATGTTCAGGAACAGATTTACTTTTATCATACCATAACTTCCTGTTAGATTTATGAACATTTTTCAAGTAATCTCTGGTTGCTATCCTTTCTGCTTCTCTTGCTTTAGCTCTGATTTCACTTTCTTTTTCAAATCTTTTGAAATTTTCTTGCTCATACTTCAGTGTATCTTCAATAACTTCCATATTGTCACTAGTACAGAACTGTCTTTTAGCATCGCACTTTTAGCGTCGGTTATATAATGAGCCGTGGCCTATACATACTTTAGGCGTCGGTTGTTAGCTTAACCGACGCTTAATATCATCTGTGTTGGACCTTTTGCGTCGGTCATCAAATAACCGACGCTTAAAACTAACCCTTAAGTGTCGGTGTTTACTCAACCGATGCTTAAAACCGACCTTTAACGTCGGTCATGAACAACCGACGCCTAAAACTGACCCTTTAGCGTCGGTCTTTACTCAACCGACGCCTAAAATGACCCTTTAGCGTCGGTCTTTACCCAACCGACGCCTAAAACTGACCCTTTAGCGTTGGTCATAAACAACCGACGCTTAAAACTGACCCTTTAGCGTCGGTCTTTACTCAACCGACGCCTAAACTGACCATTTTGTACTTTATGTGTCGCCATACATTTGACCGACGCTAAAAGTATTATAATTTTAAAAAAAAAACTAAATTGTATACAAATAATATTTTTATACAAATAATACGTTATTTTATATTATATCATTCTAATTAAATTTTTTAAATTGAATAATATTATTCAAATAAGATTTATACAAATCAAACAACATTTTATAAAATTTGTGGTTAAATGTTTGTATATTGGTCTGTGATAGGTGGATTGTATATTTTTAATTTCATTTTCTGCTTAAGTGTGCAAAATACATGTTTTAATCGCATTCATGGAATTTTATAAAATCATCGGAGACGTTAAAAATCATGAAATCTTTGATAATTTTATCTTTGTATATTTATCCAGTTTTTAAATTTATTGGGAGAATTATTCTCAGTATTTAAGGATTTTAAAATTATTTTATGAATTATTTTGCATTTTAGGGATTTATACTTATAAAATTTATATTTAATTCGTTATTGGTCCTAAAATTATTTTTCAAATATGGGGAGATAACTAATTTCATTTTATTTAAAAATGATATTTAGATTTTTCTAAAATATTACCTATTTGTTTTTCTATTTCACAAGGTGGTTTTTAATTAATTTTTTTTATCAGAAATTGAATTATGAAAATACAAAAATGTGCATTATCCCTTTTAATCTCAAAACCAGCTTCTTCACTCCTCTCATCCTCTCGACTCTGTTTTTCTCCTGACTCTCTAATTTTCTCTCTCTCGAAGACTCTCTCAATCTCTCTCTCTCTCTCTCTCTCTCTCTCTCTCTCTCTCTCTCTCTCGTTCTTATTCTATGTATCAAATTAGTAGTGTGAGTAATCAAATTAACAAGGTTTTGATTCTCTATATCACTATCTCATTAATTTCGAATTCTGCAAATTCGTAAAAATTAGGGTTAAATTGGGGGTTTTCGATTTCTTGAGTTAATTGGGGGTTAAGATTTACAATCGTGTTCACTTCAGAAGTTCTCTTTCAATTTGGACTGGGTGCTAATGCACATTACGTTATATTAGAGCTATATGCCCAAGGAAATATAATTCTTACTGATTCTGATTTCATGGTCATGACTCTTCTCCGGTCACACAGGTTGGTGATTTTTAATCTATATAACAATGTTTTCGTTCTTTGTTTTTCTTACCTAATGTCTAACACATTCTGAATTTTAATAAGCACTGGAATTTCAGCACAAATCTCACTATTTTCTTTCCATTGAATTATTAGAACCATCAGTGATAATTTACATTATGCAATATTTCTACTAAAATTGAATTCAGTATACTTCTAGTTCTAGGATTGTGACTAGTAATTGTTCATATGGTAAAAAGATTGCTTTAACATATATGTTATTTATATTGCACTGCAAATAAGGGATGATATCACTAGATGAATGCTTGGTCCCTGACAGCATTGTTGGTAGGTTATCTGTTTTACATGCCTTCAAGGTCTGTCACCGTATTACATGACATTTTAGTAATACATAAATACAAGTATATAAGGATATTGCTGTAATGTTGACTGCTGAGGGGACTGCAGGACACCCTCGGGGTTTGACTCTGCCCCTTTAAGTATAAATACACATATATCCCTACATTGTAGTCGTTAGTGGTGCAATATGTCATACAAGCCTGTTTAGAATCAGTTGACAGCCCAAAATTTAGTTGGGAAGCATCCACTTTACAGTCTAAACAAACTCTACACTACAATGCCATGCTGCCTGCCTAATAAAAATCCTAGATAATCTTAATTACATGGTTTCCCCTGCAGATGCATCCCTTTAAACAACATACTTGTCATTTCTATTATCTGTACTCAATGCTTTGTGCTTACTCAAATTGATGGTGAGAAGTCAGTAATGACAGGGATGATGACAAAGGTTTGGTAATTATGTCGCGACACCAATATCCATTAGATATGTGTTTCTAGTTTTTGAGAGAACTACAAGTGCAAAGGTACAGGATGCTCTTGCATCTTAAAGGGAACTTGAAAACAGTTTACAGGTGGAAGTTACTGAGGTGAAGGATACTGTTTCCGATGTACCAAACGGAAAGCAAAACCGAAAAAATGCAAAGTCTACTGATTCTAGTAAGGCAAAAGGTGCTAGTTCCAAGCAACTGACCTTGAATTCACCTTAAATTATGAAATTATTTAATTATTCAAGGGATGATGACCTTGAATTATTTAATCCTTATTTAATCATTATTATTACATATCATAATTATTATGAAATTTAAATTTAATCTTAAGATGTACAGTTGTGTTAAATGATTGCGACCTTTTTTGTATGTAATGATTTTTGTTCTACATGTAGATGTACAATGAATTCTGCCCATTGATGTTGAACCAGTTCAAGTCGAGGGATTCTCTGAATTTTGAGACGTTTGATGCATCACTGCATGAGTTCTACAGTAAAATTGAGTCTCAAAGGTCTGAACAACAGCAAAAGGCGAAAGAGAGCTCTGCAATGCAGAAACTTAATAAATTACGCAATGATCAGGTTCACACATAAATTTTGGCTAGAAAGATCCATTGTATTCCCATTGTCTAGTTTTTGCATCAATCTTACTTTCTAGTTTAGTAATTGGTTTAGATTGCTGTATCTTCATACTTCAGGGTTTTGATAAAAATATATTCAGTTGTTTGATATACCTTTCTCTGATTCTTTTTTATAAGTTTATTTGCTAAAAATAAACCACTTCTTGCTATACACAAAGTGAACCACCTTCTCTAGCCCTGGTTTCTTGGAGCATTCTTGTACGTTTATTTCGCCACCTTCTATAAGTTTTTGATATCTTATATATTTCCAGCCATATCATTCGCAGTTAAAATTTCATTGAGACATTCTATAAGTTTTTGATGTCTCGTATATCATTTTTATTTGTTTTGCTAATACGGCAGGACATCCTATGCTTCTTATTCTACTGAAAGCAAAGCATGTGCTCATGTCGTCCAGTTTTTTAGGAAGGTATAGATTTTCGTGATTAGCTACTACTTGTTTGATTTAGCTATCCATAAATTTGTTTTCTGCATTTAACGTATATAATTTGATTTCTAATAAGATAATATACAGTCAACAAATGTACTTCATATAGGATAATATACAATATTTATTTGGGTCTTATCCATTCAGGCTTCATATAGGATAATATACAGTCAACAAATGTACTTCATCATATTGTACAGTGTCATGGGAACCTTGTTGCAATTGTTCTATGTTAGTCAGCTTAAAGTGTTTATAACAGAGGGCAACTGTGATAGGAAAGGGAATGAATAAGTGATGCTGTAATGAGTTTTATATTTACAGTCTAAACTAACTATCCTCTAAGTTTCTAAGTTGTGCTTCTGGTATCCGATTTCAGGGTTACTTGCTTGGAAATCCTAAAACATTTCCTGCTGACCAAGACTTTGTAATCCCTTTTGCTCATGGGATGGATATTATTTCAGATGAATTACATGAGGTTTGTTCTAGTCATCTTTAATCCATAACTTTTTCCACTTTGCTACTGAATTTCTAAGCTCTGTACTCATTCAGCTCCATTAAATTATCTATACCACTGCTTCCTTATGGCATTCCTGCCTATTAAATGGATCTGTTATATTATTGTTACAAGATACAAAAATAGAGAACAGTCCCTACATGGGCTTCATCTACACATCATTCCAAGAAAGGGCCACATTCATGTCCCATGCCAACACAGCCAAACTTGCTCAACACTATGGTGACAAGAACCTAGCTCAAGTGTGTGGCAACATTGCTTCTGACGAGAAATGCCATGCCACTGCCTACACCAAAATCGTGGAGAAGCTTGCGGAGATTGACCCTGACACCACGGTGATCGCATTTGCTCACATGGCTCCGATGATATGCTTTTCAAGCACCTCACAGCCGTTGCTCAGCAGATTGGAGTGTACTTTGCATAGGATTACTGTGACATAATTGATTTTCTGGTGGATAAATGGAACGTTGCGAATATGAAGGGGCTGTCGGATGATGGGAGAAAGGCTCAAGAATATTTTTTAACTTGGCTGCTAAGATCAGGAGAGTTGAGGAGCAGGTTCAAGGCAAGGGGAAGAAAGCTGTGTTGCCTGTGGCATTCAGCTGGATTTCAACCGTTAGCTCATCATTTGAGTCATCTTTGTCATGATTTCAGTTATCTTTTATATTATATATTGCTTATGTTATCAGTAGTTTGTTCTGAGATTATACTTTTTGCAAGTTTATGTAATATTCTTGGTGTGACTAAATTGATGTAGAGAATGATTATGTAATATTTTTTTATTAATAAGATCACTGAAATTGCAATTTAATTTTTTTTTTTTAAAAAAAATTTACTTTAAGCGTCGGTTCTTGAAAAACCCGACACTTATAATCTGACTTTAAGAGTCGGTTCTTTAAGCAACCGACGCCAATAGTAGGACTTTAAGCGTCGGTCCTTAAGCAACCGACGCCAAAAATACGACCTTAAGCGTCGGTTTTTTAAGCAACCGACGCCAATAGTAGGACTTTAAGCGTCGGTTCTTTGAGCAGCCGACGCCAATAGTAGGACTTTAAGCGTCGGTTCTTTAAGCAACCGACGCTATTAATATGTTATATGCGTCGCCCAATTAACCGACGCCATAGGCCTGTACCTATAGTGTCGCCTTCATATACTACGCCCAATAACCGACGCCTAATGCCTATTTTGACCGACGCTAAAAGTCTATTTTGTACTAGTGTGTGAAATTCAACCACAACCTTAAGAATCATAATCTTAAGTTCTTTTAAAATTTCAGCTTCTCCAGAATCAGAGACAACATCAGGAATTAAATCAAAAACTGACTTCTTATTAGATACAGTAGATTGAACAGCAACCTTGCTCTTTCTTTTTAAAGGCAATATCTCCTCTTCAATTTCTTCAGGAGCATTGAATCTGTTATTCGGAGTCAGTACAAGAGATAGTGGAGTTTTTTTCTTTTCATTCTCAGAAACATCTTTTAACTTGATTCCACTAGATCTTGTTTGCCTTGTACTTGTTTGAGCAGGTATTCTTCCTCTACCTCTGTATCTTCCTCTTCTTGCAACAGGAGCTTCATTTTGTCTTGCAATTTCTTCGAGAATCCTGTTCTGTTCTTCTAAGAACTCAATAGTAGTCATGTTTGGATTCTCTCCAGTAGTTAAGATAAGCGCCTTCTCAGCATGATACTGTTGAACTCTTTTGTCTTTATGAAACAATTTAAGAACACGACCATCCCCTGTGTCAAGTTCATGAAACAGATTAGCAGCATCTTCATCCTGTTCCACATACACATCATTCTCAGGAATGATTGATAGAGTTTGACCAGGTGTCACGAACTGTTCTTCTGTCAGACTCTGAGATTGTACCATTGTTGTCACTGTCTTCTTACCAGATCTAGAAACATGAGTTGACTGCCTAGTTTGAGTATCAGATTGACTTCTCTTTGTTACTAAAGCAGCATCAGAGGTTTCAACTTTATGTGACTTAGCACCACCATTATTTCCAGAAATATCATCATCCTTTTGTACAACTGGATTAGGTGAGCATTTTGTTTTGACTATCTTCTCCCCCTTTTTGACATCAGAATCCTCATCAAGAAAGAAAGATAAGATTAGTTTGAGAGTTTCTTCAATATTATCGACCTTAGAAGACAAAGTATCAACTTTAGTTTCTACAGATCGAGTTCATCCTTGTATTAACATCAGCAGTTAAACATTTAAGCTACGAAGCAGATGCAACTTCAGAATGATCCTTAAGAAAACGAGCATGAAACTGATCATTATTCTTCTTTACAGAAGCAATCTCATCTTTCAATCCCTTTGTCAAGATAGCAGTAGTCTTCAGATGATCCTTGAGATCAGAATTAGACAACTTGGAAGCTATATGCGTGGAATGAAAGAGAGCATTGGGAAAGTTTATAGAAGCAGTAGGCTTATCCCATTCAGTATCCCATTCATACCTCCTTAGAGCTTGAATATGATCAGGAGTAATATTGTTGTATTCACCCTTGTTACTGCAAGATTCCGGATACTTGCTTGAAGAAGCCTGAGCCTGAGTACCAGAACGTAGACTCGCTCTTACAGCAGCCTGAACATAAAGTGCTTCAACATAATCAGCATCATCAGGATCATCATCTGAATTTGAACCAGATTTATTAGTCGGAATCTTATTATCAACATTCTCATCAGGATGCATAACACCTTTCAATTTCAATTCACCAGTAGATGCAGCTGGTGAATCCTGATGACCTGCAGACAGAATAGTAACATTTCCTAAATCTCTCGTTTCTTTTAAAATGATCTCATCACTTCTCATAGTGTTACCTACGTTACTGTCAATAGTAACTGCTACCTCACTAGAAGTTAATAACTTCTCACTCTTTTCTACCTCTCCTTTTGCCAGTGCAGGAGACTGCCTCTCATCACTCTTCTTTTTCTCTAAATGTTCACTCTTATTCTCACAAGAAAGGCTCTGACTCATTAAATGTGAAGAAATAAGAGGTGGCTGAGAAGAGTGGTCTGAAGTCATACAAATAGAGGTATCCCTTATATCAGGTCTATCTGTAATCATACTATCAGTAATAAAGGAAGTAAAGAGAGAAGTGTTACCTGATACAGGAGGAATCAAATCCATTGGCCTTGAAGAAATAGGCTCAACAAGAAAAGGAATACTTGGATCAGTAGTATTGGCATCAGGATTGACAGCTGCAATTGTAGTATGACTTACATTAGTATTTTCTACCAATGGTTCTTGTGTATTCTGAGGTTTTGAAGCTGCTTTAACACTTTGAGTCAAAGGTTCTTGTGTGCTTCCCTCAAATGCAGTGTCAGTGATCACTTCATCACATTCAGCAATGTGCAAATCATGAGCAGCTTTATCTGCCAGACTTTTAGCTACTTCAAGTTCAATTGCAGAAGCCCCTTGAGCATTGTCAGGAAACTCCCCTGTTGATGTGACTTTGCCAACATCTTCACTTTGAGAAGATGGTTCTTGTGGGACTATTCCTTCAAAAATGTCTGCACCCACACTTTGAGTAGGTGGTTCTTGTGTGACTGGATCTGCAATAGCTGCTAAACTCCTTTGAAGTTCAGGTTCTTGTGGGCTTGATCCTTTCAGAGGTGACAAAGTAGTCCTCTGTTTCTTCTGTCTATGAAAGACATTTGCTTCAGCATTTTTCTTTTCAAGTGGTGAAGGTTTTAAACCAAACTGAGCAGCAATAGCATTTACTTGATTAACAGACATCTCAATAATTCTTCTCTTTGGAGATACAGGTGCTGGAGAATCAGAGATCTCAACAGTCTTCACAGGTGAATTATCAGGAGTAGAGATGTCAGGATTGACAGTAGTGACAGGAACTGATGATCCATCTTGAATAGTAGAGACATCAGGATTACTCTCCATAGCCTCAGTAAGATTCTGTAATTCTATAGGAACAACAAATTTGCCTTTGTTGATTAATCTTCTTCTTTTCTGTGGCTTCTTAGAGACAGCCACTTCTCTAGTATCAACAACATCAATCTCCTTTTTCTTCATCAAAATTGATATAGGCATTGTGTCATCATCAGAATCAGAATCAGAATCAGCTCTCTGACTAACTTTCCTCTTTACTCCTGTTTCTCTATTCAGATCAGATGCACCCAGGACCCCTTGTTCACCCCCTTGTAACTTCATTTGAGAGTGAGTTGGAGTGGAGAAATCCTTTGATCCTAATTGCTTCTCAGACACATCAGATCTAGCTAATTTCTTTGATTTTACAACTGATGTCTTTTGTGAGACATCAGAGGTGGTTGACTGTTTAGAAGAGTGTTTAGGTTGTGTGCTTGTGTCAGGAATAGGATGTGTAAGGTCCTGTCCCATAGCACCAGTTGCTGGGCCATATTGAATAGGCATTCTCTGTCTTAAAAGAGACCATACTTCAGCAGGAATGTATGGAGTTCCATCAAACCTATTTGCTTTATCAGAATTGATTAGACTCTTTATATTGTTTTCTGAGATTTTACATATTGGCAAAATTGTATCATTCTCAAAAATAGCATCAGGACATAAGTGAGAGAATATTAATTGGAAAAATCTAAGAAAGCAAACATAACCACATTTATCTGCTTTTCTTTCACTTAATGCCTTTAGTATAAAAGACCCATAATCAAATGAGAGATCATGAATTAGAGAATACCCAATTTTGGCTGAACCTGTGGGTAAAGCATCAAAATTTGACACTTTATTCAAGAAACATCTGCTGATAGTGTCAAAGAAGAAATTCCATTCCTTCTTAAGCTTTGTTCTGTAGAGCTCTCCAAACTTCTTTGGTGCTCCATTGTAACCCAAACTTACAACATACTCAAGGAGTCTTGTATCAGGAACTTTGAATACCGGCTTACCAATAATTGATGGTAAGTGTAGAGCTTCAGCGACAATCTCAGGAGTCATATAGTACGTAACATTATTATACTCAAAGCTCATTTGAGGCTTTTCTGATGGAAGTCCTTTCCCAAAGACACTTGTGTTCCAAACCTGCATTACAGACTGAAAAGATATCTTGGCAGGTTGGGTTAGAGCATAATTTATTGGGATTGAGGCCAAAAAGTCCTGTATAATGTGGAAATCATTGGGCAAGTCCTGATGATCAAGAACTGCAGTGAAGTTATTTGTGTTAAAAGTAACTCCATTGATTACAACCTTGCTGTTAATGAAAGATGATTTCTCCATTGAAATTGCAAACACGAGAGTTGTGCTAATTTTGAATTTAGGGTTTGAGAGAGCAGAGATAAAGAGATTATGTATTACTGATAGTTTTGAGAATAATAAATCAATTTGTAAACTAAATTGATATTTAGACAATGCTAATGATTTCTCAAAAATAGGTGTCAGTAATCTATTCGTGCATACTTGAGTAATGGACCAAATTACGTGAGAGAGTGGTAATTATTGCACGCGTCACGACTTACCATATGTAACTATATGTATTGTTTAAGTGAAACACACGCGCTCGTATTATTTTGGTACTCAGAAACCAGAATTCGAATCGTTTCCAGTCCTCGTTACTTACTCATCTCTATTTAATATCTTCAGCTTTGTCCATTATTTCCTGAACCCTTCATTCTCTCCTGAAAAAAAAATAAGAAAAACCCTTCACAGCAAAATTTTACAACAATGTCGAACCTTACCATCAAAGAAAAGAATCTCCATCTCTTAGAGAAAAGAGACATCTTTAGCTATACTCATAAAGAGTTTGAAGCGTTTGACCAGGAAAAGCAGCTCGAGACATTGTGGCTTCAGATGGATGCTTGTCTTGACGAGATTGAGAAGGAAAAACCTGCAAGAGTAATCGATATGGATGTTGCTCTTCAAGCAACATTGGATTGGCTTTCCTCTAAAGCATCCTCATCCAACACTCCCAACCATTGTTAATGAATATGTTACCAAAAATAACCTTATCCCTTTCAACTTCCATCCATACAAAGTGGCAAAGATGGGATCTGGGATGGCTGCTAACAATGGAGTGGTTTGGACTGCACTTTTTCTTTTCATGTTGAATAGATTAGTAGATAGAGAACAAAAATATGTGATATTTTGCATGTAATCTCTTTCTTATTATCAATGAAAAATTCAGTTTCTCTATTCTATTCAATGTATTCCTGATTTATCATGTTATGAACTGAGATATAATCTGAGAAATAAATATGAGGACTAATTAAAGTGATCACATTATCAGGAGTTCAATAACATTAATCATAGTTTGAATCAGGAAATTGAAATAAAACGAAGACAGTTAGATTCTGAACATAATACTGATAATCGAACCATCGCATCAGGATTCGACGTTGACCATTGTCAGGATTGACTTTTCATCAGTATTTGCAAGTCGTTAGTATCTGATGACTTCTTTTTCTCAAGAACTGCCACCATTCCAAGTTCGTTCACCAACTTTGTAAAAGTAGTCTCAGGTAGTGGCTTGGTGAATATATCAGCTAACTGTTGATCAGTAGAAACAAAATGAAGTTCAATTGTCCCTTCCAATACTTGTTCTCTTATGAAGTGATACCTGATACTGATGTGCTTTGTAAGAGAATGTTGAACTGGATTTCTTGTCATGGCAATAGCACTTTGATTATCATAATAAATAGGTATTTTTGAAAATGACAAACCATAGTCCATTAGCTGATTTCTCATCCACATGATCTGAGCACAACAGCTTCCAACAGCAATGTACTCAGCTTCTACAGTTGATGTTGAGATAGACTTTTGTTTTTTACTAAACCAAGAAACTAGTCTTCCACCAAGAAACTGACAACTGCCTGAAGTACTTTTCCTGTCTATTTTGCATCCTGCAAAATCAGCATCTGAGTAACCACATAAACTAAAGTCTGATTCTCTAGCATACCAAAGGTCGAGGGAAGAAGTGCCCTTAAGATATCTGAAGATCCTTTTCACTGCAATGAGATGTGGTTCTTTGGGATTTGCTTGAAACCTTGCACATAGACAGGTTGCATACATGATATCTGGTCTGCTAGCAGTTAGATATAAGAGTGAGCCAATCATCCCTCTGTAGTTGGTTACATCTACCTCTGTTCCTTGATCAGGATCAAGCTTTGTAGCTGTAGCTATAGGAGTTGAAGCTGTAGAGCTATCTTGCATGTTAAACCTTTTCAACAAATTCTTTGTATACTTTGACTGATTGATAAAAATCCCATCATCAGTCTGCTTAACTTGCAAACCTAAGAAATAACTCATTTCTCCCATCATGCTCATTTGATATCTAGACTGCATTAGCTTCAAAAACTTCTCACACAGCTTAGAGTTAGTTGACCCAAAAATGATATCATCAACATATATTTGAACTAACAGTAAATCCTTACCATGATTCAAATAAAACAAGGTTTTATCAATTGTACCTCTATTGAATCCACTTTCCAGTAAGAATTGAGCCAGAGTTTCATACCAGGCTCTTGGAGCTTGCTTTAGTCCATAAAGTGCTTTATCCAGTCTATAGACATGATCTGGATATTTGGGATCAATGAAGCCAGGAGGTTGCTCAACATATACCTCCTCTTCCAATTCTCCATTGAGGAATGCACTTTTCACATCCATCTGGAATACTTTGAACTTCTTGTGGGCTGCATATGCCAGAAAAATTCTGATGGCCTCTAGTCTTGCAACAGGAGCAAAAGTCTCATCATAATCTATTCCTTCCTGTTGAGAATACCCCTTTGCTACTAGCCTCGCTTTATTCCTCACAATTGTGCCATCTGAATCTGTCTTGTTTCTGAATACCCACTTTGTACCCACAATAGACCTACCCTTTGGCCTTGGTACTAGTTTCCAGACTTCATTTCTTTCAAACTCATTCAGTTCTTCTTGCATAGCTGTTACCCAATCAGCATCCTTAAGTGCATCTTCAACTTTTTTAGGCTCCTCCTTTGACAGAAAGTTATTATATAAACATTCATTCTGAGTTGCACTTCTTGTCTTAACACCTGCTTCAGGATTTCCAATAATTAAATCAGGAGTATGACTTTTAGTCCATTTCCTTGCTGATGGTAAGTCATTTATTGAACTGGATGCTCCCCCTGGATTGGTGTTATCTTCAAAAGAACTAGAATTGCTAGAAGCTCCCCCTGAGATAGTGCTATCTCTTCCTGATATACTGTCAGGATTGTCACTTGAATCTGTTTCTGATGCGTCTCTACTTGATGTTTGAGTTGTATCAGTACTGGTGATGTCTTGCTCTTGCTCCCCCTCAACATTTGCATTATTTGAGTCATTATCAGTATCTGGTGTTTGATCAGGAATTGATCGGTCATCAGGATCTGACAGAGTATCAGTATCTGACATGACTTCATCAGAATTCTTGGTAGCTTCATTTGCAAAGATCAAACTATCATGAGAGTCTTCTGTTATCCCTGTTATCTTTTTGTCATCAAAAGATACATTAATAGATTCCATGACTGTCTTTGTTCTCAGATTGTAGATTTTAAAGGCTCTTGTTGTTGGATAGCCAATAAAGATGGCCTCATCAGCCTTAGTCTCAAATTTTCCTAGCTGTTCAGGATGAGGTCTTAGAACAAAGCACTTGCAGCCAAACACATGTAAATGCTTCAAACTTGGCTTCTTTTCTTTAATCATCTGATAAGGAGTCACACCATGTCTGTTGATTAAGGTGATGTTCTGAGTGTAGCATGCTGTGTTGACTGCTTCTGCCCAAAAATATGTAGGTAGTTTGGCTTCCTCCAACATAGTTCTGCCAGCTTCAATAAGAGTCTTGTTCTTTCTTTCAACTACTCCATTTTGCTGAGGTGTGCCAGGAGCAGAGAATTGTTGAACTATTCCTTTATATTTGCAGAACTCTTCCATTGCTGAATTCTTGAATTCAATCCAATTATCACTTCTCAGGATCTTGACTTTGTATTTTGTGCCAGTTTCAATGAGCCTCACATGGTCCAACAGTATTTCAGCAGTTTCATCTTTTCTGTGCAGAAAATAAACCCAGGTAAATCTAGTATATTCATCAACAATGACTAGAGTATACCTTTTCTTACTGATGGACATAATATTCACTGGTCCAAACAAGTCAAGGTGAAGCATGTGATATGGTTCATTAATTGAGGATTCAGATTTACTCTTGAATGATGTCCTTCTCTATTTAGCCTTCTGACAAGCATCACAGAGTCCATCAGGAGTATACAGTGCCTTTGGTAATCCTCTTACCAAGTCTTTCTTAACCAACTCATTTATATTGTTGAAGTTGAGATGAGAAAGCTTCTTGTGCCAATTCCAACTTTCATCTACAGAAGCTTTGCTGATGAGGCATGTAGCTGGATTATCAGTATTGGTGTGAATGTTGGCTTCATAAATGTTACCATGTCTTTGACCAGTTAATGCAACCTTCCCTGAAGATTTGCTGATAACTTCAAAATGAGTATCATTGAAATTGACACGATAACCTCTATCTGAGATTTGACTAACACTTAACAGATTGTGTTTGAGTCCTTTCACCAGAGCTACTTTTTCAATGATGACATTTCCAATTACAATACTGCCATATCCCAAGGTTTGTCCAATGTTGCCATCTCCATAAGACACAGTTGGGCCAGCCTTCTCCTCAAATTCTGATAGCAAGGTTTTATCTCCAGTCATGTGCACAGAGCATCCACTATCCATGACCAACACATTTTTCTTTTTACCCTGCAATCAGAATCACAAAGAACTCAGTTAGAATTTTTAAGAACCCACACTTGTTGGGTTCTCTTTTCATGCAACTTAACATTTTTAGCAGCAGAAGATTTTCTTGTAAAAACACCTTCATCAGGATTGAGTCCATCAGAATTAGTCTTTTTATTAACAGATGCATGCTTAGTGTTCAAGTTCTTTGTTTTTCCAAAATTTGCACTTTTATTGAACTTAGGCAAAGGCTCATAATAATTATAATACAAATTATGGTATTCTTCACATGTATAAATAGAATGCCATTCACTGCCACAATGGAAACAAGGATTCTGTGGTTTATAAAATACTGATTTATTCCTAATGTCAGACTTAGGAACTACAGTAGCCTTCTTTTTACTCCTCCTGCAATCAATAGCAAGATGATTAGAGTTACCACAGTTAAAGCATACTTTCCTTGGTGCATTTGGAATATACTTATAATTATTCTCCTTGTTTATTCCAACTTTACCATTCCTGTTCCTTTTGACAATTAGAGCTTTCTTCCTATCTATTACTTCACAGATTCTATCACTTAATTGTTTCTTAGACAACAGACCTACATTCTTGTTTTTGACAGTTCTAGTCTCAGAATGATGTGTAGAAGTGGATCCCTTATCTGAAGTAGATTTGGGATTTTCTGGATACAAATAATTAACAGGTTTTAATTTGGTTTTAGTACTGTCTGTGACATATCTGTAGGTTTTTGGATTTGTTGAGTCATCAACTATAACTCTTCCTGGATTAGATGAAACAACCTTTTCTTTGTCCTTTTTCTCATTCTCTGGCTTATAACCTAGACACTCTTTCCAGTTTTTATCAGTAATAATTTCATGAGTTTTTGTTCCAGAATGTGTCCAGGTTCTGAGTTTTTCATTTGCCTCTTTAAGTTGCATTTCAAGTTCATTACATTTAAACTCTATTTCAAGTTTCATGTGTTTAGCATTATCACATTCTGCTTGAACTTCCTGCAAGAAAATTAACTCAGCTTCTAGATGATCATTTCTCTTAACAACCTCTGCCATTTCAGATTTTATTCTAGTATTTTCAAGAGATTGACTCCTAAAACTAATATGTAGAGATTTTAAAAAAGATCTTAGCTCAGAGACATTATTAGTATCAAAATCAAACAAAATTTCAGATACCATATTTTCACCAGCAGAAGTCTCATCAGTTTTAGCCATCAAAGCATGATTCACTTTCTCTTCTTCAGAGTCAGATGATGAGTCCATCCAATCCTTGCTTGAAGAAATGAGAGCTTTGATTTTAGTCTTCTTGCACTCAGTTGCAAAGTGACCCATTCCATCACAGTTACAGCATCTGATTTTTGACTTATCAAATTTGCTGCTTTTATCTTCTTTCTTCTTGTACCTGTCTTTGTCAGTATTGAAGGTTCTCTTCTGAAATTTCCCTTGCTTCCTAGCCTTTATGAACTTCATCTTCTTGAAGCCCTTGACTATCATAGCAACCATTTCCATTATATCAGAATCAGTAGAGTCATCATCAGTATCAGGATCAGACTCAGTATCAGTATCTGATGATGAGTCATCAGGAATTGACTCTTCCACTCTACTCTTTCTACTAGAAACCTCCACAGCTTTTCCCTTTGATTTTGATTCAACATTCAAAGCAACAGATTTTGTCTTGACATTCTTCTTATTCTTTCTTTGTTGAACCTCAAGATCATAGGTTCTAAGCATCCCGTAAACTTCATCAAGAGACAGCATCTTCAAATCATATTGATGCCTTATGATTGAAGCTTGAGTATCCCACTCCTGAGTTAGAGCTCTGAGAAACTTGGTGTTTGAGTCCTCTGGATCATACTCTTTGCCAACTAGTGATAGATTGTTCAGTAATGTCAAGAATCTATCATACATATCAGTAAGGCTTTCATCAGATTTAGCATCAAACTGCTCATACTCCTGAATCAAAAGAGCCCTTCTGTTTCTTTTGATAGATTCAGTACCTTGGCATTGAGTTTCCAAAGTATCCCAAATTTCCTTTGCAGTCTTGCATGCTATTACCCTGTTTGACATGACATTATCAAGACTTTTATGCAAAATATTTTTTACCTTTGCATCTTTGAGTACTTGAGCCTTTTCCTCTATCGTCCACTCACTCTTTGCCTTAATGACATAGTGTTCAGCAACAGTCTCTGTTCTTGCAACTAATCTTGTTGGAAGAAATGGTCCATCATTGATCCTATCAAGATAGTCTGGATCAGTTGCTTCCAGATACATCAGCATTTTCACCTTCCATGTTGGATACTCAGTTTTCTTGAGAATTGGAATTTTGATGCTTTAATACTTGCTTGTCGATATCTTAAGATCGTTTCTGATTAATATTAATCAGTTTAGCTCTGATACCAATTGTTGCCCAGTAAATAACAATTGTAGAAGGGGGGTTGATACAATTGTATAGATTTTCGACTTAATAACACAAGTATGAATAAATAACAGCTTTATTAATTCTGATATAAAACTGTTACACACTCTCTTAAGAAAACCTTATGTTCTTAAGAGCTGCTAGGTTACAGAATAACTCGTGTATTCGATTACAATCATGTAAAACCTAAACTGTGTTTATATAGTGTACACAACTGCTTTATCAATTACAAGATATATTAAATCAATTACATACGACTCTTAATACATATCTTGAATAATAGCTGCATTCCTATAATTCAGGAACCGACAAATCAATCTTCCCATAATCTCTAGACAAAAGTAAATCTGCTTGTAATCCTGATCTACTCAAATACTGACGATGTATTACTGATGACGTCAGCATCAGTATCTGATCAGTAATGCCCAGATCCTGATCATCACTTGAATCAATATCTAACATATCCTAAGGACACAGGGTTCAATCTGGTTTGTTATTCTGATGCTGATTATGCTGGATGCAGAGTGGATAGGAAAAGCACCTCAGGTAGCTGCCAGTTTCTTGGACAAAGGTTAGTCTCTTGGTATAGCAAGAAACAACAATCTGTGTCAACTTCTACAGCTGAGGCTGAATACATAGCTGCTGGAAGTTGTTGTGCTCAAGTGCTTTGGATTAGAAATCAACTTAGAGATTATGGACTTGTGTTGGAAAGAATTCCAATCATGTGTGACAACACAAGTGCAATCTCTATAGTTGCCAATCCTGTCAATCATTCTAGGACAAAGCACATTGACATCAGATATCATTTCATAAGGGAACATGCAACTAATGGAACCATTGAGTTGCATTATGTTTCTACAGACAAACAACTAGCTGATATATTCACTAAGCCATTAGATGAAGCCACCTTCACAAGGTTGGTTAGTGAGATTGGAATGTTGAATTCTTCAGATTCTGGCTAAGTGAATACAGCATCTAGATTGTTGCAGCAGTAAACACTTACTTTATCTAAATTCTTAATATTTTTGGAGTAAGTGTTGGCTGAAATATGATTTATAAATATTTCAAATCTGTTGCATATTTGGAAAATCATATTCTCTTGTTAACTTGAAATTTCTATGAAATTTTGAGAAAATCACTGTTTAATTTGCTAGAATATTCGTGAATGAATATTGCTGGTAAATTTTGAAAAGATAGTGAAAATTGAGTTTCTATGAGTATAATTCGACAAGTCAGACTTCTCAAGTGATTCACTATTCGACATCTCTAACAAGTCTCTTTAGAGCACTCTCGAGTTCTCGAATAGAGTCTTTTAGAGTTCTCGAATAGAGGTTTCCTTGACTTCTCGAATATAGTGTTTTAGTTCTCGATTGATTGAGTTCTCGAATACTATATTTGAGTTCTCGAATCATTTGAAAAGGCTGATTTCTCGCTGAATTTTAACCAATTTTGGATTTTTATTCAGAATTCAGAATTACTCATAAAAGCACATTTTACCTAATTTAGATTTATTTCTAATTTAGATAACTGCCAGATGTGAGCTACAACCTGCTTGAGTTATCGAATAAGCCTTTCTTGACTTCTCGAATAGTTGTTTTCTACTTCTCGAATGCCTGACTTGTCGATACAGAACATACATCTAATCAACAATTCAAGTACTTCATACTTTTACAACTTCACATCTATTCGATTCATTTCATTCGATTTCTCAAGCATCCAAACTCCCAAAACCTCTGAAACCCTAACTACAAAAGCTAAATTTCTTCTTCAACCTTCGATTTCTTCTCTCTCTCTCACACAAATGGCAACAGTAAAGTTCAACACCAATTTCATTGCTCTAACTAGTGATGTTGAAGCACCCAACGCCAATTTCAAGTGCTTTGTGAAGTGGATGTCTGAATCGTACATCAAGAATGCTCTATCTGTTAACCCAACTCTGTATCTCGACATTCTAGAACAGTTTTGGCAGTCTGCTACAGTGGAGGTGGTGGCTCTTGACTCTGCAATATCCTCGTACATCATCTACTGCAAGATTCAAGACAAAAATCTCACTATCACCACAGAGGATATGAATAAGGCACTTGGGATGGGTACCAAAGGAGAGGTGTATGACCCACTTGTTACAAATGCTGAATTGGAAGACATCTTTGATTTCATCAAATATGCAGACAGAATCAGTCTTGGGCACTTGAACAGGAAGCATTTGAGGAAGGAATGAAGTTATGTGTTTGCTACACTTCTTCAAGTCTTCACTGCAAGAAAATCTAGCTATGACCAAATCAGTACTCCTGCACAGCAAATAGGCTATGCCTTAGCTTATGGAAAGAAGATAGACGTTGGTCTCATCATTCCGCAGGAGCTGTATGGGAGACTTGGTAAGAATTCAGCCAAGAGAGGTAATGAAATTTTCTTCCCTCGTTTTATTCAATCTGTCCTTAATTTCTTAGATGATAAATTGATTGAATTAGATGGGATGAATAAAAATAGAATAGGCTATCCTAAATCCATGACCAAACTCATTTTTGGTAATTTGGAGACTAGGAATGATGTGGATGTAAGACTTAACATAACTCCCCATATGGAGAGTCTGTTTAGAACTTACCCCCACAACATGCCAACATTTGCCTCTAAGTCTGAGTTAGCTAAGCCCAAGCAAGTAGAACAAAATGCTAACCCAGGGCTAGCTAACCAACCCTCTCAACAAACACTCTACCAATCACTGAGCCAACTGCATCATCATCTCAAATGTTAGTAAAAAGAAGAGAAATGAAGTAATGTCTGCACCCTTAAATATTCTATCTGAAATAGCATTAGCTGTTGAACTAGGTCTAGAAAGTGAGGAACCAGAGTCACCCTTACTAAGGCCAAAGAAGAAGAAGAAAACTAAGACCACCTCTTCAGTCACACAAATGGCTGAAGTTGTAAAATCAGGGGCAAACAGCTCATTAGATGTATCTTCTCAACAGGGTGCATCTATAGAATCAAGCATCCTCCCCAATGCACCTTCTTGTATTGAGTCAGCACATGGGAGTGATAAGGCTGGCACTACACTGAGTGGAGAGCACATCACACTTGAAACTCCCTCTATCTCTCAGGGGGAGTTGCCAAAATCTACTCTGCAACACACTACTCTTCCAGAATCTTCATCTCAAATTTCTTTGGAGCCTGTAATTCAAGAAATTGAAGAGCAAGGCACTGATCACCAAGAATCCTTTTCTCTTGGTGAGCCAATGGACTCAAGTGACTTAGTGCATGACACTTTGCTCACCACCCAGGGCCCACATTTAGATGGTGAGGGAATGCATGATGGGGCATCTCCTGATGACACCATCACAAACAAAGAGGTTCCACTAGTTTTCACTAGAGACTCTGTGCTTGTGTCAACTACTGGTGTACCTCATCCCACTTCTGTGGAGACACCAGTAGGAGAGTCAATCCATCCGGTTGCAGAAGTTGCATCTGTAACTGAGGAGTCTAGCTTGCCTAGCTCTAGCTCTGACTTCTTGTCACAATGGCTGAAGCCTGTGCAACATGACAGTGCTTTAGGATCAGGGTCTGTTCCACCACAATTGATGGTTGAAGCACTTCAAAGCTTGGTTGTGGATCAGATTCCTGAGTTTGTAAAGATTGCCCAAAATTTGGTCACCTCAAACCTACCCAATTCTGACTATGAAGCCATCTTGCTATGCCATAAAGAAGATGTAAAGCAGCAACAACAGAAAATAGCTGATGAATCTGCAAGAGATGGTAATGTGGATGCTTGGCTGCAAGGCAAATACTCTGTGAAAATGCACACCTAGAGGGAGGTGAATAGGTGTAAATGGCTAACTATGTTTAACTAAAACCGATTTTAAAAAATTACCAGAAACAGCTTACTGATTTCGTTTTATGCAGAGACAAATGGTATGCTGATTGCAAACAGTATGCTGAATGTAAAGATAATAAGTACAGTAAAGTGCATAACAGTAAGCTAAATGCAAACAGTAAGTAAAGAGCAGAAAATAAAGAACACAAAGACTTTTAGCCAGGTTCGACCCCTAACCCCTATGGTCTACGTCCTGGTCCCTTACCAACTTGGTAAGAGAATATATTATTGATCACTGAAATAAAACCAATTACAAGATACAATAATATATCTCCCTTAATACCCAGCTGTTGACAAATGGCGTGCTGAACTCCTGTTTCTGAACTTACTCTCTAAGCTATACTTCCAAAGTATACTTCTCTAGCAACGATCACCAAACCCTAGTTCCCAAGCCAACTTGTCCAACAACTAAACCTTACAAATCGAACAATACAATCAATAGATGAATACAACTCAAACTATGAACTCTCTAAGATATAGCACGTATGAATATATTAAGAGCTCGAGAGAATCAAAAGATATAGCAATGAAAAACTGAGTTGTTTGTAATCTTGTGTGCTTGAATATTTTTCTCTAAATTCTTAGGAACGAATGAACACAAGAATCAGGTTTATAAAGCTTCACACCAACGTTCAGAAAATCAATCACCAATTATTCGAACGATTTGAAATCAATTTTCAACGTTCAATTGGTTAGAGATCTTACAAACGTTCTTGTGAACGTTAGATAGAGGGTTTGGAAGAAAGAAATCGATGAAAACATAACCCTTCTGATTTGTATAGATATAAAACGCGTATAGGAGATTTTGTAGAAAGAAATCTTTTAAATAAGGAAACTCCTATAAGTTTTATAAAATAATTTAAAGAAATATATTTGAAAAGATTTGAGCTCTAGAATATATTGTGTACGTATTATATAATAAAGAGTCCTCACAATATATATTTCCTGAATTACATCCATGAGAATTTATCTTGATATATATCTTCAGGAATTCTGGCAGTTTGCAAATGGCTTGCCAAACTGTCTCTGTTGTAACACCAAATGGCTTGATGTATATATATTCTCTGTAAACAATTAGTAGACTTAATATACCCTGCAAAACCAAGTTAGTACAACCATAACACAATGTTTTATATCAAACTACAAGCAAATAGCTTGCTGAATGTGATCATCAAAACCATAGGAGTATGTACCTCTCTCAGAAGGCCTCCAACATCTAAGGGAAGAATACATCACTTCACTGGGGTCCAATGCCAAATCTCTAACTCCCAGTGATGTGTATGAGGCTGTCAATGACATCTACAAGGGGATCTTGAAGGCTGCACACTTTCTTGGTAAAGGCCTGCAATCAGAAGTGAATGAAGTAGTTGCAGCCACAATCCACCAAGTCAATGAAGTCAAAAGAGAATTCCTCCCCAAATTTCCCGAGTTGGAGTCAGTCATCAAGGACATTCTAGAATGCAAGTCTACATGCACCAAGATGGACAATGGTTTGGCTCTTCTAAAAGATTCTGTCATAGGTCTGGGGCATCAATTTCAGGTTCTATCTGATCAGACTACAGAATCCACGTCCATGCTGAGGACAATGTTAAAAAATATTTATGGAGACAGGCTAGTGACTGAGGTCCCTATTCATGACATGACCAAGTATGAAGTCCAAAGACTCAAGGATCAATCACTCTCTGGTTTCAGGGCACATGAGCTATTCACTAAGGTGGATACTCTTGAAAAGGAGGTGGCTACTCTCACTAAGTCCAATGCTCATCTTACAGACAAGGTTGCACTTTTCAATGATCAGTTGGACACTCAAGCAACCACCACAGCTGATGTTCTTCTGCATCAACAATCTATGTTGGCTGTTATGATGAAGCATATGGGTCTTTCTCTCCCTGAAGCATCTTTCACCCCAAAGGTCACTTCTAAAGCCTCTGTGTACGTATTATATAATAAAGAGTCCTCACAATATATTTCCTGAATTACATCCATGAGAATTTGTCTTGATATATATCTTCAGGAATTCTGGCAGTTTGCAAATGGCTTGCCAAACTGTCTCTGTTGTAACACCAAATGGCTTGCTGTATATATATTCTCTGTAAACAATTAGTAGACTTAATATACCCTGCAAAACCAAGTTAGTACAACCATAACACAATGTTTTATATCAAACTACAAGCAAATAGCTTGCTGAATGTGATCATCAAAACCATAGGAGTATCAATCTCCCCCTTTTTTATGATTACACACTATTTAGGAGAATAAGAAAGCTCCCCCTAAATCCCTGCATATTAGTACATTTTGATATAAAACAGATTCAAGATAAACAAGCATAATAATCATATCTAAATCGAATATCTTGACCAAACGGTTCTCCTAAATTTCTCCCCCTTAATCCATCAAAAATTCAACAAAAAGAATATTAGTCCAGGTCTGGAATAAGCATAGAAAAATAATATTAAAAAATCAAATCATAGTAATGGCATATAAACTGTTCAGATACAAATGGTAAGCCAACGTTACCCATTCTGTGCTTGTCAGCTTGCTGACTACACAGTACACATGCCAAGCTCCATTCGTATGGCTGCAAATCTTTCTTCAGCCAATGGCTTTGTGAAAATATCTGCTAGTTGAACTTCAGTTGAGACAAATACCAACTCAATCTTCCCTTTTGCTGCATTATCTCTCAAGAAATGATGACGAACGTCGATATGCTTTGTTCTTGAGTGATTCACAGGATTCTTGGAGATATTGATAGCACTCGTGTTGTCACAATATATTGGAATCTTGCCACACTTGATATTAAAATCCCTTAGAGTTTGAATCATCCATAAAATTTGAGAGCAACAGCTACCAGCTGCTAAATATTCTCCTTCGGCCGTTGATAGAGCAACAGAAGCTTGCTTTTTGCTTTGCCATGAGACCAAGCTTTGTCCAAGAAATGTACAAACACCACTTGTACTCTTTCTATCAGTTTGAGACCCTGCATAATCTGCATCACTATACCCCACGAGATCAAAAGTATTTGTGATAGGATAGAACAAACCAAGATTGATAGTACCACTTAAGTATTTAAAAATTCTTTTAACCGCATTTAAGTGAGACTCTTTAGGGTTGGATTGAAACCTTGCACAAACACAAACACTATACATGATATCAGGTCTTGAGGTAGTTAAATATAATAAACTTCCAATCATACCACTATACCTTTTGACATCCACCTCCTTACCATTTTCATCTGCAAACAACTTGCTGTTTTGAGTCATAGGAGTTGTTTTTGCTTTGACATCTTCATAACCAAATCTTTTGAGCAGATTCTTTGTATACTTTGATTGATGCACATAAATACCATCATTGGTTTGCTTGATTTGGAGACCCAAGAAATAATTGAGTTCCCCCATCATGCTCATGTCAAATTCATTGTACATGCATTTAGAAAACCACTCACACATAGATTCATTAGTAGCACCGAATACAATATCATCCACATATATTTGTACAACAAGAATATCTTTACCATTTTGCTTTGTAAATAATGTGGGATCGATATTACCTCGAATGAATCCATTTTTGAGAAGAAACTTATTAAGCCTCTCATACCATGCTCTAGGGGCCTGCCTTAAACCATATAATGCCTTCTTGAGCTTGTAAACATAGTCATGAAACTTCTCATGTTCGAATCCAGGAGGCTGTTTGACATAGACTTCCTCATCCAGCACGCCATTTTGGAATGCACTTTTTACGTCCATTTGATATAACTTGAATTTCTTGTAGCATGCATAGGCAAGAAGCATTCTGATTGATTCTAAACAAGCTACAGGTGCATATGTTTCTCCAAAATCAATTCCTTCTTGTTGATTATAGCCTTGAGCCACGAGCCTTGCCTTATTTCGAGTAACTGTTCCAAATTCATCCACTTTGTTCTTGAACACCCATTTGGTTCCTATGATAGAAGCATCTTCTGGTGGTTTTACAAGTTCCCAAACATCACATCTCTCGAATTGGTTGAGTTCCTCTTGCATTGCCATGATCCAATTTTCATATTCTAATGCTTCCTTGATATTTTTGGGTTCTTCTTGAGCTAAAAAGGCAGCATAAGCACAAAAGTTTGCTTTTCCTCTCCTTGTTGTGATTCCATCTGAAATATTTCCAATGACAAGTTCTGGAGGATGATTCTTTACTGTCCTTGTAGCCTTTGGTAGAGAATGTTGAGAAATTTCTTCATGTGAAGTGATTCTGACCACTTCAGCTTGCTATTTTGGAGTTCCAGCTTGCTGTTTTCCATTCTCAATAGTGTTGTTGACTTGTTGACTTCCAATTTCAGCAGAATTGTTGGCTTGCTGATTTCCAGTAACTTGAGGTTGTATGTTATCAGTTTCACCTGCAAATTCTTCCTCATCTCTTGGCAGATCATTGTTAGGTTCTTGAAAAGTAACATCAATAGATTCTTCAACTATATGTTTATTTAAGTTATAAAATCTATATGCTCTACTAGTTAAAGAATAGCCAAGAAAAATAGCTTCATAAGATTTAGCATCGAATTTACCATCATTATCAATTGTCTTGAGCACAAAACACTTTGAGCCAAAGATTTTGAAGTAACTAATGTTTGGCTTCTTTTTCCTCAACAATTCATACGGAGTTTTGTTCAAAATAGGCCTGATTATGACTCTGTTCAACAAATAGCACGCTGTATTCACTGCTTCTACCCAAAAACTTCTAGGCAGCTTGCTTTCTTGCAAAAGAGTCCTTGCTATTTCTTGTAGTGACCTGTTCTTCCTTTCTACCACTCCATTTTGTTGTGGAGTCCTTGGTGCAGAAAATTCATGTGTAATTCCTCTTTTTTCACAATAAGCAATGAAGTCTTTGTTGAGAAATTCACCTCCTCTATCACTCCTTATACCTACAAGTCTTGTATTCAACTTGTTCTCAAGTAATTTGATTAGCTTCTTAAACTCATCAAAAGCACAATCTTTAGTACGAAGAAATAATACCCATGTAAATCTAGAATAATCATCTACAATCACAAAACCATATTGTTTACCTCCAATACTCTTGTAAGCTTCTGGACCAAATAAGTCCAAATGCAGAAGCTCTAAGGGTTTAGAAGTAGATACCATTTTCTTTGATTTGTGAGTACTTCGAAGCTGTTTTCCCAACTGGCAAGCTGAACATACTTCTGTTTTGACATACTTTAGCTTGGGCAGCCCTCTCACTAGTTTCTTGCTTGATAACTTTCTGAGCAAATCCATGTGTGCATGTCCCAATCTTCTATGCCAAATATTTGGGTCATTATCTATTACAGTCAAACAGCATGCTGTTTCCTGCATATCAAAGTCTAATACATATATATTTCCTTCCCTTCTAGCAACTAGGGGGAATTTGTTAGTACCAATAGTAATAATAGCTTTATCAATGCCCAATTCAACATGATGTCCATCATCAAATAATTGAGTAACACTCAGCAAATTATAAGAAAGACCTTTGACATATTGGACTTTATCAATTGAAATATTACTATTACCAATAGAACCGGTACCAAGGATTTGAAGAGTTTTGCTATTCCCAATTGTCACTCTTCCACCCTTTTTCATTTTGAGATTCATAAACTGAGATTTGTCTCCACACATATGTCTAGTGCATCCACTGTCCAAGATCCATTGCTTTGACTTGACCTTAGCAGCAAGGCACATCTACAAAACAAACAAAAATAACTCAATGTTTTGGTACCCATATAGGTTTGGGTCCAGGTTGGTTAGTAGCAAGAATATATAAAGCATTTAAATCAGATTTCTTGATCCACATTTGGACCACTTTTGGGGACTGATTTTGCTTGTTATCATTCTGTTGGTAAGCTGTTTGTCTCCTGCTATTTACATTCTGGTATGTTGTTTGTCTCCTATCTGGTCCATTCTGGTAAGCTGTTTTCTGTCTGCCTGATCCATTCTGGTAAGCTATTTTCGTCTTATGATATACTTGAACCACACAATTCTTTTCCAGATGTCCTTTTCCACCACATTTGTTGCATGTCTTCCAAGGCATAGCATAATTGTAGGGAATGCCATTCCTTCCATCATATTTGAGCACCTTATCTTTCTTGTTGAAGTTTAGACCAACACCTTCTCTGACCAAAGGTACATTTGCCTTCTTCATCATTGTTTTTAAAGTGTCTTCACCTTGAACAAAAGTTTCCATGCCCTTCTTGAGATCTTTAACTTCTGTTTCTAGGAGGGTGATCACTTCAGCTTGCTATTTGATGAGTCCAGCTTGCTGAACTCTCTTTTCAGCAGTTTTTGAGGATTCGGCTTGACTTAATTCCTTCATTTTGTATGATTCCAATGCTTTAGCTTTAGTTTTGACATCAGACCTTAGCTCTTTGATTTCTTTAGTCAAGGTCTTGTTTCTCTTTTCAAGTAACTTGACATTAGCCTCTAAATGTCTGTTCTTAGTATTTAGTTCCTTGATCTCTGTAGCTTTACTGAATGAAGTTGAATCCCATTCTTCCATTTTTGGCAACAGATCTTTTACCATTTTGGATAAATAGGCATTCTTATCAGTCAGCTTGCTGATTTCAGCCTTTAGTGCCATGTGTTCTTCAATTGTAACACTATTTTGTTCCTGCATGGTTAGTGAATCTAACAATGTATCATCTGAAGAAATTTAATCATTAGAAGAGTTTACCTCACTAGAATCCTCTTCAGAATCAGTTTCAGCATACACTCCTTCTGAATTTCCTTGAGTAGATTCATCTTCAATTCCAACAAGTGCTAAGTTCACCATTTCTTCACTTGAGTCATCACTGGAATCTGAATCATCATCACTCCAAGTTAGTAGAGCCTTTGATTTCTTCTTATCCTTGAAAACAGTAGGCTGTTTTGACTTCAGTTTGTAGCAGTTCCTTTTATAATGACCTGGCTTGCCACATTCGAAACAAGTTTCCTCCTTAGAGTCTTTTGAGCCTTTCTTGTTGTTGTAGTAGCCACCTCTTTCCCTTTTCATCATATTCTTCTTTTCTATCAGCCTCTTGATCTTCTTTGAAATAAGTGCAAGTTCCTCATCTGAATCAGATTCACCATTAGAGTCAATTGGCTTGCTATTTTTAGAATGGAGAGCCATATTTTTCATCTTTTCTGTTGAAGCTTTAACACTTGAACTTCCCACCTGATTTCCATTTATCTTCCTTTCAAATTGCTCTAGCTCAGCAAATACAGCCAAGTGATCCATAGTATCAATAATTGGTGAGGATTCCAAGGCAGTAACTTTGGCTTCGTAGATAAATGGTACTGCACTCAATACCTTCATATTGATTTCGTCTTGTGGTATAGATTTCCCAAGCCTCTTCAGTGAGTTTATAGTAACTTGAAATCGTGCTTGACTATCCTTGATAGTTTCACCTTCATTAAGCTTGAAGTTTCCAAAATCATTCATTAGCTTGCTAAGTTTCACCTTCTTTAGAGATTTCGAACCTTCATGATAAGTCTCCAAAGCATCCCACATTTCTTTTGCTGATTTGAGTGAAGATACTTTATCATATTCAGCCTGGTTCAAACCATTCATAAGAGAACTCCTTGCCTTTCCATTGTAGCCAAGTTTGATTAATTCATCCGGAGTGAGATCATCAACATCCTTTGGCTTGCCATCCTTGTCAAGAAAGACATATGGACCTTTTTGTACAACTCTCAGAACTAATGGATCTCTGGATAAGTGAGTTTCCATGCTGCTTTTCCACCAGTAGTAGTTGTGTGTGCCATGAAGAAGTGGAGGCCTAAAATCAGATTTTCCTTCGGGATAGTTTTCAGCCATTATGATCGAATACTTTCCTGTTACAGAATTGTTAGTATACCAAAGCTCTGATACCAAATGAAAATGCACACCTAGAGGGAGGTGAATAGGTGTAAATGGCTAACTATGTTTAACTAAAACCGATTTTAAAAAATTACCAGAAACAGCTTACTGATTTCGTTTTATGCAGAGACAAATGGTATGCTGATTGCAAACAGTATGCTGAATGTAAAGATAATAAGTACAGTAAAGTGCATAAACAGTAAGCTAAATGCAAACAGTAAGTAAAGAGCAGAAAATAAAGAACACAAAGACTTTTAGCCAGGTTCGACCCCTAACCCCTATGGTCTACGTCCTGGTCCCTTACCAACTTGGTAAGAGAATATATTATTGATCACTGAAATAAAACCAATTACAAGATACAATAATATATCTCCCTTAATACCCAGCTGTTGACAAATGGCGTGCTGAACTCCTGTTTCTGAACTTGCTCTCTAAGCTATACTTCCAAAGTATACTTCTCTAGCAACGATCACCAAACCCTAGTTCCCAAGCCAACTTGTCCAACAACTAAACCTTACAAATCGAACAATACAATCAATAGATGAATACAACTCAAACTATGAACTCTCTAAGATATAGCACGTATGAATATATTAAGAGCTCGAGAGAATCAAAAGATATAGCAATGAAAAACTGAGTTGTTTGTAATCTTGTGTGCTTGAATATTTTTCTCTGAATTCTTAGGAACGAATGAACACAAGAATCAGGTTTATAAAGCTTCACACCAACGTTCAGAAAATCAATCACCAATTATTCGAACGATTTGAAATCAATTTTCAACGTTCAATTGGTTAGAGATTTTACAAACGTTCTTGTGAACGTTAGACAGAGGGTTTGGAAGAAAGAAATCGATGAAAACATAACCCTTCTGATTTGTATAGATATAAAACGCGTATAGGAGATTTTGTAGAAAGAAATCTTTTAAATAAGGAAACTCCTATAAGTTTTATAAAATAATTTAAAGAAATATATTTGAAAAGATTTGAGCTCTAGAATATATTGTGTACGTATTATATAATAAAGAGTCCTCACAATATATTTCCTGAATTACATCCATGAGAATTTGTCTTGATATATATCTTCAGGAATTCTGGCAGTTTGCAAATGGCTTGCCAAACTGTCTCTGTTGTAACACCAAATGGCTTGCTGTATATATATTCTCTGTAAACAATTAGTAGACTTAATATACCCTGCAAAACCAAGTTAGTACAACCATAACACAATGTTTTATATCAAACTACAAGCAAATAGCTTGTTGAATGTGATCATCAAAACCGTAGGAGTATGTACCTCTCTCAGAAGGCCTCCAACATCTAAGGGAAGAATACATCAATTCACTGGGGTCCAATGCCAAATCTCTAACTCCCAGTGATGTGTATGAGGCTGTCAATGACATCTACAAGGGGATCTTGAAGGCTGCACACTTTCTTGGTAAAGGCCTGCAATCAGAAGTGAATGAAGTAGTTGCAGCCACAATCCACCAAGTCAATGAAGTCAAAAGAGAATTCCTCCCCAAATTTCCCGAGTTGGAGTCAGTCATCAAGGACATTCTGGAATGCAAGTCTACATGCACCAAGATGGACAATGGTTTGGCTCTTCTAAAAGATTCTGTCACAGGTCTGGGGCATCAATTTCAGGTTCTATCTGATCAGACTACAGAATCCACGGCCATGCTGAGGACAATGTTAAAAAATATTTATGGAGACAGGCTAGTGACTGAGGTCCCTATTCATGACATGACCAAGTATGAAGTCCAAAGACTCAAGGATCAATCACTCTCTGGTTTCAGGATACATGAGCTATTCACTAAGGTGGATACTCTTGAAAAGGAGGTGGCTACTCTCACTAAGTCCAATGCTCATCTTACAGACAAGGTTGCACTTCTCAATGATCAGTTGGACACTCAAGCAACCACCACAGCTGATGTTCTTCTGCATCAACAATCTATGTTGGCTGCTATGATGAAGCATATGGGTCTTTCTCTCCCTGAAGCATCTTCCACCCCAAAGGTCACTTCTAAAGCCTCTGTGCCTGACAACAAGCCTAAGGGGGAGAAGAGGACAAGGAATTCAAATACTAAGGGGGAGAAACCCAAGGAAAAATGGATAAAGTTAAGAGAGGGTGATCACCAAAGGGCAAATAAATCTCCAACTCATGTGCCAGGCAAAGGAAAAATAAAGGTTGATGAGCCTCCTACCTCACTGCCAGTTGTTACTCTACCAACTGTGCATGTCATTACTCCTGGTGGCCAGAAGCAATCTATCACAACCACAGTGGTTGCAGGGAGTATGCCATCTGACAAACCTCCATCCTCCATATCTGAAAGTGTCAAGCCTATAGAAGTCAAAGTAATTACTGAGGCCAAGCTACAAGAAGTTGCTAACTCAAATGTTTATCATGATAAAGCCTTCTTGGAGTTTCTGAAAGCCACAAGGGAACAGGCTGGTGACACTCAGTTCTATCTGAGGGAGTTGAAGGAGCAGATTGACTACAAGACTCTACAAGCCCTAAAACACTCAGAGATAGATGCCATACTTAAGCTTATTGAGAAGAGAAATAAGAACAACAAAAGTCTGTTTGATGATTTGAGGAATGGCCAACCTTCAAGGCTACCAGAAGTGATCAAGAAGCCATGGACAATCATCTATCAGTCTGGCACCAAAATTGAAGACATCAAACAATTGGTCATTCCCCATGATCTCACTTCTCGAAATCACAGACTGGTCATTGCTATCATTGATCAACTACAGAAGAAGGTTGGAACCAGAAATGCTGAAGAAATTGAAGCATTGCACATTCTCAGATCTTTTATAGCAACTGGTGAAACTCCAGAGAGGGCTCAACCTAGGAGAAATAAGGATGATGACTCTAAAGACAAAAGTGATGGGAGGAGGAGACATCACAGGAGAGATAAGGGTGATGAAGATGAGAAGAAGAAGAAGAAGGATGACAAGAATAAGAAAGATGGTGATGACCAAGGAAAAGTCTATGAGAGGAAAATTAGAAAACAACAAGCCTTAGGCATTGCTAGCAGTAACCTCACCACATCACAAGACTCTGAGTCTAGGATGAATACTGTTAGTAATGACCTACCAAAATCTGATTCGATGGCTTCTGCAACTGTTTTGCCACCTCAAGAAGAGAAGAAGATTCAAGTCAAGAAACCATGTGTATGTTTCAGAAAGCAAACTGCTAATGGAATACTACTATGGTCTACCAACAAGGGTCATAAGTTTTTGCCTAGCAATCATTCAAGGAGGAGTAAATTTAAGCATGCTGCAAGAAGGGTGAAGATATCGAAGTCAAAGGCACTGACAATAATTCCAGGATTGAACCTACCACCTCTGGATGAAATCTATGATGAAGACCAACTGCAGTTCATATGGGCTCAAAGAATCTATCATGTTGCCATTGTTGATGACTTTCTTGAAATAAAATATACTGATGGAAGACAAAAGAAATTCAGACAAGGAACATGTCAGCACTGGGGCAGGCTATATGACATAGAAAGAATAATTTCAATGTTGGATTCTGAAGACAGAGTGGAAAGGGTATGGAAGCTGGAGCTAATTGACTTTGTCAAAATGAAGAGAGATCACCAGGCAGAAATGAGAAAGAACAGTGAGGAGCTACTAAAGAAAAGGGAGGAGGAGTTTGCTGCAATGGAAACTAAGGCTGATGAATTGAGAGCTATGGGTCTGTGTAAAGTCAAGTTTAATCCTTACATCATTGAGTACAGAAATATGGTAGAAATGTAAAGATTAGAATGGACTACATCAGTTCCTATTCTGAGAAACAGCTGAATGAAGTACTTAAGGATTTATCAGGCTCCCCTCTAATTGAAGAACTCACTGCAATGGAAGACATTATTCTTGCCATGGAGGAAAATGCAAAGAAGAAAGCCAAAGAAGCTGAAGAGAAGATGAAAAATGAGAATCTGCAAGCCAAAGCTCAAGAGATGAATCCAAAAGGATATGGCTAGTAGGTTCTCATAACTTGTAAGAACACTTCTGTGTACCTTCTTCAATCAATCTACATACCTGTACTGTTAAAGTTTTATCTTTATGTATATTAGGCTTGTTATCAGACATGAAATTGTGACTAAGGGTCTCACTCACAATTTGGGGGAGATTGTTAGTTACAGAGGCATGCATGTATACATCTAATAATAAGCCTAATTGTTTGTAATGCTTTGCATTACTTACATGACCTCTTAACTGAGGGAACCTCTAGTTGTAGAGTTTCTGTTTGTATTGTACTTGTAGTAGGCATCAAATCCTAGTTGTGTAACTGTACTTATAGAGTCTAGAATAATGCTTGAAAGAACTTCCAAGGTTCATGCCTCAAGCAAGAAGATAAAGACTGTCAAATAATCACAGTTTGGATTTGAAGAAATGAAGAATTTGCCTAAGTACCAATTCGAGAAGTATATTTGTCTATTCGATAAGTCCAGCATTCGAGAAGTCAGGGATTCGATATCTCAAGATACTATTCGATATCTCTGAATACACTGTTCGATATCTCATTCGATATCTCAAAAATTCGATATGTCTATGTACTCTATTCGAGAACTCAGGAAGTCAACAAGTCAAAGTATTATTCGAGTTCTCAAGGAGTCAACAAGTCAAAGTTCCATTCGATATCTCATGGACTCATAAAGCTATTCGATATCTCAAGGATTCGACAAGTCAAGTGTTCTATTCGACAACTCAAGGAATCCTGAAGAAAAGAGCTATTCGAGAAGTAATTCGATATGTCAATATAACAGTGTTCGAGAACTCAGAGTTATCGATCAAGTCAATTCAAGTTCTCGAATCACCTACTTAGTCACTTCTCGAATACATTCTTGGAGACAAAATACTGAAGAAATTGTACAAGTCAGAAACCTGCAACAAGCCAATGCACTTTATGGACCACAATCTGTAACGTGCTCTGGAAAGCCTACAAGGAAGCTTGGAGAGATATAGAAGAGACAAGGGGCTAAAGAAGTGGATCTGAACAGGCTTTACAAAGTCAAATCTGTAACCGTTTGGACGCTTACTCAAAAAGGATAGACAGACTAGAAAGTAATTTGTTCAGCTACCTTATTTGGAGTAAGTAGGTTGTATCCATGTTCTATAAGGATACAGCCTCACTTCCTTAGTCATTAACTTTGTAACTTTGTGAGTCAAGTTTTTCATACACTACAAGCTGTATCTCTCTGAGAAAAACGAAGCTGAGAATACTATCCTTTGTATTCACAGATTGTAGCAACCTTTATCTAATAATACATTAGATTAAAGTGATATTGTGTTTTGTGTTGTTCTTTATCCGCACCTTCACCTCTGCATACACAAACACTTATTTGCTACATAGACTCTAGCCAAAGAAAAGTTCAAGAATCCATTCACCCCCCCCTCTGTATTCTTTTATCGTATTCAATACTCAACACCTCATTTGTTTGGATGTAACTCAACGACGTCAATTCAAGTACCTTGGAACTTTAACAAGTTACGGCATTTGGTTAGGTGATTTTTGAAATGAACTATGTAACCTAAACTTCCAAGGTACTTTGAGTTACTACAAAATGGTGGAACCTAGTTACCTAGCAGAGGCGTGGTCACCGGGAGTTACCTAGTAAATATGTTTAACTTCTTTTTTTACTATTATTTTGTATTCATAATTACACATCCACTTTTTAGTAGGTAATTATTTTTCCTTAATTTGAGTAACTATTTTTATTTTTTATTTAGTAAATTTTTTTTAATATGCTCTATATTTGTTTTCATGATTAACTATATAAACTTTTTAATTTTCTTGTAAAATTTAATTTTACAAATTGGGTTGCTTCATTTGGTTTAGGTAAATTGTTAAAAAAACATTTAAAATTTTTAATTTGTATAATAAATTTATATTTTCTATATAACAATTATGTAATTAATTATAAAATTTTATTTATTTATTTTTATTATAATTAAAATAATTTTATTTATTTTTACTATAATCTGTAATAGATATATGTTTTTTTCTACAACATTTTATAATATTTCTAGTTTTATTTTATATAAAAAAAATTAAATAAATTTATAATTAACTTATTTATTTATTTTTTATCAAGAAGAAATTAGTATTTATACAAAAACTGGATCTATTAATAGATAATTCAAATAAAAATAACTGTGTAACTTGAAGTTTCATAATGATTAACCAAAAACATATTTTCAGTCATCCAGGGAACTTAAACTCAGTATGTTAGTTCCAAGGATTTTTAATTACTGTGTAACTCCAAAATTGCATAAACAAACGAGGCTTACAAGCAATTCTGTTTGATAAAAGAAAATATTATAATTATAATTATTAATAATTAATCAGTTACCTTTTTCAGCTAAAGTATGTCACCTTTTTTATTATTTTTTTTTTATTTTTTTCACTAGTAAAACCTATTTGGGTAGCTTTATTTACGTTTTTCAGCTAAAACATATCATCTTCTCTATATTTTCAAACTAAAATTCATCGTTTTATAAAAATATACGGACAACATATATATAATTATTTCCAAATCATATTATTTAAAATTTTAAGACAATAAAATTTATGTCTTAAAATTTTTAATTCAAATTTAAAAAGTTTCCATTATATTAAATAATATCTGTGTATCGCTTGGATTTTAAGCTAGTAATAGAGTGAAATAAGAGAACTAAATATCGGTCTCTCTCTCCCAAACTCTCATCGATTTTTACCGATGGAAATTTCCAATTCAGTTAATTTCTTTGATTTGTTGCTTTTTTAATAATGCTCCTAACTGGATAAAGATTTTTGTCTTTTTAGTTAGATTGTTTGTTTTGTTGGTGAGTTTTGTTCTCAATTTATTTGAGTTTTGTTTATCCTTTTTTGTGAGAGGTTGGTGTGTTTTGATGTAGTTTAATGTTTTGAATGTTAGATTTCACTACAAGAAATCTGGCAATAGACGACACGTATCAGACAACACCCATGGAAAAAAGTGTAGCCCGAAATGATCAGACAACTGTTATTTTCCTATTTGAGAAAGTATTGTGTAATCCAACATTCACATAATGGACCAAAACCGTTGTGTGATAAATCTTACCAGACAAGCATTTCTTGACCAGGGGTGTTGTGTAAATGCATAAGTATTTTTAAGATTAGACAAGCATTAGCAAATAAGTGTTGTGTGAATGCCTGCAACACAATATCCCGGAAAACCGTTGTTGTATTCAGACAAGTGGTTTTAGGTTTGTTGTCTAAGTAGCAGTCATACAATATGTTATCCATGGTGTTGTGTGACAGTGAACCAACACACAACATTTTTTAGAAATATTATGTGAATGAAGCATAGACAATACTTCGTAAAAAGTATTGTTAGAATGAGACAAGTGGTTTCCAATGTGGTATTGTGTAATGATATTTAACACAAGTGCTTTACATATTGTTGTATGAACTTAATCAACACACAACAGGTTCTGGCCTATTATGTGTTTCAACTCATACAAGTGTCTTCTGTTTAAAACTGTTGTCTAATGAACTGTACATGAAAAAAAAACATATTTAAAAGATGACAGGATTTGAATAAAAATCAAATATTAAATAAAATTATAACTTATGACAGGATTTGAATGAAGAACGTCATAAGTTCTTTGAATCCATTACTTAAATGACAGATATTTCTGTCGCAAGGTTTGCAAATGAGAACCAGCTTTTTTTTATGCTTCTCAACCATTTATTGGCTTTAAAATCAATTTATGAAAAGCTGCTATTACACACCACAATTTAATAAGCGTTCAAATTCAAAATAAAATTCAGAATGTTTACACCATTAAAACCATTAACATTCGAGGATCCATATCAATCCATAAACAAAAGCTTACACAATTCACAAATATCATATTCATATGCAACACATTACATTGAATTTCTACATAATATTGAATTATCTATGAATGTCTTACAGGTAAACGTATAGTTCTAGACTGATCAGAGTGAAACTTCCGGACTGCTTGTTTAATCCACCAGTGAGCATAGGTTGAGAACTTAAACCCATTTGAAGAAATGGTGCCTTCTTATCCTTGTGAACCTGCCAAATACAGAGTACGCTTTAAGCAACATCACAATCTTCGTGCAAGTTTTATCCAAGATCTCTGATCTCAGTAATAAAAAAATGATAAACAACTACTTAAAGAATTCTACTTGATCTCCTAAAGTACCTGAACCAAGTCAAACTACAATTCAGAGCATTAAAAAAGATCCGAGGCATAAATCAATCTGTCAATTCTGAAAGCATTTCCAATATCTTTTGTACATCAGTAAAAGCAACAACCCATTTAAGTTACAACTCTATAATCAACCATATAAGCAAAAAAATCAGGAAAATGGCAGGAAAAATATTAATAAAATTACCCCATAACAGTGAAGGGGGCTACTTATGTGCCACACCTGCTGCACCAAGGGTATTCTTCTGTGCTTGTTGAGATCCTTGTAATAGAAATTGCTGATCAGTTTCTAGCAACACAACACTTTTAGCTGGCCAGCTTAAAAGTTCAGCTTGCAGAATTGTCAATATCTGTGGAGATGCCACGATAGTTAGACAATCAGAGATGCTTGTACTTTTACCATGAACAATAAGGTAACCATGAGTAACTAAGTAATGACCAATAAACATCACCTTCATCTACTGGAAGTGCCAAGGTTTCAGCATCTTCGTTGTCATACTCTTCAATCTTTTATTGTGCACCACTAATAATCACATATTGGCAAATCTTTGGATCGGTCTGGATAACAATCTCATGCCTGCAGCATGCACCCTTCAACGTGAAGCTCCATATCTGTAAAAAGCAAATAGAAGAAGTCACCACTAATGTTTAGGGAAACAACGACGATGACTAATCTGAATTCATTACTGTCTTAAAGACCAGAGGCTCGTGAATTTCTTGACCGTCAAGAGTTTTAGCAGCATGTCTGAAAATTGACTCTGCGTATCCTCCGAAGACTTCCACTGACACTATAAATCAACTCCTTTTGACTGCAAGAATCAATAACAGATAAGATTCGTCAAGTGTCCCCTGAAGGATTAATAAAAGTCAAATTAGATATTAACATACAAGGATTAATAAAAGTGACCAGATGCAAGGCAGAAGGATATAGTAATTACTTGAAATGGGTGGCTCCGTGGCTGAGTATCCCCTGAACATAACCTGAGTTTTCTTATTATCGATGTTTTTATCAACCCATCTAGCCCAAGTCCTAAGTGCCTTCCTGGTAATAGTTTTGTCTGTAATATCAAACACTTGGTTGCTTCCTTTCTATATACGACGAAAACCAAACCACTTAGTTGTTACTGTGCGACCCCTTGCTGGATATGCCTATACAGAAGAACTAATAACTTAGTATACATTATGGGGTGTGTACAACGAATATTAGCTCACTACTGGATGCAAGTGAAGAGAGAATTGAGTGAAGCCAATCGAACAATCGAATCAATTGAACCTAAATTAAGAAATCAATTGAATATAAACAGAAAAACCCCTAATTCGAAGTGAAGTAATCGATTGAGAAACCCTAATTACCAGTTAGAGAGCAAGATTGTAAATGATGATGTAGAGAAAATCTTATAATTAGAGAGGAAAATGTGTATATCAGTTTAGATTAGTAAAGTTTGGAATATGTGGAGTAGAGGAAAGATTGGGGTAGATAAGGGGGAGAAGGGCGGCAACCAAACAATGAAAATTTTAGGTTAGGGGAAAAGTTGTGTGGCTTAACATTTTTCATTTTTCAAGCTAATGGTCTATTTTATTTTTTAATTTTTTAAATATTTTATTAAAAACAATGGGGGGAATAAAAATTTGGTGAAGGGGGGAAATAACTTTTGGAAATGGGGGGAATTTGTGCGCCATTTTATGTTTTTTAATATACTGTATTATTTCATTTTTTAATTTTTTAAATATTTTGGTAAAATTTCTATTTTCATTTTAATTTTATAAAATATTTATTTGATTTCAATTTTAAAATTTAGTGTTGAGAAAAAATAATCAAAAAATAAAAGGTCGGGTTGTATGAGATTTTAACAAAAACGTAAGAAAAGTGTTGCCCCCTCTAACATGTAACGGGACACGATCCAGATTCATTGAACGATTTTTTGAATGATTTCTTCGACGATCGAACCGTACGGATGTCAATAAACACTCATTTTAGTGTTAGGAAAAAATAATCAAAAAATAAAAAGGGTGGGTTGTGCGATATTTTAGAAAATCGTAATAAAAATAGTTTTTAAAAAATAAAAACAATAATCACTGACAAATCACGAGTTACGGGTACTAGTCAATATACTACTGATCTACTAATATCTCCAACCAAATTAATTTTTTATTTTTTGAAAAGTTGGGAATATCAATATATTAGATATAGCTTAACATTAGTACGTTTGGATCGTCGACAAATAGTTATCAAAAAATAGAAACAATAATCAGTGACAAAGCACGAGTTACGGGTACTAGTCAATATACTACTGATCTACTAAGATCTCCAACCAAATTAATTTTTTATTTTTTAAAAATTTGGGAATATCAATATATTAGATATATCTTAACATCCGTATGGTTGGATCGTAGAGAACTAATTTTTAAAAAATAGAAGCAATAATCAGTGACAAAACACAAGTTACGGGTACTAGTCAATATACTAGTGATCTACTAAGATCTCCAAACAAATTAATTTTTTATTTTTTGAAATTTTGGGAATATCAATATATTAGATATATCTTAACATCTGTACGGTTGGATCGTAGAGAAATAGTTTTTAAAAAAAGAAACAATAATCAGTGACAAAGCACGAGTTAAGGGTACTAGTCAATATACTAGTGATCTACTAAGATCTCCAACCAAATTAATTTTTTATTTTTTGAAAATTTGGGAATATCAATATATTAGATATATATTGACATCCATACGGTTGGATCGTCGAGAAATAATTTTTAAAAAATAGAAGGAACAATCCGTGACAAAGCACTAGTTACGGGTACTAGTCAATATACAAGTGATCTACTAAGATCTCCAACACTAAAATGAGTGTTTATTAACATCCGTACGGTTCGATCGTCGAAGAAATCATTCAAAAAAATTATTCAGTGAATCTGGATCATGCCCCGTTATAAGTAGCAGCACTTTTACTACGTTTTTGTTAAAATCTCGTACAACCCGGCCTTTTTATTTTTTGATTATTTTTTCCCAACACTAAAATGGGTGTTTATTAACTTTGGTACGGTTCGATCGTCGAAGAAATCATTCAAAAAAATTATTCAGTGAATCTGGATTGTGCCCCGTTATAGGAAACAGTACTTTTACTACGTTTTTGTTAAAATCTCGTATAACCCGACCTTTTTATTTTTGGATTATTTTTTCCCAACACTAAAATGGGTGTTTATTAACATCCGTATGGTTCGATCGTCGAAGAAATCATTCAAAAAAATTATTCAGTGAATCTGGATCATGCCCCGTTATAAGAAGTAGCACTTTTACTACGTTTTTTTGAAATCTCGTACAACCCGACCTTTTTATTTTTTGATTATTTTTCCCCAACACTAAAATGAGTGTTTATTAACATCCGTATGGTTCGATCGTCGAAGAAATCATTCAAAAAAATTATTCAGTGAATCTGGATCATACCCCGTTATAGGAAACATCACATTTACTACATTTTTGTTAAAATCTCGTACAACCCTAACTTTTTATTTTTTGATTATTTTTTACCAACACTAAAATGAGTGTTTATTAACATCCGTATGGTTCGATCGTCGAAGAAATCATTCAAAAAAATTATTCAATGAATATGGATCGTGCCTCGTTATATGAAGCAGTACTTTTACTACGTTCTTGTTAAAATCTCGTACATCCGTACCTTTTTATTTTTATATTATTTTTCCCAACACTAAAATGAGTGTTTATTAACATCCATACGGTTCGATCGTCGAAGAAATCATTCATAAAAATTATCTAGTCAATCTGGATTGTGCCTCGTTATTGGAAGCAGCACATTTACTACGTTTTTGTTAAAATCTCGTACATCTGGACCTTTTATTTTTTGATTATTTTTTCACAACACTAAAATGAGTGCTTATTAAAATTTTTACGGTTCGATTGTTGAATTGTCGAAAAATATTTTTTTTAAAATAGAAACAATTATTTGTGATAAGCACCAGTTACAACTACGAGTAAATTTAGTAGTTATGTACTAAGATCCCAAATCAAATCAATTATAGAAATTTTAGAAATTTTAGAAACTTTTATAAATTTTAAATCTATTTTTGAAATATTTTTTAATAAAAACATAATTAATTTAATATATCACAAATGAAAATTATTTTATAATTTTTTTTTTCAATTCCCTCTCTCCTTTCCCTCATTCGTTTCTTGAAATTTCATTGTCGGGATGCCCCAAAACATTAGGAGCATAAAAAATGAAAATTTCCCCCCTTTGCCAAATTTCAATTCCCCCCCTTTTTTTCCAGAGACCTCTCCTTGACTCCGTGTTTCTATCTCTCACACGCATAAACACAAACTCACGCTTAGCCTATTCTCTCAATTACTCACCTCCTTCACAGAAATGAACCCTTCTCTCCCCAAATCCAAATATCTATCCCCGCATATTTCCCCCTTCTCTTTCTCGATACACACTCTCCCTCGTTCTCACCATATCTCTCTCTCTCTCTCTCTCTCTCTCTCTCTTTCTCATCTCTCTTTACAAATTAAAATGCTAGACACAAACAAGAATCAGGAGGAGATGACAAAGGGTGCTAGAGGGGAGGCTGTTAAATTTGATTTGATTAAATTTGATAGAAGGGAGGAGATGACGATGACCCAAATCAATAAATTCAAAGGTATGATTTTTATTACAATCCAAGTTTTTGCATAGTTTTTGTTAGTAATTCTTTATGCATATTGCTAAGTGGTGGTTAGTAATTCTGGATTAAGCCTTTCTTTGCAGGTAATTCTGTATTATGCATAGTTTTTGTGAGATAATTTGATGGTTTTCTATGTGGAAGTTAAATGAAATTGTATGAACAACAATAACACACACATGTTTCCATGAGGTACTTGTATTGTTGGGATGTAATATTGTAAAAGATTAGCAAGTTCAATCTCTTCTATATCTGGAGGAGAAGTGTGTATGATCTTCACCACAGTATTTTAGGTGACAACACCATAATTCTTTTAGTAATTATAAATTTAAGCTATTTTCTGTCACCTTGTAGTCATCTCCTACTGACAGTGAATTGAACATAATACTTGATGCACAGGCCTCTTATTCGCTATACTGATAACTGGCATCCTGACGGATTCAATAAAGCTTGCAGTTGTAATCTGAATGAAGATGCCCAATAGGTAGACACCATCATACTTCCTTTTTTCTGTGTAGCACATTTCTGTTTAATTGAGGTAGATTTGGCTTACTTGCATCCTTTATAAAATATGTATGTCAAAAAGTTATAACAGTATGGTCTGCAATTTTATTACATAATAGTCTAGTTTTATGCACTTGATTGCTTAATATTAGATCTTTTCACTTCCTATTTTCAGTTATATGACCAATTCAGCAATGTTGTATGTCACGGTAAATCACATGAGATAAGGGAAGGACACAAGAGTTTTCCAAGTGGTCGTACTTCATGTAAGCACAGTTCCTGCTTTGTAATACAAGAGTGTACATCAGTTCCATATAAATTTGTTGTATCCAGATTTTAACAATAAAGACACCCTGGTGCAAATACGCTGACTTAGTTTCCCAGTTTAGCATCTTAATTCTTATACACTCTGTCTCTCCCCCCACTCGAAAGTTTTCAATGTTAAAAATTTGATATCCAATAGCAATTTTGAAACAGAAATTTGTCTCTATGTAGAGAACTGTAGATATTCTTGTAGCACATCTAATCCTCAAAATTTGTCATTCCCCAAACTTGAATGTACCACATATATTAAACCGTGTTAGGGGTCTTGCGAGCTGATTTTAGAATGTCAAATTGGAATGAATTTTACATATTGAAATACCTGCAACCTAAGTATATTTGAGCTTTCAAATATTTGATAGTACTTTGAACAGCCAAAACTCCTTGTATACATGTCCTATAATTTGCAGCTAAAGGACCCTAGTAGTAATATTTATGATTTATTATTGCTAAACTTGTATCTGAAGTTGTATGTATTTATTAAAGATGTAGCGTGATTCTGTTGTGGACATGACACTTATGATCCTTGCAGTGTGTGCTTTTGTAATAATTTAAATGGTCAAAGAATCAGGTACTAATTCCTTGCAGTGTGTGCTTTTGTATCCTTCGTCAAGTATATTGATTACTTAACTTCTATGAACTTGAATTTTTTTGTTAATAATTTGGTTTGCAGAAATATTTCACCTATTTGATAACGTTACATCTTGTATGATATTTCAGGTTGTCAAAGGTCTGATTATTTATTTGTAACCCTTCACGCTACTGCATTGAACCAAATGATTCACGCAATTACATTGAAGCTGTTATGGATACTGCAGGAGAGGATGAACCTTCTCAAGATACTAGTTCTTTGATCACCTTAAACCTGACAATTACTCTCAAATTTGTATGTATGTATATAGATTGGTCAAGCAGATATTAGGCCTGATTTTTTGATGGTTGTGTAATGATTGTATTAAATCTACAATGTTGACATTGTTTTTATTAAATAATGTTTAATTTATAGTAATTTTGGTGTGTTGATTGTATTGGCTAGCATAGTTTTTTGTCTCAATAAACCATTATCTAGTCTAATTTTAGCCAATGGAGGCATCTTTAATAACAGTTGTTGTAAATCATATGAGACAATAGCTACGTAACAGACAACACCTCAATATACATGTTGTAAATCATACTAAGTGTTATCCTTTCTACTCTACAACAACATGCCATATGAGATAACATGTTGTACATCTAACCATAAAACAAATCGTTTTTGCTAAGAAACCATTGTCTGTAGTGACATACAACAACAGCCACAACAGCCCTGATCAAGTAAAGGATTGTATCTTTTGCACTTCAACAATAGGCTTTCTTTTAAAAACCATTGTTTTTACTGCTTAAAACAACAATATATTCGTTAAAACGTGTTGCATTATTGGAGCTTTGACAAGAGGTTTCCAAAGAAGTGTTGTTGTTTTTGGGTATCAGACAACTCTTTTCAGGTGGTTTTTACTTGTCTTTCAAATTTCACACAACAGTTTGCTGTGTGTTGTCTGAGGTGTGTATCAGACGACTTTCCGATAGTCAACAGTTTTCGGTACCTTCAGACAACACGTTTTGCCAGTTGTTCTAAAGCAAAAATCCTTGTAGTGTTTGCAGGATTTCAAGATTTTGATTTTGTGATAAAGTTTTTTTTTTTTTTTGAAATTATGGGATTGCAAATTTACTGTCGATAGTTTAAACTGATTATGACGAAACGGATACATGTACATATATCAATTTTAACAAATCAATTGATTATTTCTGAATGGATTTTTCAGCGATATAATTTATTTTATATTTATGTGACTCAATTATTTTTGTAAATGTCATATAATTTTTAATTATTGAGTAATTCTTCTTTTAAAAAAACTACTAGTAGTGTAAAAAATTGAAACAATTATTATTGGGAAACGGAGAGGGTAAATCTATGTAAAAAAAATGAAAATTTTAGGTCAAGCTCGATATTTAGGTGGTTGGAATAAAATTTTCCTACTATGCTGTGCTGGTACATTTGGGTGGCTGGTTAGGAGAAAAGAAAAAAAAAAGCGAACCCCTCGATTGCTCTCGGTCGCGGGTGTCAAACCCTAACCCCAAAGGTAATCTCCTTGGTATATGTTTCGAAGTTTCAATATCACAAATGTTTCTGGTTTTAGTTGTGGGTTGAGGGTGGAAATGGATTGATTTGGCGTAATTTTTAAATATTATCGAAGTTTGATAGAAATGATCAATAAACATGTTGTGTTTGGGTTAACAAAGTACATATTAATTTTCATTGTATGAATGTCTCTACCATGATTTTTTCTCTTGCTGATCTTACATTTATGATGTGCATAATCTTGTTTTTGGGATTTTTTTAAAAGGAACTAGTACTATAAATTTTGAGGATTCATAATTGTTTCCATGTATATGTACATACATATGTTGTGTATTCAGTTGTTTCTTCCATAATCAGATCTGTTGTATTCTTTAAATCAACTCCACCCAGCTTTGCGTGGTGTAGTTTGCTTATATATTGTGCGGTGTGTTATGGATATCACAGTAGTTAGTGTAGACTGTGTACGTGCCGAATTTTACTTTCCCTTTCTTCTCTTCCATCAACTCCACCTATTTACTGCCCCGCGCCCGGTGTGTAAAAAAAGTACATTAAATCATGTGACGACGTTTTTAGGGTAGTTGGATGCAATACGCTGACTCAACATATTTAATTGTTCATTGTGGATCTTAATGTACTATTTAACCTTTTGATGGGTTTTCTTGCAGCTGCTAATAAGATGAATCAGGAGGAGGATATCCCCAAATCCCAAGATGGCAAGTCTCACTTTAGTCTTTTTATTTATTTCCCCACTTCAAATTTTCTTTCTTTGTATTAATTTCTCTTCCATTCTTATGTGGGCTGCTGATCTTTTCTTTTTGTTGCCGTGCATAATCTGGTTTTTCTGCAGGAACTAATACTGTAAAATCTAGGGATCCTGAACGTAAAGTGGTAACTTTTGTTCTGCCTATGGTCTTTTTTTCCAGCTCCTTGTTGCATTTTGCTTTAGACCTTCAGTTATTCTCTATGACTAAAGTGAATTGCACCTCAGGAGTACATCATCGGTGTGAATGTGAAAGACATCAGACAACGTGAGGCTTCCGGTGGAGATTTCATGTCTTTGTTCGGTAAAGTGATGAAAGATGCTGGCTGGTAATGACTTACCTGTGTTCAGTATTATTATTTTTTTTTAATCTTGATTGTGATGTTTGTTTTCTCTCTTGCCATGTTGGAAATTTGTTGCAGCTCTGAATCCCAGATTGATCCAATATTCTATGGCCCCTTTTGCTTTGTAGCAACCCTTACCCTGCACGAAGCACAAAAGTTGTCTGGTAAGTTCGTGATTCCTTGCCGTTTGTTATATTTGTCATCTGTGTGTGGTCATCTGACATGATATTATTAATTTCCCAGAACTGGATTCTGTAAGAGGAGTGAAGGAAAACATGAAGGTAACTTTTGATTCCAGACTTTATGTCCGGTAACCGATGGTTCTGCAGTTGAATCTATGTGTTGTGCCCTTCTGATTTGCATTGCTGATGATGTGGTTAAACCAAATTAAGAATTAACCCAGAGGCTATGCCGGTGTCCCCACCCCACCCCACCCCACCCCACAAAATGTACCCACGTAGGATTTTTTTATTGGCAGCTACCCACGCGGGAAACTTGTAGAAAAATGTCAAAGATATATAGTACTTAGATAACTCTATATAATGAACAGGTAAAGGCCATGCAATGTTAAATACCTTTACATAAAATTAGTCTGGAACCTGATACTAATATTGAGTTATCCCTGTTTAATAGTTTGGAATCTCGTATAATAATATAATGTAGATGTGCTTGAAATTCAGCATAACAAACATTTGTCTTTAGAAAAAATTATGAGGGAACACAGACAAACACAACACATCTATGTCAGATGCCAGTTGTATATCTAAAATGTGAAGTTCATGTAAAAAAAAATTACTATTTCAGATGGTCTTATACATTCATAGCTCTAGGGGAAATTTGAATGGCTTTAATGGTTAAGGGCAAACCCAGCAGTGATCCAAAGATCCAAATTTGGGGTGAATTATCCCAAACTCTCCTCCAGCATCGATTCAGATGGTGATCCAAATTTGGATCAGTGAATAGTGGTCAGAAAAATATTTTTGTGACCAATTTCGTACTCTCTACCTGGTCTGTTCTTCTACTTGTTGCTTTTGGTATTTTTTTAAGAATATGATGGTATCGTTATGTATCAACAACCTGAATAGTTTGAATAGATCCTACATGGTATCTGAAGATAATTATCTTTGTTTAAATTTTATGTTTACTAGTTTGTGTGCACGAGCACAACCATGCTCCACCTACCCCGATATTTTTTAAAGCTTGTCAGTTAGAGCATGACCTAGGTTAGGATATCTTATAGACTGTTGTCGGCATTGGACAATTTTGCTATATTCTGTTGATGCATGACTCAGGTTATGATTTTTAAGATACAATTTAAGTGAAATTGATCTTTAAAATTGCTATGAAACTCTTGCCAGAGTTAGTTTCATTTTTTGTTGTAAAGTGCATCTCTATCTTACAAATTCTTGGTTGATGATGATGCAGAACTTGCCTATACAGTGAGGAGTCGATGACACAAATGATAGCTGCGGTTTTAACGTACAGTTATTGGAAATGATTGGTGGGGGGCATCTGGTGATATGATATCATACATGGCTGTAACAAAACAAATGTTTATGTGGTAATCTAGACAACCTTGGAAACATTCTCAAGAAGACAAAGTGTTGAAAGAAAGCAGCATGACACAGAAAACTTGTGATATTTTGTTTGCTTTGTTATCATGTTAATGGTCTGCTTTTGTTATATGTGCTTCATTGTTCATGTGTTGCCTCGGTAGGGGTTTGGTTTTTAGAGAAGTTGAGTTGCCTAATTGGCATTGTTATTGTTGGTGACAATTTAAGTGTAAACTCATCATTATGGGATTGCATATAGGTTTTAGTTATTGTTGGTGACAATTTAAGTGTAAACTCATCATTATGGGACTGCATATAGGCTCTAAAATTGGTTGCGGGAAATGGGGACCATCCTGAACCTGACCGATTGGGCGAATCCTTACCCGTCAAATTAAATAGGTAATGGGTCCTAGGGGCTAGGCTTGTCAATAGTTCGAAAATCCGATCCGATCTGAGGTTTATTGATGGATATGGAATATATTAAAAACTATCAGATTTGCTAAAAAACCGATTTGATAATGATATCCATTAAGAAAAGATATGGATTTTGGATTATGAGATTCGAGGGATTGATGTGTCTGAGGAGGGTGAGGTTAAAAGATTTTCAATACAATTTAAGGGTACTTAGGTAAATTACTAAAAAAATTAATATTTACAAAAATATCCCTGCAGGGTCACTTAATTTATAGGTTATTAGGTTATTTGTGTTATACCCTTGTCAGACCCAGTTTTCTCTATTTTTAATATATGTTAATGTAATATATAAGATAAACTTAGCCAATGCATAACCGAGTTAATTTAACTTACATGAGATTTATTATTTTGCTTCCCATTCAATTTTTTTTTATCTACATTTCATGTACACCATTATTTTGATGTATTTCTTTATTATGTATACCTCATTATTTAACAAAAGAAAATTTATCGTTGTATTAATGTTAATAAATATATATTTTGATATAAAAAACATATACTTTAATGAGTATCCTGGACCTGAGGACATCCTCAGGTAACAACCCTGAGGTTAAGACATTAAAAACTATAAGTCAGGGATATTATTGTAAATACAGGAGGCTCACATTTATTATTACAAAAATGCCACGAACCATTTATACTAGAAATCAATATAACCTCAGGTAAGTGCCCTGAGGTTAACCTCATGGTCATTTTTCTCTACTTTAATTTCAAATTTCAATTTTTTAAATTTTAAAACCTACATTTTGAGGGTTGTTTTATTATTAAAAAGAAATTGGTTTAATTTTATTTAAATATATGTTACCATATATTCTGTTTATTTTATTTTATTTTAAATTTTAATGAATCTGGAAGTCCAATTCAATAATCCAAGTGGATCGAATATATGCACTCTTTCACTCTAATTTCACTATTTACGTTAAAAAAATGTCATTCGTAATTTAGGAAATTAACAATGTTAAATTACATTTACCCTTGAAAGTATCACTTATTTATAAATAAACCCTTAAACAAATATATATATATATATATATATATATATATATATATATATAGGCCTTTGCTCCATAAAGAACACTCTTATATAACAAACAATAAAGAACACTATAAAATCATTTATTCCAATAGATCCATTGGCCCCGCCAGGGGCACCCAATACAAAAAGTTCTTATTTTTTTAGGCTCTATCCATCCAGCAAAAAAAATTGAAAATTTACTGTTCATCGATGACGTCATGATGACGTCATCAGTGACGTCATCGATGAATAGTAAATTTTCAATTTTTTTTTTGCTGGATGGATAGAGCCTAAAAAAATAAGAACTTTTTGTATTGGGTGGCCCCGCTAGGGGCAATGGATCTATTAGATATGAGGTGTTCTTTGTTGTTTGTTATATAAGGTGTTTGCTATGGAGTCCAACCCTATATATATATATATATATATATATATATATATATATATATATATATATATACAGACCCAAACTCGATGATTTTGATGGCAAAACAAAGCTTAAATCACCATAAATCTATTCCCCATAACCAATTAATTGAAAAATTATATAATAATTCAAAACAATTGAACTTAAAAACGACATAAACCCTTTAATCGATTTACCCAATTTCGAATACAAACCTTGGAATTAAACATGTAATTCGATTCCAGATAATCATATAAAGCTATACAAATCATCAAAATCACTGAACGATCACTAAACCAGAAAGGCCTAATTTTTATCAAGAACCCTAATTCTGCAGATTTATTCAAAAATTCATAGAAAATCGAAAATTGACCAAAACTGAAATTTGATGCTAGAATATTGAAGATGATGTTGAGATCATTACTAAGTCTGCACCTCTTGAGTCTTCTGAAGATAAATCTTTGCTCACTATACCAGGAGAACACGGAGAAAGATTCAATTGTCATCTACACACACAGAGTCTAGTCCAACTAACATTCTGCAGGTCTCTATAAATGAAGCTGTATCTAAGTCAGCAAGTGACAAGAGAGGCCTTGATATTGATTCTTCATGGGAAACCACATTGACAAACAGACTGGTTATGAAGGTTATATCTGTAAAAGTTAAGCTTTCCAGGCATGTTCTAGATTTTTTGACTGAAAGAGTTCCAAAGCTTTCATTTCCTGAAGAATATGGACTTTTACACCAAAGATTTGATTTAATGAAGATGCCTTTCTATGTATCGGTAAGAAAGGAACCAAGTCATTTGGACTTAGTAATCATGGTGTACTTCAATCACTTCACACATATCTATTTTATAAAAATTACATTGTTGAAGATGCTCCAGCACAAGGTGAACAAAAGGAGGTAGTAGATAGTGATATGCAGTCAACATGAGATACTATTGCACCAGTGGTGGATAGTAGGACAGATCAGATCACAGTCACTATAACACAAGAACCATTTAGTCAGAGGTTGGATGACTCAGGAACTGTTATGCTTGATGCTGAAAGGTCTTTTGTGATGAGTGAAACTGCAAGTGAGATACCCTATGATATGAGAGGAATAACTTTGATTGATTTTCCTGAAGATCAAACAAATATTGTTCAGTCAGAGTCTATCCATCTTGAGGGTGTGTCTCAGCAACAACACTTGAAGACGGTGACACACAGGTTTTGGTGCCTAATGAAGTCTTATTGAAGGCATTAGAGTCTAGTGTAGATCCTGAAAGTGGTATACTAGAGCCTCTAGTCTCTGAAAAGAGAGTAGATGATCGTAAGGTTTCATAGACTATAGCAGCTCACTACATGGAGAAAACCTCAAGCCACATGCCAAATGAGGAACCTTCTCTCCATGTGAGTTCAGGTATAAAAACTTCTTCTAACCCATATTTTTCTGTAGGTCATGAGAGCACTTTTTCAAATTTGAGTGAAACACTTGAAAAGATGGACATAGATCCACAAACTGAGAGGTTGGCTCCTGACCAGGCAAAAGGAGAGGTCGAACGAGTGATGACTTTAGATAGTCAAAGTGAGAATGAGAGTATGGATGATCAACTCCATAGTGGGGGAGAGAAAATTAAGAAACCATCATTTGATTTCTGGGATCAGGTTTTTCCTGAATCTTGGTCTGAGAATCTTGATATGAATGCTGGTACTTATTCTTTTATTAACATGTATGAGAAACAGGATTTAGCCAAGCACAATGCAAAGTTGAAGTTAAAGTTCAGCAACAAAAGGAGAGGCTTGTAAAGATTATCAACAGGCGGGGTGAAAGGCTAAGGCAGTCTCTTTCTCTACATGTACCAGATAAAATTCCTAATGATCCTAGTATTCCTCTGAATGTACTTCCAATTTCAGCTAGAATTGAGACACATGCAGTACCTGATCACTTTATGGAGGAGTCAGGATTTGTGGGTGTTAGTACACAGAATATTGGTGAAGGACAGGATGATCATATTTTAGATCCAGATCAACAAGATGAAGATGTATGTAATTCTACTCAAGTACTTTTACTTGAATATTATCCTACTTCTGTAGAATATGCTACACAAGCAACTTCTTCTTCAAAGATCAATGATAAAGTTCTTTCTGCATCTGAGTCTGAAGATACAACGAGCACTTCCAATATTGAAGTCACGCAGTTTTCACAATCTAAAGCTATTGAGTATATTCAAAATTCTCAAACTGTTATTCAATCAAGACATCAAATACTTGAAGATAACCAAGTCACTATTATGGAAAATCAAGCAGTTCTGACGAATCTTATTTGTTTTATCACTAAAACTCTTGGCATTAATGTTGTTGATGTCAAAAAGGGGGAGATAAAGACGATTAAGAGACAAAAGACTGAGGGAGATAAAGTAAGAACTGATGGTGACAGAGGTGAATCTCAGCATGAAAGTGATAAACGAAAAGAAACAAACACTGATAATGGTAAATCTAGTCATAGATTTAAATGAAAGCAATCAATCAGTTAGTTAGAGTCTGCATCAAAATAGTTTGAATTCTTCTAAGTACTAGATACTATATCTACATCTGAAGAAAGGAGGTACTTAACTTCATGCACACGAATACATAAATTCTATTCTGGTTATATTGTTAAATGTTTTGACATCAACAACTCAGATTTATGCTTCAGATTTTAAAGCATAATTAGGGGGAGATTGTTAGTAATAATTCATGAATTGTGATGTTTAGAATAGAATTTGCATATACTTCTTGTAATATCCTAATCTTATAAAGGATTTAGCACTTTGTATAGGATATATAAGTTAGTCAATAACTGCAGATCAGTTTTAGTCAAGAACATTGCATCATGGACTATATTTAAGGAGCTATGGACAGATCCTGATACGACAAGTCAAATCCTGATGCTATGATCAAATCTTGATGGAATGATCAAATCCTGATGATGATGATGATGTAATTCTGATATTAGATATAATTCTGATGATGTCATTATGGAGGCTGCGGAAACTGGAAAGTGCTATATTTTAGGATTGGTTATATCAAAAATAGCAAGAAGTATGCGTGAAGGAAAAGGATTAAACTATTGGAGGAAACTATCAACTAGAAGACAGAATCCTATTATGAATTGATTATTTCTTTATGTTATTAGTTGATAGGTAGCATTATAAATACTCTCTCTACATTATTGTAATAGATGGGCGTAAGGTTTGTTTTGTTATCGTTGTGAGTACAAGTGAACAAACAGGGAGAGGTTTGTATTGAGAGCAGCTGCTAAAGGTATTTGTACACTCAGTTAGATTTGTAGAGTATACCTGGTTGCTTGCTGAACTGGCCTCTTCATCATTTTCATTTGCCATAAGTGCAAGGTTGACAAACTCTTCCTCTGCATCTGAGTCTCCTCCAGCTGCCCAATCATCATATCTAAATACGAATGCTCTCTCCTTTTACTTGAGAAGGTCAAAGTATTTCTTTTTGTAATCGACAGTCTCAAACTGTTTCTTTTCATTCTCAGCTTTGGATTTTTTACATTCATGTGGCCAGTAATTCTACAGCTATAACATTTGATCTTTGACCTTTCAACCATGCCCTTGTTAGGTTGATAGATTTTCTTGAATTGCCCGGTTCCTGCTGGATTCTTCTTAAATCTCAACTTTGAAAATCTCTTTGACAAAAATACTAAATATTCATCTAGATCTTCATATTCATCCTCACTCAGTGCATCAAGTTCTTCAATCATCTTGCTTTTGCCCTTGCTAGTTCCAGATCCACCTTCACAAGTTCTTTGACTAGGTGTGGCTTCCACATTCTTCATCTTCTCTCCATCTTGGTTGGTTGGAATATTGGCCACCAAAGCTACATTTTCACCTTTCTTCTGGCTCTTCTCAACTTCTTCATCCTGTTGCAACTCGAGCTCATAGATCTTTAGAATTCCATACAGTCTCTCAAGTGTAAAATCTTTGTAGTCTTGAGAGTTCCTCAATGAGACTGTCACTGGCTTCCATTCTTTAGGTAAAGACCTCAGAAACTTTAGGTTGGAGTCTTTGGTTTCATAAACTCTTCCATACAACTTTAACCCATTTAACAGTTTTTGAAACCTACTAAATATGTAAGTTAAGCTTTCACCTATATTAAAGTGAAAATGTTCATACTGTTGTATGAGAAGTTGTTTCTTATTCTCTCTGACTTGCTCAGTCCCTTCACAGAGTGTTTGAATAGTGTCCCACACTTGCTTGGCAGTGGTGCAGTTGATGACATTGTCGAACATGTATTGATCAATACCATTGAACAGTATATTCATGGTCTTTTTATCCTTCTAGACTTTCTCTTTGTCTCCATCTATGAATTCTGCTGGCAATTTGGGAATAGGCCTTCCAGCAACTCCTGTTCTGGCTGCTTCTCCAACTGTAGTGTTGGCCTTCATAGGAATATGAGGACCTTTCTCTATGCAGTTTACATAACCTTCATCAATGGATAAAAGATGTAGATGCATCTTTACTTTCCAGATAAAGTAATTATCTTTGTCGAGGACTGGAATTTTCACGCCTATATCCTTCAATCCCATGGTGGTGATCTTTAGACTTCTTGTATGCTAGAAGCTTGCTCTGATACCAATTGTTATTTCCTAGTTATGCACCACGAGATTGTAGAAGGGGGGTTGAATACAATCTCAACTAAATTCTTTCGCACTGGTGAGGCTAAAACGGATTGTTATAAGAACACAAAGAAAACAAGATAAACAAATTATCTAAGACACATACAACACGAGATATAAAAAATCTCAGGTGGGTTAGCTTGATTGCTTAGTCCACCTGATGGCTGTTGTTGGGATTTATGGGTGATAGGTTAGACAACTTAACTAGATTCATTGGTATACTTAGTTTTGCTAAGTAGAACATACTGTCATAGCCATAAGTGTATTCTTGTAATTCAAATAAATACTGTCATGTAATAAGTGTAATTCTTGGAAGAAGTTCGATAATGTTCAAGCCTCAAGGAATACAGAAGTTCGACATCAGGAATAAAAGTCACTGTCAAGTATTGACAGTAAGGTTACAAGGAAACAGCATGTTGCCTAGGTCGACAGTAAATTTCATGGAGTCGACAACAAGTTTCGACTTGACAGCAACATTGGCGGAGATTCTGATGACAGCAACTTTGATATATAGTTTGCGACAGTAAGTTTGGAATTCTTGACAGCAATCTCTGCGGGAAATACATGCTGTCAATCAAAGCACAATCCTTGACAGCAACCTCTGCGGGAAATACATGCTGTCAATCAAAGCACAATCCTTGACAGTAATCTCTGCGGGAATTCATACTGTCAACCAAAGCACAATCCATTGACAGCAAACTCTAAAGCAAACATACTGTCATAAAGAATCAAATTGATTTAGGAATTTTCCAAGTCAATTTAAGCGACATAATACATGTTCAAAAGAAGCAGGCGTGTTGTAATATTCAACCTTTACAGCAAGCTTGGAAAGTCTATAACTGAAGCTCGAGAGATCACATGGAGCAACCTGTAAAGTCTAGAGCAGATAAAATTGAATACGGCTAGATCTGGGTGGCTCAAATGTGGAAAGTATCATAAAGTTACTTTGTGATGATCACATGGGAATAAATCATGGAATGAGCTGCAAAAGGAATATAACAGCAACTCAACAACCCATGCTGATAGTGGTAGTACAGTCGACTATCACACTATAAATAGAGCACTCTATTTATACAATAGATAATATCTCTCTACAACTGTAATCTCTTGAGAATTCGAAGCTTGAGAATTATTTTGTTCTCAAGGTTGTAGCAAAACCTCACAAAATAAATAAAACAATTATTTTGTGAAACATCGTGTTAGATATTACTTGTGATTGCATTTCTTCTACTAGTAAATTACAAACTCTATTTAAGTTGTTGAAATAGTTTTTGAAATTTATTAGTATTGCATTCAACCCCCCTTCTGCAATACTTTCCGGGACCAACAGCTGTATTTAAAGATAATTCTCTGCGTAAGAATACACAGCTACGGGTTACAATGTTTTATTGTTTACAAGAAAACCTAAAGCTATCAGCCTTGTGATCAATGTTATCTTCTCTACTAAAACTATGCTGCTCATACAGCTTATTTAAACTATATGAAGACAAGTAAACTACATGAAATGTGATGATACATTTCTGGTATAACTTGTCACACATACATGCTCGAAGTGGTAGCCATTTCCGGAATTATCTTGAAAGTCTTCTTTCCTTGATTTGGACAATCCTAGCATGCTTCAAGTCAGTGTATGTTTCTTTCTTCAAAAGTTACTAAGTTCTTGAAATGACTTAGCTTCCAAGCCCACATGATGCTTTATGCAAAAGATCTTTTTGCTTTGGATCTTTGTCTCTGAAAGTAGCTTTAATCAAAAAGATAATCTTTTTTAAGTCAATAAGCTTTTCTGCTTATTGAGCTGTGCTTGAACTTCCCAGATATAACGACTGATCCTTATGCATTCATCAAGATATCCGTTGAATCTTTCAGTAGAAGTGTAATCATGTTGAAGGTTGCTTCCACTCTTATTGTTGCCCTTGAAGTCGGATAAACAGTGACTGATTTCACCTTTCACTTAGAAGAGTTTGAGCCTTCAAAAATTTACAATTTGACTCCCTACTCATAACATCCTCTGTGTAATTGGCCACTGTCTATAAGTCACGGGTTGTAAAGTAATTCTGGGTTTAATCTTCATTCGATATGTTTCTTTAGAGAACTCTGGCATTATTAAGAAACCAGGTCGAATTCTCGAACATATGAAACTTGAGTTCTCGAATGATGACTTCTCGAGTACTTCCGTTATGAGTTCTCGAATGACTTCTCGAATAGCCTTTTGAATAGACTTCTCGATTAGCGATTGTTACAAACTTCTCGAACAGAATTGAACAATCTGACTTCTCGAACTAGGAATTCTCGAATAAACTCTTTTTGTTAGAGTTCTCGAATGACTTCTCGAACTCATCTTTTCTTGACTTCTCGAACGTACTTGCATGGTTATGGCAAACTCTCTTCTGATTACAGATATCTGATTGTAGCATGTTGTGGCTTGTTACAGAAATAATTCCTAACTGTTTGCATAGTTTCATTCACAAGATGTAGCCTTTGTTGATCTGCATTTCAGCTAGCTCCCTGATTTATTTGTCAGCTTTGTTTCCTTGATTTATTTTCTGCATTGTGGTATTTGTTATCATCGACGCATGTAAACTCATTGATTTTGTAGTAAAAAATTGATCGTATGTGTAAGACTATATTTTGAGATATATTACAAAATCTCTTAATACTTAATAAAAGTCTTCCTAATGTTTGTCTAAATATTTAGTTTTAGTGTAATATTTTTTTATAGTATATAGAAGTTCAATAAAAAATTGGGTAAAATGAAATATTTTGTATATTATATTTTTGAATTATTTTGTAACTCAATTTAAAATTTTTCTAAATATTTCAATCGATGTCAAATATTACAATCTTAATGACCCGTGCATGTATATGAAATCTAGTATCAATTATTTTGATTTTATCGTATATTGATCTAAATATATGTTATAACTCAACCATTATATATTATATTGATGAATATATTATATAAAAATTCTTATAAACCATATTTTATAGTTGAATTATAATCTAATTGATCATTTTAAATAATTATAATACTTTTGTAATATTTATGACATACTTTATGGTCGAGTTTTAATCTAATTGATCATTTTAAATAATTATTGTACTTTTGTAATATTTATAATGCAAAAATTTATATCTTTTTTTAATTTGAATGTTAATTATATTTTTTTATATAACATAGATCATATATTTAGAGTTTTCATTTTTTAACATAATTTAAATTTTTTTCATATACGTTAAATATTTATGTTTTTAGAGCAATCATATATTTAAATCGTTGAATGTCTAAAATAGTTGGTCGACCAAAACCCTCTAAAGAGACTCATATATTTAAAATTTTATATACGTAAAAGTTATGTGATGCAATTATTAATGAGATAATGACCAAAATACCTCAAACTGAGGTACCTATGGCCCGAAATGCCTATTTCCGGAACAGATGGCACTATCTACCCACGGGATGCGCTGTTCGGAGTGGCGCATCCGAGACACGGTTCATCGCCAGAAAACACATGAGCTTGCCAGAGTTTTGAGAGGTTTGGTCACCGGCGACTTCGACGGAAAGGGAGTCTCTCTGCGTTTGTCATCCATTCATCGTCCACCACCCTCCAAATCATCACCACAGGATCACAACGTCATCTACTTCCTCATCTCGTGAACCGTTTCTCTCCTCCGACCCCGCAGGGGCATGAACAAGCTTAAACAGAAAATAGAATCGGAAGTTAGGGTTGAATTAGGGATTTCAAATCCGGGGATTAAATCGAAAATCGTGAATTATGAATGTGTAGAGAATCCAATTGCGATTCTAGTGATATATAGAACGTGTTTTGAAATTTCGTGATGTGGATGAACGAAGTGAAACAAAAATAATGCAGGAATCGCCATTATCGGGCAGCTCTGGAGACGATGATGCTTACGTAAGATACGTCGTTCCAACATGCGTATCTCCTGATACGCATTTTGTAAATGCGTATTTCTTGATACGCATTTTGGAAATGCGTATCTTCAGCTACTGTTCACTTCCCCACAACAGCGTGTCTGCGTGATACGGTTCCCCCAGCAGCGTGTCTGTACGATACAGTTCTCCCAGTAGCGTGTCTTAAGATGCTCCACTACCAGTAGCGTATCTCGTGGGTATTTAGGGCCATCTTTTTGGATCTGGGTATTTTGGTAGTGCTAATCCCAAAATGGGGTAGATAGGGCCTTCACCCATTATTAATTATGTATGATTTGATAACTAAAATTTACATATTTCTTAAAATCAAATTTTATTTTTTATTTAAATAATTTATCATCTACATAGAGACGCATGTAAATAAATATTTTTTTGACTCGGTTACATTATCTATAATCTAATTTTTCTAGGCACGTGCACTGAATCAATTTCTTATCCAAAACTGTACATATATAATTAATTCTGTAATTAAAAATATGATAAACTATAAGATTTCGATTTGTCGAATATTTTTATAGTTATTTTGTCATATTGCATACCAATTTTTTGAACCAAATGTTTTATAATGTGATTAAATTTCATGAAATTTGGATAAATATTTATACGATAATAATCACATGAATACTTATGATTGTTAAATTATAAATTTAGTTTTCAATTGCGTGAAATGAACTTTATCAAATAGAACATTTGAGTATAATGCAAATAATTATCTTAGTAAAATTGTCCATGTATAATGGAGACTTATGTAAACTCATTGATTTGGTTGTAAATATTTTTTCGTATAAGTAAGACTATATTTTGAGACATATTACAAAATCAGTAAAAATCATACTTATGTTTATCTCAATCATTTTTCCTAAACATATACATTTATAAACTTTTAAACTTAAATATTTAGCACCATGCTGAGCAAAATCATTCTTGTTCTTATTAAATATTGTTTAATAAAAGAATCATATTTTTACATATTACCATTTTATCTGAACAAAATCATTCTTGTTCTTATTCGTTTATACATCCTAAAAATATTTTTATGAAAAATAATGATATATCTTAAAGATGCATATCACTAAAAAATAAAGAGTATTGAAACAAAGTTTGAAGTAGTTTCTTCTTCTATGCAGCTATTACCAAATTCAAAATCTCTTTAAGGGGTTGGAATAAAACTGTAGATAAATCAACTGCATTGATTTGTAAAAAAAATTCGCACTTTTTAACCTGTTCATACAAATTTAAACTAGAGTTTGATTCTCACCAAATGAATATTCGTACTCCATACTCAATTCATTCCAAAACCTGATATGATACCTTGCACAACAAATTTGCGCTCTTATTTTTTCACTCTTACCTTTTAAATCGTTTACTTTTTAACTTTAATTTATATCATATTTTTCCACCACATTTCTCGTAAAGTCATCTTCTCAGACCAAACTGAACATAAATTTCATACCACAAGTCACAAATATAAGCCTGAGATTTCTTCTTTACAATTCTCTTTCTGAAGCTACAGTGAGATTAAAGCTGCAACATCACAAAATTGAGTTTCCTTAAGCTCCTTTATGACTCGTCCCAATTAGGAATGTTGGCAGTAGCTTCATTGACCATTTTTACGAGAGTGGCCTGTAGATTGAAACATGACGCATACTATCAGATGGTCACGCAGAAATAAGTACAGAAGTTCTTTATAGCAAAATAAACCGCATTGTGTGATCATTTAGATGATAAAGATGTCGGGTAAGCATGACAAAAATTATAACCACTTGTCAAAGCTTAAACCTATTGTTCCATAAGAGTAGTAGTAAAATCTCTATCCTATGATACTAAATCAGGATTGGAAGTATCCTATGATACTGTAGTTCTTGTTTCCCCCCTCCCTTTATTAGTTGCAAGTTTTCCTTGTTATGTACCAGCTCCTATGCCTCCATATTCACTTAATTCCCTGCGAAGAATATTATGCATATACTTGTCCAAAATCCTCGAATACCAAGGGCATGTCTAGAATTAGATTACCTAGGTCAAACTACTACTTACCTTGCTTTCCTTACTCTTCTCCACCTTTCCACCATCCCTTGTGTAATAACAAAGTTTACTCTAAACATTTTCTAGCTTAGTTGGATGCAATGCATTGCCATTCCACGTTTTTATTGCTTAGTTGGATGCAATGCATTGCCCTTTAACGTTTTTCAGTGTGTTTCTATTAATGATATGGATACAAATGAGGACAAAGGGAGTAAGCAAGCAGCAACAACTTAGCCAGCTCAACAGCAAAGTTACAACTCATCATCTAGTTAGTTATAATTCAGTTAGAAACATTCAGTTTGTAATTTTAGTAAAGATCTAGATGCTTCTAGTAAAATTAGCTTGTATATATATTAGAGAAAGCTGTAAACTCATTTCGGTTACATCACATTTTATCAATAATATTCTCATCTTCATTCTCTTATGTTCATCTCTCTGCAACTCTGTTCTGTAACTTCATCTTCATAATGAAGATGATGATATTGTAAAAGTGTCATGGTATCAGAGCCATCCATGTACACATACGCATCCTTTGTTCAATCAAATACTCAGAATCGAGCTCAAAATCAAGCTGCTAATGCGTCTTCAATGGCGACAACTACTTGAGTTCTATTGATCATCCAGGTCTGTCACTAGTTACAGAGGTATTAAATAATCAAAACTATCATCATTGGAGTCGATCGGTTAAGATTGCTCTATCTGCAAAGCTCAAGCTTGGATTCTTTAATGGATCGCAAGTGAAACCTGCAAATTCATCTCCTCAATTGAGTCTCTGGATGAGGAGTAATGATCTTGTCATTTCCTGGTTGTTAAACTCGGTATCACCTGAAATACGCAAAAGTATAGTGTATCTTGCTACTGCAAAACAGATCTGGGATGATCTTGCTGCTAGATATTCACAGAGCAATGTGCCACGTTTGTTTCATCTCAAAAAGGATTTAGCATCGTTGACTCAAGGTACAAAATCAATAACTGCTTATTTCACTATGTCTAGAAGTATGATAGATGAACTTGATAATCTATCTCCAATTCCAAGATGTACTTGTGATGATTCAACTTGTACCTGTAGAAATAGTCATAGGCTTAATGAGTATGAGAAGATAACAAAATTAAGTCAATTTCTTATGGGACCGAGTGATCAATTTACACCTGTTAGAGGTCAGATCTTGCTTATGAATCCGTTACCTGATATCAGTCAAACATATTCAATGTTACTTCAAGAGGAGAATCAAAGAGAGTTCTCCACAACTGTTGTGATTAGTTCAGAAAATGTGGCTATGAATGTTAAAGCAAACCCTAGCTACAAGTCAAGATCAATCAGAAAAGTCTCAGATTCAAGTGTGGTGTGTGATTACTGTAAACTGACTGGGCATATAAAGGATAAGTGTTTTGCACTTCATGGATATCCTGAATGGCATAAGCTACATGGACAGCCAAAGCCAAAACTCAAATATCCTCAAAAGAAGTACAATGCTAATGTGTCTGAGAGCAGCATCACTGAGAATGCTAATGCTAATGTTGCAAATGTTGTTAAAGAGTCTGCAAATAATACATTTACTGATAGTCAATATCAGCAATTGCTTGGTCTTCTTCAACAGTCACAAATGAAAACTACTGCAATGTCTAATGCTACCTGGATGAATGCTGGAACTAAATCTGAGGGAAATTGTGCAGGTACTTGTTTGCAAAGAATTCACTCAGTTATATACTCAAATACTATTCAGTTTCATAATTCTATGAATACTTGGATTATAGACTCTGGAGCAACACATCATATTACACCTTATTTTGATTTGTTGATCAATGTTAAGTCTGAGCAATCAGATTTGTCTCTTCCTAATGGACACAAAACATGTGTTACTCATACAGGAGATATAGTTCTTAACTCAGATATTGTTCTTCATCAGGTTCTTTATGTGCCTGATTTTCAATGCAATCTCTTATTTGTTCCTCAACTAACATCACACAATTCTTGTCATGTTGTTTTTTCTGGCACAAAATGTTTGTTTCAGGACCTTACTGTGCAGAAGAAGATGAAAGAGAATGGTGAACTAGATGCATGTCTTTTCAAGCTTCATGCCAGTTATAACAACTCTGTTTCTGCTATTTGCAGTGTGTCCTCTACTCTAAGTCAGTGGCACACAAGATTAGGTCATCCTTATTTGTCTGTGTTGAAGTCTATTTCTGAGTTAGATAGTAAGTCTAGTCATGATATTGACAATTGTGATATATGTCAATTTTCCAAACAATCTAGAATTCCATTTCCTGTTAAACACAAGTAGTCAAGAATGTTTTGAGCTTGTTCATTGTGATGTCTGGGGGCCATACAGACATGTTACTCATGGCAAATGTAATTCATTTCTTATAATTGTTGATGACTACTCTAAATGTACTTGGTTGTTTCTTTTATCTGATAAATCTCATGTTTCTTCCTTACTTAGCTCTTTCATTGCTTATGTTACAAATCAGTTTCACAAAGACATAAAATGTTTAAGGTCTGTCAATGGTACAGAATTTGTTAATTCTGATCTATCCACCAAATTAAACAGCTTAGGCATCATACATCAAACCATTTGTCCTTATACACCTCAGCAAAATGGCATTGCTGAGAGAAAACATCAACACATTCTAAATGTAGCCAGAGCTTTAAAATTTTAGTCAAATGTACCAATCTCTTTGTGGGGAGATTGTGTTTTAACTGCTGTTCATTTGATTAATCTTTTACCTACCCCTCAGCTGAATCATAAATCACCTTATGAAATACTGTTTGCCAAATCACCAAAATATTCATCTCTCAGAAATTTTGGTTGTTTATGTTATATCAGTAATTTTCACACTGATGGAGATAAGTTTGCTCCTAAAGCTTTGAAATGTGTATTTGTTGGTTATCCTTTTAACAAAAAAAGATATAAGGTGGTTGATATGAACAAAAAGAAATGCTATGTAACCAGAGATATTGTCTTCAAAGAACACATTTACCCATTTCAAAATGACAACTGGAAATCAGATTCTGACTCTTCATCAAGTTTGATGTTTCCTGAGTCTCCTCTTCAATTTCTTTCAGATGAGTCTTTGGTTCTGAAAACAACACCTAGAGGGGGGGTGAATAGGTGTTTATGGCTAACAATGCTTATTTATGACCTGTTTTGAAAATAACTGAAAACAGCTTGCTGTTTGTAATAACACAGTTCACAAACAGCACGCTGTTTGTATCTAAAATGCAATGCAGAAAGAATATAAACAGTAAGTACAAGAGACACACAATCTTTTAGCCAGGTTCGACCCCTAATCCCCTATGGTCTACGTCCTGGTCCCTTACCAAACTTGGTAAGAGAATATATTATTGATCAACTATAATCCAATTACAAGATACAACAATATATCTCCCTTAACCCTTGCTGCTTACAAATGGCTTGCTGTTTACCTGTGCAGAACTAACCCTCTAAGTACTAATTCTCAAGTATACTTCTCTAGTCTAGCTCAACTCACCCTAAAACCTGAAGCCAACCTTGTACAGCAACAAAACAATTACAACTTTGAACAATACAGATTTGAATAATACAATTTAACCTATGAACCCTCTGAAAATATATATATGCGTATATGTAGGGTTTGAGAGGTTTGTAAGATTTTGCAATGAAGGCTTTGTGTTTGAATATATCTTCTTGTTTTCTGCTCGTGTATTGATCATAAGAACTGAACATTAACATCTTTTTTATAGGTAAACAAGAGTATTTGAATGAAGGCTTGAAATGGCTCCAACGGGAGGAAAATCAAAAGGTTGAATATGAGATTAGATTTGTTTTGATTCTCAAGAATGTGGGAGAGGCTGGAAATTCAACTGATGAAGAAGAAGAGATGTTGAGCGTGCAAGGAGAAGAATATTTGATATTCAAGAGAGAGACAAGAGCATGTGATTGGAATAAAAAAGTCAAAAGTGTCATGCTTCTTTTCTTATAATCAAAGTAGAGAATATATTGTTCCCCATGAGTTGAATTATGATCTGGTGGGTTAAAATAATCAGAGGGCCCTTACAAATATTCCTAACAATGTTCCCACTTGATGCTCTTTAATTCTTTTATATTCGGTAAAATTACCCAGACTGAAATCAGCATGCTGTTTGTGAAACTGGCTTGCTGTTTGTGAAACTGGCTTGCTGTTACTGAAACTGGCTTGCTGAAAGACCATGCACTTGGCATGCTGTTTGATTCTGAACATAAGCACTGCATACAACCTATGATTTGCTGTTTGTATCAACTGATTATACAATCAGTAAACTATTTATATTCTGCAAAACCAAGTTAGTATACATATAGAAAGCATGCTGTTTTATATCTATTAATAAGTTTGTTATCATCAGATTATGGCTGTATTAGTATATGTTGATGACATTCTGGTTACAGGTTCAGACAAAGGACTCATTCAAACTGTTATTCAGTATTTGACTACTAAATTCAAAGTTAAAGATTTAGGAGCTCTCAAATACTTTCTAGGTATTGAAGTTGCTAGATCTTCAGCAGACATATATTTGCATCAAAGTAAATACACTCTGGATATTCTTAAGGATACAGGGTTACTGGCAGCAAAACCATCTAAGATTCCTATTGAGCAAAATCATACTCTGTAGGATAATAAAAGTGCTCATTTGTCTGATTCTGATGCCTCTGTATACAGGAGAGTTGTTGGTCGATTGATATATCTTATTGTTACCAGGCCAGATATTGCCTATTTAGTGCAAGTACTGTCTCAATTTCTGGCTTCTCCCAGAATAGATCATTTACAAGCTGCTTACAAAGTAGTGAGATATCTTAAGCATGCATCAGGACAAGGTATTCTTATGGCTGCAAACAATCCTTTGACTCTTAGTGCTTATTGTAACTCAGATTGGGCAGGTGACAAAACCTCTAGACACTCATTGACTGGATATTGTGTGAAGTTTGGTCAGTCTTTAATTTCTTGGAAGTGCAAGAAGCAACATACCATATCTCGAAGTTCATCTGAAGTTGAATATAGGAGTTTTGCAGATACATGCTGTGAACTTACTTGGTTACTCAATGTGTTAAGTACTCTTTCTGTCTCCAACCTTACTCCTGTTACTCTATATTATGATAATAAGTCTGCCATCTACATTGCTTCTAATTCTGTGTTCCATGAGAGGACCAAACACATTGAACTTGATTGTCATCTGGTTCGAGAAAAACTTCAACTTGGGATGATTGCTCCAAAACATATTCGTACAACTTTACAACCTGCAGACATCTTCACTAAAGCTTTGTCTTCAATTCAACTGCTTGATTTCTGTTCCAAGTTAGGAGTTTGTAATCTTTTTTCTCCTCCTAACTTGAGGGGGGATGTTACTGATATGGATACAAATGAGGACAAAGGGACTAAGCAAGCATCAACAACTTAGCCAGCTCAGCAGCAAAGTTACAGCTCATCATCTAGTTATTTATAATTCTGTTAGAAACATTCAGTTTGTAATGTTAGTAAAGATCTAGATGCTTCTGGTAAATTTAGCTTGTATATATATTAGAGAAAGCTGTAAACTCATTTCGGTTACATCATATTTTATCAATAATATTCTCATCTTCATTCTCTTATGTTCATCTCTCTGCAACTCTGTTCTGTAACTTCATCTTCATAATGAAGATGATGATATTGTAAAAGTGTCAGTTTCATTTAAAGGGCTATACCTTTTCTGTTGTTCGTTCGTCAACCATTGGATCACAAATCTTAACTTTTTATAGTTTCATTATTTCTTTGCTTTTGCTACAAAGAATGTGAAGTTGCAGGAGGAGGAAATCTCGGAATCCCAAGATGGCAAGTCTCACTTTATATTCATTTCTTCCACTACATATTAATTTTCATTGTATGAATGTCTCTACCATGATTTTTCTCTTGCTGATCTTACATTTATGATGCGCATAATCTTGTTTTTGGGATTTTTTTAAATGAACTAGTACTAAATTTTGAGGATTCATAGTGTTTTCCATGTATAACATACATATGTTGTGTATTCAGTTGTTTCTTCCATAATCGGATCTGTTGTATGCTTTAAATCAACTGTACTCAGCTTTGCATGGTGTAGTTTGCTTATATATTGTGTGGTGTGTGATTGATATCACTTTATTTAGTGTAGACTATGTACGTCACTTCTGGCGGAATTTTACTTTCCCTTTCTCTTCTAATAAATTTGCTTAACCAGATCAAAGATTTACAGAACTTAGTCATTGCAGTAGAAGATGAACAAGATAAAGAACAAACTGTACATTGTTCTTATTCAACATGAAATGTATCTTTTACAGAGAAGTCATATTTACAATACTAACAATCTATTATGTATTCTCTCTATATATACATGTACTGAGCTAACAGAAGTTAGTTACAATCTCTTCTAGACCCTACTGCCAGCATGGCACTATTCAATTAAATAAATGACAGCTCAGATTATAGAAACGAGTTGTGCAGCTGTGCTTTGCTGAGATGAAATAACCAATACCCCCCCTCAAGGTGGGAGATGAAGAAGCCTGAGATGAGAAAGGCTGAATCATTCCCAGCTTGGATAAAAGTTCTTTGAAATATGGAGAAGGCAAGGCCTTTGTAAGAATATCAGCTAGCTGATGTTTAGTAGGCAAATATGACAGTTGCAATAAACCCTCAAGAACTTTGTCACGAGTAAAGTGACAATCAAGTTCTATGTACTTGGTTCGCTCATGGAAGACAGGGTTTTTAGCAATATAGTGAGCAGATTGGTTATCACAATGTAGAGTAATAGGCTTTAAATTTGTGACACCAAACCCTTCAAGTCAATGAACCAGCCATGTTACTTCAGAAGCAGCAGATGCCATAGCACGGTATTCAGCTTCTGAAGATGAACGAGAAATGGTAGATTGCTTTTTAGATTTCCAGGAGATAGGTGAATTACCAAAGAGCATGATATAGCCAGTGATGGATTTACGAGAATCTACACAGGATGCCCAGTCAGAATTAGAAAATGCTTGAAGAGTAAGTGTGTCTGAGGCTTTTAACAGAATTCCTTGTCCAATAGTATGAGCCACATAACGCAATGTATGACACAAAGCTTCAAAGTGAGGTACACGAGGTTTCTGCATATATTGACTTAATGTCTGTACTGCATAAGATAAATCTGGACGCGTGTTGGTGAGATAATTCAGTTTTCCAATAAGTGAACGATAATGTTCAGGCTGAGGATACAAACTACCACATTCTGCTGAAAGTTTAAGATTGAGTGGGAGTAGAGTGACAGCAGACTTGGTAAGATCAATACCACATTCTTTAATAATGTCACCAGTGAATTTTTTCTGACTAAGAATGATACCATCTGTCACATATCCAACTTCAATGCCAAGAAAATAATGAAGGATTCCCAGATCTTTTATGCTAAAAACATGATGTAAATGAGATTTTAAAGCATCAATCTCAGAATTATTATCTCCACTGACAATAATATCGTCTACATAAACGGCAACAATAGTAATAGTAGACACAGATCGTTTGATAAAAATGCTATAGTCATTTTTGGACTGAACATAGCAAGAGATATTAATTCACTAACAAGTTTTTCAAACCATGTACGAGAAGCTTGTTTTAAACCGTATAACGATTTCCATAAGCGACAGACTTGATTTGGTTTATGTGGAATACCTGGTGGAACTTTCATGTATACTTCTTCAGTAAGATCGCCATGAAGAAAGGCGTTGTTTACATCAAGCTGAAACAGAGGCCACTTTTTGCTAGCTGCTAAGGCAATCAAACAATGAACTGAACTCATTTTGACAACAGGAGAAAACGTCTCCTTATAGTCAATTCCATGTTGTTGTGTGAAACTTTTTGCGACTAAACGAGCTTTGCAGCGTTCAAGTGTTCCATCAGCATTTAATTTTGTTTTGAAAACCCATTTACACACAATCGTTTTCTTTCTATCAGGTAAATCGACTAAATCCAATGTTTTATTGTCATCAAGAGCTTGCAATTCTTTTTGCATAGCTTCAATCCATAATGGTTGTTTAGCAGCTTCAAAGTATGAAGTAGGTTCAACAAGAGACTCATTGTGAGCTAAAAAAGTTTTATGATAGTCTGGCATAGCTTCATATTTAACCAAGTTACACCAGTGAGGACTATGATTTAAAGAAGCTAAGTTACAGTGATAAGAATGTAGATAAGCTGGTGTTTTCTTAGGCCTGGTAGATTGGCGTACTGGTAAGATATCAGTTTGAACAGATTCTGTTTGAGCAGAGTGAGGCTGAGATAATTGTGAATTTTGAGATGAATCTGAAAATTGTGATGATTCTGAGGAAGAGATATGTGGATTATCAGATGTAAAAAACTTGTTTGCACTAATTCACGTACGCGTACGTGGTCACAAGTAATACAGATAGAAGTCAAGTTCGTTCCCACAGAGATCTGGTTATGGTTTTAATTCAGTAGATGTACCTATGCAACAATGTATGATTATTATTCACTGCTAAGACAAATAACAATTTGAGATATGATTATCTAAATTAAACTAAGATGCGAATTATAAAACTAAGAATTAAATTAACTAACAAGAATTTAAATCAAATTACTTCTGCAAGAGAAAGCATGGAATCCTAACTTCATTAAATACTTTGCTTAGATCTGACGCCTTTAATCACTATATGCAATGGTTATGATATCTGATCGGACAACACGAAACAAGTACACGCTACCTCTCAGCATACGTATACCAAACTAAACATACATCCACAAAAGAGATAGAAGATGAATAGACACCAATTATGCTTAGACCCTATATGTCTATAGAATTTGAAAACATAACGGTTGAAGAGCAAGTTATCCATAAAGATCACATAGGGTAGTATAAGTATTTTCATCTCACACCACGAATCATATTGATAAAAAATTATGAACCTATGCTAGCATGGCAAGTTCTAAATCTCAAGATCCACTTTCACTTCACAAGAGATTAACAAATTAGATGTTCATGACGCATATATCAATTAAGCATAACCATAAGAGGATATCAAATATACATCACGCACAGATCTTTAAAGCATCAAGATACTAAAGCTCCATAAATAAATCCGTTAGAATCTCATGACAATGATTAGTTCGTAATTGAACCTCTCGTCATCATGGGATCTGATGAAACCATGATAAAAATAAAGTATGAAAATATACAAATAAATCTAAGTAATTGATATGTAATGGTTCTTCAAATTACAATGATAGGATGTGTTTATATAGGCTCTATAATTCTTGCCCAGCAAGAAATTGCCTTCTATTACAATTAGAATTCAATTATGGTACTAAAAACGGGCAAAACAGTAATTTCCTGCTCCCATCAGTTTGATTGTCGAGCTGTCTGCTCTCTCCACACGCAACCTGCTCGTGCAAATCCTATCCCATGTTGTAGAAAATCTCTCAAGCTTCGCGTGGGCAGTAAGATCGCTGAAAACGGACTTGTAGAACTCCAGATATGGCCAAAACAGTGTATACTGCGCAACCTTCCCTGAAAATCCGAATTTTAATCAATTTAACCTCAAAACACGATAGAAGCATCAACCTTAATCGACATTCTCGTAAATCTGCACAACTAAACAAAACACATCAAAACTACAAGAAACTTGAGTCCAAACAATCAATTTAAGCTGATATGGAACGTTCCAAGTGGATATAAAATCCACTTATCACACCCCCAAACTTAAACTGATGCTTGTCCCAAGCATTAACAATTACAACTAACTAACTAATTAGTACCACTTCCGTAGGTGATCACGGTTGCATTTGGCATATGCAACAAGCCCTTTAAACCCCTAGGCAGCCCTAGTGGACGAGTAAGGTCTCGTGAGGGCCTATAGCAAATGTACCCACAAAATCCATTTAACCTAATGCAATGCAATGCATGAATGCAACTAAATGAAAATGCAAATGATTTAGTACTAATACCCTACCATACTGTCAAATTCTCTCATGCCATATCAACTTAAGAATCAAAGTAAATACGCAATGTCTTGGTGTCGAAAGTGCAAGTATTCACATAGTCTACTCAACGAACATGCATAAGTTCTCACAAGCCCATGTCGAATGTAAGAATAAGTTAGTAATCATGCTAAGCCTACAAGAGTACATCTTTGAGACAAAACTTGGGATCTCATACGCAAAAACAAGCAAACACTCACAATCCACTCACAAAAGAATATTCACTCAAGAACAAGGGTAAGTGTATCACTCAATTCCAACAAAATCATAAACATGCTTGACATTTGGTATCAACCTAACTCTTAACACAACATACATCAATGACGATAATCAAAAGGTCTTTATTTGGGTTGTTACGGGGCTAGGGACAAGGTATGTCAAATAAGCCAAAACAGGTGAAGTGTCAAAAGCTAGTAAGTACCATAATAAATTATACACAACACCCTATTCTCCCCCCACATAATTTTTACTAAAACACTCGACTAGTCGACTGAAATAGGATCGCAACAAACACAAACATGCTCTCATAATATGTATTTTTTTCTCTCTTTTTTCTTTTTTTTTCTTTTTTTTTTCTTTTTTTTTCGAGAGCTAAATATAACACAAACAATAATATACACAATAACAATGATCCCACAATTTTATTACACATGCCGACTATCAAATAAACAAACCCAATTTTCAATATTTCCCCCAAAAGTATGACCAACAATAAACCCCTCCTTGCACACCTTATTACTCCCATAAGCACTCTACTAGCCTTTGATAATGTGGGTTCAAATTAATGTAAGGCCAATACAAGAAAAGGTCTAGGCAAGTAATGTGGTATGTCACCGAAAAAATAGGATTAAGCTCAACGGGTTAACTAATTGATCATGTAAACATGGTATGGTAATATGGGAAAATATGCGGTTATTCCTAAATGCCTTTATCATTTTAATCGTCAAATAATGTCATGCGTTTCAAGAAAGACCTCAAACAACTGCTAGCAATGCAAACAATCCGTGGAAACTCAAGCAAACGAATAAATTTGCAGCAAATATGCAATAAGGCTCAAAAACTCACTTGGTGGAAAAACATACTCAATCCCAAGCAAAAATCTCTCTAACGCACCTACTTGTATTCAAAGCATGCGAACTAAATCAACTTGCACATATTCATGTCCTTCTAATTACTCACAACATTCACTAAGTCTACTAGCTTCAACTTACTAGTGTATGTGTGTGCACAAGAACAAAGCTTATCACTTCTCAATCAAAACCGTCAACAACACAAAATTTCTATCCAGCATGGGTGTAAATGCAAACTACTATGAACTCACATGATATACGAACAAAAAAACAGAATGTCCTATATGAAACAAACGTAGATAACACGAACATAAATGCATAATTTACTACTACTAATATGCAAAGCATGAAATCCTACATGAACACATAATACAACAATAACTACTAATCCCCAAACCACCCCCAAACTTAAAATATTCAATGTCCGCATTGAATGGAAGTAAATACAAGTGATAGCAGAAAACATGCATACTCGTCCTCATCCTCGGATAGCAGTGGATACGGCGTACGAGTTCCATAGACTGGACACCTTGCCTGAATATTACAAAACCCCCAATTGACAAGAACACAAATTCGTAATACAAATAAGATTAGAGAAAAAAAATTTACCCAATGCGAATCGAAGAGATGAACTTGCAATTAATTCCTCCCAAACTTGAATTTTTAGAGATGTAGAGAAGTAGAAGAGGAATTGGATTTGTATGTATAGCTGGGTATATATAGATATAATGGAGTGATAGGATGAAACTAAATTTTAATGTGTAAAGAAAAAATTTGAGAAGGTATGAAATTTGATGTAAGATAGAAATAGGATTTAGGGATTAAAAAATAATAATAATAATAATAATAATAATAATAATAATAATAAATAATAATAAAAAATATAAATTAGAATAGATATAGGTTTAGAGATTTTTAAGGAGAGATGGGAGATTTTGGAATTGAAATAGGAAAAGAATTAGATGTTGAGATGAGATAAAAAGAGATATAAAAAGAATTGAGGGTGAAATATATTTTTTTTTATGTACACAACTGAAAAGAATCGGACAACACACTGCAGGAAAAGGCAAGCTGCGCGTGTGGCGCGCAAACTGCTGAACAAGCAGTCATGCAGGCGCAGCCTGCGCAACAGTCGGGCAGACTGCTCCCAGGATAGTAACGCAGGCGCGGCCTGCGTTACACAGCTGCAACCTGCGGAAAGAACAGAAACGCAGGCGCAGCCTGCGTTACACATCAAAATTCATTTTTTTTTTTTTTTGCATACAACACTCAAATTTTTTTTTTTCTACACTAATGCGTGGGTTGCCTCCCACGAAGCGCTTCTTTAACGTCAATAGCTTGACGTTACTTCCAAGCCTCCATTAAGGAGGATAATAGTTGGCCTGGTCATCTCTTCGCGAGACTTCATCGTCATCACGGCGACACACTTTCTGCCCCTTCTCCTCGCTTGGCCTATTCATATAACAACTATGTCCTAATCCAATGCCTTCATCTGTTGACCCAAAATCTGTCAATTTGTAGAACAACACACACTCGCGGGCTTCGCTTGAATATAATGGAGGAGGGTAAATGTAAGTTGCTGAAGAATTTGGTTCCTCAAAGAGAACTTCCTCCATTAGCTCTAATGCGCTACCTCCATCTTTATACTCTGAGACAAGTAGAAGACCTGCATCTTTCCCATGTTCATCAGCCTCTTGGTACGCACATACCAATTCTTGAAATTTGTGCAGCTCATCAGTGTCTGTCCCAAATAGTGCCCTTTCCGAATCATCCACCATACTAGCATGATCAAATTCCTCACATGGCTTGTGAACGCTCACCTCACCTTGGAATTTGTCTTCCTCAATTATGCATGCAATACCTTGCTCCAAGTCACCGTTATTTTCTGGATTTGCCTCTAATATGAATTGCTGTTTCTCTTGTTCCAAGGCACTCAAAACTTGAGCAACTAGTGTCTCCATATAATTGATAGACTCCTCATGACTCTTTAGAAGCATCCTAATCTCCTCCATTGCATCAACCTCATCTGACTGAAAATTAGGAGTAGGTTGCTGATGTTGAAACTCTTCACTACCAAAGAGATATGACATATTTGGAACATCTTGCTGGTACTGTTGAGGATGGTATTGAAAATATGGTTGTTCCTCATAACTGACATATGGATCAACTCCTTCTTAGTAACAATATTGTGAGGGATCATGAACGCCCAAACACTGCTCACATTGCTGAGGCATGGATGTCCTCGAATATGCCCACCATGGCAACTCCTCGCATGCCATCTTCAAACACTCAAGTACCTGAAACACACCGAACTAAACAAGATAGGTAAGAAAAAATCTGAGTCAGTGAACTCTAACGACCACTATTGACAAACACATAAACCAAAAATAAAACACCGATGATCCCCGGCAGCGGTGCCAAAAACTTGTTTGCACTAATCCACGCAAGCGTACGTGGTCACAAGTAATACAGATAGAAGTCAAGTTCGTTCCCACAGAGTTCTGGTTATGGTTTTAATTCAGTAGATGTACCTATGCAACAATGTATGATTATTATTCACTGCTAAGATAAATAACAATTTGAGATATGATTATCTAAATTAAACTAAGATGCGAATTATAAAACTAAGAATTAAATTAACTAACAAGAATTTAAATCAAATTACTTCTGCAAGAGAAAGCATGGAATCCTAACTTCATTAAATACTTTGCTTAGATCTGACGCCTTTAATCACTATATGCAATGGTTATGAAATCTGATCGGACAACACGAAACAAGTACACGCTACCTCTCAGCATACGTATACCAAACTAAACATACATCCACAAAAGAGATAGAAGATGAATAGACACCAATTATGCTTAGACCCTATATGTCTATAGAATTTGAAAACATAACGGTTGAAGAGCAAGTTATCCATAAAGATCACATAGGGTAGTATAAGTATTTTCATCTCACACCACGAATCATATTGATAAACAATTATGAACCTATGATAGCATGGCAAGTTCTAAATCTCAAGATCCACTTTCACTTCACAAGAGATTAACAAATTAGATGTTCATGATCGACGCATCTATCAATTAAGCATAACCATACGAGGATATCAAATATACATCACACACAGATCTTTAAAGCATCAAGATACTAAAGCTCCATAAATAAATCCGTTAGAATCCCATGACAACAATTAGTTCATGATTGAACCTCTCGTCATCATGGGATCTGATGAAACCATGATAAAAACAAAGTATGAAAATATACAAATAAACCTAAGTAATTGATATGTAATGGTTCTTCAAATTACAATGATAGGATGTGTTTATATAGGCTCTATAATTCTTGCCCAGCAAGAAATTGCCTTCTATTACAATTAGAATTCAATTATGGTACTAAAAACTGCCCAAAATACGATTAGAATTTGAAAAGGGCAAAACAGTAATTTCCTGCTCCCATCAGTCTGATTGTCGAGCTGTCTGCTCTCTCCACACGCAACCTGCTCGTGCAACACATATCCCATGTTGTAGAAAATCTCTCAAGCTTCGCGTGGGCAGTAAGATCGCTGAAAACGGACTTATAGAACTCCAGATATGGCCAAAACAGTGTAGACTGCGCAACCTTCCCGGAAAATCCGAATTTTAATCAATTTAACCTCAAAACACGATAGAAGCATCAACCTTAATCGACATTCTCGTAAATCTGCACAACTAAACAAAACACATCAAAACTACAAGAAACTTGAGTCCAAACAATCAATTTAAGCTGATATGGAACGTTCCAAATGGATATAAAATCCACTTATCATTAACAGATGAAGTATGTTCAACAGATGAATGACTGTTAACTAAGTCATCATCAAAATGAGAAGCATGAATAGGAGTTGTGATTTTAGGCAAGAAAATGCTGGAAACATAGTTTTGCTTAGATGAAAATGAAGGAATTTACGGACGAGCGGAAGCGCGGTATAACAATTATTCCGTAAAAACCATGTATCGTGCATATAGAAAATCATATAAAACGAAATAGCGGAGGAATCGAAACCTTACCTTGAAAATCGAAGCTTATAAAATCGATGGTTGTTTTAGCAGTTGCTCCTCAGAGTGTGAAGCACTCTACCGGTATCCACCAAGATTAATTCTTCGACGAAGCTTTTTATAAAACAAGCTTTTATAAAAAAAATGGTGTCTTGTTCTTTTGAGAGAGAGATGAAGAAGAAGAGAGGTGGCAACTAGGTTTTCACAAAACCACTTTTTGCATACTAAACACCTCTCATCTCTTTCTATTTATAGGGCACATGTAGGTTTTTATTATAATTAATATATCATATATATTATTATATAAATCCCACAAAATGTTTAAATAATAATTAAACTATTTTAATCATTATTAAAACAACTTGCTCTCTCAAAATACCTTCATCAATAAATTAATCTTTTTATGGTGTGACCCTGTAGGTTCAAATTAAGCCGGTAGTAGAAATAAATAATAATAAACTTTTTATTTATTATTTATATGAATTCTAAAATTCATTAAATATAATTAACTGATTAATTATATTTATTCTACATCGTGAGTGATGCTTCTCAACATATCGCGACTATCCGGATAATATGAATTCACTGCTTAGAATACCAAGAACCTGTCAGTGCTAGTTACCGTACAATCAATTCCTTCTACCCTGCAATATCCCGATTAAATACAAGGCATGGATCTCGTGTCAAGCCTATCAAATTTAATCATATGATTTCTTATTCATAATGCAAAGTTCATATTAATGCAAATTAGAAACTCCTTTCTAATTTCATACACTCTGGCCAGAGATTCCAGAACTCGCATACTAAGAATAACATAGGATATTCACTTCCTTACTGGAAGGGGTAGATCCTTTATTGACCGTTAACTATCTCCATACACAAATCCCTATGCCCAGAATAGACCTAATGGATGTCCTTGAGACTAAGGACTAAACCAAAGCATAGTTCATTATATACAAGATTACTCTAACGATCTCAAGTCTAAGGACACTTGTACAACTATCACTCAGTGAACAACTATCGACACGTGAGTAAACTCCATTAGTTGTTCAACTTATCGAGTCATGTTCAGTGAACTTATTCCTTAATAAGCACCTACATACTAGCTATAGTGTCACCACACAAATGCCTATGAGAACAGACATCCTCCTTAAAGGAGCAAGCATAGTATGTACCAATCTTTGCGGATTCACTAACTTCCGATTAGTTATCCTATGATCAGGAACTGTTTAGGTTTAGAGTTAGCATCTTCTAGATCTCACTATTATAATCTCATTATAATTCTAGAAGCTTTACTTTAAACCATGGAATATCTTATTTAAAACACTTTAAATAGATAAAGCCCGTAATAAAAACAAACAAGTCTTTTATTAATATTAATGAAATTAAATAAGAGTACAAGAAAGTTCTTCCTAAATCATCATGCATGATTGGATTTTAGGACAAACTCTTTCAATCTCCCACTTGTACTAAAGCCAATCACTCTGGTATCTAATACCCATTCACTCATTATGACGATCGAAGTGAATCTGAGATTGCGGCTTAGAGAGTGGGTCTGCTATGTTGTTATGTGTGTCAACTCTCTCAATGTTGACATCTCTACTTTCAATGATTTCCCTAAGAAAGCGCCACAAAACAGTTTTGCAACGTCACTTGCATCTATAAACTCTGCTTCCGCTGTTGAGTCAGCCGTTGTAGGCTGTTTGGAACTCTTCCAACTAATCGCTCCACCCTTCAGAGTAGACACGTACCCTAACATGGATTTGCTATCATCACTTTCTGATTGAAAACTAGAGTTGGTATAACCCTTCTATTTTTCAACTCAGATCCACTAAAAACAAGAAAAATATCCTTAGTCCTTCGCAAGTACTTAAGGATGTTCTTCACTTCTTTCCAGTGGTCTTCACCTGGATCCGACTGATATCTGCTCGTCACACTAATTGAATAAGCAACATCAGGCCTAGTACATAACATCGCGTACATGATAGATCCTATTGCTGAAGCATAAGGAATCTTACTCATACGCTCTCTTTCCTCAGGTGTCTTAGGAGACATCTTCACCGAAAGGGATACTCCATGGCTCATCGGTATGAGACCTCTCTTGGAGTTTTTTATGCTAAACCTTTTAAGCACTTTCTCGATGTATGTACCTTGGGTAAGACCTATAATTCTTCTCGATCTATCTCTATAGATCTTCATACCGAGAATCTAGGATGTCTTTCCCAAGTCCTTCATAGTGAAGTTCTTCGATAGCCACACTTTGACTGATTGTAGCATCGGTATATCATTTCCTATAAGAAGTATGTCATCCACATACAACACAAGAAATGTTACCGCGCTCCCACTAACCTTCTTGTAGACACATGGTTCATCTATGTTTTTGATAAAATCAAACACTTTGATTATCTCATCAAAATGGATGTTCCATCTACGAGAAGTTTGCTTCAATCCATATATGGATCGCAAGCAAAATCCGAATTGATTTGAGTAGGGCTACATGCAAAAAGTTTTCATCAAAGTCAATCCATTGCCTTTGTCTGAATCCTTTTGCCATGAGCCTAGCCTTGTAGGTCTCCACCTAGCCATCTACTCCAATCTTTCTCTTGTATACTCTTTAGCACCTAATAAGCCTAACGTCCTCAGGTGCTTCAACCAAGGTCCATACTTGGTTGGCATACATAGAATCCATTTCGGATTTCATGGCACTCTGCCATTTCTCAGAGTCAATAATATGTCACATAAGGTTGTTTAGTTTGAACAGGAGTTTCCTCTTGAACCGTAGTAGTTTGTGTTCCATGAACTTCTTTAAGTTCAATCTTGCTCCCACTGTTCCCTTCAAGGATAAACTATTTATTCTAAGAAGGTAGCATGTCTAGAGACAAACACCCTATGATCGGTGTAAAAGTGATACCCTAAAATCTCTTTAGGATAACCCACAAACCTACATTTTACGGATCGAGATTCCAGCTTATCAAGGTCAACTTTCTTGACATAAGCTGGACATCCCCAAATCTTAACGTGTTTAAGACTCGATTTCCTTTCTTTCCATATCTCATATGGAGTTTGAGGAACAGATTTGGAAAGCACCTTATTAAGTAAATATGCTGAGGTTTCCAATGCATAACCCCGAAGTGATACTGGAAGATCTGGATAGATTATCGTGGACCGAACCATGTCTAACAAAGTTCGATTTCTCCTTTTATTAGTATGTTCAATTTGTAGTAAATTATGCTCTATGTCACATACATACAGACCATTATTTAAAATACCACTACCATAAAGAACATTATCTCTAAGAATTGAACATTTATTATTCTAAATAACAAACGAAAATCCATCCAAGTCTAACATGGGAATAGAAATAATATTTCTCACAATCGAGGGAACAAAATAACAATTATTTAAAACAATAGTCTTGCCCGTAGGCATATGTAAATCAAATGATCCTACAGCTTCAGCAGCAACTCTTGCTCCATTATCCATCCGTAGAATCACCTCCTCTTCCTCAAGAGTCCTACTTCTCCTTAGTCCCTGCAACGAATTGCAAATGTGAGAACCACAGGCGGTATCTAATACCCAAGTAGAAATTTGATTTAATGACATATTCAATTCAATCATGAACATACCTGAACCAGAAGCGGCAGTCTCACTACCCTTCTTCTTATTCAACTCTGCAAGGTAAACCTTGCAGTTCCTCTTCCAGTGCCCCACCTTGTTACAGTGGAAGCAAACAGCTTTGCTCTTGGGGTCTTCAGCTTTTGGTGGAACTGGCTGTTTCTCACCTACTTTCTTCTTCTTGGGAGGGTTCTTCTTCCTTTTCTTAGGATTGGAACCTTCACCAATCAGAAGAACAGAACTCTTCTTAGAGGGAAAGTTCGATTCCGCAGTCTTCAACATGTTGTGGAGTTCAGCCAAGCTGACGTCCAACTTATTCATGTGAAAGTTCACAACAAACTGTGAAAACGAACCAGGAAGTGATTGCAAGACCAAGTCTTGACTTAGCTCCCTATCCATGACAAAACCAAGCTGTCCAAGACGTTCAATCAAATTGATCATCTTAAGTACATGGTCATTCACAGATGATCCCTCCGACATCCTACAACGGAACAGCTCCTTCGATATCTCATATCGAGCTGTCCTCCCTGCCACATCATACAACTCTTGTAGATGCTCTAGGATAGTGTGAGCATCCATAAGCTCATGTTGCTTCTGTAGCTCAACGTTCATGGAAGCTAGCATGATACATTGAGCAACATTAGCATCATCTATCCACTTACGATACACAACATGTTCATCATTATGTGCATCGTCAGCAGGTTCAGCAGGCTTAGGTGAGTCAAGCACATATTCCAGCTTCTCAACCCTGAGAACAATTCTCAAGTTTCGAAGCCAGTCAGCAAAATTCGGACCAGTCAATTTGTGAGCATCTAGTATGCTCCGGAGTGATAGTGCAGCAGACATAGTGTATATAGTAAATCTGTAAATGATAAACACATAACAACACTTAGCAAATATTCAATTTCATTATTAAAACACTATATGAATCGGGTCTTTATTCATAAGTGGCTCCCACTAGTTTATCTAATTTATACAACCCCCTAAGTGAATAAATAAGCATTCAAAATGCTAGTGGGAATAGGGATCCTACATTCCATCACACAACCCCGGCTGTGGCACGAAACGCCATGTGATGTTCAGTAGGCAGACAACTCTTGTCAATTACATCTCATGTTATTCCCTAATATAACTTTAGCCTCTTGAATAATTGAGTCACGGCTGTGGCACGACAAACTCAATATTCTAAGTCAAGTCTAACCCAACATTCTGTACAATTGAATCAGTCTCCAATAGCCCACGGCTGTGGCACGTAACGACCATTAGATTCTAATTCATTGTACACATCTCTATGTAATAGACAAGTATTTCTTATTTCAAAATCAAAGCCCTCGGCTGTGGCACGAAACGACAATGATTTAAAAATGAGAACTACTTTCTACCATGTTGGAAGGCTATGACCGACACAAGCCCGTTGTGTCATTGACCAATTACTACTTGATATTTATAAAAGAGGTTTTTTTTTTAAGGTCACGAAACATTTTCGTATAAACCTATAAGTCTAACGTGTTTTAAGTTTAATAGATAATCTAAACCTATAACAAAAACACGAAAAATCTCAATATTATTAGTCAAGTCAAATCCAACATTTTGTACAATTAAATTAGATTCCAATGGCCCACGGCTGTAGCACGTAACGACCACTAAAATCTAATTTTGTACACATCTAATGTAACAGACAAGTATTTTCATGTTGATCGGTAACAAAGTCCTCGGCTGTAGCACGAAACGACAATGCACCGAAAACAAGAAATACTTTCTGTCATGTTGGAAGACCATAACCGACACAAAACTTTTTGTGCCTATGGCCGATTACAACTTGACATATATAATACATAGATCTCATCTTCTTTGTTATTAACCAATAATTAAAACTCTTTTAATTATTAATTCTATTTCTAAACTCTTTAGAAAATTAATCTCTCCCTTAATTTAATTTCATAAATTAAATAAATAATTAATAATATTAAGATCACATCTTAATTATTTTATAATAAATTAAATCTCATTTAATCAATTAATAAAATTACTAACTAATTATTTATTTCATAAATAAATAATTATCAGCCATTATTAATTAACTAATATTATTTAACAATCATAATCATATTATAAAGAGATTCTTTTCTTCAATTAAATATTTCAAATCAATAATCGATAATAAGATGATTCCCAGATCGGGGGGAGCATTGTCAAGAGGCGTCACTTAATACCCCTTTCTTACAGATCAAAATCTGTTTTTGACAGAATCATCCTTTCTCTCAATATTGAAAATTCATATTTAATTACGTGTTTCAAAAACACAAAAATCTCATGATTGTATTCATAATATTATTATTAAGGCAAGAAACGATTCCTATTTCAAGATTTTCTAGCGCACGCCTTATGTTGATTTAAGTTCACCTAGATCTATCATCGCATGGTAAACTTAGGCATATATCTCATATATAAACATAAATAAACATGTATGCATGCAAGCAATATCATGTCACACATTGATATAATGATGTATGGATTTATTATAGCATTTAAAAGCAATTTAAAACAATTAAAACATGCTTTAAAACACTTCCGGTAAAATAAATATTTCACAAATATTATATAAAAAATATTTGACCACTCCATTAGATCCGTCTCGGAAATACGAATCCAACGATATATTGCACGCCCAAATCGGAGTTACGAAACTCCCAAAAAATAAAATTTAATGTGACAGAAGGGCTGTAACGCATTTAATGAATGCGTTACAACAAATTAAAACAATTTTATCGTGTAACGCATTTCTTAAATGCGCGACTGGACCTGTAACGCATTTCTTAAATGCGTGACACCCCCTCCCCGCGTGCACTACACGCGCCTGAGACAGCAACTACGCAGCAGAAGGAATTTTTTTTTTTTTTTTTTGTTTACGTTGAGTTGCCGACCGTTGCTGATTATTTTTGTTGTTGTGAGAGTGTATGAAACGTACAGAGATAGCCGTTACACCCACTCACTTAATACAGTAACAATTACTACTATTAAGACTATAATAACTATTATTATTATCTTAATAATTTTAAAATTAATAAATTAATTAACAAATAATTAATAAATTAATAAAAAATTAAAAAGACATGATTTCTAAAAATCAAGCAGCAGCAAAAATACCAGAATAGCAAGGGGTCCTTGTGCAATATTTCTAATCATAATATTTTCACATGCATAATTATTTTATGAATTTTAACTAAAACAATTTTAAAAATTCATAACAAATAATCTACACATCACAAAACTATGAGAAAAATACCCAGATCATCTACAACACTTGTAGAACTCAGATTAGTGGTCAAAATCATATGCAAAAATTATTTCGAATTAATTCATAATTAAATCCAAATAAACTTGCAAAAATCATAATAAATCCATACATGCATAAAAAAATCTGAAATTTTTTATATGACTCTCTATATGCAAGAACCTAGCTCTGATGCCATTGAAGGAATTTACGGACGAGCGGAAGCGCGGTATAACAATTATTCCGTAAAAACCATGTATCGTGCATATAGAAAATCATATAAAACGAAATAGCGGAGGAATCGAAACCTTACCTTGAAAATCGAAGCTTATAAAATCGATGGTTGTTTTAGCAGTTGCTCCTCAGAGTGTGAAGCACTCTACCGGTATCCACCAAGATTAATTCTTCGACGAAGCTTTTTATAAAACAAGCTTTTATAAAAAAATGGTGTCTTGTTCTTTTGAGAGAGAGATGAAGAAGAAGAGAGGTGGCAACTAGGTTTTCACAAAACCACTTTTTGCATACTAAACACCTCTCATCTCTTTCTATTTATAGGGCACATGTAGGTTTTTATTATAATTAATATATCATATATATTATTATATAAATCCCACAAAATGTTTAAATAATAATTAAACTATTTTAATCATTATTAAAACAACTTGCTCTCTCAAAATACCTTCATCAATAAATTAATCTTTTTATGGTGTGACCCTGTAGGTTCAAATTAAGCCGGTAGTAGAAATAAATAATAATAAACTTTTTATTTATTATTTATATGAATTCTAAAATTCATTAAATATAATTAACTGATTAATTATATTTATTCTACATCGTGAGTGATGCTTCTCAACATATCGCGACTATCCGGATAATATGAATTCACTGCTTAGAATACCAAGAACCTGTCAGTGCTAGTTACCGTACAATCAATTCCTTCTACCCTGCAATATCCCGATTAAATACAAGGCATGGATCTCGTGTCAAGCCTATCAAATTTAATCATATGATTTCTTATTCATAATGCAAAGTTCATATTAATGCAAATTAGAAACTCCTTTCTAATTTCATACACTCTGGCCAGAGATTCCAGAACTCGCATACTAAGAATAACATAGGATATTCACTTCCTTACTGGAAGGGGTAGATCCTTTATTGACCGTTAACTATCTCCATACACAAATCCCTATGCCCAGAATAGACCTAATGGATGTCCTTGAGACTAAGGACTAAACCAAAGCATAGTTCATTATATACAAGATTACTCTAACGATCTCAAGTCTAAGGACACTTGTACAACTATCACTCAGTGAACAACTATCGACACGTGAGTAAACTCCATTAGTTGTTCAACTTATCGAGTCATGTTCAGTGAACTTATTCCTTAATAAGCACCTACATACTAGCTATAGTGTCACCACACAAATGCCTATGAGAACAGACATCCTCCTTAAAGGAGCAAGCATAGTATGTACCAATCTTTGCGGATTCACTAACTTCCGATTAGTTATCCTATGATCAGGAACTGTTTAGGTTTAGAGTTAGCATCTTCTAGATCTCACTATTATAATCTCATTATAATTCTAGAAGCTTTACTTTAAACCATGGAATATCTTATTTAAAACACTTTAAATAGATAAAGCCCGTAATAAAAACAAACAAGTCTTTTATTAATATTAATGAAATTAAATAAGAGTACAAGAAAGTTCTTCCTAAATCATCATGCATGATTGGATTTTAGGACAAACTCTTTCAGAAAAATGTTGTGAAATCATATGGTAAGGAAAGTGATGTTCGTGAAAAATGACATCCTTGGAAATAAGAATCTCAGAAGTAGCTAAATCAAGTACTTTGTATGCTTTCTGATTAGGTGGATATCCAACAAAGACACAAGGTTTTGCCCGAGGTGAAAATTTGTACCTGTGAAGCTTAAGTGTGGAAACAAAACACAAACAGCCATATACACGAAGATTGTCTAAAGATGGTGGAGTTTTGTAGAGTTTAAAATAAGGTGTAAGGTTGTCAATACTTTTAAGAGGCATATGATTTACGAGATGAGTATCACAAAGAATGGACTCACCCCAGAAATGAGCTGGAAGGTTGGATTGAAAATGTAAAGCTCGAGCAGCTTCCCGTAAGTGTCGATGCTTTCGCTCGACAACCCCATTTTGCTGAGGGGTATAGCTACAACTAGTCTGATGAGAAATGCCTTTAGACTGTAGAAAAGCCTTGAGAGGTCCCTCAGTAAATTTCTTTGCATTATCTGACGGATTGTTAAAACTTTGCTAGAAAAATGATTTTCAGCATAAGAAATAAACGATGTCAAAACAGCAGCAACGTCAGATTTATATTTGATCAAACGAACCCAAGTATAATGACTATAGTCGTCAACAATTGTAACAAATTGAGTACAATTATTATGGTTTCTGACCTTGTATGGTCCCCATACATCTACATGTAACAATTCAAAACTAGCACTAGTCTTAATAGAACTATGAGGAAATGAGACTCTTGTTTGCTTTGCCTTTGGACAAATCTGACAAATAGAATTTGCAGCAACTTCATCAACAAAACAGGAGGGCTTGAGTACTTTGAGTTGAGGAAATGAAATGTGACCCAGCCTTAGGTGCCAAAGTTTAGATTCTTCTGAAATGCTAAGACAAACTTGAGAATTGTAGAATTGAGAAGATGTTTCCACTTGAGGAGTAACCCTGTATAAGCCAGTGTTCAGTTCACCAAGAAGAAGTGGTGGCTATTTCTAATAACGGTCCTGAAGATGACATTGTGTCATAGAAAAAATTATGTTAGATTCCATATCTTGACATAATTTGTGAACTGAAATCAGTCTGTATTGAAATGCTGGAACATGTAAAACATTAGTTAAAGTAATTTTATCATTTAAAATTATTGTTCCAACATTTGCAACTTTTATTTGACTTCCATCTGGTATGGTTATAGAACCATTAGAAAACTCAGTGACTGGACTTATAGCAGCAAAATCCTCTATAAAAGGACTGATATGGTCAGTTGCTTCACTGTCCAAAAACTACTCCTTAGCAAGAGAAGACAACAGACAAACTTTACCTGCAAGGAGAGCATGTCCTGTAAAAGAATCTTGAACCTTTTCTAGTGCTTGTTTTCCAAGCAACTCAATCAACTGATTATACTTTTCAACTGAGATAGAAGGTGCCATTGTTTGAATTGGTTCTGTAGAATCAACAGCAACAACAGAACTATTCTGGGAAAGGGCTGCAACTCTTCTTTCTTTATTACTCTTGAATCCAGGTGGAAAGCCATGAATCTTGAAGCAACGTTCAATGCTGTGACCATTCATTTTACAATGAGTACAATAGTAGGAATTTGCTAGCTTCCTGTTATAGGTGGTCTGAGATTTCTGAAAATTGCCAGAGTTCTGCTGAAATTTAGCATTAGAACCATCATTGAACCTTCTCCTGTCAACAACAAAAGCCATGTTCTCATTTGAATTTTCTTGCTGAGAAATATTCTTGTGATTCTCTTCTTGAGCCACCAGTCTATAAGCTTGAGAAATATCCAACAAAGGAGTCATCATTAGAATGTTGCCTCTTATAGCAGAGAAATTGTCATTCAACTTCATCAAGAACTGGAGCACTCGTTGATCTTGCTGCATCTTTTGAATTCGATTTGTCAAACTACAAGTGCACTTTTCACAAGAACAAACAGGTAATGGATTAGCATCATCCAAACTATCCCAGATTGTTTTCAATTTGGTGTAAAACTCAGAAACAGTGAGTTGGCCTTGATGGAGATCAGCTAACTTTTGTTCCAGTGATGAAATTTGAGGCATAGAGGCATAACCAAACCTATCCTCAAGATCTCTCCAGATAGCTCGTGCTATTTTCAAAAACAGAACACTCTTAGCGATACTTTCATCAAGATTAAACAAGATCCAGGAAATGACTAAATCGTTGCAACGTTCCCAAGCTTTGAACTCAGCAGAGGATGAATCAACAGGTATACTTATAGTACCATTAACAAATCCTAGTTTTTTTCATAGCAGATAGAGTAAGCATCATGCTTCTTTTCCAGTTACTAAATCATTCTCCATTGAATTTGACCGATACAAGTTGATTAGTGCTGGAATCAGAAGGATGTATGTAGTAGATGCTAGAAGCATCTTGATTTGAAGAAGACGTTGTCGTCATTGTTTTGTCAGAGAGATTTGGAGAGAGATATATGTATTTCAGAGAGATTTATCAAAAGAATTTGACAAAAATTGATGATGATCAGAAAGAAGATAACGATTAATCAAGAAAATGTAGAAATCGTACGGAAATGCACAAATCGTACGCAACTTTCATAGATTAGTAACAAACTTAACAGATCGACTACGAAAACTTAAAGATCGATCACAAATCTCAAATTACGAGTCGTAAAACAAAACGATCAAACACAAAGCTTCAGAGATTGATCAAGAACAGAAATCGTAAAGAAGAAAAGATCGAAAACACCTGAAACAGACGATGATTGACGAAGACGAAGATCAACGAGAACGAACTTCACAAACCTGCTCTGATACCATAATAAATTTGCTTAACCAGATCAAATATTTACAGAACTTAGTCATTGCAATAGAAGATGAACAAGATAAAGAACAAACTATACATTGTTCTTATTCAACATGAAATGTATCTTTTACAGAGAAGTCATATTTACAATACTAAGAATATATTCTGTATTATCTCTATATATACATGTACTGAGGTAACAGAAGTTAGTTACAATCTCTTCTAGACCCTACTGCCAGCATGGCACTATTCAGTTAAATAAATGACAGCTCAGATTATAGAAACGAGCTGTGCAGCTGTGCTTTGCTGAGATGAATTAACCAATATCTTCTCCTTCATCAACTCCACCTATCTACCCCGTGGCGCCCTGTGTGTAAAATAGAGTACATCAAATCATGTAATGACGTTTGTTAGGTTTGTTGGATGCAATACATTGACTCAACATATTTAATCGTTCTTTGTGGAGCTTAATGTACTATGGTTGGGCAAAGGGCCTAGTCCATTCTGGTTGTCTAAAATATTGCATGTAAACCATCAATGGGTCCCCAATGGCTCAATGGTGGTTTGTTGTATGAGATATACCTTTTTTCATGGGTTCGTTAACCATTGGAAACCTCTTTATTTGATTTCTTTTTGCTGCTAATAAGATGATGTTGGAGGTGGAGAAAATCCCAAGATGGCAAGTCTCACTTTATGTTCATTCTCCCCCCCCCCAAAAAACTTCCTTTTTATGAATGTCTCTAGCATGTTTTTTTTTGTCTCAAAACTTATCTTTCTGTTGCTCTGTATAATCTGGTGTTCGGGATTCTTTAATGCTTGGGCTGGGGAAGGGCCATGGCCCCTTATCGTGTAATTACCTGCATGTAAACAACAACTTGCTTCGTAGGGCTTTGATAAGTGGATTTTATATCCACTTGGAGCGTTCCATATCAGCTTAAATTGATTGTCTTGGACTCAAGTTTCTTGTAGTTTTGATGTGTTTTGCTTAGTTGTGCAGATTTACAAGAATGTCGATTAAGGTGGATGCTTCTGTCATTTTTGGAGGATTAATTTATTAAAATTCGGATTTTCCGGGATGGTTTCGCAGTCTACACTGTTTTGGCCATATCTGGAGTTCTATAAGTCCGTTTTCAGCAATCTTACTGCCCACGCGAAGCTTGGGAGATTTTCTATAATATGGGAAAGGTGTTGCACGAGCAGGTTGCGCGTGGTGGGCGCAGGTTGCATGACAAACAGACTGATGGGCGCAGGTTGCACGCGCGGTGCTGAAAAATTACAGTTTTACTATTTTGGCCATATCTTGAGTTCTAGAAGTCTGTTTGAGGCCCGTAAGTAGTCCACGCGAAGATAACGGAATTATCTATCATTATAAAGTGGTCCAGAGGTCCAAATACAACTGGAACAGTCCAGAAATACTGAAGAAAAATCAGCTACGAATTTTCCTTAAAAACAGAATCAGTTTAGGAAACGTATTTTGCAGAAATTCTATTATAATTCTGTTTTGGTATTTTCTTGCTGGGCAAGACTTCTAGAGCCTTTATAAACACATCCAACCTTTGTAATTTGTATCATTAGGAGTAGAACAATTACATATCAATTACTTAGGTTTATTTGTATATTTTCATACTTTGTTTTATCATGGTTTCATCAGATCCCATGATGACGAGAGGTTCAATTATGAACTAATCGTTGTCATGGGATTCTAACGGATTTATTTATGGAGCTTTAGTATCTTGATACTTTACAGATCTGTGTGTGATGTATATCTGATATCCTCGTATGGTTGTGCTTTATGAATTTAGATGCGTAGCTAACATCTAATTTGTTAATCTCTTGTGAAGCGAGAGTGGATCTTGAGATTTAGAACTTGCCATGCTAGCATAGGATATGTTGATGTTTTAACATCATGATTTGTAGCGTAAATAGAGATATTATGCTGCCCTATGTGATCAATGTGGATAACTTGTTCTTCAACCGTTATGTTTTCAAATTCTATAGAGATATAGGGTCTAAGCATAATTGGTGTCTATTCATCTTCTATCTCTTTTGTGGATGTATGTTTAGTTTGGTATTCGTATACTGAGAAGTAGCGTATACTTGTTTCGTGTTATTCGATCAGATATCATAAACATTGCATATAGTGATTAAAGGCGTCAGATCTAAGCGAAGTATTTAATGAAGTTAGGATTCCATGGTTTTTCTTGCAGAAGTAATTAGATTTCAATTCTTGCTAGTTAGTTAATTTGTAGTTTTGTTAATTTGTTTTTTAGTTAATTTAGATAGTTAAAACCCATATTTGTTATTTGTCTTAGCAGTGCATAATAACCATACACTGTTGCATAGGTGCGTTTACTGAATTAAAACCATAACCAGATCTCTGTGGGAACGAACTTGACTTATATCTGTATTACTTGTGACCACGTACGCTTGCGTGATTTAGTGCAAACAGGCTTAGTGGTTGTTACTTGAATGAGGTATACCTTTGTTTCTGGGTTCGTTATTCGTTGAGTCACATGACTTAACCTTTTGATTGCTTTTCTTACAGCTGCTAATAAGATGAATCAGGAGGAGGATATCCCCAAATCCCAAGATGGAAAGTCTCACTTTAGACTATTTATTTCCCCTCTTCAAATTTTCTTTCTTTGTATTAATTTCTCTACCATTCTTATGTGGACTGCTAATCTTTTCTTTTTGTTACCGTGCATAATCTGGTTTTTCTGCAGGAACTAATACTGTAATATCTTATCTAGGGATCCTGAACGTAAAGTGGTAACTTTTGTTGTGCCTATGGTTTTTTTTTCTAACTCCTTTTTGCATTATGCTTTAGACCTTCAGTTATTCTCTATGCATTCCTAAAGTGAATTGCACCTCAGCGATACATCATCGGTGTGAAAATGAAAGACATCAGACAACATGAGGCTTCCTGTGGAGATTCCATGTCTTTGTTCCGTAAAGTGATGAAAGATGCTAGCTGGTAATGACTTACCTGTGTTCAGTATGTTAGGAATCTGCCCGATTCCCTGTGAATGCGGAAGCGATTTGGTAAATATGTGCGCTTAGATCCCACAAATATACGTGATAGTAATGAAGCAACAAACCAATAATACAGTAAAACAGACAAGAGACTTAACGTGGTTCGGCCCAGCCTACATCCACAAGAGCAACAACTTCACACTAGATAAAAGAGATTACAATATCCGGGTATCCGGCCCCTTGAATTTCATACAAAAATTCAGCCCTACAATACCTATTATGTATATCCCCAACTCACCGAAGTGTTTATCTCAAAACCTCCCATATCACTGTTTCCCGACAACCTTTCCTTCTCTCCCTCTCCCAACCCGGACAGTGCCACACAACCTGATAGAAAGCCCCTGCAGCGGGACCACCTCCGATGGCTGTAGTCAGACCCAAGTACCCTAAGTAATAGTTTAGACACGAGGACCTTCTATTCCGACACTTCCTGAAAGCGGGCTAAACCGGCTCCCCTACTAGACGGACTATCTAGCAGCTATATAGAGAGAGAAGAGAGAATTTTGGTGTGATGTTACTAATGAAGGGGGAGGGGTATATATAAGAGGAAATATGTAGTAGGTGGGGATTGGTGGAGTTTGGGTGAATGAAGTTTGGTGGAGTTTGGAAAAGACCATATGGCCGGCTGCCTAACAATCTCCCCCTCTTTCCAAACTACTCACAGCTCTTCACTTGCATTCCATACATGCACCCTATTGACACAACTCCAATTTTTCCTCGATCCGTATCATTCCCTACGACAAAACTCCCCCCCCCCCCCGAGTCCAAGACTCCAAACTATACCCTAGTTTGCACATTCATTCTCGAATGCCCACTTGTTGTACGCACAAGTGTACCATTGACCTCTATTTGTCCAACTGCATACATGTGAAGCAATCTGTTGTATACACACATACTCACTTGATTCACGTCGGTCAATCCCATATGTAGTCCATCACACACGCAAGTGTGACCATCACACACACAAGTGTGACCATCGATCTTTCATTTACTCCCCAACTGCATATCAAACAAATCAATCTGTTGCATGGTTCACGGCTCACTTGATTTGTGTTGATCGATGCCCATATGCAGCTGCAACACACCAACTAGTCGTTGATGTCGTGGAAGCCCTTCGACCAAGCATGCATCCCAGCAGTCTTTGCACCATCGTCTAGACTAGAAGGCAATACAACCGCAGCAGTATCCTTCAAGTCACTCTTCCCTCGTGCATGAGATAACCAGATTTTCGAAGTTCCAGCACGTTCTGGCCATGTACTAATCAAACGATATATTCCCCCACGTAGCTCTCCTTTCATCCGAACCACACGGCCTCTTTTGATATTCATAGCTCCCCCTACTACAGAGCATCTGTAGCCTTCTGAAGCTAACCGACCGATAGATATTAGATTCTTCCTCAGCTTAGGCACATATCTTACCCCGTTCATGTTGCGAACTATTCCATCGAACATTTTGATTTTCACAATTCCAATCCCCTTGATCTCACAAGTAGATCCATCAGCCAAAGAAACTGTTTCATTCTTTGTATCTTGGAATTTGTCAAAATGCCCCCTCTCGGAACATACATGGTAAGATGACCCTGAGTCTAATATCCATTCTCCTGGAGAACTAGTGCCTCGATTGAAGACGGTGCAAACATCTTCATAATCGAGAGTAACCACAGCCAATGATGCATCTGGATCCTTCTTATTAAGCGGACAATTCGACCTAATATGACCCCACTCCTTGCAACCAAAGCACTGAATGCCCTTTTCACTATATTTGGATTTACCCCTGCTATTGGTAGATCCTCTCACAGCACCCCTTCCTCTATTATTTTGACTACGCAAAGCCAAAACTGTCATTCCGTCCTTGTCACCATCCTGGTTCTTCCTTCCAGCATTTGACAAAAGTGCTGACTAAACCTCCTCCATTTTTAACGTGTCCTTTCCGTACAAAATGGTTGTGACCAAATGATCGAATGACTCCGGAAGCGAAGTAAGAAGAATAAGGGCCTTATCTTCTTCCTCCAATTTTACATCAACCTTTTCTAGTTGATCAACAATACCATTAAACACATTCATGTGCTCAATAACATTGCCTTGAGCTGCCATCTTCAGCTTGTATAACTCGCGCTTCAGATTTAACTTTGTAGTCAAGTTCTTCCCGAGATATAATGTCTCCAACTTTGACCATAATTCCTTCGGCGTGCTTTCGTCAACAACATTATTGATAATGTTATCAGCAATGCATAGCCTGATGGTACTCATGCATTGCGACTCAGCATCCTCTCAATCTTCATCGCTCATCTTTGTTGGTTTTCCCTCCTTCCCCTTCAAAGCCCTTGCTAGCTTCTGTTGGGTTAGGATATCCTTTACCCTTCTCTGCCAAAGAGCAAAACTTCCTTTACCATCATATGGAGTCACCGTGAATCCTTTAATACTTGCCATGATCTCCGTTTGCACACACAAACCAATCCAAACAACTAAATCAATTGGCCAGGTAAGTGTAAGAAACAATAGGAGCACTTCCGTTAAAACGGCGCCAAATTAGACAACCACTTTTCTTAACGACTTTCCTTCGGCACCAATAATTTAGACACAACTAGCTCTGATGCCAACTGTTAGGAATCTGCCCGATTCCCTGCGAATGCGGAAACGATTTGGTAAATATGTGCGCTTAGATCCCACAAATATACGTGATAGTAATGAAGCAACAGACCAACAATACAGTAAAAGAGACAAGAGATTTAACGTGGTTCGGCCCAGCCTACATCCACAAGAGCAACAACTTCACACTAGATAAAAGAGATTAAAATATCCAGGTATCCGGCCCCTTGAATTTCATACAAAAATTTAGCCCTACAATACCTATTATGTATATCCCCAACATACTGAAGTGTTATCTCAAAACCTCCCCCTATCACTATTTCCCGACAACCTTTCCTTCTCTCCCTCTCCCAACCCGGACAGTGCCACACAACCTGATAGAAAGACCCCTGCAGCGGGACCACCTCCGATGGCTGCAGTCAGACCCAAGTACCCTAAGGAATAGTTTAGGCACGAGGACCTTCTATCTCGACACTTCCTGAAAGCGGGCTAAACCGGCTTCCCTACTAAACGGACTATCTAGCAGCTATATAGAGAGAGAAGAGAGAATTTTGGTGTGATGTTACTAATGAAGGGGGAGGGGTATATATAAGAGGAAATATGTAGTAGGTGAGGATTGGTGTAGTTTGGTTGAATGAAGTTTGGTGGAGTTTGTCAAAGACCATATGGCCGGCTGCCAAACACAGTACTCCTATTTTTTTATTTTTTTTTAAATCTTGATTCAGATGCTTTGTTTTTTCTCTTGTCATGTTGAAAATTTGTTGCAGCTCTGAATCCCAGATTGTTCAAAATTCTATAGCCCCTTTTCCTTTGTAGCAACCCTTACTCCGCATGAAGCCCAAAAGTTGTCTAGTTTCGTGATTCCTTGCCGTTTGTTATATTTGTCATCTGTCTGTAGTCATCGGACATGATATTATTAATTTCCCAGATCTGGATTCTGTAAGAGGAGTGAAGGAAAACATGAAGGTAACTTTTGATTCAAGACTTTATGTCCAGTAAGCGAGCGATGGTTCTGCAGTTGAATCTATGTGTTGTGTCCTTGTGATTTGTATTGCGAGTAAAATAGCAAATTCATCACTGTAGTCACCTAAAACTTGCAAGTAGGTCACCAAGTTAAAAAAACTTTCAATCGCATAAGTAAGTTACACATATTTATCAATCGAATCATTAAGTCAGAACTAATTTGCGCGTCCGTTAAATTATGTTGACTTTTAACGGTTTCCGTTAAAAGACAACACATTTGCGGTTAGGTCACTGAACTATGTGCTAATTTTCAGTTAGGTCACTGAGAATTTTGAATTAAATTTTTTCGAATTTAATTTTTTGAATAAATTTTTTAAATTTATTAATTTAAATTCTCAAAATTTAATAATTTATTCAAAAAATTCTAAATTTAAATTTTTTTTTCAAAAACTTAACTCGATTTATAAAATTTCATATTCAAAATTTCGAAAAAATTTAAAAAATTCAAAAATTTCGAAAAAATTCACAAATTTCGAAAAAATTCAAAAATTTCGAAATTTCGAAAAAATTTAAAAATTTATTCAAAAATTTAAATTCGAAAAAATTTAATTCAAAATTCTCAAAATTTAAAAATTTATTCAAAAATTTATAATACCGATGACCTAATTGAAAGTTAAACTTAATACTAAATATTTGTTCAATTGTATCGATTTATAAGCATATTAGTTAAAGCGGTATATACAAATTACATTTAATTAAAGTGTAATTTTTTGGAAAAAATGTAAACATTTGATTTGTTTTTTTTACCTTTTATCATTATCGAAAAAAAACTTATTATCTTTTCGTTCACTTGTATTTATTCATAAGCATACGTATTGAATTGGCATGCATAATTTAAAATTTTATTAAAGAAAAATAATTCGGAAAAATTTTAAAATTTAATTAGTTAAAATTAATTTTGGCTAGTTACCTAATTGAAAATTGTTATCAAGTTCAGTGACCTGCTTGCAAGTTTCGTTGTGCCACGTCAGCGTCGACGTCATCTTTCCGTTAGGGTTTTTAACGGAATTGACGGCAATGACCAATTTGCAAGTTTTTAAGTACTTTATTAGTTGACTGAAAGCTTTTTTAACTTGGTGACCTACTTGCAAGTTTTAGGTGACTACAGTGATGAATTTGCTATTTTACCCTTTGTATTGATGATGAAGTGGTCAACCCAAATTATCGTATTGTAAATAAAGGTTATTACAAACAAGCTTGATCTGGAATATTGTGGGGGTGTTTGGAAGTTAGAGGTTTGGGATAAAATTAGAGGTTTGGAGGTAGATTAGAGGTTTGACCAAATGAAACCTCTAATGTGAGTGTTTGGTTGTTACAGGTTTGAGTTAGAGGTTTGGGATCAAAAAGCTAATTTTGAAAAAGCTCATTTTAGGAGCTTTTTCAATTAGAGGTTTGTTATGTGTCACAAAAAGTTATTCAAAAAGCTATTTACCAATCACTTTTATTCAAAACAGCTAATTTCAATCCGCTAGTCAAAACAGCTTATTCAATCCGCTAGTCAAAACAGCTAATTCAATCCGCTATCAGCTAACAGCTATCAGCTAATTGCCAAACAGGACCACATAGCTCTTTTTTTTTTTTTGGTGATTAATTGTAGTTTAACTTCAACGTGGTATGTTGTTGCTGGTTGCTGGTTGTTGGCGCAAAAATTTGCGTAGTCGAAAAAAAGACTTATTTCTAAGATTCATATTGCCTGTGTTGATGTTTGTAGCTCATTCGCAACTTAGAGAGCTGAGTGAAATGATTCATGGGTGAGGTCTGTTGAATAATTGCAACTTTTTTTCTATTAGTTTGCAAACATAACAAACATTTGTCTTGAAAAAAAAATTACGAGGAAACATAACAAACACAACACATCTATGTAAGATGCCAGTCGTATATCTAAAGGCTTAATTATAACATAAACCTTAAAGTATGATTCTTTGTACACATAAAATCCTAAATAAAAATATTGTACACATCAAACCTTTAAGTACCGATTATGTATATACAGATCCTTGCTCCAATAAACGCTACTGAAGCAGTGCCTAGTCTTCATTGTTTGGCTCAGAATCTGATAGTTAGGGAAAGTCTGAATGAAAATGATTGTGAAATAGAAATAAGCAATAGGAATGCAGAATTTCCAGTTTATAAAGATACAGAGGAAATGAAATAGAGAGTAGGAAATTAGGAATGATTCAGTAGTGTTTTTTGTTTTTTTGGAGCAAGGGTCTATATATATATAATCAGTACTTAAAGATTTAATTTGTACGACATTTTTCTTTAGGGTTTTATGTGTACAGAGAGTAATACTTAAAGGTTTAAGTTATAATTAAGCCATATCTAAAATGTGAAGTTCATGTGAAAAAAAAAAATAACAATTTCGGATGTTTTATGCATTCATAGCTCTAGGGGAAATTTGAATGGTTTTAAATTTTCATGGTTAAGAACCCCAACTTGAAAATTTTATTTGGCGTGGTTGTGTTGTGCAAAATTTAGCAGGCCCCGCCCTGCAGCCTGCAGGTGAGTCTTTGTAAAAGAGTTAGTGCTAGCCCGATCGAAAATATTGAATTTATATATTTAAATTATTACAATTTTTTTTTGCTAAACTAAAAAAAATAAAAGGTCGTACAATTAGTGTATACAAACATTTGTTTTTAAAAAAATTGATGATATAGTTCAAATGATTAAAGTTTATCTCTTGTTGTTGTAAGTTTGGATTTTAATTCTCTTATATCCTGAAATTTGTTAAAATAAATATTCATTTGTAAAATATATAAGATAAATTATTTAAAATGAAATTAAATATAAGAAAATGCATGTGTGCGTAAATCTTGAATTATTACCAAAAATGGTTTGGTTCATTTAGGAATGATGGGTCGAGTTTGGCTAGAAATTTCATAAAATTTAAATTCAAATATTTTCAGATTTTAAATTTAAACCCAATTTTATCATGTTTAGGAACACATTTTTGAAGAATACAACATTAAAAATAGTGTAGTACGTGAGGTAAAATTTCATTAATACACTCAGACAAAATCAATTATGTTCATAGTATAATTAAATTGTTCAAAAAATATCAAATTTATATATTCAAAATAGAGTTAATTGCATTATGGATCTATGAGAAATGTGTCAATTACATTTTTGTATATCTTTTTTAAATATTCACATTCTTACTCTATAGTCCTTGTCACTTTGCATCCATTCCCAGGCCACAATTCTGCCATCTTTATGTTATGCTGTAATATTTGCACTCTGCAGGGGTAGTTCTAAAATTTAATATATATCATATTCATCTCCTCTTATTCTGAATTCAAATTTTATATAAACCATATATTTAAAGAAGGTATAAAAAACAAGGCTTTTTCATAAATAGTCAATTCCAAAATAAAATTTGGAAAAGTATTTTTTGAAAAAAAATAATTTACGAAAATACCAATTTACTTGCAAAAAGATGGTTGCAACCAAATCAACCAAATATAACTGATTGCATCTTGCATGTGGTTGATTAGGTTGCTTGCAATATTTTTGTAAAATGTTTTTATTAATGTATTTTTACAAATATTTTGAAAAAATGGTAAAATCGCAAAAAAAACATATAAAAATAGTATTTTTAATAAATATTTTAAAAAAACAAATACTAACTTAAAGATTTTTATTGTCTAAACAAACATTTTTATTGTTACTAAATACTAACTTAACAAATTGAATATAAAAAAAAATGAGGTATCACTAGTAGAAAAATGGCCTTTTACGTCGGTTAAATAGGTCTTATACGTCGGTTAAATGGTGACGTATGGGCAGGCGACGTATAAGGTCAGAGTCTTTTACGTCGGTTAAAAAGGCGACGTATATTGTATCTTTTTACGTCGGTTCTTCTAAACAACCGACGTATATTGTATCCTTTTACGTCGGTTGTTCTAAACAACCGACGTATATTGTATCCTTTTACGTCGGTTCTTCTAAACAACCGACGTATATTGTTATCCTTTTACGTCGGTTTTTCTAAACAACCGACGTATATTGTTATTCTTTTACGTCGGTTCTTCTAAATAACCGACGTATATGATCCAAAAAAAAAAAAAATTGTAGCAGCTGGCTATTATAAAACCTTTTAAATTGAAGCATCGTTACGATATTTGTAGCAGCATTCTAGTAATTATAAACCTTTTATTTCTTTCCAGTATGATCTATAGTTCTTTATAGAAAGAAAAGCAAGAAATATATACAACCATCAGTACAACCGAACAATTCTATACAACAAACAGTCCAGCAAATATATACAACCAACAGTCCCTACTAATTCTATGCAACCCAGAATTTTTTTTAAAAAACCATCAATACATATACAATCAATTCAACCGAACAATTCTCAAAATCAGAAACAGCTAACATAATTCCCAGCCTTTTTGCGCCTGCGAAATGACAAATATTAAATACAAACTTAATATCAATCCTCCTGCAAGTTCTTTTGTACAGTGCATCCTGTAATTCTTGACTCGTGTAATTGCCACTCAGAAACATCCCCTCTTTCAGTATCTTCATGATTAAGGATGCCATTACTTGACAAAAATGGCATTGCAGCCTCTATGGCTTTCTCCCAGTACTTACATGATAAATATCCATGTTTGCACATTTGCTCTATCCACAATTTCTTGGACTCCGAAGTGTATACAGGTCCATTTTGGATTTCACCTCTGGGTCGAGTTGGTCAATCAACTGATATAAATAAGAGTAAACCTGGTAAACAAACAGTTAATTCAAGGAATCCTTGCATTTTTCTGACTTCATCATGCTTACAATTTGTTTAACCCTTGCATTGCAATGTTAATTTAAGGAATGAAGTTGACATCAGTAAACAGATCACATAAATTATCAATATCACACAAATTATCAAAATCACAAATTCAAACTAATAATTAACTTTTCATTTTTTTAGGTAACCAACCTTGAAAGGCTCATTGTCTGTTCTAAAAGCTATACCAGGTACATATTTCAACCAAGCGGGAAATCCCCTGCATCAACAGTTCAACACGATTGCACATTCAAATTTTCACATATGTAGATAATGTGAATATTATATTTACACTAATTTTTCATGGTAAATTCAGTAGTGATTGTATATATAATTGTGGAAACACGTATATAAACATGTAGTTACCCAAAGTTCCATTTAGCACAGACAAAAGGGCGAATCCGAAGATGAACATAAAGGCCAGCTTGCTGGGCAGCTAGGCTATTTCAATAAACCGGACCAAATCAAACCTCCCTTCAAAATTGTACTGAAAATTTCAAAGAAGAATGTACAAAGACAAACACATAAGAACAGAAATGATCAATTTTATACATACATGTAGATAAATTTAAAATTCATAGAAACAAAATGACTTCTTACTTTTCCAGGAGAGGGCTCATGTCCATTCCAAAATACATAAGTCTGTATAACATCCAAGCCTCCGTCTTTAGCCTTTTGAATCAGACCAGGCCCCATCTACATTCAAACACAACCACCATATTAAAGTAAACCAAAAATCTTGATGTGCTAAAACAAATTACTAGTGTTTTGCTTGCGAGTCAAAAAATAAGGAATACGCCCTGCTAATATAACCTATATAATGCTAATATTTAAACTTTTACCGATAAATAGATAGTTATTATATTGTAGCAGAGATATAAAAGTAGTTCTAGAGTTCTCATCACATCAGCTGTAGATTAATTTTAAACACTGACCCTGCACAAAATGAAAGCAAAATGTTTAAATAAGACTTAACTCTATCCTAGTGAAAATTGCAGATGCAGTATCTATCTGGGGAAAATTAATTAACAGACCTACCAACAATACAACAAACTAAAAAATGAAACAAATCTCGACAAATTGAGTAACAGTAATGATAAAAAAAAATTACAAAAATGAACATGAAGTAATACCTGTGGAGACCAACTTCATTAACAGACTCACAATATCGCTTCATCCACTGCATAAACTCAAGATTATCACCTTCAAAAATAATAACAAATTAGATACGAAGAAGTGAGGTCAGAGAGTTAATTGATTTGATTTGATAGAGAGAGTGTCGAGTTATTCAATTGAAAACTGAGTGAGTCGAGAGTGAGAGAGGCTGAGGGAGGAGAGGCTGAGAACAGAGAGGGAGAGATAAGGGCGGAAGGAGAGGTTGAGAGAGATGGAGATGGGGTTTGAGGGAGAGAGAGGCAGACGCCGAGAGGAGAGAGAGAGAGATTGGGGTGGGAGGGAGTCGAGGGCGGAGAAAGAGAGGCGGTGGTGGAGAGATTGAGAGAGGAAGATGAAGGAGACAGGGAGAGATTTGAGAATGACGAGAGTGAGATTGGAGAAATCAGATAATTGTGCTTAATCCAATGGCTGACAGCAATTTAAAGAAGCACAATCCGTGTGCTTCCTCAACACCCAATAGTAATGTGACACGTGGTGACACAGAACTTTTTTTTAAAGGTTTTATACGTCGGTTATATTTAGAGCGACGTATAATATCATCATATACGTCGCCTTTTCTCAATCGACGTATAAAGTAGGATTATATACATCGCCATTTTATCAACCGACGTACAAAGTAGCATTATATACGTCGCCTTTTCTTCAACCGACGTATAAAGTAGCATTATATATGTCGCCTTTTCTTCAACCGACGTATAATATGACCTTATACGTCGGCTTTTTCTTGAACCGACGTAAAAAATGTGTAAAAGTGACCTTATACGTCGCCTTTAGGTGGAACCGACGTATATAACTACTTTATACGTCACCTTTGGCCAGAACCGACGTATAAAAAGCGACGTATAAGGTCATTTTTGTACTAGTGTATACAAAAATGCTATAGATAATTAGATATATATCTGGGATACATTGTGCAATTATCTCAGACAAAATAATAATGTGAATTGTACGTAAAGATCATAGTATAAACAAACATTTTTATTGTTACTAAATACTAACTTAACAAATTGAATATTAAAAAAAATTGAGTGTAAATTTTTAATTATCAAAATAATTAGGACTATCTAGTGATGTTGATGTATCGGTTCGACCAAATTTTGTAAAATTCAAATTTAAATATTTTCGAGTTTTAGATAAAATTGTAAATTTAATTTTATTTCAAATTTCGGAACCAATTTTCGAAAATTCGACATTTGAAAATATTGAAGTGAAAGTAAAATCACAGATATACACAACAACAATTCATATATACAATAATTAAAATTAAAATTTTCAAATATTTAAGTAGTCAAATGTACTCTATTGCATTGGTTGAGATAATAAAAAAGATTTGAAATTTTTTAAGTAAACAACAATTCACTTACCAACACAAATAAAAGAATTATGTAAAGAAAAGTAGATTACATGATAAGTATATTTATTAAATGTGAGATAAAAAATATTGTGTGAAATCCCCAAATACCCACATTTTCAAATAAACAATCAAAATATCTACTGGCGGAGGGGTGGGCCCAAAATACCCTCTGTATATGCATATCCTGTCTGCATGGTCAGTTTAATTTTATTTTTGTTTTGTTAAGGTGGGTATGCATTGTACCCATGTGTGGTCCAGTCAATATTTTTTTTGTTTTGTATACGATGGGTATTGTAATATTCAAGGCACGCAAAACTTACATGCGTATTTTTTGCTCTTTTTAAAAAAAAAATTTGAACACACATTTACATTATGCGTGTAGTTAATTTTGTCTTTTCTTTGGTGGCCACGCATTTGAAATACGCGTGTAGTTATTCTTTTTTTTTAAAAAATATCATTCGAAATTTAGGTTTAAAAAAGTTCATACATATATTTTGAATATTTCCAAATTGGAAAAGTTGAACCCTTAAGGGAATACAGGTAAATTAAAAAAATTTAATATTTTAATAAGTCCGGCGACCTAATTTTTAAAAAATCGGGGACCAGCCCCAATTTTTTAATAATCAAAATAAATTAGGGTTTTGAGACTAACCCTAAACCCTAAATCTATATACGATTTATTCGTCATTCTGAATATTTCTAAAACCCAAAATGGAAAAGTTGAACCCCAAAAGTTAACTATTGAACACCTTAGGAAATAAATATAAAATAAAAAAATTAATTAAAAAATTGAATATTTCTAAATCCAAAATGGAACTCGTTAAATCTAAATAAAACAATTTTAAACCCAAAATATTTTATTATATGTACGCATTACAAACAAGCGTATAGTAGCCTAGCCTAGCTTGTTAACTCCACGTGGTTAAAGAACACAGCCATTGTTATTGCATATAAGGGGGTACACATTGTTTAAATGCGTAGGGAGAATACGGAAGTTCACCTTGCGTATTAAGTGGACAAAAAAGATGATACCTTCCGCTAGTGGGATTTTGGACAATGAATTCTTAAAAATAGTGTAATTTGGTCATTATTTCAAAAAATATTATAACTATTTAGAATTTTGGTCTTACCTATAAGGAGTAATAAATTTTAAGATAAATATTATAAATGTACTCAAATATTAAAAGCTGTATTTCAATATTTTAAAATAAGTAAAACTAATTTTTTTAAATTCTATAAGTTTTAATGTAAAATTTATTCTTTCTTTTATTTTCAATTTATGGATAATTTCAATTCAATAATAATTATTAAATCATAAAAAATTCAAAAATATTTAACAAATTTTACATGGACTATAAATTAATTCATATTTTACTTTTAGAACTCATAATAGAACTTATAGAGAGTAAAGAGAGCATAATACATGTAAGTCATTTATTTAGTTTATGTCCAATTTATAAGTGTTCAAAATAGAGAGTGGGTCTTTTTGGATAGGGGTTGGGTTAGGTTGAGTTGGGTTTGAGTTGAATGGGTTAGATTGGTAAGGGATGGGTTGGGTTGAACTCTTACCTTGTTTGAAGGTAAGGGTTGAGTCAGGGCCGTTTCCAATATTTTGGAGACCCTAATCTATTTAAATTATATAATTTAGAGGATTTAGATTTTACAAAATAACATAATATGAATATTCCAATAACACAATAATTCTGAAATGTCAAACAAAATATAATCATGCCACGAACTCAAAAGTTAGAACTCGCTTTTGAATAATTCAAATTAAATTATTGCAATCTAGTTTAGTTAACATTTTTTCAATGGACATTCTCTTTTCTAGAAATTTCTTTACGTAATAGCAACTAAAATCGATATAGTTAATATAACTTTTATTATGATATTTAAAACAATATTTTTATTACGCTCTTTTTTAACAAAAATAGATTGGTCTCTAAATTTAAATAAAAATAGTAGGTATTCAAAAATGAAATTTTGTATTATCAATATCTATTGTTTTAATTTTAAATTGAGTCATAAAAGAATTTTTAAGTCAAAACACACATAACAATTTATTCAAAATAAGTACATATATATAAATGATACTAAGAAAATGTGGCCCCTAATTTTTTGTGGTCCTAGACAAGAATATGGGTCAACTGACCCTAAAGCCCGCTCTGGGTTAAGTAATGAAGGGTTCAACCCTTAGGCTATGTTTGGTTCAAGTAAGGGTAAGGGAATGGAGGGGAGGGGTTTTAATGGAGAGGAGGGGAAGGGAGGGGATGGAAAGTAGAGGATTTTAATAATATTTATGTTTGATTCACATGAGGGAAAGGGAGGGGAGAGGATTTATTTTTTGTTTGGTACAAGAGGGGAGGGTTTTATGTGTGAATTACATTTATAACCTTAATATATGCAAAAAGATAAAGTAAGGATAGATACAATCATGTAAGGGCATTTTTGTAATGCAAATGTTCCCCCTCCAAAAAAACCCCAAATTGGGGGGAGGGGGACAAAAAACTTCCAACTTTTACTACCCCTTTTCCCATCCATACAGTGAGAGAGAAGATTGATATTCGTATGTAAAAAACAATACAGTTAATTTTACAAAAAAAAAAAACTCTCAGCATATGTATGATGTATGTATGTATGTATGTATGTATCTATGCATGTATGCATGTATGCATATATGTATGCATGCATGCATGTATGTATGTATGTATCTAGCACTAGCATTCGATATGTCTTATATGGATACAAGATAAAGGGTGTTTTGTTGGATGCATGATAATTAATTTTTACATTGATGTCCAAATTCATTAACCACATACATAAATACTTTTTGGGTTATATCATGTTTAATATATATTAAACTATTCATTTAAGATAATATTACTTATATTATAACTTGTGCGCATTATTTTATTATAATTATCTATAGACCTACCCATCTAAATAAATTTTACAAAAAAAATTCTTATATTTTTTAAATGGAGAAAATAATTACTCCCTCTGTTCCTTAAAAAGTGGCGTATAGAAATTCTGAAAGTCAAATTTGTTCAACTTTGACCATAAATTATACATTACTATTTTATAATTTTAAAATTTTAAAAATTAAATTGTATAGTAAATTAAATATATTTTCTAATGATATTTTTTTCATAATTTTTTTTTGTTATTACTTTTTAATTATCAGTAAAAGTTGAGGTTATTTGACTTTAAAATTTTGAAAAGCGCCAGTTTTTATGGAACGGAAGTTATATTATTTTGAGATAAATTGTTTTGTTCATAATCTCAAATATGAAATGTATAGATAAAATAATTATTCTTTGAGATCAACTATTTTGTTAACAATATCACATATGAAGTGCTCGTGGTTAATTTTGTTGTGAAATTTAATAAAAAAAAATGCACTAAATTAAAATTGGTTGGTCAAATTAGAATCAATTAAACTATAAGCACACTAAAAATATGAATTTTAAGAAAATTTATAAAAAAAATATACAAATGCGATTTGGATTGCATATCGATTATTGATTAATAATTACATATAATATATAATTTATTTATAAGACGGTATGATAAATACTATACAAAATATAGCAAATTAATTAGCGAAATAAGAAAGATATGAAGTTTTGAAAGGAAATTTGAAACATTTATATATATATATATATATATATATATATATATATATATATATATATATATATATATATATGAGATTTGTACTCCATGTCGGTTATCAGTTATCGATTAAATAAATGAATAAAATATATCGTTGAGTTATTGATAGAGTATATTTTTATATATATTTTAGATGATTTTATTCTCATATTTATTGTGTTTTGCATTGATTTGGATTTTTATTTAATAGATTTTATTGTTTTATTGTAGGAAATAAAGAATTCATGACTTGGAAGGATTTGGAGCAAAAAGAGCTATTTTGGAGATAAAATAGGAGAAAATTCGTAATATTGGGCTATACGGGCTGCCTGCACTGTTTGGGCCATATCTTGAGTTCCAGAAGTCAGAATTTGACGATCTTACTGTCCACGCGAAGCTTAGGGAATTATCTTTAATTCAGAGGTGGTCCAGTAAGCAAAATCCAACTGGAAGAGCCCAGAAACAGAGGAGAAAAAGAAGTGACGAATTTTACAAGAAAATCCTATTCAATTATGGATATCTTTTTGTAAATTGATTAGGATATTAAAAATACTTTTATTAGGAGATAGATATCAGATTTTATTAAGAGGTTTTATTATAAAAGGAAGAGAAAACGTGATATGGAGATAGATAGACATATACATACGTATATTTTTACATAAGTTAGGTTTTTGGTTTTTCTCTCATCATCTCTTCCTTTGTAAGCACTTGATTTAATTTGGATCTTTATTGTTCTTCGTTTATACAAAGTTTAAGGTACTCTTTATCTCATCTTGTTTATTAGTACATGTTTATTATGGCTTTCTTGATTATTATTATTAGTTTTTATTCTACCATGAGTGAGTAGTTTAATTCTAGGGTATTAAGGGGAGCCATGTTTGCACCATGATTTGGGCTTAATTTGATTAGTAAATTGATGGGTAGAGAGTAATTCTGATTGATATGTTATAATTCTTAATTTGTGTAATTGCGCAATATCACGGATTAATCGATTGCAATAGGAGTAATAGATCGAGAGATTTTACTACTAGAGGCTTACATACAATTAGCAGAATTGAAGGTGAGTGTGAGAACATCATTAGATATTCTGAGAGTGTTAATGCTTGAGAAAGATTAACCATTGCTTTAATTACTTAATCCCATTGAAAAGCTATACTTTTGTGATTTGTTTGGTGTAAACATGGTGAACCTGAATTGCCCTAGATCCCTTAATTAATTGATTTAAAACTTTGTTAAATTTGTTTTAGTAGTTAATAAAATTCCCAAATAATCGTTTGTGACTAGAAACAATTGATAATAGTTGAATTGAAATTGAAACTGTCTCCTTGAGGATTCGACCCGTATTTGCTAGTATCTACTACAATTGATACCATGCGCTTGCGGTTAGACATAATTTAACATATCAAGTTTTTGGCGCCGCTGCCGGGGAGACGCCTAGTTTCTATAATTTTAGTTTGATTGTTTTAAATTGTTTCTCTTGTCTCTTTGGAACACTTGTTCCAATTGAGACCGATTTTACTGCTTTTCCTTGTTTAGTTGTTGATGCCCAGGACCAGGTCCCAAACGAAAGTAGATCAAGCGAAAGAGGATACAACTCCTCTTAGTCCAGATTCTGGAATTACTTGTCAACAATACATAGATCAACAAAGGAAAGAGAAGCAGCAAAGGATATCTGAACCAAAGATTGAGATGGCGGACCTTCCTCCCAAATCTTTGAAGAATTACTCACAGCCCTCTCCGAGTGGGGTACCTACTGGCCTTGCTATGCCAGCAATTCAAGCAGCAAATTTCGAGATCAAGCCTGCTTTGCTCACTATGATCCAACAGAATCAATTTGCTGGACTTGCCTCTGAAGACCCTACAAATCATCTGCAACGGTTTCAACAGCTCTGTTCTACAATTAAACATCAGGGAGTCACTCCAGACCAGTTGAAAGTCATGTTGTTCGGTTTCTCTCTTCGTGATAAAGCTCAAAAGTGGTTGAACGATATTGAATTGACCAAGTGGGATGAGATTGCTCAAGCCTTCTTAACTGAGTTCTTCCCTCCTAACAGAACCGACGATTTGATCGACAAGATGATGGGTTTTAAGCAAGATTATGGTGAATCTCTACGGGATGCTTGGGACAGATTCAAGGATTATCAACGTGCATGCCCTCACCATGGTCTTGAGAAGTGGTTTCTGCTTAAACGCTTCTACAATGGTCTAGATCCTGAGACAAAAGGTATGGTTGATAACGCTGCAGGTGGTGTATTTCTGGATAAAGGAGTTGATGATGCATATGCTTTTCTTTCAAATTTGGCTGCCAATCACTTCAGTAATCCGAGAGCAACCAAGAAAGGGGGTAAACTTGAAGTGGATGCTTATTCTCTATTATCATCTCAACTCGCTGCATTAACTCAGGAGATCCACTCATTGAAGACATCTCAGCCCTCTACTCAACCTATGAGTATCAATGCATTGTCATCCATGGCTCCTATGAATAATCCTGTTTGTGAAGTCTGTGGCATCCAAGGCCACTATGGTAATGATTGCCAATACAATGCTCAAAATTCACATAATTTTCAGATGGAGCAAGCAAATGTTTTCCAACAGAGGCAGCAGTACAATCCATACTCCAACACTTACAATCCTGGTTGGAAAGATCATCCGAACTTCTCATATAGGAACAATAATGCTCAGAATTCAAATGTTCCTAATCAGCAGCAATATCAGCAATCGTACCAGCCTCCTCCACAGCAGCAGTATAGGTCTCCTCAAGGACCTATGAATCCCCCTGGATTCCAGAAGCCCTATCAGAATTATGCTCCTCAAGCAAATCAAGCTGCACAGGCTGATAATCAAGGTGATATGATGAAGATATTGTTACAAATGCAAACAAAGATGAACCAGATGGAGATTCATAACAAGATGTTGGAAACTCAGATTGCTCAAATGGCTAGTTCTTCATCTACAAGGCAACAAGGCTCTCTACCAGCACAATCAACTCAGCCAAAGGAAAATGTGAATGCCATTGCTCTTAGGAGTGGTCGTACATATGATGCTCCTCCAATGCCTACTGACGATGTTCCTACTGAGAAAGAAGAAAAGAATTCTGAGGAAGACAAGGTAGAGAAAGTTGTTGAAGATGCAAACGAAGATGAAACTGAGGAAAGCAAGAAAAAGGACAAAGAGAAGACTGCAGTTACTCCTCCACCATTTGTGCCAAAGCTCCCATTCCCTAGCAGGATGAACAGAACTAAGGTGGACCAGCAGTTTGGTAAGTTCATGACACTTGTCAAGAATCTTGAGGTAACAGTTCCTTTCACTGATTTAATTTCTCAAATTCCATCATATGAAAAGTTTCTTAAGGATATTCTCACTAAGAAAAGGTCTTTTGGTGAGGTAGAGACAGTAGCTTTTACTGAAGAGTGTAGTGCTGTTTTACAGAATAAGTCTCCACCTAAGCTTAAAGATCCTGGTAGTTTTTCGATCCCGTGTCATTTAGGTGCATTGTTCATTGATAAAGCTTTGTGTGATTTAGGCGCTAGTGTCTCAGTCATGCCTCTCTCGGTTTTCCAAAAACTAAATATGGGAGAATTAAAATGTACACAGATGACTTTGCAAATGGCAGACCGTTCGATAAAATATCCACTTGGAATTTTAGAGGATGTGCCTGTTAGGGTTGGAAAATTCTATATTCCTGTAGACTTTGTAGTTCTAGATATGGAAGAGGATAGTCAGATACCTATTATTTTAGGTAGACCATTTCTTTGTACTGCAGGTGCTATTATTGATGTTAAAAGTGGGACTCTCACATTGAGCGTTGGTGATGATAAAATTGCTTTTACTCTAACCTCTGCTCTTAAATCCCCTTTGCTTGAGAATACTTGTTGCAGTATCGATGTTGTAGATGAAATTGTCCAAGATTATACTCCTCAGATTCTATTGAATGATACATTGGAAGCAGTGCTCATGCTTGAAGCTTCAGAAGGAGAAGGACATGCTGAAGTCGATTCATTGATTCTTGAGTTGAATGATCACAACATTGATTCCATTGACAGTTCTTCAGTTCGAGATCTCTCGAGTATTAAGCTTGGGAAACTTCCACCACATTTGAGGTATGTCCTTTTCAATAATGAGCTAGTGATTTTTGAAGAGGGGCATGATAACGTGTTGCGAAGGTGGAAAACCAATGATAAGGAAGAAGAAAGTTTTGTTCAGCCGGTTGAGTCGAAGAAGCACTCTAGGGGTGTGAAGAAGAAAAAAAAGAAGATTTGGCCGTTGGGTAGTAAAATCAAGTTGATGTCTGAAGGAAGAAATTTGTGGAAAGCAAGCAACCAAGATGTCAAAGTTCGTATGAATGGGTTGTCTGTTGAGAACGGTTCAGTTATTCTTTTGAAACCGCCTTGATTTGAGGAAGTAACGTCAAGCTATTGACGTTAAAGAAGCGCTTCGTGGGAGGCAACCCATGCATTAGTGTAAAAACAAAAAAAACAAAAAAAAAAAAAAATTTTGAGTGTTATACAAAAAAAAAAAAAAAAAAAATCAAACAGTACTCGCCAGCGCATCATGCGCCAGCACACGCGCACCTGCGCCAGGAGGGACAGAATGGTTCCGCGCGTGAAGCGCCACCCGCGCATGATGCGCCAGATCAACTGCTTCGTACTGCCAATTTGTACCAGGTTAGTACTAAATATAATACTCCCTCCGTCCCAAGAGGATGTTTACATTTGCTTTTTGCACGAAAACCAAGATAGTGGGTGTAATATTGTTAAAATAAGTGAGTTAGTGGGTGTAATAGTGATTTTATTGTTAAAATAAGTGAGTTAGTGAGTGTAATAGTGTAAAGTGTTGAAAAAGTGGAATGAAGTAGTGGATGTAATAAAGTATTTTATTGTTAAAAGTTACTATTTTAGGAAACGTAAAGAATTGGTTGGGACATCCCAAAAAGGAAAGTGTAAAGAAATAGATGGGACAGAGGGAGTACTAGTTAGTAATGTACGTGTGTTAATGTGTTTTTATATATTAAATATTATTCATCTCCTAAATCAATTCCAACCTCTTTTCTAATTATTTTCTCCACCTAAAATCCTAATTCTAGCCCCATATTAATTCCAAATTATTCCCAATCCATATCCTATTTCATATTTTATTTTATTTATTTTATTAATTCTTATTTTTATTTTTTTATTTTTATTTTTATTTTTATTTTTATTTTTTCCCCCAAATATATATACCCACCTATACATACAAATCCAATTCCTTTTCTACTTCTTTAAAAATTCAATTCTAAAGAGGAATTAATTGCAAGTTCACCTCTTTGATTCGTATTGGGTAAATCTTTTTCTCTAATCTTATGTTTATTACGAATTTGTGTTCTTGTACATTGGGATTTTGTATTATTCTTGGAATTTGGGCTATTTTTGGTGTGATATTGCTTGGAAATTATTGGTGGAGCTTCTTGGGAGTTGGGTATTGATTCTTATGGCTCCTAAGCGTGGGAGAGGTGATTCTAGTGTTGTGCAATTTTCGTCTCCGACGGCGGAGGTTGAATTTATAGGCGGAGGTTACATTGATTCCAGGGGAGTTTTCTTTCTTTTCTTTTTAGTGTAGTTTTATTTTGTTTTTTAGTTGTAGTTTTGTATTTGTTCCTTAGTTCATTGGGGACAATGAACCGCTTAAGTGTGGGGAGGTGTTCTCAATGTAGTGTATTACTTGTTTAAAATAATTAAAAAATCCAAAAAAATTAAAAAATTAAAAATACCAAAAATAATTCTGGCCATGCAATTTGATTAGTTGTTGTATTTTGCTTGATACACCCATGCATGCGTAGAAATTTTGTGCTCTTGACGCTTTTGTATGAGAAGTGACGTGCTTTGTTCTTGTGCACACACTTACACTAGCAAGTTGAAGCTGGTAGACTTAATTGGATGTTGTAAGTGATTAGAATGACATGAATATGTGCAAGATGACTTGGTTTTCATGCTTTGAGTACAAGTAGGTGCGTTAGAGAGTCTTGTTACCTGGGATTGATTATGTTTTGTCACACCAAGTGAGATTTGAGCCTATATGCATATCTTTTGCATGATTTTTCGTTTGCTTGAGTGTCCACATGTTGTTTACATTGCTAGCACTTACTTGAGATCTTTCTTGAAATGCATGACATTACTTGATGATGAGATGATAAAGGCAATTAGGTTTAACCTCATATTTCCCATATTTCCACACCTTTTATACATGATCAATTAGTTAACCCGTTGAGCTTAATCCTATTCTTTTGGTGACACACTACATTACTTGCCATTATCCTTTTTATTCTATTGGCCTTACATTGAATTTGAACCTAAATTGTCAAAGGCTAGTATCGTGCTTAAGGGAGTAATAAGGTGTTCATAAAAGGGGGGTTATTGATGATCATACTTTTGGGGAATTATTGATTTTGGTTGATGCTTGTTAGTCGAAATTCATAATAATATCTATGGATCATTGTGCTTATTCCTTAGCTCTCAGAAAAAAAAAGAAAAAAAAAGAAAAAAATAAATACGAGAGCATACTTATCTTTTATGATCCTTCTTCATTCGACTAGTCAAGTTATTATGTAAGGGGTATTGAAAAGTTCAAGTGTGGGGAAGTATCCATTGGTTTTAATAAGTATGGGAGTTGTTTTAATTTTATTGTTGGGTACTAGCTTTTGACATTAACCTGTTTTAGCTTTACTTGACATACCTGGTCCCTAGCCCACGCTACAACCCGAATAAAGACCTTTTGATTGTCATCAGTGATGTATGTTGTGTTGAGAGTGAGATTGATTGCGAGTGTCAAGTTGTGTTTATGATTTTGTTGGAATTGAGTGATACACTTAACCTTGTTCTTGAGTGAATATTCGTTTTTGAGTGAAAGGTGAGTTATTACTTGTTTTGGCATAGGAGATCCCGGGTTTAGACTTAAAGATGTATTCCTTGTGGGCTTAGCATGGTTACCAATGATTTTTACACTTGACATGAATTTTTATGACCTTCTGCATGTTGGTTGAGTAGACTACGTGAATACTTGCACTTTCGACACCAAGACATCGTATGTTTGCTTTGATTCTTAAGTTGATGTGGCATGAGAGGACTTGTGTGTGTGGTGTTGTGTTAGCATTGATCTTTTGCATGGTTGGATGAATTTTGTGGGTACATTCACTATAAACCCTCACGAGACAACACTCGTCCTACTAGGGCTGCCTAGGGGTTTAACGGCTTGTTGCATATGCTCAATGCAATCGTGTCATCTACGAAAGTGATGTTTGTTAGGACTTAGTTTTTATTTCACTTATTTGCCCGAGGACGTGCAAATGCTAAGTGTGGGGATGTTTGATAGAGTATATTTTTATATATATTTTAGATGATTTTATTCTCATATTTATTGTGTTTTGCATTGATTTGGATTTTTATTTAATAGATTTTATTGTTTTATTGTAGGAAATAAAGAATTCATGACTTGGAAGGATTTGGAGCAAAAAGAGCTATTTTGGAGATAAAATAGGAGAAAATTCGTAATATTGGGCTATACGGGCTGCCTGCACTGTTTAGGCCATATCTTGAGTTCCAGAAGTCAGAATTTGACGATCTTACTGTCCACGCGAAGCTTAGGGAATTATCTTTAATTCAGAGGTGGTCCAGTAAGCAAAATCCAACTGGAAGAGCCCAGAAACAGAGGAGAAAAAGAAGTGACGAATTTTACAAGAAAATCCTATTCAATTATGGATATCTTTTTGTAAATTGATTAGGATATTAAAAATACTTTTATTAGGAGATAGATATCAGATTTTATTAAGGGGTTTTATTATAAAAGGAAGAGAAAACGTGATATGGAGATAGATAGACATATACATACGTATATTTTTACATAAGTTAGGTTTTTGGTTTTTCTCTCATCATCTCTTCCTTTGTAAGCACTTGGTTTAATTTGGATCTTTATTGTTCTTCGTTTATATAAAGTTTAAGGTACTCTTTATCTCATCTTGTTTATTAGTACATGTTTATTATGGCTTTCTTGATTATTATTATTAGTTTTTATTCTACCATGAGTGAGTAGTTTAATTCTAGGGTATTAAGGGGAGCCATGTTTGCACCATGATTTGGGCTTAATTTGATTAGTAAATTGATGGGTAGAGAGTAATTCTGATTGATATGTTATAATTCTTAATTTGTGTAATTGCGCAATATCACGGATTAATCGATTGCAATAGGAGTAATAGATCGAGAGATTTTACTACTAGAGGCTTACATACAATTAGCAGAATTGAAGGTGAGTGTGAGAACATCATTAGATATTCTGAGAGTGTTAATGCTTGAGAAAGATTAACCATTGCTTTAATTACTTAATCCCATTGAAAAGCTATACTTTTGTGATTTGTTTGGTGTAAACATGGTGAACCTGAATTGCCCTAGATCCCTTAATTAATTGATTTAAAACTTTGTTAAATTTGTTTTAGTAGTTAATAAAATTCCCAAATAATCGTTTGTGACTAGAAACAATTGATAATAGTTGAATTGAAATTGAAACTGTCTCCTTGAGGATTCGACCCGTATTTGCTAGTATCTACTACAATTGATACCGTGCGCTTGCGGTTAGACATAATTTAACATATCAGTTATGAGACGATACTATAATTAAGATTGCCTATATAGTGCTATATAACGGTGTATCTTCTACTATATATAATGGGAGAACAAAAGGAGTACCGCAGATTTTAACTTTAACAAGTAAGATCTTGTATGTTACAATAATTAAGGTCTTGTAATCTTTAAAATGTATTGTAAAATGTCTAAATTTTCAAACATGAAATTCAATAATTTGTTGCATGGTCATTTTCCTTTAAATGCTTGCAAAGACATATACTTGCCTATTGATGGTCGAGGAAGAAGTTGCGTTGGCATCAGAAGCCACAACGGTATCCTCCCACACTTTTGGTGATCGTGCATTCCTCACATACTTGCTCCAAATTTGTTTCATATATTTCTAATGTATAAAACTATCACCAAATCGTTCAAATAATACACATCTTCGTGATGTTCAACAATGCTAGAAATGGTCCGTGCCTCGCACGGGCTATTATGCTAGTTTGGTTAGCGTGACAACCATGTGTTTCTTGTTTTGTCAATGATTTTTAGGATATTTTTTATTTATCTATTTTTATGGTAGATTTCGCATTCAGCTTCATGCATTGCACTTGTGGCCATTATTTTTGGGATAACTTTGATTGAAATTTAGTTGAATCTTGTTATTATAAGTTGTGAAGTTTGATAATAATGAGCTATTAAATATAAATCCATTTGATCTTATATAGAGGCGAAGCAAGATGATGGATGAAATGGTTGATGCTCCTATTATTGTTGTGATTGATGGTTGTCGACATACGACTAGGCAATTTGATGGAGATGAGTTCATATTTCTCTCTACTAGGTGAGAGTTTTAAGTTTTTTTTTGTGATATCCAATATATGACTATTGAATATATCATGATGAAAATAGTCCTTTTTTTATTTTAGTGTGGTAGTTGAATACAAAAGTGTATGTTTAATTTCTCATGATTAAACACTTTCTTTTTGTTTACTCTAGTGCATTAGTTGAATACAAAGGTGTTGGTGAGTGCTGCGGGGATTGCTCTACAGAAGGGAAGGTGCTCTCATCTATAGGGATCAGTGGACATGGATTTTTTTATGCATCTATTGTCGCCTATCCAGAATTTCATAATGCTCATCTTGAAAGTCTTGGGTCAAGTAGCACTGTTTCGCCACCTCATGTTGCCATCTATGCAATTGGGTGCCCATGTTGTATGAAAATGTATGAAGCAGACGTAGCTGAAGCAATTGAAGTTGCTATGGAAGAAAAAGTCAACATGATTTCAATATCATTGATCCGGGAATTTCCCGCGAAGTATGTGGGTAAGGCAAAACTTGATTTGAATTTAAGAGATGAGACAACATTACACGTTACAATGGGTGAGATTTTGGTTATCTTCCAACCGGTAATTACGGGAAACATGGTCCAGGTTCAATTCAAAAGTCTCCCCATGGCGACTAACTGTAGCACCATGCATCTCCTATAAAAAAAATCAAAACTACAATCGAGTTTGTATCAAATGCAGATGTTGACCTTCCTTCACTTGAGGTTTTGTTATACCCTTAATTCAGTTATGTTTATTTGATTTATTCTTCGTATGTAACTTTAATTTTTTTTCTTATTTGTTTTTCATTTTTTTCTAAACAGGGATATTCAATGAGTATGGTTTTAACAGAAGAAGCTGAATATATAATTGTGAGTTAATCAAAATCTTGTGGCATTAATGCTAAAGGTATTAGCTTATAGTTGTTTTATGGGATTTAATGTGCATGTTTAAAGCATTGCAACAAAATACCAAAAGCAAACGTCAAAGAAAATAATAAATCATTAACGCCTTTATCTTTTTCTTGTAATTTATTTATGTTATGATTATCATATTTTGATTCTTAATTGCAGGAAGAAAGGAGATATTTACAATACTGAATGTGTGATGTATATTAATGAGAACATATCAGAGATTGTGGTTGAAAAATCAGTAGGAATAATTACAACAAATCCAGGGTCACTAGTACATATCTCTAAAGAGACGAACACTCTAATTTTCTCTTATTTGGACATAGTTGTTGCAAAACAAGGGGTATGTATAATTGAGATATATGTTCATATCTTGCATGTGAATATTTTATTAAATATAATCATCTTATTTTATCTTTCATTTTTAAAGGGTTCTATTTGCTTGCTTTCCATCCTCATCGAGCGTAGATCTCTACCGTCCTTCGGTATCTGATTTTTCTAGTCGCGAACCATGCTCCTACTACAAGGATCTCATGAAGCTAATTCATTTTAAAGCTACAAGGCTAAAATACTTCTTGTTTCTAGTCATGCTCTTTATGTTGTTTATCACTCAATATTTATTTGCTTGGATTTTCGAAATATATTGGAAACACTTTACAATACTTTGATGTTTTAGTGACTTTGGTATATATATACAATACAAAACTCATCTTTGTGACTAGCTTAATTTGAAAACTTTATCTTTGATACTTTGTCACTTTGAGGGTGTTTTAATCAGTTGGTAGAGAATTCATTTGTTATTTTTAATTGTTAAATTCTCCTAAGATAAGTATTAACATAATAATGCTTTCGCAACCTAATCTTTGTGCACCTGATCTTTGTGCACCTGTGGAGAATATTATTGTTGATTGGCCAATTGATGTGACTGTTGAAGGAGAAAGAGTTGATGAGAAACCTGACAATGCTAGATACGCTGTTGGGACCGACACTTTGTTTGCGGCACCTAATGTTGCTGCTGGAGTTGCTTTAATTATGGCAGAAAAAGTTTTCGGTGTCTGCAACTATCTCTATAGCAATTACAACGGTAAGTAGTGAAAACTTGTTGATTTCCTTAAATTGTTTATTTATTTTAGAAATTGCTTTGTCTAGATTTTGACATGATAGTTGCCCTTTCCGAATTAAATTTAAACTTCATTCTCAACTCAAAAAATAATATTAACCCCCATGGAGATTAATACTTCAATACATGTTTCAGTATTGTACTAATTTAGACAAACATTAATTCAATAAAGTCAATCAATGAGGTTACCATTTTTAGTCCTAACCAAATTAGACTACAGATGAGAATGATAGGTAATTAGCTTATATCAAATACATTTTAATTATTATTGAACTATTATTTTGTTTAAGTTTTTCTTCATTTTTTAAATTTTCTGTTCATATTTTAACCTTATTAATATTCTCCACTTGCTTATACAAAAGATACAAAAAGCATGAAAATAATAAGATTTAAGACTTTAGGCATGCAAGTAGTTTGTTTGTGACTTGAACTTTTTTTTTTTGACAAACAATTAAAGAGGATTAATTAAAACATTATAGTCCAGCCGGGACAACCCCCCGAACTGACAATACAACCAGATTGGGAAACAAAAAAACAAACTAAACAATAGCCGCTTTGTTTTCAGATCGCTTAACATACATAATATATATCCAAATTCTTCGAACTAAAAAAGATTACAATGACATCTCGAGAAATCTAACCTACACCAGCCTCGAAACTAGTAGCACCACAATTGACCTTCACATAAATGCCACATGTAGCCCAATATTCAGAATTTTTAGTTATATCAACTGATATTGGAGGAACAAATGTCCCTAAAATATGAACAATTTTTTGTTGTGAAAGGTGTTTAGATACGAATTTTTGATAAAAAAATAGTGGTAAAGAACTCTATCATGAGTACGCTTGGCAATTTTACACGTGACACATGAACACGACATGAAACGATAAGAAAAATACGGGTTCTGATTTTTGATACACAAAACACGAAAGTACACGAACACGAAGTTACACGAAATATTTAGTGTCGAATATGGATTTTCAATTTAGGTACACGAAATATTATATATATGATTTTATTTTTTAGAGAAAACTAGGCCTGAGGACAACCTCAGGTATCTCTCCTAAGATTATAACAAAATATACCTATAAAGTAAGGGGCCCCGCAGGGGCATTTTTGTAAATAATAAACTTTTTTTAGTAATTTACAAAGATACCCTTAAATTTGTATTGAAATTTGTTCTAACCTTAAGTAGAACCCTGAGGTCAACCTCAGGCACATAAATAATAATCGTTTATTATGATATTTATATATCATAATAAATATTATATACGAATTTTATTTTACGTATTCATTAGTATTTCGTGTATTTTTAATTACTCATTTTACATATTTAGTAGTATTTCGTGTATTCAGATATAATCGTTTCGTGTTATTTCGGGTCGTTTCGTGTAAACAAAAAGTACACGAAAAATTTCATATACTTTTCGTTTACTTTCGTGTTGACACGAAATATTTCGTTTCGTGTTCGAATTGAATAGGCAAGTACACGAAATGATTTCGGGTCATTTTCGATTTTAGCTATGAGTACACGAAACGACACGATTGTAGGCCTAATCATGAGTCATGACTTGACTCATTTTCCTTATTGTTTATAACTTCTATATATATTAATTATCTTGACCAAAAAAATATATAAATTAATTATCATATGTTGTGCAGATTTTTAGGAAAGCATGAATATAATGTCTGAGATATATATACTATTATATAATAAGTAAACAGGGGCATAATTTGGTTGTTTGCTTCAACCATCTAAAAGAATTGTGACCGTTAGATATTTAGTAAATAGATGATAGCCGTTAGATCTAATAATATGGAATTTTTTTTTATTTAAATCCTTTTTCTAAAGATCAAGGTTCGAATCTCATCAATAACAAATTTACATTAAGATTTATATTATTAGTTCTAATCAATACATATTATTTATTAAATAATTATTATTATTACTAAAAATTTTATTAGTTAATATTACAAAATTAAATTATATCCATAATAAAATATTATAGTCTATTTTATTTAATCATATAATTTTAAAAGTATTTAAAAGTAACTCGTGATTTGCACGGGTTATAAGCTAGTTACTATAATATATAATGGGTTTTTTAATGTGTGCTCAAGGACATACAATAAGAACTTATTTGGCATTTTGTGATTGGTTTATTTACATTAATAATGGTCTCTCTTGCATGCACAAAAATCTCAACAAATTACATTCACCAACTCATAAAAAAGTCATAAAAAAAATGGTTGTTTCTAAAAAGATATTATATAATATGATATCTCATTACCTTAAGAAAAAATGACCAAAATACCTTAAAATGAGGTACCCATGGCCCAAAATACTGATTTTCGAAAGTATGGCCCTGACTACCCACGAGACACGCTACTGCGTGTACCGTGACCGAAGTACTGTAGCACTACTTTGTCTCCCTTCTCTCCCAACCTCTCTCGGAATCTCTCCCCGTCTCTCCGCCTTTGTCCACCTCTCTTCGTCGCCTCCGGCCACCTCCACCGTATCTGATTATACCAAAAGAATCGTCACTGCTTCCTCTTCCTTTAACCCAATGAATTTAACGGAATCTGGCCCCGCAAGGACTGCTACGAAATCGTCCGAGAAAAAGGATGGAGAAGAGATGGTTCAATTTGGGGGTTTAAATTCCGGCAAAACAAATGATTTTTGATGGATATAGGATTGTAGATCGTCAAAAGACGATTTGAATGGTATATAGAACATACACGGAAAATAACTGAATCGAACGAACGGATCTCTGACTTATTTCCGTCGAAAATTGCCTGAAATCGCAAGAGATATGAATTTGAGAAGACGACGGATACGCGACTTCCAAATGCGTATCCGTAGATGCGCATTTGGAAACGGCGCATCCCATGCTACAGTAAATTTACTGCGTATTTGCGTGTTCCGCCGTAGTCAATAGCGTATATGTGTCTATCACGGAGCACGGAGTGCCGTATCCCTACAATACGGAGCACGAAGCACCGTATCCCTACAATACGGAACACCGTATCCTTACAATACGGATCACGAAACTACGTATTCCATCAATATTTAGGACCAAATATTTGAAAATCAGTATTTTGGATCAACAATATTTTTTTTTTATTATTTAGGGCCTTCACCCTTACCTTAATACATTTTCTCTAACTACAAACCTTTTAGAGCATATATAATATATATTAGAGTTTAATTTGTTCATAAAATTCATATACATATATAATATATGTTCCTTGTCTTGATGGAATATTGAATAGACGGACAGACCTGAATCGCTTGATTGACAATTAGAATTCCAGTTCAATAGATGAATCTTCCTTGATGGTGGAGTGTGATCATAGTTCCAACCCCAGAAAAAATATCTTCTGATTCTTTCCATTTGAGAGCAGATGGAGTTTGGAATCTTGAAAGTATTCATCCAATGAAGTGGGAGACTGTCCATGCGGCCAATCTATTTTTAAATTTTTTAGATGCCGCTTCCAGAAAAGTTTTTCTTTCGGGAGAGATGCCAATTGGTGAACCTAATATGCCAAAAACCAACCTTTAGGGAGGCCCAAAGTTGTACATCTTTTGGAGATTCTTGTAGGACGAAAGCAAGATACCACTGCGGTAGACTCTACCTCTAAAGTCTAGAAATGTTGGAAAATCATCAACCTGGGAGCATTAGCCGATCTGGTACATCAATACATGTTCCTATGCCCATTCCAATCTTGAGCTTTTGTCAAAATTAATCTTAAGACCTGGGAGTAACTGAAAGCACTGAAGGATATGCATGATCGATTTAACTGATCTGGACATACATTGTATGAACAGAATTGTATCATCTGTGAAATGTAGATATGTGAGCTCTTCCAGTTTTGATTGGAGGGATAGAAATTCCTTCCCCACATTGTCATCCTTCCATGGTTAAACTTTTCTACATTCTGGACCATACCAGTGTATTTTGAGTTTTCCATTTCAACTTTCAATAGGTTCAGACAATTGATGAACTGATTAAACTTTTGCGAGTCCAATCTTTTGGACTTGCATCCCTCCCTGTCCCACTCTGTTCTAATTGTGTTGAAATCCCCAGTGAAAGTGATGGGATTTGCGCCACATAACATTTTGTAGCTGAACCTGAAGTACTGATATTCTTGCTGGCTCTTATAGTATGTATTAGGTTCACATGTTTTTCCCGATACTTATGTCATAGTTTTATACAGGAACAAAGTACTTGTCATGGGATAAAAGTGAAGTAGTAACAAAACAATAATATAAGTTCAACAAAATTCTACAGACAATTAGACAAATAGAGAAGTTGCTTAGTACATACCTCTCTATAGTGTGCATGTGTGTATGCATAGTAATAGATTAAAAGAAACATGTAATGAATTCAGAAAAAAAAAATTGGAAAAGAGTTATAGTTTTGGGTAAATTTTAAATTAATTTATATTGTGTAAAACTAAATATTAATCTTTTGGGTAGAATTCATTTGATCTCTTTTGTTTAAGTTTCGATTATTTTTGTAGATGCCATGTAGTTGTTCAATGAATTCTTTTACTATAAAAAAGTAAATTGTTTTTAGGATTCAAACTCTTAACCTTTGGTTTAGACTTCAAAAGAAATATCATACTTAAATATTTTTTTTGTGGGAATAGAATCCCTGATCTTTGCTTGTACAAAGGCAGATCAATTCTTGGAGAAGATCCCTGTGACTCAAAATATATTACTCCTATATTTTTTTCGGGCTATTAGTCATGGGGTATATGGGTTTAGGAATATATGGCCCCCTTACTGGTACCAGTTGTGGGCTAAACTTCTTTTGTTCCTTCTTTGTATGCACTAGCTGATAGCCTGATTCTTGCTTGGACCATCAGGACTGTAATGCAGGCCAAAAATACAGAAAATAAAACAAAAAAAAAACTTTATTTACTTATGAAAATCTTCACCAAAGTTAACAAGCATTCATAAAATAGTGTTTGTTGCTTTCAAATTATATGTTACTAATCTGTGCTTTGTTTAATACAGCCGATAAAATGCATGAACAAAGTAGTTTTGGTTATGAGTATGCATATGGAGCGGGAGTATTCAAAATGAAGAATGCAATGCAACCTGGCTTAGTGTATGAGGAAGTAGCTGAAAATTTCAGTAATTTCTGTTTTGGTGAAATACCACATTCCATCCTCCATTTGCCCTACTTTTCAGCTACATTTCCTTTAGGGACTGAAGAAAAATGGGTCTGCCATTTTCCTAGAAAGTTGAAGAGTGTTGAAAAGGGGAGAAGCACGTACACCGCAGATGTTGTAGTCCGTGCTACAAATCTTGATACTCTTCAATCAATCATAAGCAATGTATATCCCAAAATGTTGTGTTTGAAAATCTTGATGATGAGCAAAAGTTCTCGCTGGATGTAGAGTTGCCACACACAAAAACAAAAGAATCATTTGAAATCATTTCTGGTTACTTGAAATGGACTAAAGAAGCTGATAATGGAGATGGTGTGAAGATTGTGGTTGATTCTCCTATTATACTGTCATCGGATGATTCTTAAAAATCTTACAGGTAACTCGAAGTGTAGTTGAGGATTTTGATTTTTTGTAGCCTAGTCAGTAAGTCATTACACACTGGTTTTGCCTAGATGTTCGTTGTTAATCCGCATTTAAACATTTTTGCTTGCTGTGTCTTCTTTTCTCTGTCAATGATGATGAGGTGTTTGGGGATGCTGCCTTTTTAATTTTGCAATAATTAATCAAAAAATGCCCAAATAACTTGAATGGGGATGGACTGTTCAGCTTATTTATTCTTCCTTAATTTGCATGTAATTAAGGAGCATAGTTAGCCTTGTTATGTACGGGAACTCAGACTAGACGTTTTAGAATTGTAATGAAGCAAATTCATTTACGACGAGTCTCTTGCAGTCTCTCTCTCTCTCGCCATAATTAAGAAGCTGAGACGAAGCAAGGCCACAAGGACAACTACCAAATTCAAAAACTCTTTAAAGGGTTGGAATAAAACTGTAGATAAATCAACTGCACTCATTTGTAAAAAAATTCGCACTTTTTAACCTGTACATACAAATTTAAACTAGAGTTTGATTCCACCAAATGAATATTCGTACTCCATACTCAATTTATTCCAAAACCTGATACCTCGCACAACAAATTTGCCCTCTTATTTTGCACTCTTTCCTTTTAAATCATTTACTTTTCAACTTTAATTTATATCATATTTTTCCACCCCATTTCTCGTAAAGTCATCTTCTCAGACCAAACTGAACATAAATTTCATAACACAAGTCACAAATATAAACCTGAGATTTCTTCTTTACATTGCTCTTTCTGAAGCTACAGTGAGATTAAAGCTGCAATATCACAAAAATGAGTTTCCTTTAGCCCTTTATGACTCGTCCCAATTAGGAATGTTGGCAGTAGCTTCATTGACCATCTTTACGAGAGTGGCCTGTCGATTGAAACACGACACATACTATCAGATGGTCAAGCAGAAATAAGTACAGAAGTTCTTTATAGCAAAATAAACTGCATTGTGTGATCATTCAGATGATAAAGATGTCGGGTAAACATGACAAAAATTATAACCACTTGTGAAACCTGTGGTTCCATATGAGTAGTAGTAAAATCTCTATCCTATGATACTAAATAAGGATTGGAAGTATCCGGGAAATGCAAAATGCAACACAAAACAACAGTCATAACATAATTGAAGGAAAACATTTTTTAGAGTTAAAAAATATATACATTCAGAAAACTTGTTCTACAAAGGAATATTAAAATTTTAAAAGTTGAAGTTAAGCAATAAGATCTGATTTGTATATCTTTTATTTTTAAAAATTACCTTCTGATTTTATTTAAAAACTTTTGATAATTATTTTTGTATCCAGTTTTATTTTATTAAAAATGTTTTAATAAATATTTTTTAAAATTTTAATTATTTTTTATTCAAATTTTTTTTATTACTTTTTTTTTTATTTTCAATCATTTATAAACACTCCTGGAGTCTTTCTCATTCATATTTCAATTTCCAAACATCAGTTTTACAAATGTACAGGCATCTAAATTTTGCAAAAATTTAGACAGTAGCTTTTTGCTCTGTTTTTGCTCTGTTTTTGCTATTGCTCTGTAGTTACGGATAATGGGGCAAATTACAAGCTAGCTGGTGCACACTTGGAAGAATGGTACCCTACTTTGTTTTGGACTCCGTGTGCTGCTCATTGCCTTGATTTAATGTTAGAAGATGTTGGCAAGATTCCAAGTACTATGAAAGTAATCAATCAAGCAAGAAGATGTACTACATTTATATATAGGCACGGGTGTGTCCTTCATGCAATGAGGGAGCAAACTAATGGAATGGATCTAGTGAGAACCGGAGCTACAAGGTTTGCCACTGCTTTTCTTACATTGCAGCGTTTGCACAAGCTTAGGGCAGCCTTGCGCAAATTGTTTGGATCCGAACATTGGGCTGCGTCAAAGCTAGCCAGAACAGAAAATGGGAAGATGGTTTATGAGATTGTATTCTCAATGGTCTTTTGGGAAGGTTTAGAGGATTGCTTGAATGCATCACAACCACTTCTTCAGGTTTTGCGAATTGCAGATGGTGATGAAAGGCCTGCCCTAGCAAAGGTTGCAGCTGCTATGGATTATGCAAAAGGAGAACTTACAAAGGCATTTGTTGGTCCAAAAATACCACTTAGGAACAAAGTGTTGAAAATTATTGAAGATCGCTGGAGTACACAAATGGGGAAACCATTGTATGGGGCTGCCTTGTTTCTTAACCCCGGGAAGTATTTTGACATTGTTGAAAAGAATCCTTCGTATGCCTCCCGGATAAGAGAAGACTTTAATGATGTCCTTGAGAAGATGGTTGGGGATCGAACTACAAGGAACCTTATAAGTAACTCTGCGGATGACTACAAAAATACAAGAGGAGGATTCGCAAGGGAGATGGCAATTGAGCACCGAAAGGAAAAAAGTCCTAGTAAGTTCATTTGTGTTAGTCTTATTTCCATATTAGTTGTTTATATATTCTTATTTGTGATAATTTATTTTTAAATTAGTTGATTGGTGGGATGCTCATGGAGGTCGTGCAATTGAGCTTCAAATATTTGCAAAGCGTATTGTTGGTTTATGTTGTTCATCTTCCGGTTGTGAACGCAATTGGAGTACATTTGAATTCGTATGTGCCTACACTTTGGTTTACTATTATTTTTAATTGGTAACTACTAATACTTGATGCCTAATTAAATTTTATATGTTTGATTACTTTAGATACATACAAAGAAGAGGAATAGGTTGGAACATCAACGTTTGAATGATTTGGTGTATGTTCAATACAACCGGAAGATAGATTCACGATTCAAAAAGATGCGTGAACTTGGAGATAAATATAATCCACTCATATTTGAAGGCTTGGAGTGGACTAATGATTGGATGAATGATATTGAAGATAGGTTTTGGAGTTCGGTGGATATAGCTTCGGGTGCCTCACAAGGACTTGAGGGACGTACTTTTCCAAGAAAAGCTAAAGGTGGTTCAACTAGTGATGTGTTTACCTATACTCGACGTAGCACTAGTTCGATACTACGTCATCATCATCATGATGATGGATGGGGGGAAGATGAAGACAAAACTCCTATTGAAGATGAGGATGTGGAAGATGACTACGGTTTACCTCTCGATCCATCTTTGAAGAAGACTCAAGGAGAAGATGAAGACTTTGAGATGGATTGATGCAGGACAGGATATTAAATCGATAATAAAACTAGATAATAAGCAATGAATTATACGAATCCCAAGAATAATCAACAATATTATTCCCAAGAAAGATGTATAATCAAAGCTAAGTAATATGTGGGGGATTACATCACTTATATAGAATAATTAAACCCTAGTACTAAACCTAATGGACCTAAGGCCCGTAAACAAATGGGCTTTATTCTAATTAAACTACCTAAATAATAAACTCCTAGCCCCACATATAAAGCATTAAGATTAATACATCATTTATATCTACACTAGACAAGTATAAACTAATAATAAACATATATTTTAATTCTTTATTTCCGTTCCTCATCATTCTCCCCTTGTTGGAGAAAACTCGACCACGAGTTTTGTAGAAGTCAAGAACCAGGCAAGACTGAGCTGGAACAAAGAAAAAGTGTTTCCACTTGAAGATGTACGGATTAAATGCAAAAAACTTCGAAAACTGACTAGCAAGCGAAAGAGGCTTAGGCAAGTACTCTGGAATGATGAAGTCGATATGCTCAACCTCAATAATATCATCTACTTTACGATCCTCGACATTTTGAAAGCAATCAAGTTGTGGCATGGTTTCTTCCATTTGCTCCTCAATAGCAACTTCTGTATGCTCAACTTGTTTAACCTCCTCAATTGGATCTTCCATAACTTGTTTAACCTCCTCAATTGATACTTCCATAGTTGCTTCTAAAATATGCTCAACTTCCAATTCCCCTTATGACCTTTTTCTCATTTTCCAAAAGTACAAGATGTTCAACCTGAGATGTGAGAGTCTTAAGAGTCCTCTTTAGTTCCTCGTCTGCACGTTTGTATCTTTCATCTGCACGTTTGCACCTTTCTTTGCTCAATGCAATTTTGTACTTTTCCAATCTTTCAAGTTCATCATATTGATTATCTAACTCCTTCAACGTAATCTCATATTCATATAACAGCTCTTGATGATAGCAGACATAAATTTGGTAGTGCAACTCATTACGTTCACGCTTAAGGAAATAGATATTATCTTCCACACTATTAATTTGACGTTTAATGTAAGCAGACATGGCTTAAACAAGGATCAAGAGGGCTGATCGTGTTAAATTCTGGAGTTCAAGGGGCTGAAACATCAAAATAAAGAAGAAGCAGGGGTCAATCTGTCAAATTCTGGAAGTACAGGGACTGGTTGGTGAATTTATGAAACTATGAAGGGCTGTTCTGCAATTCTGCGAAGCTGAAGGATCAGTTTGTAATTTTTTGTAAATTTCAGGGACTGGTTTGACAACTTCTGGAAAGGCAGGGACCAGAACTGAAATTTCTGAAAACTATCGAGTACTGAACTGCAGTTTAGCAAATTATATAGAGATAATATTAGGGTTTACCACCTAATAGTCAGCAGCAGCCACGAAGCAGCCTCTCCTATACTTATCTTCTCCTGAATGAACAGTTCTCGACTGTCACAGTACTCTCAGGCAGTGAATAGTAACTTTTCCGGCCATGAACAGTAACTTCGGCTGTGAATAGTGATCTGATGAACAGTGACTTCGGCTATGAACAGTGATCTGATGAACAGTGATTTTTCCCAAGAAACCCAGATCTCCCAACAATTCAGAAATCGATGGAGAAACCTAAGCTCTGATACCAATTGATGCAGGACAGGATATTAAATCGATAATAAAACTAGATAATAAGCAATGAATTATATGAATCCCAAGAATAATCAATAATATTATTCCCAAGAAAGATGTATAATCAAAGCTAAGTAATATGTGGGGGATTACATCACTTATATAGAATAATTAAACCCTAGTACTAAACCTAATGGACCTAAGGCCCGAAAACAAATGGGCTTTATTCTAATTAAACTACCTAAATAATAAACTCCTAGCCCCACATATAAAGCATTAAGATTAATACATCATTTATATCTACACTAGACAAGTTTAATTCTTTATTTCCGTTCCTCATCATGGATGATTATGTTTGATTAGTTTATTCACTCGTTTATTGTGTTTTTGTTTGCTTAGGGATGCTTGACTTTTGGTCTTTGAACTTATTGTTTATTACCCTTTATTTGAAATATGAAATTGATGTGTTTTTATCTATATTATATAATATTTACTAAATATATATATGTATATCACGACTTGTCGACTTATTTCGACTAGTCGAGCGACTTGTCGACTAGTCGATTCCAAGGTATCTGGGCGCCGAGGCTCGACTGGGCGCCGCAATAACCTTGGTAGACTCGGACGATTACTGTGGAACTTAAAGTTTGGCCAAGGAAAGGAATATATTGCGAATACTTTGTATCCTGTACAAAGTCTGCATCCAAATTTATGACTCGAGGTTTAAAAGGACGATAAACATTTCAAAATATGGATAGTGGCTAGTTATGGTCTCCCAAGAAGCTGCAAGTCATTGCTAGATCTGAATAATAATATGAGTTACAACTACGAATTAACTAGAACAGATCACTCCCAAAAACACTGAAATAGATAGATATTAATAAGATTTGTAATACAAATACGCTCACTACTTATTACAGTTCTGAGCTTTTCGAGAGGCTCAGTCTCTCCCAATGACTGCTAATTCTTTCACTTCTCATTCGATGCCCTAATTCTCCTTCTTTTTCCCCTTTTCTACTCTTACATCCTGCATTTACCAATATGCCCTTCTGCTCTGTTAAAAGACCTTTCTGCCCCTCTTCATATTACTCTGCTTGTGTCTTTTTTCTTACGTCTTGTATATTTTATCAGTTTTGCCTCCTCATTCCTTGCAATACCCGCCTCCCAAAGAGCCACCTTGTCCTCAAGGTGAAACTCCGGAAAACGGTGATTCAACGCCTCAAAGTCTTCCCAAGTCGCCTCAAACTCAGCCATCCCTTGCCATTTCACTAAGACCTCCACCAAAGTCGTATGCTTGTTACGGATTCCCATCACTTTTTCTGGCTCAGCCATCTGCACTAAATCTGCTGTGATAGTATCTGGTATTGTTGGTGACACTGGTCCTTCCCCTACTACTTTCTTCAACTGGGAGACATGGAACACTGGGTGGATCTTGGACAGTTCTGGTAATTGTAACTTATAGGCGACCTTGCCCACGCGTTGAATGACCTCAAAAGGCCCATAAAATCTTGCTGATAACTTCTCCCATGCTCGACGGGCCAAAGATTGTTGGCGATAGGGTTGAATTTTCAAGTAGACCCAATCTCCCACCACATATTCCACCTCCCTCCGTTTCTTATCCTCCTGCATCTTCGTGCGTTGTTGAGCACGTAGGAGATTAAAACGGAGCTCATCTAACATTGCGTCTCTTGCAGCCAACTGTTCTTCGATGCTGTTGACCCCTGTATCTACTGTTACTCCCTTAATCAGTGGCAAAGGATCTCGCCCATACAGTGCTCTAAAAGGGGAGAATGAAGTGGCAGAATGAACTGCTGTGTTGTAACTATACTCTGCCCACGCAAGCCACTCCGCCCATTTTCGTGGCTGCCCATTCACAAAACATCTCAGATAGGTCTCTAGCACTTTATTAACCACCTCCGTTTGGCCGTCAGATTGGGGGTGGTAAGCAGTGCTTCTGTTTAATTGAGTTCCTTGTAGACGAAAAATTTCTTTCCAAAATACACTAAGAAAGATTTTATCACGGTCAGAGACAATGGTAGAAGGGAACCCATGAAGCCTCACAATTTCTTTCACAAATATCATGGCCACCGACTGAGCATTGAATGGGTGCTTGAGTGCTATGAAGTGTGCATACTTCGTGAAACGATCGACCACGACCAAAATACTGTCATATCCTTGAGACTTTGGTAGACCTTCGATAAAGTCCAATGAGATGTCATCCCATACTTTAGTCGGTACCGGTAAGGGTTGGAGCAGTCCCGCGGGTTTTAATGTTGAGGTCTTATACTGTTGGCAAATGGTACAAGCCTGCACATACTTAGCAATCTCATGACGCATGCCTGGCCAATACCATTCCCTGGCAATGCGTTGGTACGTCTTCCATTCTCCCGCGTGACCCCCAACTGCCGATGTATGATACTCATGTAAAATCACCGCGATGAACTTACAGTTCTTCGGTAGCACCATGCGTCTCTTGTACAACACCACCTCCTGCTCTACCGTGAACCCTTTTGAACACTGTCCCCCTGCCAAAACCTCCTGTTTTAACTTGACTATATACGGGTCATTCTGCACCAGTGTTCTCACTCCTTCCCAATTAGCCCCATAAGTAGACACCAAACTGTTCAATTCTGCACCCCCCGTAGCTTTTCTTGACAAGGCATCGGCCACTAAATTCGAAGGGCCTGACCGGTACTGGATGTCGAACGTAAAACCCATCAATTTGCTAACCCACTTTTGATATTCAGACCCAATTTCCCTTTGCTCCAACAAGAATCTCAAGCTTTGTTGATCGGTTTTAATGGTGAACTTCCTCCCGAGTAAGTAATGCCTCCATTTCATCACCGATAGGACAATTGCCATCAATTCTTTTTCGTATATCGATTTTAGTCTCGCCCTTTGCCCCAAGGTACTGCTATAGAATGCGATTGGATGGCCTTGTTGTGAAAGTACCGCTCCTAACCCAAAACCAGAGGCATCTGTCTCCACCTCGAAAGGTAATTCAAAATTGGGTAAAGCCAATATTGGCGTGGTTGTCATAAGCTGCTTAAGCTGTTGAAAAGCCTGATCCGCGTCCGCATTCCACCCGAAACTATCCTTCTTTAACAGTTCAGTAAGAGGAAGGGCGACCTTTGCATACCCCTTTATGAATTTCCGGTAGTAACCCGTTAGTCCCAAGAATCCGCGCAACTCCTTCACATTTCGGGGTACCACCCAGTCAGTCATTGCCTTAATCTTTTCGGCATCAACAGCCACTCCCTTCGACGAAATAATATGGCCTAAGTAAGCCACCTCCGTTCGCCCAAACGCACATTTCTTGCGGTGGGCATATAGTTTGTGTTCGTGTAGAGTCTGCAATACCAAAGTCAAATGCTCCTTGTGTTTTTCCTTCGTGGGGCTATACACCAATATATCGTCAAAAAATACTAAGACGAAGCGCCTCAAAAATGGCTTGAATACCTCGTTCATCAGTGCTTGAAAGGTGGCCGGCCCATTCATTAACCCAAATGGTAGTACCCGAAATTCATAGTGCCCTTCATGGGTCCTAAAAGCGGTCTTAGAAATGTCCTCCTCCTTCATTCGAATTTGATGATAACCCGATTTCAGATCCAATTTCGAGAAATAAACTGCCCCATGTAGTTCATCGAGGAGCTCATCGATTACCGGAATCGGGTATTTATCCGGGACGGTTACTTTATTTAAGGCTCGGTAATCCACACAAAACCTCCAAGAGCCGTCTTTTTTCTTTACTAAAATTACTGGGCTCGAAAACGGACTTCTCGATACTTGAATAACTTTAGCTTGGAGCATTTCTCGGATCATTTGCTCAATTTCGTTCTTCTGAATTTGTGGGTACCTGTAAGGGCATACGGTGACTGGTTCTGTTCCACTCTTGAGGTTGATGGCATGGGCAAAAGATCGTTGTGGAGGCAACCCTACAGGCATCTGAAACACACTTTCAAAGCGTTGTAATAGTGGTTCAATCCAGGTGGGAACTATTTCGACTTTCTTCTCACTGGTCAAGCAATTTAACTCCACCAATACTCCTGTCCCCGTTTTCTTGAGAGCTCGAATCATGGCCTTTAATGAAATCAATGTTTTCCCCAGCGAAGGGTCTCCTTTAATTGTAACTGTCTCTCCTTGTACTCTGAAACTTAGTGTCTGGGTCTTCCAGTTAGTGCTCGTTGTCCCCAACTTCTCCAGCCACTCAATGCCCAATATTAAGTCTGAATTCCCCAACTTAAGTGGAAGAAAGTTTTCAACTACTTCGATGCCTTGGATCCACACTGCCACATTCTCACACACCCCCTTTCCATTAACTGCTTCTCCCGTGCCTAAGGTCACACCAAAACCCTTTGTGGGAGTGATTGCTAGTTTTAATCGTTGCACAGCTTCTTCGGATACGAAATTGTGTGTCGCACCCGGGTCTATCATCACTATTACCTGTGCCTCCTTGACCATCCCCACTAATTTCATCGTCTTAGGAGTGGTTAAACCCACCACTGAATTCAACGACACCTCCGACTGCAATACGTCCCCCCCATTGTCTTCGCTCTCGGTGCTTGGGCTCAGCAGTAAACTCCCTTCATCTTCTCCTTCTTCTTGTGACAACAAAACACTCAACTCCTTTTTATTACAGCGATGCCCGACCTGCCATTTCCCATCACATTTAAAACACAGCCCCTTTTCCCTCCTGATTTGCCACTCCTTGTCACTCAATCTCCGCACCTCGCCTATGGGCTTAGCAACTGGAAACAGGGCTGTCGACCTTGATGCTGAGCTAGATTGGTTCGAGAACACCGACGGTGACCTGACACTACTTTGTGAACTCACTGTACTCTTTTGGTCACCCGAATACATTGATGGGCTATATGACTTTCCAGAAACCGAACCATACGAGTACTGGTTGTTCGTACCTTTATTTCCTGATGCCTGGTATGCATTTTTAGAATTGCTTCGCGTCCCTCCACTGCACCTCAACTTTTCTTCTATTTTCACTGACAAGTCCATTGCGTGGTCTAAGCTCCGAGGTCCCAACAGCCTCAATTCTGCCTTAATCTCATCTTTTAAACCATTAATGTACTGCCCCGCTGCTATCTCTTCCGGCACTCCCACCAACGGGGCCATGAGTTCAATAAACCCCCTCCTATATTCAACCACAGAATCCGTTTGAGTGTGTCCCAACCACTGCTCCTGTAAGCTTCCCATTGCCGTGGGGCGAAAATGGTGAAGGATTATTTGTTTCAGTTCCGGCCAACCCCGTATCGGTCTCCTATTATCCTCCCACTGAAACCATGACAATGCATCCCCCTCCATGGCTACAATCGCTGCCTCGAGTTTTTCTTCCTCAGTCAACTTGTAAAAGTTAAAAAACCTCTCCGCTCTAAGAATCCATCCATCTGGGTTTTCTCCTGTAAAGAGTGGTATATCCAGTTTCTTAGCCCTCCAATGCGATCCATTATTGTACCCTGGCTGCGAGAAACCCACAAATTCGGACCCCCCACGACCCACTCCACGACCCGACCCATAGAGCTCATTCTGTATCGACCCACACCCCCCACCAGGACCCGGCCCAAAATGGTGGCCTCTACCCGACCGAACTCCAGACCCTTCGGGTCGGTTCACTACCTCCTCTTCATGGGTCAAACCTGATGAAATCTGAGCTCGACGGACGGTCTCCAACGTTAACCTCATCTCCTCATGTACCCTCTCTTGTTCTCCCCTCATTGCCTCCATCACCCCTTCGTATTTCTCTCGCGACTTCGCCATCCTTTCTTCCATTCGGTGCGTTTGTAGATCTAACGTTTTGGTGAGTTGGTCAATTAACTTCTTATGAAGGTCTTGTGTGGCGGTTTGGACCCCGACTGCGATTTGCTCCGCCAAACTCGTTCTTAACTCACTAACCCCTTTCTCCAACAACTCAATACGATGCTGATTTGAAGGTGGCGCTCCCATCTTACCGGAACCGTCACTGCTCTGATACCAATTTGCTAGATCTGAATAATAATATGAGTTACAACTACGAATTAACTAGAACAGATCACTCCCAAAAACACTGAAATAGATAGATATTAATAAGATTTGTAATACAAATACGCTCACTACTTATTACAGTTCTGAGCTTTTCGAGAGGCTCAGTCTCTCCCAATGACTGCTAATTCTTTCACTTCTCATTCGATGCCCTAATTCTCCTTCTTTTTCCCCTTTTCTACTCTTACATCCTGCATTTACCAATATGCCCTTCTGCTCTGTTAAAAGACCTTTCTGCCCCTCTTCATATTACTCTGCTTGTGTCTTTTTTCTTACGTCTTGTATATTTTATCAGTTTTGCCTCCTCATTCCTTGCAGTCATGTAATCAATATAAAACCAACTAAAAACGGGAATATACATATATCAGGATGTCAAAAAATGGCAGCATTAAACAGATATGCATGATTATGAGGAAAAACTTTAACTTCCGGTGTTCAACAATGAAGATACTCATGCTAGCCCGTGGAGGGAATGATATATGAGCATGAACATGAAAAGAAGAATAACAATCTCTCAAACAAGCAAATTATGACATCAGCAGAGTGAGAGCTGGAAACTTATACTTTACTGCAGAAACATCTATCTTGCGGAAGTCTAAGTAGTAAAATAAAACTACCATACTAAAAACTTTGTTGGATGTCAACCAGCATTGTGAAAGACTGTTGTTGACATATATTTATATGTTCATTTCTAAACAGCACCATTTAAAACAGATTCATAATCGATGAAGTAAAGTTCTGCTCATTATATATTACATCTCTTAATTTAAGATTTTAGCATTTAGAAAGGTTTGCAGTAGCTGCACTACAAAGTAAAGATAACAAGTGAAGTCAAGTTATACACAAAACTCAATCCAAAAATCTCAAACAGAAGTAAATCTAAATAGCAAGCCTCTGCAGCATATTTATGCTACTCATTTGAGCAAGAATTAAATAATCCCAACTACTGGCTCTATAAAGAATTATAAAGCTATTTTTGAAAAGTTTGAAATTATATCTACTAACCACGCTTTCAGGAACTCCAGGAGGAGGCAAAGGCAGGTTTTTAGGTGGAGGCCCTTGGAGATATGATCTCTTGTCAAATCGCCACTCTCCGATTTTCCCATATGTTAGCTCACCCTGAATTCAGAGATGTCAAGTTAAAGGATTATTGTTGATAGTTATTCATAACGTACACATAGGGACAACTTCAGCATAGCAAGAAAATAGCAAGTCCAACTAGTAAGATTGATCGTGTGTAGTTTACTGCAAAGCTCAGTGTCAAATTATGAAATAATCCTACTTGAAATAGAAGCAGAAATATTAGAACTTGAAACAATATTTAGAAATATTACCTTCATGTTGTAGTCACAACCGTAAGTGTAATGTAGGATGAACCTTTTCTCAGTTTCCAAATCCCAAGGGGGCTTCATTAATTAAAAATGAACAGATTTAGTTAAACATATATATTGTTGTCCTTATTTAGCATACAAGGTCAGATAGTTACACTTTGGAACCTGTAGCATAAAATCTTTTCGAAGAATATGTTGGACGCCATGCAAAGCAGAAGCCACAGCATATGCATACCTTCATTATAAAAGTAAAAAGTATTTAAAAAAAAGTGAATATCATCTTTATACATCAGATGTTATGAAATAATGTGCAATCTTCCTATATAAGATAAAGCTCACATTTCTAGCACCCATCCAAATGTTTTATCTGACTCTGGATCATCCTTCATTCTCATAGAAACATTCATCCATGTAGGTGCAATTTTTTCTAACAAATCCTGGTTGAAACAAATCAGTCATCCAAGCATAAGTTAGCTCATTGAAAACAGGACTGGGAAATTGATGTAAATGATCTATCAGATTGTTCAAGCATGTAAATCAAGTACTGCAGTAAACATAATAAATTAAATTATATAATGGTCCAATTTTAAGATTAAATCCTGGTATAGAAACCTGAACCAAGCAACCTTTAGCAAGAAAAAGGTATTAAGTGTACCTTCCGGATAATGACAGGAGAGTTTCCAATTGGATCGATATTAGTTACAGGACCTTTCTCCACAGGAAAAAATCTCCTTATGAGTTTCTCATTTTCGGCAGGCTTGATGTAGAAAAAGGGGAAGGCAGCAGGAAGTTCACCATAGCCCAAATTAGGGAGAGGACGTAAAAATATGTGATCAGGCTCTGCCATTAATATATATCTGCAGTAGTAGAGAGAAGACTATTAACTTCTGCAAAATGCAAGCAACAATTACAATTATGTGACTCACTCTTCTTCGATTGTAGCCTGTTCCAGCCACTGTACAAATGCCCACGGTCTATTTAAAACGATGTACCCCTGGATACAACATACATAACAATGTAAGAAAGGGAGATGAAACGGTTCCAAGGACCTTTTGGCCACCGCCTTGATAAAAGAGAGACAAATTGATGAATATTAGAAACAAATTGCGATATGAGATTAGACGCATAATGTCAAGACTAGAGGACTCCAGCCTTAAAAAATACATGTTCAATCTTTGCATCAACAGGACTTCAATCAACTATAAGAAATTAATTCATCAACTCCCTTCTACGTTCAATTGTAGCTTGGAACAACTATTAAGCATGTGGGGAACTGGATATCATTTTCAGCTGTTACGTATCACAAATGATGAAGACACAAAGCATGTTCTGCATGGATAATATGTACAATACATAGAGCAAGACGCAATGAATTGCCTACGTTCTCAAAAGTTTACCCATTCCTTATGATTTTATTTATCCACCTAACGAATGCTGGAGATTTTAGCCTCAAGGCCCCCCAACAATGAACTTAACATTAATTCTGGATTCAGGGGTATCAACGTGTTATTTTTGTGCAATTTGCTTGCTTGACTAACTGAATTTTCATCAACTCCATATAATGGCATAAATGATAGTATTCTGTAGAAGTGCTTGTCTTCACAAAATAAATATAAAAACATTTAAAAACAGAAAAAAGCTCTGGAATATGTTAGCACGATACATGACTGCAGGCATCACATATGACGACATGAAATAGTAGTGTGCAACTAAAACAACGGAAACAATAATAATAAAGTTTTCTCACCCGATCTAAACCTGATGGAAGGGGGTCAACCACGTAAGTAGGAATCTCATCCATCAGGTTGTCAGATTTCCCCGAATGCAAAATCCTGGTGAATTTTCCCATATGTGATCCAAGCAAATCTTTCTGCTTCTTATACCAATAATACATGATCCGACACTGCCATTTGCTGTATGCAGCATCAGTTGCTGTGAGGGCAATGTGAAACAACATCTTGCCATTTTCTGTATTCTTTGCATTCTGAGGCATCTCAATTACAGGATCAATCACCGACACACCTTCTCTTAAAGAATTAACTTTTCTATTGTGACTTATCAACGTGATCAAATTATATGTACCAACAAAAGACCCAATAGTCAAAATTACCATAACCAGCATTCTGGTACATCCCAATTGTTTCTTCCCAATCATTGTTGTAGATCCCAACCTTAATACTCTAGGAAAGGGATCCAAAAACAGGTAAAACTAACCAAAAACTATCGTGCTCAGAAAAAAATCAGCAAACACAAATTTTTTAACTCTCAATAAGAAAAACCGATATTCAGCCACAGATAGTTGACCCTAAAAGTTTTCGGATAATATATCTCCAAGAACTCCAAGCAAACCTGCATAGATCACAAGCAAGGTCAACTAATATGGACAAAAGCCTAGGTTCCCCAAAATTCAAACTAAATTAGACAGCTATAGGCAGCCATACTATACATCATCAGCTTACAAAATACAAATGTATAAAATAAAACTCACCAAACACAAGCAGTAACCAAAACCCTTCTGACTAGTAAGGTAACAACAACCCATTATTATTTAGCAAAAAAAGAAAAAACAACCCATAATGTATAATTAAAAAAGATCACTAAAAATAGTACATAACCAAAAACTAATCAATATGGGTAAGCAAGCAAAACCCATAAAACTTTCCAATCAACAACAACCCACCACTTAAATATCTCAATAATTTCAAAACACTACCATCAAGCACAAAATTCAAAGAACTTAAATCATAACAAATAAACATTAATGTCATAACAATTCATGGTCATCAAGAAAATTAAAACCTTTCTCATGTTAAATCACTTAAAAGAAAAAAAAACAGCACACACACATGTACTGTCCATGTGTGTGTATATGTAAATCATCAAAGGGTCTTCTAAAATCCAAACCAAGAAAGGAAAAACCACACACACACAAACACACATATGAGGAGAAATGGGGTAGTAGAAAAGAACCTTAAAGAGACATATGATGATCCAAAGCTGAAGAAAAGAATACAAATTTGAAGGGGGGGAGAGAGACAAAAGAGTGTAAGGGTAGCAGAATCTTGGGGGGGACAGCGTGTAATTGAGAGATCAAGAAGATTTTTTTTTTTTTTTTTTTTGCCAAAAGAGATCAAGAAGATTAAAAACGTGTAATACCCACGGTTGTAAAAATCGGTAATCGGTATAAATCGGTTGATGTACCGATTTAAGATTAATCGGGTAATCGGGGATTAATCGGAAGGATTAATCGGAGTATTAATCGGATATTATAATAATATTTAATATATTAGTCTAATTTACAATTAAATATATCATTTTAAATAAATTCATAGGATTAATCGGATTTCAAAAATCGAATCGGTTGGCTACCTTATAGAGGATTAATCGGGAATTAATCGGTTAAATCGGGGATTTTTAGAACCATGGTAATACCCGTGAAATCAGTGTGTGATAATTATGTATGAACTTCAACTGGCTTTGGCCATAAATACCCAAAATGCACCCTACCGTTACAAGAATACCCCAAAATGACGAGGGTGGCCATAAATACCCCGCTATTACGCATTTGAAATAGGGGTAATAGGTTTTATACTAATTACGTATTTTAAAAATGGGTAATAAGTGAAACAGTACTTCTCTATTACGCATTTTGAAAATGGGTAAATACTATTACGCATTTTAAAAATGGGTAATAGGAGAAAATTTTCTATTATTTACCCACATGAGAAATGCGTAACATGATTTTTTTGTATTACCCTTCTGTGAAATGCGTAATTGCGGGGTACTTTTGGCTACCAGTTCCAAAAAGTGTTATTTTCGTACAGATTGTCTGATTTTGGTGTATTATTGTCATTCTCTCAACTTGAACTTAAGACAGAAGATGCTGATGTTTGTGTTTGGATCTCTGACAAAAATTGTAAATAAAAATGAAGATTCTAAATTAAAAAAATAGACAATTGGGAATTCTTTTTATTAAATTATAATATTGATGCTGATGTTTGTGTTTGGATCTCTGACAAAAATTGTAAATAAAAATAAAGATTCTAAATTTAAAAAATAGACAATTGGGAATTCTTTTTATTAAATTATAATATTGATATCTGTCTTTCTCTTTTGGCTTGTACTTGTTGAATTTTTAAACTCTGTGTCTTTTGTTCTAGATAACGGGACCACCTTTATTTATACTAGGATACACGTGTTTTTGTAGGAATTTCATGAATTTTGTGGTTTGGTAAGTAATCAAAAGGGAACTTGATTATCCAGTAAAAAAAAAAGGGGGACTTGATTATCCAGTAAAAAAAAAGGGGGACTTGATTATTAAAGTTACTAGATTACGGTATATCCCGTGGATTATTTTTAATTTTTATAATTTATTTATAATGTAATATGATATTATAAATATTAGTTTTAATATGTTACTATCTTATAATATGATTTTATGTTGTTGGTGAGTATCGAATCTTTGACTTATGGTAGTATTCTTATATTGACCCTCTAACCGTTAGACCTTGCATAAAAAATATATTTTATATTTTAATATGTTATAAACTAAAAGTGTACTATTTACGCGTACTTCAATGTGTTTAAAAAAGGTGCTTGTATATAATATTTTTTCATAATTTTTGTTTTGTATAAAGGTTTAAAGTTCAAATTTTTTTACAAAACAAAAATCATAAAAAAAATGTTATATGAAAGTACCTCATTTATGCTCCTAGAAATCCGTGCATAAAGTGATAAGGTCATATAAAATGGGACTTAGGTTTTCTACATTAAATAGCATTATAAATGTAGGACTTTTACAATTAATAGGATTAATTATAAGAGTAAAGTTCTATGGAGTACTGTTTAATTGGAGTACTTGGAGTACATATACGTTCTGCATTCAAAATATTTTAAAATTTATTATTTTGCAAACCTTGTTACTTGAATATCATAATTTCATTGATAATCTTGAAAATCATGTATGTTTTGCAATATTTTCATCTTGAAAATTCTTTATGTTTTGTAGTCGGAACATATATGTTTTGCAACATAAACGTGTTTTGCAGAACAATTCGTTTTGCAATATTTTGTTAGCAAAACATACAAAATTTTCAAGATTTTCAATGAAATAATGATATTCACGTAATAAGCTTTGCAAAATAATAAAATTTGCAAAATTTTGAATGCAGAACGTATATGTACTCCAAGTACTCCAATTAAAACAGTACTTCATAGAACTTTACTCTTAATTATAAATGTATGACTTCTACACTGAATAGGATAAATGTAAAAATCGATCATCCTTTTATAATATTCTTATAACATAATTATTCTTATAATACATTAAATATGATTATTATATGAAATTAATAAAATATAATTTATAAATATGTTGTTGGTGAGTATCGAACCTTTGACCTATGGTAGTACTCTTATATTATCCCTCTTACTCTTATTACTCCCTCCGGTCCATTATATAAGGCATTTGACTTTTCTGCACGTAACTTTAGGTGATTTGACTATATAGCTAAAATTATTATTTTTTAATTTTTCCTTTTTTGAATAAAAATATGATACTTTAATTTTTATTTAGAAAAAGAAATTTTAAAAAATAATAATTTTAGCTATGTAGTCAAAACACCTAAAGTTACGTGCAAAAAAGTCAAATGCCTTATATAATGGACCGGAGGGAGTATATAATAGCATATAATAGGATGAATTTGAACCCTAAATCTTTGTACATAATAATTTTTAGTATTAAGTATAAATTAATCTGTTGTTGGCGGAAATTGAACCATAGACCTCTGTATATAACAACTTTTAGTAATATTATATCTAACGGTCATGATCTATTTGAATTGAAGATCCAACGGCTATGAATAGTTTGGTTAACCAAACTACAAACTACAAAAACTCTCTAATTTGTTTATAATAATATAGTATAGATTTTATGTTTTTACATTCCAACTCCATGCAACATTCGATATACAAGACGCCCGAGTGACCATATGTAACGGCCCCAAATTCGAGGTCAGGAATCTGGATCGTCACGTCACCATTCGATCATCTCCTGCCTGTATTAACTTTACAACTCAACAATACACCAATACATACCTCAATCTTTCACACATACAAGTTAGAGCCTCAAAAACGATAATCAAAAGTAACACTACATATTTCAATTCATCTGTACAATCCAGAATCTTACACAACTTCATTCATACAAACTGCACCTGAAGGCAAGTCTTACTAATAAAAAACCAAACCAAACATACCCAGTATATCCCGCTCAGAGCAGGGTCTGGGGGGGTGAGATGTACGCAGGCCATGCCCCTACTTTTACGGTAGAGAGGCTGTTTCCGTGTAGACCCCCGGCTAAGTGCACATATTTACGTGTACCAAGTGAATTTATTTTGTGTTTGTCATGAGCATAACAAACATGAATAAATATTATGATTTATGATTTCATAAAAAAAAAATTCGTGTACAATGTGAATTTGTGCGTATTTTTGTATCACATACAAATACAAAAAGAATATTTTATAATTTTAAAATTTAATGAAAATATAATAATAATTTTAATTTTAATTAAATGAGATGGAAAAAAAAAATTTAGTTTAATCATGCATAAATTTATAAAAAAATCAAGGAAAATCTAGGAAGCAGGTTGTTTGAAAATGTAGTTAATGAATTTTTAGTAGGTATCAGAATTTGTTATGGTGTAGTGGTTGTGTGCATAAATTTAAGTTGTTTGTATCATAGGGGGATTATAAAATCTATTCCTAATACAAATATTTTTTAACATTGATATAAAGATAGGGGTATATTGATAAATTACTAAATTGGCTTGAAAGTGCATTTGACCTATAGTAAATGAAAAAAGACATTACTTCATTTGTTTTCTTTAAAATTATTTATAAAATAAGTGTTAAATAAAATGAAGAATTAAGAGCTATTCAAGAATCTAGTGGATGAGTTCCAAAAGTTTCATGAAGTGGCCTTCTAGCATGATGGTCATGGTGTGACCATAAAATTGATTCCTACCAAGAGATCATGGGTTCAATCCATGCCAACAACAATATTTTAATATATTTATAAAATCTAAGGATATTTTAGTAAATTACTAAATTTGAGGATATTTTAGTAAATTACTAAATGGCATGAAAAGCCATGTTAGCATATAATATATATAAAGGATTGTATATATTTTGCTTTTTGGAGGTGTGAAAAATTTGGAAAGTATGAAAATATAGTCGTTATAATGCCCGATTCTCGTTTAAACATAAATTACTTGTTAAAAACAGAGCATCCCGAATCTGTCAATATCAGTAGAGCATAGCCAAGGGTCATGATAGGGTAGATTTTGGTTCATAGATCGTTTTGATATAAAGTACGTCAAAATCTGATGAACGGTTTAGGAGAAAAGTGAGTTTTAGTGAAAGTCATTCGGAAACCGAGAAAATGCAATTGTGTCAACTTTGAGGCTATAATTACCATACTTAAACATCTTTAAAAGTTATGAAATTTTGGGAAAATATAGTAGGGTGAATAGAGAGGCATACCCCCACTTACCTTGTGTCAAAATTCGAAATTGATAATTTATGAGAAATTTTAAAGTTATGTGTGGTTAATAAGGAAATGGTGAAAAATACTGAAACTTTCATGGAGTCTAAAAATGGATAAGTTCTTGGAACTTGTGGTCTATAAAGGGTATGTTAAACTTATATTATGTGTCAAGGGTGTTATTATATATATATTTAAGGGTTAAGTGAAGTATATTCTGATGGTGATCCTTTTCATTTCTATAGATACTCGAGACGAACACCGGATCATTCCTTTTGGGATTTAGAGATCGAGCCAAGATTTATTTTACCCTTATTTTGATAATTTGTTTATGTTAAAGAAAAGTGGTTTTGCTAGATAACATATGAATCTTATATCAATATATGATATGGTTTACGGATATGGATTGTGGAAATGGATATGAATATGAATGGAGCTAATATATTTTATGGCTTCAAAAGATATGAAAAGAATGGTATCAGTTGTTATCTAGGGTTATATGGTTTATAATTTTTAGTTATTTATAATCTTTAAACATTTGTGATTTAATGAATATTATTTGAATATTATTTAATACTTTAAAGATAAAAGGAATAGATTATGTATTTCATAGAATATTTGATTTTATTAAATACGGAAGAGATGTCGGAGTCAAAATCAAAGTATTATGATATATATTTATATATTTTTTTTTTGAAGATGATGATATATGGAAATGATATATGTGAATGGAAATGGAAAATGGAAAATGTGGAATGGTGTTTTATAAATGGAATAATGATTTTTCAAAAAGGGGGATTACAATATACTTGCGTAAGTGGCTGTGTTTAGCACAGTACAGCAACCATCATTTATGAGGATGTAGTGGAGAACCTTCCACATTATATTATTTCGGCCCATGAGTTACCGATGGAGGATGTAGTGGAGAACCTTCCTCCAGGAGGATGTAGTGGAGAACCTTCCTCCATGGATGTTTGACAATCCTTCTACTAGTAGTAAACAAGGAGCAGGTACGATTAGGTGACTGATCATCGTCCTAACGTATCAGGCGATAGTGGATATCCCCAAAGTATTTAAAGAAAGAATTGATAATGGTTACAGTTTTATATACTTAAAAAGGAAAATGGTATGAAATTATGGAATTGTTTTATGGATTGAAGAGAAACTGATTTTATATTATTTTTATATAATTGTTGTATAAAAAGAAAGGGAAAGATTATATTGAGAGATTTATTTCAAATGTTATATTATCTTTAGACATTATACTGAGATGATGTATTGATTATTATCTTGTTATAGAAGAGAAATTGATATTATATTATTTTATATTTCTTTTCTTATAAAGAAAAATGGATGGTGTATTTAATAGGTAAGAATTAATTCTTTTCTTAAGGATTATGATGGGTTTTCTGTTTATTAATATATATATATATATATATATATATATATATATATATATATATATATATATATATATATATATATATATATATATACTTTCATTGATGCTAGTTTACAAAAATTTATCTTGCTGAGCTATTATAGCTCACTCTTGCTACTTATGTATATAACAGCTAGGTCAAATGCCGATACTCCGCACTACACCCCGCAAGAGGGTAAGGGAAAGACGACCTTTTAAGAGAGTGTTGGCGCCTATCCCTGAGGTATCTGATAGACAGATGGGTGTTGGTAGACTTATGTGTATTAAGTGTGTAAGTTGAGAAATAAACTTTTGGTTGTTGAAATGCTTCCTGTAGAAGCATTATTCAACAATGTTCTTAAGTAAGATTCTGGGTTGTAATAACTGCTTAACTTTAAACTTATGATATTATGGATGTTGTTCTTTGAGCATATGACTAGTGTGTAATATTATTAAGTGTGGGGTCTATTGTGTGAGTTTCATTGCGCATTTATATTTCAACTGCCAAGAGTATAGTCTTATTAAATGGAAATTGGTCAGTGACTGCCTGGATTCCTGACCCCGGATTTGGGGCTGTCACAAAACTTCTCTACTAGTAGAATGATGACATTCCCTAGAAGGGTCTGCACCCTGACCGCATACGGGCCTTATGCTGGACGCCGCTTGACAACGCCGTCTCTTACGCTTTGCTGGGTTACGCCTGACAACGTCCCCTATTACGCTTTAGATGGACTACTCCTGACAACGTAGCCTCTTAAACTTTAGTAACCTCTTCCTTCAGTCCCTTGAAGAATCCTATCCATTTCCAAAACTGGAAATAACCCAATTGCCCCAAGCATCCCACTTGTTGATAGGTACCTATTCCTTTTTCGGAATTGAATTAAATTCAATTTCCCCGAGCATCATGCTCGTTAATAGATATAATCTCATAAAACATGTACTTTCGGAAAGTTTGTGGAAGTACTAACGAAATGTGGGTTGACCGTTGTTGTTAGAAATGATTGATGAGAACAGTGTTTGGAAGCTATAGTGACAAAACAGAGTTTAGCTGGAAGCGGTCAGAGTTTAGTTAAACACTGACTGGAAGCGCAACAGAGGTTGTTTAAACTCTGTAGCGGTATTGTCTGAAGAGTCAACAGTGTTTGAAGATTGATACAAGATAAATTTGGAAGCAATATCTTTGAAGATTGGAAAGCTGTCAAAGAGATTGAGTTGACTTAGAAGACTTGAAGCAATCGTGATTGATATCAATTGTATAGCTTAATTATAGGAGAATCAATTACTGATTGTACGAAGCTGTATGTTTTATAAATACAGTTAGGTTAACCCTAGAAGGGTATCGAACATTGAGAAATTCATTGATTGTAACCTAAGCAGCTCTCTGTGATATTTTACATCACTGAGAGAGGAATTGTTAATTCCAAACAGTTTTTAAGTATTAAACAGTGTGTTCTTGTTAAGTTACTCATACAGTATTTGATTAACTATTGTGAATTTGACCTAACAAGTGGTATCAGAGACAATCTGTTACTTTATTACAGTTAAAGATCCAAACACAATAGTAATCAATGGCAGAGATACCTCCACCATCTGAGAAAGCTCCTACTACTGTTAGTAGGTATGAAACTATAAGGGTTCCTATACTTAGGCCATCAGAGTATGCAATCTGGAAGGTAAAGATGACCATGTTTCTGGAAGCCACAGATCCAGAATATCTTGATAGAATTAATGAAGGTCCTCACAAACCTACAAAATTATCTGCTGCTGCTGCTGGTGAGGAATCAAAGGTCATTCCAAAAGAAAAGAAAGATCTAACTGCTGAGGATCTTTCATCCATTGCAAAGGATGCAAAAGTGAGACATTTACTTCACAGTGCATTAGACAATGTTATGTCTAATAAAGTGATTAACTGCACAACTGCAAAGGAAATATGGGATGCACTTGAGGTTAGGTGTCAAGGAACTCCTGCAATCAAGAAAAATAGAAGAAACATACTCACTCAGGAGTATGAGCACTTTGAGGCAAAGTCTGAAGAAACCATGACAGAAACATTTGACAGATTCTGTAAACTGCTTAATGATTTGTCATTGGTTAATAAAGAGTATGATTTAGAAGACTCAAATCTCAAGTTCCTTCTTTCTCTACCTGAAAAGTGGGATGTGAAAACAACCACTATAAGAGATAATTATGAACTTGGTGAAACAGAGATTGATGAAATTTATGGACTGCTCAAAACCCATGAATTGGAATTGGAGCAGAGAAACAAGAGATCTAGTAGAAAGTCAAAGTCTGTTGCACTTAAGGTTGAGGAGAAACCATCAAAGAAGGAAGCATCAAGGAAAAAGGCAAAAGGAAAAGCTTTAGTCATACACTCAGAAAGTGAGTCATCAAACTCTGATGTTGACTCAAACACAGATGGAACATCTGATTCTGAAGATGATGAAGAGATGATGCAAATGGCTGCATTGATGGTAAAGACCTTCAAGAAGATGGGATACAAGAACTTCAAGAAGGGAAAGAGATTCTCCAAGGACTACTCTAAGTCTGATAAGAAGAATTTCAAGAAATCTGAGGGAAAGGACTTCAAATCTGGTAAGAAAGATAAGTCTGAGATTCAATGCTACAAGTGTAAGGAGATGGGTCACTATGCTCCTGAGTGCAAGAAGGGTAAAACTGAAAAGGCACTCTACACCAAAGGCAGAGATTGGGCAGACACTTCAGATTCAGATGAAGAAGTCAACTATGCACTCATGGCTACTACTCAAAATGAAGATGATGATCTCAAGGTACCCCCAACTACCTATGCTTATAATACTGATAATATAACTGAATTGAGAATTTATCTTAAAGCATTGCATATCAGTTATAGGGATCAGACTTTAGAAAATGAGAGGATAAAAAGTGAATGCTCTCAACTCAAAGATAGAAACAAACTTGTTGAGGAAAAGCTTGAGAACATGAATAAAATTCAGAAGGAGAGAGATGATGCAGTGTTTATTGAACAGGAGTTGCTAGGTAAGTATAAGCAACTAGAATCTGAATTGGAGGATACTAAACACATCATTAAAACGTGGACACACTCTGGTAAAGATACTCAAGAAGTGTTTCAGTCAGATACAGTAGGTCTAGGTTACTATGAGGGAGATGAACTTAGATTTGAAAATTTGGTAAAAGTTAGACCACATCGTTCATCTGAAGGTAATGTCATGGGAATAGGTGGACCTAAGACTGAAGCACAGAAAAAGGCTGTTAAAGAGTCATATGCTAAGGCTTTTGTTAAAGAGGCTAACATTGGTTTAATGACAGATAAACAACTCAAGCATAAGCTTAAGGAGATAAAATCTGTCAACAAACAGAGATTGCCTAAGAAAAACAAAAATGGAAAGGTAGGTATAACATCAGGAATTAAGCCAATGCTTGCTTCATTAGCTCCTAGAAAAACATGCTTTAATTGTGGTAGCACTAATCATCTTGCTAATTTCTGCAGTAAGAATAAGAACATTAATTCTTTGCCCTCTAAAACTGCAGTAAAGAGTGATTATGTGAGAACAAGACCACAGACTTTATGCAAACACTGTGGAAGTACATGGCATTCTATTTACACTTGCAGAGATTATCATGCTATTTACTATAATTACTATGAACCCAAACCAAATTTGAAATGGGTTAAAGTAAACTCTGCAAATGTAAACTCTGAAAAAGTTAGCTTAAACTCTGATAATGTGAATTCCGCTGCAAAAGCTAACAGAATTAAGAAAGCCAAAGGATCCAAGCAAGTCTGGATCCTTAAAACTAACAATCAGTGATTGTTTGTGATTGCAGGGCACCAGGGTGAGTACCCTAGTCGTGGACAGTGGATGTTCAGGACACATGACTGGAAATAAAGCCCTGCTATCAGAGTATGAGGAGAAGGCTGGCCCAAAAGTTTCCTATGGAGATGGCAACATAGGACATACTCTGGGATATGGCAACATTAATCTTGGAAATGTCATCATCACAAATGTAGCTCTGGTTCCAGGACTCAAGCATGATCTGCTATCTGTGAGTCAAATCTGTGACAGAGGATATCATGTGGATTTTCAGCCTGAATATTGTCAAGTGATCAGTAAATCTACAGGGAAAGTTGCTCTAGTTGGAAACAGACACAATAACATCTATGAAATTAAATTGTCAACAAACACTGATGGCAAAGCAGTGTGTCTGTCAACAAGAATGTCCAGTGAAGAGAGTTGGAAGTGGCACAAGAAACTCTCTCATTTGAACCTGAACAACATCAATGAGCTAATCAAGAATGATCTTGTAAGAGGTCTACCAAGGTCTTTGTTGAATGTAGAAGGCCTGTGTGATTCTTGTCAAAAGGCCAAACAGAGAAAAGCCTCCTTCAAAAGCAAATCTGAGTCTTCAATTGTTGATCCTTATCATCTCCTACATGTTGATCTTTTTGGACCAGTGAATGTGATGTCTCTTGGAAAGAAGAAATATGCTCTAGTCATTGTTGATGAATATACCAGATACACATGGGTATATTTTCTTGCAAAGAAGGATGAAACTGCATTAACACTGACAGAACATATAATCCAACTGGACAAAGGGTCAGAGAATCAAGTGAAGATAATCAGAAGTGACAATGGAACTGAATTCAGGAATTCATCAATGGAAGAATTTTGCAAGAGTAAAGGAATCAAACAAGAGTTTTCTGCACCTGGCACTCCACAACAAAATGGTGTAGTGGAGAGGAAGAATAGAACCTTGATAGAAGCTGCCAGAACCATGCTAGATGAAGCAAAATTGCCAACATACTTCTGGGCAGAAGCAGTTCAAACTGCTTGTTTTACTCAAAATGCAACACTGATCAATAAGCATGGTAAAACACCATATGAAATGGTGAAAAAGAAGAAGCCAAATCTAAAATATTTTCATATTTTTGGATGCAAGTGCTTTGTGTTGAAGACTCATCCTGAACAGTTGACCAAATTTGATCTAAAGGCAGATGAAGGAATTTTTGTTGGCTATCCACTGTCAACAAAGGCATTCAGAGTTTATAATCTGAGAACCAGAGTGATCATGGAATCAATTCATGTGTCATTTGATGACAAGAAAATAACTGGACTTGAAGATGTCAATGAACATGATCAACTGCACTTTGAAAATGAAGATTTATTCTTTGAAAAAGTAAACTCTGATCAGACTGATCTGACAAACTCTGTTGATCTAAACTCTGAGCCTCTACTGGTAAATACTGAAGAAACTCTTCAATCAGAAACAAGGGAAGAACCAGTTGAGGGGGAGCATGAAGAATCACATCAAAGTGATAATTCAAACACTGAAAGTGACTCAGTTGATAATTCTGAATCAAACTCTGTTGATTCAAACTCTGTTGATAATTCTGAGCAGTCACATTCAGGGGGAGCATCTGAAAATGAAGAGAGGCACCAAGAAAATCAGGAGAGCATGGATCAAGGGGGAGGATCACATGATGATAGAAGCAATCTGCCTTCTGCAAGAAAATGGACTAAATCCCACACACCTGATTTGATTATTGGTGATCCTGATGCAAAAGTAAGGACAAGAAGTGCAACAACAAATGAATGTCTGTTTCATGCATTCTTGTCACAATCTGAGCCAAAGAAAGTAGAAGAAGCTCTTAAAGATGCTGACTGGATAACAGCAATGCAAGAAGAGCTAAATGAATTTGAAAGAAATGAAGTATGGACACTTGTACCAAGGCCCAAGAACAGATCCATTGTTGGTACTAAATGGGTTTTCAGAAATAAAACTGACAGTGAGGGTGTTATCACAAGGAACAAAGCAAGACTGGTTGCAAAAGGCTATTCACAACAGGAAGGGATAGACTATGATGAAACATTTGCTCCAGTGGCTAGATTGGAGGCAATCAGAATTTTTCTAGCATATGCCTCTCATAAGAAATTCAAAGTGTTTCAGATGGATGTAAAAAGTGCATTTTTGAATGGAAAACTTGAAGAAGAAGTGTTTGTGGAACAACCACCAGGCTTTGTAGATCCAAAATATCCAGACTATGTCTACAGGTTAGACAAGGCACTCTATGGACTTAAGCAGGCACCAAGGGCATGGTATGAAACCCTTGCCAAATTTTTACTAGAAAGTGGGTTTCACAGAGGTACTATTGACAAAACTCTGTTTTACTTTCAATCTGGTAGTGACTTGCTTTTAGTTCAGATATATGTGGATGACATCATTTTTGGATCTACTAATGATAAACTCTGTAAGAAGTTTGCCAAACTCATGCAGTCAAGATATCAAATGAGTATGATGGGAGAGCTTAGTTATTTTCTAGGGTTACAGGTGAAGCAAACAGATGATGGAATTTTTATAAATCAAGCAAAATATACCAGAAATCTTCTCAAGAAATTTGGTATGCTTGACTGTTCATCTGCAACAACTCCCATGGCAACTGCAACAAAATTGGACAAAGATGCAGGGTCATCAGTAGATATGACAAGTTACAGAGGAATGATTGGTTCTCTACTCTATTTGACAGCTAGCAGACCTGATATCATGTATGCAACTTGTTTGTGTGCAAGGTTCCAGGCAGATCCAAGAGAACCACATTTAACAGCAGTAAAGAGGATTTTTAAGTACCTCAAGGGCACTATAACTTTGGGGCTGTGGTATCCAAGAGAATCAGAGTTTAAACTACTTGGTTATTCAGATGCAGACTTTGCAGGCTGTAAGATAGACAGAAAAAGCACCAGTGGAAGTTGTCAATTTCTGGGTGACAGACTTGTTTCCTGGTACAGCAAGAAACAGAAGTCAATATCTACATCTACAGCTGAAGCAGAGTATATTGCTGCTGGTAGTTGCTGTGCACAGATTTTATGGATGAAGAATCAACTGCTGGATTATGGATTAAGGTATACCAAGATACCTATTTACTGTGATAATCAAAGTGCTATTGCAATGACAGGTAATCCAGTACAACATTCAATGACAAAGCACATCAGCATAAGGTATCACTTCATCAAAGAGCATGTAGAGGAAGGCAACATTGAGCTTCACTTTGTGTCTACAGAACAACAACTTGCAGATATCTTCACCAAGCCATTGAGTGAAGCTACATTTACAAGACTGGTCAATGAACTAGGAATGGTCTCTAGTTTTGACTAGAGATGTTGGTTAGACTCAAAGACTTATCTCTAAAATATATTGCTCATGTTTCTGCAAATTGTTAAGTGCTATGTGAACCTTAGTATTAAACTCTGTTCTGCATGTTAATGTTTAAAACTTGTTAAACTCTGTCAGCATGTCTGTCTGTTAAACACTGTTATCATGTTGGATACACTCAGTGAATTCAGAATTGATTATTATCTGAATGAAAACACCAATGAAGAAAAATGTATGAAGCATGATTCTCAGTAATTAAATCATGATTCTTTCTGAGTCACTATAATCTAATCAGATTTTGTGCAGTAAATCAACACAGCATGATACTGTTTCATATTTATAGCATCTCTTAGTTTATTTAGTCCTAAACTCTGAGTTTATGAATATTGTGTGCATTGCCTCTCATAAATAATTTTGGTTATTGATGAACTCTAAACTCTGATTAGTGACATTCTGTTTCCAAAGGTATGGTTCCTGATAATTCCTTGTTTGTACTTGTGAAAACCATAAAACTTGAGATGTGTCATTGATTAGTTTGGTGAGTTCAGATTCATGTCTACACCCTGTGAGAGTTTGAGCCAAATCAGTGATTGATACATTTTCTATCAATCAGTATTTATTGTTGTGTGATATTCATCAGGAAGTATGTTTCTCTAGAACTTGTATTAAACCTTCTTGAAACTACATGATATGTGTGTGCATGAAAATGATAAAGGCAATAGGATTTACCATTCCTTCAAATACTGTTCAAAATTCTTTTGAACACTGTTCAAACACTGTACAAACACTGTTCATAAATACCACCCTTAGTAAACCCCTTTGAGCCTAATTAACTGCTCATTTTTCTTATACTCTGAAGTATTAAGAGCAGTTATATTTTTTTAAAAAAAAATCAAGCAGATGAGGGTCTCTCAAGAAAAGAAAAGTTTACTCAGTATATATGCTAAATAAAAAAAATAAAAAATAAAAAGGGGGGGGCATATATACTAATATTGTACAAATATGTACTAATAGTGTGACTGAACACTTTGCACTATTAAAATGTTCAGCTTGAAATTCACTCATGAATAAAACATCTATACTCATCTGTTTGATCTTATTTCATTACAACCCTGAATAAAGTCCTTTTGATTTGTGCATACATGTACTCAAAGTAGTGTAGAATTGGTGGACATTCAAGCATATGGTAGATTCTGCTATTTCTGATTGAATGTGAGTGTAAACACTTCACCTAAACACTTGTGTGCTTTGAGAGTTTGTTAGTTTATCAAATTCATGACTGTTATTCACTGAATGATGCTCTGATTTCTATCTCTTGATCTTTTTGTCTTCAAAGACTGTGTGCTTACTTGGATAATCATGGAACATCAAAGAGAATAGAAGTTTTCAAATTTCTGTATTACAGTAACTACAGAGTTTAGCATTCATCAAAAAATCAGTGTTTACTATGAGAGTTTGTGCATTCAGTGTTTATTGATTCTTGTTATGGATTTTATGAAATATTAGATGCTCTAAAAATTGATTATGGTAAACTCTGCTTCACACACACTCATATTCACAACTGTGCAATTTTTGAAAGGGTTGTTAGTGATAAAGTTGGAAAATTGATAAACACTGTTGAGTTGTGTTAAATACTCTAAGGTACAGTTTCATTGAGATGATTTGACTATTTTGGAGTAATTGGGGTAGTTGACAACTGTTAATTAGTGTAAATATGTCAAAGTGTCGTGATTATAGGAATGACAGCGGTAATTATTAAGTGATCCATTGGTTGTTTGACACGTGTCCCATAATGGTGTCCCACTCACACATTACTCTACAATCAGTTGCGCGCTTTTATTGAATAAACGATTGAGTTTTAGTTTTACTCTAATCGTTTTTGTTCTCTCACTTCACATCTATTCATATTCACCCACTCACAGTTACTTGCATACTCATTCACTTTCAAAATTCTCATTCATTCTCACTCACATTTTGATAAACACTTACAGTGCATACACATCTTTTCTCTAAATATCTTCATATCATATCTTCTAATGGCAACCAAAGCGTTTGATGCAACAGGATTAGTGTTTCTTCCTAGTAACTATGCAGCACCACTGGAAAATGTAAATGCTCCAGAGGCGTTTCATCTGTTTCAAAATTTCTTGAAAGACTCTGAAATAGGGAAGGCGTTAACTGAACCACCAATACTCTCTGCTTCACAAATCGCTACCTTTTGGACAAACTCTGTGTATGATGATGGAGAAGAGTCTGGCACTCCAACAATCACTTTCACTCATGCTGAATCAGAGTATATCATTACTCCAACTACAGTTAGAGATGCTCTGGATTTTGAGACTCACACTTCTTACAGTGTTGTTGGTCATGATCGCTTGAGGACAATGTTGCAGCAAATTGGCTGTGCAGGAGATTTGACTAAGATTGGATCTTTGAGAAGACCACTTTTGAGAAAGGAATGGAGTTTCTTTTTCGATTGCATTACAAGAGCTTTTGGCAAGAAGACAACAAACTGGGATGCACTTCCTCTTGACACTCTCCAAATTGGTCATGCTCTACTATATGGAGGTAATTTCGATTTTGGTAGATTAGTGCTAATGAATCTGGGAGAGCGTTTGTCTGAGCCTACTTCTGTTTATTTTGCTCGTTTTTGTCAAATGCTATTTACTGCTTGTGTGCCTAACATTCCAATTGATGAAGCTGATGTGATTCAGCCTTTTCAAGTTGCTAAAAGAATGTTTTCTGATTTGACAAACAAAGATGTTACTAAACAGCACATACCTGATATGTTTATGCCACTAGCCTTACAGATCTATGTAAACCAACCTCAAGATTCTCAATCACCACATCACATGCCTGAACCATTAGATACCATAAATTCTGAACCAACACCCACAACACCCACAACCACTGTACCTACTACATCTCATCAACCACAACCAGAACACATAAACTCTGAAACCTTAAACTCTCCAACAATAAACTCTCCACCACTAAACTCTGAAACCTTAAACTCTGAGCCAGCATCTACTGAACAACCCAAATCCAAACCAAAAAGAAAAATACACACCGCCCAAAACACTAAACACTCAAAGGCTAAACAGACATCACCTGGAGCTGTTTATACTAGAAGAATGAAACAAAAGGCAAACAGACCTTCACTTTCACCACCTAAAGAGAGCTCTAGTGAAGAAGAAGAGGAGATTGTAGTGCCTCAAGTCAAGAAGAGAAGATTAATTCTTTCAGAATCTGAAGATGAGCATGTATTTGAAGCTCCAGAGGTGGTTTCACAACAAACACCTACTGTTGAGGTTGCAGAGAATATTGCTATACCTGCAGAGGTTGAAATGCCTGCAGAGGATATTGTGGCTGTCAATGTTGAAATACCTGCAGAGGTTGAAATACCTGCAGAGGATGCTATCAATCTTAAAGTACCTACAGAGGATAACATGCCTGTAGAAGAGGATCACAGAGATGGTTTTTCACCAATGGATGATATTCTTGACTCATTTGAACCATTCTCTGATCCTATCTCACCTGTTGTTCATTTTGAAGCAACTGGTACAGCTGTTCAGCCTGTAGCATCACATACAGAGTTAATCTCTGAGGGTTATCAAATTCCTGACAAGGGTGATGAGGTTGATCAAGCAACTAAAGATGCAAACTCTGTTGAACCTATACAAGATGAAGCAACAAATACAAACTCTGTTGCAGAGCCTGTGCAACATGAGGATAATATTGAAAAGGTTGCAGAAATTGTTATAGAAACTGTGGCTGACACAGCTCAGCACAGTGGGTCTTTAAAAGATGTTCAAGCTAAAGATGCAAGTGTTGAAGATGAATCTGATAGCAGTGCAAACTCTGATTCTTTTCTGAGTGCACCAGCACAGACTGATAATAAGCATAAATCTTTTGATCAGCCTTGTCCATCTCATACAATTGAAGAAGAGTATCTTGCTAAATCTGCTGCTAATTGGTATAAACAAGACTGTATTTTTCCAAAAGGGAGAGCAGCTGATTTTGTTAAGCAAACTGCTAGTCAAATTTCAAATCCAGAGATTTTATCATGCTTAAAAGCAACTGTGGTACAAGTCAAAACTCTGGATGGAAATTTTGCTGATACAAAGCAAGAAATTGCTTCTTTGAAGACAGAGATACAGTCAAGAGAATTGAAGATGGAAAGAGAGTCAAAAATCAAAGCTGCACAGCTTTCTAAAGTTCAAGATACTCTCTTTGCCAGGCTAGGAAAGGTTGAAGAAAATCAAGCTACTTTGTTGGCTAAGGTTGATTCTATTGCTAACTCTTTGGAGCTCATTACATCTATACTCATTCCTGATGATGTCAAAAAGGGGGAGAGAGTTGCTAAGTCTAAATGCAAAGTTTCTCAAACTCTGCTTCAAAAGGATGATGCTGGAGATGGAGGGGCAAGTGATAAGAAGAAGGGTTTAAACTCTGATACACAAACTCTGATATCTGGCAAATCTCTTAAGTCACAGTCTGTTGGAATAAATACTGAAACTCAAGGTACTTCAAAAACCAAGAGTTTGGAATTAATATCAAATCCAAAGACTGATGAGGAGTTAGATGTTAAGCTTTTTATGGAAGAGAATGCAGAAGGAGTTACTATAGAAGATGCTAAAGCTGAAGAGAAGAGTCTGCAAGAAAAGCATTTGAAGACTTTAAAGTCTGTTAAGTTGAAGAAGAGAGAGAAAGTGGTTAAAACTGCAAAGCCTGTTCTTAAAGGCATTGAAATCAAAGAGAAGTTAACTGGCATTCAAGAAGAAGAAGAAGAAGAAGATAAAGAAAAGTTGATCAGAAAGTCTTCTCTTGATGCTAAATTGAAGTTAAAAGGGGTAATGAATGAGGAGAACAAGGGCAAAATGATTGTTACAACCTCTGTTGCCACACAAGTTGTACAGACACAAAGTAAACCCTTACCTGGTTTTTCAAGGCCAAAGATTCCAGTGCAAGAAGAAGCAGGAGTGACTGGTGGATATCAACATAATGTTGCATGTTCAGGAAAGCCACCAGGCAGAAATACTTCTGGATTAGGTTCAAAAAGAGATTTGAGATTTAGTAACAGTCCAAGAGATCCCTCTGCACTTGTATCTCTTGGTTCTGGTATTACTCAAGAAAATCTAGACAAGTTGGAGTCAGTTCAGCTAGTTCGTCAAAGGAGCTTAGACATTCACTTTCTGTTATACTTTATGGCAGATGGGTCAGTGTATAGAGTGAATGAAGAAGCAATCAAGCTAAAATTATTTGAGGAACTTCAGTATGTCTTGCATATCTTCAGAGTCAGAAATCGTCAAACACGGCTTATTGCTAATTCTATAAGGGGGTATATGCAAAAAGCTAAAGTTGTTACAGGATCAAAGTCTGCTGAAAGATATATTCCTAAGTACAGAGATTGGAATGGCAATCTGATAGAGATGGAGAAGGGGACTTCGAAGTTGAAGACTGATCTTGGAATTACTGTTCTGGATTTCAATGTAAAGTCTGAAGAAGTGAAGTACATCAGGTTGGGAAATGAAATGAGAAGAAACAAGATCTATGATCTCAGAGCTGCTATTTTTCAAACTGATGAAAATGATCCAGATTTAAGAGAGATCAAGGAAGCTATGGAGATTGAACTTGAACATGCTGAGAGAAGGTTGTTGATTGATTATCTCAGAACAGCTCCAGATCTTGAGGAAGTTAGGTAGACAAAAGTTGTAAGTTTGTTAAGGAAAAGTTTAAACTCTGTTTGTATGTTAAACACTGTAAAACTTTGTATTTGTTTTGACATCATCATTTACTGTAAACTTGTACATTCTTGCTAATGGACAAGTTGGGGGAGATTGTTAGAAATGATTGATGAGAACAGTGTTTGGAAGCTATAGTGACAAAACAGAGTTTAGCTGGAAGCGGTCAGAGTTTAGTTAAACACTGACTGGAAGTTTAAACTCTGTAGCGGTATTGTCTGAAGAGTCAACAGTGTTTGAAGATTGATACAAGATAAATTTGGAAGCAATATCTTTGAAGATTGGAAAGCTGTCAAAGAGATTGAGTTGACTTAGAAGACTTGAAGCAATCGTGATTGATATCAATTGTATAGCTTAATTATAGGAGAATCAATTACTGATTGTACGAAGCTGTATGTTTTATAAATACAGTTAGGTTAACCCTAGAAGGGTATCGAACATTGAGAAATTCATTGATTGTAACCTAAGCAGCTCTCTATGATATTTTACATCACTGAGAGAGGAATTGTTAATTCCAAACAGTTTTTAAGTATTAAACAGTGTGTTCTTGTTAAGTTACTCATACAGTATTTGATTAACTATTGTGAATTTGACCTAACAGTTGTCAACAATTTTATTAAGTTAGGAAGCTTAGTGCGAAAACATAGCTTGGGAGTTAATCAGAGTTTTCTTGAAATTAACTAAGTCTGAACCTCCTCACTAGGTAGGTTGTAGTTTTGAAATCATTCATGTAGATTAGGGCTGGCAATTCGTGTGGTGTCGTGTACTTTCGTGTCGTGTACTTTCGTGTTTCGTGTACCAAGTGGCCAAAACGAAAACGAAACGAAATAACTTCGTGTACTCAAATTCTGAAACGAACACGAAACGAAACATTTTGTGTAAACACGAAACGAAACGAAAAGTACACGAAATATTTCCGTTTACACGAAAATGAAACGAAAACCGTGTACTTTTCGTGTACTTTCGTGTACTTTTCGTGTACTTTTCGTGTACTTTCCGTGTATTTTCTATTTATTTTGTAAAAAAGTTAAATATGTAATATTTATTTATAATATATATTTATATAATTTAAAATATTTATTTAAATATTTATTTATTTCGTGTATTTTCGTTTCGTGTCGTGTACCTAATGGTAAATCCGAAACCGACACTAAATTCGCTCGTGTACTTTCGTGTTCGTGTATTTTCTTGTTCGTGTACCGAAAAGGTCAACCCAAACCCGTAATTTTCGTGTCGTTTTCGTGTCGTGTTTTCGTGTCGTGTCCAAAATTGCCGGCTCTAATGTAGATAGTGAAGGGAGAAAGCACTTTATTTACTCCAAAAACCTTGGTTCCCAAGTTTTGATGAGTTCAGGAGTAGTTGTGGTGCTTTTTGACTAGTGGGTTTATTTATAAATAATAATCGAGAACCCGTACTATTTTTAAATATTTTTTTTGAAGGTCAGAAAATATTAAAAGAATTTTTTTAAGCCTTAAATAAATTTTTAAATAATTATTAAGATTTGTAAATAATTTTGGAATATTTAATAAATATTTTTTGAATAATAAATCATTAAACATAATTTTTAAATGAATATTCAAATTAATATTCATTTAATTAATAAATTTTCAAATAATAATTATTAATATAATCCAAGATGTTGCCCAGTAAATAACAATTGTAGAAGGGGGGTTGAATACAATTGTTTAAGATTTTCGACTTTAACAAATAACACAAGTATGAATCAATAACAGCTTTATTAATTCTGATATAAAACTGTTACAAAACTCTCTTAAGAAATTCTTATGTTCTTAAGAGCTGCTAGGTTACAAGATAAATCGTGTAAGCGATTACGTTAATGTAAAACCTAAACTGTGTTTATATAGAGTACACAGTTACACTATCAATTACAAGATATTCTAAATCAATTACATATATCTCTGAATGCATATCTTGTATGATAGCTGCATTCCTACAATCTAGGAACCGACATATCAATCTTCCTTTATCTCTGGTCTGATGAGAATCTTCATGAAATACTGACCAGCTTCTAATCCTGATGATAGTCCAATACTGACGTTGTATTACTGATGACGTCAGCATCAGTATCTGATCAGTAATGCCCAGATCCTGATCATCACTTGAATCAATATCTAACAATCTCCCCCAATTTGTTCTTTATAAAACAAAGCACAAATTCCTTGATTCAAAGATGTCAAAAACTCAAAACAAAATACCTTCTAAAAATCATCAGGAACAGTTTCAGAAATTCTTTGATAAAACAGATTCATCTTCAAAAAATCAGATATCAATTCTTCTTCCTTGCTTTCAAGAATTTGAACCAGTTTCTTCTTCAGATTTTTGAGTTCTTCATCTTCCTCATTAATCTGATAGATAGCTGCCCTGAGATTCTGAATTGAGCTTCTTGGAAGATCTAAGTCACCTAGCAACACATAAGCAATTTCCTTTCCATCTGGATTTAGAGACAGTTGTTCCATGCCTAGATACACTTCTCTAACAGCTGTACCTTTCTTCATTTCAACCTCTATGTCTCTTAAATTTAAGTACATAGGAATATAATTGCCATCATACCTCGTTCCTCCATACATAAATCTCTGTCTAATTGTCCTGTAAATCATGACAAACCAATTGTAGTAAACTTCTCTTTCATTAACATTGATTCTTTTACTTCTGAGAAGATACAGAACATATTTCAGCTCTTTTGCAGATTTACACAACAATTCATGAATAGGAATCTTCTTTACACTTCTATCTTTCATGAAGTACAACATCTTTTCTATTTTCTTTGCATCAGCATGACAATCAGCAATGATAGCAACAACTTCAAGTTTCCAGAGATGATCAACAGTTAACTCATCACCAATTTTGTCAACTAGAGCATGTTGATCAGTTTGTACAATGAAAATAATCTGTGCATGACTATACCCAATTCCTCCTCTTGTGCCAGGTTCCAATCCTTTCAAACCAGATTGCATACTTACCCATTTTGGTGGATTTTCAGCAATAAATGTAGTAAACTCTGATTTAACAATCAATAAAGATTCACTAATCAAAGAAGACTCTGTTATCAATCCTGCTGATTTGAAAACAACCGGTTTCCTATAATCACACTCACTCTTCTCCTTTTTCTTACTCTTCTTCTTCTCATCTGTTGGATAATACTGCTGATGTTCAGGAACATATTTATCTTTATCATACCATAACTTCCTGTCTGATCTATGAACATTTCTTAAGTAGTCTCTGGTTGTTATCCTTTCTGCTTCTCTGGCTTTAGCTCTGATTTCACTTTCTTTTTCAAATCTTCTGAAGTTTTCTTGTTCATACTCCAGTGTATCTTCAAAAACTTCCATATTGTGAAATTCAACCACAACCTTAAGAATCATAATCTTAAGTTCTTTTAAAATTTCAGCTTCTTCAGAATCAGAGACAACATCAGGAATTGAACCAAAGACTGACTTCTCATTTGATGTAGTAGATTGAACAGCAACCTTACTCTTTCTTTTTAAAGGCAATATCTCCTCTTCAATTTCTTCAGGAGCATTGAATCTGTTGTCTGGAGTTAGTGCAAGAGATAGTGGAGTTTTCTTCTTTTCATTTTCAGAAACATCTTTCAATTTGATTCCACTAGATCTTGTTTGCCTTGTACTTGTTTGAGCAGATAGTCTTCCTCTACTTCTGTATCTTCCTCCTCTACCTCTTCCTCTTCTTGCAGCAGGAGCTTCATTTTGTTTTGCAATCTCTTCAAAGATCCTGTTCTGTTCTTTTAAGAACTCATCAGTAGTCATGTTTGGATTTTCTCCAGTAGATAAGATAAGTGCTTTTTCAGCATGATACTGTTGAACTCTTTTGTCTTTATGAAACAGTTGAAGAACACGACCATCCCCAGTGTCAAGTTCATGAAACAGATTAGCAGCATCTTCATCCTGTTCCACAAACGCATCATCCTCAGGAATGGTTGACAGAGTTTGACCAGGTGTCACGAACTGTTCTTCTTTTGGATTCTGAGATTGCATCATTGTTGTCACTGTCTTCTTACCAGATCTAGAAACATAAGTTGACTGCCTAGTCTGAGTATTAGATCTCTTTGTTACTAAAGCAGCATCAGAGGTTTCAACTTTATGTGACTTAGCACCACCATCATTTCCAGAATTATCATCATCCTTTTGTACAACTGGATTAGGTGAGCATTTTGTTTTGACTATCTTCTCCCCCTTTTTGACATCGGCATCTTCTTCAATGAAGAAAGACAAGATAAGCTTGAGGGTTTCATCAATATTATCAACTTTTGATTCCAAGACAGTCATTCTGGAATCCATTTTCTTGTCAAGTCCTTTAATATCATCAGCAAGAAGACGTGCTTGAGACGCAGTAGCAGATATAGAAACAGATGTTTGAATACCCGCTTGAAATTTATCAGTAACAGCCTTCATAGAGTCAATTTCACTCTTCAATCCCTTTGCTAGAAGAGCATTTGTTTTGAGAAGAGCCTTGAGTTCAGGAGTTGGCATCCTCGTGGCAATATGACCAGAATGAAAAAGAGCATTTTGAAAATTCATCTCAGCATTCGGTTTATTCCATTCAGTATCCCATTCATATCCCCTTGCAGCTCGAGTATCAGGAGGAAGAATTGAACTGTACTCCCCTCTGAATTCTTCTTGAGTAACAGACTGCATGTATCTACTCGAAGACCCATAAGTAGATAGGAGACTTGCTTTTATCGCTGCCTGCATTTGAATTGTCTCAGGATCAGCATTAGCATGATCATCATCATCATCATCATCTGAGCTACCACCAGCCTCAGGAAGTTTATTATCAACATTATCATCAGGATGCATAACACCTTTCATTCTCAAATCACCAGTAGATACAGCTGGTGAATCCTGATGTCCTGCAGACAGATTAGTAACATTTCCTAAATCTCTCATTTCTTTTAAAATGATCTCATCACTTCTCACAATGTTACCTAAGTTACTTTCAATAGCAACTTCTACCTCACTAGAAGTTAACAACTTCTCACTCTATTCTACCTCTCCTTTTGCCAGTTCAGGAGACTGCCTCTCATCACTCTTCTTTTTCTCTAAATGTTCACTCTCAATCTCACAAGAAAGGTTCCTTTTTATGAGGTCTATCTGTAATCATACTATCAGTAGTAAAGGAAGTAGAGATAGAGATGTTACCTGATGAAGTAGTTAAAGAATCCATTGGCCTTGCTGAAATTGGCTCAATAAGCAATGGAATAAGTGGATCAGTAGTACTTACATCAGGATCGACCACTGCAACTATAGCATGACTTGCATCAGTATTTGCTACTGATGGTTCTTGTGTAGTCTGAGGTTTTGAAGCTTCTTCAACACTTTGAGTCAAAGGTTCTTGTGTGCTTCCCTCAAATGCAGTGTCAGCAATCAATTCATCACATTCAGCAATGTGCAAATCATGAGCAGCTTTATTTGCCAGACTTCTAGCTAGTTCAATTTCAATTTCAGAAGCCCCTTGAGCATTGTCAGGAAACTCCCCTGCTGATGTGATTTTGCCAGCATCTTCACTTTGAGAAGATGGTTCTTGTGGGGCAGGAATATTCTTGTCTTCACCTTCCCTTTGAGAAGATGGTTCTTGTGTGACTATTCCTTCAGAAATGTCTGCACCTACACTTTGAGTAGGTGGTTCTTGTGTGACTGGATCTCCAATAGCTTCTGAACTCCTTTGAAGTTCAGGTTCTTGTGGGCTAGATCCTCTCAGAGATGACATAGTAGTCCTCTGTTTCTTCTGTCTGTGAAAGACGTTTGCTTCAGCAGTTTTCTTTTCAAGTGGTGAAGGTTTAAAACCCAACTGAGCAGCAATAGCATTTACTTGATCGACAGACATCTCAATAATTCTTCTTTTTGGAGATGCAGATGCTGGAGAATCAGAGATCTCAACAGTCTTCATAGGTGAATTATCAGGAGTAGAGATGTCTGGATTACCAGTAGCGTCAGGAAATGATGATCGATCCATCCTGATTAACAGATACATCAGGATTGCTCTCCATAGCATCAGTAAGATTCAGAAATTCTGTGTGATCAACAAATTTGCCTTTGCTGATTAATCTTCTTCTTTTCTTCGGCTTTTCAGAGACAGCCACTTCTCTAGTATCAACAACATCAATCTCCTTCTTCTTCATCAAGACTGATATAGGCATTGTGTCATCATCAGAATCAGAATCAGAAACAGCTCTTTGACCAACTTTCCTCTTCACTCCTGTTTCTTTATTCAGACCAGATGTTTCAAGAACCCTTTGTTCACCCCCTTGTGACTTCATTTGAGAGTGAGTTGGAGTGGAGAAATCCTTTGATCCTGATTGCCTCTTAGACACATCAGATCTAGCTAATTTCTTTGATTTTACAACTGATGCCTTTTGTGAGACACCAGAGGTGGTTGACTGTTTAGATAGGTGTTTAGGTTGTGTGCTTGTGTCAGGAATAGGATGTGTAAGTGAAAATGCACACCTAGAGGGGGGTGAATAGGTGTAAATGGCTAACTATGTATAACTAAAACTGATTTTAAGAATTACCAGAAACAGCTTACTGATTTCGTTTTATGCAGAGACAAATGGTATGCTGAATGCACAGATAATCAGTACAGTAAAGTGCAGAAACAGTAAGTAAAGAGCAGAAAATAAATAACACAGAGACTTTTAGCCAGGTTCGACCCCTAACCCCTATGGTCTACGTCCTGGTCCCTTACCAACTTGGTAAGAGAATATATTATTGATCACTGAAATAAAACCAATTACAAGATACAATAATATATCTCCCTTAATTCCCAGCTGTTGACAAATGGCGTGCTGAACTCCTGTTTCTGAACTTGCTCTCTAAGCTATACTTCCCAAGTATACTCCTCTAGCAACGTTCACCAAACCCTAGTTCCCTAGCCAAACTGTCCAACAACTAATCCTTACAAATCGAACAATACAATCAATAAAGGATACAACTCAAACTATGAACTCTTTAGAATATAGCACGTAAGAATATATTAAGAGCTCGAGAGAATGAAAGATATAGCAATGAAAAACCGAGTTGTTTGAAATCTTGTGTGCTTGAATATTTTCTCTGAATTCTTAGCAACGAATGAACACAAGAGTCAGTTTATATAGCTTCACACCAACGTTCAGAAAATCAATCACCAATTATTCGAACTATTAGAATCAATTTCCAACGTTCAATTGGTTAGGGATTTTACAAACGTTCTTGTGAACGTTAGACAGAGGGTTTGGAAGAAAGAAATCGATGAAAACATAACCCTTCTGATTTGTATAGATATAAAACGCGTATAGGAGATTTTGTAGAAAGAAATCTTTTAATTAAGGAAACTCCTATAAGTTTTATAAAATAATTTAAAGAAAGATATTTAAAAAGATTTGAGCTCTAGAATATATTGTGTACGTATTATATAATAAATAGTCCTCACAATATATTTCCTGAATTACATCCATGAGAATTAGTCTTGATAAAAATCTTCAGGATTTCTGGCAGTTTGCAAATGGCTTGCTGTTTGTGTCTGTCAGTGCAGATGGCTTGCCAAACTGTCTCTGTTGTAACACCAAATGGCTTGCTGTATATATATTCTCTGTAAACTTAATATACCCTGCAAAACCAAGTTAGTACAACCATAACACAATGTTTTATATCAAACTACAAGCAAATAGCTTGCTGAATGTGATCATCAAAACCATAGGAGTATCAATCTCCCCCTTTTTGATGATTACACAATATTTAGGAGAAATAATAACTCCCCCTAAATCCCTGCATATTAGTACATTTTGATATAAAACAGATTCAAGATAAACAAGCATAATAATCATATCTAAACCGAATATCTTGACCAAACAAGCAAATAAATTCTCCTAAATTTCTCCCCCTTAATCCATCAAAAAATTGAACAAAAAGAACATTAGTCCAGGTCTGGAATAAGCATAGAGAAATAAAATTTGAACAGTTAAATCAAGATAGTGACATATAAACAATTCAGATACAAATGGTAAGCCAACGTTACCCATTCTGTGCTTGTCAGCTTGCTGACTACACAGCACACATGCCAAGCTCCATTCGTATGGCTGCAAATCTTTCTTCAGCTAATGGCTTTGTGAAAATATCTGCCAGTTGAACTTCAGTTGAGACAAATACCAACTCAATCTTCCCTTTTGCTGCATTATCTCTCAAGAAATGATGACGAACGTCGATATGCTTTGTTCTTGAGTGATTCACAGGATTCTTGGAGATATTGATAGCACTCGTGTTGTCACAATATATTGGAATTTTGCCACACTTGATATTGAAATCCTTTAGAGTCTGAATCATCCATAAAATTTGAGAGCAACAGCTACCAGCTGCTAGATACTCTCCTTCAGCCGTTGATAGAGCCACAGAAGCTTGCTTTTTGCTTTGCCACGAAACCAAGCTTTGTCCAAGGAATGTACAAACACCACTTGTACTCTTTCTATCAGTTTGAGACCCTGCATAATCTGCATCACTATACCCAACGAGATCAAAAGTATTTGTGATAGGATAGAACAAACCAAGATTGATAGTACCACTTAAATATTTAAAAATCCTTTTAACCGCATTTAAGTGAGACTCTTTAGGGTTGGATTGAAACCTTGCACAAACACAAACACTATACATGATATCAGGTCTTGAGGCAGTTAAATATAATAAACTTCCAATCATACCTCTATACCTTTTGACATCCACATCCTTACCATTTTCATCTGCAAACAGCTTGCTGTTTTGAGTCATAGGAGTTGTTTTTGCTTTGACATCTTCAAGACCAAATCTTTTGAGCAGATTCTTTGTATACTTGGATTGATGCACATAAATACCATCATTGGTTTGCTTGATTTGGAGACCCAAGAAATAGTTGAGTTCCCCCATCATGCTCATGTCAAATTCATTGTACATGCACTTAGAAAACCACTCACACATAGATTCATTAGTAGAACCAAATACAATATCATCCACATATATTTGTACAACAAGAATATCTTTACCATTTTGCTTTGTAAATAATGTTGGATCGATATTACCTCGAGTAAATCCATTTTTGAGAAGAAACTTACTAAGCCTCTCATACCATGCTCTAGGGGCCTGTCTTAAACCATATAATGCCTTCTTGAGCTTGTAAACATAGTCATGAAACTTCTCATGTTCGAATCCAGGAGGCTGTTTGACATAGACTTCCTCATCCAGCACGCCATTTAGGAATGCACTCTTTACGTCCATTTGATATAACTTGAATTTCTTGTAGCATGCATAAGCAAGAAGCATTCTGATTGATTCTAAACGAGCTACAGGTGCATATGTTTCTTCAAAATCAATTCCTTCTTGTTGATTATAGCCTTGAGCCACGAGCCTTGCCTTATTTCGAGTAACTGTTCCAAATTCATCCACTTTGTTCTTGAACACCCATTTGGTTCCTATGATAGAAGCATCTTCTGGTGGTTTTACAAGTTCCCAAACATCACATCTCTCGAATTGGTTGAGTTCCTCTTGCATTGCCATGATCCAATTTCATCTTCTAGTGCTTCCTTGATATTTTTGGGTTCTTCTTGAGCTAAAAAGGCAGCATAAGCACAAAAGTTTGCTTTTCCTCTCCTTGTTGTGATTCCATCTGAGATATTTCCAATGACAAGTTCTGGAGGATGATTCTTTACTGTCCTTGTAGCTTTTGATAGAGAATGTTGAGCAATTTCTTCATGTGAAGTGATTCTGACCACTTCAGCTTGCTGATTTGCATTTCCAGCTTGCTGTTTTCCATTCTCAGTAGTGTTGTTGGCTTGCTGACTTCCAGTTTCAGCAGAATTGTTGGCTTGCTGATTTTCAGTAGCTTGATGTTGTATATTATCAATTTCACCTGCAAATTCTTCCTCGTCTCTTGGCAGATCATTGTTAGGTTCTTGAAAAGTAACATCAATAGATTCTTCAACTATATGTTTATTTAAGTTATAAACTCTATATGCTCTACTAGTTATAGAATAGCCAAGAAAAATAGCCTCATAAGATTTAGCATCGAATTTACCATCATTATCAATTTTCTTGAGCACAAAACACTTTGAGCCAAAGATTTTGAAGTAACTAATGTTTGGCTTCTTTTTCCTCAACACTTCATACGGAGTTTTGTTCAAAATAGGCCTGATTATGACTCTGTTCAACAAATAGCATGCTGTATTCACTGCTTCTGCCCAAAAACTTCTAGGCAGCTTGCTTTCTTGCAAAAGAGTCCTTGCTGTTTCTTGTAGTGACCTGTTCTTCCTTTCTACCACTCCGTTTTGCTGTGGAGTCCTTGGTGCAGAAAATTCATGTGTAATTCCTCTTTTTTCACAATAATCAACGAAGTCTTTGTTGAGAAATTCACCTCCTCTATCACTCCTTATACCTACAAGTCTTGTATTCAACTTGTTCTCAAGTAATTTGATTAGCTTCTTAAACTCATCAAAAGCACAATCTTTAGTACGAAGAAATAATACCCATGTAAATCTAGAATAATCATCTACAATCACAAAACCATATTGTTTACCTCCAATACTCTTGTAAGCTTCTGGACCAAATAAGTCCAAATGCAGAAGCTCTAAGGGTTTAGAAGTAGATACCATTTTCTTTGATTTGTGAGTACTTCGAAGCTGTTTTCCCAATTGGCAAGCTGAACATACTTCTGTTTTGACATACTTTAGTTTGGGCAGCCCTCTCACTAGTTTCTTGCTTGATAACTTTCTGAGCAAATCCATGTGTGCATGTCCCAATCTTCTATGCCAAATATATGGATCATTATCCATTGCAGCCAAACAGCATGCTGTTTCCTGCAAATCGAAGTCTAATACATATATATTTCCTTCCCTTCTAGCAACTAGGGGGATTTTGTTAGTGCCAATAGTAATAATAGCTTTATCAATGCCCAATTCAACATGATGTCCATCATCAAATAATTGAGTGACACTAAGCAAATTATAAGTAAGACCTTTGACATATTGAACTTTATCAATTGAAATAATACTATTACCAATAGAACCGGTACCAAGGATTTGAAGAGTTTTGCTATTCCCAATTGTCACTCTTCCACCCTTTTTCATTTTGAGATTCATAAACTGAGATTTGTCTCCACACATATGTCTTGTGCATCCACTGTCCAAGATCCATTGCTTTGACTTGACCTTAGCAGTAAGGCACATCTACAAAACAAATAAAAATACCTCAATGTTTTGGTACCCATATAGGTTTGGGTCCAGGTTGGTTAGTAGCAAGAATATATAAAGCATTTAAATCAGATTTCTTGATCCACATTTGGACCACTTTTGGGGACTGATCATTCTGTTGGTAAGCTGTTTGTCTCCTGCTATTTGTATTCTGGTATGCTGTTTGTCTCCTGCTATTTGCACTCTGGTATGCTGTTTTCTGTTTGCCTGATCCATTCTGGTATGCTGTTTTCGTCTTATGATATACTTGAACCACACAATTCTTTTCCAGATGTCCTTTTCCACCACATTTGTTGCATGTCTTCCAAGGCATAGCATAATTGTAGGGAATGCCATTCCTTCCATCATATTTGAGCACCTTATCTTTCTTGTTGAAGTTTAGACCAACACCTTCTCTGACTAAGGGGACATTTGCCTTCTTCATCATTGTCTTTAAAGTGTCTTCACCTTGAACAAAAGTTTCCATGCCCTTCTTGAGATCTTTGACTTCTGTTTCTAGGAGAGTGATCACTTCAGCTTGCTGTTTGATGAGTTCAGCTTGCTGAACTCTCTTTTCAGCAGTTTTTGAGGATTCGGCTTGGCTAGATTCCTTCATTTTGTATGATTCCAATGCTTTAGCTTTAGTTTTGACATCAGACCTTAGCTCTTTGATTTCTTCAGTCAATGTCTTGTTTCTCTTTTCGAGTAGCTTGACATTAGCCTCTAAATGTCTGTTCTTAGTAGTTAGTTCCTTGATCTCTGTAGCTTTACTGAATGAAGTTGAATCCCATTCTTCCATTTTTGGCAACAGATCTTTTACCATTTTGGATAAATAGGCATTCTTATCAGTCAGCTTGCTGATTTCAGCCTTTAGTGCCATGTGTTCTTCAATTGTAACACTATTTTGTTCCTGCATGGTTAGTGAATCTAACAAAGTATCATCTGAAGAAATATAATCATTAAAAGAGTTTACCTCACTAGGATCCTCTTCAGAATCAGTTTCTGCAAATACTCCTTCTGAATTTCCTAGAACAGATTCATCTTCAATTCCAACAAGTGCTAAGTTCACCATTTCTTCACTTGAGTCATCACTGGAATCTGAATCATCATCACTCCAAGTCAGTAGAGCCTTTGATTTCTTCTTATCCTTGAAAACAGTAGGCTGTTTTGACTTCAGTTTGTAGCAGTTCCTTTTATAATGACCTGGCTTGCCACATTCGAAACAAGTTTCCTCCTTAGAGTCTTTTGAGCCTTTCTTGTTGTTGTAGTAGCCACCTCTTTCCCTTTTCATCATGTTCTTCTTTTCTATCAGCCTCTTGATCTTCTTTGAAATAAGTGCAAGTTCCTCATCTGAATCAGATTCATCATTAGAGTCAATTGGCTTGCTGTTTTTAGAATGGAGAGCCATATTCTTCATCTTTTCTGTTGGAGCTTTAACACTTGAACTTCCCACCTGATTTCCATTTATCTTGCTTTCAAATTGCTCTAGCTCAGCAAATACAGCCAAGTGATCCATAGTATCAATAAGTGGTGAGGATTCCAAGGCAGTAACTTTGGCTTCGTAGATAAATGGTACTGCACTTAAGACCTTCATATTGATTTCATCTTGTGGTATAGATTTTCCAAGCCTCTTCAGTGAATTAATAGTAACTTGAAATCTTGCTTGACTATCCTTGATAGTTTCACCTTCATTAAGCTTGAAGTTTCCAAAGTCATTCATTAGCTTGCTAAGTTTCACCTTCTTTAGAGATTTCGAACCTTCATGATAAGTCTCCAAAGCATCCCACATTTCTTTTGCTGATTTGAGTGAAGATACTTTATCATACTCAGCCTGATTCAAACCATTCATAAGAGAACTCCTTGCCTTTCCATTGTAGCCAAGTTTGATTAATTCATCCGGAGTGAGATCATCAACATCCTTTGGCTTGCCATCCTTATCAAGAAAGACATATGGACCTTTTTGCACAACTCTCAGAACTAATGGATCTCTGGATAAGTGAGTTTCCATGCTGCTTTTCCACCAGTGGTAGTTGTGTGTGCCATGAAGAAGTGGAGGCCTAAAATCAGATTTTCCTTCGGGATAGTTTTCAGCCATTATGATCGAATACTTTCCTGTTACAGAATTGTTAGTATACCAAGTCTCTGATACCAAATGAAAATGCACACCTAGAGGGGGGTGAATAGGTGTAAATGGCTAACTATGTATAACTAAAACTGATTTTAAGAATTACCAGAAACAGCTTACTGATTTCGTTTTATGCAGAGACAAATGGTATGCTGAATGCACAGATAATCAGTACAGTAAAGTGCAGAAACAGTAAGCTAAATGCAAACAGGAAGTAAAGAGCAGAAAATAAATAACACAGAGACTTTTAGCCAGGTTCGACCCCTAACCCCTATGGTCTACGTCCTGGTCCCTTACCAACTTGGTAAGAGAATATATTATTGATCACTGAAATAAAACCAATTACAAGATACAATAATATATCTCCCTTAATTCCCAGCTGTTGACAAATGGCGTGCTGAACTCCTGTTTCTGAACTTGCTCTCTAAGCTATACTTCCCAAGTATACTCCTCTAGCAACGTTCACCAAACCCTAGTTCCCTAGCCAAACTGTCCAACAACTAATCCTTACAAATCGAACAATACAATCAATAAAGGATACAACTCAAACTATGAACTCTTTAGAATATAGCACGTAAGAATATATTAAGAGCTCGAGAGAATGAAAGATATAGCAATGAAAAACCGAGTTGTTTGAAATCTTGTGTGCTTGAATATTTTCTCTGAATTCTTAGCAACGAATGAACACAAGAGTCAGTTTATATAGCTTCACACCAACGTTCAGAAAATCAATCACCAATTATTCGAACTATTAGAATCAATTTCCAACGTTCAATTGGTTAGGGATTTTACAAACGTTCTTGTGAACGTTAGACAGAGGGTTTGGAAGAAAGAAATCGATGAAAACATAACCCTTCTGATTTGTATAGATATAAAACGCGTATAGGAGATTTTGTAGAAAGAAATCTTTTAATTAAGGAAACTCTTATAAGTTTTATAAAATAATTTAAAGAAAGATATTTAAAAAGATTTGAGCTCTAGAATATATTGTGTACGTATTATATAATAAATAGTCCTCACAATATATTTCCTGAATTACATCCATGAGAATTAGTCTTGATAAAAATCTTCAGGATTTCTGGCAGTTTGCAAATGGCTTGCTGTTTGTGTCTGTCAGTGCAGATGGCTTGCCAAACTGTCTCTGTTGTAACACCAAATGGCTTGCTGTATATATATTCTCTGTAAACTTAATATACCCTGCAAAACCAAGTTAGTACAACCATAACACAATGTTTTATATCAAACTACAAGCAAATAGCTTGCTGAATGTGATCATCAAAACCATAGGAGTATCAGTAAGGTCCCGTCCCATAGCACCAATTGCTGAGCCATATTGAATAGGCATTCTCTCTCTTAAAAGAGACCATACTTCATCAGAAATGTATGGAGTTCCATCAAACTTATTTGCCTTATCAGAATTGATTAGACTCTTTATATTGTTTTCTGAGATTTTACATATAGGCAAAATTGTATCATTCTCAAAAACAGCATGAGGACATAAGTGAGAGAATATTAATTGGAAAAATCTAAGAAAGCAAACATAACCACATTTATCTGCTTTTCTTTCACTTAATGCCTTTAGTATAAAAGACCCATAATCAAATGAGAGATCATGAATTAGAGAATACCCAATTTTGGCTGAACCTGTGGGTAAAGCATCAAAATTTGACACTTTATTTAAGAAACATCTGCTGATAGTGTCGAAGAAGAAATTCCATTCCTTCTTAAGCTTTGTCCTGTAGAGCTCTCCAAACTTCTTTGGCGTACCATTGTAACCCAAACTTACAACATACTCAAGGAGTTTTGAATCAGGAACTTTGAATACAGGCTTACCAATGATTGATGGTAAGTGTAGGGCTTCAGTGACAATCTCAGGAGTCACATAGTATGTAACATTATCATACTCAAAGCTCATCTGAGGCTTTTCTGATGGAAGTCCTTTCCCAAAAACACTTGTGTTCCAAACCTGCATAACAGACTTAAAAGATATCTTGGCAGGTTGGGTTAGAGCATAATTGATTGGGCTTGAGGCCAAAAAGTCCTGAATAATGTGGAAATCATTGGGCAAGTCCTGATGATCTAGAACTGCAGTGAAGTTATTTGTGTTAAAAGTAACTCCATTGATTACCACCTTGCTGTTCATGAAAGATAAATTCTCCATTGGAATTTCAAACACAAGAATTGCACTAATTTTGAAATTAGGGTTTTGAGAGTGCAAAGATAGAGAGAGACGATGTTTTACTGATGGTTTGAGAATAATAAATCAATTAGAAAACTAAATTGATATTTGGACAATACTTATGATTTCTCAAAAACAGGTGTCAGTAAATCATTCGTTTATACTGGAGTAATGGACCAAATTACGTGAGAGAGTGGTGATGATTGCACGTGTCACGACTTACATCTGTAACTGTGTGTAATAATCGAGTGAAACACACGCGCTTGTATTATTCGAGAAATAAGATTGTGATTAAAATAAAACATGGTAATTTTGTTTTAAATAAAGAAATTTAAAACATCACAATCGAATAATACCTGGTACTTACACCAGTAATATGAATCGTTTCATATTCTTGTTCCACCCTTCTCTATTTAATCTTAGAGACTTATCCACTTACTTCTTTAACCCTTCATTCTCTCCTGAAAGAAAAATAAGAAAAACCCTTCACAGCAAAAATTTTTACAACAATGTCGAACCTTACAATCAAAGAGAAGAATCTCCATCTCTTAGAGAAAAGAGACATATTTAGCTATACTCGTGAAGAGTTTGATGCTTTCGACTGAGAAAGACAACTTGAGACTCTCTGGTTGCAGATGGATGCAGGTCTCGAAGAAATCGAGAAGGAAAAACCTGCAAAAGTGATCGACATCGATGCTGCCCTCCAAGCAACATTAACATGGCTTTCATCTAAGGCATCATCATCCAACTCCATCAACCATTGTTAATGAATATGTCACCAAAAATAACCTTATCCCTGTCAACTTCCACCCAAACAAAGTGGCAAAGATGGGATCTGGGATGGCTACTAACAATGGAGTGGATTGGTCTTTTATTTCCTGTTGAATAGATTAGTAGATAGAGAACAAAAAAGATGTAATCTTTGAATGTAATCTCTTTCTTATTATCAATGAAAAATTTAGTTTCTCTATTCTATTCAATGTTTTCCTGATTTATCATGTTATCTGAGAATAAATATGAGGACTAATTAAAGTGATCACATTATCAGGAGTTCAATAACATTAATCATAGCTTGAATCAGGAAATTGAGATAAAACGAAGACAGTTAGATTCTGAACAAAATACTGATGATCGAATCGTTGCATCAGGATTCGACGTTGACCACTGTCAGGATTGACTTTCCATCAGTATTTGCAAGTTGTCAGTATCTGATGACTTCTTTCTCTCAAGTACTGCCATAGTTTACCATTCCAAGTTCATTCACCAACTTTGTAAAAGTAGTCTCAGGTAGTGGCTTGGTGAATATATCAGCTAACTGTTGATCAGTAGGAACAAAATGAAGTTCAATTGTTCCTTCCAGTACTTGTTCTCTTATGAAGTGATACCTGATACTGATGTGCTTTGTAAGAGAATGTTGAACTGGATTTCATGTCATAGCAATAGCACTTTGGTTATCACAATAAATAGGTATTTTTGAAAATGACAAACCATAGTCCATTAGCTGATTTCTCATCCACATGATCTGAGCACAACAGCTTCCAGCAGCAATGTACTCAGCTTCTGTAGTTGATGTGGAGATAGACTTTTGCTTTTTACTAAACCAAGAAACTAGTCTTCCTCCAAGAAACTGACAACTGCCTGAAGTACTTTTCCTGTCTATTTTGCATCCTGCAAAATCAGCATCTGAATAACCACATAAACTAAAGTCTGATTCTCTAGCATACCAAAGGCCAAGATAAGAAGTGCCCTTTAGATATCTGAAAATCCTTTTCACTGCAATGAGATGTGGTTCCTTAGGATTTGCTTGAAATCTTGCACATAGACAGGTTGCATACATGATATCTGGTCTGCTAGCAGTTAGATATAAGAGTGAGCCAATCATTCCTCTACAGTTGGTTACATCTACCTCAGTTCCTTGATCAGGATCAAGCTTTGTAGCTGTAGCTATAGGAGTTGAAGCTGTAGAGCTGTCTTGCATGTTAAACCTTTTTAGTAAATTCTTTGTGTACTTTGACTGATTGATAAAAATCCCATCATTAGTCTGTTTAACTTGCAGACCTAAGAAATAGCTCATTTCTCCCATCATGCTCATTTGATATTTAGACTGCATTAGCTTTGAAAACTTCTCACACAGCTTAGTGTTAGTTGACCCAAAAATGATATCATCAACATATATTTGAACTAACAACAAATCCTTACCATGATTCAAATAAAACAAGGTTTTATCAATTGTACCTCTATTGAATCCACTTTCCAGTAAGAATTGAGCTAGGGTTTCATACCAGGCTCTTGGAGCTTGCTTTAGTCCATAAAGTGCTTTATCCAGTCTATAGACATGATCTGGATATTTGGGATCAATGAAGCCAGGAGGTTGCTCAACATATACCTCCTCTTCCAGTTCTCCATTGAGAAATGCACTTTTTACATCCATCTGGAATACTTTGAACTTCTTGTGGGCTGCATATGCCAGAAAAATTCTGATGGCCTCTAGTCTTGCAACAGGAGCAAAAGTCTCATCATAATCTATTCCTTCCTGTTGAGAATACCCCTTTGCTACTAGTCTTGCTTTATTCCTCACAATTGTGCCATCTGAATCAGTCTTGTTTCTGAATACCCACTTTGTACCCACAATAGACCTTCCCTTGGGCCTTGGTACAAGTTTCCAGACTTCATTTCTTTCAAACTCATTCAGTTCTTCTTGCATAGCTGTCACCCAATCAGCATCCTTAAGTGCATCTTCAACTTTCTTAGGTTCCTCCTTTGACAGAAAGTTATTATATAAGCATTCATTTTGAGTTGCACTTCTTGTCTTAACACCTGCTTCAGGATTCCCAATGATTAAATCAGGAGTATGACTTTTAATCCATTTCCTTGCTGATGGTAAGTCATTTCTTGAACTGGATGCTCCCCCTGGATTGGTGTTTTCTTCAAAAGAACTAGAATTGCTAGAAGCTCCCCCTGAGATAGTGCTATCTCCTTCTGATATACTGTCAGGATTGTCACTTGAATCTGTTTCTGATGAGTCTCTACTTGATGTTTGAGTTGTATCAGTACTGGTGATGTCTCGCTCTTGCTCCCCCTCAACATTTGCATTATTTGAGTCATCATCAGTAACAGGTGTTCGATCAGGAATTGATTGATCGTCAGGATCTGACAGAGTATCAGTATCTGACATGACTTCATCAAAATTCTTGGTAGCTTCATTTGCAAAAATCAAACTATCATGAGAGTCTTCTTTTATTCCTGTTATCTTTCTATCATCAAAAGATACATTAATAGACTCCATGACTGTCTTTGTTCTTAGATTGTAGACTTTAAAGGCTCTTGTTGTTGGATAGCCAATAAAGATGGCCTCATCAGCTTTTGTCTCAAATTTTCCTAGCTGTTCAGGATGAGGTCTTAGAACAAAGCACTTGCAGCCAAACACATGTAAATGCTTCAAACTTGGCTTCTTTTCCTTAATCAACTGATAAGGAGTTACACCATGTCTGTTGATTAGAGTGATGTTCTGAGTGTAGCATGCTGTGTTGACTGCTTCTGCCCAGAAATATGTAGGTAGTTTAGCTTCCTCCAACATAGTTCTGCCAGCTTCAATAAGAGTTCTGTTCTTTCTTTCAACTACTCCATTTTGCTGAGGTATGCCAGGAGCAGAGAATTGTTGAACTATTCCTTTGTATTTGCAGAACTCTTCCATTGCTGAATTCTTGAATTCAGTCCCATTATCACTTCTCAGAATCTTGACTTTGTATTTTGTGCCAGTTTCGATAAGTCTCACATGGTCCAGCAGTATTTCAGCAGTTTCATCTTTTCTGTGCAGAAAATAAACCCAGGTAAATCTAGTATATTCATCAACAATGACTAGAGTATACCTTTTCTTACTGATGGACATAATATTCACTGGTCCAAACAAGTCAAGGTGTAGCATGTGATATGGTTCATCAATTGAGGATTCAGATTTACTCTTGAATGATGTCCTTCTCTGTTTAGCCTTCTGACAAGCATCACAGAGTCCATCAGGAGTATATAGAGCCTTTGGTAATCCTCTTACCAAGTCTTTCTTAACCAACTCATTTATATTGTTGAAGTTGAGATGAGAAAGCTTCTTATGCCAATTCCAACTTTTATCTACAGAAGCTTTACTGAAGAGGCATGTAGTTGGATTTTCAGTATTAGTGTGAATGTTGGCTTCATAAATGTTACCATGTCTTTGACCTGTTAATGCAACCTTTCCTGAAGATTTGCTGATAACTTCAAAATGAGTATCATTGAAATTGACACGATAACCTCTGTCTGTGATTTGACTGACACTTAATAGATTGTGCTTGAGTCCTTTCACTAGAGCTACTTTTTCAATGATGACATTTCCAATTACAATACTGCCATATCCTAAAGTTTGTCCAATGTTGCCATCTCCATAAGACATAGTTGGGCCAGCCTTCTCCTCAAATTCTGATAGCAAGATTTTGTCTCCAGTCATGTGCACAGAGCATCCACTATCCATGACTAACACATTTTTCGTTTTACCCTGCAATCAGAATCACAAAGAACTCAGTTAGAATTTTTAAGAACCCACACTTGTTGGGTTCTCTTTTCATGCAACTTAACATTTGTAGCAGCAGAAGATTTTCTTATAAAGATACTTTCATCAGGATTAACTCCATCAGAATTAATCTTTTTCTTAACAGATGCATGATTAGTATTCAAGTTCTTTGTTTTTCCAAAATTTGCACTTTTATTGAACTTAGGCAAAGGCTCATAATAATTATAGTACAAATTATGGTATTCTTCACATGTATAAATAGAATGCCATTTACTGCCACAATGGAAACAAGGATTCTGTGGTTTATAAAATACTGATTTATTCCTAATGTCAGACTTAGGAACAACAGTTGGCTTCTTTTTACTCCTCCTGCAATCAATAGCAAGATGATTAGAATTACCACAGTTAAAGCATACTTTTCCTGGTGCATTTGGAATATACTTATAATTATTCTCCTTGTTTATTCCAACTTTACCATTCCTGTTCCTTTTGACAGTTGGAACTCTCTTCCTATCTGTTACATCACAGATTCTATCCCTTAATTGTTTCTTGGACAAAAGACCTACATTTTTGTTTTTGACAGTTCTAGACTCAGAATGATGTGTAGAAGTAGATCCCTTTTCTGAAGTAGATTTAGGAATTTCTGGATACACATAATTAACAGGTTTTAATTTTGGTTTTAGTACTGTCTGTAACATATCTGTAGGTTTTTGGATTTGTTGAGTCATCAACTATAACTCTTCCTGGATTAGATGAAACAACCTTTTCTTTGTCCTTTTTCTCATTCTCTGGCTTATAACCTAGACACTCTTTCCAATTTTTATCTGTTACAATTTCATGAGTTTTTGTACCAGAATGTGTCCAGGTTCTGAGTTTTTCATTTGCCTCTTTAAGTTGCATTTCAAGTTCATTACATTTAAACTCTGTTTCAAGTTTCATGTGTTTAGCATTATCACATTCTGCTTGAACTTCCTGCAAGAAAATTAACTCAGCTTCTAGATGATCATTTCTCTTAACAACCTCTGCCATTTCAGATTTTATTCTAGTATTTTCAAGAGATTGACTCCTAAAACTAATATGCAGAGATTTTAAAAAAGATCTTAGCTCAGAGACATTATTAGTATCAAAATCAAACAAAACTTCAGATACCTTATTTTCACCAGCAGAAGTCTCATCAGTTTTAACCATCAAAGCATAATTCACTTTTTCTTCTTCAGAGTCAGATGATGAGTCCATCCAATCCTTGCTTGAAGAAATGAGAGCTTTGGTTTTGGTCTTCTTGCACTCAGTTGCAAAATGACCCATTCCATCACAGTTATAGCATCTGATTTTTGACTTGTCAAATTTGCTGCTTTTACCTTCTTTCTTCTTGTACCTGTCTTTGTCAGCATTGAAGGTTTTCTTCTGAAATTTCCCTTGCTTCCTAGCCTTTCTGAACTTCATCTTTTTGAAGCCCTTGACTATCATAGCAACCATTTCCATCATATCAGAATCAGTAGAGTCATCATCAGTATCAGGATCAGACTCAGTATCAGTATCTGATGATGAGTCATCAAGAATTGACTCTTCCACTCTACTCTTTCTGTTAGAAACCTCCTCAGCTTTTCCCTTTGATTTTGATTCAACATTCAAAGCAACAGCTTTTGCTTTGACATTTTTCTTGTTCTTCCTCTGTTGAACCTCAAGATCATGGGTTCTTAGCATCCCATAGACTTCATCAAGAGACAGCATCTTCAAATCATATTGATGACTTATGATTGAAGCTTGAGTATCTCACTCCTCAGTTAAAGCTCTGAGAAACTTGGTATTTGAGTCCTCTGGATCATACTATTTGCCAACTAGTGATAGATTGTTCAGTAGAGTCAAGAATCTATCATACATATCAGTAAGGCTTTCATCAGATTTAGCATCGAACTGCTCATACTCCTGAATCAACAGAGCCCTTCTGTTTCTTTTGATAGATTCAGTACCTTGGCATTGAGTTTCCAAAGTATCCCAAATTTCCTTTGCAGTCTTGCATGCTATTACCATGTTAGACATGACATTATCAAGACTGTTATGCAAAATATTTGTTACCTTTGCATCTTTGAGTACTTGAGCCTTTTCCTCTGTCGTCCATTCACTCTTTGCCTTAATGACATAGTGTTCAGCAACAGTCTCTGTTCTTGCAACTAGTCTTGTTGGAAGAAATGGTCCATCATTGATCCTGTCAAGATAGTCAGGATCAGTTGCTTCCAGATACATCATCATTTTCACTTTCCATGTAGGATACTCAGTTTTCTTGAGAATTGGAATTTTGATGCTTTCATACTTGCTTGTCGACATCTTAAGATCGTTTCTGATTAATATTAATCAGTTTCGCTCTGATACCAATTGTTGCCCAGTAAATAACAATTGTAGAAGGGGGGTTGAATACAATTGTTTAAGATTTTCGACTTTAACAAATAACACAAGTATGAATCAATAACAGCTTTATTAATTCTGATATAAAACTGTTACAAAACTCTCTTAAGAAATTCTTATGTTCTTAAGAGCTGCTAGGTTACAAGATAAATCGTGTAAGCGATTACGTTAATGTAAAACCTAAATTGTGTTTATATAGAGTACACAGTTACACTATCAATTACAAGATATTCTAAATCAATTACATATATCTCTGAATGCATATCTTGTATGATAGCTGCATTCCTACAATCTAGGAACCGACATATCAATCTTCCTTGATCTCTGGTCTGATGAGAATCTTCATGAAATACTGACCAGCTTCTAATCCTGATGATAGTCCAATACTGACGTTGTATTACTGATGACGTCAGCATCAGTATCTGATCAGTAATGCCCAGATCCTGATCATCACTTGAATCAATATCTAACACAAGATAATCTTCAATCCAAGTATATCCAATTTATATATATTAGAATATTTTAAAATCAATATTCAAGTAATAATCTGTCTCCGGCGATTCCCGGGTTTTTATGACAGTACTATAATAAAATATCTCCGACTCCCTGTTTGAATATAAGGTATTGAGTATGCTCTACTCTAGAGCCTTAAACAAATTATATATATGTATATATATATATATATATACATACATACATATACATATACACTTCCACTGGTTTATATCCCTTAGGCATATAAACCGAACCACAATTGATAATTGGGTTAAATGGCAGTTAGGTCACTCAACTGACTCAAAACTTTCAGTTGGATCATCCAACTCAAAAAGTTTTCAATCAGGTCACTTAATAAATAAAAACTTTCAATCAGGTCATTAAACACGTTAAAAACTTTTAGTCAGGTCATTAAACACGTTAAAATCGGGTCATTAAACACGTTAAAATCAGGTCATTTAACGTGTTTTCATTTGTTAAGTGACCGAAATGAAAGTTTTTATTTGTTAAGTGACCTGATTGAAAGTTTTTTGAGTTGGATGACCCAATTGAAAGTTTCCAGTCAGTTGAGTGACCTAACTGCCATTTAACCCATTGATAATTCATCAAAACAGTTTAAAACAGTTCATAGTAGTCATATCACAACATCAACAGTTTATAAAATACTTGAAGCTCGAGTTTCGAAAACTTGCATAGGCAGAATCAAAATATAATATTTTGAAAACAAAAGCATAGGGTTGGAAAACTTGCCTGGAATCCAAAGTACATTCCCCACGTTCCAAATAGTTCTAGAAACAGATATGAAATCTCGGTTAGCCTCCTTAATCGAATAGCTACCCATACTACTAGTAAGTATACTCAACTTAATTAATCAATCATGTGATTGCTAATAGAGTAATGCTAGGTACCCCAAATTGGTACCCAAATATTGTTCCCAAATGATGTGGCAATGCTTACATGGCCTAGTGAAAATTTTTGATTGGGTGGTTGGTGTGAAGGGAGGGGGGTCCACTATTATTACAACCAATTGAATTGCTACACTTGGCATTTGGGAAATTTTTTGGGTACCAATTTGGGGTACCTAGCATTTTCCTTGCTAATATCTTTTGTCTTTACGAGTCCTTAATCATTTTCTATTAACGCTAATCTTTGCCCGTCATTTTACCTCCTCGGGTCTATTTTAACCATTCGTAAAACTATCTTATCAATGACCTTTAATCCATTTTTTTTACTCCAATATGTAATCATGATGTTCCTCAACAACTTTCGTGTTTTAACCGACTTGTAATTATCCTTTTATCTTGGCCAAAATGGCTCGTCAAAATAGTGCCCTTAGAGTTGATTTTTCAGGGAGATACTATTACGCGACTCGCATTCCAACATTTTTAATAAATTGAAAAACCCATAATTAATTACAAAACCACCTCAAGGAGCTTCTTGAGTATTTGTAATATTTATCAGAATTGCTTCGATTCGGAAAACATGAGTTTAGATAGGCGAAACGCATTTTAGAAACTTGGTCAACTAAGGAGTTGCACTATTTGCGCTAGTTTAACTAAAACGCTCATAACTCCTTATCCGTTAACTCAATTGGTGCACTGTTTTCGCGTGCACAATCTAGAAAATGTCTACATTTCAATTAAATAAAAATCTGGTTCTGGTCAGAAAACTCTTTTTCCCGAATTCGCTGTACTAGGCAGTAGCTCGGTAGTGAAGATTGTCATCGCGTAACTTCTATTCCGACATTTTTATAAAATCGAAAAATTAACATTTTTGTACAATTCTTTTTGGGTTGTCTTCTTCACTGAAGAAAATTCATAATATCCAAATTCCATGACTTTAAATATGGTTAAGTGGTCCGAATACATTTTACAAGTTGGTACTTCGTAGCAGTTCAGTTTTTCGAATCGTCTTTACTAAAACGAACGTATCTCTTAAACCGTAAATCACCTCGACACGATATTTATATGGATACAAACTACAAAATAAGCTCTACGAGTTTCTGGGCAGGGGTGTTCAAAAATACCACTTTTACAGTTCACGAATCTTTGTTTAAAACAGTCCTAAAACCAAACGGGCATTACGATGGCTATAATCGTAACGATTCCCGAATTTAACTTCGTTAAATCCATTAAACAACAACCAAATCATCAACCCAACATTTTTAACATCATAATCAGTTTATAAACTTCAAGAAATCATCACCAACATCAACCCATAACAAACAACCATCAAGATTCAATCATATATACTCCAAAACTCCATAAACAAACATGTTCTTGAACATAGCTTGGAACCTCACTTAAATCTTAACATAAATCAAAGGGTGGATGAGTGGTATACCTTCCTTGGATCCTTAAACATACTAACAAGAGCTTGTAAGCCTTAAGGAAATCTTGATCTATGCTTATCATCCTTAAACTTGCAAAATAAATCACGAAAACAAGTTAGCAATTTTCGGAATTACTATTCACCCTCATTTTCTACATTTTCTTTACCCACACGAACACCTTAAAAAATTATGAAATTAAATCTGCACTTACCCTTGGATGTGTAGAAGGCCTGGAATTTTTCTTGGGATTTTTAAGCGTCAAGAAGTTGGGGAAAAAATCATTGAACCTCCTGCCCTGCTTTGGCCAAAAATGGAAGAAGATGGAAGAGAGCTTCTTGCTCTTGCTTTTGGAAAATGATAAACTGAATAATGAACTGATTTTTGTGTGGTTTTGAACAATATATCAGTTGTGTTTCTTTTGTCAAAAGCTAGGTTATAACATGCTTTTTAGATTTTCTAGAATTCTTGACCAATCTTGATTTCCTTTCTATGAAAACATGGAACTATGCCTTGTACCTTCTAGTTGGATACTAACTAAGTTGGTTTGCTTCCTAAGTGTCTAGTTTTCATGACATTTATCTTGCATGGGCTTCTTTACTTGCCACCTAACATTTGTTACGTAATTGTTTTCGTAATTACGATTAATATCCGAAACATTTCGTGATACAACTCTTTTTATCGTAATTCCTTACTATTGCAAACACGTGTAATTCATTTAAATGGTGGAGTTCAAAATCCATAATTTCCCCCTTCATAATGTAATCCTCGTATATCTCGTAAAATATGACCATTTGAAATAATGGGATTCGTCGAAAACTAACGATTTTTACATACACTCATTTGCATCGAAACGACGTACTATCAATTCGAAATCTTCATTTAATAATCCGTACATAGCATGGTTGCAAAATTTTTTCGTACACCCGTAGAATCACTATTCATCTAGGTTTCAAATATTCACAAAAATTAGGGTTATTACACCATATATCAGTCGTAGATTCATGCTCCCCATATTTCATGGATTCGGGAGAACTATAAGGCAGTGTTCCCCTTAACCTTATCAGCGTCGTTTAGCCCTTCCAAAATCAGCATGTTTCAAACAAACATCATCTAGTGGGTGTCTCGAGGGAAATAACAGAACATTATCCAGCTTAAGATCGCAATGAACAAAACCAATCCGATAGACATGGTAAAGTCCCCTTAGCATCATCTTCGTGTAAGGCCTAGCAACAAATTTCGGTAAGCTTCCGCCTTCAAGCTGCTTTTGTAAGGAACCACGGGAAGTGTATTCGAGTGCTAGAGAATACTCCATTGTGCCATTTGATACAAGGTTCCGGCTCGATCCTAAAAATTTCAAAATAAATGTTGATCTCCGAGACTGTTGTAAACATCTTTCTCATGTTGTAGACTTGATGAATGAGATGCTCTAGCACTTTTGAGAGCCGCAAATGGAATGTCACTGCTACATGAATCTAATAATAACTCCGAAGATTGGGCCAGGTACACTCGTCCAAATGCTCCTTTTCCCAACAATCGTCTCTTTACCCAACCCATGTCTCCTGCATGAAATGTGAAACTGACTGTGAGAAGATAAAAATACACAAGAGAAGAAGGAAAAAAAAGATACACAGGAGAAGATAAAACTAACTGCAAAACTTGTGTTGTGCTGTCAGTTGTGGGTTGCAAAGACAAGCAAGAGCACTTTATGTTGTAAATACTAAAGAGATAGAGAGAGAGAGAGAGAGAGACACTTAATACTAAATTAAATACTAGAGTGTGATAGGAAAAGAGAAGAGTTCATGTCATGTGTTCATATTGAGATTTTGAGGGACTAAAGACACCGGAGTCCAAATGCTTATGTCACTTAAGCAATTTTTTTTTTTGCATTTTATTCATTGATAGCTCCTTTTCGATGATGCATCTAAATTTTTTGGTACTAATAGTAACTTTTTTGAGCTCCACTGTTAAGGATGGTCATATATAATATTTTAAAATTAACGATTAATCATTAGATATGATGGTAATTCATTAACAATTATGATAATTCATTAACAATTATGATAAGATTAAAACTATTTTTTATATAAATAAGAATCAATCAAAAATTGGATTTGAGGGGGATCAATTGAACCCAATTACTCCATTTGGGATCCGTATATGATGGTAACATCATTTCTATATCAATGTTTATGTCAATTCATCCATTAATGAGGAGGCATTCTTTTCTTTTATTTTTCTTATGACACTTTTCTTATGAGGAGGGATATTTTTCTTATGTCCATTTGGATGGTTCCTTGGCCACATAAGATCTTGGAGTGGTTATGGTTCCAACAATCTTCTCAGGGATCTCTTGTTGTGGAACAAAGGGACCATTCTTGAGAATCTCAGGATACAGAGGATGAGAGGCTTTGATGAACAACATCATCTTTATCTTCTAGAGGTTGAAATTTTCTTTGCCAAACTTAGGGACTTTCACCATTCCTGTTGTCTTTTCTATTTTGATTAACAGCCTGCTCTGATACCACTTGTTGAGTATGAATATACCGACAAGAAAATACAGGGGGGGTGAATGTATTTTCAAAATTTTTCTTTGAATTGATATTTTAAGTGAAGATTGTTTGAATGATTGAATCTGACTGTGTAGCAAGAGTGCGTGTTCATGTTCTTTAGGGTGTGTAAATGCGGAATGTAAACACTAGAACAATATCACTCACTTTAATCTAATTTTTTATTAGATAAAGATTTGCTACAAATTGTGAATACAAATAGTAGTATTCTCAGCTTCGTTTTCTCAAAGAGATGTGTAGAGAAAATATTCTTGAAAAGCTTAACTGCTAGAGAAGTGAGATTGTACTCTTATAGAACATGAGTACAACCTACTTGCTACTAATAAGGTGACATCCAAAATTACTTTTTAATATGTCTATACTTTTTGAGTAACATCTAAACGGCTTGAGATTTGACTTCTTTCAACTCTGTTCAGATCCACTTCTTTAGCAGCTTGTCTCCTGTAACAACTCTCTAAGCTTATTGTAGTCTTTCCAAAAGCACTTTTCAGTACCGTGGTCCTGAAAGTGTTTTGTCTTGCTGCAGGTTTCTGACTTGTACAAACTTCGGTATTTTGTCTCCAAGACTACATTCGAGAAGTAACTAAGTGATTGATTCGAGAACTAGAATTGACTTGACAGATAACTCTGAGTTCTCGAATACTGTATAATTGATATATTGAATCACTTCTCGAATTAGTCTTTTCTTCAGGAATCCTTGACTTGTCGAATAGAGCTTTTAGCTTATGGAATCCTTGAGATGTCGAATAGCTTCCTGAAACCTTGAGATATCGAATGTAGCATTGACTTGTTGACTCTTAGAGAACTCGAATGATGCTTTTACTTGTTGACTTCTTGAGTTCTCGAATAGAGTATTAGACATGTCGAATCTCTGAGTTATCGAACAGTGTCTTTATATATATCGAATCCTTGACTTGTCGAATGCTAGACTTCTCGAATAGAGCAAAACACTTCTCGAATTAGTACTTAGGCAAATCTTCATTCTTCAAAATCTAACTGTGTTTATTTTGACATCCTTGTTCTTCAAGCTTGAGGCATGATCCTTGGATCTTCTTTCAAGCATTATTTTCTGACTTTAAATTACACTTACACATGTAGAATTTAATGCCTATTACAAGTACTAAAACAAGTAGAAACTCTACAACTAGAGGTTCCCTCAGTTAAGAGGACATGTAGGTAATGCATAGCATTACAAACAATCAGGCTTGTTATTAGATGTATACAGGCATGTCTCTGTGACTAACAATCTCCCCCAAATTGTGAGTAAGACCCTTGGTCACAATTTCATGTCTGATAACAAGCCAAACATACATAAAGATAAGACTTGAAAAGTACAGGTATGTAATTTGATTAAAAATACAAAGGGGCATCCTTACAAGTTATGAAGAATTACTAGCCATATCCTTTTGGATTCATTTTTCCTCTTTTCTTCAGCTTCTTTAGCCTTCTTCTTTGCATTTTCTTCCATTGCAAGAATAATGTCTTCCATTGCAGTGAGTTCTTCAATTAGAGGAGAGCCTGATAAATCCTTGAGTACTTCATTCAACTGTTTCTCAGAGTAGGAACTGATGTAGTCCATTCTAATCTTTACAGTTCTTCCATATTTCTTGTATTCAGTAATGTAAGGATTATACTTAACTCTACACAGACCCATAACCCTCAATTCATCAGCCTTGGCTTCAAGTACAGCAAACTCCTCCTCCTTCTTTCTCCTTAACTCCTCATTCTTTTTCTCCATCATCTCCTTGTGATCTATCTTCATTTTGATGAAATGTGTAGCTCCACCTTCCAGATTCTTTCCTTTTCATTGCCATGCCTCAGTAGCACCATAACTCTCTCCAAATCATGTAACCTACCCCAGTGTTAACACATGCCTTGTTTGAATTTCTTCATTCTCCCATCAGTATATTTGAACTCTAGAGAATCACCAACTATAGCCACATGATAGATTTTTTGAGCTAGATTATGTGCTATCTCATCTTCAGTAAAGTCTATATTGAGGCAAGGCAAGTCCAAGCCTGGAATGATTGTGAGAGCCTAAGATGTAGAGGTCTTTACTTTTCTTGCCCTTCTGGCCATGTGTTTTAATTTCATTCTTTTAGTCTCCTTGCTTGAGAAGAGTTTGAGACTCTTAAATAGTACTATACATTATGTATAAATTATCAATCAAAAAATAAAAAATAATACAGAGTCAGTGAAAATATTGTTAACGAATATTTCCATAATAAATTGGCCAATTTAGCACAAATTTTCTTATAAATCACTATTTATTTATAGATAATTAATTCATCAATAAAAGGACATATGTCATCCACAAAAATAATCAAAATCAAGAAAATCAAGAAAAAAATTCTAAAAAAAAACTTAAAAACTGATATCAGCTCCTAAACTTTAGTTTAGCATTTTTTGGGAAAGGTGGAGAGAGAGAGAGAGAGAGAGAGAGAGAGAGAGAGCAGCAGCTACGGTTTTTGTTATAAATGCTATTAATAATGATAAATAAAAAGGTTGGTACACTTAAAATTATATATTGTTTTTAATAAATGGGCGCCTTTTTAAATTTTGTTTTCTTGAATTAAAGTAATGGTATCAATTCCCATATCTTAACCTAAGAGCATATATTGAATTTGCTTGGTTGGTTGATTATATTTTTTTATATTAACAAAGCATAAAATATGGCTAAGAAAACTAAATAGCTTGCTAGAAAGATTCTACACAAAGAGAGATATTTGTTAACGAGAAATAAGAAAAAATAAAAAGGAGGGTTTCATTTTGTTTGAGAGAGTTTACTGATAGAGTATATTTTTATATATATTCTAGATGATTTTATTCTCATATTTATTGTGTTTTGCATTGATTTGGATTTTTATTTAATAGATTTTATTGTTTTATTGTAGGAAATAAAGAATTCATGACTTGGAAGGATTTGGAGCAAAAAGAGCTATTTTGGAGATAAAATAGAAGGAAATTCGTAATATTGGGCTATACGGGTTGCCTGCACTGTTTGGGCCATATCTTGAGTTCCAGAAGTCAGAATTTGACGATCTTACTGCCCACGCGAAGCTTGTGGAATTATCTTTAATTTATAGGTGGTCCAGTAAGCAAAATCCAACGGGAAGAGCCCAGAAACAGAGGAGAAAAAGAAGTGACGGATTTTACAAGAAAATCCTATTTAATTATGGATATCTTTTTGTAAATTGATTAGGATATTAAAAATACTTTTATTAGGAGATAGATATCAGATTTTATTAAGGAGTTTTATTATAAAAAGAAGGAGAGAACGTGGGAAGAGAGATAGATAGACATATACAGACGTTTTTACATAAATTAGGGTTTTGGTTTTTCTCTCTTCATCTCTTCCTTTGTAAGCACTTGGTTTAATTTGGATCTTTATTGTTCTTCGTTTATACAAAGTTTAAGGTACTCTTTATCTCATCTTGTTTATTAGTACATGTTTATTATGGCTTTCTTGATTATTATTGTTAGTTTTAATCCTAGAATGAGTGAGTAGTTTAATTCTAGGGTATTAAGGGGAGCCATGTTTGCACCATGATTTGGGTTTAATTTAATTAGTAGATTGATGGGTAGAGAGTAATTCTGATTGATATGTTCTAATTCTTAATTTGTGTAATTGCGCAATATCACGGATTAAGCGATTGCAATAGGAGTAATAGATCGAGAGATTTTACTACTAGAGGCTTACATACAATTAGCAGAATTGAAGGTGAGTGTGAGAACATCATTAGATATTCTGAGAGTGTTAATGCTTGAGAAAGATTAACCGTTAATGCTTGAGAAAGATTAACCATTGCTTTAATTACTTAATCCCATTGAAAAGCTATACTTTTGTGATTTGTTTGGTGTAAACATGGTGAACCTGAATTGCCCTAGATCCTTTAATTAATTGATTTAAAACTTTGTTAAATTTGCATTAGTAGTTAATAAAATTCCCAAATAATCGTTTGTGACTAGAAACAATTGATAATAGTTGAATTGAAATTGAAACTGTCTCCTAGAGGATTCGACCCGTATTTGCTAGTATCTACTACAATTGATACCGTGCGCTTGCGGTTAGACATAATTTAACACATCAAGTTTTTGGCGTTTGATAGAGTATATTTTTATATATATTCTAGATGATTTTATTCTCATATTTATTGTGTTTTGCATTGATTTGGATTTTTATTTAATAGATTTTATTGTTTTATTGTAGGAAATAAAGAATTCATGACTTGGAAGGATTTGGAGCAAAAAGAGCTATTTTGGAGATAAAATAGAAGGAAATTCGTAATATTGGGCTATACGGGCTGCCTGCACTGTTTGAGCCATATCTTGAGTTCCAGAAGTCAGAATTTGACGATCTTACTGCCCACGCGAAGCTTGTGAAATTATCTTTAATTTATAGGTGGTCCAGTAAGCAAAATCCAACGGGAAGAGCCCAGAAACAGAGGAGAAAAAGAAGTGACGAATTTTACAAGAAAATCCTATTTAATTATGGATATCTTTTTGTAAATTGATTAGGATATTAAAAATACTTTTATTAGGAGATAGATATCAGATTTTATTAAGGAGTTTTATTATAAAAAGAAGGAGAGAACGTGGGAAGAGAGATAGATAGACATATACAGACGTTATTTTTACATAAGCTAGGGTTTTGGTTTTTCTCTCTTCATCTCTTCCTTTGTAAGCACTTGGTTTAATTTGGATCTTTATTATTCTTCGTTTATACAAAGTTTAAGGTACTCTTTATCTCATCTTGTTTATTAGTACATGTTTATTATGGCTTTCTTGATTATTATTATTAGTTTTTATTCTACCATGAGTGAGTAGTTTAATTCTAGGGTATTAAGGGGAGCCATGTTTGCACCATGATTTGGGCTTAATTTGATTAGTAGATTGATGGGTAGAGAGTAATTCTGATTGATATGTTATAATTCTTAATTTGTGTAATTGCGCAATATCATGGATTAATTGATTGCAATAGGAGTAATAGATCGAGAGATTTTACTACTAGAGGCTTACATACAATTAGCAGAATTGAAGGTGAGTGTGAGAACATCATTAGATATTCTGAGAGTGTTAATGCTTGAGAAAGATTAACCGTTAATGCTTGAGAAAGATTAACCATTGCTTTAATTACTTAATCCCATTGAAAAGCTATACTTTTGTGATTTGTTTGGTGTAAACATGGTGAACCTGAATTGCCCTAGATCCCTTAATTAATTGATTTAAAACTTTGTTAGATTTGTTTTAGTAGTTAATAAAATTCTCAAACAATCGTTGTGACTAGAAACAATTGATAGCAATTGAATTGAAACTGAAACTGTCTCCTTGAGGATTCGACCCGTATTTGCTAATATCTACTACAATTGATACCGTGCGCTTGCGGTTAGGTATAATTTGACACATCAAGTTTTTGGCGCCGCTGCCGGGGAGACGCCTAGTTTCTATAATTTTAGTTTGATTGTTTTAAATTATTTCTTTTGTCTCTTTGGAACTCTTGTTCCAACTGAGACCGATCTTACTGCTTTTCCTTGTTTAGTTGTTGATGCCCAAGACCAGGTCTCAAACGAAAGTAGATCAAACGAAAGAGGATACAACTCCTCTTAGTCCAGATTCTGGAATCACTTGTCAACAATACATAGATCTACAAAGGAAAGAGAAGCAGCAAAAGATACCTGAACCAAAGATTGAGATGGCGGACCTTCCTCCCAAATCTTTGAAGAATTACTCACAGCCCTCTCCGAGTGGGGTACCTACTGGCCTTGCTATGCCAGCGATTCAAGCAGCAAATTTCGAGATCAAGCCTGCTTTGCTTACTATGATCCAACAGAATCAATTTGTTGGACTTGCTTCTGAAGACCCTACAAATCATCTGCAAAGGTTTCAATAGCTCTGTTCTACAATTAAACATCAGGGAGTCACTCCAGACCAGTTGAAAGTCATGTTGTTCGGTTTCTCTCTTCGTGATAAAGCTCAAAAGTGGTTGAACGATATTGAATTGACCAAGTGGGATGAGATTGCTCAAGCCTTCTTAACTGAGTTCTTCCCTCCTAACAGAACCGACGATTTGATCGACAAGATGATGGGTTTTAAGCAAGATTATGGTGAATCTCTTCGGGATGCTTGGGACAGATTCAAGGATTATCAACGTGCATGCCCTCACCATGGTCTTGAGAAGTGGTTTCTTCTTAAACGCTTCTACAATGGTCTTGATCCTGAGACAAAAGGTATGGTTGATAACGCTGCAGGTGGTGTATTTCTGGATAAAGAAGTTGATGATGCACATGCTTTTCTTTCAAATTTGGCTGCCAATCACTTCAGTAATCCGAGAGCAACCAAGAAAGGGGGTAAACTTGAAGTTGATGCATATTCTCTATTATCATCTCAACTCGCTGCACTGACTCAAGAGATCCACTCATTGAAGACATCTCAGCCCTCTACTCAACCTATGAGTATCAATGCATTGTCATCCATGGCTCCTATGAATAATCCTGTTTGTGAAGTCTGTGGCATTCAAGGCCACTATGGTAACGATTGCCAATACAATGCTCAAAATTCACATAATTTTCAGATGGAGCAAGCAAATGTTTTTCAACAGAGGCAGCAGTACAATCCATACTCCAACACTTACAATCCTGGTTGGAAGGATCATCCGAATTTCTCGTATAGGAACAATAATACTCAGAATTCAAATGTTCCTAATCAGCAGCAGCAATATCAACAGTCGTACCAGCCTCCTCCACAGCAGCAGTATAGGCCTCCTCAAGGACCTATGAATCCCCCTGGATTCCAGAAGCCCTATCAGAATTATGCTCCTCAAGCAAATCAAGCTGCACAGGCTGATAATCAAGGTGACATGATGAAGATATTGTTACAAATGCAAACAAAGATGAACCAGATGGAGATTCATAACAAGATGTTGGAAACTCAGATTGCTCAAATGGCTAGTTCTTCATCTACAAGGCAACAAGGCTCTCTACCAGCACAATCAACTCAGCCAAAGGAAAATGTGAATGCCATTACTCTTAGGAGTGGTCGTACATATGATGCTCCTCCAATGCCTACTGACGATGTTCCTACTGAGCAAGAAAAAGAGGATTCTGAGAAAGACAAGGTAGAGAAAGTTGTTGCAGATACAAGCGAAAGTGAAATTGAGGAAAACAAGAAAAAGGATAAAGAGAAGACTGCAGTTACTCCTCCACCATTTGTGCCAAAGCTCCCATTCCCTAGCAGGATGAACAGAACTAAGGTGGACCAGCAGTTTGGTAAGTTCATGACACTTGTCAAGAATCTTGAGGTAACAGTTCCTTTCACTGATTTAATTTCTCAAATTCCATCATATGCAAAGTTTCTTAAGGATATTCTCACTAAGAAAAGATCTTTTGGTGAGGTAGAGACAGTAGCTTTTACTGAAGAGTGTAGTGCTGTTTTACAGAATAAGTCTCCACCTAAGCTTAAAGATCCTGGTAGTTTTTCGATCCCGTGTCATTTAGGTGCATTGTTCATTGATAAAGCTTTATGTGATTTAGGCGCTAGTGTCTCAGTCATGCCTCTCTCGGTTTTTCAAAAACTAAATATGGGAGAATTAAAATGTACACAGATGACTTTGCAAATGGCAGACCGTTCGATAAAATATCCCCTTGGAATTTTAGAGGATGTGCCTGTTAGGGTTGGAAAATTCTATATTCCTGTAGACTTTGTAGTTCTAGATATGGAAGAGGATAGTCAGATACCTATTATTTTAGGTAGACCATTTCTTTGTACTGCAGGTGCTATTATTGATGTTAAAAGTGGGACTCTCACATTGAGTGTTGGTGATGATAAAATTGATTTTACTCTAACCTCTGCTCTTAAATCCCCTTTGCTTGAGAATACTTGTTGCAGTATTGATGTTGTAGATGAAATTGTCCAAGATTATACTCCTCAGATTCTATTGAATGATACATTGGAAGCAGTGCTCATGCTTGAAGCTTCAGAAGGAGAAGGACATGCTGAAATCGATTCATTGATTCTTGAGTTGAATGATCACAACATTGATTCCATTGACAGTTCTTCAGTTCAAGATCTCTCGAGTATTAAGCTTGGGAAACTTCCACCACATTTGAGGTATGTCCTTTTCAATAATGAGCTAGTGATTTTTGAAGAGGGGCATGATAACGTGTTGCGAAGGTGGAAAACCAATGATAAGGAAGAAGAAAGTTTTGTTCAGCCGGTTGAGTCGAAGAAGCACTCTAGGGGTGTGAAAAAGAAAAAGAAGAAGATTTGGCCATTGGGTAGTAAAATCAAGTTGAAGTCTGATGGAAGAGATTTGTGGAAAGCAAGCAACCAAGATGTCAACGTTCGTAGGAATGGTCTTTCTGTTGAGGATGGTTCAGTAATTCTTTTGAAACCGCCTTGAGTTGAGGAAGTAACGTCAAGCTATTGACGTTAAAGAAGCGCTTCGTGGAGGCAACCCATGTATTAGTATAGGAAAAAAAAAATTTGTTCAAAAAAAAAATAAAAAAAAAATGAGTACAGCAGAAGCATCCCGCGCATCAGGCGCCAGAACAGCGCATCAAGCGCCCTGTAACGCAGAAGGAGCCTGCGCATCAGGCGCCCAGGCCGCGCCGGAGCCCCAGTAACGCAGGACGGATCTGCGCAACAGCTCTTTTCCGCGCCATTCCACCCCTGAAACGCAGCCTGCTGCTGCGTTACACCCTGTCTGCCCAGATTTTTTTTCCGAAAATTATGTTTTTTCTCACAAATTCAACCCCAAATTCAATTCTAACCCTAATTCTTTCAATCCCTAATTCCTATATCTATCCTACATCAAATCCTAACCTCTCCAAATCTCTCCTACACAATTACAATTTTTATTCAACCTATCCATCATCTTATATATATACACACTTATCCATACAAATCTGAAAGGCAGAGTGTATAAACTTGTAACACTGTAACTAAAGTAACTCAATTAAAAGAAAAGATACTTAACCTGAAGACAATCAAGAACAAGAGGTCACAAGAAATCAACACTAAATGAAGACAAGGTAATTGATACAATTGAACATGTTAACTATGATCAAGCCAAGAAGAAATCATTGAGAGAAGTTCAAGTCAAAGTTGTTCAGGCCTCAGTGATTTGAGAATTCGAGAATCAAGATCATAACTATCAGTATCAACAAGACCAATTGATTTCAAGTGAACAAGAAGGAAAGCAAATATTGGAAAGCCAAGTTACTAAGTGAATATGGTAATTTATTCAAGAAGCAGAAACACTATCAAGACTAGTCACTTATGAACCAGACCAGTGCATCAAGTGTCAGGACATTGATAGCAAGTTTATGTCAGTAATAAAGATCCATGTTCAAGAGCTTGTAGAAGAACAAAGAAGATATGAAGATATCACAAGCTCAAGATGTGCATTGAAGTTTCAAGTTGAAGACCAGAATATTTTCTAAGTACTAAATGTTCTAGATGGCTAAGTCGAAATTCTCAAGTAGAAGTTCTACTTAGAATTTCGAGATGGCTAAGTAGAAATTCTCAAGTAGAAGTTCTACTTAGAGTGCAGCTTCAACATGACACATGGCATCTTCTGATTGGCAGATTTCCAAGCTTTCAAGATAAGACAAGATTTATGTGGACATCATTGGGCCACGTACATCTTAGTCTTTGAAGACTACAGGTCATAGATTACATGTAGTATAAATAGAAGCACTTGTGTAATGTTTTAGTTAGTGAGCAATATTGAGAAAAACACAAGAAAAAGAGAGAGAGTTATTCACAGAGCTTAGAATCATTCACTTCTCTCTGAACTTCTGTTATACTTTGTAATGAATGTTGTAGCAACCTTTTCAAGTTATATATAAAGAAATATATTCCTTGAATCTGTGTGTTCATTTATTGCATCGTATTTATTGCTTCTCATAATCGAAAAGTTGTATTCACCCCCCCTCTACAACACATTTGGACCTAACAATTGGTATCAGAGAGGATGTTTAACATACAAAACATAGATCCTTGTGTTTGGTAGAAGAATCGTGAGTTTTCATTTTCTAGATCTACTTTTCATTTTTTTTTCGAAAAGTGTGCTTTAATTCATTTCCATTGAAAACTCATCCGGGAAAAATTATTTAAATACTCCAGGTGTGATTATTTGGCTTGGGTGTATTTTAATTAATTTTTGTGAATTAATCTGGGTTCATTGATATTTGGTGTTCTTGAGTGTTCATCATCTGTTCTTGTCAAAGAAGATAACCCAACAACTTTTTGATCTCCTTTTTCAAACAAACAAAGATAGTCAAAAAGGTGTTTTTGTACTTTTGATTTGATTATTATTCCTTGGCCGAAAGCAAAAGAAAGTGTACTCAGTGCTTTGCAAGTGGGTTAGTCACTTTCGGCGTGTAAAGTATCAAAAGTCAAAAAGGTGATATTGTTTATTCAATATTAAAGTAATCTGCAGAAAATTATTCTAAGGACAAAAAGTTCTACATAGAATTTCTACTTGAGATTTTCTACATAGAATTTCGACTTGGACAATTTCTACTTGGTGAATTTCGACTTGAACAATTTCTACTTAGAGAAATTTCGACTTGAGCAAAATTTCTACTTAGAGAAATTTTGACTTGGCAGAAGTTCTACATAGATATTCTACATAGCCTAGTCTTGGGTACTTAGAATTTTTTTAGTGACAAGATTTGAAATGGCTCCTAAAAATTCTTTCAAGATCCCAATGTTCAACCGAGATCACTATGAAGAATGGGTTTTCAGAATGAGACTCTACTTAGAGACTATTAACCCTGAGTATCTGGAAGTCCTTGAAAAGGGTAAATTTGTTCCAATGAAAGCTATTCCTGAGCGTACGGAAGGAGAGGAGGTTATACCTGCTCGGTCTGAGCCTAAAAAGGCAGCGGACTTTACGGATGCTGACAAGGAGCAAATAGCTTATGACACTTCTGTAAGACAAACCTTGATGGAATCTCTCGATCATGAAATGTTCAACATAGTCAAGGGTTTGAATACAGCAAAGAAGATTTGGGACAAAATAGAAGTTGTCATGGAAGGATCTGCAGAGGTCAGAAGCAACAAGACACTTATACTCAAGATGGAGTATGTGTAAGAACCCTGATTTTTGTAATCTTTTAAGAATATAATATCATATGACATTGTGAAATTGGGACCTTTTGAGTCACCTATGTTGTTTAATGGAATTGATTATCTGAGAAATTTATGTTGTTACATTCACTGTGTAAGAATAAGGGAAGATTGTTAAGGCAAGAGGCCTACTACCCTTAAGATTTATAAAAACTTGGGATTTGAGAGTTATTAGAGTATTAGGAGATTTTAAGAGACTATGACAAGGAGTTGTGGATATTTAAGGAATTTACGCAATTAAGTACTTAAGGAATTACAAAGGAAATCTCTACGCGACAAAATATTATTACAAGGAGTTTAATTAAGATACGATATGAAAGAAAGATTAAGTGAAAAGCATTGGTGGAGAAATAATAATACAAGGAAGGATATTACATGCAAGTATCATGTAACTAGAAAGTTAGGAAAGTAAACTAGAAAGCAAAAAGGCAACTAGAGGAATAGTAACTAGTTAGTACACTACATTAATTTAGGGGACACTAGGGCATGGGGTGAACCTAAGCTACTAGACTAGGGTGGAACACATGTGAGGATATACATATCAATACACCAACAATAATTCATCACATTTCAAACAACAACAAAACAAAACTCTCTCCCCCCCCCCCCCCCATTAGAAGCTCTCGGCCTAAACCTTCCAAGGAGGAAGAAGAGAAAATTTTCTCCAACTTCTACTTACTCATAAATCCTATAATAAATCATAGAGCTTCCTTGTATCATAGTGAAGGTATGTTATCAATTTCATAGCTTTCTAACCATCCAATCTTGAGATATTAATTGTTGAAAGTTGAGTGAATAGTAACCAAGGTTGGTTATCTTTTAGATCTTGAAGTTTAAGGCTTGTAGAGGCTCATCCAAGGTGTTCTTAAGGATTATAAGGCTTACCCAAGGCTCCTAGATACTCAAGAAGGTATAAAACCCTAACCACTCTTAGTCATGGATTGATTATAGTTTATATTGTTAGATCTAAACATTTTAGTGCATATCTTGGTTATATGAGTTATGGATGATGAAAATCTTGAGGTTATATGTTGTTGATGTGATTTTAAAGCTTGTGCTTAGAGTATATAACTCCATGTATGCTAAATAGTCAAGTCTTGGTGGTTTTGATGGTAGATGTGATGGATAAAGTGAGTTCTTGAAAGATTAAGAAAAGATGTATGTTGTGTAAAATCCTGGGAGCATGTACTGAATTGCAGGAGGGTTTGGAACCTCTATATGATGTCTCCCGAGAGCCTAATTTATATGGATGGAAAGATAATTGAATGTAGTTTCTAGAAATATAAGGTTCATGCCCAGGAGATGTGTAGATCTTGAGTTATGGCCGGATTAGTGCAGTGTGGTTCTGGAATTCGAACTACACTGTGTTGTCTACTTGTGAACTGAGTTAGGATCCCTTAAAATTATGCTAGTGTTATGAAAATTTGAGGGTAGTCATATTATACAGCTGTGAAGGCTGTCCAAAAAGAATTGGAGTAAAATTTGTATTTTTCAATTTTATAAAAATGTTAGAGTGAAGTGCGCGCAAGTGAAAAATCATGTGAGGAGTTTGTTTAACATAGTTTTAAGGATACGTAGTTATGTTTCGAGTTTGGTAACTAATTCGAGTCGGATAAGTAACGAGTGTAATATGGTGATGACATGGACATATAGGAGGGTTAGTGGGTCGAATGGTGGAGTCGTAAGTTAGTGTGGTATTCTTTAAAACATTGTGATTAAGTGGTGTTGTTAAGATACTAACGAGCGAATGTTGGATATGTATAGATCTTCGTTCCACTTCGCGAGCCCGACCACCCCAACCTCACCAAGGCAAGTTTTCCAACCCTAAGTATTTATTTTCAAAAGATTATATTCTTGATTTTACCTATGCAAGTTTACTTTTCAAAACTTATATATAAGGATTTTTCACTGTTGTGTTTGTAGTTCCAAACGTATTATATGCGTATGCATTACGAGATTATGTTGAAGTTTAAGATATATGCATATGTGTTTGTACACCCTTGAACTTAGAATGAAAATGTTTCTTCGGACAACGACTCTAGCAATAGAGGTCGTAGCGGTCCAAATATACTATTGACCGGGGAGCGGTATATTATTGTATCGTGATTAAATTACGAAAACCCGAAAGGTCATTCGGGAAGTATCGTATACTTACGTATTTATTATTTTTACGTTGTTAAAAATACTCAAAAATATATATCTTGGATTAAAAACTTATTTTAATTAAATAATTATTTTACTAATTGTTTATATATTAAATCTAAAAATATTATTTATTAATTATCGTTCATTATTTTAAAGACAAAACTAATCCAAGATACCTTCAGCGTTTTCAAACTTGAACTATTTCGGACCCAAAACATTTTCGAAAACCCCCGGTCAGCATTTGCTTCTTGTACGTTTTTCAAGAATTATCGGACGACTGAGGTCGAACTTCAACTACTCAAGTTTTATATCAAAATGATTTTTGAAAAGAAAAGAAAAAGGGGACTCTGGCAGGTGTGGGAATCGTTGACGAACGATTCCCGGGATGTGTAAGCGGCCGTGAGCCAGGCGGTCCATCAATTATTATTCCGGCCCAGGTGTTGCCGAAGGATGATTACGGATGTAGTTTTCATCGAGGGTGATTACGGATGTAGTTTTCACCCGAGGATAGTTACGGATGTAGTTTCTATCCTTCTACCGGTAGAGAAGACCCGCGGATTGTTGGACTTGGTTGTGGTGACTGATCATCGTCAATCCTTGTCAGGTTTTTATGTTTTCTTCCAGTCCCATCCTCCACTTTGGAAAAATACTCAAACACTGCTTCTTGGGCCTAAGTGCCAAGTTGCCGATAGTGTGGTTTTGATAAGAAAAATATTGACATCGTGCAGTATCTAGAACTGCAAGATTTTCTATAAAGATTGGCACGTGTTAGTGTACTCTTGCAATTATTCCAAAGAATGAAATGTTTTTGAATGAGAAACCTTCTAAGCTAATGGAAGGAAAGAGGTTTTGCAATAATGTATTCCCTGTACAGTATGTTAACCGTAGAGTGTTTTGCCGAAAATGATATACTAATATGTATATATTTTCAAACCTGAGATATATTGAAATGGGAACCTTATAAAGGTTTCATATGTTATTCTTAAAGCTCCTTAGCGAGTATAAATGTTTTATTCAAACTCGGACATATATATTGTCGAATTATGTTTTGAAATCTGAGATATATACCCATACACTTGGGAACGTTTTCGAAATAAACCACATTATTATTTTTCAAAATGGCGAACTTGCTGAGCATTATGTAGCTCATTCTTGCTTTATAAAAACTTTTCAGAAAGAGAAGAATTTGGTCAATTAACTCCGTACCAGCAGAAGAGGAGTAGAAGATTTATCCCGAGATGACTTAGTTCCGGATAAATAATACAGAGTAAGTCTGATAGCTTTTCAACTGTAATAGTAAGACTCGTCTTCAAGTGTAGTTGTATAAGTGGAAGTGCGTAAGATTCTGGATTGTACAGAAGAATTGTAATATTTAGTGTTACTTTTGGTTATCGATTCTGAGGCTCTAACTTGTATGTGCGTAAGATTGAGGTCTGGATGTATGTATTGTTGAGTTGTAAAGTTAATACAGGTATGATATGGTTGGATGGTGATGTGACGACCTGAATCTTTGACCTCGGATTTGGGGGCGTCACAGAAATGGTATCAGAGAGATAAGTTACAGTACTCAGAAACGAGAGTGTTGAGAGTTAAGTCTAAGTAGGGGAATGACATAAGAGATCATAGTAAACTTATGATTGGACTACCGGAAGAGGTACCGGTGAGTAGAATGGACTGGAGTGTTACTGAAGGTATTATACTAGGGTCGATGGAATCCCTAGAGACCTACAGAATGATGAATAGAGATTTGAGAGTCGTACATGACCTATCATAGGTAATGATATAGGAAGCAGAGTGAAATCTCGAGAGCAACTGAGGTAGAGGCGATATTGCCAATATGATCGGATGACTAGGCTGGCATAAATTTTGTGGCCCATATTCCTCCACAGTTTAGGAGGCGGCATTTTAAGAATCAAGAAGTTTGGACTTCCCTACATAATTAGGAGTACTTAGTACTTGGATTAATGAAAGTCTTTTACTTTGGTTATAAGATCCGATTTTCGATAAGTAACGGGTTTCCCTGAAGGTCGGTCACTATGTTGTTGTGGATTCCATTACCCTTGATGGCGAATTTTACATGTGTTATACGAGAATGTTATCATAAGACGAGCGTGCTAGATAATCCCACGCATGATTCGGATGCTAGAGCATGGTAGTTCAACTTAGAGAACAAACAAGCAGAATTAACAAAGCGACTCTAGTGAAGTTGAATATGGTTGCAACAAGCGATACAGTGATCTCAGAGTCTACCAAAGGAAGAGACCAGTGAGTCTATACTGGAATTCTTTGATAGAAATTTTAGTAGAGACTACGCATATATACTTGTAAACCTATATATTGCTGGTAACGTATGTTCACGTGCACACACACTGCCACTGAACCTATGGACTGCATTGAGATCCCTGAGAGATCTCTTTGATCTGTTCCCAGGGGGAACTGGCCACTTGTGATTCATGTCGGAAGGCATGAAGTAGGACCCTATGGACTTAGCAGGTGTCCCCGAAATGATGTGAAGCTTGGCCTTCAAGATAAAGCACGGGAATGACAGATATATTGTGAAACCCTAACTCGATAAATGACTTTAAAATGATGATTGAGAGACGCACTAGTTGGTGTCTTGAATTACGAAGACGAAGAGATGGAGTTACCCTCATAGTGGTGATAGTGAGATGCACGAATGGTTATTAACTTATTTTGGTAACTACCGGCTGGTGCACTACTTCATTTTAAACTGTTCACTAACCATGTTACCTCGATTAGTTTATATCAGGTAATCCTTCTAGATTTCTACTTCAAACTTGTGGAATAACCACCAGTGATATACTTTCTCTAAACCGGGACTCATCCAAAGTATCTTATTTGATCCCCGAGTATTCTATTTGAAGTTTATAATTATTTCGTTCTGCTCAGGACTATTTACACTTCCTTTCAATTATCCAAGGAATGTTCAACAATTGTTTCCTTAATTAATCAATGAATATTCCTAAACGAATATTGATATTTGACCACTTCTTTCATACTTGCACTCTTCAGTCGAGCCCATAAATATTTATCAACTTATTGAGAATAGGGATGATCTAACATCCAGATATTCCTCATGAATCCTTTCTTCTATTCAAAATGAGATTGTGCATCGTACATTGAAATCATAGTAAGGATATCATTTTGATACTAGTATTCTGAATTTCATTCTACTGTAAGATCTGATAAAGCTTGTGTACGGAGGCACCCTTGGGTGGACCGTTTCACTGATAAGTAATATTTGATGAGAGGTTATCGATTGTTCCGATACCTAGAACATTCTCTTCATATTTTATAGTTTTCTTTTTTTCAAACTTAATAACTTCTTATTTCCATTCGTTGTCCGAGTAGCCTAAAGTTTCTTCAGTGGCTACGATGTTGAAATTCTGTTCTAGCCAATTGAAACTGGCTAGTCGATATGTCAATATGAATGACTAGTTGATTGTTCTAACTAGTCAAAATTGTAATGTTGTGAAGAACACCTAGCTAATTGTCCTAGCTAGTGGTGATGTCTCAAGCAGGCGAACTAGCAAATTTTGTCTAGCTAGTTGCTAGTGTTTCTTGAAAAGGACTAGTTATTGTTTCACTGGTCCAACTCCCAATTTAATTCATTCAGCAATTCCGCAATGCATTTTGCATGTGGTAAAGTATGATGATGAAAGTTTTGACAAATGACTTGATTGAGACCTAGTGAGGTCGTCCACTCAACTTGAATTCTACCCATCTTTGTATCAGACTTTATGTCACTTGAATATTCTGTTCTTTCATTCATATAATGAAGATTCATTTGAAACCATAGATTACTTGAATGATAAACTGCTTCATTTTTATCGTCACATAGTAGAATTTCTTTCGATCGATTGACCGTTATCAATGGGACTTTTTAGATCCTCTATTTTTCAAGAGGAAAAGTATTCCCCAGATGTAAGAATTGTATAAAGACCGTCTTTATGACCCTTGTATCCAATAATCATTGCCCTCGTGCAACATTCTCTATGATATCACATTACAAAATTATCAGGACATGAAGGAATAAACCTTGTTGTATTCTTTCTGTCCATCCTTACATCTCCGAAAATTGAGACTCCTAGTATTTGGAACCATCAACATTCTTGGAACATCCAATGTGGAATTTTTATTGAAATTATCTATTGGACCTTGTTATTTTGAAACCATTCCTTTCAAAAGTCATTACTCTAAGGTGAACGGGAGGTACAATTGTGAACCGTTGCACCAATATGAGATCAAAAACCAAATGTTTTAATTGTGCAGCCAGAGCGTGATGCCGAGTAATTATTTAAAGTAGGAATAACATGTCGGGGCATAATACAAGACCTTTAATTTTAGTGTGAGGAAAGTTATAGGAAATGATGAGGTGGTTGGGAGTACGTTCCTACCAACCGTTGTCAGGATGTTATAGTAATGAATTCTGGAGTTACCAAGCCTTTTCCTGATCCAAGAAATTCAAATCGATTGCGATGTAAGACATATCCTTAGAGGAAACTAACATGGAAGTGAGATGGACAAGAAAGGAAGAAATATCGTGGCAAGAATGTGAAGCTTTACTTAGCTAAAAGGGATTGATGCACATAGCGAGACATAAAGTTTAAAAGGCCCCTAATAGCAAATGGATGCATGGATATATCCCACTGATCCTTCGAGATTACCACCTAATCAAGTTTATTGGGAATCGCAGCAGCATACTGGCCTCAGGCTGATTGGTGCCAGTTGTGAAAGAGGACGAGCGTATGACATCTTACATATACCATCGAGAATCGATACCCCTAACCGGAGATGTAGGAATTGTTGACCGGTTAAAACACGTAGTAGTTTTTCAAAGATAAGGTTGAAAAGCGGGTTTCACCAACTCAAGATCGACCTCTGTACTGTGCCAAGATTGGCATTTCACACTAATATAAACGTTATAAAATTATGGTAGTATCGTTTGAGTGGATTAATGAGTCAGAAGCCTTTATGGATTAATGAACAAAGTTTTGGAATGAAGTGGGATATTAGCAACAACCTCGTTGTTAGCTATACTTGATGATAAAAAGGGGACTTGAGAGTCACGATGATGCGTTTTTCAAGAGTTTAAGAGGTATGCTGATGCAGTAGAAAGGGGATGATAGCCTATACTCCTAAACAACATAAAGGTTACGGGATGGGATATACTAACCGTGAGTTTGGGATTAGACATGATGGCGTTCACGCATAAAACTGAGACGTTAACTTTATGAGAAAAGTGTGAAAGTTTTCCACAAGTGCCATAAGTATATCTTCATATTAGAACTAAACATAAGAAAGAGAAGGTGACGAAAGGGAGCAGGGAGTATAATGGAGAAATTTGTTATTTCCCAGGAAAGGCCAGTGTGGTGGCCGATACCTATAGAGGGGATTATTCAAAATTGGAATTCAGTCAGTATTGACCAAGAAAATAGAGTATATACAATAAAGAATAATGTTAGAGGAAAATGACTAAATTATGGGGAAGGACAAAGATGTACAGAGAATTAAGAGAATGTTTGGCAAACGGATATGAAGAATTGTATTGGCAAGCTATTAAGTACAAACGCAACATGTCAAAAACAAAATGATAAAGATCTAGTGGATCAATTCTGCCCGTAGAAAATTTTGAACGTGGACAGAATTATAATGAATTTCATAAGTAGGTCGCCGAAGACCGAGCCAAGAGATGGCCCTAGTTGATTTATAATTGTTGGACCAAGTGATTTACCTACGAGAGACTTTCCATTTAGAAGATTATCGACTTATATACGGAAGGGATGGTGGTGCAATATAAAACTTCTGCAGCAATTACGTCAGATAAAGACTTAAGGTTAAACTTCGAATATTGAAGGTGCTTTCAAGTATATTTAACAAAGAGATTGAGCGTATGCTAATTTGATCTGTGGCTGACGGACAGGGAAGAAGAATTATCCAGACGATCGAATTTATATTTAGTGTCGTGCCTTAGATTTCACGGGGCAGTCGAGAATAAAAACTTATCCATGAAATGAATGTTGTTATCACGATCGTCACCATGCGAACGTAAGGACGTCTCTTGTAAAGCGTACTGCGAAAGAAGAAGTTTCATTTTTCTTGCGTTACGAAGAAGTAAATGAACGAGGGATATAGTAGCTGAACCGGTTCGACGTATACCAAAGACTATACATTATCCATAGCAAATGGTAACGACTGATGGGACGCAACACATGCATGTTAATTAAGCCAAGGAACATGAGGAATACCGTGCATATTGACATTGTCTTAGATTATAAAACACGACCACAAAGTATTCACGGGCCAACGATACCAGGACTCAACACGGATACAATGAACAAGGTAGAAGAGGAACGTATAAGTAGTGGGATAGAAATTTTCATTCATAGAACAACCGATAAGGAATGCAGGTCGAGGAGAGCATGCGTTGAGAAACAACATTAAAGCGTTGGTGAGACCAAGGTGAAAGAACTAAAGGGTTGAAGTTTCAACCTGAGAGTTGGAAAGGATAAAGTTGGAATCATATCCACAACTATTTCCCTTATGTTTTTAAGATAGAATCCTTTTAAGGAGAGAAGACTACAATAACCCTAATTTTCGTGAATATTCGAAACCTGGATGAATGGTAATTTTATGGGTGGATGAGAAATTTTTGCAATCACGATATGTACGAATTATTAAATGAAGATTTCGAATTGATATTACGTCTTTACGGTGCAGACGAGTGTATGTAAAAGTCATTAGTTTTTTTTTTACGAAACCCATTATTTCGAATGGTCAAATTTTATGAGATAACAAAGGAGTATGAGGTGGGAGACTTCGTGATGCTAAAGGTATCCCCATCGAAAGGATTGATACGGTTTGGTAAGAAAGGAAAGCTAAGTCCGAGGTTTATTGGACCTTTTGAGATTTTGAGGCATGTTGGAAAGTTAGCCTATGAACTAGCCTTACCCCCGAGCTTGCAGCAAGTGCACAACGTGTTTCATGTGTCTATGTTACGACCCTACAACACCGACTTTCGGCACGTGATAGAGTACGACCAGGTAGACCTACAGCCAGATTTGACTTATGTGGAAAAACCCGTGGAAATCATGGATAGCAAGGAACAAGTGCTGAGGAACAAAGTTGTCAAGCTAGTGAGAGTTTTGTGGAGGAATCAGAATGTCGAAGAATCAACATGGGAACTAGAAGACGCGATGCGTGAAAAGTACCCTCAACTATTTTCAACCTGATTCCGGGACGGAATCCTTTTAAGGAGGGGAGGCTGTAAGAACCCTGATTTTTGTAATCTTTTAAGAATATAATATCATATGACATTGTGAAATTGGGACCTTTTGAGTCACCTATGTTGTTTAATGGAATTGATTATCTGAGAAATTTATGTTGTTACATTCACTGTGTAAGAATAAGGGAAGATTGTTAAGGCAAGAGGCCTACTACCCTTAAGATTTATAAAAACTTGGGATTTGAGAGTTATTAGAGTATTAGGAGATTTTAAGAGACTATGACAAGGAGTTGTGGATATTTAAGGAATTTACGCAATTAAGTACTTAAGGAATTACAAAGGAAATCTCTACGCGACAAAATATTATTACAAGGAGTTTAATTAAGATACGATATGAAAGAAAGATTAAGTGAAAAGCATTGGTGGAGAAATAATAATACAAGGAAGGATATTACATGCAAGTATCATGTAACTAGAAAGTTAGGAAAGTAAACTAGAAAGCAAAAAGGCAACTAGAGGAATAGTAACTAGTTAGTACACTACATTAATTTAGGGGACACTAGGGCATGGGGTGAACCTAAGCTACTAGACTAGGGTGGAACACATGTGAGGATATACATATCAATACACCAACAATAATTCATCACATTTCAAACAACAACAAAACAAAACTCTCTCCCCCCCCCCATTAGAAGCTCTCGGCCTAAACCTTCCAAGGAGGAAGAAGAGAAAATTTTCTCCAACTTCTACTTACTCATAAATCCTATAATAAATCATAGAGCTTCCTTGTATCATAGTGAAGGTATGTTATCAATTTCATAGCTTTCTAACCATCCAATCTTGAGATATTAATTGTTGAAAGTTGAGTGAATAGTAACCAAGGTTGGTTATCTTTTAGATCTTGAAGTTTAAGGCTTGTAGAGGCTCATCCAAGGTGTTCTTAAGGATTATAAGGCTTACCCAAGGCTCCTAGATACTCAAGAAGGTATAAAACCCTAACCACTCTTAGTCATGGATTGATTATAGTTTATATTGTTAGATCTAAACATTTTAGTGCATATCTTGGTTATATGAGTTATGGATGATGAAAATCTTGAGGTTATATGTTGTTGATGTGATTTTAAAGCTTGTGCTTAGAGTATATAACTCCATGTATGCTAAATAGTCAAGTCTTGGTGGTTTTGATGGTAGATGTGATGGATAAAGTGAGTTCTTGAAAGATTAAGAAAAGATGTATGTTGTGTAAAATCCTGGGAGCATGTACTGAATTGCAGGAGGGTTTGGAACCTCTATATGATGTCTCCCGAGAGCCTAATTTATATGGATGGAAAGATAATTGAATGTAGTTTCTAGAAATATAAGGTTCATACCCAGGAGATGTGTAGATCTTGAGTTATGGCCGGATTAGTGCAGTGTGGTTCTGGAATTCGAACTGCACTGTGTTGTCTACTTGTGAACTGAGTTAGGATCCCTTAAAATTATGCTAGTGTTATGAAAATTTGAGGGTAGTCATATTATACAGCTGTGAAGGCTGTCCAAAAAGAATTGGAGTAAAATTTGTATTTTTCAATTTTATAAAAATGTTAGAGTGAAGTGCGCGCAAGTGAAAAATCATGTGAGGAGTTTGTTTAACATAGTTTTAAGGATACGTAGTTATGTTTCGAGTTTGGTAACTAATTCGAGTCGGATAAGTAACGAGTGTAATATGGTGATGACATGGACATATAGGAGGGTTAGTGGGTCGAATGGTGGAGTCGTAAGTTAGTGTGGTATTCTTTAAAACATTGTGATTAAGTGGTGTTGTTAAGATACTAACGAGCGAATGTTGGATATGTATAGATCTTCGTTCCACTTCGCGAGCCCGACCACCCCAACCTCACCAAGGCAAGTTTTCCAACCCTAAGTATTTATTTTCAAAAGATTATATTCTTGATTTTACCTATGCAAGTTTACTTTTCAAAACTTATATATAAGGATTTTTCACTGTTGTGTTTGTAGTTCCAAACGTATTATATGCGTATGCATTACGAGATTATGTTGAAGTTTAAGATATATGCATATGTGTTTGTACACCCTTGAACTTAGAATGAAAATGTTTCTTCGGACAACGACTCTAGCAATAGAGGTCGTAGCGGTCCAAATATACTATTGACCGGGGAGCGGTATATTATTGTATCGTGATTAAATTACGAAAACCCGAAAGGTCATTCGGGAAGTATCGTATACTTACGTATTTATTATTTTTACGTTGTTAAAAATACTCAAAAATATATATCTTGGATTAAAAACTTATTTTAATTAAATAATTATTTTACTAATTGTTTATATATTAAATCTAAAAATATTATTTATTAATTATCGTTCATTATTTTAAAGACAAAACTAATCCAAGATACCTTCAGCGTTTTCAAACTTGAACTATTTCGGACCCAAAACATTTTCGAAAACCCCCGGTCAGCATTTGCTTCTTGTACGTTTTTCAAGAATTATCGGACGACTGAGGTCGAACTTCAACTACTCAAGTTTTATATCAAAATGATTTTTGAAAAGAAAAGAAAAAGGGGACTCTGGCAGGTGTGGGAATCGTTGACGAACGATTCCCGGGATGTGTAAGCGGCCGTGAGCCAGGCGGTCCATCAATTATTATTCCGGCCCAGGTGTTGCCGAAGGATGATTACGGATGTAGTTTTCATCGAGGGTGATTACGGATGTAGTTTTCACCCGAGGATAGTTACGGATGTAGTTTCTATCCTTCTACCGGTAGAGAAGACCCGCGGATTGTTGGACTTGGTTGTGGTGACTGATCATCGTCAATCCTTGTCAGGTTTTTATGTTTTCTTCCAGTCCCATCCTCCACTTTGGAAAAATACTCAAACACTGCTTCTTGGGCCTAAGTGCCAAGTTGCCGATAGTGTGGTTTTTATAAGAAAAATATTGACATCGTGCAGTATCTAGAACTGCAAGATTTTCTATAAAGATTGGCACGTGTTAGTGTACTCTTGCAATTATTCCAAAGAATGAAATGTTTTTGAATGAGAAACCTTCTAAGCTAATGGAAGGAAAGAGGTTTTGCAATAATGTATTCCCTGTACAGTATGTTAACCGTAGAGTGTTTTGCCGAAAATGATATACTAATATGTATATATTTTCAAACCTGAGATATATTGAAATGGGAACCTTATAAAGGTTTCATATGTTATTCTTAAAGCTCCTTAGCGAGTATAAATGTTTTATTCAAACTCGGACATATATATTGTCGAATTATGTTTTGAAATCTGAGATATATACCCATACACTTGGGAACGTTTTCGAAATAAACCACATTATTATTTTTCAAAATGGCGAACTTGCTGAGCATTATGTAGCTCATTCTTGCTTTATAAAAACTTTTCAGAAAGAGAAGAATTTGGTCAATTAACTCCGTACCAGCAGAAGAGGAGTAGAAGATTTATCCCGAGAAGACTTAGTTCCGGATAAATAATACAGAGTAAGTCTGATAGCTTTTCAACTGTAATAGTAAGACTCGTCTTCAAGTGTAGTTGTATAAGTGGAAGTGCGTAAGATTCTGGATTGTACAGAAGAATTGTAATATTTAGTGTTACTTTTGGTTATCGATTCTGAGGCTCTAACTTGTATGTGCGTAAGATTGAGGTCTGGATGTATGTATTGTTGAGTTGTAAAGTTAATACAGGTATGATATGGTTGGATGGTGATGTGACGACCTGAATCTTTGACCTCGGATTTGGGGGCGTCACAGTATGACACCTTTAGAATACGAAAAGGAGAAAGCATAACAGATGTCTATCTACGATTCAGTCAGTTGGTATTGGATTTGAATCTGAGAGGTGTTACTCTCCCCATGGTTGAGACCAATACAAGATATCTGAGGAACCAGCCAAAGAGCATTGAACATAGAGTCTACGCAATCAGAGAAACCAGAGATTTGCATACAACTTCTCTGGAAGAATATTATGGAATTCTGAAGACCTATGAGCTGGAGACACTTCAAGATCAAGCATGGGACAATGATTCAAAAGGAAAAGAAACTGCATCAGGATTAGTTGCTGATGAGGAGGAGTCTAAGAAGGCAATGGTTGCAGCAAAGCCTAAATCATCACCTGCACCGCATCAAGTTGATAATGATGACGAGTGTGCATCTAACAGTGATGATGACTACTTCACCCAAGAAGAGCTGGACAACATGGACGATAGTGTCGTGGCATACATGGCAAGGAAGTTCAGCAACATGAGATTTAGAAAGAGCAACCGACCACAGAGAAATTCTTCATCTTACTATCGGGCTGCTAAGGGTGGTGGTAGTTCATCAGGCTACAAAAGCAAAGGCAAGAGTACCAGCTACAAATCTCCGTTGGATTTCAAAATGAAGTTCAATTGCTATAATTGTGGTGAACCTGGACATTTTGCCTCGGACTGCAAAAAGCCTAAACAGACTTATCCAAAAGAGACATTTGAAGCCCTCAAAAGCAAGTATGAATCGCTGGTGAAAGAAAAACATGGTAAAAGAGCTTTAGTAGTAACAGAAGGAAGAGCTTGGGATGATTCAGATGAGGAAGATGTTACTCATGTAGCAAACTTTGCGCTCATGGCTGAGACATCAGAGGAACCAGAGGTACCAGTTCTAACCCTTAAAGTAGAAATGTCTATTGATGATTATAAGGAACAGAACGGGGCTCTTAGCGAAGAGATCTACATGTTGTGCAAAAGCCTAGACACTTCTCAAAAGGAACAGAAAACACTTGTCGCCAAAAGCAGATGCTTGAGGCAAAAGTGGAAGAGTTAGAGGCTGCTTGCACTGTAGATACTTCTCTAAGAGATTTTATTAAATCTTTGGAACACAAGCTCGTCCTTAAGGCAGAAATAGAATCATGTTTAAGGAACAAACTAGCTGAGTTAGAAACTAAATGTGAAGCTTACAAACTAGCTGCTAGTAAAGTGTATGTAGATAATGACGTATTTAAGAAGATAACTGGAGTAGGTGTAGGACTTGATTATTCTGATCTTTCTAAGAAAGAAGGCAAGAGACATATCGATCCTAGCTCCAGTGACCTTAAAAAGGAAACACCTAGTATTCTTAAATCTTCTGTCAAACCCATCTACAAACACCTTGTTCCTAGAATAGAAGAAGAAGAGACTGAATTGATAGCTAGATATGAGATTGAGATGGAAGATCGTCAGAAAGCGCAACCTATAACTCCTATTAAACAAGTTAAAATCAATTTCCCTAGTGATGAATCTAGACTAGGAATAGGAGCTAAGGCTGTTAAACAACAAGGGAAGAAAGGCATAAAAGAGGTTAAGGCTGAACGAATAAAGAAAGCATGTTATCACTGCAAATCTACAGAACATCTTTCTTATGCATGTAAAGCTAACATAAATGTTCCTGCTGCACATGCCATGCCTGTCACACATACAATGAATAATCTGCATCAGAATCATGCACAGTGTGGTCAACCTAATTGTATGCCATGCACTTTTAACGTCATGCAAACGTTTGTGAATTTAATGAATGCATCTAGCCAGTCATGCTCAAATACTGCTGCTAGTTCAAACATCAAAAAGAAGCTTGGGAGAGCCAAGACTGTCAGTCCTCCTAAAGTTAGGAGTGACAAACCTTCTCCTAGGACTGATAAACATGTCAAGTCTGAGAAAGGAAAGGAGGAAGTCGAAAGCTCTAGTTATGTTAAGAAAAGTGCATCTCCTGTTGTTAAATCTGTTGATTATCAATCTTATCGAAAAGCCGGGCCCAATCAAAGTTGGGTCCGAAGAAAGTCTAACCAATCTGTCATTGCAGGGCATTAAGCAAAAGAGAAATAAAGTTATATGGGTGCTAGACAGTGGAGCATCGAGGCATATGACTGGAAACAAGTCCCTGCTTACAGAGTTGGTTATGAAAGCTGGCCCTTATGTTACCTTTGGAGATGACAGCATAGGTGTGACAAAGGGATATGGCAAACTGAAAACTGGCAATGTCATCATTGAAGATATTTCCTATGTTGAGGGATTAAAGCATAATTTGTTGAGTATCAGTCAATTCTGTGACAAAGGTTACGAAATTGTCTTCAACAAGAAAGGTGTATCAATCACTCACATCAAGGAAGGTTCATTGGCTTTGAGAGGAGTTCGAAAGGCAGATCTTTTTGTTGCAGACATGGATTCAGCAAATCAGAATGAAGTCACCTGTTTCTACAGCAAAGCTTCGGATGATGAAAGCTGGTTATGGCACAAAAAATTATCTCACTTAAACTTCAAAACGATGAATGCTCTCGCGAGGCGAGAATTGGTGAGAGATCTACCTCAAATGGAGTTCGCTCCGAAAGGACTCTGTGAAGCCTGTGAAATGGGAAAGTCAAAACGAGCATCGCATAAAAGCAAAGAAATTTCTAGTATCACTGAGCCTCTGCAACTTCTTCATATGGATTTGTTTGGCCCAGTGAATGTCCTATCTTTGTCTAGGAAAAGATATGCATTGGTAATCGTGGATGACTTCTCCAAGTATACATGGGTATTGTTCGCAATGACGAAAGACGAAGTACCTTTCCTAATCATTGATCACATCACTCAAATTGAGAATGTTTCAACACTTACTGTGAAGACGATTAGATCAGACAATGGCACTGAATTTAAAAACGCAGTGCTAAATGACTTCTGTGTATCTAAGGGAATACGTCGTCAGTACTCAGCCCCGAGAACTCCACAACAAAATGGAGTAGTTGAAAGGAAGAATAGAACATTGGTTGAAGCAGCAAGAACTTTGTTGTGTGATTCGAAACTTCCTCTGTATTTCTGGGCAGAAGCAGTGAGTACCGTGTGTTACACTCAAAATCGATCCTTGATCATAAAAGATAAAGAAAAGACACCATGTGAGCTAATGAACGGCAGAAGACCAACAATCAAATATTTTCATGTATTCGGAGCAAAATGCTATGTACTAATAGATGATGAAAATCTAGGCAAGTTTGCAGCAAAAGCTCGTGAAGGAATCTTTGTTGGTTACTCCACAGATGTGGTAGCAGCTTATAGGGTGTTCTTAGTAAATGATCGAAAAGTGACTGAAAGCTACAACGTCAGATTCGACGATACCAAACTCTCATCAATTTCAAGAGATTCTAGTGAACCTGAGTCCCTAAAATTTCAGAATCTGGACTTAGAAGAACTTGAAGATGAACCTGAGTTGGTTGTCCCATTAAATGTTCCAAGTGTACGTGAAGAACCTGAGTCTAGTGAACAAGCTAATTCTACAAGATCAGGAGAGACATCTTCAGTACGAACCGGCAATAACTCAGGGGGAGTAAATAGCAGCTCAAGGACTACTATTCAAGGCTCGAGTCGAGTTGACTCTAGTTCTGTAGGAGCTGGCACTAACTCAGGGGGAGTTAGTGAAAGTATTCAAAGTAGTCAGCACCACAATTCAGAAAGTCATGCTGAATCATCAAGACAATTTCCAAGAGAACGAGTATGGAATAGAGACCATCCGTTTGAATTGATTATCGGTGATCCAGATGCTGGTGTGTCTACTAGAAGAAATGCAAGAGCTGACCTGGCTAATATTTGCTTATATTCTGGGTTCTTATCCAAGCTTGAACCTAAAGAAATAGAAGAAGCTCTTGGTGATGCTGATTGGGTGATTGCAATGCAAGAGGAACTCAATCAGTTTGAAAGGCAGAAAGTTTGGAAACTGGTACCCCGACCAAAGAACAAATCAGTAATTGGAGCAAGGTGGGTATTCAGAAATAAAATGGATGAAAACGGACTTGTAACACGAAACAAGGCTCGTTTGGTTGCAAAAGGTTATTCTCAGCGAGAAGGAATTGATTATGATGAGACCTATGCACCAGTTGCAAGACTTGAGGCAGTCAGGATGTTTTTGGCATTTGCAGCACATAAGAACTTCAAGGTTTTCCAGATGGATGTGAAAAGTGCCTTCCTGAACGGAGAGTTAGAAGAAGAAGTGTATCTGGAACAGCCGCCTGGCTTCATTGATCCAGAACTTGTGGATTTTGTGTATCTTCTCTTCAAATCTGTCTATGGCCTCAGGCAATCCCCAAGATGTTGGTATGAAACCCTATCCGTATTCTTAATTGAAAGTGGTTTTACTAGGGGAGTAATTGACAAAACATTGTTCTATAAGAATGTGAAGAATGATTTAATACTTGTTCAAGTCTATGTGGACGATATTATCTTCGGGTCATCGAATGAGCGCTTATGCGAGAAATTTGCTAAGCTAATGCAAGACAAATACGAGATGAGCATGATGGGAGAGCTGTCCTTCTTCCTTGGGTTACAGATCAGTCAGAGAAAAGATGGTATCTTTATCTGTCAATCCAAGTACGTCAGAGATTTACTCAAGAAGTACAATCTAGAAGATGCATCAGCAGCCAAGACTCCCATGGCAACAGCCACGAAGCTTGATGAAGACAAAACAGGTAAACCAGTTGACATCACAAGCTATCGAGGTATGATTGGCTCACTTCTCTATTTAACTGCAAGTAGACCCGATATAATGTTCGCGACTTGTTTATGTGCAAGGTTCCAAGCGGATCCTAGAGAATCACATCTCATAGCCGTCAAAAGAATTTTTAGGTATCTCAAGGGAACACCAAATCTAGGAATTTGGTACCCAAGAGATACAGGTTTTAATCTAATTGGCTATACGGATTCAGACTATGCAGGTTGCAGGATTGATAGGAAAAGCACATCTGGTGCTTGTCAATTTCTTGGCAGAAGATTGGTGTCCTGGCAAAGTAAAAAGCAACACACAGTATCTACTTCTACTGCTGAAGCTGAGTACATTGCTGCTGGAAGCTGTGTAGCTCAAATACTGTGGATGAGGAACCAATTGAAGGATTATGGCATGGAGCACAAGAAAATTCCAATTATGTGTGACAACACAAGTGCCATTGCCATAACCAACAATCCTGTAGATCACTCAAGAACCAAACACATCGACATCAGGTATCACTTCATAAGAGAACATGTCGAGGAGGGGACTGTGGAGCTACATTTCGTGCCCACAATGCAACAAATTGCAGATATATTCACCAAACCTCTTGATGAAGCAACATTCAATAGGTTGGTTGGTGAATTGGGAATGCTTAACTCAAGTTAGTAAAGCCTTCTATCTGTAAAATCCATGGTTATGTTTGTATATGCAAGCTATTTAATCATTATGTGTTTAGACTTTAAAATGCCTAATTAATGATTATTATAGGATGCATATAGTGTGATTTTGCATGAATTCAGTGTGTTTTAAGTGTCTTTTATAGCACAAATCTGTGAATTTATGCTTGTTAGATTGCATGATCATAGGGGGAGTTAAATTCATAATATTCTAAAATTTTGCATGATTTTTAGATGAATTTACCTGTGTTTTTCATGTAATTAGAGGCCTTAGAATTATCAAGGAATGTTTTAATTATGTCATATATTAAAATCCTTGAATTGATATTTATATTAATTTGACAAAATTAATTGTTGAGTTTTTCAAAGAAAAATTGTCAAATTATTCTAAGTATCTTCAAAATTTCGAGTTAATCACTATCTCGAAACTCATCTTGAAATTCTAGTTGAATTTCGATTTGAGCTTCCAGAGTGAAGTTTTGAAAATTCTAAGTCTGGGAGAAATTTCGAGTTAGCCTCTATCTCGAAATTTATCTCGAAATTCGACTTAAGGCTCGAATTTGAGTTACCAGTGTGCCTATTTCCTTATTCAAAATATTCCATATAATATCTATCTTACAGGGGATATTGTTTGAATTAATCTGAGAGAATAACTTCGAATTATTTAATAATTTCGAGTTAGACTCTATCTCGAAACTCAACTCGAATTTCGACTTGATGTTCGAGATAGAGCTCTCAGTTGGTTTTAAGGGGATTTTTCGAGTTAACTCCTAACTCGAAGTCTATCTCGAATTTCTACTTGAATTTCGAGATAGGTTTCCCTAGTAAGGTTGGTGTGTGCTGTTTACATGGTCGTTTATAAGTTAAATGGTAAAGTTTTTCGAGTTAACAGCTATCTCGAACTCTATCTCGAAGTTCGACTTAAAAAGTTCGAGATAGACTTCGAGATAGACTTCGAGATAGGATTTCGACTTGAGTGTTCCCTGTATGTACTTGGTGTTTTTCACATTTTTTATCAGGGGCATTTCTGTCATTGCACATTCATGTCTATATATACATCTCTAACTCGATCTTTTCTTTCACTTTTACCTAATAGAGTTTTACAGCCGCACATATACATACAGGCGATTTCATATTCTCAACCATTGATTCGTGATTTTTGTGACAAATCTCATACGAACAACGAATTGATGCCCATTTTTAGACTGCTATAACCTGTGTGTCATCATTAATCACTGTTTTTGTGTGTTTGTGTAACGATTCATTTCTCTTGAGATATATACACACGTATATATACACACAATTTCACAGATCTGTTCAAAAACGATTTTACACACACATACTTCACTGTTAAAGCAGATTTAATCACTGGTTTGAAATTTGCCTTCCATTAACTGTTAATTTGCTCCCGTAGTTTAATTTTTCAAAAAGAGGCTTTTGTGTTCTTGAAAAATTAAAAGGGACATTACGGTTAATTCAACAATTAATTGTTTTTCATAAATTAAAATTAAAATTCACATTTTTTTTAAGGAAAAACTTTTAATTAAAATGGCTCACCAATTTTCACTTGCCAAAAACAATTTTTATAATATTTCTACGGAAATTGGTGATCAACTCCCGCGCTTTAAGTCTTGGATACGATTTCTCAATTTGTATTCCAAAGCTAGCGATGCTTTTACTGCTAAACCTACACTAGTACATGATGCTTTACAGCAATTATGGACTAGTGCGGTTTCTTTTGGGAGCAAATCAACCCCCTTTGGTTTCAGGTTTACCTTAGCGGGTCAGGAATATGTGGTGACTGAACAAATTGTCAACAAGGTTCTGGGATTCCCCATTAAAGATGCTTATGATCCAGAACCTACAGCTGCAGATCGCCTCAGATTCTTTGAAGAAATAGGGTGTTATCCTCCGACTGGCCGGATCACTGGAAACATCCAAAAACAATTTCTTCATGTGGAATGGAATTACTTTTTCGAGGCCATCACAAGATGTTTTCGGGCACGAGAAAGCGATTACCATCAAATTTCCATTCCCATGCAAAACCTTGGAATTGCCCTAGCAAGAGAGCTGGATATAAATTATGGACGAATAGTTCTCTCTGAGATAGTGGCCGTGATGGGATCTCCTGCAAGCAGAGACCTCAACACCACAGATGTTGTCTGCTGGTTTCCTCGGTTCCTACAGATGCTGATCAATGGTTTAGTACCGAAGGATGCTCTTGCAGTTAGACGGAGTTTTGCCAGAGGTCCAACATCTGCACCGCTAGGGATGGGCACTAAGTCACTTTCAACAGTTGAAAATCAGGATAAACATCATGGAAAACCGATGTCTATTCCTGAAACCTTACAAAAGTGGCTTACATATGATGAGGGAGTTACTACTTTGATGGAATTCTCGCAAGCTTCATCACATGCTCAGAATCGGTCTGCTCATGCTGAGGCATTTGAAGAGATTCCTGATGAGCAAAGCGGTGATGAACAAGGTAATGAATCAGGTAATCTCTCTCTACATATCACTCATTCCTCTTCCTATGTTTCTGATTCCCAGACCCAAGAGACTGCTAGCCCGCAGAATCTATCCCAGGGTGAGAGCTATATTTCTAATTCCTTGTCATCCAAGTCACCGGAATCCAAACAGCCAGCACATATAGATGTAGGAAATGATGAGGAGAGTGACCCCGAAGAGCAGCCTCTTACTCGAAAGAAAGCCAAAATTTCTCATGCTGCTACTTCTAAACCTCAGTCAAACCCTAGAGTGTCACACGCAACCACTCCACCTCACGAGAGTGGTTCACCCCTTGAACAATCTGCACATAGGGATTTTGATTTTGATGATGAGTATGTACCTCTTAAAGATACTGTTGCTTCAAGAGGACATGAAGCTTTAAAAACTTCAACCGTACCTTCACCGGTACGTACTGATGCTACAAAGAGGATCGGTTCTGATGTTGTACAAGAACACTTTGTAGCCTCTCAGCCTGAGATTCCAACTCAGGAACAAACAGTATTTGATCCCATAACTGCAAATTATTTTGCTTATCCAGTTTCTGCAGGTACTGCTTCATATTTTGGATCATTTATTGAAGATATACACGAGCGTGAGACAGGGAGTGTGTGTGAGAGGTTAGGGAGAGAGGGACCTTCATTTTTAAGGCCCGAAACCGAGCGCCAAATACCAACAGAACGAGTATTAGAGCGAGGTCACCTAAACCAAACACCGTCCCTTAATTCTGAAAATCTTGAATCTCGTATGTCTTCTATGGAAAGTCAAATGAAGCAGTTTGGGCAGTCAATGGGGCAGTTAGGGATGAATGTTGGAAATAATCAAAGGGCACTTGACGACTACGCAGCACGAATGGCAATTCAAGCTTCAGCTTTTACTGTTTTGACAAATCAGGTAAATGACTTGGGCCATGCTGCTGGTGTCTTGGGAAACACCCTGAATGACAGGATGGGAGCAATGGAGCTTACAATGGATAATCTGGCTGTGGAAATAAGCAGAGTTATGTTTGCAATCAGAAGTTTTGTGCCCCAGGAATGTTTCGCGCCGCAACAACCTCCCTCCGATGCTGGTACAGGTGGTGCTAGTGGAGCAGGAGCCTATGGTTCCGGGTTTGAAGATTTTGATACAGCTGGTGGATCTGGAGACCAGGGTGGAGTTCAGGATAACTCACCTAAGGGGGAGAGTATAAAGGAGACGAGACAGCAGGGAGTTCAAATCGAAGAAATTCAAGCACATGCTGATCTTGTCAGAGAAATTGAAGTTGAGCCGTCTGTTGAAGAAGAGGCTCTGAGGAGGAAAAAGGGTAAGGCAATAATGGTTGAGCAAGATGAACCATTCATTGACCTAAGTCATCAAGAAAAAGTACAGGAGGTAATTGATTCAGATTCTGATATGGAAGACGCACCTTTGAAACATGCTATAAAGAGATCATTGAAAGATCAAGGTGGCGGTGCTGGGATGTCTGTCGGAAAGCCTGAAGAAATTACTGTTGATGAAGAAACCCTTGAAGCTCAACAGTTAGCCTTAGATCAAGCTGAGTACTTTAAAATGAAGGCAATGCAAGATCGTGCTGCGTTTCAGGAAAAGAAAGCGGAGCTACAAGGGAAGCAGTACGATTATGAGCTTGCAAGGCTAGCTGATCCTCAAATTGATCTGGACAATAGAAGGATAGGGAAGAAGTGGGATGACGCAAGAAAGATATTGATGGGACCATGTACAAAAGGAGATCATAACAAGGAAGCAGATGATCTGTTCTACAACCTAAATTTGCAGAATCCAATGGCTGCTGACTACATAAATGCTTTAAAGAGATTAATTTCTAAAGTCAGGGTTGGATACAATTCAACGCAAAAGGAGTGGCAGGTTATTTTGTCTTTCACAGAAGGAGTCCCAATGTCTTTCATGTATGTGGATGACCAATTCATGACGAGAAGATCTGCATCAGAGTTGTTCTTGCTAGCAACAAAAATTCAATACTCTCATTCTGAGAATCTAAGCATTCTGTATAGGGATCAGTTAATGCGGCTAGCAGAGGACAAGGGTCCAGAATTCTCAGCATATCCAAATGTTGTCCGGATGGTGGTCGACAGTAAATTGAAGAGGGTGAGCCTGGAGGAAAAGGACTTAATGGAACTTTCAGTGGAATCTCTTAAAGCCGTCTGTAGGCAGATGATGGGTAAGGGATTCGCTTCTGTGCTTAAGGATAAATCAGTGAAGACCATTGAAAGTGTCATACTCAAGAAGAGCAATGAGGTGTGGAAGTGTGATGTCATTGCTCCAAACCCTCTTGATAATGTGAAGATTGAACCAGAGCTGATAGAGAGGAATTGGAATATTCTTCAAGCAATGAAGAATGTTGATGAAGCTCTGAATCTTCCTTCTGGAGAACTTGAACAAGGAGAGATAAGGGAGGCAGTTGGTGTTCCAGGAAGAGACAGTGTATACTGGATACACTCTTTTGTTGATAATACAGCTGATGCCTTAGTATTCATAGATGCAGACCAGAATCAAACATTCTTGCATATGAGTAAACAATGGCTGCTGCAGACTCAAGATGCTGCATTTCTGGAGAAAGTGTTATATTTGTTCAAATGGGAAGATGTGGAAGTTAAGTATGTGACAGAAAAGCAGAGACTCGTGAGTTACCTATCTGATGTAGTAGTGGAAAAGAAGCGATTGGAGCGAGAGGCGGCTAGTGTCCACAATACTAACCGTGTCATAGGCTATCCCAAAATGATCTATTGTCAGTTTAAAGCTGATAAAACTCATAGGAAACCTCGGCTTATAATGAAGAAATTTGAGGAAATTCCAGAGATCAGGACTACTCAGGAGGTGGACAAACTCAGAAGGCTTTTCAAACATCCTTACCCAGAACCCAGGAACCCTCTAGAGATGGAAGCAGTAAGTTTGTTGAATACTAGGTGGACGCAACTTCATAATCCAGTATATAAGAAACAAAAGCAGCAGGAGGAGAAGCGCAGAAGGCAGAAAGAAGAAAAAGATCAAGCTGCTGAAGCTAGGAAAAGGAAACGGAATTAGGGTTAAAGGTCAGAGTGGTGTGAACTTGAAGTTGGAAAAACTTCATGTCTTTCGGTTGCTTTAACTCACTTGAGGAAAATTCATCTTAGAATGAATCCAATAAGGTGATATAAGTTTGACTAAAAGATATGAAATAATCCAGGTGATAGGAATCATTCAAATGATCTTTAATTCGAGGTTCGAATTCTGTTTCTAGTTTAAGTTCTTTGTATTGTTTTCGAGTACTTTTCAATTGTATATTTTTCAAGAATGTAATGTTAATTATCTTTTCTCGTCTCTTGTTTAGTTGAGTTATCCTTCATTAATTTGAATGTCATTGTTAGACAATCAAATTGGGGGAGATTGAAAGGCAGAGTGTATAAACTTGTAACACTGTAACTAAAGTAACTCAATTAAAAGAAAAGATACTTAACCTGAAGACAATCAAGAACAAGAGGTCACAAGAAATCAACACTAAATGAAGACAAGGTAATTGATACAATTGAACATGTTAACTATGATCAAGCCAAGAAGAAATCATTGAGAGAAGTTCAAGTCAAAGTTGTTCAGGCCTCAGTGATTTGAGAATTCGAGAATCAAGATCATAACTATCAGTATCAACAAGACCAATTGATTTCAAGTGAACAAGAAGGAAAGCAAATATTGGAAAGCCAAGTTACTAAGTGAATATGGTAATTTATTCAAGAAGCAGAAACACTATCAAGACTAGTCACTTATGAACCAGACCAGTGCATCAAGTGTCAGGACATTGATAGCAAGTTTATGTCAGTAATAAAGATCCATGTTCAAGAGCTTGTAGAAGAACAAAGAAGATATGAAGATATCACAAGCTCAAGATGTGCATTGAAGTTTCAAGTTGAAGACCAGAATATTTTCTAAGTACTAAATGTTCTAGATGGCTAAGTCGAAATTCTCAAGTAGAAGTTCTACTTAGAATTTCGAGATGGCTAAGTAGAAATTCTCAAGTAGAAGTTCTACTTAGAGTGCAGCTTCAACATGACACATGGCATCTTCTGATTGGCAGATTTCCAAGCTTTCAAGATAAGACAAGATTTATGTGGACATCATTGGGCCACGTACATCTTAGTCTTTGAAGACTACAGGTCATAGATTACATGTAGTATAAATAGAAGCACTTGTGTAATGTTTTAGTTAGTGAGCAATATTGAGAAAAACACAAGAAAAAGAGAGAGAGTTATTCACAGAGCTTAGAATCATTCACTTCTCTCTGAACTTCTGTTATACTTTGTAATGAATGTTGTAGCAACCTTTTCAAGTTATATATAAAGAAATATATTCCTTGAATCTGTGTGTTCATTTATTGCATCGTATTTATTGCTTCTCATAATCGAAAAGTTGTATTCACCCCCCCTCTACAACACATTTGGACCTAACAAAATCCAATTCCTCTTCTATTTTATTTAAATCTCTAAAAATTCAATTCTAAAGAGGAATTAATTGCAAGTTCACCTCTCCGATTCGTATTGGGTAAATCTTTTTCTCTAATCTTATTTTTATTACGAATTTGTGTTCTTGTAAATTGGGATTTTGTATTATTCTTGGAATTTGGGCTATTTTTGGTGTGATATTGCTTGGAAATTATTGGTGGAGCTTCTTGTGAGTTGGGTATTGATTCTTATGGCTCCCAAGTGTGGGAGAGGTGGTGCTAGTGTTGGGAAATTGCTACAGAAAGGGGATTTTAGCTGAACAAGCATGTTGGAAAAGATGGGGAAGGATATGTCAGACGTCTTGCAGGAACGGGATTCCAGGGGAGTTTTATTTTATTTTTAGTTGTAGTTTTGTATCTTGTTCAATAGTTCATTGGGGACAATGAACCGCTTAAGTGTGGGGAGGTGTTCTCAACGTAGTGTATTACTTGTTTAAAAAAAAAATTAAAAAATTAAAAATACCAAAAATAATTCTAGCCATGCAATTTGATTAGTTGTTGTATTTTGCTTGATACACCCATGCATGCGTAGAATTCTTGTGTTCTTGACGCTTTTGTATGAGAAGTGACGTGCTTTGTTCTTGTGCACACACTTTCACTAGCAAGTTGAAGCTGGTAGACTTAATTGGATGTTGTAAGTGATTAGAATGACATGAATATGTGCAAGATGACTTGGTTTTCATGCTTTGACTACAAGTAGGTGCGTTAGAGAGTCTTGTTACTTGGGATTGATTATGTTTTGTCACACCAAGTGAGTTTTGAGCCTATATGCATATCGTTTGCATGATTTTTCGTTTGCTTGAGTGTCCACATGTTGTTTACATTGCTAGCACTTACTTGAGATCTTTCTTGAAATGCATGATATTACTTGATGATGAGATGATAAAGGCACTTAGGTTTGACCTCATATTTCCCATATTTCCACACCTTCTATACATGATCAATTAGTTAACCCGTTGAGCTTAATCCTATTCTTTCGGTGACACACTACATTACTTGCCATTATCCTTTTTATTCTATTGGCCTTACATTGAATTTGAACCTAAATTGTCAAAGGCTAGTATCGTGCTTAAGGGAGTAATAAGGTGTTCATAAAAGGGGGGGTTATTGATGATCATACTTTTGGGGAATATTGATTTTGGGTTGATGCTTGCTAGTCGAAATTCATAAAAATATCTATGGATCATTGTGCTTATTCCTTAGCTCTCACAGAAAAAAAAAACAGAAAAAAAAGAAGAAAAAAAAAAGGAAAAAATAAATAAATTTGAGAGCATTCTTATGTTTGTATGATCCTTCTTCATTCGACTAGTCAAGTTATTATGTAAGGGTTATTGAAAAATCCAAGTGTGGGGAAGTATTTGTTTTAATAGAACGGGAATTGAATAATGATTATTGTTGGGTACTAGCTTTTGACATTAACCTGTTTTAGCTTTACTTGACATACCTGGTCCCTAGCCCACGCTACAACCCGAATAAAGACCTTTTGATTGTCATCAATGATGTATGTTGTGTTGAGAGTGAGATTGATTGCGAGTGTCAAGTTGTGTTTATGATTTTGTTGGAATTTAGTGATACACTTAACCTTGTTCTTGAGTGAATATTCGTTTTTGAGTGAAAGGTGAGTTATTACTTGTTTTGGCATAGGAGATCCCAGGTTTACACTTAAAGATGTGTTTCTTGTGGGCTTAGCATGATTACCAACGATTTTTACACTTGACATGAATTTTTATGACCTTCTGCATGTTGGTTGAGTAGACTACGTGAATACTCGCACTTTCGACACCAAGACATCGTATGTTTACTTTGATTCTTAAGTTGATGTGGCATGAGAGGACTTGTGTGTGTGGTGTTGTGTTAGCATTGATCTTTTGCATGGTTAGATGAATTTTGTGGTTATATTCACTATAAACCCTCACGAGACAACACTCGTCCTACTAGGGCTGCCTAGGGGTTTAACGGCTTGTTGCATATGCTCAATGCAATCGTGTCATCTACGAAAGTGATGTTTGTTAGGACTTAGTTTTTATTTCACTTATTTGCCCGAGGACGTGCAAATGCTAAGTGTGGGGATGTTTGATAGAGTATATTTTTATATATATTCTAGATGATTTTATTCTCATATTTATTGTGTTTTGCATTGATTTGGATTTTTATTTAATAGATTTTATTGTTTTATTGTAGGAAATAAAGAATTCATGACTTGGAAGGATTTGGAGCAAAAAGAGCTATTTTGGAGATAAAATAGAAGGAAATTCGTAATATTGGGCTATACGGGCTGCCTGCACTGTTTGAGCCATATCTTGAGTTCCAGAAGTCAGAATTTGACGATCTTACTGCCCACGCGAAGCTTGTGGAATTATCTTTAATTTATAGGTGGTCCAGTAAGCAAAATCCAACGGGAAGAGCCCAGAAACAGAGGAGAAAAAGAAGTGACGAATTTTACAAGAAAATCCTATTTAATTATGGATATCTTTTTGTAAATTGATTAGGATATTAAAAATACTTTTATTAGGAGATAGATATCAGATTTTATTAAGGAGTTTTATTATAAAAAGAAGGAGAGAACGTGGGAAGAGAGATAGATAGACATATACAGACGTTATTTTTACATAAGCTAGGGTTTTGGTTTTTCTCTCTTCATCTCTTCCTTTGTAAGCACTTGGTTTAATTTGGATCTTTATTATTCTTCGTTTATACAAAGTTTAAGGTACTCTTTATCTCATCTTGTTTATTAGTACATGTTTATTATGGCTTTCTTGATTATTATTATTAGTTTTTATTCTACCATGAGTGAGTAGTTTAATTCTAGGGTATTAAGGGGAGCCATGTTTGCACCATGATTTGGGCTTAATTTGATTAGTAGATTGATGGGTAGAGAGTAATTCTGATTGATATGTTATAATTCTTAATTTGTGTAATTGCGCAATATCATGGATTAATTGATTGCAATAGGAGTAATAGATCGAGAGATTTTACTACTAGAGGCTTACATACAATTAGCAGAATTGAAGGTGAGTGTGAGAACATCATTAGATATTCTGAGAGTGTTAATGCTTGAGAAAGATTAACCGTTAATGCTTGAGAAAGATTAACCATTGCTTTAATTACTTAATCCCATTGAAAAGCTATACTTTTGTGATTTGTTTGGTGTAAACATGGTGAACCTGAATTGCCCTAGATCCCTTAATTAATTGATTTAAAACTTTGTTAGATTTGTTTTAGTAGTTAATAAAATTCTCAAACAATCGTTGTGACTAGAAACAATTGATAGCAATTGAATTGAAACTGAAACTGTCTCCTTGAGGATTCGACCCGTATTTGCTAATATCTACTACAATTGATACCGTGCGCTTGCGGTTAGGTATAATTTGACACATCATTTACACCATGCATGCTACTCTTAGTTTTATTTTGTAACATCTCAATGTTGTTCTAAGACATATAATTATATATTTACATAAATTGAATACACAATAATATTTCATGTAATTGTCATATTTTTTCTATTCGCTTATTTCATTTCATTTCGTGCACACAACAAAATTTGTGTAATTTAGTGTCATTTTGTGTTCTAATTTCGGCTACACGATTTAATATCATGTTATTTTCGTTCAAGACCACAAAACAATTTGTCAAGTCTACATAAGATATTTCTTCTTATATATGTCAGAAAAATATACTCACTGTAAAAGGAAAATGAATTTCATGTTATTTAACCCAAAATCTGAATTATAATGGCACATATATAACAATATGATTATGTGTTTATATATTACACATTTGATTTCAATTTTATGGACATTAGCTTATTTTTACAAGTTAGTCAAATTAAAAAAAGATAGGTGATACTCATTTTCATATGTTTTATTTTAAGAATAAAAGAAAGCTAAAATTTATTATTCCATGTTTTACTAGGAAAGAATAAAAAAACCAAAATACAAACTTCCAAACTGAAAATGTACATTTTAAGTTGTCTTTACAAATAAGTTAAGGGCAATGCACGATATACTGAATTTGTTTGGTTAGTTGATATATTTTTTTTTATAGTAGATCAATTCATTTATAAAAGTACATATAATTTGTAAAAATGATTTTGAACAATCACATAGCAAAATAGATTAGATGAAAGTTTCTATTGTTATAACTACATTCGTTTCATATATCTTGCACAATAAATATCTTTTCTCATATCGCTGAAACATGCAACCTTTTTTTGATAGACAATCTAATGATTTATTGGAGTCGTGATGATTAAGTTTCAATACATTTTTAATATGTAATCGAAAAATTAACCACGACCATACAAATATTTTCAATGAATTAATATAATAAATATTTTAAGGATTCGATATTGAATATATATACCGAATTCTCAGAATATGGGTGAAAATTTTGTTAACATGATACGTAGAAATATTCTCTAACAAAGAGAGAAATAAAATGAAAGCTAAATTTAAAAAAACAATAAAGAGGGGTTTTGAACTTTCCAACGGGGGTTGTATTTGTTTTGATGATTGATTCATAATATTAATATTAATTCAACTGGTATGAATTCATGGATAAGTACTTTTATGCTTAAATTAATTTACATTCCAATAAAATTATACATTTTTCTAAATAAAAATTAAAATAATATATTAATATTAATTTATTAATACAATTTATCAGTCGGTGCGTAGCATGGGAGTCCAAAAACCTATGATACTGATAAAAAGAAGACTTCTGCAATTCTATAGAATACCACTGTTTGTTCATTGCAAGAACCATAAACTTTGTACTATTTACAATTCCATCGGGATTATAATCTCATTAAATTAATTAAAAATTCTGGAATTCCATGAAATAAGCACAACCAAAGAGTTGTACATGTTATTGAACAATGCAAGCAAGCCTATTTCTTCAAAATGTACAACAAGCCTGCTTTCCATCACATTTCAATATCAAGATGAGTACGATTCTGAAAATCTAGGACAAGTAATGAAAACTTAGTCACAAGTGCAAATGTACACACGTACAGTCACACATATGTAAACGTTGCTATAATTAATTGTCAGAAAAGGGCTTCCTGTGATCAGAACTCAGTTAGAAATGAAAGGGTAATAAGTTAATAACAATAATATGTTTGTTTAAAGCAGTTGTAAGTGACAAAATGACTAAGGCAAGTAAATAAGCGAACCTCTGAGATGCGCTTGAATCTTCCATGGCAATTTCCTTCCCCTGCAGGTTTAAAGCCTTCACTTGTGATTTACAACCCTTAGGCTTCTTTTATACTATGCAATAATAATACAAATATGGTGTATATAATTATGTGGCATTGTGTTGTATTGGGACCTTTTATTAAATTAAAGACATTACAGGAGAATTCATCATAATTACTTTGCTATAATAGTGTCTCTGGCATAATGGTAACATAGTTGCAGATTAAACTTTCGAATCAGAATTTTTTAAACAAATGAAATATCATCTCATGTACGTATGTACTTCTAACGCACCAACAATTCAACCAAGTAAAAATTATAGCATTACATCAAAATGACAATGACGTTTGACAAAAAAACTAATACGAAGTTATGAGTAATTTGTCACATATTTTACGAATGTAACTGACATTCGAAGTTGAGTTATAGCGAGATTCAAGTTTTTCTTTTTTTATTATTTATGAAAGAGGATAAACATTGGAAAAGTAAGATGTATATATATATATATATATTACCCACACATGAACAGAAAATAGAACATTGAACAGATACTAAAATTATACCTTGAGGACGACAAGTGGACATACATAAATAGTTAGTTACAAATTCATGATTTAAAACCTACAAATTTTTTACAAGCAATCTACCAAATTTAACTAACCAAATTCAATATAAGTGCACTCGATACATTTTCACGATTCCCCAATGAGATTTCTGCAAAAAAATATAACAAAATTTTAATTAAACAGTTCATCATCGACAAAATGTTTTTTATTAACAAATTAGACTAACCATCACTGGAAAAGGTGGGTTGACAAGCCTTGTAGATAGAATCTGATGTACTTCTATCACATACTCAAGTCGACTTTCCCGATGTCCACATATTTTATCATACAAAGCATAAGTAGTCATACTACCCACAAGACGTCTCTTATTCCTAATATCTTTCACCTTTCCGATTTGCTTCCAAATACAGCTGTCAATGTCATAGTTGGTTGTTTTTTGTGTTAGGTCTCGGATCCCCTTTTGAGGGTGCACAAGGAAATGGTGAAAAAAAATATTGGCCTGTGAAACAAATCTTGATCCCTCACACAATAATGGTTAGGAAGGGTGGGAATAGTGAAACTTGTAAACTCCACCACCTGCACTTGATGTGCATCATTCAAAGTTCCCGCATTAAATTTTCCGAGAAGATCAATAAGACCAACCATGTCAAGTTGACTAGTCGTCTCGAAAGAATAGTCTGGAAGTGGATGTGCTCCGGGAAATTGAGCTTCAGGCACCAATCGCAGCGGAAGATGATCGATGTAGGCCATTCGGTGGTGATATGCGGAGTGGTGAGAAGATGTGGTGGGCGGCTGAGGGATGATGAATGCAAATTGAAATTGTAGTAGTGTAGTGCTGTATTAGTAGGTCAGTCTAGGTTAATATGAAATAATATTCTAATGGTTTTGTAACAGACAAGACAAAGTGCCACGTTAACTATAAAACTAACATAACCATATTAACTACAAAACAATGTTTAGATTTGCACTTAGACTAATAATTGCAAGTTTACGCACCGACCGATAAATTGTATAAATTAATTAATATAAATATATTATTTCAATTTTTATTTAGGAAAAAATATAATTTCATTGGAATGTTAATTAAATTAAGTATAAAATTACTTATCCGTTAATTCATACCTACTGAATTAATATTAATATTATGAAACAATCATCAAAACAAATACAACCCCCGTTGAAAAGTTCAAAATCCCTCTTTATTATTATTATTTTTTAATTTTAGCTTTCATTTTATTTTTCTCTTTGTTAAAGAATATTTCTACGTATCATGTTAACAAATTTTTCACCCATATTCTGAGAATTCGGTATATTCAATATTGAATTCTTAAAATATTTATTATATTAATTCATTGAAAATATTTGTATGATCGTGGCTATTTTTTCAAATACATTTAAAAATGTTTAGAAACGTAATCCTCATGACTCTAATAAATCATTAGACTGTCTAGCAAAAAAAGGTTGCATGTTTCAGCGATATGAGAAATAATATCTACTGTGCAAGATACATTAAACGAACGTAGTTATAACAATAGAAATTTTCATCTAATCTAGTTGCGAAAAAATGAAATTTTTACAACAAATTTTTTAATTTTTAACCAAAATAATGAATGGGGGATTGGTGGCCAAAATTACCAACCCGTTACGCATGTCTCAAATAGGTAATAAAAAAATTTCTGACTTTCATAAATGGGTAATGGATACTATTACCCTAATGGAAAATGTGTAATAAGCTATTACTCATCTCACAAATGGGTAATAGATATCTATTACTCTTTTAGAAAATGCGTAACATGTATTACCTATTTTCAGAATATGTATTACTCCTTCCACAAATGTGTAACACTTGTTACCCAGATTAAAAATGTGTAACAGAGATGGGTATTTTTGGCCAATCTTCCGTGCGCGTGGTATTCTTGTTTAAGGAATTGAAAAAAAATGGTAAATTTGGCCTTTATTCTCTAGTGTGCTATGTGATTGTTCAATATCATTTTTACAAATCATATGTCCTTTTATTAATAAAATGATTTATATAAAAAAATAAATATTATCAACTAACCAAACAAATTCAATATATCGCGCTCTTGGAGTAATGTATGATTGTTATATGAGTATTGCCCTTATCTTATTTGTAACGATAACTTAAAATGTGCATTTTCAGTTTGGAAGTTTGTATTTTGGTTATTTTATTCTTTTCTAGTAAAACATGCAATAATAAATTTTAGTTTTCTTTTATTCTTAAAATAAGACATATGAAAATGAGTATCACCTATCTTTTTTTAATTTGACTAACTTGTGAAAATAAGCTACTGTCCATAAAACTGAAATCAAGTGTGTAATATATAAACACATAATCACATTGTTATATATGTGTCCTTGTAATATAGATATTGGGTTAAATAACATGAAATTCATTTTCCTTTAACAATGAGTATATTTTTCCGACATATATAAGAAGAAATAGCTTATGTAGACCTAACAAATCGTTCTGTACATTCATGTCATGTACTTTAGGGTCTTGAACGAAAATGACGTGATATTAAATCATGTACCTGAAATTAGAACTCAAAATAACACTAAATTACAAAAATTTCTTCATATACACGAAATGAAATTACGCGAATAGAAAAAATATGACAATTACTTGAAATATTACTATGTATTTAAGTTATGTAAATATATAATTATATGTCTTAGAACAACATTGAGATGTTACAAAACAAAACTAAGAGTAGTATCCATGGTGTAAAAATCTCCCAAAAAAATGGTAACCCTCTTTTTTATTTTTTCTTATTTCTCGTTAACAAATCTTTCTTTGTGTAGAATCTTTCTTCCAAGTTATTGAGTTTTCTTAGTCATATTTTATGTTTTATTGATATTAAAAATATATATATAACCAAGCAAGCAAATTCAATATATGCTCTTAGGTTAATATATGAGAATTGATACTATTACTTTAATTCAAGTATACTAAACTCAAAAAATCACCCTTTTGTCAAAAACAATATATAATTTTAAGTGTATCAACCTTTTTATTTATCATTATTAATAATTTTTATGACAAAAATCGTAGTTGCTCTCTCTCTCCCTCCCTGTCTTTGTCTCTCTCCACCTTTTCCAAAAAATGCTAAATTAAAGTTTAGGAGTTGATATCAGCTTTTTAAGTTTTTATATATTTTTTTACAATTTTTGCATGATTTTTATTTATTTATCAATAAATATATCATTGAGAGTCTAGTACCCCATTGCCTGTTGGTAGATTTTATCTACCAAAATATTAGATTTTTACTATTTCCTTGTATTATTTTCCTTGATTTTACTTTGACTTTCAATAAATATTTCTCTTTATTGAGAGCCTTATATCCTGTTCGTGGATTTTGTCTACCCATATATTAGATTTTGTTATATTAGTTCATTGATTTAGATATTATAGAATCACAGTTCTGGTCGATTGTTTGAATACATTCTGACAAATCACATATACATATTCCTCACGTTAATAACAAATTGTCAGATTATCTCGCCGAAAAGGTTATATAATTTAGTTATATAAGCGAGGGATGTACCATAATTGAAGATCTGTTCCATGATTGGATAAAGGAAATTAGTGTTTATTATGTGTTTGTTAAATTTTAATTGTTTTTGTAGATGTTGTATGCCCTTTTATTGATGATTTTTGCAGGTTTGATTATTTTTATGGATGACATATGTCCTTAATTAATTATCTATAAATAAATAGTGATTTTTAAGAAAATTTGTGCTGAATTGGCCAATTTATTATGGAAATATTCACTACAATATTTTCATTGACTTTGTAATATTTTTTATTTTTTGATTGATAATTAATTATACACAAAATAATGTATAATACTATTTAAGAGTATATTTAATATTTTGAATAATTCAATAATATTGTCAGGTCAATTTTTTCCCATTAATTATTGCATAGTTAAAAAATTTCGTAATTAAAATGTTAAAAAATATTGGTTTAAAATTCATTCAAATATTTTAACTGGTTGATCCTAGCCTTTTTATGACTAAATTATTTAATACTTTACATAACTTAAATTTTGAATGTGTATTTAGAATAGTGTGGTAAATAGTTTTATATTGTTAACAATTTTCAATTCAAGATTTTAATTGTACCTTATGATTTTGAATTGAGAGTTTGAGATATCAAAATATCTATTATAGATATAATAGATTCGTGTATTAATGTATAATTTTTTAAATTAAATAATTATTGTATTTTGAATAAAATTGTTAAGTAATCACTAATAACATTGACAACTCCACACTGTAAAAAAAACATTTATCTAGGCACACATTTATCTAATGTGATAAAGATTGATGCCTACAATTTAGTAAGTCACAGAATTATTGGAGGTTGCTACTGAATATTCTAATGGGAAGTAACTCTGGGAGAATCCGGACTGGGAATGATGATAACCTAAACCGTGTTCTATTTTTTTTGTCATAAACGTTTTTATGTTGAATTTATTGGACAATTAAAACATGAAACATACAATACATATATACAATCGAAATAAAAATATAATCTATCCAAGTACAACATGTCATATAATAAAAAAAGATATAAAGTAGTGCCTTTGTCGAAATTGATATGATTTAGCCACTAGGAGAATTGATGCATACACTTATTTTATCAAAGTTGGCTATGTGTGATGGGGAATAGGGACTAAGCGGCATAGATTTCCTGTAATATTTAAATTGATACAATAATTATATTTTTTAGTTTGTAAGAATTTTATTTTATATAAATTGTTTATTAGTTAATCGTTAAAATAAAAATTAATAGTCATTATGTTTAGTTAAATGATATGAAAAAAATAAAAATTAACTGTAACTGAATGTAACTTGATTTGAGTTTAGTCTTGGCTGAAACGTAGAATCTTGATCCAATAGAGAAACATGTTACATTAAGTTTAATTGATCTAAGGTTTAATAAATTCTGATTGATGTTAAAATAATTCACAATCTTGTGATTGGTTAACTAAGGTTAACTAATACATGTTAGATTCGGGTATCCTTTATTATAATAAAGGATGTTCAAAAACAATTCATAACTAAAAGATTTATAACCATATGTAATATACTTTTATGTGGATTTATATAAAATAAGTTTTATGGTTAGTAGAAATTTTTTAAAATTAGAAATCATGTGATATGCGAAGTTTTTACATCAATATATTTTATATTTAAATTTAATTTAACCGCGATTAGTAAATTAGAATAAGCATGGTAAATAATAAAAATTTTGTGTATAATTGATTGATTTAAAGTTTAGAAGTAAATTCTGATTGTCTTCAAAATAATAATAATTTTTTGATTGGTAATTTATTAACCAACCAATAATAATACTCTTATAGCGTATATTTAATAATTAAAGTAATTAAAATATATGTAGTGTTCGTTGATATGAATTTATAAATTATTTTATTAACAAATTGCGAATAAAAATATTTTTGAACCTTTCAAAAAATCGAGTTTTTGAAGATATGGATTTTATCCAAGCTATTTAAAATTTGTTCAAATCCGATTTTGTAGTGTTGGCTTTATATGCATTTACTAATTAATTTTATTAATAAATTATGAATAAATATATTTTTGAGATTATAAAAAATTAAGTTTTTGAAGGTATGGATTTTATCCAAGTTATTTAAAATCTGATTTCAAATCCGATTTTTTCAGATTTTTAGTTAAGTTAGATTATAATTATTTAATATCGATTATAATTGTACAGTATATATTATGAAAATCAATTTTTAATGTATGATAACATGATTTTGATTGACTTTATATTAAAAGAGTAGTTGATTAATGAATGATTAATTATGAAATTTAATTTAAAATATATAATAGTATATCGTGATTGATTTCAAATTAAAATTGTGATTTTCTAGTAAATATTTTTTGATTTTAAAAATATGTATTTATGGATATGTATACTAAAATCATTATTGTATTTAAATTAGAAGTGTTAACTAACTACGGTTAAAGAGGTAGGGTGAGATTGTAAATAAGGAAAATTCTTAATATAACATGGCTGGTCTAAAATTTAGAAATTAGTTCTGATTGGTTTTAATAATTCACAATTTTCTAATTGGTTAACTGCACATTGGTAGACTCGGGTAATATAGTAAATGATGATTAGTTTATTGCATTATAGAACGACCATTATTTTGGAAAGAAGAAATTTTATTTAGAAAAGTTAAAAATGTAATAGTTGAAAAGGTAATCGGTTAGTTATTATTTAGTAGAAGTGTGGGGAGATTTTAGTTAGAAAAGGTAATGGCTGAAAAAGATAATTGGTTAGTTATTATTTAGGAGAACTGTTGGGAAGAGTTGCGTGTAATATTTTGAGAAAAGATTGTGTTTTGTTTTTTGTAATTAAGTAAAATAATTAAGGATAATAAAGTAAAACAATTAAATAAGGTAAGTAACGTACCGTACCAAAAAACAGGTACCAAATTTTTTAATATTTCATATTTTATAATATAGTATAATATAGTATAGTTCTCTTCACCGTGAAAACAAAATTTAATCATAATTTAAATTTACACAAATTATTTGTCTCATACTCTATGTTTTTTCAATTTTGTAAAAGTTATTGAATTTAATCTGATTAAATTGAAAATTTTACAGACCCATTGCACTCTAAGGCCTTAACTTTCTAAGGTCGCGTTCGAGTTTTATTTGTAAACTGTAGATCCTTCCCATTCTTTTGTGCGAAGTAATAAACATATTTTGTGAGCCCATAAATTTTCCAAGGTTCAAGATGCCTCAAAAGATGAGAATGCAGCGATGAAATTTAGCTTTAAATTGCAAAAATCGCTTAATATTATATTTTTGTATAATTTAGATTGATTTTAATTTATATTAATTCATTATAATTCTTTTTCAACATTAAAATATATTTAATATATGTATATGTTAAATCAAGTAACTACTATATTTAAATAAGAACTGTTAACTAACCATGGTTAGTTAGGTGATTGGTCTAAAATTTAGGGGTTACCTCTGATTGGTTCTAAAATAATTCCTCGATTCTGATTGGTTAACTGACGTGTAGTAGACTCAGGTATTATAATAAAGGATTAGGATCATTTTCCAGAATATAGCATAATTTTACATAAGATATTTACATTATACAGTATCAAACGCTTGCTGACATTATACCAAAAGCTTGCTACATTCTTCTGCATCAGTGTGCCTTTGTCCTTATACGACACTGGGAATGGAGTTGGTAAATGACCACACCCCTGTTTACATATGATTCATCAGCAACTTCCCCACTCGAGAAATTCCCGAGTAAAATAGACACTACAAATGGCTCAACATTGCCTTGCAAATTAAGAATGACCCAGGGAAAACAATTAGAACCAGAACTAGTAAGAAGCATTTGAAGAGAAGCAAAAGCATTTTCTTCCATCACAAAGTTGCTGGGATGCAAAAGAGGTTGATTAATGTGAGGTGGAACCTCAAACATGACAGAAGATGTTGGAACTGGATCGTAATGAGTCATACCAGTAACAGAGAAATCAATTGGAGTAGTCTGAATTATCTCCCCAAAACCAAAATTTGGTTGAATGTCAAATGCAGGAAGATGTGGTCCTAAACCATTATCCAAATCCAAGATTTCATAGAGATTACCAAAAAGAGTTGAAACCTCCACCAAACCTGAACAATGCTTGAGTGCAAATTCTGCTATATAAGATGGGGCCCTATTTCTAGTAGCAACTATTGAGTAGATCCTACAGCATTTCTACAATACTAAGTCCTCGTTTTGCTTATTATATTCTACTTAGAGAGTATTTATCTACTGCACTGCAACCGTGAGACCTTCTTCCTCCAACTCTACCTCATCTTGTTCAATTAACATGTCGAATGCAATTATAGCTAAGTGAATCGCCCAGATTTGTGACTGAAAACTTTCCATTCCTTGTAGTCGACCCATAATACCCCAAAGAAAATGATCATCATGATCACGAGTAATGATACCCACACCGTTTATGTTCCCATTAACCCATGGTGATTCCTCAAATAGGATCTTTGTGTTCTCATAACAATACTTTATATCCAATTTTTAAGCTTTTTTTTGTAGACCCGATTGAGTAATATCATTTGTATGTGTAACTAAAAAAATTATTTGCTTCTAAATAATAAACTTTTTTAAAAAAACTTACTAATAAATGACATGTCAAAATACCAAAAATGAGTTTAGTTCTATGGACACCAACATTTGAGTGGAGACCATATACATTATGCACTCAAAATATTGCAAAACATATATATTTGCAAAGAATATTCAACGAACATTATAATTTCATTCAAAATCTTAAAAATCATATATGATTTGCAAGCAGAACAAGTTTTGGAAACACAATACGTTCTGCAATATTTTGTTTACAGAACATACATGATTTTCAAGATTTTTAATAAAATTTGCATGTAAAACATATGTGATTTTCAAGATTTTCAATGAAATAGCGATTTTCAAATAACATTATTTTCAATAAATAAGTTTTTACAATATTTTTATTTATATATGATCTCCGATCTCCACTAAAATTTTGGTCTCCTTAGAACTTAACTCTACAAAAAATTATCATGTTGAAATATCTAAATATTAAAAAAAAACTTTAGGTAGAATTCGAACAATGTGCATATGTAACATTTATATTATTCTAACTGATTAGCTTATATCCCGTGCGATGCACGAGTTTCTTTTGATATGTTATAAATTTTAATTTTATAATATAAATATATTTTTATATAATCATTATTTTTAATAATTACTTTAATTGTAATTTAATATAATTTAATATAAATTTAATTAATGATATGGTTGGTTTAAAACTTAAATTATAAATCTTTAAATTAAATGTGTTGGTGACAGAATCGGAATATTGGATTTTAAGTGAATTAATTTAAATATATAATATACCTTATCATTAGATCTAACGGTTCTTATTTATTTACTAAAAATCTAATAATCATTATTTGTTATATGGTTGAATCATTGAACCAAAGTATAAACAATTATACTTATGTTTCTTATTGAGCAGTGCTACTTACCCAAAACTTTTTCCCAATTTTTTTTCCAAATGATGTGACATAACACTTGGCATGTTTTATGTTAGTCACAGAGGCATGCCTGTATACATCTAATAACAAGACTAATTGTTTGTAATGCTTTGCATTACTTACATGACCTCTTAGCTGAGTGAACCTCTAGTTGTAGAGTTTCCACTTGTTTAGTGCTTGTAATAGGCATCAATTCCTATCCGTGTAATGGTACTTAAAAGTCAGAGAATAATGCATGAAAGAAGTTCCAAGATTCATGCCTCAAGCTTGAAGAACAAGACTATCAAATAATCATAGTTGGGATTTGAAGAAATGAAGAATTTGCCTAAGTACCAATTCGAGAAGTATGTTTGTTATATTCGAGAAGTCTAGCATTCGACAAGTCAAGGATTCGATATCTGTAAAGACACTATTCGATATCTCTGAATACACTATTTGATATCTCATTCGATATCTCAGAGATTCGATATGTCTAATACTCTATTCGAGAACTCAAGAAGTCAAAGTGGTATTCGAGTTCTCAAAGAGTCAATAAGTCAAAGTTCCATTCGATATCTCAAGGACTCAGAAAGCTATTCAACATCGCAGGGATTCGACAAGTCAAGTGTTCCATTCGACAACTCAAGGATTCCTGGAGAAAAGAGTTATTCGAGAAGTGATTCGATATGTCAAATATACAGTATTCGAGAACTCAGAGTTATCTAATCCTAGTTCTCGAATCAATCACTTAGCCATTTCTCGAATACTTACTTGGAGACAAACTACTGGAGAAATTGTACAAGTCAGAAACCTGCAGCAAGCCAAAGCACTTTATGGACCACAATTTGTAACGTGCTTTGGAAAGCCTACAAAGAAGCTTGGAAAGATGTAGAAGAGACAAAGAGCTAAAGAAGTGGATCTGAACAGAACTTTACAAAGTCAAATCTATAGCCGTTTGGATGCTTACTCAAAAAGGATAGACACACTGGAAAGTAAACTTGTTTAGCTACCTTATTTGTAGTAAGTAGGTTGTATTCATGTTCTATAAGAATACAACCTCACTTCTTTAGAGATCAAGTTTTTAAGTTTTTCACATACATTGTAAGAGAACATCTCTCTGAGAAAAACGAAGCTGAGAATACTATCATTTGTATTCACAGATTGTAGCAAATCTTTATCTAATAAAATATTAGATTAAAGTGATATTGTGTCTTGTGTTGTTCATTTTCCGCACATACACATCTGCACACACAAACTCATATCTTGCTACACAGATTCAAGAACAAGAAAAGTTCAAGAATCCATTCACCCCCCCTCTGTATTATTTAGTCGTATTCAATACTCAACAAGTGGTATCAAAGCAGGCTGTTGATCAAAACAGAAAACGATCATGAGTTCGAATACACCAAAGACAACAGGAACGGTGAAGAACCCTAATTTTGACAAAGAGAATTTCAATCTCTGGAAGATAAAAATGATGTTGTTCATCAAAGCTTCTCATCCTCTGTATCCTGAGATTCTCAAGAATGGTCCCTTTGTTCCACAACAAGAGATTCAGGAGAAGACTGTTGGAACTACAACTACTCGAAGATCTTATGTGGCCAAGGAACCATCTAAATGGACAGAATCAGAAAAGGAGATGGTTGCTCTTGATAGTCACCTCATGTTGTTAATCATAGACTAAATGGATATGTCAATGTTTGCAAATATAGCATCCTGCACTTCTGCTAAAGTAATGTGGGATCATATTGAGGTTCTATGTGAAGGAACAGATGAGGTTAAGGAGAACAAGAAACAGATATTGGTCACACAGTATGAATCTTTCATGGAACAGTCCAAGGAAAGCATTACTGATATGTTTGAGAGATTTCACAAGCTGGTTACTGAGTTGCAGATGAATGGAAAGGTTTACAACACTAAAGAACTGAATATGAAGTTTCTATTGTCTTCTCCAAACCACCTAGAGCAGAGGGTCATTTCTCTAAGGGAAAGAGATTTGAACAAAATCACATATGATGTTCTCTATGGGGTTTAAAAGACTCATGAGCTTGAGTAGCTTCAGAAGAGGGCTATCCAAGCCAACCAAGGCAGGATGGTAAACACATCATGTGCCTTGATTGTCAGCAAATCTGTTCAAGACCTAGAAGCATCTACAAGTCAATTGAGAATAGAGGAGATAGTAGATGATGAAGAAACTGAAGCTAAAGTAAGTGAACCTGTTGAGGAGAAGGAAGAAGAAGAGTTCTATACTCTTGAAGAGGTAGATGGTATGGAAAACACCTCATATGCTTTCATGGCCAGAAAATTTCCAAACATCAGATTCAAGAGGAACCAACCCTTCAAACCTAAACCCTAAAACCATTCATTCAACAAGAGTAAAGCACCTGTGAAGCCAAACAAGAGTAAATTCAAAACTGGCTATGTGGATAGGTCATCTGTGACATGTTATAGATGCAATGACCTAGGGCATTTTGCTAGTGAATGCAAGAAGCCTAAAAAGAAGGATAAAGAGTTTCTAGATCTTGAAGCTAAGTATGAGGCCCTTCTCAAAAAGCAAACACCAGGCAAGGCCTACATAGCTGAAGGAAAGTGTTGGGATGATACTGATAGTGATGAAGAAGAGCAAGGATTCTGCAACTATGCCTTGATGGCCAATTCCAAGGATGACACAACTTCATCAGACTCTCAGGTACCATCTCTCACTACCATAGACATGTCTGTTTTTAAGTACAAGAATATGATTGAACAACTATCTGTTGAAATGTTTAATATTCATACTAGTATGACTGTTGCTAATGAGGAAATTGCTAAACTGTTTGCTAGAAATGAATTGTTAATTAAAAAGAATGAGGAACTTGAGCTAACTGCTATGCAAGTAGAAAACCTTAAGAAAGAAGTTGAATATCTATAGAATAAGGTTCTATGTGCTAATCAGATTGAAAAGGCTCTTAGGGATGAACTAGCTGAAAATGAATTCAAACTGAAAACCTTTAAGAACTCATCTAGTCTATTACAATCCTACCATGAGAAAATTCAAGCTAAATCCAAGGCTGCCATTGGACTTGACTATGGCACTCTTAAACAGAGGAAAGGCTATGCTGTCATTGAAGATGACATAGTTGTTCAGGAGGAAGTGCCTCACATTTTGAAAAAGGTTGAGTCTCCAATTTTTAAAGAATCAACATTTGAAATTGATGAGGATGCCTTACTCATTAAGCAAATGTTGAATGATGAGGATGAGGCACAGTCTAGTGAACAACCAGCATCCTCTAAGAGTGAGAGTGTCAAGCCAAAATCCAAGAAGCCTGTAGGAAGTAGACCTAGAACTGAGAAGTTTATGAAGTTTGTTCCAGCTGGGAAGAATGAATCTGAGAAGAAAGTGACTAAGAAGAAACAGAACAGAAATGGCAAACTAGGGATTAACAAAGATAATGACTATGCTTATATGCCCAATGCCCCTAGGAAAACTTGTCAAAATTGTTTCAGTACCATTCATTTAACTCATGCATGCAAGAAACCTGTTGGTAGTATGCCTAAACCTTTCTATGATTGTTCTGTGCCTTTAAGACATAGAGATGCTCCATTCTGTGATAAATTTGACTGTATGCCATGCAATATGAATGTTATGACTAGCTATTTCAATCTGAGAAGGCAATTCATTGATGGTTGTATCAGTCACAATTCTCACACACTACACAAGGTCAAAGTCTTCAAGTCCTCCTAGAGCTAGGAAGGTACCTCTGTCACCTAAGTCTGAAACCTCAGGTTCTAAGACTTCTAATAGTGACAAGAAGACTAATACCAAGAAAGCTGATAAGCATGTTGTTAATGAAAAAACTGTTTCTAAGTCAAATGGACCCAAACTTGTTTGGGTACCAAAGGAGAAGTAATACCTTTGTGATTGCATGGCAAAGAAAATGAAAGAAGGTCATGTGGATTTTGGATAGTGGATGCTCAAATCACATGACTGGTGATATGGCCCTGCTATCATAGTATGAGGAGAAGTCTGGCCCAATGGTTGCTTTTGGAGATGACAGCATGGGTAACACATTGGGATATGGCAAATTGGAAGTTGGTAATGTCATCATTGAAGATGTAGCACTAGTCAAGGGACTTAAGCATAATCTTCTAAGTGTTGGTCAGTTTACTTATAGAGGATTCAAAGTGAATTTTGACAAAGATGAATGTTTGATCACCCACAAGAAGACTGGTGATTTTGCTATATCTGGAGTAAGAAAAAGAAGCCTGTTTGTAGCCAATATGGACTCTGCAAGCAAGGATAAAGTTTGTTGCTTTTACTCAAAGGCATCAAGTGAAGACTGTTGGCTGTGACACAAGAAGTTATCACACTTGAACTTCAAAGCCATTAATTCTCTAGTCAAAAGAGAGTTAGTGAGAGGAATGCCCACACTTGAATTCTGTCAAGAAGGAGTGTGTGAAGCTTGTAAAAAAGGAAAGATGAAAAGATCAAGCCACAAGTCAAAGACAGTGACATCAATAACCAAGCCCCTGCAACTAATTCATATGGGGCCTGTCAATATTATGTCACTAGAAAGAAAGAAGTATGCCTTGGTGATGGTTGATGACTTTACAAGGTATAAATGGGTAGAATTTCTGGCATCAAAAGATGAGGCTCCACAAGTAATCATTGAGCACATAAAGAAAGTTGACAAGGAAGCAAAAACCAACAATGCAAGTGTGATTGCATTGAGAAGTGATAATGGAATAGAGTTCAGAAATGTCATGCTTGAAGCATTCTGCAAAGAGAATGGTATTTCTCAAAAATTCTCAGCTCCAAGGACTCCACAAAAAAATGGAGTTATTGAGAGAAAGAATAGAACTCTAATTGAGGCTGCTAGAACAATGTTGCTTGATGCAAAGATGCCTACATGTTTTTGGGCTGAGGCTGTGAGCACTGCATACTATATCCAGAAGAACCCTCATCAACAAAAATACTGGAAAGACACCTTACAATTTGATGACTGGAAAGAAGCCTACTCTAAAGTATGTTCATACTTTTGGAAGCAAATGCTTTGTAATGAAGGATAATTCAGAATATGTTGGAAAATTCGATGCAAAGGCGTTTGAAGGAATATTTCTTGGCTACTCTATGGAAAGAATTGCATACAAAGTTTATGTCATCAATCAAAAGAAAATTATGGAAAATATAGATGTAATATTTGATGACAGCAAACTACCTGGATTAGAAGAAGCGAATGATGAAGATAAAGATCCACTAAGATTTGAAAATCTAGATGATTCTGACGAAGAGATTGAAACTGAAGTTGAAACTGTAGTTCAACAAACTCAAGTGAATGATGATACAAGAGAAGAATTTGTGCCAATCAACAGTGGAGAGGCAAGCATCCAAGACACACCTATGAATAGTGGCAACTTCACAGGGGGAGGAAGTGAGAATGATCATGACTTGGATGATGAAGCAACATCAAGGTTGAGAAATCAGACTGAACATTCAAGGAAATGGGATAGATCACACCCTGTAGAGCAAATTATTGGAGATCCAAATGCAGGAGTGAGGACTAGGAGGGTAACCTATAATGAGTGCTCTATGGTTGTTTTCTATCTCAGATTGAGCCTAAGAAACTTGATGATGCACTGTTGGATCCAGATTGGATTATTGTCATGCAAGAGGAGCTGAATCAATTCGAAAGAAACAAAGTATGGGAACTTGTGCCTGCACCAAAGAACAGAACCATTGTTGGAACAAAATGGGTTCTGAAGAATAAGATGGATGAAGATGGTGTAATAGTAAGAAACAAAGCAAGGTTGGTTTCAAAAGGATACTCTCAATAGGAAGACATTGATTATGATGAGACATTTGCCCTTGTTGCTAGATTGGAAGCCATCATAATATTCCTGGCATTTGCTGCTCATTCAAATTTTAAAGTCTATCAAATGGATGTCAAGAGTGCATTTCTGAATGGAGAGTTGGAAGAAGTTTATGTGCAACAACCACCTGGCTTTGAGGACCCACATTTCCCAGAATTTGTCTATAGATTGCTTAAGGCATTGTATGGACTTAAGCAGGCTCCAAGGGCATGGTATGACACTTTATCACAATTTCTTCTTGAAAATCAATTCACTAGAGGCACATTAGACAAGACACTGTTCTACAAGAAGCATGGTGATGATATTATCCTAGTTCAGATCTATGTGGATGATATTATTTTTGGTTCTACTAATGAGAAACTGTGTGAGAAATTCTCTAAGCTCATGCAGAGCATATATGAGATGAGTATGATGGGAGAGTTAACATTCTTTCTTGCATTGCAAGTTAGTCAAAGGAAGGATGGCATTTTTATCAGTCAAACCAAGTACATCAAGGATTTATTGAAAAAGTTTGACTTAGAAGACTGCTCACCTGCAAAGACACCCATGGCCACTGCCACTAAATTGGATGAAGATGATAATGGCAAGAAAGTAGATATCTCAGTCTACAGAGGCATGATTGGTTCTCTACTCAAGTAGGCTAGACATCATGTTTGCTACATGCTTGTGTGCAAGGTTTCAATCAAATCCAAAAGAGTCACATTTGATTGCTATAAAGAGGATCTTTAGATATCTAAAAGGCACTCCAAACTTGGGTTTATGGTATCCTATGGACATAGGGTTCAATCTGGTTGGTTATTCTGATGCTGATTATGCTGGATGCAGAGTGGACAGGAAAAGCACCTCAGGTAGCTGCCAGTTTCTTGGACAAAGGTTAGTCTCTTGGTACAGCAAGAAACAACAATTTGTGTCAACCTCCACAACTGAGGCTGAATACATAGCTGCTGGAAGTTGCTGTGCTCAAGTGCTTTGGATTAGAAATCAACTTAGAGACTATGGACTTGTGTTGGAAAGAATTCCAATCATGTATAATAACACAAGTGCAATCTCTATAGTTGCCAATCCTGTCAATCATTCTAGGACAAAGCACATTGACATCAGATATCATTTTATTAGAGAGCATTCAACTAATGGAACCATTGAGTTGCATTATGTCTTTACAGATAAACAACTAGCTGACATATTCACTAAGCCATTAGATGAAGCCACCTTCACAAGGTTGGTTAGTGAGATTGGAATGCAGAATTCTTCAGATTCTGGCTAAGTGAATATATCACCTAGATTGTTGCAGCAGTAAACACTTACTTTATCTAAATTCTCAATATTTTTTAAGTAAGTGTTGGATGAAATATAATTTATAAATATTTCAAATCTGTTGCATATGTTGAAAAATCATATTATGATAACTTGAAATTTCTATGAAATTTTGAGAAAAATCACTATTTAATTCGTTAGAATATTCTTCATTGAATATGTCTGATAAATTTTAAAAGATAGTGAAAATTGAATTTTTATGAGTGAAAAGAATATTTCGATAAGTCAGACTTCTCCAATGATCCACTACTCGACTTCTCTAACAAGTCTTTTTGGAGCACTTTCGAGTTCTCGAATAGAGCCTTTTTGGAGATATCGAATAGAGGAATGATTGACTTCTCGAATATGGTAATTGAGTTCTCGAATACTGTATTTGAGTTCTCGAATCATTTGAAAAGGCTGAATTCTCGCTGAATCTTAACCGTTTTTGGATTTTTATCCAGAAATTTTAAATCACTCATAAAAACATATTTTATTTAATTTAGAATTATTTCTAAGTTAGATAGTTACCAGCTGTGAGTGTCAACTTGCTTGAGATATCGATTAAGCCTTTCTTGACTTATCGAATAGTTGATTTCTACTTCTCGAATGCCTGACTTGTCGATACAAAACATATATCTAATCGACAATTCAAGTACTTCATACTTATACAATTCTACATCTATTCGATTCACTTAATTCGATTTCTCAAGCATCTAAACTCCCAAAACCTCTGTAAACCCTAACTTCAAAAGCTTAATTTCTTCCTCAACCTTCGTTCTCTTTCTCTCTCTATAAAAATGGCAAACACCTAACTCACCATACCCACTCAAACCAATTTCATTGCAATAACTAATGATGTAGAAGCACCGAATGCAAACTTCAAATGCTTTGTTCGATGGATGTCTGAGTCATATATCAAGGATGCACTTTCAGCCAACCCAACTCTGTATTTGGACTTACTAGAACAATTTTGGAGGACTGCTACTGTGGAGGTCATCGCTCTTGAGAATGCTATAACCTCATATGTGGTCTACTACAAGATCCAAGGCAAGGACATCACTATCATCACAGCAGACATGAATAAAGCACTGAATTTACAACAAGAGGAGTATGACCCACTGGCCACAAATGCAGAGTTAAAAGACTTCTTTGATTTCATCAACTACTCTGATAAAATCAATCTTGGAAAGTTGAATAGGAAGTCCTTGAGGAAAGAATGGAGCTATGTCTTTGCTACTCTTCTTCAAGTCTTTACAGCAAGGAAGTCTAGTTTTGACCAAATCAGTGCACCTGCATAGCAAATTGGCTATGCCTTGGCCTATGGGAGAAAAATAGATGTTGGATAGATCATTCTACAGGAGCTATATGGGAGACTTGGTAAGAACTCAGCCAAGAGAGGTACTAAAATTTTCTTTCCTCGTTTTATTCAATCTGCACTTAATTTTGTAGATAATAAGTTAATTGAATTGCCTGGAATAGATAAGACTAGAATAGGCTACCCTAGGTCTATGGGACCAAACTCATTTTTGGTAACTTGGAGACTAGGAATGATGTGGATGTAAGACTTAAAATAACTCCCCATATGGAGAGTCTATTTAGGACTTACCCCCACAACATGCCAATATTTGATTCCAAATCACAGTTAGCACAGCCCAAGAAAGTAGGACAAAATGCTAACCCATGGCTTGCTAACCAACCCTCTCAGTCAAACACTCTACCAAATAGTAAGCCAACTGCATCATCCTCTCAAAAGGGTGATGTTAGTAAAAAGAAGAGAAAGAAGATAGTTTTTGAACCTTTGAACATATTATCTGAAGCAGAATTGGCTATAGAATTAGGTTTAGAAAGTGAGGAACCTGAGTCACCTTTACAGAGGCCAAAGAAGAAGAAATCAAAAACCACCTCTTTAGTCACACAAATGGCTGCAGTTGTAAAATCAGGGGCAAACAGCTCACTAGGTGTATCCTCTCAACAGGGTGCATCTATAGAATCAAGCATTCTCCCCAATGCACAATCTTGTATGGAGTCTACACAACGGAGTCATAAGGATGACACTACACTGAGTGGAGAGCACATCACATTTTAAACTCCCTCTATCTCTCAGGGGGAGTTGCCAAAATCAAATCTAAACAACACTTCTCTTCCAGAATCTAACACTCAAATTTCTTTGGAGCTTGCAACTCAAACAATTGAGAAGCAAGGCATTGATCATCAAGAATTTCCTTCTCTTGGTGAGCCAATGGATTCAAGTGACTTAGTGCATGACACTTTGCTCACCACCCAGGAACCACATTCAGATGGTGCGGGAATGCAAGCTGGGGCATATCCTGATGACACCATCACAAACACAGAGGATTGACTAGTTTTCACTAGAGACTTTGTGCTTGTGTCAACTACTGGTGTAACTCATCCCACTTCTGTGGAGACACTAGTAGTAGAGTCAATCCATCTGGTTGCAGAAGTTGCATCTAAAATTGAGGAGTCTAGCTTGCCTAGCTCTAGCTCTGACTTTCTGTCACAATGGCTGAAGCTTGTGCAATATGACAGTGCTTCAGGATCAGGGTCTGTTCCACCACAATTGACGGTTGAAGCACTTCAAAGCTTAGTTGTGGATCAGATTCCTGAGTTTGTAAAGATAGCTCAAATCTTGTCACCTCAAATATTCCAAATGCTAACTATGAAGCCATTCTGCTATGTCATAAAGAAGATGTGGAAATGCAAAAGGAGAAAACAGCAGATGAGGCTGAAAGGGATGGTAATGTAGATGCTTGGCTACATGGAAAATATGACATTGCTCTCTCAGAAGGTCTTCAGTTCCTAAGAGAGGAGTACATCACTTCACTAGGGTCTAATGCCAAATCTCTAAATCCTAGTGATGTGTATGAAGCTGTCAATGATACCTACAAGGGAACCTTGAAAGCTGCACACTATCTTGGCAAGGGCCTTAAGATAGAGATCAATGAAGTATGTGTAGCCACCATAAAGGAGGTAAATGAAATAAAAAGGGATTTTGCAGCAAGGTTTCCATCTCTAAACTCTGTGATCAAAGACATTCAAGAATGCAAGTCTACCTGCACAAAGATGGACAATGGTTTGGCTTTGCTTAAAGATGCTGTTAAGAATATGGGCACTCAATTTCAAACTCTATCTGATCAGACAACTGATGCCAATGCCATACTAAGGACTCTGTTTAAGAATCAATATGGAGATAAACTGGTGACTGAAGTCCCTGCGCATGAAATGACCAAGTTTGAGGTGCAGAGACTCAAAGATCAATCACTGTATGGTTTTAAGTCTACTGAGCTTTTCACCAAGGTGGATTCCCTGGGAAACGAAGTGACCTCACTCAAGCAATCCAATGCTCATCTTACAGACACAGTTGCAACTCTTACTGAACAGTTGAACACTCAGGCCACCACCATAGCTGATGTTCTTCTACATCAACAACTGATGCTGTCTGCTATGATGAAGCACATGGGGCTCCCTCTACCTGATGAAACTGTCAATTCCACCTCTTCCAACCCAAAGGCCCCTACTAAAGCTCCTGTGCCTGACAATAAGCCTAAGGGGGAGAAGAGGACCTTAAGGAGCTCAAAACCTAAGGGGGAGAATAAGGGGGAGAAACCTAAAGAAAAAGGCATTATCATAACTCAGGGTGGTCAACTAACAAGAACTCCAAAATCTACAACTCATGCTCCAGGCAAAGGGAATGCCAAAATTGATGAGCCTCCATCTTCTCTGCCAGTTGTAACTCTACCACCAGTGCACATCACTACTCCAAGTGGCCAAAAGCAAACTATCACTACTATAGTGGTGGCAGGTTCCATGCTAAGTAATCTAGTCCAAGCTTCCAGACATGAAGGTGATCCAGTGGAAGTTAATGTGGTTACAGAGGCCAAGCTGATAGAAGTAGCAAATTCAGAGATTTATCATGATGCTACATTCTTGAAGTTTCTGCAAGCCTTAAAGGCAAAGGTTGGAGGAGATACATTGCTATACAGAAGAAGCCTCAAAGATTAAATCAAATATCTAATAGTTATTCCAAGAAAGCTAAATCAAATCCTTCTCAAGGAAATTATGATGGTGACCAATGGCAAGATATGGCACCTATCTTTTGACACCTTGAAAGCCCTAAAATTCATTGAGATTGATGCTATCTTGGAACTAATTGAGCAGAGAGGGGAGAACAACAAGAGTCTGTATACTGAACTGAGAAATGGTCAAAAAGCTATACTTCCTGAAGTATGCATCAAACTAAGAACCATCTTCTATCAGTCTGGTACTAAAATTCAAGATGTCAATCAGTTGGTTATTCCTAGTGATCTCACTTCTCGAAATCACAGATTCATCAATGCTGTCACTGATCAGCTACAAAAGAAAGATGGAGTCAGAACTGCTGAAGAGTTGGAAGCACTACACATTCTCAGAACATTCATTGCAACTGGTGCAATTCCAGAAATGGCCAAAACCAGGAAGGATAAGGATGATAAAGATGAAGACAAGAGTAATGGGAGGAGAAGTCATCATAGGAGTGATAAGGGTGATAAAGATAAGAAGAAGAAGAAAGATAGCGAGGACAAGAAAGGTGATGATGACCAAGGCAAAGTCTATGAGAGGAAGAATGGAAAAGAGCAAGCCCTAGGCATTGCTAGCAGTAAACTCACCACAACACAAGACTCTAAGTCTAGGGTGAATGCTGTTAGTAATGACCTACCAAAATCTGAATCAATGGCTTCTGCAACTGTTTTGCCACCTTAAGAAGAGAAGAAGATTCAGATCAAGAAACCAGGTGTATGTTTCCAAAAGCAAACTGCTAATGGAGTACTACAATGGTCTAGAAGCAAGGGTCATAAGTTTCAGCCAAGCAATCAGGTGAAAAGGTTTAAATTCAAGCATGCTGCTAGGAGAGTGAAGCCATCTAAGTTATGGCCCTAACTATCTATCCAGGACTGAAACTCCAACCACTAGATGAAGATTTTGATGAAGAACAACTGTAATTTCTAAGAGCTCAAAGAATCTGCTATGCTACAATTGTGAGTGACTGCCTTGAGATCAAATACACTGATGGAAGAGAGATGAAATTCAAACAAGGGGGTTGTCAAAATGGGGCAAGTTATATGAGATAGAAAGAATCATTGCATTGTTGGATTCTGAAGACAAAGTGGAGAGAGTATGGAAGCTGGAGTTGATTGATTTTGTGAAGATGAAGAGAGACTATGCTGAGGAGATAAGGAAGGGGTGCTTTGAGAAATGGCTAGAAAGGGAGAAGGAAATTGATAGACTAGAAGTTGAAGCAGAAAAGCTAAGGTCAAAAGGATTGTGTAGTGTTCAATTCAATCCCTATGTGGTGAAGTATAGGAGAAGAAATGGAGATAATGTCAATATAAGAATGAACCTACTCAGTCACTATCCTGCCAACATTCTGAAACCAGTACTTGAAGATTTCAAAAACTCTATTCTGCTTGAAGAATTGGATGCTATGTAAGTGATCATAAGGGCCAAGGATGAGAATGCAAGAAAGGAGAAAGAAAGGAAATAGAAAGCATATGATGATCTACAAGCCAAAGCAATGAAGATGGAATCAAATAAAAATGGCTAGTATTTCACCATATTATGTAAGATTACTCAACTTGTAATTCTATTCATGTTCTCAATCAAATTTTCATACCTGTACTTTTCAAGTCTTATCTTTATGTATGTTAGGCTTGTTATCAGACATGAAATTGTGACTAAGGGTCTTACTCACAATTTGGGGGAGATTGTTAGTCACAGAGGCATGCCTGTATACATCTAATAACAAGCCTAATTGTTTGTAATGCTTTGCATTACTTACATGACCTCTTAACTGAGGGAACCTCTAGTTGTAGAGTTTCTACTTGTTTAGTGCTTATAATAGGCATCAATTCCTATCTGTGTTTGTACTTAAAAGTCAGAGAATAATGCTTGAAAGAAGTTCCAAGGTTCATGCCTCAAGTTTGAAGAAAAAGACTATCAAATAATCATAGTTGGGATTTGAAGAAATGAAGAATCTGCCTAAGTACCAATTCGAGAAGTATGTTTGTTATATTCGAGAAGTCTAGCATTCGACAAGTCAAGGATTCGATATCTGTAAAGACACTATTCGATATCTCTGAATATATCTCATTTGATATCTCAGAGATTCGATATGTCTAATACTCTATTCGAGAACTCAAGAAGTCAAAGTGGTATTCGAGTTCTCAAAGAGTCAACAAGTCAAAGTTCCATTCGATATCTCAAGGACTCAGAAAGCTAGTCGACATCTCAGGGATTCGACAAGTCAAGTGTTCCATTCGACAACTCAAGGATTCCTGGAGAAAAGAGTTATTCGAGAAGTGATTCGATATATCAAATAAACAGTATTCGAGAACTCAGAATTATCTAATCCTAGTTCACGAATCAATCACTTAGCCATTTCTCGAATACATTCTTGGAGACAAACTACTGGAGAAATTGTACAAGTCAGAAACCTGCAGCAAGCCAAAGCACTTTATGGACCACAATTTGTAACGTGCTTTGGAAAGCCTACAAAGAAGCTTGGAGAGATGTAGAAGAGACAAAGAGCTAAAGAAGTGGATCTGAACAGAACTTTACAAAGTCAAATCTGTAGCCGTTTGGATGCTTACTCAAAAAGGATAGACACACTGGAAAGTAAACTTGTTTAGCTACCTTATTTGTAGTAAGTAGGTTGTATTCATGTTCTATAAGAATACAACCTCACTTCTTTGGAGATCAAGTTTTTAAGTTTTTCACATACATTGTAGAGAACATCTCTTTGAGAAAAACGAAGCTGAGGATACTATCATTTATATTCACAAATTATAGCAAATCTTTATCTAATAAAATATTAGATTAAAGTGATATTGTGTCTTGTGTTGTTCATTTTCCGCACCTACACATCTGCACACACAAACTCATATCTTGCTACACAGATTCAAGAACAAGAAAAATTCAAGAATCCATTCAACCCCCTCTGTATTCTTTAGTCGTATTCAATACTCAACATATTAATTTGTGTGCGAATATGTGTGCACGCGGGAACACAAATTCATATTAGGAAACTTACTAATTACGCATATGACATGTAAGCATTTGGGGAAAATTTTGGAATAATTTTGGGGATCCCTATAATTTTCCTTTCTTATTACAAACGGGTTTTCATTTTATTTTATTAATGGTTGGAAGATATGATGTGATATTTTTGAGTATATATTAATAATTACAAGAGTGTTTTAAATTAAAAGGTAACTTGTTTTGATTATAAAAGAAATCTTAATGATTGGAAGATATGATACAATTAATATTTTTAGGTGTTTATAAAAGTTAATATATTTTAATTAAAAAGTAACATACTTTAATTTGAAAAGACAATTAGCTACTTATATATCATTAATTATATTATTTTTTTATTAATTAGAATAATCGTACCGAAAACCAAACCGATAAAACTTTCAATTATTTCAACTTTATATAATAGTACTAGCTTATAACCCGTGCGATGCATGAGTTTCTTTTAATATGTTATAAATTTTATTTTATGCTATATTTATGTTTTTATATAATCATTATTTTGTAAAAATTATTTTAATATAATTTAATATAAATTTAGTCAATGATATGCATGATTTAAAATTTATATTGTAGAATTTTAAGTTAAATATGTCGTTGACGGGATTCGAAACTTGAATTTTTAGTAAAGTACTTTATCATAAAATATACCATATAATTACATCTAACGGTTCTTATTAATTACTAAAAATTTAACAACAAAATGGTGTAATATTTTTGGGTATACATTAATGATTGCAAAATTATGTGGTTTAAAACTTATATTATAAAATTTTATAAAAAAATATGTCGTTGTCAGAATTTGAATCTAACAGTTCTGATTTTTTTTTACTAAAAATCTAACGGTCATTATTCGTTGTATACAGATTTCTATTATATTTTGTTAGTTATTAGACCGTATAGTGTCATATTTTTGGGTATATATTAATTATTGTAAGATTATATTTTAAAATAAAAGTTAACATGGTTTATTTAGAAAGAAATATTATTGATTGGAAGATACGATATTTTAGGTGTTTATAAAAAGTAATATCATCAATCAATTAAAAGTAAACCTCTTTTAATTAAAAAAAAGCAATCGGCTAATTATCACTAATTATATTATTTTACTATTTATTTTAATAATTAGGATGATCGTGTTGAAAATCGAACCGACAAACTTTCAATGCCCGTGCGATGCAATTATGTATTTTATATAATCATTATTACAATTATGTATTTATATAATCATTATTTTTCATATTTTTTTAATTTTAATTTAATATAATTTAATATACTCTTATTTACGGATTATATACTAATGTTTCCCTATTATAAATAATGTATACGGATTTTTAATATATTTTATTAATAATTAAAAAATATGGTGTGATATTTTCGGGTATATATTATTAATGATTATAAGATTAGTTTTAAATCAAAATGGTAACATGTTTTAATTAGAAAGAAAATATTAATGATTGAAAGATATGATACGATTGAATTTTTAGGTGTTTATAAAAGGCAATATGTTCAACTAAAAGTAAATGTGAAAAAGGCAATCGGTTAATTACCATTAATTATATTATGTTATTATTTATTTTAATAAATAGGATAACCAAACCGAAAACTAAAATTTTTATTTTAATAATTAGGATAACCAAACCGAAAACCAAAACAACCAAAACTTTTAATGTTTTGACTTTAATATAATACTAGCTTAAAACCCGTGCGATGCACGGATGTTCTTTAATATAACAAAAAAAAAATTAATTTGAATTAAAAATTTTAACACATAAATTTTCTTGGCTTAAAATTTTAAAAAATATGATCTGATATAATTATATATATGTTGTCCGTAATATTTTTAAAAAATGATGGATTTTAGTTTGAAAATATTGAAAAGATGAAATATTTTAGCTGAAAAACGTAATCGGTTAGTTATTAGTTATTATTTTATTGTACTTAAATAAAGCAAACCAAATAGGTTTTTCTGAAAAAAAATAAAAAAAAATAGAAAAGGTAATGTATTTTAGCTAAAAAGGTAATTGGCTAATTATTAGTAATTATAATATTTTATTTTATTAAACATAATTGCTTATAGTTTTTTTAGAAAAGGAAAAATTTTAGCTAGATAAACTGTATTTTACGTAAAAATAAAAATTCGTTATTGAAAAATAGAAAGTAGCATATTTTACTAAAAAAAAGAACGAATTTCTCATATTTTATGTGAAAAAAGATTAGTTATTGAAAAATAGAAAAGATAACATGTTTTACCTGAAGAAGGAAATTTATTAGTTATTACTTATTAGTAATTATAAATAATTAAGTAAGGATAATTACGTAAAATAACATGTACCGTTAAATAAGGGTAAATAAATAAAATTAACTGAAAAAAATAGAAAAATATAAAAGGTGACATATTTTAGTTGAAAAAGGTAATTGGATTAATTATTAGTAATTATAATATTTTATTAAACAGAATTGCTAATAGTGTTAAATAGAAGCGCAGGTGATATAATTGGAAAAAGAGAGATTTTAGTTAGAAAAAATAGAAAGTTAACATGAAGATGACATGATTTATGTGAAAATGGCAATTGATTAGTTTATAGTAATTATAATTTAATTATGTTATTTTACTAAATAAAATTGCTCATAGTTTTTAGAAAATGAGAAATTAATGTTGCTTGTTATATTTCTAGAAAAAATGGAACTTAATTAGAAAAAATAGAAAATATGAAATATTTTAGTTGAAAAGGTTATCGGTTAATTATTAGCATTATAATGTTATTATTATTTTATTTTTATTAAATAGAAACGTCCGTGATATAATTGGAAAAAAGAGGTTTTAGTAAGAGAAAAAAAAAAAGATAACGTGTTTTGACTGAAAAAGGTAACAGTCCATGATATAATTGGAAAAAGAAAGATTTTAGTTAGAGAGAAGAGAAAAGGTAACGTGTTTTGACTGAAAAAGGTAATTTATTAGTTAATAGTAATTATTATTTAATTATGTTATTTTATTAAACAAAATTGCTCGTAGTGTTTTTAAAAAAGAGAAATTTTAGTTAGATAAAATGTAAAAGATATTCTAATTTACCTGAAAAAGGAATTATTAAATTATTAAAAAATAGAAAAGATAATATGTTTAACCGGAAAAAAGAAATTGATTCATAAAGGAGAAATTTTAGTTAGATAAAATATAAAAGATATTGTATTTTACTTGAAAAAGGAAATTATTTAATTTTCGAAAAGTAGAAAAGACAATATGTTTAATCTGAAAGAGAAAATTGATTAGTTAGTAGTAATTGAGTAATGGTAAATAAGTAAAATCAACAGGTACCGTACCGATCGAACGACCGACCGACCGACCAACCAAACTTTTAATATTTCGGCTTGAAAAAGGTAATTGGTTAATTATTAGTAATTATAATATTTTATTTTATTAAACATAATTGCTCATAGTTTTTTTAGAAATGGAAAAATTTTAGCTAGATAAACTGTATTTTACGTAAAAAGAAAAATTGGCTATTAAAAATAGAAAATGTAGCATATTTTACTTGAAAAAGGAAAGAATTTCTCATTTTTTATGTGAAAAAAGATTAATTATTGAAAATTAGAAACAGTAACATGTTTTACCTGAAAAAGGAAATTTATTAGTTATTAGTAATGATAATAACGTAAAATAACATGTAACATTAAATAAGGGTAAATAAATAAAATTAACTGAAAAAATAGAAAAATATAAAAGGTAACATATCTTAGTTGAAAAAGGTAATTGATTAATTATTAGTAATTATAATATTTTATTTTATTAAATAGAATTGCTAATAGTGTTAAATATAACCGTCGGTGATATAATTGGAAAATGAGAGATTTTAGTTAGAGAAAATAGAAAGGTAACATGAAGATGACATGATTTATGTGAAAATGACAATTGATTATTTTATAGTAATTATAATTTAATTATGTTATTTTACTAAATAATATTGCTCATAGTTTTTAGAAAATGAGAAATTAATGTTGCCCGTTATATTTCTAGAAAAAAAAGGGAATTTAATTAGAAAAATAGAAAAGATGATATATTTTAGTTGAAAAGGTAATCGGTTAATTATTAGTATTATAATAATATTATTATTTTATTTTTATTGAATAGAAACGTCCGTGATATAATTGGAAAAAAGGAGGTTTTAGTAAGAGAAAAGATAAAAGGTAACGTGTTTTGGCTAAAAAAGGTAACCGTCCATGATATAATTGGAAAAAGAAATATTTTAGTTAAAGAAAAGAGAAAAGGTAACGTGTTTTGACTGAAAAAGGTAATTGATTAGTTAATAGTAATTATAATTTAATTATGTTATGTTTTTTTATTAAACAAAATTGCTCGTAGTGTTTTTAAAAAAGAGAAATTTTAGTTAGATAAAATGTAAAAGATATTCTAATTTACCTGAAAAATGAAATTATTTAATTATTGAAAAATAGAAAAGGCAATATGTTTAACCTGAAAAAGGAAATTGATTCATAAAGGAGAAATTTTAGTTAGATAAAATATAAAAGACATTTTATTTTACTTGAAAAAGGAAATTATTTAATTCTTGAAAAGTAGAAAAGATAATATGTTTAATCTAAAAAATGAAATTGATTAGTTAGTAGTAATTGAGTAAGGGTAAATAAGTAAAATCAACAGGAAGTTTAAAAAAAAAAAGTAAAATCAACAGGTACTGTACCGACCGACCAACCAGACTTTTAATGTTTCGGCTTTTATATAATAGTACTGGCTTAAAACCCGTGCGATGCACGGTTTTTTTTTTTTTAATATTATGTGAATTTTTCATTTATTTAAATTAATTTTTTAAAACATGAATTTTGGAGGCTTACATTTTTATATGAGTTGATTTGATAATACTGTAATTGTATAAATGTTATCCGTGATATTTCTAGAAATAGAGGGATTTTAGTTAGAAAATATAGAAAAGATGATAGGTTTTAGTTGAAAAAGTAATCGGTTAAATATAGGTAATTATAAAACTATTATTTTATTTTATTAATAGAATGTCCATGACTTGATTAGGAAAAAATAGGATTTAGTTAGAGAAAATTAAAAAGATAACATGTTCTAGGTGAAAAAGGTAATTAATTAGTTTATAATAATTATTATTTAATTACGTTATTTTACTAAATACAATTGCACGTAATATTTTTATAAAAGGAAAAAAATTAATGTTGCCCGTGAAATTTCTAATAAAAGAAGGATTTTAGTTAGAAACGATGATATGTTTTAGCTGAAAAAGATAATCGGTTAATTATTAATATTAAATATTATTATTTTATTTTATTAAATAGAACCGTCCTTAATATAATTTTAAAAAAGTGAGATTTCAGTTAGAGAAAGTAGAAAGGTAACGTAAAAATTAAAAAGATGGGATGGTTTATGTGAAAAAAGGTAATTGATTAGCTTATAATAATTATAATTTAATTATGTCATTTTACTAAATAAAATTGATCATAGTTTTTAGAAAATGAGAAATTAATGTTGTCCGTGATATTTCTAGAAAAAAGGGGATTTAATTAGAAAAAATAGAAAGAAGATCCGTTTTAGCAGAAAAGATAATCAGTTAATTATTAGTATTATAATATTATTATTTATTTATTTTAAATAGAAACGTCAGTGATATAATAGGAAAAAAAAGGTTTTAATAAGAAAAAAGGTAACCGTGCATGATATAATTGGAAAAAGAGATATGTTAGTTAGAGAAAAGAGAAAAGAAAACGTGTTTTGGGTGAAAAGTGTAATTGATTAGTTAATAGTAATTATAATATAATTATGTTATTTTATTAAACAAAACTGCTCAAACTATTTTATTAAATAGAGAAATTTTAGTTAAATAAAATGTAAAAGATATTCTATTTTACCTAAAAAAAGGAAATTATTTAGTTGTTGAAAAATAGAAAAAGTAATATGTTTAACTTGAAAAGGGAAATTGATTAATAAAGGAAAATTTTAGTTAGATAAAATATAAAAGAATATTGTATTTTACCTGAAAAAGGAAATTATTGAAATTTTAGTTAAATAAAATGTAAAAGATATTCTATTTTATCTAAAAAGAAAATTATTTAGTTATTGAAAAATAGAAAAGGTAATATGTTTAACTTGAAAAGAGAAATTGATTAATAAAGGAAAAATTTTAGTTAGATAAAATATAAAAGAATATTGTATTTTACTTGAAAAAGAAAATTATTTAATTCTTGAAAAATAGAAAAGATAATATGTTTAACCTCAAGAAGGAAATTGATTAGTTAGTAGATCTGTAATTGAGCAAGGGTAAATAAGTAAAATCAATAGGTAGAGAAATTTTAGTTAAATAAAATGTAAAAGATATTCTATTTTACTTGAAAAAAGGAAATTATTTAGTTGTTGAAAAATAGAAAATGTAATATGTTTAACTTGAAAAGGGAAATTGATTAATAAAGGAAAATTTTTAGTTTGATAAAATATAAAAGAATATTGTATTTTACCTGAAAAAGTAAATTATTGAAATTTTAGTTAAATAAAATGTAAAAGATATTCTATTTTACCTGAAAAAGAAAATTATTTAGTTATTGAAAAATAGAGAAGATAATATGTTTAACTTGAAAAGGGAAATTGATTAATAAAGGAAAAATTGTAGTTAGATAAAATATAAAAGAAGATAATATGTTTAACCTCAAGAAGGAAATTGATTAGTTAGTAGATCTGTAATTGAGTAAGGGTAAATAAGTAAAATCAATAGGTTAGAAATTGTAATTGATAATAGTAATATTAATAATATTAATTGGATGTAATTAATTGGATGCAAGGGTAATTAGGTAAATTCAATAGGTACCAACCAACCGACCAACCAAAAAAGGTAATTGATTAGCTTATAATAATTCTAATTTAATTATGTCATTTTACTAAATAAAATTGATCATAGTTTTTAGAAAATGAGAAATTAATGTTGCCCGTGATATTTCTAGAAAAAAGGGGATTTAATTAGAAAAAATAGAAAGAAGATCCGTTTTAGCAGAAAAGGTAATCGGTTAATTATTAGTATTATAATATTATTATTTATTTATTTTAAATAGAAACGTCTGTGATATAATTGGAAAAAGAAAGGTTTTAATAAGAAAAAAGGTAACCGTGCATGATATAATTGGAAAAAGAGATATGTTAGTTAGAGAAAAAATAAAAGAAAACGTGTTTTGGGTGAAAAGTGTAATTGATTAGTTAATAGTAATTATAATATAATTATGTTATTTTATTAAACAAAACTGCTCAAACTATTTTATTAAATAGAGAAATTTTAGTTAAATAAAATGTAAAAGATATTCTATTTTACCTGAAAAAGGAAATTATTTAGTTGTTGAAAAATAGAAAAAGTAATATGTTTAACTTGAAAAGGGAAATTGATTAATAAAGGAAAATTTTAGTTAGATAAAATATAAAAGAATATTGTATTTTACCTGAAAAGGGAAATTATTGAAATTTTAGTTAAATAAAATGTAAAAGATATTCTATTTTATCTAAAAAAGGAATTTATTTAGTTATTGAAAAATAGAAAAGGTAATATGTTTAACTTGAAAAGGGAAATTGATTAATAAAGGAAAAATTTTAGTTAGATAAAATATAAAAGAATATTGTATTTTACCTGAAAAAGAAAATTATTGAAATTTTAGTTAAATAAAATGTAAAATTTTAGTTAAATAAAATGTAAAAGATATTCTATTTTACCTGAAAAAGGAAATTATTTAGTTGTTGAAAAATAGAAAAAGTAATATGTTTAACTTGAAAAGGGAAATTGATTAATAAAGGAAAATTTTAGTTAGATAAAATATAAAAGAATATTGTATTTTACCTGAAAAGGGAAATTATTGAAATTTTAGTTAAATAAAATGTAAAAGATATTCTATTTTATCTAAAAAGGAATTTATTTAGTTATTGAAAAATAGAAAAGGTAATATGTTTAACTTGAAAAGGGAAATTATTGAAATTTTAGTTAAATAAAATGTAAAAGATATTCTATTTTATCTAAAAAAGGAATTTATTTAGTTATTGAAAAATAGAAAAGGTAATATGTTTAACTTGAAAAGGGAAATTGATTAATAAAGGAAAAATTTTAGTTAGATAAAATATAAAAGAATATTGTATTTTACCTGAAAAAGAAAATTATTGAAATTTTAGTTAAATAAAATGTAAAATTTTAGTTAAATAAAATGTAAAAGATATTCTATTTTACCTGAAAAAGGAAATTATTTAGTTGTTGAAAAATAGAAAAAGTAATATGTTTAACTTGAAAAGGGAAATTGATTAATAAAGGAAAATTTTAGTTAGATAAAATATAAAAGAATATTGTATTTTACCTGAAAAGGGAAATTATTGAAATTTTAGTTAAATAAAATGTAAAAGATATTCTATTTTATCTAAAAAAGGAATTTATTTAGTTATTGAAAAATAGAAAAGGTAATATGTTTAACTTGAAAAGGAAATTGATTAATAAAGGAAAAATTTTAGTTTTATAAAATATAAAAGAATATTGTATTTTACCTGAAAAAGAAAATTATTGAAATTTTAGTTAAATAAAATGTAAAAGATATTCTATTTTACCTGAAAAAGAAAATTATTTAGTTATTGAAAAATAGAAAAGATAATATGTTTACCTTGAAAAGGAAAATTGATTAATAAAGGAAAAAATGTAGTTAGATAAAATATAAAAGAAGATAATATGTTTAACCTCAAGAAGGAAATTGATAGTTAGTAGATTTGTAATTGAGTAAAGTTAAATAAGTAAAATCAATAGGTTAGAAATTGTAATTGATAATAGTAATATTAATTGGATGTAATTAATTGAATGCAAGGGTAATTAGGTAAATTCAATAGGTACCAACCAACCGACCAACCAAACTTTTAATGTTTCGGAATTTATATAATAGTATAGACTAGCTTAGGGCCCGTGCAAAGCACGGGTTACTTTTAAATACTTTTAAAATTATATGATTAAATAAAATAGAGTATAATATTTTATTATGGAATTTAACTTTGTAATATTAATTAATAAAATTAATAATAATAATAATAATTTAATAAATGATATGTATTGATTAGAACTAATAATATAAAATCTTAATGTAAATTTGTTGTTAACGGGTAATGGTGTAAATATAAAATACTACTTAACTTTGTAATATTAATTAATAAAATTAATAATAATAATAATAGTTATTTAATAAATGATATGTATTGATTAGAACTAATAATATAAAATCTTAATGTAAATTTATTGTTAACGGGTAATGGTGTAAATATAAAATACTACTCTGTATTTAGGATTAAAGACAATAACGGAATTTATTTGATTTGTTTTATATTATAAATAATTTAAAATTAAATAATTAAATAATTAAAGTGAAAACCAAAACTTAAGAGAAAACCAAAACTTTCAATGTTTCGGCTTTAATATAATAGTATAGATATAATAGTATAGTATAGTATAGATAGATAGATAATTACGAGTAAATTTTTTAATGCAACTAAACAATGATAAAATATTTAAACCCGCAATAATTTTCGTAATAAACATGATAATTCCCCGAATTCTTAAAACGAATTCCTCCGGTGGATAATTTCGCGAAATACAGGCAGGCCTTTGAAACGAATCTCTAAAAATTAGTCAGTACAAGCCCAAATGTAGTAAAAATCCAACAAAACATCTGAGGCCCAAGGCAAACAGCCCATATTTATCCACTATAAATAAAATAATATTTAGGGTTTCTTCATCTCCTCCTCTGCTTAAATCTCAGCGCAGCACTTTTATCTTTCTCATTCTCACCTGCCGCTGCCTGCATCTAAAAATGGTCAGTCTCTTCATCCCCTTGATACCCTTTTCATGAATACACATTTACATACATGTTTTATATTGTAATCTCTTTTTGTTGTGTTTTTGATGAATTTGACAGACTCTATCAAATGATATTGATTTGTTGCACCCACCAGCTGATGTGGAGAAGAGGAAGCACAAGCTCAAGCGTCTTGTTCAGACCCCTAATTCTTTCTTCATGGTATTAATTGTTTGATTTTTTTTGGAAATATTTATGTTAAATCTGAGATGGGTTTTTGATTTTGATTTTTGTTTCTGTTTTTTAAGGATGTGAAATGTCAAGGCTGCTTTAACATGTAAGTACTGTATTTGTTTAAAGATTTTGTTTTTAATCTTTTTCTTGATTCTTGGTTTGGGTTCATACAGATTGGATTTTTAATTTGATTCTTGGGTTGGGTTTGTAAAGATTGGATTTCTAATTTGATTTTTGGGTTGGGTTTGTGAAGATTAGATTTTGAATTTGTTTTTTTTTTGGTTTGTTTGATGATTTTTGCAGTACCACTGTGTTTAGCCACTCCCAAACTGTTGTGGTGTGTGGGAATTGTCAGACAGTGTTGTGTCAGCCAACTGGAGGCCGTGCTCGGCTCACCGAGGGTTCCTCCTTCAGGAGGAAGAGTGATTGATGTGTTGCAGTTTGGTCAGTGTTTATGGGAGACATGTTTTTCGTTTGGTTTCTTATGTAATTTTCTATTCTGCGTAACTCATGTTGTGGAGCTTAGCTTAATTATGTTTTGAGTAGACAGACTTTGTTGGGAAATCTGAATGGAATTTTGACCTATAATTTAAGCTGCCTCTTTATTGCATTTGTTTGTGTTATGATGAAGTGCCATGTGCTATATTTTCAAGGTTTTTGTGATCTTACTGCACGATTGTATTTGTATTGTATTCAAGTTCTTAGAATATGTTGAGGTTTTTAAAATATGATGTGTCATTTGTGTGTGTCTACCTTGTGTGGAGAAGACAGATTACACTGTGTCTGTCGGTGTGCTTAGCTGTGTATTAACTATGTAAGGATCCGATTTGTCACATAAAGGATAAAAGTGTAAAACCCAAGGGGGAAGTTGACACTTCTGATCAGAAAGAACAACACATCCCTGATAATATACTTTTTGAAAGTACATGATAGTAGATAAAAATGGTATTGCTAAATGCTGTGAAACAAAGATGGTCATATGGCATGTAATTGTGTTGAATGTCTGGTATGGGTAGTCATTTAATTGGACTTTTTGAGATAATAACACATGTTTTTGGAATGGTTTAAGTTAGCAAGAAGGTGATTGTTGGACAAGTTGAATATCTATGAGATTGAGGTTCTTTTGAAAATAACAATATTTTTCTTGGCATGCTAACATATGTGGATGTCCTCTAATTTTATACTAGGGCTTGTGAATGTACATTCCTAATATATATTTTAGACTTTAGTAATCTCGGGTCAATGTCACCACTATGACTCACTTTGGTTTTAAATACGAACCAGTTTTGAAATGACTGTTTGCAAATGGTGCATGTGTTAGCTGGAAACGAGTTTCCGACAATAGGAAAATGCTATTGATTTGGTTTGATAACCTTTCATCGTCTTGACCGGTGTTTATGTATTTAATATACTCCTGTCTGCGACCTGGATGAGGTACTGTGGGTTTAACCATGCATGCTGTTGACAAAGATTGAGCGTACTTGAATACTTGTTGCAAATAGATGAGTTTTTATAGGTTCACGACTTGAGCTTGTTTAGGCTTGTTTTAACCACCTTTTCTAGAAGACTACACTATTCAACCGAACCCTAGCTTGTGGACATAAGCATAAGCATTCCTCCAGATATTTGGAAGTAATGCTTTGTATACATATATTGATTTGAATCTGTTCTGTTTCCTTGCCATTTTGCTTCATTATATTGTTATAGTGTGTAGTTCAAGTAGATTATGAATTCTTATCTGGAATCCGACTTCTGAAAGTATACGTTTTTGTTTTTTGTTATTGTTTATCATGTTTTTTTTGGTATATTGTTTATCATATTGATGGATTGCATATTAGATTATAAGTATAATCTAAAAGTGAATTATCATTTTAAGTCTGGCTTACTTTTGCAAAATGAGTACTTGTTAGATGGCATTAGCTATATTCATTGGCTAAAAGTTAAAATTTTGCCCAAAAGGTATTATGGGAACTCTAATGGTATTAGCTATAATAGTGATTGTGTATATTTTTTGCTAAGGGGAATACAGGTTTGACAACTATGGCCAATAAAACATGATTATCTGTAATTCTTCCCTGTTTTGTGTATGATATAAAGATTAGTGTGTTCTGCACATTGCTTTTTGAATGGCTAATTGATTATCCTTCCCTGTTTTGGCATTTGTGTATGATTCAAAGATGGATGTGCTTGTACTGAATTTGAATTTTTGTGACCTGTCTACACAGGTGTGTAGTACCAGAAATTTGTTTTCTGGCCAAGACCTGCCTAGTTAATGATATATCTAATAATAGATGACGATTTTATAAGTGTACTAGAAAGCAATTGCAATCGTAAGTTGAACATTTGACACTTTCTCATTTATATTTTCAGATTACTATCTGAATTTACATTGTTATATATTTGTATAAAACTGTGATTTGGCGCAAGAGGAAGGATTTTCCATTCCATCTTAATAGTTAATAGTGAAGGAGAGTTGTGTGTGTGGATTAGGTAGAGAACCCAACCAAGTTGGATATTCGTCTGTTACTCTCTGTTTTATTTTCAACATGTGAGATTTGTCGACTAATCTTAGTCGGCAATACATTTGTTATTTTGAATGATTGGACTTGACGATTGTTGAAGTCCTTTACTACGAACTACTCGAACTCGAAGTAATGGAAAATAAGCAGCACTCATTTAAGATTTGTGTCGAGTTGTCGACTAATCTTCTCTTGCTCCTCAGTTGAGTGAATGCAGCAATTGTCTGCTCGCATCAACTAATGACCTACGAGGACTTGAAACAAAAATAAAAAATAAAATACCAACTCCGAATAGATCGTTGTCAAGTACTCCTGCCTAAAAAGTAGTCTCAATGTCTCATTAGTTCAGTCCATGTTTTGAACCATGATCTAGAATGTGATTCTAGCATGCATTGGTGGTCGTTTTAGATTTGTTAACCATTTTGTTAATTAGACAGTAGACACGGTACCTGACTACCCTGCCTCTAACCTGAGACATTATTTTGTAGCAGCCCTCTGCATCCACAAAACTTTAGGAGAAAACTTGTTGAAACACCCCAGCATTGACACAGAAAAAAGACATAGCAGGTTTACATGCAGAGTAGCAAGGACCTTTCAAAAAGAACAGTCGCTTGGTCTGGAAATTGTAAACTACTCTATGAAGATTCAACTGGCTATTACAAGATTTTCAACCATTCAGGCATACAATGTATGCATGATGATAAAGGTCAAAGGTGAGGGTAAGTAAATAATTTTAATCATCAGCTTTTCTCAGGGACTTCTTCACTTCTTGAACTGGGACGGTTTTAAATTTCTCCCAGCATATGCTAGCTGAGGCTGAAACAACTTTATATGCTGCAGCTGACAGATGTATGTTAACAACTCAGTCTTGATTTCATAGACTACTTAATAGCCACAATACAGTAAGCTAAACAAACAGAGAGAGGGAGAGACTGTACATTGTAAGATATATTACTAACTCGGATTATTATTAGCAGATAATGGAGGAAAGAATTTGGTAAATGTGCCAAAACCTTAAATGTCGCAACTTAGACATGAAAGAAGATATTACTATACTGTATAAAGAACTTCTTTGTGCAAAGCAGTAGCCAAGATCTATATAGAAGAACCCGTATAATGACTGATACCTATCATTAGAATCACAAGGATTCAGGACAGCTCACTTTGCATATTTCAGTAGTTCAACTCCTCCCTCCTACATGACCAAACTCTCTGTAAAGGAAGTACCGTGTGGAATAGCACACAGATCAACCTTTCTGTGTAACATTGGGTTAATTTTCTCACATAACCATGTCTAAGACTAATATGCCTTGACTGCCCATTGTAAGAATCACTATAGACCCTTGATAGAGCCGCCTCATTATCACATAGGATCGGAGTTGAGCTTACATATTTTTGGATGTCAACGGAATGTCTAAAAGAAAATTTCTCAATCACCCCACCTCTTTTCCCGTTTCATCCAAAGCAACAAATTCAGACTCCATAGTTGAGTAAGTTATTATGGTTAAGTTGAGTGAGTTATTATGGTTTGTTTTTTGGATTTCCAAGATATCGCACCACCTCCAAAAATAAATACCCAACTAGTAGTTGATTTGTTTCCAACACCTGATATCCAACTTGCATCAATATATCCTTCCAATATAGATGGAAATTTTGAATAATGAAGGCCTAAGTTCTTAGTTTTCATAAGAAAACCAAGAACTCATTCAATAGCCTTCCAATGTTCCGTACTTGATTACTAGTAAACCTACTTAACTTACTAACTGCAAACACTATGTCTGGTCTTTGTATATTGTGTTGCATACATTCTTAAGCTAGTAAAGCAGTCTAACAATGGAGAAGGAAACTTGCATCTACATTATGTTGAAGAAGGTGTTCTTTACAGGGAGAAAATGAATTTACAGAAAAATGAAAGTGACTACTACAGCTAAGCCGTTCTGTTTATATACATGACAAAAACGGTTACGATAAGCTAACTAACTGATATGATAAGTAGACTTAAACAGTTTGATACGATAAGTGCAATAGTCCCCCCTCAGATTGAAGGTGGTTGAACAACATTCAATCTGGAAAGCAACTGCCAATGTGTTTGTCGACCTAAGCCTTTGGTAAAAATGTCCGCGAGTTGAGAAGAACCAGGGAGATATTGTGGATGTATGAGGTTAGACTGAACTTGTTCCCGGACGAAATGGCAATCCAAAGCAAAATGCTTGGTCTTAGGATGAAATACAGGATCTACAGCAATATCTAAAGCTGCTTGATTGTCACTATGAACTGTAATAGGAAGAGTTTGAGGAACATCAAGTTCAGATAACAGAAGTTGCATCCAAGAAACTTCACAAGTAGTGTCAGCAATAGCACGTAATTCAGCTTCAGCAGTGGAACGTGAAACAACCTTCTGTTTAGTAGAATGCCAGACAACTAAAGAAGAACCAAGTGTTAAACACATTCCTGTAATGCTTCGAAGCATGCCAGAAGAATCCAGTGTTGAACCCCAATCACTATCACAGTAAGCTTCAAGTTTCAAAGAAGTATTTGCTGAATAAAACAGTCCTTGGTATGGAGTTCCTTTAAGATATCGAAGTACACGTTGGACAGCTTGCATATGAGGTTCACGTGGTGTTTGTAAAAACTGACTGAGATGATGAACAATATAAGAAATATCAGGTCTTGACACTGTGAGATAAAGAAGTTTTCCAACGTATTTTCGATAAACTGATGGATCATCAAGTAAAGCACCTTCTGTAGGTGATAATTTGATGTTGTTGTCTACTGGAAGAGATAGTGGCTTACAATTCTCTAAACCAGCTTCAACCAACATATCATAGACAAATTTGTGTTGATGCAAGTACAAGCCTTCTTCAGTTCGGTGAATCTCAAGGCCAAGATAATATTTGGCTAAACCCAAGTCTTTGATAGTGAATGTTGAATGTAAAACATCTTTCACATGCTGTATGAAATCAGTGCTTGTACCAGTAAGCAGAATATCGTCAACATAGACTAAAGCTGTGACAAAAATACCGTTTGCTTTATAGACGAACAATGAGTAATCTGCTACAGTTTGAGTGAAACCAATATCAATCAATACAGAGGCTAATTTTTCAAACCAGACTCGAGATGCTTGCCTTAACCCGTAGATGGATTTATTTAACTTGCAAACAAAATTGGAACCATAAAGAGGATGTCCCTTTGGAAGAGCCATATAAACTTCCTCAGCTAATTCTCCATGAAGAAAAGCGTTATTTATATCCAATTGATGAATATCCCATCGTTTTACAGCTGCTAAAGCCAGAACAGTTCGAACAGTGGCCATCTTAGCAACAGGTGAAAAAGTATTGTGATAATCCTGGCCCTCAACTTGAGTAAATCCCTTTGCAACCAAACGAGCCTTAAATTTATCTAAAGAGCCATCTGCAAGATATTTCAGTCTGTACACCCATTTACAATCCACAACTTTTTTATTAGAAGGAAGAGGTACAACAGTCCATGTGTTATTTTCTTCCAGAGCATGTAACTCCTTTGACATAGCCTCTACCCACCTACTGTCCTTTATAGCCTGATTATAGGTGAAAGGCTCATGTAAAGTGTTAGGAGAATTGACAGCACAAGCATAAACTGATGGTTGAGAATAAAATGAGAAACTGTACTTCTCTGGATCAATAGGACAATTGAGTAAAATAGCATTTGCTGCAGAAACTGTGGATTGTTGTTTTGATTGGTTAGTAACATAATCTTTGTACCATACAGGTTGTATTTTTCGTCTAAGAGAAACTCTTTGAGCAGGTGGAGATGTATTGTCTTGAACAATATTATTGACATTACTGTCAATAATATGTTCTGTTTGAGAAATGGATGAAGATGATTGAGCGGGAGAAACAGTAGCATTATCAGGAGAATCACTGATAAAATCATCTAAAGGAGTAAAACTATGATGTTCACTATCAGAGATAGAAACAGGTGGAGTGAATAAGTAATTAGAAGACTGTGAGGGAATAGTGGCGAAAGGAAAAATGTTCTCAGTAAAAACCACATGTCGTGAAACATGAAATTGTTGAGTAGCAGGATTATATAGTTTATACCCTTTTTGTGTCATTGAATAACCAAGAAAAATAGTTTCAATGGCACGAGGTGCAAGTTTATCAGAATGATGAACAAACATATGGGCTTGACAACCAAAAACTCTGAGATGTGTATAAGATGGAGGTTTATGAAAAAGTTTTTCATAAGGAGAAATATAACCTAAAGTAGTAGTAGGTATTCGATTAATGAGATATGTAGAAGTAAGAATGCATTCACCCCAAAAAGATGTAGGCAGGTGAGCTTGAAAAAGTAAAGCTCGTGACATTTCAAGAAGATTTCTGTGTTTACGCTCAACACGCCCGTTTTGTTGGGGAGTGTATGGGCAAGAAGTATGATGTAATGTACCCTGTGATGAAAGAAAAGTGGTAAAATCATGGCTAATGAATTCACCCCCATTGTCTGTTCTAAGGCATTTAATAGTGGTAGAAAACTGTGTTTGTACATAGACAAAAAAATCTTTTAAAGATTGACAAGCATGCTGTTTAGTAGGAAGCAATATTGTCCACAAACCACGAGTACAATCATCAACTATTGTCAAGAAAAATTTACAGCCATTATGAGTTGGAGTTCGATATGGTCCCCATATATCACAATGTACAAGTTCAAATGGTAAACTAGCATGTGACTGACTAGAAGGAAATGGTAGCCTACATTGTTTAGCTAAAGGACAAACATTACAAGAAGAATGATTAGCTGAACATTGAACAGCTGAATCAGTAATTTTTGACAAAATAAAAGAAGGAACATGGCCAAGACGTTGATGCCATATGGAGAAGTCTGAGCTGTGTGAAGCAGCAAGAACAGAAGAAGAGAGTGGTGCATTAAGAAGTTGATAGAGGCCTCCAATCAAGTTACCAAGAACCAATTCCGTCGTATGGGATTGGCCCTGCAGATAACATTGTTGAGAGGTGAAATGGACAGTAGAACAAAGCTGAGATGACAATTTACTAACAGATAGTAAATTGAAGGTAAATGTGGGAATATAAAGTACTTCAGTAATCAATGTAGACAAAGGATGGAGATAAACAGAACCCATATGAGTGACAGTGGCATTTTTCCCATTTGGAAAAATAACAGTCAATGGTGTAGATAAAAGCTTAACATCAGTCATATAGTTGATATTACAGCACATATGATTAGTAGCCCCAGTGTCCAACACCCAGACATTATCAGGAACATGTGTGGACGAAAAAAGGGAAAATAGAGTACCTGCAAGATGAGTTGCAAGACTATACTGACCAGTAGTAGAGGTGGTTGAAGAATTTCCAGTATTCTTAGAGTTCAAACACTCCATCAAAGTGTTGAGTTGAGACTGTAAAGCATCCATCTTATTTGTCAAAGTCTGGTCAGTGGATGTACCATGATTACTTGGAGAATCTTGAGAAGACTGAGAGGTAGAAACTTGCATAGCATTGGATGACTTGTTAACAGTAGTCCTCATTGTTGGATTTGGAGAAAATCTGCGTTTTCCTTTGTTATTAGGATGGTTTGGATGATCAGGTGGATATCCATTTAGCTTGTAGCATTTTTCTTTGGTATGTCCTTTAAAATGGCAATGAGAACATTCTTGAACAGGGTGTGAAGGTCTGTCACTAAATCGATTAGGTGTATATCCAGAGTTAGAATGAGTGTTGGTAGGCATATTGACCATCATGGCAACAGGAGAGATAGCAGTAGATTGTGTCTGACGTTGTTTTTCTTCCTGTTTGAGTAACATAAAAGCCTGATTTACAGTAGGCCATGGGTTCATCATAAGCATTTGACCACGAGCAGCTGTATAGCTAGTGTGTAGTCCCATTAAGAATTGAATTAGGTGAGTTTTCTCTGTCTGAGATTCCCATTCTGCAATAGCTCCACAAGTACAATTAACAGGAGACTCCAAAGCTCGTAGCTCATCCCAAAAACCTTTCAACTTGTGAAAGTAGAATTCAATAGAGTCGTTACCTTGTTCCAATTTGAACAAAGCACGTTGAGTTTCATAAAACTTATGACCAGTAATTGCAGAAAATCGCTCGTTTAATTCATTCCAAACTGCTTGAGCACTATCCATGTAATTCATACTATTACTAATGTCATCAGACACAGTGTTCAAAATCCAGGTGATAACCATATCGTTGACACGTTTCCAATGAACAAACAATGGTGAATTGGTAGCAGGAGCATTATATTCACCATTAACAATGACAAGTTTGTTCTTAGCAGAAAGTGCGATTTGTAAAGAACGCTTCCACGAAGCATAATTCTCAGAACCTAGAAGTTTCTTAGATATAAGAATCATACCAGGCTGATTGTTGTTATGAAGAAAAAGAGGATGAGTGTTGTTATCAATGGATGAATGAATTGTTTGAATTTGTGTATCGTTTGATGTTTGATCAACAGGAGTAGTAGATCGAGAAACATTTTGTGGATTAGCCATAGCAGTGTTACTTAGAACAGCATGAGCATAAGTAAAACGATGAGACATTCAAGATCGAGAGAGATAAATGTGATCAAGAGAGATCGAGAAAAATCGAGAGAGATTAGATGTAAAAACAACACAAATCATCAAAAGAGACACAATTCATCATAGAATAGTATAAAGATCAAATCAATCAGAACAAGAAATGAATTATTGATGATAAAGAAGCGACGATCACGTATACAACGAAAAACAAGATCGAATACGAAATCGAAAACAAGATCGAAGATGTAGATACAAAATCGAGATGTAGATACAAGATCGTACTTACAGAAATGATCAAGAACAATGAATATGCGGAAGGAGATTCTCTGATACCATCTTAAGCTAGTAAAGCAGTCTAACAATGGAGAAGGAAACTTGCATCTACATTATGTTGAAGAAGGTGTTCTTTACAGGGAGAAAATGAATTTACAGAAAAATGAAAGTGACTACTACAGCTAAGCCGTTCTGTTTATATACATGACAAAAACGGTTACGATAAGCTAACTAACTGATATGATAAGTAGACTTAAACAGTTTGATACGATAAGTGCAATATAAGACAGCAACACCTCTTCATTTATTCTTTTTTAATTTAATACTTGGATCCAAGGGAGTTGATACATTTTTAATAGATAAGTGACAACTTATTCAACAATTTCTCAATGTAATCAGTCTGACTAAGTACATAACTGATAACCCCCACTATTTTTTATAACATTGATACCCAATATTGTATCAACTGGTCCAAGTTCTTTCATCATAAGCATACTAGAAAGAAACCTCTTTGTTTCTAATACGGGTTAAATATCAAAGTGTTCACTGAAGATTAAAGTGAAGCCCATATATCATTTTACTCACCGATCTTAATGGGGTATCATTTGAATCACTAAAATCATAATAAATATCAAATAGATAACTCTAAATATGTGTTTGAAAACTAAAAATAATCTTTTGTTGATTCTGCACATTTTTCTTGAATGCTATCGCTACCAAATGAAAAGTTGTTAAATTCTGGTATTTTAGATAAAATATTTAGATTTTTAAAAATTCATTACTATTTTTTTTATTTTTTTTGTCATTTTCCATGTTTTAATTAAAAATAATAGTAAATAAATTTTTTAAATTCTAAATATATTATCTAAAATACCAAAATTTAACAACTTTTCATTTAGTTGCGGTAGTATTCAAAAAAAATGTGCAGAATCAATAAAAAATTACTTTTATTTTCTGAACACATATTTAGAGTTATCTGTTTGATATTTATTATGAATTTAATGATTCAAATGATATCCCGTTGAAATCGGTAAGTAAAATAATATATGAACTTTACTCCAGTGACCATATTAATATTTAACCATTTCTAAAACACCATTTATATTACTGCAGACAATTAACATATCATCAATATATAAATAAACAATCACAAAATAGTTTTTACTCACTTTAGTATAAACACATTTGTCTACTATAATATGATAAAAGCCAAAATTGTTTAAATTTTTCATGCCAATTTTAGGGGTGATGGCCTTAAATGCCCACCTCCCAAAACATTTGGCCCGAAATATCCATATTCGGAATGGATGACCCTAAATACCCACGGGACATGCATGTGGGAGAGGAGTATCCGGACACTCCTTTGACACATGCGTGTCCTTCACAAAATCATTTCTGCAAAATTTTGGACAGCTAGGAATACGCATGTTGAACATGCGTGACTTGAGATGCGCATGTTCAACATGCGTATCGTCAGTTACTGTTCATCGTCTCCAGCTCGCGTCCGACATCGTTTTTCCGGCCAAAAGTTTGGAACACTCGTTCACCACTTTCCAGGACTCTTGCACTTGCATATGATATACCAAATTGATCGTCTCTTCACCCTCTACAAGCCTATATCCTTAATGTTTCGTATCTTTCGCCGATTTTAAAATCCCCAAATTCGATTAACTTTTCCGATCTACTTTTTCGTTCAGTTCGTATACGTCCCTGCGGGGCCAAAAATCAAGAAAAGAACGGGGGAAAAGGAAGAGGCATGGCTGGGCTTCATTTTGATACCCTAATAAGCAGTGGAGGTGGCCGGAATGTTGAGAACGAAGGAGTGGCGATTTTAAGGCGACTTCGACCTTCAAAGCACGCCGAAGCTGCAATTCACATAATGACGTCATATGATGTCATCACGCATCTCCCAGATGCGTGACCCCTGTCACGCATTTTAGAGATGCGCATCATCGTATACGCATGACAGGGATGCGTATCTCGTGGGTATATCGAGCCAGTGCTTCCGCATATCAGGCCATGAGGCTCCAAATCTAGGCATTTTGGGCATTTTCTCATTTTTAGGAGATTGTTTGAGACTATACAATGACCTGATCAATCTACAAACTTTAAATTCATTTCCTGGCAGAACAAAACCTTCTGATTGTTCCATATATATATATATATATATATATATATATATATAGGCAAAATATATATATATATATATATATATATATATATATATATATATATATATATATCTTCATCAAGTTTACCATTCATAAATGCTATTTTACATCCATTCATTGAATCATAAAGATGACATAAAAAATTTATTTAGAAAGTAGGGTAAACCTAACAAATTCTCTGTCGACTCGAATTTTGTAATATGTCAACCGATTCCAATAAGAAAAAAATTACAAAAATAATCATTTTTTGATAAAAATAACAAAAAAAACCATTTAAAAAAATAATCAATTTTAATCTTTTGAATACTCCACTAACATTTGAGTATCTCAATTTATATAAGATACTCTACTGATATTTCACTAACAATTGGGTATCCCAATTTATATAAGATACTCTACTACGGAAGACTCTACTTCCCATGAACATTTGAGTATACTATGTTAAAATGAAGGGTTTTGGTCCCTGACAATTGTTTGTCAGGGACAATTGTCAGGGACCGGTTATATAATAATCGGTTTCTAAACTGTTGGATCGTTGATCCAACGGCCCCCCTGGATTAAAAAAAAATAAATTACTATCCGCTATAATTTTCCGCGAATAGGCAGATTGCCTGTTCGTGGAAATTTTCCGCGGATAGGCAATTATAGCGGACAGTAATTTTTTTCTTTTTAATCTCAGTCGTTGGATCGATCCAACGGCTGTGGAACCGATTGTTAAATAACCGGTCCCTGACCCTAAAATGAATACTATACCTGTAATTGGGTATTTCATAAATTAAAATTGACCAAATTTTTAAAATGATTAAAGTTGATTTTTTTTTTCGAAAGGATAAATAGTTCAAAGATTAAAAGTCATACGACATCTACAAAGATAATTGAAATTTAACAAACACATAACAAAGATTAAATCTAAGTTTTCTTCATCGAAGCTACAATCGTTGAGAAGATCTTCTCTCTGGTGCGGCTCCTTGCTAACATCGCTGGAAAATACAGCCTTTTTGAAAGGACTATTTAACGATTTGACGTAGTGATGAACATGATGTATTCGAAAAACCAACCATAATTGCAAGCCCATATAAATCTTTTTCAAAGAATCAAAAGATCCAACAAACCAAACATGCGATCCCGGACATTAAAACACACTTAAACAAAATTAAACTCTCACACGGAGAGACAAACCAAACTCTCACATGGAGAGACAAATATTGAAAAACAAGAATTTGGGAAGGGTAGTGTTTGTTTGTAGTAACTAGTAAAGAAGTATATATACATGGACTATATGTTTATGGTTTAGTGATTAGTATCCTATCTGGTCCGAACAAAACACTCATCAAACATATCATCTTCACAAGTCTCTTTTTTATCCTTCCAAGTGTTGGGCTTGTTAGAAGATTTAGGAGCAAAACTCGGATACCAAGAACAATGTGTTAATCAAAACAACATGAAAAAACAAAAGGGACCAAGAAAATTCAAATTAAAAACAAAAAAAAAAGCCCAGAAAAGAAAAAGAAAAAGGAACATAATTCTGCAACAAAGAAGAGAATCTAGTCACTGGTTTGTTCCAGCTTTTGTTTTTTCTTATGATTTAATTGCATGTATTGTACTTTTTCAAAAAAAAATTAAATACCCTTTTGAGGAAACACCTAAATATTGATACCCATTTGGGAAATTCATTGGAAAATCAGTGGAATTATATACATTTTGCTGTTTTTCTTTTTCCCATTTTGGGGATTCTTAGGGTTCTTGGTTTAATTTATTTTGTGGGTCTTGTTGTACAAATGTTCATTGTTATGTTATTTGGTGTGCATTTGATTATAAAGAGGAAGCTTGATTTAGGGTAGTGTTGGTTGAGGAGGTTAGATAATTAAACATAGTTGTAGAGATTTAGATATAGAGAGAATGAACAAAGAATTAGGTGGCATTGTTAAGGCCTGGGAAGTAACTATAAGAAAATCACAAGCAGCTGCGAAAAAAAGGGCAAAGAGCATTTTTGCAACAATGTCAGTAGCTCATGTAGATGATGATGATAATGATAATGATAACGATAATGATGATATCCTGGTTGAGGTTATTGATACTAAGATGTCTTTTCCTAGTGGTGATCTTTATACAGGGCAGTGGCTAAATAGCTGTCCTCATGGTCAGGGAAGTTATATGTGGTCTGATGGGAGTATGTATATAGGTGAGTGGTTTCGAGGTCAATTGACAGGGAAAGGTAAGTTTAGTTGGATTAATGGTACCACCTATGAGGGTCAATTTAAGGATGGGTTTATGGATGGTGAAGGGATTTATATGGGTTGTTCGAGTGATATATATATGGGGAAGTGGGTTATGAATGTGAAGCATGGTATGGGAACTATGCATTTTTCTAATGGAGATTCTTATGATGGAGATTGGCGTCGAGGGGTGCAAGACGGGCAAGGAAGATATAATTGGCATTTTGGTAATAAGTATAGTGGACAATGGAAGAATGGGGAGATGACTGGCAATGGCTTAATGACTTGGAAGAATGGGAATCAATATGATGGGTGCTGGGAGGCAGGACTTCCTAAAGGAAATGGGACTTATAGATGGGCAGATGGGAGTTCTTATGAGGGTGTTTGGAGTAGAGACCCGAATGAACAGAGTGGTAATTATTATCCCTCAACCCCAGGTACAGAAAATAGTGATTGGGATCCTCAAGATGTTATGGATAAATTGGGTGAATGTAAAGCATGTCAGGGCGAAAAGATTACAATATTTCCTTCACAGAAGACGTTTGGTTGGTCTACTGGTAAGAATGCAAAGGGAAACAAAGGAAAACCAAGACTAAAGAGAATGTCGATTGACGTTAGGTTAGATAGTGGAACTGAGGGTTCTGAAGCTGATGTTGCTTCTGAGATTCCTAGTAACTCGGTGGAAGGAAGAGAAGTAAATGAAGGTGTAAAACGTCTCCAGATTGATGATAGGGATAATTCCAGTGGGATTCCAAGGAACATCAAAATACGACCCCCAAAGAGACAGGGGCATTCAATACGCAAAGGGCATAAGAATTATGAGCTTATGCTCAATCTGCAGCTTGGAATAAGGTATGTACCAAACTAGTTGTAGCTTCCCATTACATATAGTTAGTTTGCCACTATATGCCAAATTTGCTTGATCATTTCTTTGACATGTATAATGATTGCTGAAGAGCGAGGAAAATAAAACTTAATTTGTTGAATTTTGTTGTACTTCAGTCATTTCCTCTAGTTATTCTAGTTATTGTTTTAAGTAGTCATGGACTTGAGTTTCAGCATTTGAACTGTCAAATAGATATGCGAGACATGTTCTTTAATTGACAATATCACTTCCCACAAATGAATGTAATGAGCATCTAGCACACTATAACTTTGTTTTTTTACTATAAATGCTAGTTCCTGCTTCAGCAATTAAATAATTTTTTAAGATGGGGTTGCAAGAAAAATGTTTGAAGATACATGTGTTTATCAAACCACACAGGATAAAATTGCACGCATTGCGCAACCAAATGCGGTTTATAATTTCTGTGGTGCGGTAAGAGATAGCGCATGTAGATGTATCTACTATAGAAGACTTAGATCAATTATTGGTTCAAGATTGTTTTTCTCGTTATGCGTTATGATTTATAAAAATGCTTCTCTTTAGCCGTTGAGAAATCCTAGGGCTATTACTGTGCAGTGAATCACCTTAGGGCTAGTGGTTTTCCTAACTCAAACTTATAATTTTCGTGTTCATATAAAACACTGACACACATACACATTAAGAACCATGGTCTGTGGTAACCTATCCTGTTTTTTATTAAGAGACTGTATACTTTTGTCGCCTTCCATTAATAAGTGTCATGGAAAGAATAGTAAGGGTTTTAATGTCAAACAAAAAAATGTCCTAATTCCATTTTGCTCTGCAGAATACTATATGTGTGCTTTACCATCTTCAGAGTGTTTAGAACGAACTAATCGAATTTTGCAAAAGACTACAAGGGAACTTTGTAGGTATAGTGTAGTACGACACAGTATATCTTTTATACAGAGAGAGAGAGAGAGAGACTTCCTAATAACATGTTATGGAAAGGTTGCAATGGTGTTGCATCCACCATGTTATAGTCTAATTGGTGGCTATTTATATGAAGTCGATCATATAAGCAAGGTTCGCGTTTGACACATTATACCAAGTTATAAAAAAAATTAAAAATCAAATTGCCATGTGTTTTTATCATATGTTTTCCGACAAATTCAATACTTGATGGAAACCAATTTTTTGATGGAGAAGTGCTTGTGACATTCGGAAGGTTAGAGACTTGAGGCTCTGGTGGTTTTCAAAATAGTTGCTAAGCTCTGTCCGATTCAGTGTTATGCAAGTGGGTTTCCTTCCATAACATTTTTTTACCACGAGATTTTTTATCCATGAAGTAACTTTTGAAGTTGATGTAGAGTGGAATCAGTCTTATTTTTTCCACCTAAGAAGGATTATTTTGCGCTACTCACAAGTAAATCTTTTGACTATTTTTTTAAAAACAAGAATTTAACCATGTCCGGTGAATCTTTTAATAAATTGTGGGAAGGTAAGCTCACACAATGTTCATATGGCTATAATTTATTCCACTCCTGTAGACAAGCATACACAAAGAGTGTGATCAGTAGTCAGTACCAATATGCATGTTAAGTAACCAAATCCCCAAAACCTTAAGGTGTTAGAAGGAGGCCTTAATTGGATCATATACTATATTCAACACTCCTTCTCACTCGTATGAGTGGAGTATCAGACACACAAACAAACAATTAATTTAAGCAATTGAGAGTGGGAGGACTCAAACCTCCCTAAACCGAGCTCTGATATTATGTTAAGTAACCAACTTTCCGAAATTGTTAAAAGGAGGCCTTAACTAGATCATAAATTATACTCCATTCAACTATGCAGGTATCTAACAGTGGCTAAGTTGTTTAATAGACTTTGAGTACAGGTCATTCCTCGCACACAGCGTATTTGTGTTTGAGAATTAAGCAGATATTGCATTCTTTATGGCTTTGTTAGATTTTTATCCATATTTTTATATCTTTCTGCTAGCGACTAACATGAGGTTCCACCACCAAGGCATTCTGTAGGAAGGCCTGCTCCTGCTACCTCTCTTGAGTTAAAACCTTCAGCTTTTGATACCAATGAAAAGATATGGACCAAATTTCCCACCAAAGGATCCAAGAGTACGCCACCTCATCAATCGTGTGATTTTAAATGGAAGGATTACTGCCCATTGGTTTTCAGGTAGCTTCTGTAATTTATTTCTAAAAATTTCTTTACTACATCTTTTAATCTTTTCGAGAGTAAAGTTTTGTGTTAGTTCCTTTTAGTTTGTGTACATTATGAAGGTCGTGCTTGGCATGATTGTCAAGTGTCTACATGTTATTTGTTTGACCACAGTTTCGAACCCCCCCGAAAACATGCTCCTTACGAAGAATACGGTAAGGCTGCATATATTGGTACCTTTCCAGGACCATGCTGATGTAAGAGCCTTGTGCATTGGCTACAACGTGTTGCTAATTCATATATCAAACTGGTGCTTTCTTTGGCCAAATCTATGCAGCCTAGGCTTTTTCTTGGGGCTGTGAGTCTGTGACATAGAGGATGCCAAATAGGCACTTGACCATAACTCAGACATATTTTCTTTCTTACAATTAGGAACATAAAGCACAACATATTTTCATATCAAACCCTTTAATCCTTTTAAGAGACTGGAGATACATAGATTATTTTTATACCAGCGGAACTGTGTAAGACAATATATGATCTTTGTTATGTTTATCTATACAGTTTAAGCAATCATGGTGTGATGATCTGCTATGAAATATACTTTCAGGACGCTTAGGAAGTTATTTAAGGTGGATCCAGCTGATTACATGCTCTCCATATGCGGAAATGATGCTCTTCGGGAGCTCTCGTCGCCTGGAAAAAGTGGAAGCTTCTTTTACTTGACCAACGATGACAAGTACATGATAAAGACCATGAAGAAGGCTGAAGTTAAAGTGAGTTTGATTTCTGTTTTGTAATTATTTATTTTAAAGAAACTATCCATCTACATTTTAACTCACTTGTATAGCTGTATAAAATATACATCAATTACAATAGCACGCAGAACTTTAAAACATTAACAGGTGTGCTCTACTTTAGACGTAATTTATCTGCATATTGAATGTGTAACAGGTCCTGCGAATCACCTCTAGGATACAACGAAACCATACATCAATTTTGTATCCAACATTCTGAACTTAAAATTCCTTTTTCTGGATGCCTTCTTACTTCTTGGTAATTATAATTATGACGCAGAATGCATAAATCTATTTTATATGAAAGATTTCGTGTATCTCAAAACTAGATATTGAATAGGTTATAGGTATATATAGAAATAAAGGTCAGTTCATGAAAAGATGACATCTGTTTTGTGATGAAAGGTGCGGGTTTACCATCCCTGTCAATTATCTGTCAATAATTTGAAATTATGTTTGTACTTATAGAATCTGGAAAAGAATTTTATGTTTGGAGAAAGTCATTTGAAAAATGTGAGGATCATCTACCTACTAACAAACTTGGGCTCCAATTTAGGCCCAATCTTTCATAATACATTTTCACATGTGCATTATCACCAGTGAAATAAAAGGATTCTTTCCTTTGGCATCAATGTCGGACTGGGACAACTTTCATTAAAAATCATTTCAAAACTTGCTTTTGCCACATGTTCTAGCTTAATCACTAGGTTTGGATATTAATAATGATGGAGACATTCAGATTAAACATGTGTCTTAATTCTCCCATCCCCCATAAAAAAACCAGTGCTGAAGTCTTGAGTTATTCATCGATATGTAAAGCTAAAACATCCGATATATTGTATCGGCCAATCGAAGGACATGACTTTCTTTCAGAACACATGTTATAATCTTGGAACTACAGACCCTATACTTCTGAAGATCTGTTAAGAGTTTAAAAGTCAATCCTGTATTGCCCTTGTTTAAAGAACTGCATAATTATGATTGATTATAAGCCCGGTCTACTTGTTTAACCCAGGTTTTGAAGAGAATGCTTCCTGCCTATTACAGTCATGTTCGAGCCTTTGAGAACACTCTTCTTACCAGCTTCTTTGGTCTTCACTGCGTTAAACTGACTGGGGCTGCTCAGAGAAAGGTATTCTGATATTTAAACAAAATCCCACCATAAATTTTAAAGTTTCGACAAAAGTCATTCAAAACATGATTCTTAGTAATTTTAGCACTTATGTGTCAGGTTCGATTTGTTATAATGGGGAACTTGCTCTGTACTGAGGTACCCATTCACAGGCGTTTTGACTTGAAAGGCTCTTCTCACGGCCGTATCACAGACAAACCTGAATCTGAAATTGAACCCACTACAACCCTGAAGGACCTTGATCTTAATTTTATTTTCCGATTACAAAACTTGTGGTTCCAAGAATTCTGCAGGTAAGCTTCCCGTGTTCTGTGATACCGCCTGAAACTCTAAAAGTGTAATAATAGTTTGGAACTAGCTTTTAGTAAGGTATTAAGATGAGATTGGAAGTTCATATAATTAAGACTATTCCCAACTAGTTTGTGCTAGGTGCATTTCAACTTTGGTGACAAACTTCTATGAATTCCATATCATTGATATTTAACTCGTAGATTTATAGCGTAGTCTATACTGGGTAGGTATTCCGGAGATCTGTCGAAAGAAAAAGAAAAGGGACATCTTTTGGCTGCACCGGAGTTACCTGTGACCAGGGATGGATCCAGGAATCTACATTAGTGGGGAAAAGTTTATTCATGTTTTAGACTTTAAACATATATAAATTTAGCATTTTTTCCCTTTTGCCAAATTTAACAATAAAAAGGCAGTTTCCATTCGACCAAAAAAAGGTAGATTTGTTGGGAAGGGCTTACAGATATACTGTACATGTTGTATAGTTAATTTAGTTAAACCTTTCACCAGATATATGAGCTTATTCACTTAGATCTTCACATTTCAATAATATATACAGAAAATAAAGTAATGTACAGATGTTCATGTCATTAGTTACTAAAATCTTCATATTTAAATTATACATACAAGAAATATGCACCACTGCACTATGTGGGAAATATTCAATATAATCATATGTGATAATAGACACACAGAAGGAGTTTGATAGTAGGCGTTGGCAATTTCCCCCATGTGTCCGTCTCTGCCTGTAACCACCCATAAGATTATGCATGTAGTACCTCCTTTCTGTGTTAGAGTTTCAGTTCCTTTAATACCACTCTTTCAAAGAAGGAAAAATAATTAAAGACCGAGGAGTTGCTATTTGAAAACTTCTCTACAACGGGGAACATCAGTTACATTGTTGGCAGGCCTACCTGCTCATATTTATGATACATACACATTTAAAGATGTTTATTTTGTCTATTATATTATATCTTCAGACCTTTCACAATTTTTACTTTCATTTGACGCTCATTAATGACAGAAAAGACATTTATTGTTATCGAGCAACAACACAGCATGACAGCAGCGACCATTTAACTTAAAAATTGTTCTTGCAGACAAGTAGAAAGGGACTGTGATTTTCTTGAGCAGGAAAGGATAATGGATTATAGTCTTTTAGTCGGTCTTCACTTCCGCGGAAATTCCACTAAAGAAGGTTGTAATGGCTTTTATGAATTATTACTAATGTGGTCCAGAAATACATTATGAATGGAAGATTAATAATTTTATTTTTGCAGGCAATCAAGACAGTAACAGTGCGGGTACAAGTCCTCGTACTACTTCCGACATGGGTCTTCTTTTCCATCCATCCGGGTAATAAATTTAGCTGTTGATCGCAATTTTATTTTTTCAGAATCCTCAAGAATCATGGCGCCTAAAATGGAAAGTTTGGACTGAATTATTATTATCATATTATTTTTCTTGAGACTGTGCTGTGGTCTTCGATAACAATTTTGATAATGATAATGACAATATATGTATGAGGCATAATAAACAACTCAGATGGGCACAAAATAAATTTTGAGTAATCAAGAGAGAAGAGTATTGCTTATGTTTCATAATTATGTACTTTAAATATATCTTTCTATTTTGGGTGATGGAAGTTGCAGAAATTAAGTATTCAAACCCACATTCATCCACGAAGGCCTGAGCTCTTTAACTCTTTTACCAAGAGAAACCTAGAGATTAGAACAATTGACTGTTAAATTTTAATATGGGTCGACCTAGTCCCGAGCTCTTTTACGCAAAATCTTAAATATAGACGTCAGATTGAACTATCAGTTTTAATATATATAACTATGAGTAGTACTTAATTACAAGTGGTTTCGGTAATCATCAAAGCTGTAACTGTAATTACTAAGGCATCCTCAAGTATCTCCTGGTTAGTCTTTGTGATCAACTTCGTGATGTGTTCTTTCTTTTTCATTATATATCAGTCATGTTTTGCAGGGAAACGATTAGGTTAGGCGTAAACATGTCTGCACGAGTTGAGCAAACAGTTAGAAGTTTCGAGACCCAGTTAGTTGGAGAACCAACGGGAGAACGTTATAATGTCATACTCTTCTTTGGTATGATAGACATACTGCAAGATTATGACATCAGCAAGAAGCTCGAGCATACATATAAATCATTCCAATATGACTCAACGTCAATCTCCGCGGTTGATCCCAAGCAGTACTCCAAACGTTTCCGTGATTTCATTTTTAAAGTTTTCTTAGACGACAATTAGAATCGACAATCTGGATATAAGTTTCAGTAAGAGAAGCCTTCGTGTATAGTTGGTCTCAGGTAAATACTCATGGGTACCAGCAGAAACAAGTCGGAAGTTGGTCTGTCATGAGAATGGCCATGAGAGGGTGTACTATTGGTAGCTGGTCAGAGCATCAGTAATTTTGCAGTTCTTACCCTCCTGATATTTATACATAGAAAAGTGTTTAGAAAATTTGAGGGATACTAACAATGTGATAGATTATCCATGTGTAAATGAATACTAGAAGGTGAAATTTCTAAGCTGCGGTGAACTCATTATGTGTCCCCCAAAGATTGTATCCAAGTAGACTGTTGATTTAGGATTGATGTACTTATCTTAGTTGTACATGAGAGAAATAGAAAACAGATGTAGGATTGATTTTTGTGCTGCATTCATAAATTATGCATGTGTGTACTTGTCAAGTGAGCTGAGTTAAATTCGTAACTACGGTGTCTAAAACTTGTCATTTCTCTTAGAGTAGGGGTGGTTGGGTGGGTTTTATTTTATTTTTTTCGAAATATCAGAAATTTTAGGATATCATCGAGCTTGACACGTTTACAAACACAAAATAAAATCCAACAATTTGACCCAGCCTGCAAAAAGCCAATACCACGACACGAGATCTATAACAATTTTCTGAATGCTATCACCACAAGCAGGATACTTGTAACTTGATGACAGAAGGCTTGCCGATTGCCAAATTTACACCTATGAAACTCAATAACATAATTTCAACGACAGTTTATGAACTAAATAAATGGAAACAAAAACAGAAGCAGGATTCAAGTATCTTTACTAAAGCAAGACAGGACTTTAAGATTTAGTCCGCACAGTTGCACTACCACCAAGGGTAAGGACATTACGACAAATGGGTCCTTATATTGTTATATTAACAACTAGTAGCAACGTACTGTTATACTAACAGGTGAGTAGCAAAAGTGCATGAACTACGAACTGCTCAAGGTGGGGGGAGGGGGGGACTAGCAGTAACTTCTATCTCTCTAAACTCACCTTAGATAACAGTACATTAGCCATTAGCAAGAAGGTTAGTATAAATGAGAATATGAGATGCGAACTGAAGAAATTGAATATCGTCATCATTCTTCGAAGCCACTACTCTTTTTTTCGGTTGTTGCACCTTCTGGAACACTACTTTGAGCATTCGTCCAGCTGCTCCAGCCTCTACGATTTTTTTTGGCTTCTGAATCTGCTGATTCGGAAAGATCGCAGTCCTTATTCCCCCGAACTCTAGAGCTGGTTCCTGTTTCAGGAGTATTGCGCTCCTTCCATCCAGCACGAGGTGGTTGATTTCTTCTCATGAAATACTTACCTATGAAAGCTTCAGCTCGATCAGGGAACTTTTCCTTTATGTAGTTCTTCAGGCACTTATTGCAGGAGAAATCTTCTTTGTGGCCATCGGCACGCACTATGTGCAAACATCTAGTATTCTGGAAAATGCTATGTTTATCGATCTGTCAAATGAATTTCAAGAAATTAATTACTTGGCGGAAAGAGAGAAAACAGCAACATCTTACGAATATTGAGAAATTTAAAAGGGTAACATCACAAAGAGCAGAAGTTTACAAGTATATCTGTACATAGATTGTATGTGCAAAGATTGTATGTCTAAGATTTAAAGTTTGCGGAAAGATTGTATGTCTTAGATGTACTTTGCACAGAGGTTAATCCCAAAACAGTAAATCTTTTAAATTCACACTTTTATGCTCCACTAGTAAAGCAAGTAGGCCAAATTAGTTGGTTATGATGCAGTTCGAAGACGAGGGGCCAAAACCTAATATTCTTAGGCTATTACCTTGATCTGAAAAGAGAGATTAGTAGACTACAATACTACAAATGGTATTCTAGTCTTTTTATGAAACGAGAGGTGTCATACCATTACATAATCGATCCCAGCTCCCATCTTTGCCACTTTATTTGGGTGGAAGTTGAAGACACGCTCGATAATATACCTCTGGTCATCAGTCGCTAAAGGATCCCCATCATTGTACCTTCACACAATGAAATATTTAGCTACTATTTTTTTTGTTAAGATATTTAGCTACTATTTAGGAAGAAACATATTGCAATTAGTTTCACGACAGGTAAAGATAAGAAAACAGAAAGGAATTGCTGATCCCTATAGTGCAATCAATCCAAATAAAAACAGAGAGTTAGTTTTAGTCTGTAACTTAGGAAAATAACATTTTAAATTAGGGACTTGCCACAGTAACATATTTCATCACTGTGATCTAGAAAAACTGTGTGATAGTAAACAATGAATATGAGACAATTTAATATAAAGCAAATTCTTCTGGAAAAGTAAATGTCAATGGCCAATAACTTATAACATTGAATGATAATTTTCTGGGGAATCAGGAATCAAGTGGTTTTCCCTGTCCTGGAGCAGATCAGTGAGATTGTACCCGTACGGACTCACATTCTACACATTAAGAAAAATTCCAACCGCATTGTGAAATGTAGAATGATCAAAACATAGTTCTTTTTTATTCTCTGATAACCTTATGTATAACTGTAACTAACATAGATGTGCTTGTACTACTAATTACTTACAGAAAAATTATTTACTGGAAGGAGGGTTCGGCGCTTCATCCAATATAGAAATCTTCACAGTATATTGAGTTATTAATTTAATAGTTTCATGAACATTAGACAAGGGAGCAAGAAGGAGACAAGTGGCCTATATATCAATATAATCAAGTGGAATATTAAGATTACCCTGGCTGATTCTTTATCTTCCAAACAGACTGCACGATTGGCTCAATCTCTACAAGAAGCTCTTGCTCATCAGCTGTGAACATGTCTAACCGTCTACCTGAATCAGTCATCGCTGTTGGAATGGATTTGCTACTTACCTTGTTAAATGGATGATTGCTTTTGTGCCCGATGTTACCAGCATATGAGGTACCCTGATCCTCTTTAGTCCGCCCAGACAAGGAATCCAAACCATTAACATGGTTAGGGTGACTATTTTTTTCAAGGTTTGCAGTTTCATCTGGAAAAGATTGCATAACTTCTTCCACTTTCTCGCTACACCTTTCAACTTTTTCTTCCCGAACAACTTCTGATGACCACAGAGTATGCATTCCCGAATCTTCTTCTGCACTTCTACCCCAAGCCCCAACAGCCCCTGATAGAGGTTGTGTCTCCCTGTCCCATACGTTTTGGTTTGCGACTCCAAAATCAGCACTGTCTTCAAATACTGGCTTTTCAGAAGCATGCTCAGGGGACAGAGCATCTTCATCATATGTCCAATCAAGATCATCAATCTCGGCACCAAGGCAGGATGTATTCTTTTCAACCCCTAAACTGCTACGCACAAGATTTAGGAAGTCGTGTACATCTGTTTGATTCTGTTTAGCCTAAGAAAGAACACCAACAGTAATTAGTTCACAATTTTCAACTTCATCAGTTGAAAAAACTAAAGAAGATTGAATATTCAATATCACCTCTCCAGTGTCAAAAAAGAATATCAAAGGAAGAGCTAGTACCAACAGCAACATGTGTCCCCCATGAGCAAGATGCTACAATGCTCGCCAATGAATCTACATGGCACTTCTCAGCAGCCCGTTCAAAACATTTTTTGGGAGTCTGGAAATGGTTTATTACAAATATGCAACTTATGGACATAGATAACTAGGATCAGCATAAATTAACCACTTACCTATAAAAAACAAAAAAAATAGTACTTACAAACAATGTTGCTTCTGTGAATGGTACTTGCAAATCCAGAGATCGAGACAATTCCTTTATGCCAGCTACGTTAAATCCAATTAAGTTCCCAGAACATGTCATACTATTGGCTAACAGAATTAAATGCTCTTTCAGCACACCTTTAGCTACCATTGTAACTGATGCTAAAAGGCGCTGCAAAAAAGGGCCAACATGTGCAGAAGCTTCAGAATATCACTAAAATGAATTATGTACAAAGTGCAAAATTTCATGTGTAACACCTGTTTACAAGTTATCCCAAGTAACTAGTGACATGGCAAAACCAAGAACCTACTGAAGCTACAAGTTATCCCAAGTAACATCTGTGTGTACAAGTCATCTGGAGTAAATTGTGAACTAAGTCCAAATGAATTATGTAAGATTAATTTTTATGTGGTTATGGATGATCAAGTATCTTGTGAACTTGAACCAAGAGATTAATATTACCTGTATGGCTTGTTCAAAAGCACAAGTTATCCCAAGTAACTCCTGAAGTTGCTTTACAGAATAAGGGACTGATCTCCTAGTGTCAATCAAATGCATCACAGGAAGGCAACAATCCAATGCTATCCTCCATGCATCTCCTGTCTTCTTTACAAATTTCTTTTCAAGAACCACATCGACAGCCAATTCACCCTTCTCAGTATTGGAACGATTCCTGATCCAGGAAGTTGTTTTAGGACTAACCCAGATTATATCTGCAGCGCAAACCCGTGGATCACCTGTTCATTCACAAAATAATGTTATATAGTTCTAGTATTACTTCATTGTATATTTTGTTCCAGGAAAATTAAAAAATTCCATATCAGATGCTTCTTGTCTTTACATTTTTTTGACGCACTCTAGTGAAAACAGTTTTAGTGTGAGAACACGGGAGAACCATTGTTCTTCACATGTTCTGCACTTTTTGAATAAATTGTTCTGCAAAAATAATAAATGCAGAAATGATCTCGAGTGAGCCAATACATATAAATATGTCAACATGGCATACGAATAATTGGTTATTCATTTTGATAAGGATGGAATAGGGCTGTGTAATTCTAGTCGAGCTTGAGTTTTTCTTCATCAAATTTCAAATTCGAGATGTTTCGTAAGGAAGACATATTCGAGCCTGGCCTGATATAATAGCAAATTTTATTGTTTATGCTCGACCATGAAAACTTATAAACAACACCCCAGGTTCGAGCCGTGCCTTAAAGTGTAATTATTTTTCACAAAGCTATCGAACTTATCGAGTTTGAGCTGAACTTAAAAAAGCTTAATATAAAATCTGAGTTTGGCTCAATAAACTGCTCAGGTCAGATTACAGCCATGAAAGGAATATGATTCAGAACGTTTTTTTTTCTTTCACAAAAATTTGTAGCAACTGAAAGTGTTATATTCAGATACCATTTTCTTTTGCCATCGTTCTTTCCAAAATTTCTTGTTTTGCTCTGTGATCAGAATTACGTATTTATAACAAAGAGAACCCCTTGCCTTTCAAATTAAATAGAACAAAACAATAGGCCATCCAACATTGGTGATTAGCCAACTAATAACTTGTGTAAATGAATCGTCATTGAGTTCTATCCATAACTAAAATACTTCAGCCTCCGAAGGTTGTTTCAGCTAAGTCAAGTGCAGGCTGACTAACAAGCTAATCGATCAACTAGTCATTTACTAGTTCAGTCCTTCATTAGTCTAATAGTCAAGAACAATTACTATACATAATCTATAGCATAACATGAGAACACAATATCTATTACACAAACAAATCATACACAAATTTCAATAATATACAAACTTCACCAAAAGTAATAAACCATCATGACTTGCAAAAATAAGTACATTTGATAAATATGTAATGCTCTGCGGGAAATAGGTACGGCAGAAACAAATAAATACTCAAATTTATCAAATATTCTTCAATATCTATTCAATATCTGACGATTCCATCTCCTAAAACGAGAATAAAACACTGTCTCGGATAATAAGATTCAAATAATTATCCAGATTGCTATCTAATACTGTTACAATATTTCTAGACATCTAAATTTTAGAAGATAATATTCCTAATACAGACTACATATACACTTACATCTTGGACGAAAAAAATATTAACAAGAGAATTATTACAGATTCTCAAGACATGTAGGTTTTGTCATATAATCCACCCTTACTAGAGGATATATATGAGAAGAGAAAGACTTCTTAGTTTGTTTCTATTGCAGGGTCTAACCTATGAAATTTAGAAAGTACAGTAGGGAGTTCAGCTATTCAGTTTACAGCCCACGCTAAGGCCTCCTCTCTCAGCCCATTTCTCTTCACTTTCATTCTCTTTCTTTTGAAGTTGCAGAATCAGAGATCGAGGGAGGGTCAGGCGTAAAATTTTAATTATTTATAACTTTACTATTTTTAATAAACAAAAACTTTGAGCCAGGTCAAGTTTAACTAATTTTCAAGTTCAACATCTTTCCGTAGATAAGATAGTTAAGGTCTCCATTCAATTCTTTAATTTTCCGACAGGACAACTAATACATGACATGACAACGGTGTACGTAGCCTCTAGAGATTTAGTAGAACATGTATACATAGGATTTACAGCAGGGGTCGGTCTACAATTTCTATAAATTTATTAAAAATAAATTACATAAATTGGAGGACTAAAAATTTAGGAAGTGAGCCATTTCGAGTCATCTTCGTGGCTTTTTCTAGTTTTCTTTAGGTTGTGATTGCAAACTGAGTCGTGTTCCGCCCTTAGTTTTATCACCCCAGCAAAGAGCAATAACACCATACTATGCTCGAAGAAGAATGTTTACACAAAAGTAGAGAAAAAGCATTGAACAAAGAGAAACTTCCAAATTTATATGGCATGTAACATTCCATTAATGACTAGAACATTTTATGAGAAATGATGATCAAAATCAAAATATATGAAATGTGATGTACCTTTAATTATCGTTTCCAACATAACTGCGCACATAGTTTCCGCAAATATCTGAGAAGTCTTCTCTAAATGAATGTCACCATTATCCTTCCAAAAGAACTTCAAGCATGGCATGCTACAAATTTCGCTTTTAGATGATTTCCGAAAAGAACATAACTGACTGCAAGATATGGGCACAATTAAAGAGCATATAAACATTGTTAGCATACTAAGGCCCACCGCCTTGATAATACAGAAAACTTAAGATCTCTGTTAACTTGAATCAAATAATAATATTCAACTAGAAAATTTTGATCATGATTTTTCTTGCAAATACTAATGCCCACCGCAACAGAAAACTTAAGATCTCTGTTAACGGTTTTACATGTACAAGTTTCAAACCCATGCGACGAACTATACTTTTTTCTTTTATCTTTTATCAATATTTATGTACTATTTCAATTTAATTTTGATGTTATGCAATCATGTACAACAATTATTAAAATAATTTAGTTATCAATTTATCAAACTCTTGACCTCGCTTGTTTATATCTAGTTAAACATATGTAGTTGCCAAGTATTACACTCTTTAGCTTTTCATGATATTCAAATTTATGTCATTTTTTGTATTTGCCAAAGTTTGAACTTTAAACTAATATGAATGTGCACAGATATACACATTTACAACTATCGTCTATCAGTACTTTTAGTAAGAATCAATTTTTAAAACATTTGTATAATATACGGAGAGTAATAATCTGCAGTCATCCATTGCTAAGAATACCACATAAAAAATCAGGTGATCTGATAACAAGAAATTGTTCATACTCTTTACAGTAAGAGAGCTGATTGTTTAAACCTGGAGCTGAAGAACCAACCTGACTGATAATTCGATGTTCCTAAACAGATGCCCAACCCTCTTCTTCCGATTTATGTTGACAGTAGCTTGACATTTCTCTAATACCACATCAATGCTTATGTTTGAATCTTTCATTAGTATCTGTTCAATAATTTTAGATACAGTCAATTATGATAAAATATTACCGAAGTATAAAAACACAACGATCTGCAAAAAAGGAGGAAACAAATGAGATCACATGTCAACCTCATCTAGATGAAAATGACCAACAAGGCCTGCTTCAATTTCTGTGCTATCATATTCGGTATGTTGTGTATTGTACCTGTGAGAATTTAGAGCTTTTAGTAGACATTGGAGCAATAAAAGGTTCACTGGTATTGCTACAAGGAATAACTGTTAGATTTATATACACACAATACATAAAAATAAAAACACACAAGTACCGTTTATCCAAAAATTTTTTAAAAAAAAGCATGCTCATGTAACACAAAGATATCAGCTCAAGAATTATGGTAGAAAAATCACAGAATGTAGATATATATTTTTCACCACATATGCAGCATTTTCTCCAGTTCTGATATATTACTATGGAAAGACAATACAGTTGGAGATCAGCAAGGAAAGTTTACAAACATACTCAATCAAAAACTCAACTGCAACATCTTTAAGACTAATTTTTTTCAGTTGTTTCTTCACATTACAAGCAGCATTTTCTCTGCAATGTTTTCTTCCGCAATCACAGTGATTCAAATATAATATCAACCGACGATCTGCATCGTCATTCCTGAATTTGACTCCACAAAGCAGTATCTCCTGAAACAATCAATTTGCAAAATAATGTTTATGTGTGTTGACCGTGACGTACTTGTAAAAACAATCATGTAATTTTCTTATATTATTAAATGAACAAAATACCTTCATCATAACCCATGAGTTGTTACTACTGGGAGATGAATCCAGAACAGCCTTGTAGGCAGGATTTGACATGGCAGTTGCAGCCAACACACCAACTGGCTCCCCAGCATCAAAAATACTATACTCCGAAGTCCCTGTTTCTTTTCCATACTCAAATTGAACAAAGGAGTTACTGCAGACATTTCTCACAGTTCCATCATAACAGATGACAATATCCCGAAGGATGGCCATCAAGTTTTTGAACAACAACCCAGGTTCAGTTAAACCTCTAGATGATCGAACGATCACTTCTCTACTAGAGATTGAATGAACCATTAACTGATCAGGGTCCAGTCCGTGAAATAGACAGCCTCGTATGAACCCATATTCCTCAGAGGGATAGTTTGCAGTAAAGGGGTACTTCTTTTGAAAAAGTGTAGCAACGTCAGCCACCAAGGTCTTTGAATAGAATTTTCCCCTATCAGATATTTGCAAACCTAAAAATCCAATTTGCTGGACTACCTTGTTGATAGCTGACTCACTCTTAGAGTCAATTAGGTTACCCATCGCTGATGCCTTTAGAATGTGATTAGTAATTGGCACTTTCAACTGCCTGATCTGTTTCTCTAGTTGCAAGGCTATAAGTTCATTGTGCATCAACCTCATATGATAGAGGAAAGAAGAGAACTCCTGAATACGGGCTTGAATGTTGTGGAAAGTATTACTTGGAACGCAAAAATCCTCCAATCCAACACTACAACCTTCTGTATATAGGTTTTCCATCAACATTGGTTGCAACGAATCAAAAAATCTCAAAACCTCAGATGGACTATTCCTGAAGAAAATTGAAGTTACAACATCACTAATAATAGACTGCATCAGATCCCTACTATAATCAACTTCCAACATTTGGCTTTGCCATATGGTGTGCCTCTCCCCAAAACAGTCAAACTTGGGTGGTAAAGCAGTTTGCAATAACTGCAAAACAGTCCATTGGGATTCAGAATGTTGAGCTCTCAGTAGGGCAGGGCTAGGTAGAACTCCAGAAACAAATAAAGCTAATTGTTGGGCTGCTACCCTACTTAAAAAATAATTCTTGAACAAAAGTCTCAGAGACAATACAGAATCTGTAGCCATCTGCAAGTTAAGGTTTCCAGTATGAGAGCTAAGCAACTGTCTCTCAACCAAAAGCAACTCAGAAACCTCAGCTCTTGCTGAAAGTGACTGTGGATAAAATAAATGAATTGCATCGCCATCAAAATCAGCACCAAGGGGGGCACATATCAGAGGATTAATCTTGACAGTGTGGCCATCGTGAACATAGACCGATAATGCCTGCAGTGAATGCTTGTGTGTTGTAGGAGGCCTATTTATGAAAACAATATCGCCATCCATAACCCTTCGATGTACAACTTGTCCAGCTCTTAACAAAGTATGACCCTTTGAACCCTCTCTCAGTGAGTATGTCTTTAAGCCATCACTGTACTTTATGCATTGTTTATTATCAACTAAGTTTTGCAAGTAAATAATGTTATGTTGACTTACTTTCTCCTCAAAAGTGATCTTCTGTGCTATTTCACAAGGTAAACCAATTTCACCGACCCCTATATATGGATCACCAGTTACAATACTGCGAGACGAAAAGCCAGTACCTTTGCTGATAAAGAGTGTTCTCATTTTTTCAAGCTGCACTTTAGTTGAACTTTTACCGTCCTTCTTAATGCTAAAACGTCCATCCATGTCATGAGATGCCTTGTAAAATTAGAGTGTTCAGTCGACCAAAGGAAAGTTAGTTATAATGATAACTTACTTGGATAAATTCACCGAAAGGTAAAACAGGACTACTACTTAAATTATTTAAAATTTAAAACAGGTAGTCAGGTAATGCACATTACCGTTTTCTTGTGTCACAAACTTTGATACTATACATTTAACGACCAAGTAAAGTGGAAACAATACATATAGATAATCTGGAAACCACATAATTTTCCTGTAATTTTTAAGATATAACAAGAACACGGTTTTAAAAAATGAATCGCAAGGGGGCTCCTGGAGAGCACCCTTGCGATTCATGAGCTTCATTGAAATGAAGTGCACTAAATGAAGAAGTCAACACATTCATTAGACTATTAAATTTTGACACAACTCACAAAAGAAAATAAAATTGTCAAAGACAAACAAGTTCTAGTAGTACGTAGTCAATACACATGATGTTCTGATAATACTTAAAAAAATAAATTAAAGGAAATTTTGTCTTCAAAATCACATCAATCAAAACACAAACTGGGTTTTAGACTTTTGGTCTTCAGCGAAAGCTTATGTGAGTAAAATTACTTCAGAAGATAAGTGTTATATAGAGAACGATAATACTTTAAAAAACAATTGGTTTTAATATCTACAAACTCCTTGTTAGAATTTAATTTGAATTTCCAACCAACTCTAATGAACATCTTTTAACATTCCAAAAACAATCACTCAAACATATCCATTCAAAGCCTAGAACTAGTAACATGAATGAGAAAATATTATTTGTAATATAAGCAGTTCGCCAGATAGAAAAAAAATTATGCATCACTAAATAAACCCAAACATATGATAATACAGACTAATCACTGGATTTAAACCAAGAATACTGAAAACCGTGTTGCTCACAGTTGTGACTGTCCAGACTCCAGAAGCACAACGAAGTGATCATTGCTAATAAGCAAGAAAGTTTTAAACCAAATACCCCGATTCATCTCTTGCAAAATAGCCGATGCTACAGTCATTTGAATATACATCTGAAGAGTAAATAAAAGAGCGTTTGCAAATATTACAACATGATAGTTTAAGGTTACTGAAGTACCTTGGCAGCATCCCTAACTTGAAGATACTCAGCAACTGCCACTTGCAAGCCATTGGCTTCAATCATGGTAGACTCAAAGTCTGGTATCACAGACCTTGAACTTTTAATGACATCAGCTTGCTTGATAACTTTCTTCAGGACCGCAATGGAATAATCCTAAAGAGAATAGTGATGTCTAAGGTATAAATAAGATTATAGATAGAACCAAAGATGCTTGTAGAGAAAGTACTAACCGAAGACATAACGCTACTTCCATCTGAAACATCTGGTACCGACAAACAGTTTGGAGGAACTGGTAAATAATGCAGTATATACCCCTCTTGGAGGAAGAAGCCTTTCGCAGAAAGCATTTTCCTAGATTCTTGAGGAATGTTTCTCAGAATTACAATGACCTGGTCATGCATATTTTTATGTACATGCATATATATGAAAGAAATCGGTAAACAAGCTAGCAAAAAAACAAAATCTAATTGAGAAAAAAAAATTGGTGCACATGACTTTAATCCTTTAATTACAATAGTTCTCTAGGAAAAAAAACATCATGAAATAAGGTACTTATTAATCTTTCTTAAAAATTCTCATATGCTAAATGTTTCCATGCTCCGTTCTGTGAAATCAGATATCAACACCATATAAAGGTTTATAAAGAGGGACTAAAAGGATTGATCACACATGTCAGTTTCTCTTATTTTAGGAGGAATATGAAATGCAATTACAAACGTAAAAGAATTTGTGACAGCATAACAGCAATTTTAATAGCTATACTTGACTCACGAATTGTCCGATATGTGTGTGTAGACACAAATAGTCAAATTTGCTGGATTACAATAGCAAACTCAATACCAGATCCCCATAATCCAAAAGCTGAAATTGTATGTTCTTTTAGCCATATCCTACCAGAATTCGGAATCTAATAAGTTGCAATTAAATCTCAGGATGAAATCTAAAGATAGAAATCCTAAATGGATGACAAAAAATGCATAGGAAATGATATTGCCTTGCACCAGGAGCAAGCCACAAATTAGAACCACAGCAAGCACAATTTTTTTTTTTTGCTAAACGAACCACAGCAAGCACAAAATTTGATCATATAAGCACAAACCTCTGAAGGAAGCAAAGGTCGACAATTGCTATCACCATAACGGAAACCATATTGCTCCAAAAAATTCCAGAAGCCTTTTGGGGGAGATGACTTAAAAAGTGTCTTTAACTCCAGGTAGCATGCACCATCTAATGTTTTCGCCTCAACAATAGAGACTTGTGCAGCCTCCTGGGAGATAAATATTTACACATAAGTCTCATAACTTCACTTCCTCATGAAATGATAAAAAAAAAAAACAAGGAATTCGTTATCAAAAGAATTGGAGAAACATATTATACATCTTCAACTTCAAATAACAAAAAATCTAACAAACCCAAACAACTAATGCATGTATGCTATTTTGGCAATTCACAGCTTTATCAAGTACTAGACCGCAGTCCACGGATTTTGATTATATAGTTTGTTTTCATCAGTAAGTGTCAGTCTGTAGTATTTAAATTCCAAACAAAAACGATATACATACCAGATTATTACTGAATTTTATTCACCCAGGAAAAATATACTTTTATCCAGTTGAAGCACCATGTTGTTTTGTATAATTCCTAGATGAACTTATATAAAGCTATTTATATTACAGCTTGACTAAATTATAATGTGAAACATTTCAACTATTATATTAAATCTAGAGTGCGCAATGCAAACTATTTTAGGAGAACATGCACATGTAGAAGGGAGGAGGGGGAATTTTCAGTCAGAAAAGATAATCATACATAACTTATATGACTTCCACTCATCATCAAAAGAAAGAAGCCCGGTAAGAATTTCAACAAGATGAAAACTTTAAATTAATTTGCCAAGGGGGGAATTTACGTCAGAAAAGATAATCATACATAACTTATATGACTTCCACTCATCATCAAAAGAAAGAAGACCGATAAGAATTTCCAGAAAATGAAAACTTTAAATTAACTATCCAAAATTTGCGTACACAAATTATTGGCTTTCCTCTAAATTACAGGTATCAAAAATTCATGCACAACTTCTTGGAAACTCATTGCACAAAAGAGTATATATCTTTTCAATGCATCTTTCATATCCCAGACCAGCCAGATCATGAATGAAAGGATACTCAAATATTGCTGCTAAACAAGAAGAAAAACATAGTGAAAAAGTCAACTGTAAAGGGGTTTTTCTTCTATCCTTTCCTTTACACTTAAATTTGTTACTGTGTTTTTCATCTTGCTCAGCAGCATCATTTGAAAATCCCTTCAAATATCATTTTAATCAATATCAATACAAGTGATATATATGCAATTTTTTTGTGGACTCACTTTCATCAATTCAGAGGAAAAAGGAGGTCATAATGTTAAAACACAATGATTCCAAAATAAATGGGAAAATATGTTTCAAAGCAGTAGACGAGGAGAATTGTACTCTTTCTGTCCGAATTTTCCACTTACCTCACAGCATGACGATAACACTCTTTTAGCAACAGCATCCTTTGTTTGATTCTGAAAGTGAAATTTCTAATTACAAGAACACGTGGAAGTTATAATGCTAATGCAAAAAAAAAAAAAACAACCAAATAACGAAGAAGAAAAAAGGAAACACTTAAGAAAGAGCAGTAATAAACAGAAACAGTATACTCGTCCAAGAAGTTCTTAACTGGAAAACTGAATATTAACTAATGCATTTGCTTTCCTTAAATTCCCGAACTCGTAAAAAATGTACAAGCCTGTATAAAGAAGGTAATAAGTGTATGGGTTTGTGTTGGTGAAAGTCATTGAGTCTTAGTTGTTGGAACCCTGTAATTCGAAGGGCATAACTGCATACGGATCTCACCTTTTTGTTTTTCATATTTAGGCACTTCAGGCACAAAAGACTCAGCAGCCTCTTCAGTTCACTCACATGGGAAGGATGATATATAGGAGTTGGTAACTCAATATATCCAAAATGTCCTACAAAAGATATTTAAAAAACTCAAAACCAAATCAGCAATGAAACAATGAGTTCATGAGCAACGGTGAAGACAAAGGAAGCACGATGACAAAGATTTTTATACCTTCACATTCCCCAGCTTCATCTGTACCACAGGATTCACACTTCCCTGACTCAAGGGGTAGACCAAGAAACGGATTTGATAGCTGACTGGGATGGCTAATCGGGCAATCACTACCTGAAGATTTATACTGTATAACAGGAAACAAAAACAGTTGTGGGATACCGGGATACATATACATTAAAACAGAACAAACATAGGAGCTCTGCTGTTTATAACTCACAATATAAATCTTTACCAAAAACATAATTCATATTTTGTTATTCCTTTGCAGGTATAAATATTTAAAAGGACTCCAAACTTGCATCTTAATATCCCGATTGCCAATAAAATGAAAACTATCTACGCACATGTAGTAGTAAAAAAATAAATAAATCCAGTATTAGCTCACAATTCACAAAACTTTAGCATTGTAAACAGAACAGATTACTAAACAACAAAGATTATGTACTTACAATCTCATCTCGACTCGCCAATCCGAACCTGATTCCAGTAATTTCTCCGTCCAAAACAGCTGCCGATGAGCTCTCTTCTATATCTTTCATAATGTACCTACAATGATATGCAAAGCCAACTCTTCTTATATATGTACACACCTAAATGTATATGCAGGGACGAATCTAGGGGTGTATGGGGCGACCATGGTCCCCCCAAGACCTCATTTACCTTTACTTAAAAAAAAACAGAGCTCATAGAAAGAGATCACTAGTGCTAGCAATGAATCATTAAGCAACAATTACAGAAAAACCATACTATTAAACAAACAAAAACAAACACCAAAATAGGCCTAGAATGATTTTACAGAAATCTAAAAACAATAAAACATCCAAAACTAAGTGGAAATTTTTGTGTGTGTGTGTGTGTAACATAACATTTAGTACATTCCCAGGGCAGAGGGTTTTGATAATTTTAGGGGTTAACCCTTGCTACCTTAGGGCTGAGAATAGCAAAGGTTTTGAACCACAAGACTGCATGCAAAAATGGTGTCACTAGTTAATCTTTGCTTTGCCTTTAGTTGATCATCTAAGACCAAGAATCTGTAAATTTCATTAAAAAAAAATTGCAGTTCTGTGATCTTGTTTAGATTAAATAAAGTAGTGGTTTATAAATTTTGAACCACCCTGAGGAATCCAAAAAAGAGAAAAAAGAACGACAGTAGATAATTAAAAAAGAATAGTACTATTTAATGTAAGGAGGAAAATGAAACGATCCAATTCTTGAAAATTGGAACTTTCCATTTTAGAACACGAAACGTCACGTGAACACATTCTTGGGCTTCTAGTCTCAGTACGCTGGCTTTATAATAAAGAAAACAAATTAACTACTGCTGTGAAGTGTGAATTGCTTACAAGTTACAAACAATAAATATTTTTAACAAAAAAAAAAAAATAAACAGCTGCTGAGAATTTGTGTGATTTTTTTTTCTTATAGAAATTTATATCTAAAAAAATGTTACCAATATATAGTTGGTGTCCAACAAGAATATTATTATGCAGATTCTAGGACAGGCCATGTCATAAATTTATAAATTTGGAGACTGCATTGTTACTCAAGTTCAAGAAGTACTAAAACTCGTCTTTATCCTACGTATTTCACCAAACAAAATGTACACCATAATCATTTGAAGGTTCCTGATCGGAATTTTCATCGTTCAACCAAACGAAATAGTTTAAAAGCTACTAAGACAGATCTCAGAGCACATGGAACCAGGGGCGGGGCAAACAAATTTGGGGCCCTGTGCGAGGTCTTAAAATTTGGCCCTCTATTTATAAAGACGTTAGTTCTATTAATAAGACAAACTGTTCAACTTTCCAAGATGATCAATACTCAATTTATGATAATATATTTAAAAATTACAATAATTAATTTACCTTTATATATTGTTACTCTCAATATTTTCCAACTTTACTAGTTAAACTTGTCAAATTTTTTTTTTTTTGACAGAGCCAAAAAAAAAATTATAAGTAATCTGAATTTTTTTGGTCAAAATTTCAAAATCTCTCTACATTTATATATAAATATAAGGAGGAAAAAATTTTGGGGCCCTAAATTTTTGGGGGCCCTGTGCGGTCGCTCACCCCGCGCACCCCCAGCCCCGCCCCTGCATGGAACACTAGTACAGCACGCGATGCAGGGGAAACAACCACATTGTTACGTAAATTATGCGCGATTCGGTAGCCAACGGTGCATTTCACGTCTGGAAACCACCAAGAAGGATCTTTCTCAAGTCTGTCCACCGAATGACTAAACAAACAACCTTTGCCCTTAAAACACACCCCTAGCTTGCCAAGTTGATAAGTCGAGGCTCCGGTGTCCGAGTATCTAATATTATCTGAAAGTCCCTGGAATATGACATTCCTAACAGCTGGCTCTTTTAGCACCAGGGGGAAGATGAGGGTGACGACCAAGACCCGAAATACCATATTCACGAAGGAGGCCTGAAATACCAAACAAATCTGGCATCTGGGACACCAGCGATGGTTGCACACCTAATTTTGGAACGTGCGAGACTGTGTATATTACTTAAACTAGCGTAGAAGCCCGTGCACGTCACGTGCCTGTTAATAAATTGTTAAACTAAATTTTCTGTTAGTTATATTATTTATTAATTTTAATTAATTTTATTATTTGTTTTTAAAAATTTTAGTTTTAAACTCATTTATACATTTTGAAAAAATATTTATTGACCAATACAAATTCTTTATTGAGTATATAAAAATAAATATCATATTTAAAAGATAATTAATAAATTACATGTATATTATGAACTTATATCTATGATTATTATATATTTTAATTTTAATTTTAATTTATGACTGAATTATATTTGTTATAATTTAATGTATTTATTGTAAAAAGTTCTATTTTACAATTTTTTTAATTTTTTACACAAATTTACTACTCCAATCTAATTTCTTATTCTTAAATATATTTTTTTTCAAACCCATCTATTTAAGTGTATATATTGCAATTGATTGATTATTATATTTTGTATAATTACATATTATGACCTCACGTTAATATTTTCTTTTTCTGGCAACCACAAATTTTTGCGGATTTCCACGACCTCTCGTGAATAGCCACTTTTACTCATACTCGCAATCTATAAATGTGATTATATATCATGAGATTACTGGTTCGATATCCAACAATGACATAAATTCGTTATTATCTTATATAATATTAATATCGCAATTAATCATAACTCAATTGCATATTTTATTTTAATATTTAACATATTTCAAGTCTAAATTTGTTATATATTATTTTGTTTTTTTTAAAAATTTGTACTGACAAAAATTTTGAATTCAACTTCATGAACTTCATTTCTCAGATTTAAAAAATTATTAATAAGTAACTCACATATGATGGTGTGACAAAAAAACACATATATAATGCATTTATTACATGAAAAGTAAATATATGATAAAATGGGTGATGGTTTGTGCATTAAGATTTTTAAAAGGAAGATTAAAATCTAAGTAGATCAAGTGGTCATAATAACAAACTATGTATCATGAGGTTGCTGGTTCGATACCCAATGAAGACAAAAATATAAACTTTTTTTAGCAAAACTTTCTAAATAGTGGTATATACATAATTATACAAAATAAAAGGGCATAATAGTCATTTCACAGCCATTAAAAAGGCAAACTTTGCCCTTGTGTTGCCTTATTATATATTGTTATATATTATTTTGTTTTTTTTAATTTTTTTAAAAAATTTGTACTGACAAAAATTTTGAATTCAACTTCATGAACTTCATTTCTCATATTTAAAAAATTATTAATAAATAACTCACATATGATGGTGTGACAAAAAAAACACATATATAATGCATTTATTACATGAAAAGTAAATATATGATAAAATGGGTGATGGTTTGTGCATTAAGATTTTTAAAAAGAAGATTAAAATCTAAGTAGATCAAGTGGTCATAATAACAAACTATGTATCATGAGGTTGCTGGTTCAATACCCAATAAAGACAAAAATATAAACTTTTTTTAACAAAACTTTCTAAGTAGTGGTACATACGTAATTATACAAAATAAAAGGGCATAATAGTCATTTCACAACCATTAAAAAGGCAAACTTTGCCCTTGTGTTGCCTTATCATCTTCTATATATAATAGCAGAACAGGGGGATTTTTTAAGCCAAAAAACCCCCTGTGAAATGACCTAGATACCCTTAATTTTCGTAAAATTACACATTGTATCTTACCCTATCTAATCCTATCTATACCATGGCATATCCTTTGCCCAAACAGGTTCATACCTATATTCTTTTGTAGTGCATCCCCGGTTGGACAGTATGACCATCGGAAGCTAGAAGCTGTTGACAATAGGCGATTGATTTCCAACGCTTGATTTTCAGAGTTTCAAAGCCCAGGTATGTTCATACCTATATTCTTTTGTGGGGATATCTCAGGTCCTGGCTAATCCTCCAATCCATCCTCCCAATTTCATTGGTGATATTCACCGATTTGCCTCAATCTTAATTATTGTTAGAAAACTACAATTAAGGTTGGGGAAACAAAGATTAGGGGAGGGAGAGAAAGAGGGAGAGAGCGAGAGAGAGAGAGAGAGAGAGAGAGAGGGAGAGAGAGACATAGATAGATAGACAGAGAGAGAGAGAGGGAGAGGGATTTAACATGACATTCATAATTTGCTCCTTTACTCGCTATACGATCCTTTCAAAACTACAGTAACACCAATGTCATATTAGAGGTTCGTCTGGAGTTTTTTATTAGTTGTACAAATTCCCCTATATTTTGAGTATCTAAGGCAAAATTTTCAACAAAAGCATATAATAAACACTGGCAGTAGCAGTGTGTTAGGAGTGAGTGTGGTCTTTATTTATTGTTTTGGAATCTTCTGTCATACTACTGAATAGCAAGTGGAAGGTAACATAAAAGAGCTAAAATTCCTGTTTCTGCATTTATTTAAAGTCTGTATGGATTTCTGCAATTCTAAATTTTGTGTCTTTGTACTTCCAGTTTTTTCTCAAAATATACTTCTCTTACCTTGTTTATTGTGTTTGTTCATTCAGTATAATTATCAATATAAATAGACTAGATGTTTAATGATACTTAAGAAGACTGTAAGAATTCGATATACGGACAGACAGCCGTGAAGAGAATTTGAACTTTGCCTTCTTTCTTCTAATTTATTTGTCATGCTCTGGTGTAGTATAGTACACGTTTTATCTTAATCTCATTGTGGACACAATCTCTTTAGTTCCTTATTGAATTTTCTTTTTTACCTATCGTACTTGGCTGTACATATTTTATTTCTAACTGATAGTAAAAAAAAAGACCTATCAATATATTTGCATTTTGATTTTGAGTTATAGAAAATGTTATAAAGAATTGCATAATTTATATTACAAGAAAATTATATGATTTATTTTACTGGATGTACTTGGATGTACATATTTTATTTCTAACTGATAGTAAAAAAAAAGACCTATCAATATATTTGCATTTTGATTTTGAGTTATAGAAAATGTTATAAAGAATTGCATAATTTATATTACAAGAAAATTATATGATTTATTTTACTGGATGTAGGAATTGTTAGAAGCTTTGATTGATTTCATCGTTATTGGTGGGTTTACTTTGCTTTGACCCAAATCTTCTCGCAAAAACATCTCACAAAATCATCATCAAATCAGAGGATATTCTGTGACAAAGAAAGGATTTAAGGTTGGGAAATATTGAATTTTACACTCTTTTTGTAAGTTTTACCAGTGAGGTCTAGAATTGTATACATCGGAACAAAAGGAGTGAGAACAATCTAATAGTAACAATCACCAGTATGTGAATTTTTTTTTGTGGGAAATATTGAATTTTACACTCTTTTTGTAAGTTTTACCAGTGAAGTTTAGAATTGTATACAACGGAACAAAAGAAGTGCGAACAATCTAATAGTAACAATCAACAATATGTGAATTCTTTTTGGGTTTTATTCCACGTTGCTAACAAATTGACAATTAGGGCATAGAGGCATAGAGCTAAGCAGCCAAAATAATGGCCTATGCAATAAACATTATACAATTCAAACAAAAACCCAGATGTCCGGTTAATATAAATTGATGTAAGTGTTGATGGTCTAATTAGATAGTTGAAGAGGGAATCACAGTGAAGTTTATTTACGTGGATTTTACATTATATCGCCCAATTTCTTCTATCGGATGATAAGGTGTGTGTGTTTCTATATTGATAAAATGTGATTTTCTTCACAGTTTAATTTATTAAGTTGTCTCAACCAATATTCTGCCCTGCGTAGTGTTTATTTAATGGACCAGACCCCAAATAAAGGAGGCCGTCCCAGAGTAAGATGTCAAAATAATGGGCTATGCAATAAACATTATACAATTCAAACAAAAACCCAGATGTCCGGTTAATATAAATTGATGTAAGTGTTGATGGTCTAATTAGATAGTTGAAGAGGGAATCACGGTGTGAAGTTTATTTAGGTGGATTTAACATTATATCGCCCAATTTCTTCTATCGGATGATAAGGTGTGTGTGTTTTTATATTGATAAAATGTGATTTTCTTCACAGGTTAATTTATTAAGTTGTCGCAACTACTAATCTGCCCTGTGTAGTGTTTATTTTATGGACCAGACCCCAAATAAAGGAGGCCGTCCCAGAGTATTCCCCACAAAAGATGTTGTGGAAAGGCGTAGAATGTCAAAGAAGAGACGCAATGATTCACGCAGGAAATTAAACGGTATGTACTGTTAGTGTCTTCTTTTGAACTGCACTTAGGTTTCTATTTTAAGTAATGGTTCGCATCTTCTTAGACATGGTCCCAGATGGAAGTGGCCTAAATGCCAGTACGATAGGACCTAAACAAGCTAGAGGTAATACCTGTAGCCTACTTCAAACCAACTATTGATTGAGCAATTCAATGCTTGCATGTATCCCCAAACATTGCTAATTCATATTGACCTTCTCCCTTTCAGTAGAAGTGGTGGCCCGTCAGGTCTATCCAACTGATATTGCAATTGACGTTATTCAAGGCCAACAAATTGAATCTGTTGATGATGGATCACCTGTTAGAGGTATATTCTCTATGCATGGTACCTTATTTCATAAGAATGTTGTTCAACCCCTATCTTACTGTGACTCCCTACATATCCTCGTACCCAATATTAACCACTGTGCCCTTTTGCTGATGAAAGTTGAGGGTCTCCCCAGCCAGGCATATACCGGCATTGGCTCTCAGGAAAGAAAATTGCACAGCGCCCGTAATGCGCATGTTGGAGAAAGTAGTGGAGGTATTAATTTCTCAATATCCGCATAAACTTCACTTTTGTTACAATATTTACTTTCTGTGTAAATTTTTTTGGCCCCGATTTTTTGCCCTAACTTTAGCTTTCGTTAATGTTTACATTCACAAACCTGGTTCCACACAGAAACCCGACGAATGCGCAAATCTATAGACCAGAAAAAGAAACAATTCAGTAAGCCAATACCTCCTTTTCCTACCGTTATTGTACCTATTATTTTACCTCAATTTCACCCCACATATTGCTCTTAGCTGCACTCATTATTCATCTATTACACCATGACAGTGGAGACCAATGCAGTACTTGATGTTGGCAGACAAGAAGAGACTTGTGGTTTCTGCTCAGCGCAGGTATGGGCAGCTGAATTTACAGGGCGCCATGTTGGTCCGGGACCAAAGGGATATTCGATTTGTTGTGGGAAGGGCAAAGTTCAGTTACCTTTATTGCGCGAAACACCTCCTGAACTAAATCAATTGATCACTTCCACCGGAACATACTCAAGGATGTACTTTAACAAAAGCCGTGTTTATAATAACATATTTGCCTTCTGTTCTTTTGGGGGAAATGTTGATCATTCCGTAAACAATGGTAAGGGCCCCTTTGTATTTCGGGTTAGTGGACGGACATACCACAGCCTTGGCTCCTTGGTACCGCCAGATGGCCTCACACCTAAATATGCACAATTATACATGTATGATAGTCAGGAGGCTTTGGAACATCGTATTAACTTTCCAGGAAAGATGGGGGAGGTGGATCCCAATATTGTTTCCATGTTGCAAGAAATGTTGAATCGTGAAAATGTTTTAGTTGGAGTCTTTAAACAGTTGCAAAACCGATTTACAGATGTGGATCCAGAACCGTTTCATCTTAGATTGTTCGCAAGGCGTATAACTGATGGTCGTTTTGAGAATTTGATGACGGAAAATGATTATGAATTAGCTGGTCTTGTAGTGGATAATGACTTTGCAAATAAAAGGGATGTGGTTGCTGAGGACAAGAAAGTCGGATTGCAGCATATTAGTGACCTTCATCCCTCCTTTATGTCTTTGCAATACCCCATGCTGTTCCCATATGGGGAAGATGGGTTTAGAACCAATATCAAGCACCGTAATGAAGATAATTCTGAAAATCGGAGGAATAGTACAGTCAGTATGCGTGAATATTATGCATTCAGGACACACTACCGGGTTGCTGAAGGTCATACATTATTGCTTGGAGGTCGCCTATTCCTACAATTTTTGGTCGATGCATGGTGCTCTGTTGAACGTGGTAGATTGCAGTGGGTGTATAGGCATCAATCAATAATAAGGTCGGATCTTTATAACAATATTGTTGATAGTTTTAGGCGTGGCGATATGGATGCCGGTGATGTAGGGAAACGTGTCATATTGCCTTCCAGTTTCGCAGGTGGATATAGATATATGCAACAAAACTTTCAGGATTCTTTGGCCGTGTGCAAAGAATATGGCCATCCTGACTTATTCATCACTTTCACATGTAATCCAAAATGGGATGAAATACAAGATGCGGTACGCTCTTCGGGCTCGCATGATGCCTCCGTTCGTCCTGATCTTGTGGCACGGGTATTCAAGATGAAACTTGATGCTATGATTGCCGATTTCACTAAAAATCGAGTCTTGGGTCGGGTAATCGTAGGTATATCTTCGCATGTTTTGTGCTCCATTACTGTGCTTAAATTGGTGTCTATTACATGTTAGCAACCAAGTATATGTGTGCATGATCATAGTTTATTATTCAAGTGTTCAATATAGGCTTGCAGCCATGTACTGCACCTTTAGAACCCTTATAATACACCCTGAGAACTATCGTCTCTGGCTCACCCAATAGTCACATGTGTCTTTATTCCAAACATTAGGGTTGTGGCACACTAAGCTTTCAGTTAAAAAGCGATGGAGATACTCAGATACCACATGTCATATTCAATTTACAACCCATAACAACCAACTGATTGGGCAAAAATTTTGTAGATTGGCATATTCATTATATTATAAAAAAAACATATAAAATGACAGGATTTGTAGTAGTAAATTGAAACTTAAAATTAGTCTTTGCATAGCATGTCTAGAACATTAACATTGGTCTGCGTGTATGAATGCACCACAATACATCCCTTGGATCATATAAAGCTTGGTCCATGAAATTCATTTTCAAGTTATTTAAAGGTACAATATATGCAAGGATATACTTAAGCTGACAGGAAATTCATACCAACACCTACATTACTGTACTACATTCTACCAATATTTACCACCCTCTAATAGATCCTTCCCAATATGTTGTCCTTCTAACCTACATCCTCCCATATGTGGTTGCAAGTTAGGAACGATTAAGCTCTCTAACTATCAAACCCACCATAGCATTCCATTCCATATGTTTGTGAACAATAAGGCATCCATTTTTTTTTCCTTTTTAAAAGGTAACAGTAAGATATTAGTGAATAAACTTTCATCAATATTTCTATAACACAATGTCAAGTGAGCAAACTTATTTCAAACCCTCAATGTACGCTCTTTGTACAATCCTTACATAAACAAGATAACAAACTTACAGGTCATAGACTTTGGCTTGATTGTAATGCAAAACCTAATTATAAAATAACAAAAAATCTTATATACTATATGAAATTATGTGTTTGTGTAATGATTTAGAAAATGCTTCTGTTACAAATATATTTATTTGAATCACTAATAATATACAAACATGTTAAACAACGTTAACAAAAAGAGGTTTATTTTCCCAATGGATGCCAAGAGGTTTATTTTCCCAATGGATGCCTATACGCTTTCTACATTGTATTTAAATTATGGCTTACATCAGTATACCTTTTCAAAAATAGGCATTATGCACTGACAAAATATGTTAGCAACTAAACATATGTCTGCATGATCATAGTTAATTATTCAAGTGTTCACTCTAGGGTTGCAACCATTTATTACACCTTTATAACCCTTAGAATGCGCCAAGCGGTTAAGTGGATTACTTAATGAAATTAGCTACATAGTGGTACTATTTCCTCGTGACCCCTCTTATCTAAAATACGCACGTGCTTAATTAATATACTAACATACCAAAAGGTATGTGTAAGTGTAATACATTATCACATTTATTAACAAACTAAAAAAAATATTTACTGAGGAATAAATATAGCCCGCAACATGATTTGGTACAATAGAGGCAAATTTATTTGTCAATAATTAACAGCCATGACTGTAAGTGGATATATGATCCTTATGTATTAGCCTACGTTGTTAATTCATTTTATTCATAATTATAATTTGATTGTAAATTATAGTACTACAATTTTATAGAACATCTCATATAGCCTGACAACTAGCTGAAGATGGGTCTCTGGCTCCCCCAACAGTCACATGCATGTGTCTTTATTCCAAACATTACGATTGTGGCACACTAAGCTTTCACTTAAAAACCTATGGGAATAGCACATGTCTTATTCACTTCACAACCTATAACAACCAATTGATTGGCCAAAAATGTTGTTGTTTGGGTTATTCATTATATTATAAAAAAAATAAAAATCTAAAATGACATGATTTGTAGTAATAAATTGCATCTTAATATTAGTTTCTTGCCATAGACTGTCTACAACATTAATACTGGTCTGCGTGTATCTATGCACCACAATACATTCCCTGGATCATATAAAGAATGGTCCATCAACTTCATTTTCAAGTTATTTAAAGGTACATATATATATATATATATATATAAGGATATACTTAAGGTGAAAGGAAATCCATACCAACAGCTGCATTACTTTAGTACATTCTACCAATATGTACCACTCGATAATAGATCCTTCCAAATATGTTGCCCTTGTAACCTACATCATCCCATATGTGGTTGCAAGTTATAAACGTTTAAGGCCTCTAACTATCAAACCCAATGTAGCATTCCCATCTGTATGGTTGTCAACAATAACGCAAAAAATTTTTAAATCCTTTTTAAAGGGTAACAAAAAGATATTGGTGAATAAACTTTAATCAATATTTCAATAACACAATGTCAAATGAGCAAACTTATTTGAATTCCTCAATGTACGCTCTTCGTACAATCCTTACATGAACAAAACAAACTTACGGGTCATGGACTTTTACTTGATTGTAATGCAAAACCGAATTATAAAAAAACAAAAATATTACACTATATGAAATTATGTATTTGTGTAATAACTTAGAAAATACTACTGTTACCACTATTTGGATCTGAATCACTAATAATATAGAAACATGTTAAACAACATTAACAAAAATAGGTATATTTTCCCAATGGATGCCTATTCGCTCTCTACATTTCATTTAAATTATGGCTTGCTATGTTGGTTACTTTGAATTGGTATTTTTTTCCAGTGGTCTACACGATTGAGTTTCAAAAGCGAGGTCTGCCACATGCCCATATTGTGTTATGGCTTGGTGATGGAGACAAAATAGTATCCACCGAGGATATTGATAATGTTATATGTGCTGAAATACCAGATGAATCAACTGATCCGGTAGGGTACAAAGCAGTGTCGCAATTTATGATGCATGGACCATGCGGAACAGCAAATCCCAAATGTCCGTGTATTCGCAACGGTAAATGCACAAAATTCTACCCAAAAGCTTTCAGTGATAACACAGCTGTGGATGGTGATGGATACGCTTTGTATCGACGGAGGGATACAAAAAGGACCGTAGAGTGTAACAAAATACATTTGGATAACAGGTAACACCCAATCTACCTTTACATTGTTTACAAAACATATACTTTAGGCATCTCTTATGCTTGCCCTTATACATGTATATGTACATACATGAGAACTATTAAGTGCTATGGGTTTGACCTTCTCAATCACATATATCTAAATCTAACAAAAACATAATTGAATCTAAATCGTATCGCCATGATTAAAGACTTGTAAAGTAAGAAAAAGTTTATGAACTTTTAGGTCTTTGCAATTGCTATAGACTATTACCGTCATGCCAAATTATATTCATCAATACTAATGCTAAGAAAAAGTCCATATATCTTGATGAGGAATTGTACGTCATAATATTCTTGCAATTTCATTTACCCAACAAATTTTAGCGCCACAGATTCCAAATGAACATAATGTTTTTCTTCTTCGTAAAAATGGTAAACATGGAATTTGGAAATCAATTAATTTTTCTAATCCATATGCTCTATTAATCATAATTGCTTTTAAAAACCCTGCTTTTGGAATTATCTATTGTAGGCATGTTGTCCCTTATCATCCTGGTCTCCTGGTCAAATATCAAGGCCACATAAATGTTGAGTGGTGTAATCGGTCCCTCTCTATCAAATATTTATTTAAGTATATTGGAAAGGGCCCTGATACGGCTACAATTGTTCTAGAAAAAGCCACACAAAACGTCCATGCGAGAGATGAGGCTTCAACTTCTCTCAAAACGGCAGGTTTGGATGAGGTGCACAACTATTTGTCATGCCGGTATGTATCAGCAGCTGAAGCCTCTTGGCGTCTATTTGAGTTTCCCATACATCATAGAGAACCTTTTGTTCAACGCTTATATTTTCACCTAGAAAATGAGCAAGAGGTCAGATTCCGTGACAATGAAACTTTGCCTGAGGTTGTTCGTAGAATTGATCCTGATGGTACAATGTTCCTTCAATGGATGGTAAATAATTGTCATGAAGAGCTTGGTCGTGACCTAACATTTGTTAAATACCCAACAAAGTTCAGGTGGGATGCTTCTGCTAAACGTTGGTTACCCCGAAAACAAAATGTTGATGTTGTGGGACGCATGGTCTATGCGCATCCAGCGTCCGGCGAGCGCTTCTACATGCGGTTGTTGTTAAACTTTGTTGCAGGGGCAACAAAATTCGAGGACATCAGAACTGTGGAAGGCATCGTTTACCCCACCTATAAAGAGGCATGTTTCCATAGAGGTTTGCTTGAATCCGATAAAGAATGGCATATCGCGCTTGATGACGCTTCCTTTTCTGCCAATGCATCACACCTTCGTGATTTGTTTGTCACTCTATTAGTTTTTTGTGAGGTGAGCAACCCATCCGAATTGTGGGAGAGGCACTGGGTTAATTTGGCTGAAGACATGGAATATAAGCGAAGGAAAGTGGCAAATTTGCCCAGTCTTAAAATAGATGATGTAGACAAACAAATGCTAGCGCTTGAGGCGGTCAATAATTTATTAAAGCAATATGGAAAAAAGTTGACTGATTACCCCGGTCTACCGGAGCTTAATGTTGCGGCAACATCGAAATATAACAATGAATTATTGTTGGAGGAAATGATGTATGACCGGAACCAATTGCGTTTGAAAGCAGCTACAGGTGTACAGTGTCTAAATCAGATGTAACGCATAATCTTTGAGCAAATTATTGAATCTGTAGAGCTACGGAATGGTGGATTCTACTTCGTCTATGGGCCCGGTGGCACTGGGAAAACCTTCTTGTGGTCCACTATTATATCAAGGCTCAGGAGCGATGGTAAGATAGTCTTGCCCGTAGCTTCATCCGGTATCGCTTCTCTTTTAATTGAAGGAGGGAGAACTGCTCATTCGCGATTTAAAATACCTATTGACGTTAATGAGTTCACCTGTTGCGAAATCAAGAAGAATTCCTATCTGGCTGAGTTAATTTGCAACACAAGCTTGGTCATTTGGGACGAGGCACCTATGAATCATAGATTTATATTTGAGGCAGTGGATCGTACATTTCGTGACATCCGTTCAAAGATAAATCAACAAGCCTCCTCTTTACCATTTGGTGGCTTGACAATGCTCCTTGGTGGGGATTTTAGACAAACTTTACCGGTGATTCCTAAAAAGGGACGGGAGGAAATAGTGGCGTCGAGTATTAGCAAGTCCTACTTGTGGCAGGACTGTAAAGTATTTAACCTGGTTGAGAACATGTGAATTGAAAAGGATGTTCCCCCAGTTACAATTGACGGCACAAAGGTCCCATTTCGAGATTGGGTCCTGGCCTTAGGAGATGGTTCAGAGCGGACGTATTCTTTCGGTGATGACATTGAGCCTTCATGGATCAAAATACCAGAAGAGGTATGCATTAAACAACCTTTTACATTTATAAATACATTTCTTTATGATCAACATAAACATACATATGAGGCAATGTCATTAGCTTTCCTGCTCAAAAGACTATCTTTATGTACACTTATAACACAACCAGCTGTGTATAATTGAAAACCACATTTTACTACGATCCCGTTACTTGAACCCAAATCTTCCACAAAACTTTTTTAAAAATAACATGGGCTGCCCTGCAATGCAGCACCCGATTGTCTTATACTTGCCCATCTGTCAAGTTTGTTAATGGACCCTAATTCCCGTGCATCATAAATGTAGCTCTTTAAAACCACGCAACTATCCCCTTCAATGAAAAGGCAGGATATGTAGTACCCATCGGTACCCACCTTTCAGACATACATTCAACTTTAAATTAGAGTTTCATATCCTACACATTAAGCCTCCCATGAAAGTTAATGACAAGTCGATAATAAATTCTTTTATAGTTACATCTTCTTCCCTTATACACAAGGAATTCAATGTACATGGGCAACCACTAATTTTAAAAAAATTTATAAAATTACAGTAATGTGCTCCGTACTAAACCCTACAATTTATATGACAGTAAAACCCTCCATTTACAACGTCTGGAAACTTTGTTCACAGGTGCGCATCGATTACACTGGTGATGCGGTGGAAGCAATAGTCAATGAAATATACGGTGATCTACAATGGAAGCATGGTGATGTCGAATATCTTCGCAGCAGAGCTATATTAACACCACTTAATGAAGATGTTGAAAATGTTAATGTTACTGTTTTAAATAGATTACCAGGAGAATTCAAAACCTACAAGAGCTGTGACTCTATTTGTAAGGGTTCTTCCACAAGTGAGGATGATGAGGTTTTATATCCCCCAGAATACCTCAACTCATTAAAATTCAGTGGGCTGCCAAATCATGAAATCCAAGTTAAGGTTGGTGCCCCAATAATGTTGCTGCGGAATCTAAATCCAAGAAAGGGTTTATGTAATGGTACCAGACTCATAATCACTCGATGTTACCCATTCCTAATCGAAGCCGTGGTTATTACGGGAAACAAGATAGGGGAACAAACATACATACCAAGAATCAGCATGTGCCCAGCCGATAAAACTTTACCATTTGTCCTGAAACGCAAGCAATTTCCAATCACAGTTTGTTATGCAATGACGGTAAACAAAAGCCAGGGACAAACGGTGCGAAATGTTGGTTTATATCTACCTAAATCAGTCTTTGGACACGGACAGATATATGTTGCGGTATCAAGGGTCACTTCTCCAGATGGATTGAAAATTGTGTGTGTCAATGAAGATGCCGCCTGCAATGGTTACACCAAAAACATTGTCTACCGTGAAATCTTTGATGATATTATGTAAATATGGAAATCACCACTTATTACTGTACATACTCATCTGGAAACCATTACTTTTCAAACAGATCCATTACGACCCTAATGTCTGCATGGTTTTTTGGAGATATGCCTAAACTTGCAAAACATAATGGCACTTTGGGCTTCGAAAAAGGTTTTTTTAAAAAAGAATTGTAAATGTTCCTTCGCCTATTAAACCTACTTTCATTCCCTACTTGCAATTGCTTTAGCATACTAATTTTCCTTAGGTGTTTCGCAAGTACAAAATGTTATGCTCTGAGATAAAAAATTGGGTTTTTCATATGTAAAAATCTTACATTTTTCATGTTAAACATGGTGTTTAAAATAATAAAAACCTTTAACTTTAAAATATCTGACATGATCTTTGAAGTAATTTCTGGACTGCAAGTGATTGAAAAGTTTTGTGTAATTTCGATGCAAACAGCTTGGGGCGGGGGGGGGGAGGGAATTCTTTCGGCCAAAAAATTGGTCCAACTACATGGAAAAGAATTACTTTTTTTAAAACCAACTAATTTAATCAAAAATAACAATGCCCAAAAAAATAATAGGCCATTAAATCTCGTGCGGTTCCTCTACAAAATATATGATGAAATAATCAGGACAACATAGTGGACCCAATCAAATATAAATGCAAATCCATAAAACAAATGGGTTTATAATGTTAAAAAGGACATCAACAAAAACAGACCAGCATAATAATAACAAATACTATGCAAAAATAAGATACATTGTACTTTATTCTCATAAAAAAAATGGATTCCTGGACGACCAACATAATTTTAATTATTAAATTCCCAAACCATTTTCCACTTTCACTAAATAACAATTGAGAGAATTGTTGAATTTTTTCTTTTTGGATCGCGAGAATTGTTTAATTTTAAAATGTTACACTTAGTACAAATTCACTTCCAGCACGGATATAATGTTGTTGGCTGTTAACTAAGTTATTGTACATGCTTCACATACTAAAAGGGCTTGGATTTTTTTGGCATACTGGAAAGGCCCGAGCAAATGCATTGGAAAAAATATAACTACAGTACATTTGACAATTAAAAAATAAACGTCGGGAGCCCAACAAATTCCTAGATAAATTGTATTACAATTACTAAATTAGTAACGTTTCATTATGTCTGTTTATCTACATTGTCATTACACACTTAATTTCAACCTATTCGCATTCCATCATTCACAAACCACCACCGTCTATGAAAAAACAATACAACGCTACTCCTAGCACCGACCAGGTTTAGAACCATTCTTACAAACAACAGCATAGCAAAATATCCTGCCATGCCTCAAAGCACAATGTTATCAGGTTTAACAGCCACCAAGGATGATGATACAATTCATGTGCGTGTAGGGAGGATTTGGAGAGCAATGAACAAGGAGACAAACACATGCTTACACACCAACATCATCTTACTTGATGAACAGGTATGTCTAACTAAATTTTCCTTCATTTTTGCCTGGCCATTTAAAATGTACCTATCAATGTTACAAAGTTAGTAGTTTTACACAAAAGCACAAAACTTGGTACAATTTCATTGAATATATATATAACTTCTTCGTAGGATAATCATATTATGGGAACAATCCCCAACAATCAAAGGGAACTTTATCGACCGCTACTAAACGAACAAGGTGTCTACAACATATCATATTTCAAAGTGGTGCGAGGGCCTGCCCTGTATAGAAGCGTCGATAGAGACTTTGCAATTAAATTTTCCTATAAAACTAAAATAGAGGAAAAACCAGACATAGGCATCATTCCGCTATACAAATTCGAGCTGCAACCTTTTCACAGAGTAAAAGCCCTGGTCGGACAGTTTAAATGCCTAATAGGTTAGCATGCACACAATAATTTATACACTTCACATAATTACATACAATAATTGATGCCTAATCATCTTCATTGTTAGATGTAATTGGAATGGTCTTAAGTTATGGACAGTTGGAAAAAACATCAAATCAAGGGGCTGAAAAAATGGATGTTGTCCTCATCAATGAAAGGTAAGTCTCATTTACAAACATTTCTGCAATAAAAATTTCTTAATAAACATGTTTCTTACCCTCATTCCAATATTCAATTTCCTTTCACTTCGTGGTAGATTGTTTCCTCTTTCTGGTGTTTAGCTTATATTCATGATATTTTGTTAGCTTTTATGCAACTTGGTCTTATTACTACAGCAGAAGATCAAACTTTAAACATCTCTATGCAGGAAAAAGGTCGTCATGGTGACTCTATATGAGGCACAAGCAAGGCAATTTCTACAGTTGTTGGTCCCGGTAAAGGACAACCCTATTCTGGTGGTCATAACCGGCTTATTGGCAAACAAAGCCTCATGTAATATTTTCAAAATTGTTTAAGAACAGGTAGTACACACAGGGACAACAATACAACTACTACAGTACCTATACCGTATCACTTTAGCATTATTACCAAATTGTTTAAATTTTTACATATACAAACCTAACAAGCTAAAAACTTACAGTTATGCCTTCTCTATCAACTACTGATGCTACTTGCTGCTATGTGAACATCAACTACGCACCACTAAATGCCCTAAAAGACGCTCTGGCAATGGCTGGCATTGACACAAGGTGGCCACTGCACACTCCAACATCTGATCAATACTTCACACCGAGCGGAGACATTATTCAAGAGTTACCAATAAAATCTATCTTAAAAACGGTGATTCCAATGGGCACACAGGTAACCCCACAACTATCATTATTACCTTTAGTTCTTGAATGAATGTGGAGAGTTAACCTTCCACTCATGGCAAATGGGTTCACACAAGTTGCCACATTAATGTGCAGGTTATCCATCCCATCTGCCGCGCTAAAATAGTTGCAATCCTTGACAGAAATGGCTGGTTTTATAATTGTTGCCCTACATGTCCTCGCGAACTTCGACCTTTGGATGGGAAATTTTACTGCTTGGTGTGTGATGAAGAAACACAATCACTGGCACAACGGTAAACCTATTCCTAAATTCAACAATAGTTTATTTCCACCAAATTCCCTCACGGTAACACTAACAATAGACACTAGAATACCATCCATTTTTCAAACAAAAAACTTTCTGCACATACACAACACCCTAAAAATTCTTCTATGGATAATCACATGCAACATGCGTTTAAGCAAACTACGTATCGAAAGCATTTTCCATTCAAACTGCCTTATTTTATGCAGGTACAGGCTTCTGCTGCATGTTGCGGATCAATCTGGATTTACAACCATAACATTGTTTGATAAAGAAGCAGAGCAACTTGTGGGCTTTCCTTTACAGCAACTATTGGCAGCTCAAGGCGAGGTATCGACTTGTCGTTTAAAACTAAATTGCACACACAAAATACCCAATGGCCGACTAATGAATACCAACATTTATGGCTTCTGCAGGATAATAAAATGATACCTATTCATCCAGCAGTCAATAAAATTATCGGCAAAGTCTGTGCATTTCACCTCGAAATCACGCCATACAACATTATTCAAGGGTGTAAGGAATACACAAGCATCCGCGTATTCGAGATCACTAGCAATGCCTCCCGTACCCACATATTACATGCCTCTATGTCTGCCAAACCTCCCATCGGCACGCCCACCAGCAAGAGGCATAGGTTGGGCTAACAAGAACATGCCCTCCCAATTTCATTGAGCATTTAAAGCCCATCTGATAAAAATACCTGTAAGATATGTTTTACAAACCCAGACTATGGCCGAGTTGGTTAATTGATGTTTGGTCAGACTTACGCTTTATTTTATTCTGACATGGTGGCGTCACATTGTAACCCCTCAACACCAAATTAGATATCACTATTTCTTAAATACTTATGCTGCACATTCCTTCTCTCAAAACGATTTCAAACAATAATTTCTTTAAGGATGCTTTAAAACTACTATTAAAATCCAAACGATCCATAATTATTTCATAAAATAGCCCAAAACTCAAGAGGAAAAAAAAGGAATGACACATATGCCACGACCAAGACGCGAAAGCTAATTCCTATGACAAGCTAACCTCAATTGTTGTACTAGGATGAAAAAGCTCAATGGCCTGATAACCATATTGACACATATGTCACAAGCAAGACGCGTAACATAATTCCTATGACACGCTAACCTCATTGGTTATACTAAGATGAACAACCTCAATGTATTATTATCGGAGGTGACAACGGAACCCTTGAAGAATGTCACGAATTAGTCCAAACTAACAAATACAACATGGGATCTTGAAGTGCTGAAAATTGCTTAAAAACTAATTATATGCCTCGGTCACTTCCATGTCCCCAATTACATATGAAAACTACTCAACGTACCTCGGCCATGTCAGCTTTTCCTGAGACCCTCGTGGCTGTATAAACACACGGGGTGATGCTAATGAAATGATAATTTCAATGACACCCACATAACATTCACAAGAAATCTATTGTTACAAATGAGGCTTCGTCAATCTTAACTTCGGGTATCAACTATGTCACAACAAATGGTCCACCGACTAACATTTACTGACCACATCTTGTTATTTCTCTTTTTAATCACTCTGCAATAAATCAAGGGTGTATGCATCATGCAAGTAGAGGAAGAGCCGTGCAGTAATATGGTTCTGCCTAAAATATATCCCCGATAGGAATTACTACTCAACAGTGCTGAAAGTTCCCTCTAATATTTGTTTCAGGACAATCAGTCCGATACTTATATCTACATAACATAAGTGCCCGTCATATCACCAGTTTAATCCGCCCAAAACCAACACCTACATTCCTTAAAATACACAGTTATAATTTGTTATTTTTCCCTTCGAAAGATTTACTTTCATATATAGATTCTTTCCTAATGCATATTGGTAAACCTAAAACCCTATACTGTTTTGTTCATTCCTCGGATATACCGAAACAAAACCCTTTACAGTATTAACGGTATATAAAAGAAAAAATTTAAACCAAAACAACCTAAAAAAAAATTCAGGATTAGGCTTAATAATTATCATGGTGTGAATGTGATGCACAATTTAACTTAAACCCACCGGTTTTCAAAACATCTGTAAGGTCCCTCTAATACTGTTTCATGACAATCAATAATAAACTTGTATCTACATCACATAACTACACATCATAGCCCCTATTCAAACAACCTGGAAACCAACCCCTACATTCCTTACAAAAAACGGTTGATATTTTTCCCTTCAAGAACTTTGCTTTCATACATTCTTTCATTATGCATCTTAGTACAATTATAACCCTATACTGTTTTGTTCATTCCTCGGATACACAGAAACAACACACTTTAGACTGTTAACAATTTAAAAATAATAAAATATATCACGAAGAAAACGACAATAAGGACGGAAAAACACAAATTTCATTCATTTAGTGACCTCAAACAACCACTGACACATAACAACTGCAATTACATGGAAATTAGATAACAAACTACAAACTATAGTCCAATGGAAATACTTATATACACCTTAACCACGACAATCAGAAAACATAAGCCCAAATATCACTAGAGTGCTTTCCATGCGCACATTAACCACTTGCAAATCAACTACTTGCAAACATATTAGCCATCATACAGATATTACAAAACAAACAATCATCGCACAATGCCATCTTATTCACCAGTGATAATTGAACAATCCCACTCCCAAAATGAACCGGGCATGAGGCTTCAACATCAAGTTTAATAGCAATATCTGAAGCATCCAATTTGTGTCGTATGGCCTGAAGACAATTTATTGCAGCAACTATATCTCGTTCGTAACAGGGATGATTATATATGGCAACAATAGCTTTCAATGTAGGAATCTTCTGGTTCTTCCTGCAAAAAAACCTAAAAAGAAAATTAGCAACCATTGAGAGGAAATGACCATCGGCTGTGAAACGATCCAGGACAAGAAAATGGGCATCCGTGTCTCCAACACCACAAATAAGACTCCTGCACCGCCTATAGAGGATGGCATCAACAACCCTCAAGTGCTCAGCAATATCAAAGAAACGGTTAAAACAAGCTATATCCCTTACGCTTCCATTTTTAGCATACTGATAAAGGTCACGTAAAGGAAACTCCCCTAACAAATGGACTATAACAATGGGTCTTTGGGTTTGTGTCCAGGCAATGAACAAATTAAAAAAACCTTCAAAACCCCCCCGGACCACTAACTTCATTATACTAACAACCAGAGCCGTGGGAAGCCCTTGGAGGGTATTAATATTAGAACTCATCTTCCTCTCACAATCCTACCTAAATCACTCCAAACAAATTAGTTTCTACACACATACACAAGCAATGAAAATATAATGATAGGGGATACACTTATATATATGCCTAACTAAAATCATTTATGATATATAATAATGTGACTTTAATTGATCAACTTTTTATTTTATCAGTTACACTCAGCCCATTCAGGTTAGCCCATAAAACCTCCTGCTCACCGGAATGCTAAGCGATATACCCTTAATTTTTTTATTTTTCATATCATTAAACCTAATGCACAATTAGACTGGAAAAAAAATACAATTTATTTTCACAAGACTATGGTTCACCCACAGGGTTTTTTAAAAAAAAAAAACAAAATAATTCACTAAGAAATCAACTTATGACCAAACAATTAATATCCTATCAAACCTCCAGCCTCTATCTTCCTTGAGAAAAAATATCGGTTCAAATACTATATATTACATTATGGAGCCAACCTAATCAAGATCCAAGTAAATATAAAACCTATATACATAATGTTAAAAATGGAAACACCCAAAAAATGACAGAATATTACTCTAAATGAAAACAGATTAATTATAAATTGTACTTTTCTTGTCTTAACACCAACATATAATATGGACAGTCAATAACCAGTACGTTAAAAAGATTATACACCAATTGAAAATTTATCATATACCTGAAAAACCTGGCGTGCAAAAAAAGTTTGTGGACAACATAAAAAATATACAAACTTGAAATACAACCAACTCAAAAAGTGCATCATTTTGCCAAAACGATTAATATTCCACTTAACCAAATAACATCTATAACATCTGACGTTTCCATATAGGTGTCTACATACATTGTCTTAATGCACACTTTAATTTTGCCCTATTCTTATTGCATCCGTTACAATCCGCTCCCATGTATCTAGAACCCGTATAAACATACTCCTAGCATAAGAGGAGTTACAACCACTCTTACAAAAAAACAAAACCATGCCTCAAAGCACACTGTTATCAGCTTTAGCACCCACCAAGGATGATCAGACAATTCATGTGCGTATAGGGAGGATTTGGGAGGCTATCAACAAGAAGACAAATACGTTGTTACACACCAATGTCATCTTACTGGATGAACAGGTATGTCGTACTGAATTTTCTCACACTAAAATAAAATACCTCTTCACATATACACTTATATGTTATGCAATTCTTACGTATTTCATACAAAGGAAAACTCCTGATACAACTAGACTGAATAAAACTTCTTTATATATAGGAAAATCATATTGTGGCAACAGTTCGGAACAATCAGAAACAGATTTATCTGCCGTTACTTAAGGAACAAAGCGTTTGCAGCGTCACAAATTTTAAGGTTGTGCCGGGGCCTGCCTTATATAGGAGCGTGGAAAGGGATAATGCAATAAGTTTCTTCTACAAAACTAAAATCGAACAAATCTCTGACACGGGCGTCATTCCACGCTAGAAATTCGAGTTGCAGTCTTTTAACAAAGTGCAGAGCTTGGTTGGCCAGCTTAAGTGCCTCATAGGTTAGATCCCATGCACACACACTATATATATTCTACACATATGGGTAGTAATTTACGGCTATTTTTTCCCATTATCAGATTTGATTGGCATGGTACTCAGTTATGGACACTTGGAGAAGAGGTCAAACTGGGCTGAAAAAATGGACGTCGTCCTCATCAACGAGAGGTAAAACTCCCTGTCTAATATTTCACCACTAAAAATGCCTGAGATAGAGAACAGTGTACTTTTCATTGTATTTGATAATAAAAACTCGTTTTGTATTGGTACTATAAATTTGATATGCAAACCGATTTCCTCCAAAACTTACAATTAAAATATGACGCCCAACTAACTTAACCTGATGCCAATAAATGAAAATATTTAAAAATTGATATGACCACCTTCTTAGGATGACATTATGCTAACATTCTATTGTTCATGCCCTAAAATTTAGGTCGAATACTACCTCTACGAGATTTTTTATGCAATGATTGATTATTATTTTCCGAAGAACAGTCGCTAGACATATTGTACAATGCCTTAATATCATCGATATATAAATAGAAACATGAACCATTGGAAACAATATTTAGAAACCAAAATTGTACAGATAATTGCAATGTTTTTTAAATTTAAATAAATTAATTACACTAAACAGTCACAAACTTCTCCTATTTTACCATGCCAACAAAACCACTTACTAAACTAATTGTCCTGACATGCAAACCCAAAAAAATATTAATAACTGGACAAATTAGAGACATGGTCAAAATGATCGAATAATATGACATCAATAAATCCATTCATACACGTCAAATTGAAATTAATATGCAAATTAAAAAAATTCCCTTATCTTATCAAATAATCCCCTTCTAATTATTTTCCTAATGCTAATTACTTACACTTGGAAACTAACTATTTACTTAGATTCAATTCAGAATTTTTCCAACTGAAATCGAAGATACGTATTATTTAATACCATAAACAAAAATTATTCTCCCATCGTTAAATATTAACTTACTAAATTACATCTACCTTTTTATCTTACCATTTCTGTATGAATTCCCTTCTCTGATAGGAAACATAAAATAAAAACTTTAAATTTACAAAATATTCTGATGCCCCAAAAAAAATATGTTTGCAAAGGATTAATAAATAATTTTTACTTAAACCAATTAAATAATAATTCAATTCATTATCTTATTCTCCTATCCTTTATTACATAAATGGTTTTACTTCGACACCTAAAAATGAAGGGTGCAGCAAATAAAAATGCATGGCGGGTTAGGTGTTGCTTACACAATATTCTCAGGACAACACATTTTACATTGTTCAAAAAATGGACACACGGTTCTGTTAAGAACTTGGTCCTGCAAATCCCAATACAGTCAGATTACTTACATTACCAATCTATATAAAGCCATTGAACTACATTACTATACAACTCAATTTTATACAAATCAACTACAATCATCAACCAACATTGGAATGAAAATATTCTTATTCAAAAGTGGACAAAAATAATAATGCCCTAATGCATACATTAAATATACAACTCACAACATGAAGGAACGAAAAGATAGTGGTCACTCTGTGGGAAGAACGAGCATATCAGTTTCAAACCGCCGTGGCGGAGATCCATCAATCTGCACTGTTTGTGGTCATAACTGGACTAATAGCAAAAAAGTTTTCAGGTACGTAGCACAACACTCTAATCCTACTGTCTTTCTTTCTCTGTTGCTATGATACAATATTGCAACCTATAAATTCTGTTTCTTTCAACTAACGACAAAACTTAACTTGAAACACGCCCCAGATAATGCCTCTCTCTCCAGCAGTGATGCGACAAGGTCTTACTTCAACATAGATTACAAGCCACTTCAGGATCTAAGGGACGCTATTGTAGCAACAACTGGCAAGAATATTAACTCCCTTGCCCCCCAACAAGCAAGCAATTTGTAAGCGTCGATGAGAGTACTGTGCAAGAAGTTGATGTCAAATCGGTCTTGGAAATGAAACTTACAGGGGGAAAAGATGTAAGCAAACAAGGGCTCGAACAATCATAACCATACACAAACATTAATGGTTGCGATCCTCCGCAAAAACAACTAAGCCCTATCTTCTTGTGTATCTCTTGTAGGTTTTGCGTTGTCTCTGCAAAGGCACAATTACGGAAATACTCAATGGCAACGGGTGGTACTACAACTGCTGCACCAAATGTGCACGAGCTGTACGACTGTTGGAAGGAAAATACTACTGCAATGCATGCACTGAAGATGCCATCCCAATCACACAACGGTAACTTCTTTTCATACACACCACCAAAACAAACACACCACTTACGCAACTTGAAAATAATTGGATACAACATATTTCTCTTCAGTTATAGGGTGGTGCTGCGCATCCAAGATGAATCTGGAACAACAACACTCACCCTGTTCAACAAGGAAGCAGAGCAACTCATAGGTGTTCCTCTACAGAATCTACTGGCTAACCTCGAGGAGGTAACAAATTTCATACCAAATTCCAAACAATTTTAAGTGGGAAACACAAATGAATGGCTGCTAACCTCATCTATTTTTATCTAGAATTCAACCATGACAGAGATTCCAGCGGTGCTCAAAAACATTGTCGGCAAACAATGTGCTTTCCAGATTAAGTTTAATCAGGTTTTCATATCGCTATATTTAAAAATGCTAGAAATCGCCCGTGCCTCGCACGGGCTATTATGCTAGTTATATATAGTAATAGATAGATAGATTTATCTCACTTGTGCATCATGCCCGAGTTGCTAACCAATCCTAAAAATATGAGACAACAAATAATATAGAATGGCCAGCGGAATACTAGTACTTCTCTCCCTTTTTTACCTGTCAAGCAGTTCAGATACACTCTGCATTTTTATATATCCGGTTTGTGGTTTTTAAGACATTCGGAATATGAATTATAACCGGAGAAACAAAAGTGATGAATATACGAACATCACTGACTAATGAAAAAAATTGCAATAGGTCAACATCTCAATGTCGAATACAACAATGGGTTGATGCCAAGAAGCAAGTTGAGGAAAAGCTGTTGGAAATATTAACTAATACAGCAACATAGAGGCAATTATATATCGTATTTAACAAGCCAAGGCCAAGCAAACAATTAACGAAACAAAACACGAAGGTAAAAAGCATGCAAATCAGTAACTGTAAAAACGAAGGAAGGACAGAAGACATACCAGTAGCCATTGCTATATCAGTATATCTAACAAACGTGTAACACAGCTGAGTCGTCAGGATTTGTTCGAAAAACCTGACTGCTCTTGAAGAGATAATTGCCCCCACTTACACTGTGTTGGGATGCTTGCAACACCTCTCCCAGGATAAAACAACTCCGAGCTAAATGATCACAGTAACCAGAAAGCTCAACTTCGACTAGCACCTCAGTCGCCGGAAAAACCCACAAGCAAAGGCTACGACAGGAAGGGATTAGAGAGTGTAGAGAGAAGAAGAGAATGTAGGGTGTGGTATATAAAACCCAGCAGCTTAGCTCTCTATTTATAGGAGAGACAAAACGTAACTGATGCCACCCAATTAATTTTGTAACTACCGATTTACATTTAATAAAATGAAACGGCTGATTTAATAAATCGTAACTGTTACGTATATATTTTATCCACACATTCAGTTTTTATTTTAATTAATATGAAAATATATATATATATATATATATAATCAAATGCTGACCCAACATCAGGATATGATCCATCAGGATTTTCGTCCGTCAGTATTTGATCATCCATCAGGATCTGGTACCGTCAGGACTTGGCCCATCAGGATTTCATCCATCAGGACTATCTGGTACCGTCAGGACTTGGCCCATCAGTATTAAATGTCTGACCAGTTCCTGATTGATTCCAAGTACTGATCCCAATTAATATATATATATATATATATATATATATATATATATATATTTATTATAATTAAAATATTAATTGACCACATAAATAAAATCCCTCGCCCAGGTCGCCTCACGTACGCGAGACGCCGAGACATTCGCCCTTCGACCGACCCAACCCGAGTCGAGACGTGACGTGTCGTGGCGTGGCAAGGCGGGCGGCGGCGGCGCGCGCGTGTGTGTGTGCCCGTGGAGCACATAGTAACACCATGCACCATCATACACCTTAGTAGTTGTACACTACCCATGTGTGTGATTCTATATAAAGCCATCAACCCCCTTTATTTATTTCAATGTGGGACAAATACACATTCTCATTTTCAAGCTCTTTATAGCTACCCACTTCAACTCTATTTCTCTATAGGTTTCACTAAGAAAATTAATTAGACCCATATATGAAAATTTAAGTCCTCATAGCTAGGAACAATTTCCAATCGTTAAAATCCAGAATTAACATCAAGAACATAAAATACTTATGCTCCAAAAACTCCATTTTCTAACAATCCCCCACAAATCCATATAGAAATGCTTCAGGTTTCTCATCATGACTTGTTTTTCAGAGTCGGTACCCTTCCGGGTTTGAACCCTCCTAAGTCCCCTACTTCGATGATTACCGGATTCAGATGGAATGTTTCACCTTGAATCTTAATCCGTTTGATGTAATCATGTTCCATAGACGACGACAAGTCAAAGGCTATGGTGCCAATCTACGGCTTTGAGACATTAATGGTCTTGTCTCGATCCTGTTCGTCAAATGCTTCAAGGAATAACCCTTTCCTCTAATTGCGACCACACAATTACATTCGCTTAGCTGGGCATCTCCAGAGATGTACTGCAACCATCTCGTCAAATGACTTGACCCCATTCAGAGTTATAATAACTCTTGCTTACTAGCAGTGTCAGTACCTTCTAGGTTTACAGGGGTTAGACTCAGATACAATAGTATCATCTATGTAGCAAAGGTACCACTGATTCATCCTTACAGCTTGTTATTACCACATTGAATACACTTCAAGGGATCTCCTCTCATGTGTATTGGGTTCCCACTGATGATGAACTATGATGGGTTGACAGCCCCATCCCCAACCTCGACTTAAGGACCACTGCAGGTTCCAGTCCTTTAGTTAAAGGATCAGCTATATTATTCTGAGTTCCTATGAACTCTACAGCTATAATCCTATCAGACACTAAACCCCTAATAGACTTTAGTCTAACTTGGATTTGCCTCTTTGTTTTAGCATTATACTTTCTACTGCTAATCTTGTCGATAGTTGTTTTACTATCTCAATGAATATCAATCGCAGGAAGCAGTCTGCTTACTACAGGTATTACGGACATAAGTCCGTGTAGCCATTCAGCCTCCGTCCCTATGGCATCAAGCGCACACAACTCAGCCTCAAATGTAGACCGAGTTACTATAGTCTGTTTGGTCGAATTCCAGGATATTGCTCCCCCTGCTAAGGTGAACACGTATCCAGTCACTCCATTGGAACCAGACTTCTTAGCTATCCAACTTGCATCACTGTACCCTTCAAGCACACCAGGAAATCTCCTATAGTGTAAACTAAGGTACATTGTGCCTTTCAGATATCTAAGTACTCTATCAAGAGCATCCCAATGAGTTCTGTTTGGACAGCTTGTATATCTAGCCAACTTAGACACAGAGTATGAAATATCTGGTCTAGTACAGTTAGCAAGATACTGCAAACTCCCTATAATCTGAGAATACCTTAACTGAGACACAGGTACTCCTGAAGTATTCTTAACAAGGGCAACTTTAGGATCATAGGGTGTACTAGCGATTCTACACTGTGAATAACCATATTTATCAAGTATAGATTTCTCTATATAATGAGACTGCGATAAACTTATTCCCCCAGCTGACTGTGTCAGCTTGAGACCAAGAATCACACTAGCCTCACCCATATCCTTCATTGCAAAATGCCTTTTCAAGAAATCTTTTGTCTCGTTAATAATCTCAATATTGGTTCCGAACAGTAATATGTCATCTACATATAGGCACAAGATGACACACTCACTACCTTTAACTTTGGTGTAGACACACTTGTCACTATCATTACTATCATAACTGAACGGCAATATAGTTTCATCAAACTTTTTATGCCAATCCCTAGGAGCTTGCTTCAAGCCATAGATGGATTTGATCAACTTACATACTTTCCTTTCGTTACCAGATGCAACAAATCCCTCAGGCTGATCCATATAAATCTCTTCTTCAAGTTCACCATGAAGAAAAGCTGTCTTTACATCCATTTGATGAATGATAAGACCATGTACGGAAGCCAATGCTACAAGCATTCGGATTGTTGTCATTCTAGCTACTAGAGAGTATGTGTCAAAGTAATCAATTCCCTCCTTTTGCTTAAAACCCTTAGCTACCAGTCTAGCTTTGTACTTATCTATTGAGCCGTCAGGGTTCAACTTCCTTTTAAAGATCCAACTGCACCCGATAGTAGACACCCAGGAGGGAGATCAACTAACTCCCATGTTCCGTTAGAAACAATAGAGTCAATTTCACTCTTTACAGCACCCTTCCAGTGCCTAGACTCTGAAGAATCCATAGCTTGTCGGAAAGTTAAAGGTTCGTCCTCGACATTGTAAGTGATAAAATCACTTCCAAAATCCTTGACTACCTTTGCACGCTTACTCCTTCGTGGTTCCTCTGCCTCCTTAGGAGTAGAGCTACTACTAGGTTCAACCCCCACATTTGTCATCTTTTCCACATGATCAGGAATAGAACTTGATGTGTGAGTAGGATCTTCATTAGAAGTATCTTGAGGCATACCAGTCTTCATAGGGTAAACATCCTCAAAGAACGTAGCATCACGAAACTCAACTATCGTGTTTGCCACTATACCATTTATGTCATATTTTAACACTAAAAATCTCATAGCTGTAGTGGTCTCAAGATAGCCCAGAAAGATACAATCAACAGTCTTTGGACCTAGTTTCTTTCTCTTGTGTTCAGGGACAAGTACCTTAGCAAGGCACCCCCACACACGAAGATACTTAAGACTAGAGGGTGTTTGGCATTGCTTAAAATAAGTTACTTTTGACTTAATGGAGGTGTTTTTAACTTAAAGGAAAAAGTAAAGTTATTTACTTTAAGTTGAATGAAAGTGTTTGGGTAATTTTATTTAAAGTTAAATGTGAGTTTAATAATTTTGACTTAAAGTGAAATTTGACTTTAAAAAATTTTAAATTCATGATATTGAAGCCTTACAAGAATTGTAAAAAAAAAAAAAAAAAAACTCCATAAGTCATAAGTCATAAGCCAAAGTACCTAAATGGAACTTATGACTTAAAGCAGTTTTTTAACTTAAAGCGGGCTTAAAGCCGCGTTACCCAAACACACCTTTTACGACTTAAAGTCAAATGGGCTTATAAAAAGTGGTTGCCAAACGCCCTGCTAGTCTTCTTGCTCTTCCATAACTCATAGGGTGTCTTATCCATGTGTTTCAGAGGGACTCTATTCAGAATATGCAAGCCGTATTCAGAGCTTCTCCCCACATGTATTTAGGCAACCCAGAATTAATAAGCATACTATTAATCATATCTTTAAATGTTCTGTTCTTTCGCTCAGTAACCCCATTAGACTCAGGTGTGTATGGTGGGGTAACTTCATGAACTATTCCATTGCTTGCACAAAATTCATTAAAAGCTTTACTCAAATACTCACCACCTCTATCAGATCTCAACCGTTTAAGTACCTTATTAGTTTGCTTTTCTACTTCAGTTTTATATATAATGAATTTACTAAGTGCTTCATCCTTATGTCTAAGTAAATAAACATAACAGTATCTACTACTATCATCTATAAAGGTAATGAAGTATCTAAACTGGTCCTTAGTCAACACACCACTAAATTCACAAATATCAGTGTGTACTAAATCTAACAAGTCTGAATCCCTAACAATATTATGAAAAGGTTTCCTTATTTGTTTAGCAGACACACATACTTGACATTTAGAATTCTTTTCTATGGTATGTCTTGGAATCAACTCTAAGTTCATCATATTTTTAAGAGCACCAAAATTTAAGTGACCAAGTCTAGCATGCCATAAAGTTGAAGATTCAACACAGTTAACAGAAGGAGTAATCTTATTAATCAACGCACCTAAAACGGGCTCAACATTTATTACAAATAAACCATTTGACAAGTAACCCTTGCCAAAAAATGTACCAGTATGAATAAGAACTACTTTATTACATTTGAGAGAGACTTCAAAACCATTAGCTACTAAACAGCTTCCACTTATTATATTTCTACGCATGTCAGGAACATGATGCACTCTCGTCAGGGATAGAACACGTCCCGAAGGAAACTTCAGGTCCACGTTTCCTACTCCATGTACTTGAGCGGCACTTGCGTTCCCCATCGTCACTGTCAAGCCATGACTCTGTTGATAAGATACAAATAAACTAATGTCAGCACAAATATGCACATTAGCTCCAGTATCAATCAACCATTCATTTGACAGATAAGTTGAAAATAGTACAGGGTTGTAGGTAACATACCGGTCTACGTTGGTTTCAGAAGCCAAAGCCTCACCAACAACCATGTTCGCTACAGGCCCACTTGAGGTTCCAAGCACAACATTCACTTGAGGTTCCGTGCTCAGTTGGCATCACATGTCCCTGTTTGGACTTGTGTTGTTCTTGCACCGAGATGTCCAGCATAAGGTTGGTCCAAGTGATTTCTCCTTTCTGTCTTTTCAGGGAGAGAGAGAACTCTTCCCAAGACTTTGGGAGCTTTTCAATCACACTCATCACCTTAAAATTTTCGGGGAGGTCCATTCCAGACTCCTTTAAAGCATGCAATATCATCTCGAATTCATGCACTTGCTCAGTCATGGACTTATTGTCCACCAGCTTGAAATCAAGGAACCTAGCCACAGAATACTTTTCCAGACCTTGTGAGTCAGTATTATGTGTCTAGTCCAGCTTCTCCCATAAGAGTTTTGTGGTGTAGGCATCAGAGAAGTACACATCAAACAAGGTGTTCGTTAGAGCTGCCAAAATAGCCGCCCTAGCCACCCCATCCTTCTCAGCCCACTTCGCAAAACCCCTAACTGATTCAGCCTTCTCTTGATCCACAACCGGCTTCTCATATTCCACAACAGGCCATAAACCCTTTATAGTCAACCACAATTTCATCCTTTTCTGCCAACGAGAAAAGCCAACACCCCCATTGAATTTCTCCGGCAAGCCTGTTAATTCAATGGGTTGTGGAAAACTGTAAGTGGTCCAATCAATGACCCCAGCAGATGCAACCGAACTACCACTAGCAGGAATCTCACTCTCGTTAACCATTATGCTAAATATTATATAACGAATTATCTCTTCAAGAATGTTGGAAATATTAACTAATACAGCAACATAGATGCAATTATATATCGTATTTAACAAGCCAAGGCCAAGCAAACAATTAACAAAACAAAACACGAAGGTAAAAAACATGCAAATCGGTAACTGTAAAAACGAAGGAAGGACAGAAGACATACCAGTAGTCATTGATATATCAGTATATCTAACAAACGTGTAACACAACTGAGTCGTCAGGATTTGCTTGAAAAACCTGACTGCTCTTGAAGAGATAATTGGCCCCACTTACACTGTGTTGGGATGCTTGCAACACCTCTTCCAGGATAAAATAGCTCCGAGCTAAATGATCACAGTAACCAGAAAGCTCAACTTCGACTAGCACCTCAGTCGCCGGAAAAACCCACAAGCAAAGGCTACGACAGGAAGGGATTAGAGAGTGTAGAGAGAAGAAGAGAATGTAGGGTGTGGTATATAAAACCCAGCAGCTTAGCTCTCTATTTATAGGAGAGACAAAACGTAACTGATGCCACCCAATTAATTTTGTAACTGTCGATTTACATTTAATAAAATGAAACGGCTGATTTAATAAATCGTAACTGTTACGTATATATTTTATCCACACATTCAGTTTTTATTTTAATTAATATGAATATATATATATATATATATATATATATAATCAAATGCTGACCCAAGGCCCATCAGTATTAGATGTATGACCAGTTCCTGATTGATTCCAAGTACTGATCCCAATTAATATATATATTATTCTAATTAAAATTAAAATATTAATTAACCGAGACATTCGCCCAAATCGCCCTTCGACCGACCCGAGTCGAGACGTGTCGTGGCGGCGCGCGCGTGTGCGCGTGGAGCACACAGTAACACCATGCACCATCATACACCTTAGTAGTTGTACACTACCCATGTGTGTGATTCTATATAAAGCCAACAACCCCCTTTATTTATTTCAATGTGGGACAAATACACATTCTCATTTTCAAGCTCTTTCAAGCTACCCACTTCAACTCTATTTCTCTATGGGTTTCACTAAGAAAATTACTTAGACCCATATATGAAAATTTAAGTCCTCATAGCAAGGAACAATTTCCAATCGTTAAAATCCGGAATTAACATCAAGAACATAAAATACTTATGCTCCAAAAACTTCATTTTCTAACAAAAACGAAAGAGAAAATTAGACAATGCTTCAAATCCTTAAATTCTGCAATGTAGTTCCAGATATGACAAAAAAATGAACAAAAGATTCAGATTTGTGGAGAACATGCAGTATATGGATTGGAGATGGCCCTTGATATAAACTCAGGAAAACAAAAAAAAAGGGATATTATGAATGGTACCGTTCTGGTATTGACTTTTCTGAATGGTACCACTGCATATTTTTGACTTACGAGTGGTACCATCAAGGTTTTGTCTTCTCAATAAAAATGCCCCTCCGTCATTAGAAAGTTACTCAAACATTAATTTTAATTAATATTCTGAATGGTACCCTTCTGGTATTGGTTTTTCTGAATGGTACCACTGCATATTTTTGACTTACAATATTTTTAAAATATTTTTAAAATTTTAAAATGAAGAGTATTAAATTACAAATACCCACTTATTTTTGACATGAACAGGGAATGTGGTTGGATCATGCTTGTTTGAAAAGCTCAAATATGATTACTTAATCTATTACTATATATTATATGTCAACACAGGGGTAAAAAGTTCCTCTTTATTGCCTGTAAAATTACCTGAATGGCCCTATCTTTCTCAAAATAACAAAACTACCAGCCACATTTTATTGTTCTATAGATTGTAGTCGATCTATTATCCAATTCGATCGTAAAATTGGTTCGAGCATCCATAGATTATCGGCGGGGTGGCCCGATCATCTACCCAAAAATCCCCGTCAATTTATGTTAGCCCGATGGTCGTCGTTGACTCTACTCGCCAATCGTATCCCTTTCTTCTTCCTTTTCAATCTCTATCCTTTCTCCTTACTCAGTTTCACAATTTTATTGGGTTTTAGTGATAGGTTTAGCAAACTAACTTGAATTATTGGTTTTAGGGATAGGTTTAGCTTTTAGCAAACTAACTTAAAATAGGCATGGTATGGTGGTTCTAAGGATGAAATTCACAAGATTCTTGCTTGTGGCTTTGGCCATTTCACTCAACCTGGAGCAGCCCATCTTTCTTATGGTTCTGGTGTGTATTTATCTCCTGCTGATTCCCCTGTTGAAAGGTTAGTGACTTTCTTGAACTCCGTATTTTATTCTTAATGTTGTTATACATAAATATTTGCTGGGTCGAGAAACATCCATGGCTTCTCTCGACGAAATAGCTTCCTTCTCTCTCTCCCTCCCTCCCTCCCTCCCTCCTTCCTCTCACATGTGCACGTATATTTATTATTTTATGTTTTGAATTATTTATTGTGGCACAGAAATCCGCTACTGGTTCTCGATTGTTGTTCTACTGTTTCTCGTGTTGGACGTCGGGTACACTACTGTAATTAATAGTAATCATGTCTATTTATGTATCTATTTGGATTTGAATGGGTAGTTATATTTATTTTCTGTAAATAATTAAATTTTCAGCGATTTCGAAATATATCCGGTGTATATCAAGTTATGTCGTTTGCGATTCGTGCTATTGAGCAAGATGATGTTGATCCTTCTTATATGACTAGGATTACCAAACTCGTTACTTCTAAGATAATATCATCTAAGGTACTATGCTCACAAAGTGCAAACGCGCTCTATTGAAAATTGTTAATATGTATGAATGTGGCGATCTTGAATACACATATAAATTTAAGTAGTTGTCTATCTGTGCAAGGCTACATGCCTACATCTACTTTACTTTAGAGGCCATACTTTTATACAATATGAATATTCTTGGTACATTGCAGATAGTACTTCCTGTAATGAACAATTGCGTTGTCAGAATTCTGAGAACATCGATGTAGTTTGAATGTAACCTGTAACTCTTAAGAGACTACATGCATTATCTGTTATTTTATGGTTTAGGAGTCATATAGAGACATGTTATGGATATATATACATAGTTTCCTCTTTTATAGAAAATAGATGTATCCTTTACTCTTTCCCTACCAATAAACACGAACATTAAATTAGTTTGGTCAAAACTCTTTTCCCTTGCTAATCATTCTTCGTGAATTGCATTTTTACTTGGGATGATTTTCCTTTTTCACTTTTTAGTTAGGTGTTTCTGTAAATTTACGAAACTTTTGTGAACAACAGTTGCAAAAAAATATAATATCTTTTCCCTAAGACTTTAATACTGTACCGAGATAGGGTTGAAGCGAAGATTAAAAATCTTACACATGAAGGAATTAGGATTGCAACATTCATAATGAAACAATCTTGGGTGATTGCACTGTAGCACAATCAATAGCCAAAGGAGATTTTAAAAGCATTAAGACTATTGATCGCAACCAATATTCAGTAGAACTGAAACTATGGTGTCGTTTGGTTCATGGGATTTGAATCCCATAAACGGGGATGACAAATGAAATTCTTATACATATTTGTGTCAAAATCTCATACTGATTCCCATTAATCGGGTTCAGTCCCCATCTTCCAAATGTCACCTATGTATAATTAAGCTTAAATTAATAATCGTCGAACATCATTGATGTTCAAATAATAGAATAAAACCTCTACTGGGAAATGGCCCAAAATAAATACATTCCAACATAATACAGATTCCAGCGACTGGCACTGATCCCTTATCACCTTACATTCTATTCTCATCTCAATTGTAAAGATCCATAACTAACTGATTCTTAGATTGCGAGTATTTTTTGTACTAAGATTACCATAAGCCATTGTTGCTCACTACATCACACTCTATTGGAAATTTATGTCATGTTATTAAAGGTAGTAGATTTCAGACATTAAATAAGTTTTCCCACTTATAGTTTGAATATTGGACCAATGTTACAAGCTCTCATACTCACAAGCACACACCTTCTAAACAGTGTAGCTTAAAATTTGTAATCCGTGATTGAGCAGGCTATAATTCTGTTGTTTTTCTATGTTTTCTTTATCCCTTTCCTTGTAGCATTTTGATCTCCGTGGAGCTGTAATTAAGTCAGCTTATCCATGGCGCCCAGCTGGGATGCATCGGAAATGGCCGAGCTGATCTTGTAAGTTCCCCTATTTTTTTTCTTTTGTAGTCATGTGTTGATTAATTTTTCTCTTCCTTGATAAACACAATAATGATGGTCATATTTGGCAGTGATTTTGTTGCGGACGAATGTTTGATATTAAGAAAATTGTGTAATAAAAGTGTGCATCAGCAGCAACGTTAAGGATGTGCTGGTTTGTCCTCCTGGGTAGTTAATCCGATTAGCTACTACGTTTATCTCTTTTGTTTAAAGTACAGTTTTAATCTGGATGCCTCGGTGGTGTAGAATAGTAGCATACTAGCATAGTAGCATGTTATGTATGCATTTAACATTGTTTGTTGTAAATTTGCCCAATGTGGAACAACCATGCAGTCCAATTGAACTATCGTAGTTTGGAGTTTGTCTTGGTTTTTTCTCAGCAAATTGTCTTCTCATGCAACTCCATCACCTTGATAGGCTGGGCCTGTAAATGGTGTTCATGATCTCCAAATCCGTTTTGAATATGCTTTGATATCCCGTCGGATGTTAAAATCACTCCTTGCTTACGACTTTGTTTTAATATGAAACTGGGGGAGTTTTGTTTTTGTGTTTTGCTTATCTGTGAAATTGTACACTATGATCTAAACTAGAAGGAAGGCTATTGTGTCCCAAGGCAGGGCATGTTATATGCATTCAGGCATGTTATATGCATTTTTTCTTTCGGCTAAAAGGCGGGGTATGACGAGTTCATATTAATATACAAAGTGGAGAAGAAGTTGCGATCAAGCTGGTACTTTCCTTGATTTTTGATCATTGTTTTCTGTGAACTATGATGCGGTCTATTTGCATTGTGATTGTTTCACAGATTAGTTGCCTGAGTTGTCACGCTTAATTTTTTTTTATTTCGGGGGAGTTTTTGATTCTGTACAAAATTGAGTTACAGTTGTGAGTACATGTAATTTATATGGGATTAAAAGAAATATTAAGGATTAAGCTGTGCCTGTTTCCTTAAAATAAATTTTATCGGTGTAGGAAAATTATCTTCTTTCTTCCTGTGTTGCTTTTATATTTTTCACAAAAACATTAACCTTTAATGTTTTAACTCTCTTTTTTGCTCAAGAGTTTCAGAATCCATTTACGTTAGTGCACACTTCCATATTGTGCTTCTCAGATATACCACTATAAATAAAAAAAAATCTATTTGTTTGTGTGGAGCTTATTACATTGGTAGTCGTTAAAAGGCCATATAAAACCTCAGAAAGCTGCCAAGCCTGTCATTAACCTTGTGCATAATTATATTGATTACACTACTTGCTTTCATGAGTCAAAAGTAATGTTTTGTGTATTCCTTTATTGCCACGTCCATGATCCATGGTGGTTGTTTCATTAATTTATTATTTGTTTTTTTTGGGTGGTAATAGCTCTGATCCTTTTTCTTTTTTATGCGTCGGGAATCTGCCAAGACGAAGCACCCTCAATTTCACTATGAATCAAAAATTTATATGCTTCTTCAGGGTGGAAGTACGTCTCTCTCTCTCTCTCCCTCTCTCCCTCTCTCTCCCTCCCTGATATCATCCAGCACATGATGTCATTCTGGTACATATATAATGATCATGCACCATCCTTATGTTTCATTATGCATTGTTTTTCACCTAATGGAATTTAGGTTATGCATATACATGAGACTAGCTATGTTGTAAAACACATTTGCACAATTATTAGATCCACAATTATTTATAAGTGTGATTTTATGATTTATTGAATCCTAAATCTCATTCATCAATTGTTTAGGATCATTCATATTCATCGAGTTAAATAACTAAATGTGGTGTTAGGCCACAAACTTAAGTAGTTTAATTGTAATGGACCTTTATTCTGATCTTAATTGTTAAAAAAAGAGAGAAATAAAGCACATAATACATAAACATTTGATTATCAACTTAAGCATGATCTACTCGCTTATCTTTAAATTATAGTTAAATTACAAAATATCTCTCACACACATATATTATATAAATTAGTAGCAGGAATGATGGATGCCAATTGCCAAAGCAAAAGGAAGTGGAGAGGTTACATGTTCAATAGTAATAAAGAAAGCGAAAAGATAAAGAGAAAAATAAAAATTAAAAACATAGGGCAATAACATACTCCTACAATACAGAGGAGAGGCAGGGGAGGAGAGCTTACACAACTTGGCGTTGATTCCAAAGGATGGAATAAGAATGAAATTCTTTAGAAGGGCCGAACCAAAGATTCAATCTTTGTTCCCTGCTGCCTACACCATTCACATAAACATTAGTGTGAACTAGGTAAGGCTCTCCGGTTGTATTGCCTAGAAACTCAAAATCGAACTCATGGTGTTTTGGACCCTCTCATGACATCTGTCACCCAAAACAAAGTAACCATTTTAATACCGAATTTAAACAAACTAAGTAAAATATGTTAACCATGCGTAGTTAATTATAAGGCCATGTGACTACACTAAGTAAACAAAACACTATTTACGTACATAGAAAGTAGTTACAGTTCCAGCAGAGTCACCCTCAACAAGCTTTATTTGCACCGTGACTTTTCCAAACATGTATTTGCTTTTTGATGAAAATCCAGCCCTTGTAAATTACCACCATCATTTCTATCAATGCAGCTAAAGTATTTAATTATCATACTAAATTTGAAGTTGAAGTTCAATTTGAAAGGCCAATACAAGAGTCTGTAATATAAATAATATCTATATTTAAAATATATACAGGAGTGGTTGTCTATGCTTGCTATCATGTGTTTCATGATGATATCTCTATATGTGTAGTCCTGAAATCTCGGTAAATAAAAGATTGGTTGTCGGAAAGTTTTCGCTAATTTTGCTGTTCTAGAACAAGATATCCTCCACTTAATTATTGATACTAACCTTCTTAACATATAAAAGGAGAACGTAATCTAATGGCATCCATATCAATATTATAATTCGTTCCATACTATTTTAGTGGAATTGCTTCTGTAGCTTCAACCCAGGAACACATAGATGTACTACAAATATACCAAATACACATGACTTGTAATGATGTAAATTAATTGCCTTGCCAGATATTTTAAGTCGACGTGGTTTCGGTGATTAATACTATATTATGCATTTTTCTGGAAATACATAGAAAGCTCTCCTTCCATTCACATATTTTATAAAGTAAGCGATTTCAGGTATTTACATTTCTCCAATTCCATAACGCATACATATATTCAGATATTTTCCTACAATAATTGTGCACTTAAAATAAAAATGAAATATAAAAATGAAGGAGGATAGCACCTCAGGAGAATAGAGACAAGCCTCTAAACTAAAACAACAAAGACTCTCTAAAATCTAAGTTTTCCGTGTCCAGTTTAATAACACCGAAGACTTAGCACTATAGAGCTCAAATGATTTAGAAGAGAGTAACATACATTTGACAATGCTAAGACATAAAGTAGCGCTGTTCCTTACACTATGAGATTCCCTATTATGATATTCATTGTTTCGCTCCCCACCATAAACTAACCCGCCATAAACTAACCGAGTAACCAACTCGAAACATTTGGCAAGGCAAATGTTAATTTACCAAGATTAGTTGCAAATGTTAATTTACCAAGATTACTTGCATGTAAAATGATTGGTTGTATTTTCCTTCCATCCCATTGCAGCTTAAATGATAGTCCTTGTCCTGCAACATTTAATTATAAAACATGTAAAAAATATGAACATTGAACGAATTAATGTCTCGTATTTTCAGTGTCATTAATATATTAGCATGTGTCAGTCTTTATCACTTCGTATTGCTTAGGTTTGGGCAGCATGGTAACTTTGTCATGAATTGTAAGTCAATGCAGGAAATGATATTTGGAAGCCAAGAATTTATGCCACACATTATGCGACCATGGAATTGGTGTGCACTCATGTCAAATATCCTGCCTAAGATCCAAGACTCAGAAGGATTTTAAACCAATTTTCCAGCAAATGTAATCTCTTTTTGAAAGATTATGAAAGGTACATAGTTGAAAGTTCTTCCATCACTCTATTACACCTTTAGTAGGTAAGACTCAGGATGGGACCATCGGGAGTCATTGAGAATATAGGAAACTTTCAACTGGGCAGTACCCATCTATTTTGTATAAGATATTCCATCCATAAATATTATTTCAAAATTATTTTTTTGGATAGCCAAATGCACATTCTATTTATGGAATACTCATTTGATGAAAGTGTATTCCTATCATCCTCATTTGGTTACCACATGTGTGTCCCAAATATGTGGGATATCCAATTGGCATTCTGGTATCCCGGTTGAAGTTGTCCTAAAATTTAAAATTGATTATTCCTTTTTTATCTTTTTTTAGGAGGCTACCAATAAGTGGTGAAGATAAGAGTACTGATGGATATGGAGTTGGAGGTTTTGTATGTGTCATGCATAGTTCCATTCAACATCTTCTGTTATGGAAGTTCGGACTTGATGTGTTATAAATTTTTTTATTTTGATTACAAAATTTTTCTGAAAAATTTCTATTTTTCTAACAGTTATAAATATGTACAAATTGTGAAAACTAAGAGTTAAAATAGAGGCCCGTGCCTTGCACGGGCTGTTACGCTAGTTTAAATTTATTTTAGAACATAAATATTGTTCTTTTTCTATTTTTGGCCTTAAATATGTAGGACTGTTGTGTCTTCCAATTTGCCTCCACTAGGTTTGAATTGAATAAAATTAAGTTACAAATATACATGTATAAGAACAGCATGCCAGTGTGTAATTGCATGCATCTGTAAGTTGAACAATGAACCAATAGACAGACGGAAATAATTACCGGACATCTGAATCTCTGAACATAGTTTACTTTCATTTAATTATTATTATCTTAAACGGTTCATCCTCCGACACTTTCATGCACAAGAGCTAGAGATCTCAGTTTTCTTCATAAAATTATTAAAGCTGAATTTCAATTCTTCATTTACTTTGTTCAACTATGGCAGTAACATCAAATCATGTCATGGTAGAGATGCACAAAAAGCCCGGGCCTAAACGGGCTCACATTTTTCACAGAAGCCCTGTCCGACCCAGTCAAAGTCAATGCCCGGGCCGGGCTTTGACCAAAAAGCCCGGGCTTTTCAAAGCCCGGTCAAAGCCCGATCCGATGGGCCTTTTGTGCATCTCTAGTCATGGTATGTACTTGTACCCACTAAATGGGTGCCCTGAAGTGAGCTTCTGATCCTAAAAATATTTTAAAAATATATGGGTGTTTGTAATTTCATACTCTTCATTTTAAAATTTTAAATTTTAATTTTTCATCAATTTTTCATTTAATTTCGATTTTTAGAAGTTTAATTTCGATTTTCAAAAATATGCAGTGGTACTATTCGGAAAAGCCAATACCAAAAGGGTACCATTCAAAATATTAATTAAAATTACTATTTGACTAACGTTTGACTAACTTTTTAATGACGGAGGGGTATTTTTATTGAGAAGACAAAACCTTGATGGTACCACTCGTAAGTCAAAAATATGCAGTGGTATCTTTCGGAAAAGCCAATACTAGAAGGGTACCTTTCATAATATCCCAAAAAAAAATACATCCGGAAAACAAGTCCTTTCCTAAAGCTAAATCGAAGTTGAGCAAGTCCTTCCCTAAAGCTAAATTGAGGCAATAAAAACAAAGAAAAAAAAAAGAATCCAAGTACAAATGGGAAAGCTACGTGGGGGACTTATATCTTGTGGAGGACTTGTGAAGTTAAGAACATAACAAAATGGCTAATGCTATCATTAAAAAGAAACAATAGTTCTAACATATGAAAAAGCTAAAGGGGACTTATTTGCTGTGAAGGGACTTGTGAATTCAATTAGTCGTAAATAAAATGCAATATTCAATCCATGTTTCAAATTCACTCCTCTTAAATTCAATAAAACTGATATAAATTGCCTTCTACTTCTGTCATTTGGTAAACTTACAATGGCGTCCACTTTCACTGAATCTAATCTATTCAGCCTGTCTATTCAGACTTGCTTATAATAGGAAAGTAAAAAAGCCTAAATACTTCTATCTAGAAAGCTTATGTTCTTCTTCAGACAACAACTCAGGCTCATCGTATCTTGTCCTTCTTCTGTCAGGGGAAACACATTCTTCATCGCTCTTTCTCTTGTGATCAGTTAGCTGCACTTCTTGGATTTTCTTCCTCATCAAATGAGGTTTTAGTTTATTAACATCCGATAACTGAACTGGCTTAATGAAGAACTCTTCGGCTCCTTCTTTCAAGCATCTGATCAATAACAAATCCAGTAATTAGACACCATTTTTTTCAGAGAAAAACTATATTTACAAATCAGATCTAGAAAGCACAATCATAAAACTCATGTCTCACCTGTTAATTCTTGCAGGTTCATTCTCCGAGGACATGATCACGACTGGTATGTCTTTCAGAGATGTGGATTCCTGAAAATTCAAAACAAAACATTCAGTCATTCAAACTCAAATATCGTATCAAATCATTAAGCATCAAAGTGGTCAAGTGTATAGATCAGAGATGTCCAGTTTTGCAACTTATTACAATTTAATTCTGTTAGATGCATAAAATATCAAAACAAATCTTCATTTTTACATCAATCTGTTTTAAAACATAATGACTTAAAAATAATCCAAATTCAAGAATCACAAAATTAACTGACCTTAATCTTTCTTAGAAGATCATAACCAGTCATTCCAGGCATACAATAATCAGTGATAATCAAATTCACTTCTACCTGCAATCACATAACAAAAGATAAAAATATTAATAACCCATATCTAAAGATTCAACCTTTTCGAACAAAAATCAAATTCCCATAGTTAAATATAATGTTATGTGGCTTACTTGATGGTAGTGGTTCAGAGCAACAGATGGTAAATCTTTAGTCAAATGCTCATCTCTTTGCAACCCCAGAAATTCCAGAGATTTTATTCCAGAATCCACAGCAGTAACTGTAAAAAAACATATTCAAACATCAAAACCATAACAAACCAAAAAAACAGAGCTATAATATAAATGAATGCAAGTACAAAAACACATACCATGATAAGAAGAAGTTCTAAGGAGCCTTTCAATCAACTTCCTATCAAGAATGCTATCATCAACAGCCAACACATGGAACTGAATATCTGCAGCTACAGACTCCATTCAAGAACTCTAAAAATATTAGTGTAAAACAATAAAGTATTTTCAAGAAACACAAGGAGGAGGAGAGTTAAAGAAATGATGATAAAATGTGGTTGTGAATGTGAGTTTATATCAAGGGCCATTGAGAATGAAGATAAACAAGAAGATATTGACAGGTGAGAAAGAAGATCCGACCAGATATGATATCACAATCTCTCCAAATCTTCAGGGTTGATTTTTGGATTAAAGAACAAGCAAAGAAGTTTCTTTTTGCATGCTCATTTTTAACAAGACTTGGACTTCCTTTTCTTGCTTACCAAAATTATTATGATCCCCAACTAATTTTCAAACTTGATTGTCTAACAATTTTAGGTAATATCAATTTCAAATTTTCAAACTCGACATCACAATAATAAATTTGAGCAAGGATCCTGAAAGGATTCCCGAATTTGTTCCCAAATGTAAAGTGGCATAATTTGATTTGTGCTATTGATCTTTGCTAACTCATCATTTGGGAACAAACGGGAACCCTTTCAGGATCCCTAGCATTTCTCAATAAATTTTTAGGTGCGACATTAATTACTTTTTGATTGTGTGATATTTTTCTAATTTTTAGGTACAAAATTTGAAATTTAAATTTTGAATTTTAGAGAATCATGTTAATATTTTTAAAATTGATTTTTATATAATGATTATTAATGGAGAAGATTGTGTGGTAGTGACCTTTGGATTGTAGTATGAGGTAATTAGGAAGTATACATGCACATGCCTAAACGTGTTCGACTGCTTGACTCTCTCCTTCCCACTTTATTATAATTTAATTTAATATTCACAAAATCAAATAAAAGTAGATCAAATTCACAACGTAATAATGCCCCAATATCCATATGTATCCTTCCATGCTGATGATTTTAAAAAAATTATTGATTTAGTAAAAAATAATTGAATATTAAAAATTCCAGGAAAATTTTACAATTATCGACGAAACACAAAGTTAACCGTATTTAAATTTCTATCCATAAAGAAAATTGATTTTACATCTCTATTTGCTAGACATTTAATGTTTATGTATTTGAATGCGTATAGCGTATAGTTAATGGGTAAAGAGTTTCTACCTGACATTGTAGTAAACTTTTCTACAGTGTCGTCTTAAAATCGCGATTTTGCTGCATATATGATATGCAAACTGATCGTAGAGAGATGAAAAAAAATAGAGTTGTTAACGAACCGAGCCGAGCCGAGCTTTGAGCTAAACGAGCCGAGCTGAACTCTTTTTCTTAACGAACCGAGCCGAGCCGAGCTTTGTTAACGCACAAAATGTTTGTTCGAGCTCGAGTTCGTTAAGAAATCGAGCCGCACACGAGCTTTTATCGAACGTCCTTAACGAGCCGAGCCCTTAACGAACCGAGCTCTTAACGAGCCGAGCTCTTTAATAATAATAAAATATTATTATTTAATATAAAAAATATATATAAAAAAATAAAATATTATTATTTTATACAATTTTTTCGAGCTTTTAACGAGCCGAACCGAGCCGAACTCGAGCCGAGCTCGAGCCGCACATGCTAAAAGCTCGGCTCGAGCTCGTTAAGCTTAACGAACATTTTTTGTGTTCGAGCTCGAACTCGAGTTCTTAACGAACCGAGCCGAACCGAGCCGAACCGAGCCCTTAACGAGCCGAGCTCGAGCTTGCTCACGAACAGCTAGTTTCGTTAACAGCTCTAAAAAAAAATATAGTGAAGTCAGATTTTAAAAAAAAATTCACTAATTAACGGGAAAAATTAAATTAAAAATGGAGGAAATTAGGTGGGATTGTGTGTTAGGGTGTATTCGATTTATGTATGGTGCCCCTAGCGGGGCATTGGATTAAATTAATCTATGACCAAGATAATTTAATGCGATACTGTAGAAAAGTTTTATACAGTATCAGGTGAAACTCTTTTTCCATAGTTAATATATATATATATATTTATAAAATAGTATAATTTTGTTACACAAATACTAATTTCAAAAAAATGAAGATTGTCCGCTACAAAATGTAACAAAACAATGTTTTATAATGGGATGCCTTATTTGCAAATACAGATTTCAACTTTTTAGTTCAAATTTAATAAAAAGTATATTTTATATAAATAAGGTACCCATAATTTCAAATACGTATCCTAATTATTAAAAATGATTGTAAACTTCAAATATCGTTATTCATACCAATTCTAACCTACCAATTCTAACCTAACCAATAATTAGTTCACTCGTATGGGTAACGGACTACTGGATATTATCATGATTGGACTAGTCTTATGGAAGCCCAAAACTACCAAAATATGCCATTCGGCCTTCTTCTACGAAAAAATCTACCAACGGACTACAACCAATGTATTGACTTAAAAAGCCCAAAATACGTAAAAGAAACAAGGTTCTCAATTAGTCAAATCTCAATTCTCATATAATCTCATCTTCAGTTCCAGAGTAAGGTTCATTTTTTTTTTTAATTTTTTTGAATTGTTGGTCATGATATTGGTGTTCACTAATTTTTTTTTATTTTTTTTATCATGGATACACTTATTTCATAGATGAATCGTATGGAATACACACATTCATCAATTTCTTAAACCCTACAAACACACACGCACTTTGTTATGCAACAACACCAACTTGGGTATGTTCCAAAAAGCAACCTGATGTTTATGTCTGAATAATTTAACCATAATTCCTTGATACTTGAAGAATTTTTGTTTCTTCTTCCCCTAAGTTTGCACCAAACATGCTTTTAGTTCACATTGCCTGCTAGTTCTTTATTCTTTGAACTCCCAATTACGAAACCATGGAAAAGATCAGTTTCATATTATGAGAAATGATGATAGATCTCAGTAACAGAAACGAAAGAAGTAGGTTTAAACCTAATACCAGCAACATCTTATTTTCCAATGTTTAAAAAAACATCTTTCTTTTACCCGAGTACTAACAGTATTTCTGGTTAAACTAGTCGCATTTCATGTCAAATGAACTATTAAGTAGAGGTGGAAATCTTAACAAATTATATTCACCTCTAATTTTTATTTTTTTTGAAGGAAAAGCACTTGCATTACTTAAACAGAATCACAAACAGTAATATCATAGACAAACTCAGGAGCAATATCTACCACTCTTGCTAACACATGAGCTACGCCATTCGCAGAGCTATGCACATACTGAACTAGCACATGATCGAAGTGCTTACATAACTCAACACAATCCTCTACAATGGTACGGAAGTATGAATTTCCTGTGACTACATTGTATGCATCAGCGAGCAATTTGGCATCTGTTTCAAAGATGCAGCTCCTAAGTCCCCCTCATTTTTGTCCAGAGCATTGCCTCCTTTAGATTTAATGCCTCGGCCTCTCTTGGTGTCCATAATCCATCCAGTCTTCTATGCCTTGTTCTCATGAATTGCCCATCCTCATTTCGAACTACACTCCCAATCCCAATGCAGTTCACATCAGAGAATTGCTGCATCTGTATTATCTTTTACCCATCCAGGCGGTGATGCATCTATATTATTGACCTCTAATTTCTTTGGGCGCATCTGGCTGTTTTTCGGGCATAGTATCTTGGAAAGCAGGCACTTCTTCACATGCCTTGTACACCCTCAAAAGAAGAGAGTACCCAATCTGCAGACACCATAGAAAATGTAACCAGGATTACTTTTTAGGTCATCTTAAAATTTAAAACAGGTAATCAGGTGGTGCACACTTCATTTTCTTGAAGCACAAACTTTGATACTCTACATTTAACCACCAAGTACAGTGAAAACAACATATATGAATAATGACATGGCCACCGGCAACCACAAAATTTTACTGTGATTTTTTAAATATAACAAGAACATAGTTTTAAAAAAGAATCCTAAGAGGGCTCCTGGAGCTTAATAGCTTCATTGAAATGAAGTGCACATGCACTACATGAAGAAGTCAACACATTTATTTGCAATGACTAAATATCAAATTTCGACACAACTCACAAAAAGAATAACATTGCTGAAGACAAACAGGTTCTAGTAGTATGTTGTTCTGAAAATACTTTAAAAAAACAACTAAAAGAAAATCTTTTAATTAGTACAATCTAACATTTGTTGATTAAAATTGACGGCCACATAAAAACAAGCTGGGTTTCGATCTTCAGTAAATGCTTATGTGAGAATATTTATGTCAGAAGATAAGTGTTATATAGAGGACAATAATACCTTTATAAAAGAATTGGTTTAAACATCTACAAAATCCTTGATAGGATTTCAATTGAGACCACAACCAACTCTGTAACGAACATTTTTTAACATTATAAAAACCATCACTTAAACATATCCATTCAAATCCTAGAACCAGTTACATGAATGAGGTAATAATATCTAAAATATAAGCAGTTCACCAGAATGACAAAAATTATACATCTTTCAATAAAACCAAACATAAGATAAATCAGACTAATCACTAGCAATAAACCAAGAATACTTAAAAATTAAAATCGTGTTAATCTCGGTTGTGACTGTTCATAAGCACAACAAAGTGAACTTTGCTAACAAGCAAGCAAATTTTAAAACGTAAGACCTAGATTTATCTCTTGCAAAACAGCCGATGCCTAGAGAATACAGTCATATGAATATACATCTGAAGAGAAAATAAAAAGAGCATTTGCAATTATTATAATATGCTAGTTTTAATTTTTAAATTACTTAAGTACCTTGGCAGCAGCCCTAATTTAAAGATACTCAGCAACTGTCACTTGCAAGTCATTGGCTTTAATCCTGGTAGACTCGAAGTCTGGTATCCCAGACCTTTAACTTTTGGTGACATCAGCTTACTTCATACCTTTCTTGAGGACCGCAATGGCATAATCATAAAGAGAATAGTGATGTCTAAGGGTAGAAATAAGATTATAGATAGAACCAAAGATGCTTGTAGAAAAAGTACTAACCGAAGACATAACACTACTTGCATCTAAAACATCTGGTACCGACAAACAGTTTGGAGGAACTGGTAAGTAATGCAGTATATACCCATCTTGACGGAAGAAGCCTTTCGCATAAAGCATTTTTCTAGATTCTTGAGGAATGTTCCTCAGAATTACGATAACCTGGTCATGAATATAAATATAGATACATCGGGGAAGAAGGACAAGGAAATGTGAAAGAAATCGGAAAACAAGAAAATAGAAAAACAATTCATAATAGAAAAAAAAAACATTGGTATAGCATAAGACTTCAATCCTTTCATTACAACAGTTCTCCAGAAAAAAAAATTCATGAAACAAGGTACTTATTAATCTCTTAAAAATTCTCATATGCTACATATTTCCATGCACCACATAAAGGTTTGTAAAGAAGACTAAAAGGATTGATCACACATGTCAGTCTCTCTAATTCAAGGAGGAATATGAAAGGCAATTACAAACCAATAACACAAGCTATGGGGAAATGAATTTGTGACAGCTTAACCGTGATTGTAATAGCTATACTGACTCGCAAATTGTCCGATACGTGTGTGTGTGTGTGTGTGTAGACATAAAAAGTCAAATTGGCTGGATTACAATAGCAAACTCAAAAGAAGAATTCTGAATCTAAGAAGTTGCAATAAAATCTCAGGAGGGACAATTGCTTTCTGCTCCTCATAACAGTATAACAATCATGAGTTGCCGAAAATTTAAAACCAACAATTTGATATTTATATACAAGCAGGTCGCAATTTGGCTCCCATTTAGTGTGCTAATTTAAAGGTACATCTCTAATGCTGCACCTAAACATCATTAAAATAGATATTGTGACTAGATAAAAATAGTAATCCTAGAGGGATGACAAAAAATGTATAGGAGATGATATTGCCTTTGCACCAGGGGTCCAGGAGCAAGCCACAAACCAGAACCACAACATGCACAAAATTAGATCATAAATTATGCACAAACCTCGGAAGGAAGCAAAGGTCAGCAACGGCTGTCACCATAACGGACACCATATTGCTCCAAAAAATGCCAGAAGAATTTTGGCAAGATGACCTAGAAAGTGTCTTTAACTCCAGGTAGCATGCACCATCTAATATTTTGGCCTCAACAATAGAGACTTGTGCACCTACACTGCACCTACACTAAAGTCGCGTAACTTCACTCAAATGTAAGAAAGGACAAGGAATTCGTTACAAAAAAATTTGGAGAAATATATTAAATGCCTTCAACTTCCAATAACAAATAATCCACAACCAAACAATAACCAATAGTATTGATTAAAAAGCCCAGTATACTTATATACTCTAAAAAAAGCCCAATATAGAAAAAAAAAGTTCTCATCTTCTGTTCCGGATTGATATTCACTCTGTATACACACATTCATCAACTCTAACCCTTTTGTTACAAGTGTATTTCAATTAGCTCGCTGTTTTCTATACAAAAAATAAAAATGACACAGATCCTATTCATTTAATACTAAAGCACCTAAAAGTGAAATAAAGTCCCTATCTCTTTTATGGTTCTTTACAATTTCTGCTAACAGACACAACAGTTTTTTACTTCACCGAATGTGATTGAAGTGAGCAAATGGCTCTTGAGCTGCCTTTGGTGCATGAGAAGTTCCAAAAACATTCCATAATTTAAGTGTTTCATCTGCTGCTGCAGATGCAACAATACGTCCATCTGGGCTCTGAGACATGAAAAGTACCCTAGATGTATGATCACTAAGCTCTGCAACCTTGACCATTGATGGGTACTTCCAGAGAGTAAGTTGATTCTGAGGAAATCCATGAGAACTAAGTAGTTCTCGCTCATTCCTGTTCCACAACATAGAGCAGACTTGTGATCCCGTGTCAACGGAATTTAAGCAAGCACCGGTATTGGTGTTCCAAAACTTGATGCACCTATCACTCGTACCTCCTCCGGAGGCAAGCAAATTTTTTTGAAACGGACACCAAGCTAGAGCTTTGACAGCATCAGTATGGTCTTGGAGCCTGTGAAGCCACTGAGTTGGGGAATTTAAAGAAGCCATGGACCTATCCCATATGTGTACTAGATTATCTTTTCCTCCGCTGGCTAACTGCTGGCCAGAGGGTGACCATTTTAAACCACAAACCTCTTGATTGTGTCCTCGATACATCTCAACACCATGATCTCTCATCCTTACATCGTTGTTCACAATCTGACCATCCATCCCTCCGGTAGTCAAAATGTGATTACTGTTCCAATCAAGCGCTCCAACTCCAGATCTGTGGCACCCTCTCAAAGTACTAAGCAGTTTATTGGCTATTGAATCCCAAAGCAGAACATCGGAGTTGTACAAGCCAAGAGCTACGCGGTGGCCATCAGGAGCCCATTTAACACTCATCACCGGACCAGTTTGCTCATCAACTGTTGCTAGTTGATAAACAGCACCAATAGAAGCATCCCACAAGTGTACGTTATCCTCAAGAGCAATGGCAAGAACATTCCTACTGCCCCAATCCAAAACATTGAAGCAGTAATCATCCGCAATCCCAGGAGCATCCAAGGTCTTGTCGGGTTTGTGTGGAATATTGCGACGCCTCGTCCTCGGGGGAACACAATGAAGAGAGAGTGGTGGGTTGTTCCTGAAAGACAAAATGCGAGTTGTGTTGATATTAAGAGCTTGAGCTAGGTGGTTTCTGTAAGCTTCACTAGAAGAGGAGGAGCTCAACATATCATCGTTACCTCCAATGTTGATCGGAAAGACAAAGTCCATTGCACGTCGTCTAATAGGAATAAACCTATCAGAGGAGTCATGTCGAGATGTTGGTCGTCTTGTAGAGCGAGTGGCCTTGATATAAGAAGAATTAGCTAATCCTACATCCATAGAGGGTTAGGCAAAAACACAAAACACAAATAGACAGACAGATGATACAGGATAGAAATAGCAAACACACAATAATGAAGGATATTAAAAATATCCCACCTGCAAACGAAAGGTGTTAGATTTCACAATCAACTAATTAAGATTAAAGCAACAGGGGTAGAGGATATACAGTGATGATGCAAAGACGACTAATTCAACAACAGCAAATTAAAAAAGACAATGAATTAAGACTAGATCAACAACAAAGCCCTAAAACATATAAACACACTAAGTAATAATGTAAGATAAACACACAACAACAAAGAACAAATCGCAAGTTAAAGAAATACAGCAATTCACAAAAACTAATAATTGGGAGAGGAGAGAGAGAGAGAGAGAGAGAGAGAGAATGAACCGTAAAGATGGAATTGTAGTCTACAATCGAATGGATCAAACTATCAAATTCAACCAATTAGCCACCAACAACACTCTCAAGTCCAAGCTGCAAAATCTAACAATACAAAATCAACAGACGTTTGAAACCATTCCAAGGGAGAGAGAAAGAGAGACAGAACAGTATACAACACTCGCAAAATCAACCACGTATGAATATATATAGACTTTCTTTGTCACCAACGCGTCGCGTTGTTTTGAAGCTTCGCTGTCAGTATACTGTCATAGTGTCATGTATAAAAAGGCGCGTGGGTCGGGTTTTATGCGGAATTTAAAATAAGGCTTTTTTTAAACCGGGTCGGATCCATTTTTAAAACAAATTGTAGCCTCTATTTTCCCTAAAATGGTAATTGGATTTTTCTTACTTATATACAGTAAAACCCCTCTAAAATGATATCGTTTGGATCGGAAAAAATTATCACTTTAGACAGGTTATAATCTAAAAAGGATATTATTAGAAAAGGTTGCATTAGAATTGAATTTTAAAAAGAAAATTATAATCTAAAAAGGATATAATTAAAAAAGTTTGTATTAGGATTGAATTTTAAAAAGAAAATTATAATCTGAAAAGGATATAATTAAAATAACTTGCATTAGAATTGAATTTTATTTATTTTATTAGTATTAAAAAATTCACATTTATTATTTGGGTTATATTTTGAGATCTATAAATCAAATTTGGATGATTTTATAATCCACGCAAAATACATAAAATTATCTTTCATTTAGTAATGATTTAATAATTATTATTTAAATGGAAATACACAGAATCTCAAACAAACGAAAATATAATTACGAATTTTTACATTAATCCTATTAAATGTAGAAGTCCCAAATTGATAATGCTATTCAATGTAGAAAACCTAATTATATATGATTTAAATAGTTGATATATACATTTTCTTACTTCAATATAAATAAACTTTTTATTTTATAACATATTAAAATATAAAATATTTTTTAATGCTAGATCCAACGATTTTCATCTATTTATTTTAAGATTTTTGTCGTACGGAGGACCAGATTACCAATTATCAAAATTTTGGACAAAATTCCTCCTACACTTATTATTAAAACTAGCTTATAACCCGTGCAATGCACGATGTCTTTTTTAAATTTTAAAATAATTTTACTTTTTTTAATTTTATATGTTATTAATTTACATATAAAATTATTGTTAAAAAATTGATAATACATAAGATTTTACACTTTCGATTTAATATTTGTACTCTACCTTGAATTATTAAAATTTGATTTGAAAGATTTTACAGCCCACGTGAAATTAACAAAAAAATCTTTAATTTACTGATAGTTTAACAATTATTTTTCGATTAAACCTACTCAGAAACAAATAAGAAAAGAAATTGGCGCTTTTTTACATTGAAAATTCTATTCAATTTATGAATTATACTTATAATTCGTTTTGATTTTCAAAATACCCTTGTTATTATTTGAAGATAGTTCTACTAATAATAAAATACAATTTTAATAATAAGTGTATGAGATATTTTGTCAAAAACTTTGATAATTGGTAGTATGGTCAAAATAAATAAGAAAAGTTGAATCTTAAAATAAATAGATGAAAATCGTTGGTGTTTCCATTTGAATAATAATTATTAAATCATCAATAAATCCTTTCTTATAAAAGCCCAGTTAACCACATTACTGAGTTAACCAACCAAAATTTTTTGATTTATTTTTGACCAATCAAATTGCAGCATTTTTGAACTCAACCAATCATATGTGATTTAAACATTTCCTTTTATAAGTTGTTAACCAGCATTACTAAACCAAGGTATATATTCTAAACCATCAGTTTAAATATAATGGAAATTTTTTCTCTTATTAAAGGAAACATCATTTAATGTTCGATTTTAATGAAAATAAAGTAAGAAAACGGTTTCCCAATTCCTTTAAATTTTGATTAATTAATTAATAACTAAAAATAAAAAGTATCTAAATCAATTAAAATTGCATCCTTTTTGCAAACAAAATTTGTGCGGCTCCACCATTGTATAACTGATTTACACAGACCAAGCCCCAAGGTTCATTGTAGTACCGATGCTTCAGCTAAGAGGTAACACATACGATTATCTCCCTACATACTTACATATATATTGTATATTAATTGATTTGGATTGAATTGTTATTTATTGAATACACAATTATGCACCATTACCTAACTAATAACATTGCAGATTCCTGCCCCTGTTATGTTTAGGATTCTTTCTTACATGATTTAGATAGAATCGTTATTTGTTGTGTTCTCAATATTCTTTATCTACTTGCTTATTTGGTGTGAATTTGGTGTGATATACTACGCTCTCAAGGTGTTTGATTATTTATCTCTTTCACAATTCATATTCTTTAATAAGTGTGATGTCCCATTAGGCCAAAAATTACCTAATAATTCAAATACAATGATCCGTTGATAGTTTCTTTGGTCATGATGATAAGGTTCAGTACTATTCACTTAATTATTATTCAAATTTCAATTTTAATGATGCTTTAAATGTATCGATATTAATAGTACTATTTTATCTTTTATATTCAAAGGAACTACAATATCCCGCACCATTGAAAGAGGTTGAAGGAAAATCATTAACTCTCACTGTGTGTCTGAATGAAGAAAATTTAAATGGTAGAAGCACGGTTTACTATGCTTCTGATGTTATTGAAGGTATTGAGACATCAGCAAGCTGTTCAACTCTTGAGAAAACCGAACAAAACTATACATTGGTTAGTGTTGTAGTTTAATTGCTAATATTAAGACCCTTAATTGCAGCAACATGTTTTATTATTCTAATTATTTTTATTTTGTTTACTAGGAATCTAATTCTAACAAATATGATGAGACTGATCCTAGCAAAAGGTATTCCATAATCCATGCTATCTGCCAACAAACGTCTTCGCACAAGTGATCATGGAGCTGATGACAAGAATAAAAAGAAGAGTGCTTAAGTTGCATGATATTTTTTATTAAATTTTAAGTTATTCAATTTGTTGCTCATTCACAAATAATATTTTACGCTTGATCATTTCAGTATGAAGACATTTTCTAATTGTGATTTATTAAATATAATTAATGCTTTTATATAGGATTATAAGTCTTAATCTTTTACCAATATTTTCAAAATTCAATATAATTGTCATTTATATCAAAAATAATAAAATAAAAACGTATAATTTACAAAAAAAAAAAAACTAACCCGGTGTGTAGCACGGGTGTAATACTAGTTAAAGATAATTCTATGAGTTTCGCGTGAATTGTAAAATCATCTAAATCTGATTTATAGATCTCAAGAAAGAGCCCAAATAGTAAATATGCATATTTTTTAATAATAAAAAATAAATAAAATTTAATTCTAATGCAACTTTTTTTAATTATATCCTTTTTCAAATTATATTTTTTTTAAATTCAGTTTCATTGCAACCTTTTCTAATTATATCGTTTTTAAATTATAATTTTATTTTTAAAATTCACTTAAAAGGCAACATTTTCTAATCATATCCTTTTTAGATATTAATTTTCTCTTTTAATATGATATAATCTTGATCGTCTATTTTTTAAAAAATATATTCCACAGTTGAGATTATTTTGGTAGTATAGTGCGAAAATTATGGATAAGATCTCCATTATGATTATTATATATAAATAGCTTATAACCCGTGCAACGCACGACTCCTTTTTTAATATCTTTAATTACATTATATATATTTTAATTTTATAAGTTATTAATTTACATAACAAATTTTTATTAAAAATTGATATATATAAGTTTTACATGCTCGATTTAATATTTGTACTCTATCTTGAATTCTTAAAATTTAATTTGGACAATTACGGCCCACGTGAAATTAACAAATGATATTTAATTTGGTGATGGTTTAATAAATTTTTTCTAATTAAATCTATGTAGAAGGAAAAAAGAGAAAAAATTGACGATTTTTTACGTTGAAAATTTTATTTGATTTAAGAATTCTACTTATAATTTGTTTTGATTATCAAAATACCCTTATAATTATTTGAAGATGGTTCTACTAACAACCAAATACAATTTTAATAATAAGTGCAAGAGAGATTTTGTCCAAAACTTTGATGATCGGTAGTCTGGACCACTATACGACAAATATCTTAAAATAAATAGATGGAAACCGTTGGATCTAGCATAAAAAATATTTAAATTTTAATATGTTATAAACTAAAAAGTGTATTTATATTGTAATACGAAAATATATATGTCAATGATTTAAATCATATATAATTAAGTTTTCTACATTGAATAGCATTATCAATGTAGGAATTTTACGTTAAATAGGATTAATATAAAAACTCGTAATCATATTTTCTCTTGAGATTCTTTGTTTTTCCATTTGAATAATAATTATTATATCATTACTAAATTAAAAATAATTTTATGAGTTTCGCGTGGATTGTAAAATCACCAAAATCTAATTTCTAGATCTCAAGATAAAACCCAAAGAGTAGTAGATATGAATTTTTTTAAATACTTATAAATAATAAATAAAATATAATTATAATTTAACCTTTTTTAATTATATCCTTTTCAGATTATAATTTTTCTTTTAAAAATTCAATTTTAATACAACCCTTTCTAATTATATCTTTTTTAGAATATAATTTTTCTTTTTAAAAATCATTTCAAATGCAACATTTTCTAATTATATCCTTTTTATATTATAATTTTCTTTTTAATGCGATCTAATTTTGATTCCTTTTTAGATTATAATTTTCTTTTTAATGTGATCTAATCTTGATCGTCTATTTTTAATCCAACGGATCATATGATTTTGATAGAAGACGACCAAAAATTTGGATAAGATCTCCCTTATGCTTATTATATATAAGGTATTAATTGTATTTAGTTGTTAGTGGAATTACCTTCAAATAATTATAAGAATATTTTGATAATCAAAACGAATTATAAGTAGAATTCATAAATCAAATAGAATTTTCAGCGTAAAAAATTGTAAATTTCTTTTCTTTTTTGTTTCTGCGTAGATTTAATTAGAAAAAATTATTGAACCATCACTAAATTAAAGATTATTTTATTAATTTCACGTGAGCTGTAATCGTCCAAATCAAATTTTAAGAATTCAAGATAGAGTATGAGTATTAAATCGAACGTGTAAAATCATATATAAATATATATATATATATATATATATCAAATTTTTAATAATAATCTGATATGTAAATTAATAACATTTAAAATTTTTAAAAATTAATATAATTATATATATTAAAAAAGGAGTCATGCGTTGCACGAGTTATGAACTATAATTATAAATATTAAAAAAGAACAGTGGATTGCACGAGTTATAAGATATTATATAATAAGTGTAAGAGAGATTTTATCCATAATTTTGGTCCATGTACTGCCAAATTAATCTCACGCCGAATATAATATTTTTAAAAATAGACGATCAAGATTATACCATATTAAAAAAAATATATAATCTAAAAAGGATATAATTTTAAAGATTGTATTATAATTGAATTTTAAAAATAAATTACAATCTCAAAAGGATATAAAAGGTTGTATTTTAACTTAATTTTACTTATTTATTTATTAATAATAAAAAAAGTTCACATTTATCATTTACACTCTATCTCAATATCTAGAAATCAAATTTAGATGATTTTACGGCCCACGCGAAACTCATAAAAGTTTCTTTAATTTAGTGATTTTATTATCCAAATATAAACACTAAGAATCTCAAGAGAAAATATAATTACGAATTTTTACATTAATCCTATTTATTGTAGAAGACCAACATTGATAATTCTATTCAATATAGAAAACCTAATTATATATAATTTAAATCATTGACATGGACTTTTTCGTATTTCAATATAAATGCACTTTTTAGTTTACATGCTAAAGTATAAAATAAAATTTATGCTAGATACGACGTGTTTCATCTATTTATTTTAAGAGCTAACTATTCTTATTTATTTTCCCATACTGAGGAGTACCAGACTACCGACTACCAAAGTTTTGGACAAAATCTCTTTTACACTTATCACTGAAACTGTATTTGATTGTTTATGCACATATCTTCAAATAATAAATAATAATAAGGTTATTTTGATAATTAAAATGAAATATAAGTAGATTTCCTAAATTGAATAGAATTTTCAATGTAAAAAATCATCAATTTCATCTCTTTTCTATAAAATCGTTCAAATCAAGTTTTAAGAATCCAAATTAATTAATTGGAGAAAATTTGTTAAATCATCACAAAATTAAAGATTATTTTTTTTAATTTCACGTGGGCTGTAAAATCGTCCAAATTAAGTTTTAAAAATTAAAGATAAAACATGTAATAAATTGAAAAGAAAATTCCCAAAATGCCTACATTTCAAGAGTGAAGGCCCGAAATGCTGAAAGTCGGGAGCTCCGGCACTAAATACCCACGTATTACGCATCTTACGAATGCATTTCCTATAACACGCATTTCTGTCATGCGCAACAGGGGTCACGCATCTCTCAGATGCGTGATGACGTCATCTGACGTCATTCTATCAGAAAACGTTGCTGAGCTCCGACGACCAAAAATCGCCTAAAAATTGCCTCTATTCGTTCATACTATTCCGGCTACCTTCAACACATCCAAGTACATGAAAATGAAGCCCATACGAAGTACATCACATTCCCCAATCTATTTGACGAGTTCTGGCCCCGCAGGGACGTGCACGAGAAATCGAAAAACCAAATCGGAAAACATTTGTCGATTTTGGTCTTTTCTATCCAGCAAAACAAACAAAAATCGAAGGATAGAGGGTTGTAGAGGAGGACGAGACGATTCTTTTGGTATATAGTACGATAGTGGTCGATGCCTGGACAGTACAAACGAGCCGTTCAAAGTTTTAATCGATAAAACAACGCCGATGAAAGCTTGGGGACGATGAACAGTAGTGAGAGACACGCATGTTGAACATGCGCATCTCATGTCACGCATGCTCAACATGCGTGTTTGGTGAGCATGCGTGTTTGGTTCTACTGTTCACAGAGCTCTCTTGCGGTTTGTGAAAGACACGCATGTGTCAAAGGAGTGTCCGGATACTCCTTTCCCACATACGTGTAACGTGGGTATTTAGGGCCATCCATTCCGAATATGGGTATTTCGGGCCAAATGTTTTGGGGGCAAAAGGTCACTTTGCCTGCTGTACTATTTAAAAATTTCCACTTAGCCTACTGTACTATCAAAGGAGTCATTGTACTTTCCATTTTTTCTCTTTTCCCCATCGCCGTCAGTCAAGAATTGGTTCCATTAGTTTGACTGTTAAAATGTTGACTGTGATGCACAGTCAGCCTACCACGTGGACGCCACATCAGCACAACCATAATTTTTTTATAAAAAATTATTAAAAACTTTAAAAAAATCGTAATAAATTCATAAAAAAATTTCAAAAAATCGTAAAAAAGTCATAAAAAATTATAAAATTTTAAAATTATTAAAACTTTAAGAAAAATCGTAATTTTTTCATTAAAAATTATAAAAAGTATAAAAATCATAAAAAAGCTTAAATTCATAAAAAATTTATATAAAATAGGACTTTTATATAAAAAAATTATAAAAAATCATAAAAAATCATCCAGAAGAGAATACATTACTCTTTTTTTGTTTAACAACCCCAGTGGTGAGTTGGGGCAATTGCAGGAGGTGAAAAGAGCGGAGGTGGGGTAGTGAACGGAACGGCGGAGGGCGCGGAGAATGAAGAGATGAGATGAATGGGGGAGATGGCGGACAGTGGTGGTGGAGGAAGGGTGGATTGTGATGGTTTGCAGCGGTGGGTTGTTGGCGATGAATTACGGTGGTGATTACGGGTGAGTGGTGAAGAGGTGAACGGGCGCTGGGTTGAAAACAGGGGGGATGGAAAGAAATGGCTGTTGTGATGTTGTTAAATCGGAGCAGTGGTAGGCGGGGAATGGAGTGGCGATGGGTTGTGTAGGCAGGTGGAAGAGGGCGATGTAAGAGTAGTGAATGAGGTGAACGGAGGGCAGTGGTCGAGAAGGATAGGAGAGATTTATGGGTTTGAATTGAAGAAGATTGATGGGTGGATAGGAATAGAAGGGGGGCTGTGACGAGGAGAGGTGGAGTGAATCGATGGGTGTTGTGTTGGAGGGTGAACGGAGAAGTGCAGGTGGTGGGTCGTGGATGAGAAGGGCGACGGTGGTCGGAGGAGAAGGAATGGGTGGCGACGAAAAAATGAAGGAGGTCAAGGGTGGTCGGTGAATGAGAAATGGGGGAGAAAGGGAGAAGGTTTGGGATGAAGGAGTTTGGAGGTGAAGTATTGGTGGGTTTTAATTAGATTAGGTTTTAATTTGGGTTTAATTAAGGGTTTCTTTTTGGGTTTATTTGGGGGGTTTATTTTAGGTTTTGTATTGCTGATGTGTCATCTACGTGGATTGCTGACTGTGTAGCCAAATCATCCGTCCGTTAGTCAAATGGATGCCAGTTAAGTCAAACAGACAGCGATGGTGAAAAGAGAAAGAAAGTAAAGTGCAGTGACCCCTTTGATAGTACAGTAGGCTAAGTGGAAATTTTTAAATAGTACAGTAGGCAAAGTGACCTTTTGCCCAATGTTTTGGGAGGTGGGCATTTAGGGCCATCACCCTAAATTGAAAGTGTAAAATTATATATATATATATATATATATATATATATATATATATATATATATATATATATATATATATATATATAGGCCTATGCTCAAGGGAGAACCCTTCTAAGTGGGAGAACCAGGGGACCTATCTATCCAGCGTTGATTTGCAAGTTGATCGAGGGTACAAATTAATTTATAATTAACGTTTCTAATAATATATTGAACCAACATTTAATACATGAGGGGCAAACTTGTAAAAAAGTTATTTAACTTGTTAATTAAATATTGTATAAAGAAAATCATGGAACATTCCATAATTGCATCAATCAACTAAATGGCTACGTATTTAGTTTTCAAAATCATTATATATTTAATATTATACATATCAAAAGGATTTGCTATCAAGATCAAGTAAAGAAATGTCAAATATTGACGTCGAAACATTGCCTTGAACAAGCGCCAAAAATATGTAATCAAGCGGGTTGAACGCTTTTCTAGACGGATGATGATACTTTTGTACCGTGGATTCAAGATGGAATATCAAATATTTCCATTTTCATCTAACAATACTTTTGTAAAAGAAATTTATATGATTCCAACATTTTTTTTTCTTAAAACATAATTTATATTAACTTTCCATAAATTATTTAAAAATACTTACTTGTATACTATTTAATATTTTGTATTACCCATATTTTAAAAATCATCGATTTAGCCAATTAATCCCCTATTAATCTTCTGTAAAGCAATCGATCGATTTGATTTTTGAAATCCGATTAATCCTGTGAATTTATTTAAAATGATATGTTTAATTCCAAATTAGACAAATATATTAAATATTATTATAATATCCGATTAATATTCCGATTAATCTTAAATTTGTACCTCAACCGATTTATACCAATTACCGATTTTTACAACCATGGTATTACCTAAGGTTTCTATATAAAAAAATTGACATAGTGATTTAAAATACGTAAAAGAATCTTCGTACATTACTTAAGGTTTCTATATATAACTTAATTTTAAAACAAATATATAAATTTTCTTTTAAGATAAAAAATATATAAAAATATTATTTAATATACTAAGATTTTGTTAGGTATTTTGTTAATTATTCTGAAGTCGTAATATTATTTTAATTTAATTGATATTTATATTAAGTTTCTACTAAATATTTTATTGAACTAAAATATTTTTTTCAATATAGTTAAGTACAAGTATATTACTACAAATAATTAATCGAACATTTAAGAAATTTTATAGAATATTTTTTTGAATTAAAAATTCAATTATTTTACAAAAAGGTCTTTTAAATAATGAAGGAAATAAAAAAGTAAAAGGAAATTAATTGATATATTGATTGGAAACAATAAGAGAATCTTGGTGTATTAGATGATATTTTTATATGTAATTTAATTTTAAAAGAAATGTATAATTTTTCCTATTAAAAAAATAATTAAATAAAAATATTATTCAATACACCAAGATTATCTTATTATTTAATACAATTAAAACAAATAAGATACTTTTCAATAAAATGCTAGTAAAGAAGGAGTATTAAACAATATTTAATAAAAATTACTTAATTTTACATCAAAAAATCTTGCTAATACGTAGTAGAATCTTATCAAATATTACTTTAAAACACCTAGGAGAATATTTAAAAAAATATAAAATTTCTACCGTACTTATTTCATGTATAATATAAAAAATATATTTTTCAAAAAAGTTCTTATCTTTAAATTCCTATTTTCTAAAATTTCTTAATAAATAGATTAGCATTACTTTTTAATAAATATAAGATATGGAAGACATTAAGAAATAATGCCCAAAATACACTACTTTCCCTTACAACTTGCCCGAAATACCTGTTTGCGGGAACGTCCACCCTTTTTGCCCATGGTGTACGCATGCCTAGCATGCGTACTCTAAGATACGCATTTAGAAAATGCGCATCTGGGGTCATGCATTCCCAGATGCGCAATGACGTCAGCATGCGTCATTTTTCAATTGAGTTGTCGGCGTTCTTTGAGGCGAAAAATCGCCTCTCCGGTTCATCTCCCCCGTCCATGGCATGCCGACAACCTGCACTACTGTTGATGGCATCAAACCGAAGCCCAAAGCTTTCTCTTCATTTTGATCCGTTTGTTTATTGATTTTCGGCCCCGCAGGGGCGTGTATGTGCTGCTCGGAAAACGAATCGGAAAATAAGGTTCTGTTTTGGGGGTTCGTATTCCGGAAAAAGAAATGAAAATTAAAGGATATAGGGTTGTAAAGGGGGAGAATACGATTCTAACGATGTATGGTATGTTAGTGAAAGAAGCTTGGATTGGTGAACAGATTCGTCGAAGTTTCGACCGAAAAAAAGTCCGGCACGACGGGGTTGGAAAAGATGAACAATAGCTGCAATACGCATCTTGAAGATGCGTATTTTACAATACGCATGTTAAAGTTGCGTAGTTCACCTAAGGTTCACCAGTGCAGTTCTCCAATTTACACGCTATACGCATTTGAAAAATGTGTGTACCCTCTACGCATGTCCTAAATGCGTAATCGGTGGTTATTTTGGACGGATCTTTCCACATGTAGGCATTTTGGGCAATTGGAATTAAATGGTGGGCATTTTGGTTTTTCACCCAGACATTAAAGAATCTTATTTCATCAAATAATACTAGAATAATTATTAAATCCATATACAACACTTAAGAGAATCTTACAATTTATAACACCAAGATTCTCTTAGGTGTTTTTTTGTTTGATTTAGATTTTATTGATTGGGAAAATGTAAAAGAATCCTGGTGTATTACATAATATTTTTATATATAACTTAAATTTTAAAAAAATTGCGTAATTATTTTATGTAATACCGAGATTCTCTTAGGTATTTTGTTAGTTATTTGATATCATAATATTGCTTTATCAAATATTTATATTAAGATTCTTTTAAATATTTTATTGATCTAAAATAAGTTTCGAATATAATTATGTACCAGTACAACGTTATAAATAACTCATGAAACATTTAAGAATATTTTTTCAAATTATAATTCAAACTTTTTTATAGCTTGCCTTTTATAACAATTCTCGAAAGAATCTCAAAAGAATTATAAAAGGAAACAAATTGATACATTTAAATGATAATTTTATATGTAACTTAATTTTAAAAGATATAATTGGTTTTGTTGAAAGAAATATATAAAAATATTATTTAATACACCAAGATTAATCTCTTAGGTGTTTTGTTCATTATTTTAAAATTGTGATATAATTTAATTAGATATTTACGTTTAAATTCTACTAAAATATTTTATTGGTATAAAATAAGTTTCGGTATAGTTATGTACAAGTAGAGCACTATAAATAATTTATCCAACATTTAAGAAAATTGAAATAATATTTTTCAAAATTAAAATTCAATTTTTATAGCATGTCTTAAAACAATTCTCGAAGAATCTTAAAAAGATAATAAAATTAAATAAATTGATATATTCTTCATGCATTTTATAATATTTTCACATGTAGCTTAATTTTCAAAGAAATGTATTAATTTTCTTCTGAAAAAATAAGTATATAAAAATATTATTAATTACGCCAAGATTCTTTTAGGTATTTTTTTTTAGTTTAATTTGGATTTTATTGATTGGGAACATGTAAAAGAATCTTGGTGTATTACATAATATTTTTATATGTAACTTAAATTTAAAACAATTTGCGTAATTATTTTTAAAAAATTCTGTTAGGTGTTTTGTTAATTATTTGAAATCATAATATTACTTTATCAAATATTTATATTAACCTTCCTTAAAAATATTTTATTGATCTAAAATAAGTTTTGAATATTAGTTATGTACAAGTACAAAATTATAAATAATTCATGGAACATTTAAGAATATTTTTTCTAATTATAATTCAAAGTGTTTTATAACTTGCCTTTTATAACAATTCTCGAAAGAATCTCAAAAGAATTATAAAAGGAAACAAATTGATACATTTAGATGATAATAATATATGTAACTTAATTGTGATATAATTTAATTAGATATTTACATTTAAATTCTACTAAAATATTTTATTGGTATAAAATAAGTTTCGGTATAATTATGTATTAGTAGATCACTATAAATAATTTATCCAACATTTAAGAAAATTGAAATAATATTTTTCCAAGTTAAAATTCAAATTTTATAGCATGTCTTAAAACAATTCTCGAAGAATCTTAAAAAGATAATAAAAGTAAATAAATTGATATATTGATTTGAAACACGTAAGAGAATCTTGATGCATTTTATAAAATTTTTACATGTAGCTTAATTTTCAATGAAATGTATAAATTTTCTTTTGAAAAAATAATTATATAAATATAATATTTATTACACCAAGATTCTTTTACGTGTTTTTTTTTTAGTTTTATTTGGATTTTATTGATTGGGAACACATAAAAGAATCTTGGTGTATTACATAATATTTTTATATGTAACTTAAATTTCAAAAAATTGCGTAATTATTTTTAAAAGATTCTCTTAGGTGTTTTGTTAATTATTTGAAATCATAATATTACTTTATCAAATATTTATATTAAGATTCATTATAAATATTTTATTGATCTAAAATAAACTTCGAATATTAGTTATGTACAATTACAAAATTATAAATAATTCATGAAATATTTAAGAATATTTTTTCTAATTATAATTCAATTTTTTTTATAGCTTGCCTTTTAAAACAATTCTCGAAAAAATCTAAAAAAGATAATAAAAGGAAATAAACTGATACATTGAAACACACAACAAAATCTTGGTATATTAGATGATATTTTTACATGTAACTTAATTTTAAAAAACATGTATACTTTTTCTTTTAAAAAACAAAATATATAAAAATATTTTGTAATACACCAAAATTCTTTTAGATGTTTTTTAGTTTTATTTAGAATTTTTTTGATTGGGAACACGTAAAAGAATCTTGGTATTATTAATTTAAATAATTTAAATTAAGTTACCATTTTTGTTTTGATAAAAAATTAAGTTACCGTTAAGTGTTTTAATTAATTTGTTAAAGATTCTATTAAGTGTTATTATTAATTTATTCAAGATTCCGCTAAGTGTTATTATAAAACATTTTATAATATTTTCTACATGTAACTTAATTTTAAAAAAAATGTATAAATTTTCTTTCAAAAAAATAAGTATATAAAAATATTATTTAATACACCAAGATTCTATTAAATGTTTTTTTTATTTTTATTTAGATTTTATTGGTTAGGAACACGCAAAAGATTCTTGTCTCAAAAGAATCTTGTCTCTTAAGAGAATCACTTAAAAGATTCTTAAGTGAATTTCTTAAATGACATATGAATCACGTCGTGAAAATGACATATGAATGCTATTTTAAGTAATATATATATTTTTTAATAAAATTCTTAATAGAGTGACATCGTGTTTTTATATTAAGATTTTTTGAAGTTTTTTATATTTTTAACAAACACTTAAGAGAATCTAGTCTGGTACTAAAAAGTGACATGGATGCTATTTTATGTAATCAATATTTTTTTTCTTTCAAAAAAAAGTAATCAATATTTTTTAATAAAATACCAAAAAAAATCTCGTTAAAAATAGTTGAATTTGTTAGAACACTTAGTTAAATTTATACTGGAACACTTAATAGAACACTTCTGTAATTTCACTAAAGTATTCTATGAACTCTAAATTATTGAACACCTTAAACAATCTCCCAATTTATGTAGAAATGAAATGATATACAAGAGTCTTATTGTGGGTTCTGGAAAAGTAAAAACCATGTTAGTTTACCAGCATACTGGTCCTTTTACTAGTGGATATAATCTTCATAGGTTAAACTGCATTTAACCATCTCCATGATCGTGATATCATTGTTGTAGAGGGTCAAGAAACAGTGAACCAACAAGAAGCCGCCAAGTGAAACTTAAGTTGACTTGCACTATAGAATGACAAAGCCCCCAATGAACAGACACAATGATAGTGCTAAGAATGCAATATCGTCATGGAAGACAAATACTCTGATTTTATGGTCGAAAGAACTGAAATAATTACAAATATTCACACGTTAACAATACAATGATAATCTAAAAATCATGAAACCTTTAACATGCACAAGGATCATACTCAAATTAAAAATCAATACCCCTAACTCACAGATTCAACATTATATCTTAGATGATCCATGTACGTCACTTAATGGAGAGGACACACATTTTCATATTCGTGTGGTTCTAGAGCAACATAAATCAAGTGCCGAGACCAGAAATCAGTTCATAAAATAAAGAATCGCAGAGTCAAATGAATTAGAATACAGAACACGATGCTACGATATCATTGAACATAATACATAACCAGAACCCAAAACTAGGCAAAAAAACCTCCTGAAAGCACTAAACCTCCTAAAAGCACTAAAGACAAACTGAGTATTGTTTATCGTAACTTGTTTAAAAGTATCACATATGTCATTCGTAAACATTAGATTAAGAATCCTTTCAACACAGTGTTTATCCACTCCTATAATAAGAGAATATATGGATTTCACACAAAAAAAGACTAAGATATTAGTAACAAAAAGATCAAAGACTCTGCCAACACAGAATCATAGTAGGTTAGATTATAAATTTTGATAACGTAGGCATAATTATGTAACTTTCTTGGAACACTTTATATGCAACACACATTACAGAAATTTTAACAGAATCGAAAAATTAATAATATACGTTATAATTGTTTCCATGTATGAAATTAATAATGACTTACCTGTGCCGTGGCATAGAATCTCACGGACCTACCTCATTTCCAACTAATAAGTGTCAACACTGTATGAATTAGCAAGAATGAAGCTTGACTCGCCACTAGACTCAGTGAGTTGATTTGATCTCGAATGATTCTGGGAAAGGCAACCACTTCTTCTTGATTATCAGCATCTTGGCAACTTGGATTCGTCATGATTTGACCTCAAAAATAACTGAAAAAGCAAAATTATCGCAGAAACTGAGTCGAAACAAGTTGAACAATCATTCGATTAATTGAAGCTCAATACGTAAACAATGATTTATCCAAATAAATCATCGAAATGAATGAATCGAAAAGAGAAGCGAATAAGGGTTATTGAGATTTGTCTAATTTGGGATTTTTTTTTTGGAGAGATGTTGATATGAAACAAAAGGTTTTGATACATAGAACACGAATCTGCAGTTGAAATCCATGAGAATTTAACTATTTCAACGGAATTTGGGATTGAACTGCTAGGGTTTCCATGAACAACATCGTGCAAGAGAGAAGAGAGATTCTGATCAACTATGTAATATTTTTTCCGGCTGTTATTTGGTGAACACTTTTAAGATACACGTTACAAACTTGAATACTAAGATTTGGAATACTCCATCTGAATTCTGAAGTATTCAAATCTTGGTACCGTGAAAAATGTATGCAATGATTTGTGATTGTATCGATGATATGCTAATTTACCTGCTTTCTATACTTAGGAGAATCTGTTAAAGATCTGAGTCAATTATTGAACATTACTGCCCCGTTTGTTTAAAAGAATTACAAGAATGCCATTATTTTTACTAATTTTCGTTTATAATAATTATTAATAATCAATGGTCTAGATGGGTTCTCCCAGTTTTCTTGATTATCTGGTTCTCCCTTGATCCCTACTATATATATATATATATATATATGGTCTTGTTCTAATAGAAACTAACTTAGAATAGAAACTAGAAACTAAACCTAAATTAAATATTTCAAGCTAATCTAATGACCAAATTAGGGGTACCCAATACAAAAAACGTTTAAAATTATTGGCTCTATTCAACAAAAAAATTAAAAAAATAATTAAAAAAGTTATTGTTCACGTGATGACGTGGCACGTGAACAGTATTTTTTTAAAAATATTTTTGTTGAACAGAGCCAAGAATTTTATAAGTTTTTTGTGAAGGTGCCCCTAGCGGGGCCATTAAAATAAATGAAATATAATTTATTTAGTGCAAGTTTCTAGTTTCTATTCTAAGGTTGGTTTCTATTTGAACGCTAGCCTATATATATATATGGTTGGACTCCATAGCAAACACCTTATATAACAAACAATAAAGAACACCTCATATCTAATAGATCCATTGCCCCTAGCGGGGCCACCCAATACAAAAAGTTCTTATTTTTTTACCCTCTATCCATCCATCATCTCAAATAAAAAAAATTAAAAAGTTACTGATGATGACGTCATCAGTGACGTCATCATGAACAATAATTTTTTTTTTAGTTTTTTTTTTGCTGGCTTGATAGAGGGTAAAAAAATAATAACTTTTTGTATTGGGTGTCCCTGGCGGTAGGGGTGAGCAAAATAAAACCGAAAAACCGAAACCGAGTCGAAAAACCGAAAAACCGCACCGAAAAAAACCGTAACCGACAAAAACCGAAAAAAACCGTAACCGAACCGAACCGACGGAACGGTTTGGTAACGGTTACGGTTTTATCCCAATAACCGAACCGAAAAACCGAACCGAAAATATATTATTTTAATAATTTATATTTTTATATTATATACTTATATAAATATAGAATTTTATATAAGAAGTAAGACAAAAGCTAGTAGAACTTGAATTGCAAAAGTTTCCCATCTTATTTTTTACACTAATTATTAATAATCTATCAAAAAATAATTATGTACTTAAAAAGATTTAAAAATGTCAAAAAATTTGATTTTACAGTTTTATATTTTAAAAATGAATTGATCTTATGACCACCTTTAAGCTAAAACATGCGTCACCTTAGTAGGAATAGTGGGTTTAAGAAAATTAGAAACTTATAATTTTTACTAGCATGATATTAAGTATTAAAAATAAAAAACCGAAAAAAACCGAAACCGACAAACGGTTAACCGAACCGAAAAAAACCGTTCCGAGCGGTTCGGTTACGGTTAATAAGTAAAAATCGAACCGAACCGACATGTACGGTTTGGTAACGGTTTTCGGTAAAAACCGAGCCGAACCGACCCGTGCACACCCCTACCTGGCGGGGCCAAATGATCTAATAGATCTAAGGTGTTCTTTTTTGTTTGTTATATAAGAGTGTTCTGTATGGAGCAAAGGCCTATATATATATATATATATATATATATATATCAATTTTTTTAACAATAATGAGATATGTAAACTAATAACAAATAAATACTAAAAAATTAATATAATAATAGATATAAGAAAAGGAGCCGTGCACGACTTATAAGCTGGTTACTAAAATTATTGTAAACTTCAAATATCGTTATTCATACCAATTCTAACTTAACAAATAATTAGTTCACTCGTATGGGTAACGGACTACTGGATTTTATCAAGATTGGGTTAGTCTTATGGCAGCCCAAAACTTCGAAAATACGCCATTCGGCCTTCTTCTACGAAAAAAATCTTCCAACGGACTACAACTAATGTATTGACTTAAAAAGCCCAAAATATGTAAAAGAAACAAGATTCTCAATTCTCATCTTCAGTTCCAGAGTAATGTTCACTTTTTTTTTTTTATCATGGATACTTATTTCATATTCCGTACATGAATTGTATCGAATACATGCACAAATTCATCAATTTCTTAAACCCTACAAACACACACACGCACTTTGTTATGCAACAACACCAACTTGGGTATGTTGCAAAAAGCAAGCTGATGTTTATAAACACCTTAATTTGAATAATTTAACCATAATTCCTTGATACATGAATAATTTTTGTTTCTTCTTCCCCTAAGTTTGCACCAAACATGCTTTTAGTTCACATTGCCTGCTGACATAAAGGTTTGTAAAGAGGACTAAAAGGATTGATCACACATGTCAGTCTCTCTAATTCTAGGAGGAATATGAAAGGCAATTACAAACCAATAACACAAGCTATGGGGAAATGAATTTGTGACAGCTTAACCATGATTTTAATAGCTATACTATACGTGTGTGTGTGTAGAGATAAAGAGTCAAATTTGCTGGATTCAATAGCAAACTCAAAACAAGAATTCCGAATCTAAGAAGTTGCAACAAAATCTCTGGAGGGACAATTGCTTTCTGCTCCGCATAACAGTATAGCAGTCATGAAATACCATAAATTTAAAACCAACAATTTGATATTTATATACAAGCAGGTCACAATGTGGTTCCCATTTAGTGTGCTAATTTAAAGGTACATCTCTAAAGCTGCACCTAAACAGCAATAAAATAGATATTGTGACTAGATAAAAATAGTAATCCTAGAGGGATGACAAAAAATGTATAGGAGATGATACTGCCTTTGCACCAGGGGTCCAGGAGCACGCCACAAACCAGAACCACAACATGCACAAAATTAGATCATAAATTATGCACAAACCTCGGAAGGAAGCAAAGGTCAGCAACGGCTGTCACCATAACGGACACCATATTGCTCCAAAAAATGCCAGAAGAATTTTGGCAAGATGACCTAGAAAGTGTCTTTAACTCCAGGTAGCATGCACCATCTAATATTTTGGCCTCAACAATAGAGACTTGTGCACCTACACTGCACCTACACTAAAGTCGCGTAACTTCACTCAAATGTAAGAAAGGACAAGGAATTCGTTACAAAAAAATTTGGAGAAATATATTAAATGCCTTCAACTTCCAATAACAAATAATCCACAACCAAACAATAACCAATAGTATTGATTAAAAAGCCCAGTATACTTATATCCTCTAAAAAAAGCCCAATATAGAAAAAAAAAGTTCTCATCTTCTGTTCCGGATTGATATTCACTCTGTATACACACATTCATCAACTCTAACCCTTTTGTTACAAGTGTATTTCAATTAGCTCGCTGTTTTCTATACAAAAAATAAAAATGACACAGATCCTATTCATTTAATACTAAAGCACCTAAAAGTGAAATAAAGTCCCTATCTCTTTTATGGTTCTTTACAATTTCTGCTAACAGACACAACAGTTTTTTACTTCACCGGATGTGATTGAAGTGAGCAAATGGCTCTTGAGCTGCCTTTGGTGCATGAGAAGTTCCAAAAACATTCCATAATTTAAGTGTTTCATCTGCTGCTGCAGATGCAACAATACGTCCATCTGGGCTCTGAGACATGAAAAGTACCCTAGATGTATGATCACTAAGCTCTGCAACCTTGACCATTGATGGGTACTTCCAGAGAGTAAGTTGATTCTGAGGAAATCCATGAGAACTAAGTAGTTCTCGCTCATTCCTGTTCCACAACATAGAGCAGACTTGTGATCCCGTGTCAACGGAATTTAAGCAAGCACCGGTATTGGTGTTCCAAAACTTGATGCACCTATCACTCGTACCTCCTCCGGAGGCAAGCAAATTTTTTTGAAACGGACACCAAGCTAGAGCTTTGACAGCATCAGTATGGTCTTGGAGCCTGTGAAGCCACTGAGTTGGGGAATTTAAAGAAGCCATGGACCTATCCCATATGTGTACTAGATTATCTTTTCCTCCGCTGGCTAACTGCTGGCCAGAGGGTGACCATTTTAAACCACAAACCTCTTGATTGTGTCCTCGATACATCTCAACACCATGATCTCTCATCCTTACATCGTTGTTCACAATCTGACCATCCATCCCTCCGGTAGTCAAAATGTGATTACTGTTCCAATCAAGCGCTCCAACTCCAGATCTGTGGCACCCTCTCAAAGTACTAAGCAGTTTATTGGCTATTGAATCCCAAAGCAGAACATCGGAGTTGTACAAGCCAAGAGCTACGCGGTGGCCATCAGGAGCCCATTTAACACTCATCACCGGACCAGTTTGCTCATCAACTGTTGCTAGTTGATAAACAGCACCAATAGAAGCATCCCACAAGTGTACGTTATCCTCAAGAGCAATGGCAAGAACATTCCTACTGCCCCAATCCAAAACATTGAAGCAGTAATCATCCGCAATCCCAGGAGCATCCAAGGTCTTGTCGGGTTTGTGTGGAATATTGCGACGCCTCGTCCTCGGGGGAACACAATGAAGAGAGAGTGGTGGGTTGTTCCTGAAAGACAAAATGCGAGTTGTGTTGATATTAAGAGCTTGAGCTAGGTGGTTTCTGTAAGCTTCACTAGAAGAGGAGGAGCTCAACATATCATCGTTACCTCCAATGTTGATCGGAAAGACAAAGTCCATTGCACGTCGTCTAATAGGAATAAACCTATCAGAGGAGTCATGTCGAGATGTTGGTCGTCTTGTAGAGCGAGTGGCCTTGATATAAGAAGAATTAGCTAATCCTACATCCATAGAGGGTTAGGCAAAAACACAAAACACAAATAGACAGACAGATGATACAGGATAGAAATAGCAAACACACAATAATGAAGGATATTAAAAATATCCCACCTGCAAACGAAAGGTGTTAGATTTCACAATCAACTAATTAAGATTAAAGCAACAGGGGTAGAGGATATACAGTGATGATGCAAAGACGACTAATTCAACAACAGCAAATTAAAAAAGACAATGAATTAAGACTAGATCAACAACAAAGCCCTAAAACATATAAACACACTAAGTAATAATGTAAGATAAACACACAACAACAAAGAACAAATCGCAAGTTAAAGAAATACAGCAATTCACAAAAACTAATAATTGGGAGAGGAGAGAGAGAGAGAGAGAGAGAGAGAATGAACCGTAAAGATGGAATTGTAGTCTACAATCGAATGGATCAAACTATCAAATTCAACCAATTAGCCACCAACAACACTCTCAAGTCCAAGCTGCAAAATCTAACAATACAAAATCAACAGACGTTTGAAACCATTCCAAGGGAGAGAGAAAGAGAGACAGAACAGTATACAACACTCGCAAAATCAACCACGTATGAATATATATAGACTTTCTTTGTCACCAACGCGTCGCGTTGTTTTGAAGCTTCGCTGTCAGTATACTGTCATAGTGTCATGTATAAAAAGGCGCGTGGGTCGGGTTTTATGCGGAATTTAAAATAAGGCTTTTTTTAAACCGGGTCGGATCCATTTTTAAAACAAATTGTAGCCTCTATTTTCCCTAAAATGGTAATTGGATTTTTCTTACTTATATACAGTAAAACCCCTCTAAAATGATATCGTTTGGATCGGAAAAAATTATCACTTTAGACAGGTTATAATCTAAAAAGGATATTATTAGAAAAGGTTGCATTAGAATTGAATTTTAAAAAGAAAATTATAATCTAAAAAGGATATAATTAAAAAAGTTTGTATTAGGATTGAATTTTAAAAAGAAAATTATAATCTGAAAAGGATATAATTAAAATAACTTGCATTAGAATTGAATTTTATTTATTTTATTAGTATTAAAAAATTCACATTTATTATTTGGGTTATATTTTGAGATCTATAAATCAAATTTGGATGATTTTATAATCCACGCAAAATACATAAAATTATCTTTCATTTAGTAATGATTTAATAATTATTATTTAAATGGAAATACACAGAATCTCAAACAAACGAAAATATAATTACGAATTTTTACATTAATCCTATTAATTGTAGAAGTCCCAAATTGATAATGCTATTCAATGTAGAAAACCTAATTATATATGATTTAAATAGTTGATATATACATTTTCGTACTTCAATATAAATAAACTTTTTATTTTATAACATATTAAAATATAAAATATTTTTTAATGCTAGATCCAACGATTTTCATCTATTTATTTTAAGATTTTTGTCGTACGAAGGACCAGATTACCAATTATCAAAATTTTGGACAAAATTCCTCCTACACTTATTATTAAAACTAGCTTATAACCCGTGCAATGCACGGTGTCTTTTTTAAATTTTAAAATAATTTTACTTTTTTTAATTTTATATGTTATTAATTTACATATAAAATTATTGTTAAAAAATTGATAATACATAAGATTTTACACTTTCGATTTAATATTTGTACTCTACCTTGAATTATTAAAATTTGATTTGAAAGATTTTATAGCCCACGTGAAATTAACAAAAAAATCTTTAATTTAGTGATAGTTTAACAATTATTTTTCGATTAAACCTACTCAGAAACAAATAAGAAAAGAAATTGGCGCTTTTTTACATTGAAAATTCTATTCGATTTATGAATTATACTTGTAATTCGTTTTGATTTTCAAAATACCCTTGTTATTATTTGAAGATAGTTCTGCTAATAATAAAATACAATTTTAATAATAAGTGTATGAGATATTTTGTCAAAAACTTTGATAATTGGTAGTATGGTCAAAATAAATAAGAACCGTTGAATCTTAAAATAAATAGATGAAAACCGTTGGTGTTTCCATTTGAATAATAATTATTAAATCATCAATAAATCCTTTCTTATAAAAGCCCAGTTAACCACATTACTGAGTTAACCAACCAAAATTTTTTGATTTATTTTTGACCAATCAAATTGCAGCATTTTTGAACTCAACCAATCATATGTGATTTAAACATTTCCTTTTATAAGTTGTTAACCAGCATTACTAAACCAAGGTATATATTCTAAACCATCAGTTTAAATATAATGGAAATTTTTTCTCTTATTAAAGGAAACATCATTTAATGTTCGATTTTAATGAAAATAAAGTAAGAAAACGGTTTCCCAATTCCTTTAAATTTTGATTAATTAATTAATAACTAAAAATAAAAAGTATCTAAATCAATTAAAATTGCATCCTTTTTGCAAACAAAATTTGTGCGGCTCCACCATTGTATAACTGATTTACACAGACCAAGCCCCAAGGTTCATTGTAGTACCGATGCTTCAGCTAAGAGGTAACACATACGATTATCTCCCTACATACTTACATATATATTGTATATTAATTGATTTGGATTGAATTGTTATTTATTGAATACACAATTATGCACCATTACCTAACTAATAACATTGCAGATTCCTGCCCCTGTTATGTTTAGGATTCTTTCTTACATGATTTAGATAGAATCGTTATTTGTTGTGTTCTCAATATTCTTTATCTACTTGCTTATTTGGTGTGAATTTGGTGTGATATACTACGCTCTCAAGGTGTTTGATTATTTATCTCTTTCACAATTCATATTCTTTAATAAGTGTGATGTCCCATTAGGCCAAAAATTACCTAATAATTCAAATACAATGATCCGTTGATAGTTTCTTTGGTCATGATGATAAGGTTCAGTACTATTCACTTAATTATTATTCCAATTTCAATTTTAATGATGCTTTAAATGTATCGATATTAATAGTACTATTTTATCTTTTATATTCAAAGGAACTACAATATCCCGCACCATTGAAAGAGGTTGAAGGAAAATCATTAACTCTCACTGTGTGTCTGAATAAAGAAAATTTAAATGGTAGAAGCACGGTTTACTATGCTTCTGATGTTATTGAAGGTATTGAGACATCAGCAAGCTGTTCAACTCTTGAGAAAACCGAACAAAACTATACATTGGTTAGTGTTGTAGTTTAATTGCTAATATTAAGACCCTTAATTGCAGCAACATGTTTTATTATTCTAATTATTTTTATTTTGTTTACTAGGAATCTAATTCTAACAAATATGATGAGACTGATCCTAGCAAAAGGTATTCCATAATCCATGCTATCTGCCAACAAACGTCTTCGCACAAGTGATCATGGAGCTGATGACAAGAATAAAAAGAAGAGTGCTTAAGTTGCATGATATTTTTTATTAAATTTTAAGTTATTCAATTTGTTGCTCATTCACAAATAATATTTTACGCTTGATCATTTCAGTATGAAGACATTTTCTAATTGTGATTTATTTAATATAATTAATGCTTTTATATAGGATTATAAGTCTTAATCTTTTACCAATATTTTCAAAATTCAATATAATTGTCATTTATATCAAAAATAATAAAATAAAAACGTATAATTTACAAAAAAAAAAAAAAAAACTAACCCGGTGCGTAGCACGGGTGTAATACTAGTTAAAGATAATTCTATTAGTTTCGCGTGAATTGTAAAATCATCTAAATCTGATTTATAGATCTCAAGATAGAGCCCAAATAGTAAATATGAATATTTTTTAATAATAAAAAATAAATAAAATTTAATTCTAATGCAACGTTTTTTAATTATATCCTTTTTCAAATTATATTTTTTTTAAATTCAGTTTCATTGCAACCTTTTCTAATTATATCGTTTTTAAATTATAATTTTATTTTTAAAATTCACTTAAAAGGCAACATTTTCTAATCATATCCTTTTTAGATTTTAATTTTCTCTTTTAATATGATAAAATCTTGATCGTCTATTTTTTAAAAATTATATTCCACAGTTGAGATTATTTTGGTAGTATAGTGACGAAAATTATGGATAAGATCTATATTATGATTATTATATATAAATAGCTTATAACCCGTGCAACGCACGACTCCTTTTTTAATATCTTTAATTACATTATATATATTTTAATTTTATAAGTTATTAATTTACATAACAAATTTTTATTAAAAATTGATATATATAAGTTTTACATGCTCGATTTAATATTTGTACTCTATCTTGAATTCTTAAAATTTAATTTGGACAATTACGGCCCACGTGAAATTAACAAATAATATTTAATTTGGTGATGGTTTAATAAATTTTTTCTAATTAAATCTATGTAGAATGAAAAAAAGAGAAAAAATTGACGATTTTTTACGCTGAAAATTTTATTTGATTTAAGAATTCTACTTATAATTTGTTTTGATTATCAAAATACCCTTATAATTATTTGAAGATGGTTCTACTAACAACCAAATACAATTTTAATAATAAGTGTAAGAGAGATTTTGTCCAAAACTTTGATGATCGGTAGTCTGGACCTCTATACGACAAATATCTTAAAATAAATAGATGAAAATCGTTGGATCTAGCATAAAAAATATTTAAATTTTAATATGTTATAAACTAAAAAATGTATTTATATTGTAATACGAAAATATATATGTCAATGATTTAAATCATATATAATTAAGTTTTCTACATTGAATAACATAATCAATGTAGGAATTTCACATTAAATAGGATTAATGTAAAAACTCGTAATCATATTTTCTCTTGAGATTCTTAGTTTTTCCATTTGAATAATAATTATTATATCATTACTAAATTAAAAATAATTTTATGAGTTTCGCGTGGATTGTAAAATCACCCAAATCTAATTTCTAGATCTCAAGATAAAACCCAAAGAGTAGTAGATATGATTTTTTTTTTAAATACTAATAATAAATAAATAAAATAAAATTCTAATTTAAACTTTTTTAATTATATCCTTTTCAGATTATAGTTTTGTTTTAAAAATTCAATTTTAATACAACCCTTTCTAATTATATCCTTTTTAGAATAAAATTTTTCTTTTTAAAATTCACTTCAAATGCAACATTTTCTAATTATATCCTTTTTAGATTTTAATTTTCTTTTTAATGCGATCTAATTTTGATTCCTTTTTAGATTATAATTTTCTTTTTAATGTGATCTAATCTTGATCGTCTATTTTTAATCCAACGGATCATATGATTTTGATAGTACAGTGACGACGACTAGACGACGACAAAAAATTTGGATAAGATCTCCCTTATGCTTGTTATATTATAAGGTATAAACTAGCTTATAACCCGTGCAATGCACGGTTCATTTTTTAAATTTTAAAATAATTTTACTTTTTTTAATTTTATATGTTATTAATTTACATATAAAATTATTGTTAAAAAGTTGATAATACATAAGATTTTACAATTTCGATTTAATATTTGTACTCTACCTTGGATTAATAAAATTTGATTTGAAAGATTTTACAACCCACGTGAAATTAACAAAAAAATCTTTAATTTAGTGATAGTTTAACAATTTTTTTCCGATTAAACCTACTCAGAAACAAATAAGAAAAGAAATTGGCGCTTTTTTACATTGAAAATTCTATTCGATTTATGAATTATACTTATAATTCGTTTTGATTTTCAAAATACCCTTGTTATTATTTGAAGATAGTTCTACTAATAATAAAATACAATTTTAATAATAAGTGTTTGAGAGATTTTGTCAAAAACTTTAATAATTGGTAGTATGGTCAAAATAAATAAGAACCGTTGAATCTTAAAATAAATAGATGAAAACCGTTGGTGTTTCCATTTGAATAATAATTATTAAATCATCAATAAATTAAAGATAATTTTATAAGTTTCGCGTGAATTGTAAAATTATCCAAATCTGATTTATAGATCTCAAGATAGAACCCAAATAGTAAATATGTATATTTTTTAATAATAAAAAATAAATAAAATTTAATTCTAATGCAACTTTTTTTAATTATATCCTTTTTCAAATTATAATTTTTTTAAAATTCAGTTCTAGTGCAACCTTTTCTAATTATATCGTTTTTAAATTATAATTTTATTTTTAAAATTCACTTATAAGGCAACATTTTCTAATCATATCCTTTTTAGATTTTAATTTTCTCTTTTAATATGATATAATCTTGATTGTCTATTTTTTAAAAAATAGATTCCACGGTTGAGATTATTTTGGTAGTAAATTGACGAAAATTATGGAAGATCTCTATTATGCTTATTATATATAAATAGCTTATAACCCGTGCAACGCACGACTCCTTTTTTAATATCTTTAATTACATTATATATATTTTAATTTTTTAAGTTATTAATTTACATAACAAATTTTTATTAAAAATTGATATATATATAAGTTTTACACGCTCGATTTAAAATTTGTACTCTATCTTGAATTCTTAAAATTTAATTTGGACAATTATGGCCCAAGTGAAATTAACAAAATAATCTTTAATTTGGTGATGGTTTAATAAATTTTTTCTAATTAAATCTACGTAGAAGGAAAAAAGAGAAAAAATTGACGATATTTTACGCTGAAAATTTTATTTGATTTATGAATTCTACTTATAATTCGTTTTGATTATCAAAATACCCTTATAATTATTTGAAGATGGTTCTACTAACAACCAAATACAATTTTAATAATAAGTGTAAGAGTGATTTTGTCCAAAACTTTGATAATCGGTAGTCTGGACCTCTATACGACAAATATCTTAAAATAAATAGATGAAAACCGTTGGATCTAGCATAAAAAATATTTAAATTTTAATATGTTATAAACTAAAAAGTGTATTTATATTGTAATACGAAAATATAAATGTCAATGATTTAAATCATATATAATTAAGTTTTCTACATTGAATAACATTATCAATGTAGGAATTTTACGTTAAATAGGATTAATATAAAAACTCGTAATCATATTTTCTCTTGAGATTCTTAGTTTTTCCATTTGAATAATAATTATTATATCATTACTAAATTAAAAATAATTTTATGAGTTTCGCGTGGATTGTAAAATCACCAAAATCTAATTTCTAGATCTCAAGATAAAACCCAAAGAGTAGTAGATATGAATTTTTTTAAATACTTATAAATAATAAATAAAATATAATTCTAATTTAACCTTTTTAATTATATCCTTTTCAGATTATAATTTTTCTTTTAAAAATTCAATTTTAATACAACCCTTTCTAATTATATCTTTTTTAGAATATAATTTTTCTTTTTAAAAATCACTTCAAATGCAACATTTTCTAATTATATCCTTTTTATATTATAATTTTCTTTTTAATGCGATCTAATTTTGATTCCTTTTTAGATTATAATTTTCTTTTTAATGTGATCTAATCTTGATCGTCTATTTTTAATCCAACGGATCATATGATTTTGATAGAACAGTGACGACGACAAAAAATTTGGATAAGATCTCCCTTATGCTTATTATATATAAGGTATTAATTGTATTTAGTTGTTAGTGAAATTACCTTCAAATAATTATAAGAATATTTTGATAATCAAAACGAATTATAAGTAGAATTCATAAATCAAATAGAATTTTCAGCGTAAAAAATTGTAAATTTCTTTTCTTTTTTGTTTCTGTGTAGATTTAATTAGAAAAAAATTATTGAACCATCACTAAATTAAAGATTATTTTATTAATTTCACGTGAGCTGTAATCGTCCAAATCAAATTTTAAGAATTCAAGATAGAGTATGAGTATTAAATCGAACGTGTAAAATCATATATATATATATATATATATATATATATATCAATTTTTTAATAATAATCTGATATGTAAATTAATAACATTTAAAAATTTTAAAAATTAATATAATTATATATATTAAAAAAGGAGTCATGCGTTGCACGAGTTATGAACTATAATTATAAATATTAAAAAAGAACAGTGGATTGCACGAGTTATAAGATATTATATAATAAGTGTAAGAGAGATTTTATCCATAATTTTGGTCCATGTACTGCCAAATTAATCTCACGCCGAATATAATATTTTTAAAAATAGACGATCAAGATTATACCATATTAAAAAAAAATTATAATCTAAAAAGGATATAATTTTAAAGATTGTATTATAATTGAATTTTAAAAATAAATTACAATCTCAAAAGGATATAAAAGGTTGTATTATAACTTAATTTTACTTATTTATTTATTAATAATAAAAAAAGTTCACATTTATCATTTACACTCTATCTCAATATCTAGAAATCAAATTTAGATGATTTTACGGCCCACGCGAAACTCATAAAAGTTTCTTTAATTTAGTGATTTTATTGTCCAAATATAAACACTAAGAATCTCAAGAGAAAATATAATTACGAATTTTTACATTAATCCTATTTATTGTAGAAGACCAACATTGATAATTCTATTCAATAAAGAAAACCTAATTATATATAATTTAAATCATTGACATGGACTTTTTCGTATTTCAATATAAATGCATTTTTTAGTTTACATGCTAAAGTATAAAATAAAATTTATGCTAGATACGACGTGTTTCATCTATTTATTTTAAGAGCTAACTATTCTTATTTATTTTCCCATACTGAGGAGTACCAGACTACCGACTACCAAAGTTTTGGACAAAATCTCTTTTACACTTATCACTGAAACTGTATTTGATTGTTTATGCACATATCTTCAAATAATAAATAATAATAAGGTTATTTTGATAATTAAAATGAAATATAAGTAGATTTCCTAAATTGAATAGAATTTTCAATGTAAAAAATCATCAATTTCATCTCTTTTCTGTAAAATCGTTCAAATCAAGTTTTAAGAATCCAAATTAATTAATTGGAGAAAATTTGTTAAATCATCACAAAATTAAAGATTATTTTTTTAATTTCACGTGGGCTGTAAAATCGTCCAAATTAAGTTTTAAAAATTAAAGATAAAACATGTAATAAATTGAAGAGAAAATGCCCAAAATGCCTACATTTCAAGAGTGAAGGCCCGAAATGCTGAAAGTCGGGAGCTCCGGCACTAAATACCCACGTATTACGCATCTTACGAATGTGTTTCCTATAACACGCATTTCTGTCATGCGCAACAGGGGTCACGCATCTCTCAGATGCGTGATGACATCATCTGACGTCATTCTATCAGAAAACGTTGCTGAGCTCCGACGACCAAAAATCGCCTAAAAATTGCCTCTATTCGTTCATACTATTCCGGCTACCTTCAACACATCCAAGTACATGAAAATGAAGCCCATACGAAGTACATCACATTCCCCAATCTATTTGACGAGTTCTGGCCCCGCAGGGACGTGCACGAGAAATCGAAAAACCAAATCGGAAAACATTTGTCGATTTTGGTCTTTTCAATCCAGCAAAACAAACAAAAATCGAAGGATAGAGGGTTGTAGAGGAGGACGAGACGATTCTTTTGGTATATAGTACGATAGTGGTCGATGCCTGGACAGTACAAACGAGCCGTTCAAAGTTTTAATCGATAAAACAACGCCGATGAAAGCTTGGGGATGATGAACAGTAGTAAGAGACACGCATGTTGAACATGCGCATCTCATGTCACGCATGCTCAACATGCGTGTTTGGTGATACTGTTCATAGAGCTCTCTTGCGGTTTGTGAAAGACACGCATGTGTCAAAGGAGTGTCCGGATACTCCTTTCCCACATACGTGTCTCGTGGGTATTTAGGGCCATCCATTCCGAATATGGGTATTTCGGGCCAAATGTTTTGGGGGCAAAAGGTCACTTTGCCTTCTGTACTATTTAAAAATTTCCACTTAGCCTACTGTACTATCAAAGGGGTCATTGTACTTTCCATTTTTTCTCTTTTCCCCATCGCCGTCAGTCAAGAATTGGTTCCATTAGTTTGACTGTTAAAATGTTGACTGTGATGCACAGTCAGCCTACCACGTGGACGCCACATCAGCACAACCATAATTTTTTTATAAAAAATTATTAAAAACTTTAAAAAATTCGTAATAAATTCATAAAAAAATTTCAAAAAAATCGTAAAAAAGTCATAAAAAATTATAAAATTATAAAATTATTAAAACTTTAAGAAAAATCATAATTTTTTCATTAAAAATTATAAAAAGTATAAAAATCATAAAAAAGCATAAATTCATAAAAAATTATATAAAATAGAATTTTTATATAAAAAAATCATAAAAAAAATCATAAAAAATCATCCAGAAGAGAATACATTACTCTTTTTTTTTGTTTAACAACCCCAGTGGTGAGTTGGGGCAATTGCAGGAGGTGAAAAGAGCAGAGGTGGGGTAGTGAACGGAACGGCGGAGGGCGCGGAGAATGAAGAGATGAGATGAATGGGGGAGATGGCGGACAGTGGTGGTGGAGGAAGGGTGGATTGTGATGGTTTGCAGCGGTGGGTTGTTGGCGATGAATTACGGTGGTGATTACGGGTGAGTGGTGAAGAGGTGAACGGGCGCTGGGTTGAAAACAGGGGGGATGGAAAGAAATGGCTGTTGTGATGTTGTTAAATCGGAGCAGTGGTAGGCGGGGAATGGAGTGGCGATGGGTTGTGTAGGCAGGTGGAAGAGGGCGGTGTAAGAGTAGTGAATGAGGTGAACGGAGGGCAGTGGTCGAGAAGGATAGGAGAGATTGATGGGTTTGAATTGAAGAAGATTGATGGGTGGATAGGAATAGAAGGGGGGCTGTGACGAGAAGAGGTGGAGTGAATCGATGGGTGTTGTGTTGGAGGGTGAACGGAGAAGTGCAGGTGGTGGGTCGTGGATGAGAAGGGCGACGGTGGTCGGAGGAGAAGGAATGGGTGGCGACGGAAAAATGAAGGAGGTCAAGGGTGGTCGGTGAATGAGAAATGGGGGAGAAAGGGAGAAGGTTTGGGATGAAGGAGTTTGGAGGTGAAGTATTGGTGGGTTTTAATTAGATTAGGTTTTAATTTGGGTTTAATTAAGGGTTTCTTTTTCGGTTTATTTGGGGGGTTTATTTTAGGTTTTGTATTGCTGATGTGTCATCTACGTGGATTGCTGACTGTGTAGCCAAATCATCCGTCCGTTAGTCAAATGGACGCGAGTTAAGTCAAACAGACAGCGATGGTGAAAAGAGAAAGAAAGTAAAGTGCAGTGACCCCTTTGATAGTACAGTAGGCTAAGTGGAAATTTTTAAATAGTACAGTAGGCAAAGTGACCTTTTGCCCAATGTTTTGGGAGGTGGCCATTTAGGGCCATCACCCTAAATTGAAAGTGTAAAATTATATATATATATATATAGGCCTATGCTCAAGGGAGAACCGGGGGACCTATCTATCCAGCGTTGATTTGCAAGTTGATCGAGGGTACAAATTAATTTATAATTAACGTTTCTAATAATATATTGAACCAACATTTAATACATGAGGGGCAAACTTGTAAAAAAGTTATTTATCTTGTTAATTAAATATTGTATAAAGAAAATCATGGAACATTCCATAATTGCATCAATCAACTAAATGGCTACGTATTAAGTTTTCAAAATCTTTATATATTTAATATTATACATATCAAAAGGATTTGCTATCAAGATCAAGTAAAGAAATGTCAAATATTGACGTCGAAACATTGCCTTGAACAAGCGCAAAAAATATGTAATCAAGCGGGTTGAACGCTTTTCTAGACGGATGATGATACTTTTGTACCGTGGATTCAAGATGGAATATCAAATATTTCCATTTTCATCTAACAATACTTTTGTAAAAGAAATTTATATGATTCCAACATTTTTTTTTCTTAAATATTTCTTAAAACATAATTTATATTAACTTTCCATAAATTATTTAAAAATACTTACTTGTATACTATTTAATATTTTGTATTACCCATATTTTAAAAATCATAGATTTAGCCAATTAATCCCCTATTAATCTTCTGTAAAACAATCGATCGATTTGATTTTTGAAATCCGATTAATCCTGTGAATTTATTTAAAATGATATGTTTAATTCCAAATTAGACAAATATATTAAATATTATTATAATATCCGATTAATATTCCGATTAATCACCGATTAATCTTAAATTTGTACCTCAACCGATTTATACCAATTACCGATTTTTACAACCATGGTATTACCTAAGGTTTCTATATAAAAAAATTGACATAGTGATTTAAAATACGTAAAAGAATCTTCGTACATTACTTAAGGTTTCTATATATAACTTAATTTTAAAACAAATATATAAATTTTCTTTTAAGATAAAAAATATATAAAAATATTATTTAATATACTAAGATTTTGTTAGGTATTTTGTTAATTATTCTGAAGTCGTAATATTATTTTAATTTAATTGATATTTATATTAAGTTTCTACTAAATATTTTATTGAACTAAAATATTTTTTTCAATATAGTTAAGTACAAGTATATTACTACAAATAATTAATCGAACATTTAAGAAAATTTATAGAATATTTTTTTGAATTAAAAATTCAATTATTTTACAAAAAGGTCTTTTAAATAATGAAGGAAATAAAAAAGTAAAAGGAAATTAATTGATATATTGATTGGAAACAATAAGAGAATCTTGGTGTATTAGATGATATTTTTATATGTAATTTAATTTTAAAAGAAATGTATAATTTTTCCTATTAAAAAAATAATTAAATAAAAATATTATTCAATACACCAAGATTATCTTATTATTTAATACAATTAAAACAAATAAGATACTTTTCAATAAAATGCTAGTAAAGAAGGAGTATTAAACAATATTTAATAAAAATTACTTAATTTTACATCAAAAAATCTTGCTAATACGTAGTAGAATCTTATCAAATATTACTTTAAAACACCTAGGAGAATATTTAAAAAAAATATAAAATTTCTACCGTACTTATTTCATGTATAATATAAAAAATATATTTTTCAAAAAAGTTCTTATCTTTAAATTCCTATTTTCTAAAATTTCTTAATAAATAGATTAACATTACTTTTTTAATAAATATAAGATATGAAAGACATTAAGAAATAATGCCCAAAATGCACTACTTTCCTTTACAACTTGCCCGAAATACCTGTTTGCGGGAACGTCCACCCTTTTTGCCCACGGTGTACGCATGCCTAGCATGCGTACTCTAAGATACGCATTTAGAAAATGCGCATCTGGGGTCATGCATTCCCAGATGCGCAATGACGTCAGCATGCGTCATTTTTCAATTGAGTTGTCGGCGTTCTTTGAGGCGAAAAATCGCCTCTCCGGTTCATCTCCCCCGTCCATGGCATGCCGATAACCTGCACTACTGTTGATGGCATCAAACCGAAGCCCAAAGCTTTCTCTTCATTTTGATCCGTTTGTTTATTGATTTTCGGCCCCGCAGGGGCGTGTATGTGCTGCTCGGAAAACGAATCGGAAAATAAGGTTCTGTTTTGGGGGTTCGTATTCCGGAAAAAGAAATGAAAATTAAAGGATATAGGGTTGTAAAGGGGGAGAATACGATTCTAACGATGTATGGTATGTTAGTGAAAGAAGCTTGGATTGGTGAACAGATTCGTCGAAGTTTCGACCGAAAAAAAGTCCGGCACGACGGGGTTGGAAAAGATGAACAATAGCTGTAATACGCATCTTGAAGATGCGTATTTTACAATACGCATGTTAAAGTTGCATAGTTCACCTAAGGTTCACCAGTGCAGTTCTCCAATTTACACGCTATACGCATTTGAAAAATGCGTGTACCCTCTACGCATGTCCTAAATGCGTAATCGGTGGTTATTTTGGACGGATCTTTCCACATGTAGGCATTTTGGGCAATTGGAATAAAATGGTGGGCATTTTGGTTTTTCACCCAGACATTGAAGAATCTTATTTCATCAAATAATACTAGAATAATTATTAAATCCATATAAAACACTTAAGAGAATCTTACAATTTATAACACCAAGATTCTCTTAGGTGTTTTTTTGTTTGATTTAGATTTTATTGATTGGGAAAATGTAAAAGAATCCTGGTGTATTACATAATATTTTTATATATAACTTAAATTTTAAAAAAATTGCGTAATTATTTTATGTAATACCGAGATTCTCTTAGGTGTTTTGTTAGTTATTTGAAATCATAATATTACTTTATCAAATATTTATATTAAGATTCTTTTAAATATTTTATTGATCTAAAATAAGTTTCGAATATAATTATGTACCAGTACAACGTTATAAATAACTCATGAAACATTTAAGAATATTTTTTCAAATTATAATTCAAACTTTTTTATAGCTTGCCTTTTATAACAATTCTCGAAAGAATCTCAAAAGAATTATAAAAGGAAACAAATTGATACATTTAAATGATAATTTTATATGTAACTTAATTTTAAAAGATATAATTGGTTTTGTTGAAAGAAATATATAAAAAAATTATTTAATACACCAAGATTAATCTCTTAGGTGTTTTGTTCATTATTTTAAAATTGTGATATAATTTAATTAGATATTTACGTTTAAATTCTACTAAAATATTTTATTGGTATAAAATAAGTTTCGGTATAGTTATGTACAAGTAGAGCACTATAAATAATTTATCCAACATTTAAGAAAATTGAAATAATATTTTTCAAAATTAAAATTCAATTTTTATAGCATGTCTTAAAACAATTCTCGAAGAATCTTAAAAAGATAATAAAATTAAATAAATTGATATATTCTTCATGCATTTTATAATATTTTCACATGTAGCTTAATTTTCAAAGAAATGTATTAATTTTCTTCTGAAAAAATAAGTATATAAAAATATTATTAATTACGCCAAGATTCTTTTAGGTATTTTTTTTAGTTTAATTTGGATTTTATTGATTGGGAACATGTAAAAGAATCTTGGTGTATTACATAATATTTTTATATGTAACTTAAATTTAAAACAATTTGCGTAATTATTTTTAAAAAATTCTGTTAGGTGTTTTGTTAATTATTTGAAATCATAATATTACTTTATCAAATATTTATATTAACTTTCCTTAAAAATATTTTATTGATCTAAAATAAGTTTTGAATATTAGTTATGTACAAGTACAAAATTATAAATAATTCATGGAACATTTAAGAATATTTTTTCTAATTATAATTCAAAGTGTTTTATAACTTTCCTTTTATAACAATTCTCGAAAGAATCTCAAAAGAATTATAAAAGGAAACAAATTGATACATTTAGATGATAATAATATATGTAACTTAATTGTGATATAATTTAATTAGATATTTACATTTAAATTCTACTAAAATATTTTATTGGTATAAAATAAGTTTCGGTATAATTATATATTAGTAGATCACTATAAATAATTTATCCAACATTTAAGAAAATTGAAATAATATTTTTCCAAGTTAAAATTCAAATTTTATAGCATGTCTTAAAACAATTCTCGAAGAATCTTAAAAAGATAATAAAAGTAAATAAATTGATATATTGATTTGAAACACGTAAGAGAATCTTGATGCATTTTATAATATTTTTACATGTAGCTTAATTTTCAATGAAATGTATAAATTTTCTTTTGAAAAAATAATTATATAAATATATTATTTATTACACCAAGATTCTTTTACGTGTTTTTTTAGTTTTATTTGGATTTTATTGATTGGGAACACATAAAAGAATTTTGGTGTATTACATAATATTTTTATATGTAACTTAAATTTAAAAAAATTGCGTAATTATTTTTAAAAGATTCTCTTAGGTGTTTTGTTAATTATTTGAAATCATAATATTACTTTATCAAATATTTATATTAAGATTCATTATAAATATTTTATTGATCTAAAATAAGCTTCGAATATTAGTTATGTACAAGTACAAAATTATAAATAATTCATGAAATATTTAAGAATATTTTTTCTAATTATAATTCAATTTTTTTTATAGCTTGCCTTTTAAAACAATTCTCGAAAAAATCTAAAAAAGATAATAAAAGGAAATAAACTGATACATTGAAACTCACAACAAAATCTTGATATATTAGATGATATTTTTACATGTAACTTAATTTTAAAAAACATGTATACTTTTTCTTTTAAAAAATAAAATATATAAAAATATTTTGTAATACACCAAAATTCTTTTAGATGTTTTTTAGTTTTATTTAGAATTTTTTTGATTGGGAACACGTAAAAGAATCTTGGTATTATTAATTTAAATAATTTAAATTAAGTTACCATTTTTGTTTTGATAAAAAATTAAGTTACCGTTAAGTGTTTTAATTAATTTGTTAAAGATTCTATTAAGTGTTATTATTAATTTATTCAAGATTCCGCTAAGTGTTATTATAAAACATTTTATAATATTTTCTACATGTAACTTAATTTTAAAAAAAATGTATAAATTTTCTTTCAAAAAAATAAGTATATAAAAATATTATTTAATACACCAAGATTCTATTAAATGTTTTTTTATTTTTATTTAGATTTTATTGGTTAGGAACATGCAAAAGATTCTTGTCTCAAAAGAATCTTGTCTCTTAAGAGAATCACTTAAAAGATTCTTAAGTGAATTTCTTAAATGACATATGAATCACGTCGTGAAAATTCTTAATAGAGTGACACCGTGTTTTTATATTAAGATTTTTTGAAGTTTTTTATATTTTTAACAAACACTTAAGAGAATCTAGTCTGGTACTAAAAAGTGACATGGATGCTATTTTATGTAATCAATATTTTTTTTCTTTCAAAAAAAAGTAATCAATATTTTTTAATAAAATACCAAAAAAAATCTCGTTAAAAATAGTTGAATTTGTTAGAACACGTAGTTAAATTTATACTGGAACACTTAATAGAACACTTCTGTAATTTCACTAAAGTATTCTATGAACTCTAAATTATTGAACACCTTAAACAATCTCCCAATTTATGTAGAAATGAAATGATATACAAGAGTCTTATTGTGGGTTCTGGAAAAGTAAAAACCCTGTTAGTTTACCAGCATACTGGTCCTTTTACTAATGGATATAATCTTCATAGGTTAAACTGCATTTAACCATCTCCATGATCGTGATATCATTGTTGTAGAGGGTCAAGAAACAGTGAATCAACAAGAAGCCGCCAAGCCGCCAAGTGAAACTTAAGTTGACTTGCACTGTAGAATGACAAAGCCCCCAATGAACAGACACAATGATAGTGCTAAGAATGCAATATCGTCATGGAAGACAAATACTCTGATTTTGTGGTCGAAAGAACTGAAATAATTACAAATATTCACACGTTAACAATACAATTATAATCTAAAAATCATGAAACCTTTAACATGCACAAGGATCATACTCAAATTAAAAATCAATACCCCTAACTCACAGATTCAACATTATTTCTTAGATGATCCATGTACGTTACTTAATGGAGAGGACACACATTTTCATATTCGTGTGGTTCTAGAGCAACATAAATCAAGTGCCGAGACCAGAAATCAGTTCATAAAATAAAGAATCGCAGAGTCAAATGAATTAGAATACAGAACACGATGCTACGATATCATTGAACATAATACATAACCGGAACCCAAAACTAGGCAAAAAAACCTCCTGAAAGCACTAAACCTCCCGAAAGCACTAAAGACAAACTGAGTATTGTTTATCGTAACTTGTTTAAAAGTATCACATATGTCATTCGTAAACATTAGATTAAGAATCCTTTCAACACAGTGTTTATCCACTCCTATAATAAGAGAATATATGGATTTCACACAAAAAAGACTAAGATATTAGTAACAAAAAGATCAAAGACTCTGCCAACACAGAATCATAGTAGGTTAGATTATAAATTATGATAACGTAGGCATAATTATGTAACTTTCTTGGAACACTTTATATGCAACACACATTACAAAAATTTTAGCAGAATCGAAAAATTAATAATATACGTTATAATTGTTTCCATGTATGAAATTAATAATGACTTACCTGTGCCGTGGCATAGAATCTCACGGACCTACCTCATTTCCAACTAATAAGTGTCAACACTGTATGAATTAGCAAGAATGAAGCTTGACTCGCCACTAGACTCAGTGAGTTGATTTGATCTCGAATGATTCTGGGAAAGGCAACCACTTCTTCTTGATTATCAGCATCTGGGCAACTTGGATTCGTCATGATTTGACCTCAAAAATAACTGAAAAAGCAAAATTATCGCAGAAACTGAGTCGAAACAAGTTGAACAATCATTCGATTAATTGAAGCTCAATACGTAAACAATGATTTATCCAAATAAATCATCGAAATGAATGAATCGAAAAGAGAAGCGAATTAGGGTTATTGAGATTTGTCTAATTTGGGATTTTTTTGGAGAGATGTTGATATGAAACAAAAGGTTTTGATACATAGAACACGAATCTGCAGTTGAAATCCATGAGAATTTAACTATTTCAACGGAATTTGGGATTGAACTGCTAGGGTTTCCATGAACAACATCGTGCAAGAGAGAAGAGAGATTCCGATCAACTATGTAATATTTTTTCCGGCTGTTATTTGGTGAACACTTTTAAGATACACGTTACAAACTTGAATACTAAGATTTGGAATACTCCATATGAATTCTGAAGTATTCAAATCTTGGTACCGTGAAAAATGTATGCAATGATTTGTGATTGTATCGATGATATGCTAATTTACCTGCTTTCTATACTTAGGAGAATCTGTTAAAGATCTGAGTCAATTATTGAACATTACTGCCCCGTTTGTTTAAAAGAATTACAAGAATGCCATTATTTTTTACTAATTTTCGTTTATAATAATTATTAATAATCAATGGTCTAGATGGGTTCTCCCGGTTTTCTTGATTATCTGGTTCTCCCTTGATCCCTACTATATATATATATATATATATATATATATATATATATATATATATATGGTCTTGTTCTAATAGAAACTAACTTAGAATAGAAACTAGAAACTAAACCTAAATTAAATATTTCAAGCTAATCTAATGACCAAATTAGGGGTACCCAATACAAAAAACGTTTAAAATTATTGGCTCTATTCAACAAAAAAATTAAAAAAATAATTAAAAAAGTTATTGTTCACGTGATGACGTGGCACGTGAACAATATTTTTTTAAAAATATTTTTGTTGAACAGAGCCAAGAATTTTATAAGTTTTTTGTGAAGGTGCCCCTAGCGGTGCCATTAAAATAAATGAAATATAATTTATTTAGTGCAAGTTTCTAGTTTCTATTTGAACGCTAGCCTATATATATATATGGTTGGACTCCATAGCAAACACCTTATATAACAAACAATAAAGAACACCTCATATCTAATAGATCCATTGCCCCTGGCGGGGCCACCCAATATAAAAAGTTCTTTTTTTTTACCCTCTATCCATCCATCATCTCAAATAAAAAAAAAAATTAAAAAGTTACTGTTCATGATGATGACGTCATCAGTGACGTCATCATGAACAGTAATTTTTTTTTTTTAGTTTTTTTTTTAATTTTTTTTTGCTGGCTTGATAGAGGGTAAAAAAATAATAACTTTTTGTATTGGGTGTCCCTGGCGGGGCCAAAGGATCTAATAGATCTAAGGTGTTCTTTTTTGTTTGTTATATAAGAGTGTTCTGTATGGAGCAAAGGCCTATATATATATATATATATATATATATATATATATATATATATATATATATATATATATCAATTTTTTTTAACAGTAATGAGATATGTAAACTAATAACAAATAAATACTAAAAAATAATATAATAATAGATATAAGAAAAGGAGCCGTGCACGGGTTATAAGCTGGTTACTAAAATTATTGTAAACTTCAAATATCGTTATTCATACCAATTCTAACTTAACAAATAATTAGTTCACTCGTATGGGTAACAGACTACTGGATTTTATCAAGATTGGGTTAGTCTTATGGCAGCCCAAAACTTCGAAAATACGCCATTCGGCCTTCTTCTACGAAAAAAATCTTCCAACGGACTACAACCAATGTATTGACTTAAAAAGCCCAAAATATGTAAAAGAAACAAGGTTCTCAATTCTCATCTTCAGTTCCAGAGTAATGTTCACTTTTTTTTTTTATCATGGATACTTATTTCATATTCCGTACATGAATTGTATCGAATTGTAGCCTCTATTTTCCCTAAAATGGTAATTGGATTTTTCTTACTTATATATTAATATTTTTAAATATTAGTTAAAATATTGTCAATTTTATGATTTTCATTCAATTTTTATCATGGGTTTCAGAAAATCCAAATTTTATCTTGACTTTTATAAAATTTGAATTTTATCCTATAATTTAATACAATTTTAAATTTTGATTATTCGAGTCGGATTTTGATGAAATTAGAAAATATATTTAATATTTACATATCGGATAAGTCAAATCAGATTTTTATTATAAAATCAAAATTTTAAGATTTTTTTCAATCGAATCGGAACAAATTTTTAATTTAATACTTTTCGAACATGTTTACATGACATCCTGTATATTTTTCCTCCTGTGTCACAATCACTAATATGTGTTTGTGTTTAAACTTTAACTAGCATTAAAACCCGTGCGAGGCACGTGTCTGCTACTTAAACTGTATTTTTTAATCGAATTATTTCGAATTAATATTGGTTGAAATATGTGATTTTTTTTCATAGAGTTTTCTTGTTAGTGACATATGTGATTATTGTGTACTTACTTAAATATGTTCAAGTTTGTACTTTGGAAACTAATACGAGTAGTACTGATAGCAATCATATCAGTTTTTAATTTTGTTGTGGGTCATAGAATATAATTTCAGTGCTATGTGGGTGTTGTCTAATTAAGATTTTTCAGAGCACCTACAATTCTAAACATTCTTCAAAGATGATGCATCCATTTAGCTGATCTCCAATAATATTCAAGGTAAAAACTAAAAACTCTTCAAGATCATGTTGCATTCTAAGAATGTAGGTTTCAGTCCTGATTCTAATAAAAAATCTTCGTAAATCTTCTAAAATGCTTCTCAGGTATTGTGCTTACTTCTTAAAACCACATTTCTAACTATTTTATTTGTTTTCATCTAATTTCTTGCCTTTGTTTCTCTTCCAATGTCTGTTTGACTTTCATCGAATCACCTCCATAATTAAAATAACATATATAATATACGATCATTTCTTTCTACATAATGTCATATTTTAAATTAAACATTAGCAAATTAGTATGTAAAAGGTAATGTGTTATTTATAGGATTCGTTTTTCTAAAGCCAAATATTTTTACGACCCGAATTGTTTGACTAATAAATTATTATTATATGTTGTGTAGTAATATACAATTTTCATTTTACATTAACACCTCAATATTTTTTGCTCTAATATAATGTTAGATATATCCATTATATTAATTATAATGTCGTTTTATAGCCCAATTGTGTATTTTACGTAATTCTTTACTTGATAAATGATAAAAAGGTCCAAAACTCATTTAAAATCCAGTAATATTTAATTAATAATATTTCATCAATATCACACACATACATATTATGTGTATGATTTAAAATACATGTGAATATGTGGCATAATGGTATAGTAAAACCTCTATAAATTTATAATGTTGGGACCGGCAAATTTTGTTAATTTATAGAGAAAGTTTTTGGATGCTAGAACCATAGACGACTCCCTTTGTGTAAATTTGGTTCAAAAGTGTTAAGAACACTGGAGTCTTTTGAAAATCCAAACCTAGAATATTGTGGTATTAATATTCTCTTCCCTCTGAGCCCATTAGCCTTGAGAAATTGTACATATATAGCCTCCTTTTGTTATGTACTTTAAAGATTTTCTTGTTGTTGAATCTATGCGATCAAAACCAACAATGGCATCCGCTAACTGTTGGTAATGGTATTGACGGTAGTAAAATGAGTAAAAATGTCATCGATCGATGTTACAAACTTAGATCTATTGAGAGATGGATGAATGAATTAGCGGAGGTGTGATCACTTCGTGACAAACATGTTCATCAATTACTTTCGGAGTGGTGGTCGATTTGGTAAATATAAAAGATCGTAGAGTGAAGATGGTTTATACACACACTCCCTCTCTCTCACCCACTCACACACATTATACATATGTGTGTATATCATGAACGATGATGATAAATGGAATAAGGTGGTGGTAACGACGGTGTAAAGCAAGTGATGGTGTCTAAGGTCCCCGAAAATGGAAATGTCATAGGAGTGGACGTGGGTGAAGGTTGATATGTAAATTAGATTTGAATGTGTGGCCATCATTAATTTTCGATTCTCATATTTGGAAATGACCTTATTTAACAATTGCCTATATATATATAAACAAGTGAGTCTACTGACTCATGATTAGATTTTTAAATTACGTACTGCTTAATCATTCCAAGTTATGTTTTTAAAATTGTTAGACGTGATTGTAATCTTATGATCATATACAAAATTCAGGCAAGAATTTTGAGTTATTAATAATGTCCATAAAAAAATACCACACAATGACGTATAGTGTTTGAAATAGTAGAAATCGTCTATTTATGTAATAACCGTAAATTTTCGAATAATATTTTTCTACTCGTTATTTAAATTTTATTTAAGAGCGATGCGCTAGTACATTTTAATTAGCACGTTTTTGGTAAATTTTAAAATTTTATATATTATATGTGAGTAAATATTATATTATATTTATTTAGTTATATTTATTTGGTATTTATTAAAATTAGGAAAATTTAGGAAAATGGTATTTTATTTTTTGATCGAATTTATTTTAGAAAAATGAAATTAGAGTCTCGTTTTAATTGGCTAGCAGGGGAGAAACGAGATTAATATTACAGATTGATTCGTTAAGCACGAGAAGAGACAGCAGTTATTCTTTCAGAATACACGAGCATTCTCTTCACAGAGCACAACTATCACTTTCACGAGACAACAAAATATTCTCACAAAAACATAAGCATTCTTTTACTAAACACAATATATCTTTCACAAAACACAGCATTTCTGTTGCAAACATGAAATGTTCCAGCAGCTTGTTTCTTTTTATTCTTGTCCCCATGTGTGTCTCTTTGGAATATTAAAACCGGCCATAGAAATATATATATATATACAAGAGTAGAACACAGTTAGCACATTTTAGTTCCTTTTTCCTGTTAAAGAGAACCGACTACTATCCTATCTCTTTTAAACACAAAAACCCAGCTATATTTTCGTAAAAACAGAGCACAACACAGGTAGTTCATTGGTTGCTGTTAAACCTTTTCTTTCTCTTTTCTTCCTTATTTTCGTTTGGTTGTTGTGTTTGATTAATGTTTGATTAGTAATTGTAGTGGTGTTGTTTGTTCCTTGTTGTGGTGTGTGTGTTAAAGGGGATTGATGGTGGTTGTGCGAAGGGATCGAGAGAGGGATTTGGTGGAGAGTAGCGACGGGGAGTTAGAGGGGGCGAGAGATTGAGGTGAGACAGAGAGATGAGAGTTGTAGTGGTGATGTTATTTTGGGTGTGTGTATGTACGTGTTTGGACAGAGAAGCCACCACCGAGCGATGGTGGTGGCGGCTGTGGTTAATGAGAGAATGAGAGAGGCGAGATTAGAGAGAAAGAGATGTTGAGAGAGGATGGGAGTTTGAGAGAGTACAGAGAGGGGATGTTGTCGATGTTGAGGAAGAAAGGGAGAGGAGGGTGATTGTTGTTGTGATGGTAGTTTGAATTGGAGTGATAAGGAGACCACCACCGTTGCGGTAGTGGTGTTTGTTGTTGTTGAAGTTCGAGAGAGAGACAGGGCAGTGAGTTCGAGAGAGGAGGAAGAGAGTGAAGAGAGATTTCGAGAGAGGGAGAGCTTGAGTCGAAGGGTGGTCGAGAGAGAGAAAGAGATTGGGAGAGATTGAAAGAGATTGAGAGAGATGATAGGAGAGTCAGTCGAGGGAGATTGAGAGAGGATCGGTGGTGTGCGAGTAGGGAGGCGGAGAGAATAGCGAGAGAGAGACGAGAGCAGATAGATTTCAGGGGTCGAGCGCGTGTGGTTGGGGATAGTCGGGCCCACGAGTGCTGATGTTGTGTTTGTTCACTTTTCTGTTTTAAACCGTATCATTATTCTACTACAATAACGTACCAATAAAATTTATGATCGTATGTTTATTCGGGATTTATATGATTGAATAAAATGGGTTCAGTTTGGTTCCGTTAAAATTGGAATATTATTGGATTGGAAATGGTTAGTAATAAGCAGTTTAATAAATAATTAAAATGGTATAATTGAGAGTAAATTGCAGAAAAGTGGCTTGAACTAAAATTTTTTTGCAGAATGATGGCCAATGTATTAAAGTGAACATTTTGGTGACCGAACAAAATATTTTAAAGCAGTAAAAGGGCTCCGCTCAGAAACGCCTTAACGGCACTAACGGCGTTAGAAAGTACGAGGGTAAATATGGAATTTTACAACCATTTATTTAGTACAAAACATATATTCTAAAATACATACGCACACAGCTCTCCATTCCTCTCCATTCCTCATCCACCACCAACACCCCGTTCTCCTCAATTCACCGCCAACAATCAACAACTCTGTTCTCCTCTTCCAATCTCAGCCTTCCCCCTTTAATTCTCGCACGGCCATCTCCCGCTACCATCTCCTCTCAACACCACTACTGCTACATAAACAGCTACCACTGTACCCATCCCATCTCTCCATTCACCTCACAACAACACCTCGCAGCCACGACCATCTCCCTTCCTTCATCTCCCCTCTTTCAATTCGAACGCCACCGCAGCACCACTTCCACCCATCTCACAATTCTCCGACCAAACCCACAGCTCCACCACCGTATTTCTACAGACCCACCGCTTCACCGCGCCTCCATCTGCACAATTCCACCGCCCCTCATCTGCAGCCTCCCTTCTCCATTTCAACAGCCCGCTACCTCTCTTTTGTTTTCTAAACTCAGCCCCTTCTTTAGTTTTTATTCTTATTTTTCTTTTTATTTTTGTTTTGTTTTATTTCTGTTTTTATTTTGTTTTTGTTTACTTTATTTGTTTATTCCCTTCTTTATTTTTAATATTGATTTTTAGTTTTATTTTTTTAAAATAAACAATTTTTATAAATTCAGAAATCAATTTAAATCTGAATAGACTAGAATACCCCTAACGGACTTGACAGTGTTAGACGTTTCTGAGCGGAGCCCTTTTACTGCTTTAAAATATTTTGTGCGGTCATCAAAATGTTCACTTTAATACATTGGCCATCATTCTGCAAAAAAATTTTAGTTCAAGCCACTTTTCTGCAATTTACTCTATAATTGATTAGTTAATTAAATAGAGATATTTTGTGATTTCTGGACATAAGTTAGAGATTTAATAATTAGTTGATAAAAGAGAGATTTAATTGTGAATAAATGGAGTTAAATAAGGTTTTATTTTGGAAAGTTAATAATAAATATTTTCGGATTATTTTTGATTAATCGGATCGGACCAGATTATTTTAGAGACTAAAATCGGAATTATTATTAAATTATTTACAAGATTAAAATGAATTCTTGTATTGTTTTATTTCTGGAATAAAATGGAGATTTATACCCTTGTTCCAATAAAAATGGATTTTATTAAAATAGGGCTTTTATGTGAATTATAGAGTCTTGATATGATCCAATTAATTTAGAAGTACGATTTGAGTAATTTATTGTTAGCAAATAAATAAGGCAACAACATGTTGGTGTAGTGGTCGAGCCACTGGCCTCCTTTGAAGGAGGTCAGGGGTTCAACTCCTGCGTGTGCGTGAGTTTCCTAGTTTGTTGTTGTTGTTGTTGTTTAAATAAATAGAAATAAATTAGAGAATTCCCTTACGAGCGTTTAGAGCGGGATTTTAGGATATTAAAATATTATATTTTCGAGATTTGATTTCTGAATTCGAAAGATAGTTATTACCCGGGGATTTAATTTCCGTTAAGTACATTAGAGATTTTCGGGAAAATATTTTAGTATTTAAATATTATATTATCGGATCAGGGATATTTTTATTTTGACGAATCGCTCACGTATTTCAGGTTGCCATATTTTGAGAATAATTCTTGAGACATAGATCGACGCCAAGTTCACGGGTAGAGTATAAAATTTTATCTTATTCCTTTGCACTGCGAGACCGAGGCAAGTTCATTCCTACCCTAACTCTCGGAAACTTTGTATTTCTGTTCGTATTATTTCATTCCTTATTTATTTTCGAGCTATCAATTATGAGATTTATTTGTTGCTCCTTATGATGCAATAATTTCTTTTTTGAGCATTAGTTTCTCGTTAAATATTACGTTACTGATAGAATTAGTTTACTTGCGAAATACATTCCCTACAAGCGTAGAAGTAATTCCGTTGCTATCAGGTCGATCTCATTAATTCGGGACGACTATTTATTTTGATTCAGTGAAACTATTCTCATTCGTTCGAGATAGTTAAAATTCATTCTTCTCAGTCGGATTTATTGTTCAAATTCGAAAATATTTATTGATTATCTTTAGTTGGTTCATCGTTCGAATCAACCAATAGGAGTTATACTATTTAAAATCGTTAGAGTTTTACTTATCGATCAAGTGAAAAACATTCTATTTATCGTTCATCAATTTTGAGTATTTAAAATTATTCGAGTAGTACTACTTGTTCAGTACGACTCATTATTTTTCATTCTAAGACTATTCTCATTATTTCGAGATAGTTGCCTTTCTTGTCAAGGGTTGGCACTTTGTTCGTGTCAATCAATTAAAACATATTTATTGAGAGTCACATCAGTCCATTGTTCGGATTGGTGGTCCATTGAGTAATACTAGCAGTCCGCCAGATCTATTAATTATTTTTCTTGTGAAGTTTATCTCAAAGTATCAGTTCATGAAATGTTCGAGAATTCTGTATTCTACTGGTCAATTTTGGGAAAGAGGCCCATTATAGAGAAAGAGAGACTCGTGAACCGTTTTAAGGACACGAGAATATCAGGCACTATGATGCCAGGGTTGATATAATCACCCACTATGATGCTAGCATTCATACACATATATTCGTTGATATCGTATTGTAGCCGTGATCGGGCGAAGTGCGGTGTCATTGGAGGACGGTATTCCCGGTTGGATAGTTGATCGCCCCACCGAGATACCGAGAGGTGGAAGACCAGTTCATTCTTAAATCATGAGTCATCAGAGTTATATTAATTGAGTCTTTCGAGTATTCTATTTTCGAGACGAGTCTTGAGTCAATTGTCAGATTTCTGATATCTTAACTGTTTTCTTAAATTTCGAGTATCTCTTTCAGTATATATTACTATATTTATGTACCAAGCAAGGAGAGAATTTGCTGAGCACCATAGTTGCTCACTCTTGCTTTACAACATTTTTATTCAGCTGTCAATTTGGAAAAAGGTGAGACGTCCATCCAGGGATCAAAAGGAAAAGGAAAAGCTCCTGGCTATGCCGACAAGAACCAGAAGATCAAGCTGGAACCCTTATCTTTCTATGTTTGTGAACTTATGTAATTTATTATCCGGAGATGTAATCAGTTGGATTGTACTATTTTGTGTGAGACCGATCTTGGAACTGCGGAGTGGGACATTTATGCTCCGTTGTAATAAATATTTGGTTTTGTTATTGCGTTATCGTGTGCTGAAGGATACTGAGACAACGTGACGACCCGAGTCCCCGGTCAGGGTGGATTTGGGGGCGTTACAATTTAAAAAAAAATCAAAACAACAATATTTTATGAATTTAAATGGTACCCGTGCTTTGCACGGGCTATCATGCTAGTTTCAAAAAAATGAAGAACCGGTACAAAATGTTACAAAAAAAAAAATGTAATGGGATGCCTAACTTGTAAATACAGATTTCGATTTTTTAGTTCAAAATTTACGAAAGTATATTTTATGTAAATAAGATAACCATATTTTTAAATACGTATCATAATTATATCCTTACATATAATAAGCATAAGAGGAATCTTATCCAAATTTTTGGTCTGGTCGTTGTACTACCAAAATCATATGATCCGTTCCGTTGGATTAAAAATAGACGATCAAGATTAGATCATATTAATATATATTTTTCAGTTTTTTCATTTTTTTATTCTTTCTACTCAAAACGCAAAATACGTACTACATTAGGGCTTCTTAAAAAATTTCCATTAATTTTACTTTTCACAAGAAAATGAGTTGTTTGGTTCGGAAAGCAGTATGGATTTGGAATTAGTAATCAGATTAAGCTGGGAATTAAGTGATTGACTTGTGTTTAATTTGAAGATGGTGATCTACTGTGTATTAATAGTGAGCACTGAAGGTGTTCGACAGTTTGCCTGTGTGAATAATTGATAGAAGTTTAGTGCAACTGTGAAATAGTTGTGATTGTGAATTGATATAACTAGAGAAGGCGAGCTCAATGGTGTCCGAGGAGAGTATTGTAGTGGATTTCATAACTAGCAATGCAGATTTGGTGGACAAAGAGCTGATTAAGGGAGTTAAGCATGGTCGCGATAAGGAGATTTCAGCTGCATTACTTCAGATACATCATAGGAGCCTCCCCAACAAAGAGAAAAGAGAATTAAGGGACAACTCTCAAAAGTCGCAAGAAGGTGGCAACTGGCAACTCTGTTCTCAAGTCTTTGAAAGGGCTGTTAGGCAACACTCATTCAGGAGGTACAAAAGAATCTACTCAACCATGGTTCAAAGTGGAACGTTCCAAAGGTCGCACATTTTATAAAGAATAAAGAAGTTAACCAAGAACAGATTGGAGACAATGGAATGAAACATGGTTTTAAGGCCAAGTCGTATGCAGCGGTGCTCAAGGAAACTTACAATTCATCTGCTCCCTCAAGGAATTCCAGTTTGCATAATATTATTGAGATAGATAGAGGGCTTGCTTCAAGGAATTCTCTGTCATTATTTGTGCACAACCTGCCTGAGCAAGCGACGTTCAAGGAAATCTGGGAGTTTTTCATGCCTTTTGGTGAGATCAAAGATATCATTTTACCTAAGAGAAAGGACAAATACAATACCAGGTATGGCTTTGTCATTCCACATGACATTAAGCAAGCTAATCAAATTATTGCAACAAGGCATCTATCTATTTTCTTTGGGAAGAAAATATGTGTTAAGTTTGCGGTGAAAGGGAATAGCAAGCCCCATCCAATCTGTGACAAAAAAGAGAATCCCATCAATTCTATTCCCAGGTTCACAAAGCTAAGCCAAGAGCCACCCATGAAGGAAAACAATATCATCTATAATGATGACAAGGAGAATCTAGGCCATCGGGTAATCAGGCTGACTATAGAAGAAGAAACTAAAGAGGAGATGGATAGTAGTCTTGTTGCATGCTCGAGATTGGAGACATCAGCTAAGCAGCTCTCTCAAATGATGGAAAAAGAAGGAGTGAAAGATATCAAAGTACAGGGGTTGTCTAAGACCAAGTACTTGATTACGTTCAGCTCTCAGAAAACAAAAAATGATATGGATTTGGGGTGGTTGGATCCTTGGTTCTCCTCCTTCCATGATGTCTCACACAAGGACTTAATCCTTCCCAGAAAGACGTGGATCAAATGTGATGGACTTCCTCTTAGTCTTTTGAATAAATCTAACTGGGAGGTCATGGTGAAAGAATGGGGTACATTTTCGCATGTGGAGCCAATTGACTCCAAAGAAGACATGCTGGACACTCCTCTAATTTGCATCAACACATCCCTAGTAAGAAAGATAAAAGAAACTTTTAAGGTGTTTGTGGGGAATGAAGGTTTCTGGGTCATAGTCAATGAAGTAAGTAAGTCGACTATAGACAACAATCCTAGACAGGAAGGTAATATCCAGAAAACTAAAGCAGATCCAATCATTAAATCAGCTGAGATGAAGATTTCGGAGCCAGGACTGGAATACAGTAGAAGAGAGAAGCAGTTTCTCACTCCCTCTTTTGAGGTCAACCAAGAGACAAGAAATGGAAGTTCTAGTAACTCAATCACCCATGGCAAAAGTCAAGCTAAAGTGGCTCAACCAAAGCATCAAGATGCATGGATTCCTAGGGATATTGATAACCCTAGCACCATGGTGGAATCGCAATCTGAAGGAGTTCAAGTAAATGAGATTATCGAGTCTGACTCAGATAAGGCATCGGTCGAATCTCAATCTGAGGGAGAAGAGCTAGGACTAAAGAATCTTAAAATTGGAGGCAGGAGGGGACGTCCTAGAAAGAATCCAAAAATTTCATATTTCTTTGAAATAAGAGGAGCAAAGAGGAAACACAAAAACTCTCGTCCATGGCAAATGAAAGAGGAGATTGGGGACATAGTAGTCAAGGGTAAAGATAATGGCCAGCAACTTACTATGATGCCTCTAGCCACAGATTCTAACGAAAAATGCAACAAAGATCAGTTGGTTAGTCAAATCATGGAAGTTGGTGAATTCATGGGTCTTATTGCACCAGAAGAAAAGGAAAAAGCAGCAGAATTGATTAGTAAAAGCCTCTCTGATTGAAGGGCTCTGATTTAGTTAGATTACTCAAGATCATAATGATGGAAAATCTTACAATCCTTTCTTGGAATATTAGAGGAGCGTGTAATTCAATAGCTAGAAGGAATCTCAATGGATTAGTCTCTAAACACAATCCTAAAATGATTCTCCTTCAGGAAACCAAATGTCAAAGATGGACAGATAGCATGAAAGAGACAATCTGGTCAGTTCTAGGTCATGATTGGCTAGAACCTCCCTCTGAGGGTCTTTCTGGAGGGCTTCTAATTACTTGGGATTCATCACTGTTTGTCAAGCTAGATGCAGTGGTTAGTAAAAATTGGATTTGGCTGAGATGTGCATTACTAGGTAATAAAGAATTCTTCAATGTAATTAATGTCTATGCCCTCCAGGATTTAATCAGCAAAAGGAAGCTATGGAGAGAATCTCAAGATGTCATAAATAGTTAAATAGCAGAACTGATAGTGATAATGGGGGATTTTAATTGCTCTTGCAATAAGGAAGAAAAGGAAAACTGTGGCTATAGAGAAGCGGAATCTTTGGAATTCAATGACTTTATTTCTGATAACAAGTTGTGGGATGTGCCATTACATGGGTATAAATTCACCTGGTTTGGACACAACAACAAAAAGAGCAAAATTGATAGAGCGCTCATTAATCTATGCTGGCCTAATGGTGATAGATGGTATCTATAAGGAGATTGCAGGAAAGCATCAGATCACATTCCACTAATTCTGGGTAGAGATAACATTAAGTGGGGGCCAACTCCATTCAAGGCCTTCAATTTCTGGCTAGAAGAAGAGGATTTCAAGAAATGGATTTCAAGTGAATTCAAGTCTAGAGAGTCTCTGTGCAATCATTCTCAAGGTCAATTTAGTTCATGGAGGTTGCTAAGATCTCTGACAAAAAAATGGAGTTCTCGTAATAGGAAGGATGTGTCTCCGCATATTAAATGGTTAGAGGAAAATTTGGATACTATTGACAGGCAAGGGGTCGTAATGGCGAAAAATGGAAAATTCACGCAGAGCTACAAAGATCTTACGCGATCAGAGATTCCATGATAAAGCAAAAATCACGCCTGAAGTGGGAAATGGAGGGAGACATAAACTCAAAATTTTATCATCAGTATCTCAAATACAAGAAAAGGAAAAATCAGATCCATGGAGTATGGATCAACAATGCTTGGTCCTTTCACCCTGAGGAAGTAAAATATTATTTCTTTCTTCATTTCAAAAATTTATTCTCCTATATCCCACAAATTTCTTTTGAGCCAGTATAGCACGCAGAATCCTTATGCCCTTCCAAGCTGTCGGAGGAGATCAGTTTGCATTTGGCATCTCCACTCTCAATTCAAGAAATAGAAGCAGCCCTATCATCCCTAGGTTCATCCAAAGCCCCGGGACCTGACGGCCTAAATGGTGCTTTCATCAAAATGGCATGGCCATACCTAAAGGATGACTTCATGGAATTAGTAAAGGTTTTTCAATCTCAGAACAAGCTGCCGAGAGGCTTCAATTCCTCCTTCATCACTTTGATTCCTAAAGTTGATTCTCCCAAAAGTGCGGGAGACTTTAGGCCAATAAGCTTAATTAACTTCTCCATGAAAATTCTACTAAAAGCACTGGCACTCAGGCCAGGGGAAGTAATGCATGAACTTGTCTCAGAAAATCAGACGGCATTCATAAAAGAGAGGAGCATTTCAGATGGCATCCTAATAGCCAATGAGGTAGCAGATAGCATTCAAAGGCCGGCCTGCAAAGGCTTAATCCTAAAAATCGATTTTGCAAAGGCGTTCGACACGATAAATTGGGATTTCCTTTTCTCTGCCTTGAGAAGTATGAACTTCAAAGAAGAATGGATCAATTGGATGCATGTTATTTTCTCTACAGCTAGGCCCTCCGTATTAATAAATGGGTCACCTACCAAGGAATTCGACATGAAACGTGGTCTGAGGCAAGGTGACCCATTATCACCCATGCTTTTTAATCTAGTAGGTGAAATGTTGCACCTAATGTTGGAAAAAGCAGTCCAGCTTGGTATTTTCAGAGGCATTAAATTAGGGACTTCATGTGATGTATCACATTTGCAGTTCGCGGATGACACAATCCTTTTTGTCAAAGATGATGTCCACTCGATAAGAGGAATTAAAGCAGTGTTGAAACTATTTGAAATTATGTCAGGGCTAAAAGTGAACTATAACAAAAGCTTCTTGTATGGCCCTGAGGACGATCAATTGTCACTACAAAGATGGGCCTCTATGATCAACTGCAATGTAGGATCGTGGCCAATGTCCTATCTAGGTGCTCAGATTGGAAAATCTCCAAGAAGAATTGATTTTTGGACTCCACTTATCAAGAAATTCCACAACAAATTAAAATGTTGGAAGAAGTTGGATACCACGTTAGCAGGACGTTTGGTAATTTTGAAGTCTGTTTTGGACAGCATCCCAGTGTATTGGCTGAATTTATACAAGATACCGGAAGAGGTAATCAAAAGAATAGATAGAATCAGAAAAGATTTCTTCTGGAATGGTTTAGCGTCCAACTCAAGGAAAATGCATTACATGAAGTGGAGTAAACTCTGTTCTAAGAAGGAGGATGGGGGATTGGGAATATCTTCGATTAAAAAGAAGAATATCTCCCTCTTGGCTAAGTGGTGGTGGAAGCATAGGGAGGAAAGGGACAGTTTGTGGAACCGAATTTTGAATGTCAAATATGGAGAATGGAATTCTATATCTAGAGATAATGGCAAAATTTCTCCAGTGACGAAAAGTATCTTCTCCATAGCTGACTTAGCAGAATTAAAAATCTTCGATAGTAAAGATTTCTTTAGTAAACCTGGAGCAGGCAACAAAACCAAATTTTGGTGTGATCATTGGTTCGAGGATAAGCCGCTCAAGGATTACTTTCCAAGATTGTTCGAGCTCAGTCTTCATAAGGACATCTCAATCATTAAAATGCAGGATCTGTGCAAGAATAACCCTAATGATTTATCCCCTATGTGGAGAAGATCCCTGAGGTCCTGGGAAATGGAGGAAGAATGCAAGTTGAGGGACATAATCTTGAATTTTAACTCTACAGATCGTAACGATATGGTACTCTGGAAAGTTAATTCAAGTAAATACACTTCCAAGGAAGGGTACAATTTATTGTCCAATGATAGACTGCAAGGAACAAACAGGTGGAATCTTATATGGAAATGTAAAGTGCCTCCATCTGCAAAAATCTTTCTTTGGAAATTCGGTCACAATATTTTGCCCACAAAAATGCTACTAGCTAGTAGAGGAATGAGGATTAGTTCAATATGCTCTTGGTGCGGAATAGCAAATGAAGACAGTACCCATCTTTTCTGGGATTGTTATCTAGCAGATGTAGTATGGAGCATAACAATAGAATGGCTAGGTTTGCCCAGGAGTTCGTTGCATTTTCACTCACTCTCACTTGAAGACTTGCTCACCTTTAATCCAGGAAAAGAATTCATAAGGTTCTGGCCAACATTTGTTACAGCGTCATTATGGACAATCTGGCGAGCTAGGAACGACTGCATATTTAACCAATTGAGGAAATCCAAAGAGAACTTGGCTTTTGATCTTAAAGCCACAACTTATAAATGGATAAGGTCATGCAACTGGGTTCCCATTCACAAAGAAGGAATGCAAAACATTTGGGATTTAAATCCGTTAGGGTTCCTAAAATTGCACATTCTTAACAGAAAAGATTTATTGTTGAACGTCCTTTTCTCGAAGTACGACTTCGTTGGTTTCTCAGATGGTTCATGGTTCAAAAATATCAACGATTCTATCTCAGCTGGAATAGGAGGTGTGGTATTCAACCATAACAAACAGGTTGCATTTCTATTCTCTGGTCCGTCTAAAGGAAGTAGTCCAATTGCATCAGAAAGGGAAGCTTGTGTTTTTCTAATAAACAGTTTTCTCACATCCTCGGAGTCTCATAACAAAAAGGTGATCATTTGCGTTGATGCTTACCGGCTTTTTCAAGAAATTAAGTGATAGAGTATATTTTTATATATATTTTAGATGATTTTATTCTCATATTTATTGTGTTTTGCATTGATTTGGATTTTTATTTAATAGATTTTATTGTTTTATTGTAGGAAATAAAGAATTCATGACTTGGAAGGATTTGGAGCAAAAAGAGCTATTTTGGAGATAAAATAGGAGAAAATTCGTAATATTGGGCTATACGGGCTGCCTGCACTGTTTGGGCCATATCTTGAGTTCCAGAAGTCAGAATTTGACGATCTTACTGTCCACGCGAAGCTTGTGGAATTATCTTTAATTCAGAGGTGGTCCAGTAAGCAAAATCCAACTGGAAGAGCCCAGAAACAGAGGAGAAAAAGAAGTGACGAATTTTAATTAAGGAATCCTATTCAGTTATGGAATCCTATTTGTAATTTATTTAGAGTATTAAAATACTTTTATTGGGCAAGACTTTTAGAGCTTATATAAACACATCTAGGGTATTATTTTGAGGAGATTATGAGGGATGTAATATTAGATCATATAATATAGTTTAGAGTAGATTAGTATTATTAGTTGGAGATGTAGAGAAACACCATGACTCTTCTTTTGGGTGATAACATTGAAGTTTGAAGGTTTTGTTCTCTTAATCTTTTCTTTGTTCTTATTAGTTTAATTATGTTTTCTTGTTTTACTAGTTGTTTTACTTGTTTAATTATTAGTGAGTAGTTATTTCTAGGGCTAAAAGGGAAGCCATGTTTGCACTAATATTGGCATGATTTTCATAGTGGTTTGATTGGTTATGGTTAATTCTGATTGATATGTTTTAATCATTAATTTGTGTAATTGGCCAATATCATGGATTAATTATATGCAAATAGGGGTATGGATCGAGAGATTTACTTACTAGAGGCACACATACGATTAGCAGAATTGAATTTGAGTGCGAAAGCATCATTGGATTTCTGAGAGCGTTAATGCTTGAAAGAGATTAACTTGACTCTAATTACCTGATTGATTGAATTACTAAAAGTGGTTAATTGTGTTGAATGTTTCGAGAGTGTTGATGCTTGAAAGAGATTAACATACTCTAGTTATAGGATCACATTGATTGCTTTAGCTTAAGAGCCAATTGTGTAAGCATGGTGGACCTGATTGCCCTAGGTTTTAAATAATTTGTTTATCATCTATTTAATTAGTGTTAATCTAGTTTAATTAGTTAATTAATAATTCCCCAATAATCGTTTGACCCTTGAAACAATTAGCGATAACTGAAAAGGAATTAGTAGAACCTGTCTTCTTGTGGATTCGACCCGCTTGCCATCTGTACTAGCAATAGACACCGTGCGCTTGCGGTTAGGTATAATTTGACACATCAAGTTTTTGGCGCCGCTGCCGGGGAGACAGCGAGTTTCTATTGATTTTAATTTAGTTGTTTAGATTGTTTCCATTGTCTCGTTGGAACTTTTGTTCCAATTGAGGAAGATTTTACGTTTTCTTGGCTTTGTTGAGTGTCTACAGGTTTGCAATGGGTGAAGTTGATACTTTTGCACTACTCTCTTCCATGTTGGAGGCACGTACTCAAGAAATTGCCTCATTCAACCCTACAGAGCCCACTATGCGTCCAATGAGTATCAATGAGATGTCACAAGTGGCCCCTAAAACTTACAACTTCTGTCCAATTTGTGGTGTCCAGGGTCATTATGGTTTGGAATGCTATTACAATGTCTATAATTCTCAGAGTGCTCAGTTGGGACAGATGAATTCTTTTGAAGAAGGATATGGGTACAATCAGTATTCAAACACTTTTGATCAAGAATACGTGAATCAACCAGATTTCTACTACCAGGACAATGGTGCTCAAAATTTTTCATATCATAATCAGCAACAGTTTGAGCAACAATATTATCAGTCATATGAGCAGCCGCCACAGCAAGAATATCAATATCCTCCTCTACAAGAAAATCTACATGTTTCTCAATCCAGCGTAGATGTGCAAGCTGATCAGACAAATGAGATGTGGGATATCTTGAATAAACTGCTAAAGAGTTCTGAAGAACAAGCTGAGAAGATCAAAGACTTAAAGACTCAAAGTTTGGCGATTGAATCTCAAATTGCACAGTTGGCTAACTCTTCTACTACAGGGCAGCTCGACTATTTACCATCATCATCTATCCGATCTGAAGAGGACCTGATTGCTATCAATCTCACAAGCGATCAGGAATATGATAGTTTCTCCATGTATGTTGATGATGAGGCCATTGATAAAGAGAATGAGCATGCCACCGATGACGAGATCAATGATGTTGTTGCTACCAAGGACAATGTGACTGATGATGAGGGTACAAAGGAAAGCAATACAGAGATGGTTGTTGTTTCTCTTCCACAACCTGTGCCTCAGCTACCATGTATTGATAAATTTGCTCTCGATCTAGCCTCTACTTACAAGGCTTCTTTGCTCAAGAACACTTATTTCAAGGTTGATGTGATAACAAATATTGTCCAAGATGATATTTCTCAAATTCTGGTTGAGGATCCATACAAAGTGGCTCATACGTTTCAAGCTCGAGAAGAGGGAGAAGATGGAAGTGTCTTATTAGCCAATGATGTGATAAGCCAAGATGTCCGAATGACTCCAGTGAAAGTGAGGAGTGAAGAAAAGCCACCACCAGAACCTCCACCCTATGTCAAGGGAGTTCAATATTTCCATGGTGTTGAATTTTATCGTTGTTTTATCACAAAGTTTTCCAAAACTGAACAAGCACTCTCTCTATTGCTTATTAATGACATATTTTATTTTACTGATGCTTGTTTGGAGACTTTCTGCAGGATAAAGACAACCACTAACACTCTTGATACTTTTTGTGGTGGCGAGTTTATGATCGAGAAATTGGATATTACGCCTTTACCGGAGTATTTTTGAGGAGGTCAAGCTAATGACTCTAAATAAGCATTGCTTGGGAGGCAACCCAAGATTTCATTGGAGTTCATGCTTTTGCATAGGGGAGTACTTTTTCCTTCTCATTCATATATAGTAGAATTGCTTAGTTATTTGTTCAACCCAAGCCTTGTTGTGTTCCTTCATCTCATTCTTAAAAAAAAAAAAAAATTTGTTGGTTTTTAAAACAGTGTTTTTTTTCGCAGGCAGCAACCCTGTAACGCAGGCTGCGCCTGCGTTACTGCCTCTTCCGCAGTCTGCCACTCTGTAACGCAGGTTGCTCCTGCGTTACTGTCCCCAGCGCAGTCTGCCCCCTTGTCGCGCAGGCTGCATGTGCGTGTCTGATTGTGAGGCAATTGCGCCAAACGCGCGCAGGTTGCGTTTTTCCCAGAATTTTTTTTCTGATGGTTTCTGTTGAGCAGCTGTGTGCGCCTGTGCATATATATATATAAAAAAAAAACTTTTCCATCCCCAAATTCTTTTTATACCCCTATTTTACCCAATTCTTTTCCTATTTCAATTCCATCTTTTCTTCAAATCTCTAAACCTATTTCTATTATAATTCATATTTATTATTATTATTATTATTATTACTATTATTATTATTACTATTATTTTTTTTTATTATTATTTTTTTTCCCCTAAATCTTTTTCTATCCTATATTAAATTCCAAATTCCACCCAAAATTTTTCCTTTTCACATTAAAATTTTTATATTCATCCTATCACTCCATTGTCTATATATACCCATACATACACACCCAATTTATTATTTTCTTCCTCTACATCTCTAAAAATTCAAGTTTGGGGGAAAATTAGTACAAGTTCACCTCTTTGATTCGTAGTTGGGATATCTCTTCTCTATTTTATTTTTTATTACGAATTTGTGTTCTTGTAAATTGGGGATTTTGTATTATTCTTGTTAATTGGGTATTTTTGGAGTGATATTGCTTGGTGGTTTTTGCAGGAAATTTCTTGGTGGTTGTTGGTGGTGCGTGGGTGGCTCCTAAGCAAATGAGGGATGGTTTTTACACCCGACATCTTGATTCCAGGGGAGTTTTCCTTTCTGTTCTTTTTAGTGTAGTTTTATTTTGTTTTTAGTTGTAGTTTTGTATCTTATTCATTAGTTCATTGGGGACAATGAACCGCTTAAGTGTGGGGAGGTGTTCTCAACGTAGTGTATTACTTGTTTTAAAAAAAAAATCCAAAAAAATTGAAAAATTAAAAATACCAAAAATAATTCTAGCCATGCAATTTGATTAGTTGTTGTATTTTGCTTGATACACCCATGCATGCGTAGAATTCTTGTGTTTATTGACGCTTTTGTATGAGAAGTGACGTACTTTGTTCTTGTGCACACACTTACACTAGCAAGTTGAAGCTGGTAGACTTAATTGGATGTTGTAAGTGATTAGAATGACATGAATATGTGCAAGATGACTTGGTTTCCATGCTTTGAGTACAAGTAGGTGCGTTAGAGAGTCTTGTTACTTGGGATTGATTATGTTTTGTCACACCAAGTGAGTTTTGAGCCTATATGCATATCTTTTGCATGATTTTTTCGTTTGCTTGAGTGTCCACATGTTGTTTACATTGCTAGCACTTACTTGAGATCTTTCTTGAAATGCATGACATTACTTGATGATGAGATGATAAAGGCACTTAGGTTTTTAACCTCGTGTTTCCCATATTTCCACACCTTTTATACACGATCAATTAGTTAACCTTTTGAGCTTAATCCTATTCTTTCGGTGACACACCACATTACTTGCCATTATCCTTTTTATTCTATTGGCCTTATATTAAATTTGAACCTAAATTGTCAAAGGCTAATATCGTGCTTAAGGGAGTAATAAGGTGTTCATAAAAAGGGGGTTATTGATGATCATACTTTTGGGGAATATTAATTTTGGGTTGATGCTTGCTAGTCGAAATTCATAATTATATCTATGGATCATTGTGCTTATTCCTTAGCTCTCTGAAAAAAAGAAGAAAAAAAAAAGAAAAAAAAAACAGAAAAAAAAAGAAAAAAAATGAATAAATTTGAGAGCATTCTTATGTTTGCATGATCCTTCTTCATTCGACTAGTCAAGTTATTTATGTAAGGGTTATTGAAAAATCCAAGTGTGGGGAAGTATTTGTTTTAATAGAAAGGGAATTGAATAACGATTATTGTTGGGTACTAGCTTTTGACATTAACCTGTTTTAGCTTTACTTGACATACCTTGTCCCTAGCCCACGCTACAACCCGAATAAAGACCTTTTGATTGTCATCAGTGATGTATGTTGTGTTGAGAGTGAGATTGATTGCGAGTGTCAAGTTGTGTTTATGATTTTGTTGGAATTGAGTGATACACTTAACCTTGTTCTTGAGTGAAAATTCGTTTTTGAGTGAAAGGTGAGTTACTACTTGTTTTGGCATAGGAGATCCCGGGTTTAGACTTAAAGATGTATTTCTTGTGGGCTTAGCATGATTACCAACGATTTTTACACTTGACATGAATTTTTATGACCTTCGACATGTTGGTTGAGTAGACTACGTGAATACTTGCACTTTCGACACCAAGACATCGTATGTTTGCTTTGATTCTTAAGTTGATGTGGCATGAGAGGACTTGTGTGTGTGGTGTTGTGTTAGCATTGATCTTTTGCATGGTTGGATGAATTTTGTTATTGATGATCATACTTTTGGGGAATATTAATTTTGGGTTGATGCTTGCTAGTCGAAATTCATAAAAATATCTATGGATCATTGTGTTTATTCTTTAGCTCTCAAGAAAAAAAAATAGAAAAAAAAGAAAGAAAAAAAAAACAGAAAAAAAAAGAAAAAAAAATGAATAAATTTGAGAGCATTTTTATGTTTGTATGATCCTTCTTCATTCGACTAGTCAAGTTATTATGTAAGGGGTATTGAAAAGTTCAAGTGTGGGGAAGTATCCATTGGTTTTAATAAGTATGGGAGTTGTTTTAATTTTATTGTTGGGTACTAGCTTTTGACATTAACATGTTTTAGCTTTACTTGACATACCTTGTCCCTAGCCCATGCTACAACCCGAATAAAGACCTTTTGATTGTCATTAGTGATGTAGGTTGTGTTGAGAGTGAGATTGATTGCGAGTGTCAAGTTGTGTTTATGATTTTGTTGGAATTGAGTGATACACTTAACCTTGTTCTTGAGTGAATATTCGTTTTTGAGTGAAAGGTGAGTTATTACTTGTTTTGGCATAGGAGATCCCGGGTTTAGACTTAAAGATGTATTTCTTGTGGGCTTAGCATGATTACCAACGATTTTTACACTTGACATGAATTTTTATGACCTTCTGCATGTTGGTTGAGTAGACTACGTGAATACTTGCACTTTCGACACCAAGACATCGTATGTTTACTTTGATTCTTAAGTTGATGTGGCATGAGAGGACTTGTGTGTGTGGTGTTGTGTTAGCATTGATCTTTTGCATGGTTGGATGAATTTTGTGGGTACATTCACTATAAACCCTCACGAGACAACACTCGTCCTACTAGGGCTGCCTAGGGGTTTAACGGCTTGTTGCATATGCTCAATGCAATCGTGTCATCTACGAAAGTGATGTTTGTTAGGACTTAGTTTTTATTTCACTTATTTGCCCGAGGACGTGCAAATGCTAAGTGTGGGGATGTTTGATAGAGTATATTTTTATATATATTTTAGATGATTTTATTCTCATATTTATTGTGTTTTGCATTGATTTGGATTTTTATTTAATAGATTTTATTGTTTTATTGTAGGAAATAAAGAATTCATGACTTGGAAGGATTTGGAGCAAAAAGAGCTATTTTGGAGATAAAATAGGAGAAAATTCATAATATTGGGCAATACAGGTTGCCTGCACTGTTTGGGCCATATCTTGAGTTCCAGAAGTCAGAATTTGACGATCTTGCTGTCCACGCGAAGCTTGTGGAATTTTCTTTAATTCAGAGGTGGTCCAGTAATCAAAATCCAACTGGAAGAGCCCAGAAACAGAGGAGAAAAAGAAGTGACGAATTTTAATTAAGGAATCCTATTCAGTTATGGAATCCTATTTGTAATTTATTTAGAGTATTAAAATACTTTTATTGGGCAAGACTTTTAGAGCCTATATAAACACATCTAGGGTATGAGGAAAAATTAATTAGGGATGTAATATTAGATCAGATAATATAGTTTAGAGTAGATTAGTATTATTATTAGTTGGAGATGTAGAGAAACACCATGACTCTTCTTTTGGGTGACAACATTGAAGTTTGAAGGTTTTGTTCTCTTAATCTTTTCTTTGTTCTTATTAGTTTAATTATGTTTTCTTGTTTTACTAGTTGTTTTACTTGTTTAATTATTAGCGAGTAGTTATTTCTAGGGCTTAAAGGGAAGCCATGTTTGCACTAATATTGGTATGATTTTCATAGTGGTTTGATTGGTTATGGTTAATTCTGATTGATATGTTTTAATCATTAATTTGTGTAATCGGCCGATATCATGGATTAATTATATGCAAATAGGGGTATGGATCGAGAGATTTACTTACTAGAGGCACACATACGATTAGCAGAATTGAATTTGAGTGCGAGAGCATCATTGGATTTCTGAGAGCGTTAATGCTTGGAAAAGATTAACTTGACTCTAATTACCTGATTGATTGAATTACTAAAAGTGGTTAATTGTGTTGAATGTTTCGAGAGTGTTGATGCTTGAAAGAGATTAACATACTCTAGTTATAGGATCACATTGATTGCTTTAGCTTAAGAGCCAATTGTGTAAGCATGGTGGACCTGATTGCCCTAGGTTTTAAATAATTTGTTTATCACCTGTTTAATTAGTGTTAATTTAGTTAGTTTAATTAGTTAATTAATAATTCTTCAATAATCGTTTGACCCTTGAAACAATTAGCGATAACTGAAAAGGAATTAGTAGAACCTGTCTCCTTGTGGATTCGACCCGCTTGCCATCTGTACTAGCAATAGACACCGTGCGCTTGCGGTTAGGTATAATTGTATATTCACTTATTTGCCCGAGGACGTGCAAATGCTAAGTGTGGGGATGTTTGATAGAGTATAATTTTATATATATTTTAGATGATTTTATTCTCATTTTTATTGTGTTTTGCATTGATTTGGATTTTTATTTAATAGATTTTATTTTTTTATTGTAGGAAATAAAGAATTCATGACTTGGAAGGATTTGGAGCAAAAAGAGCTATTTTGGAGATAAAATAGGAGAAAATTCGTAATATTGGGCTATACGGGCTGCCTGCACTGTTTGGGCCATATCTTGAGTTCCAGAAGTCAGAATTTGACGATCTTACTGTCCACGCGAAGCTTGTGGAATTATCTTTAATTCAGAGGTGGTCCAGTAAGCAAAATCCAACTGGAAGAGCCCAGAAACAGAGGAGAAAAAGAAGTGACGAATTTTAATTAAGGAATCCTATTCAGTTATGGAATCCTATTTGTAATTTATTTAGAGTATTAAAATACTTTTATTGGGCAAGACTTTTAGAGCTTATATAAACACATCTAGGGTATTATTTTGAGGAGATTATGAGGGATGTAATATTAGATCATATAATATAGTTTAGAGTAGATTAGTATTATTAGTTGGAGATGTAGAGAAACACCATGACTCTTCTTTTGGGTGATAACATTGAAGTTTGAAGGTTTTGTTCTCTTAATCTTTTCTTTGTTCTTATTAGTTTAATTATGTTTTCTTGTTTTACTAGTTGTTTTACTTGTTTAATTATTAGTGAGTAGTTATTTCTAGGGCTAAAAGGGAAGCCATGTTTGCACTAATATTGGCATGATTTTCATAGTGGTTTGATTGGTTATGGTTAATTCTGATTGATATGTTTTAATCATTAATTTGTGTAATTGGCCAATATCATGGATTAATTATATGCAAATAGGGGTATGGATCGAGAGATTTACTTACTAGAGGCACACATACGATTAGCAGAATTGAATTTGAGTGCGAAAGCATCATTGGATTTCTGAGAGCGTTAATGCTTGAAAGAGATTAACTTGACTCTAATTACCTGATTGATTGAATTACTAAAAGTGGTTAATTGTGTTGAATGTTTCGAGAGTGTTGATGCTTGAAAGAGATTAACATACTCTAGTTATAGGATCACATTGATTGCTTTAGCTTAAGAGCCAATTGTGTAAGCATGGTGGACCTGATTGCCCTAGGTTTTAAATAATTTGTTTATCATCTATTTAATTAGTGTTAATCTAGTTTAATTAGTTAATTAATAATTCCCCAATAATCGTTTGACCCTTGAAACAATTAGCGATAACTGAAAAGGAATTAGTAGAACCTGTCTCCTTGTGGATTCGACCCGCTTGCCATCTGTACTAGCAATAGACACCGTGCGCTTGCGGTTAGGTATAATTTGACACATCATTAAGTCATGGGTAGAAGAAAGACGGGAAATGATAGAAGCAAAATTTGAATTATCTGTTATTCAGTGTGTAAACCAAACCAAACCAAACATACTCAGTTATAATACCACTCAAAGTGGTGTCTGAGGAGGGTAGATGTACGCAGACCATGCCCCTATACAATAGGGAGGCTGTTTCCCATGGACCCTCGGCCTATTACAGAATTACAAATACAGAAATACAAATAAAGAAAGGAAACCTGATACAAACTAAGAAACTCACACACACGCAGGAGTCGAACCCCTGACCTCATTCAAAGGAGACCAGTGGCTCAACCACTGCACCAACATGTTGTTGGCTGTTATTCAGTGTGTAAGGGAGTTAAATGAAGAAGCTTATTTTCTTGCCAAAAATGGATCCAAATTACCCAAAATAACCTCAGAATGGATTCGTCTGTGATATACTCCCTCTGTCCCATCCATTTCTTTACATAAAAAAAATGCGTAACTGACATGCATTTTAAGGTACATTTTAAGGATAGTTCTATAATTTTTTTTTGATATTTTCTTTTTTTTGTATAAAAGTAGGATTGTTCTATTTTTATATAAAAAAAGAAAATATAAAAAATAAGTTATAGAACTATCCTTAAAATGCACATTAAAATCCGTGCCGAAAACTGGTCCGCAAACGTAAACTATTCCATGGGACGGAGGGAGTAGGTCTTTTGGGTCTCAATATGTAATCTTTATAGTCCATGAATGGACATTCCTATTGTACCTCTTTTGTTATCAATGAAGTGTCAGGCCTTTCCAAAAAAAAAAAAGGATATTATTAGAAAAGGTTGCATTAGAATTGAATTTTAAAAAGAAAATTATAATCTAAAATGGATATAATTAAAAAAGTTTGTATTATGATTGAATTTTAAAAAGAAAATTATAAGCTGAAAAGGATATAATTAAAATAACTTGTATTAGAATTGAATTTTATTTATTTTATTAGTATTAAAAAATTCATATTTATTATTTGGGTTATATTTTGAGATCTATAAATCAAATTTGGATGATTTTATAATCCACGCAAAATACATAAAATTATCTTTCATTTAGTAATGATTTAATAATTATTATTTAAATGGAAATACACAGAATCTCAAACAAACGAAAATATAATTACGAATTTTTACATTAATCCTATTAAATGTAGAAGTCCCAAATTGATAATGCTATTCAATGTAGAAAACCTAATTATATATGATTTAAATAGTTGATATATACATTTTCGTACTTCAATATAAATAAAGTTTTTATTTTATAACATATTAAAATATAAAATATTTTTTAATGCTAGATCCAATGCACGGTTCCTTTTTTAAATTTTAAAATAATTTTACTTTTTTTAATTTTATATGTTATTAATTTACATATAAAATTATTGTTAAAAAGTTGATAATACATAAGATTTTACACTTTCGATTTGATATTTGTACTCTACCTTGAATTATTAAAATTTGATTTGAAAGATTTTACAGCTCACGTGAAATTAACAAAAAAATCTTTAATTTAGTGATAGTTTAACAATTATTTTCCGATTAAACCTACTCAGAAACAAATAAGAAAAGAAATTGGCGCTTTTTTACATTGAAAATTCTATTCGATTTATGAATTATACTTATAATTCGTTTTGATTTTCAAAATACCCTTGTTATTATTTGAAGATAGTTCTACTAATAATAAAATACAATTTTAATAATAAGTGTATGAGAGATTTTGTCAAAAACTTTGATAATTGGTAGTATGGTCAAAATAAATAAGAACCGTTGAATCTTAAAATAAATAGATGAAAACCGTTGGTGTTTCCATTTGAATAATAATTATTAAATCATCAATAAATTAAAGATAATTTTATAAGTTTCACGTGAATTGTAAAATCATCCAAATCTGATTTATAGATCTCAAGATAGAACCCAAATAGTAAATATGAATATTTTTTAATAATAATAATAAATAAAATTTAATTCTAATGCAACTTTTTGTAATTATATCCTTTTTCAAATTATAACTTTTTTAAAATTCAGTTCTAGTGCAACCTTTTCTAATTATATCGTTTTTAAATTATAATTTTATTTTTAAAATTCACTTATAAGGCAACATTTTCTAATCATATCCTTTTTAGATTTTATTTTTCTCTTTTAATATGATATAATCTTGATCGTCTATTTTTAAAAAAATAGATTCCACGGTTGAGATTATTTTGGTAGTACAGTGATGAAAATTTTGGATAAGATCTCTATTATGCTTATTATATATAAATAGCTTATAACCCGTGCAACGCACAACTCCTTTAATTTGAATAATAAATATTATATCATTACTAAATTAAAAATAATTTTATGAGTTTCGCGTGGATTGTAAAATCACCCAAATCTAATTTCTAGATCTCAAGATAAAACCCAAAGAGTAGTAGATATGATTTAACTTTTTTTAATTATATCATTTTCAGATTATAATTTTCTTTTAAAAATTCAATTTTAATACAACCCTTTCTAATTATATCCTTTTTAGAATATAATTTTTCTTTTTAAAATTCACTTCAAATGCAACATTTTCTAATTATATCCTTTTTAGATGGCGTTAAAGAAGATAAGATTCCCTTCTATCACATTTTTAATGCGAACTAATTTTGATTCCTTTTTAGATTATAATTTTCTTTTTAATGTGATCTAATCTTGATCGTCTATTTTTAATCCAACGGATCATATGATTTTGATAGTACAGTGACGACGACCAGACGACGACCAAAAATTTGGATAAGATCTCCCTTATGCTTATTATATATAAGGTATTAATTGTATTTAGTTGTTAGTGGAATTACCTTCAAATAATTATAAGAATATTTTAATAATCAAAACGAATTATAAGTAGAATTCATAAATCAAATAGAATTTTCAGCGTAAAAAATTGTAAATTTCTTTTCTTTTTTGTTTCTGTGTAGATTTAATTAGAAAAAAATTATTGAACCATCAATAAATTAAAGATTATTTTATTAATTTCACGTGAGCTGTAATCGTCCAAATCAAATTTTAAGAATTCAAGATAGAGTATGAGTATTAAATCGAACGTGTAAAATCTTATATATATATATATATATATATATATATATATATCAATTTTTTAATAATAATATGATATGTAAATTAATAACATTTAAAAATTTTAAAAATTAATATAATTATAGATATTAGAAAAGGAGTCATGCGTTGCACGAGTTATGAACTATAATTATAAATATTAAAAAAGAACAGTGCATTGCACGAGTTATAAGATATTATATAATAAGTGTAAGAGAGATTTTATCCATAATTTTGGTCCATGTACTGCCAAATTAATCTCACGCCGAATATAATATTTTTAAAAATCGACGATCAAGATTATACCATATTAAAAAGAAAATTATAATCTAAAAAGGATATAATTTTAAAGATTGTATTATAATTGAATTTTAAAAAGAAATTACAATCTCAAAAGGATATAAAAGGTTGTATTATAACTTAATTTTATTTATTTATTTATTAATAATAAAAAAAGTTCACATTTATCATTTACACTCTATCTCAATATCTAGAAATCAAATTTAGATGATTTTACGACCCACGCGAAACTCATAAAATTATCTTTAATTTAGTGATATTATTATCCAAATATAAACACTAAGAATCTCAAGAGAAAATATAATTACGAATTTTTACTTTAATCCTATTTATTGTAGAAGACCAACATTGATAATTCTATTCAATATAGAAAACCTAATTATATATAATTTAAATCATTGACATGGACTTTTTCGTATTTCAATATAAATGCACTTTTTAGTTTACATGCTAAAGTATAAAATAAAATTTATGCTAGATCCGACGTGTTTCATCTATTTATTTTAAGAGCTAACTATTCTTATTTATTTTCCCATGCTGAGGAGTACCAGACTACCGACTACCAAAGTTTTGGACAAAATCTCTTTTACACTTATCACTGAAATTGTATTTGATTGTTTATGCACATATCTTCAAATAATAAATAATAAGAAGGTTATTTTGATAATTAAAATGAAATATAAGTAGATTTCCTAAATTGAATAGAATTTTCAATGTAAAAAATCATCAATTTCATCTCTTTTCTGTAAAATCGTTCAAATCAAGTTTTAAGAATCCAAATTAATTAGAGAAAATTTGTTAAATCATCACAAAATTAAAGATTATTTTTTTAATTTCACATGGGCTGTAAAATCGTCCAAATTAAGTTTTAAAAATTAAAGATAAAACATGTAATAAATTGAAGAGAAAATGTCCAAAATGCCTACATTTCAAGAGTGAAGGCCCGAAATGCTGAAAGTCGAGAGCTCCGACCCTAAATACCCACGCATTACGCATCTTACGAATGCGTATCCTATAACACGCATTTCTGTCATGCGCAACAGGGGTCACGCATCTCTCGGATGCGTGATGACGTCATCTGACGTCATTCTATCAGAAAACGTTGCTGAGCTCCGATGTTAGCACAAAATTACGCAAGCGCACGTAGTCACAAGTAATATAAATTAAGTTCGTTCCGCAGAGATCTGGTTATGGTTCTATTCAGTAAATATGCCTATGCAACAATGTATGGTTTTAATTCACTGCTAAGAAAAGTAACAATTTTGGATTTGATTATCTAAATTATACTAAGATGCAAAATATTAAACTAAGAATTAATTAACTAAAGAGATTTAAATCGAATTACTTATATAAAAATAAACATGGGATCCTAACTTCAATAAACACTTCCCTTAGATCTTACGCCTTTAATCACTATATGCAATGGTTTTGATATCTGATCGGATAACACGAAACAAGTATACGCTACCTGTCAGCATACGCATACCAAACTAAACATACATCCACAAAAGAGATAGAAGATGAATAGACACCAATTATGCTTAGACCCTATATGTCTATAGAATTTGAAAACATAACGGTTGAAGAACAAGTTATCCATTACGATCACACAGGGCAGTATAAGTATTTTCATCTCACACTACGAATCATATTGATAAACAATTATGAACCTATGCTAGCATGGCAAGTTCTAAATCTCAAGATCCACTTTCACTTCACAAGAGATTAACAATTCAATTTAGATGTTAGTTACGCATCTAAAAGCATTAAGATTAACCATACGAGGATATCAGTTATACACCACACACAGATCTTTAAAGCATCAAGATACTAAGTTCCATAAATAAATCCGTTAGAATCCCATGACAACGATTAGCTCATAATTGAACCGTTCATCGTCACGGGATTTGATGAAAACATGATAATAAACAAGATATGAATAAAAGAAGCAATAATATTAATAAAACAAAGAGTTGAGAAAAAAATCTATATTCCAAAATAACACAAAAGATGAAGTAGATCTAGATCCGTTGCTTGTCACGAGCGTTGAATCCTTCTCTCCTTTTCTCCCTTGCAGATCTAAGCTAGGTTACAATAATAAAGCGATTGATACAAATTACAATGCTTAGATGTGTTTTTATAGGCTCTAGATTTCTTACCCAGCAAGAATTTACCTTCTATTACAATTAGAATTTAATTAAGGTGCTAAAAACTATCCAAAATACAATTAGAACTTGAAAAGGGCAAAACAGTAATTTCTCTGCTCCTAACATTCTGTTTGTCGTGCTTCCTGCCCCCACCATACGCAACTTGCACGTGAAACACCTGTTCCATGTTGTAAAAATCTCCCAAGCTTCGCATGGGTAGTAAGATCGCTGAAAACAGACTTATAGAACTCCAGATATGGCCAAAACAGTGTAGACTGCGCAACCGTACCAGAAAATCCGAATTTTAATCAATTAATCCTCCAAAAACGATAAAAGCATCCACCTTAACCGACATTCTTGTAAATCTGCACAACTAAGCAAAACACATCAAAACTACAAGAAACTTGAGTCCAAGACAATCAATTTAAGCCGATTTAGAATGTTCCAAGTGGATATAAAATCCACTTATCACACCCCCAAACTTAAACCGATGCTTGTCCTCAAGCATAAACAATTACAACTAACTAACTAACTAGTACCACTTCCGTAGGTGATCACGATTGCATTTGGGATATGCAACAAGCCCTTTAAACCCCTAGGCAACCCTAGTGGACGAGTAAGGTCTCGTGAGGGCCTATAGCGAATGTACCCACAAAATCCATTTAACCTGATGCAATGCAATGCATGAATGCAACTAATATGAAAATGCAAAGATCCCCTTCAAACTCACCAAAACCAACTAACAAGCAAATATCTCAAAGAATGCAAATAAATCCAAGCAGAGCTCGACTAAGTCCCCGTATACTAACAGTACATGAACAGAAACGTGCGTGTGTGCAATGCTCATCAGAAATACTCCCAACACTAGGTCAAAAATCATACATGTCCTTCGCCAAGACAATCACAGGCTTATAAAAAGAATAGACTGTAGACACTTCATAACATAGAAACACCTCCATTTTTATTCAAGTTAGCCAGGTATTCATGCTTTATTACTACACTACGACACATACTACTATATACAATACGCATGCTTATTTAACTATGCAATGAATGAGACCCCAAAAGGCTTATACAATAATACCCATGTAACGAGTGTTAGGTCAGCAATCCCAAACCACAAGGGCTTTAGGTTACTAGGACTAAGTCCCCTCAGACTTAATTACTCGAGTATTAAAGAGCTCACCCTGGTTAATTCTGCATTTAACAATTAAACTATTGACTTTTTTTTTTCTTTTTCCTCTTTTTTTTTCTTTTTTTTTTCTGATTTTTTTTTTCATGCAATCTGGAATGAGAATTCTCAATTCCAACCCTAGACTACTCATATAAATATGAGCTAGCTACTAGCCAATTGACATCTAGCCATTATTTAACAAATATTAACAACTAGCATGAAATCCCTGGTTTCCCCCAAACTTAGACTTTAGTGCTCCTACGCCATCAAGGGAATAACGAAAATTCTTAATATAAACAAGTGATTAAATCTCAAAACATCCAAACAAGCATAATCTCAACCTAGCCCAAAAGCAAACAAGGAGACTGTGTAAAAATTTTGTTCCCGTAACATGCAAGTCAATTTCGTAGGAACTATAAATCAGCCCTCTACTCATCATCACCACACTCAATTAAAACAGCTACCTATCAATCAGAATCAGCTCGTCCTAAGGGATCATGAAATATGCATGCCATGAAAATGCAACTAACATGAACTCACATGGTATACGAAAATAAAAATAGAATGTCCTATATGAAATAAAAGTAAATAATACGAACAACATGCATAAATTAATACTACTAATATGCAAAGCATGAAATCCTTGATGAACACATAATACAACAACTACTAATCCCTCAAACCACCCCCAAACTTAAAATATTCAATGTCCGCATTGAATGGATGTAAATACAAGGGATAGCAGAAATCATACCTATAAGGCGCCTTACATATCCTCCCCCATCGCAACTCAACATGCTTGTTCGACAAAAATCCCCTTTATGTAGCAATTGAATTCAACCTCCGCCGTCAAAGACGAAAATTTCACAACACTAGCATCACCTCTCCCATGCTTAGGAGCCATAGGAATCAATATCCAACTCACAAAATTCACCGAAATCCACAAAAATTCGAACTCACAAATATCCCCAAAAAATCAAGAACACACAACCCTGGCCAGAAGGTTTTGGTCGAAGGTCGCGTCCTGGGTGCTATGGCGCGTGCTGAAAACTTTGTCCGACTTTTTCTTTTTTTTTTTTTAAACATCACAATCGCCAACTGCACAGGAACAGGAGACTATTGGCGCTGCGGCCTTGAAATTGGAGCTGCGGCCTGGGGTACTTTCTGCCGACTGAAAAATTTTGTGTTTTTTTTTTTGAAGAAAAACACTAAATTTTTTTTTCCTACACTAATGCGTGGGTTGCCTCCCACCAAGCGCTCCTTTAACGTCAATAGCTTGACGTTACTTCCTCAAATCATGGCGGTTTCAAAAGAATAACTGAACCATCCTCAACCGAAAGACCATTCATACGAACATTGACATCTTGGTTGCTTGCTTTCCACCAAACTCTCCCCTCAGAGTTCCTCCAGATCTTACTACCCAACGGCCAAATCTTCTTCTTTTTCTTCTTCACACCTCTAAGGTGCTTCTCCGACTCAACCGGCTGAACAGAAATTTCTTCTTCCTTATCATCGGTTTTCCACCTTCGCAACACGTTATCATGCCCCTCTTCAAAAATCACTAGCTCATTATTCAAAAGGACATACCTCAAATGTGGTGGAAGTTTTCCAAGCTTTACATTCGAAAGATCTCGCACTGAAGAACTGTCAATGGAATCACTGATAGGATGCTTTAGCACACGCATATCCGATTTTTCACTCAATAACTGATCAAACTTCTTCCTCTGACCCGTAACCACCATTTCCACACTAAAACACTCTTCATCCTCTGTTAGAAATTTCATGGCCTTGAACACATTAAAGGTGACATTCTGATCTTGTACCCTCATGGTAAGCTCTCCTTTTTACACATCGATCAAAGTACAACCCGTAGCTAGAAAAGGCCTTCCCAAAATTATGGGAATCTTCTTGTCTTCTTCGAAATCCAAGATAACAAAATCAGCAGGAAATATGAGCTTATCAACCTTTACCAAGACATCCTCTACTATACCCCTCGGATAAGTGATTGATCGATCAGCCAACTGCAAAGAGATGTTAGTTGGCTTCGGCTCCGGTAGACCAAATTTCTTGAAAACAGACAAGGGCATAAGATTAATACTAGCTCCCAAATCACATAAGCATTTGTCGAAAGAAAGATTGCCAATCGTGTATGAAATAGTGAAACTTCCCGGATCTTTCAGTTTAGGAGGCAACTTCTGTTGCAGAACAACACTACACTCCTCCGTCAAAGTCACTATTTCAAAATCTTCCAAACTTCTCTTCCGTGACAAAATATCCTTCATGAACTTTGCATATTTCGGCATCTGCTCCAATGCTTCAACAAAAGGAATGTTAATGGACAGTTTCTTGAAGACATCCATAAATTTCTGAAATTGTTTTTCTTGACTTTTCTGCAAACGTCCAGGATATGGAGGAGGTGGATAGATCTGATTATTCTTTGAAGATTGCTCTGGAGTAGATTTTTCAACAGGCTTCTTGCTCTTCTCACCATCAAGTTGATCAGCCACTAAATCAGATTTCTCAATTCCGGGCACCGCAAATTTTTCAACTTGCTTATTCTGAACATCTTCATCTTCTTAAGTTGCTGATTTAGGACCACTTGTGACTTTTCCAGATCTCAAAGTAACTGGATTGACCTGTTCTTTGTTTTCCCTTCTACCTGGATTTGCTTCCGTATCATTAGGAAGAGTCCCCTGTTGCATGTTCAACAAAGCACTTGTGATCTGTCCCATCTGGTTTTCCAAGATCTTTTGAGAATCTTGCAGGTTCTTCACCATCATCCTCATCTCATCCATCTCTGATTTTTCATTAGAAGATTGCCCCGCATGAGCCTGGGGCTGTTGCTGCTGAAATCCAGGAGGTTGATATGGTTGCCTTGGAGCATAAGGCTGCTGATAACCTTGATTGAATGGCTTTGCTTGCTGACCCTGAAACTGCTGATAGGGCTGATAAGGTTGTTGTTGAGCACCTTGATTGTTGCTCCAGCTGAAGTTGGGATGATTCCTGTTGTTCGGATGATAGGTGGCTGGAACTGGTGCAGCAGGTCTCTGAAAATTACTCACGAACTGTGCTGATTCAGGAGAAATAGCGCACTTATTCGTCTCATGTGCACCCGCACATAACTCACAAACACTAGCAACCTGCTGGACTCCAAAATTTGCAAGGGAATCCACCTTCATAGTCAAAGCCTTCAACTGAGCTGCAATTGCTGAAGCTGTATCCACCTCAAACAAACCTGCTACCTTGCCTTGAGAAAGCCTCTGGGTTGGATTCTGATATTCATTAGCAGCCATCATCTCAATAAGTTCATAAGCTTCATCGTAGCTCTTAGCCCATAGAGCTCCTCCTGATGTTGCATCTAGCATAGGTCTAGATTGTGCTCTCAACCCATTGTAGAAACTGTTGATAACCATCCAGTCAGGCATGCCATGATGTGGACACCTACGAAGCATCTCCTTGTATCGCTCCCAAGCCTTACACAGAGATTCTCCAGATTGCTGCTGAAATTGAGTTAGCTGGTTCCTCATTGCTGCAGTTTTCGCCATAGGGAAGAACTTAGTAAGAAACTTCTGAGCAAGATCCTCCCATATAGCAATAGACCCAGGTGGTAGAGAGTGTAACCAGCCCTTGGCCTTGTCCTTCAAAGAGAATGGGAAAAGCCTCAACTTGATAGCATCATCCGAAACACCATTGAACTTGAAAGTATCACAGATCTCGATAAAGTCCCGAATATGCATGTTAGGATCCTCCGTAGAAGCACCCCCAAACTGAACCGAATTCTGTAGCATCTGAATAGTGCCCGGCTTGATCTCGAAAGTGTTAGCTGCAATAGCTGGCCTGATAATGCTAGAATGGATATCATTGATCTTCGGCTGAGAATACTCCTTCAAAGCCTTAGCTGCTGCTGCATCTGCCATCTTGACTGTAGTTTCGGCTTCTTCTTTCTTATTCTCTAAATTCTCTACAATATTGTGACGCCCCCAAATCCGAGGTCAAAGATTCAGGTCGTCACATCACCATCCAACCATATCATACCTGTATTAACTTTACAACTCAACAATATATACATCCAGACCTCAATCTTACGCACATACAAGTTAGAGCCTCAGAAACGATAACCAAAAGTAACACTAAATATTACAATTCATCTGTACAATCCAGAATCTTACGCACTTCCACTTATACAACTACACTTGAAGACGAGTCTTACTATTACAGTTGAAAACCTATCAGACTTACTCTGTATTATTTATCCGGAACTAAGTCATCTCGGGATAAATCTTCTACTCCTCTTCTGCTGGTACGGAGTTAACTGACCAAATTCTTCTCTTTCTGAAAAGTTTTTATAAAGCAAGAATGAGCTACATAATGCTCAGCAAGTTCGCCATTTTGAAAAATAATAATGTGGTTTATTTCGAAAACGTTCCCAACTGTATGGGTATATATCTCAGATTTCAAAACATAATTCGACAATATATATGTCCGAGTTTGAATAAAACATTTATACTCGCTAAGGAGCTTTAAGAATAACATATGAAACCTTTATAAGGTTCCCATTTCAATATATCTCAGGTTTGAAAATATATACATATTAGTATATCATTTTCGGCAAAACACTCTACGGTTAACATACTGTACAGGGAATACATTATTGCAAAACCTCTTTCCTTCCATTAGCTTAGAAGGTTTCTCATTCAAAAACATTTCATTCTTTGGAATAATTGCAAGAGTGCACTAACACGTGCCAATCTTTATAGAAAATCTTGCAGTTCTAGATACTGCACGATGTCAATATTTTTCTTATCAAAACCACAATATCGGCAACTTGGCACTTAGGCCTAAGAAGCAGTGTTTGAGTATTTTTTCAAAGTGGAGGATGGGACTGGAAGAAAACATAAAAACCTGACAAGGATTGACGATGATCAGTCGCCACAACCAAGTCCAACAATCCGCGGGTCTTCTCTACCGGTAGAAGGATAGAAACTACATCCGTAACTATCCTCGGGTGAAAACTACATCCGTAATCACCCTCGATGAAAACTACATCCGTAATCATCCTTCGGCAACACCTGGGCCGGAATAATAATTGATGGACCGCCTGGCTCACGGCCGCTTACACATCCCGGGAATCGTTCGTCAACGATTCCCACACCTGCCAGAGTCCCCTTTTTCTTTTCTTTTCAAAAATCATTTTGATAGAAAATTCGAGTAGTTGAAGTTCGACCTCAGTCGACCGATAATTCTTGAAAAACGTAACAGAAGCAAAACCTGACCGGGGGTTTTCGAAAAGTTTTGGGTTCGAAGGAGTTCGAGTTTGAAAACGCTAAAGGTATCTTGGATTAGTTTTGTATTTAAAATAATGAACGATAATTAATAAATACTATTTTGAGATTTAATATAAACAGTTAATAAAATAATTATTTAATTAAAATAAGCTTTTAATCCAAGATAAATATTTTTTTTTGTATGTATACTAATTTTTAAGAAAATAATAAATACTTAAGTATACGATACTTCCCGAATGACCCTTCGGGTTTTCGTAATTCGATTACGATACAATAATATACCGCTCCCCGGTCAATAGTATATTTGGACCGCTACGACCTCTATTGCTAGAGTCGTTGTCCGAAGAAAACACTTTTATTCTAAGTTCAAGGGTGTACAAACACATATGCATATATCTCAAACTTCAACATAACTCGTAAAGCATAAGCATATAATACGTTTGGAAGCTATAAACACAATAGTGAAAATCCTTATATATAAGTTTTGAAAAGTAAACTTGCATAGATAAAATCAAGAATATAATCTTTTGAAATTAAATACTTAGGGATGGAAAACTTGCCTTGGTGAGGTTGGGGTGGTCGGCTCGCGAAGTGGAATGGAAATCTATACATAATCAATATTTGTACGTTAGTACCTTAACAACGCTACTTAATCATAAGGTTTTAAAAATCGTAATACCAACTTAACGACTCCACTTGTGACCACTAACCCTCTCATATGACCATGTCGTCATATTATCACTTTCGTTACCCATTCGACTCAAATCTATTCCTCGAACTCGAAACTCAAGTGAATATTCTTAAAACTACTTTAAACTAATCCCCTAAGTGGTTTTTCACTTGCGCACACATCGCTCTAACATTTTTATAAAATTGAAAAATTCGAGTTTTAATCAGATTCTTTTTGGGCAGCCTTCCTTACTGTAAGACCTAGCTAACCTCAATTTTTCACAATGTTTGCAGAAAGTTTGGGGGTCCAAAGACAGTTCACAAACAGACCATACAGTGCAGTCCGGATTTCAGAACCACTCCTCACTCTTCTGGTCATAACTCAAAATCTATACATCACCTAGTTATGAACCTTATATTTCCAGAAACTACATTCAATTGTCTTTCCAACAATATATGGTAGGACCTCAGGGGACAATATTTGGGAGTTCAAAACCATGTTACAAGACAGGTCAATGTTCCTGGAAAAACTCAGCAAGCATGTACCACTTAGATCAACCAATTTTCTCAATTCCACAACACAACCAATACCTAATTCACTTAGTTCATGCTTTATAACACTCATGGAGATACATATACTATCCACAATCATAAAAATCACAATCACAACATCAAAACTCAAGATCTACATCATCCATAACTTATATGTCCAAGATTCACACTAATAACCATGGATCTAACATTAAACATCACAATTACTACATGGCCAAGAGGGGTTAGGGTTTTTATACCTTCTTGATGTTCTTACAATCTCAAACAAGCTTGGTTAACCTTGGGGAAGCCTTACTCTATGCTCACCATCTTCAATCTCACCAAAGAAATCAAGAACATGGAAGTGAGTTTCCTGATCTGGAAAAACACGCCCCAAAGATCAGCCAAAACGAAGCCATTGCACTCATTTCCTGGTCGAGGCTCCTGAATGAAAGTTGTAGAGCGTCTTCACAGCTTTCTAACCATATAAATAACAAAAAATTTCATTGAGTAATGAAGTCTCTAGGCCCGTTTTACTGAGCTACTATCTTGGTTGGTAGAATGGAGTGTTCTTGATATTTTGTTTTGTTTTGTGTAATAATACATGTATAATAGCTTTTTAACTTGGATGCATCTTCTCCTTTAGTGTTGTCAACCTCTCATTGGTCCCCTTGGATTTCCCTTATCCATTCCATTTGCAACCAAGTCCCTAGCTTTTGTTTCTTGTACTTTAGTCCCTTTATTTGTTTTTCGTTTACACCGCTTTGATTTCTTTGTCGTTTCTTGAATAAAATTAATATGTTACAACTCATACGTTGCATTTTATTACTCCACCATGGTATAATCCTTAATCCATGATCCGCTCGCTTAATCGCTTAATCTCGTTTTAATATCTTAGCGGTTTCTAGAACGTCCATTTCACTGTCTCAGAGGTTTTCGTTCTAAATTCTCAAATAAATTATAATAAATTTCAAAATATTAACTCCTCAATTCCTCAAATTAAATATCTCATTTCTTGAATATAATAATATATAATTCACTGCCCGGTCAAATATTACACCAGAATACAAATTGGAATTTCTGAATTCCGATCGTCTTTACATACACTTATTTGCTCCGTGGATCACTAATATGACTTCGAAATATCCATACCATGTCTTGTACATAGGGTGGCGTGAAAATTTACTTGGTCCTCAAAATCACTATTCATCCATAAATAACTATTCACGCATGACAAACACTATTCACGTATATACTTATTCTTAATAAGAAAAGTTTTAATTCTACCGAAAATCTGGGTTCTTACAATATCGTCTTTTGCCAGTTTTTGTAAATGAGCTTGTAAGCGTGTTTGCATACAAAATTAAGCACCTGAAACACCACGAAACAAACAAACAAAGTAAGAATCCGAGTCAGTGAACGCTAACGACCACTATTGACAAGCACATAAACTAAAAATAAAACACCGATGATCCCCGGCAGCGGCGCCAAAAACTTGTTAGCACAAAATTACGCAAGCGCACGTAGTCACAAGTAATATAAATTAAGTTCGTTCCGCAGAGATCTGGTTATGGTTCTATTCAGTAAATATGCCTATGCAACAATGTATGGTTTTAATTCACTGCTAAGAAAAGTAACAATTTTGGATTTGATTATCTAAATTATACTAAGATGCAAAATATTAAACTAAGAATTAATTAACTAAAGAGATTTAAATCGAAGTACTTATATAAAAATAAACATGGGATCCTAACTTCAATAAACACTTCCCTTAGATCTGACGCCTTTAATAACTATATGCAATGGTTTTGATATCTGATCGGATAACACGAAACAAGTATACGTTACTTGTCAGCATACGCATACCAAACTAAACATACATCCACAAAAGAGATAAAAGATGAATAGACACCAATTATGCTTAGACCCTATATGTCTATAGAATTTGAAAACATAACGGTTGAAGAACAAGTTATCCATTAAGATCACACAGGGCAATATAAGTATTTTCATCTCACACCACGAATCATATTGATAAACAATTATGAACCTATGCTAGCATGGCAAGTTCTAAATCTCAAGATCCACTTTCACTTCACAAGAGATTAACAATTCAATTTAGATGTTAGTTACGCATCTAAAAGCATTAAGATTAACCATACGAGGATATCAGTTATACACCACACACAGATCTTTAAAGCATCAAGATACTAAGTTCCATAAATAAATCCGTTAGAATCCCATGACAACGATTAGCTCATAATTGAACCGTTCATCGTCACGGGATTTGATGAAAACATGATAATACATAAGATATGAATAAAAGAAGCAATAATATTAATAAAACAAAGAGTTGAGAAAAAAATCTATATTCCAAAATAACACAAAGGATGAAGTAGATCTAGATCCGTTGCTTGTCACGAGCGTTGAATCCTTCTCTCATTTTCTCCCTTGCAGATCTAAGCTAGGTTACAATAATAAAGCGATTGATACAAATTACAATGCTTAGATGTGTTTTTATAGGCTCTAGATTTCTTGCCCAGCAAGAATTTACCTTCTATTACAATTAGAATTTAATTAAGGTGCTAAAAACTATCCAAAATACAATTAGAACTTGAAAAGGGCAAAACAGTAATTTCTCTGCTCCTAACATTCTGTTTGTCGTGCTTCCTGCCCCCACCATACGAAACTTGCACGTGAAACACCTGTTCCATGTTGTATAAAATATCCCAAGCTTCGCGTGGGCAGTAAGATCGCTGAAAACAGACTTATAGAACTCCAGATATGGCCAAAACAGTGTAGACTGCGCAACCGTACCAGAAAATCCGAATTTTAATCAATTAATCCTCCAAAAACGATAGAAGCATCCACCTTAACCAACATTCTTGTAAATCTGCACAACTAAGCAAAACACATCAAAACTACAAGAAACTTGAGTCCAAGACAATCAATTTAAGCCGATTTAGAATGTTCCAAGTGGATATAAAATCCACTTATCATCCGACGACCAAAAATCGCCTAAAAATTGCCTCTATTCGTTCATACTATTCCGGCTACCTTCAACACATCCAAGTACATGAAAATGAAGCCCATACGAAGTACATCACATTCCCCAATCTATTTGACGAGTTCTGGCCCCGCAGGGACGTGCATGAGAAATTGAAAAACCAAATCGGAAAACATTTGTCGATTTGGGTCTTTTCAATCCAGCAAAACAAACAAAAATCGAAGGATAGAGGGTTGTAGAGGAGGACGAGACGATTCTTTTGGTATATAGTACGATAGTGGTCGATGCCTGGACAGTACAAACGAGCCGTTCAAAGTTTTAATCGATAAAACAACGCCGATAAAAGCTTGGGGACGATGAACAGTAGTGAGAGACACGCATGTTGAACATGCGCATCTCATGTCACGCATGCTCAACATGCGTGTTTGGTTCTACTGTTCACAGAGCACTCTTGAGGTTTGTGAAAGACACGCATGTGTCAAAGGAGTGTCCGGATAATCCTTTCCCACATGCGTGTCTCGTGGGTATTTAGGGCCATCCATTCCGAATATGGGTATTTCGGGCCAAAAGTTTTGGGAGGTGGGCATTTAGGGCCATCACCATAAATTGAAAGTGTAAAATTATATATATATATATATATATATATATATATATATATATATATATATATATATATATATATATATATATATATATATATATATATATATATATATATATATATATATAGTCTTATGCTCAAGGGAGAACCCCTCTAAGTGGGAGAACCAGGGGATCGACCTATCTATCCAGCGTTGATTTGCAAGTTGATCGAGGGTACAAATTAATTTATAATTAACGCTGCTAATAATATATTGAACCAACATTTAATACATGAGGGGCAAACTTGTAAAAAAAGTTATTTATCTTGTTAATTAAATATTGTATAAAGAAAATCATGGAACATTCCATAATTGCATCAATCAACTAAATGGCTATGTATTTAGTTTTCAAAATCTTTATATATTTAATATTATACATATCAAAAGGATTTGCTATCAAGATCAAGTAAAGAAATGTCAAATATTGACGTCGAAACATTGCCTTGAACAAGCGCCAAAAATATGTAATCAAGCGGGTTGAACGCTTTTCTAGACGGATGATGATACTTTTGTACCGTGGATTCAAGATGGAATATCAAATATTTCCATTTTCATCTAACAATACTTTTGTAAAAGAAATTTATATGATTCCAATATTTTTTTTTTCTTAAATATTTCTTAAAACATAATTTATATTAACTTTCCATAAATTATTTAAAAATACTTACTTGTATACTATTTAATATTTTGTATTACCCATATTTTAAAAATCATCAATTTAGCCGATTAATCCCCGATTAATCTTCTGTAAAGTAATCGATCGATTTGATTTTTGAAATCCGATTAATCCTGTGAATTTATTTAAAATGATATGTTTAATTCCAAATTAGACAAATATATTAAATATTATTATAATATTCGATTAATATTCCGATTAATCCCCGATTAATCTTAAATTTGTACCTCAACCGATTTATACCGATTACCGATTTTTGCAACCATGGTATTACCTAAGGTTTCTATATAAAAAAATTGACCTAATGATTTGAAATACGTAAAAGAATCTTCGTACATTACTTAAGGTTTCTATATATAACTTAATTTTAAAACAAATGTATAAATTTTCTTTTAAAATAAAAAATATATAAAAATATTATTTAATACAATAAGATTTTGTTAGGTATTTTGTCAATTATTCTGAAGTCGTAATATTATTTTAATTTAATTGATATTTATACTAAGTTTCTACTAAATATTTTATTGAACTAAAATATTTTTTTCAATATAGTTAAGTACAAGTATATTATAATAAATAATTAATCGAACATTTAAGAAATTTTATAGAATATTTTTTTGAATTAAAAATTTAATTATTTTACAAAAAGGTTTTTTAAATAATGAAGGAAATAAAAAAGTAAAAGGAAATTAATTGATATATTGATTGGAAACAATAAGAGAATCTTGGTGTATTAGATGATATTTTTATATGTTGAGTATTGAATACGGTAAAAGAATACAGAGGGGTGGGGGGTGAATGGATTCTTGAACTTTTCTTTGGCTAGAGTCTATGTAGCAAATAAGTGTTTGTGTGTGCAGAAGTGAAGGTGCGGATAAAGAACAACACAAGACATAATATCACTTTAATCTAATGTATTATTAGATAAAGGTTGCTACAATCTGTGAATACAAATGATAGTATTCTCAGCTTCATTTTTCTCAGAGAGATATGGCTTACAGTATATGAAAAACTTGACTCACAAAGTTAGTTACTAAAGAAGTGAGGCTGTATCCTTATAGAATATGGATACAACCTACTTACTGCAAATAAGGTAGCTAAAACATATTACTTTCTAGTCTGTCTATCCTTCTTGAGTAAGTGTCCAAACGGTTACAGATTTGATTTTGCATAGCCTGTTTAGATCCACTTCTTTAGCTCCTTGTCTCTTCTATATCTCTCCAAGCTTCCTTGTAGGCTTTCCAGAGCACACTACAGATTGTGGTCCATAAAGTGCATTGGCTTGTTGCAGGTTTCAGACTTGTACAATTTCTTCAGTATTTTGTCTCCAAGAATGTATTCGAGAAGTGACTAAGTAGGTGATTCGAGAACTAGAATTGACTTGATCGATAACTCTGAGTTCTCGAACACTGTTATATTGACATATCGAATCACTTCTCGAATAGCTCTTTTCTTCAGGATTCCTTGAGTTGTCGAATAGAACACTTGACTTGTCCAATCCTTGAGATATCGAATAGCTTTTTGAGTCCTTGAGATATCGAATGGAACTTTGACTTGTTGACTCCTTGAGAACTCAAATACTACTTTGACTTGTTGACTTCCTGAGTTCTCGAATAGAGTACATAGACATATTGAATCTCTGAGATATCGAATGAGATATCGAATAGTGTATTCAGAGATATCGAATAGTGTCTTGAGATATCGAATCCCTGACTTCTCGAATGCTGGACTTCTCGAATAGACAAATTTACTTCTCGAATTGGTACTTAGGCAAATTCTTCATTTCTTCAAATCCCAACTATGATTATTTGACAGTATTTATCTTCTTGCTTGAGGCATGAACCTTGAAACTTCTTTCAAGCATTATTCTAGACTCTATAAGTACAATTACACAACTAGGATTTGATTCCTACTACAAGTACAATACAAACAGAAACTCTACAACTAGAGGTTCCCTCAGTTAAGAGGTCATGTAAGTAATGCAAAGCATTACAAACAATTAGGCTTGTTATTAGATGTATACAGGCATGCCTCTGTAACTAACAATCTCCCCCAAATTGTGAGTGAGACCCTTAGTCACAATTTCATGTCTGATAACAAGCCTAACATACAAAAAGATAGAACTTTAAAAGTACAGGTATGTAGATTGATTGAGCACATGAATGAAATTACAAGATAAATAATCTTACAGTATGATGAAATACTAGCCATTCTCATTTGATTCCATCTCCATTGCCTTGGCTTGTAGATCATCATATGCTTTCTGTTTTCTTTCTTTCTCCTTTCTTGCATTCTCATCCATGGCCTTTATGATCTCAGCAAAGGCATCCAACTCTTCAAGCAGAATAGAATTCTTGAAATCTTCAAGTACTGGCTTCAGAATGTTGGAAGGATAGTGATTGAGTAGGTCCATTCTTATATTGACATGCTCCCTATTTCTTCTCCTATACTTCACCAAATAGGGATTGAACTGAACTCTACACAATCCTTTTGCCCTTAGCTTTTCTACTTCAGCTTCCAGTCTATCAATCTCCTTCTCCCTTTCTATCCATCTCTCAAGGCATCCCTTCCTTATCTCTTCATCATGATCTCTTTTCATCTTTACAAAAGCAGCTAGCTCTAGTTTCCAAACCCTTTCCACTTTGTCATTAACATCCAACAGTGCAATCATCCTTTCTATGTCATCCAACTTGGCATACTTTTGACACCCTTGTCTGAATTTCTCCTCTCTTCCATCAGTATATTTGACTTCTAGGCAATCATCAATAATAGCAACATGATAGATTCTCTGAGCTCTTAGAAATTGCAGTTGGTCTATATCAAAGTCTTCATCAAGTGGTTGGAGTTTCAATCCTGGATAAATTGTCAGAGTCCTTGATTTGGATAGCCTTGGTTTCCTTGCAGCTTGTTTGAGTTTGATCCTTTTTACATGGTTGCTTGGCTAAAATCTTTGACCTTTGTTGGTAGACCATAGTAGTATTCCATTAGCAGTTTGCTTTCTGAAACATACACATGGTTTCTTGGCTTGAATCTTCTTCTCTTCTTGAGGTGGCAAAACAGTTGCAGAAGCCATTGAATCAGATTTTGGTAGGTCATTACTAACAGTAATCATCCTAGACTCAGAGTCTTGTGTTGTGGTGAGGTTACTGCTAGCAATGCCTAAGGCTTGCTGTTTTCCAATCTTCCTCTCATAGACTTTTCCTTGATCATCACCATCTTTCTTATTCTTGCCATCCTTCTTCTTCTTCTCATCTTCATCACCCATATCTCTCCTGTGATGTCTTCTCCTCCCATCACTTTTGTCTTCAGAATCATCATCCTTATTTCTCCTAGGTTGAGCCCTCTTTGGAGTTTCACCAGTTGCTATAAAAGATCTGAGAATGTGCAGTGCTTCAATTTCTTCAGCATTTCTGGCTCCAACCTTCTTCTGTAGTTGATCAATGATAGCAATGACCAATCTGTGATTTGGAGGAGTGAGATCATTGGGAATGACCAATTGCTTGATGTCTTCAATTTTGGTGCTAGACTGATAGATGATTGTCCATGGCTTCTTGATCACTTCTGGCAGCCTTGAAGGTTGGCCATTCCTCAAATTATCAAACAGACTTTTGTTGTTCTCATTTCTCTTCTCAATAAGCTCAAGTATGACATCTATCTCTGAGTGTTTTTGGGCTTGTAGAGTCTTGTATGTTAGATGCTATATCTTTGATTTGGATATCATCACTATCTCCTTGAACCATAGATTATTGACTTTCTTGGGGATGACAGTGATGTAGTCAATCTACTCCTTCAACTCCCTCAGATAGAACTGAGTGTCACCAGCCTGTTCCCTTGTGGCTTTCAGAAACTCCAAGAAGGATTTATCTTGATAAACATTTGAGTTAGCAACTTCTTGTAGCTTGGCCTCAGTAATAACTTTGACTTTATAGGCTTGGCACTTTCAGATATGGAGGATGGAGGTTTGTCAGATGGCATACTCCCTGCAACCACTGTGGTTATGATAGATTGCTTCTGACCACCAGGAGTAATGATATGCACAGTTGGTAGAGTAACAACTGGCAGAGATGGAGGCTCATCAACCTTTGTTTTTCCTTTTCCTGGCACATGAGGTGGTGTTGATTTTGAAGTTCTTTGTTGACCACCCTCATTGATCTTTATGCCTTTTTCTTTAGGCTTCTCCCCCTTAGGATTTGGGATCCTTGTCCTCTTCTCCCCCTTAGGCTTGTTGTCAGGCACAGAGGCTGTAGAAATCACCTTTGGGTTTGAAGAATCATCAGGTATAGGGAGACCCATATACTTCATCATAGCAGTTAGCATCTGTTGTTGAGTGAGAAGAACATCAGCATGAGCAGTTGCTTGAGTGTTCAACTTTTCATTCAGCAGATTGACAGATTCTTTTAGCTCAGCATTGAATGCTTTTTGGTCAAACACTTCCTTTTCAAATTTCTCCATTGAGTGTTTGAGATGTTCAACTCTGAAAGAGGAGAGTGATTGTTTCTGGAGCCTTTCCACTTCATATGTAACAGCCCCAAATTCGGGGTCAGGGATTTCGTCGTCACGCGGAAATTCTCATTAACAATTCACCTGTTTAACAACATTAATCCATCTGTAATCGTTGAATAACTGAAATACATCATTGAGACCCCAACTACCAAACATCTTATAGGTTATAGGGCTAGAAACAAGAACTAAAGTCTTTACATTACTCACTTCATTACATCCATTGAATCAAATTACACCATGTCTTACAAATCTTATCCCGCTAGTATAGCTTCGTTGAGAAGTATACCAGCAACTAGTTTTACTCTATACAATGTGATATATATTATACATTAATAAACCTACATGTAACTTACTCCAGCTATAGATGTTATTGATCCTGTCTTCTTCATAAGGGTAGTCTGCCTGCTTCTTCCGAGCTATGCAGATAATCCTCATCCGTTTACCTCTTTCTGAAAGGCTAGTATATAAAACAAACAAGTATGAGCGAAAGAATTGCTCAGCAAGTGGTTAATAGAGTTCACAAAATATCCCATCATATACTTGGGGTTGTCGAAATACCACAGATACTTACTATCAACCATGAAATATCTCTACCCAAAAATCTCAATAGGGAAAGTATAATGATTAAAATAATCATTAAATGAACAAGATAAGTTCATAATCACATTAATAACCTTTCCGTCAAAATATCTGCTATGAAAAGAAGATAAGCAGAAAATCAATATATGTATATCACCTTTCATAATATATCTGTAATCTTTATCAAGTGTGAGATGAACAAGTTTTCAATATGATTTGAATGATAAGGAAAATCAATATCATCTTTTGAAATCAACCTCTACTTTGAAATGAATAAGTTACAGTATATTATAAAAGGATGAGGTTCAAACTAGACCAATATAACCTTTTCGACTCTGCCAACACTTACCAGTCACCCAGCCCTTAGCTTTCCGATGGGGTGTTCTCGATAATGTTGCAGAAAATATCGAAATTGGATGATGAACTAATACTGGAGTATCTCGCGCCAGATGTCACAACCTTACGATGATCAGTCATAAGTTGTGCATCTCCAAATTTTGTTTCTCTACATGTAGATGGAAGAACTGACGGATTTACTTGTCTACCGCCCTCTTGATCTCCCGCCAACGGTTGGGCATAGTCGGGACCGGCGCAACTCGGACCCCTTTTAATAATGATGGACCGTCCCACGGCCTCTTACACGATTATCAGTGATGGACTGATTCACAGCCTCATACACACATACTCCTAGTTCGAGTAAAATCCATGACTCTGAAACGTAAAGTTCATCCTCCTTTTCCCCGAGTAATAACTCGTTGATACAACTCCACAAAGTAGTTGTATCTAATTGGAAAGGAAAACTTACCAATATTTCCCGAGCAGTAGCTCGTTAATGGATTAACACTTGTTACAGCAATCCTACTCCTCGAGTGTTGAGGAAGTAGCCAGAGTCCCCTGACTCATAATAAATGGGTTCAAAATAAGCTCTCGACATTCTTCGTGACTCAAAAGTATGGTAAAATAGAATTTCTCAAATAGGGTTTCCCAGTTTTGAAGGAAAGCGACGCCATTGCAGGCTAGGAGTTGATTTAAGATCATCATGGAAACCTTATAATAATTTTGGAAAATCATTGTTAAGCAACATAGATTAGGTGCTCAACGTTATTTAGGGAAAAACCCAGAAGATCGAAGTATTCAAGATACTTTTACTATATCTCAGAGATATACTTCATGATTATTGAAGTCAAATATGCTTTTAAGTCATCTGAGTTATTCACTATATTCTTGAAAGTATTAATTAAATATTCCAATATTATTTATTAACTCATATCTGCATAAACAATATTTTTAAATAAAAATAATCACAACTACATCTTGAAATGAATATTCAAAAATAATATTCAGTAATTAGATAATTATTAACGATTATTGGAAACCTTTAAATAAATATCCGAAATAATTTTCATTACCTTTTAAATGAATATTCGAAATAATAGTCATCAATTAAATATCCCTTAATAAAAATGATAAAGTATTTAAATGAATATCCAAAATAATATTCATTAACTTTAAATGAATATTCGAAATAATGTTCGTCAAATAAACAACCCTTATTAATAATTAGGAAAACTTTAAATGAATATTTAGAATAATATTCATTAAGTAAATAGTCATCTAAAGATAACAAGAAACCTTTAAATGAAAATCCGAATTAAGATTCATTTAAATAAATAACTCACGTATGATTATGAAATCATACTTTAAATAAATATTTGAAACGATATTTTCCATGTAATTATAATCCTCGAATATTATTTACTAAATAAATAATACTCAGAAAATAATGGTAATACGTATACGATATACCGCCTCGCGGTTCGTAACAAATTAGTCGAAACATATGCCCTATACTAAGGGCTATCATAAACCCGGCTTATAGCTACTAGATCACCTCTAGTCTATAAGTCGTCTAATTAAAAATCACACTCCAAGTATGACAATATATTAAGTCAAAACAACTACGCATATACATTGCATCGTATATCGTAAAATATTCAATAATACTCTTAATGAAATAATATTCGATTAATTTTCTCAAGTGAGATGATACTCAAATAACAATCCTTGAATCTTTACCAGGTAATAAATACTTCTTGAAATTATAATAATAATACTGGATAATACTCCTCAGAATACATAGTACTTTGCCGCTGGAATCCCTCCGGGTTTCCACGACTATTTGCATATATAACCAAATACCGACTCCCGGTCTAGAGTCGAACACCATAAGTATGCTCATATACTTAGAGCTACAAGATCCACCGGTTCATAACTACTCATCTCAAAACTTATATGCGAATCAGAAAGCCAACTATATATATATGGCAATATAAGCAGTAACTGCAAAACTGTATAACACAACACATGGCAAAACAGGATTATAGAACCAATACTACAAAGTATGGTTTAGAACACTTGCCTGGTACTCGAGATACGACAGGGCTCGCGACGATGTCGGTCAATCTAGACAAAGTCAAAGAAAACGTACGGTTAATCCCCTTATAAATCAACGCTTAAACACGCAAGCGAATCACAATCAAAGCACTTAGTGGCTTAATCTAGACTCATACTAAGTCCAAGTTATTCATAAAATACTTAAGTTGTAAGTTTGGTTCGAAAACGGTCCTCGAATTCAAGTTATACTTAACCATTTTCAACATTGGTTTCTAAGTCGTATCCTTAGTGGTTTTCACTTGCGCAACCTCGGCTAACACATATTTATAAAATCGAAAAATAATCTTTTGGACTCGAATCTTTCTCACACATCTTGCTAACTGTCCTTAGAATTTTACCACCAAATTTCAAATTCTAATTTGACTATTAAGGGTCTCGAACTTAGCATCAAAGTAGTATATTTCTGCGATAAAGTCTTTCAAACCGGTTATACGAAAACTAGCATAATTCCTAAACCGTAAATCAAAATGCTACAATTCTTTCGCCAAAATGATCTATGAATCAAGATCTACAAGGGTAGGTCATATACTTAACAAGGTCAGGAGCTTTATGTCTCGGGTATGCTCTGTTTTTAAGGGTTAATGAAATTTCGTCATTACGACGGCTATAACTCGGATATTTCCAAAATCAAAATCCTCCAAATAATCATTCAATCCACAACCAACCCTCATGAGCACTATTTATCATCTCCCTCACTGTCTCAACAGGTCTTGGAGCCACAAAACTTATTTTAACATTTTTATAACACCCACACAACATACATGCTCTAAATCATGCATACAAGTCATAAACACCATCAAATCTCACAAACTAAAAAGCCATGGATGAGAGCTCTACCTTGGTTTCAAGCTTAAGGATGTCATTAAGGCCTTACAACTCTTGAACCTTGCTTAGAATAGTCTTTGGAGGCCAAACAATCAAGAAACAAAACAAGAAAACTAGTTAGTAAATTCGGAGTTACTATTCATCACCACTTTCACTAATTATTTGAAAATGGAAAAATCCTTGGATGGTTCTCAAATTTTTACCATACCTTTTCCTAGGAAAGAGCTTTGTTTTAAGCTATATATCACCATTGTTGGATGCTTGGAAGTGACACTTTGAATTTGCTAAAAAGGAGCAGATTTTTCTTAAGGAAAATGGGTTCTTGCTCTCTTTCTTTTCTCTTATCTTTAGATCTACTTTTTGTGATGAAATTTTGATATTATCCTCTTGTAGCAGCTGTGAATATAGTGGAGTTGTGTCATAAAATGTTCCCTTGGTCCACTTGCTTTGGTTGATGTCATTTTGATAAAGTAAGGTGATGTCTTTAGCACATGTTTAAGGCTTCTTGATCACTCTTTGGTTCCTTCTCTTTAATCCACTTCAAATTCGGCCCAATCCATGTTATTAGCTGTTCTTGAAGCCTTGTTTATGATATTAATGAAGTAATTGGGCCTTGATCAAAGTCTTATGGTTATAGGATTAATCGTCTGATTTTGGTGGACGTTCTAGCGATTTCTAAAGCGTTCTAAATCCTTTAACTCCATGATTTTATTCTAAATCCTATAACACTTAAATAAAATAATCTCTCATGGATTCCTAATATTTAAAATCCTCAAATATTAATCCAATTATTATGTTCCTAACTCTCTGTCAATTTTGGAATAAAATAAAGTTTGGATTCTCTGAATTTTATCCTCGTTTACATACACTCATTCTCTCTGTACTTTCCTAGTACATACTTGGTTTTCTCATTTCTCAATTCCTATAATGAGTATCCTAACTCACTTCTCAACCCCCTTCTAGGGTATACCATCTCATTTTCTAGACGATAGATTATTCTTATCTATGTCGTCAACCACTGAATTACACTGTTCAGAAAATATCCACATGTATCGAAATTATTATCCATAGAAATATCCCTTCATTACCACCACTGTTCATTGAAATCACTATTCATTGATGCACTTAATTATAATAAGAAAAGTTTTTAATTCTACCAAAAATCTGGGTTCTTACAGTCTCCCCTCCTTAAAAGGATTCCGTCCCGGAATCAGTTTAGGAATAGTTGGGTTACCTTTCCTTTGTTACACTCTTTCAACTTCCAGGTGGATTCTTCCACATCTTGATCTTCTCACAATTCCTTATTAGTTTGAAAACCTTGTTCCTTAACACTTGCACATTTCTATCCATGATTTCCACAAGAATACCTTTAGCATCACGCATCTCCAATCTCATATTCTCTATCCTGTTTGCGCAGAAATATACCTATATGAACTGGCTTGTCATTCTTCAACATGCCATTTAGCTTATCAATAGTAGTACTAACTCTATCCATCTTGGGCTTTCACTAGCCGTTTGCTGGTAAAATCTTTTGTCTCTTTGGTTTGTTGAATTAACTCGGTTTCCAATATCTTTATCTTGCCAGTCTCCTTCCAACACAAGGAAGAGCGACAACTCTTTTCATAACGGCCTCGCAAGGTAGTATCCCTATTCATTATGGTACCGTCTAAGTGCCTCTAATATCACGGACTATGGGTCTTGTGTAAAATCTCATCCTTGAATTCCCGAATCTTCGGAATCCATCTCTTTTCTCCTTTTGACTAAGGCTTTGGCCACCACATTGGCCTCCCCTGAATGGTAGTGCATCTTATAGTCATATCTTGATCTCTATCATGACATAAAGTCTTAATACTCCGACCTTTAAATATATCTTCTCTGTAAAATTTTCCAGAAAATAATTCTAATAATACTCCTTGAAACAATTGTAAGAAAATATTGGTTATAATATATATTTCCTGTTCGTACGTAAACGGGCACATACTTTACCCTCGTTCTTGAAAAATTTTCCTTGCTCTTTCCTTCAGCATAATATATACTTGAGGCTCTTATGGTCCATATAATGTTTCCAAATCTCTTAGAGCGAAAACCATCGCTGTTAATTCCAATTTATGGGTGGGTATCTAGTCTCTTACTCTTTTAACTGTCTGAATGCATACACACTTACTCTACGGTGCTGTATCAGCACACAATCTAAACCTTTATGAGATGCATCATTATATATCACAAAGTCTTCCTTATCATCTGGTAGGGCCAACAATGGAATGACACCAACCTCTTTTTCAATTATTGCAAACTCTCCTCACACTTAGGAGTCCATTCCAACTTCTCAGTCTTTCTCGTAAATCATGTCAACGGTGCTGCTATCTTAGTAAGGTCCTGCACGAATTTCCTATAATAGCCTGTCAGGTCTATAAAACTTCTCACCTCTATGGGTGTAGTTGGTCTCTCCCAATTGAAACAACTTCTATTTTAGTGGGATCCATTAATACTCCCTTGATAATAACCACACGCCTTAGAAATTGGGCTTCTTTAAACCATAATTCACACTTTGAGAATTTGGCATGCAACTGCTCTTCTCATATTAACTCTAAAACAATTCTTAAATGTTCGTCCTCTGGATATATCAGGACGTCATCAATAAATACAATAACGAGCTTATCTAAATATTTCATGAACACTTGATTCACTAAATCCATAAAACTACGGGTGCATTAATCACCCAAATGACATTGCTAAAATCTCATAGTGTCTATACCTATTGCGAACGCAGTATTGGGTATATCCTCGGGTTTAATCTTTAACTGGTGGCATCCAGTTCTCAATTCAATCTCGGAAAATTACATATCATTTCTTAGCTAGTTTAGCAAATCGTTTCTCCTATAAAGTTGTTCCATTGTCTAGCAGTCAGGACCTCAGACTCTGAATCTGGTAACCCGAGTTCAATTCTCGTTAGTCGATATACACTTTCATTATTCCATCATTCCATTTTCACAACCAACACCGAGGCTCCCCACGGTGATGCACTGGGTCTTATCATACTCTTGCCCATCATTCTTGTCACTAATTCGCTACTCTTTCATTTCTACTGGGGTTAATCCATAACAATTTCTATTTCTCGGTTCGATGGTAATCCGGGTAGATTCACTGGAATACATTATCGAACCTGTTGATCACTGGGGTCCTTTAAACCCTTTATCCTCAATACTTATTCTGCAAAACTAGAGCTAGTGTCCATTCGTACATAACCTTTCCATAATCTTAATTCAACTATGGTGTTTCTATCGAGCACCGATGTCGTTGAAGTTTCACATTATATCATCATTTCTTACAAAATGTGGTTCGACCAACTTTTCATTTGCATGACCTCCTTGAGAAGGAGTAAACTGATTCCCTCAATATGTCATTGATATACTAATCACTTTGGGACTCGCTCTTATCCTCGGCGATTCCATTGCGAATCTAACCTATATTAACGAATTTCGCTTATCTGACCTGGTTGGCCTCCCCTTGGAATTCATTAGAGATAGCAAGAATCATGGAGCTTTGAAAAGATAGCTGCCATATCGAGACAAATGTCACACAATGGTGATTCTAGGATTATGAGCTTTGAAATTAATCTTATTTGAGATAAGGGAATTTACCAAGAGATCAATATGATCAAAAGAACTAACATTGCGTGCCTTAGTTAAGGCATTACTAAAGGTAATTAGCCTTCTTGTATTTCACAACACACAAGTGATGGCGTCCCATCAGACTTCTATCACACAGACAGATAGTCCTTGTGGCCCCTATAAGAATAGGGTTGTTCGTCTTAGTGGAAGAAGAGAAATAAGAATCAATTTGAACTAAAATTAATAAATTATCGTCTTTCGGCAAATAATTTCAAAGGGACACCTTGGAGAAAATTCTAAGGTGTGATTCCAAAAGTAAAGAATATCCAGAAAGATACTGGTATATATCACAAGCAAGTGGTGTTGTATCACCATAAGATTATTCACTATTAAAGGAAAGTGAAAGTTTAAATAACATCAATAGACAGGCTTCAGAACCTGAAAGTAGGTATCATGATAGCCTCTGTCACAATTGAAACCCAGCACGGGTGAACACAGTATGGCAATATAGGTTGGAAGAGAAATTATATCCTTCCTAAGAAATGGAAGATATCATATAATTCATAAATTGGGGAGGTAATCAAACCGATTTACAAATGGGGAGGTTACTGCCAACGTCTCTACGGATGCCTTATGTGTCGGCTCATCTGGCGGATAATCGTTTGATTCTAAAGTTTTCTTCTTCATGCACACCTTAGAGTGCTCGATAACTTACGCCATTATCGACTCGTACTAGTCACCACAGTCTCAACCATCAGCATTTACAATCGTAGAGAGTTATACCCAACTCGGCGCAATCATCTCAAGCAACGTTCCATTCCACATAAAGACTTTGATATAGGTGTCGCCCACGGTAATGGCGAATTCTATCCTTCGAATAGGCGGTATTCCGGAAGATCGTTAGAAAATACATGCTTAAATCCGGTATCTATTTCAATAATCTTTATATCATATATTCTTTTTTCCTATATCAATCCCGTGTGCCACATAAGCTTAACACTTTTTGCATGATAACCTTTTCATTTAAGTCAATCCCGGAGCTGCTTAGTCCGTCTTGGTCCTTAATTATATTTCTTCTTTACCGTCCAATCTCAACTTCATCATTTTATCTCGACAATCCATTTTAACAATCCGGGTCTGTCCACCAACCCATATGGCGGTTACCTTAACCAATCGACCAGGTTTGCTCTAGTTTTCACTCTCTTTGGCGACATTCTCTGATAATCAGAAATACAAGGTTTGCCAAAAATTTGTCGAATCTCTTCCCAATATCAGGGAAATTTGGTTAGTCTATTTATCCACTGTTAATACTAGGAAATCAATTTCGAAACCTGAAGAACAATTCTATGAACATCCAAATAGGTAGAATCGTAAGCAATCATAATAACGGAATAATCGACATAAACTTGGAAGTTTAACCACTAGACAGGAACCAAATATACACCTCCCATAGAAGGGAAAACCAAAGTTTCACACGGAACATGCCACATTTTCCTTATACATATACGTCCGAGTAGTCTATATTACCAATAGTCAGTTTACTTAACCCCCCACTTAAAGGGAACATTACTTTATAACAAGTCATTCATCAAAACCAGCAGTACCCGGATCTGACTCCGGCTTCTCAGTTTTATCCTCGTAATTTCCTCCTCGGCCGTCAGCCGGGTCCTCTACTCATTTGTCCTTGTATTTATACCAATCAAATCAACAACCAAGTTCCAAACGATCCAGGCGTAGGCAACAGTTGATACCACCTCTATCTCATCTATTCTTAAAACTCTACTCCATTCACTTCATCATATCTCCTCATGAATCATAATCGACTCCAAATTCTTGTCTTGTCACTTATCACTCTCTAAGGACTCTTTCGGTCCTCAAGTAAACATATCACATCTTTATCAATCAGCTTGTTCTCTACAAGATTATTCCCTTGACCTTCCATGAGGTCCTCCTCTAGATCCTCCTCTGGATCCTCCTCTATCGGGTCAGCGTCCATCTCAAGGAGCGCATCATTATGTCTCTGCTCGGAGGCCTCGGGGTCTGGCATTCGGTATCTCAACCCTCTCTACCACAATATTCGATGTCAACTTTCTATCCTTCATCATCATTTTGAAAATTTCCTATAGTTCGGGGAATACATAACTGCATTCATGAATCCCCTCAAATCATCTTAAATTCATGTCTCGGGCGATCTATGCCCCTACCGACCAATACTTGTCTCTGAGCATTCTTTGGTAGATATTCATCACCACAAGAAGCGAGGTCTACATCATCATATTCTTCAACGTAGCAATCACACCTTAACTTAACCGTTGGTACTATATCCAATAGTCCAACATGAACTCTACGTGAGTTCTGACGTTCTTACATAACTATACACACTCCTACTCACTCTCGTTTCTAGTTTACTATAACCTCATCTCTGATACCATTTCTGTAACAGCCCCAAATTCGGGGTCAGGGATTTGGTCGTCACGCGGAAATTCTCATTAACAATTCACCTGTTTAACAACATTAATCCATCTGTAATCGTTGAATAACTGAAATACATCATTGAGACCCCAACTACCAAACATCTTATAGGTTATAGGGCTAGAAACAAGAACTGAAGTCTTTACATTACTCACTTCATTACATCCATTGAATCAAATTACACCATGTCTTACAAATCTTATCCCGCTAGTATAGCTTCGTTGAGAAGTATACCAGCAACTAGTTTTACTCTATACAATGTGATATATATTATACATTAATAAACCTACATGTAACTTACTCCAGCTATAGATGTTATTGATCCTGTCTTCTTCATAAGGGTAGTCTGCCTGCTTCTTCCGAGCTATGCAGATAATCCTCATCCGTTTACCTCTTTCTGAAAGGCTAGTATATAAAACAAACAAGTATAAGCGAAAGAATTGCTCAGCAAGTGGTTAATAGAGTTCACAAAATATCCCATCATATACTTGGGGTTGTCGAAATACCACAGATACTTACTATCAACCATGAAATATCTCTACCCAAAAATCTCAATAGGGAAAGTATAATGATTAAAATAATCATTAAATGAACAAGATAAGTTCATAATCACATTAATAACCTTTCCGTCAAAATATCTGCTATGAAAAGAAGATAAGCAGAAAATCAATATATGTATATCACCTTTCATAATATATCTGTAATCTTTATCAAGTGTGAGATGAACAAGTTTTCAATATGATTTGAATGATAAGGAAAATCAATATCATCTTTTGAAATCAACCTCTACTTTGAAATGAATAAGTTCCAGTATATTATAAAAGGATGAGGTTCAAACTAGACCAATATAACCTTTTCGACTCTGCCAACACTTACCAGTCACCCAGCCCTTAGCTTTCCGATGGGGTGTTCTCGATAATGTTGCAGAAAATATCCAAATTGGATGATGAACTAATACTGGAGTATCTCGCGCCAGATGTCACAACCTTACGATGATCAGTCATAAGTTGTGCATCTCCAAATTTTGTTTCTCTACATGTAGATGGAAGAACTGACGGATTTACTTGTCTACCGCCCTCTTGATCTCCCGCCAACGATTGGGCATAGTCGGGACCGGCGCAACTCGGACCCCTTTTAATAATGATGGACCGTCCCACGGCCTCTTACACGATTATCAGTGATGGACTGATTCACAGCCTCATACACACATACTCCTAGTTCGAGTAAAATCCATGACTCTGAAACGTAAAGTTCATCCTCCTTTTCCCCGAGTAATAACTCGTTGATACAACTCCACAAAGTAGTTGTATCTAATTGGAAAGGAAAACTTACCAATATTTCCCGAGCAGTAGCTCGTTAATGGATTAACACTTGTGACAGCAATCCTACTCCTCGAGTGTTGAGGAAGTAGCCAGAGTCCCCTGACTCATAATAAATGGGTTCAAAATAAGCTCTCGACATTCTTCGTGACTCAAAAGTCCGGTAAAATAGAATTTCTCAAATATGGTTTCCCAGTTTTGAAGGAAAGCGACGCCATTGCAGGCTAGGAGTTGATTTAAGATCATCATGGAAACCTTATAATAATTTTGGAAAATCATTGTTAAGCAACATAGATTAGGTGCTCAACGTTATTTAGGGAAAAACCCAGAAGATCGAAGTATTCAAGATACTTTTACTATATCTCAGAGATATACTTCATGATTATTGAAGTCAAATATGCTTTTAAGTCATCTGAGTTATTCACTATATTCTTGAAAGTATTAATTAAATATTCCAATATTATTTATTAACTCATATCTGCATAAACAATATTTTTAAATAAAAATAATCACAACTACATCTTGAAATGAATATTCAAAAATAATATTCAGTAATTAGATAATTATTAACGATTATTGGAAACCTTTAAATAAATATCCGAAATAATTTTCATTACCTTTTAAATGAATATTCGAAATAATAGTCATCAATTAAATATCCCTTAATAAAAATGATAAAGTATTTAAATGAATATCCAAAATAATATTCATTAACTTTAAATGAATATTCGAAATAATGTTCGTCAAATAAACAACCCTTATTAATAATTAGGAAAACTTTAAATGAATATTTAGAATAATATTCATTAAGTAAATAGTCATCTAAAGATAACAAGAAACCTTTAAATGAAAATCCGAATTAAGATTCATTTAAATAAATAACTCACGTATGATTATGAAATCATACTTTAAATAAATATTTGAAACGATATTTTCCATGTAATTATAATCCTCGAATATTATTTACTAAATAAATAATACTCAGAAAATAATGGTAATACGTATACGATATACCGCCTCGCGGTTCGTAACAAATTAGTCGAAACATATTCCCTATACTAAGGGCTATCATAAACCCGGCTTATAGCTACTAGATCACCTCTAGTCTATAAGTCGTCTAATTAAAAATCACACTCCAAGTATGACAATATATTAAGTCAAAACAACTACGCATATACATTGCATCGTATATCGTAAAATATTCAATAATACTCTTAATGAAATAATATTCGATTAATATTCTCAAGTGAGATGATACTCAAATAACAATCCTTGAATCTTTACCAGGTAATAAATACTTCTTGAAATAATAATAATAATACTGGATAATACTCCTCAGAATACATAGTACTTTGCCGCTGGAATCCCTCCGGGTTTCCACGACTATTTGCATATATAACCAAATACCGACTCCCGGTCTAGAGTCGAACACCATAAGTATGCTCATATACTTAGAGCTACAAGATCCACCGGTTCATAACTACTCATCTCAAAACTTATATGCGAATCAGAAAGCCAACTATATATATATGGCAATATAAGGAAAGAATGACATATTTACCCACTTTTCGTACTTTAGTTACTCAATTAACGATTTTTGATATATTGGCCAATAATACCATTCTAATACGTTATAACTAAATGCGTAATATAAATATCATCAGATCCCCAAAATAAGCATCATCTTGAATAAGAGTTTGATATAAGCATCATCTTCAATAAGAGTTTGATTCCAGTGAACAAGAATAAGAAAGACCCAGTCGAAGATTAGAACTTGAAATTGATCGAAGACTAGCACTTAAAATTTGTGTTATGTGAAGGATCTAGTCAGGTAAATGGATTAAGATATACACACAGGACACAGCCATACAGGTGGATGTATATATAATACTAATAAGCTTTATTACATATTACCAATTTGAGTTATGCGTAATAGATGCATGTATTACCCAACCCAGCAATACGTAATACTAATTACCCAGAATTTAAATGCGTAATATAGCATATTAAGCTGTTGGTGAATGCGTATTAGGTATTACTTTTTTTAAGAATGCGTAACATATCGGTATATATGGCCACGTATCTGGATATCGGTATTTTAGTCAATCTTGCACAAAATACGGGCACTTTTGGCCTTCACCCCAATATAAGCAGTAACTACAAAACTGTATAACACAACACATGGCAAAACAGGATTATAGAACCAATACTACAAAGTATGGTTTAGAACACTTGCCTGGTACTCGAGATACGACAGGGCTCGCGACGATGTCGGTCAATCTAGACAAAGTCAAAGAAAACGTACGGTTAATCCCCTTATAAATCAACGCTTAAACACGCAAGCGAATCACAATCAAAACACTTAGTGGCTTAATCTAGACTCATACTAAGTCCAAGTTATTCATAAAATACTTAAGTTGTAAGTTTGGTTCGAAAACGGTCCTCGAATTCAAGTTATACTTAACCATTTTCAACATTAGTTTCTAAGTCGTATCCTTAGTGGTTTTCACTTGCGCAACCTCGGCTAACACATATTTATAAAATCGAAAAATAATCTTTTGGACTCGAATCTTTCTCACACATCTTCCTAACTGTCCTTAGAATTTTACCACCAAATTTCAAATTCTAATTTGACTATTAAAGGTCTCGAACTTAGCATCAAAGTAGTATATTTCTGCTATAAAGTCTTTCAAACCGGTTATACGAAAACTAGCATAATTCCTAAACCGTAAATCAAAATGCTACGATTCTTTCGCCAAAATGATCTATGAATCAAGATCTACAAGGGTAGGTCATATACTTAACAAGGTCAGGAGCTTTATGTCTCGGGTATGCTCTGTTTTTAAGGGTTAATGAAATTTCGTCATTACGACGGCTATAACTCGGATATTTCCAAAATCAAAATCCTCCAAATAATCATTCAATCCACAACCAACCCTCATGAGCACTATTTATCATCTCCCTCACTGTCTCAACAGGTCTTGGAGCCACAAAACTTATTTTAACATTTTTATAACACCCACACAACATACATGCTCTAAATCATGCATACAAGTCATAAACACCATCAAATCTCACAAACTAAAAAGCCATGGATGAGAGCTCTACCTTGGTTTCAAGATTAAGGATGTCATTAAGGCCTTACAACTCTTGAACCTTGCTTAGAATAGTCTTGGAGGCCAAACAATCAAGAAACAAAACAAGAAAACTAGTTAGTAAATTCGGAGTTACTATTCATCACCACTTTCACTAATTATTTGAAAATGGAAAAATCCTTGGATGGTTCTCAAATTTTTACCATACCTTTTCCTAGGAAAGAGCTTTGTTTTAAGCTATATATCACCATTGTTGGATGCTTGGAAGTGACACTTTGAATTTGGTAAAAAGGAGCAGATTTTTCTTAAGGAAAATGGGTTCTTGCTCTCTTTCTTTTCTCTTATCTTTAGATCTACTTTTTGTGATGAAATTTTGATATTATCCTCTTGTAGCAGCTGTGAATATAGTGGAGTTGTGTCATAAAATGTTCCCTTGGTCCACTTGCTTTGGTTGATGTCATTTTGATAAAGTAAGGTGATGTCATTAGCACATGTTTAAGGCTTCTTGATCGCTCTTTGGTTCCTTCTCTTTAATCCACTTCAAATTCGGCCCAATCCATGTTATTAGCTGTTCTTGAAGCCTTTTTTTATGATATTAATGAAGTAATTGGGCCTTGATCAAAGTCTTATGGTTATAGGATTAATCGTCTGATTTTGGTGGACGTTCTAGCGATTTCTAAAGCGTTCTAAATCCTTTAACTCCATGATTTTATTCTAAATCCTATAACACTTAAATAAAATAATCTCTCATGGATTCCTAATATTTAAAATCCTCAAATATTAATCCAATTATTATGTTCCTAACTCTCTGTCAATTTTGGAATAAAATAAAGTTTGGATTCTCTGAATTTTATCCTCGTTTACATACACTCATTCTCTCTGTACTTTCCTAGTACATACTTGGTTTTCTCATTTCTCAATTCCTATAGTGAGTATCCTAACTCACTTCTCAACCCCCTTCTAGGGTATACCATCTCATTTTCTAGACGATAGATTATTCTTATCTATGTCGTCAACCACTGAATTACACTGTTCAGAAAATATCCACATGTATCGAAATTATTATCCATAGAAATATCCCTTCATTACCACCACTGTTCATTGAAATCACTATTCATCCATGAAAAACACTATTCATTGATGCACTTAATTATAATAAGAAAAGTTTTTAATTCTACCAAAAATCTGGGTTCTTACAGTCTCCCCTCCTTAAAAGGATTCCGTCCCGGAATCAGTTTAGGAATAGTTGGGTTACCTTTCCTTTGTTACACTCTTTCAACTTCCAGGTGGATTCTTCCACATCTTGATCTTCTCACAATTCCTTATTAGTTTGAAAACCTTGTTCCTTAACACTTGCACATTTCTATCCATGATTTCCACAAGAATACCTTTAGCATCACGCATCTCCAATCTTATATTCTCTATCCTGTTTGCGCAGAAATATACCTATATGAACTGGCTTGTCATTCTTCAACATGCCATTTAGCTTATCAATAGTAGTACTAACTCTATCCATCTTGGGCTTTCACTAGCCGTTTGCTGGTAAAATCTTTTGTCTCTTTGGTTTGTTGAATTAACTCGGTTTCCAATATCTTTATCTTGCCAGTCTCCTTCCAACACAAGGAAGAGCGACAACTCTTTTCATAACGGCCTCGCAAGGTAGTATCCCTATTCATTATGGTACCGTCTAAGTGCCTCTAATATCACGGACTATGGGTCTTGTGTAAAATCTCATCCTTGAATTCCCGAATCTTCGGAATCCATCTCTTTTCTCCTTTTGACTAAGGCTTTGGCCACCACATTGGCCTCCCCTGAATGGTAGTGCATCTTATAGTCGTATCTTGATCTCTATCATGACATAAAGTCTTAATACTCCGACCTTTAAATATATCTTCTCTGTAAAATTTTCCAGAAAATAATTCTAATAATACTCCTTGAAATAATTGTAAGAAAATATTGGTTATAATATATATTTCCTGTTCGTACGTAAACGGGCACATACTTTACCCTCGTTCTTGAAAAATTTTCCTTGCTCTTTCCTTCAGCATAATATATACTTGAGGCTCTTATGGTCCATATAATGTTTCCAAATCTCTTAGAGCGAAAACCATCGCTGCTAATTCCAATTTATGGGTGGGTATCTAGTCTCTTACTCTTTTAACTGTCTGAATGCATACACACTTACTCTACGGTGCTGTATCAGCACACAATCTAAACCTTTATGAGATGCATCATTATATATCACAAAGTCTTCCTTATCATCTGGTAGGGCCAACAATGGAATGACACCAACCTCTTTTTCAATTATTGCAAACTCTCCTCACACTTAGGAGTCCATTCCAACTTCTCAGTCTTTCTCGTAAATCATGTCAATGGTGCTGCTATCTTAGTAAGGTCCTGCACGAATTTCCTATAATAGCCTGTCAGGTCTATAAAACTTCTCACCTCTATGGGTGTAGTTGGTCTCTCCCAATTGAAACAACTTCTATTTTAGTGGGATCCATTAATACTCCCTTGATAATAACCACACGTCTTAGAAATTGGGCTTCTTTAAACCATAATTCACACTTTGAGAATTTGGCATGCAACTGCTCTTCTCATATTAACTCTAAAACAATTCTTAAATGTTCGTCCTCTGGATATATCAGGACGTCATCAATAAATACAATAACGAGATTATCTAAATATTTCATGAACACTTGATTCACTAAATCCATAAAACTACGGGTGCATTAATCACCCAAATGACATTGCTAAAATCTCATAGTGTCTATACCTATTGCGAATGCAGTATTGGGTATATCCTCGGGTTTAATCTTTAACTGGTGGCATCCAGTTCTCAATTCAATCTCGGAAAATTACATATCATTTCTTAGCTAGTTTAGCAAATCGTTTCTCCTATAAAGTTGTTCCATTGTCTAGTAGTCAGGACCTCAGACTCTGAATCTGGTAACCCGAGTCAATTCTCGTTAGTCGATATACACTTTCATTATTCCATCATTCCATTTTCACAACCAACACCGAGGCTCCCCACGGTGATGCACTGGGTCTTATCATACTCTTGCCCATCATTCTTGTCACTGATTCGCTACTCTTTCATTTCTACTGGGGTTAATCCATAACAATTTCTATTTCTCGGTTCGATGGTAATCCGGGTAGATTCACTGGAATACATTATCGAACCTGTTGATCACTGGGGTCCTTTAAACCCTTTATCCTCAATACTTATTCTGCAAAACCAGAGCTAGTGTCCATTCGTACATAACCTTTCCATAATCTTAATTCAACTATGGTGTTTCTATCGAGCACCGATGTCGTTGAAGTTTCACATTATATCATCATTTCTTACAAAATGTGGTTCGACCAACTTTTCATTTGCATGACCTCCTTGAGAAGGAGTAAAATGATTCCCTCAATATGTCATTGATATACTAATCACTTTGGGACTCGCTCTTATCCTCGGCGATTCCATTGCGAATCTAACCTATATTAACGAATTTCGCTTATCTGACCTGGTTGGCCTCCCCTTGGAATTCATTAGAGATATCAAGAATCATGGAGCTTTGAAAAGATAGCTGCCATATCGAGACAAATGTCACACAATGGTGATTCTAGGATTATGAGCTTTGAAATTAATCTTATTTGAGATAAGGGAATTTACCAAGAGATCAATATGATCAAAAGAACTAACATTGCGTGCCTTAGTTAAGGCATTACTAAAGGTAATTAGCCTTCTTGTATTTCACAACACACAAGTGATTGCGTCCCATCAGACTTCTATCACACAGACAGATAGTCCTTGTGGCCCCTATAAGAATAGGGTTGTTCGTCTTAGTGGAAGAAGAGAAATAAGAATCAATTTGAACTAAAATTAATAAATTATCGTCTTTCGGCAAATAATTTCAAAGGGACACCTTGGAGAAAATTCTAAGGTGTGATTCCAAAAGTAAAGAATATCCAGAAAGATACTGGTATATATCACAAGCAAGTGGTGTTGTATCACCATAAGATTATTCACTATTAAAGGAAAATGAAAGTTTAAATAACATCAATAGACAGGCTTCAGAACCTGAAAGTAGGTATCATGATAGCCTCTGTCACAATTGAAACCCAGCACGGGTGAACACAGTATGGCAATATAGGTTGGAAGAGAAATTATATCCTTCCTAAGAAATGGAAGATATCATATAATTCATAAATTGGGGAGGTAATCAAACCGATTTACAAATGGGGAGGTTACTGCCAACGTCTCTACGGATGCCTTATTTGTCGGCTCATCTGGCGGATAATCGTTTGATTCTAAAGTTTTCTTCTTCATGCACACCTTAGAGTGCTCGATAACTTACGCCATTATCGACTCGTACTAGTCACCACAGTCTCAACCATCAGCATTTACAATCGTAGAGAGTTATACCCAACTCGGCGCAATCATCTCAAGCAATGTTCCATTCCACATAAAGACTTTGATATAGGTGTCGCCCACGGTAATGGCGAATTCTATCCTTCGAATAGGCGGTATTCCGGAAGATCGTTAGAAAATACATGCTTAAATCCGGTATCTATTTCAATAATCTTTATATCATATATTCTTTTTTCCTATATCAATCCCGTGTGCCACAAAAGCTTAACACTTTTGGCATGATAACCTTTTCATTTAAGTCAATCCCGGAGCTGCTTAGTCCGTCTTGGTCCTTAATTATATTTCTTCTTTACCGTCCAATCTCAACTTCATCATTTTATCTCGACAATCCATTTTAACAATCCGGGTCTGTCCACCAACCCATATGGCGGTTACCTTAACCAATCGACCAGGTTTGCTCTAGTTTTCACTCTCTTTGGCGACATTCTCTGATAATCAAAAATACAAGGTTTGCCAAAAATTTGTCGAATCTCTTCCCAATATCAGGGAAATTTGGTCAGTCTATTTATCCACTGTTAATACTAGGAAATCAATTTCGAAACCTGAAGAACAATTCTATGAACATCCAAACAGGTAGAATCGTAAGCAATCATAATAATGGAATAATCGACATAAACTTGGAAGTTTAACCACTAGACAGGAACCAAATATACACCTCCCATAGAAGGGAAAACCAAAGTTTCACACGGAACATGCCACATTTTCCTGATACATATACGTCTGAGTAGTCTATATTACCAATAGTCAGTTTACTTAACCCCCCACTTAAAGGGAACATTACTTTATAACAAGTCATTCATCAAAACCAGCAGTACCCGGATCTGACTCCGGCTTCTCAGTTTTATCCTCGTAATTTCCTCCTCGGCCGTCAGCCGGGTCCTCTACTCATTTGTCCTTGTATTTATACCAATCAAATCAACAACCAAGTTCCAAATGATCCAGGCGTAGGCAACAGTTGATACCACCTCTATCTCATCTATTCTTAAAACTCTACTCCATTCACTTCATCATATCTCCTCATGAATCATAATCGACTCCAAATTCTTGTCTTGTCACTTATCACTCTCTAAGGACTCTTTCGGTCCTCAAGTAAACATATCACATTTTTATCAATCAGCTTGTTCTCTACAAGATTATTCCCTTGACCTTCCATGAGGTCCTCCTCTAGATCCTCCTCTGGATCCTCCTCTATCGGGTCAGCGTCCATCTCAAGGAGCGCATCATTATGTCTCTGCTCGGAGGCCTCGGGGTCTGGCATATTCGGTATCTCAACCCTCTCTACCACAATATTCGATGTCAACTTTCTATCCTTCATCATCATTTTGAAAATTTCATATAGTTCGGGGAATACATAACTGCATTCATGAATCCCCTCAAATCATCTTAAATTCATGTCTCGGGCGATCTATGCCCCTGCCGACCAATACTTGTCTCTGAGCATTCTTTGGTAGATATTCATCACCACAAGAAGCGAGGTCTACATCATCATATTCTTCAACGTAGCAATCACACCTTAACTTAACCGTTGGTACTATATCCAATAGTCCAACATGAACTCTACGTGAGTTCTGACGTTCTTACATAACTATACACACTCCTACTCACTCTCGTTTCTAGTTTACTATAACCTCATCTCTGATACCATTTCTGTAACAGCCCCAAATTCGGGGTCAGGGATTTGGTCGTCACGCGGAAATTCTCATTAACAATTCACCTGTTTAACAACATTAATCCATCTGTAATCGTTGAATAACTGAAATACATCATTGAGACCCCAACTACCAAACATCTTATAGGTTATAGGGCTAGAAACAAGAACTAAAGTCTTTACATTACTCACTTCATTACATCCATTGAATCAAATTACACCATGTCTTACAAATCTTATCCCGCTAGTATAGCTTCGTTGAGAAGTATACCAGCAACTAGTTTTACTCTATACAATGTGATATATATTATACATTAATAAACCTACATGTAACTTACTCCAGCTATAGATGTTATTGATCCTGTCTTCTTCATAAGGGTAGTCTGCCTGCTTCTTCCGAGCTATGCAGATAATCCTCATCCGTTTACCTCTTTCTGAAAGGCTAGTATATAAAACAAACAAGTATGAGCGAAAGAATTGCTCAGCAAGTGGTTAATAGAGTTCACAAAATATCCCATCATATACTTGGGGTTGTCGAAATACCACAGATACTTACTATCAACCATGAAATATCTCTACCCAAAAATCTCAATAGGGAAAGTATAATGATTAAAATAATCATTAAATGAACAAGATAAGTTCATAATCACATTAATAACCTTTCCATCAAAATATCTGCTATGAAAAGAAGATAAGCAGAAAATCAATATATGTATATCACCTTTCATAATATATCTGTAATCTTTATCAAGTGTGAGATGAACAAGTTTTCAATATGATTTGAATGATAAGGAAAATCAATATCATCTTTTGAAATCAACCTCTACTTTGAAATGAATAAGTTCCAGTATATTATAAATGGATGAGGTTCAAACTAGACCAATATAACCTTTTCGACTCTGCCAACACTTACCAGTCACCCAGCCCTTAGCTTTCCGATGGGGTGTTCTCGATAATGTTGTAGAAAATATCCAAATTGGATGATGAACTAATACTGGAGTATCTCGCGCCAGATGTCACAACCTTACGATGATCAGTCAGAAGTTGTGCATCTCCAAATTTTGTTTCTCTACATGTAGATGGAAGAACTGACGGATTTACTTGTCTACCGCCCTCTTAATCTCCCGCCAACGGTTGGGCATAGTCGGGACCGGCGAAACTCGGACCCCTTTTAATAATGATGGACCGTCCCACGGCCTCTTACACGATTATCAGTGATGGACTGATTCACAGCCTCGTACACACATACTCCTAGTTCGAGTAAAATCCATGACTCTGAAACGTAAAGTTCATCCTCCTTTTCCCCGAGTAATAACTCGTTGATACAACTCCACAAAGTAGTTGTATCTAATTGGAAAGGAAAACTTACCAATATTTCCCGAGCAGTAGCTCGTTAATGGATTAACACTTGTTACAGCAATCCTACTCCTCGAGTGTTGAGGAAGTAGCCAGAGTCCCCTGACTCATAATAAATGGGTTCAAAATAAGCTCTCGACATTCTTCGTGACTCAAAAGTCCGGTAAAATAGAATTTCTCAAATAGGGTTTCCCAGTTTTGAAGGAAAGCGACGCCATTGCAGGCTAGGAGTTGATTTAAGATCATCATGGAAACCTTATAATAATTTTGGAAAATCATTGTTAAGCAACATAGATTAGGTGCTCAACGTTATTTAGGGAAAAACCCAGAAGATCGAAGTATTCAAGATACTTTTACTATATCTCAGAGATATACTTCATGATTATTGAAGTCAAATATGCTTTTAAGTCATCTGAGTTATTCACTATATTCTTGAAAGTATTAATTAAATATTCCAATATTATTTATTAACTCATATCTGCATAAACAATATTTTTAAATAAAAATAATCACAACTACATCTTGAAATGAATATTCAAAAATAATATTCAGTAATTAGATAATTATTAACGATTATTGGAAACCTTTAAATAAATATCCGAAATAATTTTCATTACCTTTTAAATGAATATTCGAAATAATAGTCATCAATTAAATATCCCTTAATAAAAATGATAAAGTATTTAAATGAATATCCAAAATAATATTCATTAACTTTAAATGAATATTCGAAATAATGTTCGTCAAATAAACAACCCTTATTAATAATTAGGAAAACTTTAAATGAATATTTAGAATAATATTCATTAAGTAAATAGTCATCTAAAGATAACTAGAAACCTTTAAATGAAAATCCGAATTAAGATTCATTTAAATAAATAACTCACGTATGATTATGAAATCATACTTTAAATAAATATTTGAAACGATATTTTCCATGTAATTATAATCCTCGAATATTATTTACTAAATAAATAATACTCAGAAAATAATGGTAATACGTATACGATATACCGCCTCGCGGTTCGTAACAAATTAGTCGAAACATATGCCCTATACTAAGGGCTATCATAAACCCGGCTTATAGCTACTAGATCACCTCTAGTCTATAAGTCGTCTAATTAAAAATCACACTCCAAGTATGACAATATATTAAGTCAAAACAACTACGCATATACATTGCATCGTATATCGTAAAATATTCAATAATACTCTTAATGAAATAATATTCGATTAATATTCTCAAGTGAGATGATACTCAAATAACAATCCTTGAATCTTTACCAGGTAATAAATACTTCTTGAAATTATAATAATAATACTGGATAATACTCCTCAGAATACATAGTACTTTGCCGCTGGAATCCCTCCGGGTTTCCACGACTATTTGCATATATAACCAAATACCGACTCCCGGTCTAGAGTCGAACACCATAAGTATGCTCATATACTTAGAGCTACAAGATCCACCGGTTCATAACTACTCATCTCAAAACTTATATGCGAATCAGAAAGCCAACTATATATATATGGCAATATAAGCAGTAACTGCAAAACTGTATAACACAACACATGGCAAAACAGGATTATAGAACCAATACTACAAAGTATGGTTTAGAACACTTGCCTGGTACTCGAGATACGACAGGGCTCGCGACGATGTCGGTCAATCTAGACAAAGTCAAAGAAAACGTACGGTTAATCCCCTTATAAATCAACGCTTAAACACGCAAGCGAATCACAATCAAAGCACTTAGTGGCTTAATCTAGACTCATACTAAGTCCAAGTTATTCATAAAATACTTAAGTTGTAAGTTTGGTTCGAAAACGGTCCTCGAATTCAAGTTATACTTAACCATTTTCAACATTGGTTTCTAAGTCGTATCCTTAGTGGTTTTCACTTGCGCAACCTCGGCTAACACATATTTATAAAATCGAAAAATAATCTTTTGGACTCGAATCTTTCTCACACATCTTGCTAACTGTCCTTAGAATTTTACCACCAAATTTCAAATTCTAATTTGACTATTAAAGGTCTCGAACTTAGCATCAAAGTAGTATATTTCTGCGATAAAGTCTTTCAAACCGGTTATACGAAAACTAGCATAATTCCTAAACCGTAAATCAAAATGCTACGATTCTTTCGCCAAAATGATCTATGAATCAATATCTACAAGGGTAGGTCATATACTTAACAAGGTCAGGAGCTTTATGTCTCGGGTATGCTCTGTTTTTAAGGGTTAATGAAATTTCGTCATTACGACGGCTATAACTCGGATATTTCCAAAATCAAAATCCTCCAAATAATCATTCAATCCACAACCAACCCTCATGAGCACTATTTATCATCTCCCTCACTGTCTCAACAGGTTTTGGAGCCACAAAACTTATTTTAACATTTTTATAACACCCACACAACATACATGCTCTAAATCATGCATACAAGTCATAAACACCATCAAATCTCACAAACTAAAAAGCCATGGATGAGAGCTCTACCTTGGTTTCAAGCTTAAGGATGTCATTAAGGCCTTACAACTCTTGAACCTTGCTTAGAATAGTCTTTGGAGGCCAAACAATCAAGAAACAAAACAAGAAAACTAGTTAGTAAATTCGGAGTTACTATTCATCACCACTTTCACTAATTATTTGAAAATGGAAAAATCCTTGGATGGTTCTCAAATTTTTACTATACCTTGTCCTAGGAAAGAGCTTTGTTTTAAGCTATATATCACCATTGTTGGATGCTTGGAAGTGACACTTTGAATTTGCTAAAAAGGAGCAGATTTTTCTTAAGGAAAATGGGTTCTTGCTCTCTTTCTTTTCTCTTATCTTTAGATCTACTTTTTGTGATGAAATTTTGATATTATCCTCTTGTAGCAGCTGTGAATATAGTGGAGTTGTGTCATAAAATGTTCCCTTGGTCCACTTGCTTTGGTTGATGTCATTTTGATAAAGTAAGGTGATGTCATTAGCACATGTTTAAGGCTTCTTGATCACTCTTTGGTTCCTTCTCTTTAATCCACTTCAAATTCAGCCCAATCCATGTTATTAGCTGTTCTTGAAGCCTTGTTTATGATATTAATGAAGTAATTGGGCCTTGATCAAAGTCTTATGGTTATAGGATTAATCGTCTGATTTTGGTGGACGTTCTAGCGATTTCTAAAGCGTTCTAAATCCTTTAACTCCATGATTTTATTCTAAATCCTATAACACTTAAATAAAATAATCTCTCATGGATTCCTAATATTTAAAATCCTCAAATATTAATCCAATTATTATGTTCCTAACTCTCTGTCAATTTTGGAATAAAATAAAGTTTGGATTCTCTGAATTTTATCCTCGTTTACATACACTCATTCTCTCTGTACTTTCCTAGTACATACTTGGTTTTCTCATTTCTCAATTCCTATAGTGAGTATCCTAACTCACTTCTCAACCCCCTTCTAGGGTATACCATCTCATTTTCTAGACGATAGATTATTCTTATCTATGTCGTCAACCACTGAATTACACTGTTCAGAAAATATCCACATGTATCGAAATTATTATCCATAGAAATATCCCTTCATTACCACCACTGTTCATTGAAATCACTATTCATCCATGAAAAACACTATTCATTGATGCACTTAATTATAATAAGAAAAGTTTTTAATTCTACCAAAAATCTGGGTTCTTACATCATACCTGCTCATGTTGTGCACAGGTACCTCAGAAATGACCTTGTCTCCATATTGATTCTGCCACATAACCTTGAGAAGGGCATTGGCATCCTGAGTTTGAGAGGAGAGAGTGGTCATTTCACTTGTGAGCTTTGAGAGACTGTGCTTCAAGGAGGGTAGCTCATGATCCACAGAAGTGCAAGTCTTTTTACATTCCCTGATTTCTCTGAGTGTGGATGCTAGAGGAGGGAATTCAGAGATGAATTTACTTTTGAGCTCACTCACTTCCTTGGATGTATCTCTGCAGATATTGGCTAGTTCAGTTTTCATCCCTTTTCCAAGATAGTGAATGGCCTTTAGACTTCCCTTGTAGGACTCATTCATGGCTTCATAGACTTCAGTAGGTGAGAGAGTTCGAGCATTTGAACCAAGAGCAGTTACATATTCTTCTCTTAAGTATTGCAGAGCCTCATCCAGGGTGCAGTCTTTGGTGATGCTCATCCATGCATCTACATTTCCATCTCTCTCAGCCTCATCTGCTATATTTTCTTGTTGATTTTCAACATCTTCTTTGTGACAGAGCAGAATTGCTTCATAGTCAGCATTTGGTAAATTGGCTATGAGAAGATGTTGGGCTATTTTAGAGATCTCATCAAGATGTTCCACATTTAAGCAATGAAGTGCTTCATCCGTCAATAGTGGTGAAACAGTTGATGATCCCAAGACACTGTCATGTTGCACAGGTCTCAGCCATTCTGACAGAGTGGCCTGAGCCAAGTTAGAGCTAGAGCTAGGCAAGCTAGACTTCTCAATTACAGATGCAACTTCTGCAACCGGATGGATTGACTCTACTACTGGTGTCTCCACAGAAGTGTGATGAGTTACACCAGCAGTTGACACAGGCACAGAGTCTCTAGTGACAACTAGTGGAACATCTATGTTTGTGATGGTGTCATCAGGAGATGCCCCAGCATTCATTCCCTCACCATCTAATTGTGGGTCCTGGGTGGTGAATAAAGTGTCATGCACTAAGTCACTTGAGTCCATTGGCTCACCAAGAGAAAAGGATTCTTGGTGATTAATGCCTTGCTCTTCAATTTCTTGAATTACAGGCTCCAAAGAAATTTGAGATGAAGATTCTGGAAGAGAAGTGTGTTGTAGAGTAGATTTTGGCAACTCCCCCTGAGAGATAGAGGGAGTTTTAAGTGTGATGTGCTCTCCACTCAGTGTTGTACCAACCTTATTACTCCCATATGCTGACTTTGTACAAGAAGGTGCATTGGGGAGGATGCTTGATTCTATAGGTGCACCCTGTTGAGAGGACACACCTAGTGAGCTGTGTGCCCCTGATTTTAAAACTTCAGCCATTTGTGTGACTGAAGAGGTGGTCTTAGTTTTCTTCTTCTTTGGCCTTAGTAAGGGTGACTCTGGTTCCTCACTTTCTAGACCTAGTTCAACAGCTAATGCTGCTTCAGATAGAATATTTAAGGGTACAGACATTACTTCCTTTCTCTTCTTTTTACTAACATCACCCTTTTGAGAGGATGATGCAGTTGGCTCAGTGTTTGGTAGAGTGTTTGGTTGAGAGGGTTGGTTAGTTAGTCCTGGGTTAGCATTTTGTTCTACTTGCTTGGGCTTAGCTAACTCAGACTTAGAGGCAAATGTTGGCATGTTGTTGGGGTAAGTTCTAAACACACTCTCCATATGGGGAGTTATGTTAAGTCTTACATCCACATCATTCCTAGTCTCCAATTACCAAAAATGAGTTTTGTCATGGATTTAGGATAGCCTATTCTATTTTTATTCATCCCATATAATTCAATCAATTTATCATCTAAGAAATTAAGGACAGATTGAATAAAACGAGGGAAGAAAATTTCATTACCTCTCTTGGCTGAATTCTTACCAAGTCTCCCATACAGCTCCTGCAGAATGATGAGACCAACGTCTATCTTCTTTCCATAAGCTAAGGCATAACCTATTTGCTGTGCAGGAGTACTGATTTGTCATAGCTGGATTTTCTTGCAGTGAAGACTTGAAGAAGTTTAGCAAACACATAACTCCATTCTTTCCTCAAATGCTTCCTGTTCAAATGCCCAAGACTGATTCTGTCTGCATATTTGATGAAATCAAAGAAGTCTTCCAATTCAGCATTTGTAGCAAGTGGGTCATACACCTCTCCTTTGGTACCCATCCCAAGTGCCTCATTCATATCCTCTGTGGTGATAGTGATATTTTTTTCTTGAATCTTGCAGTAGATGATTTATGAGGTTATTGCAGAGTCAAGAGCCACCACCTCCACTGTAGCAGACTGCCAAAACTGTTATAGAATGTCGAGATACAGAGTTGGGTTAACAGATAGAGCATTCTTGATGTACGATTCAGACATCCACTTCACAAAGCACTTGAAATTGGCGTTGGGTGTTTCAACATCACTAGTTAGAGCAATGAAATTGTTGTTGAACTTTACTGTTGCCATTTTGTGTAAGAGAGAATAGAGAAATTGAAGGTTGAAGAAGAAATTTGGCTTTTCGCAGTTAGGGTTTCAGAGGTTTAGAGAGTATAGATGCTAGAGAAATCTAATGAAATGAATCGAATAGATGTAGAATTGTATAAGTATGAAGTACTTGAATTGTCGATTAGGAGTATGTTTTGTATCGACAAGTCAGGCATTCGAGAAGTAGGAAACAACTATTTGATAAGTCAAGAAAGGCTTAATCGATAACTCAAGCAGATTGTAAATCACAGCTGGAGTTATCTAACTTAGAAATAATTCTAAATCAAATAAAATGTGGTTTTATGAGTGAATTAAAATTTTAGACAAAAGTCCAAAATCGGTTGAAATTCAGTGAGAATTCAGCCTTTTCAAATGATTCGAGAACTCAAATACAGTGTTCGAGAACTCAGACATTAGAGAACTCAATTACCATATTCGAGAAGTCAAGAATACCTCTATTCGATATCTCTAAACGACTCAATTCGAGAACTCAAGAGTACTCTAATGAGGCTTGTTAGAGATGTCGAATAGTGAATCATTCGAGAAGTCTGACTTATCGAACTATACTCATCACTCATAAAAAATTGATTTTCACTATCTTTTAAAATTTACCAACCATATTCATTGGAGAATATTCTAGCAAATTAAACAGTGATTTTCTCAAAATTTCATAGAAATTTCAAGTTAGCAAAAATATGATTTTCCAACATATGCAACAGATTTGAAATATTTATAAATCATATTTCAGTCAACACTTACTTCAAAAATATTGAGAATTTAGATAAAGTAAATGTTTACTGCTGCAACAATCTAGATGATATATTCACTTAGCCAGAATCTGAAGAATTCAGCATTCCAATCTCACTAACCAACCTTGTGAAGGTGGCTTCATCTACTGGCTTAGTGAATATGTCAACTAGTTGTTTATCTATAGAGACATAATGCAACTCAATGGTTCCATTAGTTGCATGTTCTCTAATGAAATGATATCTGATGTCAATGTGCTTTGTCCTAGAATGATTGACAGGATTGGCAACTATAGAGATTGCACTTGTGTTGTCACACATAATTGGAATTCTTTCCAACACAAGTCCATAATCTCTAAGTTGATTTCTAATCCAAAGCACTTGAGCACATCAACTTCCAGCAGCTATGTATTCAGCCTCAGCTGTAGAAGTTGACACAGATTGTTGGTTCTTGCTATACCAAGAAACTAACCTTTGTCCAAGAAACTGGCAGCTACCTGAGGTGCTTTTCCTATCCACTCTGCATCCAGCATAATCAGCATCAGAATAACCAACTAGATTGAACCCTGTGTCCTTAGGATACCATAAACCCAAGTTTGGAGTGCCCTTCAGATATCTAAAGATCCTTTTTATCGCAATCAAATGTGATTCCTTTATATTTGATTGAAATCTAGCACATAAACATGTTGCAAACATGATGTCTGGCCTACTTGTAGTGAGGTAGAGTAGAGAACCAACCATGCCTCTGTAGACTGAGATATCTACTTTCTTGCCTTTAACATCTTCATCCAATTTAGTTGCAGTGGCCATGGGTGTCTTTGCAGGTGAGCAATCTTCCAAGTCAAACTTCTTCAATATATCCTCGATGTACTTGGTCTGACTGATAAAGATACCATCCTTTCTCTGACTGACTTGCAACCCAAGAAAGAGTGTCAACTCTCCCATCATACTCATCTCATATCTGCTCTGCATGAGTTTGGAGAATTTCTCACAAAGCTTCTCATTTGTAGAACCAAAAATGATATCATCCACATAAATTTGAACTAGGATAATATCATCACCATGCTTCTTGTAAAACAGTGTCTTGTCCAATGTGCCTCTAGTGAATTGATTTTCAAGAAGAAATTGTGATAAGGTATCATACCATGCTCTTGAAGCCTGCTTAAGTCCATACAATGCCTTAAGCAATCTGTAGACAAATTCTAGGAAATGTGGATCCTCAAAGCCAGGTGGTTGTTGCACATAAACCTCTTCTTCCAACTCTCCATTCAGAAATGCACTCTTGACATCCATTTGATAAACTTTAAATTTTGAATGGGCAGCAAATGCCAAGAATATTCTGATGGCTTCCAATCTAGCAACAAGGGCAAATGTCTCATCATAATCAATGCCTTCATGTTGAGAGTATCCTTTTGCAACCAGCCTTGCTTTGTTTCTTACTATTACACCATCTTCATCCATCTTCAGAACCCATTTTGTTCCAGCAATGGTTCTATTCTTTGGTGCAGGCACAAGTTCCCATACTTTGTTCCTTTCAAATTGATTCAGCTCCTCTTGCATAGCAATAATCCAATCTGGATCCAACAGTGCATCATCAAGTTTCTTAGGCTCAACTTGTGATAGAAAACAGCCATAGAGGCACTCATTCTGAGTTGCTCTCCTAGTCCTTACTCCTGCATTAGGATCTCCAATGATTTGCTCTGATGTGTGTGGTCTATCCCATTTCCTTGAGTGCTCAGCCTGATTTATCATTCTTGATGTTGCTTCATCATCCACATCATGGTCATTCTCATTTCCCCCCCTGTGAAGTTGCCACTACTCACAGGTGTGTCTTGGATGCTTGTTTCTCCACTATTGATTGGCACAAATTCTTCTCTTGTATCATCATTCACTTGAGTTTGTTGAACTTGGGTTTCAACTTCAGTTTCAATCTCTTCATCAGAATCATCTAGATTATCAAACCTTAATGGATCTTTATCTTCATCATTGGCTTCTTCTAGTCCAGGTAGTTTGCTGTCATAAAATGTCACATCTGTGCTTTCCATAATTTTCTTTTGATTGATGACATAAACTTTGTATGCAATTCTTTCCATAGAGTAGCCAAGAAAAATTCCTTCAAATGCTTTTGCATCAAACTTACCAACATATTCTGAATTGTCCTTTAATACAAAGCATTTGCTTCCAAAAGTATGAACATACTTTAGAGTGGGCTTCTTTCCAGTCATCAAATTGTAAGGTGTCTTTCCAGTGTTTTTGTTGATGAGAGTTCTGTTCTGGATATAGCATGCAGTGCTCACAGCCTCAGCCCAAAAACATGTAGGCATCTTTGCATCAAGTAACATTGTTCTAGCAGCCTCAATTAGAGTTCTATTCTTTCTCTCAACAACTCCATTTTGTTGTGGAGTCCTTAGAGCTGAGAATTGCTGAGAAATGCCATTCTCTTTACAGAATGCTTTAAGTATGGCATTTCTGAACTCTGTTCCATTGTCACTTCTCAATGCAGTCACACTTGCATTGTTGGCCTTTGCTTCCTTGTCAACTCTCTTTATGTGCTCAATGATTACTTGTGGGGCCTCATCTTTTGATGCTAGAAATTCCACCCATGTACACCTTGTAAAGTCATCAACCATCACCAAGGCATACTTCTTTCTTCATAGTGACATAATATTGACAGGCCCAAACAAATCCATATGAATGAGTTGCAGGGGCTTGGTTACTGATGTCACTGTCTTTGACTTGTGGCTTGATCTTTTCATTTTTCCCTTTTGACAAGCCTCACACACTCCTTCTTGGCAGAATTCAAGTGTGGGCATGCCTCTCACTAACTCTCTTTTGACTAGAGAATTAATGGCTTTGAAGTTCAGGTGTGATAATTTCTTGTGCCACAGCCAACAATCTTCATTTGATGCTTTTGAATAAAAGCAACAAATTTTGTCCTTGTTTGCAGAGTCTATATTGGCTACAAACAGGCTTCCCTTTCTTACTCCAGATAGAGCAAAATCACCAGTCTTCTTGTGTGTGATCAAACATTCATCTTTGTCAAAATCCACCTTGAATCCCCTATCAGTAAACTGACCAACACTTAGCAGATTATGCTTGAGCCCCTTGACTAGTGCTACATCTTCAATGACGACATTACCAACTTTCAACTTGCCATATCCCAATGTGTTACCCATGCTGTCATCTCCAAAAGCAACCATTGGGCCAGCCTTTTCTTCATACTGTGATAGCAGGGCCATATCACCAGTCATATGATTTGAGCATCCACTTTCCAAAATCCACATGACCTTCTTTTCACTTTCTTTGCCCTGTAAACACAAAAGTATTACTTTTCCTTTGGTACCCAAACAAGTTTCGGTCCATGTGACTTAGAAACAGTTTTATCATAAACAACATGCTTGTCAACTTTCTTAGTGTTAGTCTTCTTGTCACTGTTAGAAGTCTTAGAACCTAAAGTTTCAGACTTAGGTGACAGAGGTACCTTCCTAGCTTTAGGAGGACTTGAAGACTTTGACCTTGTGTAGTGTGTGTGAGAATTGTGACTGATACAACCATCAATGAATTGCCTTCTCAAATTGAAATAGCTAGTCATCACATTCATGTTGCATGGCATACAGTCAAATTTATCACAAAATGGAGCATCTCTATGTCTTAGAGGCACAGAACAATCATAGAAAGGTTTTGACACACTACCAACAGGTTTCTTGCATGCATGAGTTAAATGATTGGTACTGAAACAGTTCTGACAAGTTTTCCTAGGGGCATTAGGCATATAAGCATACTTGTTATCCTTGTTAATCCCTAACTTTCCATTTCTGTTCTGTTTCTTCTTAGTCACTTTCTTTTCTGATTCACTCTTCCCAGCTGAAACAAACTTAACAAACTTCTTAGGTCTTGGCCTATCAACTACTGGCTCCTTGGCTTTTGGCTTGACACTCTCACTCTTGGAGGATGCTTGTTGTTCACTGGCTTGTGCCTCATCCTCATCATTCAACATTTGCTTGATGAGTAAGGCATCCTCATCAATTTCAAATGTTGATTCTTTAAAATTTGGATTTTCAGCCTTTTTCAAAATGTGAGGCACTTCCTCATGAACAACTGTGTCATCTTCAATGACAGCATAGCCTTTTCTCTGTTTAAGAGTGTCATAGTCAAGTCCAATAGCAGCCTTGGGTTTAGCTTGAACTTTCTCACAGTAGGATTGCACTAGACCAGATGATTTCTTAAATGTTTTCAGTTTGAATTCATTTTCAGCTAATTCATCCCTAAGAGCCTTTTCAACTTGACTAGCACATAAAACCTTGTTCTGCAAATATTCAACTTCTTTTTTAAGGTTTTCTACTTGCATAGCAGTTAGCTCAAGTTCCTCATTCTTTTTGGTTAACATTTCATTTCTAGTAGACAGTTTATCAATCTCCTCATTAGCAGCAGTCATACTAGTATGAATATTAAACATCTCAACAGATAGTTATTCAACCATGGATTTATATTCAGAAACAGACATGTCTATGGTAGTGAGAGATGGTACCTGAGAGTTTGATGAAGATGTGTCTTCCTCGGAATTGGCCATCAAGGCATAGTTGCAAAACTCTTGCTCCTCTCCATCACTATCAGAATCATCCCAACACTTCCCTTCAGCTATGTAGGCCTTACCTTGTGTCTGCTTTCTCAGAAGGGCCTCATACTTAGCTTCAAATTCCAGAAACTCTTTATCCTTCTTTTTAGGCTTCTTGCATTCACTGGCAAAATGCCCTAGGTCATTGCATCTATAACACCTTACAGATGACCTATCCACATAGCTGGTTTTCAATTTATTTCTGTTTGGTTTCACAGGTGCTTTGTTCTTGTTGACTGAATGGTTTTGAGTTTTGGGTTTGAAGGGTTGATTTCTTTTAAATCTGATGTTTGGAAATTTTCTGGCCATGAAAGCATATAAAGTATTTTCCATCCAATCTAGTTCCTCAAGAGTGTAAAACTCTTCTTCCTCCTTTTCCTCAACAGGTTCACTTACCTCAGCTTCAGTTTCTTCATCATCTGCTACCTCCTCTATCCTTAGCTGGCTTGTAGATGCTTCTAGGTCTTGAATAGATTTGTTGACAATCAAGGCACATGATGTGTTTGTTAGATATAATTGATGTGATTTAATGTCAGTGTTTAAGTGTTACAGGTAAAGAGAGTTTAACTTGATATTGAAAGCAGTTGTAACAGAGTTTGAGTATACGCTGATAGCTGGAAGCACAAACGCTGACAGAGGAAAGCGTAAACACTGTTAGCTGAACACATGGAAGCGCAAACACTGTTAGCTTGGAGAGAACAGAGTTTGCTAAAGTCTGTCTACTGGGAGCGTCTACAAGTCAACAGAGTTTGAAGATTAATTTAATATTAATATGGAAGCGATATCTTTGAAGATTGGATAGCTGTCAAAGAGATTGAGTTGACTTAGAAGACGTGTAGCAATCGTAATTGATATCAATTGTAAAGCTTAATTTTAGGAGAATCAATTAACGATTGTACGTAGCTGTATATCTTATAAATACAGTTAGGTTAACCCTAGAAGGGTATCCATCGTGAACGAATATCATTCATTGTAACCTAAGCAGCTCTCTGTGATATTTTACATCACTGAGAGAAGAATTATTAATTCCAAACAGTTTTAAGAGTTAAAACGTGTGTTCTTGTTATTTATTCATACGATACTTGATTATATATTGTGTATTCGACCTAACAGTGTTTATCATTCTACCTTGGTTGGCTTGGATAACCCTTTTCTGAAGCAACTCAAGCTCATGAGTCTTTAAGACTCCATAGAGCACATCATAGGTGACTTTGTTCAAATTTCTTTCCCTGAGAGAAATGACTCTTTGCTCTAGATGATTTGGTGAAGATAGCAGAAATTTCATATTAAACTCCTTGGTGCTGTAAACCTTGCCATTCATCTGCAACTCAGTGACTAGCTTGTGAAACCTTTCAAACATCTCAATAATGCTCTGCTTGGGTTGTGCCATGAAAGCTTCATACTGTGTGACCAGTATCTGTTTATTATTCTCCTTAACCTCATCGGTTCCTTCACACAACACCTCAATGTGATCCCACATTTATTTGGCAGATGTATATGATGCAATGTTTGTAAACATTGACATGTCCATGGAATCAATGATAAGCAACATGAGGTGACTGTCAAGAGCAACCTTCTCTCTTTCTGATTCTGTCCATTTTGATGGATCCTTGTCCTCATAAGATCTTGGGATAGTTATGGTTCCAACAGTCTTCTCTGGTATCTCTTGTTGTGGAACAAAAGGACCATTCTGAAGAATCTCAGGATACAAAGGATGAGAGGCTTTGATGTACAACATCATCTTTATCTTCCAGAGGTTGAAGTTTTCTTTGTCAAACTTAGGGACTTTCACCGTTCCTGTAGTCTTTGCTGTACTCGAACTCATGATCGTTTTTCTGTTTTTGAATAAACAGCCCGCTCCGATACCACTTTTTGAGTATTGAATACGGTAAAAGAATACAGAGGGGGGATGAATGGATTCTTGAACTTTTCTTTGGCTAGAGTCTATGTAGCAAATAAGTGTTTGTGTGTGCAGAAGTGAAGGTGCGGATAAAGAACAACACAAGACACAATATCACTTTAATCTAATGTATTATTAGATAAAGGTTGCTACAATCTGTGAATACAAATGATAGTATTCTCAGCTTCATTTTTCTCAGAGAGATATGGCTTACAGTATATGAAAAACTTGACTCACAAAGTTAGTTACTAAGGAAGTGATGCTTGTTAGTAGTATTTTTGTTGTTCGTTCGCAGGGAAGGACTGAATGTAATATCAAGTTCAAGTTTCTTATCTCTCATAATTTAGAAGTGTAGAAGAATGTTTGGTTTGTTTATAAACTAAATTAAACTAATTATCAATGTTATCAATCGAGAATAAAATATATGAGGAAAACAATCCAAGAACTGGGGTTCTTCACTTGGTTTCAATGCACATTCAATATCTATGTGATGTCTACGTTCTTACTCTGCTGAAAACAATTCTTCTAAGGTTATAATGTTCCCTTCCAAGATACAATATAATGTCTACAACTATACCTTAATTGTCACCTCCGTGATACAATCAAAGACAATCATAAACTATTAAGCACCAAGAATTATAAGTCTCACAACTCTCCTATTAATCTTCCAATCAAATATTCGAGTTATGTCTGTTAAATCGTGTACTAAAATTGCAACTCCTCTTCCAAGTTATTACAATTCCTAAAATCCAATCAAAGGTTCATGACTCCCCTAATTGTGTTAAGCTCTCAATAACAGATCAGCAAAGCAAGAAAATCACAGATAATTAAACACACATGAATACCAAGGAATACTACCCAATCCTTAGATTAGAGATTTAGTTACACATAGTTACTAAAGAAAACAAAACAATAATATTGAATGAAAACATGATATTAAAAATAAGGAGTTTAGATATTACACGTTTCGATAATTGAATAAAGCTTGGATAGAACACCTTCAATCCTTGCTCCTTCTCTTCTCTCCAATCTCAAAATAGTTCTAGATCTAAAGTATGAATAGTACTGAAAATAGGTTATCAATTTCCCTAAAATAATACCCTAGATGTGTTTATGTAGGCTCTATAAGTCTTGCCCAGCAAGAAAATACCAAAACAGAATTATAATAGAATTTCTGCAAAATACGTTTCCTAAACTGATTCTGTTTTTAAGGAAAATTCGTAGCTGACTTTTCTTCAGATATTATGGAACGTTTCAATCATAATTGGACCTCTGGACCACTTTAGAATGATAGATAATCTCGTTATCTTCGCGTGGACTGCTTACGGGCCTCAAACGGAGTTGTAGAACTCAAGATATGGCCAAAATAGTAAAAACTGTAATTTTTCAGCACCGCGCGCGTGCAACCTGCGCCCAACAGTCTGTTCTTCACGCAGATTGCTCCTACCCGGCGCAATTTGCTCGTGGGAATCCTATCCCAAGTTGTAGAAAACTCCCAGGCTTCGCGTGGGCAGTAAGATCGCTGAAAACGGACTTCTAGAACTCCAGATATGGCCAAAACAGTATAAGCTGCGCAGCCTTCCCGGAAAATCCGAATTTTAATCAATTAATTCTCCAAAAACGATAGAAGTATCAACTTTAATCAATATTCTCGTAAATCTGCACAACTAAGCAAAACACATAAAAACTACAACAACTTGAGTCCAAAACAATCAATTTAAGCCGAACGGAGGCATACCAAGTGGATATAAAATCCACTTATCAAACCCCCAAACTTAAACTGATGCTTGTCCTCAAGCATAAACAATTACAACTACCTAATTAGTGCCACTTCCATAGGTGATCATGGTTGCATTTGGCATATGCAACAAGCCCTTTAAACCCCTAGGCAGCCCTAGTGGACGAGTAAGGTCTCGTGAGGGCCTATAGTGAATGTACCCACAAAATCCATTTAACCTAATACAATGTAATTCATGAATGCAACTACTATGAAAATGCAAGATCCCCTTCAAACTCACCAAAACTAACTAACAAGCAAATATCTCAAAGAATGCAACAAATCCAAGCAGAGCTCGACTAAGTTCCCGTATACTAACAAATACATGAACAGAAACGTGCGTGTGTGCAATGCTCATCAGAAATACTCCCAAAACTAGGTCAAAAATCATACATGCTTTTCGTCAAGACAATCACAGGTTTATAATCAGAATAGACTGTAGACACTTCATAACCTAAGAACACCTCCACCCTTATCCAAGGTAGACAGAAACTCATGCTTTATTACTAAACTACGACACTATATACAATACACATGCTTATTTAACCGTGCAATGAATGAGACCCCAAAAGGCTTATACAATAATACCCATGTAGCGAGTGTTAGGTCAGCAATCCCAAACCACAAGGGCTTTAGGTTACTAGGACTAAGTCCCCTCAGACTTAATTACTCGAGTATTAAAGAGCTCACTCGTGGTTAATTCTGCATTTAAACAATTAAACTATTGACTCTTTTTTTTTTCTTTTTTTTTTCTTTTTTTTTCATTTTTTTTTCAATCTGGAATGAGCCTTTCTCATTTCCAACCCTAGACTACTCATATAAATATGAGCTGGCTACTAGCCATTTGACACCTAGCCATTATTGACAATTATTAACAACTAGCATGAAATTCCTGTTTTCCCCCAAACTTAGACTTTAATGTTCCCACGCTATAAAGGGAATAACGAAAATTCTAAATATAAACAAGTGATTAAATCTCAAAACATCCCACATGCATGACCCTAACCTAGCCCAAAAGCACCCTAATGAGACTGTGTAAAAATTTTGTTCCCGTTACATGCAAGTCAATTTCCTAGAAACTATAAATCAGCCCTCTACTCATCATCATCACACCCAAATCAACATCCACCTTTCAATCAGAATCAGCTCGTCCTAAGGGATCATGAAATATGCATGCCATGAAAATGCAACTAAATGAAAACTCACATGGTATACGAAAAGAAAAACAGAATGTCCTATATGAAACAAACGTAAATAATACGAACAGACATGCATGAACTGTCACTAATATGCAAAGCATGAAATCCTACATGAACAAATAATACAACAACAACTACTAATCCCTCAAACCACCCCCAAACTTAAAATATTCAATGTCCGCATTGAATGGAAGTAAATACAAGGGATAATAGAAAACATACCTAAATAAAATTGCCGAAAAGCGTGGGTTGCCTCCCACGAAGCGCTTCTTTAACGTCAATATCTTGACTTATTTACACATAAAATCTTCAGTGAGGAGAAAAAGCAAATAAATGCACATATCTACAAATTAGTAATATAAGCATATTGTGCAAATAAACCTTAGATTCATTGAAAGGTACGAAAACTTTCAAGAACCTATCATGCTCAAGAGACTTGGAAACATCAAAATAGCTAGAAAAGTCGTCAGAATAATCATTATAAGTACGACTCATATACTCCTCCCAAATCGGATCCTTATACTCTAAAGCAAGATTTTCAATTTCATCAATCTTAACTTCCTTCTCTTTTATAATTGGACACTCATCAATTTTAATCTCGTCTACCAATGTATTAAGCTCAAAATTTTCTAGATTTGGTAGAATTTCAATTGCATCCAAATTATCATTAATGCGCATGGGACAATTATCAACTACACAAGTAGACTCATCAGACACAACATTATCATCAATTGCTAAACAAGAATCATGGCATAGAGGAAAATTGACACAAGGAGGAGTTCGATAACAACCGTCATGCCACACTGCTCGAACTTCCAAAATAAAATTATTTAGTTTAGCATTCTCCTCGTACCAAGCTATTGAATCACATGGAATATCATTGTCACTAGCAATCTCTAAAGTTGGTTCATCAAAAACTCCCAAAGAAAGTAAGGGAGGATTAGACTGAGTTCCTTGAATCATTTTATTAAGCGCAATCTCCCAATCAGCAGGTAAAGAAGGATTAGACTGAGTTAAACTCGTATCAACATCATTACACATATATGGATTAAGATCATCATGATATTGATTTTCAAACGAATACGAATAATCATTGCTAGGGGCATATGGAGCATAAAATGAGTTCTCATAATAGAACGAATTCACCTGATATGCATTACAATCCTCATAAGAATGGAATTGTGGGTAAGGATTGAAGTCTTGATATTGTTCCTGACTATTGTAGAAATTCTGAGCGTTGTTCCAACCAAAGTTGAACTCCATCTAGTCTCTCTCCTCAAAACCTGTTTAAGTTGTCTACCTCAAAAAACCTGTAGACACACCAAAGAAAGAAATACAAAAAGAAAGAAAAGAAAAATATATACAAAGATAAAATCCAACTACAAGAAACAATTAACTCAAACTCAACATTACTACCTTCCCCGGCAGCGGCGCCAATTTGTTAATAGTATTTTTGTTGTTCGTTCGCAGGGAAGGACTGAATGTAATATCAAGTTCAAGTTTCTTATCTCTCACAATTTAGAAGTGTAGAAGAATGTTTGGTTTGTTTATAAACTAAATTAAACTAATTATCAATGTTATCAATCGAGAATAAAATATATGAGGAAAACAATCCAAGAACTGGGGTTCTTCACTTGGTTTCAATGCACATTCAATATCTATGTGATGTCTACGTTCTTACTCTGCTGAAAACAATTCTTCTAAGGTTATAATGTTCCCTTCCAAGATACAATATAATGTCTACAACTATACCTTAATTGTCACCTCCGTGATACAATCAAAGACAATCATAAACTATTAAGCACCAAGAATTATAAGTCTCACAACTCTCCTATTAATCTTCCAATCAAATATTCGAGTTATGTCTGTTAAATCGTGTACTAAAATTGCAACTCCTCTTCCAAGTTATTACAATTCCTAAAATCCAATCAAAGGTTCATGACTCCCCTAATTGTGTTAAGCTCTCAATAACAGATCAGCAAAGCAAGAAAATCACAGATAATTAAACACACATGAATACCAAGGAATACTACCCAATCCTTAGATTAGAGATTTAGTTACACATAGTTACTAAAGAAAACAAAACAATAATATTGAATGAAAACATGATATTAAAAATAAGGAGTTTAGATATTACACGTTTCGATAATTGAATAAAGCTTGGATAGAACACCTTCAATCCTTGCTCCTTCTCTTCTCTCCAATCTCAAAATAGTTCTAGATCTAAAGTATGAATAGTACTGAAAATAGGTTATCAATTTCCCTAAAATAATACCCTAGATGTGTTTATGTAGGCTCTACAAGTCTTGCCCAGCAAGAAAATACCAAAACAGAATTATAATAGAATTTCTGCAAAATACGTTTCCTAAACTGATTCTGTTTTTAAGGAAAATTCGTAGCTGACTTTTCTTCAGATATTATGGAACGTTTCAATCATAATTGGACATCTGGACCACTTTAGAATGATAGATAATCTCGTTATCTTCGCGTGGACTGCTTACGGGCCTCAAACGGAGTTGTAGAACTCAAGATATGGCCAAAATAGTAAAAACTGTAATTTTTCAGCACCGCGCGCGTGCAACCTCCGCCCAACAGTCTGTTCTTCGTGCAGATTGCTCCTACCCGGCGCAATTTGCTCGTGGGAATCCTATTCCAAGTTGTAGAAAATCTCCCAGGCTTCGCGTGGGCAGTAAGATCGCTGAAAACGGACTTCTAGAACTCCAGATATGGCCAAAACAGTATAAGCTGCGCAGCCTTCCCGGAAAATCCGAATTTTAATCAATTAATTCTCCAAAAACGATAGAAGTATCAACTTTAATCAATATTCTCGTAAATCTGCACAACTAAGCAAAACACATCAAAACTACAACAACTTGAGTCCAAAACAATCAATTTAAGCCGAACGGAGGCATACCAAGTGGATATAGAATCCACTTATCAATGCTGTATCCCTATAGAACATGGATACAACCTACTTACTGCAAATAAGGTAGATAAAACAAATTACTTTCTAGTCTGTCTATCCTTTTTGAGTAAGTGTCCAAACGGTTACATATTTGACTTTGCAAAGCCTGTTTAGATCCACTTCTTTAGCTCATTGTCTCTTCTATATCTCTCCAAGCTTTCTTGTAGGCTTTCCAGAGCACGTTACAGATTGTGGTCCATAAAGTGCATTGGCTTGTTGCAGGTTTCAGACTTGTACAATTTCTTCAGTATTTTGTCTCCAAGAATGTATTCCAGAAGTGACTAAATAGGTGATTCGAGAACTAGAATTGACTTGATCGATAACTCTGAGTTCTCGAACACTGTTATATTGACATATCGAATCACTTCTCGAATAGCTCTTTTCTTCAGGATTCCTTGAGTTGTCGAATAGAACACTTGACTTGTCGAATCCTTGAGATATCGAATAGCTTTCTGAGTCCTTGAGTTATCGAATGGAACTTTGACTTGTTGACTCCTTGAGAACTCGAATACTACTTTGACTTGTTGACTTCCTGAGTTCTCGAATAGAGTACATAGACATATCGAATCTCTGAGATATCGAACAGTGTATTCAGAGATATCGAATAGTGTCTTGAGATATCGAATCCCTGACTTCTCGAATGCTGGACTTCCCGAATAGACAAATATATTTCTCGAATTGGTACTTAGGCAAATTCTTCATTTCTTCAAATCCCAACTGCGATTATTTGACAGTCTTTATCTTCTTGCTTGAGGCATGAACCTTGGAACTTCTTTCAAGCATTATTCTAGACTCTATAAGTACAGTTACACAACCAGGATTTGATGCCTACTATAAGTACAATACAAACAGAAACTCTACAACTAGAGGTTCCCTCAGTTAAGAGGTCATGTAAGTAATGCAAAGCATTACAAACAATTAGGCTTGTTATTAGATGTATACAGGCATGCCTCTGTAACTAACAATCTCCCTAAAATTGTGAGTGAGACCCTTAGTCACAATTTCATGTCTGATAACAAGCCTAACATACATAAAGATAGAACTTTAAAAGTACAGGTATGTAGATTGATTGAGCAAATGAATGAAATTACAAGATAAATAATCTTACAGTATGATAAAATACTAGCCATTCTCATTTGATTCCATCTCCATTGCCTTGGCTTGTAGATCACCATCTTTCTTATTCTTGTCATCCTTCTTCTTCTTCTCATCTTCATCACCCTTATCTCTCCTGTGATGTCTTCTCCTCCCATCACTTTTGTCTTCAGAATCATCATCCATATTTCTCCTAGGTTGAGCCCTCTCGGGAGTTTCACCAGTTGCTATAAAAGATCTGAGAATGTGCAGTGCTTCAATTTCTTCAGCATTTCTGGCTCCAACCTTCTTCTGTAGTTGATCAATGATAGCAATGACCAATCTGTGATTTCGAGGAGCGAGATCATTGGGAATGACCAATTGCCTGATGTCTTCAATTTTGGTGCCAGACTGATAGATGATTGTCCATGGCTTCTTGATCACTTCTGGCAGCCTTGAAGGTTGGCCATTCCTCAAATCATCAAACAGACTTTTGTTGTTCTCGTTTCTCTTCTCAATAAGCTCAAGTATGGCATCTATCTCTGAGTGTTTTAGGGCTTGTAGAGTCTTGTATGTTAGATGCCATATCTTTGATTTGGATATCATCACTATCTCCTTGAACCATAGATTATTGACTTTCTTGGGGATGACAGTGATGTAGTCAATCTGCTCTTTCAACTCCCTCAGATAGAACTGAGTGTCACCAGCCTGTTCCCTTGTGGCTTTCAGAAACTCCAAGAAGGCTTTATCATGATAAACATTTGAGTTAGCAACTTCTTGTAGCTTGGCCTCAGTAATAACTTTGACTTCTATAGGCTTGGCACTTTCAAATATGGAGGATGGAGGTTTGTCAGATGGCATACTCCCTGCAACCATTGTGGTTGTGATAGATTGCTTCTGACCACCAGGAGTAATGATATGCACAGTTGGTAGAGTAACAACTGGCAGAGATGGAGGCTCATAGTAACATCCCCAAATCCGGGGTCAGGGATTTGGTCGTCACGCGGAAATTCTCATTAACAATTCACCTGTTTAACAACTTTAATCCATCTGTAATCATTGAATAACTGAAATACATCATTGCGACCCCAACTACCAAGTATCTTATAGGTTATAGGGCTAGAAACAAGAACTAAAGTCTTTACATTACTCACTTCATTACATCCATTGAATCAAATTACATTGTGTCTTACAAATCTTATCCCGCTAGTATAGCTTCGTTGAGAAGTATACCAGCAACTAGTTTTACTCTATACAATGTGATATATATTACACATTAATAAACCTACATGTAACTTACTCCAGCTATAGATGTTCTGGATCCTGTCTTCTTCATAAGGGTAGTCTGCCTGCTTCTTCCGAGCTATGCAGATAATCCTCATCCGTTTACCTCTTTCTGAAAGGCTAGTATATAAAACAAACAAGTTTGAGTGAAAGAATTGCTCAGCAAGTGGTTAATAAAGTTCACAAAATATCCCATCATATACTTGGGGTTTTCGAAATACCACAGGTACTTACTATCAACCATGAAATATCTGTACCCAAACATCTCAATAGGGAAAGTATAATGATTAAAATAATCATTAAATGAACAAGATAAGTTCATAATCACATTAATAACCTTTCCGTCAAAATATCTGCTATTAAAAGAAGATAAACAGAAAATCAATATATGTATATCATCTTTCATAATATATCTGTAATCTTTATCAAGTGTGAGATGAACAAGTTTTCAATATGATTTGAATGATAAGGAAAATCAATATCATCTTTTGAAATCAACCTCTACTTTGAAATGAACAAGTTCCAGTATATTATAAAAGGATGAGGTTCAAAGTAGACAAATATAACCTTTTCGACTCTGCCAACACTTACCAGTCACCCAGCCCATAGCTTTTCGATGGGGTGTTCTCGATAATGTTGCAGAAAATATCCAAATTGGATGATAAACTAATACTTGAGTATCTCGCGCCAGATGTCACAACCTTACGATGATCAGTCATAAGTTGTGCATCTCCAAATTTTGTTTCTCTACATGTAGATGGAAGAACTGACGGATTTACTTGTCTACCGCCCTCTTGATCTCCCGCCAACGGTTGGGCATAGTCGGGACCGGCGCAACTCGGACCCCTTTTAATAATGATGGACCGTCTCACGGCCTCTTACACGATTATCAGTGATGGACTGATTCACAGCCTCATACACACATACTCCTAGTTCGAGTAAAATCCATGACTCTGAAACATAAAGTTCGTCCTCCATTTCCCCGAGTAATAACTCGTTGATACAACTCCACAAAGTAGTTGTATCTAATTGGAAAGGAAAATTTACCAATATTTCCCGAGCAGTAGCTCGTTAATGGATTAACAATTGTTACAGCAATCCTACTCCTCGAGTGTTGAGGAAGTAGCCAGAGTCCCCTGACTCATAATAACTGGGCTCAAAATAAGATCTCGACATTTTTCATGACTCAGAAGTCAGGTAAAATAGAATTTCTCAAATAGGGTTTCCCAGTTTTGAAGGAAAGCGACGCCATTGCAGGCTAGGAGTTGATTTAAGATCATCAGGGAAACCTTACAATAATTTTGGAAAATCATTGTTAAGCAACATAGATTAGGTGCTCAACGTTATTTAGGGAAAACCCAGAAGATCGAAAGTATTCAAGATACTTTTACTATATCTCAGAGATATACTTCATGATTATTGAAGTCAAATATGCTTTTAAGTAATCTGAGTTATTCACTATATTCTTGAAAGTATTAATTAAATATTCCAATAATATTTATTAATCATATCTGCGTAAACAATATTTTAAATAAAATAATCACAACTAAATCTTGAAATGAATGTTCAAAAATAATATTTAGTAATTAGATAATTATTAATGATTATTGAAAACCCTTAAATGAATATCCGAAATAATATTCATTACCTTTAAATGAATATTCGAAATAATAGTCATCAATTAAATAGCCCTTAATAATAATGATAAAGTATTTAAATGAATATCCAAAATAATATTCATTAACTTTAAATGAATATTCGAAATAATGTTCGTCAAATAGACAACCCTTATTAATAATAAGGAAAACTTTAAGTGAATATTTAGAATAATATTCATTAAGTAAATAGTCATCTAAAGATAACTAGAAACCTTTAAATGAAATCCGAATTAAGATTCATTTAAATAAATAACTCACGTGTGATTATGAAATCATACTTTTAAATAAATATTTGAAACGATATTTTCCATGTAATTATAATCCTCGAGTATTATTTACTAAATAAATAATACTCAGAAAATAATTGTAATACATATACGATATACCGCCTCGCGGTTCGTAACAAATTAGTCGAAACACATGCCCTATTCTAAGGGCTATCATAAACCCGGCTTAAAGCTACTAGATCACCTCTAGTCTATAAGTCGTCTAATTAGAAATCACACTTCAAGTATGGAAATATATTAAGTCAAAACAACTACGCATATACCTTGCAACGTATATCGTAAAATATTCAATAATACTCTTAATAAAATAATATTCGATTAATATTCTCAAGTGAGATAATACTCAAATAACAATCCTTGAATATTTACCAGGTAATAAATACTTCTTGAAATTATAATAATAATACTGGATAATATTCCTCAAAATACATAGTACTTTGCCGCTGGAATCCCTTCGGGTTTCCACGACTATTTGCATATATCCAAATACCGACTCCCGGTCTAGAGTCGAACACAATAAGTGTGCTCATATACTTAGAGCTACAAGATCCACCGGTTCATAATTACTCATCTCAAAACTTATATGCGAATCAGAAAGCCAACTATATATATATGGCAATATAAGCAGTAACTGCAAAACTGTATAACACAACACATGGCAAAACAGGATTATCGAACCAATACTACAAAGTATGGTTTAGAACACTTGCCTGGTACTCGAGATACGATAGGGCTCGCGACGATGTCGGTCCATCTAGACAAGGTCAAAGAAAACACATAATTAATCCACTTGTAACTCAATTCTTAAACACGCAAGCGAAACACAACCAAGGCATTATTGGCTCGTTATAGGCTCATACTATGTTCATGTTGGTCGTCAAATACTTATGTTTATAAGTTTGGTACAAAATCCATCCGCAATTCCAAGTTATACTTAACCATTTAGAACGTTGGTTTCTAAGTCTCGTTTTCAGTGGTTTTCACTTACGCGACCTCGACTTAAACTTTTCTATAAAATCAACCGTTTACTCTTTTGAGGTGATTCCTTCGCAAACATTCACCTTACTATGTCTAGTATTTAATAAACTCAATTCTCCACCAAAACTGTTTCATTAAGGTGTTCAATTGAAGTCATAAACTTAGCACTTACGTGATCGCACCACTTTTACGAATTTCGCGATATCTCCTAAACCGTAAATCAGTTTCACATGAACTTTATATCAAAACGAATCTTATGACATGAGCTAACTTATCATGGCAAAATATGAAACTGGGAAGTGAATTAAAGCTACTTTCATACACGATTTTCTAAGGTTAACGAAAATTCGGTATTACGACGGCTATAAATCGAATAATCCAAAAATCTAAATACTCCAACTATCACACCATCCATTCCAAACCACCCAAACATGTTATTTATCTTTAAACTAAGGTCAAGAACTGTCTTAACATCCATGGAACCACTTTTAACAATTATCAAAGCCCACTCATAACAATAATGCTCTAAACATGCATCAAATCTTTATAACTCATCTAATTCATCAAAACTCAAACTAAGAGCTAGGGTTTCAAAAGAGGATTACCTTCCTTGATGTTTGTATGACCTTTACAAGCCTTTATTAGCCCTCAAATAGCCTTAGACAAGCTTAGATCATCAAGAGAAATCAAGAAAATCAAGTTAGTAATTCGGAGTCCCTAAAACCGAACTGAAAGATAATGAAAACCGAGGCCCTTACCGATATTTTCTGAACGAGGCTTCCAAAGAAAAGTTGTAGAGAATCTTAACAGATTTCTAACCATATAAAGAACATAAAATTTCATTGAGTAATGAAGGCTCTAGACCCGTTTTACTGAGAGGGTGTTCTGCTGGGCAGAATTGGTTTTGTTCTTGTTTCTATGTTTTGTTTTTGTGTTTTGGTGTATAATGATATAATGCATGTATTTTATGTATATAACTTGGATGCATCTCCTCCTTTTATGTTGTCAATCATCCATTGGTCCAAGTGTTGGCTCCTTATTGGTCCATGTGTTGGCAGCACATTAAATAACTCCATTTTTGGCAAAGTGCAAGTACACCACTTAGCTTGTAGTTGACTTCCAAGTATGTCACTTGTATCTTTTATTTTTCCATCAATTGCACATGTTTGTCTCTTGGTCATTTATTCATTTCTTTGTCCGGTTATTGCTCAATTTCGTTGATCGTTCGAAGGAATATCTCAAGGATTACTAGTTATGATTTTACCGGAAACTTTCTTAATAACTATACTATTATTCTCAATCCTCTTTTATGATCCTTGAATTTAAATCCCTTAAATCTCATTAATAAATCCTTCCTTGGACTCTTGATATACCATATCCTTAATCAATGATTCGTTCGCTCAATTGCTTAATCTCGTTATAAAGTTTCAGCGGTTTCTAGAACGTTCGTTCCACTGTCTCAGTGGTTTACGTTCTAAATCCTCAAATCAAATATAATAAAATCCTAACATATTAAATCCTTACTTCCTCAAATTTAATATCTCATTTCTTGAATATAATAATATATAATTCACTGTCCGGTCAAATATTACACCGAAATACAAATTGGAATTTCTGAATTCCGATCGTCTTTGCATACACATATTTGCTCTGTAGATCACTAACATGACTTCAGAATATCCATCCTATGTCTCGTACATAGATGACATGAAAATTTTTCTTAATCCTCAAAATCACTATTCATCCACCAAAATCACTATTCACGCATGACAAACACTATTCACGTATATACTTATTCTTAATAAGAAAAGTTTTAATTCTACTGAAAAATTTGGGTTCTTACACTCATCAACCTTTGTTTTTCCTTTTCCTGGCACATGAGGTGGTGTTGATTTTGAAGTTCTTTGTTGACCACCCTCATTGATCTTTATGCCTTTTTCTTTAGGCTTCTCCCCCTTAGGATTTGGGATCCTTGTCCTCTTCTCCCCCTTAGGCTTGTTGTCAGGCACAGAGGCTGTAGAAATCACCTTTGGGTTTGAAGAATCATCAGGTATAGGGAGACCCATATGCTTCATCATAGCAGTCAGCATATGTTGTTGAGTGAGAAGAACATCAGCATGAGCAGTTGCTTGAGTGTTCAACTTTTCATTCAGCAGATTGACAGATTCTTTTAGCTCAGCATTGAATGCTTTTTGGTCAAACACTTCCTTTTCAAATTTCTCCATTGAGTGTTTGAGATGTTCAGCTCTGAAAGAGGTGAGTGATTGTTTCTGGAGCCTTTCCACTTCATACTTGCTCATGTTGTGCACATGTACCTCAGAAATGACCTTATCTCCATATTGATTCTGCCACATAACCTTGAGAAGGGCATTGGCATCCTGAGTTTGAGAGGAGAGAGTGGCCATTTCACTTGTGAGCTTTGAGAGACTATCCTTCAAGGAGGGTAGCTCATGATCCACAGAAGTGCAAGTCTTTTTACATTCCCTGATTTCTCTGAGTGTGGATGCTAGAGGAGGGAATTCAGAGATGAATTTACTTTTGAGCTCACTCACTTCCTTGGATGTATCTCTGCAGATATTGGCTAGTTCAGTTTTCATCCCTTTCCCAAGATAGTGAATGGCCTTTAGACTTCCCTTGTAGGACTCATTCATGGCTTCATAGACTTCAGTAGGTGAGAGAGTTCGAGCATTTGAACCAAGAACAGTTACATATTCTTCTCTCAAGTATTGCAGAGCCTCAGCCAATGTGCAGTCTTTGGTGGTGCTCATCCATGCATCTACATTTCCATCTCTCTCAGCCTCATCTGCTATCTTTTCTTGTTGATTTTCAACATCTTCTTTGTGACAGAGCAGAATTGCTTCATAGTCAACATTTGGTAAATTGGCTGTGAGAAGATGTTGGGCTATTTTAGAGATCTCATTAAGCTGTTCCACATTTAAACAATGAAGTGCTTCATCCGTCAATAGTGGTGGAACAGTTGATGATCCCAAGACACTGTCATGTTGCATAGGTCTCAGCCATTCTGACAGAGTGGCCTGATCCAAGTTAGAGCTAGATCTAGGCAAGCTAGACTCCTCCGTTACAGATGCAACTTCTGCAACCAGATGGATTGACTCTACTACTTGTGTCTCCACAGAAGTGGGATGAGTTACACCAGCAGTTGACACAGGCACAGAGTCTCTAGTGACAACTAGTGGAACCTCTGTGTTTGTGATGGTGTCATCAGGAGATGCCCCAGCATGCATTCCCTCACCATCTAATTGTGGGTCCTGGGTGGTGAGCAAAGTGTCATGCACTAAGTCACTTGAGTCCATTGGCTCACCAAGAGAAAAGGATTCTTGGTGATTAATGCCTTGCTCTTCAATTTCTTGAATTACAGGCTCCAAAGAAATTTGAGATGAAGATTCTGGAAGAGAAGTGTGTTGTAGAGTAGATTTTGGCAACTCCCCCAAGAGATAGAGGGAGTTTCAAGTGTGATGTGCTCTCCACTCAGTGTTGTGCCAGCCTTATAACTCCCATGTGCTGACTCTGTACAAGAAGGTACATTGGGGAGGATGCTTGATTCTATAGGTGCACCCTGTTGAGAGAGGACACACCTAGTGAGCTGTGTGCCCCTGATTTTATAACTTCAGCCATTTGTGTGATTGAAGAGGTGGTCTTAGTTTTCTTCTTCTTTGGCCTTAGTAAGGGTGACTCTGGTTCCTCACTTTCTAGACCTAGTTCAACAGCTAATGCTGCTTCAGATAGAATATTTAAGGGTACAGACATTACTTCCTTTCTCTTCTTTTTACTAACATCACCCTTTTGAGAGGATAATACAGTTGGCGCAGTGTTTGGTAGAGTATTTGGTTGAGAGAGTTGGTTAGCTAGCCCTGGGTTAGCATTTTGTTCTACTTGCTTGGGCTTAGCTAACTCAGACTTTGAGGCAAATGTTGGCATGTTGTGGGGGTAAGTTCTAAACACACTCTCCATATGGGGAGTTATGTAAAGTCTTACATCCACATCATTCCTAGTCTCCAAATTGAGTTTGGTCATGGATTTAGGATAGCCTATTCTATTTTTATTCATGCCATCTAATTCAATCAATTTATCATCTAAGAAATTAAGGACATATTGAATAAAACGAGGGAAGAAAAGTTCATTACCTATATTGGCTGAATTCTTACCAAGTCTCCCATACAGCTTCTGCAGAATGATGAGACCAACGTCTATTTTCTTTCCATAAGCTAAGGCATAGCCTATTTGCTGGGTAGGAGTACTGATTTGGTCATAGCTAGATTTTCTTGCAGTGAAGACTTGAAGAAGTGTAGCAAACACATAACTCCATTCCTTCCTCAAATGCTTCCTGTTCAAATGCCCAAGACTGATTCTGTCTGCATATTTGATGAAATCAAAGAAGTCTTCCAATTCAGCATTTGTAGCAAGTGGGTCATACACCTCTCCTTTGGTACCCATCCCAAGTGCCTCATTCATATCCTCTGTGGTGATAGTGATATTTTTGTCTTGAATCTTACAGTAGATGATGTATGATGTTATTGCAGAGTCAAGAGCCACCACCTCCACTGTAGCAGACTGCCAAAACTGTTCTAGAATGTCGAGATACAGAGTTGGGTTAACAGATAGAGCATTCTTGATGTACGATTCAGACATCCACTTCACAAAGCACTTGAAATTGGCGTTGGGTGCTTCAACATCACTAGTTAGAGCAATGAAACTGTTGTTGAACTTTACTGTTGCCATTTGTGTAAGAGAGAAGAGAGAAATTGAAGGTTGAAGAAGAAATTTGGCTTTTCGCAGTTAGGGTTTCAGAGGTTTAGAGAGTATAGATGCTGGAGAAATCGAATGAAATGAATCGAATAGTTGTAGAATTGTATAAGCATGAAGTACTTGAATTGTCGATTAGGGGTATGTTTTATATCGACAAGTCAGGCATTCGAGAAGTAGGAAACAACTATTCGATAAGTCAAGAAAGGCTTAATCGATAACTCAAGCAGATTGTAACTCACAGCTGGCAGTTATCTAACTTAGAAATAATTCTAAATCAAATAAAATGTGTTTTTATGAGTGAATTAAAATTTTAGACAAAAGTCCAAAATCGGTTGAAATTCAGCGAGAATTCAGCCTTTTCAAATGATTCGAGAACTCAAATACAGTGTTCGAGAACTCAGACATTAGAGAACTCAATTACCATATTCGAGAAGTCAAGAATACCTCTATTCGATATCTCTAAACGACTCAATTCGAGAACTCAAGAGTACTCTAATGAGGCTTGTTAGAGATGTCGAATAGTGAATCATTCGAGAAGTCTGACTTATCGAACTATACTCATAAAAAATTTATTTTCACTATCTTTTAAAATTTACCAGCCATATTCATTGGAGAATATTCTAGCAAATTAAACAGTGATTTTCTCAAAATTTCATAGAAATTTCAAGTTAACAAAAATATGATTTTCCAACATATGCAACAGATTTGAAATATTTATAAATCATATTTCAGTCAACACTTACTTCAAAAATATTGAGAATTTAGATAAAGTAAGTGTTTATTGCTGCAACAATCTAGATGATATATTCACTTAGCCAGAATCTGAAGAATTCAGCATTCCAATCTCACTAACCAACCTTGTGAAGGTGGCTTCATCTAGTGGCTTAGTGAATATGTCAGCTAGTTGTTTATCTGTAGAGACATAATGCAACTCAATGGTTCCATTAGTTGCATGTTCTCTAATGAAATGAAATCTGATGTCAATGTGCTTTGTCCTAGAATGATTGACAGGATTGGCAACTATAGAGATTGCACTTGTGTTGTCACACATGATTGGAATTCTTTCCAACACAAGTCCATAATCTCTAAGTTGATTTCTAATCCAAAGCACTTGAGCACATCAACTTCCAGCAGCTATGTATTCAGCCTCAGCTATAGAAGTTGACACAGATTGTTGCTTCTTGCTATACCAAGTAACTAACCTATGTCCAAGAAACTGGCAGCTACCTGAGGTGCTTTTCCTATCCACTCTGCATCCAGCATAATCAGCATCAGAATAACCAACCAGATTGAACCCTGTGTCCTTAGGATACCATAAACCCAAGTTTGGAGTGCCCTTCAAATATCTAAATATCCTTTTTATCGTAATCAAATGTGATTCCTTTGGATTTGATTGAAATCTAGCACATAAACATGATGTCTGGCCTACTTGTAGTGAGGTAGAGTAGAGAACCAACCATGCCTCTATAGACTGAGATATCTACTTTCTTGCCTTTAGCATCTTCATCCAATTTAGTTGCAGTGGCCATGGGTGTCTTTGCATGTGAGCAATCTTCCAAGTCAAACTTCTTCAAAAGATCCTTGATGTACTTGGTCTGACTGATAAAGATACCATCCTTTCTCTGACTGACTTGCAACCCAAGAAAGAATGTCAACTCTCCCATCATACTCATCTCATATCTGCTCTGCATGAGTTTGGAGAATTTCTCACACAGCTTCTCATTTGTAGAACCAAAAATTATATCATCCACATAAATTTGAACTAGGATAATATCATCACCATGCTTCTTGTAAAACAGTGTCTTGTCCAATGTGCCTCTAGTGAATTGATTTTCAAGAAGAAATTGTGATAAGGTATCATACCATGCTCTTGGAGCCTGCTTAAGTCCATACAATGCCTTAAGCAATCTATAGACAAATTATGGGAAATGTGGATCCTCAAAGCCAGGTGGTTGTTGCACATAAACCTCTTCTTCCAACTCTCCATTCAGAAATGCACTCTTGACATCCATTTGATAAACTTTAAAGTTTGAATGGGCAGCAAATGCCAAGAATATTCTGATGGCTTCCAATCTAGCAACAGGGGCAATTGTCTCATCATAATCAATGCCTTCCTGTTGAGAGTATCCTTTTGCAACCAGCCTTGCTTTGTTTCTTACTATTACACCATCTTCATCCATCTTATTCTTCAGAACCCATTTTGTTCCAACAATGGTTCTATTCTTTGGTGCAGGCACAAGTTCCTATACTTTGTTCCTTTCAAATTGATTCAGCTCCTCTTGCATAGCAATAATCCAATCTGGATCCAACAATGCATCATCAAGTTTCTTAGGCTCAACTTGTGATAGAAAACAACCATAGAGGCACTCATTCTGAGTTGATCTCCTAATCCTTACTCCTGCATTAGGATCTCCAATGATTTGCTCTGCAGTGTATGATCTATCCCATTTCCTTGAGTGCTCAGCCTGATTTATCATTCTTGATGTTGCTTCATCATCCACATCATGGTCATTCTCATTTTCTCCCCCTGTGAAGTTGCCACTACTCACATGTGTGTCTTGGATGCTTGTTTCTCCACTATTGATTGGCACAAATTCTTCTCTTGTATCATCATTCAATTGAGTTTGTTGAACTTGGGTTTCAACTCCAGTTTCAATCTCTTCATCAGAATCATCTAGATTATCAAACCTTAATGGATCTTTATCTTCATCATTGGCTTCTTCTAGTCCAGGTAGTTTGCTGTCATAAAATGTCACATCTGTGCTTTCCATAATTTTCTTTTGATTGATGACATAAACTTTGTATGCAATTCTTTCCATAGAGTAGCCAAGAAAAATTCCTTCAAATGCCTTTGCATCAAACTTACCAACATATCCTGAATTGTCCTTTAATACAAAGCATTTGCTTCCAAAAGTATGAACATACTGTAGAGTAGGCTTCTTTCCAGTCATCAAATTGTAAGGTGTCTTTCCAGTGTTTTTGTTGATTAGAGTTCTGTTCTGGATATAGCATGCAGTGCTCACAGCCTCAGCCCAAAAACATGTAGGCATCTTTGCATCAAGTAACATTGTTCTAGCATCCTCAATTAGAGTTCTATTCTTTCTCTCAACAACTCCATTTTGTTGTGGAGTCCTTGGAGCTGAGAATTGCTGAGAAATGCCATTCTCTTTACAGAATGCTTCAAGTATGGCATTTCTGAAATCTGTTCCATTGTCACTTCTCAATGCAGTCACACTTGCATTGTTGGCCTTTGCTTCCTTGTCAACTCTCTTTATGTGCTCAATGATTACTTGTGGGGCCTCATCTTTTGATGCTAGAAATTCCACCCATGTATACCTTGTAAAGTCATCAACCATCACCAAGGCATACTTTTTTCTTCCTAGTGACATAATATTGACAGGCCCAAACAAATCCATATGAATGAGTTGCAGGGGCTTGGTTACTAATGTCATTGTCTTTGACTTGTGGCTTAATCTTTTCATTTTTCCCTTTTGACAAGCCTCACACACTCCTTCTTGGCAGAATTCAAGTGTGGGCATGCCTCTCACTAACTCTCTTTTGACTAGAGAATTAATGGCTTTGGAGTTCAGGTGTGATAATTTCATGTGCCACAACCAACAATCTTCATTTGATGCTTTTGAATAAAAGCAACAAATTTTGTCCTTGTTTGGAGAGTCCATATTGGCTACAAACAGGCTTCCCTTTCTTACTCCAGATAGAGAAAAATCACCAGTCTTCTTGTGGGTGATCAAACATTCATCTTTATCAAAATCCACCTTGAATCCCCTACCAGTAAACTGACCAACACTTAGCAGATTATGCTTGAGCCCCTTGACTAGTGCTACATCTTCAATGATGACATTACCAACTTTCAACTTGCCATATCCCAATGTGTTACCCATGCTATCATCTCCAAAAGCAACCATTGGGCCAGCCTTTTCTTCATACTATGATAGCAGGGCCATATCACCAGTCATATGATTTGAGCATCCATTGTCCAAAATCCACATGACCTTCTTTTCACTTTCTTTGCCCTGCAAACACAAAGGTATTACTTTTCCTTTGGTACCAAAACAAGTTTGGGTCCATGTGACTTAGAAACAGTTTTATCATAAACAACATGCTTGTCAACTTTCTTAGTGTGAGTCTTCTTGTCACTGTTAGAAGTCTTAGAACCTGAAGTTTCAGACTTAGGTGACAGAGGTACCTTCCTATCTTTAGGAGGACTTGAAGACTTTGACCTTGTGTAGTGTGTGTGAGAATTGTGACTGATACAACCATCAATGAATTGCCTTCTCAAAATGAAATAGCTAGTCATCACATTCATGTTGCATGGCATACAGTCAAATTTATCACAAAATGGAGCATCTCTATGTCTTAGAGGCACAGAACAATCATAGAAAGGTTTGGACACACTACCAACAGGTTTCTTGCATGCATGAGTTAAATGATTGGTACTGAAACAGTTCTGACAAGTTTTCCTAGGGGCATTAGGCATATAAGCATAGTTGTTATCCTTGTTAATCCCTAACTTTCCATTTCTGTTCTGTTTCTTCTTAGTCACTTTCTTTTCTGATTCACTCTTCCCAGCTGAAACAAACTTAACAAACTTCTTAGGTCTTGGCCTATCAACTACTGGCTCCTTGGCTTTTGGCTTGACACTCTCACTCTTGGAGGATGCTTGTTGTTCACTGGCTTGTGCCTCATCCTCATCATTCAACATTTGCTTGATGAGTAAGGCATCCTCATCAATTTCAAATGTTGATTCTTTAAAAATTGGATTTTCAGCCTTTTTCAAAATGTGAGGCACTTCCTCATGAACAACTGTGTCATCTTCAATGATAGCATAGCCTTTTCTTTGTTTAAGAGTGTCATAGTCAAGTCCAATAGCAGCCTTGGGTTTAGCTTGAACTTTCTCACAGTAGGATTGCACTAGACCAGATGATTTCTTAAATGTTTTCAGTTTGAATTCATTTTCAGCTAATTCATCCCTAAGAGCCTTTTCAACTTGACTAGCACATAAAACCTTGTTCTGCAAATATTCAACTTCTTTCTTAAGGTTTTCTACTTGCATAGCAGTTAGCTCAAGTTCCTCATTCTTTTTGGTTAACATTTCATTTCTAGTAGACAGTTTAGCAATCTCCTCATTAGCAGCAGTCATACTAGTATGAATATTAAACATCTCAACAGATAGTTGATCAACCATGGATTTTTATTCAGAAACAGACATGTCTATGGTAGTGAGAGATGGTACCTGAGAGTTTGATGAAGATGTGTCTTCCTCGGAATTGGCCATCAAGGCATAGTTGCAAAACTCTTGCTCCTCTCCATCACTATCAGAATCATCCCAACATTTCCCTTCAGCTATGTAGGCCTTACCTTGTGTCTGCTTTCTCAGAAGGGCCTCATACTTAGCTTCAAGTTCCAGAAACTCTTTATCCTTCTTTTTAGGCTTCTTGCATTCGCTAGCAAAATGCCCTAGGTCATTGCATCTATAACACCTTACAGATGACCTATCCACATAGCTGGTTTTGAATTTATTTCTGTTTGGTTTCACAGGTGCCTTGTTCTTGTTGACTGAATGGTTTTGAGTTTTGGGTTTGAAGGGTTGATTTCTTTTAAATCTGATGTTTGGAAATTTTCTGGCCATGAAAGCATATGAAGTATTTTCCATCCCATCTAGTTCTTCAAGAGTGTAAAACTCTTCTTCCTCCTTTTCCTCAACAGGTTCACTTACCTCAGCTTCAGTTTCTTCATCATCTACTACCTCCTCTATCCTTAGCTGGCTTGTAGATGCTTCTAGGTCTTGACTAGATTTGTTGACAATCAAGGCACATGATGTGTTTATTATTCTACCTTGGTTGGCTTGGATAGCCCTTTTCTGAAGCAACTCAAGCTCATGAGTCTTTAAGACTCCATAGAGCACATCATAGGTGACTTTGTTCAAATTTCTTTCCCTTAGAGAAATGACTCTTTGCTCTAGATGATTTGGTTAAGATAGCAGAAATTTCATATTCAACTCCTTGGTGCTGTAAACCTTGCCATTCATCTGCAACTCAGTGACTAACTTGTGAAACCTTTCAAACATCTCAGTAATGCTCTCCTTGGGCTGTGCCATGAAAGCTTCATACTGTGTGACCAGTATCTGTTTCTTGTTTTCCTTAACCTCATCGGTTCCTTCACACAACACCTCAATGTGATCCCACATTTCTTTGGCAGATGTACATGATGCAATGTTTGCAAACATTGACATGTCCACGGAATCAATGATAAGCAACATGAGGTGACTGTCAAGAGCAACCTTCTCTCTTTCTGATTCTATCCATTTTGATGGATCCTTGGCCTCATAAGATCTTGGGATAGTTGTGGTTCCAACAGTCTTCACTGGTATCTCTTGTTGTGGAACAAAAGGACCATTCTTGAGAATCTCAGGATACAAAGGATGAGAGGCTTTGATGAACAACATCATCTTTATCTTCCAGAGGTTGAAGTTTTCTTTGTCAAACTTAGGGACTTTCATCGTTCCTGTAGTCTTTGGTGTACTCGAACTCATGATCGTTTTTCTGTTTTTGAATAAACAGCCCGCTCTGATACCACTTATTGAGTATTGAATACGGTAAAAGAATACAGAGGGGGGGGTGAATGGATTCTTGAACTTTTCTTTGGCTAGAGTCTATGTAGCAAATAAGTGTTTGTGTGTGCAGAAGTGAAGGTGCGGATAAAGAACAACACAAGACACAATATCACTTTAATCTAATGTATTATTAGATAAAGGTTGCTACAATCTGTGAATACAAATGATAGTATTCTCAGCTTCGTTTTTCTCAGAGAGATATGGCTTACAGTATATGAAAAACTTGACTCACAAAGTTAGTTACTAAGGAAGTGAGGCTGTATCCTTATAGAACATGGATACAACCTACTTACTGCAAATAAGGTAGCTAAAACAAATTACTTTCTAGTCTGTCTATCCTTTTTAAGTAAGTGTCCAAACGGTTACAGATTTGACTTTGAAAAGCCTCTTTAGATCCACTTCTTTAGCTCCTTGTCTCTTCTATATCTCTCCAAGCTTCCTTGTAGGCTTTCCAGAGCTCGTTACAGATTGTGGTCCATAAAGTGCATTGGCTTGTTGCAGGTTTCAGACTTGTACAATTTCTTCAGTATTTTGTCTCCAAGAATGTATTCTAGAAGTGACTAAGTAGGTGATTCGAGAACTAGAATTGACTTGATCGATAACTCTGAGTTCTCGAACACTGTTATATTGACATATCGAATTACTTCTCGAATAACTCTTTTCTTCAGGATTCCTTGAGTTGTCGAATAGAACACTTGACTTGTCGAATCCTTGAGATATCGAATAGCTTTCTGAGTCCTTGAGATATCGAATGAAACTTTGACTTGTTGACTCCTTGAGAACTCGAATACTACTTTGACTTGTTGACTTCCTGAGTTCTCGAATAGAGTACATAGACATATCGAATCTCTGAGATATCTCTGAGATATCGAATAGTGTCTTGAGATATCGAATCCCTGACTTCTCGAATGCTGGACTTCTCGAATAGACAAATATACTTCTCGACTTGGTACTTAGGCAAATTCTTCATTTCTTCAAATCCCAACTGTGATTATTTGACGGTCTTTATCTTCTTGCTTGAGGCATGAACCTTGGAACTTCTTTCAAGCATTATTCTAGACTCTATAAGTACAGTTACACAACCAGGATTTGATGCCTACTACAAGTACAATACAAACAGAAACTCTACAACTAGAGGTTCCCTCAGTTAAGAGGTCATGTAAGTAATGCAAAGCATTACAAACAATTAGGCTTGTTATTAGATGTATACAGGCATGCCTCTATAACTAATAATCTCCCCCAAATTGTGAGTGAGACCCTTAGTCACAATTTCATGTCTGATAACAAGCCTAACATACATAAAGATAGAACTTTAAAAGTACAGGTATGTAGATTGATTGAGCACATGAATGAAATTACAAGATAAATAATCTTACAGTATGATGAAATACAAGCCATTCTCATTTGATTCCATCTCCATTGCCTTGGCTTGTAGATCATCATATGCTTTCTGTTTTCTTTCTTTTTCCTTTCTTGCATTCTCATCCATGGCCTTTATGATCTCAACAAAGGCATCCAACTGTTCAAGCAGAATAGAATTCTTGAAATCTTCAAGTACTGGCTTCAGAATGTTGGCAGGATAGTGATTGAGTAGGTCCATTCTTATATTGACATGCTCCCCATTTCTTCTCCTATACTTCACCAAATAGGGATTGAACTGAACTCTACACAATCCTTTTGCCCTTAGCTTTTCTACTTCAGCTTCCAGTCTATCAATCTCCTTCTCCCTTTCTATCCATCTCTCAAGGCATCCCTTCCTTATCTCTTCATCATGATCTCTTTTCATCTTTATAAAAGCAGCTAGCTCCAGTTTCCAAACCCTTTCCACTTTGTCATTAGCATCCAACAGTGCAATCATCCTTTCTATGTCATCCAACTTGGCATACTTTTGACACTGCCCTTGTCTGAATTTCTCCTCTCTTTCATCAGCATATTTGACTTCTAGGCAATCATCAATAATAGCAACATGATAGATTCTCCGAGCTCTTAGAAATTTCAGTTGGTCTATATCAAAGTCTTCATCAAGTGGTTGGAGTTTCAATCCTGGATAAATTTTCAGAGTCCTTGATTTGGATAGCCTTGGTTTCCTTGCAGCTTGTTTGAGTTTGATCCTTTTTACATGGTTGCTTGGCTAAAATCTTTGACCTTTGTTGGTAGACCATAGTAGTATTCCATTAGCAGTTTGCTTTCTGAAACATACACATGGTTTCTTGGCTTGAATCTTCTTCTCTTCTTGAGGTGGCAAAACAGTTGCAGAAGCCATTGAATCAGATTTTGGTAGGCCATTACTAACAGTAATCACCCTAGACTCAGAGTCTTGTGTTGTGGTGAGGTTACTGCTAGCAATGCCTAAGGCTTGCTGTTTTCCAATCTTCCTCTCATAGACTTTTCCTTGGTCATCACCATCTTTCTTTGTAATATCTGGGAATTTCGTACTCATAAATTATACTATTTGGCAATAAAAATATTATCATGTGCTTAATTGATGAGTCATTACTTGTTTTGTGATTGTGAATATGTGTTATGTGTTTAACTGCTAGATGTGTTGACGTGGAATTATATTAAATTTTGCATATCTTTTAAATACAAAAATATGATTTTTATTTGCTTAAACATTTTTATAAAATTCTTGGAGTTAGTAAAAATCATGAAATCTCTTGTTTTATTATCTTTATGTATTTAAAGACTTTTTAAAATAAAAGTTTAATTTATTTTCGAATTAAAATATTTTACAAGGATTTTTCTATTTATTATTCTTTTTAAAATATTAAAACTTGTAAAATCCAAATCTTTTCACAAAATGATTTTAAAAATGTTTTAAAAATATTTTGAGGAAGAGAATTGCATATTTTAATTTTATGTGTCAATAAATTATTCTTGAATCCAAAAATATCTTTTAATTAGGATTATTTTTACAAGTCTTTTATTTAATTAAAAGATGCATCATTAAAATACATTTTTAATTGTGTGTAGTGTGTGAGTGCTTGAACAAAACCCACCCCCCTTCTTTTTTCACACGGCCGAACCCTCCATACTCATCTCTCTCAAATTCTCTCCATATTCTCTCAACCTCCATTAACATTCAACCTCAAGAATCAAGCTAATTTCTCCATCAAAACCATTAAGTGTTATAGATAAAAATACTCCTCTCTTCATCTTCTACAACCCCTTATCTTTTAATTTCGATTTTCACCACTTTTCAAACTAGGGTTTTCAAAAATCAAGCTTCAAAGGTTAGTTTTGTGGGTGTTTTTGATTGGGTGTTACTCCTTGGAAGAGACCCACGAATTTTCGGGCTCTCCGGAGAACCCTAACCTTCGGCCATGATCAAAAAGAGAACCAAGGGTTACATGCATGTGTTTATTTGATGATTTTGTATAATTACTAAGTGGTATATGTATGCATGTGAGTTTTTATAAGTTATTATGTTGAGATTGATGATGGGTTTGAGTTTAATTAAGTTTACAAGATGTGGGTTTGTGTGTATTGTAAATTGATGATTGTTAGTAGGTGTAAATTGTAAAGGACTTGATATTTTGATGATTTATGATATGGAATTTGATGGGTTAAGTTTATAATTTGATTTTAGTGTGAATTTACAAGTTAGTGATGATGGGTTGTGATAATTTTCATTGTTGATCAAAATTATGTGTGTAAGTATTGTGTAAGTCATTGTGAGGGTTTGTGTGTGATTGTTGGTGATGAAGAGGGAGAGGCCGAGAGAGAGATTGAGGGAGAGGGAGAGAGACCGAGAGGGAGAAAGAGAGAGATAGAGAGGGAGAAGCCGAGAGAGAAGGAAGAGAGAGTGTAGTGTGGTTGTGTGATTTCTTGAAAGTTAGTTGCTTGAGTCTTATGTGAATTACTTGATTTAATTGTTACATGAATTAAATTGTTTACATAATTGAATTGCTATGTGAATTTGAATTATGGATTGTATAATGAGTTGTCATGGAGATATTAGGTTGACTTAGAGTTGTTTGGTGGTTAGTAGTAGTCGATATTGATGGAGTTGTAGACTTTGGAGGTGTATTGTGTTGTCTTGTGATTGCTTGAGACCGATTATATTTCGGTATGATTTGACGACTAAACAAAGGAGATGCCGCTGAAATTTCTAAAAATATAATAAAACGATTTCCAAAACTCTAAGGCACATCTCCAATGTTAAGTCGTAGAGTCATTATAGTACTATGCTATACTACATTGTATGTTAAATGATTTACATGCTACGTGACTTACATGATTTCATGTATATATAAACATACATATATATGTATATAGTTATAAAGTTATCGATGGGGCGTTAGCATTATTAGGATTGCTTTGTCATATGTAAACAAAAGAGGGGAAAATAAGATATTGTTTATTATTATTATAGGTCCGAGTAGGAGGCCTGGCAAGGAGCCGATTGAAGAGGATGCTATCTAGTGCAAATTCGTGATTTAAGGCAAGTGTACTATCCTACCTTGTTGTTACCATATGATGAATGCCATGAGATATTGAATTGTTAGTTTGTCACAAACTAGTTCTTTCCGACCTTATTATTGTCATATACCTTGTGATTGATTTCATACCCCTTGAACTTGACTTGACTTGCTAATCGATAATCATATTTCTTGGAAAACCTTTTCATAACCTTATCGAATTCTTGAATTCTTGAACCAACTACTTAAATATCTACTTGTACTTGAACTCGTTTCTAACTAAAAACAATTGTTGATTCTTGATTAACCTTTCGTGATTAACTTTCTTGAATGAACCTTTCTTGACTTAACCAAGTTATACTAAACAGAATCCCAACTCCCAAGAATTTAGAATGATTGACTTTCTTCACTTTGCCTTGTCATTTATTCAAAATCTGAAAAATCATTCATTTGAAATCCGAGAATCCTATTCATGCTTATTAGCAACTTGATATGACATTGATATTCTTGTTTCTTTGAGATGAATTGAATTTGACAGACTTTTATTTGACCTTAATGGAATTGGATGGAATGTTACTTTGACCGAGGCGCCGGTCCAAATTATATTATTATTATAGGCCAATGTGTGCCTGGGATCCCCTTATATTTGATGAACACCGTATTGGATATGCGGGTTCGGAGCTCTGTCGTGGGCTGATCACCCAGCGTTGCTCGTAGCGTCTTATCAGATATTCCAATTCCTACTCATTTACTTTTGATATTGATTCAGTTGATACCTTTCAGTTGCAGATTGAAATATCTTGCTTTACATTTGATTATTTTGCCAGTCTTATATTGTTGATTTATGCACTTGCTGAGCATTTGGCTCAATGATATTTTTTCCTTAACGTTTCAGTGAAACTCGAAGATGGTAAGGACTCTTGAGACTGCGCGTAAGAATTGTGGTGGTTCAGGTGTAGCCTATAGGAGGCAGTTCCAGGTAGAAGGGAGTGACGATCTGATGGATCTTATTTTGCTAGAACTTTTGAACTTAGTCTGTAATCCTTTGAACTTAGAATAATTTGTGACTTGTAATGATAAATTGTTTTGAATTTGTGACCTGTTGGCGATCTAGGCATGGGATTGGTAATGTCTAATTAATTAATATGCATGCTTTACCATTATTTAGTTAAATTTAATTAAGGGATTTGGGGCCGTCACAGGTTTGGTATCAGAGCCACAGGTTTGAGTCACTGAACAATATAGGTTTAGGTAACAAGATAGATCACATTTTTAATAATCACTTAGGATTAAAATAGAAACTCACTTAGAATGTAAATAGTATGATATTTATAAAAGAATAGGATTGATTGACCCCTATTATCGAGAGTGTTTAAGTAGAATGTTTCTAAGTTTTATCTAACGTTATATATATATATATATATATATATATATATATATATATATATATATATATATATATATATATATATATATATATTATATTATTATTGGCAGCGACAGCGGGCACCAGGACCTTCAGCTCCACCCCCTGCAGATCTTCCAGCTACCGTACCCTTGTCTGTTTACCAAGAGTTACTTAGGGAGTGTGAACGTCAGTATGGTGAGAATATTCAGCTTCAAAGGAGGATTGATGCGTTGTACGATCATGATGATGGCATACTTGTGAACCATGATGGAACCTTTATCTCTAGGCTTCAGGTACTTACTAGGATGGATAACGAGCGGCTTCGTGAGATGGTAGACGAGCTCCAGCGCGTGATCAACGAGTTGCAAGAGGACTAGTTTTATGCTTTGGGTTTTATGCGATGGCGTATAGTATAGCCATTTTATTATCAGACTTGTGTTGTTAGACTTTATCGTACTTTCAGTTTTGGTTTTCGTACTTTATGTTGGTTGGTACTTTGAACTGTTGGATTGGGCTATCGATGGATGTCATCGGTACCGTTATCGTTATTATTATTATCGTTTCCTTTTTATCGTATTATTTGGGCGCGTGAGATTGTTTTAAATTTTAGGTTGTACCTATGCTATATTAGAATTGTTAGACGATATTGTGCCATGTGCGGTTAGACGTATGCTTGTGGATAAATAGATGATTGTTTAATATTCAGAAAGATGCCTCCAAGAAGGAGCAATGCTAGAACTAATCAGAATAGGGATCAAGATGATCAGAATAGAGATGGTGATCAAGGCAATATGGATATGGCCCAGCTTTTGGGACTTTTGCAACAGCAGACGACTACTTTGGCTCAGCAGCAGCAGCTACTTCAGCAACAACATCAGCAATTCCAACAATAACAAGGACAGCAACAACCAGCCCAACTTGCGGTAACTTTTAAATCTTTTCAGGCTGTGAAACCCCCAGATTTTCAAGGAACAAAAGATCCAGTTGAAGCCCAGATATGGCTTAAGGAAATGGAGAAGGCCTTCGCATTGGTGAAGGTTAGTGATGAGCAGAAGGTAGAATTTGCTAGTTATTTTCTTAAAGGTGAATCTAATTATTGGTGGGAGTCGGCTAAGGCATTGGAAGCAGCAGAAGTGATTCAGTGGGATAGATTTAAAAGGATTTTTCTAGAGAAGTATTTTCCTAGATATATGCAGAATCAGATGGAGTTAAAGTTCTTTAATCTTAAGTAGGAGAATATGAGTGTTGATGAGTATGAGAAGAAGTTTACAGAGTTAGCAAGATTTGTAGGAGATTATGTGGATACAGATGAAAAGAGAGCGAAGAGGTTTCAACAGGGATTGAAGCCATGGTTAAGGAGTAGAGTTGTAGCTTTTGAGATCAACTCGTATGTAGAAGTGGTTCAGAAGGCTATGATAATAGAAGGTGAGAGTGATCAGAATCAGAAGGAAAGGGGCAATTTAAAGAGGAAAGCAGAAGCAATCGAAAGGAATCAGGATCAAGGAAAGTCAACAAATTAGATGGAGAGGAAGCCCGGATTTCAGAACCAGGGAAGAAATTTTAAAAGAAATGTGCCCAGAAACAGGAACTCAGAAACCCTTCCTCAGAACCCCAATCAACCAAGATTTCCCCGACCCTCAACACCAGAGTGCAAGGCATGTTCTAAGAGGCATACCGGAGCGTGTGTGAAAGCGGATATTGTTTGTTTCAAGTGTAATCAGAAAGGTCATTATGCTAACGAGTGTAGGAATTCGAAAGCGAGTATGACTTGTTACAAGTGTGGTAAGGTGGGACATATGGCTCGAGAGTGTAGATCGCCTATTCCAAACAACAACTTGATGAGATTGACTACCTCTACCCCAGTGAACCAAATGGCAACTTCTCAGAATCCAACTCAGATTCTAAGTCCACCTGTACTTCAACAAGTTCCAGCTCTTCAAGCTCCAAGTTATCAAGCTTCAGCCTATCCAATTCGTGCCCGGACCTTCAACATGAATATGAACGATGCAGTGAGAAGCTCGGATGTAGTGGCAGGTACGCTTTTCGTGAACGCCATTAGTGCAAAAGTGTTAATTGATTCGAGTGCTACTAGATCGTTTGTTTCTAAAGATTTTGTGAATAAGTTGAAGTGTGATACTCGTATGTTAAAAGAAACTTTGAATATTGTGTTAGCTAATCAGGATCAGATACTAGTAGATAAAGTATGTTCACCTTGTGTAGTAGAGATTTCAGGACATCTTTTTCCCGTCACCTTGATACCTTTTCAATTAGGAGATTTTGACATAATTTTAGGAATGGATTGGCTTACCGAATATGATGCGCATATCGATTGTAAGAGTAAAAGAGTTACGTTGAGATCTCCAGAAGGCGATATAGTTATCTTTAAGGGGCGTAGGAAGACTAGTACGTTTCTTACCATGATGCAAACCAAGAGATTGTTAAGGAAAGGATGTGAGGCTTATCTTGCTTATGTGATAGACAAGAGTCGAGAAGGAGTGGAATTAAAGGATATTCCCGTAGTCAATGAGTTTCCAGATGTTTTTCCCGAAGAACTACCCGGATTACCTCTAGATCGTCAGATTGAATTCGCGATTGATTTAGCACCAGGGACTGAACCTATTTCTAAGGCTCCATACAGAATGGCACCGTCCGAAATGAAAGAACTCGCCAATCAGCTTCAGGATTTATTGAACAAAGGAGTTATAAGACCAAGTGTATCACCCTGGGGAGCGCCAGTATTATTCGTGAAGAAGAAGGATGGAAGTATGAGACTTTGTATTGATTATCGAGAGTTGAATAAATTGACTATCAAGAATAGATACCCATTGCCGAGGATCGATGATTTGTTTGACCAGTTGAAAGGAGCGTCATGTTTTTCGAAGATAGATCTAAGGTCAGGATATCACCAGCTGAAAATCAAGCCAGAGGATATACCGAAGACTGCTTTTCGAATGAGGTATGGTCACTACGAATTTTTGGTTATGGCTTTTGGATTGACGAACGCGCCAGCAGCATTTATGGATTTAATGAACCGAGTGTTTAAGAAATTTTTGGATAAGTTTGTGATAGTCTTCATTGACGATATTTTGATTTATTCTAAGACGGAAGCAGAACATGCAGAGCATTTAAGGATAGCATTGGAGACATTGAGAAAGGAGAAGTTGTATGCCAAGTTTTCCAAGTGTGAGTTTTGGTTGAAGGAAGTCCAATTTTTGGGACATATTGTGAGTAAGGAAGGAATTCGAGTTGACCCAGCAAAGATTGAAGCAGTTGTGAATTGGGAAAGACCAAGGACACCGACAGAAGTAAGAAGTTTTATGGGATTAACAGGATATTATCGCAGATTTGTTAAGGATTTTTCTAAGATTGCGGTACCATTGACTAAGTTGACACGGAAGAATGAAAAGTTTGAATGGACTGATAAGTGTGAAAAGAATTTTCAAGAGCTTAAGCAAAGGTTGGTAACTGCTCCAGTGTTAGCATTACCGGATGATAAAAGAGAATTTGTAATCTACAGTGATGCTTCGCATAAAGGTTTAGGATGTGTGTTGATGCAGCATGGAAAGGTGATTGCATATGCTTCAAGGCAACTGAAACCTCATGAACAGAGATACCCTACCCATGACCTCGAGCTAGCAACAATTGTGTTTGCATTGAAATTGTGGAGACATTATCTTTATGATGAGAAGTATGAGATATTCACGGATCATAAGAGTTTAAAGTATATTTTTACTCAGAAGGAACTCAACATGAGACAAAGAAGATGGTTAGAGCTGATAAAGGATTATGATTGTACCATTAGTTATCACCCGGGAAAAGCGAATGTCGTAGCTGATGCGCTAAGCAGGAAGGAAAGATTGAATACGCTGACAATGACTCAAGAATTGTTTAGAGAGTTTGAGAAGTTAGAAATTGAAGTTTGTGCAATAGAGATACCAGCAGAGCAAGTCTATACCATGACATTTCAACCAGTATTATTGGACAAAATTCGGAAATGCCAAGAAGAAGTGATGAATCAGAGATTGAATGAATTGACCGGAGAAGAAATTTGCACGCAGAAAGATAACCAAGGTATTTTAAGATTTTTCTCAAGGATATGGATTCCTGATGTGAAAGAGTTGAAAGAAGAATTGTTGTGTGATGCCCATAGTTCTAAGTTCTCATTACATCCTGGAAGCACGAAAATGTATCAAGATTTGAAGAAGAACTTTTGGTGGCCAGACATGAAAAGAGAAATTGCTGAGTGGGTAAGTCGTTGTTATACATGCCAAAGAGTGAAAGCAGAACATCAAAGACCAAGTGGATTAATTCAACCATTGGAGATACCTGAGTGGAAGTGGGAGCACATTGCAATGGATTTTGTAGTAGGTCTACCAAGATCGAAGGCTAATCATGATGCTATTTGGGTTATAGTTGACCGACTGACGAAATCAGCTCATTTCTTGCCGATTAACGAAAGATTTTCGCTAGATAAGTTGGTGCATTTGTACTTGAAGGAGATTGTGACTCGTCATGGAGTTCCATTATCTATAGTATCTGACAGAGATCCACGTTTTAACTCAAGATTTTGGAGACAGTTTCAAGAACATCTTGGAACGCAACTCAGAATGAGTACTGCTTATCATCCTCAGACAGATGGTCAGAGCGAAAGAACGATTCAGACGATTGAAGACATGCTTAGAGTTTGTGCAATAGATTTTAAAGGCATTTGGGACGAGCATCTACCTTTGGTGGAATTTTCTTACAACAACAGCTATCATGCTAGTATTGGGATGCCTCCGTATGAAGCTCTCTATGGAAGGAAGTGTAGATCTCCTGTGTGTTGGGAAGAAGTTGGTGAGCGAAAGATAGTCGGACCAGAATTGATTCAGCAGACGAAAGAGACAGTGGAACTAATTCGGAAGAGATTACGAATTGCTCAAGACAGGTAGAGGAAGTATGCAGATCCAGCAAGAAAGAAAGTAGAGTTTGAAGTAGGTGATCCAGTACTGTTAAAAGTTTCGCCATGGAAAGGATTAACCAGATTTGGGAAGAAAGGAAAGTTGAGTCCAAGATTTGTAGGACCTTTTGAGATTTTGCGACGCGTGGGCAGAGTAGCTTATGAATTAGCTTTACCGCCTCAGATGCAGCATATTCATAATGTTTTTCATGTATCGATGCTTAAGAAGTTTCATCCTGACACTAAGTGTGTGATAGAGTATGAGCCAGTAGAAATTCAGCCAGATTTGTATTATGTAGAGCAGCCGATCAGAATAGAAGATCGTAGAGAGAAAGTGCTTAGAAATAAATCAGTTGCGTTAGTAAAAGTTTTGTGGAGGAATCCTAAGGTTGAAGAGTCAACCTGGGAGTTAGAAAGTGATATGTTAGATCAGTACCCTCATTTGTTTACATAGCTGATTCTGGGGACAGAATCCTTTTAAGGGGGGAAGGATGTAATATCTGGGAATTTCGTACTCATAAATTATACTATTTGGCAATAAAAATATTATCATGTGCTTAATTGATGAGTCATTACTTGTTTTGTGATTGTGAATATGTGTTATGTGTTTAACTGCTAGATGTGTTGACGTGGAATTAAATTAAATTTTGCATATCTTTTAAATACAAAAATATGATTTTTATTTGCTTAAACATTTTTATAAAATTCTTGGAGTTAGTAAAAATCATGAAATCTCTTGTTTTATTATCTTTATGTATTTAAAGACTTTTTAAAAATAAAAGTTTAATTTATTTTCGAATTAAAATATTTTACAAGGATTTTTCTATTTATTATTCTTTTTAAAATATTAAAACTTGTAAAATCCAAATCTTTTCACAAAATGATTTTAAAAATGTTTTAAAAATATTTTGAGGAAGAGAATTGCATATTTTAATTTTATGTGTCAATAAATTATTCTTGAATCCAAAAATATCTTTTAATTAGGATTATTTTTACAAGTATTTTATTTAATTAAAAGATGCATCATTAAAATACATTTTTAATTGTGTGTAGTGTGTGAGTGCTTGAACAAAACCCACCCCCCTTCTTTTTTCACACGGCCGAACCCCCCCATACTCATCTCTCTCAAATTCTCTCCATATTCTCTCAACCTCCATTAACATTCAACCTCAAGAATCAAGCTAATTTCTCCATCAAAACCATTAAGTGTTATAGATAAAAATACTCCTCTCTTCATCTTCTACAACCCCTTATCTTTTAATTTCGATTTTCACCACTTTTCAAACTAGGGTTTTCAAAAATCAAGCTTCAAAGGTTAGTTTTGTGGGTGTTTTTGATTGGGTGTTACTCCTTGGAAGAGACCCACGAATTTTCGGGCTCTCCGGAGAACCCTAACCTTCGGCCATGATCAAAAAGAGAACCAAGGGTTACATGCATGTGTTTATTTGATGATTTTGTATAATTACTAAGTGGTATATGTATGCATGTGAGTTTTTATAAGTTATTATGTTGAGATTGATGATGGGTTTGAGTTTAATTAAGTTTACAAGATGTGGGTTTGTGTGTATTGTAAATTGATGATTGTTAGTAGGTGTAAATTGTAAAGGACTTGATATTTTGATGATTTATGATATGGAATTTGATGGGTTAAGTTTATAATTTGATTTTAGTGTGAATTTACAAGTTAGTGATGATGGGTTGTGATAATTTTCATTGTTGATCAAAATTATGTGTGTAAGTCATTGTGAGGGTTTGTGTGTGATTGTTGGTGATGAAGAGGGAGAGGCCGAGAGAGAGATTGAGGGAGAGGGAGAGAGACCGAGAGGGAGAAAGAGAGAGATAGAGAGGGAGAAGCCGAGAGAGAAGGAAGAGAGAGTGTAGTGTGGTTGTGTGATTTCTTGAAATTAGTTGCTTGAGTCTTATGTGAATTACTTGATTTAATTGTTACATGAATTAAATTGTTTACATAATTGAATTGCTATGTGAATTTGAATTATGGATTGTATAATGAGTTGTCATGGAGATATTAGGTTGACTTAGAGTTGTTTGGTGGTTAGTAGTAGTCGATATTGATGGAGTTGTAGACTTTGGAGGTGTATTGTGTTGTCTTGTGATTGCTTGAGACCGATTATATTTCGGTATGATTTGACGACTAAACAAAGGAGATGCCGCTGAAATTTCTAAAAATATAATAAAACGATTTCCAAAACTCTAAGGAAAATAAGATATTGTTTATTATTATTATAGGTCCGAGTAGGAGGCCTGGCAAGGAGCCGATTGAAGAGGATGCTATCTAGTGCAAATTCGTGATTTAAGGCAAGTGTACTATCCTACCTTGTTGTTACCATATGATGAATGCCATGAGATATTGAATTGTTAGTTTGTCACAAACTAGTTCTTTCCGACCTTATTATTGTCATATACCTTGTGATTGATTTCATACCCCTTGAACTTGACTTGACTTGCTAATCGATAATCATATTTCTTGGAAAACCTTTTCATAACCTTATCGAATTCTTGAATTCTTGAACCAACTACTTAAATATCTACTTGTACTTGAACTCGTTTCTAACTAAAAACAATTGTTGATTCTTGATTAACCTTTCGTGATTAACTTTCATGAATGAACCTTTCTTGACTTAACCAAGTTATACTAAATAGAATCCCAACTCCCAAGAATTTAGAATGATTGACTTTCTTCACTTTGCCTTGTCATTTATTCGAAATCTGAAAAATCATTCATTTGAAATCCGAGAATCCTATTCATGCTTATTAGCAACTTGATATGACATTGATATTCTTGTTCCTTTGAGATGAATTGAATTTGACAGACTTTTATTTGACCTTAATGGAATTGGATGGAATGTTACTTTGACCGAGGCGCCGGTCCAAATTATATTATTATTATAGGCCAATGTGTGCCTGGGATCCCCTTATATTTGATGAACACCGTATTGGATATGCGGGTTCGGAGCTCTGTCGTGGGCTGATCACCCAGCGTTGCTCGTAGCGTCTTATCAGATATTCCAATTCCTACTCATTTACTTTTGATATTGATTCAGTTGATACCTTTCAGTTGCAGATTGAAATATCTTGCTTTACATTTGATTATTTTGCCAGTCTTATATTGTTGATTTATGCACTTGCTGAGCATTTGGCTCAATGATATTTTTTCCTTAACCTTTCAGTGAAACTCGAAGATGGTAAGGACTCTTGAGACTGCACGTAAGAATTGTGGTGGTTCAGGTGTAGCCTATAGGAGGCAGTTCCAGGTAGAAGGGAGTGACGATCTGATGGATCTTATTTTACTAGAACTTTTGAACTTAGTCTGTAATCCTTTGAACTTAGAATAATTTGTGACTTGTAATGATAAATTGTTTTGAATTGGTAGTTTATGTTGTTTCAAACTCTTACCTGTTGGCGATCTAGGCATGGGATTGGTAATGTCTAATTAAATAATATGCATGCTTTACCATTATTTATTTAAATTTAATTAAGGGATTTGGGGCCGTCACATTCTTATTCTTGTCATCCTTCTTCTTCTTCTCATCTTCATCACCCTTATCTCTCCTGTGATGTCTTCTCCTCCCATCACTTTTGTCTTCAGAATCATCATCCTTATTTCTCCTAGGTTGAGCCCTCTCTGGAGTTTCACCAGTTGCTATAAAAGATCTGAGAATGTGGAGTGCTTCAATTTCTTCAGCATTTTTGGCTCCAACCTTCTTCTGTAGTTGATCAATGATAGCAATGACCAGTCTATGATTTCGAGGAGTGAGATCATTGGGAATGACCAATTGCTTGATGTCTTCAGTTTTGGTGCCAGACTGATAGATGATTGTCCATGGCTTCTTGATCACTTCTGGCAGCCTTGAAGGTTGGCCATTCCTCAAATCATCAAACAGGCTTTTGTTGTTCTCATTTCTCTTCTCAATAAGATCAAGTATGGCATCTATCTCTGAGTGTTTTAGGGCTTGTAGAGTCTTGTATGTTAGATGCCATATCTTTGATTTGGATATCATCACTATCTCCTTGAACCATAGATTATTGACTTTCTTGGGGATGACAGTGATGTAGTCAATCTGCTCCTTCAACTTCCTCAGATAGAACTGAGTGTCACCAGCCTGTTCCCTTGTGGCTTTCAGAAACTCCAAGAAGGCTTTATCATGATAAACATTTGAGTTAGCAACTTCTTGTAGCTTGGCCTCAGTAATAACTTTGACTTCTATAGGCTTGGCACTTTCAGATATGGAGGATGGAGGTTTGTCAGATGGCATACTCCCTGCAACCACTGTGGTTGTGATAGATTGCTTCTGACCACCAGGAGTAATGATATGCACAGTTGGTAGAGTAACAACTGGCAGAGATGGAGGCTCATCAACCTTTGTTTTTCCTTTTCCTGGCACATGAAGTGGTGTTGATTTTGAAGTTCTTTGTTGACCACCCTCATTGATCTTTATGCCTTTTTCTTTAGGCTTCTCCCTCTTAGGATTTGGGATCCTTGTCCTCTTCTCCCCCTTAGGCTTGTTGTCAGGCATAGAGGCTGTAGAAATCACCTTTGGGTTTGAAGTATCATCAGGTATAGGGAGACCCATATGCTTCATCATAGCAGTCAGCATCTGTTCTTGAGTGAGAAGAACATCAGCATGAGCAGTTGCTTGAGTGTTCAACTTTTCATTCAGCAGATTGATAGATTCTTTTAGCTCAGCATTGAATGCTTTTTGGTCAAACACTTCCTTTTCCAATTTCTCCATTGAGTGTTTGAGATGTTTAGCTCTGAAAGAGGAGAGTGATTGTTTCTGGAGCCTTTCCACTTCATACTTGCTCATGTTGTGCACATGTACCTTATCTCCATATTGATTCTGCCACATAACCTTGAGAAGGGCATTGGTATCCTGAGTTTGAGAGGAGAGAGTGGCCATTTCACTTGTGAGCTTTGAGAGACTATCCTTCAAGGAGGGTAGCTCATGATCCACAAAAGTGCAAGTCTTTTTACATTCCCTGATTTCTCTGAGTGTGGATGCTAGATGAGGGAATTCAGAGATGAATTTACTTTTGAGCTCACTCACTTCCTTGGATGTATCTCTGCAGATATTGGCTAGTTCAGTTTTCATCCATTTCCCAAGATAGTGAATGGCCTTTACACTTCCCTTGTAGGACTCATTCATGGCTTCATAGACTTCAGTAGGTGAGAGAGTTCGAGCATTTGAACCAAGAGCAGTTACATATTCTTCTCTCAAGTATTGCAGAGCCTCAGCCAGGGTGTAGTCTTTGGTGGTGCTCATCCATGCATCTACATTTCCATCTCTCTCAACCTCATCTGCTATATTTTCTTGTTGATTTTCAACATCTTCTTTGTGACAGAGCAGAATTGCTTCATAGTCAGCATTTGGTAAATTGGCTGTGAGAAGATGTTGGGCTATTTTAGAGATCTCATCAAGCTGTTCCACATTTAAGCAATGAAGTGCTTCATCCGTCAATAGTGGTGGAACAGTTGATGATCCCAAGACACTGTCATGTTGCATAGGTCTCAACCATTCTGACAGAGTGGCCTGAGCCAAGTTAGAGCTAGAGCTAGGCAAGCTAGACTCCTCAGTTACAGATGCAACTTCTGCAACCAAATGGATTGACTCTACTACTGGTGTCTCCACAGAAGTGGGATGAGTTACACCAGCAGTTGACACGGGCACAGAGTCTCTAGTGACAACTAGTGGAACATCTGTGTTTGTGATGGTGTCATGAGGAGATGCCCTAGCATGCATTCCCTCACCATCTAATTGTGGGTCCTGGGTGGTGAGCAAAGTGTCATGCACTAAGTCACTTGAGTCCATTGGCTCACCAAGAGAAAAGGATTCTTGGTGATTAATGCCTTGCTCTTCAATTTCTTAAATTACAGGCTCCAAAGAAATTTAAGATGAAGATTCTGGAAGAGAAGTGTGTTGTAGATTAGATTTTGGCAACTCCCCCTGAGAGATAGAGGGAGTTTCAAGTGTGATGTGCTCTCCACTCAGTGTTGTGCCAGCCTTATTACTCCCAGGTGCTGACTCTATACAAGAAGGTGCATTGGGGAGGATGCTTGATTCTATAGGTGCACCATGTTGAGAGGACACACCTAGTGAGCTGTGTGCCCCTGATTTTACAACTTCAGCCATTTGTGTGACTGAAGAGGTGGTCTTAGTTTTCTTCTTCTTTGGCCTTAGTAAGGGAGACTCTGGTTCCTCACTTTCTAGACCTAGTTCAACAACTAATGCTGCTTCAGATAGAATATTTAAGGGTAAAGACATTACTTCCTTTCTCTTTTTTTTACTAACATCACCCTTTTGAGAGGATGATGTAGTTGGCTCAGTGTTTGGTAGAGTGTTTGAGAGGGTTGGTTAGCTAGCCCTGGGTTAGCATTTTGTTCTACTTGCTTGGGCTTAGCTAACTCAGACTTAGAGGCAAATGTTGGCATGTTGTGGGGGTAAGTTCTAAACACACTCTCCATATGGGGAGTTATGTTAAGTCTTACATCCACATCATTCCTAGTCTCCAAATTACCAAAAATGAGTTTGGTCATGGATTTAGGATAGCCTATTCTATTTTTATTCATCCCATCTAATTCAATCAATTTATCATCTAAGAAATTAAGGATAGATAGAATAAAACGTGGGAAGAAAATTTCATTACCTCTCTTGGCTGAATTCTTACCAAGTCCCCCATACAGCTCCTGCAGAATGATGAGACCAACGTCTATCTTCTTTCCATAAGCTAAGGCATAGCCTTTTTGCTTTGCAGGAGTACTGATTTGGTCATAGCTGGATTTTCTTGCAGTGAAGACTTGAAGAAGTGTAGCAAACACATAACTCCATTCCTTCCTCAAATGCTTCCTATTCAAATGCCCAAGACTGATTCTGTCTGCATATTTGATGAAATCAAAGAAGTCTTCCAATTCAGCATTTGTAGCAAGTGGGTCATACACCTCTCCTTTGGTACCCATCCCAAGTGCCTCATTCATATCCTCTGTGGTGATAGTGATATTTTTGTCTTGAATCTTGCAGTAGATGATGTATGAGGTTATTGCAGAGTCAAGATCCACCACCTCCACTGTAGCAGACTACCAAAACTATTCTAGAATGTCGAGATACAGAGTTGGGTTAACAGATAGAGCATTCTTGATGTACGATTCAGACATCCACTTCACAAAGCACTTGAAATTGGCGTTGGGTGCTTCAACATCACTAGTTAGAGCAATGAAATTGTTGTTGAACTTTACTGTTGCCATTTGTGTAAGAGAGAAGAGAGAAATTGAAGGTTGAAGAAGAAATTTGGCTTTTCCTAGTTAGGGTTTCAGAGGTTTAGAGAGTATAGATGTTGGAGAAATCGAATGAAATGAATCGAATAGATGTAGAATTGTATAAGTATGAAGTACTTGAATTGTCGATTAGGAGTATGTTTTGTATCGACAAGTCAGGCATTCGAGAAGTAGGAAACAACTATTCGATAAGTCAAGAAAGGCTTAATCGATAACTCAAGCAGATTGTAACTCACAGCTGGCTGTTATCTAACTTAGAAATAAATCTAAATCAAATAAAATGTGTTTTTATGAGTGAATTAAAATTTCAGACAAAAGTCCAAAATCGGTTGAAATTCAGCGAGAATTCAGCCTTTTCAAATGATTCGAGAACTCAAATACAGTGTTCGAGAACTCAGACATTAGAGAACTCAATTACCATATTCGAGAAGTCAAGAATACCTCTATTCGATATCTCTAAATGACTCAATTCGAGAACTCAAGAGTACTCTATTGAGGCTTGTTAGAGATGTCGAATAGTGAATCATTCGAGAAGTCTGACTTATAGAACTATACTCATCACTCATAAAAATTGATTTTCACTATCTTTTATAATTTACCAGCCATATTCATTGGAGAATATTCTAGCAAATTAAACAGTGATTTTCTCAAAATTTCATAGAAATTTCAAGTTAGCAAAAACATGATTTTCCAACATATGCAACAGATTTGAAATATTTATAAATCATATTTCAGTCAACACTTACTTTAAAAATATTGAGAATTTAGATAAAGTAAGTGTTTACTGCTGTAACAATCTAGATGATATATTCACTTAGCCAGAATCTGAAGAATTCAGCATTCCAATCTCACTAACCAACCTTGTGAAGGTGGCTTCATCTAGTGGCTTAGTGAATATGTCAGCTAGTTGTTTATCTGTAGAGACATAATGCAACTCAATGGTTCCATTAGTTGCATGTTCTCTAATTAAATGATATCTGATGTCAATGTGCTTTGTCCTAGAATGATTGACAGGATTGGCAACTATAGAGATTACACTTGTGTTGTCACACATGATTGGAATTCTTTCCAACACAAGTCCATAATCTCTAAGTTGATTTCTAATCCAAAGCACTTGAGCACAGCAACTTCCAGCAGCTATGTATTCAGCCTCAGCTATAGAAGTTGACACGGATTGTTGCTTCTTGCTATACCAAGAAACTAACCTTTGTCCAAGAAACTGGCAGCTACCTGAGGTGCTTTTCCTATCCACTCTGCATCCAGCATAATCAGCATCAAAATAACCAACCAGATTGAACACTGTGTCCTTAGGATACCATAAACCCAAGTTTGGAGTGCCCTTCAAATATCTAAATATCCTTTTTATCGTAATCAAATGTGATTCCTTTGGATTTGATTGAAATCTAGCACATAAACATGTAGCAAACATGATGTCTGGCCTACTTGCAGTGAGGTAGAGTAGAGAACCAACCATGCCTCTGTAGACTGAGATATCTACTTTCTTGCCTTTAGCATCTTCATCAAATTTAGTTGCAGTGGCCATGGGTGTCTTTGCAGGTGAGCAATCTTCCAAGTCAAACTTCTTCAATAGATCCTTGATGTACTTGGTTTGACTGATAAAGATACCGTCCTTTCTCTAACTGACTTGCAACCCAAGAAAGAATGTCAACTCTCCCATCATACTCATCTCATATCTGCTCTGCATGAGTTTGGAGAATTTCTCACACAGCTTCTCATTTGTAGAACCAAAAATGATATCATCCACATAAATTTGAACTAGGATAATATCATCACCATGCTTCTTGTAAAACAGTGTCTTGTCCAATGTGCCTCTAGTGAATTGATTTTCAAGAAGAAATTGTGATAAGGTATCATACCATGCTCTTAGAGCCTGCTTAAGTCCATACAATGCCTTAAGCAATCTGTAGACAAATTATGGGAAATGTGGATCCTTAAAGCCAGGTGGTTGTTGCACATAAACCTCTTCTTCCAACTCTCCATTCAGAAATGCACTCTTGACATCCATTTGATAAACTTTAAAGTTTGAATGGGCAGCAAATGCCAAGAATATTCTGATGGCTTCCAATCTAGCAACAGGGGCAAATGTCTCATCATAATCAATGCCTTCCTGTTGAGAGTTTCCTTTTGCAACCAGCCTTGCTTTGTTTCTTACTATTACACCATCTTCATCCATCTTATTCTTCAGAACCCATTTTGTTCCAACAATGGTTCTATTCTTTGGTGTAGGCACAAGTTCCCATACTTTGTTCCTTTCAAATTGATTCAGCTCCTCTTGCATAGCAATAATCCAATCTGGATCCAACAGTGCATCATCAAATTTCTTAGGCTCAACTTGTGATAGAAAACAGCCATAGAGGCACTCATTCTGAGTTGATCTCCTAATCCTTACTCCTGCATTAGGATCTCCAATGATTTGCTCTGTAGTGTGTGATCTATCCCATTTCCTTGAGTGCTCAGCCTGATTTATCATTCTTGATGTTGCTTCATCATCCACATCATGGTCATTCTCATTTCCTCCCCCTGTGAAGTTGCCACTACTCACATGTGTGTCTTGGATGCTTGTTTCTCCACTATTGATTGGCACAAATTCTTCTCTTGTATCATCATTCACTTAAGTTTGTTGAACTTGGGTTTCAACTCCAGTTTCAATCTCTTCATCAGAATCATCTAGATTATCAAACCTTAATGGATCTTCATCTTCATCATTGGCTTCTTCTAGTCCAGGTAGTTTGATGTCATCAAATGTCACATCTGTGCGTTCCATAATTTTCTTTTGACTGATGACATAAACTTTGTATGCAATTCTTTCCATAGAGTAGCCAAGAAAAATTCCTTCAAATGCCTTTGCATCAAACTTACCAACATATTCTGAATTGTCCTTTAATACAAAGAATTTGCTTCCAAAAGTATGAACATACTTTAGAGTAGGCTTATTTCCAGTCATCAAATTGTAAGGTGTCTTTCCAGTGTTTTTATTGATGAGAGTTCTGTTCTGGATATAGCATGCAGTGCTCACAGCCTCAGCCCAAAAACATGTAGGCATCTTTGCATCAAGTAACATTGTTCTAGCAACCTCAATTAGAGTTCTATTCTTTCTCTCAACAACTCCATTTTGTCGTGGAGTCCTTGGAGCTGAGAATTGCTGAGAAATGCCATTCTCTTTACAGAATGCTTCAAGTATGGCATTTCTGAACTCTGTTCCATTATCACTTCTCAATGCAGTCACACTTGCATTGTTGGCCTTTGCTTCCTTGTCAACTCTCTTTATGTGCTCAATGATTACTTGTGGGGCCTCATCTTTTGATGCTATAAATTCCACCCATGTATACCTTGTAAAGTCATCAACCATCACCAAGGCATACTTCTTTCTTCCTAGTGACATAATATTGACAGGTCCAAACAAATCAATATGAATGAGTTGCAGGGGCTTGGTTACTGATGTCACTGTCTTTGACTTGTGGCTTGATCTTTTCATTTTTCCCTTTTGACAAGCCGCACACACTCCTTCTTGGCAGAATTCAAGTGTGGGCATGCCTCTCACTAACTCTCTTTTGACTAGAGAATTACTAGCTTTGAAGTTCAGGTGTGATAATTTCTTATGCCACAGCCAACAATCTTCATTTGATGCTTTTGAATAAAAGCAACAAATTTTGTCCTTGTTTGCAGAGTCCATATTGGCTACAAATAGGCTTCCCTTTCTTACTCCAGATAGAGTAAAATCACCAGTCTTCTTGTGGGTGATCAAACATTCATCTTTGTCAAAATCCACCTTGAATCCCCTATCAGTAAACTGACCAACACTTAGCAGATTATGCTTGAGCCCCTTGACTAGTGCTACATCTTCAATGATGACATTACCAAATTTCAACTTGCCATATCCCAATGTGTTACCCATGTTGTCATCTCCAAAAACAACCATTGGGCCAGCCTTTTCTTCATACTGTGATAGCAGGGCCATATCACCAGTCATATGATTTGAGCATCCACTGTCCAAAATCCACATGACCTTCTTTTCACTTTCTTTGCCCTGCAAACACAAAGGTATTACTTTTCCTTTGGTACCCAAACAAGTTTGGGTCCATGTGACTTAGAAACAGTTTTATCATAAACAACATGCTTGTCAACTTTCTTAGTGTTAGTCTTCTTGTCACTGTTAGAAGTCTTATAACCTGAAGTTTCAGACTTAGGTGACAGAGGTACCTTCCTAGCTTTAGGAGGACTTGAAGACTTTGACCTTGTGTAGTGTGTGTGAGAATTGTGACTGATACAACCATCAATGAATTGCCTTCTCAAATTGAAACAGCTAGTCATCACATTCATGTTGCATGGCATATAGTCAAATTTATCACAAAATGGAGCATCTCTATGTCTTAGAGGCACAGAACAATCATAGAAATGTTTGGACACACTACCAACAGGTTTCTTGCATGCATGAGTTAAATGATTGGTACTGAAACAGTTCTGACAAGTTTTCCTAGGGGCATTAGGCATATAAGCATAGTTGTTATCCTTGTTAATCCCTAACTTGCCATTTCTGTTCTGTTTCTTCTTAGTCACTTTCTTTTCTGATTCACTCTTCCCAGCTGAAACAAACTTAACAAACTTCTTAGGTCTTGGCCTATCAACTACTGGCTTCTTGGCTTTTGGCTTGACACTCTCACTCTTGGAGGATGCTTGTTGTTCACTGGCTTGTGCCTCATCCTCATCATTCAACATTTGCTTGATGAGTAAGGCATCCTCATCAATTTCAAATGTTGATTCTTTAAAAATTGGATTTTCAGCCTTTTTCAAAATGTGAGGCACTTCCTCATGAACAACTGTGTCATCTTCAATGATAGCATAGCCTTTTCTCTGTTTAAGAGTGTCATAGTCAAGTCCAATAGCAGCCTTGGGTTTAGCTTGAACTTTCTCACAGTAGGATTGCACTAGACCAGATGATTTCTTAAATGTTTTCAGTTTGAATTCATTTTCAGCTAATTCATCCCTAAGAGCCTTTTCAACTTGACTAGCACATAAAACCTTGTTCTGCAAATATTCAACTTCTTTCTTAAGGTTTTCTACTTGCATAGCAGTTAGCTCAAGTTCCTCATTCTTTTTGGTTAACATTTCATTTCTAGTAGAAAGTTTAGCAATCTCCTCATTAGCAGCAGTCATACTAGTATGAATATTAAACATCTCAACAGATAGTTGTTCAACCATGGATTTATATTCAGAAATAGACATGTCTATGGTAGTGAGAGATGGTACCTGAGAGTTTGATGAAGATGTGTCTTCCTCGGAATTGGCCATCAAGGCATAGTTGCAAAACTCTTGCTCCTCTCCATCACTATCAGAATCATCCCAACACTTCCCTTCAGCTATGTAGGCCTTACCGTGTGTCTGCTTTCTCAGAAGGGCCTCATACTAGCTTCAAGTTCCAGAAACTTTTTATCCTTCTTTTTAGGCTTCTTGCATTCACTGGCAAAATGCCCTAGGTCATTGAATCTATAACACCTTACAGATGACCTATCCACATAGCTGGTTTTGAATTTATTTCTGTTTGGTTTCACAGGTGCCTTGTTCTTGTTGACTAAATGGTTTTGAGTTTTGGGTTTGAAGGGTTGATTTCTTTTAAATCTGATGTTTGGAAATTTTCTGGCCATGAAAGCATATGAAGTATTTTCCATCCCATCTAGTTCTTCAAGAGTGTAAAACTCTTCTTCCTCCTTTTCCTCAACAGGTTCACTTACCTCAGCTTCAGTTTCTTCATCATCTGCTACCTCCTCTATCCTTAGATGGCTTGTAGATGCTTCTAGGTCTTGACTAGATTTGTTGACAATCAAGGCACATGATGTGTTTATCATTCTACCTTGGTTGGCTTGGATAGCCCTTTTTTGAAGCAACTCAAGCTCATGAGTCTTTAAGACTCCATAGAGCACATCATAGGTGACTTTGTTCAAATTTCTTTCCCTTAGAGAAATGACTCTTTGCTCTAGATGATTTGGTGAAGATAGCAGAAATTTCATATTAAACTCCTTGGTGCTGTAAACCTTGCCATTCATCTGCAACTCAGTGACTAGCTTGTGAAACCTTTCAAACATCTCAGTAATGCTCTCCTTGGGCTGTGCCATGAAAGCTTCATACTGTATGACCAGTATCTATTTTTTGTTTTCCTTAACCTCATCGGTTCCTTCACACAACACCTCAATGTGATCCCACATTTCTTTGGCAGATGTACATGATGCAATGTTTGCAAACATTGACATGTCCATGGAATCAATGATAAGCAACATGAGGTGACTGTTAAGAGCAACCTTCTCTCTTTCTGATTCTATCCATTTTGATGGATCCTTGGCCTCATAAGATATTGGGATAGTTGTGGTTCCAACAGTCTTCTCTGGTATCTCTTGTTGTGGAACAAAAGGACCATTCTTGAGAATCTCAGGATACAAAGGATGAGAGGCTTTGATGAACAACATCATCTTTATCTTCCAGAGGTTGAAGTTTTCTTTGTCAAACTTAGGGACTTTCACCGTTCCTGTAGTCTTTGGTGTACTCGAACTCATGATCGTTTTTCTGTTTTTGAATAAACAGCCCGCTCTGATACCACTTGTTGAGTATTGAATACGGTAAAAGAATACAGAGGGGGGGTGAATGGATTCTTGAACTTTTCTTTGGCTAGAGTCTATGTAGCAAATAAGTGTTTGTGTGTGCAGAAGTGAAGGTGCGGATAAAGAACAACACAAGACACAATATCACTTTAATCTAATGTATTATTAGATAAAGGTTGCTACAATCTGTGAATACAAATGATAGTATTCTCAGCTTCGTTTTTCTCAGAGAGATATGGCTTACAATATATGAAAAACTTGACTCACAAAGTTAGTTACTAAGGAAGTGAGTCTGTATCCTTATAGAACATGGATACAACCTACTTACTGCAAATAAGGTAGCTAAAACAAATTACTTTCTAGTCTGTCTATCCTTTTTAATTAAGTGTCCAAACGGTTACAGATTTGACTTTGCAAAGCCTCTTTAGATCCACTTCTTTAGCTCCTTGTCTCTTCTATATCTCTCCAAGCTTCCTTGTAGGCTTTCCAGAGCACGTTACAGATTGTGGTCCATAAAGTGCATTGGCTTGTTGCAGGTTTCAGACTTGTACAATTTCTTCAGTATTTTGTCTCCAAGAATGTATTCGAGAAGTGACTAAGTAGGTGATTCGAGAACTAGAATTGACTTGATCGATAACTCTGAGTTCTCGAACACTGTTATATTGACATATCGAATCACTTCTCGAATAACTCTTTTCTTCAGGATTCCTTGAGTTGTCGAATAGAACACTTGACTTGTCGAATCCTTGAGATATCGAATAGCTTTCTGAGTCCTTGAGATATCGAATGAAAATTTGACTTGTTGACTCATTGAGAACTCGAATACTACTTTGACTTGTTGACTTCCTGAGTTCTCGAATAGAGTACATAGTCATATCGAATCTCTGAGATATCTCTGAGATATCGAATAGTGTCTTGAGATATCGAATCCCTGACTTCTCGAATGCTGGAATTCTCGAATAGACAAATATACTTCTCGAATTGGTACTTAGGCAAATTCTTCATTTCTTCAAATCCCAACTGTGATTATTTGATAGTCTTTATCTTTTTGCTTGAGGCATGAACCTTGGAACTTCTTTCAAGCATTATTCTAGACTTTATAAGTACAGTTACACAACTAGGATTTGATGCCTACTACAAGTACAATACAAACAGAAACTCTACAACTAGAGGTTCCCTCAGTTAAGAGGTCATGTAAGTAATGCAAAGCATTACAAACAATTAGGCTTGTTATTAGATGTATACAGGCATGCCTCTATAACTAATAATCTCCCCCAAATTGTGAGTGAGACCCTTAGTCACAATTTCATGTCTGATAACAAGCCTAACATACATAAAGATAGAACTTTAAAAGTACAGGTATGTAGATTGATTGAGCACATGAATGAAATTACAAGATAAATAATCTTACAGTATGATGAAATACTAGCCATTCTCATTTGATTCCATCTCCATTTCCTTGGCTTGTAGATCATCATATGCTTTCTGTTTTCTTTCTTTTTCCTTTCTTGCATTCTCATCCATGGCCTTTATGATCTCAGCAAAGGCATCCAACTGTTCAAGCAGAATAGAATTCTTGAAATCTTCAAGTACTGGCTTCAGAATGTTGGCAGGATAGTGATTGAGTAGGTCCATTCTTATATTGACATGCTCCCCATTTCTTCTTCTATACTTCACCAAATAGGGATTGAACTGAACTCTACACAATCCTTTTGCCCTTAGCTTTTCTACTTCAACTTCCAGTCTATCAATCTCCTTCTCCCTTTCTATCCATCTCTCAAGGCATCCCTTCCTTATCTCTTCATCATGATCTCTTTTCATCTTTATAAAAGCAGCTAGCTCCAGTTTCCAAACCCTTTCCACTTTGTCATTAGCATCCAACAGTGCAATCATCCTTTCTATGTCATCCAACTTGGCATACTTTTGACACTGCCCTTGTCTAAATTTCTCCTCTCTTTCATCAGTATATTTGACTTCTAGGCAATCATCAATAATAGCAACATGATAGATTCTCTGAGCTCTTAGAAATTGCAGTTGGTCTATATCAAAGTCTTCATCAAGTGGTTGGAGTTTCAATCCTGGATAAATTGTCAGAGTCCTTGATTTGGATAGCCTTGGTTTCCTTGCAGCTTGTTTGAGTTTGATCCTTTTTACATGGTTGCTTGGCTGAAATCTTTGACCTTTGTTGGTAGACCATAGTAGTATTACATTAGCAATTTGCTTTCTGAAACATACACATGGTTTCTTGGCTTGAATCTTCTTCTCTTCTTGAGGTGGCAAAACAGTTGCAGAAGCCATTGAATCAGATTTTGGTAGTTCATTACTAACAGTAATCACCCTAGACTTAGAGTCTTGTGTTGTGGTGAGGTTACTACTAGCAATGCCTAAGGCTTGCTGTTTTCCAATCTTCCTCTCATAGACTTTTCCTTGGTCATCACCATCTTTCTTATTCTTGTCATCCTTCTTCTTCTTCTCATCTTCATCACCCTTATCTCTCCTGTGATGTCTTCTCCTCCCATCACTTTTGTCTTCAGAATCATCATCCTTATTTCTCCTAGGTTGAGCCCTCTCTGGAGTTTCACCAGTTGCTATAAAAGATCTGAGAATGTGCAGTGCTTCAATTTCTTCAGCATTTCTGGCTCCAACCTTCTTCTGTAGTTGACCAATGATAGCAATGACCAGTCTGTGATTTCGAGGAGTGAGATCATTGGGAATGACCAATTGCTTGATGTCTTCCATTTTGGTGCCAGACTGATAGATGATTGTCCATGGCTTCTTGATCACTTCTGGCAGCCTTGAAGGTTGGCCATTCCTCAAATCATCAAACAGACTTTTGTTGTTCTCATTTCTCTTCTCAATAAGCTCAAGTATGGCATCTATCTCTGAGTGTTTTAGGGCTTGTAGAGTCTTGTATGTTAGATGCCATATCTTTGATTTGGATATCATCACTATCTCCTTGAACCATAGATTATTGACTTTCTTGGGGATGACAGTGATGTAGTCAATCTGCTCCTTCAACTCCCTCAGATAGAACTGAGTGTCACCAGCCTGTTCCCTTGTGGCTTTCAGAAACTCCAAGAAGGCTTTATCATGATAAACATTTGAGTTAGAAACTTCTTGTAGCTTGGCCTCAGTAATAACTTTGACTTCTATAGGCTTGGCACTTTCAGATATGGAGGATGGAGGTTTGTCAGATGGCATACTCCCTGCAACCACTGTGGTTATGATAGATTGCTTCTGACCACCAGGAGTAATGATATGCACAGTTGGTAGAGTAACAACTGGCAGAGATGGAGGCTCATCAACCTTTGTTTTTCCTTTTCCTGGCACATGAAGTGGTGTTGATTTTGAAGTTCTTTGTTGACCACCCTCATTGATCTTTATGCCTTTTTCTTTAGGCTTCTCCCTCTTAGGATTTGGGATCCTTGTCCTCTTCTCCCCCTTAGGCTTGTTGTCAGGCATAGAGGCTGTAGAAATCACCTTTGGGTTTGAAGTATCATCAGGTATAGGGAGACCCATATGCTTCATCATAGCAGTCAGCATCTGTTCTTGAGTGAGAAGAACATCAGCATGAGCAGTTGCTTGAGTGTTCAACTTTTCATTCAGCAGATTGATAGATTTTTTTAGCTCAGCATTGAATGCTTTTTGGTCAAACACTTCCTTTTCCAATTTCTCCATTGAGTGTTTGAGATGTTTAGCTCTGAAAGAGGAGAGTGATTGTTTCTGGAGCCTTTCCACTTCATACTTGCTCATGTTTTGCACAGGTACCTCAGAAATGACCTTATCTCCATATTGATTCTGCCACATAACCTTGAGAAGGGCATTGGCATCCTGAGTTTGAGAGGAGAGAGTGGCCATTTCACTTGTGAGCTTTGAGAGACTATCCTTCAAGGAGGGTAGCTCATGATCCACAAAAGTACAAGTCTTTTTACATTCCCTGATTTCTCTGAGTGTGGATGCTAGAGGAGGGAATTCAGAGATGAATTTACTTTTGAGCTCACTCACTTCCTTGGATGTATCTCTGCAGATATTGGCTAGTTCAGTTTTCATCCCTTTCCCAAGATAGTGAATGGCCTTTAGACTTCCCTTGTAGGACTCATTCATGGCTTCATAGACTTCAGTAGGTGAGAGAGTTCGAGCATTTGAACCAAGAGCAATTACATATTCTTCTCTCAAGTATTGCAGAGCCTCAGCCAGGGTGCAGTCTTTGGTGGTGCTCATCCATGCATCTACATTTCCATTGTCACTTTGTGACAGAGCAAAATTACTTCATAGTCAGCATTTGGTAAATTGTCTATGAGAAGATGTTGGGCTATTTTAGAGATCTCATCAAGCTGTTCCACATTTAAGCAATGAAGTGCTTCATCCGTTAATAGTGGTGGAACAGTTGATGATCCCAAGACACTGTCATGTTGTACAGGTCTCAACCATTCTGACAGAGTGGCCTGAGCCAAGTTAGAGCTAGAGTTAGGAAATCTAGACTCCTCAGTTACAGATGCAACTTCTGCAACCAGATGGATTGACTCTACTACTGGTGTCTCCACAGAAGTGGGATGAGTTACACCAGCAGTTGACATAGGCACAGAGTCTCTAGTGACAACTAGTGGAACCTCTGTGTTTGTGATGGTGTCATCAGGAGATGCCCCAGCATGCATTCCCTCACCATCTAATTGTGGGTCCTGGGTGGTGAGCAAAGTGTCATGCACTAAGTTACTTGAGTCCATTGGCTCACTAAGAGAAAAGGATTCTTGGTGATTAATGCCTTGCTCTTCAATTTCTTAAATTACAGGATCCAAAGAAATTTGAGATGAAGATTCTGGAAGAGAAGTGTGTTGTAGAGTAGATTTTGGCAACTCCCCCTGAGAGATAGAGGGAGTTTCAAGTGTGATGTGCTCTCCACTCAGTATTGTGCCAGCTTTATTACTCCCATGTGCTGACTCTGTACAAGAAGGTGCATTGGGGAGGATGCTTGATTCTATAGGTGCACCCTGTTGAGAGGACACACTTAGTGAGATGTGTGCCCCTGATTTTACAACTTCAGCCATTTGTGTGACTGAAGAGGTGGTCTTAGTTTTCTTCTTCTTTGGCCTTAGTAAGGGTGACTCTGGTTCCTCACTTTCTAGACCTAGTTCAACAGCTAATGCTGCTTCAGATAGAATATTTAAGGGTACAGACATTACTTCCTTTCTCTTCTTTTTACTAACATCACCCTTTTGAGAGGATGATGCGGTTGGCTCAGTGTTTGGTAGAGTGTTTGGTTGAGAGGGTTGGTTAGCTAGCCCTGGGTTAGCATTTTGTTCTACTTGCTTGGGCTTAGCTAACTCAGACTTAGAGGCAAATGTTGGCATGTTGTGGGGGTAAGTTCTAAACACACTCTCCATATGGGGAGTTATGTTAAGTCTTACATCCACATCATTTCTAGTCTCCAAATTACCAAAAATGAGTTTGGTCATGGATTTAGGATAGCCTATTCTATTTTTATTTATCCCATCAAATTCAATCAATTTATCATCTAAGAAATTAAGGACAGATTGAATAAAACGAGGGAAGAAAATTTCATTACCTCTCTTGGCTGAATTCTTACCAAGTCTCCCATACAGATCCTGCAGAATGATGAGACCAACGTCTATCTTCTTTCCATAAGCTAAGGCATAGCCTATTTGCTTTGCAGGAGTACTGATTTGGTCATAGCTGGATTTTCTTGCAGTGAAGACTTGAAGAAGTGTAGCAAACAAATAACTCCATTCCTTCCTCAAATGCTTCCTGTTCAAATGCCCAAGACTGATTCTGTCTGCATATTTGATGAAATCAAAGAAGTCTTCCAATTCAGCATTTGTAGCAAGTGGGTCATACACCTCTCCTTTGGTACCCATCCCAAGTGCCTCATTCATATCCTCTGTGGTGATAGTGATATTTTTGTCTTGAATCTTACAGTAGATGATGTATGAGGTTATTGCAGAGTCAAGAGCCACCACCTCCACTGTAGCAGACTGCCAAAACTGTTCTAGAATGTCGAGATACAGAGTTGGGTTAACAGATAGAGCATTCTTGATGTACGATTCAGACATCCACTTCACAAAGCACTTGAAATTGGCGTTGGGTGCTTCAACATCACTAGTTAGAGCAATGAAATTTGTAAGAACCCAAATTTTCGGAAGAATTAAAACTTTTTATTATATATTGATGAATGAATGTTGAATGGATATAGATTCCAATGATTATATGTCATGAAGAATGCAATGGGTTGACAACTTAGATTGGAATAATCTATCTCCTAGGGAGATAAGATTTGGAAATTCAAAATAGAGGAAATATTCTCATGTCATCCAAATCGATATCTGTTATTAGTCCAGTGGTTCCGTGAAAGGGATAAGGAACGCCCGAAAGAGAATAAGGACATTTTTATAAATATAAGGAATATAAAGAGAATAAAGTGTGAATAGTGTTCTTGGTGGAAATGAGAATATGAGTTAGACAACGCTATATAGAAGTACCCGGAACGGATTTCTGAGTTCGTATTAGTGATCCGAGGAGAAAATAAGTGTATGTAAACGATATCAAATTCAGAAAATTAGCACTTTTATTTTTCCGAGATTTCCCTGGACACCGAAAGACTTAAGGATTTATTAATAGGATTTAAGGAATTTAAATGCGAGAAGTATTAAGAAAGATGGAGAATGATAGTATAAATATTAAGAATGTTTTTGGTAAAACCCTAACTAGAAACAAATGAGTTATTCCTACGAACGGTCAATGAATTGAGCAATAATCGGAAAAAAAAGAGCAAGCAGAAAGCAAGATGCATGCATGTGCTAGTAGATATTATCAAGCAACCAAGTAGTTACTCAAGTAACTAGCACACTTAGAAATCAACTAGTACTTATCCTCTCATTATCATTCTACCACTTAAACATCAACACATGCTCATCCAAAAACATCATCCCTTACATCATCACTTTATTAAAGTAGCCTTAGATGAGATATTATCTAAACAACATCACTTTATGCATTCTTATCCAAAGCAACCAAGCAAGAGACTCCATTCTCTCTCATTCTCTCAAACTGCCTAGCAAGAACACCCATGAAAAGAAAATTCATATCTCCATTTACATCCATGATAAAATCACCAAATTTTAAACACATCTCCCTCATAGTATGGATATCATTCGTTCAAAATTTCATGTCATTCTAATGAGTGTAGCCTAGTCAAATCTCCTCTCCAAGATGGATAACCGAGCAGCCCAGAATCCTTGACAGTTTCTGTGATGAATTTGAAACGGCCATATCTCTTTCATTACTCAATTAAATTTGGTGTTCTTTAGCTTGTTGGAAAGCTGGTTAGATTCTCTACAACTCTCCTGTAGAAGCCTCGTCCAGAAAACCTTGGTAAGGCCTTCGTTGTTCATGATCTTTCAACTGGGTTTGAGCAGATCCGAAAACCTCTAATTATATTCTTGTTGATTCTTGTTAGTTTAAGGTTGTTAAGGAGTTCTAAGGACTACACAAGGTTTATTAATGCTTACCCACACTACAAGGAAGGTAATAATCTCTTGGACCCTAGCTTTGACTTTAAGTTTTGGTGGTTTTAGATGATATATGTTGATGATGTTAGTACAAGCATGTTTATAAGATTATGTAGTAGTTTTAGTAGTTATAAAACCATGATTATAATGATGGATATGAGAGATGTTCTTGGACTGTTAAAGATCAGTATTATGTGTGTAAGATTTATGGTATGCCCGGTGTGGCTTGGTTGTGTTGAAATAAATTTGGAAATGCCCGATTTATAGCCGTCGTAATGCCGAAATTTCGGTAACCCTTAAAAACCGAACTTAACAGTTGGTATTATTTTCTGGACTTGATAAGTATATGACATACCCTTGTAGATCTCGAGTCATAGATCGTTTTGGCGCAAAAATCGAAGCATTTGGACTGACGATTTAGGAGATATGATCAAATTACTAAAAGTGGTTCGAAACCGTAATCGAAAGTTCGTAATCGAAATTGATCCCCTTTAATATTGTTTATTCAGTGGAAAATCTTGATAATTAAATATTAGAGATGAAAAGGAAGGTGTGAGAGAAAACCACACGTGAAATGGATCATTTTCCGATTTTATAAAAATGTTCGAATTGAGGTTAAGTGCGAAGAACCCCTTAAAAATACACTTAAGTATAACTTTGGTTATAACTTAGAAAGCGGGCAATAAAACTCGAGGTATAATCTGGGTTCGTAATCGACCGACCTTAGAACTTTCACGATTTAGGTATACCAAGCGGAAGCATGATGACATGTCGTAATAAGCGAACAAATGTCGGATCGTATCGGTGATAAAAAGAGTTACTCCGAGAGGTGCATAACGAGATAACTTAAAAGCATGATTCGGCTTAAGTGAAGTTTATACTTGGCCTTTTAAAGAGTGTTAAGTGATTAATCCCGAATATTCTGATTGTTTATAGATCACCGAGCAGACCCAGGGCACACTACCACTACCTCTACCCACATAGGATTACCAGGCAAGTTTCAAATTCCCCTTTTAAGGGCTGTTGTTGTGATAATATATATGTTTTCTGTTTACATATGCCATAGCATGCATGCCTACTTTCAAGTTATAATTGATACACTTGTTCCCTGAATTATTGTTGGCTTATAAGTTAGATAGTGAATAATCAGTTATAAGTCGGATATTGCTAAGACCCTTAGAGAAGGGCATATGAATCTCATTATTTGATTATAGACCGGGAGTCGGTATTTCTTGATATATCGAGATTATTTTCATAAGGAAATATTTGAGTAAATATTTCCCACCAATTATCTGATGAATATTATTTGAATATTCCCTCGAGATTAATCATGAATATTATTTTGAATATTCATTCGAACCTTATATAATTTATAAATATTATTTTGAACATTCATTCGAACTCAAGTTATTTAATAAATATTATTTTAAATATTCACTTGAGCTTTCTTTAGACAATAAATATTACCTTCAATATTCAGTTAAAGTCGATTCAATTATTGAATATTACTTCGAATATTCCTTCGAGAGTTATTCCTTCGCCAAATATTGTTAATTTAAATATTCATTGCTTATTCAATGAGTATTATCTCAATTATCCATTTGATAATTAATTCTTCAATAAATATTATTATTACTTTGAATATTCACTATATGTTCGGTGAATATTATTTCGAATATTCGTTCGGATTTTATTTAATTGATTAGTATTATTATTAATTTGAATATTTACTATTTATTCAGTGAATATTATTTCAAATACTCATTCGAGTCATGTTCATTTGTTAATTATTATTAACTTGGACATTCACTATTTATTCAGAGATTATTATTTCGCATATTCATTCGAGATAAGTATTATTAAGTTAAATATTCATTAATCATTTAATGAATATCATTTGTGGATATTTATTCGAGGATGATTACGAGTAATATTTATACTAAGATCATTCATTCAATATTTTTGACTTAATAAATATTCCTTGGAATATTTATGTAATTCTTCTGACTCATTTAGAAATGATTTATCTTCCCCCGGATATTACCTTCGACCTTCGAGTATAATGTACATTCCTCTGAGCCTATTTAATATTATTATATCAAGGAAGGTTCTCAAAACTCTATTCTTCGTTCAATCCTGTCTCTCAAATAATAAGGAAACCTTACTTGAGAAATGTTATTTATCTTGTGACTGCCCGGTCATAAACTATTCGTTTCATTCGCAACTTGGTTGATATTGTCCATGGAATTTTGTGTACCCACTCATTATTCGAGGGGTAAGAATGTTGGAACAAGTTGGTATCCATTAACAAGTAGCAGCATGGGAAATAATGGTGAATTTTCCTTTCCAACTAGATACGACTACTTTGTGGAGTCTTATCAACAAGTATTATACTTGGGGAAAGGGGGACGAACTTTACGTTTCAAAGTGATGGATGTTAAACGAACTAGGAGCTGCGTAAGTGGCCGAGTGGCGCCGGCCCAGCAATGGCCCAACCGTTGGCCAGGAGTTCCAGAGGGCGGGCGATCCGTCGGAGCTACCTTCTACATGTAGAGAACGACTGATGAGATGCATGACATACGACTGATCATCGTAAATGTTAGGGCATCTGGCGCGACAATGCTCCCGTATTAGTTCATATTTCAAAGTTGGAAATTTCCTGCAACACTATTTGTGTTGACAGAGTGAAAAAGATGTTTAAACTAAAATTGCAACCTCTATCCTGCAATTTCCTCTTTTTTGATAAATGTTGATATCTTGCTCATATCATTGCAAAACAGATATGCCTGCAGAGATATATTTTTGAGTTACTTGGTAACTTCATCTTTTATATGATATTGGCTCTATGTTCGTTAATGCATGGCATGTCGTTTCAACGATATTGCTAACTTGATATATATATCATTGTTATCACTCAGTTTATATTATTGTTAGTGGGCTATGGTTCACCCTTGCTTTATTTATTTATATCACAACAACAGCTAGATCTGGTAGCCCGCGCAAGGCACAATCGGTGCAAGCTAGTGCTAGCCGTCAGAGGATTACCGATGAGATCATAGCTGCTACTTCTGAGTAAGTAGCTATTGGTAGGCTAGATGTTAGCTTTCGAGTATCAGTGTATTTATTCTATGGCATATACAAATGGATGGCAAGGAGAATGTAATGATTAAATTGTAAATCTTTTGGATTGTAAAAACTCAATCATGTGATTAATAATATTTGTAATTACTCTGATTTCATCTCTGGGACTATAACGGGTGTTTTTATGTTGTTGTTTTGGGTCTCAAGGTTGTAACTTCATTTATATTGGTATTGTGGATGGAAATTGAGACCGTAATGACCAGATCCCTGACCCCGGATCTGGGGGTGTTACAGAAATGGTATCAGAGAGTTACGTTATAAACCCCAGAGATGACGCGACGTTAAAATGATAAATTCACTAAGAAAATAAGAACTCTTGCCAAGTTAATAGTCGAACTACTTGACGTAGTACTGACATATAAAACCCTTATGGGAACTCTTAAATATAATGATATTAACTTAGCTCGTTCCTGTGTCGACTTGTAAGGCGACAGACCTTGTGGCGTACGAGCAGCAGCACGATGAGGCTTGATGATATGCTGATGATCGGATGGTGGATTCAATAGAGTACCCTACTGAGGGCCCGAAAGAGGTTCCAGCAGGGGAGGAAAAATCCTGTTAAAGACAGGGAAGTTAACCCTTGAGGATATGAGAGCTATAGCCAGAGAGACTGTAAGAGTTAAGGGAGAGTGCTCAGAGAAGTGGGCGTAAAAGAACTGAGATGTTATTAAGGGAATTAAAGAGGCATATTGAATTCATAGCTTGACTGCCGGATGAAGTACCAGCAAGTAACACGGATTTGAAGAATTACTTTAGGTCTAATAGGTTATTAGATAAGAATCCATAGAGACTTCCAGATTAATAAGAAAAGAGTTAGAAGGATGCATGATTATCAAAGACATCGATATAGGACGTGGAGTAGAGTCTCCAGGAGCAGTTGAGATGGAGGCAGTAAGTGCCATACTATTTGATAAAAAGGAATTAGTGTGAATGTTATCAAAGGTAATTCGCCATGAGATGGCAGATTTCATAGGTTATAATTTATGAAACCAAATTGAGATTGCTGAGGTGATTTTATTCAGTGAGATGTCCATTTTATAAATGGATCAACTTAGAAAGTAAAGATAGTGGAAAATGATGAACCAAAAACCTTAAATGCATGAGACTCAGAGGGATATTAAGTTCTTTCTTTTCCTTGAATGGATTATGGTAGTATCTTAATTTTATTCCGACACCGAATCATAAATGGATCGAGCAATACGATTAGCGGTAAAGTAATGGAAAATATTTTAAAGATGAGGCCTAAAGTAGCAAGTGTCTGCCAAGTTCTTGGAGTATGAATTCTGGCAAATGAAGTTCCGTTATTAGGATATTCGATCAACAATGAGTAGTGCTGGTGGACCCCCCACCGATTTAAAAGGCAGTCTCAATTGAGGAAAGTCAACCACTCCCATAAAGGACTAAGACGTCGAATAGGTAGAAAAACGGGAGAAAATCTTCCTGGAGCTAAAAATGAAATTGGTAACGACCCAGCGCTGGCATCGCCTAAATGGAAGAAAGAGAATTTTGCAATATTTTATGATGCATCTCATACAAGATTAGGCACTGTGCTTATGCAGCACGGTAGTGTAATTTCGAATATATTTGGACAACACGGTTCACCAGATTAGAATGGCCTTGGTAGTGTCAAATTTTGTGGAACAACTAACTCCGACGGTAGTGTTCCTTCTGAGACTAGTGGTTAGGTAGATTGACATGTGATAGTATCGACTATTAGGACGTATATACTTGGTTCATTTCCAGTGGTTTAACTTCCAACCTTATGTCAACCATTCCGTTATTATAACTGCTTACGACTCTACCTGCTTGGAGGTTCATCAGAACTTTTCTTCAAGTTTCGAAATTGATCTTCGTAGTGTTACCCTTGTGTGGATAGATTGACCAAAATTCCCTGATTCTGGAAAGAATTCAACCAATTTTGGCAAACCTGTCTTTTTGATAATCAGAGGACATCACTGAAGAAAGTGGAAACTGGAACGAACCATGTGGATCGGGTAAGGTAGCCGTTATAGGGATTGATGAACAGACCCCGATTATTACAATAGATTGTAGAGATAAGATGATAAAGTTAAGATGGAACGACTGTATTCAAGAACCAAGATGGACTAAGAAATCCCGAAATTGACTTAAATAAAAAGACTATTATGCCAAGAGTTAAACCTATGTAGCACATAGGGTTGATAAGAGAAGTTGAAAGGATAAAAATAAAGGAAAGGTGATCGGAGACGGTACCGAGAAGTTGATTGAAACTTATATGGAGTAAGATTTTGAAAAGATCATAAGGTATCAAGGAAGAAGGATGAACGAGGAGTGGCAATGCTCGATTTGAGCGATTATGCTACTCTAGTACCTAGGATTTGCTGTGTAAGGGAAAACAGTGAACAAATACATCTAGGAATATACGGAAAAAAAAGCATAGGGATACGCATAACCTGTCCCAGACAATTATCTTCGCTATGGATGTAGGAAGCAATTGCTAGAAAAGTAGTGCTATTAGCTAACCCCTAAATTCACATATTTAGTGTGGCTAGTTGAGGCCATGTCACAAAGGATTATAAAGTGCCTAGCCTAGCGATGTAAGGACAAAGCGAGGTTGCTTCTAACCAAGCGCCGACCGCGAGAGCTGTTGGATATAAAGTGAAGTGATTTAGGTGTATACGATTGACCAGCTTATGAACAAGAAATAGATATAAAGTAAATCGAGATACATGATGATAAGATTTTATAAAGACCAAGGATGTGTTATGATTGAGAAAAGTGATTAATGAAGGTTTATGAAGATTGTTAAAGAGGATGCAATATGATGTACAATTGTTATCTGAAACTTAGAATCTTTAAGAAGTGTGACAAGTACTAAGAGATTCACGTTGAATACGACCAATATCTTCCAGAACATCCTTGCTACCATTACCAAATTCTATAAGAAGAGCAGATAGACATGTGTTGTCTTTTGGAAGGTCATGAAGACTGATGTTCATTTGAGAGAGAAAGTGAGCATTAAGCTACCGATAGATTGTCAAGTTAAGGACGATTGAAGAGAGACCCTTATTAAGGATATATGATTGATTGTCACTTAAAGGATGTAAGTATTTCTTGAAAATAGAATTGAGGATAAATATTCCTAAATTAAGATAAACCATGGGGATGCACAAAGGATGGCATTGCCCCTAATCAAGACATTGTGAACTCAGATGATGTAAGTTGAATCGCCCAAGGTAACAATAACCTGTAAGGAATTGTTGAAAAGAGTCTCGAAAAGTACATAGGCAGAATTGTTGTAGGATTGATCAATGATACTGTGAGATACCCTGTATCTAGAAAATACAGGAGGAATGATGAGGACGACCTAAGAAACCTTAAAAGGAAAAAGATAATACTCTGAGTTTGAAAATAGAAGTTGGGTAGAGAATGTATGACATATTAATAATGATGCCGGATGAGGCATATATGAAACCATGAGCAGGAATGGATTGAACCAATAAAGTTTGAGATTGTTTTAAAGCAAGAAAGACCTAAGACAAAAGATATCCTAGGCCTGATGAGAAATTAGACATGATAAAAGTCATATTTAAGGATTAAGGCAATGACTTATGGAAAAAGGCTGAGATATATTTATCTTCTTCAGCGGAGAAAAAGGGAGAATGATTGAGGTAGCAAAATTTGAGTTGGAATAGATAGATGAAACATTGATTGCAAGAAATTATTGTTATCAGTAAAGGCCAATGAGGTAGCCGACACTTTAAGTATTGAGGAGTAATTATAAATGCTCATACCAAATAAACAGAATGGTATTGAGAAGGACCTTGAAGGTCAGAATGTGGTGGAGGAATTTACATTCCCTTTAATGATTATGCAAGAATCAACCATAAGAGTAGTAAGTAAAGATTCGATTCCTGATATCGTCTTAAGCATATTACCTGTGTAAGGAGGTCCTACTTGGAGGTAAACCAGGACCATGATGCAAACTCGACTAAGTAAAACGATAAGTGTCCAACCTTCTACTGAAGATATAAAATTCATAATTTCATGAACCTGGCATAGCTACGATGCTTGAAGCTCTTCTGCAATTTTATCTGCTTCATAAAATATCTACATCAAGTGCAGGAAATATTCCTTATGGATAAAGAATAGTGATTATTTTGTCTTCCTAAGGGATTTTGATCTGACAATTAGGAAATTCGTATAGTGAGATAATAAAGCACTACGTAAACAACAAACGATGGTGATTCAACAATGAACTACATTAAGGTAATGGTGATTCTTCTAAGGAATTTGATGACAACGCGAAGATAAAAATATTGTTGCTATCGATAAGCTAAATGGTATGTTGATGAATGACAAGCAAAGGTTATGATGGTGTATTTCTGCGCAAACAAGATAGAGAATATGATATTGGAGATTCATAATGCTAAAAGTATCCCCGTGAAAAGGATTAATGAGATGTGGAGAGACAAGTTTGGCATAAATAGATTATATTGGATCTAAGTTAGAGAAGTCGGCAAAATTTATTTCGAAGGATTTAAATTGGAATGATGTGATGTTTGAAATAAATGATAATTGTATGATGGCTCATAAAGAGATTATAGTTGAAATTCGAAAGCATAAGAGACATATAGATAAACTCCCTTCAAGTTGGGAGGACTCGAGGAAATTTAAGGAATTTGGAATAGATTGATTGAGCAATAAGGCGACTCATGGATCGAGAAATTGAGAATTTAGGAGGGTTGAACGAAGGAAAGTTTAACCCCAAGAATGTGATGATTATTGAGTAAATGTGACGGGATACCAATAAGGAGGTGCCAAGTACAAAGGACGCCTTGTTAATGAGATAACAACGGAAGTAAATAACAGGGGTGATTAAGAATCAGACAATAAGGCAGATGTGATTGATAAAGAAAAGATTGGAAAGTAATTATGGAATGTGAAGCAAGGAATGTTATGAATGGATTGAGGAGTGGGTCCTCTGACGAACTCTCGGAATGACAACCTGATAGTGTTAAGTATTACGAATATGAACGAGCTAGTAGCGTGAAGTGGAATGTCAGTAACAACGACGTCAAGCGAGAAATCTAAGATTCAACTGGAAAGGTTGAAGGATTTCCAAAAGTGCGTGGCTAAGAATTGAACAAGAACATAGGTCCATAGAATGATGGACCGAGCAACGAGGATATGATGACACGTGAGATTACGATAGAATAGTATTTGATGCGATTATGATTATTTTTCTCCTCTGATAAACCTCTATAGTTCAGAGGTAAATTCTAAGTATGATATTTTACAATCATGTAATTTTCTATAATTCTTTGGAATTCTTTTCTTTTCTTCTCTCTTATTCATCTTCTTTATGAATTGAGAAGAACAACCCTTTAAGGAGGGGAGGTACTGCTATGTGACTATCTGTCTGTGTGATAGAAGTCTAAGTGGAATGCCATTAATTGTTTAATTGCTTGTCAAGTACTAAAGGCTGGCCCCCTTCTGTACTAACTATGCAATGTAACAAATGTTCATTGATCACAGTGATCTCTCAATAAATTTTTCCACTTAAATAAATATACATCGAGATTGCGAAGATAAAAGCAATCGGGGAATGCATAGTACGAGTGAGGTTATCTCCGAATTCGCAACGCGATAGTGATACCAAAGTCACTGTAGATACCAATAAGAGTAATAGTATATGACTGGGTAAAAGCATAACCCGGACAGGGCGTTGTTCGAAAAGTGACAAAGATTGATAGAAAGGATAAAGGGTATATTGTAGCACTAGTGAGAGGTGCTGTAAAAGGTTGGGTTTGATTAAGGATTGACTGGGGAACGGGAAAGTGAAATAACCAACAAGTACCCAATTGTCTTCTACATGATTCCGGGACGGAATCCTTTTAAGGAGGGGAGACTGTAAGAACCCAAATTTTTGGTAGAATTAAAACTTTTTATTATATATTGATGAATGAATGTTGAATGGATATAGATTCCAATAATTATATGTCATGAAGAATGCAATGGGTTGACAACTTAGATTGGAATAATCTATCTCCTAGGGAGATAAGATTTGGAAATTCCAAATAGAGGAAATATTCTCATGTCATCCAAATCGATATCTGTTATTAGTCCAGTGGTTCCGTGAAAGGGATAAGGAACGCCCGAAAGAGAATAAAGACATTTTTATAAATATAAGGAATATAAAGAGAATAAAGTGTGAATAGTGTTCTTGGTGGAAATGAGAATATGAGTTAGACAACGCTATATAGAAGTACCCGGAACGGATTTCTGAGTTCGTATTAGTGATCCGAGGAGAAAATAAGTGTATGTAAACGATATCGAATTCAGAAAATTAGCACTTTTATTTTTCCGAGATTTCCCTGGACACCGAAAGACTTAAGGATTTATTAATAAGATTTAAGGAATTTAAATGCGAGAAGTATTAAGAAAGATGGAGAATGATAGTATAAATATTAAGAATGTTTTCGGTAAAACCCTAACTAGAAACAAATGAGTTATTCCTACGAACGGTCAATGAATTGAGCAATAATCGGAAAAAAAGAGCAAGCAGAGAGCAAGATGCATGCATGTGCTAGTAGATATTATCAAGCAACCAAGTAGTTACTCAAGTAACTAGCACACTTAGAAATCAACTAGTACTTATCCTCTCATTATCATTCTACCATTTAAACATCAACACATGCTCATCCAAAAACATCATCCCTTACATCATCACTTTATTAAAGTAGCCTTAGATGAGATATTATCTAAACAACATCACTTTATTCATTCTTATCCAAAGCAACCAAGCAAGAGACTCCATTCTCTCTCATTCTCTCAAACTGCCTAGCAAGAACACCCATGAAAAGAAAATTCATATCTCCATTTCTATCCATGATAAAATCACCAAATTTTAAACACATCTCCCACATAGTATGGATATCATTCGTTCAAAATTTCATGTCATTCTAATGAGTGTAGCCTAGTCAAATCTCCTCTCCAAGATGGATAACCTAGCTGCCCAGAATCCTTGACAGTTTCTGTGATGAATTTGAAACGGCCATATCTCCTTCATTACTCAATGAAATTTGGTTTTCTTTAGCTTGTTCGAAAGCTGGTTATATTCTCTACAACTCTCCTGTAGAAACCTCGTCCAGAAAACCTTGGTAAGGCCTTCGTTGTTCATGATCTTTCAACAGGGTTTGAGCAGATCCGAAAACCTCTAATTATATTCTTGTTGATTCTTGTTAGTTTAAGGTTGTTAAGGAGTTATAAGGACTACACAAGGTTTATTAATGCTTACCCACACTACAAGGAAGGTAACAATCTCTTGGACCCTAGCTTTGACTTTAAGTTTTGGTGGTTTTAGATGATATAAGTTGATGATGTTAGTACAAGCATGTTTATAAGATTATGTAGTAGTTTTAGTAGTTATAAAACCATGATTATAATGATGGATATGAGAGATGTTCTTGGACTGTTAAAGATCAGTATTATGTGTGTAAGATTGATGGTATGCCCGGTGTGGCTTGGTTGTGTTGAAATAAATTTGGAAATGCCCGATTTATAGCCGTCGTAATGCCGAAATTTCGGTAACCCTTAAAAACCGAGCTTAACAGTTGGTATTAGTTTCTGGACTTGATAAGTATATGACATACCCTTGTAGATCTCGAGTCATAGATCGTTTTGGCGCAAAAATCGAAGCATTTGGACTTACGATTTAGGAGATATGATCAAATTACTAAAAGTGGTTCGAAACCGTAATCGAAAGTTCGTAATCGAAATTGATCCCCTTTAATATTGTTTATTCAGTGTAAAATCTTGATAATTAAATATTAGAGATGAAAAGGAAGGTGTGAGAGAAAACCAAACGTGAAATGGATCATTTTCCGATTTTATAAAAATGTTCGAATCGAGGTTAAGTGCGAAGAACCCCTTAAAAATACACTTAAGTATAACTTTGGTTATAATTTAGAAAGCGGGCAATAAAACTCGAGGTATAATCTGGGTTCGTAATCGACCGACCTTAGAACTTTCACGATTTAGGTATACCAAGCGGAAGCATGATGACATGTCGTAATAAGCGAACAAATGTCGGATCGTATCGGTGATAAAAAGAGTTACTTCGAGAGGTGCATAACGAGATAACTTAAAAGCATGATTCGGCTTAAGTGAAGTTTATACTTGGCCTTTTAAAGAGTGTTAAGTGATTAATCCCGAATATTCTGATTGTTTATAGATCACCGAGCAGACCCAGGGCACACTACCACTACCTCTACCCACAAAGGATTACCAGGCAAGTTTCAAATTCCCCTTTTAAGGGCTGTTGTTGTGATAATATATATGTTTTCTGTTTACATATGTCATAGCATGCATGCCTACTTTCAAGTTATAATTGATACACTTGTTCCCTGAATTATTGTTGGCTTATAAGCTAGATAGTGAATAATCAGTTATAAGCTGGATATTGCTAAGACCCTTAGAGAAGGGCATATGAATCTCATTATTTGATTATAGACCGGGAGTCGGTATTTCTTGATATATCGAGATTATTTTCATAAGGAAATATTTGAGTAAATATTTCCCACCAATTATCTGATGAATATTATTTGAATATTCCCTCGAGATTAATCATGAATATTATTTTGAATATTCATTCGAACCTTATATAATTTATAAATATTATTTTGAACATTCATTCGAACTCAAGTTATTTAATAAATATTATTTTAAATATTCACGTGAGCTTTCTTTAGACAATAAATATTACCTTCAATATTTAGTTAAAGTCGATTCAATTATTGAATATTACTTCGAATATTCCTTCGAGAGTTATTCCTTCGCCAAATATTGTTAATTTAAATATTCATTGCTTATTCAATGAGTATTATCTCAATTATCCATTTGATAATTAATTCTTCAATGAATATTATTATTACTTTGAATATTCACTATATGTTCGGTGAATATTATTTCGAATATTCGTTCGGATTTTATTTAATTGATTAGTATTATTATTAATTTGAATATTTACTATTTATTCAGTGCATATTATTTCAAATACTCATTCGAGTCATGTTCATTTGTTAATTATTATTAACGTGGACATTCACTATTTATTCAGAGAATATTATTTCGCATATTCATTCGAGATAAGTATTATTAAGTTAAATATTCATTAATCATTTAATGAATATCATTTGTGGATATTTATTCGAGGATGATTACGAGTAATATTTATACTAAGATCATTCATTCAATATTTTTGACTTAATAAATATTCCTTGGAATATTTATGTAATTCTTCTGACTCATTTAGAAATGATTTATCTTCCCCCGGATATTACCTTCGACCTTCGAGTATAATGTACATTCCTCTGAGCCTATTTAATATTATTATATCAAGGAAGGTTCTCAAAACTCTATTCTTCGTTCAATCATGTCTCTCAAATAATAAGGAAACCTTACTTGAGAAATGTTATTTATCTTGTGACTGCCCGGTCATAAACTATTCGTTTCATTCGCAACTTGGTTGCTATTGTCCATGGAATTTTGTGTACCCACTCATTATTCGAGGGGTAAGAATGTTGGAACAAGTTGGTATCCATTAACAAGTAGCAGCTTGGGAAATATTGGTGAATTTTCCTTTCCAACTAGATACGAATACTTTGTGGAGTCTTATCAACAAGTATTATACTTGGGGAAAGGGGGACGAACTTTACGTTTCAAAGTGATGGATGTTAAACGAACTAGGAGCTGCGTAAGTGGCCGAGTGGCGCCGGCCCAGCAATGGCCTAACCGTTGGCCATGAGTTCCAGAGGGCGGGCGATCCGTCGGAGCTACCTTCTATATGTAGAGAACGACTGATGAGATGCATGACATACGACTGATCATCGTAAATGTTAGGGCATCTGGCGCGGCAATGCTCCCGTATTAGTTCATATTTCAAAGTTGGAAATTTCCTGCAACACTATTTGTGTTGACAGAGTGAAAAAGATGTTTAAACTAAAATTGCAACCTCTTTCCTGCAATTTCCTCTTTTTTGATAAATGTTGATATCTTGCTCATATCATTGCAAAACAGATATGCCTACAGAGATATATTTTTGAGTTACTTGGTAACTTCATCTTTTATATGATATTGGCTCTATGTTCGTTAATGCATGGCATGTCGTTTCAACGATATTGCTGACTTGATATATATATCATTGTTGTCACTCAGTTTATATTATTGTTAGTGGGCTATGGTTCACCCTTGCTTTATTTATTTATATCACAACAACAGCTAGATCTGGTGGCCCGCGCAAGGCACAATCGGTGCAAGCTAGTGCTAGCCGTCAGAGGATTACCGCTGAGATCATAGTTGCTACTTCTGAGTAAGTAGCTATTGGTAGGCTAGATGTTAGCTTTCGAGTATCAGTGTATTTATTCTATGGCATATACAAATGGATGGCAAGGAGAATGTAATGATTAAATTGTAAATCTTTTGGATTGTAAGAACTCAATCATGTGATTAATAATATTTGTAATTACTCTGATTTCATCTCTGGGACTATAACGGGTGTTTTTATGTTGTTGTTTTGGGTCTCAAGGTTGTAACTTCATTTATATTGGTATTGTGGATGGAAATTGAGACCGTAATGACCAGATCTCTGACCCCGGATCTGGGGGTGTTACAAAATTGTTGTTGAACTTTACTGTTGCCATTTGTGTAAGAGAGAAGAGAGAAATTGTAGGTTGAAGAAGAAATTTGGCTTTTCCCAGTTAGGGTTTCAGAGGTTTAGAGAGTATAGATGCTGGAAAAATCGAATGAAATCAATCGAATAGATGTAGAATTGTATAAGTATGAAGTACTTGAATTGTCGATTAGGAGTATGTTTGTATCGACAAGTCAGGCATTCGAGAAGTAGGAAACAACTATTCGATAAGTCAAGAAAGGCTTAATCGATAACTCAAGCAGATTGTAACTCACAGCTGGCAGTTATCTAACTTAGAAATAATTCTAAATCAAATCAAATGTGTTTTTATGAGTGAATTAAAATTTCAGACAAAAGTCCAAAATCGGTTGAAATTCAGCGAGAATTCAGCCTTTTCAAATGATTCGAGAACTCAAATACAATGTTCGAGAACTCAGACATTAGAGAACTCAATTACCATATTCGAGAAGTCAAGAATACCTCTATTCGATATCTCTAAACGACTCAATTCGAGAACTCAAGAGTACTCTAATGAGGCTTGTTAGAGATGTCGAATAGTGAATCATTCGAGAAGTTTGACTTATCGAACTATACTCATCACTCATAAAAAATTGATTTTCACTATCTTTTAAAATTTACCAGCCATATTCATTGGAGAATATTCTAGCAAATTAAACAGTGATTTTCTCAAAATTTCATAGAAATTTCAAGTTAGCAAAAATATGATTTTCCAACATATGCAACAGATTTGAAATATTTATAAATCATATTTCAGTCAACACTTACTTCAAAAATATTGAGAATTTAGATAAAGTAAATGTTTACTGCTTCAACAATCTAGATGATATATTCACTTAGCCAGAATCTGAAGAATTCAGCATTCCAATCTCACTAACCAACCTTGTGAAGGTGGCTTCATCTAGTGGCTTAGTGAATATGTCAGCTAGTTGTTTATCTATAGAGACATAATGCAACTCAATGGTTCCATTAGTTGCATGTTCTCTAATGAAATGATATCTGATGTCAATGTGCTTTGTCCTAGAATGATTGACAGGATTGGCAACTATAGAGATTGCACTTGTGTTGTCACACATAATTGGAATTCTTTCCAACACAAGTCCATAATCTCTAAGTTGATTTCTAATCCAAAGCACTTGAGCACAGCAACTTCCAGCAGCTATGTATTCAGCATCAGCTGTAGAAGTTGACAATGTTAACTCGAATAACTTGTAGAAGGGGAGGGTTGAATACAAGTTATATAATCGTGTCTGATTTTTGCTTGATTATATGAACAAGAATAAACGAATGAATCAAACTCTGTTTGTATTAATAAGATCAAATACAAACTCTACCAAAGGTGTACAATACCTTTAGCAGCTGCTGACAATACAAATCTCTCTCTGTTTGTTTCGAACTCTCGAATACAAACCTTATACAGAGCTACGCACACGAACTCACAACTTCGTCGCTATTTTTACAATGATATTGAGAGAGTATTTATAATGCTACCTATCAACTAATAACAGAAAGATATAATCTATACATGACAATGTTCTGTCTTCTAGTCGATAGTTTCCATCAATAGAAAACTCTTTCCTTCATAATATCTTCTTGATTGTTCTTCAAACAACGATCCTGTTTTATAGCACTTGCCAGTTTCTGTAGCATCCATAATGACATCATCAGTAACAAGACTGATATCAGGATTTCATCTTGCATCAGTATCTGATCATCATCAGTATTAGACCGTCATCAGGATTTGCCCTTTGTTCCTGACATGTAGTCTCCGATACACTGTTCATTCCTGACTAAACTGTACAGATAACTGTCTTATACATAAATCCTATATAAAGTGCTAAATCCTTTATAAGATCAGGATTACAAGAAGTATAATGTGTAAATTCTATTCTTAACATCACAACTTATGAATTATTCCTAACAATCTCCCCCTATTTATGCTTTAAAATCTGAAGCATAAATCCAAGTTGTGGATGTCAAAACATATAACAATACAACCAGAATAGAATTTATGAATGTAGAATTATGAAGTTAAGTACCTCCTTCTCAGATGTAGACATTTATCTAGTACTTAGAAGAAAGAATTTTAACTATTAATTCTGCTCTTCCTTTACCACTTCCTAGCTGAGATTCACAACAGTCACTCCTGGTTCTTCTTTCTACTTCCCTTTGTCTGCTCTTTATCTCCCCCAGCTTTATCTCTCTCAGTCTGGTGGTGGTGTTGTTGTTGTCTTTGAATTGTCTTTATCTCCCCCTTTTTGACATCAGCAACATTAATTCCAAGAGATTCAGAAACAGAACAAATGAGATTCATAAGAACTGCTTGATTTTCCATAATTGTGACTTGGTTATCTTCAAGTGATTGAAGTCTTGTTTGCATATCAATTTGAGAATTCCGAATATCTTTCAAAACATCAGAATGAACTTCAATGTTGGAAGTGCTTCTAGTATCTTCAGTATCAGAATCAGAAAGAACTATATCTTCAAGTCTTGTAGAAGAAGTTGCTTGAGTTGTATGATATTCAAGTAATAAAACCTGATTAGAAGTATCAACATCTTCATCTTTCTGATCTGGAACTGAAACATGATCATCATCTCCTTCACCAGTATTCTGTGTACTAACATCTTCAAATCCTGACTCCTCCTTAGAGTGATCAGAGACTGTAGATGTCTCAATTCTAGCTGATATTGGAAGTACATACAAAGGAACACTAGGATCATTAGGAACTTCATCTGGTACATATGTATCAAGAGATTGCTTTATCCTGGCACCTCTTCTGTTAATGATTCCTGCAAGCCTCTCCTTTTGCTTCTGAGCTTTAACTTTTGGCTTTGCATTGTGATGTGCTAGGTCATTCTTCTGATACATTTTGATGAATGAATAAGTACCAGCATCCATATCCAAATTTTCAGACCAAGATTCAGGAAAAACCTGATCCCAGAAATCAAATGATGGTTTCCTAATTTTCTCTCCCTCACTATGGAGTTGATCATCCATACCCTCATTCTCACTTTGACTTACTAAAGTCAACACTCTTTCTACCTCACCTTTTGCCTGGTCAGGAGCCAGCCGCTCAAATTGTGGATCTAAGTCCATCTTTTCAAGTGTATCACTCAAATTTAGATAAGTGCTCTCATGACCTACATAAAAATAGGGTTTAGAAGGAGTTTTTATACCTGAACTCACATGGAGAGAGGGTTCCTCATTTGGCATGTGGCTTGAGGTTTTCTCCAAGGAGTGAGCTGCTATAGTCTCTGAACCCTTACAATCATCTTCTTTCCTTTCAGAAACTACAGGCTCCAGTATGCCACTTTCAGGTTCTTTACTAGACTCTGATGTCTTCAGTAATACTTCATTAGACACCATAGTTAGTACATCACCGTCTTTAAGTGTTGTTTATTGAGACTCACCCTCAAGGTGGATAGACTCTGATTGAACAAAATTTGTTTGATCTTCAGAAAAATCAACCAAAGTCATTCCTCCCATATCATAGGGTATCTCACTTGCATTCTCAGTCATCACAGAAGTCCTTTCAACATCAGGTATCACAGCTCCTGAGTCATCCTTCCTCTGACTAGATGATTCTTGTGTTGTAGTGACTGTGATCTGATCTTTCCTACTATTCACCACTGGTGCAATAGTATCTTCTGTTGACTGCTTCTCTTTATCTACTTCCTCCAGTTGTTCACCTTGAGCTAAAGCATCTTCAATAATGACATCCTTGTCAAATAAATATGCATGAAGTGATTGAAGTGCAACATGTTTCGAGAGTCCAAATTTCTTGACTAATTGTCTTCTGACAGATACATAGAAATACATCTTCATTAAGTCAAGTCTTTGATGTAGAAGTCCATATTCATCTGGAAATAAAAGTTTTGGTACTCTTTCAACCAAAAAATCTAGAACAGGCCTTGACAACTTCACTTTGAGAGAAATTAGTCCCATAGCCAGTCTGTATGATAATGTAGTTTCCCATGAAGAATCAATATCCAGATCTCTATGGTCATTTGCTGACTTGATTGTAGCTTCATTTGTAGAGACCTGCATGATATTAGTTGGACTAGACTCTGTGTGTGTAGGTGACAATTGAATCTTTCTCCTTGTTCTCCTGGTATAGTGAGCAAAAGATTTATCCTGAGAAGACTCAAGAGGTGTAGACACATAAGTGATCTTGGGATGAGATCTTTGTTCAATAGACACAGTCTTTTGAGAGACAGTATCCAGTAACTGTTTTCCCTTTTTAAGAACTACAGCCTTTTGGGAGACTGCAGCCTGGCTGTGACTAGGTTTTTCATCTCTTTGTGCTAACAGAGAAAGTTGAATTGCAGCCTTCAATTCTGCTCTCTCAGCAAGAGTTAAATCATCATCATCTTCACTAGAATTACTACTACTTGACACAACAAATCTTCTCTTCCTTACAACTGATGTCTTTTGAGAAACACCAGAGGTTGGTTTCTTTGAAACAATAGGCTGTGGATCAAAATTTGGTTCTTGAATTGTTTCAGAGACTATAATGTTTTGGGCTACTTGGGTAGACACAGGTGGGTTCTCCTCCAAATGAGATTCCTGAGCCATTTCACCACAAAAGAAAGAAGAATTGTAGAGAGTAGGAAGATGAGTTTTAAGAATTACCTGAAAATGATATGGATAATGAATTGCAGGTATTTCATCTAGATTCTTTTCATTGTCCTTCTTTGTAATGTCAGAGAAAATTCTCTTTTGTTGTTCATAAGAAGAAACACAATGTTCCCTACCAAATCTAGCTTCAACATCAGGAATAAAATGGTTAATAAACATTTGCATAAATCTATGATAATAAACCATTTTCCTGTTTTGATCTCTTAACCCAAGTTTAATACTCATCTGACTTAAGATAATATGACCAATGTTAATTACTCTGTCATAAAGCAAACTATAAGCAATATGTGATGTAACAGAAGTAATTTGCTGAAAAGAACTACATTTACCAGTAAAACATTTAGCAATTTGATCAAAGTAAAAAGACCATTCCTTTCTAAGAAAAGACCTATTCAACTGGCTCATGTTGTCTAGAGGTCCACTATAACCTAATTCAGACAACATAGTTCTTATATTATCATCAGATGGTTCACTTGCATAACTATCAGTAATAGGTAAGCAAAGTACTGAATTAACAACAGATTCAGTAATGTCAAATGAATCTTGTCCTAAATGTAGAACAATCTTACCTGATTGACTCTGAGTAGAATCAATTACCTCAGCATTCTCCCAAGCTTATGTAACAGCTGCTTGATTAATTTGTGGAGATGCTGTCAATGCATAACTTAATGGTCCATACGCCAGAAAGTCCATGATTGGATGAAAATCAGATGACACTCCTTCCTTGTTGGTGATAGCTGCTACATGATTGTTTGTCATAAAATCAAAGTCACCAAACTTGAATGCTACTGACTTAGGTAATCTTCTCTGAGCTGTCATTTTTGATCTGAAAAGAACTTGAAAAATTCTTGAAATGGATTAGTGATTTTGAAAACTCAAAAGTGGTTTTTGCTTTAGAGAATGTAAAATTAGAGAAAGCAATTACACGATTAGAGTTTCAAAACAAATATATTTCACAAATCTTTTAGACCACTATCCCACGTTGACACGTAGATTGACAGGTGTCAGTCCCTGAAAAATGCGGTTACCCACGATTTTTGGAAAATAAAATCCAAAATTGATTTTCATGAAATAAATCAGGGTATAAATAATCAATACTGATCAGCTTCTTTTTCCTGTTGACCTCTCATCAAAATAATCACAAAACACAATGTGATAATAATTCTCAAATCCTGATGGTCACACATGAAATCCTGATCAATATCATCAGAGACTTAATATGGAGTTTCCACATGGCATTTTTCTTTTATCTGAAAAAGAAATAAACAATTAATCTGAACAAAAATCAATTGGTTAGATATATTCAATATTTCTTGAAAATAAGAAATACAGTCATACGCAATAATTAGCATCTGACTTCATTAAGACTTCCAAGTGACTGTTCAGCTTCTCACGTCTTTCTTTAAAAGAAACAGACGCCTTATGCCATTCTCCATAAACCTTTCAATCTCTTTTCTTCTCAACAATGCTTCTCAAACCAAAACTCCATTCAAATCCATTCTTTAGATCTTTCTCGGTCGATGAACATCCTGTTCTTGATCATCTCTTTGAACAAATGACTCTTCTCATCGAACTAATCATAGATGGATTGGTTTTCGATAATATCCAAAGGTTTCTCCTAGAACATCCATCTGTTGGATACAATCTTCCCCTAACCTCCTCAAAACTTGAGGATGAAGAATTTGGCCGAGAGTCTGAGGTTCATTTAAGTTAGCTGCTCTCATTCAAGTCGCTCAGACAAGGAATCCAAGAGCAAACGAGGCTGTTTAATCCCCTGATGGATTTCTTAAGATGCTCCTTGTCCTGTACCTCATAGTTCATATCAATAGACAAGTATAGAATTATCAGTAGAAATTAGACAAAAAGATGTTGTATTTCATTTCCATGTAATGATTTCAATTAATGAAAATACAATTTCTTGTTATCTACTTGTCTTTTGATTACTGAATGATGTATAAATTATCAGAATGCAAATATTATAACTTGCTGCTATAGACTTAACCCATCACAGAATTAGATTACCGCACAAAGTAAACGTCGTGATTTGAAACAATTTTCATAATCCTGATACTGACACAATACTAATGACGTCAGCATCCTGATAACAAATCTAATCCTGATGATTATTAACAAGTCTATCATACTGAAATTTATCAAGGCAAAGTGTTATAGCTAAAACATTTAACATCAAATATAGATCCTGACAAGAATATCAAGTCTATAAGCTAAAAACAACATACCTTGCTACTTTTGCAGATGTTAAAGATCTAAAAATTTAACATTCCTAACTCACTTACTAATCTACTGAATATAGTCTCATCAAGTGGTTTAGTTAGAATATCTGCAAGCTGTTTGTCAGTAGGAACAAAATGAAGTTCCACAGTACCATTCTCAATATGTTCTCTAATAAAATGATACCTGACATCAATGTGCTTAGTCCTTGAATGTTGAACTGGATTTTCTACAATTTTAATAGCACTAGTATTATCACAAAACATAGGAATATTACTAAGTGTCATACCATAATCCATCAACTGATTTCTTATCCAAAGGAGTTGTGCACAACAACTGCCTGCTGCTATGTACTCAGCTTCTGCAGTTGAGGTTGAAACAGATTGTTGCTTCTTGCTTGCCCAAGAAATCAATCTATTTCCCAAGAATTGACATGTACCTGTAGTGCTTTTCCTGTCTATTTTACACCCTGCATAATCAGAGTCTGAATAGCCAATTAGAAAGAAATCAGATTCTCTAGGATACCACAAACCAAGATTTGGAGTTCCTTTGAGATATCTAAAAATTCTCTTCACAGCAATTAAATGAGATTCCTTAGGATCACTTTGGAATCTAGCACATAAACAGGTAGAAAACATTATATCTGGCCTACTTGCAGTTAGATATAACAATGAGCCTATCATGCCTCTATAACTAGTATTATCCACACTCTTCCCTTTAGGATCAGAGTCTAGTTTAGTGGCTGTTCCACATACACTTCCTCATCAAGTTTGCCATTTAGAAAAGCACTCTTTACATCCATCTGGTATACCTTGAATTTTGAATGAGCTGCAAATGCAAGAAACACATGGATTGCTTCCAATCTTGCTACAGGTGCAAAGGTTTCATCATAATCAATGCCTTCTTCCTGAGAATAACCCTTGGCCACCAGTCTTGCTTTGTTTCTTACAATCATACCAGATTCATCTAGCTTGTTTCTGAAAACCCATCTTGCACCAACAATAGATCTATCTTTAGGTCTTGGTACCAGTTTCCATACTTTGTTTCTCTCAAACTCATTTAACTCCTCTTGCATTGCAATTACCCAATCAGGATCCTGTAAGGCTTCTTCAACCTTCTTAGGTTCATTCTTTGAGAGAAAGCAACTATACAAGCATTCATTTTGAATTGATCTTCTAGTTCGAACACCACTATTTGGATCACCAATTATCAAATCTTCAGTATGATCCTTTGTCCATTTTCTAACAGGTGGTAGATTAACTCTGCTAGTCTCTCCCCCTAAGTTAGTGGTATCTCTTGTAGAAGAATTCTCTCTACCTTCAAAAACTCTCCTTTGATCAATAGAATCAGTAGATTCCATATTGCTGCTAGTTACTGATCTTTCCTCAGTAGACTCTGAAAGATCAGTTCCTGATGGAGTAGACTCTGAAATGTCAATTCCTGATGGAGTAGACTCTGAAATGCTAGTCTGCTCCTGATGATCACTGTGTTCTCTTTGATTTATTTGCTCCCCCTCAACAGTAGCATTCCTTTGAGAAGCAATAGAAATTCCTTCTGGAGAACCTTCATCATCACTGGAGAGTATCTCAGAATTCTTCAAATTTTCAAATTCCAATTTGTCATGGCTTTCATCAGTTTGCAGAATTCCAAATTTCTTATCATCAAATGCAACTTGAATTGATTCCATAACAATGTGAGTTCTGAGATTATAAACTTTGAAGGCCTTAGATGCTGAATATCCTAGAAAAATTGCTTCATCCGATTTGGCTTCAAATTTTCCAAGTTGTTCTGGATGAACTTTTAGGACATAGCATTTGTATCCAAAGATGTGAAAGTATTTCACACTTGGTTTCTTTCCTTTGATCATCTCATAAGGAGTTTTTCCATGACTATTTACCAAGGTACAGTTTTGAGTGAAACATGCAGTGTTAATAGCTTCTGCCCAAAAGTAGGTTGGAAGTTTTGCATCTGCAAGCATGGTTCTTGCTGCCTCTATGAGAGTCCTGTTCTTTCTTTCCACTACACCATTTTGTTGAGGTGTACCAGGTGCAGAAAACTGTTGAGTGATTCCATTGTCTGCACAAAACCCCTCCATTGTAGAATTCTTGAATTCTGTACCATTGTCACTCCTAAGTACTTTGACTTTGTACTCAGAGTTATTATGAATATTCTTGATGAGTTCAATGATTTGCTGAGGAGCTTCTTCCTTCTTGTGTAGAAAGAACACCCATGTGAACCTTGTGAAATCATCCACCATAACTAGAGCATATATTTTCTTGTTGATAGACATAATGTTTACTGGACCAAACAGATCAAGATGTAGCATGTGAAATGGTTCAGTAATTGAATTTTTAGTCTTGCTCTTGAAAGTGGTTCTTCTTTGCTTTCCAAGCTGACATGCATCACAAAGTCCATCTTGCACAAAATTTGCCTGTGGTAGGCCTCTCACCAAATTATGCTTAACAAGTTGATTAAGCTTCTTAAAGTTAAGATGTGAGAGCTTCTTGTGCCAATTCCAGCTTTCATCACTTGTTGCTTTGCTATAGAGACATCTAACAATTCCTTTAGATGTATCACTTAAGCTGGCTTCATATATGTTACCATGTCTTTGACCAGTTAGAACAATATCTCCATTCTGCATATTCAAGATTTTGCATCCTTCTCTGTCAAAGATTGATTTGTAACCTTTATCACCCAGTTGACTTATGCTTAAAAGAGTATGTTTCAAGCCTTCAACCAGTGCTACATTTTCTATGATGATATTCCCCAAAACAATTGAGCCATATCCCAGAGTTTCTTCTTTGTTGCCATCTCCAAAAGATATTACTGGGCCAGCTTTCCTCTCAAACTTTGTAAGCAGGGACTTCTTTCCAGTCATATGTCCAGAGCATCCACTGTCCAAGATAATTGAATGCTTCTTTCCTGTGCCCTGCAAACAAAAAGTAACAAGTTAGAATTTTTTAGGACCCAACTTTAATTGGATCCTTTCTTACTAGATTTAGAAACAACAGGCTTTGAAGATTTTGCTTTTATTTTACCTGTTGCAGAGTCAACCTTAGACTCTGATTTCACAAACTGTTTATGACTAGGAGTTTCAGATTTCAAGGAATAATAGTCATAATACAGTTCATGATATTCTCTACACATGTAAATGGAATGAAGTAAACTACCACAATGATAACAAGCTTTTTGTGGTTGGTATTGAATTTTCTGAGTCTTGGGGAATCTGGACTCAGTTTTCCAAGAAGGTTTTTTATTGCAGTCTAGGGCCAAATGATTATGATTTCCACACTTATAGCATTTTTTCTTAGGTGCATCAGGTACATTCTTGTAATTATTCTCTTTGTTAATACCTTCTTTTCCATTCCTATTTCTTTTGATCTTGATAGACTCTGAAAGACCATCTAATCTCTGTTTCAACTGAGACTTAGACAGAAACCCTATGTTTACATTCTTAGGTTTCTCTAACACTTTCTCATCTGAATTACTATTGTTAATCCTTTTGTGTACAACAGGGGTACCTTTTGAATCAACAAATTTAACATGATTAGGTTCAGAAACAATTTTCTTACCTTCAGATTTAGATGTGTTAGCTTCTATCTTACTATCATCATTGACAATAGCTACTTTTTCTTCTTGTCTAGCCTTATCAAAACCTAAACCATTAACCTTACCACGAATTCCACTTTCAAAGATTTCTATAGTCTTCTTACTGGAGTTGTTAATGGTCTTAATCACATCTCTCTCTTCTTCTAGTTCTTTTCTGACATAGTCATAAGCCTCAAGAATAACACTATAATCATGCTTAGCTTTATCAGAACTTAACTTGTATTCTTCCATTTGAATTAATTCAGATTCAAGAAAATTATTTCTATCAACTAATTTATCATTCTTAACCTTAAGTTCATCTCTTTCACAAGTAAGAATTCTAAAATTAGTCATAAGATTCTTAAACTCAGCATGGATAGATCTAATTTCATCAGAATTTAAGCTATCAAAATGAATCAAGAGAGTGAAGTGATACCTTAACAGAGGATGGAGAAATTTTCTTTGGAGATCCAGGTTTGTCTGAACCATTTGCCATCAATGCAATGTTGTCATAATCTAATTCATCTTCAGAATCACTAGAATCAGCCCAATCCTTCTGTGTGACCATAAGTGCATTACCCTTTCCTGAATTCCTAGGCTTCTTATACTCACTGGCAAAGTGTCCAAGCTCGCTGCAGTTAAAGCACTTGATCTTGGCCTTATCAAGCTTGACAATTGTACTTTTGCCTTTGTCACTCTTCTTCTCCTCCTTCTTTTGAAAAGGTCCTTTGCTAAATCTTTTCCTGTTGAATCTTCCTTTCTTGAAAGCTTTAGCAAACATAGCAAAGAGTTCCTGCATCTCAGATTCAGAATCATTGTTGTCAGAGTCCATATCAGTAGTCTCTGACTCAGAACTTTCTTTGCTTTTCTTCTTCCTTGAATTCTTTACAGCAATCTCTTCATGCTGTTCTTCAGGAAGCTTCTTAGCTTCAAATTGAGCAGTAAGTGCAATAGTCTTTATCTTTCTTTCACTCCTGCTCTTCTTCTGCTGCTTGTCAAGTTCATAAGCTCTCAATTTTCCATATACTGCCTCTAATGAAATCTCATCCAGATCATTAGCTTCCTCAATCGCATATATCTTCTCATTGTAGAAGTCAGGCAAAGCTTTCATGAACTTTGTATTCATATCCTCCAAGTCATAATATTTACCATGCATGGCCATCTCATTGATGAGTTTTGTAAACCTATCAAAGGTATCAGTAAGTGACTCACCAGACTTGGATTCAAAGTACTTATACTGTTGTATAAGTAATGTCCTCTTATTCTTCCTGACAGGCTTAGTTCCTTCACAGTGAACCTTAAGATTGTCCCATATATCCTTAGCAGTTTTACAAGAGAGAACATAGTTAGTGAGAACAGAATCAAGACTGTTGAATAATATGTTTCTCACTTTAGCATCTTTAAGAACATTCTCCTTGTCCTTATCTGACCATTCAGATTTTGGCTTCTCTGCTGTATGTTCTGGAACAACCACACCATCAACAGTTGCTTGTCCAACGACCTTTGTTGGAACAAAAGGTCCATCTCTGATTCTGTCAAGATAATCAGGATCTGTTGCTTCCAGATGATGCAACATATTTACTTCCCATAGAGTATATTCGTTTCTCTTGAGCATAGGAATTTTAGTATTCCCATCCTTGTAACCAGACATGATTGCAGATCTTTATGATTATTCGAAATCAACCTGCTCTGATACCAATTGTTAACTCGAATAACTTGTAGAAGGGGGGGTTGAATACAAGTTATATAATCGTGTCTGATTTTTGCTTGATTATATGAACAAGAATAAACGAATGAATCAAACTCTGTTTGTATTAATAAGATCAAATACAAACTCTACCAAAGGTGTACAATACCTTTAGCAGCTGCTGACAATACAAATCTCTCTCTGTTTGTTTCGAACTCTCGAATACAAACCTTATACAGAACTACGCACACGAACTCACAACTTCGTCGCTCTTTTTACAATGATATTGAGAGAGTATTTATAATGCTACCTATCAACTAATAACAGAAAGATATAATCTATACATGACAATGTTCTGTCTTCTAATCGATAGTTTCCATCAATAGAAAACTCTTTCCTTCATAATATCTTCTTGCTTGTTCTTCAAACAACGATCCTGTTTTATAGCACTTGCCAGTTTATGTAGCATCCATAATGACATCATCAGTAACAAGACTGATATCAGGATTTCATCTTGCATCAGTATCTGATCATCATCAGTATTAGACCGTCATCAGGATTTGCCCATTGTTCCTGACATGTAGTCTCCGATACACTGTTCATTCCTGACTAAACTGTACAGATAACTGTCTTATACATAAATCCTATATAAAGTGCTAAATCCTTTATAAGATCAGGATTACAAGAAGTATAATGTGTAAATTCTATTCTTAACATCACAACTTATGAATTATTCCTAACAGACACAGATTGTTGCTTCTTGCTATACCAAGAAACTAACCTTTGTCCAAGAAACTGGCAGCTACCTGAGGTGCTTTTCCTATACACTCTGCATCCAGCATAATCAGCATCAGAATAACCAACCAGATTGAACCCTGTGTCCTTAGGATACCATAAACCCAAGTTTGGAGTGCCCTTCAGATATCTAAAGATCCTTTTTATCGTAATCAAATGTGATTCCTTTGGATTTTATTGAAATCTAGCACATAAACATGTAGCAAACATGATGTCTTGCCTACTTGCAGTGAGGTAGAGTAGAGAACCAACCATGCCTCTGTAGACTGAGATATCTAATTTCTTGCCTTTAGCATCTTCATCCAATTTAGTTGCAGTGGCCATGGGTGTCTTTGCAGGTGAGCAATCTTCCAAGTCAAACTTCTTCAATAGATCCTTGATGTACTTGGTCTGACTGATAAAGATACCATCCTTTCTCTGACTGACTTGCAACCCAAGAAAGAATGTCAACTCTCCCATCATACTCATCTCATATCTGCTCTGCATGAGTTTGGAGAATTTCTCACACAGCTTCTCATTTGTAGAACCAAAAATGATATCATCCACATAAATTTGAACTAGGATAATATCATCACCATGCTTCTTGTAAAACAGTGTCTTGTCCAATGTGCCTCTAGTGAATTGATTTTCAAGAAGAAATTGTGATAAGGTATCATACCATGCTCTTGGAGCCTGCTTAAGTCTATACAATGCCTTAAGCAATCTGTAGACAAATTATGGGAAATGTGGATCCTCAAAGCCAGGTGGTTGTTGCACATAAACCTCTTCTTCCAACTCTCCATTCAGAAATGCACTCTTGACATCCATTTGATAAACTTTAAAGTTTGAATGGGCAGCAAATGCCAAGAATATTCTGATGGCTTCCAATCTAGCAACAGGGGCAAATGTCTCATCATAATCAATGCCTTCCTGTTGAGAGTATCCTTTTGCAACCAGCCTTGCTTTGTTTCTTATTATTACACCATCTTCATCCATCTTATTCTTCAGAACCCATTTTGTTCCAATAATGGTTCTATTCTTTGGTGAAGGCACAAGTTCCCATACTTTGTTCCTTTCAAATTGATTCAGCTCCTCTTGCATAGCAATAATCCAATCTGGATCCAATAGTGCATCATCAAGTTTCTTAGGCTCAACTTGTGATAGAAAATAGCCATAGAGGCACTCATTCTGAGTTGCTCTCCTAGTCCTTGCTCCTGCATTAGGATCTCCAATGATTTGCTCTGCAGTGTGTGATCTATCCCATTTCCTTGAGTGCTCAGCCTGATTTATCATTCTTGATGTTCCTTCATCATCCACATCATGGTCATTCTCATTTCCTCCCCCTGTGAAGTTGCCACTACTCACATATGTGTCTTGGATGCTTGTTTCTCCACTATTGATTGGCACAAATTCTTCTCTTGTATCATCATTCACTTGAGTTTGTTGAACTTGGGTTTCAACTCCAGTTTCAATCTCTTCATCAGAATCATCTAGATTATCAAACCTTAATGGATCTTTATCTTCATCATTGGCTTCTTCTAGTCCAGGTAGTTTGATGTCATCAAATGTCACATCTATGCTTCCATAATTTTCTTTTGACTGATGACATAAACTTTGTATGCAATTCTTTCCATAGAGTAGCCAAAAAAAATTCCTTCAAATGCCTTTGCATCAAACTTACCAACATATTCTGAATTGTCCTTTAATACAAAGCATTTACTTCCAAAAGTATTAACATACTTTAGAGTAGGCTTCTTTCCAGTCATCAAATTGTAAGGTGTCTTTCCAGTGTTTTTGTTGATGAGAGTTCTGTTCTGGATATAGCATGCAGTGCTCACAGCCTCAGCCCAAAAACATGTAGGCATATTTGCATCAAGTAACATTGTTCTAGCAGCCTCAATTAGAGTTCTATTCTTTCTCTCAACAACTCCATTTTGTTGTGGAGTCCTTGGAGCTGAGAATTGCTGAGAAATGCCATTCTCTTTACAGAATGCTTCAAGTATGGCATTTCTGAACTCTGTTCCATTGTCACTTCTCAATGCAGTCACACTTGCATTGTTGGCCTTTGCTTCCTTGTCAACTCTCTTTATGTGCTCAATGATAACTTGTGGGGCCTCATCTTTTGATGCTAGAAATTCCACCCATGTATATCTTGTAAAATCATCAACCATCACCAAGGCATACTTCTTTCTTCCTAGTGACATAATATTGACAGGCCCAAACAAATCCATATGAATGAGTTGCATGGGCTAGGTTACTGATGTCACTGTCATTGACTTGTGGCTTGATCTTTTCATTTTTCCCTTTTGACAAGCCTCACACACTCCTTCTTGGCAGAATTCAAGTGTGGGCATGCCTCTCACTAACTCTCTTTTGACTAGAGAATTAATGTCTTTGAAGTTCAGGTGTGATAATTTCTTGTGCCACAGCCAACAATCTTCATTTGATGCTTTTGAATAAAAGCAACAAATTTTGTCCTTGTTTCCAGAGTCCATATTGGCTACAAACAGGCTTCCCTTTCTTACTCTAGATAGAGCAAAATCACCAGTCTTCTTGTGGGTGATCAAACATTCATCTTTGTCAAAATCCACCTTGAATCCCCAAACAAGTTTGGGTCCATGTGACTTAGAAACAGTTTTATCATAAACAACATGCTTGTCAACTTTCTTAGTGTTAGTCTTCTTGTCACTGTTAGAAGTCTTAGAACCTGAAGTTTCAGACTTAGGTGACAGAGGTACCTTCCTAGCTTTAGGAGGACTTGAAGACTTTGACCTTGTGTAGTGTGTGTGAGAATTGTGACTGATACAACCATCAATGAATTGCCTTCTCAAATTGAAACAGCTAGTCATCACATTCATGTTGCATGGCATATAGTCAAATTTATCACAAAATGGAGCATCTCTATGTCTTAGAGGCACAGAACAATCATAGAAAGGTTTGGACACACTACCAACAGGTTTCTTGCATGCATGAGTTAAATGATTGGTACTAAAACAGTTCTGACAAGTTTTCCTAGGGGCATTAGGCATATAAGCATAGTTGTTATCCTTGTTAATCCCTAACTTGCCATTTCTGTTCTGTTTCTTCTTAGTCACTTTCTTTTCTGATTCACTCTTCCGAGCTGAAACAAACTTAACAAACTTCTTAGGTCTTGGCCTATCAACTACTAGCTCCTTGGCTTTTGGCTTGACACTCTCACTCTTGGAGGATGCTTGTTGTTCAATGGCTTGTGCCTCATCCTCATCATTCAACATTTGCTTGATGAGTAAGGCATCCTCATCAATTTCAAATGTTGATTCTTTAAAAATTGGATTTTCAGCCTTTTTCAAAATGTGAGGCACTTCCTCATGAACAACTGTGTCATCTTCAATGATAGCATAGCCTTTTCTCTGTTTAAGAGTGTCATAGTCAAGTCCAATAGCAGCCTTGGGTTTAGCTTGAACTTTCTCACAGTAGGATTGCACTAGACCAGATGATTTCTTAAATGTTTTCAGTTTGAATTCATTTTCAGCTAATTCATCCCTAAGAGCCTTTTCAACTTGACTAGCACATAAAACCTTGTTCTGCAAATATTCAACTTCTTTCTTAAGGTTTTCTACTTGCATAGCAGTTAGCTCAAGTTCCTCATTCTTTTTGGTTAACATTTCATTTCTAGTAGACAGTTTAGCAATCTCCTCATTAGCAGCAGTCATACTAGTATGAATATTAAACATCTCAGCAGATAGTTGTTCAACCATGGATTTATATTCAGAAACAAACATGGCTATGGTAGTGAGAGATGGTACCAGAGAGTTTGATGAAGATGTGTCTTCCTCGGAATTGGCCATCAAGGCATAGTTGCAAACTCTTGCTCCTCTCCATCACTATCAGAATCATCCCAACACTTCCCTTTAGCTATGTAGGCCTTACCTTGTGTCTGCTTTCTCAGAAGGGCCTCAAACTTAGCTTCAAGTTCCAGAAACTCTTTATCCTTCTTTTTAGGCTTCTTGCATTCACTGGCAAAATGCCCTAGGTCATTGCATCTATAACACCTTACAGATGACCTATCCACATAGCTGGTTTTGAATTTATTTCTGTTTGGTTTCACAGGTGCCTTGTTCTTATTGACTGAATGGTTTTGAGTTTTGGGTTTGAAGGGTTGATTTCTTTTAAATCTGATGTTTGGAAATTTTCTGGCCATGAAAGCATATGAAGTATTTTCCATCCCATCTAGTTCTTCAAGAGTGTAAAACTCTTCTTCCTCCTTTTCCTCAACAGGTTCACTTACCTCAGCTTCAGTTTCTTCATCATCTGTTACCTCCTCTATCCTTAGCTGGCTTGTAGATGCTTCTAGGTCTTGAATAGATTTGTTGACAATCAAGGCACATGATGTGTTTATCATTCTACCTTGGTTGGCTTGGATAGCCCTTTTCTGAAGCAACTCAAGCTCATGAGTCTTTAAGACTCCATAGAGCACATTATAGGTGACTTTGTTCAAATTTCTTTCCCTTAGAGAAATGACTCTTTGCTCTAGATGATTTGGTGAAGATAGCAGAAATTTCATATTCAACTCCTTGGTGCTGTAAACCTTGCCATTCATCTGCAACTCAGTGACTAGCTTGTGAAACCTTTCAAACATCTTAGTAATGCTCTCCTTGGGCTGTGCCATGAAAGCTTCATACTATGTGACCAGTATCTGTTTCTTGTTTTCCTTAACCTCATCGGTTCCTTCACACAACACCTCAATGTGATCCCACATTTCTTTGGCAGATGTACATGATGCAATGTTTGCAAACATTGACATGTCCATGGAATCAATGATAAGCAACATGAGGTGACTGTCAAGAGCAACCTTCTCTCTTTCTGATTCTGTCCATTTTGATGGATCCTTGGCCTCATAAGATCTTGGGATAGTTGTGGTTCCAACAATCTTCTCTGGTATCTCTTGTTGTGGAACAAAAGGACCATTCTTGAGAATCTCAGGATACAAAGGATGAGAGGCTTTGATGAACAACATCATCTTTATCTTCTAGAGGTTGAAGTTTTCTTTGTCAAACTTAGGGACTTTCATCGTTCCTGTAGTCTTTGGTGTATTCGAACTCATGATCGTTTTTATGTTTTTGAATAAACAGCCCGCTCTGATACCACTTGTTGAGTATTGAATATGGTAAAAGAATACAGAGGGAGGTGAATGGATTCTTGAACTTTTCTTTGGCTAGAGTCTATTTAGCAAATAAGTGTTTGTGTGTGCAGAAGTGAAGTTGCGGATAAAGAACAACACAAGACACAATATCACTTAAATCTAATGTATTATTAGATAAAGGTTGCTACAATCTGTGAATACAAATGATAGTATTCTCAGCTTCGTTTTTCTCAGAGAGAAATGGCTTACAGTATATGAAAAACTTGACTCACAAAGTTAGTTACTAAGGAAGTGAGGATGTATCCTTATAGAACATGGATACAACCTACTTACTGCAAATAAGGTAGCTAAAACAAATTACTTTCTAGTCTGTCTATCCTTTTTGAGTAAGTGTCCAAACGGTTACAGATTTGACTTTGCAAAGCCTCTTTAGATCCACTTCTTTAGCTCCTTGTCTCTTCTATATCTCTCCAAGATTCCTTGTAGGCTTTTCAGAGCACGTTACAGATTGTGGTCCATAAAGTGCATTGGCTTGTTGCAGGTTTCAGACTTGTACAATTTCTTCAGTATTTTGTCTCCAAGAATGTATTCGAGAAGTATTTTCTAAAATTTCTTAATAAATAGATTAGCATTACTTTTTTAATAAATATAAAGATATGGAAGACATTAAGAAATAATGCCCAAAATACACTACTTTCCCTTACAACTTGCCCGAAATACCTATTTGCGGGAACGTCCGCCCTTTTTGCCCACGGTGTACGCATGCCCAGCATGCGTACTCTAAGATACGCATTTAGGAAATGCGCATCTGGGGTCACGCATTCCCAGATGCGCAATGACGTCAGCATGCGTCATTTTTCAATTGAGTTGTCGGCGTTCTTTGAGGTGAAAAATCGCCTCTCCGGTTCATCTCCCCTGTCCATGGCATTCCGATAACCTGCACTACTGTTGATGGCATCAAACCGAAGCCCAAAGCTTCATCTTCATTTTGATCCGTTTGTTTATTGATTTTCGGCCCCGTAGGGGCGTGTATGTGTTGCTCGGAAAACGAATCGGAAAATAAGGTTCTGTTTTGGGGGTTCGTATTCCGGAAAAAGAAATGAAAATTAAAGGATATATGGTTGTAAAGGGGGAGAATACGATTCTAACGATGTATGGTATGTTAGTGAAAGAAGCTTGGATTGGTGAACAGATTCGTCGAAGTTTCGACCGAAAAAAAATCCGGCACGACGGGGTTGGAAAAGATGAACAATAGCTGCAATACGCTTCTTGAAGATACGTATTTTACAATACGCATGTTAAAGTTGCGTAGTTCACCTAAGGTTCACCAGTGCAGTTCTCCAATTTACACGCTATACGCATTTGAAAAATGCGTGTACCCTCTACGCATGTCCTTAATGCGTAATCGGTGGTTATTTTGGGCGGATCTTTCCACATGTAGGCATTTTGGGCAATTGGAATTAAATAGTGGGCATTTTGGTTTTTCACCCATACATTAAAGAATCTTATTTCATCAAATAATACTAGAATAATTATTAAATCCATATACAACTAAGAGAATCTTACAATTTATAACACCAAGATTCTCTTAGGTGTTTTTTTGTTTGATTTAGATTTTATTGATTGGGAAAATGTAAAAGAATCCTGGTGTATTACATAATATTTTTATATATAACTTAAATTTTAAAAAAATTGCGTAATTATTTTGAAAAAAAATATAGAACTATTATGTAATACCGAGATTCTCTTATGTGTTTTGTTAGTTATTTGAAATCATAATATTACTTTATCAAATATTTATATTAAGATTCTTTTAAATATTTTATTGATCTAAAATAAGTTTCGAATATAATTATGTACCAGTACAACTGTTTTGGAATAAAAACTATGTTACGAATTTGTAATTAATGCTAGGGTTTGAGAGCTTCGTGCTTTAATGGCTATTTCCGTGTTCGGGACTAATCGGTCCTCACAGAGTGCCTACGTATCTCGTTATTGAGAATCAAGCCAAGATGTAGTCCTGAGAATGAGGGGTCAGACCCTTTATATAGGCTGAGAAGCCTTAGAATCGTAGTAGGGTTAGGTGACTTGGTGGGCAAGTCACCGCCTAGAAGAAGGTTCTGGATCTATTCCTTTTAGGAATAAGTTTCTATGTTGAGATATGTATCTTGAAGGCTAAGTCAGGAAAGAGTTATATCCTTGTTTGACTCTTATTTGCTGAGATGTTTATTACCCATAATATTAATTACAAAATTAATATTGTAAATAGGGTTTGGGCTCATCTGATGGGCCCCACGTTTGGACTATTCCGGGTCTAATTAATGCCACATTAAATGTGTCTTTAGGGCTTACTTTTAGCCCATATCATTTGCCCCCCAACTTCTAGGAAAACTGATCAGGTTTTCCTTGAAGTTATAACGGTCTTACTCGAGACTTGGGTCAGGGTTTATTGCTCTTACGTGAGTATTCTTAACAACATCATCTTAATGTAAAGCGTGGAGCGACCAACGCATTTACGACGATGTTGAATGACACTAATCGGTGTTAAATGGCACTAGACGGCGCTATTCAGCCTTAAACAATGTTTAAACAACGTTAAACAATGTTAAATGGCATAAAAACGGCACTAACGGCACTAAACGGTGCTAACAGGCACTAAACAGCGCTTAAACGACACTAATCTATGCTAATCGACACTAATCTGTGCTAATCGGCACTAATATGTGCTAATCGGCACTAATCTGTGCTAATCTCGACTTCTTTTTAGCACTGAAAATCATACGAGATTCGCTAAAAAAGTCGAGATCTAAGTCCGAAAACTATCCGAGGTCCGCTGAAAAAAGTTGGGATCCAGGACCAAGAACTAACCATAGACCGGCCGGATCCAGGGCTAGCACCTGGTCGGCTGGACCCCCTCCTCGGGAGCTGGTCGGCCGGGACCTGGTCGGCCGGGACCTGGTCGGCCGGGACCTGGTCAGCTGGTCCTCCTCCTCGGGAGCTGGTCGGCCGGGACCTGGTCGGCTGGTCCTCCTCCTCGGGAGCTGGTCGGCCGGGACCTGGTCGGCTAAGAGGTGGTCGGCTGTGGCCCCTCGCGCGCCGTGGTCGATTGCCTCTCGGCTAGCTAGGCGATCCGGACGTAAAAATCATTCGTGATCTTGAGGATCAAGAACCTTGATCTTGATCTCCAGTCACCATTTTGGTCATTCACGACTTTGTTGTCTCAAGGATCAAGAAACTTGATCTTGATCTTTAGTCGTCAGGGATCTAGGACTTAGAATCATCCGTGATCCTAAGGATCAAGAACCTTGATCTTGATCTCTAGTCGTCAGTTTGGTCATTCGTGACTTCCGATCGACATTATTCTTCAACGTACGATTAGTACTGCTAATTCTCGGGTTTAAGGCTAAACTCGTTGCTTAACTTCTTAAGCATACCCATCTATGTAGCTAGTATTTCCGCTATTTCTTTTCTGGCTGTATGAATTATAACGGTTCCTTCCGTTTGTAATAGATAGTTTTAGATCGAAGATTCAATATTTCAGATTGGTCTTCGAGTTTTGACTTGAAGTTTCAATCTTTGGATCTTGATTGGAGATTCATGACGACCTCCTCAAGTTTGGCCTTCATAGCTAATCTTGGCCTTCATGGTTAACTTTGGCCTTCATGGCTAATCTTGGCCTTCATGGCTAACTTTGGCCTTCATGGCTAATCTTGGCCTTCATGGCTAACTTTGGCCTTCATGGCTAATCTTTCAGGAGGTGTTTGCCATACCTTGAAAGGTTTCATGAACCTTGAATTCAAATGACTTGTTTCTTAGTCCTCGTGACCTTCCGGGCCTTAACTTATTTGCTGAATCCTTGGTTTTAAGGTTATCACCAACCCATGATTCTCATTCTAAGATGTTAACCTTGAAATGAGGTTCTTTAGTTCTTGCCCCCCTTGTTTCATATGTGGGAGGTCTTACTTCTCGGTCGATCGTTCAGGAAGTCCACTTTCTCCTTAGCACCTCAGGAATGGTATGTCTTAGTTGGTTTTCAATCCTTTATCTTGATTCTAGGTTTCCAACCTTTCTCTGATACTCATAGAACTTTGCTTAGGTTTTAACTTGACCGACATCTTTTAGTTCAATGCTTTGAATCCACACGACAAGCTTAATTAGAGGCGGACAGCCTTGTTGGCCATCAAGGCTCAATTAATGTTGTGTTGAGATTTTGAAGTTCAAGGCTTCAATCCTTAGTCTTGGAATGTGTTCATCATCCCAGGTTTCCAACTTGTAGGATCCTCGTCCTGGTGTCTTCCTGACTCGATATGACCCTTCCCAATTGGGGGATAGTCTTCCCTTCTGGCCAACTCTGGAGGCCTCTATCTTCTTCAGAGTCCAGTTGTCTTGTTGAAAGAACTTCTCCTTAACCCTTTCGTTAAAGTGGAAAGATGCTCTCTTCTGATGCTCTGCGTTTCTAGCATTCGCTTCATCCCTAACCTCGTCAATAAGATCGAGGGCGAGCCTCACGCCTTCTTCATTGGTCTCGGGATCTTATGCTTCCACTCTTGGCGATGCATGTATAATCTCTAGGGAGCACAACTACCCCGGCTCCATAAGCCAGCAAAAACGGGGTTGCTCCAGTTATCACTTCGTAGGTGGTGTGGTATGCCCAAAGTATAGGCAGCAACTCATCCACCTAAGTGTTTCTTGAGCGTTCGACCCTCTTCTTCAGTCCATCAAGGATAATTCAATTGGCTACCTCAGCTTGTCCATTAGCCTCAGGGTGAGCTACTGAAGTAAAGCGAAGTTCAATAACATTCTCCTTGCAGTACTTCTTAAACTCTTCATTGTTGAATTTTGTCCCATTATCCGTCATAAGGATTCGGGGGATTCCCTATCTGCAGATGATGCTCTCCCAAAAGAACTGGGCAACTTGTTTGGTGGTTATCTTGGCTAAGGGCTTAGCCTCAATCCACTTAGTGAAGTAGTCGATGGCCACTATCGGAAACTTCCTTTGTGCTGAAGCTACGGGAAAGAGACCAAGCATGTCCATTTCCCACATTGTAAATGGGATAGGAGAGTTAATCGATGTTAACATCTCAGGTGCCTGCCTCACAACCGGTGCGTGCTTCTGGAATCTACCGCATCTCTTGACATAGTTCTGTGCATCAGCCAGCATCTCTGGCTAATAGAATCCCAAGCGGGTGATCTTGTGAGCTAGGGCTCTGCCCCCCAAGTGTTGCCCACATATCCCTTCATGAACTTCCTCCAAGGCTTCTCTTGCCTCTTGGGACCTCAAACATTTCAAGTACGGGACGATAAACGATCTCTTGTTTAGAATGCCTTCAATCAAAGCATATCTCAATGCTCTCACTGACAATTTTCGTGCCTCCAAAGCATTGTCAGGGAGCCAACCTATTTCAAGGTGGGGGCCTTCCAGACCTGGACGTAAACACTCCCTGCATAATTTTCTATCTCAGAAGAAGCGAACTTAGATAGGGCATCGACCTTAACGTTCTCTTCTCTCGGAATGTGTTCTACATAGCACTCATCAAACTGAGTCATGACAGCTTTTACAACTCGCAGATACTTTGCCATAGTTTCATCCTTGGCCTCAAATTCACCATTTACTTGCGAGACCACCAATCTTGAATCTCCACACACTTTGAGGTTCTTGACCCTCATGACTCTAGCTAAGCCCAATCCGGCTATCAATGCTTCATACTCAGCCTCATTGTTGGCAGTAGGAAAATCTAACTTCAAAGCATACTCAACTGTGAACCCATCGGGGCTTTGCAAAACCAAACCTGCACCACTAGATTTTGTTTTTTGATGCTCCATCAAAATAGAGCACCCAATATTCCTTCTGATCAGTTACAAGTTCTTCATCTTTATCTTCACTCCTAGGGGTGATTATTATCTCCTGCCCCCCGACTTCTTGGTTGCCAATGGTGCATTCAACCACGAAGTCAGCCAATGCCTGAGCCTTGATGGCCCTTCGCGGCTTATACGTTATGTCAAATTCTCCAAGCTCAATTGCCCACTTAATCAGTCTTCCACTAGCCTTTGGGCTGTGCAATATATTCCTCAACTGCTAGTCCGCCAGGACTACGATTTTGTGTGACTGAAAGTGCGGTCGTAGCTTCCTTGAAGCTGTTATCATGCCAAAGCAAATTTCTCGATGGATGAGTAATTTAATTCGGCTCCGTGGAGCACCTTGCTTACATAGTAGATAGGTCTCTGAACCTTGTTCTCTTCTTTAATGAGGACGACACTCAATGCTTGTTCAAACACTGCTAGATACAGATAAAGAGTCTCTCCGGGACTTGGCTTGGCCAACAGCGGGGCTCCGACCATATATTTCTTCAATTGTTCAAAGGCCTCTTGGTTTTATCAGTCCATTCAAAAGTTTTCACTTTCTTTATTGCTTGAAAGAAAGGCAAGCACTTATCACCAGATTTGGAGATGAATCTCCCTAGAGCAGCCACTCTGTCGGTTAACTTCTGTACGTCCCTCACGGAACGGGGTGGTTCCATGTCTAAGATGGCTTTGATCTTGTCGGGGTTGGCCTCTATGCCTCTTTTTGAAACCATCAAACCCAAAAACTTTCCAGATCCAACGCCAAAAGCACACTTGGATGGATTCAACATCATCTTGTGGTGCCTCAGCACTTCGAATGCCTCTCTGAGGTACTTAATGTGATCTGCCTTGAGTATGCTCTTGACTAACATGTCATCAACATAGACCTCCATGGTTTTTCCAATCAGATGGGCGAATATCTTATTCACCAGTCGTTGGTAAATAGCTCCTGCATTCTTTAGACCAAAAGCCATAACAAGATAGCAGAAAACACGAAAGTCGGTTATGAAAGATACCTTAGGGATGTCATCCTGGTGCATCTTAATCTGATTGTAGCCGCTGAGCCCATCCATGAAGCTCAACATCTCATGTCCAGCTGTGGCATCTATTAACATGTCTATCCTAGGCAGAGGAAAACAATCCTTTGGACACGCATCGTTCAAATCAGTGAAGTCTATACACATCCTCCATTTCCCTTTTGCTTTTTTGACCATCACAGGGTTTGCTAACCATTCGGGAAACCGAATCTCTTCAATAAACCCAGCCTTTAAGAGCTTGTCAACTTGCTTAATGGCCTCTTGCCTTTCAGGAGCAAAGTTCCTCTTCTTCTGTTTTATTGTCTTTCATTTAGGATTGACATTCAATTTGTGAGTTATGAGTTGGGGATCAATCCCTAGCATCAGCTGCTATCCAAGCAAACACATCACTGTTCTCTTGTAAGAATGTTGTCAACTTGCCCTTCAAGGGGTTCCTTCAATGGGCTTTCGGGCTATGCAATATGTTTCTTCAACGGGTGGTCCATCAGAACTTCAACGTTTGTCTTGGTTCCATCATTTTTTTTCTTTTTCTTGATTCTAGGTCAAGGGTTCAAGGTTGCTTCCTCGATTTAAATTTCAAATAAGACAATCATGTGGGCTTTAAACTCTTTAAGATGAGAGTTTGCTTGAACTTCTTGATCATTGTTTATTGGTCTTCTACCTTAGATTCTCCATCCGAGTCATTTTTGAAAACATTGAAAAGTGGCTAGTCCTTTGCCTCCACAGCCTTGCATGGCTTTGATTTCCAGATGTCTTTTATCCTGGATCCTTCAAGGACTTGAAACACTTATTTGGTTGTGCTGTAACCTAACTCTCGACCCTTCAGAGTTTTATTTATGCGTTTGTTTGTTTCCATTCGTATATTCTTTTATTTTCGGTACTTGGTCATCTTTGACTTACACACATCAGGTGCTTGGTACATAAATAGAATCATAGAACGAAAAGCAAACTTGCATTAATAACATAAATGGGTTCAACCCTTACATAGAGTACTACTGTCCTACTCGGAGGGACATGCTCTATATGGTTTCATCGAACCTTATTTCTACTTCTACTAGATAAATATGAAGCTAAGTCCAACTTTGCAAGACTAGGCCTGCATGGCTTGATTTTGTTTTTGATGCTTCATCAAAATAAAGCACCCACTACTCCTTCTGGTCTTCTCATTCTTATTCTGAAGTTCACTTCCTGCTTGGGGTACTACCTTCTGCCCCCCCCCCCCGACTTCTTGGTTGCCCATGGTACATTCAACCACGAAGTCAATTAACGCCTTAGCCTCAATGGCTATTCGTGGCATCTGTGTGATGTCCTCTACTGGCTTTTCTCGGTGTTCCTTGTTACTGCGGACATCCATGTCTTCAATCGAAAGGACCTGCCCCCCGACTCCGTCAGGCCTTAACGCAGCTACATAACAGCTTCGTGCCATCTTTTGATCGCCTTTATGTTCTCCAACACCATTCCTGGTTGGGAACTTGATCTTCATATGATAAGTTGAGGCAACAGCCTGGAATGCATGAAGTCCAGTCCTTCCGAGGATAGCGTTGTACGTTGAAGATGCCTTGATCACCAGAAAATTCAGCATCTGAGTAGCCTCCTTAGGCTCTTGCCCAATTGTCATGGGTAGCTGGATAGTCCCCTCAACTTTGGACTCTACCCCATTAAATCCGTAGATTGGCATATTGGTTGGGTTAAGTTGAGAGTCGGTGTATCCCATCTTTACAAACGCATCATGAAATAGAATATCAACAGAAGCTCCATTGTCTATCAAGACTCGCTTCACTTCTGAGTTCCCAATCACAGGGGTTATAACCAACGGGTCATCATGGGGGAACTTCACCCCTTCAAGATCAGAATCATCAAAACCAATTACGATTTCAGTTCTAGCACACTTCGGGGCCTCTCCCACGATGTGCATCACCTCCCTAGCATATGCCTTTCGAGAGTTTCGAGTTGTACCGGCCGCTGTCGGGCCTCCCCAAATCATGTTGATAACTGGCCCTCGGGGCTGCATGTTACGATCACGATCATTATCTCTTCTGTCATTGTCTCTCCTATCGTAGTCCCTTCTTTGGGTTCCATGATCTTCAACCTTAGTAAATTTATTCAACTTTCCCTTGCGGATCAAGAATTCAATCTCATCCTTCAACTGCCTACAATCATCTGTATCATGCCCCACATCTCGGTGGAACCTACAGTATTGCTCCTTATCTCTCTTTGCGGGATCACCCTTGAGTGGCTTTGGCCATCGAAAATCCTTATCTTTCTCAATCTCTAACAAGATTTGACTCCTAGGAGCATTCAACCTTGCATAATCAGAAAATCTCGGTCCAAAATTCTTCTTTGGTGGTGAGTCAGAGTCCTTGCTAATCCGGGGATACTTGTCCCTAGCATCGTACTCCTGATCCTGCTTTCTTTTCTTCGTATCATTGTTACCTCGACCATTGCTCACTGTGGCCTCCTTCTTGGTGCTATCCTCGGCCTTGATATACTTATCAGCCCTTCGCTGGAGCTCAGCCATATTCCCGGGAGGATGCTTTTCCAATGACCTTTTAAAGTATAAGTCGGTGGTGCCATGCTCTAGGGCCACCATTGCCACCTTATTCTCCAAATCAGTGATGTTCAACGTTTCCTTAGTGAACCTCTTCAAATAATCTCTCAGATTTTCCTTCTCCCCCTGTACCACATACATAAGGGATGCAGAGCTTTTCTCAGGCACCTTCCCGCTGATGAACTGACTAACAAAGGCAGCACTTAACTCCTTGAAAGAGCCAATTGAGTTTGCAGGCAACCGGCTGTACCATCTTTGAGCCATACCCGACAGGGTTTGAGGGAACGCCCTACACTTCAAAGCGTCACTTGCAGGCTGCAATAGCAGTGCGTTTGAGAATGTCCTCGCGTGATTTGCGGGGTCACCCGTTCCATCGTAAGCCTTAATTGTCGGCATCTTGAACTTCTTTGAGATACGAGCATTCATCACTTCCTCAGTAAACGGGGGTGTAGGATCATCTGGATCTCCCAATGGCATTAAATCTTTAGGGTTACTCCTAGGAGTTTCTACCCTTGCTGTTTTATCAGTTGAGGCATCAACCCTTCTCTGCCTCCTCGAAGGCCTCTCTAAATCAATAAAAGGAATCCCTCCTGAGTTTGGAGGTGGTCTATTATGATGCAACCTCGCTTACTCCCTTGCCATATCTTCCTTTAATCTTAAGATCTCGGCTTCATGAGCCTTGATCCTTTCTGTAGTTGTTGACGGGGGTCCATCATGGATAGTTTGACGCCTACTCAGAGGTTCTCTACTAACACGTCGCCTTCTCGGGGCTTCATCACGATCTTCATCATCAGAAGACGATTCATCGGTATAGGGACCAGAGTAGTCAAGATACTCTCGATCTCGAATCTGCAAGGCATGGCCACTTGATCCAGCTCCTTGAGTAGGAGGGTAGTTAGGCAGCCCATACATCGGGTTGGTGTTCATGGGGAGATCCATAGTGTGGATCTGAACCCCTTGTGGAGGGTTGTTGGGATCTACAATCAAGGGAGAGACCACCATCTGAAGGGGATTAGTCCCTGGATTTGTGTGGATGATCGGAGGTAACGTACTCTCAACATGGGAAGTCGTCCCTAGGGGTTGAGAAACTTGATGTTGAACGACCGTCCCGGTTGTTGGAGGTACCTGTTCAGTGACAGGTGGAGCAGAGCTAAGAGGTAGAGCCTCGGTTGTGATTGGCTCTGTAGTGCTTGGTGCTGTTCTTCGTGTTTGAACCATGGTTGATGTCTTCTTCCCACAGACGGCGCCAAATGTTTTGGAATAAAAACTATGTTACGAATTTGTAATTAATGCTAGGGTTTGAGAGCTTCGTGCTTTAATGGCTGTTTCCGTGTTCGGGACTAATCGGTCCTCACAGAGTGCCTACGTATCTCGTTATTGAGAATCAAGCCAAGACGTAGTCCTGAGAATGAGGGGTCAGACCCTTTATATAGGCTGAGAAGCCTTAGAATCGTAGTAGGGTTAGGTGACTTGGTGGGCAAGTCACCGCCTAGAAGAAGGTTCTGGATCTATTCCTTTTAGGAATCAGTTCCTATGTTGAGATATGTATCTTGAAGGCTAAGTCAGGAAAGAGTTATATCCTTGTTTGACTCTTATTTGCTGAGCTGTTTATTACCAATAATATTAATTACAAAATTAATATTGTAAATAGGGTTTGGGCTCATCTGATGGGCCCCACGTTTGGACTATTCCGGGTCTAATTAATGCCACATTAAATGTGTCTTTAGGGCTTACTTTTAGCCCATATCAACAACGTTATAAATAACTCATGAAACATTTAAGAATATTTTTTCAAATTATAATTCAAATTTTTTTATAGCTTGCCTTTTATAACAATTCTCGAAAGAATCTCAAAAGAATTATAAAAGGAAACAAATTGATACATTTAAATGATAATTTATATGTAACTTAATTTTAAAAGATATAATTGGTTTTGTTGAAAGAAATATATAAAAATATTATTTAATACACCAAGATTAATCTCTTAGGTGTTTTGTTCATTATTTTAAAATTGTGATATAATTTAATTAGATATTTACGTTTAAATTCTACTAAAATATTTTATTGGTATAAAATAAGTTTCAGTATAGTTATGTACAAGTAGAGCACTATAAATAATTTATCAAATATTTAAGAAAATTGAAATAATATTTTTCTAAATTAAAATTCAATTTTTATAGCATGTCTTAAAACAATTCTCGAAGAATCTTAAAAAGATAATAAAAGTAAATAAATTGATATATTCTTGATGCATTTTATAATATTTTCACATGTAGCTTAATTTTCAAAGAAATGTATTACTTTTCTTCTGAAAAAATAAGTATATAAAAATATTATTAATTACACCAATATTCTTTTATGTGGTTTTTTAGTTTAATTTGGATTTTATTGATTGGGAACATGTAAAAGAATCTTGGTGTATTACACAATATTTTTATATGTAACTTAAATTTAAAAAAATTTGGTAATTATTTTTAAAAAATTATGTTAGGTGTTTTGTTAATTATTTGAAATCATAATATTACTTTATCAAATATTTATATTAAGTTTCGTTAAAAATATTTTATTGATCTAAAATAAATTTTTAATATTAGTTATGTACAAGTACAAAATTATAAATAATTCATGGAACATTTAAGAATATTTTTTCTAATTATAATTCAAATTTTTTTATAACTTGCCTTTTATAACAATTCTCGAAAGAATCTCAAAAGAATTATAAAAGGAAACAAATTGATACATTTAGATGATAATAATATATGTAACTTAATTGTGATATAATTTAATTAGATATTTACATTTAAATTCTACTAAAATATTTTATTGGTATAAAATAAGTTTCGGTATAATTATGTATTAGTAGATCACTATAAATAATTTATCCAACATTTAAGAAAATTGAAATAATATTTTTCCAAGTAAAATTTCAATTTTTATAGCATGTCTTAAAACAATTCTCGAAGGATCTTAAAAAGATAATAAAAGTAAATAAATTGATATATTGATTTGAAACACGTAAGAGAATCTTGATGCATTTTATAATATTTTTACATGTAGCTTAATTTTCAAAGAAATGTTTAAATTTTCTTTTGAAAAAATAAGTATATAAATATATTATTTATTACAACAAGATTCTTTTACGTGTTTTTTTAGTTTTATTTTGATTTTATTGATTGGGAACACGTAAAAGAATCTTGGTGTATTACATAATATTTTTATATGTGTAACTTAAATTTAAAAAAATTGCGTAATTATTTTTAAAAGATTCTCTTAGGTGTTTTGTTAATTATTTGAAATCATAATATTACTTTATCAAATATTTATATTAAGATTCATTATAAATATTTTATTGATCTAAAATAAGCTTCGAATATTAGTTATGTACAAGTACAAAATTATAAATAATTCATGAAATATTTAAGAATATTTTTTCTAATTATAATTCAATTTTTTTTATAGCTTGCCTTTTAAATCTAAAAAAGATAATAAAAGGAAATAAACTGATACATTGAAACACACAACAACATCTTGGTATATTAGATGATATTTTTACATGTAACTTATTTTAAAAAACATGTATACTTTTTCTTTTAAAAAACAAAATATATAAAAATATTTTGTAATACACCAAAATTCTCTTAGATGTTTTTTTTAGTTTTATTTAGATTTTTTTTGATTGGGAACACGTAAAAGAATCTTGGTATTATTAATTTAAATTAAGTTACCATTTTTGTTTTGATAAAAAATTAAGTTACCGTTAAGTGTTTTAATTAATTTGTTAAAGATTCTATTAATTGTTATTATTTATTTATTCAAGATTCCGTTAAGTGTTATTATTAAACATTTTATAATATTTTCTACATGTAACTTAATTTTAAAAAAAATGTATAAATTTTCTTTCAAAAAAATAAGTATATAAAAATATTATTTAAAACACCAAGATTCTATTAAATGTTTTTTTATTTTTATTTAGATTTTATTGGTTAGGAACACTTCTGTAATTTCACTAAAATATTCTATGAACTCTAAATTATTGAACATCTTAAACAATCTCCCAATTTATGTAGAAATGAAATGATATACAAGAGTCTTATTGTGGGTTTTGGAAAAGTAAAAACCCTGTTAGTTTAGCAGCTTACTGGTCCTTTTACTAATGGGTATAATCTTCATAAACAAATCAAAGTAGGTTAAACTGCATTTAACCATCTCCATGATCGTGATATCATTGTTGTACAGGGTCAAGAAACAGTGAACCAACAAGAAGCCGCCAAGTGAAACTTAAGTTGACTTGCACTGTAAATGACAAAGCCCCAATGAACGGACACAATGATAGTGCTAAGAATGCAGTATCGTCATGGAAGTCAAATACTCTGATTTTGTGGTCGAAAGAACTGAAATAATTACAAATATTCACACGTTAACAATACAATGATAATCTAAAAATCATGAAACCTTTAACATGCACAAGGATCATACTCAAATTAAAAATCAATACCCCTAACTCACAAATTCAACATTATTTCTTAGATGATCCATGTACGTCACTTAATGGAGAGGACACACATTTTCATATTCATGTGGTTCTAGAGCAACATAAATCAAGTGCCGAGACCAGAAATCAGTTCATAAAATAAAGAATCGCAGAGTCAAATGAATTAGAATACAGAACACGATGCTACGATATCATTGAACATAATACATAACCAGAACCCAAAACTAGGCAAAAAAACCTCCTGAAAACACTAAACCTCCTGAAAGCACTAAAGACAAACTGAGTATTGTTTATCGTAACTTGTTTAAAAGTATCACATATGTCATTCGTAAACATTAGATTAAGAATCCTTTCAACACAGTGTTTATCCACTCCTATAATAAGAGAATGTATGGATTTCACACAAAAAAAGACTAAGACATTAGTAACAAAAAGATCAAAGACTCTGCCAACACAGAATCATAGTAGGTTAGATTATAAATTATGATAACGTAGGCATAATTATGTAACTTTCTTGGAACACTTTATATGCAACACACATTACAGAAATTTTAACATAATCGAAAAATTAATAATATACGTTATAATTGTTTCCATGTATGAAATTAATAATGACTTACATGTGCCGTGGCATAGAATCTCACGGACCTACCTCATTTCCAACTAATAAGTGTCAACACTGTATGAATTAGCAAGAATGAAGCTTGACTCGCCACTAGACTCAGTGAGTTGATTTGATCTCGAATGATTCTAGGAAAGGCAACCACTTCTTCTTGATTATCAGCATTTGGGCAACTTGGATTCGTCATGATTTGACCTGAAAAATAACTGAAAAAGCAAAATTATCGCAAAAACTGAGTCGAAACAAGTTGAACAATCATTCGATTAATTGAAGCTCAATATGTAAACAATGATTTATCCAAATAAATCATCGAAATGAATGAATCGAAAAGAGAAGCGAATTAGGGTTATTGAGATTTGTCTAATTTGGGATTTTTTTTGGAGAGATGTTGATATGAAACAAAAGGTTTTGATACATAGAACACGAATCTGCAGTTGAAATCCATGAGAATTTAACTATTTCAACGGAATTTGGGATTGAACTGCTAGGGTTTTCATGAACAACATCGTGCAAGAGAGAAGAGAGATTCTGATCAACTATGTAATATTTTTTTCGGCTGTTATTTGGTAAACACTTTTAAGATACACGTTACAAACTTGAATACTAAGATTTGGAATACTCCATATGAATTCTGAAGTATTCAAATCTTGGTACCGTGAAAAATGTATGCAATGATTTGTGATTGTATCGATGATATGCTAATTTACCTGCTTTCTATACTTAGGAGAATCTGTTAAAGATGTGAGTCAATTATTGAACATTACTACCCCGTTTGTTTAAAAGAATTACAAGAATGCCATTATTTTTTACTAATTTTTGCTTATAATAATTATTAATAATCAATGGTCTAGATGGGTTCTCCCGGTTTTTTTGATCATCTGGTTCTCCCTTGATCCCTACTATATATATATATATATATATATATATATATATATATATATATCAATTTTTTTAACAATAATGAGATATGTAAACTAATAACAAATAAATACTAAAAAAATATTATAATAATAGATATAAGAAAAGGAGTCGTGCACGGGTTATAAGAGCATCTCCAATGGGAGAGATCCCTTAGCTAAATTTTAAAATTAATTACCATAAATAAAAATTATAAAGAATGTGTAAAAAAATTATACTCCAATGGGACAAAACTGTTATCTATAATTATAGATAATCTCTTGATGTTAGCTATATTTGTCGAACCTCTAGAGACCTGTAGTGAATTGCCACATCACTTATTTCTATATTAAAATTATATATTCCATTAATAACAACTTTAAATATTAATAACATACCATTTTTAAAATATAGCCAATCATTATAGCCAATACCCTCGGAATACAATGTCTTACAGGTTCGATAAATTTTACATGATCAATATTTTATGCAATTTAGCCAATCATTTTTAGCTAACGCCATTGGAGATGCTCTAAGCTGGTTACTAAAATTATTGTAAACTTCAAATATCGTTATTCATACCAATTCTAACCTAACAAATAATTAGTTCACTCGAATGGGTAACGGACTACTGATTTTATCAAGATTAGGTTAGTCTTATGGCAGCCCAAAACTTCGAAAATACGCCATTCGGCCTTCTTCTACGAAAAAATCTACCAACGGACTACAACCAATGTATTGACTTAAAAAGCCCAAAATACGTAAAAGAAACAAGGTTCTCAATTCTCATCTTCAGTTCCAGAGTAATGTTCATTTTTTTATTTGTTTTGAATTTTTGGACATGAAATTGGTGTTCACTTTTTTCTTTTATCATGGATACTTATTTCATATTCCGTAGATGAATTATATCGAATACAATGCACAAATTCATCAATTTCTTAAACCCTACACACACGCACTTTGTTATGCAACAACACCAACTTGGGTATGTTGCAAAAAGCAAGCTGATGTTTATGCTCACCTTAATTTGAATAATTTAACCATAATTCCTTGATACATGAATAATTTTTGTTTCTTCTTCCCCTAAGTTTGCACCAAACATGCTTTTAGTTCACATTGCCTGCTAACATAAAGGTTTGTAAAGAGGACAAAGGATTGATCACACATGTCAGTCTCTCTAATTCTAGGAGGAATATGAAAGGCAATTACAAACCAATAACACAAGCTATGGGGAAATGAATTTGTGACAGCTTAACCGTGATTTTAATAGCTATACTGACTCGCAAATTGTCCGATACGTGTGTGTGTGTGTGTAGAGATAAAGAGTCAAATTTGCTGGATTACAATAGCAAACTCAAAACAAGAATTCCGAATCTAAGAAGTTGCAACAAAATCTCTGCAGGGACAATTGCTTTCTGCTCCTCATAACAGTATAGCAGTCATGAAATACCATAAATTTAAAACCAACAATTTGATATTTATATACAAGCAGGTCACAATGTGGTTCCCATTTAGTGTGCTAATTTAAAGGTACATCTCTAAAGCTGCACCTAAACAGCAATAAAATAGATATTGTGACTAGATAAAAATAGTAATCCTAGAGGGATGACAAAAAATGTATCGGAGATGATACTGCCTTTGCACCAGGGGTCCAGGAGCACGCCACAAACCAGAACCACAACATGCACAAAATTAGATCATAAATTATGCACAAACCTCGGAAGGAAGCAAAGGTCAGCAACGGCTGTCACCATAACGGACACCATATTGCTCCAAAAAATGCCAGAAGAATTTTGGCAAGATGACCTAGAAAGTGTCTTTAACTCCAGGTAGCATGCACCATCTAATATTTTGGCCTCAACAATAGAGACTTGTGCACCTACACTGCACCTACACTAAAGTCGCGTAACTTCACTCAAATGTAAGAAAGGACAAGGAATTCGTTACAAAAAAATTTGGAGAAATATATTAAATGCCTTCAACTTCCAATAACAAATAATCCACAACCAAACAATAACCAATAGTATTGATTAAAAAGCCCAGTATACTTATATACTCTAAAAAAAGCCCAATATAGAAAAAAAAAGTTCTCATCTTCTGTTCCGGATTGATATTCACTCTGTATACACACATTCATCAACTCTAACCCTTTTGTTACAAGTGTATTTCAATTAGCTCGCTGTTTTCTATACAAAAAATAAAAATGACACAGATCCTATTCATTTAATACTAAAGCACCTAAAAGTGAAATAAAGTCCCTATCTCTTTTATGGTTCTTTACAATTTCTGCTAACAGACACAACAGTTTTTTACTTCACCGGATGTGATTGAAGTGAGCAAATGGCTCTTGAGCTGCCTTTGGTGCATGAGAAGTTCCAAAAACATTCCATAATTTAAGTGTTTCATCTGCTGCTGCAGATGCAACAATACGTCCATCTGGGCTCTGAGACATGAAAAGTACCCTAGATGTATGATCACTAAGCTCTGCAACCTTGACCATTGATGGGTACTTCCAGAGAGTAAGTTGATTCTGAGGAAATCCATGAGAACTAAGTAGTTCTCGCTCATTCCTGTTCCACAACATAGAGCAGACTTGTGATCCCGTGTCAACGGAATTTAAGCAAGCACCGGTATTGGTGTTCCAAAACTTGATGCACCTATCACTCGTACCTCCTCCGGAGGCAAGCAAATTTTTTTGAAACGGACACCAAGCTAGAGCTTTGACAGCATCAGTATGGTCTTGGAGCCTGTGAAGCCACTGAGTTGGGGAATTTAAAGAAGCCATGGACCTATCCCATATGTGTACTAGATTATCTTTTCCTCCGCTGGCTAACTGCTGGCCAGAGGGTGACCATTTTAAACCACAAACCTCTTGATTGTGTCCTCGATACATCTCAACACCATGATCTCTCATCCTTACATCGTTGTTCACAATCTGACCATCCATCCCTCCGGTAGTCAAAATGTGATTACTGTTCCAATCAAGCGCTCCAACTCCAGATCTGTGGCACCCTCTCAAAGTACTAAGCAGTTTATTGGCTATTGAATCCCAAAGCAGAACATCGGAGTTGTACAAGCCAAGAGCTACGCGGTGGCCATCAGGAGCCCATTTAACACTCATCACCGGACCAGTTTGCTCATCAACTGTTGCTAGTTGATAAACAGCACCAATAGAAGCATCCCACAAGTGTACGTTATCCTCAAGAGCAATGGCAAGAACATTCCTACTGCCCCAATCCAAAACATTGAAGCAGTAATCATCCGCAATCCCAGGAGCATCCAAGGTCTTGTCGGGTTTGTGTGGAATATTGCGACGCCTCGTCCTCGGGGGAACACAATGAAGAGAGAGTGGTGGGTTGTTCCTGAAAGACAAAATGCGAGTTGTGTTGATATTAAGAGCTTGAGCTAGGTGGTTTCTGTAAGCTTCACTAGAAGAGGAGGAGCTCAACATATCATCGTTACCTCCAATGTTGATCGGAAAGACAAAGTCCATTGCACGTCGTCTAATAGGAATAAACCTATCAGAGGAGTCATGTCGAGATGTTGGTCGTCTTGTAGAGCGAGTGGCCTTGATATAAGAAGAATTAGCTAATCCTACATCCATAGAGGGTTAGGCAAAAACACAAAACACAAATAGACAGACAGATGATACAGGATAGAAATAGCAAACACACAATAATGAAGGATATTAAAAATATCCCACCTGCAAACGAAAGGTGTTAGATTTCACAATCAACTAATTAAGATTAAAGCAACAGGGGTAGAGGATATACAGTGATGATGCAAAGACGACTAATTCAACAACAGCAAATTAAAAAAGACAATGAATTAAGACTAGATCAACAACAAAGCCCTAAAACATATAAACACACTAAGTAATAATGTAAGATAAACACACAACAACAAAGAACAAATCGCAAGTTAAAGAAATACAGCAATTCACAAAAACTAATAATTGGGAGAGGAGAGAGAGAGAGAGAGAGAGAGAGAGAATGAACCGTAAAGATGGAATTGTAGTCTACAATCGAATGGATCAAACTATCAAATTCAACCAATTAGCCACCAACAACACTCTCAAGTCCAAGCTGCAAAATCTAACAATACAAAATCAACAGACGTTTGAAACCATTCCAAGGGAGAGAGAAAGAGAGACAGAACAGTATACAACACTCGCAAAATCAACCACGTATGAATATATATAGACTTTCTTTGTCACCAACGCGTCGCGTTGTTTTGAAGCTTCGCTGTCAGTATACTGTCATAGTGTCATGTATAAAAAGGCGCGTGGGTCGGGTTTTATGCGGAATTTAAAATAAGGCTTTTTTTAAACCGGGTCGGATCCATTTTTAAAACAAATTGTAGCCTCTATTTTCCCTAAAATGGTAATTGGATTTTTCTTACTTATATATTAATATTTTTAAATATTAGTTAAAATATTGTCAATTTTAAGATTTTCATTCAATTTTTATCATGGGTTTCAGAAAGTCCAAATTTTATCATGACTTTTATAAAATTTGAATTTTATCCTATAATTTAATACATATTTAAATTTTGATTATTCGAGAACCAGTCGCTTTGATGAAATTAGAAAATATATTTAATATTTACATATCGGATAAGTCAAATTAGATTTTTGTTAGGGATAGTTTCAAAACTACCCATGTTAACTATTAGATTTTTAAATATATACTACCAACCTTCCTAAAATTCTAAAAATACCGACTTTGTTTTCAATATTCCAAAAATACTACCTTCCTCGGTGTAATAACCCGAAATTTTATGAATTATTATTATTATTATTATTATTAAATATTTTATGTTATTATTTATTTTATTGGTTTTTCCATAAATGAGAAATAAGATTGTGGATATTGTTGAGAAGGTAAAATATGTGCGAGATTATATTTATGTGCTTATATGATGAATTATGTGTGTCGTGTAAGTACGTGTATTTATTTGTAATTTTTGGATAATTAAAAATTTATTTAAAATATGCATTATTGATCTTATGAGATTTTATAAAATCATCGGAGTTAGTAAAAATCATGAAATTTTTTATAATATTATCTTTATGATATTATTCAGTTTTTAAAATTATTGGGAGAATGATTTTGGGTGTTTAAGTATTTTAAAATGATTTTAAGAATGTTATCGTATTTAAAGGATCGTTATTTGCAAAATTCATATTTAATTCATTTTTGATCCGAAAATTATTTTAAAAATATGTGGATGTTTGTAATTTCATACAATTTATTTTAGAATTTCTTAATTTTAAATTTCACTTATTTTCCATTTAATCTTGATTTTAGAAGTTATTATAATGGATTTTAGAATTGAAAATTTTCAAGATGTATCTATTTTCTTATCAAAATTCTAGCAGTTCTTTTTATTGGCTTATTGAGTAGCTCAGTTAGGGGCTTCTTGGATTCTCTAGAACTCTTCTGATCAATCTCTCTCAATCTCTCGAACTTTCTATCTCTCTCTCCCATTTCTCTCTCGGTTATTCTCTCCCTCCCTCTAACCTCTCGCAAGTTTCTCTCCCTCTCCTGCAATCCATACGACTGTGTGTGCGTGTGTAATCAAGGGCTGTGTATGTTTTGATTCTGATGTATTGATGATTATCACTCTAAAGACAAACTCTTGTCTTGTCCTCTGTTCGTCCTTGTTAGCTGGGTTTGCAGCGGGGTTGCGGGTGGTTGATATGTGATGCTTGTGTTTGATATCGATACAAGAAATAAGATAAATAAAATGAACACTAAATATTCAATAAGCTAATTCCAGGAAGCTAGCAACAAAGAAAAGCAGCCTCGAAGATATTAACTGATTTCATTACTGAGAATATGGAGATAAATAGAGAGACAAGTTCATACGACCAACATAACAAATTTTCCAGTCCTATCTTGCTTAAATACTCCCCCTACTCAGAAATGTAAATGACACCTAAATGCAAATGTAAATGAAATGACTCTAACAATTTAGTGTGTGGCCACTGATGGTGCTCTATTCCCATATGAGTGGTCCCCTGTAGTAACAACCTCAATTCTATCCTGATTCTCCCCCTTGCTAATCATTGTTGTCATTATTTTCCTTGTCATACTCCATGTCAACATTCCCTTTGTCCACCTGCTGACCCACTTTGCCACCTAGCTCACTTGTGCTTGCATCAATACTCCCTCCATCAGCTGATCCTTGACCCCAAGGATAAAAATTTGGAAAGGATTTCATCATCTCTGAAGCATTCTCCCATGTTGCTTCTTCTGCTGGTTGTTGATCCCATTGTACAAGCCATTGTACCACTGCAGCATTCCTCTTCTTAATACTTCTTATCTCTAGCACTTTTCGAGGAGTTCTTTCATTTGTTCCACCATCCTCACTCATGCGAGGTAGAGAGGTATCTGGCACAGTTGGAATAGGACCATGATGTTTCTTTAGTAGAGAAACATGGAAGGTAGCATGAATTCGAGCAGTATCAGGTAATTTTAGTCCATAAGCCACCGTTCCCACCTTCTTAGTTACTTGATATGGACCATAAAATTTAGCTACTAATTTAGGAAACTGCCTTATTGATACAGTTGATTGCCTGTATGGTTGCAATTTGAGATACACCCAGTCTCCAACTTCAAATGATCTCTCTGATCTATTCTTATCAGCCAACTGCTTCATTCGATTCTGGGCTTTGCAGAGATTGTGCTTTTGGATAGAAATCATTTGATCCCTTTGCTGCAGACTGGTATCTAATGTTTCCACCTTAGTAGAACCTAACACATATGGCCTGTGAATAGGGGGTGGTATACCATACACCACCTCAAATGGTGTCTTTTGAATGGCAGTGTGATAGTTCGAATTGTACCAAAACTCAGCCAATGGTAGCCATCTTGCCCATTCTGTAGGATTGTCATGACACATACACCTTAGATACCCCTCGAGACACCTATTCAACACCTCTGATTGGCCATCAGTTTGAGGGTGATACGCAGTTGATAATTTGTGTTGCACTCCTTGCAGCTTCATTAATTCTGACCAGAAATGATTGATAAAGATTTTATCTCTGTCAGAGACGATCGACTTTAGGAATCCGTGCAATTTGTAGACTTGATCTAAGTAGGTCTGAGCCACCTTAATAGCAGAAAAAGGGTGGGATAGTGCCATAAAATGGGCATACTTGCTAAGCCTGTCAATCACTACCATAATCGCCTCCTTCCCCTGTGACTTTGGTAGCCCTTCAATGAAGTCCATTGTGACCTCCTCCCAAACTCATCTGGAATGGGCAATGGCTGTATTAGACCTGGGTATGCCTTCAAATCTGCCTTACATTTCTGACATACAACACACTGCTTAACAAACTCAGATACTGACTGTTTCATCCTAGGCCAATAAAACAATGTTTTGATGTTTCTCAAAGTCACCTCTACTCCAGAATGGCCTCCCTGATGTGAACTGTGCATCCAGGATAAAATAGATTGTCTGATTTCTTGGTTGTCTCCCACTACCAACTTACCCTTCCTTGTAAGTTGGTCTTGATACCACCTATACTTAGGATGAGAGTCTGGATTCTCTTGAAGCTCTTGGATAATTCGTTTTAATAGGATATCTGCCATCCAATGTTGCTGTAATTTATCCATCAAGTCTGATTGGACAGAAGACACAGCTAGACTAAGTAACTGCACATGAGGAATTCTAGATAATGCATCTGCAACTTTGTTTTTAGGGCCCCTCTTGTATTCTACCACATAATCAAAGCCTGCCAACTTGGACAACCATTTTTGTTGGAACGGGGTTGCTAATTTATGATCCAGAATATACTTGAGGCTGTGTTGATCAGTTCTTATTGTAAATTGCAGCACTGTTAGGTAATGTTGCCACTTCTGAACTGCAAACACCACTGCTAGAAGTTCCCTCTCATAGGCAGACAGCAAGGCATTTTTCTTTGAAAAGGCTTTACTAATGAATGCAATGGGATGGCCATCTTGCATCAAAACAGCTCCCATTCCTATCCCAGAAGCATCTGTCTCAATTAGAAAGGGCTTGTTGAAATTAGGTAATGCTAGCACTGGAGGATGCACCATTTTATTCTTCAACTCTTGGAATGCCATATCAGCTTCTTTATCCCAAATAAATGCATCTTTTCTTAACAGATTAGTCAGAGGTCTACAAATCATGCCATACCCTTGAATGAACCTCCTGTAATAGCCTGTGAGGCCTAAGAATCCTCTAAGCTGCTTTAGATTCTTAGGAATGGGCCAGTTGATTACTGCTTGAATCTTGTCAGGCTCGGTTTGAACTCCCTTATCCGAAATGATATGACCCAAATAATGGATCTCATTGACACCAAAAGAGCATTTTTTTAGATTTGCATGAAGGGAGTTTTGCTGCATTAAGTTCAGAACCATCCTCAAATGTTCCAAATGGTCTATCCATGATGCACTATGTTGATGAGTGGATTTCGTAACAACTTTTGAGAGGTTTATGGTGAGTTGTAAAGGCTAACGATCAACTAATCTATGGAGAATGGAGGTTTTTTGTAGGGGTTGAACTGAGCTCGAGAGCGTTTACAAGAATCTCGCGAGTTCCTTTGAGGCTTGTGTCGTGTGTTCTCAAGAATCTCGTAGGTGTATTGCGAGGCTTGTAAAACATGTTCTCAAGGTGCCTACGTACCCTTGTATATATAGGGATCAAGTTCACGTAGTTCTTTTTAGACTAGAAGTCTGGTTAGGCGGCAATAAACTAGGTTCCTAATTCGTGGGGAACTCCTTTTCTCCAGATTTCAGCCACGAATAGGCGACCTAAGTCGAATAGAACTCAAGTTCTAGTCCGACTAGGAGTATGTTTACAAGTTCTCGTCCTATTAGATGTATTCAAGGATCATATGCGCCCAAGGAATACATTCCAATAAGGAGTTGATGTTCATGACTTGCTCCTAAAGAATAGGAGGCTTTATCGTACTATAAATCTGCTGGAATAAATCTATTTTCGCACAGGAAGCTGTCTCTCAGGAACCTGTCTGCAGGAACCTGTTTCTCGGGAAGCTGTCTGCAGGAAGCTGTCTCTCGGGAAGCTGTTTCTCGGGAACCTGAACCTGTCCAGATCCATTTCACATGCTATTTAGCCCCATTTAACTTAAGGGACCTAAATCATAACCCATATTACTCATACGGATTGGATCCTTAAGCCTAATGGGCCTAAATCTAGCCCATGGAGATTTTGGGCACAACAAGTACCCCCCGGTTCCTCGAAGTCATAGGATGCGAGAGGAACCTAAATAGCTTGATATTTTAAGGTCCAATCCCTTCAGTGCTCCAATGTTTCTTCTGAGTGAACCATGCGGGTCTTTGTCTTCTTGTTTGAATCGTGACAAGGGCACAAAGTGAATCCAATTAGGCGCTGAGTGAATCCTTTGACAAGGGCACAAAGCGAATCTAATTGGGCACTAAGTGAACCTTAAGAATGTCAAGGGAACCACGTGAATCCAAATAAGGGCATAAAGTGAACCTAATTGGGCGTTATGTGAACCTATGCTGAGGGCACAAAACGAATCCAATAGGGCACTAAATGAATCCTTAAAAGGGACAAGGTGAATCGTAAGATTGTCAAGGGAACCAAGTGAATCCAAATAAGGGCATAAAGTGATCCTAATTGGGCGTTATGTGAACCTATGCTGAGGGCACAAAACGAATCCAATAGGGCACTGGATGAATCCTTAAAAAGGGGCACGAGGTTAACCTGGAAAATCATAACTTGATTGCTCGAGAGGCTACTTCATCTGATAAGCTTCTTTTCATTTGACTATCTAATGTCTGTCTATCAGAGGTACTCTAGGATCAGCCGCGTCCTAGGAGTACTTTCCAATGATGATTCTGCGTCTCTCTAGCTGGCTTCTTGATATCTCTGATGTCTATGCTCAGAAACCTGGTTCTCACGAACCTCTATCTCGGAACCTGGTTCTCAGGAACCTCTCTACAGGAAACTGTACCTGCACAAATAACAAATTTGTTAGTCTCGGGAGCGTTTCTGTAGTTCCCATGTACTTCTTGTTGTTCTCATTGCTGTTGCTAGGCTAATTCGGGGTCTTCTGCGGGAAGGAACCTGGTCCATTCGTAATCTGCTCAACTACTGCTTCATCAGGATCCTCTTGATACTCATAATCTCTTGACTATCTTCTCAGCTAGTGCTCATATCTCTACGTTTGATCATCATATCTGGTACTGGAGACAATCTATCTCCCGTCTCATACAATACTTGTTGATTGGAACCTACAACTTAATAGGTCTAAATCTAGCCCATGGTGATTTTGGGCACAATACTAAGAAAACTAGAGAAAATGGATTAGTAATACGAGCTAAAGAGCTCACATATAAGTGATGCATGTATGCATGTATGAATGATTATCTACATTATATATGTTGCTACCTTCTCAAGTGGCATATCAATTATCTACTTGACTGATTCAACTAACACGTTCGAGATCATAAACTAAGCATATATGTTATGTAAGCTATAAACCTATAAGGCATGATAACATCCTAAGTATAAGCTCACATAAATTTTATTTCTAAAGATCATGCAATATGCGCGTTAAAAGCTTTATGCATCTAAGCATGACAGAATATAAGATCTCGTTGACATAAAATGTGCATGATAGTTAAGGATATAAAGGCATGAAAGTAAAACTTATCTGTGTTTCATTGTGCCGGTTCGGATTGAGGTTCCGTTACTGAACCTGGAAGATGGAAGCTCTTCTCTGTGCAAACGTAGGGGAATTGAGCTACCCCCCGAGCCGTCATGATGCGTGAACCTCCTATAGCTTGTTGAAGCGGTTGACTGAAAGCTGCTTGTTTCGGCTGAATATCACTGAACTTGGAAGCTATAGCTATAAACTGTTTCGATCATATACAAGCTTTATAAGTGGGAGTATTCATCTATATATCACTTTGATGAGGGCACAAGGCGAATCCAATTGAGCTCTAGGTGAATCCTGGGAAGGGCACTTAGAGAATTCAATTGGGCGCTAAGTGAATCCTTTTTGGCTTTAGGGAGCACGAAGTGAATCCATCCGGACTCTAGGTGAATCATGTCAAGAGCACGAAGAGAATCCGGTTGGGCACTAAGTGAATTCCTTTGTGGCATCAAGTGAATCCTTATAGGCTCTAAGTGAATCCTGAAGAGGGCACAGAGAGAATCTATAGGGCACATGATGAATCATTTCAAATTCTAGGGGCACCAAGTGAATCCGTAAGGGCACTAGGTGAATCCCTTCAAATGCTAGGGGCACCAAGTGAACCCGTAAGGGCACAAGGTGAATCCCTTTGAAGGCTTTTCAAATACAAGCGAACTCTAGGTTAGGTTACCCATGCACAGATTTCCAAAACCCTTAACTAGGTGCCCACATGCTTATGGGACTTTTGAATGCGTGCCTACGATTCATAGGGCTTTTCGAAGTGAATCTTTCATGCTTGCAAATCTTTTTTGGCTATCAAGTGCTTGCAGCTGACAGGTCTTTCAAAGTTAATCTTTCTGGGCTCTATGCAAATCCTTATAAGGGCATAAGGTGAATCCAACTGGTCATTATGTGAACCTCGGCTATGGGCAAAAATCGAAACCAATTGGGCACCAAATGAATCCTTAAAAGGGTGTAAAGAGAATCCATCAAGATACTAAACAAATGCGCGTGGATGCATGAAGCACCAAGTGAATCCTTTTGGGCTCTATGTGAACCTATACGGGCACATAGACAATACATAAGGGCACTGGGTGAATACATGAAAAATTCTCGGGGAACCTAGTGAATCCTTCTGGGCTCTAAGTGAATCCTTGAATGGAGCACAGAGAGAATCCATAAGGGCACTAGATTAATCCTCTAAAGGCATGGAGCTCTTGCTATAAGTACACTCTCTTCTATTCAGGTATCGGCTGGCTGGGAACTTCAAGTAGGAAGCTGCTAATCAGAAACTAACAATTGGCTTCTAACAAATGTCAATGAACCTGGAAGCTGTTACACACCAACTTCAGGTATATATCAATGAACCTGCAAGATGTCAGTTACAAGAGAATAACGAGTAATCTACTAGACACATATAAATACAACTAGACCTGGAAGCTACTACCTATGAGCTTCAGGTGAGAAACATAGAACCTGTTAACTAAAGGTAAATACATGGAACCTATAAGCTACAGGTAAATTAATATCAAGGAACCTGCGAGATGTAGGTAGATATCAAGGAACCTACGAATTGCAGGTAAATATCTAGGAACCTGTAATATGTTAGGTACATGTGCATTCTAACATCTAGAAACATAATCAATACATAATCATAACTTTATCGCATATACGACCACAATATCATAGATGTTTAAGCATGCTTTAGGTATAGTAAGAGTTTGCTGAGCGTACCTGGGAGGTTTTCTACGAGTATCTTAGCATAAAAGGAGAGGAATCACCTGGATCTTTCTGTAGACTGATCAGATGTGAAGTGGAAGCCTCCGTTAAGATTTGAAAACTCATTGACGTGTTCCTGATGCAAGCATGCTGCTCTTCAAGATACTAGACCAAATCAATCCTCAAGGTTCTTGAACCAAATATGAGCTATGAGGTTTCTAAACTGCATCCTAGCTGTGAGGTTCCTGAATCAAATCACGAGCTTCCTGGACCTGATGGTGAGGTTCATGATCTGAATTCTCAAAATTTTGAAATCCTCAACTTTCAAAGTACCATGTGCTATAGTAATTGTAATTGTACTACCCCCCAGTTCTTCAGGGAAGCTTGTCTTTGATGAAGAACTAACTCCAAGAAGCTTCCTGGACCTGCTCATATCATATTCTTGTAGATACTCTTCATCAAAATCTTCAACTATATCGAATTTTCTTTAACGCTCGAATAAATACTATAACCTCTTCACATCATTCTTGCTTGTAGCTTTAACATGTCTTCTCCTTTCTTTTTTATCTTCTTACGAAACATGCTGAGAATGAACCTCTATACAAATATCCCAATACAGTACCTCTAAGCTTACGCGAGCTAACTCATTGTAAGAAACAAGAGATACTTAAAGAGATTACTTGTGAGGTATTTCTCGTAGGTCACTGAATTGAATGAGGCATGTTCCTTGTTTTACAAGCTAAATGTATGACGTAATACAAGGAAAAGAACTACTCATAATTTCGTTGAAAACTACTAGAAAGAAATAGGTTTACTTGCTAGGAAGGTATACATGCACTACCCCTAGTTCTAAGAAGGAAATACATATATAAATAAAGGTCTCTCAACTATACTTTAAGGAAGCTCTCAAACTTTCAACTACTGGTCACCTCGAGCTATCCATTTCGCGAGCTTCCCGGCTTTAATCAACTCCTCAATTTGGTCTTTCAGTGCTCTGCATTCAGAAGTATCATGGCAATTATCCTCATGGAAGTCACAATATTTCTTCAGATCTTTCCTTGCTCCTACAGGTAAAGGTGTAGGCTTCACAAATATTCCTTCTTTCCCATAAACCGTGAAGATGTGGTCCACTGGAGCAACCAAAGAGGTATAACTATCGCACTTTGTCTTCAAATTTGCTTTACTTCTTTTGGAGGAAGCTCGATCCCCAATAACATATGCTTGCGGGCTTGGAGACCTCTCTCGCTTGCTTCCTTTGTGACTAGCTTCATCTCCAAGATCTTCTGTTTCTCTCAACTTCAACAAGGATTCTTCCACACATTTATATAGTTCAGCTTGTTTATAGAACTCAGCTAGTGTACCAGGTTCACGTACTTGTAGCTCCTTCCAGAAGTCTGAACCAGCTCTTACTCCAGCAATTAGGAAGCTCATAATGACCTCGTCAGGAGCTTTCTTAACTCTAGGAACCTCTGCATCGAAACGTTTGAGGTACTCTGTCAAGGTCTCATCTGCTCTCTGTTTGATGTTGGCCAAGGTATTGGTTGGGGGTGCAAAAGTGATGGAAGCTCTAAACTGAGTAACGAAGAGTTTCCCCATATTCTCCCAGGAATTTATAGAATCTGATGGTAACCTCTTAAACCACTGATGAGCTCCACCATAAAGGGTTGCAGCCAATAATCTACACCTTGTTGGCTCCTTAACTTGATAAACATCCATCTCAGTATTGAAACGACCCAGATACTCCACAGGATCCGTAGTGCCATCAAATTTAAACTCGTTTGACATACGATAGGATTTAGGTAACGGGGATTTTCTAACCTTCTTGGTGAATGGAGATGAGGTCATCGCACCTGTTATTGACTGCTTTTCTTCCTTGAGTTTCACTAGAATCTTCTTGATGTCTTCAGCATTCAAATCACTAGCTCCACCGTCCTTTGCTTCCTTATCTTTATCATCGGCTTCCTGTGAATCTGCTATACACGAATCCTCTGCGATCTCGACTGAACTTGAATCATCTTTAATTATATCGATGGAAGGTTCCTTAACAGGAGGTTGTTTATCCTTCGTTTCACCATCTTCTTCACCTTCAGTATCATTCTTTGGGTCTTCGATCTCCTCCTCAGCCTTTTCTTCACGTTCTTCTTCATCGACGCCTAACTGCTTGGGATTAATCCTAGCTTTTTTACCCTTCTTACCAGCTGCTAACTTCGACTTCTTCTTCTTCGGTGTTATTTGTTCAAGGGTTGTAAGCCTTTCTTCAATCGACTTTAGATGCTCTAGGACGTCAGCAGGAGTAATCTTCTTCGCTTTCGGGGTTTGATCTTTCTCTACAGATTGTGTTGCTTCGCTATCAGAACTGCCTGCCATCTTTCCACTCTTAAGATGATAACTCTCCCCTCCTTCTAGCGCCAATGTTGATGAGTGGATTTCGTAACAACTTTTGAGAGGTTTATGGTGAGTTGTAAAGGCTAACGATCAACTAATCTATGGAGAATGGAGGTTTTTTGTAGGGGTTGAACTGAGCTCGAGAGCGTTTACAAGAATCTCGCGAGTTCCTTTGAGGCTTGTGTCGTGTGTTCTCAAGAATCTCGTAGGTGTATTGCGAGGCTTGTAAAACATGTTCTCAAGGTGCCTACGTACCCTTGTATATATAGGGATCAAGTTCACGTAGTTCTTTTTAGACTAGAAGTCTGGTTAGGCGGCAATAAACTAGGTTCCTAATTCGTGGGGAACTCCTTTTCTCCAGATTTCAGCCACGAATAGGCGACCTAAGTCGAATAGAACTCAAGTTCTAGTCCGACTAGGAGTATGTTTACAAGTTCTCGTCCTATTAGATGTATTCAAGGATCATATGCGCCCAAGGAATACATTCCAATAAGGAGTTGATGTTCATGACTTGCTCCTAAAGAATAGGAGGCTTTATCGTACTATAAATCTGCTGGAATAAATCTATTTTCGCACAGGAAGCTGTCTCTCAGGAACCTGTCTGCAGGAACCTGTTTCTCGGGAAGCTGTCTGCAGGAAGCTGTCTCTCGGGAAGCTGTTTCTCGGGAACCTGAACCTGTCCAGATCCATTTCACATGCTATTTAGCCCCATTTAACTTAAGGGACCTAAATCATAACCCATATTACTCATACGGATTGGATCCTTAAGCCTAATGGGCCTAAATCTAGCCCATGGAGATTTTGGGCACAACACACTATATACCAGTATATCATCAAAAATAACCAACACCCCTTTCCTCAGTAAGGGTTTGAACACCTCATTCATTAAGGATTGAAATGTTGATGGAGCATTTGTAAGTCCAAATGGCATCACTAAATATTCAAAGTGCCTAAAGTGTGTTTTAAAAGCAATTTTATATATGTCTAGAGGGTGCATTCTCACTTGATGATAACCAGACTTCAGATCTATTTTTGAGAAAAATTTGGTACCTTGGAGTTCATCCAGAAGTTCCTCAATGATTGGGATAGGAAATTTGTCTTTGATGGTGGCCTTGTTCAGGTGTCTATAGTCCACACACATTCTCCATCCCCCATCCTTCTTTTTGACTAACACAACTGGGGCTGCAAACGGGCTATTACTTGGCCTTATAATACCCTGCTCCAGTAATTCTTGCACCATTTCTTCTATGACATTTTTCTGCAGCACAGGGTACCTGTATGGTCTCAGGTTTACTGCATTAGTGCCCTCCTTTAATGGTATCTGGTGATCAAACTGGTCTCTTCTAGGTGGCAGCCCCTGTGGTTCCTTAAATATGTCATCAAATTCTTGTAAAAAGAAGTTGTAGACCAGAGTCATTGCTGTCTGGTTTTGTTGCCAGTGAAGCTACTTGAGGACTGTAACTGACATCCCAAGGAATGATTTGTAACATCGATAACTCCCCTGTAGTATTGACTAATTTGTCCAGTTTACTTGATTGAATATCCTTCAACTTCTTCCCATTGGCTCCTCTCAATTTCACTTTATGCCCTTTATAAGTAAATTGCATGGTGAGGTTCAGGAAATCCCATAGAACAGGTGCAAGAGAAGAGAACCATTGTATGCCCAGCACCAAATCACTGCCACTTAATGGTAAGAGAAGGACATCTGCTACAAATTCCACCCCTTGCATTTTCCATTTGAAATCTTTAATAGTTTTATCACATTTCAGTTGGCCTCCATCTGCTACCTTGACCCACATTGGTGGGATGGATTCCACTTTGCAACTCAATTTCAAGGCCTTGTGTACATCAATGAAATTGTGTGTGCTTCCACTATCCAGTAACAATTGAAGTTCCTTCTTTCCATGGTGCCCTGTCACCCTCATTGTCTGAAATGCAGCCACTCCATCCATAGCGTGTACAGAGATTTGAGCACATTGATTATTACAGTCTTCAACTTCTGGTTCACAGATTTGCACCTCATTTTCTTCGTCCTCCTCATCCTCTACCTCAGTATGATACAACTGAGGTTTCTTACCCTTACATTTATGGCCAGGAGTAAACCTTTCATCACACCAAAAACACATATTCTTGGCTCTTTTATCATTAAATTCTGCAGATGTTAGAGTTCTTCGATTTGGATTAGGAACAGTTGCATTGGCAGAAGGTTTGGGTGCTATGGTTGGTAATGTTTTTGTAGTTGGTGTAGGGAGAAGTGGGGGCTTGTGATACCCATTTCCCTTGGTAACTTTCTGTGCAGCCTCATGAAGCTTAGCTAGACACAAAGCTTGTTGCACAGATTTAGGATTGAACATTCTGACTGCCAATTGTGTTGACTCTTCTAATCCCCCCAGGTAACAACTTAGCATGTACGCCTCAGACAACTGCAGTCTACTAGCCAATGCATCAAACTCATCATGATATTCTTGCACTGTACCACATTGTTTCAGGGCTTTCAACTCAGCCATGGGGTCATCATAGAGTTCTCCAAACCGCATATTAATTTCCTCCATATACTTGGCCCAGGTGGATAAAATATTGTTACATTTCTTCATGAAGTTCTGATGCCATAAGAGAGCCTTCCCCTCCAAATGAATAGCAGCTAAGCGCACTTTCTGAGAATCATCTATCTCATCCAGTTGAAAAAACTGGTTGCATTTATATAACCAAGATCGTAACTCTGTGCCATCAAACTTAGGAAATTCTACTTTTGTCATACGAGATGCAAAATTATGAGTTCTAGAATAAGGATCTGTCGTTCTACGCCCATTGTCATGCTCTATAGTAGTATTAACATTATGAGTTCTAGACGAATCAGTAGATCTAGTCTCATTAGATGTAAGCTTACTTATTTGCATAGACAACCCCACAATAAGTTCATTTAACGCAGCAATAGACTTAGCATTCTGAGTTATATTCTGAGAATTAGTATGACATGCCTGAATAAAACGTTGGTTCTGTTCTTCCAGAAGGGCCTTCACAGATGTCTCAAAGCGTTGAAACTCCGATGACCCTCCCTCATCTCCTTGATTCTCTGTAGATCTGTTGTTTCTACCTTGAGCCATTTGTCCAAGGAAAGTAGAGCTCTGATACCAGTGATATCGATACAAGAAATAAGATAAATAAAATGAACACTAAATATTCAATAAGCTAATTCCAGGAAGCTAGCAACATAGAAAAGCAGCCTCGAAGATATTAACTGATTTCATTACTGAGAATATGGAGATAAATAGAGAGACAAGTTCATACGACCAACATAACAAATTTTCTAGTCCTATCTTGCTTAAATACTCCCCCTACTCAGAAATGTAAATGACACCTAAATGCAAATGTAAATGAAATGACTCTAACAATTTAGTACGTGGCCACTGATGGTGCTCTATTCCCATATGAGTGGTCCCCTGTAGTAACAACCTCAATTCTATCCTGATTCTCCCCCTTGCTAATCATTGTTGTCATTATTTTCCTTGTCATACTCCACGTCAACATTCCCTTTGTCCACCTGCTGACCCACTTTGCCACCTAGCTCACTTGTGCTTGCATTAGTGTTCTGGGTTTGTGTGCGATTGTATAGCTGGGTGCGTGAGTTGTGTCACCGTGTGCGCGTAGGTTTGGTGTTAATTCCTATATTTCCCCTTACAAACAGCGTGTTAGTGTGTGTCTCTGTTTTCCCCTGTTTTTGCTTTTGAGATTGGTTGTCTGTGGTGTCGAGTATTGTACTGTGTGTGTTCTTGGTAGTGCAGTGCATGTGTAATTATAGTTCAAGGGTATGTAGTGATCATGTGGTGTGTGTAAACATATGAGTGTGTGTGTTATGTCTGGGAAGTTTAGTGTGCTGATGATATTGATGGTCGAACCATTCTTTGGATTGAAAGTTCGATTGTTGTACTTTGATTTTCCCCTGCTACAATGTAGTGTACTGCTTGAAAAATTCTGTGATTTATTTGGTGAAAAGCTGATATTCTGTATGATGAATTTTGAGGAATAAAATGATAATTATTCGTATAAATATTTGTGTAGAGTTTCGGGTCGGAAACCCAATTTCTTGGGTACCGTCGGGACTTTGCCCCATTGACTATGATTTAATATGAGTCCATGGAAATTGGCAATGATGAATACTTGAGCCAAAAATAAATTTTATCAATTACATGGTATTTTAATTTTGTGTTTTAATTTTCCGAATTATATATGTATATTCGATTGGTATTGTAGATTAATATAAAATATTATTCGGATTTGAAATAATTTTAGTTCGAATTATCAGTACATGGTTTGTAATAATATTTAAGTGGATTATTGGTTGTGATTGTGTTTACGGTGATGATTTGTTGTTTGGGTCGGTTATACTCCGACGGGATAGACAATATTATAGAGGAGATGTTGTCAAATTTTTATTAGAATTACTTTATAATTTTTATAGTATCTTGATAAAGATAATTGGTGTGCAAGTGTAGTATGTATGATATAAGATATAATTATAAGTCGATAATACGTGCTACGTGCGTAAGTGGTTTTTCGGTTGTATTACCCTATTCTATGAGTATGATCAGTATATGCTATATGTGTTAAGTTATAAATTGTGGTGGGACACGTTTGGGTAGAATAGAGTTCGACGATTAAGGATCAAAACGTATTGAAGTAGTATTTTACCTTTATATAGGTACCAATAGGAGGCCAGTTTAGAGCCAGTGCGAAAGTAGATGGAATTTTGAGAAAGAAAACACTTATCGGGGTCGACGAGGGTACGAAACTGGAGACTGACGAATTATGGAGGAGAGATAGACGTATCGCCGAGTAGAGGCCAACGTGTAAAGAAGTAAAGATTGACGTAAAGTGGAGTAACGAGGTGACGTTTGTCAATCCGTGACTTTGTATATTGAGGCAAGTGACTATATCCCTTCACTTATTGTTCAAGTGAAATATTTTGTGCAACTATTATGTTGATGATTTGATTGTTTCTATGTTTTTATTGCAAATGTTATTATCCTCATTTATCGTTCAAGTGAGTTAATTCTTTAATTGTGATACAAATGATGTTGAATAATTAAAACCAAACCAATTGTTTAGCTAGTCGGGTTCCCACTAGTAGAACATTGAACCTATCTTGTCTGAATACTCATTTCATACTTTCTTTTGATTCATTCTGTGATGAAATATTTTACAGTTAAAATACTTACATTGTGATTTAAGCTTTTGATAAAGATATCTGTTTTACTATCAATGTTTTAGAGAAACTATATGTTTATTTCTTACTGTTAAAACTATCACTTGTTGAGCATTTCTTCCACTCATACTTGTTTGTTTTGAAAATCTAACTTTTCAGTAAGGTAGTTTGGCGAGAATTATTCGCACAACTAGGAAAGAGAAGAGACAAGCGCTATTTTGAAGATAACTTGACGCGGGAGGTCTGAATCTAGCGTAAGATCTATTTTATATGGTTGGACTCTATTAATTATTATTATGTATTAGATTAGCTGGCCTGGTATACTTCATGTCGAAGTTATACTAGTGCTTTAAGATTTGATCAAAGAGATTGTTGTAAAGAAGAAAGCTTTTATTTAATGGAATTCGGATTCTTGTTTCTAGCACTATAACCTAAAAGATCTTGGATTGTTGGGGTCACAGATGTTATATTTCAATTTTGGACAATTACAAGGAATAATGTTTTATTAAACAATTGATTTAATTTTGAGGATTTTCAGGTAACGACCAAATCTCCTGACCCCGGATTTGGGGGCGTTACAGAATGGTATCAGAGCAAGGTTATAGTAAACTAGAAACGAGAGTGTGTAGGAGTGTGTATAGCTAAGTAAGGAACGTTAGAGCTCATATAGAGTTCGTGTTGGACTGTTGGATATAGTACAAATTAGTAAATAAGATTTTAGTGATCGCGTGAGATGGTTGCGCTAAACTGGATAAAACACCTTGAGACTATTGATGTCTACTACTGAAATTCGGAGAATTAGTCTTAAGCGGGTTTAAGCAAGCAAAAAGACCGAGGCAAGTTCATTCTATCCCTTATCTCCTAAAGAATTTATGAGATTTTTTTGAACATTATTGTTCTCAAGGATTTTATTGTTGTGAAACTTTTTGGTAAAATTGTTGGGTACTAAAATATTTGTTTCAAATGTTGGATTGATTATATATATTGAAGAATTAAATTAATTAATAATCCTTTTACGAGGAAGATGACATTTAAAAATATTAGTCGGTCTCATTGATCGGGACGACTCTTTAATATTATTCAGCTGAAACTTTTCTTATTGCTTGGAGATAGCTAAATATTTATTCCTACCAGTTGAATTTATCTCTCAAATTCAACTACTTTTCTTGACATCGGGTAATGGTTCATAGTTCGGACCATTTATTAAAATGGTAACAAGTTTATTTTATTCTATTCTATTTTAACTCTTGATAATCAAGTTATACTTCTTGAAGTGTCTACTTTGCTAAAATTGTTGAAGATTATCCGGTTGTTAACCATTGGTCGTTTCGCTCGTTTTAAATACGTTAAATTGTATTTTCTTGATTAATATAGTTATGCTCATTAATTCGAGATAGCTACCTCCTTTGTCAAAGCGGATGATGCATTATTCGTATCGTCGAATAAATTTTATTCTAATCTTTAAGGTTGATCCATTGTTCGGATTAGCAGTGGAGTTTGAGAAAGCACTGACTGTGTGTCGTGCTCGGCATTGAATTGTGAAATTTTGGCAGCTATATTGATTTAAGTTTTTTACTCGGGAAACTCTGGTATGAACCGGTTAACATGGGTAATAACCCATGGTTTCAGCGAGGTATTTTTATCCGGAAATGCGGATAATTATTTTGGCACTAATGTTGCCAGGGTTGAAAATGATAACCCATTTTATGCTAGCAAAGAGAAAATTTTGGTGGTACCACATCATAGCCCTGATCAGGTTGGGTGGGGTATCACAGGAGGACGGTACTTGCGGCTTGGTAGTTGATCGCACCATGGGGGTACCGAGAGGTGGAAGACCAGTAATCTTTTCTTAAATTTTGAGCTGCCAAATAAGTTGTTGATTTTCTTGAAATTCTTGAAATTGTTGAGAAGTTCGTTTATGATGTTCTTGTGGTTGAGATGATTTGAATTCCTTAAGTTGTCAGATATTTTGATAGAATTTTTATATTCTCACAAATTTTAAAAAGTTGCCTAAATGGCTTTCATGATTGAATATCATATGAGTTTCCTATTTGTTCAATCATTATCTTTTATCACCATCGTGTTATAAAATATTCTTGTATAATATTTGGGATAGTGAACTTGCCGAACATTTTATGTGCTCATCCTTGGTTATTATTATAATGTTCTAATAGTCAAAGGCGAGAACAATGAGTCTTTCAAATAGAAACAAAAGGACAAGGGGATCCTTTGAGTTATGGGGCGAAGCAAGAAGAATTGTGTATTTATTTTGGCCATGATTGTATTATACAGCTTTACGTGAACGGAGACGTAATGATCAAGGAAGTTTCCAGGAATTAAAGAAAAGACTATTACGAGTCGAGATGACGTGCTCACTTGAGATGATTAGGCTGAACTGGACATAATTTATTGCGGCTGGAGATGTCTACTGTGGAGTTTTAGAGATATTACGAGTTGATGACGATGTAGGGTATCGATAAACTTAGGTCGTGGAGAAAAAGAGTTTAGATCAGATGAAGAGCCAGCGAAGCAACCGATAAAGAAGGCATACGTGGAAAGGAGCCGGTATTGAAGGCAATCAAAGGCTTTTACCCAGATAGCTACAGCATTGATCAAGTTATCAGGGGGAACAAAAAGTTGGAATGAACAGATAGACGTTAGGTCAAACGATTTAGGAAAAGGTTCACCTTAGGTTATTACGACGAGTGTTGCGACGTTATTTAGTATCCCGACATATCGCGTGAGCAGGAGTTCGATTCATCCGAAGATTCAGTTTTGGACGAGGCAGTTAACTCAGGGTCGCATGAGCTAATTGGGCAACCGGAACTACCAGTTTGGAAGATGCTACATGTAGACCTTCATGTACCTTCTGGAATTCCTTCTTGCGACTTTTGTTACCTAGCGAACATTATAGAGAGTACGAAAGGACTGTAGAAAAGATGTGAAATACAATTACGGGCATGTGTTGGGAGTAAGAGCGTGGTTATCCACTACCAGTCGTCGATCTTATTAATGAATCGTCTAAAGAGATTTAACATTTATTCCGTTCTTCCTTGTTTTATTGGTACCATATCTCATTTGCCAATCAATTATACTTTAATTAATGATGAGCTTTGTATCTCCGATTCGCTTAAGCACATTCCTTTTTTTCAAAGATACATACCTATATTATTCAGGGGTTACTTAGTCCAACATTGTACATATAAATTTTTGAGGCCTTTGAACTCATTCGATATTTTACTGAATATTTAATCTTCTTTATTCAACTGGGATGAACAACCCTATATATGTAGGGGATTCAGGTACATACTATCTATATGATAGAAGTTTGGGTGGAACGCCACTGATTGTGTTTGTCATGAAAGTACTAAAGGTTGGCCACCTTTTCGTACTATGGTGGTTGACCTAAGTGACAAATGCAACCTGAAAATAGTTCAATGATCATATTGATCTCTCAGTTAAAGTTTTTTTTTTTTAAAAACTCAGCCTATATTCAAGCATGTTAATACCATTGTATTTTATCGATTCCTTTTGTTATAAATCATTATGATTCCTAAAGTTATCAGTGATTGAAAGCAGTAAAGATAGACCTAATGACATTCTAAGTGGTCCAAGATATATTCACGACGACAGAGAATTTGTTGGTCAAGTTTAAGAAATTGATGTTAAAATAGAGATTGCTTATCAGATCAGATTACGCATTAGATCGACAACACATGTACAAGATTCGATATTTCGAAGAACTGGGTATGAATAAGGAGCAGGTAACAAGGACCCGAGATTACTAATTCAGTTAAATTCGAAAATAAAGTGATAATGGATATAATTGGAATGTGATAGTTATCGTTGAGGAAAGATTGTCTATGGACACCTGTTTATTATATATTTCATTGTGGATGCAGTAGATGGAGTATTATAAGAATTTGGATGCTGAGACCAATTGTCAAATATAAAAGTTTTAGAAACGGAACGGGATAACTTGAGCAAAGCATAATAGAGCTAGACAGTTTGTTTATAAGAATTTCGTCAGGAATGGGAGCCTTGGATAAGGAGTAAAGTGATTGTGTTGGTGTTAACAACTTATGTGGACATAGTTCGAAGGATCATGAATATTAAGAATTAAGAAGTACTAAGACGAGGTGATGAATCAGAATGCGAATAAGTTGACTGAAGAGGGATTGAGTAGTCGATGAGTTAAGTGGTAGACGCAAATTTAATTTATTTATTTCGAATTGCAAGTTATGTATAAATGTCGTAAATTAAGTAATTAAATTGATTAGTGCTAAACATTGGAGTTATAGTGTACAGAGTTAGAATTCGAGGACTTGTGAGAATTTATAATTATGTTACGGGAGTTGATTTCTAAGAACTCAGGATGGTGGAGTTTAAATGGTTTTGAAGGTTGTAAGTTATATATTGGAGACGTATTATTGGATTGACGAAGGTTAAGTCGAGTTTTGATATTTGTAGATGTTAAAGCTATTAGAGCTTGTTTATATTAAAAATTTGTTTGTGAGAGGTATTGAGGGGCTGTGACCTAGGATAGTCCTTAGTACGAAAGACTATTTCAAGAATTTTCTTGTAGTTTGGATATATGTTTCAAGGTTTAAGTTTTAATGGAATATTATGGCATGCAGGATATGCCATCTATATATAAGATTAATTCGAAAGAAACCTAGAGATTTCTCTCAGCAGATTCCGAGGACGGAATCCTTTTAAGGGGGGTAGACTGTAATAACCCGAAATTTTATGAATTATTATTATTATTATTATTAAATATTTTATTTTATTATTTATTTTATTGGTTTTTCCATGAAGGAAGAATAAGATTGTGGATATTGTTGAGAAGGTAAAATATGTGCGAGATTATATTTATGTGCTTATATGATGAATTATGTGTGCCGTGTAAGTACGTGTATTTATTTGTAATTTTTGGATAATTAAAAATTTATTTAAAATATGCATTATTGATCTTATGAGATTTTATAAAATCATCGGAGTTAGTAAAAATCATGAAATCTTTTATAATATTATCTTTATTATATTATTCAGTTTTTAAAATTATTGGGAGAATGATTTTGGGTGTTTAAGTATTTTAAAGTGATTTTAAGAGTGTTATCGTATTTAAAGGATCGTTATTTGCAAAATTCATATTTAATTCGTTTTTTATCCTAAAATTATTTTAAAAATATGTGGATGTTTGTAATTTCATACAATTTATTTTAAAATTTCTTAATTTTAAATTTCACTTATTTTCCATTTAATCTTGATTTTAGAAGTTTTTATAATGGATTTTAGAATTGAAAATTTTCAAGATGCATCTAGTTTCTTATCAAAATTCTAGCAATTCTTTTTATTGGCATATTGAGTAACTCAGTTGGGGGCTTCTTGGATTCTCTAGAACTCTCCTGATCAATCTCTCGAACTTTCTATCTCTCTCTCTCCCATTTCTCTCTCGGTTATTCTCGCCCTCCCTCTAACCTCTCGCAAGTTTCTCTCCCTCTCCTCTCCTGCAATCCATACGACTGTGTGTGCGTGTGTAATCAAGGGCTGTGTATGTTTTGATTCTGATGTATTGATGATTATTACTTTAAAGACAAACTCTTGTCCTGTCCTCTGTTCATCCTTGTCAGCTGGGCTTGCAGCGGGGTTGCGGGTGGTTGATGTGTGATGCTTGTGTTCTGGGTTTGTGTGCGATTGTATAGCTGGGTGCGTGAGTTGTGTCATCGTGTGCGCGTAGGTTGGGTGTTAATTCCTCTATTTCCCCTTACAAACACCGTGTTAGTGTGTGTCTCTGTTTTCCCCTGTTTTTGCTTTTGAGATTGGTTGTCTGTGGTGTCGAGTATTGTATTGTGTGTGTTCTTGGTAGTGTTGCGTGTGTAATTATAGTTCAAGGGTGTGTAGTGATCATGTGGTGTGTGTAAACATATAAGTGTGTGTGTTACGTCTGGGAAGTTTAGTGTGCTGATGACATTGATGGTCGAACCATTCTTTGGATTGAAAGTTCGATTGTTGTACTTTGATTTTCCCCTGCTACAATGTAGTGTACTGCTTGAAAAATTCTGTGATTTATTTGGTGAAAAGCTGATATTCTGTATGATGAATTTTGAGGTATAAATTGATAATTATTCGTATAAATATTTGTGTAGAGTTTCGGGTCGGAAACCCAATTTCTTGGGTACCATCGGGACTTTGCCCCAATGACTATGATTTATTTTGAGTCCATGGAAATTGGCAATGATGAATACTTGAGCCAAAAATAAATTTTATCAATTGCATGGTATTTTAATTTCGTATTTTAATTTTCCGAATTATATATGTATATTCGATTGGTATTGTAAATTGATATAAAAGATTATTCGGATTTGAAATAATTTTTGTTCGAATTATCAGTACATGGTTAGTAATAATATTTAAGTGGATTATTGGTTGTGATTGTGTTTACGGTGATGATTTGTTGTTTGGGTTGGTTATACTCCGACGGGATGACAATATTATAGAGGAGATGTTGTCAAATTTTTATTAGAATTACTTTATAATTTTTATAGTATCTTGATAAAGATAATTGGTGTGCAAGTGTAGTATGTATGATATAAGATATAATTATAAGTCGATAATACGTGCTACGTGCGTAAGTGGTTTTTCGGTTGTATTACCCTATTCTATGAGTATGATCAATATATGCTATATGTGTTAAGTTATAAATCGTTATGGGACACGTTTGGGTAGAATAGAGTTCGACGATTAAGGATCATAATGTACTGAAGTAGTACTTTACCTTTATATAGGTACCAATAGGAGGCCAGTTTAGAGCCAGTGCGAAAGTAGATGGAATTTTGAGAAAGAAAACACTTATCGGGGTCGACGAGGGTACGAAACTGGAGACTGACGAATTATGAAGGAGATATAGACGTATCGCCGAGTAGAGGCCAACGTGTAAATGAGTAAAGATTGACGTAAAGTGGAGTAACGAGGTGACGTTGGTCAATCCGAGACTTTGTATATTGAGGCAAGTGACTATATCCCTTCACTTATTGTTCAAGTGAAATATTTTGTGCAACTATTATGTTGATGATTAGATTGTTTCTATGTTTTTATTGCAAATGTTATTATCCTCATTTATCGTTCAAGTGAGTTAATTCTTTAATTGTGATACAAATGATGTTGAATAAGTAAAACCAAACCAATTGTTTAGCTAGTCGGGATCCCACTAGTAGAAAATTGAACCTATCTTGTCTGAATACTCATTTCATTCTTTCTTTTGATTCATTCTGTGATGAAAGATTTTACATTTAAAATACTTACATTGTGATTTAAGCTTTTGATAAAGATATCTGTTTTACTATCAATGTTTTAGAGAAACTATTTGTTTATTTCTTACTGTTAAAACTATCACTTGCTGAGCATTTCTTCCGCTCATACTTGTTTGTTTTGAAAATCTAACTTTTCAGTAGGGTAGTTTGGCGAGACTTATTCGCACAACCAGGAAAGAGAAGTGACAAGTGCTATTTTGAAGATAACTTGACGCTGGAGGTCTGAATCTAGCGTAAGATCTATTTTATATAGTTGGACTCTAATAATTATTATTATGTATTAGATTAGCTGGCCTGGTATACTTCATGTCGAAGTTATACTAGTGCTTTAAGATTTGATCAAAGAGATTGTTATAAAGAAGAAAGCTTTTATTTAATGGAATTTGGATTCTTGTTTCTAGCACTATAACCTAAAAGATCTTGGATTGTTGGGGTCAAAGATGTTATATGTCAATTTTGGACAATTACAAGGAATAATGTTTTATTAAACAAGTGATTTAATTTTGAGGATTTTCAGGTAACGACCAAATCTCCTGACCCCGGATTTGGGGGAGTTACACTCAGTTGCGACTTTTGCAACCTCATTTGCAACTTCGATGCTACAAATTTCTGATTGCAAGTTCTGGATTTCAGATGTCATTTTCGACCACTTTTTTGGAATATATATAGAGAGAGAGAGAGATTCCAAAAGACTGGTCGAAAATGACATCTGAAAACTGGAACTTGCAATCAGAAATTCGTAGCATCTCAGTTGCAAATGAGGTTGCAAGGCCCCGCCAGGGGCATTCATAATTGGTGGATTTGGGTTGCAAGGCCTCGCCAGAGGCACTCATAATTGGTGGATTTCTGATTTGCAACTTTCAGTTTTCAGTTGCAAAAGTTGCAACTGAGGTTGCAAACCTCAGTTGCAACCTCAGTTGCAAAAGTTGCAGCTGAGGTTGCAAAAGTTGCAACCTTGCAAAAGTTGCAACTGAGGTTGCAAATCTCAGTTGCAACTGAGGTTGCAAAAGTTGCAACTGAAAACTGAAAGTTGCAAATCAGAAATCCACCAATTATGAGTGCCCCTGGCGGGGCCTTGCAACCCAAATCCACCAATTTTGAGTGCCCCTGGCGGGGCCTTGCAACCTCATTTGCAACTGAGATGCTACGAATTTCTGATTGCAAGTTCTAGTTTTCAGATGTCATTTTCGACCAGTTTTTTGGAATCTAAATATATATATATATTCCAAAAAAGTGGTCGAAAATGACATCTGAAACCCGGAATTTGCAATCAGAAATTTGTAGCATCGAAGTTACAAATGAGGTTACAATTGAGGAAGGTAGTATTTTTGGAATATTGAAAACATAAAATTATAATGAGGTAGTATTTTTGAAAAAATGATTTTATAGAAATGCAATGATAGTTGGATGGTAGTAAAATTGGAAAGAATTGTTAGAATCTTATGTATTTATGTAAATATCTCTTTTTTTTTATGAATCAAAATTTTAAGATTTTTTTTCCAATCGAATCGGAACAAATTTTTAATTTTATACTTTTCGAACATGTTTACATGACATCCTGTATATTTTTCCTCATGTGTCACAATCAATAATATGTGTTTGTGTTTAAACTTTAACATCTTACTATTGTTTTATGGGTCCTGGTGATTGTCAGCGATCGGTCATGTAACAATTGATTTCCAGACCGTTGGATCCTACCTGTCCGCTATAATTTTCCGCGGATAGGACAGAACCCATTCGCGGAAAATTATAGCGAACAGCCAATCAGCCTATCCGCGAAAAATTATAGCGGAAAGATAATTTTTTTTTAATCCATGGCATCCACCAGCCTGAAAATCAATTGCTCCAACGGCCTGAAAATCAATTGTTACATAACCGGTCCCTGACAATCCAGGACTCTTGTTTTATTACTTGTAAATTATAAACTGGATGTAGAAATCAATTCTATGCTAAAATTTCAAGTGATCTTAAGAATTTAGTATCGAAAAATACTAATCTTTTTATCTTTTAATAATTTGTGTATTTTTTACTTTAATTACATTAATTTAGAGTTAGTCTTTGTAAACCAGACCAATGCACTAAATGTCAATGGAACGGATCAATATTTTTATTAGGGTTATCAAAAAAATTGAAAATTCCGATATTTGTTTGAGATATCTGTGTTCGTATTCGAAAAATTCAAATATTATCTCTATTCGAAATAAACCAGATATTATCCGCATCTATATTCGACAATTTCGGATACGAATACGGATATATGTTCATATGTATCCGATAATATCCGAATCCGAAAGTAAATATATATTATATATGAATAATATGTATAATTATAAATAATTTAGAATTTATTTTATTTAATTTATAGTTTATATATATTTACTAAATAATATATTTATGCAAGTTATACATAATTGTGAACATTATAGACATACATACATATATAAAAATATCATATAAATTTAATAGTTAAAAAACAAAATTATTCTAAAAAAATACATAAAAGTAAATTTTTAGAAAAAAAAAAGTTTAAATAAATCTATCTATCTATTACTATATATTAAAAGAGAACACAAGGACAAAAAGTGCAAAAAAAATGGTTGTGAAGTTACAGTTTTATCCCTATATGTCACAAAATTTCAAAAATGTCATCCTTTTATAATTGATGCTAAAAATATGTGATTTTTTGTATTTATTGGGAATCAAACTTCTAATCTCTTTTAACAAATTAAATGACACATAACCACTATGCTACATTGCATTTTTAAATACTTTTAACTCTTGACTCTTGAGTACAATAAAATATTGGTTTAATATATCCTTTATTATAATACCTGAGTCTACCAATGTTCAGTTAACCAATCAGAAAACTATGAAATATTTTAGAACAAATCAGAGATAATTCTTAAATTTTAGACCAATAATGTTATATTAAGAGTTTTCCTTATTTACAATCTCACCCTACCTCATTAACCATGGTTAGTTAACACTTCTAATTTAAATGCAATAATGATTTTGTTAGACATATCCATAAATACAATTTTTCAATATTTACATATCAAAATCAATAAATACATACTTTAAATAAAAAATTAATATTTTAATTTGAAATCAATCACGATATACTATTATATATTTTAAATTATATTTCATAACTACTCATACATTAATCAACCACTTTTTTAATATAAAGTCAATCACAATCTTATTATCAAACATTATAAATTGATTTTCATAATATATATTGCATAATTATATCCGATTTTAAATAATTACAATATAACTCAACTAGAAATATGAAAAACAGCGGATTTGAAATCAAATTTTAAATAATTTGAATAATTTCCATACCTTCAAATACTCGATTTTTTAAAAAACTCAAAAAATTATTTATTCATAATTTGTTAAAAAAATAATTAATAAATGCATATAAGCCAACACTGCATTTTTTTTTTGATAAGCAAATAAGATGCCGAACGGCACTTACGGAAGGAAAAGAAGGAAACTAATAAGCTACGGAGGCTTGACACAGCCTTGAGGAAGCTACTGACTAGGAAGAAAGGGTTGCATGTGATGCATGTGACTGAGTGAACGATGAGAAAGAATAAAATAAAACGGAGAGACTATGCTAAACCCAAACATCAATAATATAAGCCATGTGAGCACCTTTTTTTGGCAAGCATGTCTGCCAACACTGCATATATTTTAATTATTTAAATTATTAAATATACGCTAGAAGTAAGAAGAGCATTATTATTGGTTGGTGAATAAATTACCAATCAAAAAATAAAAATTATTTTAGAGACAATCAGAATTCACTTCTAAATTTTCAATCAATCAATCATATACAAGATTTTTATTATTTACGATGAATATTCTAATTTACTAATCGTGGTTAAATTAAATTTAATTGTAATAATATCATCATTTAATAAATTCGTATATCACATGGTTTTTAATTTTAAAAAATTACTACTAACAGTAAATAACATTTTCTATAAATCCACATAACAGTGAATTACAGATGTTTGTATATCTTTTAGTTAAGAATTTTTTTTTTGAACATCCTTTATTATAATACCCGAATCTACCACGTATCCGCTAAACAATCGTAAGATTGTGAATTATTTTAGTATTAATCAGAGTCTAGATTAATTAAACTTAATGTAATATGTTTCTCTATTGGATCTAGATTCTACGTTTTAGCCAAAATTAAACTCAACTCAATTTAAACTCATTAACAATAGATTTTTGTTTTTTTAAATCAATTAAATAAATATAATTTATGTAAAAAAAACTAAATATAGTAACTGCTTATATAAAAAAACTGAACATAATAACTACTAATTTTTATTTTAACGATTAACTAATAATCAATTTATATAAAATAAAAATACCTCAAATATAAAATTCTTACAAACTGAAAAATAAAATTATTATATCAATTTAATCATTGCAAGAAATCTAAGCCGCTTATTCCCTATTCACCATCAGACCTAGCCAACTTTGATGAACTAAGTGTCTATATCAATTCTCCTCCCCCTGCTTAAATTATAACAATTCTTATCTATAGAAATGAAGAAAGATTGACATGTCTATTATAAAGCTTATGTACATAACAAGAAATCCAGGCTTGTATACTAAAGTTCTAATAAATCCGATGAAAATTAATAATCAAATAGAACAAAACGTAGAACAAAGATATGAGACTTAGTTTACCTTCCAACAATATTGAGGCTTGAATCCATTAAAATGGTTAATCGCTTTGCAGTCCGCCTAAACTCGCTGCAATCAGAGTATACAACATGAACACCAAAATTAGTAAACCCTAATTGAGCACATACACCAAAATTAGTAAACCCTAATTGAACCAAAATTAGTCTCGTTCAACCCCTTGAATCGAACTCAAACCCAGTACGAACACCAGATTTTGCCGCTCAAATACACATACAGTTCTAATTGGAGAGGAATTATAGTAAGAGAGATGAGTAAGTTAGTGAGAGAAGTCTGATTAGACCGAGAGAGAAAGGGGATGTGCGGGAGAGAATGAATTATTAACCCTAGTTTTGCCGCTCAGCCACTACTCAAATATTTCATCTACCGCTCACACAATTTACCAATATTTGTGCCATTCAATTCACCGATATTTTATCTTATACTTTTAAAAAATTCATTTATTTGGTGGACTTACACTTTCATTTATTTGTTTACTAATAAAATTATTATTTTCTAATATTACAAAAATTATAAATTTTCTTATGAAAATTTGTATATCTATAAAGTTTATTATTTCACTTATTGATTAATAATCTAAACTTATTATATCCTGTTATTTTCTCCAATAATTTTTTAATATTACTTTATTTTAAGATATTTTAAATAATTATTAAAAAATATATTAATACTGTAAAAATATAAATAATTCAACTATTTGATAGAATTTTTTTTATAATAAAAAATTCAATGACTTGATTAAAATTATTTAATTTTAAAATTTAATAATTATTAAATCATTAATTATAAATGAAATTCAAAAATATGTTAATTATACTCTAAGGTAACACAGCCCTTGGTGTTACTAAGTTTAACACCTTCCACAACTATGGTAACATACCTTTAAGGCTATGGTAACACCAAAACTAGAGTGTTGTGGTAGGTCCAAAATTTCATATCTATGGTAATACCCGAGAAGGTAACACCCCCCCTAAGTGTTGTATAAAGCCATCTATGGCGTAGTGTTTAATGGTGAAGAATATTTTGGATGGTAATGCTGTATGTGCTGATGTTTCTTGTGAGATTGCTTTTCCTTATAGTTCTTTTTGCAGTTGTTTTTACTATGCTGCTAATGCTATAATCTTCTTACTCCACATGGTTAGAGTTTGCTGATATAGCTGCGGATACAGTATGGAGTTCTTTGTTGCTGTTTAAATGCACATGCCGGCATGTTGATATTACTTGTTAGAGTTAGGTGCACCATGTTCACAACAGTACATTACTGTTTAACGTTTGATTTTTTTTAACACTAGTATTTGCTTGCAATATTTTGGGTCTGAACATAATGGCTTGCATCAAGTGAGAGTCAGAAGATAGAATAGAACAAATTACGAAGTCCATCTACTTTTACAAATCAAAAGAAACACTAATATCTCTTTGGCTGAGTACCAACTATATATGTTTGTGAAATAACATCTTCTGCCATAATATATGTGCAAGTCCATTTTGATACTATTAAAGTGAAGGCTTAAACATGTGTTATAGGTTGGCTTGCATGTGCTACATATACATCCATGTGATCCACCAGTGCTCCTCCACCATCAATGTCATAGTGCTCCCACGTTGATGCACCCACGCTAGCCCCAAGAATATTGTCCATGTCCTTCCCATGTGAACAACAGTGGTGCCATAACAGTTTGTCTCATGATAGATGCTTGATCTAGAGGTTCATTGTAGCTATATATGTAAGCACATTGTGTTGTTAAATGCACAGAGTCATATATCAATAAAACAACTACACTCAAACTCTAAATTTCTTCTTGGTATCAGAGCGAGTTCGATCTCACACTTCTGCTTGCATAATGAGTTCATTATCACTCAACGTTGGCAACTTTGTCACATTAAAGCTCACACCATCAAACTATCCATTATGGAGAGAACAGGTACTAGGCTTGGCAGAGAGTCAAGATCTTAGTGACCATCTCACAAAAGATACACCTATACCAACCAAATATATAACACAAACATCAGCACCCACAAACACAGAAAAAGACTCAGCAACAGACACAACAACATTATCAAAAGATTTCGTTACTTGGCAGAAATCTGACCGACTCTTAAGAGGTTGGATAATTGGAACTCTTTCAGAAGAGGCTCTTGGACTTGTCATTGGATTACACACTTCTTCTTCTGTCTGGGAAGCTCTCAAAGAAGCATATGCACAAGACTCTCAAGAAAGGGAGTTCACTCTTCGTCAACAATTGACTTACTTACGAAAGGATGAAAACAAAAATATTGCAGAACACATACGAACATTTAAATGTTTGTGTGACAGTCTTGCCGCTATTGGCAAACCAGTACCAGATCAAGAAAAAATATTCTGTTTACTTACAAGCCTTGGTCCTCAATACGAAACTTTCACCACTACGATGCTGAAACCCCCCAGGCCAACATATTCAGAAGTAATTTCACAATTGCAGAACTTGGATCATCGTAGAAGTTGGTTTTCAAATCAACATGATGCTTCTTTTTCTCCTCACACACCACATTTAGCCTTTTATGGTCAACAACAGAGATCCAAACAAACTACAAACTTCCCATCTAGAAACCATCAAGGTGGTTTTTCTTCCATTGGTCGAGGCTTCCAAGCCCAACAAACACGTGGGCAACCGCAAGGATATCAAGGTAACACTACTCAACAACGAAAACCTGCACCACCTGGAGAGCGTAGGATGACTGCAGCCGAAAGGGAATCTTATCAAGATTCTATTTGTCAAATTTGTAACAAACCTGGTCACATTGCAAAAATCTGCTGGTGGCTGCCAAAGAAATCTGGCATCAACCATGAAATACCACAGGCACTTGCAGCACTTACACTGGACAACTCAATCATTGACACAGAATGGACTTCAGATACGGGAGCCTCAAATCATATGACTGGACAACAAGGTATGTTACATCATATTCATAAATATAATGGTTCTGACTCAATCATACTTGGAGATGGATCCTCACTATCAATAACAGGTGTTGGTAAGTCCTCTATAAAACAAAAGGACAATGTGCTACCTCTTCACGACGTTCTTTTAGTACCACACTTACAAAAAAATTTGCTATCCATAAGTCAGCTCACATCTCAGTTTCCAGTTAATTGTGAATTTACTGACAGTGGTTTTTGTGTAAAGGAACGGAACACGGGTCATTTGCTACTAACAGGGAAACGAAAGGGTAACTTATATGTCATGAATGACGAACCACGAGCATTGTTTGCTCATCGTTTCAAGTCTGGAACTGCAGACATTTGGCATCAACGTTTGGGACATCCACAACTTTCTACCGTAGCTTTGTTGAAGAATAAAGGATTGATCGAAGTTACTAGTTCTCCAAAAACTGCTACTGATCTCATATGTGATAGTTGTCAGTTAGGCAAATTAAGTAAACTTCCATTTAATTCATCTAAGCATTCTAGTTCTGGTATTTTTGACAAGATACATTGTGATCTATGGGGGCCTGCTCCAATTTTATCTATTGGCAAATTTCGTTTTTATGCATGCTTGGTTGATGATTTCTCTCGATATACTTGGATCATTCCACTAAAATCCAAATCAGATTTTTTTACTGCATTCTTGGCTTTTGAACAATATGTTCAACGACAATATGATAAAAAAATTAAGATTTTTCACTCTGATGGAGGGGGAGAGTTTATCAACAATCAGTTAGCATCTCATTTCCTTGCAACAGGTGTGGTTCATCAGGTTTCATGCCCTTACACCCCACAGCAAACTGGTATGGTTGAGCGTCGACATCGAATCATAAGGGAACTGGGTATGACTATGCTGTTTCATAGTCATGCACCTCTGTATTTATGGTTCGAAGCATTCTCTACAGCAGTTTATCTAATCAATAGGATGCCTTCCTCCTCTATTGATTTTGACACACCATATTACAAGTTACATGGCGATCACCCTGATTATGCATCCCTACGAGTATTTGGTTCCAAATGTTTCCCATACACATGGGACACCAAGCAAAATAAGTTCGATCCCAAGTCTGTTATGTGTGTTTTCATTGGTTATAGTGAGAAGCACAAGGGCTACAAATGTTATCATCCGTCTAGCCGAAAGACCATAATTTCACGACATGTAGTGTTTGATGAAAACATATTTCCATTCAAATCACCTACACTTTCAGTCTCTATTCCCCATGTACACAATATTATTGATACTTGGCTAACACCTTATCTTTCTGTTGATCCAGAAAATCCATCAGTACCAGTGCAAGAACATGATTTAAATCAGCCATCTTCTATTCCAGTGACCACTGCTGCAACTACTATTGCACCAGACATTTCTACACTACCTCAGTCAACTTCAAACATTAATGATGACACACATGAGATGGACATGCCTCAAACACCAGATAGTTCCATCAATACCATGCAGGACACACATCATACTGATCTTTTATCTGATGCTTCAACAACAAACGATGCTTCAGATACAACGCCAGAAACTGAGTATGTTCAAACATCACATCAAATGCCTCCTCTTCGCCACATGACTACTCGATCTCAACTAGGAATTGTCAAACCAAATCCTAAATATGCACTAAGCATTGAGACGATTCACCATGTCCCCTTGGAGCCCAAGTCAATTACAGAAGCATTGTCACATCCAGGATGGAAACAAGCCATGGATGAAGAATTGACAGCCCTTCATCAAAACGATACTTGGAAACTTGTTCCACGAACCAAGGACATGCATGTAATTGGTTCCAAATGGGTATATAAACCCAAACTCAAACCTGATGGCACTTTGGATCGACTTAAGGCTCGATTAGTTGCTAAAGGGTATCATCAAATAAGTGGACTCGACTATACTGAAACTTTTTCTCCGGTAGTTCGTGCAGGAACAATTCATTTGATCTTAAATGTAGCTCTTGCAAAACATTGGACTGTGCGTCAACTTGATGTTAAAAATGCTTTTTTGCACGGTTTCATTGTTGAAGACATATATATGGAACAACCCCCAGGAATGGTTGACCCTCAGTTTCCAGATTACGTTTGTAAGCTTCAACGCTCTATATATGGGCTTAAACAGGCGTCTCGTGCTTGGTTTGATCGACTTAGCAATTTCCTAACATCTCGTGGATTCTTCTGCAGTCTAGCTGATCCTTCTCTTTTCATCTGTCATTCTTCTCAGGGGACTTTGGCCATGCTAATATACGTAGATGATATGTTGATTACAGGGTCATCATCCACACTTGTTTCGTCATTTATCCAGATCCTTAGCAATGAATTCTTCATCAAAGATCTAGGACCAGTTCATCATTTTCTTGGGATGGTCATTTCGCGAACACCAGGAGGGTTCCACCTCTCTCAATCCCATTATGCTCGAACCATCCTTGAGAGAACACACATGCTAGATTGCAAACCTATGCCCACACCATTAGATGTCAAATTCAAGCTCTCCCAGTCCACTCCACCTCTCACAGATCCAAGTTTTTATCGTGGAATTGTTGGGGCTCTCCAGTACCTCACACTTACACGGCCAGACCTTTCATTTTGTGTTAATTATGTGTCACAATTCATGCATGAGCCAACAGTTGAACATTTGAAACTGGTTTACAGGATTCTACGATATGTCAAGGGCTCCATTTCGACTGGTTTGCACCTCAAAACAGGCACATCACTTGCCTTGACTGCGTTTTCAGATGCTGATTGGGCAGGATGCCCCATAACGAGGCGATCCACTACTGGTTACTGTACTTTCCTTGGTAACAACATTGTTTCATGGTGTGCAAAGAAACAGCACACTGTCTCACGATCTAGCACAGAAGCTGAATATCGTGCGATGGCGCACACCACAGCTGAACTCACTTGGTTGTCTTACCTCCTTCGTGATCTGCACGTCTCAGTTCCATCTCCGCCTATCCTTTACTGTGATAACCTTAGTGCCCTCTACATGACTGTCAACCCTGTCTTTCATGCACGAAGTAAACACATCGAATTAGATTATCATTTTGTACGTGAACGTGTTGCTCTTGGTCTTCTTGTCACTAAACATATTCCTACACTTCACCAGACTGCAGATCTGTTTACAAAGCCTGTCACTAAGAACATTCTAGCTCACTTTCGAGACAAACTATGTCTTAAATCCCCACATAGTTTGCGGGAGGATATTAAAGTGAAGGCTTAAACATGTGTTATAGGTTGGCTTGCATGTGCTACATATACATCCATGTGATCCACCAGTGCTCCTCCACCATCAATGTCATAGTGCTCCCACGTTGATGCACCCACGCTAGCCCCAAGAATATTGTCCATGTCCTTCCCATGTGAACAACAGTGGTGCCATAACAGTTTGTCTCATGATAGATGCTTGATCTAGAGGTTCATTGTAGCTATATATGTAAGCACATTGTGTTGTTAAATGCACAGAGTCATATATCAATAAAACAACTACACTCAAACTCTAAATTTCTTCTGATACACTACACACACTAAAAACCGTTACATCTCCTTAATTGAGATTTTTCTATTCTTTGTTTGTTGATATATTGTAAAGGACAGTTTGCTTCTGTCTCTAATTAAGAATATTTCAATTTAATATTGTTAGGTATGTCATATAATATTCTAATTAAAATGGATTTCCTCATGGTCGTTGTATGTGGCACTGACAAATTAAGATGGGATGTTTTCTTAAATATGTTATTGGTCAGTGTTGGGGTTGTTGTTTCCTCATATGGGGAAATCCATTTTAATGTAATTGGTACAGCTTATCAAGTCACAGGTATATTTGCAGAAGCTCTGAGGCTAGTCTTAACTCAGGTCCTTCTTCAGAAGAAAGGCTTGACTCTCAATCCTATCACAAGCTTATATTACATTGCTCCATGCAGGTTTAATTTTGTTTCTTTCACAATATTTTTTTACTACTTTGTGTGGACAACTTGTTCTGCATATGTTGTTGTTGCCGTCTGCTACTTCCCTATTGCCCTGGTTGGGTACCACATACTGATAGTGATTTTGCTGTTCAGATATCTTGCCTTAATCTCAGTTTAGGGATAACAGGGAAGCCAATATAATTTATGGTTTTTGTAGGTTTCACATTGTACAAATTTAGAAGCTGTTGAAAAGGGCACCCGAACATAGTGCCATATGCTCTTGCCATCAAGTCATCATTTTCTGTTGATAAGTGTAATTATGCCTGAGCTTCATACTCATGTTGTTGAAGCATCTCTATTATTTTAGTTGTGTACATGGCTTCCTATAGTTACAAGCTGTTGTGCATGGCTTAAAACTCATATATATACATCTGAAATATATTTTAATTCTTATGTTTTCAGCCCAGTTGTGTATGTATCCTGGTGGTGAATTCCTTTGTTTACATATTTGTTGAATTTAATAGAACCAGTAGTATGGCAGAACAACTTAAGCTTGTATTTATATCCATTGTGTACAGAGCTCTATTTTTTGTCAACCTGACTACTAAAGTGTTAAACTTCTGGAATGATTACAATTTTGTATATTTCAGTGGTTTTTTAGTAAACAAATTAAGCGCCCAGCTAACTAGTTATGGTTTGTGTAAGGACATTTGGTCGCAGGGGAATTTCTTCGTGGTACTACGCTGCAGACACATTGCAGGAATTTCTATGTCGAGGAAGAAGATTATGATAGGTTGCGTGAATCAATCGATTTACATGATAATTTTGACCAGATCTTGCACAGAAGGTGAGGTTTTATGAAGTACATCCTTATTTAGTTTTCTTCTACCAGAATGGCCTAATGTTTGAAACTATGTTATTATATCTATGAGCAGATTGATGAGAAACCCGATCTTCTTAAAATGAGGCGTGTAACTGGATATCTACAAAAAGGCTAGTAGATGGAAGTAATCAATTGCACTGTCTAAAAATGATAATCTTTACAAGGATGCCATGGAGACTGCTTCACAATCTGGTGATCGTCGTGCCTCTTTTCTGTTATGATTTAATTCGAGCAGATGTTGCTCTTGAGCTGGCATGGATGAACAATATGATCGACTTTGCCTTTCTGTATTTGTTGCAGGTGATTTACCTTCTTGACATGGAAGTATCATATATGGATGTTGTTGACCATAGAACATGGATGGCTGTGTGTACCATGGAATGAGAACACTTTTATATGTTTTCTTGTAGTATTGGATTCTGATTTATATTATGGGGTTTGAGGGTTATAAAGCCTTGTACTTGTATTTACTTGTATTGGTGAATTTTTGTATTGATGTAATACATGTTTTAATTTTTGGTAAATGCAAATATAAAAAATAGTTTCTGTTAAATTTTCATTTGGAACATGTTGTGGTAAGTTTAATATAATGTTGTCACTAATTGCTAAAAATATGCTTATGAATGGTGCATTTAAAAGAGGGCCCACATGTGGGACCCACAAGTTTAAAGAATATTGACATCTACTGCAACACTAGTTTAGTGTTGCTGTACATTATGTTTAACGTTGCCATAGAAGTTTCTGGTAACAAAAGTAGTAGTGTTGCCATAATGAACAAAAGCGTTGCCGTATACCCCTACGGCAGCTGTGCCAAATGCAACGCTGAAAAAGAGTTGCCGTTTCATTTTTTTGCTCTACAGCAACGTTTTTTTTGCTTGCTGCAACATTTTGAAAACGTTGCTGCAGGCCATCTATGGCGTAGCCTAGCCCGTCTAGGTAACTTCTTCTCTAAGAACTACGTATGGCTTGATCCCTATAAATAGGGTACGTAGGCACCTTGTTATGGATGATTGACAGTTGGCAGCAAGAGAGAATAAACAGTTTTTCTCTAACATTCAGAGATTCAATAAACAAGATCAGCCACAAAAAATCACCAATCTCCTTCTGTGTCACTACACCATAAAAGGCCTACGGCAACACCAAAAAATGTTGCCGTAGGCCCGAAATATGTTGCCATGGGCCCAAAAAACCCCAAAGGCAACATTTTGCTGGTGTTGCTATATTTGCCGTTGCCTTTGGGGTCAAAGGCAACATTCTACTTCTCCATGGCAACATCAGTTTTCTGTTGGCATTGATTAGCTATGGCAACAATATTATCAATTTTTAGCAACATGATATTATGTTGCCTTTGGGTTAAACATTTTGCAAAAAAAAGTGGGTCCACTATTTGAGGCCCAGTTGGGGACCCCACAGGTGGGGACCACTGTGGGGCCCACTTTTATGCCAACACAAATTTTGCCTACAGCAGCATTTTCTAGCAACATTTCTTAACATTATTTTTCCTTTTTGCAACACTTAATAGCATCAATGGCAACACTTTTTTATTTAAAAAAAATCATAAATATGAAAATATTCATTCCTTAAATAACCAAATCAACACAACCAACTTTAATTACCATCAATAACAATCCATATATATTCAATACAATCTCAACCAACAACCCAAATTCAGAGCAAAATGCATAAAAGCTAGTGCCACAAGTACATAAACAACAATCTAAGTACATAAGACTATAATAACAACAAAAGACGGTCTAAAACATAAACATATGACATGACTAAATTAAGAGCTGGAGCCACCAATCATTGGAGTACCATCTTCATTGTCACTCGAGATGGTCGCTCTCTTCGCTTACGAATTTTTAACAAAAACCCATCCTTTTGACGGTTCACCCTCATTTGGCCTCTTTTTTTTTCTACAGAAATGAACAAACAAGCAAGCTTAGTCATTGGCAACTTATAGGAAATAACAAATTAAATTTTTTATCTATTTTTGTAAAAATACATTGATGACATAACAGAATTCAGATAGTGCGGCCAACATTGATGTCAGAACTTAGCACAAAAAAAAAACATTGATGTCAGAATTCAGAAATAAATTTATGACAGATATAATTGTTACTTTAGCAACAATATGACTGATGTAACAGAATTCAGATATGTTTGGGAGAAAAATATAGTCTCAGGCACTAACGCATAATACTAGTACTTCAAACAAGTTATTTAATCATACAGTACAAATAAATTCTTCTAATACACAATTTGGCAAATACGAAATGTAGTGTGTTTAGAGGCTAAAGGACGTTGAATTGTCACTGATTACATGTAAAAAGGGCATATCACCACATCCACATCAAAGCTATTCATTATGGGAGATTGTTATCCAGTGAGAAAGTAAATGACATCAGCTTCAATCGCAATTAAAGTAGGACCTAGGGTCAAAGGATTTGGATTGAAGAAATGAGAGGCTTACAAAGATGGTAACAATAACAATTATAATGGACAGAAGCATGTACTTTAACGATAACACTTACAATAGTAACAAAATAATAAATATTGAATTATTGATAGGTTCTGTTCAATTTTGATCATATACCTACCAGATTGCAGACGTTTTGAATAAACTATTTTGCTTAAACAATCACATCATATCAGTTGTGAACCTAATATCTATCTACGTCTTGTTGACCAAAATCAACATCACCCAAATACTATACTATTAATGTTTTAATTATAAGTTAAATGTTAACATAGCATAAGCAGTACACTGTTTCAAGAATATTAAAATTAATGAAGCCAATGAGATTTAGTGTTCTAGAAGTACTTTAAAAATGTTTGTTTTAAAATGGTTAAAAGGTTGGAAAATGGCAACAGTAGCATGTGCTCAAGAGTCAGAATTTAGCATACCTCAAACATTATACCATCTAATGCCATTGCATTACTTGCTTCTTCAACCGTTCTCATCTCCACAATATCAAATTTCTTTTCACGATTAATGTAAACATTCACAACAGCATCACCTACACCAAATTACTTACAAGGTGAGTTCATCTAAGTACTACTAACACTTTCTTTATGAATTCAGATAAGAAGCCAGAACTTTAAGAATTCTTATAATTAAACTTTCCTGGGCCTGCAGAATTTCCTCCAATTGCTGTCATGATATATCTAAAAAAAAGTTGCAATTGTCTGCTCCAGATAAAGAAAAAAGATTATTCAATTATATGAGGATGTGAAGTATAAACATGTGAAGTATGTAGAAAAAAATTATTCAATTATACATTAAGCAGCATTGGAATACCATCCTCTCCACTCCTATCACCTCGAGCTACCTATACATGTCCAAAATTACTACATAACCTCCATAAAAGCATGATGACTTCTAATTGTTAGGTACGATCAGTCAAAACTTTTACAGAAGCATAAAAAAGTTTAATTAATTACCATAATCATCACACTTTCATGGAATAACTTCTTGGAAATGAAAACCCAAAATATGTGTACAACAAGACAAGACTTAAAAGAACTGCGCCCACCTGATTACAAGAAGATTACTGTACAATGAGTGTATATAATTAAATTCTCAACGGAGCAAGCTTTTACGTCAATAAAGATGTAAGCACTTGCAATCAATAAGGTTGTTTCTCAAGCATAAAGCAAGACCCAATGCTTTCTTTGAAGAAAAAAGAAGAAGAAATTTTAGGTATTTCCTGAAGGCAAAACTTGCAATCATAGTATAACTGTATAAGTACCACTCTTTGACTGAAGGTTTTCAGGGATTGGCGCACTGAACACGGTGTCGAAGCAGCTAAACTGAATCTCACATGCTGCTCCTTCACTACTATCAGCGAAAAGTAAATTGCAAACCTCTTCAACCATCTTTGAATATACGACTCTGAGAATACAAGAACATAAGTTGTATGCTCGAACAGTAAAAAAGGCTATTAAAAATCTGAACAAATATGCATGTGCAGTTGTATACTTTGACAAGATAGACTTCTTAAGCGTAAAAGTGTAAAAGCTACAGATTTCTTAGGCTTCTGCTGCCTTGATGAAGAATCCTGCAATCAATTGATGTTAGTTCTACTAATGTCGGAGTCCTTCAATAGCTTCTAACACCTTTTAAACACTTCTACAAACGAGCTTATCATCACTGACCTGATTAGCAGTAGATCCAGGTGTCTTAAGTTCAAGCTCTGTTCACTAATGTCAAATTAACCATATATTGACTATATTACGAGTATGACCATAGACTTTCCTTTCTTCACAAACGCCACCTGAAAAGAATTTGATGAAGCAAAAATAGTGAGTACAAGACCCACAAGAACAGAACTATCAGACACTTAAAGGACATTGATCTTGGATAAAGAACTTTTACAAAAAATTTCCCAAACCATTCTTCAATATTACCACAAAATTAGACAAAGAGGAAGATTATCTTTGTGTCCATTAAAAGCTACAAGTCACTCCGCACATAAATAAAGTTAAACAATGATGAAATTAAAAAACTGAATTCTCAAAGAGTACTTGAAAATACACCAAATCAACCCAGCGACGAATAACAAGTGATTCTGATGAAAATAACCAAAAAGGAAATCCAAAATACGTGAAAAACAGGAGTGCTCGTACTTCCTTGATAAACATTATAAGCTCATAAATTAATGAAAATCTACACTAGCAAGCTGAACTATTAATAGTGTACATAAACCTGATCATATGATATAATTTAGAACTCCTTCAAGAATATCCATCAAGTTCTGCTCCTACCTCAAATGCTAGTACCTTCGCCTGAGCCACAAAGAAGTCTCTGAAAAATGGAAATTGAACCATTATCAAATTTATAAATATAGAATGTGGTATGTATGAGTATCCTAGGTGACGACGACAATAAGTACATCAAAAAACAGTCAGCACAATATAAAAGCGTAAATAAATTAACTTAGCCATACATACTACGCAGCATAAAGTGTAAACATACTTATTTGATTTGCAGAAAATATGACCAGTAAAGATAAATACATACCCACGGCTGAAACTGTTGATAAAACCTTCTAGCCCTCTTGGTGGGTAACATACTTCACATATAGAGCTAACCAGCTAATGGACATACATGGGTTATAAGACGCTTATTGTTCTCTGAATAGTACTTCACCTGAAAGAAAGAAAAACACGCAGTTGCAAATAACGAACAAGACTAAAACAGAACACGACTAAAACATGAAATACATAAGATATACCTTAAACTCGAAGCCCAAATCGAACACGAGTAAAACCCTAATTTTGAAGCCATAAATTGAATCTGATTGAAACCCCAAATTGACGAGACCCAATTGAAGCCCTAATTTGAAATCAACCCTGAAAGACAGAAAAAAAAAAAAAGACCCAAATTAATGAAAGAAAATACTAAATTAAAGGCCCGAATTGAACCAATTGAACATAAATTGAACCATTGAAGCTGCGAAGAATGCAAGAGATGTGCATATAGAGAGTTTAGTGAATGTGAGAGAGAAAGAGAGGAGAGGGTATAGAGAATGTGTGTGAATATTGTGTGTGAATGTGACTGTGAGTATAGAGTGTGTGCGGAAGCAGCAGCGGTCCTGAGAGAGAAAAAGTTGCTTGAAGCGAGATTGTTTTTACCAAGTTAAAAGAGCGGTACAAGGAATGAATTGGTTGGGCGGGTTTTTTGCCACTCACCAAATTCCCCAAATTTTCATCTTTTAATCTTTTAGAAGGAAAAAACAATTTAATTTTTCACTTTTAATTTATTTAAAAAACAATTTAATTTTTCATTAACTATTCAAATCATTTTACAAAGTCTGTAGTAATATATTCAAATATTTTTAATCATATACAAATTATTTTTTATTTTAGTAATATATTAAAACATATTTAGAACAAAATTTATTTTAAAAATTTTGTTGAACAATATTTAATGAATATAAAAATGAAATTATTCATCTTAAAACATTTTAATATTTTTAATGAAATATAAACTTCTACTGGCATATTCATGATTTTTATAAAAATTTCTTGATTATTTTTATTCAAATAAATTAATTTTCATGTAAAAAAAGGTTAAATTTTTTATTTTAATTATTAGAAAATGTAAAACTTTGTTCATTACAAAATTATGGCAACACAATTTGATACCTACGGCAACATGCAAACACTTTTTATTCTATAGCAACATAATTTTTCTACCTGAGGCAACATAAAAATGACAATGTTACCTTAGCAAAAAGCATCATGGCAAAGGCAACATATTTGATGGCAACACAGGCTAAAAATGTTGTCGTAGGCCTTTTATGGTGTAGTGTGTTCTTAGCGAAATATCCGTATTTTGCTCTGTGATTCCATCAAACCTCCAAAATATTGTTATACAATATTCTCCCTTTAACAAAAATAACTAGTTTTATAACCCGTGCAAGGCACGGGTTTGCTAGTAAATCATGTTAGTATCCATTTTTGTTTTCTTATAACTGAATGATGTTTGCAATATGTGGATGCTTAGTATGCAAAATAAATTCAAGAAGAGTATTTTATGTTCAACCATACACTTGAAAATAGGCATTAACCTAAATGTTCTAATCTTCTTGAAGGAATGTTCAAGTGCTTAAGTTACAACTATATACTCCCTCTGTCCCCCTTGGTTCTTTACCTTGGGGGACGTAATTCTGGCACGGATTTTAAGGTGCAATTTGCGGATAGTTTCATAACTTATTTTTTAAATTTTCTTTTTTTGTATAAAAATAGAATTGTTTTATTTTTATACAAAAAAAGAAAATTTAAAAAATAAGTTATGGAACTATACTTTTTAGGAGCCTTGAAATGCGTGTCGAGTAGTGAAAAAGAAATGTAAAGAAATGGGAGGGACAGAGGGAGTAATAGTTTAGCAACAAAAAAAAACTATATAATAAGATTTTACATTAGAAGTGATTGTTCTGAACTTGCATAATTTATATATACTTGAAATGTACTAAAGTTGCATGCAAAGTAACCTGTTTATCAGAAACACCTTGAGGTACACAAGCATAAAAAATTCGGGAAATCACTGTACATTAGATGACCATTTACTACTATATAATTTTGAAGCAAGTTGTGCGAGTACACAGAATCTGCAAAACCACTACCACCATTAACAATGTTTGTTCCAATATAAAGATTGAGTAGATATATAAGTAAGGTCCAAAATGAAGAAACTCAAAACATATGTTATTGGAGTATATTAACATTTGCAATATGGTAGAGGTTTTACGTCTAGAAATTAAAGAGAAAGAACATGTATAACAATACAACCATCCTATATACCTAACATATATGTAGAAACTTAAATTACAACGAACAAAATTATAAAACAAGCAGAGCATGTGGGCATATAACGGGCAAAGATGTAGATGTAGTTTTGATTGTTTTAATTTAAAGACAAAAAGTTGATACCAAATAGCTAAAGAGAGAATCATAAAAAGTAATATGTCTGTGTACATAGCTCATAATGCTAACTATTTGTTCACCTCACGCCTCATGTCTTTTAATTTACATTCATCTTCCATAGGATTCGTTCAATAAGCAACCTATATGAGGTTTTAAAAATCTCCGCCATCTATCGTAAAGATACTTTAAACTAAACACGGTCGGCACGAATACATAAAATTAGTAATTTGAACTATACATATTAGTATTTAGTTATAACTTCTTTCCTTCTTTCATTAGTAATAAACTAATATCAAAACGCTGCTATTGCTGAAATTAAGAGAACTTATAATGATTGAGCTTTTCGAGAAGCCAATATAGAGAAATATACATTTGTAAATTAATCAAAAGTCCAAAATTCCTGCAAAGACTTAGTTAACAATAAATAATAGTTATATATGCAAAATGTATTAATTTATAATAAATTTACAATAAACTTGAAATATACAAACAAATTATCAATCAGATCTAGAGATAATTATGTGTGCTAACCTCACAAATTACCAAAATAAACCTTCACCGAGGATTTCACAGGTAATTAAACTTTACAGTTGTGTCAATACGTATATCCATACAAAAGTCTAACATCAAACCATAAAGCAAATACATTAGAAGAACCCTGCTTTAGTCATAGCCGACAATTTAGTATGCCTATGAAATGAAGAGCATATGAACCCTAAATACGAAATGATGGAAAATATGTCACAATTAAGCGAATGAGTCAAAGCATGACATAGAGTCTAATTGAACTTAAACCTCCTTCAACTATGGACAACGCCATTTTATTTGTTTCCGACCTCAGTTGATGCTGATACAATTATAGTTCGTAAATTCACCTATAGCATGCAAAAGGAAAAAATCATGAGCCATCCAGGCTAGGAAATATTAGCCATAAAGATCAAAATGATACATAATCTATAAATTGTGTACCAATATAGGGTCAATTAGTAGTGAAGACTAAGCAAGATATAATTCGATAGTAATAACATAACGGTCAGAATTTTAAATGAACTGTAGCCTATGCATGAGCTGCGTACACTATCATTTTAAATGCCAGAAAAACTCGAACAAATCCAGGAAATATCAATAAGACAACAATTAATATAACTTATCACAAAAATGACTTTTTCTGATAATACCAGGAAGAAGGACCCTTGTACCATGAAAGGCTTTTATTAGACAGTAGTCCACAACAGGTAGCTGCGTGTGAGGGGATACCCCCTTTCGAATATTTTTATGCTTATTGTTAGTTCTGTTTTTGTTCTTTTTCGTGGGGAATGTCTCGAGAATTCTACACTTTCTTTTAAACCATTTTAATTTTCTTATCATCAAGAAAAACACAAACATTCTAAAACAAATTACCAAGCAATGATTTAATAAATAATTATGTAATACTATACTAATCAAACTTAAATAATCTACGATTTTGTTGAAGACCTTTACAAGGTCTGAATAGCTTTGGATAATAGTACCCACCTAAATACTAAAAAATTGCTCAAAGTTATTAACCTTTGGTTCGAACTATGACATATGTCATATGTACTGGGTAATTGAAGTTCTTTATGTATGAGAAATTCTATACACCTCTGTGTTCATAATTAAGTTATGAAAACTCAAAAGACTTGCCATTTGTTTTAACTACAAGTGTTCTGCGAATTTGACTCTCTAAACTCTGTACATCAAAATCTAGATTCCAATATATATACATATATCCGTATTCAATGGACCTCCACGCATACTTCTGCATGTGTGCATACCACAACAAAGTTCCCTAATAAAAATTTGTGAAATGTAAAAAACTATACACTCTAAAATTAAATAAAGAGACAGTATAAATAAGTGTACTAATACTGCCGTACAATCACAGTTAATGACACAAGTAAAAGTAGTTGGTTATAATAGAAGACTGCTTCTATTGATAATAAAAATCCACAAAATTTCTTTCGCTCAATGGGACTACAGAATAGCAAATGTTCCTTTCTATAAAACTCATCTAATTTTTATAATCTTCTTCTGTATCATGCAATATCTCTCTTATTAATATTTCTATTCACTGTTGTTTAAGGCGCTAATTCTAAAAAAGCCCAAGACCTGATTTGAAGCGCGACTCGCGAAACGCCATTAATCACGCGCTTTTTTAGCGAAAAAAAAAATTATTCACAAATTTAACAAGAAAATAGTACTTGACATATCCTAAATACTCAAAAATTATAGGACACATATATAAGATGATAAATATGTCAATAATGTAGTATTAAACAATAATATTCAATAATTCAGGGCTTCAGAGTCTTTTACTTCATTCTCCGGCCCCTTAAATTCTTGCTCTTTCTCCTCATCATCTTTATTTATTAGACTTGAAGAAGATGCTCCATAAGTTGCATTTTGGTGAAACACTAAAGAGGGGCTTTTTTATTTTCCTTTCTTTTTCAAGTGTAATTTTTATCTTTTGCTAATCTGAGCGCTTTTTGCGATTCTTAGCGCTTTTTGCGCTTTTTAGCGCTTAATCGCACTTTTTGGACGATTTCAGAATCGCACTAAATCGCACAATTTTGAATCGCATACCTTGCGCCTAAGCGCGAAGCGCCACTAATCGCTCAATTAAGCGCGCCTTTAACAATATTGTTTCTATTCCTAACAAAAGTTCAAAATGTCAACAATGATAAATTCTACTTACTACCATATTACATATATATCGGCCAATGCCTAAAGCTCCAGATAGCGAAACTACTAAATTACTTCAAGGATGATAATGTTATAAACATCACAAGCCTTACTAGAGTACAAATCCTAATCACGGGATTATGCCTCTGCTGAAAACCAAAAGACACTAATAAACATCCAAGTAGTGCTCTGTATTATGTAGTCTCTCCTGCTTCTGCCCTTTTTCAGGAAGACCTGATTTAACATGAACTACATTAAGGCAAACAGTCAAAGCAAAAAAGCATGTGTCCAAATTAAACAAAAAAAATGAGAAGAAAATAAAAAAGAATGGCAAAGACAAGGTACATCAGTATAGATATGGATAAAAAGGATAGAACACATACTGGTACAGTAATATTGAATTCTTGATTCCATCTGTTTTTTTTCTATCTGTAATTTGTGTGTGCGCAAATGAATTAATTTAATTAAACAATAACCTTAGTAAACAAAATAACAGAATGTAATCACTTACTCTTGTACATTTTTAGTAGCGACTATGAAAATTAAATTATGCCTCTGCTGAAAACAAAAAGACACTAATAAACATCCAAGTAGTGCTCTGTATTGTGTAGTCTCTCCTGCTTCTGCCCTTCTTCAGGCAGGCCTGATTTAACATGAACTACATTAAGGGTGAAAGCAAAAAAGCATGTGTCCAAATTAAGCAAAAAAAATGAGAAGAAAATAAAAAAGAATGGCAAAGAGAAGGTACATCAGTATAGATTGGGATAAAAAGGATATAACACATACCGGTACAGTAATATCAAATTCTTGATTCCATCTGTTTTGTTTAATCTGCAATTTGTGTGTGTGCAAATGTATTAATTTAATTAAACTAGGGGTGATCGCGGTGCGGGCGGTGCGGTTTTTTCCCAAAACCGCGGACCAACCCGCGCATGCAGTTTGGTCAAATTTCCAAACCGCAACCGCACCGCGAAATTTTAAAACCGCTTAAACCACACCGCGAAAATGCGGTGCGGTGTGGTGCGGTTTATTGCGGTTTTAACCTTCGATAAAAATAATTATAAATCTAAATTATTAATTTTCATGCATGTGAAATTAATTTTTAAAGTTCATACTCAACCACATTTCTTAATTCGTATGTAGACCGTGACCATAGAATTAACGAAATATAAAAATTGTAGTATGAAATATTTTGATACTAAATAAATAAAGATGGGCTAGCGCATTATAATTGATCTCATAAGACTCTAAAATAAGCTATTACTTGGTAGAACGTACTAACAAACCAAATGGTTTGCAAACTATCTCTTAAATCATTAACAAAATATTAACATTATATATATATATATATATATATATATTATTAAATGTTGCGGTGCGGTTTGAACCGCATTTCGGAAAACTAAAACCGCAACCCGCACCACACCGTGCGGTTTGTCAAAATTTGAAACCGCAACCGCACCACAAAAAATAAAAACCGCGCGGTGTGGTGCGGTGCGAGCGGTTTGTGCGGTTTGGTGCGGTTTATGATCACCCCTAAATTAAACAATAACCTGAGCAAACAAAATAACAGAATGTAATCACTTACTCTTGTACATTTTTAGTAGCGACTATGAAAATTTAGCTAGAGATTAATAATGATAGTACATAACAGGACATGTAAGGGGCAATCTGGTTATTATCATTTTATTTGTAGCTGGAAGCTCGTTTCAAGTTTATGTTTGTTATTCTTAAAAAAAAAGTGAACATAAGTGATCAAGATAATTAACATGCAGAAGCTATTATATGATGGTCGATCTCAAGAATTCAAATAAATGGATGCACACAAGAACTAATGCCTAGAAAGCATTACTTTCCGGCTTGTTTTAACATGAATATGAGCTGAGGCGACTTGGAAATTAGATTCCCATTGATTCGTGATAGAATTCGGTAGCCACAGCATAAACAGTACCGCGACATACTTCTCACTGTAGTTGAAGAAAAACTCAAGTTTTAAGGACTAAATTAGGTGACATGCATCCACATAAATATAGTAGATAGACAATATATAGGGGTAAATGAGAAGTACAGGTCTATCTGTATTAGATCTCTGTTAATAACATGTCCACATCTTTTTAATAAATACCACATTTGCAAAAATTCAACCAAAAGACTTAAAAAAACTAATAAGGTTTGTAGCTCTAAAGACATGCACCTTCAACCTCAATTTTTCAAGGTTGAATATCTGATCTATTAATTAAATCACATCCTCTGAATGACTTAAAACTTGTTATATGTGATTTGAAAGGCCGCTCCACTTGTAGATAACTCTCTTTTAATTTAACTCCAGGATTCATCCTTATAACATAGCATAGTCCTGCCTTCTTTCCTCGATGAAATGCTTTAATTTTCCAGATTTGGGTACCTCATATTGGAGAATCTTACTTTTCCCTTGAATGCATTTGGTAGAACTACTTTTGACTATGAAATTGTTCATCTTAACACTTTGAAAATGGTAAAAAAAATCATTTAAAACAATAAACAAATCTTGTGAGGTTAAAAATATAGCACGTCTAAGCTAAAGGCTCGCCTCCTCAAAGAGTGATTTGCAGCCTATCCATGCTGCCACTATCTCAGAAAATGGGAATATATGTCCACAAAGAGTGAGGCTACAAGCATATTCAAATTAGATGTGTCGCGTAAGCCAATGCACAAGTAAAACATAATTTTGAATGGACTATGAAAGGAAGTCCCACAAATGAAGAGCGACATGTATAGACCAACCCAAAAAAATAGTACGATTTTGGTCAGGAGAAGAAGCAACAATACATATATAGGGCCTCTCGAATGGATTACATGTTTGAGTGGGGGCTTAGCCATGATTCAGCAATCACAAGGGCCCTAATTTATAGAGAAAACAGTGTAAACACATGTACAACCTAAATCTGAAAGGAGAAGATTAAAGCTACAAGCGATTAACCATGTAATAATAGCTGAAGCTGTAACTGCATAAGTGGGATAATTGGGAGAAGGTAGGTATATATACAGGATTAATTGCATAACACGTGGTTTTATATGGACGCATACATAACAACATTATTTTAACAAATATTGAACCCAGCCAAATACATATTCGAGGTGCGAAGAAAATAATCATTTGCCTAAATTTTGATTATTCAAATATCATAATCATTTTTTCTGTAAAATATCAATTGAGTAAATATCAAACCATACTCGCCTGCCTGAATACCTTTTCTAATTCATTGAAATACAGACACATACATGACGGTATAATCGAATATCAAGGTTCAGAAACTAAAGTAAACAAAATCAAAGAATATCAAACATGAAGAATGAATCAGCAGCAAAAACAGGGGTAGAGTTGGATTAAGTTGAGTCAAAATACATATACTATACAAAGACTATGATATAGAGAGAGAGAATTATGAGGGATTGAGTTGAGTATAGAATAACAAACCATGACGTTTGCCTTGAGTTCTGACCTGAAAAGATGAGAAACGCGCGCCCTAACTCCACCCCTCTTTTTTTGCAACAATACATACGATACGACTTAAATATGGGCTTAAGATATCCACGTGGCTCTTACTTGGCTGGGTGAGCTGGAATAAAATCAATCACCAAACCCCTATGTTGCAGTATTAGATATAATAGATATGTTTATATTAATTAATTAATAAATTTTATCATTTGGTGCGTAGCACGGGTAGAACGCTAACCAATCAAAATATGACAACTCACTTTTTGGGATTTTTTTTTGGGACCTCTAGAATATATTACTCCAAAAAATTGCTCACTTCCTATTTTATTTGTATTTACAGAATGAAGAATATGTATTAGATTTATTTTTCTATTAATAATTATGTTTTTATTGTTCTCTACGCCTGATCCTCAAACCATGATTACATTGAACCGAACTTTCTGTAAAACGGTATAAAATGTCGTTAAATTGCCTGAGAAAAAAAAAAGGGAATATGAAAATTGATATGTATCTCAGGTAAATTTTATCATATATCAAATGAATGTGTTTTGATATTAATCTTTTTTTTATATACACAATTTTTCAAAATCTTTTATCACGTGTCTATACAATTACACATAATTTGAGTAAAGTTACTTGAGATGCATATCGGGTTCGTTATTCTCAAAACAATATATAACAAAATAATTTATTTTTTGATACACTATATATTTTTGTAACTATTTCAAAATTTTACAATTGTTCTTTCGGTGCGTAGCACGGGTAAAATGCTTGTTTCATATAATAAGGCAAATTGATCAATATAATATATAATGATTGAGTACTTAGATCAATATATGATAAAATTAAAAAAAATTGTTTGTAAATTTCATATACATACATGGGTCATTAAAGTCGTTAAAATAATTTATAAAATTTTAAAATTGAGTTAAAAAATAATTTAAAATATAAAATTAAAAAATGGTATGTGAAATTACAAAATAAATATTAAAATATTAGATAAATTGAAATTTTATCGTTTACTATATTTTTAATTACAAAATTATTTGAATATATATACAATTGATTTTGGATGAGAAATTAGTTCAGTGCCCGTGCTTTGCACGGGCTTTTACGTTAGTTTAACTTTAAACTCAATTTATTTATTTTTTTCTAAATTTTACCATTTTTTCAATTTTTTTGAATTAAAATTTAATATTAAAAAGAATTGATTGAAATCGGATTCAGATATTATCCATATTCGGATAGTATTTGTCGAATTTGCAGTATTATATTTTTCGAGTTCGGATACGAATTCGGATGATGATTCAGATATTCGGATTCGGATATTGATGATTCCGTGTCCGAAATATCCGTTTGACAACACTAATGTTTATCAAGACAGAAGAATTGATCAAGAAACTACAGAAGAATGAAAAAGAGGAATTGCAAGTGAAAATAGTCTAAATACAAAGGTGAAAGACGATTCTAAGGATGCCCCTTTATAAAATCATCCCTCAAGAATGTAAGGAGCAAAAATCTCCAAGTACGAAGGCTGAAGGAAGAAATCTATATTGTCCTCGTATAGAATCTGTTAGGAATTCCCGTTTCCTGTCTTTGCGTAAATTAAATACGGAGATTATAACAGTCAATAATAATAACAGATATTGATAGATGAACACCAAGATTTATACGTGGAAAACCCCCTTAAGCCAAAGAGGTAAAAACCACGGGACCTGCTCCGAATGTTTCCACTATAATGATAATAATGGTTACAATATTCTCTCTCAAGTTTACGAAGTAACACTTGAGGCACAACTGAATAGAAATACAGCGGTTCACTACTCCTTCGGTACTGGACCGGATAACCTGGACAGAACTATCCCTTCGGTACTTGACCGGATAACCTGGAGGACTCCCCTTGTTGCGGCTGCAATAGCTGGACGAACTCCTAATGCTGTAAACCCAGATGGTTACAGCCCGACCAAACTCTCACACTAACTCACCCGAAACGAAAGAATAGAGTAGCACGAGGGCCCCCTATCCTGACTTGCCTGAAACTACCACAAGGTAAGTTTCCTACTAGACGGACTATCTAGCAGCTATAAACTAAGAAATGAGGGAGAGAAGAGAGTAAGATGTTTTGGTGTGTCTTACAAATGAAGGGGATGGGGTATTTATAGGATGGGGTTGTAGTAGGTGGGGGGTTGTTGAAGTTTGGCAAGAAAGAAAAACCAGCCGGTAGGCTGCCTAACAATCTCCCCCTCTTTCCAAACTCACAGCTCTTCACTTGCACTCCATACCTGCGCCCTATTTGCACAGCTCCAACTTTTCTCGCGGAACCACCTTTGTCATCATATCAGCCGAATTCTTATCCGTGTGTATCTTCTCTATCTGTATCACCCCATCTTCAACTTGTTCCCGTAGCCAATGGTAACGTACATTAATATGCTTAGTACGACTGTGACAAGTAGCATTCTTGCTCAAGTCAATAGCACTCTGGCTATCACAATACAACTCAAAGTTGTCTTGCTTCTGACCCAATTCTTGGAGAAACCGCTTTAACCAAACCATCTCCTTGCCTGCTTCACAAACAGCAATATACTCTGATTCAGTTGTTGACAACGCAACACACTTTTGCAACTTGGACTGCCATGCTACAGCTCCCCCCGTAAAAGTGAAAAGCATCCCTGACGTGGACTTCATCCCATCTGGATGTCCTGCCATGTCAGCATCTGTAAAACCTTCCAAGACTGGTTCACCGTGTCCATACTTCAAGCATAACCCGGAAGTGCCCTTGATATATCTGAGAATCCACTTAACTGCTTCCCAATGCTTTCTTCCTGGATTTGACAGATATCTACTCACAACTCCAACAGCATGAGCAATATATGGTCTTGTACAAACCAATGCATACATAAGACTCCCCACTGCGGATGAGTAGGGAACTTCCTCCATATCCTCCTTCTCCTTGTCTGTTGACGGACACATTTTCTTATCCAGTTTAAAATGTCCCGCCAGTGGTATGCTAACTGGTTTAGCATCATCCATATTGAACCTTTTCAATACCCGTTCAATATATCCCTGTTGTGAAAGCCACAACCTCCGAGTTGTTCTGTCACGAACAATCTTCATCCCTAGGATTTGTTTTGCTGGACCCAAATCTTTCATATCAAAGAACTTGGACAAATCTTCTTTCAGCTTGTGGATCATGTTAGCATCTTGACCGACCACTAACATATCATCAACATAAAGCAGCAGGATAATGAAGTTACCGTTAGGAAACCTTTGCACATAAGCACAGTGATCGGATGCAGTTCTCTTGAACTTATGATTCCTCATGAATGAATCAAACTTTTTGTACCACTGTCTTGGCGCTTGCTTAAGCCCGTATAAACTCTTCTTGAGTTTACAAACCATGTGCTCCTTCCCTTTCACTTCAAATCCTTCTGGCTGGTGCATGTAGATCTCTTCCTTCAAATCTCCATGAAGGAATGCAGTTTTTACATCTAACTGTTCAAGCTCAAGATCCATGCTAGCTGCTAATCCGAGAACTGTTCGGATTGATGTCATCTTTACAACTGAAGAAAAGATTTCATCGAAATCAATGCCTTCCTTCTGTGCAAAGCCTTTAACCACCAAGCGTGCTTTATACTTTACAAACTTTTCATCATCCCTTTTTACTTTGAAGACCCATTTGTTCATCAAAGCCTTCCGTCCTCTCGGAAGTGTAGTCAACTCATAAGTTTCATTCTTGTTTAAAGAATCCATCTCCTCTTGCATTGCTTTCAACCAGCAATTGCTTTCTTTATGAGTCTTGACTTCCTCAAAGGTCTCGGGCTCCCCCTCATCAGCAATTAAGATATACTCGGATGAAAGATATCTTTCTGATGGTCTCCGTTCTCTCGTAGAACGTCGTGGCTGAGTTTCTTCAGCTTCAAGCTGAGGCGGTAGCTCCCCCTGCTCAGCATCCTCATCATCTGCCATATCATCTCTATCATCTTCTAATGTATCTGGATTTCTAGCTTGCCTTGGTTGTTGAGTGCTCCAAAAATTCCCATAATTTTGAGACTCATGGAAAACCACATCTCTGCTCCTGAATATCTTCATCGATTCAGGATTCCACAACCGATACCCGAACTCTGGATCCCCGTAGCCAACGAGAATACACGGAGTTGATTTATCTTCAAGCTTTGTTCTATGCTCCTTTGGGATGTGTGCAAAAGCCTTGCATCCAAACACCCGCAAGTAGGAATAGGAAACATCCTTTTCTAACCAGATCTTCTCTGGAATCTCAAAATTCAGAGGTGCCGATGGAGATAGATTGATCAAGTAGCAAGCTGTTCTTACAGCTTCTCCCCAAAATGACTTCGGCAGTTTAGACATTTTCAACATGCATCTGACTCGTTCAGCAATGGTGCGGTTCATTCTTTCCGCAACGCCATTCTGTTGTGGGGTGCCAGGAACTGTTCTTTCATGCCGGATACCATGCTTTGCAAGATACTCTTTAAACTCTTTTGAAGTGTACTCCCCCCCGTTGTCACTACGAAGGCACTTCAGTTGTTTCCCTGTTGATCTTTCAACCATGGCATGGAACTTCTGGAAGTACTCAAACACTTGATCTTTGGATTTGAGTATCTCAACCCACACCTTTCGAGATGCTTTATCAATGAAGGTAACAAAGTACCTATTTTCGCCTAAGGACTCCACCTCAAATGGACCACATACATCAGAATAAACTCTTTCTAGCAGCTCCGAATTTTTCTTCAATGGACTGCTAAAAGATACTCTATGTTGTTTCCCGAATAAACAATATTCGCATGGCTGCAATGCAGTTCCTTTAGCAAATGGAATGAGGGATTTCTTTGCTAGAATCTGCAGCCCTTTCTCGCTCATGTGACCAAGCCTCTTGTGCCACAAACTTGCTGAAGCTTCATCTTCAACTGTATTCAACTCATTTGAACACATCGTCACTTGTGTCTTGTATAAAGAACCACAAGTGGATCCTCTTGCAACCACCAACGAACCCGTAGTAAGCTTCCACCTTCCACCACCGAAGGTATTTATGTACCCTTGCTTGTCTAACGCCATGCCAGAAATCAAGTTGAGCCGTAAGTCAGGAACATGCCTGACATCTTTCAAAGTCATTGAACAACCCGTGTTTGTCTCAATACAGATGTCACCAATGCCTGCGATCTTTGACTGATCCGAGTTACCCATTCTTACAGTACCAAAGTCCCCTGACTTGTACGTCGTAAAGAATTCCTGAGTGGGTGTTGCATGATACGTTACTCCAGTATCTATCACCCATTCGACCTTCTGATCATCAACATGTAAGCATTCTTCTTCCCCAAAAGAAAGGATCACAACATCTTCTGTCATAGCAGCTATTGTACTTTTCTCGGCATGTTTCCCTTGTTGACCATTGTTTTGTTGCTTGAGCCAGGCCCTACAATCCTTTTTGTAATGACCCTGCTTCTTACAATAGTAGCATTCAACATTGGCATTTGATTTGCCACCAAAATTCCTAAAATTCCTGCTTTTACTATGCCCTCGGTTTGTCTCCCTGTAGTTGCTTCTACCCCTGTTCTCAGTAACAAGAGCCTGGGAATCTTGGCTGACTCCTTGTACCTTTCTTCTCATGGATTCACTAAGGATACTTTGCTTAATTGATCGCAAAGTTAGTTGCTCAGTTGGTACAACATTAGTTACTGTCACCACTAGCGTATCCCAACCGGATGGTAAAGTATTGAGAAGAAATATTGCTTGGAATTTCTGTTCAAACTCCATCTTCATATTTGATAGTTGATTTAACAACCCTTGGAATTCGCTCATATGCTCTGACATGTTGTTCCCATCCTGGTACCTCATGTTCACCAGCTGACGAACTAGAAAAGTTACATTTTGTGAACTTTTCTCTTGGAACGTAGACTCTAATGTCGTCCAAAGTGTATAAGCGTCTTCTTCTTCAGAGACATGATGATACTCCGAATTATCAATCCATCGACGAATGAGACTGATAGTTTTCATGTTCATCTTCTTCCAATCAGCATCAGACTTTGCTGCAGGTTTGACTCCTTTCAGCTCCACCGGATCAAACAAGTCCTTACTATAAAGCAAATCCTTTATTCTGCTTTTCCACATCGGATAATTTGAAGCTGTTAAGCTTACCATTACACTGGAAGAATCATCCATTTTAATTTACCAAAGACTATGAGAATCTCACTTAGAACCACACAAGTTGGCCAGGAAAGTGGATGTGTTTGGGGAGCCTTCCGTATTAGTACGGCGCTTTATCAAATAACCACTGCGCACAAAGCACTTTCCTAGACACCAACAACGTGGGCCCCAGCTCTAATACCAACTGTTAGGAATTCCCGTTTCCTGTCTTTGCGTAAATTAAATACGGAGATTATAACAGTCAATAATAATAACAGATATTGACAGATGAACACCAAGATTTATACGTGGAAAACCCCCTTAAGCCAAAGAGGTAAAAACCACGGGACCTGCTCCGAATGTTTCCACTATAATGATAATAATGGTTACAATATTTTCTCTCAAGTTTACGAAGTAACACTTGAGGCACAACTGAATAGAAATACAGCGGTTCACTACTCCTTCGGTACTGGACCGGATAACCTGGACAGAACTATCCCTTCGGTACTTGACCGGATAACCTGGAGGACTCCCCTTGTTGCGGCTGCAATAGCTGGATGAACTCCTAATGCTGTAAACCCAGATGGCTACAGCCCGACCAAACTCTCACACTAACTCACCCGAAACGAAAGAATAGAGTAGCACGAGGGCCCCCTATCCTGACTTGCCTGAAACTACCACAAGGTAAGTTTCCTACTAGACGGACTATCTAGCAGCTATAAACTAAGAAATGAGGGAGAGAAGAGAGTAAGATGTTTTGGTGTGTTTTACAAATGAAGGGGAGGGGGTATTTATAGGATGGGGTTGTAGTAGGTGGGGGGTTGTTGAAGTTTGGCAAGAAAGAAAAACCAGCCGGTAGGCTGCCTAACAGAATCGTCCCTCGTATAAGATAGGAGAATATTCTAAGTGCTAGAAAAGGTGAACGACGAATCTAGAGTGCCTCCTTATAGTATCGCTTGTAGTATGTTAGCAACTCAAGACATTGAATTACTATGTTTAATAGCCTGGAGTATTTGGTCCCATAGAAATAATATAGGGCTTGTTTGGCTTACCTTAAAATAAGTAACTTATAACTTAAAGTGATAAGTATCATATAAGTGATAAGTAAATCAGAACTTATAAGTTAATAGAGTGTTTGGTAAATCAAAAATTTTAAGTCAGTAGAGTGTTTGGTAAATCTGAACTTATAAGTTAACTTTTTTAAATATTTTCAAAATATTTGTTTTTTAATATATATAAGTGGATATCAATGGATAGATCTCGATGAGTAGAGAAATTTGATATATACATATCAATTTTTTAATGAACGGATTAAAAGATATATGATTTTGAAGATTTGAAAGATATTATATATTACGTATATCGAGAAATAAGAATAAGTTGAAAGTTGAATGTTAGGATTTCTTTACATTCGACTTATCCCATATAAGTTGTTAATAAGTTCCTTCAACTTATTTGCCAAACACCCCATTAATTTGCAAAATGGCCATTTTAGTTGCTTTAAGTCGAGAACGGCCGTTCTAGCCCTTTGCCAAACAGGCACATAATATGGAGAAACAAGTTTCAATCATCTTAGATGGTTGTAAATGGAGCAATAACTTCCTTTTCTAGTGGCAAAATGCACAAGTCAAGGCGAATCATTCTTCAATATCAATAAATAGACGAGATGGAATCATGCTCTGGACGAAGCCAACCTCCTGCAATGTAGATGTTACGGTTTATGTCAATAGAAATTCGAACTCTTTTGGATGTCCGATAAGAAATGGACATGGATCCTTCTTAGAGCAAGTCCAACAATGTATTAGGATGTTATTCTTAAATGTTATAAAATAAATTATCCTAGTGATTTAGGACATTATTGTAAATATCAACTAACAACAATGCCTACACTCATTCCTTATTATTATTATTATTATTAATTTGATAAGAGAGAAAAAGAAAGTTGAAAAGAGAGAAAGAGAATGGTAAAAAGGAGGAAAATGATTTTTTTATTAAAAGAATGAAATAATTAATGGTTAAGGGTTACTTACAAATAAGTAATGAGATGCTTGTGCTAGTGATTTAGGTAATCACTGGACATTGTTGAGCACCACTTTTTGCTTGGTTACTTAATTTGAGCTTAGGACATAATATAAGTAAGGTATTGAACTTGCTCTAATTAACAAGTTATGAAGGACAGTTGCTGGGTATTGTTGATCCAAAAAGTGCAAAATTTATGGCATTTAGAGAGGCGCTTTCCTGGCTAAAACAATTGCAGATGTCAAATGTAAACCAAGCTAACTCATATTATTATGGTTCTGTTATTCATGATTGTTCATCCATTGTAAAGGACTTGTGATCATGTTCGGTTTATTTTATGAAACTATCGAAACTAATTGTTCATACAATTGCTAGAGAAACTAGCTATATCCTTGATCGTAATGAATGGTTTTCTACGCCTTCCTTTATTATCGATATGATTGCCGGTGATAGTCAATAAATCATCGTTTTTGTTTTTACAAAAACTTGTTAGAAAATATAGGATAGCGAAATCATGACACATTTTAGTACTAATAATGATATGCACCTTACTATACGGTGAATACATTTTCTTTATACAGAGATTATACAAATATGAAATTGTACTTTGTTGGCATGTACTTAAATTATTTTGCACATTGATGACTAAATGTTAAAAATTGCCATTTGAACTATTATATTGTTTATATAGAAGGGTGAAAAACCAAAATATCCACCATTTAAATCCACATACGGGATGTTCTGTTCAAAATAGTCGCATGTGGACATTTCGGACGGTTGGATTTAAATGGTGGGTATTTTACCTTTTCACCCTATCATATACATATAATTGTGTAAATTAATTTTTATGTTTTATATATTAAATTTTTGAATCAGGTTCCAATATTGTAGGTTCGAATATTGTGGACCGGATCAACCCAACCCAAAACTAATTAGAATATTTTGGATAAATTTTTATCCAAATCAAACTCAATTTTTTTTTATGATAAACTGCTTATAAGCTTATAAATGAATATCTATTCTAATAATTCTCGGGAATAAGCTATAATCGACCTGGATTGACAAATGATATTCTTAAATTCAAAATACTCCCCAAATTCATATTTTTTATAGAGAAAAAGGACCCTGAGATTGATCTCAGGGAACTTTTTCTGAGATAGTTAAAAATATATTATAAATTTAACTGGGCCCGCATGGCTAATTAAAAAATTGTGATTTTACAAAAATGTTCATCCTATATTTACATACAATATTCTATGTATCTCAGGTAACTTTCCTGAGATACATCTCAGGTTCCCCAATCTCTTTTTTATATTGGGTTAGAGCATCTCCAATGGGGTTGGTTAAAATGATTGGCTAAAATGATAGAAAATATTGATTATGTAAAATTTACTGAACCTGTAAGGCGTTGTGCTTCGATGGTATTGGCTATATTGATTGGCTATATTTTAAAAATGGTATGTAATTATTATTTTAAGTTATTATAAATAAAATATACTCCCTCCGTCTCTTTAAACATTGCCCATTTGACTAAAAACACGGGTTTTAAGAAAAAATGAGTATTAAATATTATTTGTAAGAAGTAGTTGGTATTGAATATTGTTTTTAAGGAGTAGTGGGTATTGAATATTGTTTTTTGGAGTAGTGAGTGAAGTAGTGGGTATTGAATATTATTTTTAAGGAGTAGTGGGTGGAATAGTAGGTATTGAATATTGTTTTTTTGGAGTAGTGGGTGGAATAGTGACTGTTAAATATTATTTGTAATGATTAGAGGGTGGAGTAGTGGGTATTGAATATTATTTTTAAGGAGTAGTGGGTATTGAATATTATTTTTTATGACTTAAAATAGAAAGGAGAAAAGTATTTTGATTGTCCCGATTTAGTAAACAGGAAACGTTTTAAGAGACGGAGGGAGTATCATTTGAATATGGTAAGAGATGATGTGAAATCTTCTTACAGGTCTCTAGAGGTTCGATAAATATAGCCAACATGACAAAAAATATAGACATTGGCTAAAAATATAGATAAGGGAAACGAATTGGAGTTAATTTTTTTTTTTTTTTACATAATCTCTATAATTTATATTTATAGTATGTTTTAATTATTTTTAGGTAAGGGCTCAACATGGTTGGAGATGCTCTTATTATCAATTTTTGCCAACATTAGTTTGGATTAAAAAGCCCAAAGACTTAGAGGGTGTTTGGGATTGCTTAAAATAAGTTACTTTTGACTTAATGGAGGTGTTTTTAACTTAAAGGAGAAAGTAAAGTTGTTTACTTTAAGTTGAATGAATGTGTTTGGGTAATTTTACTTAAAGTTAAATGGGAATTTAATAATTTTGACTTAAAGTGATATTTGACTTAAAAAAATTTTAAATTCATGATATTTAAGCTTTACAAGAATTGTGAAAAAAGAAAAAAAAAAACTCCATAAGTCATAAATCATAAGTCAAAAGTACCTAAATGTAACTTCTGACTTAAAGCAGTTTTTTAACTTAAAGCCGGCTTAAAATCACGTTACACAAACACACCAAAAACTCCTTTAAAGGAGCTTTGGCTTTAAGTTCGTGAAGCCAAACAGGCCCTTAAACCCATGTATTGATTAGAAAGCCCAAAACACTTGAAAAACAAGTTTCACATCCCTGTTTGTTTGAAGTTGCTGTTCACTTTGTGTACACATTCTTCACTTTCTTAAACCCTAATTGCAAATACACACACTTTCTTTCTAGGCCTTCCTTTTATCCTGGTAAGTACACGTTTATGTCACTCGCACACACACATGTGTATTCTTAGCTTTATTTTGTGAAGTGGGTTGTTTGTTTTTTTGATATTCATGTATGAACTGAAAATTTGATCTTTTTAATCTTGGACAACTTGTAGGTTGATTATAATAGCCTACTGAATAATGGGTAAGTTTTTTTTTTTGAATTTGTTGTGTTGATTGATTTACAATTTAGTGTTTTGATATGCTGTATGTTGTGAAAGATATGATTTAATGTACATTTGGTGTGAATGTAGATGTCAAGGTTGCTGATAAGTCTCGTAGAGAGCGGAGAAAAGAAGCTCGGTTGGAGAAGAATAAGAAGAAGTTTAGTTCTTGGGTTGATCATCAAGTATGATACCTTTTGTGTTTCGATTGTGTTTTTTGGGATTTTGTGTGTTTAGTTTTTGTAATCGCTTTGGTTTTATTGATTTTAGCAATTGCGGAAAGTGAAAAAGAAAAATAAAAAAGAGAAGTTGAAGGGTGTGAAGTTGGGAGGTGATGGTCATGTTTCAGGAGAGGTGGAAATTGTGCAGAAGGATAGTGAGAATGATGTTGATTGTGGGTTAGAGGAACCTTTTGACGTGGAGGACTCTGTGAATGAAGTGGAAGCAGAGGAGATTGTTGATGTTAGTGTGAGGAAGAATGTGAAGAGGAAAAAGGGTTTGGATAAAAAATCAAAGTTTGAAGAGTTTCTTGAAATGGATCAAAAGAAGGATTTTGTGTCTGCTGAGGAGGATATGGAGTTGGAAAAGAAACTTGCCAAAAAACTGAAGGTGAAAAATGGAAGATTAAGAGGAGACGATGATGAGATGAATATGCTTTTTGGGGGAGATGATGATGCCATGAATATGCTATTTGAGGGGCTCCCTTCTGCACACGAGGAGATTCCAGGTGCTGAGGAAGATCCTCAGAAGACTCTTGAGAATCGCTCTACTCGTAGAAAGCGGAAAAAGAAGGGCACAGAACAACAAGATGCTAAGTTGGCACCTGATGATATGGTTGGTCAATCTGAACATTCGTTGTCTCAGGCTGCGGTAGGTCCTGAGGAAGTTCCCAGCAAGGCACCTGCAGTGGTAAGGAATGTGAAATATGTAGCTCCTCACATGAGGTCTCAAGGGAGAAATGATGCAAATGATTACCCTCAAATACGTAGACGTTTAAGAGGTATGTAATCTGGGATGTTTTGCTCACTTAAAGAAGTTGAATATTGTATGAATAGGATCTCTAGAATCTGATATATGTTGTACTTAATTTCTTGTCTCAGGTCTTTTAAATAGGTTGTCAGAATCTAACGTTGAAGCAATAACAGGGGAAGCTTCCACAATCTTCCGTGTAAGCCTTTTGACTTCATACACCTTGTTATACTTACTAATTTTAATGAGTAAATTTTCAAATAATAGCCACTGCAATATGCAGTAATATGTATCCATAAGCGGTATTTTGTATTCTAGTGTTACTATTGTGGTTGACAAGTAAAACGTGAAAATATAAATAATGCACGAACTTTCAAGCCTGATATATACACTTTTATTATATTTATCAAGTTAACCTTGCACAATCAGTTCTTCATTTGGTGGACCAGATAATACACCTTCAGTTTGCAATTTCTTTGGCTAATTAATATTTTGCTTGTGTTGTCTCACTGGCTACTGTTTTTAGGAGATGTTGATCCTTCAGGATTCTTTAATTCGTGCGATCTTTTATAAACCATAATTCTGGATATATTGTGTTGTAGATTCATTCAGTGATACTCTTTCTTGCAGGATGTTGGTCGCAGTATTGGTTCCGAAATTATCAGTGCTGAGGTATTGGCAGCATGTTCTGGCGGTCCTCGCGGCAATGAACAGTTAAAAAATTTTCTGAAATTTATATTGGATTTAGTTAATCTTTTTTTTTTTTTTTTACTGAAGTTAGCGTCATTCGTAATGCCAGAAATACACATTCTTTTCCATCTCTGATCAAGATATCATACTTTCATTCGAAATGGATCTTTTGAAGTGGAACATAGATGTTTACCAATTGGATCAATCAGTTTCTTTGATGTATTATGTTGTTTGATGTGTTTCTAAAAAGCCTAATTACGTACTTGTGAAATTTAAATTTTCTTGTAGTTTAACTTTAGAGGTAGCCAGGTAGGTATGGTTCTATCTGTGCCAAATCCTTTAATCCTCATGTTTAAGCAGCGCTTTTATTTCCTGACCAATTTTTATGTCTATCCCCAGGTATGCTGCAGTTCATGCAGCTTTTGTTGCTGGTATGTCTTGTATTGTTGGGATTGATTTTGGTGCAAAGCTTCTCGCTTCCCTCGCCAAAGCTTTTGAGGTAATTTTTTGTATATTCTTCCTTGCAGATTGTTTTAGTACCTATGAATTTGGTTTTTATAGTTCATTATTTTTTATATTTGTTACCAAAGTATTGGTAAAAAGTTTGTATCTTGCTTGCTAAGCTATTTTCTGATAGAGACTAACGAGTTGAGTGTTCTGTTAGGATGAGTACACGAAGGAGGACAATCTCTCGTTGCGAAATCTGATTCTTTTGTTTTCCTACCTATACATTTTTGGAGTTTTCTCAAGGCGGGTACTCAGTTTAATCTCAAGTCACTAATTAATTTACAGTTAGCAAAGGGGTATTATATTTATGTTAAGTTCTATGTATGCATTATAATATGTAAATGTGCCCAAACACTTTGAACTCCATGGATATTTTCTCGACTCCATGGATCCTGAGCTAGGATCGAACTCTTCGAGACATTTATAGTATCACAAAAGACTCTACAAATGTTGGGGCTTTTGATCTACATCCTGATTGGAAATCAGTTTTTTGATGTAAAATATCAAGCCTGAAAATGTGTATAGAGCTACTACTAAATTGGCAATGGTTTTCTGTCAAAGAGTTGTTGGAGTATCAAATATTGGATGCTACATTGTATCCTACATTGGATGCTAAGCTACTCTCATTACTCTCATTATTATGTTCCTTCTTATCATTATGTTTGTTCTATCTTTCCCTATATTAAGAGGATACTTCCTCCTATTGTAAACACCCAACAATCTATCAATATCTCTCTCTATATTCAGTCTAATACACAAAATGTGACATTTTCTTTTATCTGGCCTGAGTTTGTATTAGGCTTCGACCTATACAAGCTGAGCCTACATTTGGAAGGACTGGCCAAACCGTGGCCTTGAAAAGGTTGAGTCCCAGAAATCGGCACCAGCAATTTATGTAGTATTATGCAGAACCATCAAATTTTGTGCTCATTGCCATCTGTCTTAGCTTATTAGCATCAAGGATTTTTTAATACTTAGTCATTTCTGTAACACTTATTCACAGTTTCTCTCTGATTTTGTAGCTTAATCCTAACTGCAGTCCTACTGTTCATACTTTCAGTGATTTAATGTATGATTTCATAGCAATGCTGAGCAAACGGCTGACAGAAGTCGATGTTTCTATTATCTTAACCGTTTTACAATGTAAGCTTCTTTACACACTCAGTAACTAGTATTGTTTGCCTGTATTCATAGTGTTGGTTCTTTTAAAAAGTAGATGAGTTATGGATGAAGTATCTTGCATCTGTGGAATATTTAATCATATAGTTAACGAAAAACAAATTTGGCTTTTACACGTTACAATATGATCTGTTTCCATGAACTGTTTCTTTTGTGGCATCTGATTTATTCTAAATGATAAATTTGCAATCATAACTCTAATGTGTCACTTTAAAACTATCTGACAATAACTGTTTGCTCTAAACAGCTTGTGGTATGAAACTGAGGAGTGATGATCCTGCTGCTATGAAAGATTTCATTGTTAGCGTTCAGAAAAGAGTGAATGAGTTGAAGTCAAAATCAGAAAGTAACGATGCGAGCAAGAGTGGCAAAAGAGTATGCCTACTATAATATTTTTATGAAGTTCCTATTATTTTCTCTTCTGTGTGATCATCTCACTGGCTTTACTGGCAGATGGAGTTTATGCTTGAAACCATTTGTGATATCAAGAACAACAAAAGAAAGCCTAAAGAGGAGAATGTGCAGCATACCAGAATAAACAAGTGGCTACAGAAGGTCTTCTTCGTAAAAATCTATTTGTTGGTTTCACTAATTGTTTCAGTTTAACCATGTATATGATTTCCATGGTGCATTGAAAAGAGGTGCGAACTGCACAAAATCTAAAATGTCCGTTCTCAATGCTAGTTGATTTGGAATGTACTGTGTGAATATCTAAACAATGTTCTATCCAGACTGACTAAGATGTGGTGGATGGACTAGTGCCTCTTGTCCTGTAGGCTCTTTGCAGCGCACTTGTCACAGGGCTTCTTAGTGCCTTGACTAGTTACTTAAATTTATGTTTTCGTTTTACAGAAAACGGATTAGATTGACTGGATCCAGCCACTGAGTCAGTCTAGGTTGTTGAGTAGTGCTACCTAATTGATTGGCCATTGTTTTCTCTACTAATAATAATATTTGCTTCTCCGTTTTCACCTAAGTATTAGCGGCTGAAATGTGTAATAGGATAGTAGTTCAAGAAAATCGATAATGTTGTGCAAGGTGCAGCGATATTCAACTTCTCAAGTCGTCTGTAGTAGGTAAATTCCGTCGCAGATTTGAGGCTAAACTTGCAGGGCGCACGTCACACCTTGATTTTGTGATGTAATGATAAGGAAATATGTATCTGGATAGAAAGCATCTACGTCGACTTCTCTAGGGTTGACTTCTGTAATTTTATTAATGACTATGTGGATGAGGAGGGAGAAGAGGACAGAGTGTTTGATTATGACTGGAATTCTGATGTTGGCAATCTTGTACGGCTCGGAGGGAGATCTTTCATATCTTTCAAGGTCCACCCTACAATATGGAGTAAAAAGCCAAATGAGTTATGGTTTATAATGTGTTTCATCCTGATCCATGATTGTGCGAATTTTTAAACACATTGTACTATGAGAAAAATGTTCCTATTAAGGATGAACTAGCTATCTGAAGTAAAGTGATAGTGATACCTTGTGAGAAGTCACTTGTGACTGTTCCCTAATACTAGGCTTCATAAAGATTATGTTTTACTTTCTTCATTTCCTAATTTCTACATTATCTAACACCCTAAATTTATCATTCTTCTTTAATCATTTCTGCAGTTGAAAGTAGATGAAATTTTAATCCGAGGTGTTAATTGGAACACACTTCTGGATTCTGATAAGAAAGGTCAATGGTGGTCGTCCGGAGAAATGTTGTCGGGCAGAGACGATATTGAAGAGATTGCTACCAAAGCTGACTTGGAGGTTACAGAAACTCAGAAGATGATTCAGCTTGCTGCTGCACAACGGATGAATACAGATGCGAGAAGGGCGATCTTTTGTATAGTAATGAGTGGGGAGGACTACATAGACACTTTTGAGAAACTTTTGAGATTAGATTTACAAGGGAAACAGGTAGCCTACTTCCCCCCCCCCCCCCCCCCCCCGATAGTTCTTTTTGTTAATTTTCTGTCTTCATCTTACAGCATAACAGGGATATTATTCTCTTTTCAAATTGTAGGATAGAGAGATAATGCGAATCATTGTAGACTGCTGCCTGCAAGAGAAAGTATTCAATAAGTACTACTGTGTTCTGGCTTCAAAGCTGTGTAGCCATGACAAAAATCACAAGTTCACTCTACAGGTATTTTATGTACTACAGACATCAATTATGTAAAGATGTGAACAAGCATAATTTAATTCGTTTAGCTCAGTCTGCTATCAAGTTTAGTATTTGATTTCTAATTTGCTGGATAGTTGAAGGATGACAAGATGCTTTACAAGTTGAGTGCACAATTTTTGTTCCTATGGCTTGAGTTTTTTTTTGAAGGTTTTGTTATTCTATTGTTTTGTATATTTGTATTTTCATACAAAGATCTTTTTTTATGGTTCCTAGTTTTTTGTCCGCTAAGTGTCTTCGAGGGCCTCCCCCCTCCCCCGTATCATAGAGATTGGGAGTTGACCTCTTATTGGTTCCTTATACTCTTCTTTTTAGATCGTTATCCGATAAGGCGATAAATATCTTCCGTTGTCTTAATGTGAACATCACTCTGTCGATTCAAAATTCTGTTTTAAAATAGAAATATCTAACAATTGTTGACTTATATGTCAGCCTGATCCATGGCACTCAACTATCGACAATATCCGTGTTATCTGCTTAGAGAAAGGCACTCAATCAGTGAACATCCATTTAACTACACATTTTTTTTTGGGCAGTAGTGTACTACAACCTACTTTAGTCTTGGCAATGCAATGATTGACTCATGTAGCAAAACTATGCCCCCATTTGAGCTGCAGGGTCTAATTCATGTTAGTGCCTAGATGTGCTAAAGCAAACAACTTACAGCAGACAACCTGGCATATATAATTATATACAAACGTTGTCCATTACTATGTAACAAAAGACCTATTTTCTCAATTTTTAGCTTGGCATGGTTTTTTTTTGGGGGGGGGGGGGGGAGCTTTTCTTCTTCCATTCATTTCGTATTAGTATTATTTTCCTTTTTACTTGACTCTTCTCTGTTCTTCATATTCAGTACTGCCTATGGGATCATTTTAAAGAAATGGAGTCGATGGAGCTGATCAGATCAATGCACCTAGCCAAGTTTATTTCAGAGATGCTTGCTTCTTTCAGCATCTCTCTCGCAGTCCTGAAGGTTGTTGATTTTCATGACATACACCAACTCACTCCGAAAAGAATCATGCATTTCCGAATACTATTTGAAGCCATCTTCGCATTTCCAGATAGGCTCATCTGGAATATATTTACACGTATAGCTGTCACCCCCGAGTATGAAACCCTTCGGAGTGGAATTGAGTTTTTCATAAGCAAGTATGTAGTTAGCATCCAAAAATCTTTTGCAGAAAAATTCAAGGTTGCAAAGAAAGCCCTCAACAATGTTGAAGGGACCATATTATGAGTTTTGAAGTATGAAAGTTTTGAAGTAGTCTGTATTTTCTTTCCAAAAAATTAAGTAGTTTGAACATTGGTTTACCGTGTCAGCCTTTTTCTCTGAATTACTGGTAGAGCCCTTTACATTTAGAACATTTTTATGATAAATCTACAACATAATGTGTCGGCGGATACTGCAATGTCTATGCAACTCGAACAAATATAGTCCCAGTTAGTTGAGGGGAATGTTGCAGAGCTGTTATTTGCCTATATGAATATGTTGGATAGTTCAAGTGCTGTGTATGATATTGATTTGTGGAAAGAAACCAAACAAAGAACAGATGACTCGGAAGGAAAGAAATGTTTTCCAGCTTGCATCATCCTCGAGGAATAAAAATTTACAAGAACTCGATTTGTGTTGACAGAGGCCAAGTCCCAGGGGTACAATACTTCTTGCATATGCTTTCTAGTATACAAGTGAAAGATATAAACGTTTGAATTCAAAGCGGTTCCGTTTTGTAATGTAAATGCGGGTTTCTTGATTGTTAATGAAGAAAAATCGGGTGGTAATGAAGGAATGAATTATTGTCCATTGTGATATGTCAAAAATAAAAGAGCCTAATGTTGCAAACCGCCTGTGGTTTACGAAAAGGATAGCCGGAGAAGAAGAATCTAAAAAACAATGTCTATAAATTGTTAATATTAATTCTCGGGTAAATTTGCAGGGTGCATGCACTTGCAAGTTACATATAAACATTTTTACGTAACCTATACTCCGTATATATATATAGGATTTTGCTTAGGTGAGAACCCCCATTTATGGTGAGAACTGAGATCTAATCTCAGCCCTCTATTTAAAATAATATCTTCTAATCTAAACCATACAAATTAAACAATACATCCACCACACACATATGCATACACGACATATACATACACTGCACACATCCCAACCCCCCCCCCGCGCCGCCATCGCCCCCCCCCCCGATCTCTCGTAATCTCGTCGGCTCGTCATCTCCGGTTCATCTTCTATGATAAACAAATCTATCGACTTTCAATCATCTGAGATTTTTCGATTTGACTTCGAATTGGAGGTGCAAATGCGTGTTAAATCGAAGAGGAAGTGTGAGGTAGTTGATTGATAGCAGAGATTGAAGGAGAGGCGACGCTGCCGCCGACTGGGAAGGTTCCGGCGATTATGGCTTCTGTGGTGGTGACATAGGAGAGATAGGAAGAGTAATAGGGGCTGGGCTGTTGTGTTTGTGCAACGGAGAAGGAGGGAAGGAGAGAGGGAGAGAGAGATGAGAGATTTGTGGTGGTTGGAGGTGATTTGTATTTAACAATGGTGATTTTCGGGTTATTTGCGGTGATTTTTGGATTCCGGTGGTGATTTGTTGGTGGTGGTCGGAGGTGGGGGCGGTGATGTGGTGGGTTGGGGTGGTTTTGATCGCGGTGATTTTTGTTTTCAGATGGTGATTTTTGGTGGTGGTGGTAGTGTGGTGGTTGGAGGTGGTGGTGTGGTGGTCGGAGGTGGTGGAGTGTGGTGATTAACTGTTTAAATGTGGTGATTTTTGTTGGTGGTGGCGGCGGCACGGTGGCCGGAGGTGGCGGTAGTTGGTGATTTTCTGTTTACCGGTGGTGATTTTCTGGGTTGGCCGGAATTTGTCGCTGGAGATGGTGATCGGAAATGGTGATCGGAGTAGGAAAGAAATGATTGTGGAAGATGGTGTTGAATTAAATGAATAATAAAAAAATTAAATTTTAAATATTAATTGTGGGGATAGGATTTAATTTACGTATAAAAAATGTATGGCTATGATTAGATCTCATATCTCACCATAAGTGAGGGTTCTCACTGGAGCAAGATCCTATATATATATATATATATATATATATATATATATATATATATATATATATATCTTACATAAATATGATATTTAAATGCATTGCGAATATTATTTTGTTTAAACTTTTTTTTTTGTCAAAGGGAATATATTCCATAAATGAATTGTATCGAATACAATATTCGTAAGAAGGGGTTTCTTTCATTTAAAAAAGTTTATTATCTAACCGAAAGACACGCATGTTGCCCCCGGACATTTAGACAATAGAACCTTTAAGTCCGAAAAGAAAATCACCCGAAAGGGAAATACAACTACAAAAATGGGAGAAAAAAAATGCCTAAAGCAAAACCATAATCGGCACTCCAAAACAAAGGATTCTTCCATAAAAATGTGTATCTTGCCAAACGCGTGTCCACCAACTCCCTTAACCGCAAATTGTCGAAAAGCTATCTTCAAAACTTTGTTTCAGTCCATTTCCTCCCGCCAAATTAAAAGCTAACCTGTAATTTATATAACAAAAAACTATGAAAATCCATTTAAAACAAACACTAGATTGAGTTCCTATATGTCACTCAACTCTATACTAAAGTCCCAACCAAAGGGAATACCTTTGGTTAGACATACACCTAGATCCCAAACTTTCCCTTAAGCAGACACATTTAATTATAAAAGAAAATATTTAAAACCATTAAAATATAGTCATTAAGTTGAAAACATAATTGCAACCGTTACAAAAACATGCACATTAAAAATTCACTCCAAATCATTCAAAAAAAAACTCCACAAAATTTGACAAGCCACCAATTATGGCACAAATTTACTCCATAAAGGTATATATGCCATCAATCATGGCCTCCAATGAATAAAACATTCATGATACACAAAACCAATTAAAATATAAGAGTGATTTAATAGCACAATAAATATTGACTTATTAAAAGTATGTCAATAAGAGCATAATTAAAAAATATGAATCAAAATATGCAGATAGCAACCAATTCTCTCCTAATTTTTAAATCAGATCCAAAATTTATGCATAGCATTTATTACAAAAACTAAAATTTGCTAGCAGAATAGTACGCTTATTAAAACCAAAAAGCAATCACATATCTCCTGCAATTAAGTTCTCAATTTAATAATTTATTACTACTAGATCAGGTCATCAGGGTCGTCCCACTGAAATTATGAATCTTAAGGACATAATCAACTTGTAAATAAACAAATTCGAAAATTAACATCGTACAGTTGACTAGGACTTCATCACAGTTAACTTACCCCTGCCGTCTGCCACAAATAATTGCAAACAAATTTCATTCTCCTCGATCATCTGATCACCTGAATTCATAGAAGAATTATACAAGGCAAATTAAGAAAAGATGGCTGATGCAGTTGTAACTGATCTTGCTGCTGGATTGGCTCGCAAGCTTGTTTCACTTGCAACTCAAGAAGTGATTCAAGCTTGGAATCTCAATGAAGACCTGGAGACACTGCGTCAAAGGTTGGAAACAATCGATGCTCTCTTGTCTGACGCTGATACCAAGAAACTAACCATGTCTACTGTCCAAAACTGGTTCAACAAACTTGAAGTTGTTGCTCATGTGGCTGATGTTTTTATAGATGAACTTGCATATGAAGTTACTCGAAGAAAAGTAGAGAACCGTCGTAAGGTACTGGACTTTTTTGTTCCATCTAAAAACAATATGTTATATCGTTTCAAAGTGGCTCATAAGATCAAGTCTATTCATACTTCTTTCGATAAAATTTTTAAATGGGCGGGAGATCTCGGACTTCAGCCCTTGGCGCATTTATATTCAGTTGTGCAACAGAAAGAGAATCGCAACACCCCGCCATTCGAAGACGAATCTAAAATCGTTGGAAGAGTTAGCGATATGTCATATTTAGTCCACACACTGTGCAAAAATCATGTAGAGAATTTATCCGTAATTGCTGTAGTAGGGATGGGAGGTCAAGGCAAGACAACTCTTGCTCGTATGGTTTACAATAGAGATGTTGTAATCGATACGTTTCCAAAGAGGATGTGGGTTACCGTATCCGATGATTTTGATTTCATAAAGATTCTAAATGAAATGGTAGTATCACTCACTTGCACCAATTCTGTGTTGAAAAATGCAGATGGACTCATTAAAGATCTTCAAAAACAACTAAAGGGTGTAAAATTTTTACTCATACTAGATGATGTCTGGAATGATCAACAAGAGAAGTGGGATAAATTGATGAATTCTTTGCATGGAGTTGGTGGTGCAAAAGGAAGCAGAATTCTAATTACCACTCGCAACCAGGAAGTCGTTGATGCTGTGCAATGTTATGATTTTCATCGGGTGGAACAACTGTCAGAGGAAGATAGTTGGGCGTTGTTCAAGCAAAGAGCATTTTCATATGGAGGAGTTTCTGAGACCGAGGAATTTGAGGCCCTTGGGAGAAAAATGGTGAAAAGGTGTGGTGGCCTGCCTTTGGCAATAAAAACATTAGGTAGTTTATTGCATTCAAAGAGGTCCGAAAAAGATTGGCTGCTAATCCAAAACAGTGATGTATGGAAATCAAAAGGTATACTGGCTTCCTTGAGATTATCTTATGATAATTTACCTTCTTCGGCTTTGAAACGATGTTTTGCGTATTGTTCTATTTTGCCAAAGGATTTTAAGATTTATAAAGATGAATTGGTATTTCAGTGGATGTCATTAGGATTTATTTTGCCTCCTAAAAACAGCAATGTGCTGATGGAAGACATCGGCAATGAATACTTTAACATTTTGTTATGGAATTCTTTGTTACAAGACGTGAAAAGGGATGAATATGGTGACATCACCTATTGCAAGATGCATGATATAGTGCATGATCTTGCACTGGAACTATCTAAACATCATTTCATAACTGTGAATGCGGGTCATGAGTTGAATCAAGCGTCCAAGGCTATATATGTGAGGTTCAATGAAGGGCTACCGCGCATAAAATCAAAGACTACTAAGAGAAACTTTGAGAGAGTACAAGTACTATATGCAGAGACTCCCATGTTCCATGACGTGCTACCTTACTTCAGTCACTTGACTACTTTGGTTCTGGAACTAAATAAAGATGGATTGCCAAGTTGTGAAGATGAGTTGCCCTGTTCAGTGACCGGTATGAAATTTCTTAAATATCTAGATATCTCAAGTGTCACCAAGAGCTATAGATTGCCAAATTACATCACGAGACTCTACAACTTGCAGACATTGATACTTCCGGAATTAAATGAGATTCCTACAACGTTGTGCAACCTAATTAACTTGAGACATCTTGTTATCAGGTATAAATTTGCTTCACCAAAAGTCATGTTTACTGGGATAGAGAGGTTAATTTCTCTGCAAACAATTCCTCATTTTGTTGTGAGTCGGGATCAAAACTGTCATGTCGGACAATTAGGAGAGCTAAAAAATCTTAGAGGTAAACTGAAACTCTATGGGCTCAGTGACATAGAAAATATGGAAGAAGCAAGGAAGGCAAAGCTTCATGAAAAACTGTATATTCAGCGTTTGTGGTTAGACTGGAACAACAATAACGATAAAAGGGAAGATATTGTGGAATACAACGATGAGGATGTGATGGAAGGATTGAAACCTCACACAAATTTGAAAGAATTGACAGTCAAATACTTTAAGGGTAAGAAGCTCGCATCATGGATTACAATGATGACCAACTTGGTAAGAATTGATTTGGGAGATTGCAACATATGTGAAGAACTTCCATCATTGGGTCAACTTCCTAAACTGAGGGAAATAATGATAAGTAGGATGCCTAATCTCAAGGATATGGGAAGCAATTTATGTGGCCGTAGTATTGAGTTTAGTGAAAGCTGGGCAGCAAAAACGGTTACAACAACGTATCCATCATTGACCAAATTCCATTTGTGGGATTTGCCAAATTTAAAAGAATGGCTAGAACCAGTTACGAGAAAAGGTGATGAAGACCAAAGTACCATGCTAGCATTTCCTGAACTTGAGGAGCTGACAATCGAGAAGTGTCCAAAGCTGACAAGGATTCCATATAGTTGTTTTCCGTCCTTGAAAAAATTGGGAATCCAAGATTTGGACAGTAGCAGCCTGTTATTAGAAACAATGAGAAGAATTGTTAGCGCACGCAAGTATCTATATCCGAGGAATATCAGTGATGGAGAAGGAGGCCTTTGTTCTTCCTCATCATCAAATGTGGAGAACGAAATTGAGCAGGTGTTGAGGAACAATTCTCCGTCTTTGACATCTTTGACAGTAAAGAACTGCAAGGGCTTGACATGTCTAACCCTTGGTGTCCCTCTTGAGAAACTAGAAGTGTTTAATTGCCCTGATCTAACTGTTATCGAACTTTTAGAAGAATCAGGTGCTGTTCTTAAAGATCTTTCGATTGGGAAATGTCTCTCGCTTTCAGAGTGGGTATTTGCCCAAAGTGTGAGTTCTACACTTGTAAGATTGACAATAGGTCCTTCCTTGAAGGAACTGGATAAGTTTTCATGGCAATTTTCTTCTTCTCCGTCTTCTGTAATTTCCTTTCCAAATTTATCCTGGCTCTCGCTGTATGGGTGGGAAAAGGCGAAGTCAATAGTGCCTACAAAAATTGACGATCGTCTCTCCTCAACCTTCCCTGCATTGAGTGATTTGTGTTATGCCATAATTTTGGCATGTATAATAATCTCCCAAATTTCTAATATCTATTAATTATTAATTCAGATTAATAATTATTGCTTAACCGTTAAGTTTTATCCTCTCTCTGAAATGAGGAAATAATCAATCTCAATCAATCAATAACGGAAAATATCTCCAAACGATATTCTTCAAATCCAGAAGATATCACAACGATAAGATTAAATCAGATAAAATCAATCATTACCCACATTAACGTAACTTATCCCTTAAGTCTCTCGGGATAAGCCCAATTAATTCACAGAACTGCGTGGGGCTTGATCCTATATAAACATAGGTACGCAGGCATCTTGGTACGATATGGAATCCGATACACGAGACAAATCGAGACACCTGCCAAGTCCAGCCCCTCTTTTTTCATAAACCCTAAATCCCCTAAAACAGCCACATACTCATAATTTCGATATACTATTCCAGCAAACCTCCGATTTCGTGTTGTTACGAAATTCCTCCAACAACAATTTGTATATAACTGATTTTGAAGGACTTAAAGCTCTGCCGGATTCACTAGCTAAGCTTCCATCTCTCATGTCTTTATCAATTTTTAATTGTGGAAATTTGGAGAGTTTGCCCATGTTTGATGAATCACATAGCCTTCAACAGCTATCTGTGTTTCGCTGTCCAATTTTGGCAGAGAGATGTTCCAAGGGAAGTGGGCCTGAATGGTTCAAGATTCAACATATTCCAACAACATGGGGGTAAGCCATATCTAACATATCCATCTCTCTGTTTTATTCACTCATCTGATTCATATATTTGAATTTGTTTGTTGAATTAGGTTTAAACATAGTGATTAAAGATTTCGCTCCCTTCCTTCTACTTGCTAATGATCAATGACAGTTGCAGAGCGGAATAAGTACTAATACTGTAAGCCTTTTTTCTTCAATATTTACTATCATCCCACAATCATTTTGCTTCCACAATCACAGGAGTTGCAATTTCTGGAAATGGTAAAATGAACAAAAGTTTTATCTCAAGAAAAGTTGAATTTGAATATTAATTAACCAATGGAGTATAAATTATTGTTGGTAAGTGTGACAAAACTATTCAATGTTGCGTACTATCAAATATGCATCAATAAAATGTGTGCATATGCTAATATGGTACATTGACTGTATTCTCAGTAGGAGGTGTAGAATTGATGTAAAAATAAAGTGGTCTTTGGGGTGGTATGAATGCGAGAATGCATTGTACACGAAGCTTTTGTTGCTGGCATGTCTTGTATGGCTGGGATCGAATTTGGTGCTTCTTGCTTCACTTCCCAGAGCTTCTGAGGTTAATTACCTTCAAATTTTTTTTCTTTGTATATTTCTTGTTTAGCCATCACCCGACAGAGACTAATGATCAGTTGAGTGTTTCATTCAGGATGAGTACACGAAGGAGGATGATCTTTCTTTGTGAAATCTGATTCTTTTGTTCTCCTACACATACATATTTGGAGATTTCTCAAAGCAGGTACTCAAATCTATTTCCACGAGTCACTAATCAAGTTAGAGTCAGCAGGGGCGGGGGGAGGTAGGGACGACCTGAGTTGGAAGGCCCCATGCGACCTTAAAGTTTTTTTGCCTCTTGTAATAAAATAAGTCATCTCGTTTTAGTAACTACCAACAAAAAAATGATAATTTATGATTTAAAAATTATTCTTCTCGCATTTTTACTAGCAAAATCATCAATCAAGCCTTCGAAATTAGAATTTGCAAGCACATCCCTCTCGATTGATAACATAGCAAACTCATTCAATCGTTCTTGTGACATCCTAGAACGGAGATATGACTTAATCAATTTTAACTTTGAAAAACTCCGTTCTGCAGAAGTTACTTTAACCGGAATGGTTAATAATATTATGTAAGCAATTTTGGCAGTTAGATCGTAACCTTCCATGCTCTTCAAAAAATTCAGCATATCAATCACCTTTTTTTCTTCAATAGGTAAGCATTCTTTTATAATTCTTAACTCAAGAAACAGGACATTTCCATCAATATCAGAAACAAAATCATGCTTTAAAAATTCTTCAAGATTCATGCAAGAGGTCTTCAAACTATCGTCACTTAAGCACTTCAACTTTGTCAAATTAAATAGAAATCCAAAAATCTGCTCATATATTTGAAATTGTTCAAACCTGAATTGGAGTGATGTATCAACATGATCAAGCAAACATATGAAGTAATTCACTTTAAAAGATTGTTCGGCTAATAAAATGACATTTTTTATTTTTACTTTTTAATTCTATGTTATTCTGTAATTTTTTTAAAACTATTCTCTAATTTTTTTTAAAAAATATTTGCCCCCTAAATGTTGGATGTCCCATGTCATGGCTTGTATTGCTTGCCCTCAGGGCCAACCCTGGGACAGGGGGTATTATGCAAGTGTTAAGTGCTATGTATGTGTAATAATATGTGCCCAAATGTTGATGTTCTGTCCACTCCACAGATCCTGGGATTGAACTCTCCAAGAGATTCATAGTCGTTTCAGTTACCAACATTTCACTTTTTTCATCTCTGTTCTTGTAGCTTAGTTCTAATTCAGTCCTACTTTTGATACTTTTGACAAGTCTGATTATCTTCACGGTTTTACCTTGTAAGCTTCTTTACCCACTAGGGATGTAATTTAAATCGAGCCGGCTCGAACTCGACTCGAGCTCGACTCGAAAAAATGGACTCGACTCGGCTCGAACTCGTTATCGAGCTCGAGTTCGAACACGTTTTCAGGCTCGATTAAAAACTCGAGTCGAGCCGAGTTTTTTGGAGCTCGACTCGAGCTCGACTCGATAAACTCGAACTCGACTCGGCTCGAACTCCAACTCGATTAATTTTTTTTATTTTTTCTTAAAAATAATAATGTGTCTATTATTTTATCTGTCATCACTCAACTATTTATGAAAATTACTTTTAAACTTAACTTTATTTTTTTCATATGTTATGTGCAATATTATATTATTAGTATAATTAGTGAAATTTTGAATTAAATTTGTTCTAATATGAGAATGGCGATCTAAATTAGCAGATATTAAATTGATGAAATAGCAATCAAGTTCGATTTCTGAATTTTACTTCCATATATTTTGTCTTCATACAATTATAAACCATAACAACAAGATAGTAAGCAGCAAAATATTAAATAGTAACATCATAGACTTGTTGTATGCCATATTTCTATTCAATTATAAATAAATTTTATAAAATTACTAATGATTCTCGATGTAGGGTGCCTATTTGCCTATTTTGAAAAAAAAATAACACATATGAGCTCACAGTCAAAAAATGTTTCACATTTTATTATTCTTATTATCATCGTTTACTAGTTAAATACTTAGATATTTATATGCATAATCTGTACTAAAGATATAATTTATCCGTAAATATAAGAATATAATAAACTAAAAGTTTACTTAATTGATTGGAAAAGTTGATTATCGAAATCAAAAAATATAAAATTTCGAAAGTTTATTATCATTTAAAATTGGGAAAATAATATAACAAATAGTTTTCATGGAGCTTAAGTCGAAACTCGAAAACTCGACAAGAACTCGATAAACTCGATAAGAACCCGATAAACTCAAAAACTCGGTAAAAACTCGAAAAACTCAAAAAACTCGAAAAATTCGATAAGCTCGAAAACTCGAAAACTCGATAAAAACTTGGAAACTCGTTTAAAAACTCGATAAGCTCGAAAGCTCGGTTAAAAACTCGATAAGCTCGAAAGCTCAATAACAGCTCGAACTCGACTCGTTTACTAACTCGACTCGTATAGTAAACGAGTCGAGTTCGAACACATATTTCAGGCTCGATAAATTTTAGGCTCGACTCGACTCGCGAAAAAAAAGCTCGAACTCGAAAAAAAAAAGCTCGAACTCGACTCGACTCGAATTACATCCCTATTACCCACTCAGTTATTAATAATGTTTGCTTGTATTCACCGTGTACTCCGTAGTACACGAGTTCATGGATAAATTTATCTTGCAAGTGTTCAAAATTTAATTTTTATCCTACACAAAAGACAAATTTGGCTTTTACACATTATTTAATGATCTCTTTCCATGAAATTGTGGCATCTGATTAATGCTAAATTTTTTATCTGCAATCACAAGTATGATTAATTGCTGGCAGATGGAGTTCATGCTTGAAACCATACTAGATGATAGCCCGTGCGAAGCACGGGTCGAAATAATTTATTAAAATTGATCATTTTTTATTAAATTTTATAGGAAATATTTTATTTATCATTAAAAAATTCTATAAAATGATAAAAGTACAAAAGAAAATTACGATATTTATGGAATTCAGTAGTTTATAAAAAAAGAATTGTAATTACATCAAAATTTCAATATTTCTAGGAGACACAAATTTAGAAGTAAGTATCATTAAAATGTGATTTCACTTACAAATAAGATATTAGATGATAAGGGCCCGTGAAAATTTAATTAAATTGATCATTAATTTATTATAAAAAATTACGTTATTTACAAAGAATTTGCTTATTAATAAAGGTCATTTTATATCTTATTTATTTAAGTTTATTTAAGAAAATCGAGAAAAAAAACTAAATGATTCCGATATATACGTTAAAATGTACATGATTATGATAAATACGTTATTTGTGAATTGAATAGAGTTATAATAAAAATTACAATTATAATAGTATTAACAATTTATTATTTTAATAAAAAATAATATATAATCCTTGGAGAAATAGGAATCTTTTGGGAAATAATATATAAAAAATAATATATAATCCTTGGAGAAATAATCATTAAAATCGTTTGTTATAGATAAGCATGTCACCGTAGATTAACATTTGTATTAGTAGTCTTTTTTTTATTAAGTTGTAATAAAAAAATTATAATTGTAATATAATTTATTTATTTATTTTATAAAATAACATAGAATTTTAGAGAAAATAGGAGTCTTGGGGTGAAACCAAAATATGGTACGAACCAAATTTGGTATAAAATAGTACATTAAAAAGGGGTTTTGTTATTAATAAACGTTATAGATATAGATTTATTTATTATTTATTTAAGATTATATTTTAAACAATCAAGAAAACATAACATACATGGTTCCGGATCTGGTTCTAATATATACGTTATTTGTTCAATTCAGTAATATTATAGTAAAAAAATTATAATTATAACAAAATTCCAAACAATTGTTTTAGAAAATAATATGAATTTTAGGGGAGTAGGAATCTGTGATGAAATAAGGGTGAAACCAAATTTGTTACGAAAATATCATTAAACAGAAATTTATTAATAAAGGTTATAGATTCGTTAGTGTTTTATCAAATGTTATACGATCTGGCTATGTATTCGTTGGTGTTTTATCCTCTATTTGTTGGTGATTTTTTATCATTGGTTTTTTCAAGTTAAAAAAATTATAAACAAAAGAATTATAATCATCATAATAACTCTATTTTTAACTCTTTTTAAAGGAACATAGTATTCTAGGGGAAATATGATTTTTTTTAAAAAAAATACAAATAAAAGAATTATAATTATAATAAGATGAAAATTACAAAAAGAATTATAATCATAATATGATTTCTATTTTTATTCTATTTTTTTTAAAAAAACAACGTAGTATTATAGGGAAAATAGGATTTTAGGGGTGAAACCAAAATATAGTGCAAACCAAAAACGGGTGAAACCAAAATATAGTGCGAACCAAATTTTAGGTATTTCGCTTATTAATAAAGGTTATAGATGTGATATTAAGAACAATAAAAAAATTCTTAAAGAAAAGAATGTGCATCATACCAGGATAAACAAGTGGCTAATGAAGGCCTTGTTTGTAAAAACATATTTATTGGATTCACCATTAGTTTCAGTTCAATATGACTTCCATGGTGAAACAAATACAGTAAAACCTCCGTAAATTAATAATTTAATACTCCTTAAATTAGTAATCTCTATAAAATAATACTTTACTCCGGTCCGGACTTGGACCAGTTCAAAAAAAAAAAATACCAATTTTGATAAGATAATAAGAATTTAAAAATAAAATAAAATCCTTGTATAAATATTTGATACCAATAATATCATAAATTAATAATTCTTCATAATCATAAAAAAAATACATTTTATAGTTATGTAGATTATGATTCTACTAGCATTTTGCCCGTACTTCGTACACGGCATTTTATTTAATTTAAAATGTTATTTTAAATATTTTTAGGAGTTTGATTGATCACCTACAAACATGTTACAATCAATTATATAATTATTTAATGAAATAGTGTTATGAAAAAATTTATTTAAAGAGTAGCATACAATTGTATTTTGAAAATGCTAAAAATTTATTCTATCCATCAAAATTTGCAATTTAAGTAATAAATATGTTTGAAATTTTGTATTCTAACTGAAAATAAATAATAAATTGTCTTCATTATTCAAATGCTCCTTCATCGCCAACAGTTCTAAAACATTAAACCTGAAACACATTTTTTTAAAAAAAACTTGTAAAAGAAATAAAATAATAATAGTCTAATGAAATTGTCAAAATGAAAAATTAAGATATTAAACCTATTTTTCTTTTTTGCTCTAATTGTCAACTGATGATGTGTTAGAAGAGTTAGAAGATTTTTCTGTTCCCGGTGTTTCAGTAAACATTTACCATAATACTTTGAATTTGATGGAGTAGCATCACCCTCTTCTGAATTTAATCCCTGTTAATAAAATAATGATGCGTGATTAAGAAAATTATAAATTATATTTTATTTTTTGTTTACATATGAGTATCGTACATCATCTAGATTGATTGTGGCATAAGATTGAGATTCTGAATCAAGGTTATATACTTGTTGATGAAGATCAGATACATAAAAAATGTCAGAATTATTCAAAATGTCAGAATTATTCAAAATATTTTCTTCATTGAGAATTTTGGTGAAGGTAAATTCTTTCCCAACAATGGGGGTGTTTGGTGAACTTATTTTCAGAATAAGTCAACTTATTTTAATACAAAGTTAGAGAGATTCCTAACTTTTTTCTGAAAAAAGTTAACTTTTTTTTTTTTGCAACTTCCGGAAATGTATCAGCTACTTTTTTCTACAAAATATGAAGACAAATATAGTTAAGTTTAAAAAGTTATTTGATGACATTAATAGAGTCTGTATTACAACAAAAGAATTCATTTGTAAATTATACATTTTTCAAGGCTCGACTTAAATTAGTTGCAGTGGTATTAAGAATTCTTTTTGCAGGTAGATCAAGGACGATCATGTTTGATGTTGCAGTTTCATCCTCTACCAACATCAGCACCTTAAATCTGAAGTTTAATTATAAGGGATTATAATATTAAATATATAATTAAACGAATATATATTTTTTCTAAAAAATAAACATATATACGACGCAATTAATGAGTTAGAATTACTATAAATACCTCTTGCAGTTTCATCCTCTACCAACATCAGCAACTTAAATCTGAAGTTTAATTATAAGGGATTATAATATTAAATATACAATTAAGCGAATATATATTTTTTCTAAAAAATAAACATATATACGACGCAATTAATGAGTTAGAATTACTATAAATACCTTTTATCAGGAACATGGAAACTTCTTGGATAAAGTAGGCTTTTAAATGTGGCATTAATCTTTTTAACTTCACTTTCGCACTGAGGGCAGCAATTGTAATACCATTTGTACTCCTCATTGACCTTGCTAATCTTGACACGACAAATAACTTCTTTCTGCGCATAAATTTTTAGATGTATATAGATTATGTTTTATATTAAAAACTTAGATATTGAAATGAATGTATACTGAAATTCAAATTTTTATTACACAACCTCGATCAATTCGGCATCTTTTAAATTACGGAGACCATTCAAAGTGTGAAATTCAGTTTCATTGTTGTCGGCTTGTTCCTTAATGCTTGAGATATATTAAGATGCCAATCCAACTTTTTCAAGTTTATATTAATGTTAAAAAATATGAGTAGTTTGTTTTTTCCATTGTAACATGTTAACGAAAATACATATATGGTGTATAAAAATACATCTCTCTCATTATTTCAGTGGTACCGTCAAAAATATTCAAATATAATTAATAATAAATGAAATGACATTATTATTGCATACCTTTCCAGGTCACGACTTTCGTACTGGCTGGAATTATAATTTTTTGTTATGAATCATCGGCATCAATCATCCTTTTAATTGATGATGCAAAATCTCCCCATATAATCACTTCATGAGCACATCTATTTTTGGAATAGATAAATATGTTGAAGTTAGTGAAATTATTTCAAAAAAATTTAAAAATTTTGTAGTAACATTAACATAATAATGAATATTTCAATGACTAATTTTATATTTTATAAATATTAATATTTCAATGAATACTTATATTTTTTTTATTATATATTGAAACTTTAAATATAAAGATAAATATTTTATTATGAAATAATTACAAGAAATATAATAAAACTATGTTGCAACATTAATATTATTTTAAATGTTTATAATTAAAGTAATGGGACATGCACATGATAGGTATATATAAATTTATTTTTGAATCTTACATTGTGTAAGACTCAAATTAAACTAAATTAATTAACCCATAAAAGTAAAATAAAACTGATGTTTGGTGTTTTTTTTTATTGTTTTTAATAATTATGCTCCCAAAAACAAAAATATTAAAATATTTATTTTTTTAAGAAAAATGATGTTGTGGCAGTAGTTTTTTTTTTTAATTTTTTCTTATTATTAATGGATAATGGGTAGAAGTGAAGGTGCCCCTGGCGGGGCCCTTAGAATAAATGATATATATATATATATATTAGTGTTGACTAAATTCTCATTTTAAGAAAATTCACCTCCCTATATATATAAATATGTGTTAAATTTAAATAATTAATAATATTAAGTTATCTTCCATTATTATATCGATTAATTTTTGATTAATAACCAGACGGTGTTTTCGTCGACTAAATTCGAAATTTTCAAAACAATAATCATAGACGATGTCGTGTATATTGAAATTTATAAATAAAGATATTTTTTAGTTATTTTGTTCATGTTTTGGCTCCATAATTAAAAAACTCTTTTTTATTTTTAAAAAATAGAAAAAACTTTATAGATAATAAATATGGTATTTGGCCAATTAATTACGTTGTATCATAATTTTTTTTGTCATTATATTTATATAAAATGAAACTATATTTTCCGTTTTCTAAAAATTATTTTGAGGCACAACACCTATGATTATAAAGATTAATTGATACGTTGTGATCAAGATTTTTCAGTTTCTCGTCCCTATCTTGATATTGGGATTAGTATTTGCAGACTATTAATTAGTTGGAAATCAATTTAAAGATTCTATTCTTAATTATATCAACAAAAAATTTATTGAAAATTATAAAAAAATATATATTTTTTAGTTATTTTGTTCATGTTTTGGCTCCATAATTAAAAAACTCTTTTTTATTTTTTAAAAATAGAAAAAACTTTATTGATAATAAATATGGTATTTGGCCAATTAATTACGTTGCATCATAATATTTTTGGCATTATATTTACATTAAATGAAACTGTTTTTTCCGTTTTCTAAAAATTATTTTGAGGCGAAACACCTATGAATTAATTGATAGTTGTGATCAAGATTTTCGGTTTCTCGTCCTTATCTTGATCTTGGTCTTAGTATTTGCAGACCATTAATTAGTTGGAAATCAATTTAAAGATTCTATTATTAATTATCTCAACAAAAAATTTAGTAATTATTGCAAAAAGTAATTGATATGATATAGAATATCATGCAGTAAAATAATCAATTATTCGATTTGATAATAGCTAAATTCCATAATTATATTTTTGATGAATAGACCAACAAATACATATATGTACCGAATTAGCACAACATAATCTTTTTATTAGTATTGATTATTTTGTAAATCAATTTAAAAATTTTGTTCTTAATTATCTCAACAAAAAGTTTAGCAATTATCATAAAAAGCAGTAATTGATAAATAGTAAAAATACTTGAGCAGGAACTAATTTTGGTTCATATTAATATTTTTGTAGCAATTTAGTTAAGGGAAAAATGGGCCTGAGGTTGTCCTTATGAATTTCTCCTAAGTTATAACAAATAGCCTTTAGAATAAGTGGCCCCGCAGGGACATCTTCGTAAATATTAATTTTTTTATTAGTAAATTTACCTAAATACCCTAAAATTTGTATTAAAAAGCTTTTAACCTCAGGGTTTTCTCCTGAGGTCATCCTCATGCACTTGATTCTCTTTAGTTAATTCAAGACCACTACATATTATTGAATACTAGCATTTTGCCCGTACTTCGTACACGGCTTCTTATTTAATTTAAAATGATAATACCAAAAATTTAACAAATTTGATTGATTTCTTAAAACATCTTACTTAATTTAAATTGACAATACCAAAAATTTAACAAATTTGATTGATTTCTTAAAAATATCTTGTATGCAATTATATAAATAATCAATTCTTAGCAAGATATTAGATACAATTATATAAGTATTTAATAAAATAATGATATGCTAAAATTTATATAAAAAAGTAGCATACAATTCTATTTTAACAATGTTGAAAATTTATTTAATCCATCAAAATCTGCAATAAAAATAATAAATATTTTTACAAATATTGTTCTCTAATTGAAAACAATAATAAATTGTCTTCATTATTCAAATGCGAAAATGATAATTCCTTCACCCCCAATGACTCCAAAACATTAAACCTCATATAATATCAAGAACATGTTATATTAACTATGAGACTTCATAGTTAATATAATGTGTAAATGTTGGAGAACAATGAGATCACATTTCAAGCAATTTTTAATTTTTTTTGTTAATTTTTTTTATGAATGGATAGAGGGTAGAATTATAAGACTTTTGTGTGAAGATGCCCCTAGCGGGGCCCTTTAAAATAGTTTGAAATGTAGCGAATATGTGTGTTCTCACTGTTCTCATTTTATTATTATTTTTTTTAATTTTTTTATGAATGGATAGAGGGTAGAATTATATGACTTTTTTTGGTGAAGATGCCCCTAGCGGGGCCCTTTAAAATAGCTTGAAATGTAGTGAAAATGTGTATTCTCACTGTTCTCATTCTCACCAGAGCGTGACCATTAAACTGTATTAGTAAATTCATGTATGAAAAAATAGTGTATATATATTATTAATTTCGATTCTTTTATTAAAAATAAGTAAATTATACAATTAAATAAGCAAGCCAAAATATCAGATAAATATTCTAGTAGATTTATTGTTTATGTTCAAATTAAGGTCTTTCACCATGGATGACTTTATTATATTAAAAGTATGTTCTTATTGAAATGAATATAATAATTAGAATTTGAATATATTCTTAAACTACTTATTTTGATGGGGGGTTAATTTTTTTGTGATCAACTTAGAGGGGTAACCAAAAATAAAATTAATTGGAATACATAAACCCATTACCCACGTTATGATAAACAATACCTATAAAATGGAAGTTGCTTATGTGGTTCAGGCTTGTTAATTACTTCAATACTTCATTAGCTTGATCATCATGTGGACCATCTTTCTTTTTATCACTTATGTTGTTGCTATGTAGTCTATCTGTAACTAACATCTTTCTTTTTATCACTTATGTTGTTGCTATGTAGTCTATCTGTAACTAAACATCTCTCTCTGCTTGTAATCTATATTTATAAATGCAAACTTCTTCTTGTATTGTATTTTGTTTTCAATATTTAAAATTATGTAGCTGGAGGAGAAGAGAAAGGCTGGAGGTACAATCGTAGTACTACAACATTACTGAAAATAAGTACAATATCATATTAGAATTTTTTGTTCCAATCTAAATTGGGTTGCTCCAAATGCTGTGTAATGACAAAAGGGGGCATTAAATAAATAAAAAAGATTAAAAAATGAAGGATAATACTGTTTACCAAAAACACAGGTCTCCGCAAGAAGCTCACATATTCACTTTTATCTTTAAATAATGTATGATTACAAATTATAACAATCACATTTTCCATTACTTATTCTCTCTCAAAAAGCCAACTAAACTGAAAAAGGAAAAAGTTAGTACTTTTATATTTTAAATTGGAGCTCAAGTGAAAGTGCTAAATATGAGATCATATATGAAGTGAAATTGAACGCGAGTAAAGAAGATATTTAGAGCATAAATAAGAGCAATGTTACCTGACCCAGAGGGTGAGGCTTGTGACGTGGGTTTGAGCTTCTAAGTATGCTATTCTATAGTCCCTTCGGAGACATCCGATAAAAAGTATGCTATTCCATAAGACCTTCTGGTACGTAGCATGTCTACCCCATGAACATTAAGTTGAACAAATCCATAAACAACATAAACTTGCTTGAAAACAAAATAATGTCTATAAGTATCAAACTGAGTCCCAAGATTATTTACAAATAACATGGTCCGTACTGTGTCAATGTTATTAACTGGTAATCTTTCCAACTACCTTTGTTATTACGACATGTAAAATAAAAAATTGAAAGGCCAAGCAAATATTTTAAAGGTACCTTTCTGGTGTCATGTATATTATTATAATATCGGGTTATTCATTAAAACTTTAATTCTTAAATTCTAAACCAAAATCAAAACCAAACCAATATTATCCTGTCTAATTTTTAATATTGTGAAATCAATAAAAACTTAACTCTTATGGCTAAACTCAAAACTGGAACCAAACATATATGACCCGTACGGAGGTCTAGTACACATACCTTAACCCTACTTCAGGGGGTTGAGATGTTAATTTGGTGAAAAACCCAGCTTTCAAATCTGAAAAGTGCAAACATGGATCAAAATCCAGCAGTGTGAAGATTTGAGCGGCATGGACTTGAAGGTGAAAAATGACAGAGATAGATTTGAGTAATGACAAAACGGAGAATCAAAGAAATAAAGAAAGATAAAAAAAATAAAGGATAATACTATAGTAGAGGTTTAGATTTGGGTCGATCCAATTGGGTTACTCCAAATGTTGTGTAATGACAAAAAATAGTATATGTTTAGATTTGGGTCGATCTAATCTAATTTGGGTCGCTCCAAATGCTGTGTAATGGTAAAAAGGGGCATCAAAGAAATAAAGAAGATTAAGAAAATGAAGGATAATAGTATCGTTGACAGAATTCGAACCTTGAAATTTTAGTAAATAAATTTAATCATGTAACATATTTAATCATTAGATCTAACAGTTCTAATTTTAAATAAAATTCTAACGGATATTATTCGTTGTATACGAATTTTTATTATATTTTGTTAGTGGTTAGAAGATATGATGTCATATTTTTGGGTATGCAATTAGCAAATAAATTTAATCATATAATATATTTAATCATTGAATCTAACAGTTCTAATTTTTAACTAAAAATCTAACGGATATTATCCGTTGTATACAAATTTTTGTTATATTTTGTTAGTGGTTAGAAGATATGAAGTCATATTTTTGGGTATGTATTAATTATTGCAATATTTTGTTTTAAATTACGTGTTTTAATTAATAGAAAAAAATTATTGATTGGAAGATATGATATTTTAGGTATTTATAAAATGTAATATCATCAATTATAAGTAAACATCTTTTAATTGAAAAAGACAATCAACTAATTATCATTAATTATATTATTAATAAAAAAAATGAAGGATAATAGTAGAGGTTTAGATTTGGGTTGATCCAATTGGATCGCTCCAAATGCTGATTAGAGAGAAAAAAATTATTGATTGGAAGATATGATATTTTAGGTATTTATAAAAGGGAATATCATATCAATTATAAGTAAACATCTTTTAATTGAAAAAGGCAATCGGCTAATTATCATTAATTATATTATTAATAAAAAAATGAAGGATAATATTAGAGGTTTAGATCCCCTCGGATCTCCTTTATATATTTATATAATAGTTCTAATTTTTAACTAAAAATCTAACGGATATTATTCGTTGTATATGAATTTTTATTATATTTTGTTAGTGATATTTAATTTCCACTATTAATAAAATTTAAAATGCAATTGAGTTGTATATTTAGTTTTCTCGATTAGTAAAAATTTAAAATGCAATTTAGAGAAATTGATTATTTTAATATGTTTTTCTTGAAAACAGAAATTGATTAGTTATTAGGAGAAATTTTATTTATATTTAAGTAAGGGTAATTAAGTAAAAACAATAGGTACCGACCAACCAACTAACCAACCAACCGGCGCCATATAATTGGAAAACTATAGATTTTAGCTAAAGGAAATAGAAAAGATAACATTTTTTTAAAAAAAATTGATTATTTTAATATGTTTTACTTGAAAAAGAAAATTGATTAGTTATTGTGAAATTGTTTATTTATAATTAAGTAAGGGCGTCATTTAATTGGAAAAAAGAGATTTTAGCTAAAGAAAATAGAAAATGTAACGTATTTTCGAAGGAAATTGATTATTTTAATATGTTTTACTTGAAAACAAAAATTGATTAGTTATTAGGAGAAATTTTATTTATAATTAAGTAAGGGTAATTAAGTAAAAACAATAGGTACCGATCGACCGACCAACCAACTAACCGATCGACCAAACTTTCAATGTTTTAAAATGCAATTTTAAAGGTAAGGATATTGAAATTGTATATTAAGTTTCCTCGATTAGTAAAAATTTAAAATGCAATTTAGATATTTACTTTACTTCATTAGTAAAGATTTTATAGGTAAAAAATAATGAAACTATATATTTAATTTCCTCTATTAGTAAAGTTTTAAAATGGAATTGAGATTTTTTTTAATCATTGGAATTATTAATTCAAAAATTTGAGAAATTTAACAAAATAGAACCGAGCTATTTGACCGGCGCCACTTTACCTCCCCTCGTTTCTCCTTTATAAAAGTATATAACAGTTCTAATTTTTAACTAAAAATCTAACAGATATTATTCGTTGTATACGAATTTTTATTATACAAGTTTAAAACCCGTGCGATGCACGATTTTTTTTTAATATTATATGAATTTTTCATTAATTTAAGTTAATTTTTTTAAAATATAAAGTTGGGAGGCTTAAATTTTTATATGAGATTTGATAATAATTATATAAATGTTATCCGTGATATTTCTAGAAAATGAGGGATTTTAGTTAGAAAATATAGAAAAAATTATAGGTTTTACTTGAAAATGGTAATCGGCTAATTATTAGTTTTTATATAATTATTATTTTATTTCATTAAATAGAAATTGATACGTTTTATATAAAAAATGCAATCGGTTAATTATGAATATTATAATATTATTAGTTTATTGTATTAAACAGAACCGCCTTTGATAAAATCAGAAAAAGAGATATTTTAGTTTTAAAAAATAGAAAGATAACGTGAAAATTAAAACGATGACATAATTTATGCGAAAAAGGTAATTGATTAGTTTATAGTAATTATAATTTAATTATGTTATTTTACTAAATAAAATTGCTCATAGTTTTTAGAAAATAAGAAATTAATGTTGCCCCTGAAATTTCTAGAAAAAAAGGAATTTAATTAGAAAAAATATAAAAGATGATACGTTTTAGTTGAAAAGGTAATCATTTAATTATTAGTACTATAATATTATTATTTTATTTTTATTAAATAGAATCGTCCGTGATATAATTGAAAAAAGAGAGATTTTCGTAAGAGAATGGAAAAAAGGTAACGTGTTTGAAAAAGGTAACCGTCCATGATACAATTGGAAAAAGAGAGATTTTAGTTAGAGAAAAGATAACGTATTTTGGCTCAAAAAGATAATTAATTATTTAATACTAATTATAATATAGTTATTTTATTTTATTATACAAAATTGATCGTAGTTTTTAAAAATGGAGAAATTTTAGTTAGATAAAATGTAAAAGATATTGTATTTTACCTAAGAAGTAAATTATTTAGTTATTGAAAAATAGAAAAGGTAATATGTTTAACCTGAAAAAGGAAATTGATTAATAAAGGAGATTTGGGTCGATCCAATCTAAATTGGGTCACTCCAAATATTGTGTAATGACAAAAAGGGACATCGAAAAAATAAAGAAGATTAAAAACATAAAGGATAAAAGCTGTAATTTTCCTGTGTAATGACAAAAAAGGACATCAAAGAAATAAAGAAGAATAAAAAAATGAAGGGTAAAAGCAGTAATTTTTAAAATGCAATACTAGCAGACATTAAGAATATATTGATATTGATAAGCAGGACTTATCTTTTTGCGTTTTATTATAATATTATCTCCTTTTCAATATTATTATATTGAATATTATTTCAAACAGGGAGGATTAGCATTTAGCCGTGGATGCTCCATATATATAGTATATACTCCCTCCGTCTCTTTTTACTTTGCCCGTTTGACTAAAAACACGGGTTTTAAGAAAAATTGGGTATTAAATATTATTTGTAAGAAGTAGTGGGTATTGAATATTGTTTTTAAGGAGTAGTGGGTATTGAATATTGTTTTTTTTGAGTAGTGGGTATTGAATATTATTGTTAAGAAGTAGTGGGTGGAATAGTAGGTATTGAATATTATTTTTTTGGAGTAGTGGGTGGAATAGTGGGTGTTGAATATTATTTGTAATGATTAGTGGGTGGAGTAGTGGGTATTGAATATTATTTTTAAGGAGTAGTGGGTGGAGTAGTGGGTATTGAATATTATTGTTTATGGCTTAAAATAGAAAGGGGAAAAGTATTTTGATAGTCCCGATTTAGTAAATGGGAAATGTTTTTAGAGACAGAGGGAGTAGTAATATACTATGCAGGATGTCTTTGGGAAGGAGCATTCTTTCGGCCTTCCAGACGCTCGGGGTTGTCTTCGGTGATGTTGGAACGAGCCCATTATATACAGATTTAGTGGGTCACCACTTTTTTTTCTTACTCCGTATCTATTTGCCAATCTACGGTAGATAATTTCATATCGATTAAAATATGGATATTCATTAACCCATTGATCCGATCAAAAAGTAAAATGACTAAAAAGCCAATGTAAAAAAATTGGATAATATTGATTTCAAAGGGTAATTGGTGTAATTTAAAAGTAAAAGGACTAAAAAACCTATGTAAAAAATTGGATAATATTGATTTCAAAGGGTAATTGATGTAATTTGATTAAATCATTCACTAAGCATCATTAAGAATATATTGATATTGATACGTTTTTTTAAAATTTAAATTTACATAAAACTCATCCTAATTTTTATCATCACATACAAAAAGTTCGGTTGTGATGCTTCCGAGCTACGTCAAAAAGTTGTAGGTAGTGGTTGACTGTTTCTTTAAGTGGAACATGTTCCAATAGCGTTGTATCGTTTTGACCAACATCTTCAGTATTAATGATGAAGATGTTAGTGAGGGAATTAGTAGCGTTGATTCTTAAGATGAAAATGAAGATTATGACGAGGAAAGCCGTGTTGATTCTGAAGATGATAATTAGGAAAATACGGTTGATTCTGAAGACAACGAGAATAGCAACATCATCTTTCAAGATGCAACGAGGAAAGCGGTATAGATTCTAAAGATGATAATGAGGCAAAAAGCACAAAAACATATTTTAAGGAAATTATATAAAATTTGGTAAAATAATACATTAAATTCATATTATGAGTTATTTATTTTAACTTGTGGCAGGCTTCACTTCTCGTCTGTTGAAGGAGAGGGAGTTCCCTTGCTTAAGTCGTTCTCTGTCGGGTTGTTGATATTCTCCGAGTTTACCAAATCAAGAAGCTGTTCTAATTCTTCTACTACTTGCTTTGCATCAGGTCTTGGTTCGGGATCTAGTGAGACGCATTTAAGTGCGAGGGAAGTAGCTTTTAATGCTGCTCTTACAGAATATTGGCCTTGAATGTTGGCATCCATTATATCCAAAATACCATGATCTTCGTTGAATCGAGACATAGCCCAAGTAACAATGTTCCTTTCCTCTGTTGGAGATTTCATGTCAATTGCATCAGGTCTTGGTTCGGGATCTAGTGAGACGCATTTAAGTGCGAGGGAAGTAGCTTTTAATGATGCTCTTACAGAATATTGGCCTTGGATGTTTGCATCAATTATATCCAAAATACCATGATATTCGTTGAATCGAGACATAGCCCAAGTAACAATGTTCCTTTCCTCTGTTGGAGATTTCATGTCAATTGCATGTCGTCCTGTCAAAATTTCCAGGAGGACAACTCCAAAGCTGTAGACATCGGTTTTCATCGTTAAATGACCTTCATAAGAAGAGTTTAGTTCGGTATTAGGAAAGCCACAAAATGAGAATGGGAACCAAGTAATGCATACAGATGATACAAAAAACAAAAAGCATGGAGTCTACACTGACATCTTTCTACCCCTGCTTGACTTAAAAAATATATTTAATATATTATTAAACTTAATTTTTAAATTTATAAAATTATTAATTAATAATGTATAATTTGCGGTCAAACTTATATAAGCATGATTTTTAAAATTTATAAATCTAGGACGGAGGGAGTAACATATTTGCAATATGTTAAAACCCTTTTAGACAATAGATTATGTAAAAATAGTTTAACAACCTGTATAGAAATAATCCGGATCTAAATAACCCAACATTCCACAATCAAGTGTAGTCATGGCGCTTTCATGTGATCGTCCACGTCTAGTCCACCCAATTAGACCAGAGAGCTTTGCATTGTAATCCTGTCAGTAATAGAGAGCCACTAAGGCAAAAACTACAGTTTTAATGGGAACACTAGTTGACAAGTAAATTTTAACCATCATTAGTTGTACCCACAGAATCAATCAATATGTGTGATGTTTTGATATCACGATGAATCACATTTATTTCTCCACTGTGAAGATATGCAAGCCCCTTTGCTGCTCCAAGAGCAATACTTATACGAAGTTTCCAAGAGAGTGGTTGAAATTCAGTACCCCCTGTTTGAATTGAATTGAATAGATGCGTCGTCAAACATCAGTTTATTCCACAGGCATATCAAAATACAAGTTTTGTATCTATTAATAATATTGACTAACCGTCACTCCTGAACAAATGCGTGCGCAAGCTACCCTGACACACGAACTCATATACAAGAAGCGGAATCTCTGTTTCTAAGCAGCATCCGATCAATTTCACAATATTAGGATGACAAAAATTCGCATGAATAACGATTTCCTTCTGTAGTATAAGAGGTGGGTGGGAAAGATGTTATTCAGCCAGCTTAATTGAAACTAAAACAAACAAACAAAAAGTAATTTTAGAATTTGAAAAGTTAATACTAACCACCACCCACGCCACCTTCTTCTCTTGGCTATCTTCGTCGTTAAATTGCATAATTGCAGTAGGGAGGCCAGTACCCCATTTTGCAGCATCAAATGTTTTCTCATCAACCCAACCCTTATAAACATTACAATATTGACCTCGCCCCAATAGACTGTCCGGATGGAAGTTCCTGGTAGATACCTTAAGATCATTGTATTTGTAAACTTTCAACGCTGGGTTGTTGATAATCTCCGAGTTTGCCAAATCAAGAAGCTCTAAAATCTCTGGCTTTTTAGCTCTATTTGCTAAAAGAGGAAAATTAACTCATCAAACTTCAACCCCGGAGTAAATCTATTGCTATATATTAAAGCTTAAAGCCAAATCTGATCACTAACATCTCAGGATACAAAATCATGATTATAATCATTTGAGTTATTTGAATTTTTCGTTTATGTTTATGTCTGTTTAAATTTTTAAATATACTTAGAATTAATATAATATTTAATTAGGTTATTAAAGATACGAAAACTTTCATCCTTAAGTTCACCTGATAATGCCCGAGCTGTACGTGCAAGAAAAACACGTAATCTTTCTCCGAATTTCATTTTAGTAGAAGACCGGTTTTGCTGATGGCTATCTTCAGAAACAACTACCATCCCCTTTTCAGAACCTGCATTTTCCACCTCAAGTTGTGAAGAATCTATATCTTCTTCTTCGTTGTCATCACTAGTTATTATTTCGTTTATATCTTCTTCGTTGTCATCACTAGTTATTGTTTCGTCACTGCTCTTCTCTTGCAACACCAAGGCAGACTCAAGAGCTACGACAACCTCAGCCATATTGGGACGCTGTTTTGGTTCACTATGTAAACATTGAATTGCAACATTCACAAATGCTACTAGGCAATCAGGAAACACCTCCTCCTTTATTTTAGGATCAATAATATGCCCCAAGAGTCCCTCTCTGTAGCAGTGTTGTGCCCATCCAGCTAAGCCCCATTGCTCTTGCTTTAGACTCGTGTCTACTGCTGGCCTCCCACACAAGACCTCAAATAACACAACACCAAAGGCATACACGTCGGATTTCCTCGTGAGTCTATTGGTTTGGAAATAATATGGATCGAAATAACCAAAGCTTCCTTTGACATGAGTGCTAACGAATGTATCTGCCTGATTCGCGGGGCCTATTTTAGATAATCCAAAATCCGAAATTTTAGCTGCAAAATTCTCATCCAGTAGAATGTTAGTGGTCTTCACATCACGGTGAATGATTCTGTTCTGAGTGCCTGTACCAGTGTGAAGATAGTCCAGCCCACGCGCTGCTCCAATGCAAATCTTGAGGCGTTGAATCCATGACAAAGGTGTTGATGAAGTATCACCTTGTCTAACCTTTATATACAGATGATCAGCTAGTGTTCCACCTGGCATAAACTCATAAACCAAAATCATCTCCCTACCATCATCACAATAACCAATCAAAGACACCAGATGGCTGTGCCGAAGTTTTGAGAGCATCTTGATCTCTGTCCGGAATTCTAATGATCCTTGATTGGACATGGAGTCTAACCGTTTTATTGCAACTACAGCTGGTCCAACTTCAAACGTACCTTTATAAACTTTTCCAAAACCGCCTTTTCCAATCACCAAATCATCGTGGAAGTTAGATGTCGCACGTCGCATCTGATCAAGTGAGAAACGATAACACACTTCTCCTGTCTGTGTAGACAATGATAAGAGTCGGTTTTTTTGCTCCGTAAGTTCTTCTTCTTCTTGGAGTTGTCGGAACTTATGAACCACGAAATTTAAGATAATGATGAGAATAATCACACCATTGACGACCATGTTGGTATATCCAAATAGAAATTCACAACTTTGAGCCATTGTACCGCTTACCACAAGCGCAGACACACACTAGATGCCCATAAATATTTTGTAATGTCAGCAAAACTCTATATCCCACGGCCCAATTCTAAACAATGATGAAGGAGGTACAAGGCTCATTTCATGGAAATTATTGATGGTTCCCAACTCTCTCAAATATAAACGTTTGACTGAGTGACTTCCTATTTTAATGAAGTCCAACCCTACACAAATTATCTTACTTTATCATGTCTATAACTCAGCAGCACAAGTAGATTTGAATTTGAGACGAGTCAAATCTGATGACTCTAAATATACAATTTGAATAAATTCAGAATTTAAAATCAAATATAAGTTTCCAAACCGGCAATTCATAATAATAAAATCAAATTGTAGCTAAAATTACATATAGCTATGAGCTATAGATACATCAATCAGCGAGAGGTTGAGAGTTATTTTACTCACCATGATTTCTTTCAATAGAGCGGCCGTGGAGAGTAAGGATGAGATGTATGGATTTGTTATTCTTGTATGTATATATGTATGTATATTTTATAGGCAGCTGGTCCCTGTCCCGGACCGTTAATTAACAATCGGTTTTTAAACCGTTGGATCGATGATTCAACGGCCCCTGGATTATAAAAAAAATTTCTTGTCCGTGGAAAATTTCCGAGTAACGTAATTTTTTTTTTTAATATCAGACGTATCCAACGGTTCTGGAACCGATTGTTAAATAACCGGCCCCTGACAAACGATTGTCAGAGACTGGGACCCTATTTTATAAGCTAGCAATGTTACTTAAGCCTAGTATTGTTTTTACGGAATGGCTAACATGTGCCCTTGGGGCACATGTTAAGAAACATTTATTGCCTTGATTATTTACTTCCTACCTTGTTGTTGGTGCTTTATTGTTGGTGCACTTTATTGTTATACTAATTATTTATTAATGTTTTTACTTTTTTTCAATATTTATATTAGTCATAATAAATTTTACATGTATAAAATATTTTATATAGAATGACCCCCTGCATTCACATCAATATCAATTAATAAAAAGATTTCTTGTTGTCACGTCATTTTGTAATTATTTTATAAAATATATTAAGATAAATTCTATTATGTTTGATAAAAATAGTTTAATAGATTTTTTTTAAATTCTTACTTTTTTTATTTCAAAATAATATTTTTATTTTGTATGATATGTTTTTTTAAAAAAATTAAAGTATACTTAATTGAGTGAAATAAATAAGAGTAATAAAATAAAATAATTGAAGGTGATGAAAAAGAGAAGAGTAAATACTGATTAAATGTGAAACAACAGCTGTAAACAACAAATAAACAACAAACGATGTGTAATAAATACACATTAACATGTGCCCTGGGGCACAGGTTAGCTGTAATAACCCTAACTTCAGTAATGCTACAGTGATCACATGAAGAGTAAATTTCGAGGATTTAGAGAAATGGTATATAGGTACTCTATAATGGAAACATAAAATGAATAAACAGAAACCATATTAGTGTTGTACAATGGAAATAAGTGACTCGAAATGACGATAGATTTCAGAAATTCCTGAAACATGGATTTTGAGGATTTTGATTTCGAATAAGCTTCTGTTGGACATTAAGGAGCATGGAAACATTATAAGAATTATATATTGAGGAATTAGTGAATTTAGATTTAACCAAGGGATTATTAAGTTAAGAGAATGCCAAGGGAAATTGGATTCGTAAATGGTTTCAAAACCATTGAGATAATGAGGTACATTCGAAACGAACTACAATTAGACGAATATGGAGATTAAGCAACCAAGATTTATAATATAACAAGGATACATACCCCATTATAATTACCAAGAGTACTAGCATTATAATTAGAAAAGAAAATCAAGAAAAAGGAATTATTAGATCATCCAAATGATGTCATTCTCCACTAATTAGTTTTAAGGGTAAATTAGTCTTTTAACATTGTTAATTACCAAATATCTTCCAAGGCTTCTAGGACAAGCTAGAGTTAACAAATATTAACAAGATTAAAGAGGGATAAGATCAAAACTAAGAACAAAACTCTCTCCCCCATCCTTTTTTTTTCATTCGGCCATTTCTAAAAAAATAAGAAAAAAAATTTCAAAACCCTAGCTCTCTTCAAGATTAAATCAAGGGAAAAATTATGGAGGCTCTTGGAGGTTAGAAAGGATCATCTACAAAGTTTCATAGCAAACCAACACCATTTAGTAAGGTAATAAAATCTACAAAGTTGATGATGAATAGTGATGAATAGTAGTTTTCTAAGAACTAACTTGATTTTCATGGTTCTTTTAGTTGATTCAAGCTATTGTAAGGTTGTTTAAGGGCTAGCTAAGGATTATTAAGTGTTGATAAAGCTTCAAGAAGGTATAAACATGCTTGCCCTTTTGTATTTATGATAGATATTGTTGTGTTTAGTGATTAAGTGGTACAAAGGTTATGTTTGCTCTCTTCAAGATTAAATCAAGGGAAAAATTATGGAGGCTCTTGGAGGTTAGAAAGGATCATCTACAAAGTTTCATAGCAAACCAACACCATTTAGTAAGGTAATAAAATCTACAAAGTTGATGATGAATAGTGATGAATAGTAGTTTTCTAAGAACTAACTTGATTTTCATGGTTCTTTTAGTTGATTCAAGCTATTGTAAGGTTGTTTAAGGGCTAGCTAAGGATTATTAAGTGTTGATAAAGCTTCAAGAAGGTATAAACATGCTTGCCCTTTTGTATTTATGATAGATATTGTTGTGTTTAGTGATTAAGTGGTACAAAGGTTATGTTTATGATGTTATAAGTATTTGTAAGTGGTTGAGTTGATTTTGGAAGGAGTTTGGGAGTGTAACCATGGCTGGTAATGAAGACCACATGGTGTAGGTGATGATTATTGTGTTTGATGATTGATTTGGAGGAGTTTGATTTTGGAAAGTATGAAATTACAGCAGTTATAATGTCCGATTTTCGTTAGAACGAAAACTGCCCTGTTTTGTGACCCCTGTATTCATACGGTACCTCACTGCCTAGGTTACCAATTGACCATGAAATGATAGAGCTTAGTTCATAGATCGTTTTGATATAAGGTGCGTTAAAATCTGATGAACGGTTTAGGAGAAAAGTCAGTTTTAGTGAAAGACGTTCGATAACCGAGAAAACGTAATTGTATCAACTTTGAGGCTAAAGTTACCATACTTAGACATTTTTATAAGTCACGAAATTTTGGGATAGTATAGTAGGGTGGTCAGAGGACCCTTGGCAGTTAACCTCATATTAAAATTCGAAATCAAAAATTTATAAGAAATTTTACAGTTAAGTGTGATCGTTAGGGGAAATGGTGAAAAACCACTGAAACTTCAATTGAGCTTGTAAATGGTTAAGTTCTTGAACCTTTGGGGTAATAGTAATACGTTAAACATATATTGAAGTGTAAAGGATGTTATTATACGAGAGGGTAGTGAGTAAGAGATGTGGTATTCTAATGACGGTTCTTTTATGTTTATAGAAATTCCGGAGGAGGAACCAACCATACTGTCAGGATACAGAAACCGAGGCAAGATCCTTCTATCCCTACTTTAAAAATTATTTATCTTCAGAATAATAATGATATCATGGAATATATTTATGTATATGTGATGCTTTTGTTGCTATATTGCAAAGAATATATTCTCTTGATTGTGGGAAGTTAAAGAGAAATGGATATGTTTTCTGAAATATGAATATAGAGATGATTACGAATGGAGCGAATATGCTCTAGGGTAAAAGAGATATGAAAGAGAATGGTATCAGTTGTTATCTAGGGTTATATGGTTTATAATGCTATATTATAAACATTCTTTTTAGTGTATGTTATATACATATATTTTATAGAAATAATGTGCGAGAATGAAAGTGATATATGGGAATGGAAATGTGAAATGGTGTTGATAAATTGAATAATGATCTTATAAAAAGGGGAATTTACAATAGTAAGCGTAAGAGGCCGTGTGGAAGTTGCACAGTCCAGCACTTAATGTTTCATTTCGGCCCAAGAGTTGCCGAAGGAGGATGTAGTGGTAGACCTTCCTCCTGGGGGATGGTGGCAGACCTACCTCCGTCTACCGGTAGTAAAAAGGGACGGATACGGAGGGCGACTGATCATCGTGCCTCACGTATTCGGCAACAGTGAAAACCCCTACAATATTTGAATAAAGAATAAATGATAAGGTCAGATTGGTATACTGAAAAGGGAAGATGATATGAAAGATGGAATTATTGTTATAGATGAAGATAAACTGATTTTATATTAATTTATAAAATTTGTTACATAAGAAGGAAATGAGAAGATGATAGTAAGAGATTTAAGTAAATATTTATATTATCCTGAAATCTTACACTGAAAGATTATATTGATTGTTATATTATTTAAGAAGAGAAATTGATACTGTATTATTCTAGATTTCTTTCTTATAATAGTAAGTGGATGATGTATTATTAAATAAGAGTGTTATTCTTCCTTAAAGTTTATAATTTGGTTACTGCTTACATATGTATATACATGTATACTTGGTTACATTTTAAATTCTAGTTTACAATATTATCTTGCTGAGCTATTATAGCTCACTCTTGCTACTTATATATATACAGCTAGGTATGCCAATACTACGCAGAACGCCCCGCAAGAGGGTAAGGGAAAGGCGACCTTCTGAGAGCTCGTTAGCATCAATCCCCGAGGTAGATGACCAGCGCAAGGGGTTTAGTGGTCTTATGTATAATAAGTGTGTAAGTGTGTAAGGTTGTAATAAATTTGGTTGTTGAAATGCTTCTTGTAGAAGCATCACTCAACAATGTACTTAAGTATGATTCTGGGTTGTAATAACTTTTTAACTCTAAACTTTTATTATGGTGAATGTTGTTCTCTGAGCATATGACTGGTGTGTGTGTGTGTGTATTACTGTGGGGCCAATTGCATAAATATTAAATAAAAAAAAAACCCAAGAGATATTGATTTTGAATGGAAGTTGGTCCGTGATGGCCCAAATTCATGACCCCGGATTTGGGGCTGTCACAGTTTGGTATCAGAGATAAGAGTCATAATGCTCAGGAACAAGAGTGATAATAATATTGTATCATTTATAATATAAAATTTTGAACTTCCATCAAGTTCAGGGGTGGTATATCGCAGGTAGTATTTATTCTAAGTATTGTTTATAATTTTATAGACCGTTACTAATAGAATTTTATGTTTTATTATACGGAGCGGAGATGGGTGAGCCGGGTCAGGACCCCCAGTGGCTAGGACTACCCGAGCAGGAGCTTAGAGACTTATTGCTGGTAGGTGTAGAGGTTCCAGAGTATGCTATCGCTGACCTGAGGAGGAGAGTTCGCGCAAAGGCCATGGAGAGACACGAGATCAGAGTGAGACTTGAGGAGGCAGAGGAGCGTAGGCAGAGGGATGCTGTGGCCATAGTGCCATATTCTGGTAGACCATATGTAGGACCTGATGGGGCCGGACCTTCTCGGGTGCGGTCGGATATTCCTGAGGAGGAGATGCCCTTGCGTAAGAGGCCTAGGTTATCTGTTATACCTGAGGAGCCGATTGAGTGGAGGGACATTCACGTGACTCCTACTCCTGTCCCACCTGTCCCAGTGCCATCACCAGTTCCATCTCCTCTACCTAGCCCTGATCCTTTTGAGGACCCAGTTGAGCAGTTCACTCCACCGGGACACTTCATCATGTCAGAGGATGAGTTGGAGGAGGACCCTTCCGAGGATGCGGACACGGAGCCAGTTCCTCCATCCCCACCATTTGCACCTCCACCACCTCCACCAGTGGATGCACCCCCACTTGTAGATGTACCTCCCCCAGATGCTATGCCACCTCAGGAGGCACCTATATTTCCAGCTGGTCAGTTGCCAGCTATTTTCTTGCCAGAGTACTTTGCCCTACAGGGACAGCTGGAGGAGTCCCGTCGGACTATAGATACGCTTGTACAGAGGTTAGACAGAGCGAGAGGAGGAGGTGTGATACCAGATGGGTTGACTTTGAGCATAGTTAGTATCGAGCTGCGGGCACTCGGTGATATTAGGACGATGTTGGGAGACAGAGGGGATCCAGTATGGAGGGCTCAGATAGTTGATGTAGTCACCACTATGGTAGTGCAGATCAGAGACGTTATCAGGGCATCGTTACCATGATTAGGAGTAGTAGTCTTGGATACTAATCAGACTAGTCATCTTGTGGATGTCATTTTGGGGATTAGGTTAGTTGTTTACTGTCTTAATCCCAGTCTGATTAGAGGACAGCTAGTAGTGCTTTTGTTATAGCGAGTTAGTGTGTATGGTTATGCTTTCGGAGTTTCGAACCTTGTACCTTATGATGTATGATATTAGTAGTAAAAGACGTTGTACCCAAGTTGTAAAATATTTATGTAAATTAATGAAGTTTATGTACTTTGCTTAATTTTATTGTATTTTGATATTAAATGTTGAGAATAAAAAATATTGATATATATGAGGTGATTGACTTAAATGAAAAGGTTATTGTGCTAAAGGTACTAAGCTTATTTGTCAAAGTTGTATTATAATTAAATATTACTTGTGTGAAGTTAAAAATACTGGGATGCATAAATAAGATTAACTAATGATATAGTTGTGCATATATGGAAATGATGTATATTGTACCCTAATTGTGGGTGATTAACGAAGAATATTGTTATATACAGAATCATGCCGCCTAAGCGTAATAATAGAATGAATGCAAGGGAAAATGAGAGAGAGGAAGGAAGTCATAATAGGCAGGGTGAAAACGCTCATAATGAACAAGATCATGAGGAAGAAGAAGATGAATCAACTGGTCAACAGGGAAATCAGGGTGGTAACCCTTTTAACCAATTTATAGAACTATTGAGGCAGAATTTCGCTAATCCACAGAATCCGCCACAACCACCTGTTCTTCCCAACCAGGCAGCTAACTCCTTTCGTGCTTTTAAGTCATTAAAACCCCCAGAATTTGAGGGAACCACTAACCCAGTAGCAGCCAGGGCATGGCTGAAAGAGATGGAGAAGGCTTTTGAGATACTGAGGGTAGAGGAAGATCAAAAGACAGTCTTTGCAGCCTATCTCCTAAAGGGAGAGGCAAATTATTGGTGGGAAGCTAAGAAAAATCTCGAGGGAGCGGGAGTGATAACCTGGGAGCGTTTCACTAGGGTGTTTCTAGACAAATATTCCCCTAGGTACCTGGAGAACCAGGTGGAAATAAAATTTTTGGAGCTAAAGCAGGAAAATCTAACAGTGGCTGAGTATGAAACGAAATTTACCGAACTGTCTAGGTTTGTTCCAGAATTCGTGCGTACTGAAGAGCAACGAGCGAAAAGGTTCCAACAAGGATTGAAACCATGGCTACGTACTAGAGTGGCACCATTTGAGTTGACTGATTATGCTGCAGTGGTCCAGAAGGCATCTATTATAGAAGCCGAGAGCGAGCAAACCCAAATAGGTCGAGAGAATAAGAAAAGAAAATTTGAGGGTCCAAAGGGAGGTTCAAGTGAGGGAAGCTACTTTAACAAATTTGGTAAAGGACAAAAACCCCAGTTTGGAAAGTCAGGGAATAATAAGACTACCAGTGAGATGGTGAATCAGGGTGGTAGATCCACAGGAACCTTTCAGTCTAATCAATCGCGACCACCATTGCCAGATTGTAACACGTGTGGTAAGAAGCATTCAGGAGTGTGTAGAGTGTTAGGAATAACTTGCTTTAAGTGTGGACAAAAGGGGCACTTTCTAGACAAGTGTCCATTAGTCGATAAGAGTGACATGAAGTGTTACCAGTGTGGAAAATTAGGACACTTTGCCAGAGATTGTCGTTCCGGTGAGTCGTCCGCACCAGGACAAAGTATGACTGCTTCAAATAGACCTACTGCCAGGGTGTACAATATGACTTTAGGAGAGGCATTGAGAAAGCCGGATACAGATACAGGTGAACATTTTTCTAGTATTTAAATTTTTAGTGTAAATGTTTGGTTAGGAATCAATGTGGTCAATGAATGGTATAGGTAGGTTGATAATCTAGATAAGGAAAATCAGTATCTGTTAGGGGTTAGAAATTCTATGAAAAGGAGAATAATAGTATTTTGGGGGTAAACCACAGACTTGTTTATATACGAACAGGAAATATATATTATAGGTAATATTTTCTTACAATTGTTTCAAAGAATCTCATTCTAGTCGGATTTCTGGAAGATTTTACAGAGATAAGATATAATAAGAGCGAAATATGTATATTTCATGTCATGATAGAGATCAACATAGGGATAAACCATAAGTGAGATACACTACCATTCAGGAGAGGCCAATGTGGTGGCCGATACCCATAATTAAAAGAGGAATGTTGATGAATGACAAGCAAGTTTATGTTGGTGTAATTTTGCGCAAACAAGATAGAGATATTATGAAGGAAAAAGGATGGAGAAAGTGGTATAGAAGTTATAAGTATAGATGAAAAGGTATCTATGGACATTTCTGACGTGATTCCGGGACGGAATCCTTTTAAGGAGGGAAGGATGTAATAACCCTAACTTCAGTAATGCTACAGTGGTCACATGAAGAGTAAATTTCGAGGATTTAGAGAAATGGTATATAGGTACTCTATAATGGAAACATAAAATGAATAAACAGAAACCATATTAGTGTTGTACAATGGAAATAAGTGACTCGAAATGACGATAGATTTCAGAAATTCCTGAAACATGGATTTTGAGGATTTTGATTTCGAATAAGCTTCTGTTGGACATTAAGGAGCATGGAAACATTATAAGAATTATATATTGAGGAATTAGTGAATTTATATTTAACCAAGGGATTATTAAGTTAAGAGAATGCCAAGAGAAATTGGATTCGTAAATGGTTTCAAAACCATTGAGATAATGAGGTACATTCGAAACGAACTACAATTAGACGAATATGGAGATTAAGCAACCAAGATTTATAATATAACAAGGATACATACCCCATTATAATTACCAAGAGTACTAGCATTATAATTAGAAAAGAAAATCAAGAAAAAGGAATTATTAGATCATCCAAATGATGTCATTCTCCACTAATTAGTTTTAAGGGTAAATTAGTCTTTTAACATTGTTAATTACCAAATATCTTCCAAGGCTTCTAGGACAAGCTAGAGTTAACAAATATTAACAAGATTAAAGAGGGATAAGATCAAAACTAAGAACAAAACTCTCTCCCCCATCCTTTTTTTTTCATTCGGCCATTTCTAAAAAAATAAGAAAATTTTTTTCAAAACCCTAGCTCTCTTCAAGATTAAATCAAGGGAAAAATTATGGAGGCTCTTGGAGGTTAGAAAGGATCATCTACAAAGTTTCATAGCAAACCAACACCATTTAGTAAGGTAATAAAATCTACAAAGTTGATGATGAATAGTGATGAATAGTAGTTTTCTAAGAACTAACTTGATTTTCATGGTTCTTTTAGTTGATTCAAGCTATTGTAAGGTTGTTTAAGGGCTAGCTAAGGATTATTAAGTGTTGATAAAGCTTCAAGAAGGTATAAACATGCTTGCCCTTTTGTATTTATGATAGATATTGTTGTGTTTAGTGATTAAGTGGTACAAAGGTTATGTTTGCTCTCTTCAAGATTAAATCAAGGGAAAAATTATGGAGGCTCTTGGAGGTTAGAAAGGATCATCTACAAAGTTTCATAGCAAACCAACACCATTTAGTAAGGTAATAAAATCTACAAAGTTGATGATGAATAGTGATGAATAGTAGTTTTCTAATAACTAACTTGATTTTCATGGTTCTTTTAGTTGATTCAAGCTATTGTAAGGTTGTTTAAGGGCTAGCTAAGGATTATTAAGTGTTGATAAAGCTTCAAGAAGGTATAAACATGCTTGCCCTTTTGTATTTATGATAGATATTGTTGTGTTTAGTGATTAAGTGGTACAAAGGTTATGTTTATGATGTTATAAGTATTTGTAAGTGGTTGAGTTGATTTTGGAAGGAGTTTGGGAGTGTAACCATGGCTGGTAATGAAGACCACATGGTGTAGGTGATGATTATTGTGTTTGATGATTGATTTGGAGGAGTTTGATTTTGGAAAGTATGAAATTACAGCAGTTATAATGTCCGATTTTCGTTAGAACGAAAACTGCCCTGTTTTGTGACCCCTGTATTCATACGGTACCTCACTGCCTAGGTTACCAATTGACCATGAAATGATAGAGCTTAGTTCATAGATCGTTTTGATATAAGGTGCGTTAAAATCTGATGAACGGTTTAGGAGAAAAGTCAGTTTTAGTGAAAGACGTTCGATAACCGAGAAAACGTAATTGTATCAACTTTGAGGCTAAAGTTACCATACTTAGACATTTTTATAAGTCACGAAATTTTGGGATAGTATAGTAGGGTGGTCAGAGGACCCTTGGCAGTTAACCTCATATTAAAATTCGAAATCAAAAATTTATAAGAAATTTTACAGTTAAGTGTGATCGTTAGGGGAAATGGTGAAAAACCACTGAAACTTCAATTGAGCTTGTAAATGGTTAAGTTCTTGAACCTTTGGGGTAATAGTAATACGTTAAACATATATTGAAGTGTAAAGGATGTTATTATACGAGAGGGTAGTGAGTAAGAGATGTGGTATTCTAATGACGGTTCTTTTATGTTTATAGAAATTCCGGAGGAGGAACCAACCATACTGTCAGGATACAGAAACCGAGGCAAGATCCTTCTATCCCTACTTTAAAAATTATTTATCTTCAGAATAATAATGATATCATGGAATATATTTATGTATATGTGATGCTTTTGTTGCTATATTGCAAAGAATATATTCTCTTGATTGTGGGAAGTTAAAGAGAAATGGATATGTTTTCTGAAATATGAATATAGAGATGATTACGAATGGAGCGAATATGCTCTAGGGTAAAAGAGATATGAAAGAGAATGGTATCAGTTGTTATCTAGGGTTATATGGTTTATAATGCTATATTATAAACATTCTTTTTAGTGTATGTTATATACATATATTTTATAGAAATAATGTGCGAGAATGAAAGTGATATATGGGAATGGAAATGTGAAATGGTGTTGATAAATTGAATAATGATCTTATAAAAAGGGGAATTTACAATAGTAAGCGTAAGAGGCCGTGTGGAAGTTGCACAGTCCAGCACTTAATGTTTCATTTCGGCCCAAGAGTTGCCGAAGGAGGATGTAGTGGTAGACCTTCCTCCTGGGGGATGGTGGCAGACCTACCTCCGTCTACCGGTAGTAAAAAGGGACGGATACGGAGGGCGACTGATCATCGTGCCTCACGTATTCGGCAACAGTGAAAACCCCTACAATATTTGAATAAAGAATAAATGATAAGGTCAGATTGGTATACTGAAAAGGGAAGATGATATGAAAGATGGAATTATTGTTATAGATGAAGATAAACTGATTTTATATTAATTTATAAAATTTGTTACATAAGAAGGAAATGAGAAGATGATAGTAAGAGATTTAAGTAAATATTTATATTATCCTGAAATCTTACACTGAAAGATTATATTGATTGTTATATTATTTAAGAAGAGAAATTGATACTGTATTATTCTAGATTTCTTTCTTATAATAGTAAGTGGATGATGTATTATTAAATAAGAGTGTTATTCTTCCTTAAAGTTTATAATTTGGTTACTGCTTACATATGTATATACATGTATACTTGGTTACATTTTAAATTCTAGTTTACAATATTATCTTGCTGAGCTATTATAGCTCACTCTTGCTACTTATATATATACAGCTAGGTATGCCAATACTACGCAGAACGCCCCGCAAGAGGGTAAGGGAAAGGCGACCTTCTGAGAGCTCGTTAGCATCAATCCCCGAGGTAGATGACCAGCGCAAGGGGTTTAGTGGTCTTATGTATAATAAGTGTGTAAGTGTGTAAGGTTGTAATAAATTTGGTTGTTGAAATGCTTCTTGTAGAAGCATCACTCAACAATGTACTTAAGTATGATTCTGGGTTGTAATAACTTTTTAACTCTAAACTTTTATTATGGTGAATGTTGTTCTCTGAGCATATGACTGGTGTGTGTGTGTGTGTATTACTGTGGGGCCAATTGCATAAATATTAAATAAAAAAAAAAACCCAAGAGATATTGATTTTGAATGGAAGTTGGTCCGTGATGGCCCAAATTCATGACCCCGGATTTGGGGCTGTCACAGTTTGGTATCAGAGATAAGAGTCATAATGCTCAGGAACAAGAGTGATAATAATATTGTATCATTTATAATATAAAATTTTGAACTTCCATCAAGTTCAGGGGTGGTATATCGCAGGTAGTATTTATTCTAAGTATTGTTTATAATTTTATAGACCGTTACTAATAGAATTTTATGTTTTATTATACGGAGCGGAGATGGGTGAGCCGGGTCAGGACCCCCAGTGGCTAGGACTACCCGAGCAGGAGCTTAGAGACTTATTGCTGGTAGGTGTAGAGGTTCCAGAGTATGCTATCGCTGACCTGAGGAGGAGAGTTCGCGCAAAGGCCATGGAGAGACACGAGATCAGAGTGAGACTTGAGGAGGCAGAGGAGCGTAGGCAGAGGGATGCTGTGGCCATAGTGCCATATTCTGGTAGACCATATGTAGGACCTGATGGGGCCGGACCTTCTCGGGTGCGGTCGGATATTCCTGAGGAGGAGATGCCCTTGCGTAAGAGGCCTAGGTTATCTGTTATACCTGAGGAGCCGATTGAGTGGAGGGACATTCACGTGACTCCTACTCCTGTCCCACCTGTCCCAGTGCCATCACCAGTTCCATCTCCTCTACCTAGCCCTGATCCTTTTGAGGACCCAGTTGAGCAGTTCACTCCACCGGGACACTTCATCATGTCAGAGGATGAGTTGGAGGAGGACCCTTCCGAGGATGCGGACACGGAGCCAGTTCCTCCATCCCCACCATTTGCACCTCCACCACCTCCACCAGTGGATGCACCCCCACTTGTAGATGTACCTCCCCCAGATGCTATGCCACCTCAGGAGGCACCTATATTTCCAGCTGGTCAGTTGCCAGCTATTTTCTTGCCAGAGTACTTTGCCCTACAGGGACAGCTGGAGGAGTCCCGTCGGACTATAGATACGCTTGTACAGAGGTTAGACAGAGCGAGAGGAGGAGGTGTGATACCAGATGGGTTGACTTTGAGCATAGTTAGTATCGAGCTGCGGGCACTCGGTGATATTAGGACGATGTTGGGAGACAGAGGGGATCCAGTATGGAGGGCTCAGATAGTTGATGTAGTCACCACTATGGTAGTGCAGATCAGAGACGTTATCAGGGCATCGTTACCATGATTAGGAGTAGTAGTCTTGGATACTAATCAGACTAGTCATCTTGTGGATGTCATTTTGGGGATTAGGTTAGTTGTTTACTGTCTTAATCCCAGTCTGATTAGAGGACAGCTAGTAGTGCTTTTGTTATAGCGAGTTAGTGTGTATGGTTATGCTTTCGGAGTTTCGAACCTTGTACCTTATGATGTATGATATTAGTAGTAAAAGACGTTGTACCCAAGTTGTAAAATATTTATGTAAATTAATGAAGTTTATGTACTTTGCTTAATTTTATTGTATTTTGATATTAAATGTTGAGAATAAAAAATATTGATATATATGAGGTGATTGACTTAAATGAAAAGGTTATTGTGCTAAAGGTACTAAGCTTATTTGTCAAAGTTGTATTATAATTAAATATTACTTGTGTGAAGTTAAAAATACTGGGATGCATAAATAAGATTAACTAATGATATAGTTGTGCATATATGGAAATGATGTATATTGTACCCTAATTGTGGGTGATTAACGAAGAATATTGTTATATACAGAATCATGCCGCCTAAGCGTAATAATAGAATGAATGCAAGGGAAAATGAGAGAGAGGAAGGAAGTCATAATAGGCAGGGTGAAAACGCTCATAATGAACAAGATCATGAGGAAGAAGAAGATGAATCAACTGGTCAACAGGGAAATCAGGGTGGTAACCCTTTTAACCAATTTATAGAACTATTGAGGCAGAATTTCGCTAATCCACAGAATCCGCCACAACCACCTGTTCTTCCCAACCAGGCAGCTAACTCCTTTCGTGCTTTTAAGTCATTAAAACCCCCAGAATTTGAGGGAACCACTAACCCAGTAGCAGCCAGGGCATGGCTGAAAGAGATGGAGAAGGCTTTTGAGATACTGAGGGTAGAGGAAGATCAAAAGACAGTCTTTGCAGCCTATCTCCTAAAGGGAGAGGCAAATTATTGGTGGGAAGCTAAGAAAAATCTCGAGGGAGCGGGAGTGATAACCTGGGAGCGTTTCATTAGGGTGTTTCTAGACAAATATTCCCCTAGGTACCTGGAGAACCAGATGGAAATAAAATTTTTGGAGCTAAAGCAGGAAAATCTAACAGTGGCTGAGTATGAAACGAAATTTACCGAACTGTCTAGGTTTGTTCCAGAATTCGTGCGTACTGAAGAGCAACGAGCGAAAAGGTTCCAACAAGGATTGAAACCATGGCTACGTACTAGAGTGGCACCATTTGAGTTGACTGATTATGCTGCAGTGGTCCAGAAGGCATCTATTATAGAAGCCGAGAGCGAGCAAACCCAAATAGGTCGAGAGAATAAGAAAAGAAAATTTGAGGGTCCAAAGGGAGGTTCAAGTGAGGGAAGCTACTTTAACAAATTTGGTAAAGGACAAAAACCCCAGTTTGGAAAGTCAGGGAATAATAAGACTACCAGTGAGATGGTGAATCAGGGTGGTAGATCCACAGGAACCTTTCAGTCTAATCAATCGCGACCACCATTGCCAGATTGTAACACGTGTGGTAAGAAGCATTCAGGAGTGTGTAGAGTGTTAGGAATAACTTGCTTTAAGTGTGGACAAAAGGGGCACTTTCTAGACAAGTGTCCATTAGTCGATAAGAGTGACATGAAGTGTTACCAGTGTGGAAAATTAGGACACTTTGCCAGAGATTGTCGTTCCGGTGAGTCGTCCGCACCAGGACAAAGTATGACTGCTTCAAATAGACCTACTGCCAGGGTGTACAATATGACTTTAGGAGAGGCATTGAGAAAGCCGGATACAGATACAGGTGAACATTTTTCTAGTATTTAAATTTTTAGTGTAAATGTTTGGTTAGGAATCAATGTGGTCAATGAATGGTATAGGTAGGTTGATAATCTAGATAAGGAAAATCAGTATCTGTTAGGGGTTAGAAATTCTATGAAAAGGAGAATAATAGTATTTTGGGGGTAAACCACAGACTTGTTTATATACGAACAGGAAATATATATTATAGGTAATATTTTCTTACAATTGTTTCAAAGAATCTCATTCTAGTCGGATTTCTGGAAGATTTTACAGAGATAAGATATAATAAGAGCGAAATATGTATATTTCATGTCATGATAGAGATCAACATAGGGATAAACCATAAGTGAGATACACTACCATTCAGGAGAGGCCAATGTGGTGGCCGATACCCATAATTAAAAGAGGAATGTTGATGAATGACAAGCAAGTTTATGTTGGTGTAATTTTGCGCAAACAAGATAGAGATATTATGAAGGAAAAAGGATGGAGAAAGTGGTATAGAAGTTATAAGTATAGATGAAAAGGTATCTATGGACATTTCTGACGTGATTCCGGGACGGAATCCTTTTAAGGAGGGAAGGATGTAATAACCCTAACTTCAGTAATGCTACAGTGGTCACATGAAGAGTAAATTTCGAGGATTTAGAGAAATGGTATATAGGTACTCTATAATGGAAACATAAAATGAATAAACAGAAACCATATTAGTGTTGTACAATGGAAATAAGTGACTCGAAATGACGATAGATTTCAGAAATTCCTGAAACATGGATTTTGAGGATTTTGATTTCGAATAAGCTTCTGTTGGACATTAAGGAGCATGGAAACATTATAAGAATTATATATTGAGGAATTAGTGAATTTATATTTAACCAAGGGATTATTAAGTTAAGAGAATGCCAAGAGAAATTGGATTCGTAAATGGTTTCAAAACCATTGAGATAATGAGGTACATTCGAAACGAACTACAATTAGACGAATATGGAGATTAAGCAACCAAGATTTATAATATAACAAGGATACATACCCCATTATAATTACCAAGAGTACTAGCATTATAATTAGAAAAGAAAATCAAGAAAAAGGAATTATTAGATCATCCAAATGATGTCATTCTCCACTAATTAGTTTTAAGGGTAAATTAGTCTTTTAACATTGTTAATTACCAAATATCTTCCAAGGCTTCTAGGACAAGCTAGAGTTAACAAATATTAACAAGATTAAAGAGGGATAAGATCAAAACTAAGAACAAAACTCTCTCCCCCATCCTTTTTTTTTCATTCGGCCATTTCTAAAAAAATAAGAAAATTTTTTTCAAAACCCTAGCTCTCTTCAAGATTAAATCAAGGGAAAAATTATGGAGGCTCTTGGAGGTTAGAAAGGATCATCTACAAAGTTTCATAGCAAACCAACACCATTTAGTAAGGTAATAAAATCTACAAAGTTGATGATGAATAGTGATGAATAGTAGTTTTCTAAGAACTAACTTGATTTTCATGGTTCTTTTAGTTGATTCAAGCTATTGTAAGGTTGTTTAAGGGCTAGCTAAGGATTATTAAGTGTTGATAAAGCTTCAAGAAGGTATAAACATGCTTGCCCTTTTGTATTTATGATAGATATTGTTGTGTTTAGTGATTAAGTGGTACAAAGGTTATGTTTGCTCTCTTCAAGATTAAATCAAGGGAAAAATTATGGAGGCTCTTGGAGGTTAGAAAGGATCATCTACAAAGTTTCATAGCAAACCAACACCATTTAGTAAGGTAATAAAATCTACAAAGTTGATGATGAATAGTGATGAATAGTAGTTTTCTAATAACTAACTTGATTTTCATGGTTCTTTTAGTTGATTCAAGCTATTGTAAGGTTGTTTAAGGGCTAGCTAAGGATTATTAAGTGTTGATAAAGCTTCAAGAAGGTATAAACATGCTTGCCCTTTTGTATTTATGATAGATATTGTTGTGTTTAGTGATTAAGTGGTACAAAGGTTATGTTTATGATGTTATAAGTATTTGTAAGTGGTTGAGTTGATTTTGGAAGGAGTTTGGGAGTGTAACCATGGCTGGTAATGAAGACCACATGGTGTAGGTGATGATTATTGTGTTTGATGATTGATTTGGAGGAGTTTGATTTTGGAAAGTATGAAATTACAGCAGTTATAATGTCCGATTTTCGTTAGAACGAAAACTGCCCTGTTTTGTGACCCCTGTATTCATACGGTACCTCACTGCCTAGGTTACCAATTGACCATGAAATGATAGAGCTTAGTTCATAGATCGTTTTGATATAAGGTGCGTTAAAATCTGATGAACGGTTTAGGAGAAAAGTCAGTTTTAGTGAAAGACGTTCGATAACCGAGAAAACGTAATTGTATCAACTTTGAGGCTAAAGTTACCATACTTAGACATTTTTATAAGTCACGAAATTTTGGGATAGTATAGTAGGGTGGTCAGAGGACCCTTGACAGTTAACCTCATATTAAAATTCGAAATCAAAAATTTATAAGAAATTTTACAGTTAAGTGTGATCGTTAGGGGAAATGGTGAAAAACCACTGAAACTTCAATTGAGCTTGTAAATGGTTAAGTTCTTGAACCTTTGGGGTAATAGTAATACGTTAAACATATATTGAAGTGTAAAGGATGTTATTATACGAGAGGGTAGTGAGTAAGAGATGTGGTATTCTAATGACGGTTCTTTTATGTTTATAGAAATTCCGGAGGAGGAACCAGCCATACTGTCAGGATACAGAAACCAAGGCAAGATCCTTCTATCCCTACTTTAAAAATTATTTATCTTCGGAATAATAATGATATCATGGAATATATTTATGTATATTTGATGCTTTTGTTGCTATATTGCAAAGAATATATTCTCTTGATTGTGGGAAGTTAAAGAGAAATGGATATGTTTTCTGAAATATGAATATAGAGATGATTACGAATGGAGCGAATATGCTCTAGGGTAAAAGAGATATGAAAGAGAATGGTATCAGTTGTTATCTAGGGTTATATGGTTTATAATGCTATATTATAAACATTCTTTTTAGTGTATGTTATATACATATATTTTATAGAAATAATGTGCGAGAATGAAAGTGATATATGGGAATGGAAATGTGAAATGGTGTTGATAAATTGAATAATGATCTTATAAAAAGGGGAATTTACAATAGTAAGCGTAAGAGGCCGTGTGGAAGTTGCACAGTCCAGCACTTAATGTTTCATTTCGGCCCAAGAGTTGCCGAAGGAGGATGTAGTGGTAGACCTTCCTCCTGGGGGATGGTGGCAGACCTACCTCCGTCTACCGGTAGTAAAAAGGGACGGATACGGAGGGCGACTGATCATCGTGCCTCACGTATTTGGCAACAGTGAAAACCCCTACAATATTTGAATAAAGAATAAATGATAAGGTCAGATTGGTATACTGAAAAGGGAAGATGATATGAAAGATGGAATTATTGTTATAGATGAAGATAAACTGATTTTATATTAATTTATAAAATTTGTTACATAAGAAGGAAATGAGAAGATGATAGTAAGAGATTTAAGTAAATATTTATATTATCCTGAAATCTTACACTGAAAGATTATATTGATTGTTATATTATTTAAGAAGAGAAATTGATACTGTATTATTCTAGATTTCTTTCTTATAATAGTAAGTGGATGATGTATTATTAAATAAGAGTGTTATTCTTCCTTAAAGTTTATAATTTGGTTACTGCTTACATATGTATATACATGTATACTTGGTTACATTTTAAATTCTAGTTTACAATATTATCTTGCTGAGCTATTATAGCTCACTCTTGCTACTTATATATATACAGCTAGGTATGCCAATACTACGCAGAACGCCCCGCAAGAGGGTAAGGGAAAGGCGACCTTCTGAGAGCTCGTTAGCATCAATCCCCGAGGTAGATGACCAGCGCAAGGGGTTTAGTGGTCTTATGTATAATAAGTGTGTAAGTGTGTAAGGTTGTAATAAATTTGGTTGTTGAAATGCTTCTTGTAGAAGCATCACTCAACACTGTACTTAAGTATGATTCTGGGTTGTAATAACTTTTTAACTCTAAACTTTTATTATGGTGAATGTTGTTCTCTGAGCATATGACTGGTGTGTGTGTGTGTATTACTGTGGGGCCAATTGCATAAATATTAAATAAAATAAAAAACCCAAGAGATATTGATTTTGAATGGAAGTTGGTCCGTGATGGCCCAAATTCATGACCCCGGATTTGGGGCTGTCACATTAGCCAACCCGTTGTTTTTAATGAAGGATACTACATGCCAATTTCTGCCAAGTGGATTAACCAGCTCAACATCAATCACATTTCTGTTATTAACTACTCCCTCCGTCCTCTTCATTATTTGTTTATGTTGAATGGGAATACAGAGACCAAGACAATGCATAAAAAATGAGTAAAATTAAATGAAAAGTAGGTAAAGTGGTGTGACATATCAATATTTAATAACGATTTTTCCAGTGTATGCTCAAAGACAGATGCTAAGAATCCGTGCTAGCTTAGTTGTCAAATTTTGATTGGTTGAGATTTCATTAATAATGATGGTCCCTCCTGCATTCACATAAATATTCACCAATCAAAATTTGACAACTCATGAAACACGGATTTTTAGCATGTGCCGTTAGGCACACACTATACAAACCCATTTAATAATAGATTTGTGATAGTAGAGTAAAATTGTGGATGTAATAGTATTTTTTATTATTAAATATAAGATAGTGGGGAAGGTAAATGAGTGTAATAATGAGGGAAACTTACTATTTATACTAACGTAAAAAAAATGAGAGGAATATCTTAAAATAGTAACGGTAAAGAAATGAGAGGGACATGGTAGGGAGAGAAGAAATATTTATCCTTTACTATATTTGTAGTACGTTAAGAAAGTAATGGCTAAGAATGAATGGTCAGGAAGGTTGTTATAGTAGTTATAGTACTACGATAACACGTGCGAAGCACGGATTGTGATAAATTATCTTAAATTCTTAATTTTTAATTTTTTTAAATGAATAAAATTTTGAAGCACCAAGTTGTATATAATACTATATTCTTGCATTTTATTTCGATTGTTAGTTAATAGACTCCTAGTATATAACTTCAATAATAAATGAAAAAATGACCAAAATACACCATTTTTGAGAATCTATTGCCCGAAATACATGTAGGCGAAAAGGACCGACCAAAATACCCGCCAAATACGCATGTTGAACTTGCGTATTCATTTTCAGGGTTAAACACGCATGTCCAACATGCGTGTTCTTTATATAATTTTTTTAAAAAAATGCTATACGCATCATCGAATTGCGTACACAATGTAAAAGAGTACACCTCCTTCTTTTGGTTCCGCAGGAAACTTCCTCCAGTAAACGCATTAGTGTAATGCGTAGATAATTTTTTTTTTTAAATAGAATCTGAACTATACGCATAGTGATTATGCGTGGCTTACTTTTTTTAAAAAAAAATATAAAGAGTACGCATGTTGGACATGCGTAGATAATTTTAGAATGAATACGCATGTGAGACATGCGTGGTCCGTGGGTAAAAAGGGCGGACCTTTCCGCCGATGGGTATTTTGGGCAGGTGAAATTAAAATGTGGGTATTTTGGTTTTTCACCCATAATAAATTAAATTAATATTTAATTTTATTATTTTTATTAATTAAATTTATATAACTTTTCTTTAGTAATATAAGAATAGTTATATTATTAATTGTATTTATTATTAATCTATTATAGATATATTTTAAATATTAATTAATTGGCATATCCTAGTATATAACTTCAATAATAAATTAAATTTATATTTTATTTTATTATTTTAATTAATTAAATTTATATAACTTATCTTTGGTAATATAAGACTAGTTATATTATTAATTGTACTTATTATTAATCTATTATAGATATATTTTAAATTATATCCTTATATATAATAAGAGTAAGAGGGATAATAAAGGTGTACTACCATAGATCAAGGGTTCGATTCTTACCGGCAACATAATGAATAATAAAACTATTAAAACAATAACAAAACATTCCATATAAATATTTTTTATATTTACATTAATCTTTAGTACTAACAGTTGTTGATCACAGAGACATGCCTGTGCTCATAATATAACAAGCCTAAGTATGTGTAATGCTATGCATTACCTACATGACCTATTAACTTAGTTGTAGAGTTTCTATTTGTTTTGTACTTGTAATAGGCATCAAATCCTAGTTGTGTAACTATACTTATAAAGTTAAGAATAATGTTTGTAAGAAGTTCCAAGGTTCATGCCTCAAGCAAGAAGATAAAGACTGTCAAATAATCACAGTTGGGATTTGAAGAAATGAAGAATTTGCCCAAGTACCAATTCGAGAAGTACATTTGTCTATTCGAGAAGTCTAGCGTTCGAGAAGTCAGAGATTCGATATATGAGAAGACACTGTTCGATATCTCAGAATGAACTATTCGATATCTCAGAGATTCGACATGTCTAATACTCTATTCGAGAACTCAAGGAGTCAACAAGTCAAATTGGTATTCGAGTTCTCAAAGAGTCAAAAAGTCAAAGTTCTATTCGATATCTCAAGGACTCAGAAAGCTATTCGACATCTCAGGGATTCGACAAGTCAAGTGTTCTATTCGACAACTCAAGGAACCCTGGATAAAAGTGTTATTCGAGAAGTGATTCGATATGTCAATCATACAGTATTCGAGAACTCAGAGATATCTGATCCTAGTTCTCGAATCAATCACTTAGCCACTTCTCGAATACATTCTTGGAGACAAACTACTGGAGAAATTGTACAAGTTAGAAACTTGCAACAAGCTAAAGTGCTTTATGGACCACAATCTGTAATGTACTTTGGAAAGCCTACAAAGAAGCTTGGAGAGATGTACAAGAGACAAAGAGCTAAAGAAGTGGATCTGAACAGAGCGTTGCAAAGTCAAATCTGTAGCCGTTTGGATGTTTACTCAAAAAGGATAGACATACAAGAAAGTAATTTATCATGTAACCTTATTTGTAGTAAGTGAGTTGTATTCATGTTCTATAAGAATACAATCTCACTTCTTTAGTTGGTTAAGTTTTTCATACGCATTGTAAGAGCACATCTCTCTGAAAAAAAATGAAGCTAAGAATACTACCATTTGTATTCACAGATTGTAGCAAATCTTTATCTAATAAAATATTAGATTAAAGTAATATTGTGTCTTGTGTTGTTCTTTATCCGCACCTACACACTTGCACACACAAACACATATCTTGCTACACAGATTCAAGAACGAGAAAAAGTTCAAGAATCCATTCACCCCCTTGTATTCTTTTACTGTATTCAATACTCAACAAGTGGTATCAGAGCATGCTGTTTATTCAAAAACAGAAAAACGATCATGAGTTCGAATACACCAAAGACCACAGGAACGGTGAAGGTCCCTAATTTTGACAAAGAAAATTACAACCTCTGGAAGATAAAAATGATGTTGTTCATTAAAGCTTCTAATCCTTTGTATCCTGAGATTCTCAAGAATGGTCCTTTTGTTCCACAACAGGAGGTTCAAGAGAAGACTGTTGGAACTACAACTACTCCAAGATCTTATGTGGCCAAGGAACCATCCAAATGGACAGAATCAGAAAATGAGATGGTTGCTCTTGACAGTCACCTCATGCTGCTAATTATAGATTCCATGGATATGTCAATGTTTGCAAACATTGCATCGTGTACATCTGTTAAAGAGATGTGGGATCATATTGAGGTTCTATGTGAAGAAACAGATGAGGTCAAGGAGAACAAGAAACAGATACTGGTCATACAGTATCAAGCTTTCATGGCACAGCCCAAGGAAAGCATCATTGGGATGTTTGAGAGATTTCACAAGCTAGTTACTGAGTTGCAGATGAATGGTAAGGTTTACAGCACCAAGGAGTTGAACATGAAGTTTTTACTGTCTTCACCAAATCATCTAGAGCAAATGGTCATTTCCCTAAGAGAAAGAGATTTAAACAAAATCACGTATGATGTGCTCTATGGGGTTTTGAAGACTCATGAGCTTGAATTACTTCAGAAAAGGGCTATCCAAGTCAACCAAGGCAGAATGATAAACACATCATGTGCCTTGATTGTCAACAAATCTATTCAAGACCTAGAAGCATCTACAAGTCAGCTAAGGATAGAGGAGATAGTAGATGATGAAGAAACTGAAGCTGAGGTAAGTGAACCTGTTAAGGAGAAGGAAGAAGAAGAGTTCTATACTCTTGAAGAGCTAGATGGAATGGAAAACACTTCATTTGCTTTCATGGCCAGAAAATTTCCAAACATCAGATTCAAGAGGAACCAACCCTTCAAACCTAAAATCCAAAACCATTCATTCAACAAGAGTAAAGCACCTGTGAAGCCAAACAAGACTAAATTCAAAACTGGCTATGTGGATAGGTAATCTGTGAGATGTTATAGATGCAATGACCTAGGGCATTTTGAGCTTGAAGCTAAGTATGAGGCCCTTCTCAAAAAGCAAACACCAGCAAGGCCTACATAGCTGAAGGGAAATGTTGGGATGATTCTGATAGTGATGGAGAAGAGCAAGAATTTTGAAACTATGCCTTGATGGCCAATTCCAAGGATGACACCTCTTCATCAGACTCTCAGGTACCATCTCTCACTACCATAGACATGTCTGTTTCTGAGTACAAGAGTATGATTGAACAACTATCTGTTGAAATGTTTAATATTCATACTAGTATGACTGCTGCTAATGAGGAAATTGCTAAACTGTCTGCTAGAAATGAATTGTTAATAAAAAAGAATGAGGAACTTGAGCTAACTGCTATGCAAGTAGAAAACCTTAAGAAAGAAGTTGAATATCTGCAGAATAAGGTTCTATGTGCTAGTCAAGTTGAAAAGGCTCTTAGGGATGAACTAGCTGAAAATGAATTCAAACTGAAAACCTTTAAGAACTCATCTAGTCTACTGCAATCCTATCATGAGAAAATTCAAGCTAAACCCAAGGCTTCCATTGGACTTGACTATGACACTCTTAAACAGAGGAAATGCTATGCTGTCATTGAAGATGACATAGTTGTTCAGGAGGAAGTGCCTCACATTTTGAAAAATGCCGAGACTCCAATTTTTAAAGAATCAACATTTGAAATTGATGAGGATGCCTTACTCATCAAGCAAATGTTGAATGATGAGGATGAGGCACAATCCAGTGAACAACAAGCATCCTCCAAGAATGAGAGTGTCAAGCCAAGAGCCAAGGAGCCAGTAGGTGATAGGTCTAGACCTAAGAAGTTTGTTGAGTTTGTATCAGCTGGGAAAAATGAATCTGAGAAGAAAGTGGCTAAGAAGAAACAGAACAGAAATGGCAAGCTAGGGATTAACAAAGATAACAACTATGCGTATATGCCTAATGCCCCTAGGAAAACTTGTCAGAATTGTTTCGGTACCAATCATTTAACTCATGCATGCAAGAAACCTGTTGGTAGTGTGTCCAAATCTTTCTATGATTGTTCTGTGTCTTTAAGACATAGAGATGCTCCATTTTGTGATAAATTTGACTGTATGCCATGCAATATGAATGTTATGACTAGCTGTTTCAATTTGAGAAGGCAACTCATTGATGGTTGTATCAGTCACAATTCTCATACACACACACTACACAAGGTCAAAGTCTTCAAGTCCTCCTAGAGTTAGGAAGGTACCTCTGTCACCTAAGTCTGAAACCTCAGGTTCTAAGACTTCTAACAGTGACAAGAAGACTAACACCAAGAAAGTTGATAAGCATGTTGTGTTAGTTACAGAGGCATGCCTGTGTACATCTAATAACAAGCCTAATTGTTTGTAATGCTTTGCATTACTTACATGACCTCTTAACTGAGGGAACCTCTAGTTGTAGAGTTTCTGTTTGTATTGTACTTGTATTAGGCATCAAATCCTAGTTGTGTAATTGTAATTATAGAGTCTAGAATAATGCTTGAAAGAAGTTCCAAGGTTCATGCCTCAAGCAAGGAGTTAAAGACTGTCAAATAATCACAGTTGGGATTTGAAGCAATGAAGAATTTGCCTAAGTACCAATTCGAGAAGTATATTTGTCTATTCGAGAAGTCCAGCATTTGAGTAGTCAGGGATTCGATATCTCAAGACACTATTCGATATCTCTGAATACACTGTTCGATATCTCATTCGATATCTCAGAGATTCGATATGTCTACTACTCTATTCGAGAACTCAAGAAGTCAACAAGTCAAGATGGTATTCGAGTTCTCAAAGAGTCAACAAGTCAAAGTTCCATTCGATATCTCAAGGACTCAGAAAGTTATTCGATATCTCGAGGATTCGATAAGTCAAATGTTCTATTCGACAACTCAATGAATCCTGATGAAAAAGAGCTATTCGAGAAGTAATTCGATATGTCAAGATAACAGTATTCGAGAACTCAGAGTTATCGATCAAGTCAATTCTAGTTCTCGAATCACTTACTTAGTCACTTCTCGAATACATTCTGGGAGACAAAATACTGAAAAAATTGTACAAGTCAGAAACCTGCAACAAGCCAATGCACTTTATGGACCACAATCTGTAACGTGCTCTGGAAAGCCTACAAGGAAGCTTGGAGAGATATAGAAGAGACAAGGAGCTAAAGAAGTGGATCTGAACAGGCTTTGCAAAGTCAAATCTGTAACCGTTTGGACACTTACTCAAAAAGGATAGACAGACTAGAAAGTAATTTGTTTAGCTATCTTGTTTTGTAGTAAGTAGGTTGTATCCATGCTCTATAAGGATACAGCCTCACTTCCTTAGTCATTAACTTTTAGTGAGTCGAGTTTTTCATACACTGTAAGCTATATCTCTCTGAGAAAAACGAAGCTGAGAATACTATCATTTGTATTCACAGATTGTAGCAACCTTTATCTAATAATACATTAGATTAAAGTGATATTGTGTTCTGTGTTGTTCTTTATCCGCATCTACATCTCTGCACACACAATACTTGTTTGCTACACAGACTCAAGGCACGAAAAGTTCAAGAATCCATTCACCCCCCCTCTGTATTCTTTCTCTGTGTTCAATACTCAACAAGTGGTATCAGAGCGGGCTGTTTATTCAAAAACAAAAAATGATCATGAGTTCGAATACACCAAATACTACAGGAACGGTGAAAGTCCCTAAGTTTGACAAAAAAAATTTCAATCTCTGGAAGATAAAGATGATGTTGTTCATTAAAGCCTCTCATCCTTTGTATCCTGAAATTCTCAAGAATGGTCCTTTTGTTCCACAACAAGAGATACCAGAGAAGACTGTTGGAACCACAACTATCCCAAGATCGTATGAGGCCAAGGATCCATCTAAATGGACAGAATCAGAAAAGGAGATGGTTGCTCTTGACAGTCACCTCATGCTGCTAATTATAGATTCCATGGATATGTCAATGTTTGCAAACATTGCATCATGCACATTTGCTAAAGAAATGTGGGATCACATTGAGGTGTTATGTGAAGGAACTGATGAGGTCAAGGAAAACAAGAAACAGATACTGGTCACACAGTATGAAGCCTTCATGGCACAGCCCAAGGAGAGCATTACTGAAATGTTTGAAAGATTTCACAAGCTAGTCACTGAGTTGCAGATGAATGGCAAGGTTTACAGCACCAAGGAGTTAAACATGAAGTTTCTGCTATCTTCACCAAATCATCTAGAGCAAAGGGTCATTTCTCTAAGAGAAAGAGATTTGAACAAAATCACCTATGATGTGCTCTATGGAGTTTTAAAAACTCATGAGCTTGAGTTGCTTCAGAAAAGGGCTATCCAGGCCAACCAAGGCAGAATGATAAACACATCATGTGCCTTGATTGTCAACAAGTCTATTCAAGATCTAGAAGCATCTACATGCCAGCTAAGGATAGAGGAGATAGTAGATGATGATGAAGAAACTGAAGCTGAAGTAAGTGAACCTGTTGAGGAGAAGGAGGAAGAAGAGTTTTACACTCTTGAAGAACTAGATGGGATGGAAAACACTTCATATGCCTTCATGGCCAGGAAATTTCCTAACATCAGATTCAAAAGGAATTAACCCTTCAAACCCAAAACCCAAAATCATTCATTCAACAAGAGCAAGGCACCTGTGAAACCAAACAAGAACAAGTTCAAAACCAGCCATGTGGATAGGTCATCTGTAAGATGTTATAGATGCAATGACCTAGGGCATTTTGCCAGTGAATGCAAGAAGCCTAAAAAGAAGGATAGAGAGTTTCTTGAGCTCGAAGCTAAGTATGAGGCCCTTCTGAAAAAGCAAACACAAGGTAAGGCCTACATTGCTGAAGGGAAGTGTTGGGATGATTCTGATAGTGATGGAGAGGAACAAGAATTTTGTAACTATGCCTTGATGGCCAATTCCAAGGATGGAACATCTCCATCAGACTCTCAGGTACCATCTCTCACTACTATAGACATGTCTGTTTCTGAGTATAAATCCATGATTGAACAACTATCTGTTGAGATGTTTAATATTCATACTAGTATGACTGCTGCTAATGAAGAAATTGTTAAACTGTCTACTAGAAATGAAATGTTAACCAAAAGAAATGAGGAACTTGAGCTAACTGCTATGCAAGTAGAAAACCTTAAGAAAGAAGTTGAATATCTGCAGAATAAGGTTCTATGTGCTAGTCAAGTAGAAAAGGCTCTTAGGGATGAATTAGCTGAAAATGAATTCAAACTGAAAACATTTAAGAAATCATCTGGTCTAGTGCAATCCTACTGTGAGAAAATTCAAGCTAAACCCAAGGCTGCTATTGGACTTGACTGTGGCACTCTTAAACAGAGAAAAGGCTATGCTGTCATTGAAGATGATGCTGCTGTTCATGAGGAAGTGCCTCACATTTTGAAAAGGGCTGAAAACCCAATTTTTAAAGAACCAACATTTGAAATTGATGAGGATGCCTTACTCATCAAACAAATGTTGAATGATGAGGATGAGGCACAATCCAGTGAACAACAGGCATCCTCCAAGAGTGAGAGTGTCAAGTCAAAATTCAAGGAGCCAGTAGTTGATAAGCCAAGACCTAAGAAATCTGTTAAGTTTGTTTCAGCTGGGAAGAGTGAATCAAAAAAGAAAGTGATTAAGAAGAAACAGAACAGAAATGGCAAGTTAGGGATTAACAAGGATAACAACTATGCTTACATGCCTAATGCCCCTAGGAAAACTTGTCAGAACTGTTTCAGTACCAATCATTTAACTTATGCTTGCAAGAAACCTGTTGGTAGTGTGTCCAAACCTTTCTATGATTGTTCTGTGCCTTTAAGACATAAAGATGCTCCATTTTGTGATAAATTTGACTGTATGCCATGCAACATGAATGTGATGACTAGTTGTTTCAATTTGAGAAGACAATTCATTGATGGTTGTATTAGTCACAATTCTCACACACACTACACAAGGTCAAAGTCTTCGAGTCCTCCTAAAGCTAGGAAGGTACCTCTGTCACCTAAGTCAGAAACTTCAAGTTCTAAGACTTCTAACAGTGACAAGAAGACTAACACCAAGAAAGTTGATAAGCATGTGTTTTATGATAAAACTGTTTCTAAGTCACATGGACCCAAACTTGTTTGGGTACCAAAGGAAAAGTAATACCTTTGTGTTTGCAGGGCAAAGAAAGTGAAAAGAAAGTCATGTGGATTTTGGACAGTGGATGCTCAAATCATATGACTGGTGATATGGCCCTGCTATCACAGTATGAAGAAAAGGCTGGCCCAATGGTTGCTTTTGGAGATGACAGCATGGGTAACACATTGGGATATGGCAAGTTGGAAGTTGGTAATGTCATCATTGAAGATGTAGCACTAGTCAAGGGACTCAAGCATAATCTACTAAGTGTTGGTCAGTTTACTGATAGAGGATTCAAGGTGGATTTTGACAAAGATAAATGTTTGATCACTTACAAAAAGACTGGTGATCTTGCTCTATCTGGAGTAAGAAAAGGAAGCCTGTTTGTAGCCAATATGGACTCTGCAAACAAGGACAAAATCTGTTGCTTTTATTCAAAAGCATCAAATGCAGATTGTTGGCTGTGGCACAAGAAGTTATCACACCTGAATTTCAAAGCCATTAATTCTCTAGTCAAACGAGAGTTAGTGAGAGGCATGCCCATACTTGAATTCTGTCAAGAAGGAGTGTGTGAGGCTTGTCAAAAAGGAAAAATGAAAAGATCAAGCCATAAGTCAAAGATAGTGACATCAATAACCAAGCCCCTGCAACTCATTCATATGGATTTGTTTGGGCCTGTCAACATTATGTCACTAGGAAGAAAGAAGTATGCCTTGGTAATGGTTGATGACTTTACAAGGTATACATGGGCGGAATTTCTGGCATCGAAAGATGAGGCTCCTCAAGTAATCATTGAACACATAAAGAAAGTTGACAAGGAAGCAAAGGTCAACAATGCAAGTGTGATTGCACTGAGAAGTGATAATGGAACAGAGTTCAGAAATGCCACACTTGAAGCATTCTGCAAAGAGAATGGCATTTTTCAGCAATTCTCAGCTCCAAGGACTCCACAACAAAGTGGAGTTGTTGAGAGAAAGAATAGAACTCTAATTGAGGCTGCTAGAACAATGTTACTTGATGCAAAAATGCCTACATGTTTTTGGGCTGAGGCTGTGAGTACTGCATGCTACATTCAGAACAGAACCCTCATCAACAAAAACACTGGAAAGACACCTTACAATTTGATGACTGGAAAGAAGCCTACTCTAAAGTATATCCATACTTTTGGAAGCAAATGCTTTGTATAGAAAGATAATTCTGAATATGTTGGAAAGTTTGATGAAAAGGCATTTGAAGGAATTTTTCTTGGCTACTCTATGGAAAGAATTGCATACAAGGTCTATGTCATCAGTCAAAAGAAGATTATGGAAAGCACAGATGTGACATTTGATGACAGCAAACTACCTGGACTAGAAGAAGCCAATGATGAAGACAAAGATCCATTGAGGTTTGATAATCTAGATGATTCTGATGAAGAGATTGAAACTGGAGTTGAAACTCAAGTTCAACAAACTCAAGTGAATAATGATACAAGAGAAGAATTTGTGCCAATCGATAGTGGAGAAACAAGCATCCAAGACACACCTGTGAGTAATGGCAACTTCACAGGGGGAGGAAATGAGGATGACCATGATGTGGATGATGAAGCAACATCAAGAATGAGAAGTCAGGCTGAACACTCGAGGAAATGGGATAGATCACACACTGCAGAGCAAATCATTGAAGATCCTAATGCAGGAGTAAGGACTAGGAGAGCAACTCAAAATGAGTGCCTCTATGGATGTTTTCTATCACAAGTTGAGCCTAAGAAACTTGATGATGCACTGTTGGATCCAGATTGGATTATTGCTATGCAAGAAGAGTTGAATCAATTTGAAAGGAACAAAGTATGGGAACTTGTGCCTGCACCAAAGAATAGAACCATTGTTGGAACAAAATGGGTTCTGAAGAATAAGATGGATGAAGATGGTGTAATAATAAGAAACAAAGCAAGGCTGGTTGCAAAAGGATACTCTCAATAGGAAGGCATTGATTATGATGAGACATTTGCCCCTGTTGCTAGATTGAAAGCCATCAGAATATTCTTGGCATTTGCTGCTCACTCAAACTTTAAAGTTTATCAAATGGATGTCAAGAGTGCATTTCTAAATGGAGAGTTAGAAGAAGAGGTTTATGTGCAACAACCACCTGGCTTTGAGGATCCACATTTCCCAGAATTTGTCTACAGATTGCTTAAGGCACTGTATGGACTTAAGCAAGCTCCAAGAGCATGGTATGATACTTTATCACAATTTCTTCTTGAAAATCAATTCACTAGAGGCACATTGGACAAGACACTGTTTTACAAGAAGCATGGTGATGATATTATCCTAGTCCAAATTTATGTGGATGATATCATTTTTGGGTCTACAAATGAGAAGCTATGTGAGAAATTTTCCAAACTCATGCAGAGCAGATATGAGATGAGTATGATGGGAGAGTTGACATTCTTTCTTGGGTTGCAAGTCAGTCAAAGGAAGGATGGTATCTTTATCAGTCAGACCAAATACATCAAGGATCTATTGAAGAAGTTTGACTTGGTAGACTGCTCACCTGCAAAGACATCCATGGCCACTGCAACTAAGTTGGATGAAGATGCTAAAGGCAAGAAAGTAGATATCTCAGTCTACAGAGGCATGGTTGGTTTTCTACTCTACCTAACTGCAAGTAGGCCAGACATCATGTTTGCTACATGTCTATGTGCTAGATTTCAATCAAATCCAAAGGAATCACATTTGATTGCAATAAAAAGGATCTTTAGATATCTGAAGGGCACTCCAAACTTGGGCTTATGGTATCCTAAGGACACAGGGTTCAATCTGGTTGGTTATTCTGATGCTGATTATGCTGGATGCAGAGTGGATAGGAAAAGCACCTCAGGAAGCTGCCAGTTTCTTGGACAAAGGTTAGTTTCTTGGTATAGCAAGAAGCAACAATCTGTGTCAACTTCTACAGCTGAGGCTGAATACATAGCTGCTGGAAGTTGCTGTGCTCAAGTGCTTTGGATTAGAAATCAACTTAGAGATTATGGACTTGTGTTGGAAAGAATTCCAATCATGTGTGACAACACAAGTGCAATCTCTATAGTTACCAATCCTGTCAATCATTCTAGAACAAAGCACATTGACATCAGATATCATTTCATAAGAGAACATGCAACTAATGGAACCATTGAGTTGCATTATGTCTCTACAGATAAACAACTAGCTGATATATTCACTAAGCCATTAGATGAAGCCACCTTCACAAGGTTGGTAAGTGAGATTGGAATGCTGAATTCTTCAGATTCTGGCTAAGTGAATACAACATCTAGATTGTTGCAGCAGTAAACACTTACTTTATCTAAATTCTCAATATTTTTGGAGTAAGTGTTGGCTGAAATATGATTTATAAATATTTCAAATCTGTTGCATATGTTGAAAATCATACTTCTATTAACTTAAAATTTCTATGAAATTTTGAGAAAATCAATATTTAATTTGCTAGGATATTCTTCATTGAATATGTCTGGTAAATTTTAAAAGATATTGAAAATCAAATTTTTATGAGTGATGGGTATAGTTCGATAAGTCAGACTTCTCGAATGATTCACTATTCGACATCTCTAACAAGTCTCATTAGAGTACTCTTGAGTTCTCGAATAGAGTCTTTCTGAGATATCGAATAGAGGTATTCTTGACTTCTCGAATATAGTAACTGAGTTCTCGAATGACTGAGTTCTCGAACACTATATTTGAGTTCTCGAATCATTTGAAAAGGCTGAATTCTCGCTGAATTTTAACCGATTTTGGACTCTTGTCTAAAAGTTTAATTCACTCATAAAAACACATTCTATTTAATTTAGAATTATTTCTAAGTTAGATAACTGCCAGCTGTGAGTTATCGATTAAGCCTTTCTTGACTTCTCGAATAGTTGTTTTCTACTTCTCGAATGCCTGACTTGTCGATACAAAACTTTCATCTAATCGACAATTCAAGTACTTCATACTTATACAATTTCACATCTATTCGATTCATTTCATTCGATTTCTCAAGCATCTACACTCTCTAAACCCCTGAAACCCTATCTACGAAAAGCCAAATTTCTTCTTCAACCTTCAATTTCTTTTCTCTCTTCTACACAAATGGCAACAGTAAAGTTCAACACCAACTTCATCGCTCTCACTAGTGATGTTGAGGCACCCAACGCAAATTTCAAGTGCTTTGTGAAGTGGATGTCTGAATCGTACATCAAGAATGCTCTATCTGTTAACCCAACTCTGTACCTAGACATTCTGGAACAGTTTTGGCAGTCTGCTACAGTGGAGGTGGTGGCTCTTGACTCTGCAATAACCTCGTACATCATCTACTGCAAGATTCGAGACAAAACTATCACTATCACCACAAAAGATGTGAATGAGGCACTTGGTATGGGCACCAAAGGAGAGGTGTATGACCCACTTGCTACAAATGCTGAATTGGAAGACTTCTTTGAATTCATCAAATATGCAGACAGAATCAGTCTTGGGCATTTGAACAGGAAGCATTTGAGGAAGGAATGGAGCTATGTGTTTGCTACACTTCTTCAAGTCTTCACCGCAAGAAAATCCAGCTATGACCAAATCAGTACTCCTGCACAGCAAATAGGTTATGCCTTAGCTTATGGAAAGAAGATAGACATTGGTCTCATTATTCTGCAGGAGCTGTATGGGAGGCTTGGTAAGAATTCAGCCAAGAGAGGTAATGAAATTTTCTTCCCTCGTTTTATTCAATCTGTTCTTAATTTCTTAGATGATAAATTGATTGAATTAGATGGGATGAATAAATATAGAATAGGCTATCCTAAATCCATGACCAAACTCATTTTTGGTAATTTGGAAACTAGGAATGATGTGGATGTAAGACTCAACATAACTCCCCATATGGAGAGTTTGTTTAGAACTTACCCCCACAACATGCCAACATTTGCCTCTAAGTCTGAGTTAGCTAAGCCTAAGCAAGTAGAACAAAATGCTAACCCAGGGCTTGCTCACCAACCCTCTCAACCAAACACTCTACTAAACACTGAGCCAACTTCATCATCCTCTCAAAAGGGTGATGTTAGTAAAAAGAAGAGAAAGGAAGTAATGTCTGCACCACTAAATATCTTATCTGAAGCAGCATTAGCTGTTGAACTAGGGCGAGAAAGTGAGGAACCTGAGTCACCCTTACAAAGTCCAAAGAAGAGGAAAACTAAGATCACCTCTTCAGTCACACAAATGGCTGAAGTTGTAAAATCAGGGGCAAACAGCTCACTAGGTGTATCCTCTCAACAGGGTGCACCTATAGAATCAAGCATCCTCCCCAATGCACCTACTTGTACAGAGTCAGCACATGGGAGTGATAAGGCTGGCACAACACTGAGTGGAGAGCACATCACACTTGAAACTCCCTCTATTTCTCAGGGGGAGTTGCCAAACTCTAATCTACAAGCCACTTCTCTTCCAGAATCTTCATCTCAAATTTCTTTGGAGCCTGTGATTCAAGAAATTGAAGAGCAAGGCATTGATCACCAAGAATTCTTTTCTCTTGGTGAGCCAATGGACTCAAGTGACTTAGTGCATGACACTTTGCTCACCACTCAGAACCTACATTTAGATGGTGAGGGAATGCATGCTGGGGCATCTCCTGATGACACCATCACAAACACAGAGGTTCCACTAGTTTTTACTAGAGACTCTGTGCCTGTGTCAACTGCTGGTGTAATTCATCCCACTTCTGTGGTGACACCAGTAGTAGAGTCAATCCATCCGGTTACAGAAGTTGCATCTGTAACTGAGGAGTCTAGCTTGCCTAGCTCTAGCTCTGACTTTATGTCACAATGGCTGAAGCCTGTGCAACATGACAGTGCTTCAGGATCAGGGTCTGTTCCACAACAATTGACGGCTGAAGCACTTCAAAGCTTAATTGTGGATCAGATCCCTGAGTTCACAAAGATTGCTCAGAACCTTCTCACTGCAGACATGCCTAATCCAGACTATGAGGCCATTCTGTTATGCCATAGGGATGATGTGGAGATGCAGAAGACAAAGATCATTGATGATGCTGAGAGAGATGGCAACATAGATGCCTGGTTGCAAGGAAATATGATATTACTCTTGATGAAGCACTTCAGTATCTCAGGGAGGAATACCTCACTTCACTGGGTTCCAATGCCAAATCTCTGACCCCTGGTGAAGTGTATGAGGCTATGAATGATTCACACAAGGGATTCCTCAAGGCTGCACACTATCTTGGAAAAGGAGTCAAAACTGAGGTCAATAGAGTGTGTGATAAGACAACCACCACAGTAGAAGAAATCAAGAGGACCTTTGATGCCAAATTCCCTCAACTAGACAGTGTGTTCAAGGACCTCAAACACTGCAACACCACCTGCACCAAGATGGACAATGGGCTAGCTCTGCTAAAGGATACTGTCACAGGTCTGGGGCATCAATTTCAAACTCTATCTGATCAGACCACAGATGCCAATGCCATGCTGAGGACCATGTTCAAAAATCTATATGGAGACAGACTGATCACTGAAGTCCCAGTACATGACATGACTAGATTTGAAGTGCAGAGACTCAAAGAACAATCCCTATCTGACTTCAAATCTACTGAATTATTCAGCAAAGTAGATGCACTTGAGAAGGAGGTGGCTACTCTCACTAAGTCCAATGCTCATCTTACAGACAAGGTTGCAGTTCTAAATGACCAGTTGGACACTCAAGCATCCACCACAGCTGATGTCCTTAACAATCCATGTTAGCTGCTATGATGAAGCATATGGGTCTCTCTCTACCTGAAGAATCTTCAAACCTAAAGGTCATTTCTACAGCCTCTGTGCCTGACAACAAGCCTAAGGGGGAGAAGGGGATAAGGAATTCAAATCCAAAGGGGGAGAAACCTAAGGAGAAAGCTATCAAGATAAATGAGGGTGGTCACCAGAGGGCTTCTAAACCACTTAATGTGCCAGGCAAAGGAAAATCCAAAGTAGATGAGCCCCCATCTACCTTGCCAGTTGTCGCTCTACCAACTGTGTACATTACTACTCCTGGAGGTCAAAAGCAATCCATAACTACCACAGTGGTTGCAGGGAGTATGCCATCTGACAAACCTCCAACCTCCATAACTGAGAATGCCAAGCCTGTAGAAGTTAAAGTTGTTACTGAGGCCAAGCTACAAGAAGTTGCCAACTCAAATGTTTATCATGATAAAGCCTTCTTGGAGTTTCTGAAAGCCACAAGGGAACAGGTTGGTGACACTCAGTTCTATATGAGGGAATTGAAAAAGCAGATTGACTACATCACTGTCATCCCTAAGAAAGTCAACAATCTATGGTTCAAGGAGATAGTGATGATATCCAAATTAAAGATATGGCATCTAACATACAAGACTCTACAAGATCTAAAACACTCAGAGATAGATGCCATACTTGAGCTTATTGAGAAGAAGAATGAGAACAGCAAAAGTCTGTTTGATGATTTGAGGAATGGCCAACCTTCAAGGCTACCAGAAGTGATCAAGAAGCCATGGACAATCATCTATCAGTCTGGCACCAGAATTGAAGACATCAAGCAATTGGTCATTCCCCATGATCTCACTTCTCGAAATCACAGACTGGTCATTGCCATCATTGATCAACTACAGAAGAAGGTTGGAGCCAGAAATGCTGAAGAAATTGAAGCTCTGCACATTCTCAGATCTTTTATAGCAACTGGTGAACCTCCAGAGAAGGCTCAACCTAGGAGAAATAAGGACGATGATTCTGAAGACAAAGGTGATGGGAGGAGAAGACATCACAGGAGAGATAAGGGTGATGAAGACAAGAAGAAGAAGGGTGACAAGGATAAGAAGAATGATGATGACCAAGGCAAAATCTATGAGAGGAAGATTGGAAAACAGCAAGCCATGAACATTACTAATGACACTCCTACCACAACACAAGGCTCAATGTCTAGGGTGGATGTCACTGGTAATGATTCATCAAAATCTACATCTCTGGCCTCTGCAAATGTTTTACTACCTCAAGAAGAGAAGGAGATTCAAGTCAGGAAACCATATGTGTGTTTCAAAAAGCAAACTGCTAATGGAACACTACTATGGTCATCCAACAAAGGTCAGAAGCTTCTGCCAAACAATTCAGTGAAAAAGTTTAAACTCAAGCATGCTGCTAGGAGAGTAAAACCATCCAGGTCAAGAGCCCTAACAATCATTCCAGGATTGAAACTCCAGCCACTTGATGAAGACTTTGATGAAGAGCAACTGCAATTTCTAAGAGCTCAAAAGATATGCTATGCTGCAATTGTGGATGACCACCTTGAAATCAAGTACACTGATGGGAGAGAAATGAAATTCAAACAAGGGGGTTGTCAAAATTGGGGTAAATTGTATGAAATAGAAAGAATCATTGCATTGCTGGACTCTAAAGACAAGGTGGAGAAAGTATGGAAGCTGGAATTGATTGACTTTGTGAAAATGAAGAGAGATTATGCTGAAAAGATGAGAAAGGGTTGCTATGAGAAGTGGTTAGAAAGAGAAAAAGAAATTGACAGACTGGAGATTGAAGCAGAAAAGCTAAGGGCAAAGGGATTGTGTATAGTTCAGTTTGATCCCTATGTGGTGAAGTATAGGAGAAGAAATGGAGACAATGTCAACATAAGAATGAACCTACTCAGTCACTATCCTGCCAACATTCTGAGGCCAGTGCTTGAAGATTTCAAAAACTCTATCATGATTGAAGAATTGGATGCTATAGCAGAAATCATAAGAGCAATAGATGAGAATGCAAGAAAGGAGAAAGAAAGAAAACAGAAAGCATATGATGATCTACAAGCCAAAGCAATGGAGATGCAATCAAATGAAAATGGCTAGTACCTCATCATACTGTAAGAGTATTTATCTTGTAATTCCATTTATGTGTTCAATCAATATACATACCTGTACTTTTAAAGTCTTATCCTTATGTATGTTAGGCTTGTTATCAGACATGAAATTGTGACTAAGGGTCTCACTCACAATTTGGGGGAGATTGTTAGTTACAGAGGCATGCCTGTGTACATCTAATAACAAGCCTAATTGTTTGTAATGCTTTGCATTACTTACATGACCTCTTAACTGAGGGAACCTCTAGTTGTAGAGTTTCTGTTTGTATTGTACTTGTATTAGGCATCAAATCCTAGTTGTGTAATTGTAATTATAGAGTCTAGAATAATGCTTGAAAGAAGTTCCAAGGTTCATGCCTCAAGCAAGGAGTTAAAGACTGTCAAATAATCACAGTTGGGATTTGAAGCAATGAAGAATTTGCCTAAGTACCAATTCGAGAAGTATATTTGTCTATTCGAGAAGTCCAGCATTTGAGTAGTCAGGGATTCGATATCTCAAGACACTATTCGATATCTCTGAATACACTGTTCGATATCTCATTCGATATCTCAGAGATTCGATATGTCTACTACTCTATTCGAGAACTCAAGAAGTCAACAAGTCAAGATGGTATTCGAGTTCTCAAAGAGTCAACAAGTCAAAGTTCCATTCGATATCTCAAGGACTCAGAAAGTTATTCGATATCTCGAGGATTCGATAAGTCAAATGTTCTATTCGACAACTCAATGAATCCTGATGAAAAAGAGCTATTCGAGAAGTAATTCGATATGTCAAGATAACAGTATTCGAGAACTCAGAGTTATCGATCAAGTCAATTCTAGTTCTCGAATCACTTACTTAGTCACTTCTCGAATACATTCTGGGAGACAAAATACTGAAAAAATTGTACAAGTCAGAAACCTGCAACAAGCCAATGCACTTTATGGACCACAATCTGTAACGTGCTCTGGAAAGCCTACAAGGAAGCTTGGAGAGATATAGAAGAGACAAGGAGCTAAAGAAGTGGATCTGAACAGGCTTTGCAAAGTCAAATCTGTAACCGTTTGGACACTTACTCAAAAAGGATAGACAGACTAGAAAGTAATTTGTTTAGCTATCTTGTTTTGTAGTAAGTAGGTTGTATCCATGCTCTATAAGGATACAGCCTCACTTCCTTAGTCATTAACTTTTAGTGAGTCGAGTTTTTCATACACTGTAAGCTATATCTCTCTGAGAAAAACGAAGCTGAGAATACTATCATTTGTATTCACAGATTGTAGCAACCTTTATCTAATAATACATTAGATTAAAGTGATATTGTGTTCTGTGTTGTTCTTTATCCGCATCTACATCTCTGCACACACAATACTTGTTTGCTACACAGACTCAAGGCACGAAAAGTTCAAGAATCCATTCACCCCCCTCTGTATTGTTTCTCTGTGTTCAATACTCAACATGTTGTTTATGATAAAACTGTTTCTAAGTCACATGGACCCAAACTTGTTTGGGTACTAAAGGAGAAGTAATACCTTTGTGTTTGCAGGGCAAAGAAAGTGAAAAGAAGGTCATGTGGATTTTGGACAGTGGATGCTCAAATCACATGACTGGTGATATGGCCCTGCTATCACAGTATGAGGAGAAGGCTGGCCCAATGGTTGCTTTTGGAGATGACAACATGGGTAACACATTGGGATATGGCAAGTTGGAAGTTGGTAATGTCATCATTGAAGATGTAGCACTAGTCAAGGGACTCAAGCATAATCTGCTTAGTGTTTGTCAGTTTACTGATAGAGGATTCAAGGTAAATTTTGACAAGGATGAATTGATAAGTGCATATTTTTGCATATTTTTATTACCTATTTATTGCTTGAACTCGTATTTTAATAATTTATTTTGTTGCATTTCAGGAAATTCGTGAATAAATAAAGAAATGGCAAAATACAGAAATAAAGTGCAAGGAAGAGAAAAAAAGGAAGAAAAAGGACCAAAAAGAAAAAGAGGAAAAAGAATTAGGAGTTTGGTGGAAATGGAATCTTGGAGGACACATGGAAGGTGGAGATCATCCCAACACACTTAAAAAGTGTATGGCCAAGATCAACTCTACCAAATCTTAATGGGGAAGGAATCTTTTAATGGCTAGGATTACACCACCACACAAACCAAATGTAGGGCCAAGATTTGCCCACACCCCCCTAAACCCTAATTCCCATCCTATAAATACCCCCTCATTTCCCTTGTATTTCTCAACTTAAGGTAGAACTTAGTGTAGTGTAGGGTAGTTTTAGGGTAGATTTAATTTCTTGTTTTAGTTCTAAATTTTGTAAACACTCTTTTTTATTTTAATGCAAATTTCAATTTCCCTTTAATTTCTTGTCTTGCTCTTTCGTTATTGTTGCCTTGTTTCGTTATTTTCGTAAATCCGTTTAGTGGACAAAGTAGCGAAATGCTAACCACTAGGGGTTGAGAGTAACGAAACTTTAATTTCGTATTCGTAGTTTAATTTAGTTTTAATTCATAGTTTTGCCCCTTTAAATTTCAATTTTATTGTGGGTTTCATAATTTCAATTATAGATCTAATTTTCATATTTTATGTGTTAGTGTAATTATATTAAAAAAAAATTAGTTTTAAAATTTCGTTATTTGTAGTTTAATTCGTAGCAAGCCTCTATCTTTATTTTTGTGAATCAAAACCTCTCCTCTGTTTTAATACCCAGCCTCTGTACTCGTTAATTCACAAAACCCAGCAGTAATCTTTCTTACTCTTATTTTTTCCCAACTCTCAAACTCTCCCCTGTTCTCTCCTCTACTCCTTCGCTGCAAACATCACCCAAATCCCTACTTTAATTTCGTTCAAAATCAAGAACCCTAGCCTTATTCTTCTTCTTCTTTTCGTCTAAACCAAACACCCCTTTTTCTTGTTCTTAATTTCCGTTACCGAGTTCTTGTGTTAAAGACAGTTTCACCTTTCTTTTCTGCGTTTGTTTGAATTCCTGGGTAGTTGTTGTTCTAAAATCGCTGTTTATTGTGTGTTGGGTTCTGAGTTTAGCTTTCGTATTGTGTTATTGGGCTCTGCGAGTTTGAGTTTTTAATGTTACAATATGATATGGTTTTGTTCTGGGTTCGCTGTTGCTGTTATCGAGTTGTTCGAGTTTAAGTTTATGGGTTGTGTAATATTATTGTTCTCCTGTTTTTAACGAGTTGTAAGCCTGTGTTTCTGTGTTTCACCGAGTCCTTGAGTCGACTGGGTAATGTTAAGTTTCGTAGTGATGAGATGTTTTCTTGAGTTGTCCGAGTCCTGTAAATCTTTTATCTTAATTTGTGAGTTCTTAGCGAGTCGCGAGTCTTGTTCTGCAGTTGCTGCGTTTCTTTGAAATTCTGTTTTGTCTGAGAGTTTGCTGCGTTTGTATTAGATGATTAATCGAGTTTCTATCTTTTGGTTGTTTAGTTTTTAGCTGAGTTTTGGTTAATGCTGTTAGTCATCAAGTTCATTGGCTGAGTTCTTGTGTTGCTGGTTTTTGCTGTGAAGTCTAATTTCTGTCCGAGTTGGAGTCTGTTATCTTCGAGTCTAAACGAGTCTATGCATAGTCGAGTTAATCAGTTTTGCTGAGTTTTGTCAAGAGTTTATGTAGTTTATGTTGCTGCTGTTCTTCTTGTTGTTTATTTTTGGTTTCGCTTGAATGGAGATGTGATGTTTCTGCGTTTTGTTTATTTTCACTGTTTTTGAGTCTTTCAATTGTTCTGTGTGAAGTCTCAGTTTTGCTGAGTTTTGAATCCGAGTACTTAAATTTCTGTATTTCTGGTTTTGAGTTTTGTGTTTAATCGAATTATGGAATGGTTTGTCTTGGGTTGGTAAATTTGTTGCTAGTCGCATTTACAAATGAATCCTGTCCAATTTTCCCGAAAAGTTCTGTAAATAAAATCAAATTGTTATTTAAATTAAAAATTCAGTTTTTGATAGTTTAAAATAGATTAATTTAATTTTCGTTAAAAAAAAAAGTTTAGTTTAAATTTTCTTTTTAAGTATATAGTAAAATTCAAATCTTCCAAAATCAATTGTTCTAGTTCGATTAAATTGAAAATTAAGGTTTGCGAATAACTTAGTCCCTGAGGAACGAATCAATAAATATTATAATGAAACGAATTGTGCGCTTGCAATTTAAATCTTTATTTCTAGCACATCAAGTTTTTGGCGCCGCTGCCGGGGACTAATTATTTTTCGCGCCTTAATTTTTAGTTTTTCGGATTAGTTTTATTTCTTGTCTTATTTTTACTTCGTTCTTTTTAGGAAAGCTTGAGATTTCGGAACTCTTTTCAACGGAGCGTGGAAAAAATTGGAATATTTTGGAAAGCTTGCTTCGGTAACCCGTATCTCGCTCTTTTCGCCTTTTTATTTTTAGAAAATCACAAAAAAATCAAAAAATTCAAAAATCACAAAAAAATTGAAAAATCAAAAATCCAAAAAAAAAAATTAGTTGTAAATACATAATTGTTGCATCATGCATTCATCACGTAGGTGCACATCATGCTAGATTTTATTTTTTGTTTTTAATTTTTCGTACCTATTAATTGTGGTGATCGCTGGAGGACCCCAAGGTACGTTAAATTCTTCTTTTCTTTAGTTAGAGCACGTAGTTAAGCATCCATAAATGTTTATAATTTTTTTTATTTCGTGGTTTGTTGCATCAATTGTAAATAAATCTTAAGGGCAAAACCAGTATAAGATAAGGGAAGAGATTTCATCACTCTTTCCTTAGCCCAAAAACAATAAATCCTCATTTTGCATTCCCTAGCCTTTAATAAAATTAATTAGACATTTGCCCCTAGGAATTCGCGCTCAATTAGGAAGGTACCTAAGAAACGAAGTAATCATTATTTATTCCGACTTTTTGGTGTCTAGGCAAGCGAGAGCTTACCTGGCCAATTTAGATTCGGTGTCTAAGTGACGAGTTTGGCCTCTTGGCAATGCCTGCTCTAATCTGGCCGAATCGGTCCGAATAAATTCTGATTTACCGAGTTTTTGGTGGTCCTTACGGTTAGGAGCAAGGTCTAGTTATTTTAATAGGGAACCTAGGTTTAGAATTTTTCTTTTAATTTTACACCTTTTTTTTTGTGTGTTTTAATTTTTCGCACTTACTTGCTACGTGGTTTTATCCTTGATCAATTTTTACCATGTCCGTAGCATTTAGGGAGCGTTATTACCAAGGTTTGGATTTTGACGAGGAGATAGCATATAATACGATGTGGTATGAGTCAACTAGGGAACCTAGTGTTTATAACGAGTCATCTAGTACTTTTAATGATTTGCATTATAGTGAAAACGATATTACAATCGACTCTGAATTAGACGCTCTTACTAGACGACTCGAAGCTTTAGAAACCCTTAGTGACCCTTCACACACGTCTTGGCACCCAAATTTCAACTCTCCGAGTTTTGATTTTCAACATGGCCCCGACTCTCAACAAGTCAACGCCATGTTTCAACCAACCTTTCGAAATGACCATTTTACATCGTTTTCTAATTCCGGTTGGAGAGATTATCCCGATCTCTCATGGAACCAAGGTCATAGCTACCAAACTCCGCCTCCACATTTTCAAGAACCGAACTCTTATTCAATTCCGAGTCAAGTTCCTTATTCGAGTTCAATTCAAACACCCGCCCACCCACCCGGATTTCATGATTCGAGTAGGCAACTTGACACCTTAGAAAAGAGTATCGAGGCTTTATTGATTTCTCAAGAAAACTTCATGCGAACCAGAACTTCTGATAGGCAAATTTTGAACTCTAATGCTCAAGCCTTATCTAAGTTAGAATGTCAATTGAATCAATTAGCCACCATGTGCGAGTGTGAGACAATAACCACCCCGAATCCACCCGAGGTCAACCCTATCGATAACCCTATCACTCAAAGACCTATCGATACTTTCGATGATATTAATTCTCCTAGGTCTAATGTTCAAGTTGACACTCCTTTCGGTGGTGATTCACACGAAGAAGATTCTACTGCTGACATCATTATTTCTCTAGGTCAAACGAAAAATCCCGATGATTCTGAGTTTGTGGCTTCACCTAGACAACCATCATCTTCTTCTAGTGAACTTTTCTTTTCATCTTCCAAACCTCTTCCCGAAAAACCCAAAGAACTTCATACTCAACCAATAGGAGCTAATCTAGTTAAGGAGGTTATTTCAAAGTCAAATTTTGACGATCATGAGATTGAGTCTCTTCATAAACAAGATTTTCAATTGCATAACGAGACCAATCGAGAGCTTCACGAATCTTTTAAGGATTTGACCTCGGAAGAGATGTTTGGAGAGATGAATAATATTCGTTCCAACTGCGAAACCCAACATAAGGATAGTTCTTGTGATCCTATTTCTGTTGGTAAAACTTTTTTCGAAGAGCCACCCCCACCCGTTTCTATTTCTTCATTTTCCACTCGTGCTCCATCTTTCATCGAAACTCATAATTTTCATGACCAGCATCTTATCATTATTAATTTGCTTAAACAACAAAAAGAAGCATCTTCATGGTCTATGGATAAAGTTACGAATATGAGTTTTATTCTTGCGCCTAATCGGATCGTTCGAGTGGTCTATGCTATTTTTGTGGGTGAGTTTCTAAAATATGATGTTTGTGTAACAAAGATAGTTTTTCCGAGAGCAGGTATTGGTTAGTAAATATTTTTTTTTGTACCTCCCCTCGTGTAAGATAGGTATGGGGGAGGATTTGTGTGCGTGTGTGTGTTGTTTTTCTTTCGTAGAAGTTTTTCAGTCTCCGTCATCCCTTATCAGGTATTTCCTCAACTGTCTCCTTTCTCTTTTACTCATTTCTCTCGCATTTGCATACATTGAGGACAATGCATGATCTAGGTATGGGGGGGTTTTTAGTGTAAATATATAAATTTGAAAAATCCAAAAAAATTAAAAAATCAAAAAAATCAAAAAGAGTTCTTTTATTCTAGTTTTGTTAATTGATTACTAGTTGCTTGATGCACCCTTGCATGCTATGATAATCTTATGACCCATTAACTTTTGCATGAGAAGTGATTTGCTAAAGTTCTTGTTCACACACTTACACTAGCAAGGTGAAGCTAGTAGACTTATTTGAATTGTGCATGAAATTAGAAGGTCATGATTAGGTGTAAGATGATTTGGTCTTTATGCTTTGAATACAAGTAGGTGCATTGAGGATACCATTTCTTGAGATTGATTATGTTTTACTACACCAAGTGAGATTTTGAGCCTATATGCATATCTTTTGCATTTATATTCTTTTGCTTGAGTGTCCACTTATCATTTACATTGCTAGCACTTGTTTGAATTCTATCTTGAAATGCATGACATTAATTGATGATAAAATGATAAAGGCATTTAGGAATAACCTATATTTCCCAAAAATATCCACACCATGCTTACGTGATCAATTAGTTAACCCTTTGAGCTTAATCATATTCTTTCGGTGACACACCACATTACTCGCCTAAGACCTATTTCTTGTTTAGCCTTACGTATTCTTGATCCCATTTTGTCAAAGGCTAGTAGGTACTTGGTGGAGCAATAAGGTGTGTGAAAAGGGTTTACTTTTGTTCATAACTTTTGAGGAAATATTTGTTGTTACCTTGCTAGTCGATTTTCAAATCAAATCTAAAGGAGGATTATTGTTACATTTATTTTAGCTCTAAATAAACAAAAAAAAAAAGAGAAAAAAAAAATTGAAAAAAAAAAGAAAAAAAATACATATGAGAGCATACTTATGTTTTTTGCAATCCTCCTTCATTACGACTAGTCAAGGCTTTTTGTTGAAATTTGAAAATAAATTGGGTGGGGAAGGAGTTAGGTGTTGTGCATGAAATTCATGGTAACTACTAGCTTTTGACACTTCACCTTATTCTGGCCTTTCTTGACATACCTTGTCCCTAGCCCCATTACAACCCTAATAAAGACCTTTTGATTGTCATTATTAATGTATGTTGTGATTCAAGTTGGGATGATACCAAGTGTCAAGCGTGCATTTGATTTAGTTGGAATTGAGTGATACACTTACCCTTGTTCTTGAGTGAATATTCTTTTCTGAGTGAAAGGTGAGGTATTGCTTATCTGTTTTTTGCATAAGAGATCTCAAGTTTTGACTCTGAGGTGTGCTCTTGTAGTCTTAGCATGATTACCAATAATTTTTGCATTTGACATGAACTTATAATCACTCTTGCATGTTCTTTAAGTAGACTATGTGAATCCTTGCACTTTCCACACCAAGACTTTGCAAAGTTCATTTTGATTCTTAAGTTGATGTGTCATGAGAGGACATGTATGTGTGGTGTGCATTGCCATGTGATCTTTTATACAAACTAGATGGATTTTGTGGGTACATTCACTATAGGCCCTCACGAGACCTTACTCGTCCACTAGGGCTGCCTAGGGGTTTAAAGGGCTTGTTGCATATGCCAAATGCAACCGTCACACCTACGAAAAGGAGTATAGGACTTTGCATCTAGATTTTATTTTTCTTTTTGTTTTACTCGAGGACGAGCAAAAGATAGGTATGGGGGCATTTGATAAGTGCATATTTTTGCATATTTTTATTACCTATTTATTGCTTGAACTCGTATTTTAATAATTTATTTTGTTGCATTTCAGGAAATTCGTGAATAAATAAAGAAATGGCAAAATACAGAAATAAAGTGCAAGGAAGAGAAAAAGAGGAAGAAAAAGGACCAAAAAGAAAAAGAGGAAAAAGAATTAGGAGTTTGGTGGAAATGGAATCTTGGAGGACACATGGAAGGTGGAGATCATCCCAACACACTTAAAAAGTGTATGGCCAAGATCAACTCTACCAAATCTTAATGGGGAAGGAATCTTTTAATGGCTAGGATTACACCACCACACAAACCAAATGTAGGGCCAAGATTTGCCCACACCCCCCTAAACCCTAATTCCCATCCTATAAATACCCCCTCATTTCCCTTGTATTTCTCAACTTAAGGTAGAACTTAGTGTAGTGTAGGGTAGTTTTAGGGTAGATTTAATTTCTTGTTTTAGTTCTAAATTTTGTAAACACTCTTTTTTATTTTAATGCAAATTTCAATTTCCCTTTAATTTCTTGTCTTGCTCTTTCGTTATTGTTGCCTTGTTTCGTTATTTTCGTAAATCCGTTTAGTGGACAAAGTAGCGAAATGCTAACCACTAGGGGTTGAGAGTAACGAAACTTTAATTTCGTATTCGTAGTTTAATTTAGTTTTAATTCATAGTTTTGCCCCTTTAAATTTCAATTTTATTGTGGGTTTCATAATTTCAATTATAGATCTAATTTTCATATTTTATGTGTTAGTGTAATTATATTAAAAAAAAATTAGTTTTAAAATTTCGTTATTTGTAGTTTAATTCGTAGCAAGCCTCTATCTTTATTTTTGTGAATCAAAACCTCTCCTCTGTTTTAATACCCAGCCTCTGTACTCGTTAATTCACAAAACCCAGCAGTAATCTTTCTTACTCTTATTTTTTCCCAACTCTCAAACTCTCCCCTGTTCTCTCCTCTACTCCTTCGCTGCAAACATCACCCAAATCCCTACTTTAATTTCGTTCAAAATCAAGAACCCTAGCCTTATTCTTCTTCTTCTTTTCGTCTAAACCAAACACCCCTTTTTCTTGTTCTTAATTTCCGTTACCGAGTTCTTGTGTTAAAGACAGTTTCACCTTTCTTTTCTGCGTTTGTTTGAATTCCTGGGTAGTTGTTGTTCTAAAATCGCTGTTTATTGTGTGTTGGGTTCTGAGTTTAGCTTTCGTATTGTGTTATTGGGCTCTGCGAGTTTGAGTTTTTAATGTTACAATATGATATGGTTTTGTTCTGGGTTCGCTGTTGCTGTTATCGAGTTGTTCGAGTTTAAGTTTATGGGTTGTGTAATATTATTGTTCTCCTGTTTTTAACGAGTTGTAAGCCTGTGTTTCTGTGTTTCACCGAGTCCTTGAGTCGACTGGGTAATGTTAAGTTTCGTAGTGATGAGATGTTTTCTTGAGTTGTCCGAGTCCTGTAAATCTTTTATCTTAATTTGTGAGTTCTTAGCGAGTCGCGAGTCTTGTTCTGCAGTTGCTGCGTTTCTTTGAAATTCTGTTTTGTCTGAGAGTTTGCTGCGTTTGTATTAGATGATTAATCGAGTTTCTATCTTTTGGTTGTTTAGTTTTTAGCTGAGTTTTGGTTAATGCTGTTAGTCATCAAGTTCATTGGCTGAGTTCTTGTGTTGCTGGTTTTTGCTGTGAAGTCTAATTTCTGTCCGAGTTGGAGTCTGTTATCTTCGAGTCTAAACGAGTCTATGCATAGTCGAGTTAATCAGTTTTGCTGAGTTTTGTCAAGAGTTTATGTAGTTTATGTTGCTGCTGTTCTTCTTGTTGTTTATTTTTGGTTTCGCTTGAATGGAGATGTGATGTTTCTGCGTTTTGTTTATTTTCACTGTTTTTGAGTCTTTCAATTGTTCTGTGTGAAGTCTCAGTTTTGCTGAGTTTTGAATCCGAGTACTTAAATTTCTGTATTTCTGGTTTTGAGTTTTGTGTTTAATCGAATTATGGAATGGTTTGTCTTGGGTTGGTAAATTTGTTGCTAGTCGCATTTACAAATGAATCCTGTCCAATTTTCCCGAAAAGTTCTGTAAATAAAATCAAATTGTTATTTAAATTAAAAATTCAGTTTTTGATAGTTTAAAATAGATTAATTTAATTTTCGTTAAAAAAAAAAGTTTAGTTTAAATTTTCTTTTTAAGTATATAGTAAAATTCAAATCTTCCAAAATCAATTGTTCTAGTTCGATTAAATTGAAAATTAAGGTTTGCGAATAACTTAGTCCCTGAGGAACGAATCAATAAATATTATAATGAAACGAATTGTGCGCTTGCAATTTAAATCTTTATTTCTAGCACATCAAGTTTTTGGCGCCGCTGCCGGGGACTAATTATTTTTCGCGCCTTAATTTTTAGTTTTTCGGATTAGTTTTATTTCTTGTCTTATTTTTACTTCGTTCTTTTTAGGAAAGCTTGAGATTTCGGAACTCTTTTCAACGGAGCGTGGAAAAAATTGGAATATTTTGGAAAGCTTGCTTCGGTAACCCGTATCTCGCTCTTTTCGCCTTTTTATTTTTAGAAAATCACAAAAAAATCAAAAAATTCAAAAATCACAAAAAAATTGAAAAATCAAAAATCCAAAAAAAAAAATTAGTTGTAAATACATAATTGTTGCATCATGCATTCATCACGTAGGTGCACATCATGCTAGATTTTATTTTTTGTTTTTAATTTTTCGTACCTATTAATTGTGGTGATCGCTGGAGGACCCCAAGGTACGTTAAATTCTTCTTTTCTTTAGTTAGAGCACGTAGTTAAGCATCCATAAATGTTTATAATTTTTTTTATTTCGTGGTTTGTTGCATCAATTGTAAATAAATCTTAAGGGCAAAACCAGTATAAGATAAGGGAAGAGATTTCATCACTCTTTCCTTAGCCCAAAAACAATAAATCCTCATTTTGCATTCCCTAGCCTTTAATAAAATTAATTAGACATTTGCCCCTAGGAATTCGCGCTCAATTAGGAAGGTACCTAAGAAACGAAGTAATCATTATTTATTCCGACTTTTTGGTGTCTAGGCAAGCGAGAGCTTACCTGGCCAATTTAGATTCGGTGTCTAAGTGACGAGTTTGGCCTCTTGGCAATGCCTGCTCTAATCTGGCCGAATCGGTCCGAATAAATTCTGATTTACCGAGTTTTTGGTGGTCCTTACGGTTAGGAGCAAGGTCTAGTTATTTTAATAGGGAACCTAGGTTTAGAATTTTTCTTTTAATTTTACACCTTTTTTTTTGTGTGTTTTAATTTTTCGCACTTACTTGCTACGTGGTTTTATCCTTGATCAATTTTTACCATGTCCGTAGCATTTAGGGAGCGTTATTACCAAGGTTTGGATTTTGACGAGGAGATAGCATATAATACGATGTGGTATGAGTCAACTAGGGAACCTAGTGTTTATAACGAGTCATCTAGTACTTTTAATGATTTGCATTATAGTGAAAACGATATTGCAATCGACTCTGAATTAGACGCTCTTACTAGACGACTCGAAGCTTTAGAAACCCTTAGTGACCCTTCACACACGTCTTGGCACCCAAATTTCAACTCTCCGAGTTTTGATTTTCAACATGGCCCCGACTCTCAACAAGTCAACGCCATGTTTCAACCAACCTTTCGAAATGACCATTTTACATCGTTTTCTAATTCCGGTTGGAGAGATTATCCCGATCTCTCATGGAACCAAGGTCATAGCTACCAAACTCCGCCTCCACATTTTCAAGAACCGAACTCTTATTCAATTCCGAGTCAAGTTCCTTATTCGAGTTCAATTCAAACACCCGCCCACCCACCCGGATTTCATGATTCGAGTAGGCAACTTGACACCTTAGAAAAGAGTATCGAGGCTTTATTGATTTCTCAAGAAAACTTCATGCGAACCAGAACTTCTGATAGGCAAATTTTGAACTCTAATGCTCAAGCCTTATCTAAGTTAGAATGTCAATTGAATCAATTAGCCACCATGTGCGAGTGTGAGACAATAACCACCCCGAATCCACCCGAGGTCAACCCTATCGATAACCCTATCACTCAAAGACCTATCGATACTTTCGATGATATTAATTCTCCTAGGTCTAATGTTCAAGTTGACACTCCTTTCGGTGGTGATTCACACGAAGAAGATTCTACTGCTGACATCATTATTTCTCTAGGTCAAACGAAAAATCCCGATGATTCTGAGTTTGTGGCTTCACCTAGACAACCATCATCTTCTTCTAGTGAACTTTTCTTTTCATCTTCCAAACCTCTTCCCGAAAAACCCAAAGAACTTCATACTCAACCAATAGGAGCTAATCTAGTTAAGGAGGTTATTTCAAAGTCAAATTTTGACGATCATGAGATTGAGTCTCTTCATAAACAAGATTTTCAATTGCATAACGAGACCAATCGAGAGCTTCACGAATCTTTTAAGGATTTGACCTCGGAAGAGATGTTTGGAGAGATGAATAATATTCGTTCCAACTGCGAAACCCAACATAAGGATAGTTCTTGTGATCCTATTTCTGTTGGTAAAACTTTTTTCGAAGAGCCACCCCCACCCGTTTCTATTTCTTCATTTTCCACTCGTGCTCCATCTTTCATCGAAACTCATAATTTTCATGACCAGCATCTTATCATTATTAATTTGCTTAAACAACAAAAAGAAGCATCTTCATGGTCTATGGATAAAGTTACGAATATGAGTTTTATTCTTGCGCCTAATCGGATCGTTCGAGTGGTCTATGCTATTTTTGTGGGTGAGTTTCTAAAATATGATGTTTGTGTAACAAAGATAGTTTTTCCGAGAGCAGGTATTGGTTAGTAAATATTTTTTTTTGTACCTCCCCTCGTGTAAGATAGGTATGGGGGAGGATTTGTGTGCGTGTGTGTGTTGTTTTTCTTTCGTAGAAGTTTTTCAGTCTCCGTCATCCCTTATCAGGTATTTCCTCAACTGTCTCCTTTCTCTTTTACTCATTTCTCTCGCATTTGCATACATTGAGGACAATGCATGATCTAGGTATGGGGGGGTTTTTAGTGTAAATATATAAATTTGAAAAATCCAAAAAAATTAAAAAATCAAAAAAATCAAAAAGAGTTCTTTTATTCTAGTTTTGTTAATTGATTACTAGTTGCTTGATGCACCCTTGCATGCTATGATAATCTTATGACCCATTAACTTTTGCATGAGAAGTGATTTGCTAAAGTTCTTGTTCACACACTTACACTAGCAAGGTGAAGCTAGTAGACTTATTTGAATTGTGCATGAAATTAGAAGGTCATGATTAGGTGTAAGATGATTTGGTCTTTATGCTTTGAATACAAGTAGGTGCATTGAGGATACCATTTCTTGAGATTGATTATGTTTTACTACACCAAGTGAGATTTTGAGCCTATATGCATATCTTTTGCATTTATATTCTTTTGCTTGAGTGTCCACTTATCATTTACATTGCTAGCACTTGTTTGAATTCTATCTTGAAATGCATGACATTAATTGATGATAAAATGATAAAGGCATTTAGGAATAACCTATATTTCCCAAAAATATCCACACCATGCTTACGTGATCAATTAGTTAACCCTTTGAGCTTAATCATATTCTTTCGGTGACACACCACATTACTCGCCTAAGACCTATTTCTTGTTTAGCCTTACGTATTCTTGATCCCATTTTGTCAAAGGCTAGTAGGTACTTGGTGGAGCAATAAGGTGTGTGAAAAGGGTTTACTTTTGTTCATAACTTTTGAGGAAATATTTGTTGTTACCTTGCTAGTCGATTTTCAAATCAAATCTAAAGGAGGATTATTGTTACATTTATTTTAGCTCTAAATAAACAAAAAAAAAAAGAGAAAAAAAAAATTGAAAAAAAAAAGAAAAAAAATACATATGAGAGCATACTTATGTTTTTTGCAATCCTCCTTCATTACGACTAGTCAAGGCTTTTTGTTGAAATTTGAAAATAAATTGGGTGGGGAAGGAGTTAGGTGTTGTGCATGAAATTCATGGTAACTACTAGCTTTTGACACTTCACCTTATTCTGGCCTTTCTTGACATACCTTGTCCCTAGCCCCATTACAACCCTAATAAAGACCTTTTGATTGTCATTATTAATGTATGTTGTGATTCAAGTTGGGATGATACCAAGTGTCAAGCGTGCATTTGATTTAGTTGGAATTGAGTGATACACTTACCCTTGTTCTTGAGTGAATATTCTTTTCTGAGTGAAAGGTGAGGTATTGCTTATCTGTTTTTTGCATAAGAGATCTCAAGTTTTGACTCTGAGGTGTGCTCTTGTAGTCTTAGCATGATTACCAATAATTTTTGCATTTGACATGAACTTATAATCACTCTTGCATGTTCTTTAAGTAGACTATGTGAATCCTTGCACTTTCCACACCAAGACTTTGCAAAGTTCATTTTGATTCTTAAGTTGATGTGTCATGAGAGGACATGTATGTGTGGTGTGCATTGCCATGTGATCTTTTATACAAACTAGATGGATTTTGTGGGTACATTCACTATAGGCCCTCACGAGACCTTACTCGTCCACTAGGGCTGCCTAGGGGTTTAAAGGGCTTGTTGCATATGCCAAATGCAACCGTCACACCTACGAAAAGGAGTATAGGACTTTGCATCTAGATTTTATTTTTCTTTTTGTTTTACTCGAGGACGAGCAAAAGATAGGTATGGGGGCATTTGATAAGTGCATATTTTTGCATATTTTTATTACCTATTTATTGCTTGAACTCGTATTTTAATAATTTATTTTGTTGCATTTCAGGAAATTCGTGAATAAATAAAGAAATGGCAAAATACAGAAATAAAGTGCAAGGAAGAGAAAAAGAGGAAGAAAAAGGACCAAAAAGAAAAAGAGGAAAAAGAATTAGGAGTTTGGTGGAAATGGAATCTTGGAGGACACATGGAAGGTGGAGATCATCCCAACACACTTAAAAAGTGTATGGCCAAGATCAACTCTACCAAATCTTAATGGGGAAGGAATCTTTTAATGGCTAGGATTACACCACCACACAAACCAAATGTAGGGCCAAGATTTGCCCACACCCCCCTAAACCCTAATTCCCATCCTATAAATACCCCCTCATTTCCCTTGTATTTCTCAACTTAAGGTAGAACTTAGTGTAGTGTAGGGTAGTTTTAGGGTAGATTTAATTTCTTGTTTTAGTTCTAAATTTTGTAAACACTCTTTTTTATTTTAATGCAAATTTCAATTTCCCTTTAATTTCTTGTCTTGCTCTTTCGTTATTGTTGCCTTGTTTCGTTATTTTCGTAAATCCGTTTAGTGGACAAAGTAGCGAAATGCTAACCACTAGGGGTTGAGAGTAACGAAACTTTAATTTCGTATTCGTAGTTTAATTTAGTTTTAATTCATAGTTTTGCCCCTTTAAATTTCAATTTTATTGTGGGTTTCATAATTTCAATTATAGATCTAATTTTCATATTTTATGTGTTAGTGTAATTATATTAAAAAAAAATTAGTTTTAAAATTTCGTTATTTGTAGTTTAATTCGTAGCAAGCCTCTATCTTTATTTTTGTGAATCAAAACCTCTCCTCTGTTTTAATACCCAGCCTCTGTACTCGTTAATTCACAAAACCCAGCAGTAATCTTTCTTACTCTTATTTTTTCCCAACTCTCAAACTCTCCCCTGTTCTCTCCTCTACTCCTTCGCTGCAAACATCACCCAAATCCCTACTTTAATTTCGTTCAAAATCAAGAACCCTAGCCTTATTCTTCTTCTTCTTTTCGTCTAAACCAAACACCCCTTTTTCTTGTTCTTAATTTCCGTTACCGAGTTCTTGTGTTAAAGACAGTTTCACCTTTCTTTTCTGCGTTTGTTTGAATTCCTGGGTAGTTGTTGTTCTAAAATCGCTGTTTATTGTGTGTTGGGTTCTGAGTTTAGCTTTCGTATTGTGTTATTGGGCTCTGCGAGTTTGAGTTTTTAATGTTACAATATGATATGGTTTTGTTCTGGGTTCGCTGTTGCTGTTATCGAGTTGTTCGAGTTTAAGTTTATGGGTTGTGTAATATTATTGTTCTCCTGTTTTTAACGAGTTGTAAGCCTGTGTTTCTGTGTTTCACCGAGTCCTTGAGTCGACTGGGTAATGTTAAGTTTCGTAGTGATGAGATGTTTTCTTGAGTTGTCCGAGTCCTGTAAATCTTTTATCTTAATTTGTGAGTTCTTAGCGAGTCGCGAGTCTTGTTCTGCAGTTGCTGCGTTTCTTTGAAATTCTGTTTTGTCTGAGAGTTTGCTGCGTTTGTATTAGATGATTAATCGAGTTTCTATCTTTTGGTTGTTTAGTTTTTAGCTGAGTTTTGGTTAATGCTGTTAGTCATCAAGTTCATTGGCTGAGTTCTTGTGTTGCTGGTTTTTGCTGTGAAGTCTAATTTCTGTCCGAGTTGGAGTCTGTTATCTTCGAGTCTAAACGAGTCTATGCATAGTCGAGTTAATCAGTTTTGCTGAGTTTTGTCAAGAGTTTATGTAGTTTATGTTGCTGCTGTTCTTCTTGTTGTTTATTTTTGGTTTCGCTTGAATGGAGATGTGATGTTTCTGCGTTTTGTTTATTTTCACTGTTTTTGAGTCTTTCAATTGTTCTGTGTGAAGTCTCAGTTTTGCTGAGTTTTGAATCCGAGTACTTAAATTTCTGTATTTCTGGTTTTGAGTTTTGTGTTTAATCGAATTATGGAATGGTTTGTCTTGGGTTGGTAAATTTGTTGCTAGTCGCATTTACAAATGAATCCTGTCCAATTTTCCCGAAAAGTTCTGTAAATAAAATCAAATTGTTATTTAAATTAAAAATTCAGTTTTTGATAGTTTAAAATAGATTAATTTAATTTTCGTTAAAAAAAAAAGTTTAGTTTAAATTTTCTTTTTAAGTATATAGTAAAATTCAAATCTTCCAAAATCAATTGTTCTAGTTCGATTAAATTGAAAATTAAGGTTTGCGAATAACTTAGTCCCTGAGGAACGAATCAATAAATATTATAATGAAACGAATTGTGCGCTTGCAATTTAAATCTTTATTTCTAGCACATCATGAATGTTTGATTACCCACAAGAAGACTGGTGATTTTGCTCTATCTGGAGTAAGGAAAGGTAGCTTGTTTGTAGCCAATATTGACTCTGCAAACAAGGACAAAGTTTGTTGCTTTTACTCAAAAGCATCAAATGAAGACTGTTGGCTATGGCACAAGAAGTTATCACACCTGAACTTCATAGCCATTAATTCTCTAGTCAAAAGAGAATTAGTGAGAGGCATGCCCACACTTGAATTCTGTCAAGAAGGAGTGTGTGAGGCCTATCAAAAAGGAAAAATGAAAAGATCAAGCCACAAGTCAAAGACAGTGACATCAATAACCAAGCCCCTGCAACTAATTCATATGGACTTGTTTGGGCCTGTCAATATCATGTCACAAGGAAGAAAGAGGTATGCCTTGGTGATGGTTGATGATTTTACAAGATATACATGGGTGGAATTTTTGGCATCAAAAGATGAGGCTCCACAAGTAATCATTGAGCACATAAAGAAAGTTGACAAGGAAGCAAAGGCCAACAATGCAAGTGTGATTGCATTGAGAAGTGATAATGGAACAGAGTTCAGAAATGCCATGCTTGAAGCGTTCTGCAAAGAGAATGGTATTTCTCAACAATTCTCAGCTCCAAGAACTCCACAATAAAATGGAGTTGTTGAGAGAAAGAATAGAACTCTAATTGAGGCTGCTAGAACAATGTTGCTTGATGCAAAGATGCCTACATGTTTTTGGGCTGAGGCTGTGAGCACTGCATGCTATATCCAGAACGGAACTCTCATCAACAAAAACACTGGAAAGACACCTTACAATTTGATGACTGGAAAGAAGCCTACACTAAAGTATGTTCATACTTTTGGAAGAAAATGCTTTGTATTAAAGGATAATTCAGAATATGTTGGGAAGTTTGATGCAAAGGCATTTGAAGGAATTTTTCCTGGCTACTCTATGGAAAGAATTGCATACAAAGTTTATGTCATCAGTCAAAAGAAAATTATAGAAAGCACAGATGTGACATTTGATGACAGCAAACTACCTGGATTAGAAGAAGCCAATGATGAAGATAAAGATCCATTGAAGTTTGATAATCTAGATGATTCTGATGAAGAGATTGAAACTGAAGTTGAAACTATAGTTCAACAAACTCAAGTGAATGATGATGCAAGAGAAGAATTTGTGTCAATCAATAATGGAGAAACAAGCATCCAAGACACACATGTGAATAGTGGCAACTTCACAGGGGGGAGGAAATGAGAATGATCACGACTTGGATGATGAAGCAACATCAAGGCTGAGAAATCAGACTGAGCATTCAAGGAAATGGGATAGATCACACACTGCAGAGCAAATTATTGGAGATCCAAATGCAGGAGTAAGGACTAGGAGAGCAACTCAAAATGAGTGTCTCTATGGTTGTTTTCTATCTCAGATTGAGCCTAAGAAACTTGATGATGCACTGTTGGATCCAGATTGGATTATTGCCATGCAAGAGGAGCTGAATCAATTTGAAAGAAACAAAGTATGGGAACTTGTGCCTGCACCAAAGAACAGAACCATTGTTGGAACAAAATGGGTTCTGAAGAATAAGATGGATGAAGATGGTGTAATAGTAAGAAATAAAGCAGGGTTGGTTGCAAAAGGATACTCTCAACAGGAAGGCATTGATTATGATGAGACATTTGTCCCTGTTGCTAGATTGGAAACCATCAGAATATTCTTGGCATTTGCTGCTCATTCAAACTTTAAAGTTTATCAAATGGATGTCAAGAGTGCATTTCTCAATGGAGAGTTGGAAGAAGAAGTCTATGTGCAACAACCACCTGACTTTGAGGATCCACATTTCCCAGAATTTGTCTACAGATTGCTTAAGGCATTGTATGGACTTAAGCAGGCTCCAAGCGCATGGTATGATACTTTATCACAATTTCTCCTTGAAAATCAATTCACTAGAGGCACATTGGACAAGACACTGTTTTACAAGAAACATGGTGATGATATTATCCTAGTTCAGATCTATGTGGATGATATCATATTTGGCTCTACAAATGAGAAGTTGTGTGAGAAATTCTCTAAACTCATGCAGAGCATATATGAGATGAGTATGATGGGAGAGTTGACATTCTTTCTTGGGTTGCAAGTCAGTCAGAGGAAGGATGGTATCTTTATCAGTCAAACCAAGTACATCAAGGATTTATTGAAGAAGTTTGACTTAGAAGACTGCTCACCTGCAAAGACACCCATGGTCACTGCCACTAAATTGGATGAAGATGCTAAAGGCATGAAAGTAGACATCTCAGTCTACAGAGGCATGGTTGGTTCTCTACTCTACCTCACTGCAAGTAGGCCAGACATCATGTTTGCTACATGCCTGTGTGCAAGGTTTCAATCAAATCCAAAAGAGTCACATTTGATTGCTATAAAAAGGATCTTTAGATATCTGAAGGGCACTCCAAACTTGGGTTTATGGTATCCTAAGGACACAGGGTTCAATCTGGTTGGTTATTCTGATGCTGACTATGCTGGATGCAGAGTGGATAGAAAAAGCACCTCGGGTAGCTGCCAGTTTCTTGGACAAAGGTTAGTCTCTTGGTATAGCAAGAAACAACAATCTGTGTCAACTTCTACAACTGAGGCTGAATACGTAGCTGCTGGAAGTTGTTGTGCTCAAGTGCTTTGGATTAGAAATCAACTTAGAGATTATGGACTTGTGTTGGAAAGAATTCCAATCATGTGTGACAACACAAGTGCAATCTCTATAGTTGCCAATCCTGTCAATCATTCTAGAACAAAGCACATTGACATTATATATCATTTTATTAGAGAACATGCAACTAATGGAACCATTGAGTTGCATTATGTCTCTACAGATTAACAACTAGCTAACATATTCACTAAGCCATTAGATGAAGCCACCTTCACAAGGTTGGTTAGTGAGATTGTAATGCTGAATTTTTTAGATTCTGGCTAAGTGAATATATCACCTAGATTGTTACAGCAGTAAACACTTACTTTATCTAAATTCTCAATATTTTTGGAGTAAGTGTTGGCTGAAATATGATCTATAAATATTTCAAATCTGTTGCATATGTTGGAAAATCATATTTTGTCAACTCGAAATTTCTATGAAATTTTGAGAAAATCACTATTTAATTTGTTAGAATATTCTTTATAGAATATGTCTGGTGAATTTTAAACGATGGTGAAAATTGAATTTTTATGAGTGAAAAGAACATTTCGATAAGTCAAACTTCTCGAATGATTCATTTCTTGTTTATGCTCGACTTCTTCGCCCCTACCTTGTATTATATGGAGACATTTCTACTTATCAACTTTAGGGCTTCGTCCCTACTATGGCAATAAATGAGTTCGTTTACATTCATTATTTATTTAAATTTTTGCATTCAAACTTCACTTGTTTGTTTGTTAGAATTTTAAATTTTAAAGGACTAGCTCAACACAACAATGCGAGGCTACTCCCTTTCAGACAATAATTTACAGAAGCAAAACAAGACCCACAGCGGTTCGCATCTAGCGATCTCATGGGAATGGATCGCACTCTAAACTACATACAACAAGCAAATCTAAGAAAAAGAGCAATCTATGAACTAAAGTTACTGATGCAGTGTTATGAGCAAGTAAAGGGCACTCCATACGAAAGAAGATACTAAGCTAACGAAGACAATTTACATGAAGATTTATAAAGAAAATATAACACTTCCACGAAGACAATTAACATGGGAACAAGAGTAATGATATTGGAAACGTACAAAAGATTAAAGTTAGCAGATCGCTATGCGATCTCAGAATTCTTGGCCATCATAAATTTTAGTTACATCTCGCGAGGCATTAAAAGGGAGCCCGCATCCCAAATTCAAGATTTCAAATGATAGATACATAAGATTCATGGAGCAGCCTTGTCTTGGTTAGCCTTGGCAGTGGCTTCGCTAGCTAGCCTTGCCTCTTCAGCGATCCTGGCCTCTTCAGCGATCCTGGCTTCCTCCGCGAGCCGCTCCTCCTTAGCATCTTCAGCCGCGATTTCCTTCTTCAGAGTTTCAGCGAAGTCAGCATTGCTTTGGCCAAGTTGGTCCCAGTCGAAATCAGGGATCGTTCTGATAAACCACAAGCCTATTTAGGACACTTTTGGGTTCTCGAATAGAGTCTTTAGAGAAATCGAACAGAGAAATGCTTGAGTTCTCGAATAGAGTATTTTAGTTCTCTAATGACTGAGTTCTCTAATACTATGTTTGAGTTCTCGAATCATTTGAAAAGGCTGAATTCTCGCCGAATCTTAACCGTTTTTGGATTTTTATTCAGAATTTTTAAATCACTCATAAAAACATATTTTACCTAATTTAGAATTCATTCTAAGTTAGATAACTGCCAGATGTGAGTTTCAACCTGCTTGAGATATCGATCAAGCATTTCTTGACTTCTCGAATAGTTGTTTTTCACTTCTCGAATGCTTGACTTATCGATACAAAACATATATCTAATCGACAATTCAAGTACTTCATACTTATACAATTCTACATCTATTCGATTCATTTCATTCGATTTCTCAAGCATCTAAACCTCCAAAACCTCTGAAAACCCTAATCTCAAAAGCTAAATTTCTTCTTTAACCTTTATTCTTTTCTCTCTCTTCTCTGTATCAATGGCAACCGTGAAATTCAACACCAACTTTATCGCCTTAACCAGTGATGTTGAGGCACCCAATGCCAATTTCAAATGCTTTGTGAAGTGGATGTCTGAATCTTACATCAAGAATGCTCTGTCAACTAATCCTACCCTGTATCTAGACCTTCTAGAGCGATTCTGGAGCTCTGCTGTCTGTGAGACTAATGCATTACTGTCATTAGAGATTGGTATACAGGGATTAGTGGTAAGTAAAGATTTACTCCCTCCGTCCCAACCAATTCTTTACCTTTCTTTTTACACTTTCTGGCACGCATTTTAAAGTGTATTTTAAGGATAGTTCCATAAATTATTTTTAAAATTTTCTTTTTTGTATAAAAATATATACATTATATTTTTATACTAAAAAAGGAAATTTTAAAAATATGTTATGGAATTACCTTTAAAATGCACCTTAAAATTCGTGCCAAAAATATCATTTTGAAACGTAAACAATTACATGGGACTGAGGGAGTATATTTTTTCTAGGGAAACACCGAAAGGAATATTTAGATCAAATCAAGTTCCGCCAAAGTCGTTAAACTTTGCTGAAAAATTCCTAAGCAAACAAACTCGGGCTAATTTACGGTCCATCTAGCACTACATGAGCCAAAGTATTACTGTTAAGTATTGCTGAAAAATTTCAAATCCTTCTTTCAACCTCAATATCTTCGTAAAAAAGCAACGGAGAGAAACAATTAAACAAAACGGTGCTGTTTTGCCATATGAAACTGACTTCTGAATCGTAATGAAGAGTTGGCAGGAGATTTTCGAGATTAAATTGGGTGGTAATGTGGGAATAAATTCTCGTTCATTGGTAAAAATGTAGCCTAATGTTGATAATAATTGTTCGTTGTTAAAAAATGTTCTTAAATTATTAATTTTTTTTTTATGAATTACATAATTAATGAGACAAAAAGTATTCAAAATTGATCGGCAGACTTAGGGCTGTCAAAAAAATTCAAAAAATTCGTTACCCTTCGAAATATTTGTATTCATATTCGAAATAAATCGGATATTATTCGTATTCGGATCCAACAATTTCGGACACATATATGGATATAGGCACATCCGTATCCGATAATATCTGAATCCAAAATTATACATATATATCATAAATTTTATATTTATATTCATATCATTTAGCAATTATTATGTTATTTATTCATCAAATAATGTATTTATATGAGATAAACATATTTGTAAACATAATATAGGTATAAATTTATATAAATATCATATAAATTCAATATTTTAAGAATAATAAAAATTATATCCTTTAAATAATTGGTGTAAAGGAGTGTATGTGGTTGGTTTGGTCGTCAGGGTTAGAATTGTCATTTCAAAAATACTATTTTTTTATATTCTAAAATAAGGTTAAATAGAAATTTATAATATTATTAAAAGGTACACCTTATTTCAAAAATTATATTATTGGTGTAAAGGACTTCATGTGGTTTAGTCGTATGTCATTTCAAAAATATTGTTTCTTATATTCTTAAATAAGGTTATATAAACATTTATAATATTATTAAAGGGATTCATGTGCCTTAGAATGATCTCAGGAGAACCCTGAGGTTAAAAACTTTTCAATACATATTTAAGAGTGTTTAGGTAAATTTACTGAGAAAATGCCCCTGCAGGGTCACTTAATTTATAGGTGATTTGTGTTATAACCTCATGAGAAGTTCATGAGGACAACCTTAGGCCCATTTTTCTCTATTATTAGATAGTACACCTTATTTCAAAAATTATGAATAGTGTTTTTAGACATTATATAATTGCTGTAAGGCAGTTTAATATGATTCGATTGTCAAGACAAATGTGTTATTTAAGAAGTATTAAAAATAATTATATTTTTAAATAATATTAAGTAAAAATTAAAAATTGTGTTAAATTGTACACCTTATTTCAAAAATTATGAATAACACATGTAGATATTATTTGGGAATTTTTCAGAGAAAATCAAAATTAATTATATAGGCTATAATAAAGTTTTTGAGTGAAGAAAATATATAAATAATATTTAATAATTTTAAAATTAGAAAAACATGTAATTTCAGGTGAAAAATATGTTTATAGCTAAAATAAAAAAATTAATGTTAATAGGTGTATGGGTTATCTGGTTTGATAGTTAAGAGTAGATGTGTCTTTTAAAAAGTACTAATAATAATAATAATTATATTTTAAATAATATTAAGTAAAAATTAAAATTTTTGTTAAACTGTACACCTTATTTCGAAAATGAAACCTTATTTCGAAAATGAAGAACAAGAAATATAGGTATTATTTTGGAAGTTTTTGGAGAAAAATCATAATTAATTATAGAGTAAAAAGCAAAATGGTGGCCGTAGTTTACATTAAATTGCAGAAAAGTGGCCAAAATTTCATATTTTCATTTTAGTGGTCATCGATCTTTTTTCATATACTTTTTTGAAAATTAAAAATAATTTTGGTCACTATTTTAGAAATCAAAAACAATTTTGGCCACTTATTTTAAAAATCAAAAAAACTTTGGCCACTATTTAAAAAATAAAAAAACAAAGTGCGGCCACTAAAATGAAAATCTGAAAGTTCGACCACTTTTTTGCAATTCAGTGTAAACTACGACCACCATTTTGCTTTTTACTCTTAATTATATAGAGTATAATAAGGTTATTGAGTGAAGAAAATATTAACTTTTAATAATTTGAAAATTAGTAAGGTTAATAAATTATAAAAAAAATATTAAAAATACCTATGTTTTCAATTTTTTTCCAAAAATATAGTAAAAGTTGCATATGAGGTTCTAAAGCAAGTTAAAACTAGTTACATTTTAGGTTGCAAATACGGTAATTTTTTAAAAAATATTTTGCAACATGAGTATTTTTGGGAAAAGCCCTAAAATAAATATCATCAATTAAATGCAATTTGCAAACATTATTTTTTAGTTATTCCAACAAATATTGAAAATAAAATAAAAATTTAATATATAAATTTTATAACTTATATCTACAAAACATCATGTGCATCGCACGGGTATAAAGCTAGTATACATAAAAGGTTATATTGATTTTTTTTTTAAATAAAAAAATTAAACATGTCCAAGTAAATTTAATTTTTTATTTAGTTTTAGACAAAATCTATTTTTTATTTTTTTTGAATAAAAAATTGAATTTAAATAGAAAATTTGATTGAAAAACGGATTCGGATATTTTTTAAAAAATATACGGATTCGTATACAAATTCAGATTTTCAAATTCTAATTGGGATACTCGCAGATCGGTATCCAGTTGACATCCCTGTGCAGACTAGGCAGCCACCTCATTTGCAATTCCGCACTAATAAAATACTAGCAAAGTAACAATGAAGACAATTACCTGCAATATAATTATATGTAAAACCGGAGGACTGGTTTTATGGGTGAACCGAACCGGATCAGCCACCGGTTAGCGGTCGGACCGGTTGAACCGGCCGGTCCGGTCCGGTTCGGTTTTAATAACACAGCAATAGAGACAATTTTAGATTACATCGATTTCATTTCTATTTTTGTCTTTAGGCAACTCAAAGTTCCATCAGACCTCAGAGAATTTAGACAATGGTAACAATATTCCATCAAGATAATAATTATAAGCAAATTCCAATTTCATCATCTTATCATTAGAAAAATCAAACAATTAAAAGAATTTAATGGCTGATGCACTTGTAGCCGAACTTGCTGCTATACTGGTTTGCAAGCTTGTCTCACTTGCAACTAATTAAAGAAGTGATTCAGGCTTGGAATTTTCATGAATATCTTGACACACTACGTATACGCGAAAGGTTAGAAACTATTTATACTCTATTGTCTGATGCTGATACCAAGACACTAATGCCTGCTGCCCAAAACTGGTTCAACAAACTTGAAGCTATCACTCTTATCACCAATGTTTATATGGATGAACTTGCATACCAAGTTACTCGAAGAAAAGTGGAAAATCGTCATAAGGTACTGGACTTCTTCATTCCTTTTCCTTCTAACAACACCATATTATATCGTTTCAATGTGGCTCATAAGATCAAGTCTATTCATGCTTCCTTGGACAAATGTTTTAAACTGGCGGGAGATCTAGGGCCCTTAGCGCTGTTATGTTCAATTGTGCAACCGCGAGAAATTCGCAACACCCCGCCATTTGAAGATGAGTCTAAAATAGTCGGAAGAGTTAATGATATTTCATATTTAGTCCAAAACGTATGCAGAAATTTCAAAGAAAATTTAGCGGTCATTGCTGTAGTAGCCTAGTAGGGATGGGAGATTGGGAGGTCAAGACAACTCTTGCTCCTATGGTTTACAATAAAGATGTTGTGTCTTTCCCTAGAGGATGTGGGTCACTATTTCAGATGACTTTGATTTTAAGAAGATCTTAAACGATATGGTATAGTATCCCTTACTTCAACCAATTTAGGGTTAAAAATCCAGATGGACTCATTAAAGATCTTCAGAAACACCTAAATGGGGTAAAAATTTTACTCATACTAGATGATGTCTGGAATGATGAACAAGAGAAATGGGGCAACTTGATAAATTCTTTGCTTGGAGTTGGAAGTGCAAAAGGAAAATTAAAATTCTTGTTACCACTCGTAACCAGGAAGTTGCTGATGCCATATATGCAATTGTACTGTTACTTATCGGGTAGAAAAACTATCAGACGAAGATAGTTGAGCATTGTTCAAGCAAAGAGCATTTTCACATGGAGGAGTTTTAGAGACCGATGCATTTGCAACCTTGGGGAGAAGAATGGTGAAAAGGTGTGGCGGTCTGCCTCTGGCATTAAAAACGCTAGGGGGTTTATTGCATGCTAAGAAATCTGAGGAAGAGTGGTTGCATATCCAGAACAGTGACATATGGAAATCAAAAGGTGTATTATCTTCCTTGAGGTTGTCGTATGATAATTTACCAAATTCCTCCTTGAAACGATGCTTTGTGTATTGTTCTATATTGCCAAAGGATTCCAAAATTGTTAAAGATGAATTGATACATAAATGGATGTCATTAGGATTCCTTTCGCCTCCTACGTACAGACAGCAACATGCCAATGGAAGATGTAGGCAATGGATACTTTATCATTTTGTTGTGGAATTCTTTGTTACAAGATGTGGAAAGGGATGAATTTGGAAACATCACATATTGCAAGATGCATGATCTTGCACTAGATCTCTCTAAGCAACACTGTATGATTGTGAACGTTGATCATGATCAGTTGAACCATATGTTGAAGCCTATATATGGAAGGGTTAATGAAGAGACTTCAGGTGTAAAACAAAGATTCTAAAAAGAAAATTATAAAGACGTATCCTCAACGACGGATACAGCTGGGACTCGTATCCTCAACGACGTCTTACCTTACCTTAATAACTTGACTACTTTGATTCTGAAACAAAATTATAAAGTTGAGTTGCCAAGCTCTCTGAGCAATATGAAATATATTAAATTCCTGGATATCTCTACTTCCGACACGAGCTATAGACTACCAAATGTCATCACAAGACTCTACAACCTGCAGACATTTAGAGTTACGTTTTTAAAAGAGATCCCAAGAAATTTTGGCAACTTAATTAACTTGAGGCATTTTGTTATTAGGAATATTCTTTTCAACAAGATTTATGTTTACTGAGATAGAGAAGTTAACTTCTCTGCAAACGCTGCCTCAGTTTGTAGTGAGTCGAGATCAAAGTTGTCTCATTGGACAATTAGGAGAGTTGTGCAATCTTAGAGGTAACCTTACACTTTGTGGCCTTACAGACGTGGAAAATATGGAAGAAGCAAGTAAGGCAAAGCTTCATGAAAAGCCTGGTATTCAGTGCTTACGGTTAGACTGGAGCAACAACGGATATGTAAGGGAGAGCCACAATCAATATGAAAGGGAGAACATACAATACAACGATGAGGATGTGATGGAAGGATTGAAAACTCACTCAAATTTGAAATATCTGTCGGTTGAACACTTTAAGGGAAGAAAGTTTACATCATGGATTACAATGATGACCAACTTGGTGAAACTCAAATTTGGAGATTGCAACAAATGTGAAGAATTTCCACCTCTGGGACAACTTCCTAAACTGAGGGATTGACATGTCTGACTCTTGGTGTCACCATTGTTTTGCAAATTGCACGTAGATGTTTGGTTTTAAAAAAAAATGCTACAGTATTTTCTTTTATGGGGCAAGTGAATTTAAAATCTTGGCTAATCAGTTTAGAATTGTAAGGAAAGAATTTGAATGGCCTTCGCAAATACTCCGTAAAAGCCATTGGAGCATTTCCTAATGTTCGAATGTTATTTGTATAGCCTTCATTGTTGGTTCTCTGTACATTATTCCATTTTTTGACATCATACAGAGTTCTTGACATCATTATTCCATTTGTAAAGGTGTTTCTTGATGACTTGCAGTTTTTCGTAAATTTTTCTTGACTCGTACAGAGTTCTGATTGTGTATGACTTCTTTCTATTATCTATTTATATATATATATATATATTTTTTTTTATAATTTTGCATTTTGGAGAGTGAACTTCTGATTTAATATGAACATGTTTGGGCTAACTTAAAATCATCTCAATCCACTTTAAGTGGTTAGTTGTGTCTGTGCACACTTAAAATTTTCAACTTAAGTTAGTTTTAGTTCAAAAAATTTATAAAAATTTAAGCACCAGGTACTTTTTTTCAACTTATTTTTTTTCTCCATATCAATTTTTATACATTTGAGTCACCTATTTAACTCGTACTATATTCTTTGAATATATTTGAATTTTACACATTTATATTATATTTAAAGAAATAATTTTTTAATTTTTTAGTCAATTTTTTTTAAAATAAATTTACATTAACTGAAATTAACCAAATAAATAAACCTAAAATTAAAATTATCACTTTTCTCTTAAAATGAATAAATTATACTTTAAATTATAAATAACATTTTTTAAATTAACCCAAATATATTCTTCCTTTTGCAGGCAGTTGTACTCCTATTATTCTACAAGTCTAGATATTTTGTTGGGTTTTGGTCCATGACAATTGATTGTCATGGACCTGTTAAATAACAATCAGTTTCTAAACCGTTGGATCAACGATCCAACGGCCCCCCTGGATTACAAAATTTTTTTACTGTCCGCTATAATTTTCCGCGGATAGGCAGATTGCCTGTCCGCGGAAGTAAATTTTTTTTTTTTTAATCTCAGCCGTTGGATCAACGATCCAACGGCTATGGAACCGATTGTTAAATAACCGGTCCCTGACAATCATTTGTCAGGGACCAGGACCCTATTTTGTTAGGTGTGACATGTTTATTGGAAAAAATGTATTGCTCCGAATAGTATAAATTTTTCAGAGCAGGAGTTTTGGTCTAGATCGAACTCGAACCTATGAAAAGCTGTCGCACTGTTCTCTTCAATCTTAAATCTTGTTTCTACTTCTACTTTCCGCATAATTATTGTAGCTACAGTAAAATCTTCCAAAATTAGAGAAAAGGACCTTTTTAATCACAATTTGGAGTCATATATAAAAAAACTTAGCTTACTCAGTTATAATACCACTCAAAGTGGTGTCTGAGGAGGGTAACTGTTCTCTTCAATCTTAAATCTTGTTTCTACTTCTACTTTCCGCATAATTATTGTAGCTACAGTAAAATCTTCCAAAATTAGAGAAAAGGACCTTTTTAATCACAATTTGGAGTCATATATAAAAAAACTTAGCTTACTCAGTTATAATACCACTCAAAGTGGTGTCTGAGGAGGGTAGCTGTACGCAGACCATGCCCCTATACAATAGGGAGGCTGTTTCCGAAGGACCCCCGGCCAAATACAAATACAAATACAAATGCAAATACAAAGAAAGGAAACTAATACAAACTAAACTCACACACACCCAGGGGTCGAACCCTTGACCTCCTACAAAGGAGGTCGAACCCTTGACCTCCTACAAAGGAGGTCAAGGGTTCAACCCACTGCACCAACATGTTGTTGGCAATTTGGAGTCATATATCTTTAACTCTATAGTTGGGTTCCCTTCCAGAGAGAATTTGTTATATAGAGAATATGAGAGAATCACTTAAAATGTATTAAAATTGCTCTTTATATAAGGCCCCTTACGGGACCCTTTTACAAAAAAGTCTTATAATTCTATCCTCAATCCATTTGTCAAAGAAAAAAAGAAATTTTTTTAAAAAAAAAAATTAAAAAAACTGTTGCCATGTCATAATTTTTTTTTTGTAATTTTTTTTATAAATAAATAGAGGGTAGAATTATAAGACTTTTTTGTGAAGATGCCCCTGGCGGGGTCCTAAAAAATAAATGGAAATAAATGGTTTACATTAATTCTCTCATATTCTCTATATAAGAAGGTCCTCTCTAGAATAATGGTCTTGTTATACAGGGTGAAGTGCCAAAATGGCACAATTTTTGATCAAAATGCCCAAAATAGCACTCCCTGAAAACACTGCCCTCCAATAGCACTTTTCTAACGCTGCTACAGTGCGCGTCTTGTCAAAACGCATCTGGAACATGCGTTTTAGGTCAGACACGCATTTAAATCTTGCGTTTTGGAGCCAAAACGCAATTATAGATAGCGTTTTGGATATATAACGCAACACTAACCCACGTTTTGGTTGCTAACGCAAGTTTGATATACGTTGTCTGGCGTTATCAAGATTTGTTCAGTTTTTTTTTTTTTTTTTTTTTTTTTTTACAAAAAAACAAACGCAAGTTTTAAATGAGTTAAACCAAACAACGTATGTGTTAGTGTCGAACAAAAAAAAAACAAAAAAACAAAAAACGCATGTGTTAGTGCCGTTAGGAATGTGCCAGGTGGGGGACCTGTTTTGTATGGGTGCTATTTTGGAAATTGAGGTTAAAATTTGTGCCATTTTGGGCATTTTCTCTGTTATACATATACATTTGATTTATTCATTTATTATTGAAAAACACACCTAGAGGGGTGAATAGGTGTACTTGACTAATTATATCCAATTTTTATTTATTATCAAGTTGTTTGACTATATCAAGCAAAGATAATCTAGAGTGTTGTCTGGCAGCTTACTGATTGAAGTAAAACTTAGTCTGTCAGCTAGCTAAAACGAGTAAATGCAATGCAGAAAAATAAGAACAATGAACACAAGAATTTTTAGCTAGGTTCGACCCCTAATTCTTTATGGTCTACGTCCTAGTCCCTTACCAAATCTGGTAAGAGAATATATTATTAATCACTATAAATTCCTATTACAAGATTAGATAATATATCCCCCTTTAACTCCCTGTTGCTGATAGTAGCTTGCTGAAGCTCCTGTTCCTTTGAACCAACTGCTCTCTAAGAACTATACTACCCCTGAGTACAATCTTCTCTAGCAAACTAGTTCCCGAACCCTTGTTTCCAAGCTTACTTATCCAGCAACGCCAATTACACCTTGAGCAATACAAGAGGAAAATGTTTACAACTCAAACTAAGAACTCTCTTAAATATATATATATATATATATATATATATATATATATATATTGTAAAGCATAATGTAATGTAATATGTAATAGAGGAAATATATAACTCAACTAGGATAAAAAGATAAATAATATTAACTCTATACAGGGATCGTGAAAGTTGAAGAACAGGCATCAACAAGGATCAAGTCGCTGAAAGAAGTTCATTAACATGATCAAGTCTCAGTGACAGAATAAGATGTACAGATGATTCAGTTGAAGGGCCAAAAGATTACAGTGGTCTTAAAGACATGATACAAAGACCATGAGTGAATGTTAGTCGTCTGTGAACCAGACCAGTTGCACTAGGCGTCAACACTTCACAAAGGAATCGAAGTATCTAACTCAAAAAAACTGTTAAGAGGTATGATTGAGTTTAGAGCAGTTTTGATATCCTCCATTTCGGAAGCTGAATATTTAAGGATGTCAAATTAAGAGGAAAATGAATAGTATCCGAAATCACTATTCATACGAATAGTAACCGAAATCACTATTCACATGAATAGTAACCGAAATCACTATTCATATGAACAGTATTGGGGTTGGTGAAATAGTGCTCTGTTACTATTTGGGAGTTGTTGGAATAGTGAATTACTATTTGGCATTTGTTGGAATAGTGAATTACTATTTGGCAGTTGTTGGAATAGTGAATTACTATTTGGAGGTTGTTGGAATAGTGCTTGGTTACTATTTGGGGGTTGTTGGAATAGTGCCAAATAGTGACTTTCCAAAATCTATAAATAGGCATGTTGTATTTCATTTCAAAACATACCTCAACACACAACTTTCTATTCTCTCTCTTATATCTTTTCTGTGTAAGCTGCTAGACAGTCCATCTAGTAAGAAAGCCGGCTTAGCCCGCTTTCAGGAAGTGTCGGGTAGAAGGTCCTCGTGCCTAAACTATCCTAGGAGTGTTTGATTTTGTAGCTGATCCATAGGATTAGATTGTGTAACAAACCTCCAGGTTTTATCTATTTAAAGATATTTCCTAAACAGTTGAATAATTTTATTCAGTATTTTTGATTTCATATCCACATCAAAATCGAAATATTTTTAAATAACGTATTCAACCCCCCTTCTATGTTATTCCGGACCTAACAATTGGCATCAGAGCCACTCTGTTATTATACAACAGTTAAGATCCGAAAAGCTATACAATCATGTTAGAGAAGAATTTCAGAAAAACTAAGGGAAAGGAAGGCATGTCTGAGAAAGTGGACAAGTCCAAGATCAAATGCGATAAATGTGGTGAGAAAGGACATTTTGCACCTGAGTGCAATAAAGCCAAAGCTGATAAAGGTCAAGCCTACATCACAAAGAAGAAGGACTGGGCTGGCACTTCAGACTCTAAAGATGAGGTGAACTATGCCTTGATGGCAAATGCTGATAGTATCTCTGAAGCTACTGAGACCAAGGTACCTCACTCTACTCTAGATTTTGATACTACTGATATATCTGAGTTAAGACTCTTTCTTAAAACCTTGCATGTTAGCTACAGAGATCAGACTTTAGAAAATGAAAGAATAAAATCTGAAAGTCTAGACCTTAGAAAGAGAAATGACTATCTAGAATTAGAATTAATCCAAATGTTAAAAATTCAGAAAGAGAGAGATGATGCTATTTTTGTTAAAACTGAATTATTGAAAAAGCATGCTTATCTTGAATATGAACTTGCTAAAGAAAGAAACATTATTAAAACTTGGACTAACTCTGGGAAAACTACTCAGATTATCATAGAGAATGATTGTTGGAAAGAAGGTCTAGGTTACACTGATAAAAAGAAAACTGCCAACCTAGAAGCTGAGACCTCTAAATCTGTATTTACTGAAAGGGCTTCAAAGCCCAAAATTAATCCTGTTAGGTTTGTACCAAAATCTGACAAACCAAAACAGGAAGTCAAATTAGTAAATATTGACTTAATGTCTCAGAAACAGCTTAAACACAAGCTGAAGGAGATAAAAAGAGTGAACAAGGTAAAAGAACCTAGGAAAAACAGAAATGGAAAGGTAGGCATCAGTAAAAGCAATAACTATATGCCTATTTCCAATGCTCCTAGGAAGAAATGTCATAACTGTCGAAATCCTAACCATCTTGCTACTTTTTACAGGAAGAATATAAACTCTATACCTCCTAAGTCAGGAGTTAAGAGTGGTTCAGTTAGGTTTAAACCACAGAATCCTTGTTTTCACTGTGGCAATATTTGGAATTCTATTTATACATGCAAAGAGTATCATAATTTGTATTATGATTATTATGAACTTAAACCCTCTTTGAATAAATTCAAGATTGATTCTACATGTATAAATTCTAATAAAAAGAATGTTAGCACAAACTCTGATAAGACTTTTGCTGCAAAAGCTAACAAACTTAATAAGGCCAAAGGATCCAAGCAAGTCCGGGTCCTTAAAACTAATCATTAGTGGTCTTTTTGATTGCAGAGTAACAGGAAAAATATCCTTGTTCTGGACAGTGGATGCTCAGGACACATGACTGGAAATAATTAAAGCCCTGCTATCAGAATTTGTGGAGAAAGCTGGCCCAAGTGTTTCTTATGGAGATGGCAACATAGGAAGGACTCTGGGATATGGCAATATCAATCTTGGGAATGTCATCATTGAAGCTGTAGCTCTAGTCTCAGGACTCAAACATAATCTTCTAAGTGTGAGTCAAATCTGTGACAGAGGTTATCATGTAGATTTCTTTAAAGAACACGGTGAAGTTGTAAGCAAATCTACATGAAAAGTTGTTCTGAAGGGATACAGGCATGGTAACATTTATGAAGCCAAGCTTTCAACAAACTCTGATGGCTCTGCAATCTGTCTACTGAGTAGAGCATCAGTTGAAGAAAGCTGAGATTGGCACAAGAGACTTTCTCATCTGAATTTCAACAGCATTAATGAGCTAGTGAAGAAAGATCTTGTGAGAGGATTGCCCAAATCAGTTTTTACTCCAGATGGCCTATGTGACTCATGTCAAAAGGCAAAACAAAGGAAAACTTCATTCAAAAGTAAGACTGAATCCTCAATTCTTGAGCCATATCACTTATTGCATGTTGATTTATTTGGTCCAGTAAATATAATGTCTATTGCAAAGAAAAGATATGCTTTGGTTATTGTTGATGAATACACCAGATATACATGGGTATATTTCATGCACAAGAAAGAAGAAACTGCATCAATCTTAACAGAGCATGTCAGATAACTGGACAAAGGATCTAAGCATACAGTGAAAATCATAAGGAGTGATAATGGCACTGAGTTCAAGAATGCAGTCATGGAAGAGTTTTGTAAAGAAAATGGAATAAAACAAGAATTCTCTGCACCTGGAACTCCACAACAAAATGGAGTAATAGAGAGAAAGAACATGACTCTCATAGAAGCTGCAAGGACCATGCTTGATGAAGCAAAGCTGCCAACTTACTTCTGGGCTGAAGCTGTGCAAGCTGCTTGTTTCACACAGAATGCTACACTCATAAACAAGCATGGTAAAACACCATATGAAATGGTGAAAAATAAGAAGCCGAACCTGAAGTACTTTCATGTGTTTGGATGTAAATGTTTTGTTCTTAAGACTCATCCAGAACAGCTTTCCAAATTTGATTTAAAAGCTGATGAAGGAATCTTTGTTGGATACCCACTATCGACAAAAGCATTCAGAGTCTATAATCTGAGAACAAAAGTGGTCATGGAATCTATCCATGTGTCTTTTAATGATAAAAAAATAACAGGACTTGAAGATTTTGATGAACATGACCAGCTGAGATTTGAGAATGAAGAAATAAATGCTGATCTACAAAATTCTGACTCTTTCAGACTCTATTGTTCAATCTATACCAGTAGATCAGACAGCAGCACATGTTGAGGGGGAGCAAGTGAACGATGAAAATGAATCCCAATCAAGTGAAGAAACATCAAAGAATGCATCTGCTGATTCATTAAACTCTGATTCATCAAACTCTAAAAGCAACAGCTCAGGGGGAGCAAACAATGATTTTGGATCTACTAGTCACCACACTCAAAACAATTATGAATTTGGGGAATCATCAAGATCAAATCTGCTGAGACAAAGGGTATGGAGTAGAGCGCATCCCTTTGAACAGATCATTGGTGAACCGGACACGGGTGTACAGACTAGAAGAGCAACACAGAATGAATGCAATTTCGCAGGATTTTTATCTCAAATTGAACCTAAAAAGGTTGATGAAGCTCTTGATGATCCAGATTGGGTAACTGCAATGTAGGAAGAACTCAATCAGTTCGAAAGGCAGAAAGTATGGAAGCTGGTGCCAAGACCAAAAGATAAATTTGTAATTGGCACTAGATGGGTGTTTAGAAATAAACTGGATGAAAATGGTATTGTTACGAGGAACAAGGCTCGATTGGTAGCAAAGGGTTACTCTCAAGAAGAGGGAATTGATTATGATGAAACCTATGCTCCAGTTGCAAGGCTTGAAGCAATCATGATGTTCTTAGCATTTGCTGCACACTCCAACTTTAGGTTTTTCAGATGGATGTGAAGAGTGCATTTTTGAACGGAGATCTAGAAGAAGAAGTCTATGTTGAACAACCCCCTGGGTTCGAAGACAAGGAATTTGAAGGTTTTGTGTATTTTCTCTTCAAAGCTCTCTATGGTCTCAAGCAAGCCCCTCGAACATGGTATGATACTCTCTCCAAGTTCTTGCTTGAAAATGGTTTTACAAGAGGTATCATCGACAAAACTCTCTTTCATAAAAAGCATAAAAATGATATAATTCTGGTGCAAGTATATGTGGATGATATAATATTTGGTTCTACTAATGATTTGCTATGCAAAAGATTTGCTAAGCTAATGTAGAGTAGGTACGAGATGAGCATGATGGGTGAGTTGTCCTTCTTCCTTGGACTTCAAGTTGTTCAGAAGCCTGATGGTATTTTCATCTGCCAATCAAAATACATAAAGGATCTTCTGAAGAAGTATGGGATGGAAGAAGCAGCTACTTCCAAGACCCCGATGTCAACTGCAGTCAAGCTTGATGAAGACAAATCTGGTAAGTCAGTTGACATCACGAAGTATCGAGGTATGATCGTCTCTCTCTTGTACTTAACTGCTAGTAGACCAGATATTATGTTCGCAACTTGTCTATGTGCTAGATTCCAGGCTAATCCTAAAGAGTCACATCTTATAGCTGTTAAATGTATTTTCAGATACCTTAAGGGAACCCCCAATCTTGGGATTTGGTACCATAAAGGAACAGGTTTTGACCTAACTGGCTATACAGATTCTGACTTCGCAGGTTGTAAGATTGATCGGAAAAGTACTTCTGGAAGTTGTCAGTTTCTAGGAAGAAGGTTGGTATCTTGGTACAGCAAAAAGCAACACTCAGTATCTACCTCAACAGCCGAAGCTGAATACATTGCGGCAGGTAGTTGTTGTGCTCAGATCCTGTGGATGAGGAATCAACTTCAGGACTATGGACTCATGTTAAACAAAATTCCAATTCTATGCGACAACACGAGTGCCATTGCCATTGCCAACAATCCAGTTCAACACACCAGGACTAAGCATATTGATATCAGGTATCATTTCTTACGAGAGCATGTCATGAATGGAACTGTGGTATTATATTTTGTTCCCACAGATCAACAAATTGCAGGCATCTTTACTAAACCACTGGATGAATCCACTTTCTCCAGGTTAGTTGGTGAACTTGGGATGTTAAATCTGTCTAATTAATTTTGGATAATCAATAACTGCAATTTGTTATAAATTCACAGGTATTTTAAATGTCCATATTTTTAGGACTTGTGAATTTACTTTGCATCCAGTCCTCATCTTACAGTTATCTCTATATTAATTGCCATGCTTATAAATGCTATATTTTATGGTAATTATTTAGTACATAATTGTGTTAATTGTAGCATAATTAAATAAATATGTTATTGACATATATCAATTAATGATATTTTGTTGATTTTATGTCTATTTAATTATGAGGTTATCTGATTATTGTGGATTAATTCTTGATTTACTGTGTGATTATTTTTTAAATCCATAATAATTAGAAGTATTAAATATGTGTACGTGTATAGGCTGATAGGTTTCGGCGATAAGATATTTTTTCGGCCGACAGGTTTCGGTGATAAGATGTTTTTTCAGCTAATTAGGTAGTTAGGTGAGAAATTATTGAACGGTGTTATTTTTCAAACATAACCTGTCACTATTACACCTAATCCACTATTACTTGAAACCTTATAAATGATGAGTTTTTGTTTGTGTTTAACATCATCATTTTTCAGATATAAAGAGCATATACACACAATTGCTGAATATTCCGAGCTTTGATCGGAAATATCTCTCAATCTAGCTGGTGGTTTTTAGATCGGATTTCATATTCTTGCTTTATACATCATCCTTTATAAAAACTAACCCTTATTTTTGAGTTTCCTCAAAGTTTTGAAAATGGCATTGCAGGGAAGCTTTTTAATTGCTAAAGTTAATCATGTTTTCCATTCAGCAAATCGAAACCATTCAGGATGAGCAATTTCGGGCTTGGACACAATTTCTGAATGAACATTCATTAATTCGCTATGCTTTAGTTACACAAGTGCAGCTTAACCATGATGCATTGCGTGAACTATATTGTAGTGCAGTTAACACTTCTGGACAGGACGAGTGTGCATTCTCATATCGACTATTTGGTAGGTCGATTAGGGTCACTGAACGAGATGTTAATCGAATTCTTCATTTTCCTATGGAAAATCTCGTTTCTGATCCTACACCCGAGCAAATTGAAATGTTCTTTCGTTTTATAAGGTACCAAGATGGCAATTTCAATACTGGTAATCTATCTAGAACGTTTCTAACCCAGTATTGGAATTTATTCTTTCGCACTCTTAACCATGTTTTTTCCTCAGATAGAACAAATCAAGATCGAATACCTGAATTTATTCAAATAATACGGTATGCGGTCGCCAATAATTTGAGGATTAATTTTGGAAAAATAGTGCTTGGTCAAATCATTTTAAAGATGAAACGCTTGGGAACAAGAGATGTTCGGACTCAAAATGTCAAATGTCTATATCCAAGGTTTCTACAGTCAATACTAAATGATTTTTTGAATGATGAAGACAGGGTACGCTTGGAAAATGGTCAAAAGGTGGAATGTTCTTCTATGAAGACGAATGTAATTAATTACATAAGCAAAAAGAAATATACGGATGTGCCTACAGTCCTAACTGAATATCTAAAGACTGTCTCACTTCCGTTGTTACCACGACTAGTGAGAGCAGGTATACGACAAGATAATATTTCAATCCCTGCTATTCCAACCTCTGTATTCCCTATTGTGTCACAGGAAATACAGTTCCTACAGCCCCCAGTGGCAATCTTACCCGACCAAGAGCAGGAAATCCCACCGACTCTAACACAGGTCGAAGAGCCAATTCTACAAATGCAAACACAAACACAACAAACTCCTACACCTCAATTGTCACTTAAACGACCAGCCATAAACACTTTTGAGGGAGATAGTGCCTCAACAGCACCACATAAGGAGTTAGTTACATCAGCCGCTCTACCTCATTCTAAACGAAGTAAACCCAATGAACCTGAGGTAACGACAACTGTTAGTGAAACAATTCTTCCTTATCCAATGAGTGAAAATGTAAATGAGGTTGAATTGACGGGAGCAACTATCTTGAGTTCCATTTCACGGAACATAAGAGTAGTTGATGATCTTTCTAAAGATCAAATGCCTTCACAGGCATCCGAGGGAAACTTGGGTTTTGTGCCATTTAATCGATTCAAGTTTAACCTCCCAGAGGGAAAATCTCTGGATCTCTTTCGAGATTTACCACTTTTTACCAGTGGTCGGCAACTCGCTTCACGCGAGGACGGAAGCTCACGAACTTTCATTGCACCATCCGTGACCTCTGAAAAAGGGGCTAGGATGATTTCATTTGCAGGTACACATATCGGTGGAAGCTCTAGAGGAGAGTTGAGGGAAACACGAACAGAACATGTAAGTGTCACCCGAACCACTAAACTGAGTGAATATAGAGTGTTGAGTGAAACACCTGCAGAACGTACGAGTGAGCAACCTACTAAACCACATGCACCTGTAACCAGAAAAGAATACAGCAGACTCCTTACACGGGTCCAAACAATGGAGAAAGAGTTGCAAAATATCTGTAAGTCCATTGCAGAAATAAAAAATTTGCAACTTATTCAACATGATGCATTCCAGGTTCAATTAAATTTCATGGCATCCCAGTTTAGTCATGCAATTCATTCCTTGGGGAAGACAGCTTCGTTTAATTTACCAACTCCACATCCTGCTACTCTGGAGGATAACCCAACTGAGGGGGAGAAGGTGGATGATCAAGAAAAATCTACTAGGCGTAAGGGCAAGGAAAAGGTTGTTGACCCGGAATTAACTTTATTTTGGGAAAAGAAAAGCTAATGGGAGTATTAGTGCTATGTGGAAAGCAAGGCAAACTTGAAGATATGTTCAGTCTAGAGGAACAATTGTCTTGCACTTGATTTAATTTTAGAAATCTGGAAAATGTATATATATGATCCAGAATGCACTTTAATATTATTTATCTTTGTATTTTATTTGTATCAGTTGAGTTATCCTCTAGGTATTTGCTTGTCAAACCCTAACAATCAAATAGGGGGAGATTGTAAAGCATAATGTAATGTAATATGTAATAGAGGAAATATATAACTCAACTAGGATAAAAAGAGGGTTAAGTATCAAAGTGGTCACTGAAGTGGAAGCCAAATATCAATTTGTTCACCGATCTTTACGGGGTATCATTTGAGTCATTAAAGTCATAATAAATATCAAACAAATACCTGTATATATGTACTCGGGAAGTAAAAGTAATTTTTCATTGAGTTCTACACATTTTTCTTAAATGCTACTATAATCAAATGAAAGATTATGAATTCCAGTATTTTTGATAATATATTCAGAATTTAAAAAGTTCATTTACTATTTATTTTTAATTAAAACAAGGAAAATGACAATAAAATTAAAAATAAATAGTAAATGAATTTTTAAAAATCTAAATATATTATCAGAAATACTAGAATTATTAACCTTTCGTTTGGTTATGGAATCATTCAATAAAAATGTGTAGAACTCAATGAAAAATTATTTTTGCTTTTCGAGTACATTTTAAAGATATCCATTTGATATTTATTATGACTTTAATGATTCAAATGATACCCCGTAAAGATCGGTGAACGAATTGATATATGGCTTCCACTTCAGTGACCACTTTGATACTTAACCCGATAAAAAGATAAATAATATTAACTCTATACAGGGATCGTGAAAGTTGAAGAACATGCATCAACAAGGATCAAGTCGCTGAAAGAAGTTCATTACATGATCAAGCCTCAGTGACAGAATAAGATGTACAGATGATTCAGTTGAAGGGCCAAAGATTACAGTGGTCTTAAAGACATGATACAAAGACCATGAGTGACTGTTAGTCGTCTGTGAACCAGACCAGTTGCACTAGGCGTCAACACTTCACAAAGGAATCGAAGTATCTAACTCAGAAAAACTATTAAGAGGTATGATTGAGTTTAGAGCAGTTTTGATATCCTTCATTTCGGAAGCTGAATATTTAAGGATGTCAAATTAAGAGGAAAATGAATAGTATCCGAAATCACTATTCATACGAATAGTAACCGAAATCACTATTCACATGAATAGTAACCGAAATCACTATTCATATGAACAGTATTGTTGTTGGTGAAATAGTGCCCAGTTACTATTTGGGAGTTGTTGGAATAGTGAATTACTATTTGGGAGTTGTTGGAATAGTGAATTACTATTTGGGAGTTATTGGGATAGTGAATTATTATTTGGGGGTTGTTGGAATAGTGCTTGGTTACTATTTGGGGGTTGTTAGAATAGTGCCAAATAGTGACTTTCCAAAATCTATAAATAGGCATGTTGTATTTCATTTCAAAACGCACCTCAACACACAACTCTCTATTCTCTCTCTTATATCTTTTCTGTGTAAGCTGCTAGACAGTCCATCTAGTAGGAAAGCCAACTTAGCCCGCTTTCAGGAAGTGTCGGGTAGAAGGTCCTCGTGCCTAAACTATCCTAGGAGTGTTTGATTTTGTAGCTGATCCATAAGATTAGATTGTGTAACAAACCTCCAGGTTTTATCTATTTAAAGATATTTCCTAAACAGTTGAATTATTTCGATTCAGTATTTTTGATTTCATATCCACATCAAAATCGAAATATTTTTAAATAACGTATTCAACCCCCCTTCTACGTTATTCCGAACCTAACATATATATATATATATATATTGCATATACTACTAGAGCTCGTATGAAAGGATTTGAATGAAAGCACTGAGTTGTTTTTGTGTGATCTTGAGAGTTGGAGAGTTTCTTGAGGAGCTGGTCACACAATATATATAGTAAACTTAAAGAAAACGAAAACACTCAAACATGGTTGCAACGGTCTTGAATGAAGATTCTCACGTTCAACTTAGATTAAGTGAGTGTGTTTCTAACATTTACTAAGTTGCAGAAGTAGCATGATTTGATAGAAAAACGTTTAAGAGGAATTGCTTTTCAAACCCATGCTTAAAAAGGTAAGCATGTGAAATGTTTTGTAAATTACCCATGTGGGATGTTTTGTAAAGAAGCCATGTGGGATATTTTGTAAAGATGCTTTAAAGATAGTGGAGTTCTAATATATATAATACATTATATACATATATTAGATAGCTGCTACAAATCACTTCCAATGAATTTTCCTTGATTTAAGGACTTGACAATCTGCAACACATATTTCTGGACATTGGCTGTGAGCTTGCTGAAACCTCCTGTTTGTGTAGTCTTAGCTTGCTGTCTTTCTCTGTTTATTTGTTTTAGCTTGCTGACAAGATATTTGTTCAGCCTCTAAATGAAGTCCTGTAAAACAGAGTTATAATGCACATGTATACATCTAGCTATAAAAAACGTAATTAAGCCAACCAGCTTGCTGTCTGAAGTGATCATCAAAATCATTAGGGTTTCAATTATGACTTAAGAGTAACTAATTTCCTAGGAATTATGTAGTATTCATTGGTTTATTATGCTTGTATAATTATATTGTGATTTTTCTGTCTTGGTGATATGTTGTTGAGTACTTAATATAATTGAGGGAGTCGCGAACCTTCGGTTGTATCTTCAGAAATTGTAATGAATGGGAAGAGTATTTATAGTTCTAGTTTATGATACAACAGACGTAATTCAATTATTTAATTAGAAGATTAATATGCAAGTTACGAAACAGATATTTCTTGGGTTTAAACAGTTTGTAATTATGTGTTGTTTGATCATGAGAGTGACATGTGTAGTTGTGGGCATTATATTGTATCTTGGAAGAGAACAATATAAACATTAGAGGAACGTTTTTAGCAAGAGTACGAGACTTGAATATCACAAACTTATACACATTCATTAACACCAATGAGGAATCCATCGTAATTTTTATTTGCTCCTTAGTTTAAGTTAGTTAGTAAACAAACACCCAATTATTCTTCTCACTTCTAGATTTTAAGGAATAGCAACTTGAACTAAAAAAAATATTAATTCTTTCATGTGAACGAACTTTTAAGTAATATTCAAAGAAAATCCCATTGTTCATAAGAGTCCGGATCTTCTATCCCCTTCCTCCATGTCATCTTCGTGTCCCCGACTCTTTTTAATATAAAAGAGTGTTCCTGGCGGGGCCCATTTTAATAAATAATATTTTTGTTTAAAATGGGCCCGTCAGGGACATTTTTTTGTATTAAAAAGAGCACGGAACACAAAGGAGACATGGTGAGTGTTTTGGGTATCTTAAGAAGAGTAGCTTATAACTTATAAGCATAAATGTCATATAAGTGATAAGTATAGCAGAACTTATAATTCAGTAAAGTGTTTGGTAAATCAGAACATATAAATCAGTAGAGTGTTTGTAAATCAGAACTTATAAGTTAACTTTTTTTATTATTTTCAAAATATTTGTTTTTTAATATATATCAATGGATGTCAATGGATAGATCTCGATGAGTAGAGTAATTTGATAATATACATATGCAATTTTCTAATGAACGGATCAAAAGATATATGATTTTGAAGATTTGAAGGATATTATATATTGCGTGTATCGAGAAATAAGTCCTAACATTCAACTTATCAACATATAAGTCATAAGTTGAGCTAAAACTTAAATAGAAAAACACCCCTCATAAGTTTTTAAGGCCTTAGAGCATTAGCATTCCATTCCCCATCCTCAAATATTTAGGGTAAACTAATAGAGTAGTTTTTAAGCAAAAACTCACCTCCATCCCATTCCCAATTTTGTGGGTAGAGCATCTCCAACCCACCATATCCCTTACCAATATTTTTACCACCAGGATGTATTTAGGGATTTTTTCCAAAAAACCAACTCCAACCACAATCATCCTTACCTAAAATTTTTAGGTGAGAGAAAATGGTTCCCTACATTTGGGGATCCATTACCAACCCCTAAAACATGCCACATCATTAATATAGGTAAGCAATTTAGGTTGTATCATCTCCAACCATGCTACATATTAAAAATATGTAAGATATATATCTAAAATATTCTTTAAATATTATATTTAAAGTATAGGGAATAAATATAGGTAACACCATTGGAGTAAAATAATTTTTTGCTTCCTCATATTTTAGGGAATCATTATTTTTTTTATTTTTTATTTGGAAATAAATCGTACTTGCATTACTTAGAAATGATCACTTTCGAGTACATGATTGCAGGAGGAGTGACAAACCACTCTCCATAGTCTGACATAGAATTTATGCAGCATTTGCAAGCAAAAGAACCACACGATTCGCAGACCGATAATCGAACTACTAGCACTTGATCAACGTGCTTTAGTGATTTTGTACAAGAAATGGCTTCTCGAATATGACAGCATCGAGCTCCAACCTGAGTTTTCTTCCAAACCTGGAGCAAATTCCAAGCTGCTGCCAACACACCTATCATGACAAAAACTAGAAAACACAACCAAAACATAAACCCCAAAAAATTGGGGACAAACATAAAACCCCAAACAATTGGGGACAACCACCCAAAAAATGGGTAGAGAAAATCACTTCAAAAAGTCAAAGATCTCGGATTGCCACCAAATTTTGATATGATGTTAAGCAAGAAATTTTGAGTCTAAGAAATGTGTTTATTTGATATTTCGAGTTCTAAATCAAAACAGATCTGAAAAGAACTCGAATGGGTTTTTCGAAATTTTAGGAAAAAATTCGGATTTATGGATGGAATGAAGGGGGTTTGTGAAGGTGGGTGAATGCTTGGTTGGAGAAGAATGATGAAGAAGGAGGAAGGAGGAGGATCGAATTTTTTAACTCCGGCCGACTCTCATTGAGAGAATTTAATATATTTTAGGGAACCATTTTAGGTAACGTTATTGGAGTTGCTCTAAGTTTTGAGTCCCCATCTTTGGGGATTACTGTGCAACCCCTTTCACCATCATCAAATCACCTCTCTCCTCTTTTAAATATATTTAATTGTAATGGATTAGTTTTGATAGTTAAAATTTAAATGAAAAAGAGAGAAAGAAGTAATATAAAAAAGAATATAGGGATATGGGGAATGGGATGTAAAACATTTTTGATAATTTTGGAGATTTACTATTCTTGTTTAGAGACACCGGCCTCCTTTGAAGGAGGTCAGGGGTTCAACTCCTGCGTGTGCGTGAGTTTCCTAGTTTGTATTAGGTTTCCTTTCTGTATTTGTATTTCTGTATTTGTAATTCCGTAATAGGCCGGGGGTCCTTCGGAAACAGTCTCCCTATTGTATAGGGGCATGGTCTGCGTACATCTACCCTCCCCAGACAACACTTTGAGTGATATTATAACTTGTAGGTTTCGTTTTTTTTTAGTAAATTTTTGGGAAGGGGATAGGGACCCAATAGGGATACTCTTATTTATATATTATAAATTAGTGGATAGCCCTTACCTAAAGTTTAATATCCATATTTAGGTTTGGACAAGATTTTGTATTGATTTTGTATCCATATTACGTTTGGGAAAGATCCAAATTCAGTATTTGACCCATTATTAATTAAAGAAAGTTTGTATACAAAATATTCTCTTAATTTTTAATGGTAAGATTATTAATGAAAATTTTAATAAATCTTTTTATTTTGGTAACCTTATTTTTTTATTTTTTTTTTTTTTTTGAAAGAAAATGAATTTCATTAAACAGAAACGTCATACAAAAGAGCCTCCAACAGACATTCAGGAGGAGACGTAAACACAATATTACAAGCATTTAAACAAGGAAAACGAGCCAACTCATGGGCAACCTTGTTCGCTTGTCTTGGAACAAAATGTACTGAAAAAGTCGGGTTCATCTGCAACAGCGTCACACACTTCTGAATAACATTCCCCACTTCCAACTGATTATTCTCACCCTTGCAGATAGCTTTGATAGTTAACATGGAATCTGACTCGAACACGACCCCTTCCAGTCCTTTATCTGCTATCCATGACAATGCCTCTCTAATGCCGATCGCTTCAGCTTCAAACACCGAACCCACTTCTGACAAACAGCAGGTTTTACCTTCAACAAACTGACCGGCATGATCTCTGAGCACTATACCAATCGTAAATGATTCAGAATTCAGTAGCATTCAGTTCCAGAGTGGCTGCTTGATAAGGTTAAGAATGGTGCTCGTAGTGAGGTGTGTAAACTAGCAGGAGTTCTCTGGGGTATCTGGCATTGGAGAAATAAAAAAGTGTGGGATGGTAAGACAATTTCGCCATCTGTGGCAATGGACTGGAGTGCTAAAACGATCGGTGACTGGAGAGAGGCAATGAAGAGAAAGGCCAAGAGTAACAACCATAACAACAATTGTTTATTTGCAGGTGATAGGAAGTGGCAACCACCAGACGAGGGGAAGCTGAAAGTGAATGTTGGTAACCTTATTAATACATATTATCACATACAAATATAGAAAATCTAAATAATTTTATCTTTGATTGCATTTGTTATAACATAAAAAAATAATATTTTATTAATATTATTTCTTTCAATATTAATTTAATTGATCTTTAATATAAAATTATTTTCTTTATTTAATCATTATTATTATATGTCATAATTATTATAAAATATAAATTTAAACTACCGTGTGCGTAGCACGAGCTATAATCTAGTAAACCGTAAATTAACAGTAATATCATAAAACAGAAAAGGAGCATCCAAGGCTCTTCTTCCTTTTCTCTCTAGCCAGCCGCTCACCTTCTCTCTTTTCCTTACCAGCGTCGGGGCTTCCATCGGATCTCTACCGGTGGAAAGCCCCAAAACTTTTCTCTTCCTTGTTTTCTTCTTTCTTTCATAAATCTTTGGTTTAAAGATTTGATTTCCCTAAAAATCGAAAATTGGATTGATTATCTTGGATTCTCCTTCCAGATCTAAGATGTTTTATTGTAATTCAAGTATTGTTTTTTCCTCCTTGGTGTGTGGGTTTGGTTTTCTCTCCTTTATTGTGAGTGCTAGTTTTGATTTATGGATGAAGGTTTATATGGAACTGCAATCATGGTCGATAGCTCAAACAGGTTTCGAAGAAGCGGGTGAAGTGAAGGGTATATGTAAATACATCATCTTCAACAAATTTGCTAGACTATCTCTTTATGATGATAGATAATTGTTTCTATTTTATATTTGTTCGACTCGACTATCTTTGTAGATGCCGTATGACTTTTATTTTATCAATGAATTCTATTGTTCTTAAAAAAAAAAACAGTAATATCATAAAACAAACAGGCCCATGGATAAAAGGAACATAGGATCCGAGACCGTGGATAAAAGGAACATAGGATCCGAGACCCTGTTCATACATAGTCATGTCTAGATATCATTATCAACACAATATTCGTAACAAACAATTACCCATGTTTAGTGTTAACAGAGGATCACTTATTTGTCAGATTCGGAATATGACAATAGCTCCACTCTAAATTTATTATATTAATTAATGTTGTGATGTAGTCATGTCAATAATAATTGCTATCCATTACTTCCTTTGTCTCTTAATATGTTTCCTGTTTATTAAATCGGGAAAATCAAAATATCCTTCATATTTCTATTTTAAGCCATAAACAATAATATTCAATACCCACTACTCCACCCACTACTCATTAAAAACAATACTCCTATTTAATACCCACTACTCCACCCACTACTCCTTAAAAATAATATTCAATACCCACTACTCCATAAAAAATAATATTCAATACCCATTACTAGGGGTGTACACGGGTCGGTTTGGGCCGGTTAAAGCATTAAAACGACCCAACCCATTATAAATCGGTTTGGAAATTTTTAACCCGACCCATGAAAATTAAATTTATAACCCAACCCAATTTGTTATACGTCGGTTTGGGTCGGTTTGAACGGGTTGCTTAAATGTAAAAGTTAAATAAACAAACTTTGATATGCAAAAGAATAATCAACCCAAAATGCAAGAATTACATAGTCCGATATTTTGAAGTCCCTGAACCAAATGCAACATAGCAAGTAGCAACATAACTGAATGACTGAATGTCTTTAATATTGAGTAAAGAACTTTATTTATTATCTTTTTATAGGCTAAAATTTAGTTTGTGCAAGCAGAAGATATTATATTCATGTAAAATCATATTCTCTAGTAAATGTTGATCTTCTTTTTATAGCTGCTAGTCGTACATTTGCTTTCTTTCATCCGAATAATTATGTTTTTTTGTACACAGATTGTCACCCTGTTTAGGTATATTTTGCAATGATTTCAGAGTGGGCTGGACCTGGACTAGAGAACTAGTGGGCTATTCAAATTTTAAACGGGTTGGGTTGGGTTGGGTTGGGTGAAAAAAGTCCAAACCCATATCCAACCCATTAATACCGGGTTAAATTATTTTTGACCCAACCTTGTTCCGGTTTGAAATTACTCGGTTTGGGTCGGGTGAAAATAGGACCGGTTTGGATCGGTTTGATCGGTTTGGCCGACCCATGTACACCCCTACCCATTACTCCTTAAAAACAATATTCAATACCCATTTTTTCTTAAAACCCGTGTTTTTCACCAAATGAGAAACACATAATGGCACGGAGGGAGTATGTGATTGTGATGCCCATATCAGATTCTCACAAGAAATTAATACAAGTATTTATCAATGTTTTTTTATTTATATTCCTTCCGTTCCAAATTATATGTTTTTTTAAAAAAGAATTTGCTCCGTTTACATATTTTTTTTCTTATTTCAATATAAATTTATGGATAATTTTCTAAAATTATTCCTATTTTTTTTATCTTTAAGATTTGAGTTTTTTCAAACTTAATACTATTCTCATCTTTAAAATTTGATTTTTTTTTCTGTTATCAACTTACATTTATTAAGTGTACTAATTAAAAAACTTTATTCAACTAATATTTTTTTAATATGCGGTTATTTTTACAAAAAACGAAATGTAAAATAGGACGAAGAGAGTATGCGATAGGATCAACGTACGATTTTTCATGTTGTGTACATAAAAAATACTCCCTCTGTCCCATCCATTTCTTTACAATTTCTTTTTGGGACATCCCACATTACTAAAAATAGTAAGTTTTAACAATAAAATACATTATTACATCCACTACTTAACTCCACTTTTACAACACTTTACACTATTACACCTACTACTTCACTTATTTTAATAATAAAATCAATATTACACACACTATTTCATATATTTTAACAATATTATACTCAATATTTTTTCTCGGTGTCGAGCCCCATGTTAAGAAACAATTGGGACGGAGGGAGTAATGTTTTATTAGGTACTGTAAATGTAAGATGATAGCTGGCTGGCAACAAACCTGCACGGTTGTGATGTCTCGTAGATGCTGCAAATAAATCCCGGCTTTTCATGAAAAAGAAAGTTTTTAAAGTACTGTAAATAAATCCCGGCTTTTCATGAAAAAGGAAGTTTTTAAAGTACTGCAAATAAATCCCGGCTTTTCATGAAAAAGAAAGTTTTTAAAAGTACTACTGTAGAATGGACAAGACCACACGATGAACATGAACTACTTGTCTTCCCTTGCAAAAGTCAACATATTCTTCGTACAAACTTTGTAAAATCTTTTTACTACTGTAGTTGTTTCTGCAGGGTTGCTACTTGCTAGACTTTCTTTACTTGTTTACTAGCTTAGCATTTCTTCAACATCCACATATCTGCCTGTGTATGCTACATATATATACATTAATCTGAAGCTAGTAATGGCGACTCCCAGACCTTTGAAGAAAATGAAAATGGGGACACCAAGAGAGCACATAGAAGAGATTCGTAAGACCAAGTTTTCTATTGGTGGACAACCAAATCCCTTGACCCAGGATCTGCAGCAGGCTGTTATGAATCTCTCTGCTCAACTTTACGCCAAAGATGTTCACTTTCTCATGGAGCTTATTCAGGTTCTGTCCTCTAACTCCTCCATTAATGAGTATACCCAACCTATATATGTTGTCTATATAGAAACTGCAATCAGGCCAACATGAGTGATTACCTTTACTTGTTAGTATTTACAAGAGTAATATCATTTTCTTGTCATATTTTTGCATAAAAAAAATCTATTACAGTATTTATTCATATATTTTTACATATTTATACTATACTATAATAAGAAAATAAATTAAATGGTTTAGTTCACTCCTAATAATAATAATGATGGTTAGATTTTTAGTAAGTGGATAAGAGCCGTTAGATCTATACTTTTTTTTTTAGTAAAGATCTATACTTATTTAAAACATTCTATCAAGAACATATCAAAGATTCAAAAACATATCATTATAAATTAAACTATAATCACTCATTTAAGGTTCAAATCCCATCGAAAGTGTAAAATTCTATTAGAAATATAAATTACATTAGAATTCTAAAAAAAAAAAATCAATTATATAAATAATGAAAAAAACAAAGATTAAAATCAATTATATAATTATAAATATTATTGCGTTCGGTTTTTGTTCCATGCAGGAAGTTTTTAGATACCAAACCAAAATCAAATCATGGGTTCGATTTATTGGTGCTGGTTTTTTCGGTTGTTTTGCTATGTAATTAGGAGGATTTAATTAATGTTTTGTAAGTAAACTTTTAAATTTAAGGGACAAGTTTGTAGATGGTGGAGGGTTAAGTATAACACACAATAGAGGAATTAATAGGAGCTATCCTAAATCCCATTTTCTGTTGAAGATTGTATATAGAGTTCACCGCAAGACTGTTGCTCATACTTTTCGGTGCATGCTGTAAGAGTCATGAATCTCGGAAACAAGCCAAAATGGAAGCCAACTTAAGTTTGGTCCATTGGTGGTAGCGTATATGAATTTTCTTAGTGGCACTTATGGTCAGTTCTTATTGTCATCATTCATTCATGCATAGACACTTCAGCTCACAGTTGTTTTCAGCCTAGCTCCTTCAACTGTTTTTTCCCTCACGTAAGTGGTATGGGAGCGATGGAGATACCATTAGACCAGGAGATCATAGGTTCCTCTTAACTGTTTCTACTGTTATTTTTGGCGGAGATTAATATTATATTTGTTGCTTTTATATGCAGAATGCGGAAGACAACGAGTATTTGGAAGGAGTGGACCCCTCACTCGAGTTCGTAATAACTTCTCGAGATATAACTGAGACAGGGGCTCCAGCTACGTTGTTAGTATTTAACAATGAACGAGGCTTTACACCTAGGAATATCGATTCCATCTGCAGTGTGGGATGCTCCACCAAGAAAGGCAATCGCAGACGTGGTTACATTGGCGAAAAAGGTCTACTTACTATTAGTTTATCGTACTACTTGATTCTGTGGGCTCTTATTTAATGCAGTTTTATGGATTCTGTTTGTGTCTATAATCTGCAGCCGTTGATGATTCCCTTTTTTTATATAGTTGTCTTAATATGGAGAACTTATATTCTGCATCTCTGGTTTTCAATTGATCCCATAGTTCCTTCCTTGATGAACCAACAGATTTGATCAAATTCTGTGGTCTAGCGTGTAAAATTGCAGATGTTACACCACCCGTAATACTGTTACACAAGTTCAATATACAGCCTTTGTGTCCAAAAACATTGAAAATTCTACACTTAACATCACTTTATTATTTTTATCAGAATATTTTGATTCTGTAGACTAGCATGTGAATTTGCGGAAACTACACCCTAAAAACTGTAACATAAATTTATTGTAGTCCATCGTGTTCAAAAACCTTAAATGGTGTCATGCTTTCCACATCCTCTATCTATCCACTTTTTCCCTCGGAATCACTTAATTCTGTTGCATAAATTCCCTCCATAACATAATTCTTTCCTGATACTTATTAGGTTTTATAAAAATTGGGTCATCTCATATCTGCCGCTTTATCAAGACTCTAATAAGAATTTGATCAATTACAGGAATTGGGTTTAAGAGCGTTTTTCTAATCACAGCCCAGCCTTACATATTCAGTAATGGCTATCGGATACGGTTTACTGAAGAACCTTGTTCACATTGTAATGTTGGATATATTGTTCCTGAGTGGGTTGAGATGAATCCAACTCTCTCCGTGATTGAAAGCATACATGGAATTGGTACCGCTCTTCCTACCACAACAATAATATTGCCTTTGAAGCCTGACAAGGTCAAACCGGTAAAGCATCAGCTCTCTACCGTTCATCCTGAGATTTTGTTGTTTCTCACAAAGATAAAGCGTCTCTCCATTAGAGAAGATAATGAGTATTCCAAGCTCAACACCCTGAGTGCAATATCCATTTCAAGCGAGACTAATTTTGTCACAAGGAAGAACATCGATGCTGAATCTTATATGCTCCATCTTTCTGCTGATGACGTTGGTGATAATGATTTAGAAAAGGAATGTGGCTATCATATGTGGAGGCAAAAATTTCCTGTGAAGAAGGATCATAAAGTTGCAAGAAGAATGGAAATAGAAGAATGGGTTATCACTTTAGCCTTCCCCAGTGGAAAGCGTCTCCTTAGAGGGATTCAGTCCCCAGGAATAAACGCATTTTTACCCACGGAGATGGTGACCAACTTACCTTTCATTATTCAAGCAGATTTTATCTTGGCGTCATCAAGGGAAAGTATCCTCTTAGATAACAAATGGAATAGAGGAATTCTTGACTGTGTTTCTTGTGCCTTTATCAGTGCTTTCACTTCACTTGTGAAAGATACAGAAGCTCCCATCTCAACTCTGCCGCACATCTTTAGGTTCTTGCCGGTTGATAAAGGTCCCTACATGGAACTAAATGCTGTTAGGGAGTCTATCAAGAAGAAGTTATTAAACTTAAGTATTGTTCCATGTGAGTCGTACTCTGAACAGAGGTTTTTTCATAAACCATGTGAAGTTGGTGGGATATTGCCAGCCTTTTGGAATATTCTGGATAAGGCTAAGGGGCAAGGTGTAGCCTTACATAATATCTCCTCTCATGGCACTTACATTTTGAGTTCTTCATTCGACACAAAGGAGTATGGTCAAATATTAGAATTCATGGGAGTGGAATCTGTTGCAGATGAATGGTATGCTAAGTGCATCCAGAGTTCTAATATTATATTGGGTGTGTCTGAGGATGTTTATCTGGAGCTTCTCCTTTTTGTTGCTGAGAATTGGAAATCTAGTTTTCATAAAACCAACATGAAAGATGCATCAATTCTGAAGTATGTAGATAATCATGGTACTGTTTCTCTGACTAGTGTCAGTCAAGTTTCCCAATTTGATGGTGGAAAGTTGTTTAGGTGTGCTGAGCATTGTTATGCATCCTGGTTAATTAACTGGAGTAGGGAGTTCAGATGTGCAACAAATCATTTGTTCATGCCAATTTCAACCCAACAAGCTATTGAGTTATTGAGTAAAAAGCGGATTCTACTTGATTGGCTATCAGACCAAGCTAACGCCAAAGCAGTGAGTGTGTTTGATTATGCACTTCTTCTCAACAAGTCAATAAATAATGATAGAGAGCTTGTTATCGCATACAGTCATTTTATTTATCACTCTTTTTCGAAGAAGTATGTGTCTAAGCAGAATGTTATACAAATATGTAGTAGCATGCCTGTTGTTGATGGTTATGGGCAGGTGATGGCACACAAAAGAAAGGTTCTTCTGCCTGCTAATGGAAGCAATTGGGTGAAGCTGATTGGTTCTAACCCGTGGAGAAGTGAAGGTTATGTTGAGCTTGGGAAAGACTATCTGCAACCAGCAACCTATGTGGGTATACACACAAATGACAAAGAATTGATAACATTCTTGCGAAAATATGTTCCTGCTTTTGATGTACCTTGCATATCTCCTCCAAATACTATAATTCCAACCATGTCAGCTCCTTTAACCATGAAAAATGTGTACTTGCATTCCTCAACAATTTTTGTCGTGCATTAAGGAAGGTAGCTGGCTGAAAATTTCGTTAAATGGTAGTTCCAGCTACAGACCACCGTCACAGTCATTCATGTTCTCATCATCGGGAGCACATATCCTACAGCAAGAATCGGAGCTTGTCGACATTCCAATTGTTGATCAACAGTTTTATGGGGATAAAATAACTGACTACAAGGAGGAGCTGAGAGTAGGTGTAATGTTTGAGGTTAATGAAGCATGCAGATTCATAGGAAATCAGCTCATGTCTATTGCAGCATCTTCTAATTTAAGCAGGGATAACGTCCTTTCAATGTTGAAATTCATCAAGTTTTTGAGAATTAAATTACTTCCACCCGCAGAATTTATTAAAAGCATCAAAGGTGGGTGATGGTTGAGGACTAACCAAGGTGATAGAACCCCAGATGAATCTGTTTTATATAATGAGGAGTGGAAAGCTGCTTCTGAAATCAGTAACATTCCAGTTATTGATGAAGCTTATTATGGAGCCAATCTGATTTCTTATAAAACAGAACTTGAGCTGATTGGTGTGAAAGCGAATTTTAATGGTAACTACCAACTTGTTAGTGACAACTTGAAATCATCAGCTTGCTTAAGCTCTCTTACACCTGAGGCGCTCTATTTGATGCTGGTTTGCCTAAGGCATTCAAAGTTAACAAACAAATTTGCTTGTGCTCTCAAGGATAGGAAATGCATCAAAACAGATGTTGGGTTCAAAACTCCATCTATGTGCTATCTGCATGACCCTGAGTGGGGATGCCTTCTGCAGGTCTTCAGATGCTTCCCACTTATAGATGAAAAATTCTATGGAAGACAAATATTGTCGTTCAAAAGTGAACTGAAGCAAATTGGAGTAGTGGTTGATTTTGATGAGGCATCGAAAAAGTTTGAAGATGTTTTCAGACAACAGGCGTCATTGCATTCTATTGGCAAAGATAATGTTCTTACACTTCTGCAATATTACAAAGAGCCAAAGAACTCAAACACAGTTTTAACAAGTCTAACGAATTGTATTCGTGAGGTGAAGTGGTTGCGTACTCGACTTGGTGATTATGAGGGTGTTTGGGATTGCTTAAAATAAGTTACTTTTGACTTAATGGAGGTGTTTTTAACTTAAAGGAGAAAGTAAAGTTGTTTACTTTAAGTTGAATGAATGTGTTTGGGTAATTTTACTTAAAGTTAAATGGGAATTTAATAATTTTGACTTAAAGTGATATTTGACTTAAAAAAATTTTAAATTCATGATATTTAAGCATTACAAGAATTGTGAAAAAAAAAAAAAAAAAAACTCCATAAGCCATAAGTCATAAGTCAAAAGTACCTAAATGTAACTTCTGACTTAAAGCAGTTTTTTAACTTAAAGCCGGCTTAAAGCCACGTTACACAAACACACCAAAAACTCCTTAAAGGAGCTTTTGGCTTTAAGTTGCCATAGCCAAACAGGCTCTATAGAGTGCCAACTGATTGCATTCTTTTTGGCCAATGTTGGGAATCTATCTCATCAATCTCCGTGCTTCCTTTCATCGATGATAGTGACAATCAGTATGGTATGACCATCCATGAATATGAGAAGGAGCTCAAGAGTATGGGTGTTGTTTCTTCTTTCAAAGATGGATCAGCTTTTGTTGTGAATGGCCTTAGTTTGCCACAAGATCCTAGCAGCATAACTCCTGAGAATGTATACTCATTGCTGGACTGTATCAGTGATTATAAGCTGAAAAATCATGAGCGTTTACCATCAAATTTTTATGAAAAAATAGGTAGACAATGGCTGAAAACCTATTCAGGCTACAGGACTCCACAGAGTTGCTTGCTCTTCAGTCCTGAGTGGGCCGCTTTCTTAGAAAGGAGTGATGTACCTTTCCTTGATGAAGACTTCTATGGTTTCAAAATCACAAAGTACAAAAATGAACTTGGTTCTTTGGGAGTTATTGTTGACATTTTAAAAATGGTTGTTCATTGATTGCACATTACCTTGATTTCCGTTCTAGATTCACCACTGTGAGTCGAATTTATAACTATTTGTCTGAACTTAAGTGGAAGCCTGATGACGAGGAAAACAAATACATATGGATTCCAAGTGGTACTGATATTGGTCAATGGGTAAGCTCTGAAGATTGCGTCATTCATGACAAATATGGTCTGCTGGGATCGCGATTGCATGTTCTGGAGAAGCACTATAAAGATCATTTGCTAAATTTTTTCTCCACTACTTACGGAGTTAAAATAAACCCCTCTATTGATGACTATTGTAACATTTGGAAGTCATGGGAAGCTTCTGGCCACCAACTAACTCATGATGAGTCTTGTGCTTTTTGGGGATTTGTCATAAATAACTGGAGCTTGAGGACGGAAGAAATATTGGCTCAACGTCTGCTGAAACTTCCTGCATATTCAGGATCAAATGCAATTAATCTCGTCAATAAACACGACGTATTCATTGCAGATGACCTGCAGCTGAAGGATCTTTTTGAAAAGTCTTCTTCTGGTTTGCTATTTGTTTGGTATCCCCAACCTAGCATGAAATCTCTACCCAGAACTAAGTTACTAAAAATATATAGCAAAATAGGTGTTAGAAATATTTCTGAATCTGTGCAGCAAGAACTTTCTGCAGTGGATACTGGTAGCCTGAAGCAGCTGAACCCAAGGGAAATTTTTATTGGAAAAGGGTTGTTGAGACTTATTCTATGCTTTCTAGCTAATGTTTTCCCCAAAATGGAAGCAGATATAAGGCACAACGTTGTCAGACGCCTTCTTGATGTTACTGTCCTAGAGGCAGAGGACAAATTAACAATGTGCCATACTTTGTCACTGTCATCTGGTAAAATCCTCAATGTTGAAGCAAGGCAAATGCTAAGATGGGAAAGACAAATTTCAAAGCTTTTCGTGCAGAAAATGGACAAGGATGGTGGACACAAATATACTATTGAGTATGCTTCACATTTTTCTGAAGTAGTAGCTGGAGGGTTATTATGGGAGAATGAAGATCAAATGCGTCAGCTGGCAGATCTTATCAGGTTAGGCTTCCTCTTGGAATTCAATGACGAGGCAGTTCTGTATCTGATGAAGACAAAGAATCTGCAGATATTTTTGGAGGATGAAGAGTTACTTTCTTCTACCTTTCCAGATGATTAGGTATTCTATAATTCTATAGGCTTTGTTTTTAACCAGTTCTTCTGTGAGTTGATTTGATAAACTAACAAAACAAATAGTCCATCTAAATTTTATTTCTAATCATAATCATCTGCATGTCTTATTTATCAAGTCATTTAGCTCCTTGTAGTAGTCTAGTACTCCTTGACCCACGTAAAAATTTGGTTAAGTTTTCATCTTGTCTTAATCAAACTTTCCCAAGGACAGGGTTTTGATGCAATCCAGATAGACGTTTCTCATTTTTCATGGATTAGCTACCATCCAAGCTTTTTTGACTTAAAGATGTGTGTTTATGAATATCATTAACTACATACAACTTCTGCCCCTATATGAATAAGGCTTTTAGTCGTGCAAGTCTTTTAACAAAGCTGTTTTGATTTCACAATGATGGTGTTCTGGGAGCTACATGTTTTATATTAGTTCATATAATACTTTGGTCCTTGCGTTTCTGCAATTGGATTTGTCATGTCCTAGCCTCCATGTTTGGTTGTTTGCCACATTTGACATGTTTTTATACTAATTCTAAAACTTGTGCAGGTATTGTCTGCTTCAAAAAGGATGTTGATGGAACAGTTCACAGCAATCATAATTCAAGATCTTTTGGCTGCAATATATGTACATAGTAAGGCAGACTTGTTCACTAGGCTACTAACAAAATATGTCTCTACGGTAATTCCACATCTCAGCTGTTTAAGAGATTGGCAACTTTCTCGATTTTGTTTTCCTGGAACGAGTTATTTTTGCTTCAGTTATGCAAGGAACAACTATAAACTGTAATTTTCTGTGATGCTGTATGAATTGTAAGTTACCTATGTAATATAATCGGTTCTTATCCATTGCAAGCTGATGGAATTCATTTAGCGAACTACTTTGAACTTCACTTAAAGTTCCCAGCATAACTGATATGCATCTAACTATCGATTAAATCCAAAGCTATCATTGATGACCCATAGTATATTCGTGTTACGAACAGCTCGTTTCTCAATCAATTGCTGCTTCTGTCCTACCTTGAGGTGTTTATATTTCTTTTCGTAGATGTACAGTAAGAGGATCTCAGGATCATAGTCTAGATTAATCTGAGAATGGATTAGAAACCCAAGACTAATGAGCCAATCTCTGTATTTTTAGCAATTATTTTGGATCAACTGTTGTACATGTTCTTGTTTTTAAGAGAGGGCAGTGTAGTCACCAAGGTAGAGTGTTTCTAAATTCTTATGCTTCCTATCAAACTACGGGGCTGTTTGTTTCCACTTATCGTGGTCAAAACTTATGGCTTATAAGGCCATAAGCACTTATGAGGGGTGTTTGCCAAAATAAGTTTTAGCTCAACTTATAACTTATAAGGCCATAAGTTGAATGTTAGGAAATCCTAACATTCAACTGATGCTTATAACTTATTTCTCGATATACGCAATATATAATATCCTTCGAATCTTCAAAGCCATATATCTCTCGATCCATTCATTAGAAAATTGATATGTATATATCAAATTTCTCTATTCATCGAGATCTATCCATTGATATCCATTGTTATATATAAAAAACAAATATTTTGAAAATTATTAAAAAAGGTTAACTTATAAGTTCTGATTTACCCAAACAGTCTACTGATTATAAGTTCTGATTTACCAAACACTCTACTGACTTATAATCTCTGCTCCACTTATCACTTATATGACATAAGTGCTTATAAGTCATAAGTTACTTATTTTAAGATACCCCAAACACCCACTACAATAGCTCATGAGTCATTGAATAAGCTAGGCATTTTCAACAAATGTGACCAAATGTAAGTAGCTTACAAAGATTTAAAACAAGATTCAAAGATCTCAAGTACATTCGACATTCAACAACACAGACTCGTGTTCAAACCAAACCACACATTCAATGTACTGTAAGAAGCTTCAAAGAACAAGAACATTTAACAAACTGACGACTAGTATCGAAACAAAATATTTAGGGTTTGTAGAGTGGCAGTGCAGATTCAGTTTTAGAAGCAAGGGAATGCCATATTATTTGCCCTTCACAGACAGGGGGTTTGAAGATCATATGGAGCATGAACCTACATGATGTCAGAAACCCCAAAAGCAACGAGCATACCATCAATAACTCTCGTGTACTTTTGAGATAAGGTCCTCTAGTTGTTCAATAGGGCCTGTTTGTTTCCCCGTTTTACTGTTAACTTATGCCTTATAAGGCCATAAGCACTTATGGGGTTGTTTGCCAAAATAAGTTTTGGCTCAACTTATAACTTATAATCCCATAAGTTGAATGTTAGAACTTATAACTTATTTCTCGATATACGCAATATATAATATCCTTCAAATCTTCAAAATCATATATCTCTCGATCCATTGATTAGAAAATTGATATGTATATCTCAAATTTCTCTACTCATCGAGATCTATTCATTGACATCCATTGTTAAATATAAAAAACAAATATTTTGAAAATTATAGAAAAAAGTTAACTTATAAGTTCTGATTTACCCAAACAGTTTACTGATTATAAGTTCTGATTTACCAAACACTTTACTGACTTATAAGTCATGCTCTACTTATCACTTATATGACATAAGTGCTTATAAGTCATAAGCTACATTTTTTAAGATACCCCAAACACCCACATAATAGCATCATACCAGTAATCATATTGTGCCTGGGCAACAATGATCAAAGTAGAAAGTTAACCCAAGAATCAGAGAAATTTAAAGCTCCACATTGAGACCATAAAATTCTTATTTTTAAAAAAATATCTGGAGGTTTCTGATGAATTAAAATTCCCTGGACTCTACGTAGCTAGCAACCTATATGTTGATCACAGTAATGAATAAGTTGGTGGCTATCGCTAGTATGCTATCTATTTAATTTACCATTTCTTTATAATTTTTGTTAAAAAAAAATCAGGCTGCAGTAGTTTGAATACTAATTACCGGATAGTATTAAAAAATTACTGTATATTTTTTTGCACTAGAACTTTAAACTAGGAGTCTAATGGTACTCACTCATTAGGGAGTATTCAGCTACACTTAAGCTCTAAAAAAGAAATTTCAGTTATTAAAGCATACAATTTTTCTTTTTCACCAATATACCATGGCAGTCATCTTTCAGATTGCTTAACCTTCATAGACTTGCACATGCAGAAACAAGTTATATTTTCTAGTGACTGCTTTGCAACTTTGTGAGGCATACAGGATTTTTAATATATTATTACTATGATTAAGTATGAAAACAGTTGTTAATAAGAAAGTAGCACTATCATGGCATTCAACAGCTAACTGTGTTTGGTTGTCCAATTTTGGAAGAAAGATATATTCCAGATCTAAAATTGAAAGGTCGTTTTCACCTCACTTTTCAGGTCTATTCTGAATCAGACTGGGGCCTCATGCCCTGATTCCAGTACATTTATTACGCGATATGTTCTAGTGCTTGGTATATCACCTCTTACATGGAAATTAAAGAAACAATCTAAAGATCAAGGTCAAATTCTGAAGCCTAATACAGTGAAATGGAAGTTGCTGCCACATCAGAAGTCACTTAATTACTTAGATTGTTGAAAGAACTGCGTGTGCATAATCTTACTCCTGTCAACCTTGCATTGTCATAACCAATCAGCCATTTATATTGCCAAGAAGCCTATATTCCATGAGAGGACAAAGTACATAGGCCATGTTTGTTTTAGGGGATTATAATCCTTGAAAATTACACTATCTTTCTTAAATTTAAAGGATTATAATCCCATGTTAGTATATTGCTATCATCTTTTTGATTCATTTCTATGGGATTATAATACCTTCTTTCACAAGGTATTATAATCCCATGGGAGTGAACTAAAACAATGATCAAAATATGAATTCATGGGATTATAATCCCTTACGTTTGGGATTTATAAGGTAATAATTTAGGGATTATAATCCCTTGAAACAAACATGGTCATAGAGGTTGATTGTCACTTTACAAGGGATAAAGTCGTAAAAGGTGAGGACAAAACACGTAGAGGTTGATTCCTCTGGAGCATCGCGATTTTGGTGAAAAGTGTCACCATTCATGCTACAGGTGCCGTTTTACAGCCCAATTTTTGAATAAAACGGTGCAGTACGTTTGTCATGTAAAACCGATTTTTGAATTGTTAATGATGAGTTGGCAGGAGGTGTTTGAGATCAAAATTAGGTGGTGATGTGGGATTAAGTTATTGTCCATTGTATTGAAATTGACAGAGATGGAGTAAACCTATTGTCTTATGTAACTGTTGTAAACAACTTATGAAACTGACGAGTGATGATCCTGCTGCTATGAAAAAAATCATTCTTGTGTTCAGAATTTGGTGGCAAAAGAATATACCTACAGGAGAAGGTATTCATCGAGTACTACTGTTCTGGCTTCCAAGCTGTGTTGTTCTATGGTTTTTTGAGGTATTATCGATAGTAGTCATTTTAATGCATTAGAGAAAAGGCACTCAATGAGTGAACATACATCTTACATCACATTTAATGGGCAGTCCACTACAAAGTAATTTAGTCATGAGAAGGCAATGATCGATTAATGTAGCAGAACGATGCCCCCAAATATACCAGGGTGAAACAATTCAAAATTAGTGTCCAGAAGCAAACAATCTAAAGCTGGCAAATGTAAGCATTTTGTATAAGGAGTGACCATTTTATTTTTGTCAAGTTTTTTTACTTGGAAGAGGGTTTCCTTCTCTTTTTCATTGCCATTCATTCCGAATTCGTTTAATTCTTTTTACTTAATTCTTCTCATTTTATATCAAGTACTGCCTATGGGATCATCGATGTAGCTGATCAGATCACTGCACCTGTCCAAGTTTATTGCTGAGAGATGCTTGCCTCTTACAGCACCTCCCTGGAGGTCCTTAGAGCATCTCCAATGGGGTTGGCTAAACTGATTACCAAAAATAATTTAAATTACTGATTATCTAATATTTATCGAATCTGTAAGGTATTGTTCTTTAATGGGATTGGCTATAATGTTTAAATTTATATGTACAGCTTTGTTACAGCTCTGAAGAGATTCGACAAATATAGCCAATGTGAGAGATTAGCTATAATTTTACCTAGGGGTTTTGTATGGTTGGAGCTACGTAATTTATACAAATTATATATATTTCTTGCCACGTAGGATTTTTTTGCTAAAGGTTTTTTCCATTTGAGATGCTCTTAAAGTTGTTGATTTTCGTGATGTACGCAATTTCACTCCGAAAAGAAAGAAATATAGCATTTTCAGATGCTACTTGAAGCTATCTTCATGTCCGAGTACGAAACCCTTCGTGGAGGAATCTAGTTCTACATTTGCAGGTTTGAAGTGAGCAGCCAAAAATCCTTTGCAGATAAAATCCGAAGTTGCCAAAAAACAAAATGAAGGGTATTACATGGAGCACAAGTCGGAGCAGAACAGAAAACAGGAGACTGTAGGGCAGAAAAACTAATATTTCTTCTAAAACCATACAATTCACAAATGAGAAATGCCAAGTTAAGCAGAAATAATGATAGCTCTACAATGCACTTTTTTCCAGTTGATGCACAACCGTTCATGTATCTACATATATTAATATGCATGTTATTCCAAAAATGATAAATTTGCACCTAACAGAGAGAATGATTGTCCATGACTCGCACCAATTGAGGTTGTATCCAACTACATAATCTTGTACCAAATATTTTGCTTTTTATATAATTTTGACAAGTTAAATACAAACTTCTTAATATAAGCGTCAGCTCCTGGACAAATCTAAATTTTCTTTGTTCTTGAATGATACATATTTTTAAGAACTAAAAGATATGGTAGAACCTATATATGGTATTGATTGCACATTGGCTATTTGGATGGAACATACAATTCCAGGGTTGAATTCCTGTATAAAATTATCTTAACTCCTTCCCAATATTTATGCGAACTTTAGCTTACCAAATTAATTTCTTTTTGGTTTCGGAATTGATCAATGCATGATCCTCCCAAAGCACAGCGATGAAGAACGAGATATTCTCCTCCAGTAAGAAATCCAGTTAAATATCCTCTTGTTTAAAAATATTTCTAATTTTTTTCTGAAACATTGCAAATCTGGTGAGTTTCTTCTGCAACATGGCAATTATGGTAAAAAGTGTCAGCGTTCATGCTACCAAAAGGTAGCATGAACATTGTCATATAGAAACGATTTCTGAAACGTTGATCAAGATTTATATATCACTAGCTATCGCATTGTTATTTTATTTAGGAAAATTCCCACTGGTACCACTGAAGAATTGGCTTTTCCCAGTGGTACCAGCTCATTTTTGTCTCCTCCCAGCGGTACCCTTGTGGTATTAATTTGTAATCAATAATACCATTACCGTCTGTAAACGTTTGAGAAACGTTTATATCAACCAGTAAAGCATGAAATACAACTTTCGAACAGTTTTTTGGCGTCACATTCAACAATTTAAACCAAAGTACAAGTGTAAGATCATAATAATAAAACCAGACTAAACCATTCAAAATTGATGATTAATTAAACCATTCAAAATAGCAAGATAACATCCAAAAACAACATCAAACCAGCAAAAATATCATCCAAAAACATGATTCAGAACAGAATTTTTCAACTGACAAACAAACAAGGCCAGTTTTTCAACATATGAGAAATTTTAGTTCTGCTGGTCAGTTTGAGTTACAGTAAGACCAGATGCCTGTGATCCAACCCCAGCCTTCCTTTTCCTAGATGATGTTCCATGCTGATCTGTCCTAACTGCATGATTAGCTGCTTTTGTTGCTTCCTTTGCCGCTTTAGCCGCTGCTCTAGCTGCCTTAGCTACATTTGACTGATCTCGAACCCTTGCATTTTTTATCAACAAAGGGTTACCTGTTTTTTGCTTCTTAGCAGTTGGACCTCCTTTACATGTTCTAGAATTGTGGCCATAATGACCACATTTTGTACATTTAACTGTCTTGCTTCTTTTCCCTTTCTGCTCTTCACCTTCCTCCCTTCTCCTATTTCTACTAGGCCTACCTACTCCCCTTTTCATTGTTGGTGGCATTATAGTAGGAATGCCTTCATATGTTGGTCAATGCTCTTTATCAGGAATAGGATTAATATTCAGACTGTAGGAGAGCTTGAAGGTCCAAACTGAATACCAAGTACTCGCAACTTTGTGTGGATCTATCTTGGCATGTACCATAGCTCTAATAGCATGTCTACAAGGAATGCCGAATAGTTGCCATGCCCCACAAGAACACAATTTATTATTCAAAGATAATGGAAAGTAAGATTTTCCTTCATGTATTTCATACTCACCAGGCTTGGACATGTATGCTTTACAACTTATGGTATCCTTGCTTACAGCTTTCACAGCCTTCACTATCTTTGGGCAGAGATCTTCATCATTCCAGTTCATGGCTATTTGAACCCTTGTTGCTAATCTAACCATGCAAACCCTTCTAATCCCTGAAAATATAGTAATTGCAATGATTAAAAATTAGTGAAAACATTGAAATACTAACATTGAAACACAACATCAAGTAATTAAAGATGAGTCAAGAGTTGAATTTACCTTCAAGAAGAGTCAACACTGGTCTACATCTATCAACACCAAGAGTTGAATTAAAACTCTCTACAAAGTTTGATGTATTTAATTCATACATTCTCCTACATTTGGAGACTTGCTATTGCCATAGCCGTAAAGAGATTGAATACCAGACATGTTCGCTACCAAGACACTGATACATGTAGTTTTATGCGACTCCGATAAGAAATTTTAGCTATTTTATTGCCATCCGTCTCTTCCTATTAAGCAGATTTGACTATGGATTTTTAATAATTAGTCGTTTAAGTACTTAGCTAAACCTCGATGCAATAACAAACAAACTTCAAAAAGATTTTCAAAGACAAAAAATCAAAAAAACCTAGGCACTTATAGTGGTACAAATATAGCAGTGTGCACTTGGCAAGGCTACAAAGAATCTTGGAGAGAAATTCAAGGGAAAAGTAGCTAAAGAAGTGAATATGTATAGTGTGTTGGGGTCCTCCCCGAATTCCTTAAGAATCCTATTATGAGCAGAATTCTATTTTGTGATAATTGAAGTAATTCTTATTCTTGGTAGGAATATTAGTTATGGAAAGATTTCTATCCAAGATAAGAAAAGATGGTAATTGTCACAAATAGAATTTGATATAGAATAGGATTAGAATATTTGTGGTGCCTATAAATATAGATATTTGTAGGAGTTTTGGAGTATTGCAAAAGTTAAAGAGTTGTGTGCGATACACAAGAGAGAACTTTTGTGATCAAGGTGAGGTGATTGTATTCAAGAGTGTTGAGTGAGGGAGCGACTCCAATCTTGTAATACATTCATATTTAGTGGATTTATGGTTTTACCCTCCCTTGAGGGGTTTCCACGTTAATTTGTTGTGTTCTTTACATTCGCGTTTGTTATTGTGTTTGATTAACGTTGATCTATAGTGGATGCGATCCTAACAAACTGGTATCGGAGCTTGGGTTCGAGAAGTAGATTCAGCGTTAAAGAGAAGGCAATCACGAAGTAGACTGTTTGCGCGTTGTTAGTTGGTCTTGAGTTGATTTTCTTGGCATGATGGAGGATCTAAAGTCGCTACAGAGGCTAAGGATTGATGCATCCAAGTATGATGGGAAGATGGATTTTACTATGTGGCAGTTAACCGTCAAGGATGTGTTAATTCAATAAGGACTTGATGATGCCTTAGAGAAGGAGAAGCCAAAATATATGAAAGATATAGATTGGGCGAAAATCCAGAAAAGAGCGGCGAGTACAATCAAGCTGGCACTTGCACCCGAGGTGAGGTATAACGTGTTGAAGGAGTCGACATCGAAGGAGATATGGGACAAGTTAGCAAGCATCTATGTGTCAAAGTCGTTGACCAACTGACTTAATTTGAAGATGGAGTTGTACTCTTTAAAACTGGATGAGGAAGGTAGTCTCCATGATCACATTAGTTGTTTTAATCAGCTGGTATGTCATCTGGCTAATGTTGATGAGCCGATGAAAGATGAGGAAAGCATTGTTGCTGTTGTCATCGCTGCCGAGTTCCTTCAAGTATTTTAAGCAGATGCTGTTAGTAGGGAGGACATGCCACTCTTACGCTTGATGATGTGTTAAAGGCGTTAAGAGATAATGAGAAGATGACAAAGGATGCTGTTTCTCAAAGTGGTGAGGCAGTTTTAGTTGTCGAAAGTGCTGAAAGAGGGAGGAGTCGCAACCGCAGTGACCTGCAAAGAAGAAGTAAATCTCGGCCGAGTAAGAAGGATATGAGCACTGTTGAGTGCTATTATTGTGGTGAAACAGGTCATGTGCGAATGTTCTGTCCAAGCTTTAAAGAAGCTCTGAAGTCCTTTAAGCAGATGAAGGGAAAGAACAAAGTTGATGATGCGGACTCTACACATGTGATCGAGGATGGAGAGTTTTTGATGGCGAGTAAAGATACTGTTTTTGGTTCGGTGAAGAATAAATCAGAATGGGTGATGGATTCTGTTGCTTCCATGCATATATGCAGAGATCGAGCGATGTTTGAGACTTTATGTGTGACGCCCTCCCGACCCGGGGCCTAGATCGGAGGGTCACCGACACACTCTAGATACAAACAACATAAAAATAGATAAATATAGATATAGCATGCTGATTGGCCCCTAACTCTATTATCCAAGATCTTTCACAGGTAATGGTATGAAACAAGGATATGAAAGCAGGATAGTTAAACATGGATCAACATGGTATAACAGTTTCAGGAATATGAACTTTCAAGATGAGACCGAATTACTTTCCTTCGGTAGTATGCAACAGCTAACAGCTCAGTCACTGGTACTCAACCTTAGCTTTCCCTCTATCGCTAGGGCCTACGTCCTTCGTATCTACATAAACATAATTACTCTCTTAGTATACTATACTTCTAATATGACTCATCCTAATCTACCCAAACGATTCCTATATCACATCACCACTTAACATATAAAACTTATACCAGATATACTTGCTACGATCAGATAAACACTTAGCACATAGCATTTATAACATGTAATCATGTAAACCACTTAAGCACATAATACACATTACTAGTCAAACTTGAATTAGCTTATAACTTTATACCATAGACTTATCGACTTATAATTCTAACGAAAATCGGACAGAGTTTCCTCTGTTTATAGGACTATCCCGTCAGAACATAACCGACTCATAACCACAACCAAATCAATCCGATGGATTATAAATCCACCTATAAGCCCAATGGATTCTATATTTCATATCAACTCATACCCATACTACTTTAAATTTGAACTAAAAATCAATATCGTCAACTAGCACTTTAATAATTATTAAATCTCAATTCTTATAACTCATATCTAAATCAAGCAATTTGAATTTTAATCTACATAAATCCAAAAATTCAACTTGCATGTTAACCAATAATCACTTAACACATATTACATATAAATCGATTTCTAATTACTATTTTGTAATTACAAAAATTCGAATAAATCATATAAATCTTCAAAAATTCGAATCTTACCATTATCAATTCTGAAAAATTTATACATGTATATAAATCATCTTACAATTAGCATAGGATCATCAAGAACACCTCCAATTACAAGAATTAATCACATAATATTTCATTTACATCATATTTTCAATTAATAATTCGAATAATATACAATTAAATCACAAAATCAAGCATGCAACCTCACAACTCCATTTTTCACTAATTTAAAATCTGTAATTAACAATAGATAACAAGCGTCTCATTCAAATTCATGGATTACCAAGTAACAAATTCGAAAATTACAAAATAATGAAATATATATTAAATTCATGAATACAAGAAAACTATACATGCAACTCAATTAACCCATATAAAACTACTTTAAACCTTTAAGTGAGACTACAAGAGCAATAAACCACCCCCACCGGTCGGCTAATCGCCGGAAAAATCATGGTCGCCGGTGGGTTTGACCATTTTTGAAAACCCTTTTCCAAAACTTAAATTTTAAGCCTTTATAAGGGTTAAACAACCTCAAGAACATCATCTCATGCTTCTACAGCCTTTGCATTTCACTCTCCAAGCATATACATACACACGCCCACATAGATATGCACATAATTTCAATCAAAACTTCAACCATCCACTATATAAACATAAGGATACAATAAAGAGGATTAAAACAAGGAATTTAACATGATTGTTTAGTCTAAAAATCGAAGGAAATGAAAAAGAATAGAGAGAGAGTACCAGCAGATGTACTTCGCGAGCAAGAAGAAGAAAATGAAAGTGGGTGAAGATATATAGAGCCAGGGGTATTTCTGTTAGGAAAAAATGACCAAAATACAATACTTTTGTAGTCCAAGTGCCCGAAATGCCCATATGCGGGAATGTCCGCCCAAATTGACCACGGACTACGCATGTCAAGCATGCACAATATAGGATACGCATTTCATACTTGTGCATTAGGTGTCACGCATTTCAGAGATGCGTGATGATGTCATCCCACGTCATTTTCTAAGAAACATAATCGGCGTCTCAGGTGACCTCCAATCGCCACTCCCTTTCGTCTCCCTCATCCATCATATTCCGGCATCCTCCACAACAATTGAGGACATGAAATCGAAGCCCACACCTCACTCTCCATTCCCCCCCCACTTGATTTGTTGATTTCTGGCCCCGCAGGGGCATGTACGACCAAATCGGAAAATGAGAACGAAAAAATGGGTTGGTTTTGGGGCTTTCTAATCCGGTTAAACAAGCGAAAATCTAATGGTACATCCTTGTAGAGGAGAAGAAGACGAATAGTTTAGTGTATGGTATGGTAGTGAACAATTGCTGGAAAGGAAGGAACGAAGGCTGGCCGAATTTCTGAAAAAATCGCTCAAAGTCGTCTCTCTCTCGCCTTCGACGAAGACGATGAATAGTACCTCTATTACGCATCTGTGAAATGCGTATTCCAGGTTGTGCATCATAGACATGCGTATCTCGAATACGCATGTGGTAGGTGCCTTCCCTTTTCTGAAGAACACGCATGTGAGACATGCGTCATGTACTGTGTATAGGGGTGAGCAAAACCGAAAAACCGAACCGAAATGTTGAATTTCGGTTCGGTTTCATTTTTTTTGAAAGTTCGGTTTTTCAGTTTTTTCGGTTCCAACCGAAATAACCGAGTTATATGTATATTATTTATATTATACATATTTTATTTATATTATATATATATATATATATGCATGATTTAATTAATTCAAAATTAAGTTTAAATATTTAAATTGATAGTTTGTGTTTTATTTTATTTTATTTTTTTACCTATTTTAATATATTTGCTACTAAAATTAATTTTAAAATTAAAAAAAATAATAATATTATATATAATTTTTTAAAATCGGTTCGGTTTTTGGTGAAATATTTCGGTTCAGTTTGAAATATTTTGGTTCGGTTTCTAGTGACAAATCGGTTCGGTTCGGTTCCGTAAAAAATGGATTTCAGTTATTCGGTTTTTCTAATTCGATTCGGTTTTTAACCAAACCGACCGAATGATCAGCCCTAACTGTGTACGCATGTGACACATGCGTGTTCCGTGGGTAAAAAGGGCAGAGGTTTCCCCCGGTGGGTATTTTGGGCACCTGAAATTAATTGGTGGGTATTTTGGTTTTTCACCCTTCTGTCAATTGACAAAAGCTAAAAAATTTACTTTCTTTTATAAAAACTGATTTTAATAAATAAAATTGAAATAAAACAGGAAATTAAGAAAAATATAAATTCTAAAATTCTAAAATAAATTTTATGAAATTACAAGGCTCCCCATATTTTTAAAATAATATTTGGGTCAACAATGAATTTTATACGAATTTTTGAAATAAAGGCTCTTTAAAAGAAATAAAGCTTTTTAAATCATTTAAAAATACTAAAACACACAATTAAATATCCACACTAATTTTAAAAACTAAATAACATCACAGAGATGATAATTCAAAAGATTTCATGACTTAAATCAACGCCAATGATTTTATATGATTTTCGAAAGATTAAAAATGCACTTTAAAAATAGTTTTAACGCTTTAAAAATGTAAATAAAATTCCACGGACATATACGACACATACCAATCATCATATAATCACATAAACATGATTTTACACATTTCTTAACTTCACAAAAATTATACTCGTCATATAAGTCACATAGTTTCCACATTTAACAATTAAATAAGCATTTATAATTCGCGAAAAATTCTAGGTCGTTATATTATGCACTAATGAAAATCTTGGTAATATCATTGTGGGGAATGATGAGAAGATAAAGGTTCAAGGAGTTGGAACTGTTTGTCTTAAACTCCATGATGGTACGATCAAGAAAGCTCTCAATGTGGGATACGTACTAGATGCGTCAAAGAATTAATGTGTTGTCTTTGAGTGTGTTGGCATCACATGGGTACAGATTCGTTGGATGAGGGCGAAGTTGAAAGCTATATAATGGAAAGAGCTTGATTCTACAAGAATCTTGGAGAGAAATTCAAGGGAAAAGCAGCTAAAGAAGTGAATCTGTATAGTGTGTTGGGGTCCGCCCCGAATTCCTAATTACGTTAAGGATCCTATTATGAGCAGAATTCTATTTTGTGATAATTGAGGTAATTCTTATCTTGGTAGGAATATTAATTATGGAAAGATTTTTATCCAAGATAAGAAAAGATGGTAATTGTCACAAATAGAAGTTGATATAGAATATGATTAGAATATTTGTGGAGTATTGCAAAAGTTAGAGAGTATTGTGCGATACACAAGAGAGAACTTTTGTGATCAAGGTGAGGTGATTGTATTCAAGAGTGTTGAGTGAGGGAGCGACTCCAATCTGGTAATGCATTCATATTTATTGGATTTGTGGTTTTACCCTCCCTTGAGGGGTTTCCACGTTAATTGGTTGTGTTCTTTACTTTCGTGTTTGTTATTGTATTTGAATAACGTTGATCTGTAGTGGATGCAATCCTAACATAGTGTGCAAGACAAAGAAAATTCACAAAATGCCAACTTACACCAAATTAGTATAGACATATTTAATCCTCTGATTTGTCTGTTAATATAATTGTAAAAGTGTGATGTGCACAAGTTTTTTTTTTTGTTGAAGAGATATGCACAAGTTGTATAAATGCGTATGCCCTCTTCTTTAGTTAAGGGTTTTCACAACATATATTTCAGAGAGATCGAGTTGATGATACTCTTACATTCACATTTGGTAGCAAATCTTTAATCTAATAAAATATTAGATTTGAAATGAGATTGTATGTTCTTTATATTGCGCATACTTTCAAATATATAATCTCAAGCTACATTGAAAAACAGATTCATAGTGAACAAAATCGAAAAAAATTAGATAACACATTCACCTCCTTCTGCATTATCTAACGGTGAAACTCATATCCAACAAGGTCGGTTGTACACCCTCTATCCCAAATCTTTTGTCTTATTTGACATTTTTGTGGTCAAATTGATCTAATTTTGACTAACATTTATGTATCATCCTTTTATAATTTGTAAAATTAAAAAAATACATATTAAATTAGATTTAACATAGTTTCTAAAAATATAATTTTTATTATATTTTTTATTTATATGATATATATAATATTTGGTCGAAATTCGATCAATTTGATCACAAAAAAGTCAAATAAACACAAAATTTGGGACATGGGAAATATTTCAGTTGTTAGTTATAATGATTGCCGAGTAAATCTTATTTCATATCCTACCAAAATTTTAAAATCATATTAAAAATATTATATACAAATATGTACATAAAAAAATTAACTATGAAGGTGTTAATATATTATAATCTATTTTTTTTAAATAATTAGACTTATATACCTTATAAATGAGTATCTGTTCTAAATATCTCGGGGGTGAGCGAGAATCGAAACAAAAACATATATGTTTTAGAGAGGGATGTGGAAGGTTAAAATAATAATTTTAGTAAAACATCTAATAGAACTAGGGTTTCAAAACTTTTTTCTTGCCACTATATATGCTATCTCATTCTCAACATATCAAATAGGGAGAAAGCCGTAGCCGCCACCATACTCGTTGTTATATAGATCATAAAACGATTCTCAAGCAATCATTTGGATACCGTAGAGACATAGATTTTATAATTGGGATATGTTGCGATTTATACATTTTTCATTCTCCACTTGAATCAATCGGTAAGCTTCTGAGTCTTTGAATTAATAATTTTTGCATTGATCCTCGATAATGGTTTTAGGATTCTAGTTTTAAATATTCAATTTTTGTTGCCTTTATGTGTCAGTCACCCCCTCTCTCTCACCCACTCTACATTTAACACTACCACAAACAACAATAATACAACCTCTAAAATCAGTGTGTTTTGTTATTAGTGATTATTGCCAGATTTTCCCAATTTTTACTCCAATTGTTGACCAATCTTTCTATATTATGCTTGTAAAATACTAAGCATCTCAATTTCATCTGAATCAATTAGATAAGCCGTTATCTTAATCAACTTTTCTATATGTACATGCTTTTTTTCTTAAACTCAAAAAATTTTAGTTTGATAATTTTGTGTAATCAAAACCAGAAGTCGAACTCGATCCAAATAATAATTCTATGTAAGGTGAGAGCGCGCCCACACACACACAGATATATATATATATATATATATATATATATATATATATATATAATTACTTTTAATCTTGAATCAACTTTTATTTTGATTACATTTTTGGTTTATGATAAGCCAAAACCATTTTAAATTTTTTGTTGTATTAAGATTCGATCAAGATATTAGTTAATAGCCTATTGTGACATAAGAAGATCAACATGATTTCACATTAATGACTTTTCCATTATGAATATATCTTATAAAGGTTCAATTTTTTTGTTTCAATTATTAATTTATTAAAAATTCAAATCTGCAGAAAACAATGAAGAATTTGCTCCAAAAATGTGGACAAGCATGACTGCTGGTATAAGTGCAAGATCTTGGAAACTGTTGTTTGAATGTTCAGTTCAACGACAGGAAGAATGAAGAAGGATCTGGCAAGTTAGAGGTACATAGATCTATTCCAAAAAAAAAATTCATGTATTTCTTTATTGTGCGGATGATATTAGTTTTGACATGTATTGAACTAATGACTTGTTTTGAATTTTTTAGTTGTTATATAGTATCCTAAAATGATTGTAACACTATATGACGTATAGAATTATATTTCTACAGGAAGACTTGCACCTCTTGATAAGCTGAGCATGAGACACTTTGGCTGCTTACGATTCGGTCATGTCCTCCTTAAGAACCTCTACTACTTTTGAGGTTGCAGCAACCAAGCAGCCAAGATCGGTGGCGCGGTGTAACCTTTTAGGCGATAGTCTAAGGCCTCCAACATTTTGAAGGCCCCGAAAAATGTAACAATATATTTGTAATGATTTATTATTTTTTAAAAATTGTTAAAAAAATTATTGTAATAAGTTTCATGTGCCTGAGGATGACCTCAGGTTAGAACCTTGAGATTAAAACAAATCAATACAAATTTATGGGTACTAGCTTAAAACCCTTGCGATGCACAATTTTTTTTAATATTATATGAATTTTTTCATTACTTTGAATTAATATTTTTAAAACATGAATTTTGTTAGCTTAAATTTTTAAATGAGCTCATGTTCATAATTATTTAAATGTTAGCCGTGATATTTTTAGAGAATGTGGAATTTTAGTTAGAAAATATAGAAAAGGTGATAGATTTTAGTTGAAAAAGTTAATCTGTTAATTATTAGTAATTAAAAAATTATTATTTTATTTTTATTAATTTGAATGCATGTGATATAATTGGAAAAAGAGAGGACTTAGTTAGAGACAATTAAAATGGTAACATGTTTTAGATGAAAAAGGTAATTGTTTAGTTTATAGTAATTATAATTTAATTATGTTATTTTACACTACGTCAAATTTTGGCTTCCGTCACATCAAATATGTGTGGCTAAGCACTTTCCGTCACGTTTTAATTTTTCAGCAAAGTGTGACCTAAGGTCTCGTCATTTTATGCCCCCCTACGGCCACACCCCAGCTGTGTGGCTGTAACTCAAAACAGAGTGACTAAAGCATACCACCCCTTGGGTCTGACAGCCCCCATTTTAAGCTCAAAAGTGTGACTAAATACCAGCTTGCAGCCACAGGATGCGTCGTGGCTAAAGAGAAATAATAACGTGGTTAAATACCAACATTCATCAAAGGCTTAGTTTTGGTCGCACTATTTATTGGTAAATCGTGGCAAAAAACTTGGGTATGGCCACATTTTATAATTTTTGTGTGGTCGTTTCTATGTTTTATATAATATTAAACAACTGCTTTTAGTCACTAATAATTGTAGTAACTATCCCCGAATATAATATAATATGTAGTGTGGCTGAAGTGTGGTACTAGCCACACATACTTAACCACATTACAAACAGGTTTCATTTGTAATATAAATGACCATGGCCGTACCAAAAGGCCGTACAAGACAATACCAAAAGGCCACAATCCAATCCAAAAAGGCCACAATATATGCAAACAACTAAAATGCCAAAATACAAGTAAAAAAATGCCAAATTCCAAACTAGTCCATATTAATCCATAAAATCCACACTAAATCCATGATCCATTAACAACGATATGGAGCATAACTCCACAATCCATAAAAACCACATACCATAACCAGAGTACCGAAAATTAACAACTTATCGAAAAGTTCAGAACCAGAAAACCAAATTAACATGAGTCAAATTCAGTTTACAATTACACCACGACCAGCTTCCGCTTCTTCCTCAGCTTGTCTGCCTTGTTCGCCTTAGCCTTTGAACGTGTTACTGGGGAACCAGTAATGGTATTACATCTCTTCCCCTTCTTAGCTTGATTTGCGCTATGTTCCTCCTTAGCTTGAGCTGCGCTATGTTCTTTCCCTTCCCCATTGGCAGTTGGAGTTCGTACCTAGAGTAAAACAGGAAAACAAATACGATGATCATTTCAACAGCCCTCAAGTTACGACCATTTAACACAAGTAACACTACTAAAAAAATTCTAATAGACATCGGTTTCTGGCCGATGTCTTTGAAAAATCCTGACCGATGTCTTTGTCGGTGATGTCTAAAGTCGAAAGTTTAGACATCGGTTTCTGGCCGATGTCTATTAGCATATAATACATCAGTTTTAAACATATTTCTGATGTTTATGTACTGTCTTCTTGGGTTAACTGCATGAGGTTAACTTTTGAATGGTTATATTAGAGGTCTTAGGTGTTATTTAACATATAGCACACATGGAATAATTCGACATAGACATCTGTTTTTTCCTAAATATTGATGTCTAATCTTTTATTAACATCGGTAAATATAAAGAAAACTGATGTATAATGTCACATTAGACATCGATTTTATACGATGTTAAAGATATCTATTACATTGGTTTCTTGTTTTTAAAATCGATGTCTGAGGTCCCATAGACATCGGTTTTAGACAATGTTTATATATATATATATATATATATAGAGTTAAGTTCTATGTAGACCAACATTTGAGTGGAGACCACATACATTATGCACTCAAAACATTGCAAAACATATATATTTGCAAAGAATGTTCAATTAACATTATTATTTCATTCAGAATATTAAAAATCATATATGATTTGCAAGCAGAACATGTTTTGGAGAACAGTACGTTCTGCAATATTTTGTTTGCAGAACATACATGATTTCAAGATTTTCAATGAAATAAATGATATAGTGATTTTCATAGAACATGATTTTCAATGAATAAGTTTTTGCAATGTTTTGATTGATATTGGTCTTCGGTCTCCACTAAAAATGTTGGTCTCCATAGAACTTAACCCTATATATATATATATATATATATATATAGGGTTGGACTCCATAGCAAACACCTTATATAACAAACAACAAAGAACACTTCATATCTAATAGATCCATTGCCCCTGGCGGGGTCACCCAATACAAAAAGTTCTTATTTTTTTAGGCTCTATCCATCCAGCAAAAAAAAATTGAAAATTTACTGTTCATCGATGACGTCATCAGTGACGTCATCATGAACAGTAAAATTTTCAAATTTTTTTTTTTCTGGATGGATAGAGCCTAAAAAAATAAGAACTTTTTGTATTGGGTACCCCTGGCGGGGCCAATGGATCTATTGGAATAAATGATTTTATAGTGTTCTTTATTGTTTGTTATATAAGAGTGTTCTTTATGGAGCAAAGGCCTATATATATATATATTTGTATTCATTCATCTATACCAAAGAAAACTCAAATAAATCAAAACTCAAATAAGGCATAAAAATAACCACAACTTGATTATCATTATCAAAAAAAATTAGTATATACATCAATGACTACAATTAAAATCGGTATATGGCAAAGTTGTACGTTACATAATCAAGATTGATCAAAACCAAGTATTTCCATGATAAATAAAAAAATCTAGATGAAAAATCTAGCGGTAATCAAATCAAGGATCACAACAACATCCTCTAATATTTCTCCTTGGTATGCTCCAGATTTTTCATCCAGTGCTGCTACAAGTAATGTTTGTATAAAAATTATAGCCTCGGGACAAAACTTCTTAGACTGTTTTGTGACCTGCAGGATAAGTTTACCTTTAATCGTTAGCACTCAATTTGATAAAACAGGTCAACCGGAGGAGTTCCAAACTTAATACTGGTTAAAGTGCACTTATAAAAAGGACCATCGAGCACAAACCTCTACCATGACCATCTCAATGCACTGCTGAAGCCCTTTATAGGCAGCACCTTCAACACTAGACATATAGTTGTTGCCATTTCTTCACAAGAAGTAGCATGTGCACCATCCACAGGTGATAGAAGCTGAGATATAGTATTTGCAAAATACTGATACATAATACATTTCATGTTAATGTTCATCGGAATGCACCTAAATTGAACCATATTACTAGTATTACTAATCTTTGTTGAAGTCCTTAGTATCAATCAGTACTAACAAATCAGGATCAATCTTTTTAAAACCCTACATCAATTAGGATCCATATCCAAAGGTCAGCAGCAGTTTGTGATTAATGGTCAGCAGCAGTTTGTGATTAAACCAACATGTGCATAAAATATATATTTGACTGCTTTTAACAATTACATGTGTGATGTGCATATTATACTGTGCAGAGTAAGACATGACCGAATTCAATGTAATGAGAAACCATATACAAAGACATTTACGAATTAGATCATTGCCTTTGTGGTTTTGGTCCGGAACCTCACATAGATCACTTTATCTACAACCGTCTCTACTGAAATAAGATTAAGCTGCTAAAGCTTAACCCATTCATCAAGCCTGCTAAACCATAAAAAAATTCAAACAGCACACTAGGTCAAGCATATATAAATGAAGCAAAAGACAGGTTTAAGCATAAGAATGTGGCAATCCTTGTTCACACAGAAAAGTAATAATATATAACTCATTACTTGATCAGTAAGCATAAAATTGACTAAAAATCGACAAATTATACTACATGTACCTCTCCTCTGCAAGACTGTCGACATAAAATATCAATATGATATCGAATAGAATAAAACTTGAGAAAGCTCAGGCAGAAAATGGCAACTCCACATCAGTTGACCCCTGTACATTCACGGAGCAAAAAATAAAAACCAAGTGAAACACTACAAGAGGGATAGCAAGGGCAGGGGCAGAGAAGGGTTTTATAACAGCTAAACTTACTACAATCATGTCCCACATGGCAATAGGAAAGAGAAAACAAGTTGCAGATGCTATAGTAATGGCATTAAGTCACCTCTTTAGTTGGTTCTGAAATAGAAAATCACACTTAGTAAGATCAGGGTAGTCATATTAATAGGAAATCACATGTAGCAAGTAGAAACCTTGAGTGAGACCCTTCTTGCAATCACTCTTTTCAATGCGGATAGAATTCCAGCAAAGATTGGGATAAACATCGTTTTCATTCCCAACAAATGACAGAATGGCTGAGCGCAAAGAAAAACATACAGAATGGACAAATGACACCATAGTAAGACAGCGAAATCACTACATAAAAGAAAAGCAATTGTGTCTGGGCGTAAAGTTTCTAACAGAACCACATATCAAAGTTGTAACTACAAATTCATCTTAATATGCGGGAAACACAAATTTCTATCCTATGCTTAATCAAGTAAGTAATTCAAGCACAGAGGACTTTAGCTCAAACCGATGTTTAACTTTGGATCAGCATACTCTTCATATCGTTAACATGATATGGATGCTCGTCCAAGAGGCATAAAGGGTGACAGTTAAAACATGAACCATTTCTGACACATAAAACAACATCAGTTGCAGCTGCCGCAGTTGGAACATTACACTTGGCCAAAGTATCCTAGATCTCATCCATACACCTTAAAAGAAATTGAATGAAAGAATCATTTCAGTTGAAATAACATATTGCTGCTTTACCATGGATACAAATGGATACAAATGTGTCACTAAATAGTAAAGATAAACTAAAGCTAATTGTGTACATAAAACAAACACCCCAATACATGAGGGTAAAATATCACCACATTACATGCGTTCAGACACAATATCCATTTTATAAAAGGAATAACGTGACCAATAAGTGAGTAGAAATGCAACTATGGTTGTATGTTTCATGTGCTAATCTTGTTGAATAGGAATAGATAGCATACCAAGCTTCTATCACAGTAATATCACTCTTTTGGCTACATGATACCTGAAAAACAATACAAGTCGAGCTATCAGCAAAATGTAGATTCCATTCTATGAAGTAGCTAAATGTTTCGAAAAAATGTAAGAAAAGTAGAAAATATTTAAAACACCTCATAGCAATATCCACAAACAAAATGAAATTCTAAGCTTCATCATGCTCCTTCTTGTCATCAAGAGTAATATCTGTGGTGTATAACTGGGCTAGACAGTCCCTTATCCTTTATGAAAAGGGGGGTTTTAGAAGAAAACAAAAATTATTAACAAAATCTGTAAACAAGAACATAATTTTAAAATAAACTACAGAACACAACCACGGTAATACCAGCCAAAAACAGAAATCCATGAAACCCAAACAAAAATCTCTTTCCTGCATTGAAATTCACCAAACTACAAATAAGAAAAACAAATTTAAAAGGTGATAACTGGTATCTACCAACAAACCAACCAAACACATGTATCTGCCCAAAGAACACCAAACCTGTACATAAATAACTGATACCCACAGCAGGTAGTTCCCTTCTCCTCCAGGTATATGTATTAAACTATTACTAATTTTCCGTACAACAACCACTTTACTTAGTAATCATAGCTTATTTAAAAATTAGGGTTTTTAATTCAAAAATCCCCAATTGAAAACTAAATTGAACTAATTGAAATCTCACAAGCTTAGACACTTACCAATTTGAGCTTCAAATAAATTGAATTGAGTTCATAGTTTTGTAGCTACTAATCGAATAATCTCCAGTTTAATCGAGCTTCAAGAAAGAGAAGGGTGATAATATAGAGAGAGAAGGGTGAGATGAGAGCGAGAGACAGAGAGGGAGAGAGAGAGAGATAGAGAAGGGCGAGATTTAGGGTTCTTGAGGGAGGGGGGTGAGAGTCGAGAGAGGTAAGAATTGCGAGAGAGAGAGGTGATGTTAGGTCTAGAGAGAAAAAGAGGTGGGTTTTGGTTTTAGTTTTAATGAATTATTTTGATTTAATTTGTCTAAATGTAGTATTAGAATTGAGGGGGGGAATACAAAAATTTCGGTTAAGGGGGAATAAATAGCGGGCAAATGAAACTTAAAGGGGGAAAATAAAATTAAGGGGGGAATATTTCAGAGGGGGCGCGCGTTTAATTTTTTATGGAGAAATTTAGACATCGGTTCATAAATGAAGTGATGTCTAAATGTTTTTAAGGAAAGGTTTAGACATCGGTTGATAAATGAAGTGATGTCTGAATGTTTAAAAGACATCGGTTTTATTTTCACTGATGTTAAAAAGACTTTTAACATCGGTTTTATTTTAATCGATGTTAAAGATTGTGATGTCTATTAACAGATTTTTAGTAGTGTAATGTAATTCTATAGATAAGCAAGTTAAGACCGTTGGACAAGTAATGTTATTTAATTAAAGCTCCATCAGTTTAAACAAAATTATAAAGCGGGAGAATAAATGCACACAACCAAAATGGAATGCAAAGTAAGAAACGTACTTGATGATCAATTATCTTGATATGGTTTTTGGGCCAAGCCACAAAAGAACCCAAACATCCTCAACTGTCCGTATATCACCGGCTTCATACGGTAAGAATGCTGCCCCCTTAACAACTTCATCAACAGAAACTCTATAGCAATCATCTTGTAGGGGGACTCCATGAATGGTTTGTCCTTGCTGGTCTGAAAGGAAAGCCGTACCACGTGCAACCGGGTTGTTCAAATTCAACGTATACAGAGTACACTTCATTGCCTACAAAAGTTAGTGGCATAATTAACATCATAAAGGTAAAGTGAATTAATATACGTACGCATTTAGAAATATAATGCATACCGATTGGACAATAGTTGAGGTTTGATTTGACTGAGATGGCATTTGACCAGAGATAGTGCTAGGCTGAGATAAACTAATCTTCTTCCTGGTTCCGGATCTAATCACCTTTTCCTACAAAAGTAGTAGCATAATTTCCAACATATTAAAGTTGGAAATTAATCTCAATATACATGTGCATTTAGCAATATTGTAAATATATACCTGGTGCACAATTGTTGGATCTTCTTGTGACTTAGTGGTACGTGGAGATATGTAAACTTTCCTCCTGGTGGTGATCACCTTTTGCGCCATTATGGATGTGTCGGCAGTAGGAGTCACTTGCTTTTCCACAGATTTAACCTACAATTTAAGAAATTTGGACAAGAAATCAACAATTACTTAGAAAAAATTAAAAAGAAATTAAATTAGCCATTACTTACAGGTGTTAAAAACTCTTTCGATGCTGGGATGGTAACATTAATGCAGTTGTCCCTCGAACCATTCCCACTTATCGGTGTTCCCTACAGAATGTAACGTCAAATGGGAAAGTCAAGCGATAACACAAGTTTTGTAAACTATGTTTTGGAATATAGACACAAGATAACTAAATTCAAACACAAAAAACTCCAACAATTTACGTAGTGCTTACATCTTGTTTTGTTGCTGAAAGCAGTCCTTGCGAATCCAATTGAGCCATGACTTTATTTAGTTTATTGTTCGTTCCCTCCATCTGCAATGACAGGTTCTTCAGTTCTTCATCCTTCTTCTCACGCATCAGTTTCTCATTTTCCAATTGAAGCTCCAGAATCTTGATTTTATCTTTTCCTGATGTCCTTTGCCGAGGACAATGCCAGTACGTACTGGGAGTGACTCCACAACCAACACCTCGCAAGTATGAACCCTGCTCCCTACCAAAAACCACTGTAAGGGCATCCTCGTCCGGCCCAATCTTGATTGTTCCGTCCTTTATCTGTGCTTCAATATCCATCTGTAAAGAAAAAAGTGAAGAAAATTAGTAACAAGGACATGTTCTTCACTTTAGGATATACTAAGTCTCATATTTAAACTTACTAAATAATCTATCATTTTCTTCACTTTAGGATCTACCAACTCTCCATCTTTGTTTTCCCTCCCATTCCTCCACATAAAAGCACGGGTGGGGACGTCATCAACTGCAATTTCTTTTTTTAAACCTTGCATAATGCAACGATGACACAATCAGACAGGAAAAAACCAAAATAATCACTAGTAACACAAAAAAAACACATCTGAATTACCAATTTTTCTTTGAGACAAGGGTATCCTCCTCGTCCCAAGCGATGATCAAAACGGGACCGTGATCGCGCAATTTTCGTAGTTTTGGAGACATCCTTCCAATAGTCAAAAGAATTATTTCAGCAAAGTGCATTGGAAAAATACGTTAATTCAAACGATGATCCATATATTAAAGTATTACAACCTTGAATTTATCCGTTTGCGTGTGGGCTACGAACCTATCCCAATCAGCTTGCTCTACCAGTGTACTATACGGCCTAGGAACTTTTGCAAGTTTTGCTGGTTTTTTCAGGTTAGGTTGTATGAATCCTGCATACATCTTTCTTTTGAAATTGCGAAGCAGCCCACCAAGCCGAGTTATTACAAACTTTCGACGACAAAATTCTATATCAAAATAATGCTGCAATATATAATACATGGTGTTAATACACATATAAGGCAAGCAGATAAGTTGAACAATAGTGTTTCATATTGAAAATGTAAAATATATTTAGAGTAGCTGATTTACCGTTGCTTGATCCCACAGCTTAGCCTTCACTTCTTTTGGCACCTCCTTCCATGTTAACCATCTTAAGCCCACATGCTCCCTGACCGTGTCTCCCAAAAAGCTAATAAATTCTGATCTGTATTCCCCCATTAACCTACCAAGTGAGTCAAATTCAACCTCATGTCTTTTTCCACCAGAGTTTATAAACCTGGTATGCAGCTTCGGCAACCTGGTTAGCCCCCTCTTAGCTTTGACATCATTCTTTTGTTGCACCTGTTTGCATTCTTTTTCTGTGCCGTCTTCTTCTTCTGCGCTTTCTCCTTCGTCTTCTCCTTCTGTGCTTTCTTCTTCTTCGCAACACTCTTCCGTTGAATATTGATCCTCAAATTCCTCATTTTCCACACCTACAACCAGTACAAGAACCCTTAGCAATTACGGGATTGATCTGTTCAATAAACATACACATGAATAAATATGAGAAGTCAAAAATGAGTCTACCTAGGTATTCTTCTTCAACGCAAACTGGTGCAGTAGTTGTGGACCAGGAATGGAAGACATGAATCTTGCAGAATCCAGTCCTGTCAGTTTAGATTGCATTTTGATCCATATTGGTGAAGATTTATCAGATTCAGAAGCTTTAGCTTTCTGAATACCAGAAGTCATTGGAGGTGGTAAATACATACCAACAGATTTGAAAATCCCTGGTCCAGTATACTTCATATCATCAACATGAACCCACTTTCTTCATTTCTGCTTCTTCTTTGACTCACTGGGAATTTCCTCCTCAAAAACTTTCTTGGAATCATACCATACATCTTTATCAGATTCAATGATTCGTTTCAAGTATTCAATCCTTGCATCTTCAGTAATATCATTATTAGTTTTCTTGAGGTTTCTTTCTTCTTCAACTTCCCTGAACCTTCTTTGATTAATCTCACCTGATTGAGATCTTTCAGAAACACCTTCATGTGCTTTCACAACTGACTTTTTCCTCCTAGTTCTTAACAAACTTTCTTCTTCAACTGTTTCATCAGAAACATTAAATTTGTTGTCTGGAACCGATTCAAGAAGAAGTGGAGTTTTCTTCTTTCTTCCTTCAGAAACTTCTTCAATTCTGATTCCACTAGATCTTGTCTGCCTTGTACTTGCCTGTACAGTTTTTCTTCCTCTGCCTCTATTTCTTCCTCCTCTGCCTCTTCTTGTAGTAGGAGCTTCCTTCTGTCTTGCAATCTCCTCAAAAATCCTGTTTTGTTCCTTTACGATCTCATCAGTAGTCATATCAGGATTTTCTTCAGAAGTTAACTCAAGTGCCTTTTTAGCATGATACTGATGAAACTTATCACTATTTCGATAAACGAGTTCACTTCCACCTGATTCAGTGATAATTTCTTCAAAGAGGTGAGAAACATCTTGTACATCAGTAATCAACATATCTTCATCACCTTCAGGAATTGTAGACAGAGTTTGCCTTCTTTTTCCAGATTCAGAAACATGAGTTGACTGATTAGTAGTCTGAGTTGAACTCCTTCCCTTTACTAAACCAGCATCAGAGGTTCCTTTTCCTTTCTCATGATGTTGTTGAGTACCAGCACCACCATCATTTCCAGAAGAATCATCCTTTCTCACAACTGGATTAGGTGTACATTTTGTTTTGACTACCTTCTCCCCCTTTTTGACATCTGCAAAAAAGAAAGATAAGATAAGCTTGAGTGTCTCATCAATAGTGTCAACTTTCGATTCCAAGACATCCATTCTCGACTCCATCTTCTTTTCAAGTGCCTTAACATCATCAGCAAGAAGACGAGCTTGAGAAGCAGTAGCAGATATAGAAATAGTTGTATGAATGCCCGCTTGAAATTTAGTATTATCATTCTTCATAGAATCAATCTCACTCTTCAATCCCTTTGCTAGAAGAGCATTAGTCTTGAGAAGAGCCTTAAGTTCAGGAGTAGGCATTCTCGTGGCAATGTGACCAGAATGAAAAAGAGCTTTCTGAAAATTCATCTCAGCATTCGGCTGATTCCATTCAGTATCCCATTCATAACCCCTTGCAGCTTGAGTATCAGCAGGAAGTGTAGAACTGTACTCCCCTCTGAACTCTTCTTGAGTAACAGACTGCATGTATCTACTCGAAGATCCATAAGTAGATAATAGACTTGCTTTTATTGCTGCCTGCATTTGAATTGCCTCAGGATCATCTTCAGCATGATCATCATCATCATCTGAGCTATCATCGGACTCAGGGAGTTTATTATCCACATTATCTTCAGGATTCATAATTCCTTTCAATCTAAAATCAACAGTAGATGGAACTGTTGGTTCCTGAAGACCTGCAATAGGAATAGAAACATGTCCTAGATCTCTCTGTTCTTTTAAAGTGATCTCATCACTTCTCACAACATTACCTAAGTTGCTTTCAATAGCAACTTCTACCTCACTAGAAGTTTGTAACTTCTCACTCATGTCTACCTCTCCTTTTGCCAGTTCAGGAGACTGCCTCTCATCACTCTTCATTTTCTCTAATTGTTTTCTCTCATCCTCACTAGAAAAGCTCTGGCTCATTATTATTTGTGAAGAAATAAGAGGTGGCTGAGAAGAGTGGACTGAAGTCATATAAATAGAGGTATTCCTTGTATCAGGTCTATCTGTAATCATACTATCAGTGTTAAGAGAAGGAGAGATAGAAGTGTTACCTGACGAAGTAGTTAATGAGTCCATTGGCCTTGCAGAAATTGGCTCGATAAGCAATGGAATAGTTGGATCAGTATAGTACTTGCATCAGGATTGACAACTGCAACTAAAGCATGACTTACATTAGTATTAACTACTGATGGTGCTTGTGTAGTCTGAGGTTGTGAAGCTTCTTCAACACTTTGAGTTAAAGGTTCTTGTGTGCTCCCCTCAAGTGCAGTGTCCTTTAGTATCTCATCACATTCAGCAATATGCTTGACATGAGCAGCTTTATCAGCCAGACTTTGAACTAAGTCAATTTCAATTTCAGAAGCCCCTTGAGCATTGTCAGGAAACTCCTTTGCTGTTGTGACAGTGCCTGCATCTTCACTTTGAGAAGATGGTTCTTGTGGGACAAGAATATTCTTGTCTTCACTTTCCCTTTGAGAGAGTGGTTCTTGTGGGATTATTCCTTCAGCAATGTCTGCATCCATTCGTTGAATGGATGGTTCTTGTGTGACCGGATCTGCAGTAGCTGCTGAACTACTTTGAAGTTCAGGTTCTTGTGGGCTAGATCCTTTCAGAGGTGAAGTGGTCCTCTGTTTCTTGTGTCTCTGAAAAACCTTCTCAGAAACATCTTTCTTTTGAAGTGAGACTGATTTGAATCCAAGCTGTGCTGCAATCTTGTTCACATCATCCACAGACATCTCAATTATTCTTCTCTTTGGAGATGCAGGTCCTGGAGAATCAGAAATTTCAATAGTCTTCACAGGTGTAGCATTAGGAGTAGAAATATCAGGATTGGTAGACGATATAACCAGATTCTGATCATCTTCTATATTATCATCAAGATTCTGTATCTCTAGAGGAATGAAGTATGGACTCTTTTTATGTAATCTCCTTCTTTTCTTTGGCTTTTCAGAAACAGCCATTTCTCTGGGAGCTACAATAATGACTTCCTTTTTCTTCAAAGCAACAGATAAAGGAACTTTGTCATCATCAGAATCATAATCAGACTCAGAATCAATTTTCTGACTGAATGTCCTCTTTTCTCCTGTTTCCTTATACACCCCTATGTCAATCAAAGATTGATCAACTTGAAGCACAGATTTCTCCTTAGCCAGGACCCCTTGTTCACCCCCTTGTGACTTCTTTTGAGAGTGAGTTTGAGTGGAGAAATTCTTTGATCCTGATTGTCTTCCAGACACATCAGACCTAGCTAATTTCTTTGATTTTACAACTGATGCCTTTTGTGAGACACCAGAGGTGGATGACTGTCTGGTAGAGTGTTTGAGTTGAGTGCTTTGGTCAGAAACAGGATTGGTAGTGTCCTGTCTCATTGCACCAGAACTAGGTCCTTGACCATCAGTAATTGATCCATAATGAGTAGGCATTCTCTTGGTTAAAAGAAGCCTGACCTCATTAGGAATGAATGCAGTTATACCGTCAAAACCATTTGCCTTATCACTCTTAAGCAGAGAACTGATGTTGTTAGCAGAAATCTTAAAGATAGATAAATCTGTATCATCAGCAAATTCAACATTGGGACATAGGTACGAGAATATTAACTGAATAAATCTAATATAGCAGACAAAACCACATTTATCTTTTTTTCTAGCAGTTAATGCTCGCAATATGAAAGACCCATAACCAAAAGGAGTTTCATAGATTAGAGAATACCCAATGTGAACTGAGGCAGTAGGTAAGGCATCAAAGTTAGACACCTTATTCAAGAAACACTTACTTATGGTATCAAAGAAGAAATTCCATTCCTTCTTTAGCTTGGTTCTGAATAAATCTCTAAATTTTTTTGGTTGTCCATTATAGCCCAACTTTAAAGCAAACTCCAAAAGAAAAGCATCCGTTAACTTTTCTGGAGTCTCACCATTCAGAGATGGTAGTTGAAGAGCTTTACAAACAAGATCTGGAGTGACTTGATGTGTAACACCATTGTATTCAAAACTCATATTCGGCTTTCCTGATGGCATACACTCACCAAAAATAGCAGTACCCCACACCTGCATAACACTCTTAAAAAAAACTTTGGCAGGTTGAGTTAGAGCATAATTGATTGGACTTGAGGCTAAAAGATCCTGAATGATATGAAAATCATTATCTAGTTCTTGATGATCAAGAACTGCAGTAAAGTTGTTAGGAGCAAAAATAACACCATTAATTACAACTTTATTATTTGTGAATGCAGATGAAGACATTTTTAAATCGAATGTGTAGGAATTTGTGATTTTCGATTTAGGGTTTGTGTTCGCACAAAGTGATAGAGAAGATACAATACTGATACTTTGAGAACAAAAAAATCAAATTTTAAAACTAAATTGATTATAAACAAAATTAATGTTTTCCCAGAGACAGATGTCAGCAATCTACTCGTGCACACATAGGTAATGGACAAAATTACGTGTAAGAATGGTAATAACCGCACGCGACACGATTTACAAACTGTACGTATATACTCAAGTGAGTACAATACACGCGCCCGTATTATTTGAGAAATAGGATTGTGATTAATATAAAACAAGGTAATTTGTTTAAATTAAAGAAATTAAAATATCACAATCAAAAAATACCTGGTACTTACACCAGAAATATGAATCATTTCATATTCTCGTTCCACTCTTCTCTATTTAATCCTAGAGACTTGTCCACTTACTCTTTAACCCTTCTCCTTCTTCTTCTCTCCTGCAAACCAAAAGGTTTTCTCACAAAATATCTTAGTACAGAGATGGCAAATCTTACCATCAAAGAAAAGAATCTTCATCTCGTTGAGAAAAGAGATATCTTCAGTTATACTCGTGAAGAGTTTGATGCTTTCGACTGGGAAAGACAACTTGAGACTCTCTGGTTGCAGATGGATGTAGGTCTCGAGGAAATCGAGAAGGAAAAGCCTGCAAAAGTGATTGACATCAATGCTGCCCTGCAAGCAACATTAGCATGTCTTTCATCTAAGGCATCCTCATCCAACTCCATCAACCATTGTTAATGAATATGTCACCAAAAATAACCTTATCCCTATCAACCTCCACCCAAATAAAGTGGCAAAGATGGGATCTGGGATGGCTACTAACAATGAAGTGGTTTGGACTTTATTTCCTGTTGAATAGATTAGTAGATAGAGAACAAAAAGATGTAATCTATGAATGTACTCTTTCTTATTATCAATGGAAAATTTTGTTTCTCTAATCTTATTCATTGTTTTCTGCATTGAACTTTTTCTTCAAATAATTAAATCAGAGAAATAAACATGAAAACTAATTAAAGTAATCACCTTATTAACAAGTTCAAGAATCACAAGTATATCATGAAAATAGAACAGAAACCAAAATACTGAAATACATTACTGATAATTGAAACGTCGCATCAGTATTCGATGTTTGACTGAAGTCAGGATTGACTTTTCAGCAGGATTCGACGAGCATCAGTATTTGATCTTTCTCTGTTCTCAGAAACTATCATAGTTTACCATTCCCAGTTCATTCACCAATTTTGTAAACGTAGCTTCAGGAAGTGGCTTGGTGAATATATCAGCTAGCTGTTGATCAGTAGGAACAAAGTGTAACTCAATTGTCCCTTCCATTACTTGCTCTCTTATGAAATGATATCTGATACTGATATGCTTAGTAAGAGAGTGATGCACTAGATTTCCTGTCATAGCAATAGCACTTTGGTTATCACAATAAATAGGTATTTTTGAATATGACAAACCATAGTCCATTAGCTGATTTCTCATCCACATGATCTGAGCACAACAGCTTCCTGCAGCAATGTACTCAGCTTCTGCAGTTGATGTAGAGATAGACTTTTGCTTTTTACTGAACCAAGAAACAAGTCTTCCTCCAAGAAACTGACAACTGCCTGAAGTACTTTTCCTGTCTATTTTACAGCCTGCAAAATCAGCATCAGAATAACCAAATAAATTAAAATCAGATTCCCTAGCATACCAAAGGCCAAGTGATGGTGTGCCCTTCAAGTATCTGAAAATCCTTTTGACAGCTATAAGATGTGGTTATCTGGGTTCTGCCTGAAATCTTGCACATAGACAGGTTGCATACATGATATCTGGTCTACTAGCAGTTAGATACAACAGTGAGCCAATCATACCTCTGTAATTAGTTACATCTACCTTATTACCTTGATTAAGATCAAGCTTGGTAGCTGTAGCTATGGGGGTTGATGCAGTAGTGTTGTCTTGCATGTTAAACTTTTTCAATAGGTTTTTTGTATATTTTGACTGATTGATAAAAATTCCATCATCAGTCTGTTTAACTTGTAGACCTAAGAAATAGCTCATCTCTCCCATCATGCTCATTTGATATCTAGACTGCATTAGCTTTGAAAACTTCTCACATAATTTAGAGTTAGTTGACCCAAAAATGATATCATCAACATAAATTTGAACTAACAGCAAATCCTTTCCATGATTCAAATAAAACAAGGTTTCATCAATTGTACCTCTTTTGAATCCACTTTCCAGTAGGAATTGAGCCAATGTCTCATACCAGGCTCTTGGAGCTTGCTTTAGTCCATAAAGTGCTTTATCCAGTCTGTAGACATAATCTGGATGTTTTGAATCAACGAAGCCAGGAGGTTGTTCAACATAAACTTCCTCTTTTAATTCTCCATTAAGAAAAGCACTTTTCACATCCATCTGGAAAACTTTAAATTTCTTGTGAGCTGCATATGCAAGAAAAATTCTGATAGCCTCCAGTCTTGCAACAGGAGCAAATGTCTCATCATAGTCTATTCCTTCCTGTTGAGAATATCCTTTTGCAACTAGTCTTGCTTTATTTCTGATGATAGTGCCATCTGAATCTGTCTTGTTTCTGAACACCCACTTTGTACCTACAATGGATCTTCCTTTAGGCCTTGGTACAAGTTTCCAGACATCATTCCTTTCAAACTCATTTAGTTCTTCTTGCATAGCCATAACCCAATCAGCATCCTTTAGTGCATCTTCAACTTTCTTAGGTTCCTCCTTTGACAGAAAGTTATGATAAAGAAATTCATTTTGAGTTGCACTTCTGGTTCTAACACCTACTTCAGGATTCCCAATAGTTAAATCAGGAGTATGACTTTTAGTCCATTTCCTTACTGGTGGTAGATCATTCCTTGAATTTGATGCTTCCCCATGATTTGTGTTATCTTCAAAAGAACCACTGTTTTTAGAAGCTCTCCCTGAGATATTGCTATCTGTTTCTGATCTGCTGTCAGAATTGTCACTTGAATCTATTTCTGATGAATCTCTTCCTGATGTTTGATTTAATTCATTGTTGATGAACTCTTGATGTTGCTCCCCCTCAACATTTGCATTTTCATCAGCAATCTGTATATCATCAATAACAACAAGTTCATCAATATTTGATGAATTTTCAGTATTTGACAAGATTCCACCAGAATTCTTGGAGGCTTCGTTTGCAAAAATCAAATCATCATGTAAGTCTTCAGAAATTCCTGTAATCTTCTTATCATCGAAAGATACATTTATCGACTCCATGACTGTCTTTGTTCTTAAATTGTAGACTTTAAAGGCTCTTGATGATGGATAGCCAATAAAGATACCCTCATCAGCTTTAGTTTCAAATTTTCCAAGCTGTTCAGGATGAGGTCTTAGAACAAAGCACTTACAGCCAAATACATGCAAATGCTTCAGACTTGGCTTCTTTTCCTTGATCATCTGATAAGGAGTTACACCATGTCTGTTAATCAATGTAATATTCTGAGTGTAGCATGCTGTGTTGACTGCTTCTGCCCAGAAATATGTAGGAAGTTTAGCTTCCTCCAACATAGTTCTTCCTGCTTCAATAAGAGTTCTGTTCTTTCTTTCAACTACTCCATTTTGCTGGGGTGTGCCTGGAGCAGAGAATTGTTGAACTATTCCTTTGTATTTGCAGAACTCTTCCATTGCTGAATTCTTGAATTCAGTTCCATTATCACTTCTTAAAATCTTGACTTTATACTTTGTGCCAGTCTCAATGAGTCTCACATGGTCCAAAAGTATTTCAGCTGTTTCGTCCTTTCTGTGTAGAAAATACACCCATGTATATCTAGTATATTCATCAACAATTTCTAAAGTATATCTCTTCTTACTGATGGACATTATGTTTACTGGTCCAAACAAGTCAAGATGAAGCATGTGATAAGGTTCATCAATTGAGGATTCTGTCTTGCTCTTAAAAGATGTCCTTCTTTGTTTAGCCTGACAAGCATCACAAAGTCCATCTGGAGTATATAATACCTTAGGTAATCCTCTCACTAAGTCTTTCTTTACCAATTCATTTATATTGTTGAAGTTGAGATGAGAAAGCTTCTTGTGCCAACTCCAACTTTCATCTACAGTTGCTTTACTGATGAGGCATGTAGAGTGTCCATCAGTATTGGTATAGATTTTAGCTTCATAAATATTACCATGTCTTTGTCCAGTTAAAGCAACCTTCCTTGAAGATTTGCTGATTACTTCAAAATGAGTATCATAGAAGTTGACATGATAACCTCTGTTAGTGATTTGACTAACACTAAGCAGATTGTGTTTGAGTCCTTTCACCAGAGCTACTTTTTCAATGATGACATTTCCAATGATAATACTGCCATATCCCAAAGTTTGTCTAATGTTGCCATCTCCATAAGACACAGTTGGGCAAGCCTTTTCCTCAAATTCTGATAGCAAGGTTTTGTCTCCAATCATGTGTACAGAACATCCACTATCCATGACTAACACATTTTCTTTTTACCCTGCAATCAGAATCACAAAGAATTCAGTTAGAATTTTTAAGAACCCACACTTGTTGGGTTCTTTTAGCATGCAATTTAACATTTTTAGCAGTAGAAGATTTCTTAACAAAAATTTTTCCTTTAGGATTACCTCCTTTAGAAGTTATTTTGTTATCATCAGAATTAACAGGTGCATGCTTAGAATTCACATTCTTTGTTTTGCCAGAATTTGTACTTTTATTGAACTTAGGCAATGGCTCATAAACATTGTAGTACAAATTATGATATTCTTCACACATATAAATAGAATGCCATTTACTACCACAATGAAAACAAGGATTTTGTGGTTTATAAAATACTGTCCTATTCCTAATGTCAGACTTAGGAATAACAGTAGTCTTCTTCTTACTCCTCCTGCAGTCAATAGCAAGATGATTAGAATTACCACAATTAAAACATGTCTTTCTTGGTGCATTTGGAATATACTTATAATTATTCTCCTTGTTTATTCCAACTTTACCATTCCTGTTTCTTTTGACAGTATTGACTCTCTTCTTATCTATCACATCACAGATTTTATCTCTCAGTTGTTTCTTTGACAAAAGACCTACATTCTTGTTTTGGACAGATTTTGATTTAGAATTATGTGCAGAAGTAGATCCTTCTTCAGTAATTGATTTGCAATTTTCTGGATACACATAATTCACAGGTTTTAATTTAGTCTTTGTACTGTCTGTAACATATCTATAGGTTTTTGGATTTGTCGAGTCATTAATAACAACTCTTCCTGGATTTGACGAAACAACCTTTTCCTTGTTCTTTTTCTCATTCTCTGGCTTATAACCTAGACACTCTTTCCAGTTTTTATCTGTAATTATCTCGTGAGTTTTTGTTCCAGAGTGTGTCCAAGTTCTGAGTCTTACATTAGCATCCTTAAGTTGCATTTCAAGTTCTTTACATTTAAACTCTATTTCAAGTTTCATGTCCTTAGCATTATCACATTCTGTTTAAACTTCCTGCAAGAAAATTAACTCAGCTTCTAAATGATCATTTCTTTTAGTTACCTCTGCCATCTGAGATTTTATTCTTGTATTTTCAAGAGATTGACTCCTAAAGCTGATATGCAGAGACTTAAGAAAAGACCTTAACTCAGAGACATTATTTGTATCAAAATCAAACAAGATTTCAAATACCTTAGTTTCAGCAGCAGCAACAGTCTCATCAGTATTGGCCATTAGTGCATAATTCACCTCTTCTTCTTCAGATTCTGAGGAAGAGTCCATCCAATCCTTGCTTGATGAGATAAGAGCTTTGGTCTTTGCCTTTTTGCACTCAGTTGCAAAATGACCCATTCCATCACAGTTGTAGCATCTGACTTTTGATTTGTCAAATTTGTTGCTTTTATCTTCTTTCTTCTTGTACCTGTCTTTGTCAGCATTGAAGGTTTTCTTCTGGAACTTCCCTTGCTTCCTAGCCTTTCTGAACTTCATCTTCTTGAAGCCCTTGACTATCATTGTAACACCCCCAGATCCAGGGTCAGGGATCTGGTCGTTACGGTCTCAATATCCAACCACAAAACCAACATAATTTAAATTACAACCTTGTGACCCAAAACAACAACATAAAACACACCCGTTATAGTCCCAGAGATGAAATCAGAGTAACCAACAATATTATTAATCACAAGTTTGAGTTCTTACAACCCAAAGAATTACAATTGTACAATTACATACTCTTTGCCATCCATTGATAGATACCATAATATAAATACATTTGAGGCTCAATTGCTAACAACTAGCCTACCAGTAGTTGCATCTTCAACAAAGGTAGCCAAGACCTTAGCGGTAAACCTCTGACGGTTGTCACCTGCTTACGCTACGTGCGCCTTGCGCGGCCATCTGATCTAGCTGTTGTTGTGATATAAATAAATAAAGCAAGGGTGAGCAATAGCCCACCAGAAATATAATTGAACAGTGATAATATATAACAGTCCAAAATATCTTTGAAACCATATGCCATGCATTAACGATGTAGTACCAATATAAGGTATGAGATGAAGTTACAAGGTAACTCAAAAATATATTTGTTTTGAATAAATATCTGTTATGCAAAAGATAAGCAAGATATTCTCAATTATCATAAAAGAGGAACTTGCAGGAAAATATTGCAATTCCGGTTTCAACACTTTTTCACCTTGCCAACACCAACAGTGTTGCAGAAATTTCTCACTTTTAGAAGATGAACTAATACGGGAGCATTGCCGCGCCAGATGCCCTGACGTTTACGATGATCAGTCGTATGTCATGCATCTCATCAGTCGTTCTCTACATGTAGAAGGTAGCTCCGACGGAATTACTTATCTACCGCCCTCTGGAACTCCTCAGCCAACGGTGGGGCTATTGCTGGACCGGCGCCACTCGGCCACTTACGCGTCTCCTAGTTCGAATATCATCCATGACTCTGAAACGTAAAGTTCGTTCCCCTTTTCCCCAAGTGTAACACTTGTTGATAGGACTCCACAAAGTAGTCGTATCTAATTGGAAAGGAAAATTCACCAATATTTCCCAAGCTGATGCTTGTTAATGGATATACACTTGTTACATCAATCATACCCCTCGAGCGTTGAGGAGGTAACCAAAAGACTCATATCGATGCTTGAAAGAATCAAGATGTGAGTGACAAGATAGTTTTAGCAAGTATAGGACCGGGCAGTCCAATAAATAACATCCCCAAGTGAGGTCCCCTTATATAATTTTTGGAAGTTGAGCGAGTATTTAAATCTTCTTATAAGATAGATTTAAATGAAAATAAAGTTTTGGGAACCTCCCCTTGATAAAATAGTCATAAAAGACTCCGAAATATTTTACATAATATCTGAAGGTGAAGGATAACCTTTGAATAATATAAATCATTACAAAAAGAATTCAAAAGAATTTTATTAAATATTCCAAGAATATTTATTAAGTCAATAATAATTACGGAATATTATTAAATCAATATATTGCTCGTAAGTAATCCTCGAATGAATATAGAATTATTTATTAAATAATTCTCTTCTTAATGAATATTTAAGATAATATTCATTGAATAAATAAACTTAAATAAATATTTAAAATAATATTTACTGAATAAATCAAACCTTAAATGAATATTTGAAAATAATATTCATTTAACAATAAACATTCCAAATGAATATCCAAATAATATTCATTAAACAAATAATATTCTAAATGAATATCCCAAAATAATATTCATTTAACAAATAATATTCTAAATGAATACCCCAAAATAATATTCATTTAACAAATAATATTATAAATGAATATCCGAATAATATTCATTTAGTAATCAAAACTTTAAAGGAATAATCGAAGTAATATTCCTTGAGTAAATAGAACTTCCAATGAATATTTTAAAATAATATTCATTAAGTAAATCAAACCTTAAATGAATATTCGAAAGTAATATTCATTAAATAAATAAAGATCAAATGAATATTCCAAATAATAATAAGTAAGCCAAATGAATATTTGGGAATGATATTCGTCAACCAAATAACTCTAATGAATATTCAAAATAATATTCATTAACTAAATAACTCCAATGAATGATCAAAATAATATTCATTAAATAAATGACATTCTAAATGAATACTAAAATAATATTCATTAAATATTCCTTCACTGAGGTAATACTCAAATAACGTTCCTCGAAAGATTCGTAATCGAATAAAAATCCTCGAAGTAATAAATTTGTCGCTGGGATCCCTCCGGGTTTCCACGACTATTTATATATTACAAAATATCGACTCCCGGTCTATATTTGAAGTATGAATATCATACGCCCTTCGCTAAGGGTCTTAACCAAACAATCCGGCTTATAACTGATATTTCATATATAGTCTATAAGCCGATATCAATTCAGGGAACAAGTAATTCAATATTAACTTGAAAGTAGGCATGCATGCTATGGCATATGTATAAAACAATCATCATATATATTATCACAACAATAGTTCCAAGTATTGGAAACTTGCCTGAGAATCGAGTGCGGGTAGGGGTAATGTGTCCCGGGTCAGCTCGACAATCTATAAACAATCAGAATATTTAAGATTAACCACTTAACGCTTATTAAAAGGCTAAGTATAAACTCCACTTACATCGAAACATGTTTTCGAGTTATCTCGTTACGTCTCTTTTAGTGTAACTCTTTTTATCACCGATACGATCCGACATTCGTTCGTTATCAAGACATGTCATCATGCTTATACTTGGTATATACTTAAGTCGTATAAGTTCTAAGGTTGGTCGTTTACGAATCAAGATTATACCTTGAGTGTTATCGCCCGTTTTCTAAGTTATAACCAAAGTCATACCTTTAAGGGGTTCGTTCGCGTTTAACCTCGATTCAAACATTTTTATAAAATCGGAAAACGATCCATTCGACATGTGGTTTTCTCCCACACCTTCCTTTTTACCTCTAATATTTAATTAATAAGATTCGCCACTGATTAAACGACATTTAAGGGAATCAATTTCAATTACGAACTTTCGTTTACGATTTCGAACCACTTTTACGAATTTAATCATAACTCCTAAACCGTAAGTCCATTTCATGCGATCTTTATATCAAAACGAAGCTTGCAACATAATCTATCTTATCATGGCAGAACATGAAGCTGTACAGTGAGTTATAGCTACTGTGATGCTCGGTGTTTAATAGTCTAACGAAAATTCGGCATTACGACGGCTATAAATCGAACGTTCTAAAATTCATAACAATCAATCCAAGCCACACCGGGCATACTATACATGGTTTTCATCTTAACCAGTCCAAGAAGGTTTCAATTAACCATCATAATCATCAAAACTCTTAAATCATCACTACTAACTACATAATCATGCTTTTATGCATATAACAACACCATAATCTTAACTAATCTAAAACCATCAAGAACATATATAAAACTCAAAGTAAGATCTTGGGTTCTTAAGAATTATACCTTCCTTGGAGAGTGTACAAGCTATAATAACCCTTATATAGTCCTTGTATGGCTTTAACAAAGCTTAAATCATCCAAAGAAACCAAGAAATCAAAGTTAGTTTCTTGAAAACACTATTCACCCTCATCTTTGAGGATTTATTTGAAAATGGAAAACATGGAGTTTGAAGCTAATATTTCTAGGAGATCATTTTTATGAAATATAGGACTCACCATAAAAATTTGGAGATCAAACAATGGTTGGAAGGTGGATTTTGAAATCTTAAAACTCCAAAATTCGAAGTGCCTTGGTTTTGGGGGAAAAACAGTGAACTTCTCGAATTTATTTACCCATCCAAACGATCTTCAAAAATTATGAAATTAAATCCCCAACTTCACCTTGATGTGTAGAAGCTCCATGAATTTTTTCATGATTTTTAGATGAGTATATCTAGGTGAAAAAAAATTGCAAAGAACCCTGCCCTGGAAAATGCAAACTGCTGGAAAAATGGGGGAGAGGTGGTGTTTTTTGATCTTTCTCTCCTTTTTCTCTTTTGACTTGTTGGTGAAATGATTTTGTGATATTTGTGGGGTGTTATGGCTGCTAATACACTCTAATTACAAGTGTCAAGACTTGATGGTGTGTTAGAAAAGAGTGGTGACATGTAGCCTTGTTGTTTCATTCTAAATCACACACCTCATCCTTTCCTTTTTCTTTTCTTTTCTCATTTCTTTTTCACCAATCTAATATTAGTAAACCCTAGATGATCATGTGGTGTTTCTCATCTCGTTATATATTTAATCCGTAATTCGTTTCGCGTTCGCTTTATCGCTTAATCTCGTTATAAAGTTCTAGCGATTTCTAAAACGCTTATTATTCTAACTCAAGGATTTTCATTCTAAATTCTCAAATCATAATTAAATAAAATCCTTAATTTCTTGACATAATAATTCTCTTATCTTGTTCGCATTAATATGCTCTTTACTGCTCGATCAGATTTTCCTTAAAAAATAAATTTTGGATTTTCTGAAATCCGATCACGTTTACATACACTTATTTGCTTCGTAGATTGCTAATACGAACTCAGAAATCCGTTCCGAATACCGGGTATAACATTATTATAATAATATTCCAAATTCCACCAAAATCACTATTCATCACTTATTTTTATTTAATTCCTATAATTAGGAAAATGAACCTGGTTCACCCTCGAGTGTTCCTTAACCTTTCATGGAACCTCCGTACTTGTAACCGATATTGATCTGGATGACATGAGGGTATCTATTTATCTCTAGGGAATCTTATCTTAACTTTCTAGGAGATAGATTATTCTAATCTAAGTTATCACCCAATAGCATCCTTCAGGCCATATAACCTTGGAATATATATCCTTTCATTATTCATTCATTAAAACCAGTATTACATTCTAGTTGTAACCACTATTCATTCTTACATCAATACATAATAAAAAGTTTTAATTCTACCCAAAAATCTAGGTTCTTACAATCATAGCAACCATCTCCATCATATCAGAATCAGTAGAGTCATCATCAGTATCAGAATCAGACTTAGCATCAGTATCTGATGATGAGTCATCAGGAATTGACTCCACGACTCTACTTTTTATAGAAGAACCTTCTTTAGCTTTTCCTTTTGATTTTGATTCAACATTCAAAGCAACAGATTTTGCTTTGACATTTTTCTTGTTCTTCCTCTGTTGAACCTCAAGATCATAGGTTCTTAACATCCCATAGACTTCATCAAGAGACAGCATCTTCAGATCATATTGATGCCTTATGATTGAAGCTTGAGTATCCCACTCCTCAGTTAGAGCTCTTAGAAACTTGGTATTTGAATCCTCTGGATCATACTCTTTGCCAACTAGAGATAGATTATTCAGCAGTGTTAGAAATCTATCATAGATATCAGTTAGGCTCTCATCAGTTCTAGCATCGAACTGTTCATACTCATGAATCAACAGAGCCCTTCTGTTTTTTTTTGATAGATTCAGTGCCTTGACATTGAGTTTCCAAACTATCCCAAATTTCCTTTGTAGTTTTGTATGATATGACCCTGTTTGACATGACATTATCAAGACTGTTGTGCAATATATTTTTTACCTTTGCATCTTTGAGCACTTGAGCCTTTTCTTCTGGAGTCCACTCACTCTTTGCCTTGATGACATAGTGTTCAGCAACATTTTCAGTTCTTGTAACTAATCTTGTTGGAAGAAATGGTCCATCATTGATCCTATCAAGATAGTCAGGATCAGTAGCTTCCTGATACATTAACATCTTCACCTTCCATGTTGGATACTCAGTTTTCTTGAGATTGGGAATCTTAATGCTTTCATACTTGCTTGTCGACATCTTAAGATCGTTTCTGATTACTATTAATCAGTAGGGCTCTGATACCAATTGTTGCCCAGTAATTAACAATTGTAGAAGGGGGGTTGAATACAATTGTATAAGATTTTCGACTTAAACAGTAATAACACGAGTATGAATCAGTAACAGCTTTATTAATTCTGATATAAAACTGTTACAAAACTCTCTTAAGAAATTCTTATGTTCTTAAGAGCTTCTAGGTTACAAGATAACTCGTGTAAGCGATTACTCTAATGTAAAACCTAAACTGTGTTTATATAGCGTACACAGCTACACTATCAATTACAAGATATTCTAAATCAATTACATATATCTCTGAATGCATATCTTGTATGATAGCTGCCTTCCTATAAATTAGGAACCGACATATAAATCTTCCTTGATCTCTGGTCTGATGAGAATCTTCACGTAATCCTGACCAGCTTCTAATACTGATGATACCTTCATACTGACGCTATATTACTGATGACGTCAACATCAGTATCTTGATCAGTAACAATCCAGATCCTGATATCACTTGAATCAATATCTAACACTAGAAAATAGCTAAGTGTAGGATTCAGAATCGATATAAATTGTTTACACACATAGACAAAGCACTCAAACTTGTATACACATAAGAAGCAAATATACTCTTAAGACTAGAATGATAAGTGCTATGTACCAAAACGAAAGCTATATTGAACTACATTGTATTGTCTCACTTAAAACTGAAGGATTACATACAAGCTATATATAGAGTGAAACATCCACAGGTGGTAGCTAAAAACTAGCAACTTCCTTTCTATTTTATCTCCACTACTCCAACTAGTTTTAACAACTCCTACAAACACTAAAAATGACTAATTCTCCTAACTGATCACATAGACACGTACAACTAAGTTATCTTAATTAACTAAATAATACTCAAAGAAGTAATAACAAACCACTTAATAAAGTTTAGATTAAAAATCCTAACAAAAGTGACACCAAAAAGTGTTGTAACCTTGTTGGCAAAGTCCCTGATTGTTAATTCTACTATGCAATAAAGCTCCTTAATCAGAGCAACCCCAATGGCTTTAAAAGTTCAAGATTGTGTTGATGTTTTTGCTGGAATTGCTTCTAAAGGACCAAGTATAGAGCTGCATGGGAGGTCACTTGGTCTGCAGCTATGTGGACCATCTGGCTATGCAAAAATCAAGTGGTTTTTCAGGATATTAGAATTAAAAAAGCAGAGATGCTTTTCCTAATAGTACATAGATCCCAATTATGGTGTCAAGCAGTCAATCTTATTGATTCTTCTCCTATCTGGAGTGTAAATCCTATAGGCCTAGTTCTAAAGTCTAGTCATTTAAGACAATAAAGGCTGTTGACTAATGGTGCAAGTTTGATTGGTTTTATAGATGGTGCCTGGAAGAGTAATAAGAATTCTGAATCTCAAGCTGGAATTGGAGGGTATGTGAAAGATTCTGAGGGGAATTTGGTTCTAATTTTATCTGGACCAGTCAATGAGCTTTCAGCTCTTCAATGTGAGTATGAGGCAATGGTTTTTGTGCTCAAGCAGTTAGCAAATAGTTCGTGGAGAAGCAGTCATACTATTTCATTCATTGACTCTGCAGAATTGATCAAAGAAATGCAAAGTGTTAAGTTCAATTTTAATCATCATATTGAAGAAGAGATCTAGAACTATATGCTTTTTTCAAAGATCGAGTTTAAAAAGGTGGATAGGTTACTAAATTGTGAGGCAGACAATCTTGCAAAGCAAGGTATGACAAGAAGTAAAATGCTATTTGCGTGGTGTTAAGACCTTGACTGGACTCGACTTTAGTATCTATATTAGAGCCAGTCAAGCTGTTTGTTTGATGCGCTTCTTTTGGGCTGTCCCAATTGCTGTTCTCTCTTAACGATGGTTAATTAGAATTTGGAATTGATTTAGTGGAAGTGTGGTTTTAATCTTTATTATTTTATTGGGAGAAATACCAACAGTTAGGGGAGAAGGCTTTGGATGCATGGAAAATTATGCAGATGCTGCTTAAACCTAGTTCTCATTTGCATATTAAAGGACCAGGCTGTTTACATCTTACAGATGTCATACAAACTAATAAAAACCCTTCAAAGCCTCTGTTTGTTCCAAAATAAATAACATTGATGCTGGAGTTCAATGGTTAATGCCACCTCTTGGTGTGGTAAAAATCAATGTCCATGGATTCTTCTCGGATCAACCTCTGAAAAATGGGAACAGAACCGGTATAGGTTTCGTATTCAGGGGTGATACCGGACGAATTGTTAGAATGGTCGGTGGTTCGTTAGGAATTCAAGAAGAGAGAATTAACGACTTCTATGCTATGTTGATGGCGTTGCGCAGAGCCTACTGGGAGAACTACAATGATATATTCTTGAGACGGATAACGCTGCAGCCTATTGGGAATGGACTTTTGTAAACATGGCAGGAGGGGTGCCTGAACATAGGTATGTTGTCAATCAATTGGAGCAACGAAAGACTGATAAGAATCTTAGAATGGAGGTTAGGGCAATAACCCAGGAAGCCAATTTGTTAGCAAGGTACTTGGCTCACCATGGATCTCGTACTTGAAACCAGCTGGTGATTATTAAAGCTCCATATTGGGCCACGAATGTTAGATAGAATATTATGTATAATTATAGTTGGTAATTAGGCCCATTCAGGCTTAGATTGTAGATAGGCCCAAATGTAATCAATTCCGTAATGGGCCCTGAAGCCCAAACTTGTAAATAGAAATTAGCTTACTCTCCAAGTAAAGGTAGTTAGGCAAGGGGACCCATAGGGGATCCTCTATAAATATTCTTGTACCACCTTACTTGGAGGGGGATGCAACTTGATGTAAAGAGAGAACCTCTAAAAGGACTCTGAATCAATAAAAATACTTTATTCTTAATCAATATTCTAGCTGATAATTAATTGAATAGCTTGAAGATATTTCATAGCCCATCATTTGGCGCTAGAAGAAGCTCTTTTATCAAGAATTGTATCTCGAAATGGATGATTATGATGAAGCAGAGCCAGTTGTCCAACGTCTCACGGAGGAAGAGATAAGAACAATCCCCCGTGAGGACGACGGTACTTTAAGGCAACCATTACAACCAAGACGGTTATTTTCTGATCATGGAAATGATGAAATGGGGGAGGACCTTCATGAGTCCCCAATTGCAGAACAAAGTAAAAAGAGACCTCGACCCCAACTGTAGAACAAAGTAAAAAGAGACCTCGAGTTGACACCCGTACAAGGGTTCCGACAGCTTCGGGCAAACAGGTGTTGACGAGCGATGCCCGTCTTCACCTCGAAAAAATGAGGAGACAAAATCCTCACGAGGGACTTCAGGAAAATAATGATGACTTCATTGAGTCCGATGATGAATTGGAGGCCCTCGAGGCCCAGAGGAAAAGGTTACAGCTAAAGTTGGAAAAACAAAGGGAAATACGACGTCTCCAGCTCGAATTACAACAAACATCTCTACCAGCTTGCTCTGTTGAGTATTGATCTCCTCGGTACAATAGCGAGGGGTATGATGATGACGCAAGTTATGAGGATGAAACGGAGTTCAACAGATCGTTTCAGGTTCCCCAAATAAGGAGACAGGCGAGGTCCCAGGGGACAGCTCCGAGGCAAAGTGAATCAGATGACTCCTATAGGTCGGAGGAGATTTCTCAATTACAAAATGATGTAGCGATGTGCAAAAAATTTATCCGAAGCCAGGCTGGCTCTGAGGTCCCGACTGAAAGCCCCCTTACTGTGCGTATTGAAAATGGATGAATCAACAGGAGTTTGAAAACCCCGTCACTCGATCAGTTTGATGGGTCCACAGATCCTAGCGAGTTTTTGAACACCTACGATGGGAGGATGAAATTTTGCGAACACTCAGAAGTCGCCCGATGCCAATTCTTTTCCACCTGCCTACGAGGAACCACTTTGCGTTGGTATAACAACTTGCCCCCGAGATCCATAGAATCGTGGGACTTGTTGAAAACTAAGTTTAAAGGTAGATTGTCCAGTAATTACAAAGGTGGAAAGATCACAGCTTCACTCATGAATGTCAGACAACGTTACAACGAATCGTTACGAGAATACTTAATCCGCTTTCAAGCTGCGGTAGCAGAGATCCCTAACCTCGTGGAAGAGCTCGCTATCAACTACCTTGCTGCAGGAATTGATAAATACAGACATGGCCCCTTGTTGGAGGAGTACTTTGAAAAAAGTCCACGATCACTTCAAACCGCTTTTGAGATCGTGGAACATAGAATGACACTCCAAAAGGCCGTGGGAAGCATCCAATCACCTAGGAAAAATTCACAAAGATGGGAGAGGATTTCAAACTCCGTGTTTATGTCTCCAAGATCAGATTATAATAAAGAAAGCGACTCGCATTCGAGGTCTAGGGATAGGAGAAGGCCCCGATCTGAAAAATCATCTCGCTCCGACAGGTCGTGGAAACCTCGAGAAAAAACAAAAAAAGAGTTCACGAAACTGACAGTGGACAAATCCACCATACTTGCCATTTTAAAAACTGAGCCGGACTATCGACCCCCGAGGCCGATGAAGTCAGGTAGACCCCCGAGCTCCAAGTATTGTGAGTATCATGAAGATCACGGCCATACTACAGAGGCCTATTTCCAATTAAGCAATCTCATTGAGGATAAGATAAAGCAAGGACGGTTCACTATATCGAAAATGATACGAACACCCAAAGAAATCACCAATGCGACCCCGATCGTATCATTGAAGTCATTATCGGAGGTCATGGCACTGGGGGATCCTCCAACAACGCCAAAAAATTATATGCCCGAGAGGTATTTAGTGTTCATCCAGAACCACAAAAGCGCCAAAGCCTACTCCAGTTATCTCCTTCTCGGATGAGGACTATCCCCCCTGGATGATCGAGCCTCATCAAGATGCCTTTGTAGTCACAGCAAAAGTGGGAACCAATACTGTTAAAAAAAATCCTCGTGGATAACGGTAGCTCCGTTGACATTCTATATCACAGTTCCTTCTCCAGGATGAACATTGGGGATAGAAAATTAGAAAATGCAAATATCCCCCTATACGGGTTCACTGGAAACGAGGTGAAAGTTGTGGGAACGATTGATCTCCCGGTCCTCTTTGGCTCCCTACCATGTCAGACTTGGCAAACGGTTAAATTTCATGTCATAAATGCAGTCTCCAGTTTTAACGCCATTTTGGGAAGGACGACACTGATAGCCTTGAAGACTGTTACATCTACTCCACATTTGAAAATAAAGTTCCCCACTGACTTTGGGATAGGTGAGGTCGTAGGCGATCAGATCGCAGCACGACAGTGCTACTTGACAATGGCAATCCCCAAGAGTAAGCAAGTCGATGACAACTCTGTTAATCAGATCGTGGATATGGATCCTCGAGACTTTATCGAGGTCCCGAGCGAATCGAACTACATGCCAATGGAAGAAACAGAGGAGATCGAGGTAATCGTTGGTGACCCAACTAAAGTCACGAAGATTGGAAAGAATCTTGACACCGACCTCCGTCAAAAAATAATCCAGTTGATTAGAGATTATAAGGACATTTTCGCCTGGGACCCGAAGGACATGCCGAGAATTCCCGAGGTCATTGCACGACACTCCCTACACATCGACCCAAAGGTCAGGCCAGTGGGCCAAAAGAAGCGAGTTTTCTCTGAAGAAAAATGCAAGGCCATTGACGAGGAAGTCGATCGACTTCTCGAGGCAGGGTTCATTGAGCACGTCAAATTCCCTAAATGGGTCGCCAACGCCGTTTTGGTAAAGAAAAGTAATGGAAAATGGCGCATGTGCGTAGACTACTTTGACCTTAATAGGGCATGCCCCAAGGATCATTATCCGCTATAAAACATAGATTAGCTTATCGATGCCACATCGGGCCACGAGCTCTTATCTTTTATAGACGTCTTCTCAGGCTATAATCAAATCAAAATGGACATCAACGACTGGGAAAAGACGGCTTTCATCACACATCGGGGAGTATTTGCCTATAAGAACATGCCCTTTGGTCTCATTAATGCCGGAGCAACATTCCAACAGATAATGGCAAAATGATCGCAAAGTCAAAAATGGGCGAAATCTCCAAGTCTATGTTGACGACATGATCGCAAAGTCTAAAATGGCAAAAGACCACATCGCAGATTTGAAAGAGACCTTTGAAAATGTTTGAAAAAATCAAATGAGGTTAAACCCGACAAAATGCTCCTTTGGCCTGACCTCGGGAAAGTTCTTGGGCTTCCTTCTCACCCAACGGGGCATCGAGGCCGATCCAAGCCAAATAAAGGCCATCCTTGACATGAAAGACCCCACCTCACTAAAAGAGGTATAGTCGCTCACAGGCTGCATCGCGGCATTACGAAGATTTATTCCCAATCCTCAAAGCGCTGTATCCCTTTTTTCCAAGTCATAAAAGGGGCGTCAAAACAATCACAATTATTATGGAATTAAGATTGCAAGAAAAGTCTCAACGAGCTGAAAGAATTCCTTACATCGCCTCCGATCTTAACCAAAGCATCACCGGGCGAGCCCTTACGAGTTTATCTCTCATCTTGTGATCTCACGGTGGCTGTTGTTCTAGTTAAACAAGAGGCCGGGAAAGAAACTCCAGTATATTGCATTAGTCATACTCTACGCGATGCGAAAACAAGATATCCGCAGGTCAAAAAGTTAGTCTATTCCCTTGTTGTTGCCAGTCGAAAATTAAGACACTATTTTCAGGGTAGGGAAATACAAGTGATGACGAATCAACCTTTGAAAAGGATATTGCATAAATCCGACATGACAGGTTGCCTCGCGGCATGGACCATCGAGTTAAGTCAATTTCACATCGAATTCAAGCCCAGAACAGCAATGAAAGCACAAGTGCTATCAGACTTTGTGGCAGAATGCCAGTTCTCTAAATCTGACATTTCAAAAGGAGAGATCGCCAATGAGACCACGAGACCATGGACTCTTTATGTCGACGGTTCCTCAGCAGTAGCCACGAGTGGAGAAGGATTAATACTCTTAAGCTCCGACGGGTTCCGTGTCAAATAGGCAGTTCGGTTTGCTTTCCAGGCAACGAACAACGAATCAGAATACGAGGCTCTCCTCACTGGACTTAAACTCGCAATTGAGCTCGAGGTAAAAAATATCGATATCTTTAGCGACTCCCAACTTGTTGTCAAACAGGTCAGTGGAGAGTTCAAAACTCACAACGATAGAATGCAAGAGTGCTTGGAAAAAGCAAGAGCGATGTTAGCAAATTTCACCTCGTGGAATCTAACAAATGTGGACAGGATGGAGAACCAGTGGGCCGACGCCCTATCAAAATTGGCCTCGTCATCGTCTACCACATGCAATGAACCCATCTATGTCGAGGAACTACAAGCTCCCACGATCAACAACTTTGAAGTCAACGAGGTAACTTCACACTCTGATTGGCGAACTCCGTACCTCGACCACATAATAGATAACAAGTTGCCAGAATAAAAAAACGAAGCGAGATCCTTAATGTACAAGGCAAGGAATTATTGTGTAAAGGACTCCAAACTATACAGAAGGTCTTTGGTCGAACCATTGCTTCGTTGCCTCGGTCCCGAGGAGGCTCACCTCGCCATCTTAGAGGTTCATACCGGGATATGTGGCGAACATATGGAAGGTAAAAACCTTGCCTTAAAAATTCTTAGACAAGGATTTTTTTGGCCAACACTGAGAAAAGATTGTGAAGAGTTCGTGAAAAAGTGTACCCCATGTCAACTTCATGGAAACGTTAGTCATCGACCAACGACAATGCTTAATCCAGTCCTTGTTCCATGCCCCTTCTTTCAGTGGGGAATCGACATAGTTGGTCCTTTCCCTAAATCAAAAAACCAAGCTCAATATATCGTTGTTGCCATTGATAATGTGACCAAATGGGTCGAGGCTAGACCTTTGGCCAGAATTAGGGAAAAGGAAATGATAGAGTTTCTCATGGAGTACATTGTGTTCCGCTTTGGAATCCCAAGGATCGTTGTCACTGATAATGATACCCAGTTTGTGGGAGAAAAGTTTAAGAAAGCGCTCAACGAGCTAAAAATTAAGCATATCAAGTCATCGGTGGCATACCCTCAAGCCAACAGGCAGGTCGAGGTCACTAATCGCACAATTCTCCAAGGGATCAAGAAAAGAATCGAGGAAATTCACCGATGCTGGGTCGACGAGCTCCCCAATGTCCTTTGGTCATATCGCACAACTTCGCGCACCTCCACGGAGGAAACCCCCTTCAAAATGGCGTACGGAACGGACGTAGTATTACCTGTTTAGGTGAGCCTTGGATCACCTCGAGTCGAGGTCTTTGATCCTAAGAGCTCAGTCGAGGGCCTATGCCTAGACAACGACCTTATAGAGAAAATGCGAGACAACGCTAAAATAGCATCTATTGAGTACCAGAGCAAAACGGTAAAGTATTTTGACAAAAAAGTCAAGACAAAAAGCTTCCAGGTTAATGACCTCATGCTTCGAGACAACCGACACAGGTCGGCAAGCTCACGGCCCCGTGGGAAGGTTCGTACAAGATAAAAAAGGTTGTTAGCCTCGGGACATACGAGCTTGAACATCTCAATGGCGAGCCCATCAAGAACGCGTGGAACGGAATTCACCTTAAAAAATTTTATCAGTAATGTGTCTACATTTCTTTGTACAAGAACAAGTCATCAATTTCCGCCTAAACATTTGGCCTAAGTGAAAAAGGGTTGATATGAGATCCTCACTTGGACCCCCATTAATTTATTAATAAAAGTGTTCTTGTCAATCCTCACTATTTTTATATTTGTTATTCGATTTTTGAACACTCACTATCGAAAATGCTTCGATAAAAACAAACAAACGAATGGCTAATCGCTCTTGTATACTTTAGAACCTGCTCATACGAATACTCTCCATTTTGGTAGAAATTTTGGACAAAGTGCTATTCAAAAGCTACTATCTAAGATAATATCTCACTCTTACGAGATCTCACGACTACACGTGTCATGAATAAGATCCATTATGTGTAATATAGAACTGACAGTACCAAAGCTTAAAATTCTAAAGCTTAAAATAATTCAAGTGTAGAATAACTTAAATGCTTCAGTATAGAAACGCATAAATGCTTAAAAAAAATTCAAAAGAACAACAACTAATCGGGACACAGAGCCAAGAATTTTAACCCAAAACAATAAATCATGAAAATGATTCTACTGAATCATCACAAAAGGAAAATATTTGAAAAATTAGAGTTTGTGACATTAAAAATATAACTAGAAATGTTAAACAATCAAAACCAACAGGAGAAAAGTTAAGCCAGGCACTAATATGCAAACACCTGTAACTTTTCTCATCCATCCTCTTTGCTACATTACACACAAAAATAGACACTCAAACGTAAAAATCTTTAAAGAAAGATAATGATTAAAACCGATGAAAATCCCAAATTCATAGGCAGAGGTAAGTTAAACATTACGAGTACTCGGAGCATTCTCCGGAAAATTTAAAGAAATGTGAGAAACCAAAGTTAGCTTACAACTACATAGGGCATCCCATGGCAAATAAAGTTCACATTAATAAAAATCCAAATTTATAACAAAACAAACGAGGCATACCTCACCTTCAAACATTCTTCTCGTTGGTCGTAGCATTCTCCTCGTTGGTCGCAGCAGGCATCGACTTGGCAAGATCAGCACAATAATCCTCAAACGCATGACCCGAAAGTTCAACACCAGTAGTCTTCAAACGGTCGTAAGAGCAGCATTCTCCTCTTGAAACTTGGTCAGCTCGCTACGCATACGTTCACCTCTTTTTCCGAACTAACGAACTTATCCCTCTCAGTATTAGCCATCACCCTAACCTGATCTAATTCACCACTCAGAGACGAAATCTTATCTTTAAGCACTTTAGTCCCCTCCATAAGCTTCTTCTTAGCTTCATAATTCAGCTTCGCAGCTTCTGTTTCTCTTCTCTCAGAATCACTTACCCTTTTCTCAGCATCGAGACGCCGAGCTTTAGCATCAGATAATTCTTTGACGAGACGATCTCTTTCAAGGAAGCCAGTATCAGCCTTATAGGCATTTACGATATGGGTCAAGTAAGACAAGAACTGTAAAGACAATAGACAAATCATTATAAAAAAGCATCAGATAGCCAAAGGAATAGATAAACAAGACACGCACACAAATACTACAATATACATAAACAAATTACTTACTCGACCCCCGCGCGTTAAACACCGCTCAGCAATCTCTGCACGAGACTTATCCGTGTAAGAAGTAAGATCTTGGGGCAAATCAAAAACTTGAAACAGTTGGACAGGAGCATTATGACCGACAATCCAATGCTGGTGCGGAGAAACCTCAACCCGGACTGAAGTCAAAGGGTCAACAGGTTGAAAAATAAGAGGAAGAATCGGGGCTTCGGGAACAACTGGAGGCTTACCAAGACTATCACGACCCCCATCATCACACCTTCTCAGAACAATCCTGCGAGACGACCCACCGTCACGCTCTCGATTACGCTTTCTCTCACGAATCTCTGCACCTTCACCAACACTAGAACCAACATTTTCAACCTCTAATCCTCCCACAATCTCAACTTCCGGAATGTTGACGGGCTTCGAGATGCCGTCACTAACCTTCACTGAGGAACCTTTTACAACGGTTTTAGAGGCAACAGACTGTTTGGCCAACAACACCAAGGCTTGGTCCATTTCTTCCTTTAGACCACTGGTAAAAATCGCCTTCAAAGAGTCTTCAGCAACTACCAAAATATGAAGAGACACTCAGAATCAGTATACATAAATGAATATCAATCAAATGTCAAGAAAAATGCAAAAACAAAAACAAAATTACGATTATGTTTCTCCAAAAACTGAGCATTCTTAAGATGAGCATGGGTGTACAACGAACTCGAGCCCAGAAACCGATCTAAAAACTCGTTATCATACTTCTCCATCTTCGACAATTTATCCAGGGTATCCCTGGAAATTTTCCCACAAGGTTTAATAAATTCTAAATCAGGACCATAAAAATACAGCCACTTCCCGTGATATCCAGAATTTGATGACTTCACATCAACAAGTTTCGACCGACCCGACCTCTTATCAAAATAAACTTGACCACCGGAATGCTTAATCCCATAAATGGAAAAGAACAGTCTCAATGTAGGAATGCGACTCACTTCGGCGCAACGAGCAATGAAACCGCTCAGCTGGGCCACGGAATTAGGGGCTAATTGTGCAACCCCACAGCCTAAGGCTTCATAGATCGCTAAATGGAAAGGGTGCATCGGAAGACGCAACCCATATTCAAAGTAAATAAGGGGAATCCCGTGTATCCCATACTCTGGCATCAACCAAACTGGATCATCAATTTTGGGGACCTCACAACGCCAACCGCCATCTAAATTTACCCAAGAATCTAAAAGGTCACAATTTATGGGACTCTTAGCATAAATACTTGTATAGGTTATGTTAGGCCGAATACACAATTATAATCAAGTTCGTATGAGAGAATAACAAGTAATACTCGTTTGAACAATTAAAAACTATTTGGAATTAAAAATTCCTCTCTCAGTGATGTAAAATATCACAGAGAGCTGCTTAGGTTACAATAAATGATAATACGTTACACGACACCCTTCTATGGTTAACCTAACTATATTTAAAAGATATACAGCTGCTATACAATCATAAATTGATACTCCTATAAATTAGCTATACAATTGATATCAATCACGATTGCTACACGTCTCCTTAGTCAACACAATCTCTTTGACAGCTATTCAATCTTCAAAGATATTGCTTCCATAATTATCTTCAAGTATCCTTCAAACTCTGTTGACCTGAAGACGTTTCCTCCAGACAGAGTTTAACAAACTCTGTCGAGCTTTCATCTGTCAGCGTTTAACTTGTAATAACCCTAACTTTTAGAATGCTACAATGCCTAAATAAATAGTAATTTTGAGGATTTAGGGAAATGGTATGTAAGTACCCTAGATTTGAAATGGAAAATGAATAATCAGAAACCATATTAGTGTTGTACTATGAAAATGAGTGATTCAAAATGATAATGGATTTCAGAAATTCCTGAATATGGACTTTAAGGATTTTCGATTTCGATTGAGACTCTATTGAGTCTGATATTAAGGAGTATAGAAATGTTAAAGGCTTTATATCTTGAGGAAATAGTGAAATTAGGTTGACAGAGTTTAACAAACTCTGTCGAGCTTTCATCTGTCATCGTTTAACTTGTAATAACCCTAACTTTTAGAATGCTACAATGCCTAAATAAATAGTAATTTTGAGGATTTAGGGAAATGGTATGTAAGTACCCTAGATTTGAAATGGAAAATGAATAATCAGAAACCATATTAGTGTTGTACTATGAAAATGAGTGATTCAAAATGATAATGGATTTCAGAAATTCCTGAATATGGACTTTAAGGATTTTCGATTTCGATTGAGACTCTATTGAATGTGATATTAAGGAGTATAGAAATGTTAAAGGCTTTATATCTTGAGGAAATAGTGAAATTAGGTTAAACCAAGGAGTGATCAAGTCAAGGAAATGCCAAGGGAATTTAGATTGTTAAACGAGTTTGAGAATGCTTGAGAACCCGGGAGATAACCAGGAGAGCAACTTCTGAGAAAAAGAGAATATATCAAGGATACTGGATCTAATACCTACTTGAGGATTAGAATCACCCTAACACACTAATATATGATGTGGGAGAGGATATTACATATCCAAGGAATTTACAAAGGAGAAACCACTGAGACGATCACAGAAATCCTTCGATGAATCCAACAACTAGAAACTCTTGGACAAGGCCCAAGTATAAAACCAATAACAAGATATGGGCCTTACCAATGGCCCAATCACATTCAAGGGCTGATTTTAAGTGGATTAAGAAGGGAAGTACCAAAGTAGAAAATTATAAGACTTAAAGGATGTTGGATGCAATATGCTAAAAGCTAAGGACTTCCATGCAAATAAAAGTGGAGTAAGGTGCTTGACTATCAACACTTGGACCAATAGGCTTCCAACAACACATTAAAATGGATGAGGCTTGGCTAAACAAAGGATAGATAAGCATTACAAGTCATTATCCAAGAAGAAAAGCAAAAGAAAACAAAGAAAACATCAATCTCTCTAAACTGCCCAGCAGGACCAACAATGAAAGAAAAATTCATATCTCCATTTCTATCCATGATAAAATCACCAAATTTTAACCATAAATTCTACATTCCATTTTTAAGGTTCGTTCAAAATTTCATGGCCAACAAAGTAGTATAGCCTAGTCAAATCCATGCTCAAAGTTGGGGAAACAAATCTGTCCAGTGGGAAAAACGGGATCAAAACCATAGCTAGGAAGCTGTGTTTTTTGTGATCTATAGCTCAAATCAAAGTTTATGAAGAGGCCAAGATGTGGTAAAAATTTGAAAGCCAAACTCTTATTTTTCAATTTTCTATGAATTTTACAAAAGTGATGATGAATAGTAACCCTTAGAAACTAACTTTGTTTTCTTGATTTCTTTGGAGGATCTAAGCTATACTAAGGTGGTATAAAGGTTATACAAGGTGTATTAAGGCTTTTACCCATTCCAAGGAAGGTATACCACTTGAAACCCTAGCTTGAATCTTGAGTTTATGGTTGATTTTTGGATTAAGTTAGTGTAAAGTATGAAATCATGTTTATATTAATGTTTATAAGTGTTTTGATGGATTATGGAATTGTTATGTGTTGAAATCCATGGCTGGTATGATGACCACATGGTGTATGGATTGATATATGTGTTGGATGATGAGTTGGGAGGTGTGAAAAATTTGGAAAGTATGAAAGTATAGCCGTTATAATGCCCGATTTTCGTTAAAACAGTAATTACTTGTTAAAAATAGGGCAACCCGAATCTGTCAATACCAACTGGTCATAATAGGATAGATCTTGGTTCATAGATCGGTTTGATATAAAGTACGTCAAAATCTGATGAACGGTATAGGAGAAAAGTGAGTTTTAGTGAAAGTCGTTCGGAAACCGAGAAAATGCAATTGTGTCAACTTTGAGGATAGAATTGACATACTTAGACATTCTTAAAAATTATGAAATTTTGGGAGGATATAGTAGGGTGATCAGAGAAGCATTACCCACTGACCTTGGGTGAAAATTTGAAATTTATATGTTTTGAGAATTTTTACAGTCGAGTGTGGTTGTTAAGGGAAATGGTGGAAAACACTGAAACTTTGATTGAGTTTAAAATGGTTAGGTTCTTGGAACTCTTGGGTTATTAATAATGTGTTAATCATATATTAAGTGTCAAGGGTATTGTTATATAAAGGTAAAGTGAGTAAGGGATGTAGTATTCTAACGATGATTCTTTTCGTGTTTGTAGAAACTCAGGACGAACAACGGGTCATACCACTGGGACTTAGAGATCGAGGCAAGATTTCTTCTATCTTTACTTTGGAAAAGTATTTGCCTTCAAAGAAAAATGATTTCATGGAATAGATATGTGATTCTATTGTTACTATATTGTTAAGAGTTTATTTCCTGATTTTGGGAATTAAAGAGAGATGGATATGGATTATGGATTATGAATATGGATATATAGATATGATTATGAATAGAACGAACATGCTTTATGTTTAAAAGGATATGAAGGAATTGTATCATTTGTTATCTAGGGTTATAGGATTTATAATATTATGTTAAAAATATTCTTTTTAAATATTGTGATTTAATAAATATTATTTGATTATTATTTACTACTTTTAAAATAGATGGAATATTCTATGTATATATAAACGTATTGGATTATATTGGATACAGAGAAGATGTCTGAGTCATAATCAGAGTATTATGGCATAAGCTTTAAAAGTGATGACATATGTGAATGAAAGTGGAAATAGAAATGGAAATTGAAAGGAAAAATGTGGAATGGTATTGGTATAAATGGAATACTGATTGACAAAGGGGGATTGCAACAAAAAGCGTAAGAGGCTGTGTGCGGCACAGTCCAGCACTCAATATTTATTACGGCCCAAGAGTTGCCGAAGGAGGATGTAGCAGATAGCCTTCCTCCAGAGATGATTGTCATTCCTTCTACTAGTAGTAAACAGAGAGCAGATGCAATTAGGCGACTGATCATCGTCCTAACGTATCTGGCGCTAGCAAATATCCCCAAAACTTAAAAGAAAGAATTGATAATGGTTTTCAGGTTTGTGTACTGAAAAAGGAAAATGGTATGAAATGATGGAATTGTTTTTACAGTAAGAAGAGAAACTGATTTTATATTATTTGTATATAATTGTTGTATAAAAAGGAAAATGGAAAGATTATATTGAGAGATTTTGTGTAGGTGATATATTACCTTGAAATATTATACTGAGATGATGTAATGGTTTTTAATTATTTTAGAAGAGAAACTGATATTATATTATATAAGAAGAGAAACTGATATTAGAATGCTATATACTTCTTTTAGTATAAAAATATTTGGAAGGAGTATTTATCAAATAAAAATAAATTCTTTTCATAATAATTATGATTTGTCTTCTGTTTATTATACAGATATATTTATGTTTTCTTTTGATGCTAGTTTATAAAATTTATCTTGCTGAGATATTATAGCTCACTCTTGCTATTTATTTATACAACATCTAGGTCGCATGCCGATACTCCGCACTACACTCCGCAAGAGGGTAAGGGAAAGACGACCTTTTGAGAGTACACTGGCACCTATCCCTGAGGTAGCGTATAGACAGACGGGTCCTGGTAGACTTATGTACATTAAGTGTGTAAGCTCAAGTAATAAACTTTTGGTTGTTGAAATGCTTCCTGTAGAAGTATGATTCAACAATGTACTTAGTAAGATTTTGGGTTGTAATAACTGCTTAACTTTAAACTTATGATATTGTGGATGTTGTTCTCTGAACATATGACGGGTGTGTAATATTATTAAGTGTGGGGGTCTATTGTGTGAGTTTCATTGCGCATTTATATTTCAGCTGCCAAGAGTATATTGTTTTAAATGGAAATTGGTCCGTGATGGCCTGGATTCCTGACCCCGGATTTGGGGCTGTCACAGTTTGGTATCAGAGCTAAGAGTCATAATGCTCAGGAACAATAGTGATAATAATATACACATATTGATATATATGTAATGATATAAAATATGAACTCACATCGAGTTCAAGGGTGGTTTATCGAACGAAGCGTTTATTCTAAGTAATGATTATAATTTTATAGATTATTACTAATAAAAGTTTATGTTTTAGTATAGGGAGAGGAGATTGGTGAGCCAAAGTTAAGGGTAGTTAAAGTCTTCTTGTGTTTAAGGGAGTTTGAAGAAATATTGTAAGTGGATTGATGAATAGACACTGATTGTTTCAATTGATTGCGGAGATGAAATGGTGAAACTGAGATTGGTCTGTAAAGCCAAGATATACCTTAAGGACCAAGACAGACTGAGAAATTTCGAGATTGACTTAAATGAAAAGGCTATTATGCCAAAAGTGTTAAGTTATGTAGCATACAGGATTGATAAGAGAAATAAATGGTATTTGAGGAAAACCTTCCATTATTGGGTTTTGCAATTGGGCAGAGGCTATTAACGGTACCTATTTTCAAAATTTCCTAAAGCCCTGCCAAATTATATTATTGAGTTTCAAATTTTCCTCCACTGGTGAGTAATTCCAGGGTGATCTATCACCTCTTATTTAAAAAGGGCCTGTATCTTTTCAAAACTTTCTGGTACCTTTGGAATGTATTTCAAAATTTTATTCGATCTATCTTAGTCAAAATATTTCTCTAAGATTATTTTCGAAAGGTGGTATATATCATCATGATTTAAATTTTCCTTTATATTTCTTACTCCAACTAAGAGGAACAACTCTATATGTATACACAAGGACGATCTGTCTGTGTGATTGAAAGTCAGGAGGGGACACCCTCCCTTGTGTGACATACGGGTTCTTCCATAATATTGATTTCTCAGATATCCTTTTGTTTCAAATAAAAGTTATTTAAAACTCTTAATTTTATAAATTGTTGTGGGACCCTTACTTGTTCTGGGTTCGTTTCAATTCAAAGTTTCTTAAATTCTATAAATTGTTTCGAATATAGAAGATTTCATTAATGGATGGGATAATGGAAGCAAGGTTTAGAGTATACGTGATTATACAAGGGAACTGGAGATTCCAAGGGAAATTTCGATAAGAGATAATTAGATCTAGAAGTGTTTCAATATAAGAGAGGAAGGAAATTCGTGAGAAGAAATAGGTATATTTGATGATTAGTAAGAAAAAAAAATAATATGTGGAATTTTAAGGCATAATTGAGATTTATTATTGAGAGTAAGGTGTATTTGGAGGATAGAGTCAGAATAAGGATAAAAAAAGGAAGTGGGGATAATTAATGAAGGATTTCGAGGTGCAATATCTATTAGTGGGGGAAGGCCAATATTGTGACTAATACCCTAAGTAGCAGAGAGGGATTAAAGATGTTAAGTATTCAAAGGATTAATCCAAAAGGTGTGAATGAGTAAAACTTGAGGTAAAGATTTTGATGAGAATAATAAAGGGAAATTTCAGAGGTGGAATAGATAGTATATCATGAAGGAACTAAGGTGGATCAGCAAGATGTAAAGAGCGTATAGTGAACAATAGACATATGGGATAAGGTATCCGGAGGAAATTGCACGTACGCTCTAATTTAACCTCTTAAGTGTAAATGTTTGGTTAGGGATCGACTAAGTCAATGAATGGTGTAAATGGACTGATAATATAGATAAGAATAATCTATCTGTGAGAAAGTAAACTATGGTGATATAAGAAAGTGAGTTATTCTCGTGTCATCCAAATTAATATCTGTTAAGGGTCAGAGAACTCTATAGAAAGGAGATTAAGAGTATGAGAGAAGGTGTGAGAATATTTTTAAGGATGAAGGAAAAGTACATGCTCGTATAGTTACGAACAGGAAATATATATTATAACCAATATTTTCTTACAATTGTTTCAAGGAATATTATTATAACTTATTTTCTGGAAAATTTTACAGAGGTGATATATACAAATGTTGGAGTATTAATATTTTATGTCATGATAGAGATCAAAATATAGCCAAACAATAGTGAGATACACTACCATTCAGGGAAGGCCAATGTGGTGGCCGATACCCTTAGTAAAAAGAGAAAGGAGAGATGAGATAATATAGAATGACGGAATGCAGGAGAAGATTAGTAAGGAAAAGATAGTGAAAGTACTGCTATTGATAAGCTAAATGGCATGTTGATGAATGACAAGCAAGTGTATGTGGTGTATTTCTGTACAAACAAGATAGAGATGTTTAAGGAGAAACTAAAGGATGGAGGAAGTAATATGAGAATTAGAAGGTGTAATGTGAGAAAGGTATTCGTCAATATCTTCAACGTGATTCCGGGACGGAATCCTTTTAAGGGGGGAAGACTGTAATAATCCTAACTTTTAGAATGCTACAGTACCTAAATAAATAGTAATTTTGAGGATTTAGGGAAATGGTATGTAAGTACCCTAGATTTGAAATGGAAAATGAATAATCAGAAACCATATTAGTGTTGTACTATGAAAATGAGTGACTCAAAATGATAATGGATTTCAGAAATTCCTGAATATGGACTTTAAGGATTTTCGATTTCGATTGAGACTCTATTGAATGTGATATTAAGGAGTATAGAAAAGTTAAAGGGTTTATATCTTGAGGAAATAGTTAAATTAGGTTAAACCAAGGAGTGATCAAGTCAAGGAAATGCCAAGGGAATTTAGATTGTTAAACGAGTTTGAGAATGCTTGAGAACCCGAGAGATAACCGGGAGAGCAACTTCTGAGAAAAAGAGAATATACCAAGAATATTGGATCTAATACCTACTTGAGGATTAGAATCACCCTAACACACTAATATATGATGTGGGAGAGGATATTATATATCCAAGGAATTTATAAAGGAGTAACCACTGAGACGATTGTTAGTGGACTTTATGTCCACTAAATACGCCCCATTTCGGCTTAAATTGACCGCTTGTACCCAAGTGTTAAGTGTCTTTTGATGTGTTTTCATCTAATTTGTGTAGGTTGTATGGTTGATAGCATCTTGGAGTTCAATCGAATAAATGGTGGTGTATATTTGTTGTTTGAATACGACAAGGTGTTGAAGGAATTTAGAGCAAGAAAGAGCAGCTAAGCAAAAGATGCTGTGGAGAGCAAATTCCAGGAGCTAGGAAGCGCAGCTGCGCTTGAGCAAGAGCAACAGCGCTTGAGAGAGAAAATTTTCCAGGAGGCGCAAGGCGCAGCGGCGCTAGTCAAGGCGCAGCGGCGCCCGTGCGCGTCAGAATATTTTCAGCATTGTTCCAGAAATTGTTTCGGTCATAACTTGAGTTCTAGACATCGGAATTGGGCGATTCAAAAGCCCACGCGAAGAGGAGAGAAAGCTCTACAATTCTAGATAGGGAGTTGGAGGCGCTCTTGCACGTTTTCAGGCGCTCTAGCGCTTGTTGGGGCGTTGTTGCCTCGTGTGGTGCATGCCTGTTGGGTCGTTTTCTACCGGGTCAAAACTTGTTGGGCCTATTTATTTTTGGGCAGCTATATATATGTTGAAAACCCTAAAAACACATCTATCTAGCGAGTAGCAATCTCTAGTTTATTTTATCATCAACATTGTAGCCAAGAACAATTTCAAGATACATCTCCAAGCTAGTGACAAGCAAGGAGTAATCTTTGGAATTTTTGTATTCTTCTACTTTGGGGAGTTATTTCTGAACCTTATTTTCTCTCTTCTTTTAATTATTTGTTGTTCTAAAATTATGTTATCAATTGAACCCATGATGGCGATGAGGTCGATTATGGGCTAATTCGTTATCATGGGATTTTAATGGATTTTTCTATGGATTCTAGTAATTGAGTGTTATTTATGCCTTGGTGTGTGATGGATTGAATTGATTGCCTAGTATGATTTTGCTTATTCGTTATGGGTGAGTCGCGAACATCTGTAATTGTGTGTTTGATCCTGGTGAATGCGAAAGTGGATCTAGGGTTTAGAACAATTCATGCTAGCATAGGTTTTTGTATGTGAAGAACATGTATTAATTTGTGGTGTAATTCTAACCGTCTTGCATTGACTATGTGGTTTAATGGATGCTTGATTTTCAACCGGTATGTGTTCAATTGCTATAGACATATAGGGACTACACATATTTGGTGACTACTTGACTTCTATCAATTGTGGATGATCAGTAGGATGGTATATGCACAACGAAAGTTGGTGTGTATCAGTTTAGTGCATCTAATCAGTAATCAACTCTGTCACATGCTAGGCTAAAGGGCATAAGATTCTAGATGAAGTAGTAAATGAAATTGAAATCCCATGTTTGTTTATTATAAAGTTAAAGTTAAGTTATTTCCTCGTAATTGGCTTAGTTGGTAATTAATCTTTAGTAAATCAAAACCAAAATTGTGATTGTCTTAGCAGTGAGTGTAAATCATAAGCTGGTGCATAAGTGAACATAATGAACAATTTGAGTCTCTGTGGGAACGAATCCTATTTACTCTATATTACTTGTTGACCACGTTCTCTTGCGTGAATAAGTGCGAACAAGTTTTTGGCGCCGCTGCCGGGGACTCGGTTCATTGTTTGTTTAGTTTATGATCTTGTCATCAATTTGGATTAAATTCACTGACTCAGACGTTTTTCTCACTCATTTACTTTTGGGTTTCTCAGGTACTATCTTGAGCGTGTATGCTTACTCGATCTCAAGCTCGAAAAGAAAATCTGGAAGAAGAGAAGAACGAAGAGGAATTAGTGGAAGAAAGTGAAGAAGAGTTTGTAGTTACCGGAGAAATGGCAGCTAACAAGGCGCTGAAGAAATATTCTCAGCCCAAGATTGATGATATTCAGTCGAGTATTGTGCGGCCGGCTATTGCTGCAAATAATTTTGAGATCAAGCCGGGCACGATCCAAATGGTCCAGAACTCAGTCCAGTTTGGGGGTTCACCTGTTGAGGATCCCAACATGCATATCAGGGATTTCATTGAGATCTGTGACACCTTCAAAACCAACGGAGTTTCTGAAGACGCTGTCAAGCTAAGGTTGTTTCCATTCTCTTTGAGAGACAAAGCAAAAAGCTGGTTGCATTCACTTCCAGTAGGTTCCATCAATACATGGGAAGATCTGGCACAAAAATTCTTGACTAAATTTTTTCCTATGGCAAAGACTGCTGCCATGAGGAATGCTCTTACACAATTTAGTCAGCATTCTGGTGAATCACTGTGTGAGGCTTGGGAAAGGTACAAGGAGATGCTCAGGAAATGTCCTCATCATGGGATGCCCAATTGGATGGTCATCAATAGTTTTTACAATGGGTTAAGTCATTCTCGAGCAATGCTCGATGCAGCATCTGGAGGAGCTCTGTGGGCCAAAAGCTATGAAGAGGCCTATGACTTGATTGAAATGATGGCTGCAAACGAGTATCAGAATCCGACACAGCGTATTCCACAAGGTAAGGTTGCAGGTGTACTTGAAATGGATGCCACAACAACTATAGCAGCTCAGCTACAGGCTCTAACCATGAAAGTGGATTCATTGGCTAAGGTGGGGGTTCAACAAGTCGCCATGGTTTGTGAATTGTGTGCGGGGGCTCATGACACTAATCAATGTGCAATTTCTAGTGAGTCGGCACATTTTGTCAGCAATTATCAGAGGCCTTCACAACCTGCTCCTAATACATATCATCCCAACAATAGGAATCATCCCAACTTCAGTTGGAGCAACAATCAGAATGCTATGCAACAACCATCTCAGGGTCAGCAGTATAGTTCAAGGCAGTTCAACAATTCGGGTTATCAACAACCCTATGCCCAAAGACCACCATACAATCCACCTGGATTTCATCAACAACAACCAGGAAGTCATGTGCAATCTAATGAGAAGTCAGAAATGGAAGAATTGCGAATGATGTACAAGAGTCAAGCAGCATCTCTGAAAACTCTTGAAAATCAAATGGGCCAACTGGCCAATGCTCTTTTGAACAGACCTCAAGGGCAATTACCTAGTGACACGGAAGCAAATCCGGGTAAAAAGGAGGTCAAGGAACAGATTCATGCTGTTACGTTACGTTCTGGAAAGGTTACAGACGATCTGGGAGTCAAAAAGCAGTTTAACGAAGAACTTGAAAATGCTGTGAACAGTGATTTGGGCGCGGGCGCGTCTGAGGGGTCTAACCGGTCTTCTAATTCAGCTCTTCCGGTCATTAAGAAGGCATCAGGTGAGGAAGAAAAGGAGAAGTCAGATGGGAAAACAGGTTCAAAAATTACGGAAGCTAGCAAAGAAGTTTATCCGCCTCCGCCATTCCCTAAAAGGCTTCAGAAGCAGAAGTTTGATAAGCAATTTGCAAAGTTCTTGGAAGTGTTCAAAAAGTTGCACATAAATCTACCATTTGCTGAAGCCTTGGAACAAATGCCAAGTTATGCCAAGTTCATGAAGGGCATACTTTCGAGGAAATTGAAACTCGAGGATTTAGAGACCGTCGCTTTGACGGAGGAGTGTAGTGCTGTCTTGCAACAAAAGTTGCCACCTAAGCTGAAGGATCCGGGGAGCTTCACCATACCTTGCACTATTGGCAAACAACTTTTCAGCAAGTGCTTATGTGATTTGGGAGCTAGCATTAATCTGATGCCGATGTCTGTTTTTAAGCAACTTGGGTTACCCGATCCGAAACCTGTTAATATGACCTTGCAGTTGGCAGATAGGTCGATCACATATCCTAGGGGTATAGTGGAGGATGTATTGGTGAAGGTGGATAAGCTGATTTTTCCGGTTGATTTTGTTATACTGGACTTTGAGGAGGATAAGAGGATTCCTATCATCTTGGGAAGGCCATTTCTAGCTACGGGCCGAACTCTGATTGATGTGCAAAAAGGAGAGCTTACCATGAGAGTGCATGATCAGAAAGTCACTTTCAATGTGTTCAAGGCGACAAAATATCCGTCAAATTCAGAGGAGTGTTTCAAAGTGGACGTTGTTGATAAGAATGTGAAGAAGGAGATTGAGCAGCTAAAAAAATCAGATCCAGTGGAAAAAGCTTCAAGTGGGATTTCTGGCATTGAGAACGAAGGAAGAAAGGGGCTATTTCAGTTGTTGGATGCAACTCCATGGGAAAGAAGAGTTGACATTCTACATAAGTCTCGTGGGCTAGCTGATTCTAATAATTTTCAGGTGCTTCGTAAGTTGTCAAATGAGGAAGTTTTTGCACTCGGGCTCAAGCCATTACCACCCGAGGAGGGTGACCCTGCTGATGATTGAGGTATTCCTGTGCACTTTCTTTGTTTCTCGCCTTCAATGGGGACATTGAAGAATTTAAGTTTGGGGGTGGGAAGTGAAGATTGTGATTAGTAGTTAGATGCATATAGGACATGTAGTGTAGTATTATCATGCATATTGTTTAAATTGTTCATCATGTATCATGCATATTGTTATATGTGAGTCATGTAGTGGCATTCTAGAGTGCATAACATAATTCATGCATTCATGCATTTTCATGATCCCTTTGAACGAACTAACTCTGACTGGTAGGTAGGTGTCTGATTGAGTGCACTAATGATGAGTAGAGGGTTGCTTTATAGTTCTTATGAAACCGATTTGCTTGTTCAGAAACAAAATTTTTACACAATCACAGTCTCATTGAGTGCTTTTGAATTGGACCCGGCCATGTCTGTTTGATTGCTAGAATTTAACACCTAGTTTAAAACTAGAATGTTTGATAGATTCTTGAAAGCGAAGGAGCACTTAAGTATAAGTTTGGGGGAAACAAAGAAATTCATGCTAATTGTGAATAGTTGTTAATAATGGCTAGGCGTCAAATGGCTAGTAGCCGGCTCATATTTATATGAGTAGTCTAGGGTTGGAAATGAGAAAGGCTCATTCCAGATTGCATATAAAAAAAAAAGAAAAAGAAAAAGAAAGAAAAAAAAAAGAGTCATGTAAATAAGTAAATGCAAAGTTAACCAGGGTGAGCTCTTTAATACTCGAGCAATTAAGTACGAGGGGACTTTGTGCCTAGTGACCTAAGGTTTTTATAGTCTGGGATCCACTGACCTAACGCTCGTTACATGGGTATTATTGTATAAGCCTTTAGGGGTCTCATCCATTGCACGGTTAAATAAGCATGTATTGTATATATATTGTTATGTGTCATATGTGTTAGTAATTAAGCATGATTTCTTGTCAACCCAAGTGGACTATGGCGGTGTATCTTGAGGGATCTTGTGTCTATCGTTCATTCTGTTTTTAAACCTGGTGGTTGTTTGGTTAACGATAGGTATGGTCTTGGTTTGGTTTGGGGTATCTCTAATGAGCACAGCACGCATGCACGTTTCTGTCCATGTACTGTTAGTATACGGGGATTTAGGCGAGCTCTACTTGGATTTAGTTGCATTTCTTTGAGTATTTGCTTGCTTGTTGGTTTTGGTTGGTTTGAAGGGGATCACTTGCATTTTCATTTTAGTTGCATTCATGCATTGTATCGGATTTTGTGGGTACATTCACTATAGGCCCTCACGAGACCTTACTCGTCCACTAGGGCTGCCTAGGGGTTTAAAGGGCTTGTTGCATATGCTAAATGTAACCGTGATCACCTACGGAAGTGGTACTAGTTAGTTGTAAATATATGTGTTAGTATGTTTATGCTTGGGGACAAGCATCGGTTTAAGTTTGGGGGTGTGTTAGTGGACTTTATGTCCACTAAATACGCCCCATTTCGGCTTAAATTGACCGCTTGTACCCAAGTGTTAAGTGTCTTTTGATGTGTTTTCATCTAATTTGTGTAGGTTGTATGGTTGATAGCATCTTGGAGTTCAATCGAATAAATGGTGGTGTATATTTGTTGTTTGAATACGACAAGGTGTTGAAGGAATTTAGAGCAAGAAAGAGCAGCTAAGCAAAAGATGCTGTGGAGAGCAAATTCCAGGAGCTAGGAAGCGCAGCTGCGCTTGAGCAAGAGCAACAGCGCTTGAGAGAGAAAATTTTCCAGGAGGCGCAAGGCGCAGAGGCGCTAGTCAAGGCGCAGCGGCGCTAGGCAAGGCGCAGCGGCGCTAGGCAAGGCGCAGCGGCGCCCGTGCGCGTCAGAATATTTTCAGCATTGTTCCAGAAATTGTTTCGGTCATAACTTGAGTTCTAGACATCGGAATTGGGCGATTCAAAAGCCCACGCGAAGAGGAGAGAAAGCTCTACAATTCTAGATAGGGAGTTGGAGGCGCTCTTGCACGTTTTCAGGCGCTCTAGCGCTTGTTGGGGCGTTGTTGCCTCGTGTGGTGCTTGCCTGTTGGGTCGTTTTCTACCGGGTCAAAACTTGTTGGGCCTATTTATTTTTGGGCAGCTATATATATGTTGAAAACCCTAAAAACACATCTATCTAGCGAGTAGCAATCTCTAGTTTATTTTATCATCAACATTGTAGCCAAGAACAATTTCAAGATACATCTCCAAGCTAGTGACAAGCAAGGAGTAATCTTTGGAATTTTTGTATTCTTCTACTTTGGGGAGTTATTTCTGAACCTTATTTTCTCTCTTCTTTTAATTATTTGTTGTTCTAGAATTATGTTATCAATTGAACCCATGATGGCGATGAGGTCGATTATGGGCTAATTCGTTATCATGGGATTTTAATGGATTTTTCTATGGATTCTAGTAATTGAGTGTTATTTATGCCTTGGTGTGTGATGGATTGAATTGATTGCCTAGTATGATTTTGCTTATTCGTTATGGGTGAGTCGCGAACATTTGTAATTGTGTGTTTGATCCTGGTGAATGCGAAAGTGGATCTAGGGTTTAGAACAATTCATGCTAGCATAGGTTTTTGTATGTGAAGAACATGTATTAATTTGTGGTGTAATTCTAACCGTCTTGCATTGACTATGTGGTTTAATGGATGCTTGATTTTCAACCGGTATGTGTTCAATTGCTATAGACATATAGGGACTACACATATTTGGTGACTACTTGACTTCTATCAATTGTGGATGATCAGTAGGATGGTATATGCACAACGAAAGTTGGTGTGTATCAGTTTAGTGCATCTAATCAGTAATCAACTCTGTCATATGCTAGGCTAAAGGGCATAAGATTCTAGATGAAGTAGTAAATGAAATTGAAATCCCATGTTTGTTTATTATAAAGTTAAAGTTAAGTTATTTCCTCGTAATTGGCTTAGTTGGTAATTAATCTTTAGTAAATCAAAACCAAAATTGTGATTGTCTTAGCAGTGAGTGTAAATCATAAGCTGGTGCATAAGTGAACATAACGAACAATTTGAGTCTCTGTGGGAACGAATCCTATTTACTCTATATTACTTGTTGACCACGTTCTCTTGCGTGAATAAGTGCGAACAACGATCACAGAAATCCTTCGATGAATCCAACAACTAGAAACTCTTGGACAAGGCCCAAGTATAAAACCAATAACAAGATATGGGCCTTACCAATGGCCCAATCACATTCAAGGGCTGATTTTAAGTGGATTAAGAAGGGAAGTACCAAATAAAAGTGGATTAAGGTGCTTGACTATCAAAGTGGATTAATAGGCTTCCAACAACACATTAAAATGGATGAGGCTTGGCTAAACAAAGGATAGATAAGCATTACAAGTCATTATCCAAGAAGAAAAGCAAAAGAAAACAAAGAAAACATCAATCTCTCTAAACTGCCCATCAGGACCAACAATGAAAGAAAAATTCATATCTCCATTTCTATCCATGATAAAATCACCAAATTTTCACCATAACTTCTCCACTCCATTTTTAAGGTTCTTTCACAATTTCATGTCCAACAAAGTAGTATAGCCTAGTCAAATCCATGCTCAAAGTTGGGGAAACAAATCTGTCCAGTGGGAAAAACGGGATCAAAACCATAGCTAGGAAGCTTTGTTTTTGGTGATCTATAGCTCAAATCAAATCTTATGAAGAGGCCAAGATGTGGTAAACATTTGAGAGCCAAACTCTTATTTTTCAATTTTCTATGAATTTTACAAAAGTGATGATGAATAGTAACCCTTAGAAACTAACTTTGTTTTCTTGATTTCTTTGGAGGATCTAAGCTATACTAAGGTGGTATAAAGGTTATACAAGGTGTATTAAGGCTTTTACCCATTCCAAGGAAGGTATACCACTTGAAACCCTAGCTTGAATCTTGAGTTTATGGTTGATTTTTGGATTAAGTTAGTGTAAAGTATGAAATCATGGTTATATTAGTGTTTATAAGTGTTTTGATGGATTATGGAAGTGTTATGTGTTGAAATCCATGGCTGGTATGATGACCACATGGTGTATGGATTGATATATGTGTTGGATGATGAGTTGGGAGGTGTGAAAAATTTGGATAGTATGAAAGTATAGCCGTTATAATGCCCGATTTTTATTAAAACAGTAATTACTTGTTAAAAATAAGTCAACCCGAATCTGTCAATACCAACTGGTCATAATAGGATAGACCTTGGTTCATAGATCGTTTTGATATAAAGTACGTCAAAATCTGATGAACGGTATAGGAGAAAAGTGAGTTTTAATGAAAGTCGTTCGGAAACCGAGAAAATACAATTGTGTCAACTTTGAGGCTATAATTGACATACTTAGACATTCTTAAAAATTATGAAATTTTTGGAGGAAATAGTAGGGTGATCAGAGAAGCATTAACCACTGACCTTGGGTGAAAATTCGAAATTTATATTTTTTGAGAATTTTTACAGTCGAGTGTTGTTGTTAAGGGAAATGGTGAAAAATACTGAAACTTTGATTGAGTTTAAAATGGTTAGGTTCTTGGAACTCTTGGGTTATTAATAATGTGTTAATCATATATTAAGTGTCAAGGGTATTTTTATATAAAGGTAAAGTGAGTAAGGGATGTAGTATTCTAAAGATGATTCTTTTCGTGTTTATAGAAACTCAGGACGAACAACGGGTCATACCACTGGGACTTAGAGATCGAGGCAAGATTTCTTCTATCTTTACTTTGGAAAAGTATTTACCTTCAAAGAAAAATGATTTCATGGAATAGATATGTGATTCTATTGTTACTATATTGTTAAGAGTTTATTTCCTGATTTTGGGAATTAAAGAGAGATGGATATGGATTATGGATTAGGAATATGGATATATAGATATGATTATGAATAGAGCGAACATGCTTTATGTTTAAAAGGATATGAAGGAATGGTATCAGTTTTTATCTAGGGTTATAAGATTTATAATATTTTGTTAAAAATATTTTTTTTAAATATTGTGATTTAATAAATATTATTTGACTATTATTTACTACTTTTAAAATAGATGGAATATTCTATGTATATATAAACGTATTGGATTTCATTGGATACAGAGAAGATGTCTGAGTCATAATCAGAGTATTATGGCATAAGCTTTAAAAGTGATGACATATGTGAATGAAAGTGGAAATGGAAATGGAAATTGAAAGGAAAAATGTGGAATGGTATTGGTATAAATGGAATACTGATTGACAAAGGGGGATTGCAACAAAAAGCGTAAGAGGCTGTGTGCGGCACAGTCCAGCACTCAATATTTATTACGGCCCAAGAGTTGCCGAAGGAAGATGTAGCAGATAGCCTTCCTCCAGGGATGATTGTCATTCCTTCAACTAGTAGTAAACAGAGAGCAGATGCAATTAGGCGACTGATCATCGTCCTAACGTATCTGGCGCTAGCAAATATCCCCAAAACTTAAAAGAAAGAATTGATAATGGTTTTCAGGTTTGTGTACTGAAAAAGGAAAATGGTATGAAATGATGGAATTGTTTTTACAGTAAGAAGAGAAACTGATTTTATATTATTTGTATATAATTGTTGTATAAAAAGTAAAATGGAAAGATTATATTGAGAGATTTTGTGCAGGTGATATATTACCTTGAAATATTATACTGAGATGATGTAATGGTTTTTAATTATTTTAGAAGAGAAACTGATATTATATTATATAAGAAGAGAAACTGATATTAGAATGCTATATACTTCTTTTAGTATAAAAATATTTGGAAGGAGTATTTATCAAATAAAAATAAATTCTTTTCATAATAATTATGATTTGTTTTCTGTTTATTATACAGATATATTTATGTTTTCCTTTGATGCTATTTTATAAAATTTAACTTGCTGAGATATTATAGCTCACTCTTGCTATTTATTTATACAACATCTAGGTCGCATGCCGATACTCCGCACTACACTCCGTAAGAGGGTAAGGGAAAGACGACCTTTTGAGAGAACACTGGCACCTATCCCTGAGGTAGCGTATAGACAGACGGGTCCTGGTAGACTTATGTACATTAAGTGTGTAAGCTCAAGTAATAAACTTTTGGTTGCTGAAATGCTTCCTGTAGAAGTATGATTCAACATTGTACTTAGTAAGATTTTGGGTTGTAATAACTGCTTAACTTTAAACTTATGATATTGTGGATGTTGTTCTCTGAGCATATGACGGGTGTGTAATATTATTAAGTGTGGGGTCTATTGTGTGAGTTTTATTGCGCATTTATATTTCAACTGCCAAGAGTATAGTGTTATTAAATGGAAATTGGTCCGTGACGGCCTGGATTCCTGACCCCGGATTTGGGGCTGTCACATAACTAAACTCTGACTGCTTCCTGTTAAACTCTGATATTTCACTGTAACACTTAAACACTGATTATTATTTACATCAATTATATTTAATAATCTCCCCCAACTTGTTCATTAGCAAAAATGCACAAGTTAACAATAATTGATGATGTCAAAACAAAATAGACAAATGCAGTGTTTAACAAATAATCAGAGTTTAAACTTCTACTTGAACAAAATCTACAGAAAACAAGAAATTCTTACAGAGCATTATTCACTTAATTTCCTCAACATCCGGTGTTGTTCTGAGATAGTCAATAAGCAATCTTCTTTCTGCATTGTCAAGTTCTCTCTGCATGATCTCCTTGATCTCTTTCAGCTTAGGATCATCTTCACCAGTTTGGTAGATAGCAGATCTCAAAGAATAGATTTTGTTTCTCCTCATTTCATTACCCAATCTGATGTATTGTGCTTTCTTTGACTCAAAATTAAAATCAAGAACTGTTATACCCAAGTCTGTCTTCAGTTTAGCACTATTCTTCTTCATCTCAACAACATTCCCATGATAATCTATATACTTTGGGACATACTGACTGTTGTATTTTATACCTCTGACTGCCAAATTATGTAGCATCTTCTTTCTTAGCACATTCGCAGCTTGTTGAGTCCTTTGATTCTTCACTTTGAAAATATACAGAACATATTCCAATTCTTCCCAAAACTTCAAATCAAGATCATACTCACCAATTTTGTATACAGTCCCATCAGCCATAAAGTACAGTAGAAAATCTTTCTGTAAACTCTTCTGATGAATCAACTGCACTGATTCCAGTCTATCTAAACTCTCCTGTGTAACACCAAGACCTGGAACAGCCAGTGATGAAAGATCTTGAGGACTGGTATTCATTCTATTTTCTATATGGGAGCCCAATCCAGCTTTATCTCTTCCAATCTTACCCATTAAGGCTCTGCTTTGTAGAAAATTACCTCCAGCCTCTCCAACCTCCAGAGTTTGTTCACGAATTGTTGGTTTCCCAAAAATCATTTGCATTTGAGTAGACAAAGGTTTCTATTAAAACTTGTGTAGCAACAGAGGTTGTATTTACCTTCTTTGAACCTTTTGCTTCCTCACCAACTTTACCCTTCAACTTCTGTTTAGTCTATGCTTTTGTTGGTTTTCTAGATATCTGTATCCTCTGATCAGTACCAACATTTTCTTTGATATTAATGCCTTTAAGAACAGGCCTAAGAGCTTTTACATTCTTTTTGAATTTGCCAGACTTCAGAGCATTCTGATGTTCTTCTTGTAGATTCTTCTCTTCAGCTTGAATGTCTGTAAGTGTAACTCCTTCTTCATTTTCCTCAAGGAACAATCTAGCAGCCAACTCTTCATCTGTCTGTGGATTAGCAGTTAACAACAAACTCTGAGTCTTTGATGTACCATGAGCATCAGTATTTACTCCATCAGACTTTGACTTAGAAGTTTTGCCAGATTGTAGACTCATATCAGCTTTTGATTTTAAATTCTTTTGTTCTTTTGCTCTTCCATCTCCAGCATCATCCTTCCTAATCAGAGATTGAGATTGCCTGCATTTTGACTTAGCAACTCTCTCCCCCTTTTTGACATTATCAGGAAGCAATATGGATGTAATCAATTCCATGGAGTGAGCAATTGAGTCAATCTTATCAGACAAGGTAGTCTGATTTTCTTCAACTTTGCTTAGCCTTTTCATCAGAGTTTCTTGAGATTTAGTAAAAGTCTGGATCTTCATTTTAGTATCTCTCTCCATGTTCATGTCTCTTTGCACAATTTCTGTTCTCAAATCAGTGATTGCCTTCTAGAATGATCAAACCTTTCATTCAGAGTTTTGACTTGAACCACTGTTGCCTTCAGGCATGAAAGAATCTCTGGATTTGAAATCTCTTTAGCAGTTTTATGAACAAATTTAGCTATTCTTTTAGGTGGAAAAATGCAATCCTCTTTATACCAGTTCTCAGAGAATTTGGCAAGATATTCTGCTTCAATGTCATGTGTATTTGAAGGTTGAACAAAAGGTGTGTGCTTTGCATCAGTTTGCACTGGTATGCTCTGAGAAGAGTTAGACTCTACACTCCCTTCACCTTCAACATCAGCATTTGCATCTACAACTGAATCAGTCTCAGTAACAGTCTCAGCAATATACACTTCAACATTCTCTGCAACAGTCTCTACAACATTCTCTGCAGTTTTATCAGCAACATTCTCTGCAGGTTGTTCTAGAATTTCAACAGACTTTACATTTGTACCTTGTTCAACTTCTTCACCTTTTTCAATAATTTGGTGAGCATCAGAGAATAACTCAGTATTAGTTGCTACTGTTTCATCAAGTACCACAGTAGGCTGATCAGCTGCACCAGTTTCTCCAGAATTAGCAATGATAGGTGAGATAGGAACATTAATAGGATCAGAGAATGGTATGAATGTTTTAAGAAAATCATCCATATCAGCAAAACCATCTCTGTTTGCCTCATCCATTTGTACATTTGTAGGTGTATGAACAGCTTCCTCTGCAGTATGTACCTCAACAGTAGGTATTTCCTTAGAAATCACCTCTGGAGCTTCAACATTCTCTTCTACATCAGATTCAGCAATTATCAATCTTCTCCTTTTAGCTTGAGGCACCTCAACCACCTCTTCTTCTTCAGTTGAACCTTCTTCTACAATAGAAGGTGATGGAGATCTGTCTGCTCTTTCCTTTCTTTCCTTTCTAGCTCTCTTAGCCCTGGCAGAGCTATGCCTTGAATTATGTGCTGGATGTTTTGTTCTACCCCCACGTTTTGGTTTAGCTTGAGTAGGTTGAGGTTGAGTGGTTGCTGGTGTTTCAGTGTTTGTGTGTTGTTGAGATTGAGTTTGTGTTTGAGTGGGAATATTTGTAGGTTGATGTGGTGCAGTGTTTGGATTTAGGTTAGTGTTTACATGTTGTTGAGGTTTAGTGTTTGTGGGTTGTTGAGATTCTTGGGGTTGATGTAAGAAATTCTAAAGAGCAAGAGGCAAAACCAAGTTTGGTAATTGCTCCTTGTTGGCATCCTTGTTAGTCAAATCAGAGAATATTCTCTTATTGACTTTAAAGGGCTGAATAACATCATTGTCAACAATTTCTAGGCCAGGCACACAAGCAGTAAAAAATAATTGACAGAATCTAGAAAAATAAAACAGTAGTAGACTTTGACAATCTATCACCTATGTTCATTAAAACAAGTCTACCATTATCGAAATTACTTCCATAGAGAAGAGAATACCCAATTTGTAGACTGTCAGTAGGAATAGCATCCCAGTTTGTGACTTTCTTTCCAAAGGCCCTTGTTATACAATCAAAGAAGAAACTCCACTCCTTCCTTAGCTTTGGCCTTTTCACATTTCCAAGTCTTGCTAGAGAATCTGAATAACCAATTTGCTGCAACATCTCTTTCAGAGTATTTTCAGACGCAACACTGTAGGAAGTGTGTGTATCAAAACCCATGGTTTCTCTGACAGTAGTTGGAGTAATCACATACTCTTTCTCCTCATAAGTGAAAACAATAGACGGAGTCCCATTCTCTCCTCCATCATCATAAGTAGAGTGCTGCCAGAAAGTAGCAATCTGCGTGGCAGAAAGCGTTGGTAGTTCGACCAGAGCTTGACCTATCTCTGAATCTCGTAAGAAATTCTGAATCAAATGAAATGCCTCATGAACGTTTTCATTGTTCAATGGAGCTGCATAATTATTGGAAACAAACAATAACCCTTGAGCAGTAAAAGCTTTGGTGGCCATTAGAATCGATGTGAGAAGAAAATATGAAAGAAAACGATTTGTATGAAAGGTGTTTGCTAAAATGCCAAAGTGAAAAAATGAAGTAACTGAGTGGTTGTGTTAAAAGTAACTGTGAGTGGATGTGTGTAACTGGGTGAATGAATATGAACCGTTTACGTGAAACGATTAAATATGTAATTAAAAATTAAAACCAATCGTTTTAGTCATTAAAACATGCAACCAGTTACCATGTGTGAGTGGGACACGATCCTAGAGAAATGTGTGAGTGGGACACGCGGCACATATCTAGCGGAACAGCTTTGCAAGCTCAGTAATTATAGCAATAATTACTGATACTCTTTCTCCTATAACCAATACACTTTACACTCTAATACTGATCAACAGTTGGCAGTTAACACTTGTTACTCTAAGTACAGAAATTGTCTGAAATAAAATATACCTTAGAGTATTAGACAAAATTCATCAGCGTTTGTGAATTCTTCAACTTTATTACCGTAACCCTTTCAAAAACTGCACACGTGTGATTTTATGTGTGTGTATAGCAGAGTTTACTAATCCAATTTTTAGAGCATCTAATATTTCATAAAATCCATAAAATAAATTAGTAAACACTGGATGCACAGACTCTCATAGGAAACACTGAATGTATGATGAATGCTAAACTCTGTTGTAAATTTATATACAGAAACTCTGAACTAACATATATCCCCCTTCTAATTTTTTTTTTATCAGAGGTTGTAACTAGTCACCAAAAATCCTATAATTTTAGCCCTTATTAGTTTGATAAGTTCCGGGGTCTTCCTAATCTCTGACCAGTCACCAAAAATCCTATAATTTTAGCCCTTATCTTTTGATAAGTTCCTGGGTCTTCCTAGTCTTTTACTAGTCACCAAAAATTAGAGAATTTTAGCCCTTATCTTTTGATAAGTTCCTGGTTCTTCCTAGTCTTTGATTAGTCACCAAAAATTAGAGAATTTTAGCCCTTACTTTTTACCAGCAAGTTCCTGGATCGTCCTAGACACAACATAATCAGAAAGAAATTCTAACATCCTATTTACAATTTCTTTGGGGGTTAACTAACTACAAAATCTAACTAAACAGAGTTTAACTAACAGAGTTTAAAGTCATCAACATCAGAAGTTATTCATGAGAGGCAATGCACACATTATTTACAAACTTAGAGTTTAGGATAGATAAAATAAGAGATGCTATAAATATGAAACAGTATCATGCTTGTGTTAATTTTCTGCACAGTCTAAGATTAGATCACAAATAACTTAGAAAGATTCATGATTAATTACTGAGAATCATGCTTCATACAGATTTCTTCATCGGTGTTCATATCAGACAATAATCTTATCAGAGTTTATCAGTGTTTATCCAACATGTCAACAGTGAATGACCTACAGAGCATGCTAACAGAGTTTAATAGTATACGAACAGAGTTTGCATTAACAACAGAGTTCCCATAGCAGTTAACACATCATAGAAACATAAGTAACACATTACATAAGTAAAATTTTGAGTCTAACCAATATCTCTAGTCAAAACCAAAGACCATTCCTAGTTCATTTACCAGCCTTGTAAATATAGCTTCACTCAATGGCTTGGTGAAGATATCTGCAAGATGTTGTTCTATAGACACAAAATGAAGCTCAATGTTTCCTTCCTCTACATGTTCTCTGATAAAGTGATACCTTATGCTGATGTGCTTAGTCGTTGAATGCTGTACTGGATTACCTGTCATAGCAATAGCACTTTGATTATCACAGTAAATAGGAATCTTACTGTACCTCAATCCATAATCCAGCAATTGATTCTTCATCCATAGAATCTGTGCACAACAGCTACCAGCTGCAATATACTCTACTTCAGCTGTAGATGTAGAAATTGATTTCTGTTTCTTGCTATACCAAGAAACAAGTCTGTCACCCAGAAATTGACAACTTCCACTGGTGCTTTTTCTGTCTATCTTACAGCCTGCAAAGTCTACATCAGAGTAACCAACTAGCTTGAAATCTGATTCTCTGGGATACCACAGACCTAAAGTAATGGTGCCCTTGAGATATTTAAAAATTCTTTTCACAACTGTTAGATGTGGTTCTTTGGGGTCTGCCTGAAACCTTGCATAGAGACAGGTTGCATACATGATATCAGGTCTACTTGCTGTCAGATAAAGAAGAGACCCTATCATGCCTCTGTAGCTTGTCATATCTACTGAATCTCATGTATCTTTGTCCAACTTTGTTGCTGTTGCCATGGGAGTTGATGCAGATGAGCAGTCAAGCATACCAAATTTCTTGAGAAGATTTCTGGTATATTTTGCTTGATTTATGAAAATCCCATCATCTGTTTGCTTCACCTGTAGGCCTAGAAAATAACTAAGCTCTCCCATCATACTCATTTGATACCTGGACTGCATTAGTTTGGCAAACTTTGTATAGAGTTTATCATTAGTAGACCCAAAAATTATGTCATCAACATTTATTTAAACCAAAAGCAAGTCACTACCAGATTTAAAGTAGAACAGGGTTTTATCAATTGTACATCTGTGGAACCCACTTTCTAGAAGAAATTGAGCCAGAGTTTCATACCATGCTCTTGGTGCCTGCTTAAGTCCATAGAGTGCCTTATCAAGCCTATAGACATAATCTGGATATTTGGGGTCCACAAATCCTGGTTGTTGTTCAACAAGCACTTCTTCTTCAAGCTTCCCATTCAGAAAAGCACTTTTCACATCCATCTGAAATACCTTAAATTTCTTATGAGAGGCATATGCTAGAAACATCCTTATTGCCTCCAATCTTGCAACTGGAGCAAAAGTTTCATCATAGTCTATTCCCTCCTGCTGTGAATAGCCTTTTGCCACAAGTCTAGCCTTGTTTCTTGTAACAACCCCCTCACTGTCAGTTTTATTCCTGAAAATCCATTTAGTACCAACAACAGATCTATTCTTTGGTCTTGGTACAAGGGTCCAAACTTCATTTCTTTCAAATTCATTCAATTCCTCTTGCATTGCTGTTATCCAGTCAGCATCTTGAAGAGCTTCTTGTACCTTTTTGGTTCAGATTGTGACAAGAATGCATGAAATAGACATTCATTTATTGTAGCACTCCTTGTCCTTACTTTTGCATTTGGATCACCAATAATCAAATCAGGTGTGTGAGATTTGGTCCATTTCCTAACTGAAGGCAAATGGCTTCTCTCAGTATTTGATCCTCCCCCTCAATCAATGTTCTCCTGATTTTCTTGTTGCCTTTCTTCATTCTCTGAGGCTCCCCCTAAATTTGACTGCTCAGAGTTTGAACTGTCAGAGTTTGGGTCATCAGATTTTGATCCAGATTTTTCAGCTGACTCACTTTCAGAATATGAGTCATCACTTTGATGTGATTCTTCATGCTCCCCCTCAACTGGTTCTTCCCTTGTTTGTGTCTGAGAAGTTTCTTCAGTGTTTACCAGTAGAGGTTCAGAGTTTGTCTCAACAGAGTTTGTCAGTTCAGCCTCATCAGAGTTTACTTCATCATAGATTAAATCTTCATTTTCAAAGTACAGTTGATCATGTTCATCTAAATCTTCAAGTCCAGTTATTTTCTTGTCATCAAATGACACATGAATCGACTCCATAATCACCTTGGTTCTCAGATTATAAACTCTGAATGCCTTAGTTGACAGTGGATAGCCAACAAAAATTCCTTCATCATCTTTTAACTCAAATTTTGTCAACTGTTCAGGATGAGTTTTCAGCACAAAGCATTTGCACCCAAAAATATGAAAATATTTCAGGTTTGGCTTCTTTTCCCTCACCATCTCATATGGTGTTTTTCCATGCTTGTTGATCAGAGTAGCATTCTGAGTAAAACAAGCAGTTTGAACAGCTTCTGCCCAGAAATAGGTTGGCAATTTTGCTTCATCAAGCATAGTTCTGGCAGCTTCTATCAAAGTTCTGTTCTTTCTTTCAACTACACCATTTTGTTGTGGTGTACCAGGTACAGAAAACTCTTGCTTCACTCCTCTGTTCTTGCAGAATTCTTCCATTGATGCATTTCTGAATTCAGTTCCAGTATCACTCCTGATTATCTTGACTTTGTGTTTTGATCCTTTGTCCAGCAGCTTCACATTCTCCATCAGAGTTAATGCTGTTTCATCCTCCTTTGCTAGAAAATACACCCAAGTATATCTGGTGTGTTCATCAACAATGACTAAAGCATATCTCTTTCTTCCAATAGACATTACATTTACTGGTCCAAAAAAATCAACATGTAGAAGATGATAAGGATCAACAATTTAAGATTCAGACTTGCTTTTGAAAGATGACTTCCTTTGTTTGGCCTTTTGACAGGAATTACACAGGCCATCAACATTTAATAAAGATTTTGGGAGTCCTCTTACAAGTTCCTTTCTTATCAGCTCATTGATGTTGTTCAGATTCAAATGAGAGAGTTTCTTTTGCCACTTCCAACTCTCTTCACTGGACATTCTTGTTGACAAACACACTGCTTTTCCATCAGAGTTTGTTGACAACCTTATTTCATAAATATTATTGTGCCTGTGTCCAGCTAGAACAACTTTCCCTGTAGATTTACTGATGATTTCACAATATTCAGGCTGAAAATCTACATGATATCCTCTGTCACAGATTTGACTCACAGATAGCAGATCATGCTTAAGTCCTGGAACCAGAGCTACATTTGTGATGATGAAACTTCCAAGATTGATATTGCCATATCCCAGAGTACGTCCTATGTTGCCATCTCCATAGGAAACTTTTGGGGCAGCCTTCTCCATATACTCTGATAGCATGGCTTTATTTCCAGTCATATGTCCTGAACATCCACTATCCACGACTAGGGTACTCTCCCTGATGCCCTGCAATCACAAACATTCACTGAAGGTCAGATTTAAGGATCCAGACTTGCTTGGATCCTTTGGCTTTCTTAACTTCGTTAGCTTTAGCAGCGGAATTCTCATTATCAGAGTTTAAGCTAACTTTATCAGAGTTTACACTTGCAGAATTAACCTTAACCCATTTCAAATTGGGCTTAAGTTCATAGTAATTATGATAAATAGCATGGTAATCCTTGCAAGTATAAATAGAATGCCGAGTACTTCCACAATGTTTGCATAAAGTCTGTGGTCTATTTCTAACATTATCTTTCTTTACTTCAGACTTAGAAGGTAAAGAATTAATGTTTTTATTCTTCCTGCAGAAATTAGCAAGATGGTTAGTGCTACCACAATTATGACATGTCTTTCTTGGAGCAAAAGTAGCAAGCATTGGATAATTACCTTGCGTAGTGCCTACTTTATCATTTCTATTCTTTCTAGACACTTTCTGTTTCTTAACAGATTTTTAACTCCTTAAGCTTATGCTTGAGTTGTTTATATGTTATTGAACCAATATTAACCTGTTTAACACTAGTTTTTACTGGTTCTTTATTAACAGCTCCTTTTTCAGCTTCAGACTTAGGTTCATTTATTCCATGAACAAATTTTGTGGATGAAAGATGTGTTCTAATTTTGACTTGATTTTGAAACCTAAGTTCATCTCCCTCACAGTAACCTATACCAACTATGTTTGATTGAAAAACCTCATTAGTGTCTTTTCCAGAATGAGTCCAAGTTTTAATTATGTGATTTGCCTTCTCCAATTCAGATTCTAGTTGCTTATATCTTCCTAGCAACTCCTGTTCTAGATAAACATCATCATCTCTTTCTTTCTGAACTTGTTGCATGTTTTCAAGTTTCTCTTCAACAATTTTATTTCTCTCTTTAAGTTCAGAATTCTCAGATTTGATTCTTTCATTCTCCAAAGTCTGATCCCTATAACTGATATGCAATGCCTTAAGATAAATTCTCAATTCAGATATATTATCAGTATTATAAGCATAGGTAGTTAAGGGTACCTTGTTTTTAAAATCTTCAGATTCATTCTCAATAGAAGCCATAAGAGCATAGTTGACATCCTCATCTGAGTCTGAAGTGTCTGCCCAATCTCTGCCTTTTGTGATGAGTGCTTTTTCAGTTTTACCCTTCTTGCACTCAGGAGCATAGTGACCCATCCCCTTACACTTGTAGCATTGAATCTTAGACTTATCTTTCTTCCCAGACTTGGTATCCTTTCTCTCAGACTTTCTGAAACTCTTCCTATCTGAATTTGAATCTTTAGAGAACCTGTTTCCCTTCTTGAATTTCTTGAAACCCATCTTCTTGAAAGTTTTTACCATCAAGACAGCCATTTTCTTCATTTCTTCTTCATCATCCTCAGAGTCAGAAGATTCATCAGTATTTGAGTCAACATCAGAATCTGATGACTCACTTTCAGAATGTATAACTAAAGCTTTTCCCTTAGCTTTCTTCCTTGATGCTTCCATCTTCAAGGGTTTTTCTTCAACCTTAAGAGCAACAAACTTTGTCTTCTTGCTTGATCTCCTGTTTCTCTATTCCATTTCCAATTCATGAGTTTTGAGCAACCCATAGATTTCATCAATCTCAGTATCAACAAGATCATAATTGTCTCTAATAGTGGTTGTTTTCACAACCCACTTTTTAGGTAGAGCAAGAAGAAATTTGAGATTTGAGTCTTTTAGATCATACTCTTTATTAACCAGTGACAAATCATTGAGTAGTTTACAGAACCTATCAAATGTTTCTATCATGGTTTCTTCAGATTTTGCCTCAAAGTGCTCATACTCCTGTGTGAGTATGTTCCTCCTATTCTTCTTGATAGCAGCAGTTCCTTGACATCTAACCTCAAGAGCATCCCATATTTCTTTTGCAGTTGTGCAATTAATGAGTTTGTTAGACATAACATTATCTAAGGCACTATGAAGTAGATGTCTAACCTTTGCATCCTTAGCAATAGATGAAATATCCTCAGGAGTCATATCTTTCTTTTCCTTTGGAACTGTCTTAGCTTTTTGACCATGAGTAGCTACAGATAGCTTTGTAGGCTTATGAGGACCTTCATAAATTCTGTCAAGATATTCTGGATCTGTAGCCTCCAGAAACATAGTCATCTTCACCTTCCAGATAGCATAATCTGCTTGCCTCAGAATAGGAACCCTAATTGTTTCATAATGACTTACAGTAGTAGGTTGAGCCTTCTCAGTCATAGAACCTGATGGAGGAGGTATTTCTGTCATGATTATAGTTGTGTGTGGATCTTAAACTATATAGAGTAACAGATTGGCTCTGATACCACTTGTTAGGCCGAATACACAATTATAATCAAGTTCGTATGAGAGAATAACAAGTAATACTCATTTGAACAATTAAAAACTGTTTGGAATTAAAAATTCCTCTCTCAGTGATGTAAAATATCACAGAGAGCTGCTTAGGTTACAATAAATGATAATACGTTACACGACACCCTTCTAGGGTTAACCTAACTGTATTTATAAGATATACAGCTGCTATACAATCGTAAATTGATACTCCTATAAATTAGCTATACAATTGATATCAATCACGATTGCTACACGTCTCCTTAGTCAACACAATCTCTTTGACAGCTATTCAATCTTCAAAGATATTGCTTCCATAATTATCTTCAAGTATTCTTCAAACTTTGTTGACCTGTAGACGTTTCCTCCAAACAGAGTTTAACAAACTCTGTCGAGCTTCCATCTGTCAGCGTTTAACTAAACTCTGACTGCTTCCAGCTAAACTCTGATATTTCACTGTAACACTTAAACACTGATTATTATTTACATCAATTATATTTAACAGGTTAAGCTAGGTTTATCGGCAAACTCTACAAAACCCACCTCTTTTGCTAGACGAACAACTTCGTTCCTGGAAGCCAAAGTTCTAGGTGTTCGAAGTAAAGATCAAGAGTATACCGGAAATCAAAATTATAAGAACAAAAATACCGAAAATGTGTTCGAGGCACGTGAAAACCACGCTATCCTTAAAACAGATAAGCCCCTTCTGTGTGGTGCTTGAAGGTGTGTTGGCTTCCGTCTCCCAGGATACAACGAACAAAGGTGATCTCAATCACTTAAAGACCCGCCTTCTACGAACCAAACAAATACCGCGCTTTTATCTCACAGAACATTGATCCTAGAACTCTAAGAAGAATGCAAGAACAAAATGAGAGTCTATATATTTTGGTCTCTCAAATATTGATGCCCAAGGACTTCATATATAGGAGTGAAAAACTGTAACTTACAAGGCTAATCAATTTTGTAACCTCCACCCCCATAATGAACTAATCAATATAATTACATTAAAATAGGAGATACAAAATCATTAGTATAGGAGTTACAAAATCAACAAATAAAATGCACTAAATTTTTATTAAAAAATAGTCAATTGTCTAACACTAGGACTCAGAGGTACGGGTTTGGGGCAAATTTCCTCTCCACTATCATCTAAAAAACCTAGAGACTGGGCGGATATGGTCTCTGGAATCTCTAATTGATCCAAATTATAAAGAGACTCTAAAGATTCTTCTTTAATTGGGAGTTTACCAAGGTCACCGGAACCAAAAACACGAGAAGAAGAAGAGGATAAAGACTCCGACATAATCAAGACAGAAAATTACCCACACCCAATCGGAACAGTCAAAGAAACCAAGGATGAATGCAAAAATAAAAAGAAGAAGAAGAAACCAGCAATTGAGACCCTAAATCTTAAAGAAAATAATAAAGAAACAAAAATTCATACCTCTAGAGACGGGAGAGGGCACCTAAAAGGTCCTTAAGTGCAAATCTCGAAAGTTGAACCGCCACTCCCAAAAATAAACTGCAAACAAATTGAAAAACAAGGATATATATAGACACAACCCCGCACGTGCAACAACATAAAAATAGAAAGGAAAAGACAAGTACGCGTCATACAAAAAGTTTTCGCGTCATAAACAAAAATATAACCTTTCGAATAAGGTGGTATCAATAAAAAAACACACAATAAAATTATTATTAAACCCTTTCCAACAAAATCCAAAATTACATAAAGCAAATCTAAAGATATTGGTAAAAACTAGGGGGGGACAAATGTTGGGCCACGAATATTAGATAGAATATTATGTATAATTATAGTTGGTAATTAGGCCCATTCAGGCTTAGATTGTAGATAGGCCCAAATGTAATCAATTTCATAATGGGTCATGAAGCCCAAACTTGTAAATAGAAATTAGCTTACTCTCCAAGTAAAGGTAGTTAGGCAAGGGGATCCACATGGGATCCTCTATAAATATTCTTGTACCACCTTGCTTGGAGGGGGATGCAACTTGATGTAAAGAGAGAACCTCTAAAAGGACTATGAATCAATAAAAATACTTTATTTTTAATCAATATTCTAGCTGATAATTAATTGAATAGCTTGAAGATATTTCATAGCCCATCATTCCATTTAGTAGGTTAGAGAATTATGGTTTAATGACATGGGACTCGGTCCATTAGGTAATCAGTTTCAAGAAGTTTGGAAAGGAGACTTGAACGAAGATGAAGCAATGCAAGAAGAAATTGTTATGCAAATGGAGGACAACTGATGCCAAGGACACGTCTCAATCTATTGCTCCTGGTAGATGCTTTCTGTTAAGTTTGAAGTTTTAGTTTGGTTCTAGTAATTATAGGTTGGTTCCTTGATTAGTATTGTCCTGAGTGATATTGGTGGTAAGGTCTAGTTGGTTAAGCTTGTTCCAAGTTTGTAGGGATTGCAGTGTATAATTAAAGTCTTATTTTGGGTTGTATCACCTGCTTAGGTGAACATATGATTGCTAATGGATTTTTCCTTTACGTAAAAAAAAAAGAAAAAAAAAAAGACAACTTTATTCTTTTCAAATATTCTAAATAAAGATAATAATTAAATATATAATTTAGAAAAAATTTGACTCTACCCCGTGGTTGGCCTTATATATCACAATTTGAAAGAAAATGGCCCCAAATATCATAGCTCAAAAACTTGACCCAAAATATCACTCCAAAACATAGTATAATATAGCGTTTCTATTTTCATTCTTTTTTTTGAAACACTAATGCGTCTAGTGTTAAGGGGGTTAGTTTTTTTTTTTTTGTATTGAAACGAGAGTTTATCCTGTGTTTTGTTAGAAACGGCAATTGATGTTTGGTTTTCAGGAGGCCCAACGCCACTTTATGTGGCGTTTGGGTGTTTTTACTTTTTTTTTTCCTTGTTTTTTTTTGTTTTCTTCTAAATATATAATTGTAAAAATATTTCAAAACTAATTTATAAATGGTAAATTAAAATAAAAAATTATATTTTTTAAAGTTCGTATACGGTTTATTTGTTGTTATGAATATTTCTAAAACCCAAAATGGAAATGTTGAATCCCAAAAGTTAATTGTTGAACCCTGTTGTGGATAAAAAACTGAGCTTTGTGAATTAAATGCTAGGGTTTGGGTGAACTTCGAGCTTTAATGGCTGCACTTGTGTTTCGTGACTAAATCAGTCCTCACAAGATGCCTACGTATCTCTGCATAAGAGAATCAAGCCAAGACGTAGTTCTGAGAATGAGGGGTCAGGCCCTTATATAGGCTGAGAAACCATAGAATTATGGTAGGATTTGGAGACTTGGTGGGCAAGTCACCGCCTTGAGGAAGGATCTAGACTCCATCCTTGTAGGAATTAGTTTCCATGTTGGAATAGATACCTTAAAGGCTAAGTCTGATAGGAGTAATATCCTTATTTGACTCTTACTGCTGATTTGATGAATAATTCGTACTTATCTCTGACTCATTAATGAGCTGGATATTTTCCTCTATTTATTAATTTCGTAATTAATAAATAATTAGGGTTTCGGGCCTTTTATCGGGCCTTATTTATTGAGCCAACTCACAGATAATTAATGCGTAATTAATTATCCAACGTATTATTTTCGACCCATATCATTTGCCCCCCAATTTCTAGGAAAACCGATCAGGTTTTCGTAGAAATTATAATTGTCTTAATCGAGACTAGGGGTCGTTTTTATCCCTTACCTGGGACTTCTCAATTTTCCTACCCTTATATGGGGATTTTGGTTTACACTAATGTTTCACATATATCGCCTTATTGTAAAGTGTGGAGCGACCTACACATTTACGACGATTGGCCTTACTCGAGGCTTTAAGTTGTGCTTGTTTTTAGCAATTTCGGCACTTTCATAGGGCTTTTATGCATTATTAGCATAAATCATTACTCAACTTATCAAGAAAAATATTTCTATAATTTTCTCTTACTTTTCCAAATATTTGAGGAATTTCCATGTACCCACAAGTATTTATTTAATTTTTCCTAATAATTTAAGAATTTTTATGTACCCACTGGTATTTTTATTGATCTCTCTCGGGATTTGGGGTAAATAGTCACATATTTTTCAGAATTTTTCAGAGTATCTTCGCTCATTAATTCAAGCCAAATTCGAGCTAATTTTTCGAGCTCAAACTAGGGCTAGGTCGCAGCTTTTGGTCACAGTTTTTAGTTCAAAAATGACCTGGGTTCAACGACCTCAAATTGGGGTACACACGACCTCATTTCATGTCCTGGTCGCATGGTTTTCTCCATTTTTCTAGTTCATTTTCGACTAGGATGCAACGAGCTCAACGTAAGCTTTTTCTATGCCCAGGTCGCACGTTACGAGCCCTATTCGTAGTTCAACTACGATTTCAAATGTACGACCTCACTTCATGATCTAACGACCTCAAATGAGACATTGTTCGTGCTCGACGACTTCATTTCACTGTCGATATTCGACCAGGATTGCACGACTTCGACCCAAGGTTATCTCGACTTCATTCTGGGCTTTAGTTTACACCTAGGTCGCACATTTTCGTATTCACTTTTAGTTCAAGTACGAGCTCGATGCTTCGACTTGGAATCATTATAACCACGACCTCATCTCTTAGGTCGTTTACGACCACAAATGGGAGTGAGGTCGCTCACATGACTTGAGATTGCTAGTTCTTTTTCGAGCAGATTCGCACGAGCTTATCTTATCACATTTACGACCTCAACCCAGGGTTTTAATCGACTTCTTGGTCGTTTGAACGAGTTCGAAAACATGCTGCAAAACGAGGTCGTTGGTCTCGACCTCAGACAACTTCGTTTGGGACCTTTGGTTTTTTTTGGGCCTTTTCTCTGTTTTGGGCCTTAGACTCATCAGAGTTTGGGGCCTTTCCTCGTGAACCCAATCGCATATTTGGGCTCTTCATCTTGAAATCCTAATTGATTTTGACTTGGGCCTTAACAGGCCTTGTTACTTGTTGTGGAATGAAAACTAGGTTATGAATAGTGCGGCTAGGGTTTGTGTGTATTCAATGCAAAGGGGTTGGTGAGCTTCGAGCTTTAATGGCTGTTTCCGTGTTCGAGACTGATCGGTCCTCACAGAGTGCCTACGTATCTCGTTATTGAGAATCAAGCCAAGACGTAGTTCTGAGAATGAGGGGTCAGACCCTTTATATAGGCTGAGAAGCCTTAGAATCGTAGTAGATTTAGGTGACTTGGTGGGCAAGTCACCGCCTAGAAGAAGGTTCTAGATCCTAATATGTAGGAACCAGTTTCCATGTTGAAATATGTGTCTTGGAGGCTAAGTCAGGCAAGAGTAATATCCTTGTTTGACTCTTATTGCTGAGCTGGTTATTACCCCTAATATTAATTACGAAATTAATATTATAAATAGGGGTTGGGCCCACCTGGTGGGCCCCACGTTTGGACCATTCTAGGTCTAATTAATGCCACATTAAATGTGTCTTTAGGGCTTACTTTTAGCCCATATCATTTGCCCCCCAACTTCTAGGAAAACTGATCAGGTTTTCCTTGAAGTTTTAACGGCCTTTCCGAGACTTGGGTCAGGGTTTATTGCTCTTATGTGAGTACTTTCAACAATATCATCTTAATGTAAAGCGTGGAGTGACCGACGCATTTACGACGATGTTTGAACGACACTAAACGGTGTTAAACGGCACTACACAGCGCTAAACAACCTTAAACAATGTTTAAACAGTGTTAAACAATGTTAAATGGCACAAAACGGCACTAAACGGCACTAATTGGTGCTTAATTTTCACTCCCCTTAATTACCGAATCAGAAAAACAAAAAACAAAAAAACGAAATTTTGCAAACCCAACTCGAGCATCGCTGTCGGTCGGCCGGGCAAAAACCCGTACCGACAGTCGATACTGGTCGGCTGGAGCACGTTACAGAGGGCCGGTCGGCTGGAGACCCGGTCGGCTGGTTTTTTTCGGTCGGCCAGCTCCAAGACTGTAGAAAATTCAGAGAGCTTCGTGTGGACAGTAAGATCGTCCAAATCTGACATCCGGAGCTCAAGATATGGCCCAAACAGCGTTGAAGGGTCGGATTGAGTTCCCGGTCGGCCTAAGGGCTCCAAAATGCCTCGGTCGGCCAACCATCAGTCGGCCAAGGGTCTTCAAGACTGTAGAAAACTCAGTGATCTTCGCGTGGACAGTAAGATCGTCCAAATCTGACATCCGGAGCTCAAGATATGGCCCAAACAGTGTTGAAGGGTCCGGGACATGAGGTCGGTCATCAACGTGACATATCGATCATCAAGGTGAAGTTTCAAACATCAACTTCAGGTTTCAAACGTCAATTTCAGTATTCTAATCATGGATTTCCATCTCCGAACATGATCTAAATGGCATCAAACTGTGCTAAACGACACTAAACGGTGCTTAATCTCAATTTCAACTTTCGCTTGATTATCTTGTTCAAGACAATCTCAATAGCGATCTTGACCATCGAGACGGGGAAACAAAAACAAAAAATGTGAAATCTCAACTCGACCACCACTGTCAGTTGGCCGAACCAAATATTCATATCGACCATCGATGTCGGTCAGCCGGGGCGTCCCCGGTGAGCCGGTCGGCCGGGACCTCGGTCGGCCGAATTTTTTTTTTTTGTGATATCGACAATCGATGTCGGTCGGCCGGAGGGCCTTCGGTGAGCCAGTCGGCCGGGACCTCGGTCGGCCGAATTACATTTTATTAATTTTTTTTTTTTTTGAAACGAAGGCAGAAAACCCGTATCGATGACCAAAGTCGGTCGGCTGGAGGGTTCCCCGGAGGGGCGGTCGGCTGAGGAGCCGGTCGGCTGGAACGAGCCCGTACCGAGAGTTGATTCCAGTCGGCTGGAGCATGTCTGGGGAGGCTGGTCGGCCGGTGACCAGGTCGGCTGAAAATTTTTTCCCCTTTTTTTTTTTTTTGTCGAACCCATACCGACCGTCGACGTCGGTCGGCCGACGTGTGCACGGAAGGCCAGTCGGCTGGGACACCGATCGGCCGGTTCAATATCCATGCTGGCGGTCGAAGTCGGTCGGCTGGAGGGCTTCCCGGAGGGCCGGTCGGCCGGGACTTCGGTCAGCTACAAAATTTTTTGCTCCGTTTCTTTGTTACAGTGGTTGGCTCAATCTCTATCAGTGATTTTGATCTTCACATACCGACATCAACCATCAACATGGAACCGACTTGGTCACTATTAGTGATTTTCAATTTTTGCATACCGGCTTCGACCATCGATATGGAATCAATGTTTGGCCATTCATGGCTAGCGTTACTTACTTTCGCATACCGATATCGATCATCGATATGGAATCAATGTTGGCCCTTCATGGCTAGAGTTACTTATTTTCGCATACCGATATCGATCATCGATATGGAATCAATGTTGGCCCTCCATGGCTAGAGTTACTTATTTTTGCATACCGATATCGATCATCGATATGGAATCAATGTTGGCCCTTCATGGCTTTATTTGAGGTTTTATATAGTACCTTGATTCTCGATATTGAACCTCGACACCAATATTCGTACTTGATTTTCAAACTTGAATATCGACCTTGATCATCGAGGTGGAGAAACAAAAACAAAAATGTGAAAACCCGACTCGACCACCACTATCAGTCGGCCGAGTCAAAAACCCGTACCGACAGTCGACGTCGGTCGGCCATCACACGCACGGGAAGCCAGTCGGCCAGGAGGTCAGTCGGCCATGTTGAAAACCCACACCGACGACTGATGTCAGTCGGCCAGAGCTCCTTTGTAGGCCTCAGTCGGCTGCTTTGTGGTCGGCTAGGGCGTCTTGCACTACCAGTGATTTTGATTTTCGCATACCGACATCGATCATCAATATGGAATCTTAACATCAATATCGACTTTCACTACTTGAAAATCAATAACTTGGTCATTCATGACTTTTATTTAAGGCTTCCCCTAATTTCTTGATTAGCTTCAATCTCCTTTTAAGAGTTTCATGCTTGCCTGATCTTAAATGGAAATTACTTCAAATCTTTCAATCACCATGTTAGAATGTTAATTCAATGGCTCATTCTTGAACTATTATTGAATTTCTTGATCCAAGGTTGGCTTTAGTAGCTTTGTTGGCCTTCAATGGCTTTAGCTTAGCTTTCATACTCGAAACGACGTCGGGATCGACTTTCGACATCGAAACGATATCGGGACTCTCGACATCGAAACGAAGACCGGTCGGCTGAAGCTTCCTGGGCGCCCCGATCGGCGGCCTCCGGTCTGCTGAGCCCCGGTTTTTAAACCTCAACGTCAGTATTCGAAGTCGATGACCAAACATACATCCTTCAATTCAAATTGGCTTTCGTGACCTTCTGGGCCTTAACTCGCTTGTTGAATCCTTGGTTTTAAACCTTGAATCCGTTCATGGTTGTTGGTTATCATCAACCCTTAACTCTTATTCTAAGATATAAAAATGATGAAGTCCCTTAGTTCTTGCCCCCTTGCTACATATGGTGGAGGTCTTGCTTCTCGGTTGATCGTTCAAGCAGTTTCTTTGCCATTCAGCACTTGACTTCAAGTCTGGTGTGCCTTAGCTGGTTGTCAACCCTTTATCTTGATTCTAGATTTCCAACCTTGCTTTGGTTTGAATTCGATTGACGGCTCTTGATTCAAGTCTTTAAACTCAAATGATAAACTCGATTGGAGGCAGACAACCTTTTTGGCCGTCTAGGCTAAACTTTTGTGTCGGGATTTGAGATTCAACTCTTATTAACAGTTTCTGTGCCTTCAAGGCATTATCAGGGAGCCAACCAGTCTCCAGATGAGCTTTGATGGGATCTATCCAACAACCCCCTATATCAATTGGTGCCACCAACCAGTTAATGGTCGGGGCCTTCAAGACCTGGAAGTAAACATTCCCTGCATAATTCTCAATCTCAGAGGAAGCAAACTTAGAGAGGGCATCGGCCTTAACGTTTTCTTCCCTTGGAATGTGCTCCACATAGCACTCCTCAAATTGGGTCATAACACCCTTCACAATCCTTAGATATTTTGCCTTGGCTTCAAACTCGCCATTCACTTGTGATACTACAAGCCTTGAGTCTCCACAGACCTTGAGGTTCTTGACCCTTATGATTCTTGCCAAGCCTAAGCCAGCTATCAATGCCTCATATTCAGCTTCATTGTTGGTAGTAGGAAAGCCCAACTTCAAAGCATATTCAACTATGAACCCATCGGGGCTTTGCAACACTAAACTTGCGCCACTAAATTTTGTTTTTGATGCTCCATCAAAATAGAGCACCCAATACTCCTTCTGATCAGGTACAAGTTCTTCATCCTTATCTCCACTCTCAGGGGTGGTTACTATCTCCTGTCCCCCGACTTCTTGGTTGCTAATGGTACATTCAACCACAAAGTCAGCCAATGCTTGAGCCTTGATGGCTGTTCGAGGCTTATACGTGACGTCAAACTCTCCAAGTTCGATTGCCCATTTAATCAATCTTCCACTCGCTTTTGGGCTGTGCAATATGTTCCTCAATTGCTGGTCCGTCAGGACTTCGATTTTGTGTGACTGAAAATATGGTCGTAGCTTTCTTGAAGCTGTTATCAATGCCAAAGCAAATTTCTCGATTGATGAGTAATTTAACTCGGCTCCGTGGAGCACCTTGCTTACATAGTAGATAGGCCTCTGAACCTTGTTCTCTTCTTTAATGAGGACGACACTCAATGCTTGTTCAGACACTGCTAGATACATATAATGAGTCTCTCCGGGACTTGGCTTGGCCAACAACGGGGCTTCGGCCATGTACTTCTTCAACTGTTCAAAGGCCTCTTGGCTTTTATCAGTCCATTCAAGATTTTTCACCTTCTTCAATGCTTGAAAGAAAGGTAAGCATGTATCACCAGACTTGGAGATAAATCTCCCTAGAGCGGCCATTCTACCAGTTAACTTCTGTACATCCCTCACAGAACGGGGTGGTTCCATGTCTAAGATTGCTTTGATCTTGTCAGGATTGGCCTCTATGCCTCTTTTCGAAACCATCAGTCCCAAAAAATTTCCTGATCCAACTCCAAAGGCACACTTGGCTGGATTCAACATCATCTTGTGGTGCCTCAGCACTTCGAATGCCTCTCTGAGGTGTTTAATGTGGTCTGCCTTACACAGACTCTTGACTAACATGTCATCAACATAGACCTCCATGGTTTTTCCAATCAGATGGGCGAATATCTTATTCACCAGTCGTTGGTAAGTAGCTCCTGCATTCTTTAGACCAAAAGCCATAACAAGATAGCAGAAAACACCAAAGTTAGTTATGAAAGATACCTTAGGGATGTCCTCCTTATGCATCTTAATCTGATTGTAGCCGCTGAAACCATCCATGAAGCTCAACATCTCATGTCCAGCTGTGGCATCTATCAACATGTCAATCCTTGGCAGGGGAAAACAATCCTTCGGACATGCATCATTCAAATCAGTGAAGTCTATACACATCCTCCACTTCCCATTCGCTTTCTTGACCATCACAGGGTTTGCTAACCATTCAGGAAACTGAATCTCTTCAATAAACTCAGCCTCTAAGAGCTTGTCAACTTCTTGCTTAATGGCATCTTGCCCTTGAGGAGCAAAATTTCTCTTCTTCTATTTTATTGTCTTCCTTTCAGGATCGACATTCAACACGAAGGGTTATAAATTGGGGATCAATCCCTGGCATGTCAGCCGTTGTCCAAGCAAATACATCATTGTTCTCTATTGGTCTTCATCATTGTTCACTTATGCATTGGTTTGTTTTCCATTCGTGTATTCTTTTATTTTCGGTACTTGGTCATCCTTGACTTGCACTCATCGGGTGCTCGGCACATAAATAAAATCACGCAATCAATGAATGGAAATCAAATTTGCATTAATAACTTGAAATGGGTTCAACCCTTACATAGAGTACTACTGTCCTACTCGGAGCAACATGCTCTTCAATGGTTTCAATGAACCTTATTTCTACTTCTACTATATAAATATGAAGCTAAGTTCTACTATGATAACTTGAGCCCATCGGGGCTTCGCAAGACTAGGCCTGCACCAGATTTTGTTTTTGATGCTCCATCAAAATAGAGCACCCACGACTCCTTCTGGTCTTCTCATTCTTATTCTGAAGTTCACTTCCTGCTTGGGGTACTACCTCCTGCCCCCCGACTTCTTGGTTATCAATGGTACATTCAAGCACAAAGTTAGTTAATGCCTGAGCCTCAATGGCCGTCCGAGGCTTCTGTGTGATGTCCTCTACTGGCCCTTCTCGGTGTTCCTCATTACTATGGACATCCATGTCTTCAATTGGAAGGACCTGTCCCCCGACTCCATCAGGCCTTAACGAGGCTACATAATAGCTTCGTGCCATCTTTTGATCACCTTTATGTTCTCCAACACCATTTCTGGTTGGGAACTTGATCTTCATATGATAAGTTGAGGCGACAGCCTTGAATGCATGAAGTCCAGTCCTTCCGAGGATAGCGTTGTACGTTGAAACCGCCTTGATTACCAGGAAGTTCAACATCTGAGTGGCCTCCTTGGGCTCTTGTCCAATAGTTAAAGGCAACTGAATAGTCCCTTCAACTTTGGATTCTACTCCATTAAATCCATATATAGGCATGTTATTGGGGGTCAACTGAGAATCACTGTACCCCATCTTCACAAATGCATCATGAAATAGAATGTCAACGGAAGCTCCATTGTCTATCAAGACTCGCTTCACCTCTGAGTTTCCAATCACAGAAGTTATGACCAACGGGTCGTCATGGGGGAACTTCACCCCTTCCAAGTCTGAGTCATTAAAATCAACCACTACTTCAGGTTTTGCACGCTTTGGGGCCTCTCCCCCGATGTGCATCACTTCTCTAGTATAAGCCTTCCAAGAATTCCTTGTTGTGCCGGCCGCAGTCGGGCCTCCTGAGATCATGTTGATTACTGGCCCTCGGGGCTGTGGGTTGCGATCTTGATCGTCATCCCTCCTATCATACTCTCTTCTCTGATTACCACGGTCGTCGCCCTTAGTGAAGTGGCTCAGTTTCCCTCTACGAATCAAAAACTCGATCTCATCTTTGAGTAGCTTACAATCATCAGTGTCCTGCCCCACATCTCTGTGGAATCTGCAATACTGATTCTTGTTTCTCTTTGCGGGATCACCCCTGAGTGGCTTCGGCCATCGGAAATCCTTATCCTTCTCAATGTCCAACAAGATTCGACTCCTAGGAGTATTCAACCTTGCATACTCAGTGAACCTCGGTCCTTGGTTCTTCTTAGGGGCATAGTAGGAGTCCTCGCTAGTTCGGGGATACCTGTCTCTAGCATCATACTTCTGGTCTTGCTTTCGTTTCTTGGAGTCAGCGTTACCCTTGCCATTACCTCCCGCGGTTTCTTTCTTCATGCTACCCTCAGCCTTGATATACTTGTCAGCCCTTCTCTGGAGCTCAGCCATGTTTTCAGGAGGATGCTTGGCCAATGACCTTTTAAAGAACTCGTCAGTGGTTCCGTATTCCAGGGCTACCATGGCCACCTTATTCTCCAGGTCAGTGATGTTCAACGTCTCCTTGGTGAACCTCTTAAGGTAGTCTCTCAGATTTTCGTTCTTCCCTTGCACCACATACATAAGAGATGCAGAACTTTTCTCATGAACTCTTCCGCTGATAAACTGACTAACGAATGCAGCACTTAACTCCTTAAAGGAGCCAATTGAGTTTGCAGGCAGCCGGCTATACCATCTTTGAGCCATGCCCGACAAAGTTTGGGGGAACGCACTGCACTTCAAAGCGTCACTTGCAGGCTGCAACAGCAGTGCGTTTGAGAATGTCCTAACGTGGTTCGCGGGATCACCCGTTCCATCATAAGCCTTAATTGTCGGCATCTTGAACTTCCTAGAGATGTGAGCATTCATCACCTCCTCAGTAAACGGGGGTGTGGGATCATCCGGATCCCCAAGTGGCATTAAATCCTTGGGGTTGCTCTTGCGGGTTTCCATCCTTGTTGTTCTTCCAGTTGGGGCATCAGCCCTTCTCTGCCTTCTTGAAGACCTCTCCAGATCTATAAAGGGAATCGATCCCAAAGTTGGAGGAGGCTGAGTTTTATTCAACCTAGCTTGTTCTTTCGCAATATCTTCCTTTATCCTTAGAATCTCGGCCTCGTGAGCCTTGATTCTCTCAGCAGCTGTCAAAGGAGGTCCATCGTGGATAGTTTGCGTTCTCCTTCTTGGCTCTCTGCTAGCACGTCGCCTCCTTGGGGCTTCATCATGATCATCATCGTCAGTAGATGAATCATTAGTGTAGGGGCCAGAGTAGTCATAATACTCTTCGTCTCCGATCTGCAAGGCGTGGCCACTTGGTCCAAGACTGTGAACAATTGGAGGGTCATTAGGCAGACCATACATCGAATTGGTATTCCTGGGGAGATCCGTAGTATGGATCTGTACTCCTGGTGGCGGGCGATTGGGATCAACCAGCGTCTGAAGGGAGCTGGTTTCTTGACCCGGATGGATGACCATAGGCAACGTCCTCTCAGCATGGGGATTCGTCCCTGGAGGTTGAGAAGCCTGAGTTTGAGTGATCGCCCCTGTCATTAGGGGTACTTGCTCGGTGACAGGTGGAGCAGAGTTTAGAGGCAAGGCCTCAGTAGAGGCAGCCTCGGTGGAGGTTGGTACTGATCTTCGTGTGTTCACCATGGTTGATGTCTTCTTCCCACAGACGGCGCCAAATGTTGTGGAATGAAAACTAGGTTATGAATAGTGCGGCTAGGGTTTGTGTGTATTCAATGCAAAGGGGTTGGTGAGCTTCGAGCTTTAATGGCTGTTTCCGTGTTCGAGACTGATCGGTCCTCACAGAGTGCCTACGTATCTCGTTATTGAGAATCAAGCCAAGACGTAGTTCTGAGAATGAGGGGTCAGACCCTTTATATAGGCTGAGAAGCCTTAGAATCGTAGTAGATTTAGGTGACTTGGTGGGCAAGTCACCGCCTAGAAGAAGGTTCTAGATCCTAGTATGTAGGAACCAGTTTCCATGTTGAAATATGTGTCTTGGAGGCTAAGTCAGGCAAGAGTAATATCCTTGTTTGACTCTTATTGCTGAGCTGGTTATTACCCCTAATATTAATTATAAAATTAATATTATAAATAGGGGTTGGGCCCACCTGGTGGGCCCCCACGTTTGGACCATTCTAGGTCTAATTAATGCCACATTAAATGTGTCTTTAGGGCTTACTTTTAGCCCATATCATTACTCAAGTCCAACTAAAAGTTTGTTAGGCTTTCGTGCCTTTGTTATGAACTTTCGCCATTCATTTTTGTCTGGACCTTATCAGGCCTTTAGTTTGGGCTTGATCCAAGATGGGCCTACATAATTTATTAAGCCTACTATCACTTGTTCCTTCATTCTTGAGTCATTTGCTTGACTTGGGCTTTGTAGAGCCTTTAGGCCACTTTTAATCATTTCAGCCTTTTGGGATTTCTACAGAAATTTGATTGGGCCATGTTAGGCCTTGATTGCATCATGGTGTTTAGCCTTTAAAACTAAACCTAATTAATTTTCGGCCTTTTGTTCGACGTGGGCCTCACATTTCAACTGTTTTTCGACCTCATCCGTAGGTTATTAACGACCTCAAGGTTTCGTCCGCACAGGGATGTAGATCGTCGTGTTTTACCTTACCTCTGCATGTATTTTCGAGCTCAAACCTTTATTTTTCGACCTCATTCCAAGGCCTTTCACGATCTCATTTCGCCGTGAGATCGAAGCATTCAAACCTCTTTTGTGGTATAATTTCGACTTTACCTCTGCGACTTGGAATTAGCACTAATTTGACTTTAAAATTTTGAGTGCTCCTTTCGGGAGTTTATTCTGTTGGACATGACCCGTTTGGGGTTTGGGCCTAGCCAGCATGGGCCTTGATTGAACTAGGCCTAACCTAGCCTAAATTCATTGCCTCGCTTTGAGCTTAGAGTTTTCTGGGCCCAATCTTCATTTATTGAAGATTTTCTGGGTTCGATCTTCATCCCTTGATGATTTCTTGAAGACTTGAAGAACTTCTGGGATTAAAATGGCTGATCATGCTTCCCAACATCCATGATAATGCACTAAGATTTCATAGAAATTATACTGGTCTTTTTCGAGACTTGGGATCTTATTTCGGCTTCAAGCCTTACATTGAGCATATCGAATGATGGGGTTTGGACTGAATGTCTTAGGTTCATGGGGTTTCAACCCTTTAGTCCATTTTGGATAATTCAATTTGCAACCTCAGCTTGCCCATCTGCTTGAGGATGGGTAACAGAAGTGAAACGCGATTGGATATCATTCTCTTCACAATACTTCTTGAACTCATCATTGTTAAACTGAGTTCCATTGTCCGTAACCAGGATTCGTGGAATTTCACATCTGCATATTACACTTTTCCAGAAGTGCATTACTTGTTTGGTGGTTATCTTGGCTGAAGGTTTAGCCTCAATCCACTTGGTGAAGCAGTCGATTGCTGCTATCAAGAACTTTCTTTGCGCACTGGCTATTGGAAATGGCCCAAGTATATCCATTCCCCAAATGGCAAATAGGATTAATGAGTTAATGGATGTCAACATCTCTGGTGGTTACCTGACCACTTGTATTGACAAATTGGGTGATTAACACCTTACTCAAGTCTTTGAGAGACCCGGCAGAGTTTGGAGGTAAGCGATTATACCAACATTGTGTCATGCCCCCCAAAATTTGGGGAAACGCCTTACGTGGCTACATTTGTTAGCATCCGTGACTGCTTGTAACAAGGATGTGTTGGAAAATCCGTATATGATTTAGTTGATCACCACCCTATCATCGATCGTGATCATGGGGTATCTTGAATTTCTTTGTAAACTTTCGTTGGATCATCACGATCTCTTAAACGCACCAAGCCATTAGGTTCAATTTTTGGGTATCAACCCTCGTCCTTCCGGGAGTATAATTCGAGTTAATCACAGAGGGGATTCTTTCTCTTTGGGACTTTCGAGTCTATAATCTTTCCAGATCTTGTTTCAATGATTGAATATGAGCTTCACGAGCTAATTTCATCAATCTTCTTAAAAATATCTATCGAATCATTGATAGAGGCCACCCTAGGCCTTAAGGGCTGTCATGCCTATTGATGTATCAGACGTGCTTCATGAGCTAAGATTTATTATTTCGGACCTTCGAGGTTGAGGATAATCATCCTTGCAAGTGAATTTTTTATGATGAGCATTTAAACACATGGCAATTCATGCCCTCATCCCTCATAGGGGTAGGAGCCCATAACTTGGGTTTTGTCCTGTTGGTGATGGTAACACCATTATAGAGATTCGTAATCATGTTAGGTTGTTTGCGATTGTAAACAAAGTCACCCCTCTAATTAAATTGGGGATACATCCCTTTAGGGTTTGAATCCATTCTTTGGACTCCAATTTAATAGGTTTCAGTTCCTTGAATTCATGTTGTTAGAGGGTTCATCCCTTAAATAGTCGTTGGTATGAGCAAGGGGACGTATTTTATGAGCAAGGGCTCTGCCCCCCAGGTGTTGCCCACACATCCCTTCGTGCACTTCTTCGAGTGTTTCTCTGGCCTCCTGGGCCTCAAGCACTTCAAGTACGGGATCACAAAAGATCTCTTGTATAGCAAACCCTCAATCAGGGTGTATCTCAGAGCTCTTACCGAGAGTTTACGTGATTCCATGACATCTTCATGGAGCCATCCCATTTTCAAGTGAGCCTTGATAGGATCCATCCCACAGCTTTGCACATCGATCGGTGTCACCAACTTCACATTGATAGTAGGGGTCTTCAAGACCTGAAAGTAAACACTCCCAACATAGTTCTCTATCTCCGAGGAAGCGAACTTAGAGAGGGCATCTGCCTTAATGTTCTCCTCCCTCGGGATGTGTTCCATGTATCATTCCTCGAATTGAGTCATAACACCCTTGGCTATCCTTAGATATTCTGCCATAGTTTCCTCACGAGCTTCAAACTCACCATTCACTTGTGCAACTACAAGTCTCGAGTCTCCATACACTTTGAGGTGCTTGACCCTTAATTTCCTTGCTAAGGCCAAACCGGCTATCAGAGCCTCATACTCAGCTTCATTATTAGTCGTTGGAAAGTCTAGCTTTAGAGCATATTCGACTAGGAACCCATCTGGACTTCGCAGAACTAGACCAGCTCCACTTGTTTTTGTTGTTGATGCCCCATCAAAATAGAGCACCCAGTATTCTTTGGACATCAAGTCTCCTTCATCTTTCTTCTCTTCCACTATCTCTTCATGCCCCCCGACTTCTTGGTTGTCAATGGTACATTCAACCATGAATTCAGCGAGTGCCTGAGCTTTTATGGCCGTCCTAGGCTTATACTTGATATCGAATTCTCCTAGCTCAATAGCCCATTTGATCAATCTTCCGCTCACTTTAGGACTATGCAAGATGTTTCTTAGAGGTTGATCAGTCAGGACCTCAATCTTGTGAGCCTGAAAGTAGGGTCGTAGCTTCCTCGAGGCCATTATCAAGGCTAAAGCAAACTTCTCGATAGTAGAGTAGTTTATCTCGGCTCCATGCAGGATCTTGCTTACATAGTATATGGGTTTCTGAACCTTCAATTCTTCCTTTACCAGGACGGCTCCTAGTGCAATGTTGGAGACAGCCAAGCATAGATAAAGAACTTCATTTGGTTTTGGCTTGGCCAACAGTGACGCTCCGGCCATGTACTTTTTCAGGGCCTCAAAGGCTTCTTGGCTTTCAGCCGTCCATTCGAAATTTTTCACGTTCTTAAGTGCTTTGAAGAAAGGTAAGCACTTCTCCCCTGACTTGGAGATGAATCTTCCCAATGCCGCCACTCTTCCTGTCAATTTCTGGACGTCCTTGACAGTCCGTGGTGGTTCCATGTCTAGGATTGCTTTGATCTTATCGGGATTGGCCTCAATTCCTCTCTTGGAAACCATCAGGCCTAAGAATTTTCCCGAGCCTACTCCGAAGGCACACTTAGTTGGATTTAACATCATCTGGTGGTACCTCAGTACTTCAAATGCCTCACGAAGGTGTTTTATATAATCTGCCTTATCGAGGCTCTTGACTAACATGTCATCCACGTAGACCTCCATGGTCTTGCCAATGAGGTACGTGTTCAAAAATTTTGTTCACTAGCCTTTGGTAAGTGGCTCCTTGTTGGTGTCATCCTGTGCATCTTTATCTGGTTATAGCCACTGAAGACATCCATGAAGCTTAACATCTCGTGCCCAACCGTAGCGTCAATCAGGGCATCGATCCTTGGTAAGGGAAAACAATCCTTAGGACTTGCGTCATTCAAGTCTGTGAAATCGACACACATCCTCCACTTCCCATTGGCTTTTTTGACCATCACCGGGTTGGCCAACCATTCCGGGAACTGAATTTCTTCGATGAAGCCCACTTCCAGGAGCTTATCTACTTCTTGCTTGATGGCCTCTTGCCTTTCAGGAGCGAAGTTCCTCTTCTTTTGTTTTATGGTCTTCCTATTAGGATCCACATTCAACTTGTGAGTTATCAACTGGGGATCAATCCCTGGTATGTCCGCCGCTATCCAAGCGAAGACGTCGCTATTTTCTTGAAGAAAGGCAGTCAACTTGCCCTTCAAAGACTGGGTCAATAGAGCTCCGACATAAGTGACCTTATCTGGTTCTTCTGGGATCAAGGGGATGGGGATCAGATCCTCAGCTGGTTTTCCCCTATTCCCCTCATCGTCCCGGACATCCATGTCTTCAATTGGGAGTACTTGCCCCCCGGTTCTGTCAGGCCTTAACGCGGCTATGTAACAGCTTCTAGCCATTCTTTGGTCACCCCATTCTTCTCCAATCCCGTTTCTTGTTGGGAATTTGATTTTCAGGTGTTAGGAAGAGGCTACAGCCTTAAATGCAAGGAGTCCCGTCCTTCCCAGGATTGCGTTGTAGGTCGAACTTGCCTTGATGACTATGAAATTCAACATCTGGGTAGTTGATTTCGGGTCTTGTCCCATTGTCATGGGAAGTTGTATCGCGCCTTCTACCTTTGATTCCACTCCATTGAAACCATAGATGGACATATCCGATGGTGTTAACTGGGTGTCCGAGTAACCCATCTTGATGAAAGCGTCATGGAAAAGAATATCCACTAATGCCCCGTTGTCAACTAGAACTCTTTTAACTTCATAATTGCCTATCACAGGTATGATGACCAGAGGGTCATCGTGGGGAAATTTCACTCCCTCCAAATCAGAATCATCGAAACTTAGGGACACATCTGTCTTGGCACGCTTTGGTACCTCTCCGACCACAGTCATTACCTCTCGGGCATAAGATTTCCTTGAATTTCTGGAAGGCCCAGCAGCAGTTGGTCCTCCAAATATCATGTTCGCAGTTGGCCCTCGGGGCTTAGGGTTACGACCTTAATCATTGTCTTGTCTATCGTATTCCTTCCTTTCATAGTTTCCCCTCTGACTTCCTTGAGTCCTATCCTTGGTGAATTTACTGAGTTTTCCTCTCCGAATCAAGAACTCAATCTCATCCTTAAGTTGTCGGCAGTCATCTGTATCATGACCAACTTCTTTATGGAATCGGCAGAACTGATTCTTATTTCGTTTTTCCAGATCGGTCCTCATTGGCTTCGGCCATCGGACTTCACGGTCGTTCTCAATCTCCATTAGTATCTGACTCCTTGAGGTATTCAACCTTGCATATTCAGAAAACTTCGGTTCAAGGCCTCCCTTTTTAAGGGGAGATTCAGAATCCTTTGTACGGGGATATTTGTCCCTGACGTCATATTCTTGATCTGTCTTTCTCTTTTTTTAGTTCGTGTTGTTCCCATTGTTCCATCATAGGATTTGATGGTGGGCATCTTAAACCTTCTTGAAATATGGGCATTCATAACCTCATCGGTAAACGGTGGGGTAGGATCGTCGGGATTTCCCAACTGTGTCAGTTTATAGGGATCACCCCTTGGGGTTTCGACCCTTGAACGTCTTGTTCTATCTCTAGAGGGCTCTTCCAGATCCACAAACGGGATTTCAGCACCTCCAGCTCCGGTTGGTGGGCAATTACCTTGCCTCTGTTGCTCTCTTGCCAAGATATCCTTCAACTTCTGGATCTTAGCCTCATGCTTTTGGATTCTCTCCATAGCAGTAAGGGGACGTCCTCCAGTAGTTTTCCGAACACGGCCTACAGGCTCCTTGCTTCCACGCCTCCTTCTAGGGGCTCGATCAGGGCTATCCTCCTCAGAGGATGAGTCATCGGTATAAGGTCCAGAATAATCTTGGATCAGGGGGGTACGACGCCGTTGATTCGTGGGTTCCAAACCTCGAATATAAGGGGGAATGTATGGCTCATGATAGGTGCCCCCTATGGGTTGAGATGGCATCCCTAGAGTTTGACTCGCATATTGGGGAAGATCAGTGGTGTGAAGTTGAAGACCCGATGGGGTGTTCAAGATTAGTGGATGGGTTACAGGTGGTGGTTGAGTAGTTCCATGAACAACCATCTGTAGGGGATTCGTCCTTTCAACAGAGATTGGGATCTCGGGTCCTTGAGTGGTGGCGACAGGGATATTTTCCCTTTGAGTACCAGTAGGTGGTGGTTGGCTTCCATGAGCACCAGCTTCGGTGGTGACAGGAAGTCCAGCAGAAGTTTGAACAGTTCTCCGCGTGTTTGCCATGGTTGATGTTGTTTTCCCACAGACGGCGCCAAATGTTGTGGATAAAAAACTGAGCTTTGTGAATTAAATGCTAGGGTTTGGGTGAGCTTCGAGCTTTAATGGCTGCACTTGTGTTTCGTGACTAAATTAGTCCTCACAAGATGCCTACGTATCTCTGCATAAGAGAATCAAGCCAAGACGTAGTTCTGAGAATGAGGGGTCAGGCCCTTATATAGGCTGAGAAACCATAGAATTATGGTAGGATTTGGAGACTTGGTGGGCAAGTCACCGCCTTGAGGAAGGATCTAGACTCCTTCCTTGTAGGAATTAGTTTCCATGTTGGAATAGATACCTTAAAGGCTAAGTCTGATAGGAGTAATATCCTTATTTGACTCTTACTGCTGATTTGATGAATAATTCGTACTTATCTCTGACTCATTAATGAGCTGGATATTTTCCTCTATTTATTAATTTCGTAATTAATAAATAATTAGGGTTTCGGGCCTTTTATCGGGCCTTATTTATTGAGCCAACTCACAGATAATTAATGCGTAATTAATTATCCAAAGTATTATTTTCGACCTATATCAAACCCCTAAATTTAATAAAAATTGTATTTTGTAAATTTAAAAATTTAAATTAAAAAATTTAATCCGGCGGCCTGATTTTTAAACGCTAACGCATTTAAAAATCAGGATAAGTTAGGGTTTAGGGTTGTAAACAACCCTAAATCCTAAGTTCATATACGGTTTATTTGTCGTTCTGAATATTTTTAAAACCCAAAATAAAAATGTTAAACCCCTAAAGTTAATTGTTGAACCCCTAAATTTAATTAAAATTGTTTTTTCTAATTTAAAAATTTTAATAAAAAAATTTAATTCGGCGGCCTGATTTTTAAACGCTAACGCATTTAAAAATCAGGATAAGTTAGGGTCTAGGGTTTAGGGTTTACAACCCTAAACCCTAAGTTCGTATACGTTTTATTCGTCTTTCCGAATATTTCTAAACCCAAAATGGAATTGATATGGGTTAAATGTAAGCCCTAAAGACACATTTAATGTGGCATTAATTAGACCTAGAATGGTCCAAACGTGGGGCCCGCAAGATGGGCCCAAACCCTATTTATAATATTAATTTCGTAATTAATATTAGAGGTAATAACCAACTCAGCAATAAGAGTCAAACAAGGATATTACCCTTGCCTGACTTAGCCTCCAAGATACATATTTCAACATGGAAACTGGTTCCTATATACTAGGATCTGGAACCTTCTTCTAGGCGGTGACTTGCCCACCAAGTCACCTAACCCTACTACGATTATAGGGCTTCTCAGCCTATATAAAGGGTCTGACCCCTCATTCTCAGAACTACGTTTTTGGCTTGATCTTTGATACACATCAAAGTACGTAGGCATCTTGTGAAGGCAGATTCAGCCACGAACACGAGAGCAGCCATTAAAGCACGAAGCTCCCGAACCCTAGCCGTCATAATCATAACCTAGTTTTTATTCCACAACATTTGGCGCCGTTTGTGGGACGAAGACATCAACCATGGTAAATACACGAAGAACAACACCAGTCACTACCGAGCCAATCACTACTGAGGCTCTGCCTCTAAGCTCCGCTCCGCCTGTTACTAAGCAGATACCCCCAGTCACAGGGGCGATTACTCAAACTCAGTTTTCTCAACCTCCAGGGACTAATCCCCATGCCGGGGGGACGTTACCTATGGTCATCCACCCAGGAACCAGCTCCCTTCAGACGCTGTTTCCTCCTTTAATTGATCCCAGTCGCCTGCCGCCAGGAGTACAGATCCATACTACGGATCTCCCCAGGAATACCAATCCAATGTATGGTTTACCTAATTACCCTCCTGGACCCAGTGGTCATGCCTTGCAAATCAGAGATCGAGAGCATCTTGACTACTCTGGCCCCTATACCGATGATTCATCGACTGATGATGATCGTGATGAAGCCCCGAGAAGGCGACGTGCTAGCAGAGAACGAAGAAGGAGAACGCAAACTATCCATGATAGACCTCCCTTGACAACTGCTGAAAGAATCAAGGCTCACGAGGCCGAGATTTTAAGGATAAAGGAAGATATTGCTAGAGAAGAAGCTAGGTTGAATCAAACTCAGCTTCCACCAACCTCAGGACCGGTTCCCTTTATAGATCTAGAGGGGCCTTCAAGGAGGCAGAGAAGGGCTGACGCCCCATATTGAAGAACAACGAGGGTGGAAACCCCCAAGAGCAACCCCAAGGATCTGATGCCACTTGGGGATCCTGATGATCCCACACCCCCGTTTACTGAGGAGGTGATGAATGCTCGTATCTCAAAGAAGTTTAAGATGCCGACAATTAAAGCTTATGATGGAATGGGTGATCCTGCAAACCACGTTAGAACATTCTCAAACGTTCTGCTGTTGCAGCCTGCAAGTGACGCTTTGAAGTGTAGGGCATTCTCTCAAACTCTATCAGGTATGGCTCAAAGATGGTATAGTCAGCTTCCTGCAAACTCGATTGGTTCCTTTAAGGAGTTGAGTGCTGCTTTCGTTAGTCAGTTTATCAGCGGAAGAGCGCATGAGAAAAGTTCTGCATCTCTTATGTATGTGGTACAAGGGAAGAACGAAAGTCTGAGAGACTATCTTAAGAGGTTCACCAAGGAGACTTTGAACATCACTGATCTGGACAATAAGGTTGCAATGGTAGCCTTGGAGCATGGTACCACCGACCTATACTTTAAGAGATCATTGGCAAAGCATCCCCCTTAGAATATGGCTGAGCTCCAGCGAAGGGCTGATAAGTACATCAAGGCCGAGGATAGCACGAAGAAGGAAGTCACATTAGGCAATGGTCGAGGTAATAATGATACAAAAAAGCACAAGCAAGACCAGGAGTACGATGCTAGGGACAAGTATCCCCGAACTAGCAAAGACTCTGATTCGCCGCCAAAAAAGAGCTTGGGACCAAGGTTCTCTGACTATGCAAGATTAAATGCTCCTAGAAGTCAAATCTTGTTGGAGATCGAGAAGGATAAGGACTTCCGATGGCCGAAGCCACTCAGGGGAGACCCCGCAAAGAGAAACAAGGATCAATATTGTCGGTTCTACCGAGATGTGGGGCATGATACAGATGATTGTAGGCAGTTAAAGGATGAGATCGAATTCTTGATCCGCAAAGGAAAACTGAGTAACTTCACCAAGGGTGAAGATCGTGGAACCCAAAGAAGGGACTACGATAGGAGAAACAATGATAAAAGAGATAATGATCGTGACCGTAACACACAGCCCCGAGGGCCAGTTATCAACATGATCTGGGGAGGCCCGACAGCGGCCGGTACAACTCGAAACTCTCGAAAGGCATACGCCAGGGAGGTGATGCACATCGTGGGAGAGGCCCCGAAGCGTGCTAGAACTGAAATCGTAATTGGTTTTGATGATTCTGATCTTGAAGGGGTGAAATTCCCCCATGATGACCCGTTAGTTATAACCCCTGTAATTGGGAATTCAGAGGTAAAGCGAGTCTTGATAGACAATGGAGCTTCTGTTGACATTCTGTTTCATGTTGCTTTTGTGAAGATGGGATATACCAATTCTCAGCTGACCCCGACCAACATGCCCATCTACGGATTCAATGGAGTTGAGTCCAAGGTGGAGGGTACTATCCAGTTACCCATGACAATCAGGCAAGAACCTAAGGAAGCTACTCAAATGTTGAATTTTCTGGTAATTAAGGTAGCCTCGACTTATAACGCAATCCTGGGAAGGACTGGACTTCATGCGTTCAAGGCTGTTGCCTCAACATATCACATGAAGATTAAGTTTCCAACCCGAAATGGGGTCGGAGAACAAAAAGGCGACCAGAAAATGGCAAGAAGTTGTTATGTATCTGCCCTAAGAGCTGATGGAGTCAGGGGGCAGGTACTCCCGATTGAAGACATGGATGTCCGTAGTGATGATGAACACCGAGGGAAGCCAGCAGAGGATTTAATCCCCGTCCTTCTGGAGCTGGGCGACCCAGAAAAGGTTACATACATAGGAGCATCTCTGAAGGAACCCCTGAAGGGCGAATTGACAGCGTTCTTACAAGAGAATAGCGATGTGTTTGCTTGGACAGCAGCGGACATGCCAGGGATTGATCCCCAACTTATAACTCATAGATTGAACGTCGATCCTGCACGGAAGAAAATAAAGCAGAAAAAGAGGAATTTTGCTCCTGAAAGGTAGGAGGCCATTATGCAAGAAGTTGACAAACTATTGGAAGCTGGGTTTGTTGAAGAAATTCAATTCCCCGAATGGTTAGCTAACCCTGTGATGGTTAAGAAGGCGAATGGAAAGTGGAGGATGTGTATAGACTTCACTGATCTGAATGATGCATGTCCAAAAGATTGTTTTCCTCTGCCTAGGATTGATATGTTGATAGATGCCACAGCTGGACATGAAATGTTGAGCTTCATGGATGGTTTCAGCGGATACAATCAGATTAAGATGCACAAGGAGGACATCCCTAAGGTATCTTTCATAACTGACTTTGGTGTTTTCTGGTATCTTGTTATGGCTTTTGGTTTAAAGAATGCAGGAGCTACTTACCAACGGCTGGTGAATAAGATATTCGCCCATCTGATTGGAAAAACCATGGAGGTCTATGTTGATGACATGTTAGTCAAGAGCCTACTCAAGGCAGATCACATTAGGCACCTCAGAGAGGCATTTTAAGTGCTAAGGCACCACACGATGATGCTGAATCCAGCAAAGTGTGCTTTTGGCGTTGGATCGGGAAAATTTTTGGGTTTGATGGTTTCGAAGAGAGGAATAGAGGCCAATCTTGACAAGATCAAAGCCATCTTAGACATGGAATCACCTCGTTCTGTGAGGGACGTACAGAAGTTAACTGGCCGAGTTGCAACCCTGGGGAGATTTATCTCCAAATCTGGTGATAAGTGCTTGCCTTTCTTTCAGGCATTAAAGAAAGTGAAATATTTTGAGTGGACCACAGAGAGCCAAGAGGCCTTTGAGTAGTTGAAAAAATACATGGCTGAAGCCCCGTTGTTGGCCAAACCTAGTTCTGGGGAGATTCTTTACTTATACCTGGCAGTATCCGAACAAGCATTGAGTGCTGTTCTTGTTAAAGAAGAGAAGAAAGTTCAGAAACCCATCTACTATGTGAGTAAGGTGTTACATGGGGCGGAGTTGAATTACTCTCCCATTGAGAAGTTTGCTTTGGCATTGATTACTACCTCAAGGAAATTGAGACCGTACTTCCAGGCTCATAAAATCGAAGTCTTGACAGACCAACAATTGAGAAGCATATTGCACAACCCGAAAGCAAGTGGAAGACTGATCAAATGGGCCATAGAGCTTGGAGAGTTTGATATCAAGTATAAGCCTCGGATAGCCATCAAGGCTCAGGCATTGGCTGACTTCGTGGTTGAATGCACCATTGACAACCAAGAAGTCGGGGGCAGGAGATGATAACCACCCCTGAGAACGAAGATAAAGATGAAGAACTGATAGCTGACCAGAAAGAGTATTGGGTGCTCTATTTTGATGGAGCATCAAAAACAAAATCTAGTGGTGCAGGTTTGGTTTTGCAAAGCCCCGATGGGTTCACAGTTGAATATGCTTTGAAATTGGATTTTCCTACTACTAATAATGAAGCTGAGTATGAGGCATTAATAGCCGGATTGGGATTAGCCAGAGTCATGAGGGTCAAGAACCTCAAAGTGTGTGGAGATTCAAGACTGGTAGTCTCGCAAGTGAATGGTGAATTTGAGGGCAAGGATGATACTATGGCGAAATATTTGCGAGTTGTGAAAGCTGTCATGACTCAATTTGACGAATGCTATGTAGAGCACATCCCAAGAGAAGAGAACGTTAAGGCCGATGCCCTCTCTAAGTTCGCTTCTTCTGAGATAGAGAATTATGCAGGAAGTGTTTACTTCCAGGTCTTGAAGGCCCCGACCTTCAACTCTAAGCTGGTAGCACCAGTCGATGTTCGAAGCTGTTGGATAGATCCTATCAAAACTCACCTTGAAACCGGTTGGCTCCCTGACAATGCCTTGGAGGCACGAAAGTTGTCAGTAAGAGCATTGAGATACGCCTTGATCGAAGGCATCCTATACAAGAGATCGTTTGTCATCCCGTATTTGAAGTGTTTAAGGCCCCAAGAGGCTAAGGAAGCATTGGAAGAAGTTCATGAAGGGATCTGTGGGCAACACTTGGGGGGCAGAGCCCTAGCCCACAAGATTACCCGCCTGGGATTTTATTGGCCAGAGATGTTGGCAGATGCCCAGGATTATGTCAAGAAGTGTGATAGATGTCAAAAGCACGCCCCTATTGTAAGGCAGCCGCCTGAGAGGTTAACCTCAATCAGCTCTCCCATTCCGTTTGCAATGCGGGGGATGGACATTCTTGGTCCTTTCCCTATGGCTTTAGCACAAAGGAAGTTTCTGATTGTCGCCATTGACTACTTCACCAAGTGGATTGAGGCTAAGCCTTTAGCCAAGATAACCACCAAGCAAGTTTCCCAGTTCTTTTGGGAGAACATAATTTGTAGGTATGGAATCCCGCGAATCCTTGTGACGGATAATGGGACACAGTTTAACAATGAGGAATTCAAGAAGTATTGTGAGGAAAACGCTATTGAGCTTCATTTTACCTCAGTAGCACACCCGCAGGCAAATGGACAGGCCGAGGTGGCCAATCGGATCATCCTGGACGGACTAAAGAAAAGGGTCGAATGCTCAAGGAACACTTGGGTAGATGAGTTGCTGCCTATACTCTGGGCTTATCGCACTACGTGTAAGGTGACCACCGGAGCAACCCCGTTTTTGCTAGCTTATGGAGCTGAGGCAGTTGTACCACTAGAAATCATGCATGCATCACCTCGAGTTGAGGCATTTGAACCAGAGACCAATGAAGAGGGCATGAGACTCGCCCTAGACCTGATTGATGAAGTCAGGGACGAGGCAAATGCTCGAAATGTGGAGCATCAAAAGAAAGCATCCTTTTATTACAACCACAGGGTTAAGGAAAGGTTCTTCCAGCAAGGTGACTTAGTTCTGAGGAAGATCGAGGCTTCTGGAGTTGGCCAAAAGGGAAAACTAGCCCCCAACTGGGAAGGGCCGTATCGAGTCAAGAAGACATTGGGACGAGGATCATATAAGTTGGAGACCTTGGACGGGGTTGAGGTGCCCCGTACTTGGCATGCCTTGAACCTCAAGATTTATTATGTGTAAGCCTTCCTAGTAAGGACTTGGCTTTTATCTATCTATTAAGAAAAGTAGAAATAAGGTTCGATGAAACCATTCCAGGGCTTAGTACCCCGAGTAGGACAGTAGGAAATTATGTAAGGGTTTGAACCCACTTCAAGTTATTAATGCAAGTTTGTTTTCCATTCTATGATTGTGTGATTTTATTTATGTGCCAAGCACCTGATGAGTGCGAGTCAAAGATGACCAAGTAACGAAAATAAAGAACACACAAATGGAAGCAAAACAAATGCATAAATAGAAACGCCCCGAAGGGCCATGTTCAGGTTAAATTACAACAAGCAAATAAGAGTTAAGTCCCGAAGGACATTGATTGAAAGCTGATAAAATAAAGCCACATACGGCTAGATAAGACCGTGCAAGGCCATAGGGGAAACCCATCCTACTTAGCTGGAGATTCTTCCTCGCCGCTCTCCTCGCCCGACTCCTCCTCATCTGAATCCTCTTCCTCGCCTGAATCTTCATCTGAAGTCTCTTCATCGGCACCGCCTTGATCAATAACCACCATAGGCTGAGCGGTAGTCTCCACATCTTCGGTTTCCTCCTCCCCGGAAGATGAGGTCGAACTGTCTTCATTCTGGATCATCCTCTTGCCTGGGATTGGTTGTCGAACTACTCCAACTTTTCTGGCAGGCGGCGGGTTTTTTCCGCGAGACCCCGAAGAGCTTGAGTTTTGACTAGCAGCTGGGGGATGTCTTTTGAGTCCCGAAGATCTACGGCTACCTTTAGAACCCGAACCTGATGCTTGGGGAACAATCTTGGTTCCCGATCCAGAAGCGAGGTTTGCACAGTTCTCACCACCCGTAGTCCAGAAAGGGCAAGGAAAGTCAGAAGGGATGACTACTGAGGGATGTTTGTTACTCACAGCATTGATTGCCTTGTCCCAACCAACAGACATGTTGTAAGGGCGCACCTCATCATCATGTTCATCTATGAATCTCAGAAATTCTTTAGAATTATGATAGGCTTTGATCACCTTGTTGGCATCATCCATCCTCTTTCGAGCTAAAGAAGCAAGTTGTTTTCGGGAGGATAGAGCATTCGCTTCAGCGTGGGCAACCTGAGAATGTAGATCATCAATCTCTTCCTTAAACCTTGTTGAGTCAGTTTTCAAGGATATATTCTCATCCCTGAAAGCCAAGCCTTGGGTGGAAACCGCCTGAAAATAGGCATTAGCCTGCAATGAAAAATTGACAAGGCATGAGAGATTTGTAAAAGCTAAATCACACCGAACTTATTAAAAGGAGTGTCATACTTGATATAAGGCTTGAGCGCCCAGAAGTTGATTTTTATTCATCTTTTCCCCGGCATGTAAAGTCACTCTGTCAGGAGGAGTAATCGAAAGCTTGGACCAGTCTAGAGCTAGGTCAGGACTCCCACAAACCGAATCTTGCTCACATATACCCCATGACGGTATAAAAGGGGTCCTAATAACCCCATCAGCATTCCGGGATCTTTTCCCGCCTTGGGAGCAGCTTTCCAAGAAGTGAGGGACTCTAGGCTTAGTGGGATTCAGTAGCTCCGTAGCCTTTTTCTTCATCCTTTGAGTCACAATCGGTTGATTCTGAGGACGACTGTCAATCTCCTCAGCAGCTGAAATGCAACGAGAAAAACATCGGGATAAGAACAAATAGAGGTCATAATATGGTTAAGTAAGAAAATTACCCTGAATGGAAAGAAAGCTAAGGCCAGTCTCAACAAGATTCTTTTCATTCAGAAAAGTTTTGTAATGGGTACAACCTTCATCAGCTAGGAGCTTATCTCGGTCTAGTAACTCCGAATCTGTAAGTTCACACACGAAATGTGAACTATCTTCCACATGTCCAAATCTTTTCACAAAGTAGTTGCCCCAGTCACCACCTTCCCACTCAAGGATTACAAACTCCCTTTCCCAGAAATGTTGGGAATCTGGAAAAGAAAAGGGATTTACTATATGTGGGATTTTGGCTCGGTGTTGAAGGCTGATCCATCCTTTTTTGCAGTCAGTAGAGTTTCTGGCCCCGAAGATACTCCGAAACATTGTAGTAGACAATGGGATGTTCAGCTGATGGCATCTTATTATGAAAATAACGATGTACCTCCAGGCATTGGGATACAGTTGACAAGGGTGAATTTGATACTCCGCCAACAATCTGATGATAAAATCATCAACCGGAAATCTGAATCCAGCATCTAGGGCACCCCAAGGAACGCAAATTCTCTCAGGATGCCAGTTGCAAGTTCTGTCAGTTAGACTGGGAAGGCGAACCTTAATAGCATCTGGGAAGTAGTATGTTCTCCTGATCTCTTCGACATCTTTCTCCTTTAACTTGCATGGACTATAAAATGAATCTAAGCTTGCACTATTTGGGAACGCATCCCTCATGATGTTTAGCAGATCTAGTAAAGATTCAAATTTATGCTCAACGTATGAAGGGGGTTTTATTTTTTCTTTACCTTTTGCTGTCCTCATCTTGCTCCTCTTGGCGAATGCTTCCATCATGGAGACTGGAGGGGCAACTGGGCGGCTGTTCTCTGACATCTTGCTCTTGAAACTTGAACTTGAAGCTGCAAACTTGATCTGGAATCTTGATCACCGATTGGGACTAAAAATCAGCAGAGCTTAAGAACTTGAAAACTTTGAAATGAAGAAGTGATTGAAATGAAGGCTACCACTCTTCTTTTATAGAAGAAGCATGACCTGTTGTATCAGGTCAAGGTTCAGCTTGATTCGCGTCTACAGGTCATCTATCGTTTAAAGATGAAAAAAGGACAGAAACTACTCGTTTTATACAGAAAGGATCATTATAATTCATACGAACTGAGGAGAAACAACCGATATAATTGCTAAAGCTGTAAAACAAACGACCTTTGAAAGGCTAATTACGCTTAAGGAGTTAATTAAGGAGATCAGCCATAAGTGTAAGGTTAGCAATGCAAATTAAGGAGTAATATCGTTAGAAGTCATGAATGACCAAAACAATAACTTGAGAATCAAGATCAAGAATCTTGATCCTTAAGATGAAGAATGACTTGAGATCAAGATCAAGAATCTTGATCCTTAAGATGACGAATGACTTGAGATCAAGATCAAGAATCTTGATCCTTAAGATGACGAATGACTTGAGATCAAGATCACGGAGGGGTTTAAGGTTCGGGCTTCCCGGCCAACCACGAAGTGGCCGACCACGACACTCGGAGGGCCGTAGCCGACCACGGAGTGGCCGACCACGAAGCAGCCGACCATCACCCCTGAAGGAGCAACGGCCGACCACGAGGTGGCCGACCACCGTACGCGGGGAGCGCCAGCCGATCACCAACCAGCCGACCTCCGTGGAATGAAGCCCTCCGGCCGACCACCATTCGGCCGACCACGATGAGGTGAGGTCCCCCGGCCGATCACGGGCTAGCCGACCACGAGCTACCCGTTGATCCGGCCGATCACGGGTAGTTTGTGGTCCTAGAACCCGACTTTTTCAGCAGTTCTCGGATAGTTTGTAGACCTAGATCTCGAATTTTTCAGCGAATTTCGGATGATTTTCAGTACTGAAATGAGATTAATATTAGCACAGATTAGTGCTGATTAGCACAGATTAGTGCCGTTTAAGCACAGATTAGTGCCGATTAGCACAGATTAGTGCCGTTTAAGCACAGATTAGTGCCGATAAGCACAGATTAGTGACGATAAGCACAGATCAGTGCCGATTAGCACAGATTATCGCCGATTAGTGTTGTTAGTGCCGTTTTATGCCGTTTAACATCGTTTAACACTGTTTAAACGTTGTTTAAGGCTGATTAGCGCTGTGTAGTGCCGTTTAACACCGTTTAGTGTCGTTTAACATCGTCGTAAATGCGTTGGTCGCTCCACGCTTTACATTAAGATGATATTGTTGAAAGTACTCGCGTAAGAGTAATAAACCCTGACCCAAGTCTCGGAAAGGCCGTTAAAACTTCAAGGAAAACCTGATCAGTTTTCCTAGAAGTTGGGGGGCAAATGATATGGGTTAAATGTAAACCCTAAAGACACATTTAATGTGGCATTAATTAGACCTAGAATGGTCCAAATGTGGGGCCCGCCAGATGGGCCCAAACCCTATTTATAATATTAATTTCGTAATTAATATTAGAGGTAATAACCAACTCAGCAATAAGAGTCAAACAAGGATATTACCCTTGCCTGACTTAGCCTCCAAGATACATATTTCAACATGGAAACTGGTTCCTATATACTAGGATCTGGAACCTTCTTCTAGGCGGTGACTTGCCCACCAAGTCACCTAACCCTACTACGATTCTAGGGCTTCTCAGCCTATATAAAGGGTCTGACCCCTCATTCTCAGAACTACGTTTTTGGCTTGATCTTTGATACACATCAAAGTACGTAGGCATCTTGTGAAGGCAGATTCAGCCACGAACACGAGAGCAGCCATTAAAGCACGAAGCTCCCGAACCCTAGCCGTCATAATCATAACCTAGTTTTTATTCCACAACAGGAATTATTGAACCATAAAAGTTAACCGTTGAAACCCCAAGGAAATACAAATAAAATTTAATATTATTTGCATATATATATTTAAGAGATTGAAAAAAAAGGAAAAAAAAACCTCAAACACCACATCATGTGGCGTTTTTTACTAAGAAATTAAAACGATACACGGTACTATGTTATGGAGTGATATTTGGGGCCAAGTTTTTGAACTGTGATATTTGAAGTCATTTGTCTTGAAATTATGATGGGCCTTTATTCTGGGGTACTCGCTAATATCACTAAGTACAAAAACCATATTGAAATGGGTAAAATTTAAAGAAGTAAGTTAAATTGAAAAAAGTTATGAAACTAGTATTAAAGTGCAACTTGTATTAGCATCAAAAAAACACTTTTTAATATTATATTATAGAAATAGTAATAAATATTTAGCGTCTAGCATTGGGCTTACTCTTATAATATGCATTGGAGGGGTGTAAGAACCCAAAATTTCGGTAGAATTAAAACTTTTCCTATTATGATGAAGTGCATCAATGAATAGTGATTTTGAGGATTAAGAAAATTTTTCATGCCACCTATGTACGAGACGTAGTGTGGATATTCCGAAGTTATACTAGTAATCTACGGAGTAAATAAGTGTATGTAAATGCGATTGGAATTCAGAAATTTCAAATTCTATTTTCGTGTAATATTTGACCGAGCAGTGAATTATATATCAGTAATATCAAGAAATGAGATATTTAATTTGAGGAATTGAGGAGTTAATATTTTGGAATTTTATTATAAGTGATTTGAGAATTTGGAACGAAAACCACTGTAGAAGTGAAACAAACGTTCTAGAAACCGCTGAAACTTTACAACGAGATTAAGCGATCAAGCGACCGAATCATGAATTGAGAATAGTAAATATTAGAAGTCCAAGGAAGGATATATTATGAGAGGAAAATGGAATTGAGAATAAAATCCTAGAGTTAAAGGAAATGAGAACAATTGAGAAACCGCGAGAATTTTTTTCTGAGATAAAGAGAAAATACAAAGAAAATTGGACACAACGATTGTTTGAGGTATTGGGCCACACTATTACAATGAAGTGCAACATATAAGTTGTAACATATTGATTTAGTAAATATACAAAAAGGGAAGCCCCTTGGTGCAAATAAGAAAAGGAAGGAAGGACTTGGAAACAATATGTATAAAGCAAGGGACTTGCTTGCAATTATGGATGGATAAAGGTAATCCAAATGAACAAATGAGGAGATGACACCACATGGCAAGAAGATAAGATGCATCCAAGTGAAAATATCAAGCATTATTGATCACTTATCACTTTAAACAAAACAAAACAAACACCAAATACTCCATTCTGCCCAGCAGAAAAGGAGCTCACTAAAACGGGCCTAGAGACTTCATTACTCAATGAAATATTTTGTTCTTTATATGGTTAGAAAGCTGTGAAGACGTTCTACAACTTTCATTCAGGAGCCTCGACCAGGAAACGAGTGCAAGGGCTTCGTTTTTGCTGATCTTTGGGGCGTGTTTTTCCAGTCAGGAAACTCACTTCCATGTTCTTGATTTCTTTGGTGAGATTGAAGATGGTGAGCATAGAGTAAGAGCATGTTTGGCAAACCTTGCTTAAAGTAAAAATTAGCTTTAAGTTGTTTTTGGAGTGTTTGTGTACCTCGGCTTTAAGCCCGCTTTAAGTTAAAAAACTGCTTAAAGTCATAAGCTCCTTTTAGGTACTTTTGACTTATGACTTATGACTTATGGATTTTTTTTTTATTTTTTTTTTTCACGATTCTTGTAAAGCTTAAATATCATGAATTTAAAATTTTTTAAAGTCAAATTTCACTTTAAGTCAAAATTATTAAACCCCCATTTAACTTTAAGTAAAATTACCCAAACACTTTCATTCAACTTAAAGTAAACAACTTCACTTTCTCCTTTAAGTTAAAAACACCTCCATTAAGTCAAAAGTAACTTATTTTAAGCAATCCCAAACACCCTCTAAGGCTTCCCCAAGGTTAACCAAGCTTGTTTGAGATTTTAAGAACATCAAGAAGGTATAAAAACCCTAACCCCTCTTGGCCATGTAGTAATTGTGATGTTTAATGTTAGATCCATGGTTATTAGTGTGAATCTTGGACATATAAGTTATGGATGATGTAGACCTTGAGTTTAAGTGCCGTGGTTGTGATTTTTAGGCTTGTGGTTAGTGTATGTATCTCCATGTATGTTATAAAGTATGATCTTGGTGATTTAGATGTTGGTTGTGATGTGGATGTAAGATTCTTGGTTGGTTTAGTGATATAAGCATGCTGAGTTTTTCCCAGGAACTTGTACTGTCTTGTAGGAGGGTTTTGAACCCCCAAATCTTGTCCCCTGAAGTCCTAATGTATATTGTTGGAAAGGTATTTGAATGTAGTTTCCAGAAATATAAGGTTCATGACTAGGTGATGTATAGATTTTGATTTATGGCCTGAGAAGTGAAATGTGTTTCTGGATTCCGGACTGCACTAAGTGGTCCCCTTGTGAACCTTATTTGAACCCCTAAAATTTATGTAGGATCATGGAAAAATTAGAGAAGCTAGTAAATGCAGTGGGGAAGGCTACCCAAAAAGAATTGGATTAAAATATGTATTTTTCAATTTTATAAAAATGTTGAAGTAAAATCCGAGCAAGTGAAAAACCACTTAGGAGATTAGTTTAAAGTAGTTTTAAGAATGTTCACTTGAGTTTCGAGTTTGAGGAATAGATTTGAGTCGAATGGGTAACGGAAGTGATAATGTGACGACATGGTCATATGAGAGGGTTAGTGGTCACAAGTGGAGTCGTTAAGTTGGTCTTACGATTTTTAAAACCTTATGATTAAGTAGCGTTGTTAAGGTACTAACGTACAAATATTGATTATGTATAGATTTCCATTCCACTTCGCGAGCCGACCACCCCAACCTCACCAAGGCAAGTTTTCCAACCCTAAGTATTTATTTTCAAAAGATCATATTCTTGATTTTACTTATGCAAGTTTACTTTTCAAAACTTATATATAAGGATTTTCACTATTGTGTTTATAGCTTCCAAACGTATTATATGCTTATGCTTTACGAGATTATGTTGAAGTTTGAGATATATGCATATGTGTTTGTACACCCTTGAACTTAGAATGAAAGTGTTTTCTTCGGACAACGACTCTAGCAATAGAGGTCTTAGCGGTCCAAATATACTATTGACCGGGGAGCGGTATATTGTTGTATCGTGATTAAATCGCGAAAACCCGAAGAGTCATTCGGGAAGTATCGTATACTTAAGTCTTTATTATTTTTACGTTGTTAAAAATACTCAAAAATATCTATCTTGGATTAAAAGCTTATTTTAATTAAATAATTATTTTATTAATTGTTTATATTAAATCTCAAAATATTATTTATTAGGTATTGTTCATTATTTTAAAGACAAAACTAATCCAAGATGCCTTTAGCATTTTCAAACTCGAACACTTTCGAACCCAAAACATTTTCGAAAACCCCCGGTCAGGTTTTGCTTCTTGTACATTTTTCAAGAATTATCGGTCGACTGAGGTCGAACTTCAACTACTCGAATTTTCTATCAAAATGATTTTTGAAAAGAAAAGAAAAAGGGGACTCTGGCAGGTGTGGGAATCATTGACGAACGATTCCCGGGATGTGTAAGCGGCCGTGAGCCAGGCGGTCCATCAATTATTATTCCGACCCAGGTGTTGCCGAAGGATGATTACGGATGTAGTTTTCATCGAGGGTGATTACGGATGTAGTTTTCACCCAAGGGTAGTTACGGATGTAGTTTCTATCCTTCTACTAGTAGAGAAGACCCGCGGATTGTTGGACTTGGTTGTGGCGACTGATCATCGTCAATCCTTGTCAGGTTTTTATGTTTTCTTCCAGTCCCATCCTCCACTTTGGAAAAATACTCAAACACTGCTTCTTGGGCCTAAGTGCCAAGTTGCCGATAGTGTAGTTTTTTATAAGAAAAATATTGACATCGTGCAGTATCTAGAACTGCAAGATTTCCTATAAAGATTGGCACGTGTTAGTGCACTCTTGCAATTATTTCAAAGAATGAAATGTTTTTGAATGAGAAACCTTCTAAGCTAATGGAAGGAAAGAGGTTTTGCAATAATGTATTCCCTGTACAGTATGTTAACCGTAGAGTGTTTTGCCGAAAATGATATACTAATATGTATATATTTTCAAACCTGAGATATATTGAAATGGGAACCTTACAAAGGATTCATATGTTATTCTTAAAGCTCCTTAGCGAGTATAAATGTTTTATTCAAACTCGGACATATATATTGTCGAATTATGTTTTGAAATCTGAGATATATACCCATACAGTTGGGAACATTTTTACAATAAACCACATTATTATTTTTCAAAATGGCGAACTTGCTGAGCATTATGTAGCTCATTCTTGCTTTATAAAAACTTTTCAGAAAGAGAAGAATTTGGTCAGTTAACTCCGTACCAGCAGAAGAGGAGTAGAAGATTTATCCCGAGATGACTTAGTTCCGGATAAATACTACAGAGTAAGTCTGATAGGTTTTCAACTGTAATAGTAAGACTCGTCTTCAAGTGTAGTTGTATAAGTGGAAGTGCGTAAGATTCTGGATTGTACAGATGAATTGTAATATTTAGTGTTACTTTTGGTTATCGTTTCTGAGGCTCTAACTTGTATGTGCGTAAGATTGAGGTCTGGATGGATGTATTATTGAGTTGTAAAGTTAATACAGGTATGATATGGTTGGATGGTGATGTGACGACCTGAATCTTTGACCTCGGATTTGGGGGCGTCACAGAAATGGTATTAGAGAGATAAGTTACAGTACTCAGAAATGAGAGTGTTGAGAGTTAAGTCTAAGTAGGAGAATGACATCAGAGATCGTAGTAAACTTATTATTGGACTACCAGAAGAGGTACTGGTGAGTAGAATGGACTGGAGTGTTTACAGGAGGTATTATGCTAGGGTCGATAGAATCCTTAGAGACCTTTGGAATGATGAATAGAGGTTTGAGAGTCGTACATGACCTATCATAGATAATGATATAGGAAGCAGAGCAAAATCTCAAGAGCAGCTGAGGTAGAGGCGATATTGCCAATATGATCGGATGACTAGGCTGGCATAAATTTTGTGGCCCATAGTCCTCCACAGTTTAGAAGGCGACATTTTAAGAATTAAGAAGTTTAGACATCCCTACATAAGTAAGGGTACTTAGTACTTGGAATAATGAAAGTCTTTTACTTTGGCTATAAGATCCGATTTTCGATAAGTAACGGGTTTACCTGAAAGTTGGTCACTATGTCGTTGTGGATTTCATTACCCTTGATGGCGAATTTTACATGTGTTATACGAGAATGTTATCATAAGACGAGCGTGCTAGATAATTCCATGCATGATTCGGACGCTAGAGCATGGTAGTTCAACTTAGAGAACAAACAAGTGGGATTAACAAAGGGACTCAAGAGAAGTTGAATATGGTTGCGACGAGCGATACAGTGATCTCAGAGTCTACCAAAAGAAAAGACCAACGGGTCTAGAGTGGGATCCTTTGATAGAGATGTTAGCAGGGACTACGTATATATGTATTGTAGACCTCAATATTTTTGGTATATGTTCACATGCACACACCCGCCACTGAACCTATGGACTGCACTGAGATCCCTGAGAGATCTCTTTGATCTGTTCCCAGGGGGAACTGGCCACTTGTGATTCATGTCGAAAGGCATGAAGTAGGACCCTATGGACTTAGCAGGTGTCCCCGGAATGATGCGAAGCTTGGTCTTCAAGATAAAGCACAGAAATGATAGATATACTTGTGAAATCCTAACTGGATAAATGACTTTAAGATGATGATTGGGAGACGCACTAGTTGGTGTCTTGTATTACGAAGAAGAAGAGATGGAGTTACCCTCATAATGGTGATAATGAGATGCACGAATGATTATTAACTTATTTTGGTAACTACCGGCTGGTGCACTACTTCATTTTTAAACTGTTCACTAACCATGTTACCTCGATTAGTTTATATCAGGTAATCCTTCTAGCTTTCTACTTCAAATTTGTGGAATAACAACCAGTGATATACTCTCCCTAAAGCAGGACTTATCCGAAGTAATTTTATTTGACCCATGAACATTCTATTCAAAAATTTATGATGACCTTGTTCGGCTCAGGCCTATTTACACTTTCTTTCAATTATCCAAGGAATGTTCCACGAATACTTCCTTAATTATTCGACGAATATTACTTAACGAATATTGATGTTTGATTGCTTCTTTCATACTTGCACTCTTCAGTTGAGCTCATAAATATTTAACAAATTACTGAGGACATGGATGATCTAATGTCCAGACATCCTTCATGAATTCTTTTCTTCTATTCAAGATGAGATTGTACATCGTACATTGAAATCATAGTAAGGATATCATTTTGATATTGGTATTCTGAATTTAATTCTACTGTAGGATCTGATAAAGCATGTGTACAGAGGCACCCTTGGGTTGACCGTTTCACTGGTAGGTATTATTTGATGAGAGGTTATCGGTTGTTCCGATACCTAGAACATTCTCTTCAGATTTTATAGTTTTCTTTTTCAAACTTAATAACTTCTTATTTCCATTCGTTGTCCGAGTAGCCTAAAGTTTCTTCAGTGGCTACGATGTTGAAATTCCGTTCTAGCCAATTGAAACTGGCTAGTCGATATGTCAATATGAATGACTAGTTGATTGTTCTAACTAGTCAAAATTGTAATGTTGTGAAGAACACCTAGCTAATTGTCCTAGCTAGTGGTGATGTCTCAAACAAGTGAACTAGCAAATTTTGTCTAGCTAGTTGCTAGTGTTTCTTGAAAAGGACTAGTTATTGTTTCACTGGTCCAACTCCCAATTTAATTCATTCAGCAATTCCTCAATGCATTTTGCATGTGGTAAAGTATGATAATGAAAGTTTTGACGAATAACTTGATTGAGACCTAGTGAGGTCGCCCACTCAACTTGAATTCTACCCATCTTCGTATCATACTTTATGTCACTTGAATATTCTGTTCTTTCATTCATATAATGAAGATTCATTTGAAACCATAGATTACTTGAATGATAAACTGCTTCATTTTTATTGTCATAGAGTAGAATTGCTTTCGATCGGTTGACCTTTATCAATGGGACTTTTCATATCCTCTATTTTTCAAGAGGAAAAGTATTCACCAGATGTAAGAATCGTATAAAGACCGTCTTTATGACTTTTGTATCCAACAATCATTGCCCTCGTGCAACATTCTCTATGATATCACATTACAAAATTATCAGGACATGAAGGAATAAACCTTGTTGTATTCTTTCTGTCCATCCTTACATCTCCGAAAATTGAGACTCCTAGTATTTGGAACCATCAACATTCTTGGAACATCCAATGTGGAATTCTTATTGAAATTATCTATTGGAACTTGTTATTTTGAAACCATTCCTTTCAAAAGTCATTACTCTAAGGTGAACGGGAGGTACAATTGTGAACCGTTGCACCAATATGAGATCAAAAACCAAATGTTGTAATTGTGCAGCCAGAGCGTGATGCCGAGTAATTATTTAAAGTAGGAATAACATGTCGGGGCATAACACAAGACCTTTAATATTAGTGTGAGGAAAGTTATAGGAAATGATGAGGTGGTTGGGAGTACGTTCCTACCAACCGTTGTCAGTATGTTATAGTAATGAATTCTGGAGTTACCAAGCCTTTTCCTGATCCAAGAAATTCAAATCGATTGCGATGTAAGACATATCCTTAGAGGAAACTAACATGGAAGTGAGATGGACAAGAAAGGAAGAAATATCGTGGCAAGAATGTGAAGCTTTACTTAGCTAAAAGGGATTGATGCACATAGCGAGACATAAAGTTTAAAAGGCCCCTAATAGCAAATGGATGCATGGATATATCCCAATGATCCTTCGAGATTACCACCTAATCAAGTTTATTGGGAATCACAGCAGTATACAGGCCTCAGGCTGATTGGTGCCAGTTGTGAAAGAGGACGAGCGTATGACATCTTACATATACCATCGAGAATCGATACCCCTAACCGGAGATGTAGGAATTGTTGACCAGTTAAAATGCGTAGTTGTTTTTTTCAAAGATAAGGTTGTAAGGCGGGTTTCACCAACTCAAGATCGACCTCTATACTGTGCCAAAGTTGGGATTTCACACTAATATAAACGTTATAAAATTGTGGTAGTATCGTTTGAGTGGACTAATGAGTCAGAAGCCTTTATGGATTAATGAACAAAGTTTTGGAATGAAATGAGATATTAGCAACAACCTCGTTGTTAGCTATACTTGATGATAAAAAGAGGACTTTGAGGGTCACGATGATGCGTCTTTCAAGAGTTTAAGAGGTGTGCTGATGTAGTAGAAAGGGGATGATAGCCTATACTTCTAAACAACATAAAGGTTACGGGATAGGATATACTAACCGTGAGTCGGGGATTAGTCATGATAGCGTTCACGCATAAAACTGAGACGTTAACCTTATGAGAAAAGTGTGAAATTTTTCCACAAGTGCCTTAAGTATATCTTCATATTAGAACTAAACATAAGAAAGAGAAGGTGACGAAAGGGAGCAGGGAGTATAATGGAGAAATTTGTTATTACCCAAGAAAGGCCAGTGTGGTGGCCGATACTTATAGAAGGGATTATTCGAAATTGGAATTTAGTCAGTATTGACCAAGAAAATAGAGTATATACAATAAAGAATAATGTTAGAGGAAAAGGACTAAATTATGGGGAAGGACAAAGATGTATAGAGAATTAAGAGAATGTTTGGCAAACAGGTATGAAGAATGGCATTGGCAAACTATTAAGTACAAACGCGACATGTCGAAAGCGGAATGATAGAGATTTAGTGGATTAATTCCGCCTATAGAAAATCTTGAACGTGGACAGAATTATAATGAATTTCATAAGTAGGTCGCCGAAGACCGATCCAAGAGATGGCCCTATTTGATTTATAATTGTTGAACCAAGTGATTTACCTACGAGAGACTTTCCATTTGGAAGATTATTGATTTATATACAGAAGAGATGGTGGTGCAATATAAAACATCTGCAGTGATTACGTCAGATAAAGACTTAAGGTTAAACTTCGAATATTGAAGGTGCTTTCAAGTATATTTAACAAAGAGATTGAGCGTATGTACTAATTTGATTTGTGGCTGATGGACAGGGAAGAAGAATTATCCAGACGATCGAATTTATATTTAGTGTCGTGCCATAGATTTCACGGGCCAGTCGAGAATAAAAACTTATCCATGAAATGAATGTTGTTATCACGATCGTCACCATGCGAATGTAAGGACGTCTCTTGTAAAGCGTATTGCGAAAGAAGAAGTTTCGCTTTCTTGCATTACGAAGAAGTCAATGAATGAGGGATATAGTAGCTGAACTGGTTCGACGTATACAAAAGACTATACAATATCTATAGCAAGTGGTAACGGCTGACGGGAGGCAACACATGCGTGCTAATCAAGCCAAGGAATATGAGGAATACCATGCGTATTAACGTTGTCTTAGATTATAAAACATGACCACAAAGTATTCACGGGCCAACGATACCAGGACTCATCAAGGATATTATGAACAAGGTAGGAAGGGAACGTATAAGTAGTGGGATAGAAATTTTCATTCATAGAACAACCGGTAAGGAATACAGGTCGAGGAGAGCATGCGTTGAGAAACAACATTAAAGCGTTGGTGAGACAAAGGTGAGAGAACAAAAGGATTGAAGTTTCAACCTGAGAGTTGGAAAGGGTAAAGTTGGAATTGTATCCACAACTATTTTCCTTATGTTCTTAAGATAGAATCCTTTTAAGGAGAGAAGACTACAATAACCCTAATTTTCGTGAATATTCGAAACCTGGATGAATAGTAATTTTATGCGTGGATGGGAAATTTTTGCAATCACAATATGTACGAATTATTAATTGAAGATTTCGAATTGATATTACGTCTTTACGGTGCAGACGAGTGTATGTAAAAGTCATTAGTGTTTTTTTTTACGAAACCCATCATTTCGAATGGTCAAATTTTATGAGATATCAAAGGAGTATGAGGTGGGAGACTTCGTGATACTAAAGTAATCTCCCTGGAAAGGATTGATGCGGTTTGTTAAGAAAGGGAAGCTAAGTCTGAGGTTTATTGGACCTTTTTAGATTTTGAGGCGTATTGGGAAGTTAGCCTGCGAGTTAGCATTGCCCCAAGCTTGCAGCAAATTCATAATGTGTTTCATATGTCTACGACCCTACCACACCGACTATCAGCATGTGATAGAGTACAACCAAGTGGACCTATGACCCGACTTGACCTATGTGGAGCAACCCGTGGAAATCATGGATAGAGAAGAACAAGTGCTGAGGAACAAGGTTTTCAAACTAATAAGGAATTGTGAGAAAATCAAGATGTGGAAGAATCCACCTGGAAGTTGAAAGAGTGAAACAAAGAAGGAGTAACCCCAGTGATTCCTAAACTGATTCCGGGACGGAATCCTTTTAAGGAGGGGAGACTGTAAGAACCCAAAATTTCGGTAGAATTAAAACTTTTCCTATTATGATGAAGTGCATCAATGAATAGTGATTTCGAGGATTAAGAAAATTTTTCATGCCACCTATGTACGAGACGTAGTGTGGATATTCCGAAGTTATACTAGTAATCTACGGAGTAAATAAGTGTATGTAAATGCGATTGGAATTCAGAAATTTCAAATTCTATTTTCGTATAATATTTGACCGAGCAGTGAATTATATATCAGTAATATCAAGAAATGAGATATTTAATTTGAGGAATTGAGGAGTTAATATTTTGGAATTTTATTATAAGTGATTTGAGAATTTGGAACGAAAACCACTGAGGAAGTGAAACAAACGTTCTAGAAACCGCTGAAACTTTACAACGAGATTAAGCGATCAAGCGAGCGAATCATGAATTGAGAATAGTAAATATTAGAAGTCCAAGGAAGGATATATTATGAGAGGAAAATGGAATTGAGAATAAAATCCTAGAGTTAAAGGAAATGAGAACAATTGAGAAATCGCGAGAATTTTTTTCTGAGATAAAGAGAAAATACAAAGAAAATTGGACACAACGATTGTTTGAGGTATTGGGCCACACTATTACAATGAAGTGCAACATATAAGTTGTAACATATTGATTTAGTAAATATACAAGAAGGGAAGCCCCTTGGTGCAAATAAGGAAAGGAAGGAAGGACTTGGAAACAATATGTATAAAGCAAGGGACTTGCTTGCAATTATGGATGGATAAAGGTAATCCAAATGAACCAATGAGGAGATGACACCACATGGCAAGAAGATAAGATGCATCCAAGTGAAAATATCAAGCATTATTGATCACTTATCACTTTAAACAAAACAAAACAAACACCAAATACTCCATTCTGCCCAGCAGGAAAGGAGCTCACTAAAACGGGCCTAGAGACTTCATTACTCAATGAAATTTTTTGTTCTTTATATGGTTAGAAAGCTGTGAAGACGCTCTACAACTTTCATTCAGGAGACTCGACCAGGAAACGAGTGCAAGGGCTTCGTTTTTGCTGATCGTTGGGGCGTGTTTTTCCAGTCAGGAAACTCACTTCCATGTTCTTGATTTCTTTGGTGAGATTGAAGATGGTGAGCATAGAGTAAGGCTTCCCCAAGGTTAACCAATCTTGTTTGAGATTTTAAGAACATCAAGAAGGTATAAAAACCCTAACCCCTCTTGGCCATGTAGTAATTGTGATGTTTAATGTTAGATCCATGGTTATTAGTGTGAATCTTGGACATATAAGTTATGGATGATGTAGACCTTGAGTTTAAGTGTCGTGGTTATGATTTTTAGGCTTGTGGTTAGTGTATGTATCTCCATGTATGTTATAAAGTATGATCTTGGTGATTTAGATGTTGGTTGTGATGTGGATGTAAGATTCTTGGTTGGTTTAGTAATATAAGCATGCTGAGTTTTTCCCAGGAACTTGTACTGTCTTGTAGGAGGGTTTTGAACCCCCAAATCTTGTCACCTGAAGTCCTAATGTATATTGTTGGAAAGGTATTTGAATTTAGTTTCCAGAAATATAAGGTTCATGACTAGGTGATGTATAGATTTTGAGTTATGGCCTGAGAAGTGAAATGTGTTTCTGGATTCCGGACTGCACTAAGTGGTCCCCTTGTGAACCTTGTTTGAACCCCTAAAATTTATGTAGGAGCATAGAAAAATTAGAGAAGCTAGTAAATGCAGTGGGGAAGGCTACACAAAAAGAATTGGATTAAAATATGTATTTTTCAATTTTATAAAAATGTTGAAGTAAAATCCGCGCAAGTGAAAAACCACTTAGGAGATTAGTTTAAAGTAGTTTTAAGAATGTTCACTTGAGTTTCGAGTTTGAGGAATAGATTTGAGTCGAATGGGTAACGGAAGTGATAATGTGACGACATGGTCATATGAGAGGGTTAGTGGTCACAAGTGGAGTCGTTAAGTTGGTCTTACGATTTTTAAAACCTTATGATTAAGTAGCGTTGTTAAGGTACTAACGTACAAATATTGATTATGTATAGATTTCCATTCCACTTCGCGAGCCGACCACCCCAACCTCACCAAGGCAACTTTTCCAACCCTAAGTATTTATTTTCAAAAGATCATATTCTTGATTTTACCTATGCAAGTTTACTTTTCAAAACTTATATATAAGGATTTTCACTATTGTGTTTATAGCTTCCAAACGTATTATATGCTTATGCTTTACGAGATTATGTTGAAGTTTGAGATATATGCATATGTGTTTGTACACCCTTGAACTTAGAATGAAAGTGTTTTCTTCGGACAACGACTCTAGCAATAGAGGTCGTAGCGGTCCAAATATACTATTGATCGGGGAGCGGTATATTGTTGTATCGTGATTAAATCGCGAAAACCCGAAGAGTCATTCGGGAAGTATCGTATACTTAAGTCTTTATTATTTTTACGTTGTTAAAAATACTCAAAAATATCTATCTTGGATTAAAAGCTTATTTTAATTAAATAATTATTTTATTAATTGTTTATATTAAATCTCAAAATATTATTTATTAGTTATTGTTCATTATTTTAAAGACAAAACTAATCCAAGATGCCTTTAGCGTTTTCAAACTCGAACACTTTCGAACCCAAAACATTTTCGAAAACCCCCGGTCAGGTTTTGCTTCTTGTACGTTTTTCAAGAATTATCGGTCGACTGAGGTCGAACTTCAACTACTCGAATTTTCTATCAAAATGATTTTTGAAAAGAAAAGAAAAAGGGGACTCTGGCAGGTGTGGGAATCGTTGACGAACGATTCCCGGGATGTGTAAGCGGCCGTGAGCCAGGCGGTCCATCAATTATTATCCCGGCCCAGGTGTTGCCGAAGGATGATTACGGATGTAGTTTTCATCGAGGGTGATTACGGATGTAGTTTTCACCTAAGGGTAGTTACGGATGTAGTTTCTATCCTTCTACTAGTAGAGAAGACCCGCGGATTGTTGGACTTGGTTGTGGCGACTGATCATCGTCAATCCTTGTCAGGTTTTTATGTTTTCTTCCAGTCCCATCCTCCACTTTGGAAAAATACTCAAACACTGCTTCTTGGGCCTAAGTGCCAAGTTGCTGATAGTGTAGTTTTTGATAAGAAAAATATTGACATCGTGCAGTATCTAGAACTGCAAGATTTCCTATAAAGATTGGCACGTGTTAGTGCACTCTTGCAATTATTTCAAAGAATGAAATGTTTTTGAATGAGAAACCTTCTAAGCTAATGGAAGGAAAGAGGTTTTGCGATAATGTATTCCTTGTACAGTATGTTAACCGTAGAGTGTTTTGCCGAAAATGATATACTAATATGTATATATTTTCAAACCTGAGATATATTGAAATGGGAACCTTACAAAGGATTCATATGTTATTCTTAAAGCTCCTTAGCGAGTATAAATGTTTTATTCAAACTCGGACATATATATTGTCGAATTATGTTTTAAAATCTGAGATATATACCCATACAGTTAGGAACGTTTTTGCAATAAACCACATTATTATTTTTCAAAATGGCGAACTTGCTGAGCATTATGTAGCTCATTCTTGCTTTATAAAAACTTTTCAGAAAGAGAAGAATTTGGTCAGTTAACTCCGTACCAGCAGAAGAGGAGTAGAAGATTTATCCCGAGATGACTTAGTTCCGGATAAATACTACAGAGTAAGTCTGATAGGTTTTCAACTGTAATAGTAAGACTCGTCTTCAAGTGTTGTTTTATAAGTGGAAGTGCGTAAGATTCTGGATTGTACAGATGAATTGTAATATTTAGTGTTACTTTTGGTTACCGTTTCTGAGGCTCTAACTTGTATGTGCGTAAGATTGAGGTCTGGATGGATGTATTGTTGAGTTGTAAAGTTAATACAGGTATGATATGGTTGGATGGTGATGTGACGACCTGAATCTTTGACCTCGGATTTGGGGGCGTCACAAGGGTGTTTTTTAGTTTTCATATTTTATATTATGCTATGGAACCAATATTTAACTATGCATTGGATTTGTTCTTATTACTCAAAAATACACTAAAAAAGTTGTCTTTAAACTAGCTACTACTTATCAGTGACCAAAGTGATAATAATTGAGGTTAAAAAAAATATGTATTTAATGCATCGAAATTATATATTGTACAAAGAAACACATTAAAGTCATATTACTATATTAGGAGTTACTCCCTCTATTTGGAAATAATTGATATTTAATTTTTTGACACACATTTTAAAGAATTTTGATTATATAATAAAAATTATTATTTTTAATTTTTTTTAAATAAAAGTTTTAGTTTAATATTTTTGTTCATAAAAAAAATTTAAAAATAATAATTGGCACTGACTAACATGTGTCCTAAGGGCACGATAGATATCATCATTTAGTACAGGTAATTAAGAGGGGTAGAAAACCCTTAGCTAAAATATCTAAGTGGCATCTAGTGGCACATATGTGGCAAAATTATAGTAGTAGACAATTTGTAAAATTTAGCACTTTAAGAGCATCTCCAACGGGAATAGCTAAAATTGGTTGGCTAAATTGGACCTATAGGACATTATGTAAAATTTGTTGAATCTGTAAGACATTTTACTTCAATGGTATTAGCTATATTGGTTGGCTATATTTTAAAAATAGTATGTTATTAATAATTTAGGTTGTTATAAATAGAATATATCACTTCAATATGGTAATGAATGATGTGGAATCTTCTTACAGATTTCTTACAGCTATATAGAGGTTCGACAAATATAGCCAACCTGTAGAAATTATATAAAATTATAGCTAACAGCTTTGACCCATTGGAGTTCAAGTTTTTTTTAGATAATCTCTATAATTTTTATTTATGGTATCTTTTATCTAATTTTAGCTAAGGATTTCTTGTGGTTGGAGATGCTCTAACCATCATTTCCCTTAGCAAAAAATTTAGCCAATCATAGGAATATTGTTTTTAGATTTTAGAGGCTATTTTTGTTGAACCAATATTCCCCTTAGGTATAATTTTACATAAGCATGATTATAGCTAATTCTATTGGATTTCATACCATTACTCTTAGATAAAATTATAGATATTTATTTTAGCCAACTATTTAACCAATCATTTTAGCTATTAACCCTGAGATGCTCTTAACACGTTTGTTAGCATCTTAGATCTACGTCATATCTTCAAACTTAAAAATAATTACTCTGCGTCCCATTTTACATGTTCTTTTTCTAAAAAACAAATATATTAAGGTAAATGTTAGTTGGATAATATTTTCCAACTAATACCTTTAATTAATGCATTGAAAAATGAGAATAGTGTTAAGTTTGAAAAAAGTCAAATTTTAGATATAATAAATCTAGGGATAGTTTTGGAAAATCACCTTAAATTTGTATTGAAAAAAGAAAAGAGACATATAAAATGGGACATTCATTTTTCAAAAGAGACATGTATTTTGGGACGGAGGGAGTAAATTATAAGCGACCATTTCTATTTTATTTATAATATAAATTTAAAGTAGTAGCATTTCAAGTTGAAAATAACATATATATTCAATATTTAAATTTAGGTATTTGGCAATTTTAGATATTTTAATTGGTGAAAATTAATGTGAATGCAGGGTCCATTATTATTATATATATTTGTAGCCAATTAATCCATAACGTTTAATATTTGGGATATATTTTGGGAACAAATTTAGGACTTATAACTTTATTATTTAAAAATAAAAACTCGTTTATTTGCATATTCAGGTAAGGAATATGAAGTATTGGTTAGTTTGCAGTGCATTAAACTGATTACACGAAAATGTGTGAAGAAGCAATATTAACTAACTAATCATCATTAATGCATTAAGAGCATCTCCTCCAACGGTGTTTTGTAAAATGATTGGCTAAATATTGATTATGTAAAATTTGTTAAACCTATAACGTGTTTTTCTCCAATGGAATTGACTATATTGGTTGGCTATATTTTAAAAATGGTATGTTATTATTATTTCAAGTTGTTAAAAATAGAATGTATTATTTTTATATGGTAATTGATGATCTGGATTTAAACTACAGGTTGCTAAAGTTTCGACAAATATAGCCAACTTATTGTGTTTATCTATATTTTTACCTAAGAGTTTTGTCCCATTGGAGTGGACAAAATTTTACAAATTTTCTATATATCTTATTTAAGTAATTTATTTTAAATTTTATCTAAGGGCTTTACACCATTGGAGATGCTCTAATGCTTTATCATGTACATGTTAGCCATTCCCTTTTTCTTATTGCTAAAAATATTTAGAGTTGTCTTTAAACTACTCTACTTATTAGTGATCAAAGTGATAATAATTGAGGTTCAAAAATAATATAGATTTAATGCATGGATCATTATTTTTAACAAAATTATATTTTGTACAAAGAAACATATTTTAAGGAAGTTATATAAAATTTGGTATAAATACATTAAATTCATATTATGAGTTATTTATTTTAACTTTGTGGCAGGCTTCACTTCTCGACTGTTGAAGGAGAGGGAGTTCCTTGCTTAAGTCGTTCTCTGTCGGGTTGTTGATATTCTCCGAGTTTACCAAATCAAGAAGCCGTTCTAATTTTTCTACCAATTGCTTTGCATCAGGTCTTGGTTCGGGATCTTTTGAGACGCATCTAAGTGCGAGGGAAGTAGCTTTTAATGCTGCTCTTACAGAATATTGGCCTTGGATGTCTGCATCCATTATATCCGAAATACCATGATCTTTGTTGAATCGAGACATAGCCCAAGTAACAATGTTCCATTCCCCTGTTGGAGATTTCATGTCAACTGCATGTCGTCCTGTCAAAATTTCCAGGAGGACAACTCCAAAGCTGTAGACATCGCTTTTCATCGTTAAAAGACCTTCATAAGAAGAGTTTAGTTTGGTATTAGGAAAGCCACAAAATGAGAATGGGAACCAAGTAATGCATACAGATGATACAAAAAAACAAAAAGCATGGAGTCTACACTGACATCTTTCTACACCTGCTTGACTTAAAAAATAGATTTAATATATTATTAAACTTAATTTTCAAATTTATAGTAAAATTGTAAATTAATAACGTATAATTTGCGGTCAAACTTATATAAGTTTGATTTTTAAAATTTATAAATCTAGGACGAAGGGAGTAACATATTTGCAATATGTTAGAGCATCTCCAACCGGTCAACACCCTTAGAATAAACACCAGCTGGCAGATAAATAGTAACAATTATAGCCAATCTCTCAAAATTGGACCTCTCCAACCCATCAAAACCCTTGTCCAAAAATATAGTCAAGCTGAGTTCATTGGCTATATATAGCCAATCTTTACAAAGCTGTAGCAAAGCTGCAGCAATCTATACTCTATATTAATGTGCAAAACCATGTTTTAATGGTACATAATAGTACCAAAGTATCAAAGTACCAAAAATACCAAATTTGGTTATCACTTAACTCGGGGTTCGATCCCTTCCAACTACATAATTATACAAGATTTATTATTTAATTTAATTTCATCTCATGTTCGATTTCCTATAAGGAGTTCGATTAAGGGATTTGACGGTTATCACTTAACTCGGGGTTCGATTCTTTGCAACTACATAATTATACAAGATTTATTATTTAATTTAATTTCTTTAATTTCATCACGTGTTCGATTTCCTATAAGGGGTTCAATTCCTGACATAATCATAAAGATTTATTTACTTTAATTTTTTTAACTTTATCTCGGATTCGATTCTTTATAACTACATAATTAAATAGTATATTAGTATTAATTTTTTAATCTCGACTCATGTTCAATCTATGCCCGTGCTTCACACGGGTTATCAGCTAGTATAATATTAATATTACTTCTTGAATTAATATTTTAAAGTAAATTTGAATTTAAAAAGTATTCAAAATAATAATAAAATACTAATTTCAAAATATAGCCAACCATTATAGCCAACCCCCGTTGGAGTCCAATACCTTACAGGTTCAACAAATTTTAGCCAACTATTATTTTATATTATTATAACCAACCATTATAGCCAACCCATTAAAGATGCTCTTAAAACCCTTTTAGACAATTGATTATGTAAAAAAAGTTAACAACCTGTACGGAAATATTCCGGATCTAAATAACCAATCGTTCCCTGAACAAGTGTGGTCACGTGGGTGCTGTCATGAGCTCGTCCAAGTCTGGCCACCCTAAAACCAGAGAGCTTTGCATTGTAATCCTGTCAGTAATAGAGAGCCAGTAAGGCAAAAAATACAGTTTCAATGGGAACACTAGTTGACAAGTAAATTTTAACCATCATTAGTTGTACCCACAGAATCAATCAATATGTGTGATGTGTTGATATCACGATGAATCACATTTATTTCTCCACTGTGAAGATATGCAAGCCCCTTTGCTGCTCCAAGAGCAATACTTATACGAAGTTTCCAAGAGAGTGGTTGAAATTCAGTACCCCCTGTTTGAATTGAATTGAATAGCTGCGTCAAACATCAGTTTATTCCACAGGCATATCAAAATACAAGTTCTTGCTAATAATAATAGGGAGCTGATATGTGCACACCCTATGCTTATAGGTGCACACCCAATGTTGATGATGTGGCAAAAATATCCTCATAATTTTCTTTTCTATTTTCTAGCAACTCTTTTTGGCCAATTATTTGTAGAGTTCAATAAAAGATTGCATTGTTGTGATTTTTCGTTTGAACTTTTTGTATTAATTTGTTGTGATGTAATAATTATATTTTTATATAATTGTTTATAAATAGCTTTAATGACAATTATATTTTGAAATCTAAAAAATATTGTATGTATTGTATTAGTCCTCCGTCCCATAATAAACGTCCTAATTTTTTTAAATTTTTTGTCACGCATTTTCACGCATATAAAAAACATAGTTGTAGATAATAGTTTTTCGAGATTTTTGTTCTATATAAAAGTTTGAACATCCTATTTTTATACAAAATGAAAAAAAATGAGAAAATAATATCTACAAATATGTTTTTATATACGTGTCGAAAACTTGAAAAAAAAATAGGTAATTTATTATGGGACAGAGAGAGTAGTAATTTTTTTTTTCACTTTGAAATAACATGTATCATATCTTTTCAGGAACTTTAAATTACATTTTTTTTAAAAATTACATTTTAATAACTACATTTAAAAAGTTTTAAATGGTAAAGTAAAATATATGATAATCTATGCTAAATATAATTTCCGTTATCATCAAATTAAAATATACATTTAAAATGAATAAATAAGTACATGTATAATTGAAGTTCTTAAAATTAAATTTTAAAAAAATTATTTATTAACATATTCAATTTAAATACAGGATCAAGTGTACTTATTTTTAGAGAAATATATAAATTCATTATAAAGATTATTGCATCGATGATTAAACATAGAATAGTGATGTGAGGGTATTTTAGTCAAATTATAGATATTGGGTGTGCACCTATAAGCCTAGGGTGTGCACATATCACCTCCCATAATAATATTGACTCACCGTCACCCCTGAACAAATGCGTGCGCAAGCTACCCTGACATTTGAACTCATATACAAGAAGCGGAATCTCTGTTTCTAAGCAGCATCCGATCAATTTCACAATATTAGGATGACAAATGTTCACACGAATAAAGATTTCGTTCTGTAGTATAAGAGGTGGGTGGGAAAGATGTTATTCAGCCAGCTTAATTGAAACTTAAACAAACAAAAAAAAAGTAATTTTAGAATTTGAAAAGTTAATACTAACCACCACCCACGCCACCTGCTCTTGGCTATCTTCGTCGTTAAATTGCTTAATTGCAGTAGGGTTAAATTGCATAATTGCAGTAGGGAGGCCAGTACCCCATTTTGCAGCATGAAATGTTTTCTCATCAACCCAGCCCTTATAAACCCAACCATGTCCACCTAGCCCCGATAGACTGTCCCGAGAATGGAAGTTCCTGGTAGATACCTTAAGCTCATTGTATGTGTAAGATCTCAACGCTGGGTTGTTGATATTCTCCAAGTTTGCCAAATCAAGAAGCTCTAAGAAATCTGGCTTTTTAGCTCTATTTGCTGAAAGAGGAAAATTAACTCATCAAACTTCAACCCCGGAGTAAATCTATTGCTATATATTAAAGCTTAAAGCCAAATCTCATCACTAACATCTCAGGATACAAAATCATGATTATAATCATTTGAGTTATTTGATTTTTTCGTTTATATTTATGTCTCTATTAAATATACATTTTTTTTATTATTATAATTTGAATATTGAAAAAAATCCATACATGATATACAAATTCCTCATATATGGATTGATAAACTTTTTAAGTATAAAATGAAATGAAGTTTATAAAGTTGAATTAGAAATATTTAATTGGTTAACTAAATAATCATAATCTAATAATTAATATAATATTTAATTAGATTATTAAAGATAAACCAAAATTTTTATAAAAAAAATATCATTGCATTATGTTAATAAAAATTTTTAAATAAGAATTAATATAATATTTAATTAGGTTATTAAAGACAAAACTTTCATCCTTAAGTTCACCTGATAATGCCCGAGCTCTACGTGCAAGAAAAACACATAATCTTTCTCCGAATTTCATTTTAGTAGAAGACCGGTTTTGCTGATGGCTATCTTCAGAAACAACTACCATCCCCTTTTCAGAATCTGCATTTTCCACCTCAAGTTGTGAAGAATCTATATCTTCTTCTTCGTTGTCATCACTAGTTAATATTTCGGGCAAAATATTATCACTGCTCTTCTCTTGCAACACCAAGGCAGACTCAAGAGCTACGACAACCTCAGCCATATTGGGACGTTGTTTTGGTTCACTATGTAAACATTGAATTGCAACTTTCACAAATGCTATTAAGCAATCAGGAAACACCTCCTCCTTTATTTTAGGATCAATAATATGCCCCAAGAGTCCCTCTCTGTAGCAGTGTTGTGCCCATCCAGCTAAGCCCCATTGCTCTTGGTTTAGACTCGTGTCTAATGCTGGCCTCCCACACAAGACCTCAAATAACACAACACCAAAGGCATACACGTCGGATTTCCTCGTGAGTCTATTGGTTTGGAAATAATATGGATCGAAATAACCAAAGCTTCCTTTGACATGAGTGCTAACGAATGTATCTGCCTGATTCGCGGGGCCTATTTTAGATAATCCAAAATCCGAAATTTTAGCTGCAAAATTCTCATCCAGTAGAATGTTAGTGGTCTTCACATCACGGTGAATGATTCTGTTCTGAGTGCCTGTACCAGTGTGAAGATAGTCCAGCCCACGCGCTGCTCCAATGCAAATCTTGAGGCGTTGAATCCATGACAAAGGTGTTGATGAAGTATCACCTTGTCTAACCTTTATATACAGATGATCAGCTAGTGTTCCACCTGGCATAAACTCATAAACCAAAATCATCTCCCTACCATCATCACAATAACCAATCAAAGACACCAGATGGCTGTGCCGAAGTTTTGAGAGCATCTTGATCTCTGTCCGGAATTCTAATGATCCTTGATTGGACATGGAGTCTAACCGTTTTATTGCAACTACAGCTGGTCCAACTTCAAACGTACCTTTATAAACTTTTCCAAAACCGCCTTTTCCAATCACCAAATCATCGTGGAAGTTAGATGTCGCACGTCGCATCTGATCAAGTGAGAAACGATAACACATTTCTCCTGTCTGTGTAGACAATGATAAGAGTCGGTTTTTTTGCTCCTTAAGTTCTTCTTCTTGGAGTTGTCGGAACTTATGAACCACGAAATTTAAGATAATGATGAGAATAATCACACCATTTACGACCATGTTGGTACATCCAAACAGAAATTCCCAACTTTGAGCCATTGTACCACAAGTGCAGACAGACACTAGATGCCCATAAATATTTTGTAATGTCAGCAAAACTCTATATCCCACGGCCCAATTCTAAACAATGCTGAAGGAGGTACAAGGCTCATTTCATGGAAATTATTGATGGTTCCGAACTCTTTGAAATATCAACCTTTGACTGAGTGACTTCCTATTTTAATGAAGGCCAACCATACACAAATTATCTTACTTTATCATGTCTATAACTCAGCAGCACAAGTAGATTTGAATTTGAGACGAGTCAAATCTGATGACTCTAAATATATTATTTCAATAAATTCAGAATTTAAAATCAAATGGAGTATAAGTTTCCAAACCGGCAATTGATAATAATAAAATCAAATTGTAGCCTAGCAACAATTACACATACATATATCCGCCAATGTTCTAAAGAGAAAACTCCCTTAGAGGCTAGAGCCATTTTTCACTACACAATTATTTGCATGTTTTCATTAAATTATTAATAACTTGTATTACATGTAAAATTCATAAAAAATTAGATTTAATTCTAATTCCTTTTCCGCAAATGACTTGGTATCAATGCCTAGTTAATAATTTTTTAAAATGAATCTTTTAAAAGTGAAAATCAGATTTCTGAGAAGGAAATTTCTGATAATTTAGAAATCGAGTTTTCAGAATCAGAAAGAGGCTTTCAAGACCGTTTTCTTCTAAAACACGATTTAATTTCTAAAATCAGGAATACAAAGCTTGATTTAAAGAAAGAAACCATTTTTGGATCGTTTAAAAAGGAAAAACAATATCTTTTATTATATGTCTACAAAAGAAATGCATGTATATATAAAAGATACTACAGGAAAAGTGTATTCGCCTTTAATCACTAAAGAAAAGAATAATAGACAATTACAGAAAATGGATTCAAAGTCTAGATCAACCATCGCTATGGTTCAATTAGGAGCTGTTAAGATTTTGATAAAATCGATAAAATCTGAATTTCCTGAAGGTATAGATTCACCAATAAAAATGGCTTTATTGGATAATAGAATTATACCATGAAATGACAGTATTTTAGGTGTAGCTAGAGGAAATTTAGCCTACCAAAAATTCATGTTTACAGTATATCCGTTAGCTTGGATACTGAAAGGTTTGATCAAATTTTATCTTTTATTCATGATTTTGAAATGAAAAGATTTGATGCAATGAGGTGATAAAGTATTTAGCATTACTTATTTAGTTGCTTATATTATAGCTAATAGTCATCATAGTATTGACTATATGAAAAAAGAATACATTGATTTAGACGATGTATTCTCTGAAGTAAGATCAGTAGAAGATAAACAATTTTCAGAATTGACTCCTACAGATCATACTTGAGTAATTGATATTGCTAGAAGTAAGCCCCAAGAAAAACCCAGAAGGAGCTTTAGAGATAGAAATACTCTAGTAATTAGAGACATTCCTATCGAAGAAAAAGATACACTCCTCAAAAGTATGTCTCAAAGTATAAATGATCTATCAGATAAATTTGCTAGTATCATTTAAAAATGAGTCTTAAAGAGTTAATAGAAGACTTCAACAACAATGTTAAGCCCCAACTAACAAAAATTTTAGCCTTGCTTAAGAAAAATGCAGACAATGATGTCAAAAACAATATTGAAGCTGCAGCAGCAAAGATAATCACAGAGCTGAAGACAACAATTCATGATTATCAATGCAATAAAGAAATTCTTGAAGCAATTGGTAAGCAACCAAAGGTTCCAGAAGAAAAACAGCTTGTTCTCACACCAGAATAAGGTAACAAAGATAAAGGTAAAAGCCGTTATCGATACAGTTATCCTAACCATGATGCAGGAAACGAAGAACTCGGAACAGGCAAAAATCCGAACAGTATGACTTGGCCATTTGGTTCTATTTCTAATAAGAGAATATGAACTACATGCAAGGCATAGAAAAGTTCTTTTGGGAAGTTCTTGAATTAGAAATTCAAGATGACCATCAAGAAGAACAATTTGTTAAGGCAATGGAATTACTTGAGAAGATAAAGATCTAGCTAATCAAAAAGTAGCTAATAATTTAGATTTACAATCTTTATTTGTTAGTTACAGAGGCATGCCTGTACTCATCTAATAACAAGCCTAATTGTTTGTAATGCTTTGCATTACTTACATGACCTCTTAACTGAGGGAACCTCTAGTTGTAGAGTTTCTGTTTGTATTGTACTTGTAATAGGCATCAAATCCTAGTTGTGTAACTGTACAAATAGAGTCTAGAATAATGCTTGAAAGAAGTTCCATGGTTCATGCCTCAAGCAAGGAGTTAAAGACTGCCAAATAATCACAGTTGGGATTTGAAGAAATGAAGAATTTGCCTAAGTACCAATTCGAGAAGTATATTTGTCTATTCGAGAAGTCCAGCATTCGAGAAGTCAGAGATTCGATATCTCAAGACACTATTCGATATCTCTGAATACACTGTTCGATATCTCATTCGATATCTCAGGGATTCGATATGTCTACTACTCTATTCGAGAACTCAAGAAGTCAACAAGTCAAGATGGTATTCGAGTTCTCAAAGAGTCAACAAGTCAAAGTTCCATTCGATATCTCAAGGACTCAGAAAGCTATTCGACAACTCGAGGATTCGATAAGTCAAATGTTCTATTCGACAACTCAAGGAATCCTGATGGAAAAGAGCTATTCGAGAAGTGGTTCGATATGTCTTTATAACAGTATTCGAGAACTCAGAGTTATCGATCAAGTCAATTCTAGTTCTCGAATCACTTACTTAGTCACTTCTCGAATACATTCTTGGAGACAAAATACTGAAGAAATTGTACAAGTCAGAAACCTGCAACAAGCCAATGCACTTTATGGACCACAATCTGTAACGTGCTCTGGAAAGCCTACAAGGAAGCTTGGAGAGATATAGAAGAGACAAGGAGCTAAAGAAGTGGATCTAAACAGGCTTTGCAAAGTCAAATCTGTAACCGTTTGGATGCTTACTCAAAAAGGATAGACAGACTAGAAAGTAATTTGTTTAGCTACCTTATTTGTAGTAAGCAGGCTGTATCCATGTTCTATAAGGACACAGCCTCACTTCATAACTTAGTAACTTTGTGAGTCAAGTTTTTCATACACTGTAAGCTATATCTCTCTGAGAAAAACGAAGCTGAGAATACTACCATTTGTATTCACAGATTGTAGCAACCTTTATCTAATATACATTAGATTAAAGTGATATTGTGTCTTGTGTTGTTTATTTATCCGCACCTTAATTTCTGCACACACAGGCACTTATCTGCTACACAGACTCAACCCAAGAAAAGTTCAAGAATCCATTCACCCCCCCCCCTCTGTATTCTTTTACCGTGTTCAATACTCAACAAGTGGTATCAGAGCGGGCTGTTTATTCAAAAACAGAGAAACGATCATGAGTTCGAATACACCAAAGACTACAGGAACGGTGAAGGTCCCTAAGTTTGATAAAGAAAACTTCAACCTCTGGAAGATAAAGATGATGTTGTTCATCAAAGCCTCTCATCCCTTGTATCCTGAGATTCTCAAGAATGGTCCTTTTGTTCCACAACAAGAGATACCAGAGAAGACTGTTGGAACCATAACAATCCCTAGAGCTTATGAGGCCAAGGATCCATCAAAGTGGACAGAGTCAGAAAGGGAGAAGGTTGCTCTTGACAGCCACCTCATGTTGCTCATCATTGATTCCATGGATATGTCAATGTTTGCAAACATTGCATCATGCACGTCTGCTAAAGAGATGTGGGATCACATTGAGGTGTTGTGTGAAGGGACTGATGAGGTTAAAGAAAACAGGAAACAGATACTGGTCACACAGTATGAAGCTTTCATGGCACAGCCCAAGGAAAGCATCACTGAGATGTTTGAAAGGTTTCACAAGCTAGTTACTGAGTTGCAGATGAATGGAAAGGTTTACAGCACCAAGGAGTTAAATATGAAATTTCTGTTGTCTTCACCAAATCATCTGGAGCAAAGAGTCATTTCCCTTAGAGAGAGAGATTTGAACAAAGTCACCTATGATGTACTCTATGGAGTCCTAAAGACTCATGAACTTGAGTTGCTTCAGAAGAGGGCTATCCAAGCCAACCAAGGTAGGATGATAAACACATCATGTGCCTTGATTGTCAACAAATCCATTCTGGACCTAGAAGCATCTACAAGCCAACTAAGGATAGAGGAGGTGGCAGATGATGAAGAAACTGAAGCTGGGGTGAGTGAACCTGTTGAGGAAAAGGAGGAAGAAGAAGAGGAGTTTTACACTCTGGAAGAACTTGATGGGATGGAAAATACTTCATATGCTTTCATGGCCAGAAAATTTCCAAACATCAGATTTAAAAGAAATCAACCCTTCAAACCCAAAACTCAAAACCATTCAGCCAACAAGAACAAGGCACCTGTGAAACCAAACAGAAATAAGTTCAAAACCGGTTATGTGGATAGGTCATCTGTAAGGTGTTATAGATGCAATGACCTAGGGCATTTTGCCAGTGAATGCAAGAAGCCTAAAAAGAAGGATAGAGATTATCTTGAGCTAGAAGCTAAGTATGAGGCCCTTCTGAAAAAGCAGACACATGGTAAGGCCTACATAGCTGAAGGGAAGTGTTGGGATGATTCTGAGAGTGATGAAGAGGAACAAGAATTCTGCAATTATGCCTTGATGGCCAACTCCAAGGATGACTCATCTTCATCTGATTCTCAGGTACCATCTCTCACTACTATAGACATGTCTGTTTCTGAATACAAATCCATGATTGAACAATTATCTGTTGAAATGTTTAATATTCATACTAGTATGACTGCTGCTAATGAGGAGATTGCTAAACTGTCTACTAGAAATGAAGTATTAACCAAAAAGAATGAGGAACTTGAGCTAACTGCTATGCAAGTAGAAAACCTTAAGAAAGAAGTTGAATATTTGGAGAATAAGGTTCTATGTGCTAGTCAAGTAGAGAAGGCTCTTAGGGATGAATTAGCTGAGAATGAATTCAAACTTAAAACTTTCAAGAAATCATCTGGTTTAGTGCAATCCTACTGTGAGAAAATTGAAGCTAAACCTAAAGCAGCTATTGGACTTGACTATGACTCTCTCAAACAAAGGAAAGGCTATGCTGTCATTGAAGAGGACACAGCTGTTCATGAGAAAGTGCCTCACATTTTGAGAAAAACTGAAAATCCAATTTTTAAGGAATCAACATTTGAAATTGATGAGGATGCCTTACTCATCAAGCAAATGTTGAATGATGAGGATGAGGCACAATCTAGTGAACAGCAAGCATCCTCTAAGGGTGAGAGTGTCAAGTCAAAGACCAAGAAGCCAGTAGTTGATAGGCCAAGACCTAAGAAGTTTGTTAAGTTTGTATCAGCTGGGAAGAGTGAATCAGAAAAGGAAGTGACTAAAAAGAAACAGAACAGAAATGGCAAGTTAGGGATTAACAAGGATAACAACTATGCTTATATGCCTAATGCCCCTAGAAAAACTTGTCAGAACTGTTTCAGTACCAATCATCTAAATCATGCATGCAAGAAACCTGTTGGTAGTGTGTCTAAACCTTTCTATGATTGTTCTGTGCCTCTAAGACATAGAGATGCACCCTTCTGTGATAAATTTGACTGTATGCCATGCAATATGAATGTTATGACTAGTTGTTTTAATTTAAGAAGACAGTTCATTGATGGTTGTATCAGTCACAATTCTCACACACACTACACAAGGTCAAAGTCTTCAAGTCCTCCTAAAGCTAGGAAGGTACCTCTGTCACCTAAGTCTGAAACCTCAGGTTCTAAGACTTCCAACAGTGACAAGAAGACTGACACTAAGAAAGTTAACAAGCATGTTGTTTATGATAAAACTGTCTCTAAGTCACATGGACCCAAACTTGTTTGGGTACCAAAGGAAAAGTAATACCTTTGTGTTTGCAGGGCAAAGAAAGTGAGAAGAAGGTCATGTGGATTTTGGACAGTGGATGCTCAAATCATATGACTGGTGATATGGCCCTGCTATCACAGTATGAGGAAAAGGCTGGCCCAATGGTTGCTTTTGGAGATGACAGCATGGGTAACACATTGGGATATGGCAAGCTGAAAGTTGGAAATGTCATCATTGAAGATGTAGCACTAGTCAAGGGGCTCAAGCATAATCTGTTAAGTGTTGGTCAGTTTACTGATAGAGGATTCAAAGTGAATTTTGACAAAGATGAATGTTTGATCACCCACAAGAAGACTGGTGATTTTGCTCTATCTGGAGTAAGGAAGGGAAGCCTGTTTGTAGCCAATATGGACTCTGCAAACAAGGACAAAATTTGTTGCTTTTACTCAAAAGCATCAAATGAAGATTGTTGGCTGTGGCACAAGAAACTATCACACCTGAACTTTAAGGCCATTAATTCTCTAGTCAAAAGAGAGTTAGTGAGAGGCATGCCCACACTTGAATTCTGCCAAGAAGGAGTGTGTGAGGCTTGTCAAAAAGGAAAAATGAAGAGATCAAGCCACAAGTCAAAGACAGTGACATCTGTAACCAAGCCACTACAACTCATCCATATGGATTTGTTTGGGCCTGTCAACATAATGTCACTTGGAAGAAAGAAGTATGCCCTGGTAATGGTTGATGATTTTTCAAGGTATACATGGGTAGAATTTCTGGCATCAAAAGATGAGGCTCCACAAGTAATCATTGAGCATATAAAGAAAGTTGACAAGGAAGCAAAGGCAAACAATGCAAGTGTGATTGCATTGAGGAGTGATAATGGAACAGAGTTCAGAAATGCCACACTTGAAGCATTCTGCAAAGAGAATGGCATTTCTCAGCAATTCTCAGCTCCAAGGACTCCACAACAAAATGGAGTTGTTGAGAGAAAGAATAGAACTCTAATTGAGGCTGCTAGAACAATGTTACTTGATGCAAAAATGCCCACATGTTTTTGGGCTGAGGCTGTGAGCACTGCATGCTATATTCAGAACAGAACCCTCATCAACAAAAACACTGGAAAGACTCCTTACAACTTGATGACTGGAAAGAAGCCTACACTGAAGTATATTCATACTTTTGGAAGCAAATGCTTTGTACTTAAGGACAATTCTGAATATGTTGGAAAGTTTGATGCAAAAGCATTTGAAGGAATTTTTCTTGGCTATTCTATGGAAAGAATTGCATACAAGGTTTATGTCATCAGTCAAAAGAAAGTTATGGAAAGCACAGATGTAACATTTGATGACAGTAAACTACCTGGACTAGAAGAAGCCAATGATGAAGACAAAGATCCATTGAAGTTTGATAATCTAGATGATTCTGATGAAGAGACTGAAACTAGAGTTGAAACTCAAGTTCAACAAACTCAAGTGAATAATGATACAAGAGAAGAATTTGTGCCAATCAATAGTGAAGAAACAAGCATCCAAGACACACCTGTGAGTAATGGCAACTTCACAGGGGGAGGAAATGAGGATGATCATGATGAGGATGATGAAGCAACATCAAGGATGAGAAATCAGGCTGAACACTCAAGGAAATGGGATAGATCACACACTGCAGAGCAAATCATTGGAGATCCTAATGCAGGAGTAAGGACTAGGAGAGCAACTCAAAATGAGTGCCTCTATGGATGTTTTCTATCACAAGTTGAGCCTAAGAAACTTGATGATGCATTGTTGGATCCAGATTGGATTATTGCCATGCAAGAGGAGCTGAATCAATTTGAAAGGAACAAAGTATGGGAACTTGTGCCTGCACCAAAGAATAGAACCATTGTTGGAACAAAATGGGTTCTGAAGAATAAGATGGATGAAGATGGTGTAATAATAAGAAACAAAGCAAGGCTGGTTGCAAAAGGATACTCTCAACAGGAAGGCATTGATTATGATGAGACATTTGCCCCTGTTGCTAGATTGGAAGCCATTAGAATATTCTTGGCATTTGCTGCTCATTCAAACTTTAAAGTTTATCAAATGGATGTCAAGAGTGCATTTCTAAATGGAGAGTTGGAAGAAGAGGTTTATGTGCAACAACCACCTGGCTTTGAGGATCCACATTTCCCAGAATTTGTCTACAGATTGCTTAAGGCACTGTATGGACTTAAGCAAGCTCCAAGAGCATGGTATGATACTCTATCACAATTTCTTCTTGAAAATCAATTCACTCGAGGCACATTGGACAAGACACTGTTTTACAAGAAGCATGGTGATGATATGATCCTAGTTCAAATCTATGTGGATGATATCATTTTTGGTTCTACAAATGAGAAACTGTGTGAGAAATTCTCTAAACTCATGCAGAGCAGATATGAGATGAGTATGATGGGAGAGTTGACATTCTTTCTAGGGTTGCAAGTCAGTCAAAGGAAGGATGGTATCTTTATCAGTCAAACCAAGTACATCAAGGATTTATTGAAAAAGTTTGACTTGGAAGATTGTTCACCTGCCAAGACACCCATGGCCACTGCCACTAAATTGGATGAAGATGCTAAAGGCAAGAGAGTAGATATCTCAGTCTACAGAGGCATGGTTGGTTCTCTACTCTACCTCACTGCAAGTAGGCCAGACATCATGTTTGCTACATGCTTGTGTGCAAGGTTTCAATCAAATCCAAAGGAATCACATTTGATTGCAATAAAAAGGATCTTTAGATATCTGAAGGGCACTCCTAACTTGGGATTATGGTACCCTAAGGACACAGGGTTCAATCTGGTTGGCTACTCTGATGCTGATTATGCTGGATGCAGAGTGGATAGGAAAAGCACCTCAGGAAGCTGCCAGTTTCTTGGACAAAGGTTAGTTTCTTGGCATAGCAAGAAGCAACAATCTGTGTCAACTTCTACAGCTGAGGCTGAATACATAGCTGCTGGAAGTTGCTGTGCTCAAGTGCTTTGGATTAGAAATCAACTTAGAGATTATGGACTTGTGTTGGAAAGAATTCCAATCATGTGTGACAACACAAGTGCAATCTCTATAGTTGCCAATCCTGTCAATCATTCTAGAACAAAGCACATTGACATCAGATATCATTTCATAAGAGAACATGCAACTAATGGAACCATTGAGTTGCATTATGTCTCTACAGATAAACAACTAGCTGATATATTCACTAAGCCATTAGATGAAGCCACCTTCACAAGGTTGGTAAGTGAGATTGGAATGCTGAATTCTTCAGATTCTGGCTAAGTGAATACATCATCTAGATTGTTGCAGCAGTAAACACTTACTTTATCTAAATCCTCAATATTTTTGAAGTAAGTGTTGGCTGAAATATGATTTATAAATATTTCAAATCTGTTGCATATGTTGAAAATCATATTTTTATTAACTTAAAATTTCTATGAAATTTTGAGAAAATCACTATTTGATTTGCTAGAATATTTTTCAATGAATATGTCTGGTAGATTTTAAAAAAAAAATAGTGAAAATCAAATTTTTATGAGTGATGGGTATAGTTCGATAAGTCAGACTTCTCGAATGATTCACTATTCGACATCTCTAATAAGTCTCATTAGAGTACTCTTGAGTTCTCGAATAGAGTCTTTCTGAGATATCGAATAGAGGAATTATTGACTTCTCGAATATAATATTTGAGTTCTCGAATCATTTGAAAAGGCTGAATTCTCGCTGAATTTTAACCGATTTTGGATTTTTATCTAAAAATTTAATTCACTCATAAAAACACATTTTATTTAATTTAGACTTATTTCTAAGTTAGATAACTGCCAGCTGTGAGTTTCTATCTGCTTGAGTTATCGATTAAGCCATTCTTGTCTTCTCGAATAGTTGTTTTCTACTTCTCGAATGCCTGACTTGTCGATACAAAACTGCTAATCGACAATTCAAGCACTTCATACTTATACAATCTCACATCTATTCGATTCATTTCATTCGATTTCTCAAGCATCTACACTCTCTAAACCCCTGAAACCCTAGCTACGAAAAGCCAAATTTCTTCTTCAACCTTCAATTTCTTTTCTCTCTTCTACACAAATGGCAACAGTAAAGTTCAACACCAACTTCATCGCTCTCACTAGTGATGTTGAAGCACCCAATGCAAATTTCAAGTGCTTTGTGAAATGGATGGCTGAGTCATATATCAAGGATGCACTCTCAGCCAACCCAACTCTATATCTAGATATTCTGGAACAATTCTGGAGTACTGCTATTGTGGAGGTTGTAGCCCTGGAAAACGCAATCACTTCATATGTCATTTACTGCAAGGTTCAAGATAAGGAAATCACTATCACTACTGCAGACATGAACCAAGCACTAGGCCTACAACAAGAGTCATTTGACAGAATGGCCACTAACGCAGAGTTGGAGGAATTCTTTGAGTTCATAAACTACTCAGATGGGATTAACCTTGGAAAGCTAAACAGAAAGAATCTGAGAAAGGAGTGGAGTTATGTGTTTGCAACTCTTCTCCAAGTCTTCACTGCCAGGAAATCAAGCTTTGACCAAATCAGTGCACCTGTGCAGCAAATTGGATATGCTTTGGCCTATGGAAAGAAGATAGATGTTGGCCAAATCATACTTCAAGAATTATATGGGAGACTTGGTAAGAACACAACCAAGAGAGGTACTGATATTTTCTTCCCTCGCTTTATTCAATCTGTACTTAATTATAAAAATGCTTCATTGATTGAATTGCCTGGGATTGATAAAAATAAAATAGGCTATCCTAAGTCCATGACCAAACTCATTTTTGGTAACTTGGAAACTAGGAATGATGTGGATGTAAGACTGAACATAACTCCCCATATGGAGAGTTTGTTTAAGACTTACCCCCACAACATGCCAACATTTGATGCAAAATCTAAGTTAGCACAGCCCAAGCAAGTAGAACAAAATGCTAACCCAGGGCCTGCTAACCAACCCTCTCAACCAAACACTCTACCTCTTACTGAGCCAACTGCATCATCCTCTCAAAAGGGTGATGTTAGTAAAAAGAAGAGAAAGGAAGTAATGTCTGCACCTTTAAATATCTTGTCTGAAGCAGCATTAGCTGTTGAATTAGGTCTAGGAAGTGAGGAACCTGAGTCACCCTTACACAGAACAAAGAAGAAGAAAACTAAGACCACCTCCTCAGTCACACAAATGGCTGAAGTTGTAAAATCAGGGGCACACAGCTCACTAGGTGTATCCTCTCAACAGGGTGCACCTATAGAATCAAGCATCCTCCCCAATGCACCTTCTTGTATAGAGTCAGCACATGGGAGTGATAAGGCTGGCACAACACTGAGTGGAGAGCACATCACTTTTGAAACTCCCTCTATCTCTCAGGGGGAGTTGCCAAAATCTACTCTAAAACACACTTCTCTTCCAGAATCTATCTCTGAAATTTCTTTGGAACCTGCAACTCAGGCAACTGAGATGCAAGGTATTGATCATCAAGAATTCTTTTCTCTTGATGAGCCAATAATTTCAAGTGACTTAGTGCATGACACTTTGTTCACCACTCAGAACCCACATTTAGATGGTGAGGGAATGCATGCTGAGGCATATCCTAATGACACCATCACAAACACAGAGGTTCCCCTAGTTTTTACTAGAGACTCTGTGCCTGTGTCAACTGCTGGTGTAATTCATCCCACTTCTGTGGTGACACCAGTAGTAGAGTCAATCCATCCGGTTACAGAAGTTGCATCTGTAACTGAGGAGACTAGCTTGCCTAGCTCTAGCTCTGACTTCATGTCAACATGGCTGAAGCCTGTGCAACATGACAGTGCTTCAGGATCAGGGTCTGTTCCACAACAATTGACGGTTGAAGCACTTCAAAGCTTAATTGTGGATCAGATTCCTGAGTTCACAAAGATTGCTCAGCACCTTCTCACTGCAGACATGCCAAATCCAGACTATGAGGCTATTCTGTTATGCCATAGGGATGATGTGGAAGTGCAGAAGTCAAAGATCATTGATGATGCTGAGAGAGATGGCAACATAGATGCCTGGTTGCAAGGAAAATATGATATTACTCTCGATGAAGCACTTCAGTATCTCAGGGAGGAATACATCACTTCACTGGGCTCCAATGCAAAATCCATGTCACCTGGTGAAGTGTATGAAGCTGTAAATGACTCCTACAAGGGTTTCCTCAAGGCTGCACACTATCTTGGCAAGGGAGTCAAAACTGAAGTCAACAGGGTGTGTGATAAGACAGCCACTTCAGTAGCAGAAGTCAAGAGGGCCTTTGATGCTAAATTTCCTCAACTGGACAGTGTGTTCAAGGACATCAAACACTGCAACTCTACCTGCACTCAGATGGACAATGGGCTGGCTGTGCTAAAAGATGCTGTCACAGGTCTGGGGCATAAATTTCAGAATCTATCTGACCAGACTACAGATGCCAATGCCATGCTGAGGATAATGTTCAAAAATCTCTATGGAGATAGGCTAGTGACTGATGTTCCTGTGCATGAATTGTCTAAATATGAAGTGAAGCGACTGCAGGATCAATCTTTATCTGGTTTTAAGGCCAATGAGCTATTCACTAAGGTCAACACTCTTGAGCAGGAGGTAGCCACTCTCACCAAGACCAATGCTCATCTCACAGACAAGGTTGCATTGCTAAATGATCAGTTGGACACTCAAGCATCCACCACAGCTGATGTCCTTCTGCATCAACAAACCATGTTAGCTGCAATGATGAAGCATATGGGTCTCCCTCTACCTGATGAATCTTCAATCCCAAAGGACATTTCTACAGCCTCTGTGCCTGACAACAAGCCTAAGGGGGAGAAGAAGGCTAGGAACTCAAATTCAAAGGGGGAGACAAAGGGAGAGAAAGGCATAGTAATCAAAGAGGGTGGTCAACAAAGGGCTTCTAAGTCTCTAGCAAATGTGCCTGGCAAGGGAAAAGCCAAAGTAGATGAGCCTCCATCTATCTTGCCAGTTGTCACCTTACCAACTGTGCACATCACTACTCCTGGAGGACAAAAGCAATCCATAACTACCACAGTGGTTGCAGGGAGTATGCCATCTGACAAACCTCAAATCTCTATATCTGAGAGTGCCAAGCCTGTAGAAGTCAAAGTTGTTACTAAGGCCAAGCTACAAGAAGTTGCTAACTCCAATGTTTATCATGATAAAGCCTTCTTGGAGTTTCTGAAAGCCATAAGGGAACAGGTTGGTGACACTCAGTTTTATCTGAGGGAGGTGAAGAAGCAGATAGACTACATCACTGTCATCCCCAAGAAAGTCAACAATATATGGGTCAAGGAGATAGTGATGGTTTCCAAACTAAAGATATGGCATCTAACATACCAGACTCTACAAGACCTAAAGCACTCAGAGATAGATGCCATACTTGAGCTCATTGAGAAAAAGAATGAGAACAGCAAGAGTCTGTTTGATGATTTGAGGAATGGTCAACCTACAAGGCTACCAGAAGTGATCAAGAAGCCATGGACAATTATTTATCAGTCTGGTACCAGAATTGAAGATATCAAGCAATTGGTCATTCCTCATGATCTCACCTCCAGAAATCACAGACTGATCATTGCTATCATTGATCAATTACAGAAGAAGGTTGGAGCCAGAAATGCTGAAGAAATTGAGGCACTGCATATCCTCAGAACCTATATTGCAACTGGTGAAATTCCAGAGATGGCTCAACCTAGGAGAAATAAGGATGATGATTCTGAAGACAAAGGTGATGGGAGGAGAAGACATCACAGGAGAGATAAGGGTGATGAAGATAAGAAGAAAAAGGGGGACAAGGATGGAAAGGATGATGATGACCAGGGTAAAACATATGTGAGAAAGAGTGGAAGACAGCAAGCCTTAGGCAATGCTAGCAGTAATCTCACCACAACACAAGACTCTAAGTCTAGGGTGAATACTGTTAGTAGTGACCTAGCAAAATCTACATCTATGGCTTCTGCAACTGTCTTACCATCTCAAGAAAAGAAGAAGATTCAAGTCAAGAAACCATGTGTATGTTTCAGAAAGCAATCTGCTAATGGAATACTACTATGGTCTACCAACCAAGGTCAAAGATTTCTGCCAAGCAACCATGTCAAAAGGATAAAGTTAAAACATACTGCAAGGAGAGTGAAGCTATCCAAATCTAGAGCCCTAACAATCATTCCAGGATTAAAGCTCCAGCCACTTGATGAAGACTTTGATGAAGAGCAACTGCTATTTCTAAGAGCTCAAAAGATATGCTATGCTGCAATTGTGGATGATCACCTTGTAATCAAGTACACTGATGGGAAAGAAATGAAATTCAAACAAGGGGGTTGTCAACATTGGGGTAAATTGTATGAGATAGAAAGAATCATTGCATTGCTGGATTCTAAGGACAAGGTGGAGAAAGTATGGAAGCTGGAATTGATTGACTTTGTGAAAATGAAGAAAGACTATGCTAAGAAGATAAGGAAGGGCTGCTATGAGAAATGGTTAGAAAGGGAGAAAGAAATTGATAGACTGGAGATTGAAGCAGAAAAGCTAAGGGCAAAGGGATTGTGTAGAGTTCAGTTTGATCCCTATGTGGTGAAGTATAGGAGGAGAAATGGAGATAATGTCAATATAAGAATGAACCTACTCAGTCACTATCCTGCCAACATTCTGAAGCCAGTGCTTGAAGATTTCAAAAACTCTATTATGATTGAAGAATTGGATGCTATGACAGAAATCATGAGAGCAATAGATGAGAATGCAAGGAAGGAGAAAGAAAGGAAACAGAAAGCATATGATGATCTACAAGCCAAAGCAATGGAGATGCAATCAAAAGAAAATGGCTAGTACCTCATCATACTGTAAGAGTATTTATCTTGTAATTTCATTTATGTGTTCAATCAAAATACATACCTGTACTTTTAAAGTTTTATCTTTATGTATGTTAGGCTTGTTATCAGACATGAAATTGTGACTAAGGGTCTCACTCACAATTTGGGGGAGATTGTTAGTTACAGAGGCATGCCTGTACTCATCTAATAACAAGCCTAATTGTTTGTAATGCTTTGCATTACTTACATGACCTCTTAACTGAGGGAACCTCTAGTTGTAGAGTTTCTGTTTGTATTGTACTTGTAATAGGCATCAAATCCTAGTTGTGTAACTGTACAAATAGAGTCTAGAATAATGCTTGAAAGAAGTTCCATGGTTCATGCCTCAAGCAAGGAGTTAAAGACTGCCAAATAATCACAGTTGGGATTTGAAGAAATGAAGAATTTGCCTAAGTACCAATTCGAGAAGTATATTTGTCTATTCGAGAAGTCCAGCATTCGAGAAGTCAGAGATTCGATATCTCAAGACACTATTCGATATCTCTGAATACACTGTTCGATATCTCATTCGATATCTCAGGGATTCGATATGTCTACTACTCTATTCGAGAACTCAAGAAGTCAACAAGTCAAGATGGTATTCGAGTTCTCAAAGAGTCAACAAGTCAAAGTTCCATTCGATATCTCAAGGACTCAGAAAGCTATTCGACAACTCGAGGATTCGATAAGTCAAATGTTCTATTCGACAACTCAAGGAATCCTGATGGAAAAGAGCTATTCGAGAAGTGGTTCGATATGTCTTTATAACAGTATTCGAGAACTCAGAGTTATCGATCAAGTCAATTCTAGTTCTCGAATCACTTACTTAGTCACTTCTCGAATACATTCTTGGAGACAAAATACTGAAGAAATTGTACAAGTCAGAAACCTGCAACAAGCCAATGCACTTTATGGACCACAATCTGTAACGTGCTCTGGAAAGCCTACAAGGAAGCTTGGAGAGATATAGAAGAGACAAGGAGCTAAAGAAGTGGATCTAAACAGGCTTTGCAAAGTCAAATCTGTAACCGTTTGGATGCTTACTCAAAAAGGATAGACAGACTAGAAAGTAATTTGTTTAGCTACCTTATTTGTAGTAAGCAGGCTGTATCCATGTTCTATAAGGACACAGCCTCACTTCATAACTTAGTAACTTTGTGAGTCAAGTTTTTCATACACTGTAAGCTATATCTCTCTGAGAAAAACGAAGCTGAGAATACTACCATTTGTATTCACAGATTGTAGCAACCTTTATCTAATATACATTAGATTAAAGTGATATTGTGTCTTGTGTTGTTTATTTATCCGCACCTTAATTTCTGCACACACAGGCACTTATCTGCTACACAGACTCAACCCAAGAAAAGTTCAAGAATCCATTCACCCCCCCCCCCTCTGTATTCTTTTACCGTGTTCAATACTCAACATTATTTGAATTTAATTCTACTAATTATTTAAATGTCACTGAAGAATTTAGTTCACCAGAATTAGATTTTCAAGGCACGGATTCATCAGATGAAGAGTTTGTTCAACAAACACTTAGGATGAATAAACAAGAAGAAGGTGTGTATACAGATGAAAATCCATTCGCATCTACGTCAGGAACAAAGAAACCAGTAGACAAAAGAAAATTTAGAATTCATTAATATTTCGAAATTTGAAAGATTATTAACTGTTGGCCTTAAATAAATCGAAACACATGAAATAGATTGACATGAAAATATGATCGACTATTTACAAAAAAATTGTACGAATTGGAATGTGGCCCGTACCTTTGACGGGCTATCATGCTAGTTATAAATGAAATCTTCACCAATCAAAATTTAACAACTAAGCTAGCACGGATTCTTAGCATATACCCTTGGGCACACACTAGAAAATTCATTTTCTTATTGCTAAAAATATTTAGAGTTATCTTTAAACTACTTATTAGTGATCAAAGTGATACTCCCTCCGTTTCTAAATAATTTTGGAAAAACTTGAAAAACATGCATTAAAATATGAAAAGAGACAACTATTTACGGACAATTTTTTTTCTTAAAATGGACTACTAAATAAGGACGGAGGGAGTAATATATATTTAATGCATGGATCATTATTTTCAACAAATTATATTTTGTACAAAGAAACATATTTTAAGGAAGTTATATAAAATTTGGTAAAATCTATACTATTATATAAATTCCGAAACATTGAAAGTTTTGGTACCGATTTTTTGGTACCTGTTTTTTGGTACCAGTTTTTTGGTACTTCGTGAATTTACTTATTTACCCTTTGTTAAAAAGAAAATAAATATATGATATTTATACTTTTAAAACACCTATAATAAATAATAACATAATACAATTAATGGTAATTAGTCGCTTGCCTTTTTCACATTTACTTTTAATTGAAGATATTACCTTTTATAAACACCTAAAAACATCAATGTATCTTCCAATCATAAATATTGAATTAAAACACGTTACATTTTTAATTTAAAACTAATCTTCATTAATATTTTCTTTTGAACTAAAACACGTTACCTTTTTAATTTAAAACTAATTTTACAATCATTAATATATACCCGAAAATATCACACCATATTTTTCAATTATTAATAAAATATATTAAAAATCTGCATGTTTTTTTTTTTTTGAAATGGAAATATTAGTATAATCCGTAAACATGAGTATAATAAAATTATATTAAATTAAAATTAATTAATAATTATATAATTGTCGAAACTTTAAAAATTTTGGTACCTATTTTTTTATATATGTTTTTTGGTATTTCGTGAATTTACTTATTTACCCATCATTATAAAGAAAAATATATATGATATTTATACTATTAAAACACCAAAAATAAATAAAACATAATACAATTAAAGGTAAGGGTGATGGCCCAAAATATTCATATGGGAGCCATTCTGGCCCTTTTTACTGACTGAAAACGCTACACTGTCTACGGTGATATGAGGGGTGTTGCGGAACACCGTGTTCCGTATCATGGGGTGTTGCGGAACACCGTGTTCCGTATCATGCTAACACGGAAGATGGTGTTCCGTATCATGCATAATACGGAACACGGTGTTCCGTATTATGCTAATACGGAGGACGATTCTCCGTATCCCGTCGGTATTTCGGGCCATTTTTTTCAAAATCAGTATTTTGGGCAAAAACTTGTGAAAAATAGGCATTTTGGTAATTCTCTCTAAAGGTAATTAGTCGATTGCCTTTTTCACATTTACTTTTAGTTGAAGATATTACCTTTTATAAACACCTAAAAACCTCAATCATGTCATATTTTCCAAACAATTCATATCTAGCAATAATTAACCAAAAATAAATAATAACATACTACAATTAAATGTAATTAGTCGATTGCCTTTTTCACATTTACTTTTAGTTGAAGATATTACCTTTTATAAACACCTAAAAACCTCAATCATATCATATTTTCCAATCAATTCATGTCTAGCAATAATTAATATATACTCAAAAATATCAAATCATATCATATAATCAGTAACAAAATATAATAGAAATTCGTATTACGAATAATGACCATTAAATTTTTAGTAAAAAAATCAGAATCATTAGATCTAATTATTAAATATATTATATGATTAAATTAATTTACTAAAATTTCAAGTTTCAAATTTTATCAACGACATATTTATTTTAAAATTTTATAATATAAGTTTTAAACCATGCATATCATTAACTAATTTTATATTAAATTATTAAAATTAAAATAAAATATTTTAAATAATGATTATATAAAAATATTATTATGACATAAAATAAAATTTATTACATATCAACAAAAATCCGTGCATCGCACGGGTTATAAGCTAGTAATACATTAAATTCATATTACGAGTTATTTATTTTAACTTGTGGCAGGCTTCACTTCTCGACTGTTGAAGGAGAGGGAGTTCCCATGCTTAAGTCGTTCTCTGTCTGGTTGTTGATATTCTTCGAGTTTACCAAATCAAGAAGCTGTTCTAATTCTTCTACTAATTGCTTTGCATCAGGTCTTGGTTTGGGATCTAGTGAGACGCATTTAAGTGCGAGGGAAGTAGCTTTTGCTGCTGCTCTTACAGAATATTGGCCTTGGATGTCTGCATCCATTATATCCGAAATACCATGATCTTCGTTGAATCGAGACATAGCCCAAGTAACAATATTCCTTTCCTCTGTTGGAAATTTCATGTCAACTGCATGTTGTCCTGTCAAAATTTCCAGGAGGACAACTCCAAAGCTGTAGACATCGCTTTTCATCGTTAAAAGACCTTCATAAGAAGAGTTTAGTTCGGTATTAGGAAAGCCACAAAATGAGAATGGGAACCAAGTAATGCATACAGAAGATACAAAAAAAAAAGCATGGAGTCTACACTGACATATTTCTACCCCTGCTTGACTTAAAAAATATATTTAATATATTATTAAACATAATTTTTAAATTTATAAAATTATAAATTAATAATGTATAATTTGCGGTCAAACTTATATAAGTTTGATTTTTAAAATTTATAAATCTAGGACGGAGGGAGTAACATATTTGCAATATGACAATTGATTATGTAAAAATAGTTAACAACCTGTATGGAAATAATCCGGATCTAAATAACCCAACGTTCCGTAAACAATTGTAGCGTGGGTGCTTTCATGTGCTCGTTCAAGTCTAGCCGCCCCAAAACCAGAGAGCTTTGCATTGTAATCCTGTCAGTAATAGAGAGTCACTAAGGCAAAAACTACAGTTTTAATGGGAACACTAGTTGACAAGTAAAATTAACCATCATTAGTTCTACCCACAGAATCAATCAATATGTGTGATGGTTTGATATCACGATGAATCACATATGTTTCTCCACTGTGAAGATATGCAAGTCCCTTTGCTGCTCCAAGAGCAATACTCATACGCAATTTCCAAGAGAGTGGTTGAAATTCAGTACCCCCTGTTTGAATTGAATTGAATAGATGCGTCGTCAAACATCAGTTTATTCCACAGGCATATCAAAATACAAGTTTTGTTCCAAAAGTTGATATTTCATCAATTCCATAACTTTGGGGAAGCCATAAATTAGAGTTATTCGTTTGCAACATCATAGCATACTTTCGATTACATAATGGCCCTGCTGTAAACGAGTCGAGCCGAGCCGAACGTCTGGCTCTAGTTTGAGCTCGACTAAATAGTTCGGGTTCGAGCTCGACCGAGCCGTACTTTTTAAGCTCGAAGCTCGACTCGCCAAAAGCTCAATAGGCTCGAACTCGGCTCGAAAGCTCGAATTGATTCTACTAGATATTGACAAAAGCTCGAATGTGATAAGTTCGGCTCGAGTTCGACTCGATTTGATATATAAAATTTATTTAAATATTAAAATTTTACATTATAATATATTTATAATATATAAATAATAAAAATAAATAGAGGCTCGATTAGGCTAGCGAGCCTCACGAACGAGCCGAGTAATTTGAGGTTCGAGCTCGGCTCGATAAAATATTCGAATAGCTCGAGCTCGGCTCGATTATTACCGAACCGAATATTTTACGAGCCTAGTTCGAGCCGAACAATTTGACTCATTTACACCCCTACCCTCTAGTAGGGAATATCTGATGGGGATTACAGCTAATAATAATATTGACTCACCGTCACTCCTGAACAAATATGCGTGTGCAAGCTACCCTGACACATGAACTCATATACAAAAAGCGGAATCTCTGTTTCATAGCAGCATCCGATCAATTTCACAATATTAGGATGACAAATATTCGCAAGAATAACGACTTCGTTCTGTGGTATAAGAGGTGGGTGGGAAAGATGTTATTCAGCCAGCTTAATTGAAACTTAAACAAACAAAAAAAAAGTAATCTTAAAATTTGAAAAGTTAATACTAACCACCACCCACGCCCCCTTCGCTTCACTATTTTCGTCGTTAAATTGCTTAATTGCAGTAGGGAGGCCAGTACCCCATTTTGCAGCATCAAATGTTTTCTCATCAACCCAACCCTTATAAACATTACAATCTCCACCTCGCCCCAATAGACTGTCCGGATGGAAGTTCCTGGTAGAAACACTTAGATCATTGTATGTGTAAACTCTCAACACTGGGTTGTTGTTATTCTCCGAGTTTTCCAAATCAAGCTCTAAGATCTCTGGCTTTTTAGCTCGATTTGCTGAGAGAGGAAAATTAACTCATCAAACTTCAACCCCGGAGTAAAATGGCTCGATTAGCCAAATTAAGATCATTTTTTAAAATCATTTTTGAATTTTTTGGCCAAAAATAAGTGTAAATGAGTAATAGTATTACGCATATGTTAAATGGGTAATACATATAAAGTAAAAAAAATAATTATGTTACACATTTCAGGAATGAGTAATACCTTCAGAATTGGGGTGTTACGTATTTCTAGAATGCGTATCACAATTATTTCACAATTATTTTATTATTTTATTTTTCATTTTTTTGAAATTTTTTTACATGATACACATTGCATAAATGTATAATAGCATTACCCATTTTGAAAATGCGTAATAGGTTAATATTTTTGGCCAAAAAATTTAAAATTAATATTTGTATATTAAAATCTTGAAAAAATGACATTTTTTGCCATTACCCTATTAAAACTAAAGCCAAATCCGTGGTGTTTTGGGATATTATACAAAAAACTTATAAATTTTAAAAGGGATTAAATTGTTTGGTTGGAGGGGAATGAGGAGGGGAAGAGAGGGGAGGGATTTGAAGATTAAAATATGTTTGGTTCAAAATTTGGGATGTGATGTGATGGGATGTAGGGCTGTCAAACGGATATTTCGGATACGGATCTGCCTATATCCGAATCCGAAATCCGAAATTCGTATCCGAATCCGTATCCGAATCCGACGGATATTAGAAGTTATATCCGAATTCGAATCCGATGGATATTATCCGGATACGGATATTATCCGAATCCGAATATCCGAATTTTGAGATTTTTTAAAAAATCCGAATATCTCCGAATATCCGAAAATCCGATTATCCGAATCATATAAAAAAATTAAAAAAAACAATTTTTTCCCATTCAATGTAAATATTTTTACTTATTAATGAAAATTAAATAATAAATAATTAAATTTTAATATATAAATAATATATTTTCGATATTATATTATAAATTATATATTATAGATATTATATTATAAATTATATATTCTAAAAAGAATATATATATATATATATTTATATTTTATTTATTTATTTATATATTTATAAATATTCGGATATCGGATATTTCGGATACGGATGTGCCTATATCCGTATCCGCTATTTTCGGATACGGATTCGGATACGAATAATATCCGTTTTCTTTCGAATACGGATATTATCCGTTTTTTTCGGATTCGGTATCGGATTTTTCGGTCGAATATCGGATTTTTCGAATTTTTTTGACAGCCCTAATGGGATGGGAGAATCATTAGGGAGGTTTTTTTGTCTCCCCAATTTGGGGTTTTTTTTAGGGGAACATTTGCTTTACAAAAAGGGTCCCGGTCCCTGCGATTGTCAGGGACCGGTTATTTAACAATCACTTTCTAAACCGTTGGATCGATTAAAAAAAAAAAAAATTTACGTTCCTCGGAAATTTTCCGCGGAACGCTTCGCGGAAATTTTTCGCGGAACGTTCCGCAGAAAATTTCCGCGGAAAGGGAATTTTTTTTGTAATCCAGGGGGGCCGTTGGATCGTTGATCCAATGGTTTAAAAAGTGATTGTTAAATAACCGGTCCCTGACAATCGATTGTCAGGGACCAGCTGCCTTACAAAAATACATTTACATGTTTGTATCTACTCTTACTGTCTTACATAATCTTTTTGCATATATTAAGGTTATAAATGTAATTTACTCATAAAATCCTCCCATTCTTTCTTGTACCAAATAAAAAATGAATCTCCTCCCTCCCCTCCCCTCATGTTCATGTGAACCAAACATAAATATTATTAAAATTCTCCCCATTAAAACCCCTCCCCTCCATTTAATACAAATTTAAGGGTATTTAGGTAAATTATTGAAAAAAAAATTGTTATTTACAAAAATATATCTGCTGAGCCACTTACTTTATAGGCTCCTTGTGTTATAACCCTGACCCATTTTTCTCATTTTAATATATATATATATATATTGTTTATAAATTATTTATAAAATATGTTAAATGGATTTTTTGTCTTGTATCATTATTTTAAAAAAATTCTAAAAATAACAAAGTTCTAGACATTGATTCATTCGATCACTAACATGTCAGGATACAAAATCATGATTATAATCATTTGAGTTATTTGAAATTTTCGTTTATGTTTATGTCTGTATTAAATATACATTTTTTTTATTAAAATTTGAATATTGAAAAAAATCCATACATGATATACAAATTCATCATATATGGATTGATAAATTTTTTAAGTATAAAATGAAATGAAGTTTATAAAGTTGAATTAGAAATTTTTAATTGGTTAACTAAATAATCATAATCTAAGAATTAATATAATATTTAATTAGGTTATTAAAGATAAACCAAAATTTTTATAAAAAAATATTATTGCATTATGTTAATAAAATTTTTTAAATAAAATAAAAGTTATATGTTATTGTTGTTGTATGTTTCTCAATTTCGACCATCTCCCTATTTGATGGAAATTTATTTTTACTTAGTTGAACACTTCTTACTTATTTAAAAAATATATATAATTGATTAGACATCGAAAATACTTTAGTAAGTTTTGAAAACAAATTTTACAATATATAGATATATTACTCAAATTATTAGGTAAAAATAATGTAAATTTTCTTAAATATTACTATATATGATTATGTGTATATTAAATATATATTTTGGGTTAATGATCTGATTGTCACTGAAGGCTATTATTAAGTTGATGTAAAACAGTCTGTAAATAAGCGGCTTTCATGCAAGTTAATACAATTTCTTGTTTGTCAAAAAAAAAAAAAAAAGTTGGTCACTGAAATTAAAATGGACTCAACCAGGTCACTTACTCGACATGGATGTACAGTTGGCTAAATGGAAACAATATTCTCTTCAAAATGTTATTGAGATTATTCTTTTCAAGATAGATACAATATTGATAAATTTTATTTCAGTTTTTGAAGAAGAACAGTTTTAGTTCTTGAATTTTATTTGTCGATTTATATAAATCTAGAGCTCAATGAAAATTTAAGACCGGTTTTGTGAGACTCATGACATCTAGATTAACACACTTTAATTTCCAAAAATTTAATGGAGATTTTTTGAACAAACTTTTGCAAATAGTAACTTACGTCAAAAAATTGTAGACTATTTAACGTAAGATACATTCATAGTAAGTGATCATTGTAGACTATTTAACGTAAGATACATTCATATTCGAGTAAGTGATCTGATTGAGTTCGTTTTGAGGTCAGTGACTAATATTTCAGGCTGACTTCAGATAATTAACCTTATATATTTGCTTATAGAAAAAAAATTAAATTTTGTATAGTAGATACGAAAACTTTCATCCTGAAGTTCACCTGATAATGCCCGAGCTGCACGTGCAAGAAAAACACGTAATCTTTTTCCGAATTTCATTTTAGTAGAAGACCAGTTTTGCTGATGGCTATCTTCAGAAACAACTACCATCCCCTTTTCAGAATCTGCATTTTCCACCTCAAGTTGTGAAGAATCTATATCTTCTTCTTCGTTGTCATCACTAGTTAATATTTCGGGCAAAATATTATCACTGCTCTTCTCTTGCAACACCAAGGCAGACTCAAGAGCTACGACAACCTCAGCCATATTGGGACGTTGTTTTGGTTCACTATGTAAACATTGAATTGCAACTTTCACAAATGCTATTAAGCAATCAGGAAACACCTCCTCCTTTATTTTAGGATCAATAATATGCCCCAAGAGTCCCTCTCTGTAGCAGTGTTGTGCCCATCCAGCTAAGCCCCATTGCTCTTGGTTTAGACTCGTGTCTAATGCTGGCCTCCCACACAAGACCTCAAATAACACAACACCAAAGGCATACACGTCGGATTTCCTCGTGAGTCTATTGGTTTGGAAATAATATGGATCGAAATAACCAAAGCTTCCTTTGACATGAGTGCTAACGAATGTATCTGCCTGATTCGCGGGGCCTATTTTAGATAATCCAAAATCCGAAATTTTAGCTGCAAAATTCTCATCCAGTAGAATGTTAGTGGTCTTCACATCACGGTGAATGATTCTGTTCTGAGTGCCTGTACCAGTGTGAAGATAGTCCAGCCCACGCGCTGCTCCAATGCAAATCTTGAGGCGTTGAATCCATGACAAAGGTGTTGATGAAGTATCACCTTGTCTAACCTTTATATACAGATGATCAGCTAGTGTTCCACCTGGCATAAACTCATAAACCAAAATCATCTCCCTACCATCATCACAATAACCAATCAAAGACACCAGATGGCTGTGCCGAAGTTTTGAGAGCATCTTGATCTCTGTCCGGAATTCTAATGATCCTTGATTGGACATGGAGTCTAACCGTTTTATTGCAACTACAGCTGGTCCAACTTCAAACGTACCTTTATAAACTTTTCCAAAACCGCCTTTTCCAATCACCAAATCATCGTGGAAGTTAGATGTCGCACGTCGCATCTGATCAAGTGAGAAACGATAACACACTTCTCCTGTCTGTGTAGACAATGATAAGAGTCGGTTTTTTTGCTCCGTAAGTTCTTCTTCTTCTTGGAGTTGTCGGAACTTATGAACCACGAAATTTAAGATAATGATGAGAATAATCACACCATTTACGACCATGTTGGTATATCCAAATAGAAATTCACAACTTTGAGCCATTGTACCACAAGTGCAGACAGACGCTAGATGCCCATAAATATTTTGTAATGTCAGCAAAACTCTATATCCCACGGCCCAATTCTAAACAATGCTGAAGGAGGTACAAGGCTCATTTCATGGAAATTATTGATGGTTCCGAACTCTTTGAAATGAGTAGGGCTACAGACTCCAAATTGGGTACCAAATTTTGACACCAAACGATGTGGCATTAATTAATTGGCATTTTGGAATATTTTAATTGGAAGGCCCGTCATCATAATTATAACCAATAATTACTTGTCATGTCATTTGGGAAAGGAATTTGGGGTACCAATTTGGGTAACTAGCATTTTCCCTTTGAAATATCAACCTTTGACCGAGTGACTTCCTATTTTAATGAAGGCCAACCATACACAAATTATCTTACTTTATCATGTCTATAAATCAGCAGCACAAGTAGATTTGAATTTGAGACGAGTCAAATCTGATGACTCTAAATATATTATTTCAATAAATTTAGAATTTTAAATCAAATGGAGTATAAGTTTCCAAACCGGCAATTGATAATAATAAAATTGTTATAAAGTAATAGATATAATAACTGTAAAAGAGCTACTAATAATATACTGCTTGAACAATAGAGAGAGAGAAAAAAAAAAGCAGTATGGAGAGATTGCTGCTTGGTGCATGTTTTTCATTCCCGGATGCAAAATATTTATAGGCAATGAAAAGGTAATGCAGGGGACAAGTAAATATTTTACATGTCAAAAACTTCTCCTGCTATATCTAACTATACTATTTAATATTTGACAATAACAAGTCTATTTGACAAAATGGCAATCACTAGCCATCATGACTATTTCCTATTTGACCACGTTTTACAACACTCCCCTTTGATTGTCATTTAGTATGGATCATAGACTGCCTCGTTAAAACCTTTTCAAAGAAAAACCCAGTGGGATAAAAACTTTGATGAAGGAAAAAGAGTACAGTCTCCCCTTGGAAGAAAAACCAATTATTCATTGAAGTTTTGTTGCAACAGGTCCTTGAGTCGACGCATTCCAATGTTATGTCGTAGTTTCCTGAATGTTGAATTTGGTAATGATTTTGTGAATAAGTCTGCAAGGTTGTCACATGATCGGATTTGTTGTATATCAATTTCACCATTCTTTTGAAGTTCGTGAGTGTAGAAGAATTTTGGTGAAATGTGCTTCGTTCTGTCTCCTTTGATATATCCTTCCTTAAGTTGATCAATACATGCAGTGTTATCTTCAAACATAACAGTGGGATTTCTTGTGATGTCCGGTAATCCACATGATTCTTGAATATTCTTGATGATAGACCGCAACCAAACACATTCTCTACTGGTTTCATGAATTGCAATTAGTTCTGAGTGATTTGATGAGGTTGCCACTGTAGTTTGCTTTGTGGATTTCCAGGAAATGGCTGTACCACAATATGTAAATACATATCCAGTTTATGATTTGCAAAAATGAGGATCTGATAAATATTCAGCGTCTGCATATCCAATCAACTGTGATGTCGAGTCTTTTGGAAAGAATAACCCAAAATCAACTGCTCCCTTAAGGTAACGGAATATATGTTTGATCCCATTCCAATGTCTTTCCATTAGAGCAGAGCTGAATCTAGCCAATAAATTTACAGCAAATGCAATGTCCGGTCTTGTATTGTTTGCCAGATACATGAGTGCACCAATTGCGCCAAGATATGGAGTTTCAGGTCCCAGAATCTTTTCACCATCTTCATGTGGTCGGAATGGATCTTTATCAGGTTCTAAAGACCGAAATACCATTGGAGTAGTTAGAGGATGAGATTTATCCATGTAAAATCTTTTCAAGACTTTTTCGGTATATGTGGATTGGTGGAGGAAAATGCCCGATGACAAGTGCTCTACTTGCATACCAAGGCAATATTTTGTTCTTCCAAGATCTTTCATCTCAAATTCAGTTTTAAGATATATGACAGCATCTTCAACATCTATAGATGTTCCTACCAGATTCAAATCATCCACATATACAGCAATAACAACAAACCCTGTTTGTGATTTCTTTATAAAAACACATGGAGAAATCTCATTGCTTATATACCCATTCTTTTGTAAATAACGACTAAGTCTGTTATACCACATGCGACCAGATTGTTTTAATCCGTAAAGTGATCGCTGGAGTTTAATGGAATACATATGACGAGGTTTCTTAAACTCATCCATTTTCAATCTTTCTGGGATTTTCATATAGATTTCACTATCAAGTGAACCATACAGGTATGCAGTAACGACGTCCATAAGACGTGTTTCTAATTTTTCTTTAGATGCCATACCTAATATAAAACGAAAAGTAATTCCATCCATTACTGGAGAATATGTCTCCTGATAATCAATACCGGGTCTTTGAGAAAACCCTTGAGCTACAAGCCGGGCTTTATATCTCATGATTTCATTCTTTTCATTTCGTTTTCTTATGAATACCCATTTATTTCCAACTGGGTTTACACCGATTGGTGTTTGGACTACATGTCCAAATACTTCTCTTTTATGCAATCAATTTAATTCTATTTGAATTGCGTCTTTCCATTTCAGCCAGTCTTTTCTTTGACGGCATTCATCCACACTTTGTGGTTCCGGATCAGAATTTATGTCGACATCCAATGCCGCAGAATACACAAACACATCATCGATTATGGCCTTACTTCGATCCCATAATTTCCTGTCATGCACATAATTTATTGAAATTTCATGATTACTTAATCCCTCATCTTTAGGGACTAGAATCTCTTCAGGAGATAATACCACTTCAGGGGTATTTGCTACTTCTGGAGCATGTGCCACTTCAGGGGCATTTTTCTTTGTTTTTCGTTTTCGTGGTGCAACATCTTTTGCACCGACCGGTCTACCACGCTTCAAGCGCGGATTTGATTCCGTAACCAACTCTTTTGATTTTTGAATTGGTACATCTATTCTAGCTGGAGTATTTACTGCAGGTATATGTGATTTTATAATTTTTCTAGAATCGTTAAATGCGTCAGGCATTTGGTTTGCGATATTTTGCATATGAATAATCCTTTTAACTTCAATTTCGCATTGACCGGTACGTGGATCTAGAAAGTGTAATCCCGATGCATTCCATGTAATGTCAGGATTAGTTTTATTCAAATATTTATCTCTTCCTAAAGGAGGAAACATCGACTCGTCAAAATGACAATCTGCATATCTTGCGGTAAATAAATCTCCAGTTAGTGGTTCAAGATATCTAATTATAGATGTCGAATCAAAACCAACGTAGATACCTATTTTTCTTTGAGCTCCCATCTTCGATCTCTGTGGTGGAGTAATCGGCACATATACAGCACTTCCAAAAATTTTGAAGTGAGAGATATTAGGAATTTGACCAAGTACCAATTGTAGTGGAGAATGTTTGTTATAGGCAGTTGGTCTAATCCTAATAATATTGGCAGCGTGAAGTATTGCATGATCCCAAATGGATGTAGGTAATTTTGCTTTCAACAACAGTGGTCTTGCAATAAGTTGAAGTCTTTTGATAAAGGACTCGGCTAATCCATTTTGTGTATGTACATGAGGAACTGGGTGTTCAACTGAGATCCCTACAGACATGCAATAGTCAACAAAAGTTGCAGATGTGAACTCGTCGGCATTATCTAAACGAATTGACTTAATGCAATGATCTGGGAATTGAGCTCGTAGTTTGATTATCTGGGTAAGTAATTTTGCAAAAGCATCATTACGAGTTGAGAGAAGACAAACATGAGACCATCTAGTTGAGGTATCAATTAATACCATGAAGTACCTAAATGGACCAGAAGATGGGTGGATAGGCCCACATATGTCGCCTTGGATTCTTTCAAGAAAATTTGGACTCTCAAGCTGAACTTTAGTAGGAGATGGTCGAGTAATCAATTTTCCTAAAGAACATACTGAGCAAGGAAGGTCATTGTTTGAAAGAACTTTAAGATTTCTTGAAGGATGTCTAGTAGAATTCTCTATAATGCGACGCATCATAGAGATACCAGGGTGACCTAATCTTTCATGCCAAAGTGTAAATGATTTTGGGTCAACTAGTTTCGAAGCAATGACATTGTGTGACTCAATGGCCCTAATTTTCATCATATATAATCCTGAAGAAAGTGAGAGAAACCTTTCTAAGATTTTCTTGTTGCTAGAATTAGCTGAAGTGATAAGAAGATATTCTTTATCAGCCTCGGAAGTGGTTTCGATGTGAAAACCGTTGAGTCGGATATCCTTAAAACTAAGAAGATTTCTAGTGGACTTACTAGAAAATAATGCATTTAGAATATGTATATGTGTACCATTAGGCAAGATGAAACTAGCTTTCCCAAAACCTTCAATTATATAGGATATACCAGATATAGTACCCACTGGCGCTTCAGTTTCGGTTAGATGGGTAAAATATGTTTTTCTTTGTAGAATTGTATGAGTTGTGCCACAATCAGCTATGCATATATCTTCGGAATCCATTCTGTACGTGCATAATTAAAAGGAAACATAATTTATTCGATAGAAACATAAGATATTACACAGTTCAAACAATACAATACACACCAAATATATTACATAGTTTAAAACAAGACAATACACACCAATACATAGTATTCTATGAAACTAATCTTCAGCTTTCCACATGGGAGTTTCATATTCATTTGGATCATTAGTGCTTATTCCACAAGATGTGATTATTGGGGAATTTTCTAGTTCATTGTTGACGAAATTTGTTTCCACTATTTTCCCTTTTGATTTTATGGATTCTTGATATAGTTTAACAAGATGTTCTGGGATATAACAGTTTCGTGACCAGTGTCCCTCCATTCCACATTTAAAACATATATTATCAGTTTTTCCTCCTTGTGGTGCCTTTCCTTTGTTCTGTTTTTCAGCTTGCCACTTCTGGTGACTAGAGCCTTTATGAGGACGAAAATTTCCGCGACCTCGACTTCGTCCACGGTATCGTCCTTGGCCTCGTCCACCTCTATGCCCTCTTCCACGTACATTCTGCTGGAATGACATGTTATTTACTTCAGGTAAAGGGGCAGATCCCGTTGGACGAGATTGATGATTCTTAATCACCAATTCATGATTCTGCTCAGCAACAAGGAGAGTGGATAAAAGATCCCCGAACTTGGTGAATTTGCGCTCCCTATACATCTCTGCTAAGTTGATATTATTGGGATGAAAATTTGATAAGGTTTTATCGATCTTTCTTTTCTCAGTAACTTTTTCACCACACAAAATGAGTTTAGAACTTATTTTGAATAACGCAGAGCTATAATCCCGGACACTTTTGAAATCTTGAAGTCTAAGATTAGCCCAATCATTTTCAGCTGCAGGTAGATAAACTAGTTTCTGATGATCGAACCTATCTTTTAAATTTTCCCATAAAATGCAAGGATCCTCGACTTCTAGGTACTCAGATTTTAAATCTTCATGCATGTGGTGTCGGAGAAAAATAATAGAGGTAAATTTTTCTTCAGCCGTGGTTGTATTTGTTGATTTTATCATTTCGCTCAATTTCTTTGAACCTAGGTGCAATTTTACATCTTGTACCCATGACAAATAATTATCCCCTGATATATCCAATGCGACGAATGATAGGTTCGTAAGGTTTGCCATGCTAAATCTGAATTTAACACACAAATTATTAAACTTAAATCATCAATAGAAATATTGCATAAGTCCTAATTAATTGGGTGCGTTAACAAATACGCAATAATAAATGTGTATATTATTATTATCATTGATATTATAAACAAATCTATGTATAGGACAACAAATGGATTTTCACCCGTTATACGGACGTTTGCGTATACAGGTTATTTCCAACTGATAAAAAATCCTGCATAAGTTAGTTCGTGCACAAAGGTTATTTTACGATAATTAAAAATTAATCAACAACATAATAAAGCACATTTTGATAGTGGTATGAGCATTTCTCTATTACGGAGTAGGCGGATTAACCGACCATGTAAATAAAAAATCCGGTATAGTAGGCGGATTAACCGACCATGTAAATAAAAAATCCCGTATAGTAGGCGGATTAACCGACCATATGTATTTAGATTTTATAGTAGGCGGTGCTCCGGCCATATATGTATATTAAAATTAAAAATATACCTTCTCAGTTTCGGCAGGGCTTCGTGCTGATAACGTGTTATAAAGTAATAGATATAATAACTGTAAAAGAGCTACTAATAATATACTGCTTGAACAATAGAGAGAGAGAGAGAGAGAGAGAGAGAAAAAAAAGCAGTATGGAGAGATTGCTGTTTGGTGCATGTTTTTCATTCCCGGATGCAAAGTATTTATAGGCAATGAAAAGGTAATGCAGGAGACAAGTAAATATTTTACATGGCAAAAACTTCTCCTGCTATATCTAACTATACTATTTAACATTTGACAATAACAAGTCTATTTGACAAAATGGCAATCACTAGCCATCATGACTATTTCCTATTTGACCACGTTTTACAACAAAAATCAAATTGTAGCCTAGCTACAATTACACATACATATATGATATATCCGCCAATGTTCTAAAGAGAAAACTCCCTTAGAGGCTAGAGCCATTTTTCACTACACAATTATTTGCATGTTTTCATTAAATTTTTAATAACTTGTATTACATGTAAAATTCATAAAAAAATTAGATTTAATTCTAATTCCTTTTCCGCAAATTACTTGGTATCAATGCCTAGTTAATAATTTTTTAAAATGAATCTTTTAAAAGAGAAAATCAGATTTCTGAGAAGGAAACTTCTGATAATTTAGAAATCGAGTTTTCACAATCAGAAAGAGGCTTTCAAGCCAGTTTTCTTCTAAAACATGATTTAATTTCTAAAATCAGGAATACAAAGCTTGATTTAAAGAAAGAAACCATTTTTGGATCGTTTAAAAAGGAAAAACAATATCTTTTACTATTATATGTCTACAAAAGAAATGCATGTAGATATAAAAGATACTACAGGAAAAGTGTATTTGCCTTTAATCACTAAAGAAGAGAATAATAGACAATTACAGAAAATGGATTCAAAGTCTAGATCAACAATCGCTATGGTTCAATTAGGAGCTGTTAAGATTTTGATAAAATCGATAAAATCTGAATTTCCTGAAGGTATAAATTCACCAATAAAAATGGCTTTATTGGATAATAGAATTATACCATGAAATGATAGTATTTTAGGTGTAGCTAGAGGAAATTTTGCCTACCAAAAATTCATGTTTACAGTATATCCGTTAGCTTGGATACTGAAAGGTTTGATCAAATTTTATCTTTTATTCATGATTTTGAAATGAAAAGATTTGATGCAGTGAGGTGATAAAGTATTTAGCATTACTTATTTAGTTGCTTATACTATAGCTAATAGTCATCATAGTATTGACTATATGAAAAAAGAATACATTGATTTAGACGATGTATTCTCTGAAGTAAGATCAGTAGAAGATAAACAATTTTCAGAATTGACTCCTACAGATCATACTTGGGTAATTGATATTGCTAGAAGTAAGCCCCAAGAAAAACCCAGAAGGAGCTTTAGAGATAGAAATACTCTAGTAATTAGAAGGAGGACAATCTTTCTTTGCGAAATCTGATTCTTTTGTTCTCCTACACATACATATTTGGAGATTTCTCAAAGTAGGTACTCAAAATATGTATAGAGCTATACTGCTATAGCCAAATTTGCAATGGCTTTCTTCGACCTATACAAGCTGAGCCTTGATTCGGGAAGGACTGGCCGAACCACAGCCTTGAAAGGTTTGCTATACCGTTAAGAATTGAGCTAATTGCCATCTGTCCTAGATTATTAAGCTACCTATCTAAGGCATTTCAAATACTTAGTCGTTTCAGTTACCAACGTTTCACTTTTTCCATCTCTGTTCTAGATTGTTAAGCATACAGAATAGAGTGATGAAAAAAACCAAACCAAACCAAACATACCCAGTATATCCCGCACAGGGCAGGGTCTGGGGGGGGTGAGCTGTACGCAGACCATGCCCCTGCTTTTTACGACAGAGAGGCTGTTTCCGTGAAGACCCCCGGCTAAGTGCACAAAGAGCCAAAAGTGTGTGCTATTTACAATGATTATCTAAGCTTAGGAAACGGCTCATCCTCATACCTGAGCCCATGGCTTTGAACGCATGGGACTTACCAACCAGGGGGTTAACTACTCCACTCTGCACATCACTCTGATCAGATATGGATCCTGGCCATCCTCCCTGATCCTGTAAGACTATAAAAAAGAAGACATTACAACACAAAACATGAGAACAAGTCAGCCGAACTTCTAAGATAAAGCTAACCGAGACAACCCAACTCTGAGGCTCTCGACAACAGGAGTGTCCAAACAATATGCCTACTACACATTTTTTGCGACCTTAAATAAAAGAATGTGCATCATACTAGGATAAACAAGTGGCTAAAGAAGGCCTTCTTTGTAAAAACATATTTATTGGATTCACCATTAATTTCAGTTCAATCATGTATACGATTTCCATGGTGAAACAAATACAGTAAAACCTCCGTAAATTAATACTCCTTAAATTAGTAATCACTCTAAAATAATACTTTACTCCGGTCCGGACTTAAACCAGTTAAAAAAAAGGCCAATTTTGATAAAATAATACGATATATTTTTTAAAAAAAATCCTTGGATATTTGATCCCAATAATATCATAAATTAATAATTCTTCATAATTATAAACAAAAAATACCTTTTATAGTTTTGTAGATTATGATTTATATATTTTCTTAAAATTTAAATTTACATAAAACTCATCCCTAATTTTTATCATCACATACAAAAGTTCGGTTGTGATGCTTCCGGGCTACGTCAAAAAGTTGTACGTAGTTGTTGAGTGTTTCTTTACGTGGAACAGGTTCCAAAAGCGTTGTATCGTTTTGACCAACATCCTCAGTATTAATGATGAAGATGTTAGTGAGGGAATTAGTAGCGTTGATTCTGAAGATGAAAATGAAGATTATGATGAGGAAAGTCGTGTTAAGTCTGAAGATGATAATTAGGAAAGTACTCTGAAGATAATGAGAATAGCAACATCATCTTTCAAGATGCAACGAGAAAAGCGGTGCTGAAGATGATAATGAGGCAAAAAGCGCAGATTTTGCGATAAGTGAAATGATAATATTACTCATCTCAATTATTGAATTTCTAAGTTCATTTCCCTCAGTTCTTAATCATGTGGGATAATTTGATGTTTCTTACCGTACCTTAGACACGATTAATATTTAGTACAAGTCTGCCTGCTGTAAGTGCATGCATCTATCTCAGACACTTGCATCTAATTGGTCTGTTAAATCTTTTATTTCAATTTCAATTTTTTTTGCTATGTAGATGCTACTGGTGTGTGTTACCCTGATTTCAGTTGGAATTTTTTTTTTGACGGAAATAACAATATATATCAAAAGGAATATTTTTTGACAAAAATAACAAAATATATTAAAGTGAATCACTTTCTCAAAGAGGTATAACTCCTAGGCAACTTTTCCACCGAAAAAACTTTTTCTCTCTCTCCCCTCTCTTCTTCTTCTTCTTCTTCTTGTTCCTTCATCCCCTTTTCTTCCGGCGGTGGTTTATCCACCGACCGGAGGCCCCTTTTCTTGTCAAATTTCTTTATTTCTTTCAATAATCATCCTCCTTCTATGAGGATTGTGAGTTTTTTGACTTGTTTACCCATTAATTGGGTTTATTTGTCTCTCCTAATGAGAGTTTGTTTGTCTTTCCTTGTGAGAGTTTGTGTGGTTTGTTTGGTAATGATTTTGCTCATGTTTTGGGAGATCTGGAAAGTCCGCATCGAAGCTGGGATGCTGACGATTATTGCAAGAGCTCACAACTCACAATCAAATATTGTTCATTACCTGTGGGGGGTCTCCACTTTCGGCATGTAGATTTAATGCTGGGTTGTTGATATTCTCCGAGTTTGCCAAATCAAGAAGCTCTAAGATCTCTGGCTTTTTAGCTCTATTTGCTGGAAGAGGAAAATTAACTCATCAAACTTCAACCCCGGAGTAAATCTATTGCTACATATTAAAGCTTAAAGCCAAATCCGTGGTGTTCTGGGATATTATATAAAAAGCTTATAAATTTTAAAATATATACATTTTTTTTGTTTATAAATTATTTATAAAATACGTTAAATGGATTTTTGTCTTGTATCATTATTTAAAAAAAAACTAAAAATAATAAAGTTATCTAGACATTGATTCATTCGATCACTAACATCTCAGGATACAAAATCATGATTATAATCATTTGAATTACTTGCCTATTACCCGTGTTATGCACGGCTATTTTTAATATTTTCGTCAAATTCATTTGATAAAATTCATGTATTATCATAGAATTTAAGATAGTATCATAATAATATAGGTAAGTTATTCTTTTAGACATGTATTAAATAGAAAAAATTATGAAATTTTATATCAAAATCTTAATACAATATTTTTTACAATATAAAATTATGCATTTGTTGAATAATTTTAAAATTTGGATTTTAATTTCATCTCTGTTGAATGGTTTTTTGAAATTATTATGTTAAATCAGTTTTAATTTTAGTTCTATATTTTATCGACCAACTTATATATTTGAATTATATTCCTCTCATATTTATTAAATTTATTCTTTTATATGATATTAATAAGAATCCAATTTATGATTACATCTCTTAAAACATTTTGATTAAACTGGAATTTAAACAATTCTCTCCCTTCTCTCTCCTCTAACAAGCCGTCGCCCCCTTCCCTTTTCTTTTTTTTCTTCTACCCTCCTCTTCTTCACAGATTTGCCGGAGTTTATCTCCGATGAAAGTCGATTAAGTTTTCTTCCTTTTTTCAGTTTTCCAAATAAATCGAGCTTGATTTCTGAAATCTTTGAAGAATCCATTCGGATATTTCAGTTTGGTTCTTAGATCTTCGCCAATATGTTTTTTTAGTTGTTGTTTTATTTTCAGTTTGAATGTCTTGCTTTTTGGCATGTGTCTTGCCTTTTGGCATGTGTCTTGCTTTGTTCGTCTACCAGTATGGCATTTTGGTTCGATGAAGGCTCATTTTGTAGAGGCTTGCGGGTGGATTAATTGAGATTCCATTTTAGAGGGAGTTATTATGTCTATAAAGCTTATCTTGGATTTATGGATATCTGCTCAAAAAGAGCGCGAGATCAATTTAACGGAAGTCAGGATTCAGATCAATGTAGATTCGGTAATTTCTGAAATTTATGGGCTATTTTGTTCATATGCCTCGATATTATGGATATTTCTTTTGTCGTTCTTGGTGTTGTACTGTTTTTTATTTTTCTAAACGGTTTGCGAACCACTTAGCTCACTTTGTAGCGAGTTATTGTAGTTCTATAGCTGATCGTATCTGGACGATGAGTAATGCTCATCTAGAGTTAATTATTGTATAGATGAACGTTTTGAAGTAATGAAAGTTATTTTCTTTCTTGGCAAAAAAAAAAAAAGAATCCAATTTAGATTATTTGAGAATCATTAATCACATAAATATTAAGATTTATGAAGATTATATTATTTAAAAAATATTCCTCTCATGTGAGTATCAAGATTTTTGAAAATTATTTTATTTGTATAATATGTCTCTAATATTTATAAAATTTGCGAATAAATTAATATTTTACTTAGTTCAAGTATATAAACTACTTTACAAAATTTAGATTATTGATATATGTGGAATTATATTTCACCTAGATAACATTCTATATCAATTAGAATAGGCTTGACAGAGTCTGTTTAGAATATTACTATATTAGTATTTAAATATTAAAATAAATAGGATATAATCTAGACCGTTAATTAAAGTTTAGATCTAACGATCAATATTTATTTGGTGGTAGTACTGACAACCAAATATCCATCTTATTCTTATTATATTGTGATAACCCGGGTCAAATCCCTAGCCTATTTTCGAAAATCAGGTCAAGTCCCAATTCCGAATCCGAAATAAGCCAAAGTAAACTGGCCCAAATGCAACAACTTGGGTAATCCACAAGCCCACCATAGGCCCCAAAAAGATCAGGATTTGTTGGTGGACTTAGTAGTATTATTTTGCCTTATAAACTGAACAGAAGTCCCAAATCTCCTCAAATCTCCTCGATGTGGGACTGGGGTGTTACAAACTCCCCCACTTAAACTCCTGACGTCCTCGTCAGGCCTGAACTGATATCCCATAGGTTTCGGATCGTTCCTCCCTAGCCATTGTGGGATAATACCGGCTGGCTTCGTGTCCCCACCTCCGGACTTCTATCCATTGTGGGATAATACCACCAGCCTTCGTGTCCCCACCTCCGACAACTTGACGAATCAAGCTTTCGAGAATCGGCTCTGATACCAACTGAATGATGTGTCAAATTATACCTAACCGCAAGCGCACGGTGTCTATTGCTAGTACAGATGGCAAGCGGGTCGAATCCACAAGGAGACAGGTTCTACTAATTCCTTTTCAGTTATCGCTAATTGTTTCAGGGACAAACGATTATTGGAGAATATTAATTAACTAATTAAATAAAATTAACACTAATTAAACAGATGATAAACAAATTATTTAAAACCTAGGACAATCAGGTCCACCATGCTTACACAATTGGCTCTTAAGCTAAAGCAATCAATGTGATCCTATAACTAGAGTATGTTAATCTCTTCCAAGCATTAACACTCTCGAAACATTCAACACAATTAACCACTTTTAGAGCAACTCCAAGAGCCTCTTAGTGTGTTCCTTAAAAATATTATAAAAAATGTGGCTCTTAGTGATTTAGGACATTATAAGGCATCTCAACTCCAACAACACTCCTTATATTTGCTCCTTATTAATATTATAGTAATATTTCAAACTCTAATTAGGATTCTCTCATTGAAAAAAAAAGATGAAATGAATATTTTATTGATATAAATGAAATAAGGGATGCCTTTTGGCTCCATAAAGATAAGGAGTGAGAGGCACCTTCTAACTTTTTAAGGAACCACTAGGAGGCTCTTGGAACACTATTTTCTACCAAATCCCTTAAATTCTAACTTAGGAGCTCATATAAGGATTCTCTTGGAGATGCTCTTAGTAATTCAATCAATCAGGTAATTAGAGTCAAGTTAATCTCTTCCAAGCATTAACGCTCTCAGAAATCCAATGATGCTTCCGCACTCAAATTCAATTCTGCTAATCGTATGTGTGCCTCTAGTAAGTAAATCTCTCGATCCATACCCCTATTTGCATATAATTAATCCACGATATCGGCCAATTACACAAATTAATGATTAAAACATATCAATCAGAATTAACCATAACCAATCAAACCACTATGAAAATCATGCCAATATTAGTGCAACCATGGCTTCCCTTTAAGCCCTAGAAATAACTACTCACTAATAATTAAACAAGTAAAACAACTAGTAAAACAAGAAAACATAATTAAACTAATAAGAACAAAGAAAAGATTAAGAGAACAAAACCTTCAAACTTCAATGTTGTCACCCAAAAGAAGAGTCATGGTGTTTCTCTACATCTCCAACTAATAATACTAATCTACTCTAAACTATATTATCTGATCTAATATTACCTCCCTAATAATTTTCATGCTCAATAATTTGTCCCAAGATGTGTTTATATAGCCTCTTGATTTAGCCTCCAAGCAATTGCCTTCTTAGAGTTGGAATAGAAGATGGCAAGTTTCCCACTTCAAATTGAATTTCTGGAAGCTGCTGGATTTTCTTGTAAAATTCGTAACTTATTTTTCTCCTCTGTTTCTGGGCTCTTCCAACTGGATTTTGCTTACTGGACCACCTCTGAATTAAATATAATTCCACAAGCTTCGCGTGGACAGTAAGATCGTCAAATTCTGACTTCTGGAACTCAAGATATGGCCCAAACAGTGTTAAACAGCCCGTGTAGCCCAATAGTACGAATTTCCTTCTATTTTATCTCCAAATTAGCTCTTTTTGCTCCAAATCCTTCCAAGTCATGAATTCTTTATTTCCTACAATAAAACAATCAAATCTATTAAATAAAAATCCAAATCAATGCAAAACACAATAAAAACATCCCCACACTAAGCATTTGCACGTCCTCGGGCAAATAAGTGAAATAAAAACTAAGTCCTAACAAACATCACTTTCGTAGATGACACGATTGCATTGAGCATATGCAACAAGCCGTTAAACCCCTAGGCAGCCCTAGTAGGACGAGTGTTGTCTCGTGAGGGTTTATAGTGAATATACCCACAAAATTCATCCAACCATGCAAAAGATTAAAGCCAACACAACACCACACACACAAGTCCTCTCATGCCACATCAACTTAAGAATCAAAGCAAACATACGATGTCTTGGTGTCGAAAGTGCAAGTATTCACGTAGTCTACTCAACCAACATGTAGAAGGTCATAAAAATTCATGTCAAGTGTAAAAATCGTTGGTAATCATGCTAAGCCCACAAGAAATACATCTTTAAGTCCAAACCTGGGATCTCCTATGCCAAAACAAGTAATAACTCACCTTTCACTCAAAAACGAATATTCACTCAAGAACAAGGTTAAGTGTATCACTCAATTCCAACAAAATCATAAACACAACTTGACACTCGCAATCAATCTCACTCTCAACACAACATACATCACTGATGACAATCAAAAGGTCTTTATTCAGGTTGTAGCGTGGGCTAGGGACCAGGTATGTCAAGTAAAGCTAAAACAGGTTAAATGTCAAAAGCTAGTACCCAACAATAATCATTATTCAATTCCCTTTCTATCTTCCCCACACTTAAGATTTTCAATAACCCTTACATAATAACTTGACTAGTCGAATGAAGAAGGATCATACAAACATAATAATGCTCTCAAATTTATTTATTTTCTCTTTTTTTTTTTCTTTTTTTCTTTTTTTTCTATTTTTTTTTCTCTGAGAGCTAAGGAATAAGCACAATGATCCATAGATATTTTATGAATTTCGACTAACAAGCATCAACCAAAATCAATATTCCCCAATGGTATGATCATCAATAACCCCCCCTTTTACGAACACCTTATTACTCCCTTAAGCACGATACTAGCCTTTGACAATTTAAGTTCAAATTCAATGTAAGGCCAATAGAATAAAAAGGATAATGGCAAGTAACGTAGTGTGTCACCGAAAGAATAGGATTAGGCTCAACGGGTTAACTAATTGATCATGTATAAAAGGTGTGGAATTATGGGAAATACGAGGTTAAACCTAAGTGCCTTTATCATCTTATCATCAAGTAATGTCATGCATTTCAAGAAAGATCTCAAGTAAGTGCTAGCAATGTAAACAACATGTGGACACTCAAGCAAACGAAAAATCATGCAAAAGATATACATATAGGCTCAAAACTCACTTGGTGTGACAAAACATAATCAATCCCAGGTAACAAGACTCTCTAACGCACCTACTTGTACTCAAAGCATGTAAACCAAGTCATCTTGCACATATTCATGTCATTCTAATCACTTACAACATCCAATTAAGTCTTCCAGCTTCAACTTACTAGTGTATGTGTGTGCACAAGAACAAAGCACGTCACTTCTCATACAAAAGCGTCAAGAACACAAGAATTCTACGCATACATGGGTGTATCAAGCAAAATACAACAACTAATCAAATTGCATGGCTAGAATTATTTTTGATATTTTTCAATTTTTAATTTTTTTTTTAAATTTATATTTTTTTTTGGATTTTTTTATCATTGAGAACTCATCCCCACACTTAAGTGGTTCATTGTCCTCAATGACTCATTAACTAAACAAAGAAATCTACAATATATAAAACAGAAGGAAAGAAGAACTCCCCTTTGCAGAAGCATGATCCATGGGTTGCCTCCCAAGAAGCGCTTTTTCAGAGTCATTAGCTTGACCTCCTCAAAAATACTCCGGTAAAGACGTAATATCCACTTTCTCGATCATAAACTCGTCACCACAAAAAGTAACAAGAGTGTTAGTGGTTGTCTTTATCCTGCAGAAAGTCTCCAAACAAGCATCAGTAAAATAAAATATGTCATTAATAAGCAATAGAGAATTAAGTGCTTGTGCAGTTTTGGAAAACTTTGCGATAAAACAGCGATAAAATTTGACACCACGAAAATATTGAACTCCCTTGACATAAGGTGGAGGTTCTGGTGGTGGCTTTTCTTCACTCCTCACTTTTACTGGAGTCATTCGGACATCTTGGCTTATCATATCATTGGCTAATAAGACACTTCCATCTTCTCCCTCTTCTCGAGCTTGAAACGTATGAGCCACTTTGTATGGATCCTCAACCAGAATTTGAGAAATATCATCTTGGACAATATTTGTTATCACATCAACCTTGAAATAAGTAGTCTTGAGCAAAGAAGCCTTGTAAGTAGAGGCCAGACCGAAAACAAATTTACCAATACATGGTAGCTTAGTCATAGGTTGTGGAAGAGAAACAACAACCATCTCTGTATTGCTTTCCTTTGTATCCTCATCATCAGTCACATTGTTCTCGGTAACAGCAACATCATTGATCTCGTCATCGGTGGCATGCTCCTTCTCTTTATCAATGGCCTCATCATTAACATACATGGAGAAACTATCATATTCCTGATCGCTTATGAGATTGATAGCAATCAGGTCCTCTTCGGATCGGATAGATGATGATGGTAAATAGTCGAGCTGCCCTGTAGTAGAAGAGTTAGCCAACTGTGCAATTTGAGATTCAATCGCCAGACTTTGAGTTTCTAATTCTTCAAAACTCTTTAGCAGTTTATTCAAGATATCCCACATCTCATTTGTCTGATCAGCTTGCACATCTACACTGGATTGAGAAACATGTAGATCTTCTTGTAGAGGAGGATATTGATATTCTTGCTGTGGCGGCTGCTCATATGACTGATAATATTGTTGCTCAAACTGTTGCTGATTATGATATGAAAAATTTTGAGCACCATTGTCCTGGTAGTAGAAATCTGGTTGATTCACGCATTCTTGATCAAAAGTGTTTGAATACTGATTGTACCCATATCCTTCTTCAAAAGAATTCATTTGTCCCAACTGAGCACTCTGAGAATTATAGACATTGTAAGAGCATTCAAAACCAAAGTGACCCTGCACACCGCAAATTTGACAGAAGTTGTAAGTTTTAGGGGCCACTTGTGACATCTCATTGATACTCATTGGACGCATAGTGGGCTCTGTAGTCTTCGACATGGCAATCTCTTGAGTATGTGCCTCTACTAGGGAAGATAAGAGTGCAAAAGTATCAACTTCACCCATTACAAACCTGTAGACACTCAACAAAGCCAAGAAAACACAGTAAAATTTGCCTCAATTGGAACAAAGGTTCCAACGAGACAATGGAAACAATCTAAACAACTAAATTAAAATCAACGGAAACTCGCTTTCTCCCCGGCAGCGGCGCCAAAAACTTGATATGTCAAATTATACCTAACCGCAAGCGCACGGTGTCTATTGCTAGTATAGATGGCAAGCGGGTTGAATCCAAAAGGAGACAGGTTCTACTAATTTCTTTTCAGTTATCGCTAATTGTTTCAGGGACAAACGATTATTGGAGAATATTAATTAACTAATTAAATAAGATTAACACTAATTAAACAGATGATAAACAAATTATTTAAAACCTAGGACAATCAGGTCCACCATGCTTACACAATTGGCTCTTAAGCTAAAGCAATCAATGTGATCCTATAACTAGAGTATGTTAATCTCTTCCAAGCATTAACACTCTCGAAACATTCAACACAATTAACCACTTTTAGACCAACTCCAAGAGCCTCTTAGTGTGTTCCTTAAAAATATTATAAAAAATTGTGGCTCTTAGTGATTTAGGACATTATAAGGCATCTCAACTCCAACAACACTCCTTATATTTGCTCCTTATTAATATTATAGTAATATTTCAAACTCTAATTAGGATTCTCTCATTAAACAGCCCGTGTAGCCCAATAGTATGAATTTTCTTCTATTTTATCTCCAAATTAGCTCTTTTTGCTCCAAATCCTTCCAAGTCATGAATTCTTTATTTCCTACAATAAAACAATCAAATCTATTAAATAAAAATCCAAATCAATGCAAAACACAATAAATATGAGAATAAAATCATCTAGAATATATATAAAAATATACTCTATCACTGAAACATCCCGAATTTTCGAGATATTACTTCTAAATACGAAACTTAAATAAAAGGAATTCTTTATTCAAATAAACCAAATTAACGATAGTCAAATCAAGTAGCACGAAATCCACATAGTCAAATTCTTAATCTTAATAAACTTCCAAAAGTCCGAACCTGAAATATATTAAAACAATGAGCTGCGAAGCCCAGCAAGTAACTATCGCCCAACGGCTCAAAAATAATATTTTCAAAAGTGAACAAAATTTCTGAAACTTTAAATCGATGCAAAAATCAAAACAGTAAAATCATAATTTATTCTCACAGTTCTAAATTACGGTCACACTAAACCAGTGACACGGTTCTATGTTCGATGGGGCCAGTTTGCGTATCAATGTGTTCCGGAACGTGCGTAAACTAGTTCTATGATTCTATAAGCCACACTATCCAGTGACCGGATTCTATGATTCGATACGCAACTAAAACTGGGGAATTCTGAAAGGCATATGATGTAGCCTATTTGTATTTCGAGGATACAACTCAACTTAAACAAGATTGTAATAGTAAATAGTATATAGACTGTCACAAGGAATCTCAGATTGTATTATCTGTCAGAAGAAAAAGATCAAGGTCAATCTACAGACTTGAAGAATTACTACATTGAAAGAAGCTCAGTCATCTGATCAAGCCTCAGTGGAGTATTCGTTAAGAAGTGGATTTATTTAAAGTGACAGAGATTTCAAAGGTGACAGAGACAGTACAGAAGAATTGAAGAGAGAGAAGAATAGAAAAGGAACCAGATTTTAAAGTCAAAAATAAAGAAAAGCCGTTGAAGTTAGTCGTTCATGAACCAGACCGTGCATCGAGCGTCAGCAGAAATTCAGTGGTACTTCTTTATTACTTTCAGTGGTTCGAGAAAAAGAATTTGCGTTATCAATAGATTTATATTAATTCTTATTTAATTAACATATTTATGTAATTTATTTAATTAATAAATTAATTCATTCTGAATTAATTTATTTATTACATTAATTATCATGTTAATTAACGTTGAATTAATGTATTAATCTAAATTGATTTAATTAAGTAATTAATGAATTAATCATTATTTGTTTAAATGATTAATTGATTAAGTAATTAATTAAATTAAAACAAAAGAGTATTGGGTTATGAATTGCATGGGCTGAATCCATTAGAATTGAATTGGGCTGCTTAAAAAGCCATTGGGCTCATGGCCCAATAGATGTGCAAGTTCTGTTAAAGGTGAGGTACTAAATTGTAATTTTGTGTGTGAACACAAAATTAACAAATTGTTTACAAATGTACACATTTTGTTGTCTGTATAACTACGTGAAGCTTGTCGGCAAATTTGTTCACTCTCCTGCAACCGCGTGAATCTCACGCGCCTGGAACAAACCAGCAAAAGCTCGCGTGCTGTACACCTTCCTCCACCGTCACTGGTTTTCAACTGCAGCTACAACAGATTTTTGTCATACCGAATTATAAGGTTGTATCATGACATAATTTATGTCATACCGAGACCTTGAGTTTATGTCATGGTACGAATTTTGTCATACCGAGCTTAAAGAATTATGTCATGACCAAGGTTTTGTCATACCGAGAGCTTAAAGGATTATGTCATATGTTCATATTATGTCATACCGATCAGGTGAAGTTATGTCATATGTACAGATTATGTCATACCGAGCTGCATTGTTTATGTCATGGAGCAGTTTATGTCATGGTGGTAGCAAAATATCAACATATTGCTATAAAAGAGACAGAACACAGCAGAAGCCAAAAACAACACACACGGACATAACATTTCATCTACAAAACACAGCAGCTCCATTTCTCTCTCTCAAGCAAGAACAAATAAATTCCTAGAAAATCAAGTTCATCTCCTTTGTAATATTTTATCCGGTGGAACTTGATTATTTGTGATTCTTGTACTACTAGCGAATTAAGTTTCCAAGTTCACAATTTGATATCTTGATTTTTATTAACTAAATTAGAAAAGTTCATGTCGAATTTTCTAATTAGTTATTAATTACTTGATAATCATTTGTACTGATTTTGTAACACCCATCAAGTTAATATATTGTTATATTCAACTTGAAATTTGTGTTATTTTATTCCGCACAAATTTGTTTGAATTAAATTTTATTTAAAGGACAAATTTGGAGAAAATGATATAGATTGTATTCAACCCCCCCCCCTTCTACAATCTTATTGGACCTAACAATTGGCATCAGAGCCTATTGATTGATATACAAATCAAGATCCTATTTTTATTCAATCAAAAATTTATCTCGGATTTTTAACTCACTTAAAAATTCATCATGTCTTCAAAAGCCATTGTTAAGATTCCCATATTTAATAAGTATAATTATGATATGTGGAAAAATAAAATGGAGTTGTTTCTTGATGTTACAAATCCAAAATATTTGTGGGTTTTGAAAAATGGACCAAAAATTCCTATGGTTCATGAAGAACAAGTTGTTACTGATGGAGCTGTTACAACACCTGCTAGAACCTATGAAAAGGATCCTAAGCTATTTTCTGATGATGAAAAGGAGGATACTGGATTGGACAAAAATTTGAGACTCATTCTATTAGATTCCCTAGATGCTGTAATGTATAGTCATGTAATGAATTGTAAAACTGCTAAGCACATCTGGGAAACTATTGAGACTATTAATGAAGGGACTGATGAAGTCAAGGAAAATAGACTTCAAATTTTGACCTCTGAATATGAACACTTTAGAGCTGGCCCTAACGAAGGCATTCAGGAAGTGTTCGAAAGGTATAACAAAATAATCAACAACTTGCAAGTTCATGGCAAGCAATATACCCAGAAGGAGATCAACATGAAGTTTTTACTGACTATGCCTACTCACCTGGAGCATAGAATAACTGCCATCAGAGAATCCAGAGATTTAAATAAGATTGCTCTTGACAGGCTGTTTGGTGTTCTGAAGACCTATGAGTTGGAACAAGAACAGCAGAAAGAGATTTCTGGCAAAGGCAGAGTGGCAAGTTCTTCTACAGCTCTAGTAGTTGAGGTTCCTAAGGAAGTGGAAGCTAAATTTGTTCAACCTAAAAGCTTCACCAAGGAACAAACTGAAGTTGAACATGGCCAAACTTCAGCTACTCAGGATGGTAGTGAATTCTATTCACTAGAAGAGCTGGATCAATTAGAAGATGAATCCATGGCGATGATGGTGAGACAATTCAGTAACTTCAGATTTAGAAGAAATCCAAAGTTCAGGTTTAAGTCAAATAGCAGATTTCAAAGAGGAGGTTCTTCATCCTCTAGTAACAGGGGAGGATACAAAACTGGAACTGTTGACAGAAGCAAGATTCGTTGCTTCAACTGTAATGAGTTGGGACACTTTGCTACTGAGTGTCAAAAACCCAAGCAAGCACAGAAAAAGGACTATGCTTCTGAAAAGAAGAAAACTGGAAGAGCTTATGTAGCTGTCGGTAAAAGCTGGGATGACACAGACAGCGAAGATGAAGAATATGGAAACTTTGCGCCGGTGGCAAATGCTGAAACATCAACTCGTTATACTACACCGGTAATTCTTACTGACGCTGAGTTGATTGATAGCTTATATAATTCCATGGGTAATGCAAAGAAACAAATTGAAAGAATAACTCTGTTGAACACTAATCTTGAAAATGAAGTGTTAGAACTAAAAAAGGTGCCTGATAATCAAGATCAACAAATAAAAGAAATAGCTCGACTTAATTACAGAGAAAAGTCGATTTCAGAATACATGCATAAACAAATTGCTAAAGTTGCTGAACAAGAAACTAGGATTAGAGAACTTGAAACACAGATTAGAGCTTGTTATAATTCTGTTAAAGTTTCCAATGAGCACTTCAACAAACAAGCTAGAGAACAAACTGTAGGAATAGGGTTTGGTTACAAAGAAGCTGTTGGTTCTTTGAGCAATCATTCTGCTAATCCTATTCCTGCTAAAGAAAGAGGTATACCACACGTTCTCAAGAATGTTGAAAAACCCATGTTTAAAGAATCTGTTTCTGAACCACCAAACATGTATTCTATTGTGATTCAAGAAGAAATGAAAAATGAGGACAGTGCTAATGGCATAGTCCTTGATAATGATAAATCTGTTAGGACACCTACAACCAAAAATGTTAAATCTAATAAGGTTGTTTCTATGAAACCAGTGAAGTTTGTTCCCAGTTCATCTAAAATTGAGTTAGGTGATAACAAGTTGGAGCAGAATAATAACATATCTAACATGAATACCATGCCTATTATTGATACTTCTCATAAAGCATGTGGTGTTGTCAATTGTATGTCTTGTGCTTTTAATGTAATGTCTGCTTACTTTAATGGTAATCATGCATGTGCTAATAAGACTGCTCCTCGACAACACATGAACAGGAATAATAATGTTAGATCAAAGACTGCTAGTCTTCCTCATGGTAGGAGAGAGACATTTGTACCTAAGCCTAAACAAAGTTTTACTAAGGCTGTTTACAAGGTCAAATGTCCAGTGAATGAAACAAGTGTTATTGCTGGTAAACAAACATGGATACCCAAAATGAAACAAAAGATTGTAAAATCTGTTTATAGGGTAAAATGCTTGTTGACTAATGGTAAAATTGGTGTTAAGGTGAAAAATGTTGTTTTGCCTGACAAAGGCCAATTCTTTAAATATTCTGGACCCAATCAAATTTGGGTTCCGAAGAAGGTTTAATCCATTTGTCATTGCAGGGTGTTGAACAGGTTGAACGAGTAACCTGGATCTTGGACAGTGGATGTTCAAGGCATATGACTGGTGACAGAACCCTGCTGACAAATGTGGTGGAGAAGGCCGGCCCAGTAGTTACCTTTGGAGATAACAGCAAAGGTAGAACTGATGGATATGGCAAACTTGAAGCTGGAAATGTTATCATTGATGAAGTCTCTTTTGTGAAAGGACTTGAGCACAATTTGCTCAGTGTTAGTCAATTCTGTGACAAAGGATATGAAGTTTATTTCAACAAGAAGAATTGTCTAATTTCACACAAGAGACATGAAAGGCCACAACTGACAGGAGTTAGAAAAGGCAATCTGTACGTAGCCAATATGAACTCAGGAAGCACTGCAGAAATTACTTGCTTTTACACTAAAGCATCTAATGACGAGAGTTGGCTATGGCACAAGAAACTTTCTCATCTTAATTTCAAAACAATGAATTCTCTAGTTAAAAGAGAATTGGTGAGAGGTTTGCCTTCAATGGAATTCACTCAAGAAGGATTGTGTGATGCATGTCAAAAAGGCAAGCTAAAAAAGGGCAAGTCACAGGAGCACTGACACATCTTCAATAACTGAACCATTACAGTTACTTCATATGGATTTGTTTGGTCCAGTTAATGTGATGTCTATGTCAAGGAAGAGATATGCTCTAGTGATTGTTGATGATTTTTCAAAATACACATGGAACTATTTTTGAATTCTAAAGATGAGACTCCACAACTGGTGATTGATCACATTAAGTTAATTGAGCGAGATTCTACGTATCCAGTGAGAGCTATAAGATCAGATAACGGAACTGAATTCAAGAATGCAGTTCTAAATGACTTCTGCACTGAGAAGGGTATAACCAGACAATACTCAGCTCCAAGAACTCCTCAGCAAAATGGAGTAGTGGAAAGAAAGAATAGAACCTTGATTGAAGCTGCACGTACTATGTTAAGTGAATCAAGGCTTCCATTGTACTTTTGGGCTGAAGCTGTCAACACTGCTTGCTATACCCAGAATCGAACTCTAATCAATAAAGACCATATGAAGACACCCTATGAAATTATGGCTGATAAGAAACCATCACTCAAATACTTTCATGTATTTGGGGCAAAATGCTTTATGCTTAAAGAAGGTGATGATCAAGGTGGTAAATTCGATACCAAAGCATTTGAAGCAATTTTTATTGGTTATTCAATGAGGGCATACAGGGTGTATGTGATTGATGAACAGAAGATGATGGAAAGTGTCAATGTAACATTTGATGACACTAAACTCCCTAGTATCCAAACTGAGGATCCATCTGAAAAGCTATCTTTCGATGACATGACAGATACAGATTCAGATGATGACAATTCACCTGAGATTTTTGCTGATGCTAATGACAACGATGATGATCAGAGTAATGGTGGTGAAAACAATGAGAATAATGAAGATACACCTGACACTCCTGAACAATCATCTAGTCAACCTGGCAACAACTCAGGGGGAGATAATGAAGGATCAACTAGTCATACTCAACATCACAATGAAGAACAAGGTGAATCATCAAGATTAAATCTTCCAAGACAAACAGTTTGGAATAGAGCTCATCCTTTTGAGCTGATTATTGGTGATCCAGATGTTGGTGTCAAAACTAGAAGTGCTACTCAAAATCAATGTAACTATTCAGGGTTTCTGTCTGAAATGGAACCTAAGAAAACTGAGGAAGCTCTTTCTGATCCTGATGGGTGATTGCTATGCAAGATGAACTCAATCAATTCAAACAACAAGAAGTATGGAAGCTGGTACCCAGACCCAAAGACAGGAAAGTGGTTGACACAAGGTGGGTATTCAGAAACAAGCTAGATGAAGATGGTACAGTGACGAGAAATAAAGCAAGACTGGTAGCAAAGGGTTATTCACAAGCTGAAGGCATTGATTATGATGAAACCTACGCTCCAGTGGCAAGACTTGAGGCTATCAGAATATTCTTGGCATTCGCAGCATTCTCAAACTTTAAGGTTTATCAAATGGATGTCAAGAGTGCCTTTCTGAATGGTAAGCTAGATGAAGAGGTATATGTAGAACAGCCCCCTGGCTTTGAAGATCCAAAATTCATGGATTATGTCTACTTTCTCTTTAAGGCTATCTATGGTCTTAAGCAAGCGCCAAGAAAATGGTATGACACTCTCTCTGAATTTTTACTTGAAAATGGTTTTGTTAGAGGTGTCATAGACAAAACTCTCTTCACAAAGAAACATAAAAATGATACAATATTAGTTCAAATCTATGTGGACGATATAATATTCGGGTCAACTAATGATCTTCTTTGCAAGAAATTTGCTAAGTTAATGCAGGGTAAGTTTGAAATGAGCATGATGGGTGAGCTGAAGTTCTTTATTGGATTGCAAGTAAGTCAAAGGACAGATGGGATTTTTATCTGTCAATCCAAGTATGTCAGAGAGCTCCTCAAGAAATATCAAATGGAGGACTCGTCTTCAGCAAGAACACCATCATCTACAGCTGTTAAATTTGGAGCATGTGAAAATTCTGCTAAGGTAGATATCACAAGCTACAGAGGTATGATAGGCTCATTACTTTACCTTACTGCAAGTAGACCAGATATTATGCATGCTACATGTTTGTGTGCAAGGTTCCAATCGGATCCTAGAGATGTTCATCTCATTGTTGTTAAACGAATCTTAAGATATCTTAAGGGTACGCCTAACTTAGGCATCTGGTACCCTAAAGATTCTGGTTTTAATCTTGTTGGATATACAGATTCAGATTATGCAGGAAGTGTTGTAGATAGGAAAAGAACCTCTGGGAGTTGTCAATTCCTAGGTGGCAGGTTGGTTTCCTGGTACAGCAAGAAACAGCAAACAGTTTCCAACTCAACAGCTGAAGCTGAATATATAGCTGCTGGAAGCTGTTGTGCACAGATCTTGTGGATTAGGAATCAGCTAAGGGACTATGGCTTTGTACTTGACAAAATTCCTATCTTGTGTGACAATACAAGTGCCATAGCAATCTCCAACAATCCTGTGCAGCATACGAGGACAAAGCATATTGACATCAGGTATCATTTTATTCGAGAGCATGTCATGAATGGTACCGTGGAGTTACATTTTGTACCCACGGAAGAACAAACAGCAGATATTTTTACTAAGTCTCTTGACGAATCCACATTCACCAGAATTGTTGGTGAATTGGGTATGTTAAATAGTCCTAGTAATTAAACTAGTTAATATCTGAGGTTTGCTCTTTAATAATTTATAAGTGATTACTTTGTTAATATTTGTTATTAAAATCACTTGTATAATTATTTTATCAACTTATCTTCTTGCTTGTTAATTCTCAAATCATTGTCATTCTCTTCTTAATATATTCCTACTTACTTCTTTTAATTTTAGAATATTTTAATTTTCTTTAAAAATATTTTTCTCAAATTTTACAAGTTGAAATTAGTGAGAAATCTATTTTTGTTGAAAATTACTTTTGAATATTTGTGTTGATTTAATAAGTCATATTTTCTTTTTAAATGGTTTTCTATAAGAAAGTTATTTTATTAAGAAAATGTATAGATTTATTAATTTACTACAAATATTTATGTAAATAGTTAATAGTTTATTTAATATTTTGTAGTGTTTGTCCTTTTGTTATTAATGTTTGATTTCGTAAAAAGGATAACCTATGGTATTTTTATTATTTTCTATTTAGCTATTTTTAAGTAATTTTATTGTTGTAATTATTTTTATAAATTATTTTCTTTTATTTCTAATATTCTGTAAATATTATTAATAAAGTTATTTTTGAATAATAATAAAAAAAAATATAAAAAAAAATATAAAAAAAAATCGTAATTTTCTTTTCTTTTTAGTTTTTATTTAATTTTATTTTTATGTATGTTATTTCTTATTTTGTATATTATTTTTTATGTGTATATAAATAGTTTGTATAGTTTTTCAGTTTAGTCACTATACTTGCAAAACTTACAAACAGGTCACTGTATTTGGTTCTTTTGTTGTTCTTCTGTTTAACACACACATAACCTGCAGTTTTAATTCTAATTCTTTGTTGTGTTGTTGTTGTTGACAGATTTTATTATATAAGAACATTGTTGGTATCAAAATGGTATATGTCAATTCAATTGTTTAGGAATTAACGTTTGATTTTCAGGTTCTAACAATTGGAAGACAAGACCTAACAAGTGGTAACAGTTGGTATCTAACATACAGGATCTAAAACATGATAAAATAGTTTTGTTTGTATTGGTTTGAACATTAACTTACATTAATTCGATTAATTTATTAATTGAATTTTTGCTTATGTTTTTGTTTAGTAAAACCGGCTCAAGATCTATATCTTTCCCATAACTCAAAATCTCTTTCTATAGTTGTGATTGCTTACATTGTAAATCTTTTGAAATCACAACTATATATCATTCTATCTCTATTGCTCATATTCTGTGATACAGGTTCATCTAAATGGAGTTTTGTTTTCTCACATGTTTAGTCATGAGGTTGTAAACCCAACAACTTTTATCCCAGACTACAGTCAAACTCAAACACATTCTATCTTACACCCTAAAAGGAAGTAACCTATCAGACTAGAGGTCACCAGGGAGTAACTACACGTGATGCAGCAAATAAGGATGTGTGGGATATTCAGTTGGAGAGTCACTATCTTATACACTATCCAAAATATTTCATATGCACAAAGTGAGATTGCACACACTAAGGATGGATTGACGGAAACCTGTAATCCAACCATTTTACGGTTAGGATTATAAGTTAAAGGTTCTTTAATGAACTAATTGTCTTCACATACATAAGAAGGAAATATTGATCTCAATGCTAAATTTCTAGATCATTGTTTACCTTCCCAGAATTCAAATCTGGAACCTTTAAAAGGGAAATTAGCAACTTGTAGATTATGACTCAGATTCGTCTGACGAGTTCAACGAGGATTTGGGATTTGCGAACTCCCATTGCACCACCACTGACCTCTCTTGAAGGGGCTAGGGTGATTTTTCCTTGCAGGTACACTAAAGGATGTTGGAGCTATGAGTGATATGAGTGATACACTAGTGAGCAAGAGTGTAAACACAAAGAGAAGTGAGACACTCAACACAAATGAGTGGAGAGAAGAGTGAAACACTTGTGAGGTACACTAAACACTATCACACACTCACAGTAAGGAAGAAAATGAAACTTCCTTTCTAACAAAGCTCAAATAATTGGTACAACTAATTTGTCAACTAGTTGATTGGAGGATTCCTCAACTAAGGGGGAGAAGTAAAGGGGTACAAGAAAAAGGAGAGTAGGTTAGAAAGGGGGAGCATTTACAGACTGTGCTTTGGAAGAGAAGCAAGTCAAGTTACTAAGGGGGAGCCTTAGATGGAAAAGTAAGGGGAGATTCAGTTGAGAAGAAAGGGGAGATATAAGGAGAAGATTACATCACAATACTATTCTATTAGTCTTTCAATGTACTATGTATAAAGGCTAAGTGGAGGAGTAGTAGATTTCCCAGAAGTTATTGTCTACGTAGTAGGAACAATTGTTTTTCTTTAGTGAGAAAAGCTGTGTCAGAGAAGGGAAGTGATTGTAAATCAAGAACTGTTGATAATCCCAATGTAGATGTGAAGGATTATCAGGCAGAGATATGAAGAATCAGAAATGAAGATGAGTTATCTATTGAAGATCAGTTCAGTGTTAGAGGAACAATCATCTATCATTTCATCAACTGAGGATTCTGGAATTGTTAAATTCAAACCAGAAAATTTTTTTTATGTACTATTTGCTAAGCTCTTAAATGCTTAATCTTTTTCTTGTTTAAGTGAGTTAGTTGAGTTATCCTCTAGGTATTTGCTTGTTATTGTCTAACAAACAAATAGGGGGAGATTGAAAGGCATATGATGTAGCCTATTTGTATTTCGAGGATACAACTCAACTTAAACAAGATTGTAATAGTAAATAGTATATAGACTATCACAAGGAATCTCAGATTGTATTATCTGTCAGAAGAAAAAGATCAAGGTCAATCTACAGACTTGAAGAATTACTACATTGAAAGAAGCTCAGTCATCTGATCAAGCCTCAGTGGAGTATTCGTTAAGAAGTGGATTTATTTAAAGTGATAGAGATTTCAAAGGTGACAGAGACAGTACAGAAGAATTGAAGAGAGAGAAGAATAGAAAAGGAACCAGATTTTAAAGTCAAAAATAAAGAAAAGCCGTTGAAGTTAGTCGTTCATGAACCAGACCGTGCATCGAGCGTCAGCAGAAATTCAGTGGTACTTCTTTATTTCTTTCAGTGGTTCGAGAAAAAGAATTTGCGTTATCAATAGATTTATATTAATTCTTATTTAATTAACATATTTATGTAATTTATTTAATTAATAAATTAATTCATTCTGAATTAATTTATTTATTAAATTAATTATCATGTTAATTAACGTTGAATTAATGTATTAATCTAAATTGATTTAATTAAGTAATTAATGAATTAATCATTATTTGTTTAAATGATTAATTGATTAAGTAATTAATTAAATTAAAACAAAAGAGTATTGGGTTATGAATTGCAAGGGCTGAATCCATTAGAATTGAATTGGGCTGATTAAAAAGCCATTGGGCTCATGGCCCAATAGATGTGCAAGTTCTGTTAAAGGTGAGGTACTAAATTGTAATTTTGTGTGTGAACACAAAATTAACAAATTGTTTACAAATGTACACATTTTGTTGTCTGTATAACCACGTGAAGCTTGTCGACAAATCTGTTCACTCTCCTGCAACCGCGTGAATCTCACGCCCCTGGAACAAACCAGCAAAAGCTCGCGTGCTGTACACCTTCCTCCACCATGACTGGTTTTCAACTGCAGCTACAACAGATTTTTGTCATACCGAATTATAAGGTTGTATCATGACATAATTTATGTCATACCGAGACCTTGAGTTTATGTCATGGTATGAATTTTGTCATACCGAGCTTAAAGAATTATGTCATGACCAAGGTTTTGTCATACCGAGAGCTTAAAGGATTATGTCATATGTTCATATTATGTCATACCGATCAGGTGAAGTTATGTCATATGTACAGATTATGTCACACCGAGCTGCATTGTTTATGTCATGGAGCAGTTTATGTCATGGTGGTAGCAAAATATCAACATATTGCTATAAAAGAGACAGAACACAGCAGAAGCCAAAAACAACACACACGGACATAACATTTCATCTACAAAACACACCAGCTCCATTTCTCTCTCTCAAGCAAGAACAAATAAATTCCTAGAAAATCAAGTTCATCTCCTTTGTAATATTTTATCCGGTGGAACTTGATTATTTGTGATTCTTGTACTACTAGCGAATTAAGTTTCCTAGTTCACAATTTGATATCTTGATTTTTATTAACTAAATTAGAAAAGTTCATGTCGAATTTTCTAATTAGTTATTAATTACTTGATAATCATTTGTACTGATTTTGTAACACCCATCAAGTTAATATATTGTTATATTCAACTTGAAATTTGTGTTATTTTATTCCGCACAAATTTGTTTGAATTAAATTTTATTTAAAGGACAAATTTGGAGAAAATGATATAGATTGTATTCAACCCCCCCTTCTACAATCTTATTGGACCTAACAATTGGCATCAGAGCCTATTGATTGATATACAAATCAAGATCCTATTTTTATTCAATCAAAAATTTATCTCGGATTTTTAACTCACTTAAAAATTCATCATGTCTTCAAAAGCCATTGTTAAGATTCCCATATTTAAACCCCCAACAAATAATATTGAACAATCTTTGGTTGTAAGTGATGAGCTATTGCAATAAACGTTAGCATCTCAGCTTCGATGCGAACTTTCCAAATTAGTTCGGCTTGGTTTGGGTTGGGTTGGGTTAAATTTAATAATTGAAAGAATTTTGCATAAAATCCCGCATCTTGTAGAAAATCCCGCACTTCGCATAAAATGTTGTAGAAAAATGTTGCATAAGTCAAAAAATGTTGCAGAATGTTGTAGAAAGTGTTCCAGAAATCAGAAAGTTTTGCAGAATGTTGTAGAAAATCTATTATATATATAATAGCCCAACAAGGGGCTATAATTGATGAGACATTTTATTCCATATTAAATCCTAACATATTTTATTCCATCTGAAATGACTTATATACCCTTTTATTCTTTATTTTTTAAAAAATAATGCTATTGGTAAGAATTGAACCTAGATCTCTACTATTTGTAGAAACTAGCTTTGTAGCCCGTGCAAGGCACGGGCATGCTCTAGATTACAAATATTTATGAATTATTTGTAATCACTTAGGATTGATTTGTTGATATTTTCGATTGTTCATATCTTTGTAGCAATTGTTCTGAGTAAATAAAATGTATGCAATACCCGATCATGACATGCAAATTATAATTCTGGTTAAATTAAATCTATTTTATATTTTACGCTATGTTTTGTTTTGTTAAAATAAACTTAAACGATATGTAATAAATTGGCCAATGTTAAGATCAAAACCGTACTTCGAAATATAAATATATAGAGTTAACATGGATGGATACAGAGATACATTCAAGTATTAATTATATAATAATAAATGCATATTAGTTCATATCAGTTATTATTATATATGTAATAAATATGTTAGTGTTGCGATACCTAAATAGCCTCCGAAAATATAACATAGATATAATTAGAATAGGTAAATATGACTTTTTATATGAATAAATTTGCTCATGGAACCCCCCCATTTGCTCTATTATATATATATATATATATTTGTTATATTATTTTATGCGTTTACGTATTAAAGATGTGATTGATGAGTTTTACGATAGTTAATGTTAATACAAGTTTGTATTATACTTATATACGCATTAAGGTTTTTTTTTTGTATTGGGATATTTTTTGTAATATTTAATTCGTAAATAATTAAAGTAGATCTAAAATGATTAATAAGATATGGTATATGTTAATGAATATTATAGTAATTTATAACATATCCACATAAATTTATATATGTATTTATGTTTGTACAAGTTTATGTATGTATAATTATGCAGTAATTAATATATTACAAATAATGAAATATTAATAGATTATACAACATAAATGTATGTATGTATGTATGTATGTATGTATGTATGTATGCTATATAGTATGTATGTATATATGTATATAATATTATAGTTTATTATTATATATGCACATACATTTATATATATATGTATTGGCCAAGGTTCTAGAGAGAACACCCTTAAAAAGAGAACGAGAGAACACATCATCTAACCATTAAATCTATTAAATCTAATGGCCCCGCCAGGGGCACCCAATACAAAAAAGTCTTATAATTCTAGTCTCTATCCATTCATAAAAAAAAAAATTAAAAAAAATTTTTTTTTTAAAAAATTTAAAAACCTGTTATGACGTCACAATGACATCATCATCATTATTTTTTTAAAAAAAAATTTTTTTTTAATATTTTTTTTTAATGAATGGATAGATGGTAAAATTATAAGACTTTTTTGTATTGGGTGTTGTTAGCGGGACCATTAGATCTAATAGATTCAATGATTAGATGATGTGTTCTCTCGTTCTCTTTTTAAGGGTGTTCTCTCTGGAGCCTAACCCTATATGTATTTATGTTTGTACATGTGTATGTTTGTATAAATATGCATATTAATTATACAACAATTAATAGATTACAAATAATGAAATATTAATAGATTATACAACATAAATGTATGTATATATTATATGTATGTATGTATGTATGTATGTATGCATGCATGTATGTATGCATGTGCGTATGCATGTATAATTAATAGTTATGTTGTATGTATATATGTATATATATATGTATGTATGTATGTACGTACGTATGCATGTATAATTAATAATTATATACAAATATACATTATAATTAATAATTATATATTATCCGAGTTAAGCCAACTGAGATTTATCTACAAATTAATACATATAAACAAAAATATATAGTATGTGTATGTATATAATATTATGGTACATTGTTATATATCCACAAAATTTATATATGTATGTATTTATGTTTGTACATGTGTATGTATGTATAAATATGCATATTAATTATAAAACAATTAATAGATTACAAATAATGAAATATTAATAGATTATACAATATAAATGTATGGATGTATGTATGTATGCATGCATGTATGTATGTATGTTATATAGTATGTATGTATGCATGTATGTATGTATATAATACTATAGTATATCATTATATATATATCCACATAAATTTATATATGTATGTATTTATGTTTGTACATGTGTATGTATATATAAATATGCATATTAATTATACAACAATTAATATATTATAAATAATGAAATATTAATAGATTATACAACATAAATGTATGTATGTATGTATGTATATAGTACTTATGTGCATGTATAATTAATAATTATGTATGTATGGATGTATGTATGTATGTATGTATGTATGTATGTATGTATGTATGTGTGTGTGTGTGTGTGTTTGTACATATGCATGTATAATTATTTATGTTTATGTATGTATAATTAATAATTATGTATGTAGTGTATGCATGTATGTATGTATATATGTATGTATGTGTGTGTGTGTATGTACGTATACATGTATAATTATTTATGTATGTGTAGTATAATTAATAATTATGTATGTATGTATGTATATATGTGTTTATGTATGTAGATAATGATTTTTAATATAAGCTCAAATGCTTACATAGCTCAATTGGTTATGTTGTTGAATTTAGAATTGTAAGGTCATGGGTTCGAACCCTTTGAATAACAATATTTTTACAAATATTTAGAGTTAGGTTTGGAGTGAGGTTCGGAGGGTCCGAGCCTATGAATAAATTTGCTCAGGGAAACCCCCTATTGGTGTATTAGATATATAATATAAGCTCAAATGCTTACATAGCTCAATTGGTTATGTTGTTGAATTTAGTATTGTAAGGTCATGGGTTCGAACCCCTTGAATAACAATATTTTTACAAATATTTAGAGTTAGTTTTGGAGTGAGGTTCGGAGGGTCCAAGCCTATGAATAAATTTGCTCAGGGAAACCCCCTGTTGGTGTATTAGATATATAACTAGCTTTGTAGCCCGTGCAAGGCACGTGTAACCTCTAGCATCACATGTAGTGCAATTATATATATGTATTCTTGTAAAATGATACATTAGCGATATATTAATGGCATATTATTATTAATATAATATAGGAGGAATAATTTAGTAATTTCATGATAATTAGATTGTCTCTCGATATATTAATAATGAGCTTTCCAATATGTCCAAAACTAATGTCTAGTATAATGGTAAGTAATCTTTTTCCTAAGTTAGAGATCAAGCGTTCAATTCTCTTTAATACATTAGCGATATATTAGTGAAATATTATTATTAATATAATATAGTAGTTTAGTAATTTCATGATAATTAAATTGTCTCTCGATATATTAATAATGAGTTTTACAATATATCCAAAACTAATGTCTAGTATAGTGATAAACAATTTTTTTTTCTAAGTTAGAGATCAATTGTTCAATTCTCTTTATGAACAATTTTTTATAATATATGAGGGTTGTCTCACGATATATTAATAATGAGTTTTAAAATATATTCAAAACTCATATCTAGCATAGTGGTAAGGATTCTCACTTACAATGTATTTATGTTACTTTATAATTAAATGGTAAGAGGTAAAAAAAATCTCACTTCTAAGTTAGAGGTAAGAGGTTTAATTTTCATTAGAAACAATTTTTTTTTTATCATTTATATAATATAGGAGGGGTAATTTAGTAATTTCATGATAATTAAATTATCTCACGTTATATTAATATTGCGTTTTATAATATATTCAAAATTAATGTAGCATAATGATAAGGAATCTCCATTCTAAGTTAGAGGTCAATGTTCTAATTCTTATTAGGAACAATTTTTTTTATCATTAATATAATATATGGGGTTGTCTCACGATATATTAATAATTTGTTTTATAATATTTTCAAAGCTGTTGTGTAGCCTAATGGTAAGGAATCTCCCTTCTAAGTTAGAATTCTTTAATATTATATATGAGGGTTGTCAATGGTACAATTCTTTTTAGAAACAACATCATTTAATATTATATATGAGGGTTGTCTTACGATATATTAATGATGAATTTTAAATCATATTCAAATCTCATGGCTAGCATAGTGGTAAAGACTCTCACTTCTAACTTAGAGGTCACAGGTTCAATCCTCACTAGCATAATTTTTTTTATTATTAATACAATATAGTAGCTGAGTTGACATCTAAGTGGCAGCTGACGTGGCATCTACGTGGCCAATGAGGTGGATTAAATTGTCTTCCAAAACCCCCTGTTGTGCTATTAATAATATAATAGATAATAGATTTTTTTACCACCACACCACTCACTATTATGCGCTTTTTGTATGATACATATTATATGTGTGTAGGTGCGTTGTGTGATTGAAGAAAATATGGTACTTTAGTTAGTGCGACATATTTACAAATTTTAGGTACTTTAGCTATTGCGAGCTATTAACAAATTTTAGTCATCATTTTATTCTTACATTCATTGATTCGAATGATCATATACTATATTATATTAAAAAATAAATTAATGATATATAAATTTTGGTTTAGTTATTATACTAGACCAATTAATCACATGTATTTTAAATCTACACATTATAGATGTGTGTGTTGCTTGAGTGAAACAAAATCTAATATGATAATTATTGCGACATATTAGCAATCTTTGGTCATAATTTTATTTTTATATTTATTGATTTGGATCATAATAATTATATTATATCAAAATATCAATTAGTGATGCATAATATATAGTTTGTTTATACATTTTAAAGCAATAGTAATAATAATAATAATAATAAAAATAATAATAATAATAATAATAATTAACATAATATTTGTAGGGTCACTGATTTAATTCACACATCTTTCGATCGCTGGACCACTTAGTCACATGTGTTTTAAAATACTTGTATAAATTTTTTTTATTAAAATATGAAATTTTTAGCCGAAAATAAGTCCATAAGGACTTTTTTTTTAAGTTTTGCCAAACATGACCATATTCACTCAGCCAATTACAATTATCTAGTGTTTTAAAAGTCTAACGGACAGAGGAAGAGTAAAGGGCAAATGATGCTTAAAATGAAAAATTAGAAGAAAAGAGATGAAAAAGTTAGAAAGATGGTTTTAAGAAGTGAAAGCGCAAGGCCTGATTAGAGTATTAGAAGATTTACGAGGTTTTTGATTAAAATCAAGAGTAAAGCCTACACTCTCAAAATGCAATATCTTGAAGGCATTTAGTTTATATCTTGAATATTATTGGAGATCCAACTAAATGGTGTATCATTTTCGAAGAAATGGAAGAACTATTTAGTATTTTAAGTGTTTTGAAAAATCATCTTAATTAAACGATGCCTATAAAACACTTAAATTCTATGACTCATAAAAAAGAAAACTAACATGACTACTATCGATATTACTCGTATTATTTTTCAGATTACAAACTTGAACATACTTAAATAAGTACACAATAGTCACATATGCCATTAAAATCAATCACATACTTTAAAAGACGTTGATCATGCACAATTTAATTTAAAAATACAAATTAAGATAACGATCCGTGCCTCGCACGAGTTTTTATGCTAGTTTATATAGTGCGAAAAATATATAGAGAGTAGAAATTTGTAAAAAGTATGTAAAAAATATACAGAATATGAGGAAAATATATAAAAAATTCTGTATTTTATGTAAATGGGTTGGGTCAGGTTGGGTAAAGTTAAAATTTGTTAAACCCTTACCCTTACCCAACCCAATTAATTCGGATTTTTAAAAAATTAACCCCATGTAATCCATAGTTTTGGATGATTTGATTTAATCAGTTAAAAAGAGGATGGATTTAGATCTGTTTAATCAATTTTTGGAAATCATGTGCAGCCCTAATCGGAGGGGAAGTGACACTAACAAGAAGCAAAAAAACTTACTTTCGGTGGAAAGTAGTTTTGAGAGAGAAAAGTAGGAATCAGGTTTTACTATTGGGGATTTTTATAAATCCCGGTTTTTCATGAAAAAGAAAGTTTTTAAAAGTACTACTGTAGAATGGACAAGACCACACGAAGAACTAAACAGACAATGACTTGTCTTCCCTTAATTAAAAGTTACTCCTTCCGCGACCGAATGTGTTTCGTGTTTTGACTTTTTATATTATTTATTTTAAGTAATTGATTACTAATTTATACATAATTTATAAGATAAAATATACTCTCTCCGTCCCAATGGGATGTTAACGTTTGCTTTTTGCACGGAAACCAAGATAGTGAGTGTAATATTGTTAAAATAAATGAAGTAGTGGGTGTAATAGTGATTTTATTTTTAAAATAAGTTAAGTAGTGGGTGTAATAGTGATTTTATATTTAAAATAAGTTAAGTAGTGGATGTAATAGTGTAAAGAATTGTTAAAATAAGTGAAGTAGTGGGTGTAATAGTGTTAAAACTTACTATTTTAGGAAATGTTAACAATCTATTGGGACATCCCAAAATAGAAAGTGTTAAGAATCAAAAGGACGGAGGGAGTAGTAATGAGTGATCTTGTTGGATTTTTATTTATGAGTACTTTAATATAGTGAAGTTTTTAAATTTAATACTAATACAAAATTCAAGATATTACTGTTTAAAAGTATGCGTTGACAAACGTGTTAGTAAAAGTTTTGCAAAAGTTAACATTTTCATCGTACAACTTTGTAAAATCTTTTTACTACTAGTTGTTTCCGCAGGGTTGCTACTTGCTAGACTTTCTTTACTTGTTTACTAGCTTAGCATTTCTTCAACATCCACATATCTGCCTGTGTATGCTACATATATATACATTAATCTGAAGCTAGTAATGGCGACTCCCAGACCTTTGAAGAAAATGAAAATGGGGACACCAAGAGAGCACATAGAAGAGATTCGTAAGACCAAGTTTTCTATTGGTGGACAACCAAATCCCTTGACCCAGGATCTGCAGCAGGCTGTTATGAATCTCTCTGCTCAACTTTACGCCAAAGATGTTCACTTTCTCATGGAGCTTATTCAGGTTCTATCCTCTAACTCCTCGATTAATGAACATACCCAACCTATGTTGTTGTCTATACAGAAACTGCAATCAGGCCAACATGAGTGATTACCTTTACTTCTTAGTACTACTTCGGTACCTAAATTCTTTTCTTGTTTGCTGAATTTCACGGGTTTTAAGATTGTGGGGGAATGAATATTATTTGTTTATGGTGTAGTGAATGTTGAATATTGTTTTTAAAGAGTAGTGAGTATTGAATATTATTTTTTTGAAGTAGTGGGTGGAGTAGTGGGTATTTAATATTATTTTTAAAGAGTAGTGGGTGGAATAGTGGGTGTTGAATACTCCCTCCGGTCCATTATATAAGGCATTTGACTTTTCTGCACGTAACTTTATGTGCTTTGACTACATAGCTAAAATAATTATTTTTTAATTTTTATTTTTTTGAATAAAAATATAATATTTTAATTTTTATTTAGAAAAAGAAATTTTAAAAAATAATAATTTTAACTATGTATTCAAAGCACCTAAAGTTACGTGCAGAAAAGTCAAATGCCTTATATAATGGATCGGAGGGAGTATTATTTTTAATAAGTAGTGGGTATTAAATATTATTTGTAATGATTAGTGGGTGAAGTAGTGGGTATTGAATATTATTTTTAAAGAGTAGTGGATGGAGTAGTGTGTATTGAATATTAATATTTATGGCCAAAAATAGAAACAAGAAAAGTAATTTAAATATCCTTAAAAGGAAAGTAGGAAAAGAAATAAGGGACGGAGGGAGTAGTATTTACGAGAGTAATGTTAGGGGTATAAAATTTCATTTTCTTTATCATATTTTTGTATAAAAAGAATCTATAACAGTATTTATTCAGAGTATTATATTTTTATATATTTATACTATACTATAACAAACAAATAAATTGGTTGATTTGGTTCACACCTAGGAAGAATAATGGCCGTGGATAAGAGCCCTTAAATCTGTACTTATTTAAAACATTCTATTAAAGATTCAGGGTTCATTCCCACCAACAACGTATAATTATACTTATAAATTAAACTATCATCTCGAATCCCATCAAATTCTACTAGAAATATAAATTACATTAGAATTCTAAAAATAAAATCAATTATATAAATAATGAATAAAACAAAGAATAAAATTAAATTTTTTAAAGAGAATCCATGCTTTGAACGGGTTTAAGCTAGTATAATATAAATATAAATATTATTGCGTTCGGTTTTTGTTCCATGCAGGAAGTTTTAGAAACCAAACCAAAAGCAAATCATCGGTTCCATTTAATTGGTGCGGGTTCTTTCAATTGTTTTGCTATGTAATTAGGAGGATTTAAAGTAAACTTCTAAATTTGTAGATGGGGGAGGGTTAAGTATAAGTGGCACACAGTAGAGGAATTAATATATAGGAGCTCTCCTAAATCCCATTTTCTGTTGAAGATTGTATATGGAGTTCACCGCAAGACTGTTGCTCATACTTTTCGGTGCATGCTGTAAGAGTCATGAATCGGAACAAGCCAAATGGAAGCCAACTTAAGTTGGTCCATTGGTGGTAGCGTATATGAATTTTCTTAGTGGCACTTATGGTCAGTTCTTATTGTCATCATTCATTCATGCATAGACACTTCTGCTCACAGTTGTTTTCAGCCTAGCTCCTTCAACTGTTTTTTCCCTGGCGTAAGTGGCAAGGGAGCAAGAGATACATTAGACCAGGAGATCATAGGTTCCTCTTAAACTGTTGTTTTTGGCGGAGATTAATATTATATATTTGTTGCTTTTTTATGCAGAATGCGGAAGACAACGAATATTTGGAAGGAGTGGACCCCTCACTCGAGTTCGTAATAACTTCTCGAGATATAACTGAGACAGGGGCTCCAGCTACGTTGTTAGTATTTAACAATGAACGAGGCTTTACACCTAGGAATATCGATTCCATCTGCAGTGTGGGACGCTCCACCAAGAAAGGCAATCGCAGACGTGGTTACATTGGCGAAAAAGGTCTACTTACTATTAGTTTATCGTACTGCTTGATTCTGCGGGCTCTTATTTAATGCAGTTTTATGGATTCTGTTGTGTCTATAATCTGCAGCCGTTGATGATTCCTTTATATATATATATATATATAGTTGTCTTGATATGGAGAGCTTATATCCTGCATCTCTGGTTCTCAATTGATCCCATAGTTCCTTCCTTGATGAACCAACAGATTTGATCAAATTCTTGGTCTAGCGTGTAAAATTGCAGATGTTACACCACCCATAATACTGTTACACAAGTTCAATATACAGCCTTTGTGTCCAAAAACATTGAAAATTCCACACTTAACATCACTTTATTCTTTTTATCAGGATATTTTGATTCTGTAGACTAGCATGTGAATTTGCGGAAACTACACCCTGAAAACTGTTACATAAATTTATTGTAGTCCACTTTTTCCCTCGGAATCACTTAATTCTGTTGCATAAATTCCCTCCATAACATAATTCTTTCCTGATACTTATTAGGTTTTATAAAAATTGGGTCATCTCATATCTGCCTCTATCAAGACTCTAATAAAAATTTGATCATTACAGGAATTGGGTTTAAGAGCGTTTTCCTAATCACAGCCCAGCCTTACATATTCAGTAATGGCTATCGGATACGGTTTACTGAAGAACCTTGTCCACATTGTAATGTTGGATATATTGTTCCTGAGTGGGTTGAGACGAATCCAACTCTCTCCGTGATTGAAAGCATACATGGAATTGGTACCGCTCTTCCTACCACAACAATAATATTGCCTTTGAAGCCTGACAAGGTCAAACCGGTAAAGCATCAGCTCTCTACTGTTCATCCTGAGATTTTGTTGTTTCTCACAAAGATAAAGAGTCTCTCCATTAGAGAAGATAATGAGTATTCCAAGCTCAACACCATGAGTGCAATATCCATTTCAAGCGAGACTAATTTTGTCACAAGGAAGAACATCGATGCTGAATCTTATATGCTACATCTTTCTGCCAATGACGTTGGTGATAATGATTTAGAAAAGGAATGTGGCTATCATATGTGGAGGCAAAGATTTCCTGTGAAGAAGGATCATAAAGTTGCAAGAAGAATGGAAATAGAAGAATGGGTTATCACTTTAGCCTTCCCCAGTGGAAAACGTCTCCTTAGAGGGATTCAGTTCCCTGGAATATATGCATTTTTACCCACGGAGATGGTGACCAACTTCCCTTTCATTATTCAAGCAGATTTTATCTTGGCGTCATCAAGGGAAAGTATCCTCTTAGATAACAAATGGAATAGAGGAATTCTTGACTGTGTTTCTTGTGCCTTTATCAGTGCTTTCACTTCACTTGTAAAAGATACAGAAGCTCCCATCTCAACTATGCCGCACATCTTTAGGTTCTTGCCGGTTGCTGAAGGTCCCTACATGGAACTAAATGCTGTTAGGGAGTCTATCAAGAAGAAGTTATTAAACTTAAGTATTGTTCCATGTGAGTCGTACTCTGAACAGAGGTTTTTTCATAAACCATGTGAAGTTGGTGGGATATTGCCAGCCTTTTGGAATATTCTGGATAAGGCTAAGGGGCAAGGTGTAGCCTTACATAATATCTCCACTCATGGAACTTACATTTTGAGTTCTTCATTCGACACAAAGGAGTATGGTCAAATATTAGAATTCATGGGAGTGGAATCTGTTGCAGATGAATGGTATGCTAAGTGCATCCAGAGTTCTAATATTATATTGGGTGTGTCTGAGGATGTTTATCTGGAGCTTCTCCTTTTTGTTGCTGAGAATTGGAAATCTAGTTTTCATAAAACCAACATGAAAGATGCATCAATTCTGAAGTATGTAGATTATCATGGTACTGTTTCTCTGACTAGTGTCAGTCAAGTTTCCCGATTTGATGGTGGAAAGTTGTTTAGGTGTGCTGAGCATTGTTATGCATCCTGGTTAATTAACTGGAGTAGGGAGTTCAGATGTGCAACAAATCATTTGTTCATGCCAATTTCAACCCAACAAGCTATTGAGTTATTGAGTAAAAAGCGGATTCTACTTGATTGGCTATCAGACCAAGCTAACGCCAAAGCAGTGAGTGTGTTTGATTATGCACTTCTGCTCAACAAGTCAATAAATAATGATAGAGAGCTTGTTATCGCATACAGTCATTTTATTTATCTCTCTTTTTCGAAGAAGTATGTGTCTAAGCAGAATGTTATACAAATATGTAGTAGCATGCCTCTTGTTGATGGTTATGGGCAGGTGATGGCACACAAAAGAAAGGTTCTTCTGCCTGCTAATGGAAGCAATTGGGTGGAGCTGATTGGTTCTAACCCGTGGAGTAGTGAAGGTTATGTTGAGCTTGGGAAAGACTATCTGCAACCAGCAACCTATGTGGGTATACACACAAATGACAAAGAATTGATAACATTCTTGCGAAAATATGTTCCTGCTTTTGATGTACCTTGCATATCTCCTCCAAATACTATAATTCCAACCATGTCAGCTCCTTTAACCATGAAAAATGTGTACTTGCTACTAGACTGGATTCGCTACTTGAGAAGGAAAGGGACTGGCATTCCTCAACAATTTTTGTCGTGCATTAAGGAAGGTAGCTGGCTGAAAATTTCGTTAAATGGTAGATCCAGCTACAGACCACCGTCACAGTCATTCATGTTCTCATCATCGGGAGCACATATCCTACAGCAAGAATCGGAGCTTGTTGACATTCCAATTGTCGATCAACAGTTTTATGGGGATAAAATAACTGACTACAAGGAGGAGCTGAGAGTAGTTGGTGTGATGTTTGAGGTTAATGAAGCATGCAGATTCATAGGAAATCAGCTCATGTCTATTGCAGCATCTTCTAATTTAAGCAGGGATAACGTCCTTTCAATGTTGAAATTCATCAAGTTTTTGAGAATTAAATTACTTCCACCCGCAGAATTTATTAAAAGCATCAAAGGTGGGCGATGGTTGAGGACTAACCAAGGTGTTAGAACCCCAGGTGAATCTGTTTTGTATAATGAGGAGTGGAAAGCTGCTTCTGAAATCAGTAACATTCCAGTTATTGATGAAGCTTATTATGGAGCCAATCTGATTTCTTATAAAACAGAACTTGAGCTGATTGGTGTGAAAGCGAATTTTAATGGTAACTACCAACTTGTTAGTGACAACTTGAAATCATCAGCTTGCTTAAGCTCTCTTACACCTGAGGCGCTCTATTTGATGCTGGGTTGCCTAAGGCATTCAAAGTCAACAAACAAATTTGCTTGTGCTCTCAAAGATAGGAAATGCATCAAAACAGATGTTGGGTTCAAAACTCCATCTATGTGCTATCTGCATGACCCTGAGTGGGGATGCCTTCTGCAGGTCTTCAGATGCTTCCCACTTATAGATGAAAAATTCTATGGAAGACAAATATTGTCGTTCAAAAGTGAACTGAAGCAAATTGGAGTAGTGGTTGATTTTGATGAGGCATCGAAAAAGTTTGAAGATGTTTTCAGACAACAGGCGTCATTGCATTCTATTGGCATAGATAATGTTTTTACACTTCTGCAATATTACAAAGAGCCAAAGAACTCAAACACAGTTTTAACAAGTCTAACGAATTGTATTCGTGAGGTGAAGTGGTTGCGTACTCGACTTGGTGATTATAGAGTGCCAACTGATTGCATTCTTTTTGGCCAATGTTGGGAATCTATCTCATCAATCTCCGTGCTTCCTTTCATCGATGATAGTGACAATCAGTATGGTATGACCATCCATGAATATGAGAAGGAGCTCAAGAGTATGGGTGTTGTTTCTTCTTTCAAAGATGGATCAGCTTTTGTTGTGAATGGCCTTTGTTTGCCACAGGATCCTAGCAGCATAACTCCTGAGAATGTATACTCATTGCTGGACTGTATCAGTGATTATAAGCTGAAAAATCATGAGCGTTTACCATCAAATTTTTATGAAAAAATAGGTAGACAATGGCTGAAAACCTATTCAGGCTACAGGACTCCACAGAGTTGCTTGCTCTTCAGTCCTGAGTGGGCCGCTTTCTTAGAAAGGAGTGATGTACCTTTCCTTGATGAAGACTTCTATGGTTCCAAAATCACAAAGTACAAAAATGAACTTGGTTCTTTGGGAGTTATTGTTGACATTAAAGATGGTTGTTCATTGATTGCACATTACCTTGATTTCCGTTCTAGATTCACCACTATGAGTCGAATTTATAACTATTTGTCTGAACTTAAGTGGAAGCCTGATGACGAGGAAAACAAATACGTATGGATTCCAAGTGGTACTGATATTGGTCAATGGGTAAGCTCTGAAGATTGCGTCATTCATGACAAATATGGTCTGCTGGGATCGCGATTGCATGTTCTGGAGAAGCACTATAAAGATCATTTGCTAAATTTTTTCTCCACTACTTACGGAGTTAAAATAAACCCCTCTATTGATGACTATTGTAACATTTGGAAGTCATGGGAAGCTTCTGGCCACCAACTAACTCATGATGAGTCTTGTGCCTTTTGGGGATTTGTCATAAATAACTGGAGCTTGAGGACGGAAGAAATATTGGCTCAACGGCTGCTGAAACTTCCTGCATATTCAGGATCAAATGCAATTAATCTCGTCAATAAACACGACGTATTCATTGCAGATGACCTGCAGCTGAAGGATCTTTTTGAAAAGTCTTCTTCTGGTTCGCTATTTGTTTGGTATCCCCAACCTAGCATGAAATCTCTACCCAGAACTAAGTTACTACAAATATATAGCAAAATAGGTGTTAGAAATATCTCTGAATCTGTGCAGCAAGAACTTTCTGCAGTGGATACTGGTAGCCTGAAGCAGCTGAACCCAAGGGAAATTTTTATTGGAAAAGGGTTGTTGAGACTTATTCTATGCTTTCTAGCTAATGTTTTCCCCAAAATGGAAGCAGATATAAGGCACAACGTTGTCAGACGCCTTCTTGATGTTACTGTCCTAGAGGCAGAGGACAAATTAACAATGTGCCATACTTTGTCACTGTCATCTGGTAAAATCCTCAATGTTGAAGCAAGGCAAATGCTAAGATGGGAAAGACAAATTTCAAAGCTTTTCGTGCAGAAAATGGACAAGGATGGTGGACACAAATATACTATTGAGTATGCTTCACATTTTTCTGAAGTAGTAGCTGGAGGGTTATTATGGGAGAATGAAGATCAAATGCGTCAGCTGGCAGATCTTATCAGGTTAGGCTTCCTCTTGGAATTCAATGACGAGGCAGTTCTGTATCTGATGAAGACAAAGAATCTGCAGATATTTTTGGAGGATGAAGAGTTACTTTCTTCTACCTTTCCAGATGATTAGGTATTCTATAATATCGCAGATTTTACTTTGTCTCACATTAGTTTGTTATATAGGCTTTGTTTTTAACCAGTTCTTCTGTGAGTTGATTTGATAAACTAACAAAACAAATAGTCCATCTAAATTTTAATTCTAATCATAATCATCTGCATGTCTTATTTATCAAGTCATTTAGCTCCTTGTAGTATAGTACTCCTTGACCCAAGTAAAAAATTGGTTAAGTTTTCATCTTGTCTTAATCAAACTTTCCCAAGGACAGGGTTTTGATGCAATCCAAATAGTCGTTTCTCATTTTTCATGGATTAGCTACCATCCAAGCTTTTTTGACTTAAAGATGTGTGTTTATGAATATCATTAACTACATACAACTTCTGCCCCTATATGAATAAGGCTTTTAGTCGTGCAAGTCTTTTAACAAAGCTGTTTTGATTTCACAATGATGGTGTTCTGGGAGCTACATGTTTTATATTAGTTCATATAATACTTTGGTCCTTGCGTTTCTGCAATTGGATTTGTCATGTCCTAGCCTCCATGTTTGGTTGTTTGCCACATTTGACATGTTTTTATACTAATTCTACTTTTTGTGCAGGTATTGTCTGCTTCAAAAAGGATATCGATGGAACAGTTCACAGCAATCATAATTCAAGATCTTTTGGCTGCAATATATGCACATAGTAAGGCAGACTTGTTCACTAGGCTACTAACAAAATATGTCTCTACGGTAATTCCACATCTCAGCTGTTTAAGAGATTGGCAACTTTCTCGATTTTGTTTTCCTGGAACGCGTTATTTTTGCTTCAGTTATGCAAGGAACAACTAAAAACTGTAATTTTCTATGATGCTTTACCTGCTGTATGAATTGTAAGTTACATATGTAATATAATCGGTTCTTATCCATTGCAAGCTGATGGAATTCATTTAGCGAATTACTTTGAACTTCACTTAAAGTTCCCATCGTAACTGATATGCATCTAACTATCGATTAAATCCAAAGCTATCATTGATGACCCCAGTATATTCGTGTTACGAACAGCTCGTTTCTCAATCAATCGCTGCTTCTGGCCTACCTTGAGGTGTTTATATTTCTTTTCATAGATGTACAGTAAGAGGATCTCAGGATCATAGTCTAGATTAATCTGAGAATGGATTAGAAACCCAAGACTAATGAGCCAATCTATGTATTTTTAGCAATTATTTTGGATCAACTGTTGTACATGTTCTTGTTTTTAAGAGAGGGCAGTGTAGTCAGCAAGGTAGAGTATTTGAAGCTGGTTGTTGATACATAGCTTGGTCTCCTGTTACTTGATATTAGTATACTATTATGCGATACTCAATACGAAAATACACAAAAACACGATACGATTGTCAGGTGTTGATATGATGCCATGCATGTTTGTCTCTAGTAACCAAGTGAAATGCACAGACAAACATGGTAAATTGGCTGGCTTCTACCTCTAAACTTAAGCCATTATTTATGAGCTTAATTACATGTGCAAGCAATATAACTGAAAACCCAAAAAAAATGTACAAACCAGACTAAACCCGGCAAATATATTGTAGGAAGCTTTAAAGCTCAAGAACATTAGACAAACTGACAAGTAATATCCAAACCAAACCGGACCATAAAGAAAACCTATGAAGACCAGAAACTATTACAAAACCATTATCATGCATACCTAACATTCGAAAAAAAAAAGACTAGATAGAAAAGAAGCACAATGAAGCTATATATAACTAATTAGCTTATAGTTGGTCATAAATCATAACTAAATAGTAATTAGTATCCCTAATCCCTGCTCAATAAACATAAAATTACCAATGGTGATTTTTGGCTGTACCGTCTAGGCATGAAGATTGTAAACACATCTTCATCGTGTTCAGTCAGTATTTTTCTCTGTTTTTGTATACGACATAATTTTTCCTGGGTGGCGAAACTATGTACCATGAAAATAATTATGTATTGGATGAAATTTATCTCCAATTATGACCTTACCTCCTTGTAACTAACTCCAAACTACGCAGAACTAAGGCATTGCCTGGTTGTCTCTGCTGATTTAGTAGTGAAGCATACTACCAAATTCTTTTGGACATTAAAAACTGCATTTTTTAAAATGACATGCATATATTTTGGTTTCTATAGTCATTTCTAAATTCTTATGCTTCCTATCAAACTACAATAGTTCATGAGTCATTGAATAAGCTAGGCATTTTCAACAAATGTGACCAAATGTAAGTAGCTTACAAAGATTTAAAACAAGATTCAAAGATCTCAAGTACATTCGACATTCAACAACACAGACTCAGTGTTCAAACCAAACCACACATTCAATGTACTGTAAGAAGCTTCAAAGAACAAGAACATTTAACAAACTGACGACTAGTATCGAAACAAAATATTTAATAAGAAACAAGTTATATTTTCTTTCAGATTGCTTAACCTTCATAGACTTGCACATGAAGAAACAAGTTATATTTTCTAGTAATTGCTTTCCAACTTTGTGAGGCATTCAGGATTTTTAATATATTATTACTATAATTAAGTATGAAAACAGTTGTTTATAAGAAAGTAGCACTATCATGAAATCACATGTAATTGAATTTCGGTTGCCATCCTCGGTAATTTCCTTTCCAAATCTAACCAATCTCTCAATGTATGGGTGGAAAAGGGCAAAATCAATGTTTCCTACAGGACCAAGTCTCTCCTCTACTTTCCCTGCATTGAGAGTTATTTGCATTTAGATGGTTTTGATTTATATAACTGTTGTAAACAACTTATGAAACTGACGAGTGATGATCCTGCTGCTATGAAAAAATTCATTCTTGTGTACAGAATTTGGTGGCAAAAGAATATACCTACAAAAGAAGGTATTCATCTGATAGCTTTTCCCTCTCCCCAACCGCTGTCATGTCCCGCTACGCTAGTTCTACTGTGCTTTCCTTGGCTAGAATAGCTAATAGGCTAGCTTCGGGTTGCTCACCCGCAACGCTTAATAGTGCGCCAGGATTTCCTTTTTGAACTTGAATTCCCCCTTTAGCAAGCTCAGGAACAATTGAATATGAATGTCCTCCAGTTAAGGGAGTCATTCAATGCGCACCTTTTAGCAGTCGATCTTGAACACTTTTCTCCCTCTCTGCTGGCTTGAGTACTACTGTGTTCTGGCTTCCAAGCTGTGTTGTTCTATGGTTTTTTGAGGTATTGTCGTTAGTACTCATTTTAATGCATTAGAGAAAAGGCTCTCAATGAGTGAACATACATCTTACAGCACATTTAATGGGCAGTAGTCCACTACAAAGTAATTTAGTCATGAGAAGGCAATGATCGACTAATGTAGCAGAACGATGCCCCAAATATGCCAGGGTGAAACAATTCAAAATTAGTGTCCAGAAGCAAACAATCTAAAGCTGGCAAATGTAAGCAGTTTGTATAAGGAGTGACCATTTTATTTTTGTCAAGTTTTTTTACTTGGAAGAGGGTTTCCTTCTCTTTTTCATTGCCATTCATTCCGAATTCGTTTAATTCTTTTTACTTCTTCTCATTTTATATCAAGTACTGCCTGTGGGATCATCGATGTAGCTGATCAGATCACTGCACCTGTCCAAGTTTATTGCTGAGAGATTCTTGCCTCTTACAGCACCTCCCTGGAGGTCCTTAAGGTTGTTGATTTTCATGATGTACGCCATTTCACTCCGAAAAGAAAGAAATATAGCATTTTCAGATGCTACTCGAAGCTTTCTTCACGTCCGAGTACGAAACCCTTCGAGGTGGAATCTAGTTCTACATTTGCAGGTATGAAGTGAGCATCCAAAAATCATTTGCAGATAAAATCCGAAGTTGCAAAAAAACAAAATGAAGGGTATTACATGGAGCACAAGTCGGAGAACAGAAAACAGGAGACTGTAGGGCAGAAAAAACTAATATATTGAGCGTGAGAGCTGCCTCAGTGGAAACGAGGCCTAGCGTTGATCCAAAGGGTCACGGGTTCGAACCTCACCCGCCCCCCTGCGTGTAGCCGTGTTGGAGAGACAGTGGAAACTTTGCCCAAGACAGGGTGTGGTGTATCTTGACCATGGGGCTGGTCGGCCGGTCCTGGTAGAACTCCAGGCAGGCTTGCGTGTCCTGAAATACACGTTTTTGCCCAAAACTAATATTTCTTCTAAAACCATACAAGTCACAAATGAGAAATGCCGCACCAACCCGTTCATGTATCTACATATATTAATATGCATGTTATTCCAAAAATGATAAATTTTCACCAATGGAGGCTGTATCCAACTACATATTCTTGCACCAATTTTTTTGCTTTTTATATAATTTTGACAAGTTAAATACAAACTTCTTAATATAAGCGTCAGCTCCTGGACAAATCTAAATTTTCTTAGTTCTTATATGACACATATTTTTAAGAACTAAAAGATATGGTAGAGCCTACATATGGTATTGATTGTACACTGGCTATTTGGCTAGAACATACAATTCAAGGGTTGAAGTCCTATATAACATTAGTTTTAACTCCTTGCCAATATTTATGCGAACTATAGCCAACCAAATTAATCCCTTTTTGGTTTCGGAATTGATCAATGCATGATCCTCCGAAAAAAATAAAAAATTAACTATGAAGGTGTTAATATGTTATAATCTATTTTTTTAAATAATTAGACTTATATACCTTATAAATGAGTATTTGTTCAAAAAATCTCGGGGGTGAGCGAGAATCGAAACAAAAACATATATGTTTTAGAGAGGGATGTGGAAGGTTAAAATAGTAATTTTAGTAAAACATCTAATAGAACTAGGGTTTCAAAACTTTTTTCTTGCCACTATATATGTTATCTCATTCTCAACATATCAAATAGGGAGAAAGCCGTAGCCGCCACCATACTCGTTGTTATATAGATCATAAGACGATTCTCAAGCAATCATTTGGATACCGTAGAGACATAGATTTTATAATTGGGATATGTTGCGATTCATACATTTTTCATTCTCCACTTGAATCAATCGGTAAGCTTCTGAGTCTTTGAATTAATAATTTTTGCATTGATCCTCGAAAATGGTTTTAGGATTCTAGCTTTAAATATTCAATTTTTGTTGCCTTTATGTGTCAGTCACCCCCTCTCTCTCACCCACTCTACCTTTAGGCTTTAACACTACCACAAACAACAATAATACAACCTCTAAATTCAGTGTGTTTTGTTGTTAGTGATTATTGCAAGATTTTCCCAATTTTTATTCCAATTGTTGACCAATCTTTCTATATTATGCTTGTAAAATACTAAGCATCTCAATTTCATCTGAATCAATTCGATAAGCCGTTATCTTAATCAACTTTTCTATATATACATGCTTTTTTTCTTAAACTCAAAAAATTTTAGTTTGATAATTTTGGGTAATCAAAACCAGAAGTCGAACTTGATCCAAATCATAATTCTATGTAAAGTGAGAGCGCGCCCCCCCACATACACAGATATATATATTAGTCACGCTCTATGTAGAACCACACTAAACTGAGAACCTGAGAACTCTAATAAGTTCAGTAGCGGAACTTTAAGTTCAACAACAGAATATTTGTTGAAAAAGGTAAGTTCAGTCGTAGAACTTTGTAGAAAAAGCAAGTTCGGTTGTAGAACTTTTAATGTCATGTGCAAAAGTTTGAAAAAAAAGCAAGTTCAATTGTAGAAATTTTAATTTCATGTGCATAAATTTGAAATTCAATAGCAAGATACTATTTTTTATTACGAAACAAAATAGGTTCTACAGTAGAATCCAATGGTTCTCCGGTTCTCTTTTAGATAGTGGTTCTCATTTGAATCAACCCATATATATATATATATTATTACTTCTAATCTTGAATCAACTTTTATTTTGATTACATTTTTGGTGTATGATAAGCCAAAACCATTTTAAATTTTTTGTTGTATTAAGATTCGATCAAGATATTAGTTAATAGCCTATTGTGACATAAGAAGATCAACATGATTTCACATTAATGATTTTTCCATTATGAATATATCTTATAAAAGGTTCAATTTTTTTGTTTCAATTATTAATTTATTGAAAATTCAAATCTACAAAAAACAATGAAGAATTTGCTCCAAAAATGTTGACAAGCATGACTGCTGGTATAGGTGCAAGATCTTGGAAACTGTTGTTTGAATGTTCAGTTCAACGACAGGAAGAATGAAGAAGGATCTGGCAAGTTAGAGGTACATAACTCTATTCCAAAAATAAAATTCATGTATTTCTTTATTGTGCGGATGATATTAGTTTTGACATGTATTGAACTAATGACTTGTTTTGAATTTTTTTTTTTTGCTAAGTTTTGAGCAAGCGGGATTTCTCCCTCTTTCAAAGGCCTTCGGCCCTCTAAGAGCCTAGACTCCAGGTTAGATGGATCTACACCCGCCTAGAACTCCTTTGTACCTCTGATACGAAGTACAAAAGAAATTCCCTTCGGGAAGATCCCTAATAAGTGTTTTGAATTTTTTAGTTGTTATATAGTATCCTTTTATGATTGTAACACTATATGACGTGTAGAATTATATTTCTACAGGAACACTTGCACCTCTTGATAAGCTGAGCATGAACACTTTGGCTGACTTACGATTCGGTCATGTCCTCCTTAAGAACCTCTACTACTTTTGAGGTTCCAACAACCAAGCAGTCAAGATCGGTGGCCCGGTGTAACCTCTTAGGCGACAGTCTAAGGCCTCCAACATTTTGAAGGCCCCGAAAAATGTAACAATATATTTGTAATGATTTATTATTTTTGAAATTGTTAAAAGAATTATTGTAATAAGTTTCATGTGCCTGAGGATGACCTTGGGTTAGAACCCTGAGGTTAAAACAAATCAATACAAATTTAAGGGTATTTGTGTAAATTACAGATAAAAATTTTATATTTACAAAAATTCCCCTGCGGGGCCCCTTACTTTATAGGTAATATTTCTTATAACCTTAGGGGAGATCCCTGGGGTTGTCCTCAGGCCCAATTTTCTCTTATTGTACTAACATTTTATTTTCAAAAAAAAAAGGAATATTACATGATACAACTAAATATTAATAAAATAACATCTTTATTTTCAGAGTTTTGATTCGTTTCTCGGTATGTTTTGCAGAATTATTTGCTTTCTTATCCGCAATCATTCACAAAAGAACTTTTATTCGGTATGCATAACTGAAAATTTTGTAAGACATTTTAATTTAAATACTCCAAATATGCCAGGGTGAAACAATTCAAATTTAGTGTCGAGAAGCAAACAATCTAAAGCTGGCAAATTTATGCATTTTGTACAAGGAGTGACAATTTTATTTTTGTCAAGTTTTTTTAGTTGGAAGTTGGTTTCCTTCTCTTTTTCATTGCCATTCATTCCGAATTCGTTTAATTCTTTTTACTTCTTCTCATTTTATATCAAGTACTTCTTGTGGGATCATCGATGTAGCTGATCAGATCACTGCACCTATCCAAGTTTATTGCTGAGAGATTCTTGCCTCTTACAGCACCTCCTGGAGGTCCTTAAGGTTGTTGATTTTCGTGATGTACGCCATTTCACTCCGAAAAGAAAGAAATATAGCATTTTCAGATGCTACTCGAAGCTATCTTCACGTCCGAGTACGAAACCCTTCGTGGTGGAATCTAGTTCTACATTTACAGGTATGAAGTAAGCATCCAAAAATCATTTGTAGATAAAATCCGAAGTTGCAAAAAAACAAAATGAAGGGTATTACATGGAGCACAAGTTGGAGAACAGAAAACAGGAGACTGTAGGGCAGAAAAACTAATATTTCTTCTAAAACCATACAAGTCACAAATGAGAAATGCCGCACAACCCGTTCATGTATCTACATATATTAATATGCATGTTATTCCATAAATGATAAATTTTCACCAATGGAGGCTGTATCCAACTACATATTCTTGCACCAATTTTTTTGTTTTTTATATAATTTTGACAAGTTAAATACAAACTTCTTAATATAAGCGTCAGCTCCTGGACAAATCTAAATTTTCTTAGTTCTTATATGACACATATTTTTAAGAACTAAAAGATATGGTAGAGCCTACATATGGTATTGATTGTACACTGGTTATTTGGCTGGAACATACAATTCAAGGGTTGAAGTCCTATATAACATTAGTTTTAACTCCTTGCCAATATTTATGCAGACTTTAGCCAACCAAAATAAGCCCTTTTTGGTTCCGGAATTGATCAATGCATGATCCTCCCAAAGCACAGCGATGAGGAACGAGATATTCTCCTCCAGCAAGAAATCCAGTTAAATATCCTCTTGTTTAAAAATATTTCTAATTTTTTTTTGAATCATTGCAAATCTGGTGAGTTTCTTCTGCAACATGGCAATTCTGGTAAAAAGTGTCAGCGTTCATGCTACCAAAAGGTAGCATGAACATTGTCATATAGAACCGATTTCTGAAACTTTGATCAAGATTTATATATCACTAGCTTTCGCATTGTTATTTTATTTATTTTATTAAATTTGAGTTTGCTTCTAGACTGTAGTGTAACATCTAGCGATAGGAATGGTTCATTGGTTCCAAATGTGCTGAATCCTTTAGTCCTTACATCGTTGAGGTGGAGCTTTTATGGCCCAGAGATTTTGTTTTATTTTTGTTGAGTTATCAATTGACAGAAAATTATGAGTTGAGTCGCTATATTCAGGATGAGTACACGAATGAGGACGACAGTTTATTGCAGAATCTGATTCATACATTCTCCTACATTTGGAGACTTGCTATTGCCATAGCCGTAAAGAGATTGGGTACCAGACACGTTCGCTACCAAGACACTGATACATGTAGTTTTATTCGACTCTTATAAGAAATTTTAGTTATTTTATTGCCATCCGTCTCATCCTATTAAGCAGATTTTATTTGACTATGGATTTTTAATAATTAGTCATTTAAGTACTTAGCCAAACCTCGATGCAATAACAAACAAACTCAAAAAGATTTTCAAAGACAAAAAATCAACAAAACCTAGGCACTTGTAGTGGTACAAATATAGCAGTGTGCACTTGGCAAGCCTATAAAGAATCTTGGAGAGAAATTCAAGGAAAAGCAAGAAGTGAATCTGTATAGTGTGTTGGGGTCCGCCCCGAATTCCTAATTAAGTTAAGAATCCTATTATGAGCAGAATTCTATTTTGTGATACTTGAAATAATTCTTATTCTTGGTAGGAATATTAGTTGTGGAAAGATTTCTATCAAAGATAAGAAAAGATGGTAATTGTCACAAATAGAATTTGATATAGAATAGGATTAGAATATTTGTGGTGCCTATAAATATAGATATTTGTAGGAGTTTTGGAGTATTGCAAAAGTTAGAGAGTTGTGTGCTCAAGGTGAGGTGATTGTATTCAAGAGTGTTGAGTGAGGGAGCGACTCCAATCTTGTAATACATCTATATTTAGTGAATTTGTGGTTTTACCCTCCCTTGAGGGGTTTCCACGTTAATTTGTTGTGTTCTTTACTTTCGTGTTTGTTATTGTGTTTGATTAACGTTGATCTATAGTGGATGCGATCCTAACATAGTGTGCAAGACAAAGAAAATTCATAAAATGCCAACTTACACCAAATTAGTATAGACATATTTAATCCTCTAATTTGTCTGTTAATATAATTGTAAAAGTGAGATGTGCACAAGTTTTTTTTTTGTTGAAGAGATGTGCACAAGTTGTATAAATGCGTATGCCCTCTTCTTTAGTTAAGGGTTTTCACAACATATATTTCAGAGAGATCGAAGTTGATGATACTCTTGCATTCACATTTTGTAGCAAATTTTTAATCTAATAAAATATTAGATTTGAAATGAGATTGTATGTTCTTTATATTGCGCATACTTTCAAATATATAATCTCAAGCTACATTGAAAAACAGATTCATAGTGAACAACATCGAAAAAAAGTAGATAATACATTCACCCCCTTCTGCATTATCTAACGGTTTATCTAACGGTGAAACTCATATCCAACAAGGTCGGTTATACACCCTCTGTCCCAAATCTTTTGTCTTATTTGACATTTTTGTGGTCAAATTGATCGAATTTTGACTAACATTTATGTATCATCCTTTTATAATTTGTAAAATTTAAAAAATACATATTAAATTAGATTTAGCGTAGTTTCTAAAAATACAATTTTTATTATATTTTTTATTTAAATGATATATATAATATTTGGTCAAAATTCGGTCAATTTGATCACAAAAAAGTCAAATAAACAAAAAATTTGGGACAGGGGGAATATTTCAGTTGTTACTTATAATGATTGCCGAGTAAATCTTATTTCATATCCTACCAAAATTTTTAAATCATATTAAAAATATTATATGCAAATATGCACATAAAAAAAATTAACTATGAAGGTGTTAATATATTATAATCTATTTGTTTTAAATAATTAGACTTATATACCTTATAAATGAGTATCTGTTCTAAAAATCTCGGGGGTGAGCGAGAATCGAAACAAAAACATATATGTTTTAGAGAGGGATGTGGAAGGTTAAAATAGTAATTTTAGTAAAACATCTAATAGAACTAGGGTTTCAAAACTTTTTTCTTGCCACTATATATGCTATCTCATTCTCAACATATCAAATAGGGAGAAAGCCGTAGCCGCCACCATACTCGTTGTTATATAGATCATAAGACGATTCTCTAGCAATCATTTGGATACCGTAGAGACATAGATTTTATAATTGGGATATGTTGCGATTCATACATTTTTCATTCTCCACTTGAATCAATCGGTAAGCTTCTGAGTCTTTGAATTAATAATTTTTGCATTGATCCTCGAAAATGGTTTTAGGATTCTAGCTTTAAATATTCAATTTTTGTTGCCTTTATGTGTCAGTCACCCCCTCTCTCTCACCCACTCTACCTTTAACACTACCACAAACAACAATAATACAACCTCTAAAATCAGTGTGTTTTGTTGTTAGTGATTATTGTCAGATTTTCCCAATTTTTTTTCCAATTGTTGACCAATCTTTCTATATTATGCTTGTAAAATACTAAGCATCTCAATTTCATCTGAATCAATTCGATAAGCCGTTATCTTAATCAACTTTTCTATATATACATGCTTTTTTTCTTAAATTCAAAAAAATTTAGTTTGATAATTTTGTGTAATCAAAACCAGAAGTCGAACTTGATCCAAATCATAATTCTATGTAAGGTGAGAGCGCCCCCCCCCACACACAAATATATATATATATATATATATATATATATATATATATATATATAATTACTTTTAATCTTGAATCAACTTTTATTTTGATTACATTTTTGGTGTATGATAAGCCAAAATCATTTTAAATTTTTTGTTGTATTAAGATTCGATCAAGATATTAGTTAATAGCCTATTGTGACATAAGAAGATCAACATGATTTCACATTAATGATTTTTCCATTATGAATATATCTTATAAAAGGTTCAATTTTTTTGTTTCAATTATTAATTTATTGAAAATTCAAATCTACAGAAAATAATGAAGAATTTGCTCCAAAAATGTTGACAAGCATGACTGCTGGTATAGGTGCAAGATCTTGGAAACTGTTGTTTGAATGTTCAGTTCAACGACAGGAAGAATGAAGAAGGATCTGGCAAGTTAGAGGTACATAACTCTATCCCAAAAATAAAATTCATGTTTTTCTTTATTGTGCGGATGATATTAGTTTTGACATGTATTGAACTAATGACTTGTTTTGAATTTTTTTTTTTTGCTAAGTTTTGAGCAAGCGGGATTTCTCCCTCTTTCAAAGTCCTTCGGCCCTCTAAGAGCCTAGACTCCAGGTTAGACCCATATGGATCTACACCCGCCTAGAACTCCTTTGTACCTCTGATACGAAGTACCAAAGAAATTCCCTTCGGGAAGATCCCTAATAAGTGTTTTGAATTTTTTAGTTGTTATATAGTATCCTTTTATTATTGTAACACTATATGACGTGTAGAATTATATTTCTACAGGAACACTTGCACCTCTTGATAAGCTGAGCATGAACACTTTGGCTGACTTACGATTCGGTCATGTCCTCCTTAAGAACCTCTACTACTTTTGAGGTTGCAACAACCAAGCAGCCAAGATCGGTGGCCCGGTGTAACCTCTTAGGCGACTGTCTAAGGCCTCCAACATTTTGAAGGCCCCGAAAAATGTAACAATATATTTGTAATGATTATTATTTTTGAAATTGTTAAAAGAATTATTGTAATAAGTTTCATGTGCCTGAGGATGACCTCGGGTTAGAACCCTGAGGTTAAAACAAATCAATACAAATTTAAGGGTATTTGTGTAAATTAATGATAAAAATTTTATATTTACAAAAATTCCCCTGCGGGGCCCCTTACTTTATAGGTAATATTTCTTATAACCTTAGGGGAGATCCCTGGGGTTGTCCTCAGGCCCAATTTTCTCTTATTGTACTAACATTTTATTTTCAAAAAAAAAAGGAATATTACATGATACAACTAAATATTAATAAAATAACATCTTTATTTTCAGAGTTTTGATTCGTTTCTCGGTATGTTTTGCAGAATTATTTGCTTTCTTATCCGCAATCATTCACAAAAGAACTTTTATTCGGTATGCATAGCTGAAAATTTTGTAAGACATTTTAATTTAAATACTCCAAATATGCCAGGGTGAAACAATTCAAATTTAGTGTCCAGAAGCAAACAATCTAAAGCTGGCAAATTTATGCATTTTGTACAAGGAGTGACAATTTTATTTTTGTCAAGTTTTTTTAGTTGGAAGAGGGTTTCCTTCTCTTTTTCATTGCCATTCATTCCGAATTCGTTTAATTCTTTTTACTTCTTCTCATTTTATATCAAGTACTTCTTGTGGGATCATCGATGTAGCTGATCAGATCACTGCACCTATCCAAGTTTATTGCCGAGAGATTCTTGCCTCTTACAGCACCTCCTGGAGGTCCTTAAGGTTGTTGATTTTCGTGATGTACGCCATTTCACTCCGAAAAGAAAGAAATATAGCTTTTTCAGATGCTACTCGAAGCTATCTTCACGTCCGAGTACGAAACCCTTCGTGGTGGAATCTAGTTCTACATTTACAGGTATGAAGTAAGCATCCAAAAATCATTTGTAGATAAAATCCGAAGTTGCAAAAAAACAAAATGAAGGGTATTACATGGAGCACAAGTTGGAGAACAAAAAACAGGAGACTGTAGGGTAGAAAAACTAATATTTCTTCTAAAACCATACAAGTCACAAATGAGAAATGCCGCACAACCCGTTCATGTATCTACATATATTAATATGCATGTTATTCCAAAAATGATAAATTTTCACCAATGGAGGCTGTATCCAACTACATATTCTTGCACCAATTTTTTTGCTTTTTATATAATTTTGACAAGTTAAATACAAACTTCTTAATATAAGCGTCAGCTCCTGGACAAATCTAAATTTTCTTAGTTCTTATATGACACATATTTTTAAGAACTAAAAGATATGGTAGAGCCTACATATGGTATTGATTGTACACTGGTTATTTGGCTGGAACATACAATTCAAGGGTTGAAGTCCTATATAACATTAGTTTTAACTCCTTGCCAATATTTATGCGAACTTTAGCCAACCAAATTAAGCCCTTTTTGGTTCCGGAATTGATCAATGCATGATCCTCCCAAAGCACAGCGATGAGGAACGAGATATTCTCCTCCAGTAAGAAATCCAGTTAAATATCCTCTTGTTTAAAAATATTTCTAATTTTTTTCTGAATCATTGCAAATCTGGTGAGTTTCTTTTGCAACATGGCAATTCTGGTAAAAAGTGTCAGCGTTCATGCTACCAAAAGGTAGCATGAACATTGTCATATAGAACCGATTTCTGAAACTTTGATCAAGATTTATATATCACTAGCTATCGCATTGTTATTTTATTAATTTTATTAAATTTGAGTTTGCTTCTAGACTGTAGAGTAACATCTAGCGATAGGAATGGTTCATTGGTTCCAAATGTGCTGAATCCTTTAGTCCTTACATTGTTGAGGTGGAGCTTTTATTGCCCAGAGATTTTGTTTTATTTTTGTTGAGTTATCAATTGACAGAAAATTATGAGTTGAGTCGCTATATTCAGGATGAGTACACGAATGAGGACGACATTTTATTGCAGAATCTGATTCATACATTCTCCTACATTTGGAGACTTGCTATTGCCATAGCCGTAAAGAGATTGGGTACCAGACACGTTCGCTACCAAGACACTGATACATGTAGTTTTATTCGACTCTTATAAGAAATTTTAGTTATTTTACTGCCATCCGTCTCATCCTATTAAGCAGATTTGATTTGACTATGGATTTTTAATAATTAGTCATTTAAGTACTTAGCCAAACCTCGATGCAATAACAAACAAACTCAAAAAGATTTTCAAAGACAAAAATCAACAAAACCTAGGCACTTGTAGTGGTACAAATATAGCAGTGTGCACTTGGCAAGCCTATAAAGAATCTTGGAGAGAAATTCAAGGGAAAAGCAAGAAGTGAATCTGTATAGTGTGTTGGGGTCCGCCCCGAATTCCTAATTAAGTTAAGAATCCTATTATGAGCAGAATTCTATTTTGTGATACTTGAAATAATTCTTATTCTTGGTAGGAATATTAGTTGTGGAAAGATTTCTATCGAAGATAAGAAAAGATGGTAATTGTCACAAATAGAATTTGATATAGAATAGGATTAGAATATTTGTGGTGCCTATAAATATAGATATTTGTAGGAGTTTTGGAGTATTGCAAAAGTTAGAGAGTTGTGTGCTCAAGGTGAGGTGATTGTATTCAAGAGTGTTGAGTGAGGGAGCGACTCCAATCTTGTAATACATCTATATTTAGTGGATTTGTGGTTTTACCCTCCCTTGAGGGGTTTCCACGTTAATTTGTTGTGTTCTTTACTTTCGTGTTTGTTATAGTGTTTGATTAACGTTGATCTATAGTGGATGCGATCCTAACATAGTGTGCAAGACAAAGAAAATTCATAAAATGCCAACTTACACCAAATTAGTATAGACATATTTAATCCCCTAATTTGTATGTTAATATAATTGTAAAAGTGAGATGTGCACAAGTTTTTTTTTTTGTTGAAGAGATGTGCACAAGTTGTATAAATGTGTATGCCCTCTTCTTTAGTTAAGGGTTTTCACAACATATATTTCAGAGAGATCGAAGTTGATGATACTCTTGCATTCACATTTTGTAGCAAATCTTTAATCTAATAAAATATTAGATTTGAAATGAGATTGTATGTTCTTTATATTGCGCATACTTTCAAATATATAATCTCAAGCTACATTGAAAAACAGATTCATAGTGAACAACATCGAAAAAAAGTAGATAATACATTAACCCCCTTCTGCATTATCTAACGGTGAAACTCATATCCAACAAGGTCGGTTATACACCATCTGTCCCAAATCTTTTGTCTTATTTGACATTTTTGTGGTCAAATTGATCGAATTTTGACTAACATTTATGTATCATCCTTTTATAATTTGTAAAATTTAAAAAATACATATTAAATTAGATTTAGCGTAGTTTCTAAAAATACAATTTTTATTATATTTTTTATTTAAATGATATATATAATATTTGGTCAAAATTCGGTCAATTTGATCACAAAAAAGTCAAATAAACAAAAAATTTGGGACAGGAGGAATATTTCAGTTGTTACTTATAATGATTACCGAGTAAATCTTATTTCATATCCAACCAAAATTTTTAAATCATATTAAAAATATTATATGCAAATATGCACATAAAAAAAATTAACTATGAAGGTGTTAATATATTATAATCTATTTGTTTTAAATAATTAGACTTATATACCTTATAAATGAGTATCTGTTCTAAAAATCTCGGGGGTGAGCGAGAATCGAAACAAAAACATATATGTTTTAGAGAGGGATGTGGAAGGTTAAAATAGTAATTTTAGTAAAACATCTAATAGAACTAGGGTTTCAAAACTTTTTTCTTGCCACTATATATGCTATCTCATTCTCAACATATCAAATAGGGAGAAAGCCGTAGCCGCCACCATACTCGTTGTTATATAGATCATAAGACGATTCCCTAGCAATCATTTGGATACCGTAGAGACATAGATTTTATAATTGGGATATGTTGCGATTCATACATTTTTCATTCTCCACTTGAATCAATCGGTAAGCTTCTGAGTCTTTGAATTAATAATTTTTGCATTGATCCTCGAAAATGGTTTTAGGATTCTAGCTTTAAATATTCAATTTTTGTTGCCTTTATGTGTCAGTCACCCCCTCTCTCTCACCCACTCTACCTTTAACACTACCACAAACAACAATAATACAACCTCTAAAATCAGTGTGTTTTGTTGTTAGTGATTATTGTCAGATTTTCCCAATTTTTTTTCCAATTGTTGACCAATCTTTCTATATTATGCTTGTAAAATACTAAGCATCTCAATTTCATCTGAATCAATTCGATAAGCCGTTATCTTAATCAACTTTTCTATATATACATGCTTTTTTCTTAAATTCAAAAAATTTTAGTTTGATAATTTTGTGTAATCAAAACCAGAAGTCGAACTTGATCCAAATCATAATTCTATGTAAGGTGAGAGCGCCCCCCCCCACACAAATATATATATATATATATAATTACTTTTAATCTTGAATCAACTTTTATTTTGATTACATTTTTGGTGTATGATAAGCCAAAATCATTTTAAATTTTTTGTTGTATTAAGATTCGATCAAGATATTAGTTAATAGCCTATTGTGACATAAGAAGATCAACATGATTTCACATTAATGATTTTTCCATTATGAATATATCTTATAAAAGGTTCAATTTTTTTGTTTCAATTATTAATTTATTGAAAATTCAAATCTACAGAAAATAATGAAGAATTTGCTCCAAAAATGTTGACAAGCATGACTGCTGGTATAGGTGCAAGATCTTGGAAACTGTTGTTTGAATGTTCAGTTCAACGACAGGAAGAATGAAGAAGGATCTGGCAAGTTAGAGGTACATAACTCTATCCCAAAAATAAAATTCATGTATTTCTTTATTGTGCGGATGATATTAGTTTTGACATGTATTGAACTAATGACTTGTTTTGAATTTTTTAGTTGTTATATAGTATCCTTTTATGATTGTAACACTATATGACGTGTAGCATTATATTTCTACAGGAAGACTTGCACCTCTTGATAAGCTGAGCATGAACACTTTGGCTGACTTACGATTCGGTCATGTCCTCCTTAAGAACCTCTACTACTTTTCAGGTTGCAGCAACCAAGCAGCCAAGATCGGTGGCCCGGTGTAACCTCTTAGGCGACAGTCTAAGGCCTCCAACATTTTGAAGGCCCCGAAAAATGTAACAATATATTTGTAATGATTTATTATTTTTAAAATTATTAAAAGAATTATTGTAATAAGTTTCATGTGCCTGAGGATGACCTCGGGTTAGAACCCTGAGGTTAAAACATATCAATACAAATTTAAGGGTATTTGTGTAAATTACTGATAAAAATTTTATATTTACAAAAATTCCCCTGCGGGGCCCCTTACTTTAGAGGTAATATTTCTTATAACCTTAGGGGAGATCCCTGGGGTTGTCCTCAGACCCAATTTTCTCTTATTGTACTAACATTTTATTTTAAAAAAAAAGAAGGAAAATTACATGATACAACTAAATATTAATAAAATAACATCTTTATTTTCAGAGTTTTGATTCGTTTCTCGGTATGTTTTGCAGAATTATTTGCTTTCTTATCCGCAATCATTCACAAAAGAACTTTTATTCGGTATGCATAGCTGAAAATTTTGTAAGACATTGTAATTTAAATACTCCAAATATGGCAGGGTGAAACAATTCAAATTTAGTGTCCAGAAGCAAACAATCTAAAGCTGGCAAATTTAATCTTTTTGTACAAGGAGTGACCATTTTATTTTTGTCAAGTTTTTTTACTTGGAAGAGGGTTTCCTTCTCTTTTTCATTGCCATTCATTCCGAATTCGTTTAATTCTTTTTACTTCTTCACATTTTATATCAAGTACTTCTTGTGGGATCATCGATGTAGCTGATCAGTTCACTTCTGCACCTGTCCAAGTTTATTACTGAGAGATTCTTGCCTCTTACAACACCTCCCTGGAGGTCCTTAAGGTTGTTGATTTTCGTGATGTACGCCATTTCACTCCGAAAAGAAAGAAATATAGCATTTTCAGATGGTACTCGAAGCTATCTTCACGTCCGAGTACGAAACCCTTCGTGGTAGAATCTTGTTCTACATTTACAGGTATGAAGTAAGCATCCAAAAATCATTTGTAGATAAAATCCGAAGTTGCAAAAAAACAAAATGAAGGGTATTACATGGAGCACAAGTTGGAGAACAGAAAACAGGAGACTGTAGGGCAGAAAAACTAATATTTCTTCTAAAACCATACAAGTCACAAATGAGAAATGCCGCACAACCCGTTCATGTATCTACATATATTAATATGCATGTTATTCCAAAAATGATAAATTTTCACCAATGGAGGCTGTATCCAACTACATACTCTTGTACCAATTTTTTTGCTTTTTATATAATTTTGACAAGTTAAAGGCAAACTTCTTAATATAAGCGTCAGCTCCTGGACAAATCTAAATTTTCTTAGTTCTTATATGACACATATTTTTAAGAACTAAAAGATATGGTAGAGCCTACATATGGTATTGATTGTACACTGGTTATTTGGCTGGAACATACAATTCAAGGGTTGAAGTCCTATATAACATTAGTTTTAACTCCTTGCCAATATTTATGCGAACTTTAGCCAACCAAATTAAGCCCTTTTTGGTTCCGGAATTGATCAATGCATGATCCTCCCAAAGCACAGCGATGAGGAACGAGATATTCTCCTCTAGTAAGAAATCCAGTTAAATGTCCTCTTTTTTAAAAATATTTCTAATTTTTTTCTGAATCATTGCAAATCTGGTGAGTTTCTTCTGCAACATGGCAATTCTGGTAAAAAGTGTCAGTGTTCATGCTACCAAAAGGTAGCATGAACATTGTCATATAGAACCGATTTCTGAAACTTTGATCAAGATTTATATATCACTAGCTATCACATTGTTATTTTATTTATTTTATTAAATTTGAGTTTTCTTCTAGACTATAGTGTAACATCTAGCGATAGGAATGGTTCATTGGTTCCAAATGTGCTGAATCCTTTAGTCCTTACATCGTTGAGGTGGAGCTTTTATTGCCCAGAGATTTTGTTTTATTTTTGTTGAGTTATCAATTGACAGAAAATTATGAGTTGAGTCGCTATATTCAGGATGAGTACACGAATGAGGACGACATTTTATTGCAGAATCTGATTCATACATTCTCCTACATTTGGAGACTTGCTATTGCCATAGACGTAAAGAGATTGGGTACCAGACACGTTCGCTACCAAGACACTGATACATGTAGTTTTATACGACTCTTATAAGAAATTTTAGTTATTTTATTGCCATCCGTCTCATCCTATTAAGCAGATTTGATTTGACTATGGATTTTTAATAATTAGTCGTTTAAGTACTTAGCCAAACCTCGATGCAATAACAAACAAAGTCAAAAAGATTTTCAAAGTCAAAAAATCAACAAAACCTAGGCACTTGTAGTGGTACAAATATAGCAGTGTGCACTTGGCATGCCTATAAAGAATCTTGGAGAGAAATTCAAGGGAAAAGCAAGAAGTGAATCTGTATAGTGTGTTGGGGTCCGCCCCGAATTCCTAACTAAGTTAAGAATCCTATTATGAGCAGAATTCTATTTTGTGATACTTGAAGTAATTCTTAATCTTGGTAGGAATATTAGTTGTGGAAAGATTTCTATCAAAGATAAGAAAAGATGGTAATTGTCACAAATAGAATTTGATATAGAATAGGATTAGAATATTTGTGGTGCCTATAAATATATATATATATTTGTAGGAGTTTTGTGAAAATGCACACCTAGAGGGGGGTGAATAGGTGTAAATGGCTAACTATATTTAACTAAGTCTGATTTTAAAAATTACCAGAAACAGCTTACTGATTTCGTTTTATGCAGAGACAAATGGTATGCTGAATGCACAGATAACAAGTACAGTAAAGTGCAAAAACAGTAAGCTAAATGCAAGCAGTAAGTAAAGAGCAGAAAATAAAGAACACAGAGACTTTTAGCCAGGTTCGACCCCTAACCCCTATGGTCTACGTCCTGGTCCCTTACCAACTTGGTAAGAGAATATATTATTGATCACTGAAATAAAACCAATTACAAGATACAATAATATATCTCCCTTAATACCCAGCTGTTGACAAATGGCGTGCTGAACTCCTGTTTCTGAACTTGATCTCTAAGCTATACTTCCCAAGTATACTTCTCTAGCAACGATCACCAAACCCTAGTTCCCAAGCCAACTTGTCCAACAACTAAACCTTACAATTCGAACAATACAATCAATAGATGAATACAACTCAAACTATGAACTCTCTAAGATATAGCACGTATGAATATATTAAGAGCTCGAGAGAATCAAAAGAACATAGCAATGAAAATCGAGTTGTTTTTAATCTTGTGTGCTTGAATGTTTTTCTCTGGATTGTTAGAAACGAATGAACACAAGAATCAGGTTTATAAAGCTTCACACCAACGTTCAGAAAATCAATCACCAATTATTCGAACGATTTAAAATCAATTTCCAACGTTCAATTGGTTAGAGATTTTACAAACGTTCTTGTGAACGTTAGACAGAAGGTTTGAGAGAAAGAGATCGATGAAAACTAAACCTTCTGATTTGTATAGATATAAAAACGTGTATAGGAGATTTTGAAGAAAGAAAATCTTTTAAATAAGGAAACTCCTATAAGTTTTATAAAATAATTTAAAGAAAGATATTTGAAAAGATTTGAGCTCTAGAATATATTGTGTACGTATTATATAATAAAGAATCCTCACAATATATTTCCTGAAATAAATCCATGAGAATTTGTCTTGATATTTATCTTCAGGATTTCTGGCAGTTTGCAAATGGCTTGCTGTTTGTGTCTGTCAGTGCAAATGGCTTGCCAAACTGTCTCTGTTGTAACACCAAATGGCTTGCTGTTTATATATTCTCTGTAAACAATTAGTAGACTTAATATACCCTGCAAAACCAAGTTAGTACAACCATAACATAATGTTTTATATCAAACTACAAGCAAATAGCTTGCTGAATGTGATCATCAAAACCATAGGACTATCAATCTCCCCCTTTTTGATGATTACACAATATTTAGGAGAATAAGAAAGCTCCGCCTAAATCCCTGCATATTAGTATATTTTGATATAAAACAGATTCAAGATAAACAAGCATAATCAATCATATCCACATCGAATATCTTGACCAAATAAGCAATTAAGTTCTCCTAAATTTCTCCCCCTTAATCCATCAAAAAACCATCAAAAAGACTATTAGTCCAGGTCTGGAATAAGCATAGAGAATTAACATTTTAACAGTTAAATCAAGATAATGGCATATAAACAATTCAGATACAAATGGTAAGCCAACGTTACCCATTCTGTGCTTGTCAGCTTGCTGACTACACAGTACACATGCCAAGCTCCATTCGTATGGCTGCAAATCTTTCTTCAGCTAATGGCTTTGTGAATATATCTGCTAGTTGAACTTCAGTTGAGACAAATATCAACTCAATCTTCCCTTTTGCTGCATTATCTCTCAAGAAATGATGACGAACGTCGATATGCTTTGTTCTTGAGTGATTCACAGGATTCTTGGAGATATTGATAGCACTCGTGTTGTCACAATATATTGGAATCTTGCCACACTTGATATTAAAATCCCTTAGAGTTTGAATCATCCATAAAATTTGAGAGCAACAGCTACCAGCTGCTAAATATTCTCCTTCGGCCGTTGATAGAGCAACAGAAGCTTGCTTTTTGCTTTGCCATGAAACCAAGCTTTGTCCAAGAAATGTACAAACACCACTTGTACTCTTTCTATCAGTTTGAGACCCTGCATAATCTGCATCACTATACCCCACGAGATCAAAAGTATTTGTGATAGGATAGAACAAACCAAGATTGATAGTACCACTTAAATATTTAAAAATCCTTTTAACTGCATTTAAGTGAGACTATTTAGGGTTGGATTGAAACCTTGCACAAACACAAACACTATACATGATATCAGGTCTTGAGGCTGTTAAATATAATAGACTTCCAATCATACCTCTATACCTTTTGACATCCACATCCTTGCCATTCTCATCTGCAAACAGCTTGCTGTTTTGAGTCATAGGAGTTGTTTTTGCTTTGACATCTTCAAAACCAAATCTTTTGAGCAGATTCTTTGTATACTTGGATTGATGCACATAAATACCATCATTGGTTTGCTTGATTTGAAGACCCAAGAAATAGTTAAGTTCCCCCATCATGCTCATGTCAAATTCATTGTACATGCACTTAGAAAACCACTCACACATAGATTCATTAGTAGAACCGAATACAATATCATCCACATATATTTGTACAACAAGAATATCTTTACCATTTTGCTTTGTAAATAATGTTTGATCGATATTACCTCGAGTAAATCCATTTTTGAGAAGAAACTTACTAAGCCTCTCATACCACGCCCTAGGAGCCTGCCTTAAACCATATAATGCCTTCTTGAGCTTGTAAACATAATCATGAAACTTCTCATGTTCGAATCCAGGAGGCTGTTTGACATAGACTTCCTCATTCAGCACGCCATTTAGAAATGCACTTTTCACGTCCATTTGATATAACTTGAATTTCTTGTAGCATGCATAAGCAATAAGCATTCTGATTGATTCTAAATGAGCAACAGGAGCATATGTTTCATCAAAATCAATTCCTTCTTGTTGATTATAGCCTTGAGCCATGAGCCTTGCCTTATTTTGAGTGACTGTTCCAAACTCATCCACTTTGTTCTTGAGCACCCATTTGGTTCCTATGATTGAAGAATCTTCTGGTGGCTTTACAAGTTCCCAAACATCACATCTCTCGAATTGGTTGAGTTCCTCTTGCATTGCCATGATCCAATTTTCATCTTCTAATGCTTCCTTGATATTTTTGGGTTCTTCTTGAGCTAAAAAGGCAGCATAAGCACAAAAGTTTGCTTTTCCTCTCCTTGTTGTGATTCCATCTGAGATATTTCCAATGACAAGTTCTGGAGGATGATTCTTTACTGTCCTTGTAGCTTTTGGTAGAGAATGTTGAGCAATTTCTTCCTGTGAAGTGATTCTGACCACTTCAGCTTGCTGTTTTGCAGTTCCAGCTTGCTGTTTCTCATTCTCAGTAATGTTTTTGGCTTGCTGACTTCCAGCTTCAGCAGAATTGTTGGCTTGCTGATTTCCAGTAACTTGAGGTTGTATATTATCAGCTTTACCTGCAAATTCTTCCTCGTCTCTTGGCAGATCATTGTTAGGCTCTTGAAAAGTAACATCAATAGATTCTTCAACTATATGTTTATTTAAGTTATAAACTCTATATGCTCTACTAGTTAAAGAATAGCCAAGAAAAATAGCTTCATAAGATTTAGCATCGAATTTACCATCATTATCAATTGTCTTGAGCACAAAACACTTTGAGCCAAAGATTTTGAAGTAACTAATGTTTGGCTTCTTTTTCCTCAACAATTCATACGGAGTTTTGTTCAAAATAGGCCTGATTATGACTCTGTTCAACACATAGCATGCTGTATTCACTGCTTCTGCCCAAAAACTTCTAGGCAGCTTGCTTTCTTGCAATAAAGTCCTTGCTGTTTCTTGTAGTGACCTGTTCTTCTTTTCTACCACTCCGTTTTGCTGTGGAGTCATTGGTGCAGAAAATTCATGTATAATTCCTCTTTTTTCACAATAATCAATGAAGTCTTTGTTGAGAAATTCACCTCCTCTATCACTCCTTATACCTACAAGCTTTGTATTCAACTTGTTCTCAAGTAATTTGATTAGCTTCTTAAACTCATCAAAAGCACAATCTTTAGAACTAAGAAATAATACCCATGTAAATCTAGAATAATCATCTACAATCACAAAACCATATTGTTTACCTCCAATACTCTTGTAAGCTTCTGGACCAAATAAGTCCAAATGCAGAAGCTCTAAGGGTTTAGAAGTAGATACCATTTTCTTTGATTTGTGAGTACTTCGAAGCTGTTTACCCAATTGGCAAGCTGAACGTACTTCTGTTTTGACATACTTTAGCTTGGGCAGCCCTCTCACTAGTTTCTTGCTTGATAACTTTCTGAGCAAGTCCATGTGTGCATGTCCCAATCTTCTATGCCAAATATATGGGTCATTATCCACTGCAGCCAAACAGCACGCTGTTTCCTGCATATCAAAGTCTAATACATATATATTTCCTTTCCTTCTAGCAACTAGGGGGATTTTGTTAGTACCAATAGTAATAATAGCTTTATCAATGCCCAATTCAACATGATGTCCATCATCAAATAATTGAGTGACACTAAGCAAATTATAAGTAAGACCTTTGACATATTGAACTTTATCGATTGAAATATTACTATTACCAATAGAACCGGTACCAAGGATTTGAAGAGTTTTGCTATTCCCAATTGTCACTCTTCCACCCTTTTTCATTTTGAGATTCATAAACTGAGATTTGTCTCCACACATATGTCTTGTGCATCCACTGTCCAAGATCCATTGCTTTGACTTGACCTTAACAGCAAGGCACATCTACAAAACAAACAAAAATAACTCAATGTTTTGGTACCCATATAGGTTTGGGTCCAGGTTGGTTAGTAGCAAGAATATATAAAGCATTTAAATCAGATTTCTTGATCCACATTTGGACCACGTTTGGGGACTGATTTTGCTTGTTATCATTCTGTTGGTAAGCTGTTTGTCTCCTACTATTTGCATTCTGGTATGCTATTTGTCTTTTGTCTGGTCCATTCTGGTAAGCTGTTTGTCGCCTGACTGGTCCATTCTGGTAAGCTGTTTTCACTTTATGATTTACTTGAACCACACAATGTTTTTCCAGATGACCTTTTGTACCACATTTGTTGCATGTCTTCCAGGGCATAGCATAGTCATAGGGTATGCCATTCCTTCCATCATATTTGAGCACCTTATCTTTCTTGTTGAAGTTTAGACCAACACCTTCTCTGACCAAAGGTACATTTGCCTTCTTCATCATTGTTTTTAAAGTGTCTTCACCTTGAACAAAAGTTTCCATGCCCTTCTTGAGATCTTTAACTTCTGTTTCTAGGAGGGTGATCACTTCAGCTTGCTGTTTGATGAGTTCAGCTTGCTGAACTCTCTTTTCAGCAGTTTTTGAGGATTCGGCTTGACTAGATTCCTTCATTTTGTATGATTCCAATGCTTTAGCTTTAGTTTTGACATCAGACCTTAGCTCTTTGATTTCTTCAGTCAAGGTCTTGTTTCTCTTTTCAAGTAACTTGACATTAGCCTCTAAATGTATGTTCTTAGTATTTAGTTCCTTGATCTCTGTAGCTTTACTGAATGAAGTTGAATCCCATTCTTCCATTTTTGGCAACAGATCTTTTACCATTTTGGATAAATAGGCATTCTTATCAGTCAGCTTGCTGATTTCAGCCTTTAGTGCCATGTGTTCTTCAATTGTAACACTATTTTGTTCCTGCATGGTTAGTGAATCTAACAAAGTATCATCTGAAGAAATATAATCATTAAAAGAGTTTACCTCACTCTGATCCTCTTCAGAATCAGTTTCAGCATACACTCCTTCTGAATTTCCAAGAACAGATTCATCTTCCATTCCAACAAGTGCTAAGTTCACCATCTCTTCACTTGAGTCATTACTGGAATCTGAATCATCATCACTCCAAGTCAGTAGAGCCTTTGATTTTTTCTTGTCCTTGAAAACAGTAGGCTGTTTTGACTTTAGTTTGTAGCCGTTCCTTTTATAATGCCCTGGCTTGCCACATTCGAAACAAGTTTCCTCCTTAGAGTCTTTTGAGCCTTTCTTGTTGTTGTAGAAACCACCTCTTTCCCTTTTCATCATATTTTTCTTTTCTATCAGCCTCTTGATCTTCTTTGAAATAAGTGCAAGTTCCTCATCTAAATCAGATTCACCATCAGAGTCAATTGGCTTGCTGTTTTTAGAATGGAGAGCCATATTCTTCATCTTTTCTGTTGGAGCTTTAACACTTGAACTTCCCACCTGATTTCCATTTATCTTGCTTTCAAATTGCTCTAGCTCAGCAAATACAGCCAAGTGATCCATAGTATCAATGAGTGGTGAGGATTCCAAGGCAGTAGCTTTGGCTTCGTAGATAAATGGTACTGCACTTAAGACCTTCATATTGATTTCATCTTGTGGTATAGATTTTCCAAGCCTCTTCAGTGAGTTAATAGTAACTTGAAACCGTGCTTGACTATCCTTGATAGTTTCACCTTCATTAAGCTTGAAGTTTCCAAAGTCATTCATTAGCTTGCTAAGTTTCACCTTCTTTAGAGATTTCGAACCTTCATGATAAGTCTCCAAAGCATCCCACATTTCTTTTGCTGATTTAAGTGAAGATACTTTATCATATTCAGCCTGGTTCAAACCATTCATAAGAGAACTCCTTGCCTTTCCATTGTAGCCAAGTTTGATTAATTCATCCGGAGTGAGATCATCAACATCCTTTGGCTTGCCATCCTTGTCAAGAAAGACATATGGACCTTTTTGCACAACTCTCAGAACTAATGGATCTCTGGATAAGTGAGTTTCCATGCTGCTTTTCCACAAGTGGTAGTTGTGTGTGCCATGAAGAAGTGGAGGCCTAAAATCAGATTTTCCTTCGGGATAGTTTTCAGCCATTATGATCGAATACTTTCCTGTTACAGAATTGTTAGTATACCAAAGCTCTGATACCAAGTGACAATGCACACCTAGAGGGGGGTGAATAGGTGTAAATGGCTAACTATATTTAACTAAGTCTGATTTTAAAAATTACCAGAAACAGCTTACTGATTTCGTTTTATGCAGAGACAAATGGTATGCTGAATGCACAGATAACAAGTACAGTAAAGTGCAGAAATAGTAAGCTAAATGCAAGCAGTAAGTAAAGAGCAAAAAATAAAGAACACAGAGACTTTTAGCCAGGTTCGACCCCTAACCCCTATGGTCTACGTCCTGGTCCCTTACCAACTTGGTAAGAGAATATATTATTGATCACTGAAATAAAACCAATTACAAGATACAATAATATATCTCCCTTAATACCCAGCTGTTGACAAATGGCGTGCTGAACTCCTGTTTCTGAACTTGCTCTCTAAGCTATACTTCCCAAGTATACTTCTCTAGCAACGATCACCAAACCCTAGTTCCCAAGCCAACTTGTCCAACAACTAAACCTTACAATTCGAACAATACAATCAATAGATGAATACAACTCAAACTATGAACTCTCTAAGATATAGCACGTATGAATATATTAAGAGCTCGAGAAAATCAAAAGAACATAGCAATGAAAATCGAGTTGTTTTTAATCTTGTGTGCTTGAATGTTTTTCTCTGGATTGTTAGAAACGAATGAACACAAGAATCAGGTTTATAAAGCTTCACACCAACGTTCAGAAAATCAATCACCAATTATTCGAACGATTTAAAATCAATTTCCAACGTTCAATTGGTTAGAGATTTTACAAACGTTCTTGTGAACGTTAGACAGAAGGTTTGAGAGAAAGAGATCGATGAAAACTAAACCTTCTGATTTGTATAGATATAAAAACGTGTATAGGAGATTTTGAAGAAAGAAAATCTTTTAAATAAGGAAACTCCTATAAGTTTTATAAAATAATTTAAAGAAAGATATTTGAAAAGATTTGAGCTCTAGAATATATTGTGTACGTATTATATAATAAAGAATCCTCACAATATATTTCCTGAAATAAATCCATGAGAATTTGTCTTGATATTTATCTTCAGGATTTCTGGCAGTTTGCAAATGGCTTGCTGTTTGTGTCTGTCAGTGCAAATGGCTTGCCAAACTGTCTCTGTTGTAACACCAAAAGGCTTGCTGTTTATATATTCTCTGTAAACAATTAGTAGACTTAATATACCCTGCAAAATCAAGTTAGTACAACCATAACATAATGTTTTATATCAAACTACAAGCAAATAGCTTGCTGAATGTGATCATCAAAACCATAGGAGTATCATTTTGGAGTATTGCAAAAGTTAGAGAGTTGTGTGCTCAAGGTGAGGTGATTGTATTCAAGAGTGTTTAGTGAGGGAGCGACTCCAATCTTGTAATACATTTATATTTAGTGGATTTGTGGTTTTACCCTCCCTTGAGGGGTTTCCACGTTTATTTGTTGTGTTCTTTACTTTCGTTTTTGTTATTGTGTTTGATTAACGTTGATCTATAGTGGATGCGATCCTAGCATAGTGTGCAAAACAAAGAAAATTCATAAAATGCCAACTTACACCAAATTAGCATAGACATCTTTAATCCTCTAATTTGTCTGTTAATATAATTGTAAAAGTGAGATGTGCACAAGTTTTTTTTTGTTGAAGAGATGTGCACAAGTTGTATAAATGTGTATGCCCTCTTTTTTAGTTAAGGGTTTTCACAACATATATTTCAGAGAGATCGAAGTTAATGATACTCTTGCATTCACATTTTGTAGCAAATCTTTAATCTAATAAAATATTAGATTTGAAATGAGATTGTATGTTCTTTATATTGCGCATACTTTCAAATATATAATCTCAAGCTACATTGAAAAACAGATTCATAGTGAACAACATCGAAAAAAAGTAGATAATACATTCACCCCCTTCTGCATTATCTGACGGTTTATCTAACGGTGAAACTCATATCCAACAAGGTCGGTTTTACACCCTCTGTCCCAAATCTTTTGTCTTTTTTGACATTTTTGTGGTCAAATTGATCGAATTTTGACTAACATTTATGTATCATCCTTTTATAATTTGTAAAATTTAAAAAATACATATTAAATTAGATTTAGCGTAGTTTCTAAAAATACAATTTTTATTATATTTTTTATTTAAATGATATATATAATATTTGGTCAAAATTCGGTCAATTTGATCACAAAAAGTCAAATAAACAAAAAATTTGGGACATGGGGAATATTTCAGTTGTTACTTATAATGATTGCCGAGTAAATCTTATTTCATATCCTACCAAAATTTTTAAATCATATTAGAAATATTATATGCAAATATGCACATAAAAAAATTAACTATGAAGGTGTTAATATATTATAATCTTATTTTTTTAAATAATTAGACTTATATACCTTATAAATGAGTATCTGTTCTAAAAATCTCGGGGTTGAGCGAGAATCGAAACAAAAACATATATGTTTTAGAGAGAGATGTGGAAAGTTAAAATAGTAATTTTAGTAAAACATCTAATAGAACTAGGGTTTCAAAACTTTTTTCTTGCCACTATATATGCTATCTCATTCTCAACATATCAAATAGGGAGAAAGCCGTAGCCGCCACCATACTCGTTGTTATATAGATCATAAGACGATTCTCAAGCAATCATTTGGATACCGTAGAGACATAGATTTTATAATTGGGATATGTTGCGATTCATACATTTTTCATTCTCCACTTGAATGAATCGGTAAGCTTCTGAGTCTTTGAATTAATAATTTTTGCATTGATCCTCGAAAATGGTTTTAGAATTCTAGCTTTAAATATTCAATTTTTGTTGCCTTTATGTGTAAGTCACCCCCTCTCTCTCACCCACTCTACCTTTAACACTACCACAAACAACAATAATACAACCTCTAAAATCAGTGTGTTTTGTTGTTAGTGATTATTGCCAGATTTTCCCAATTTTTATTCCAATTGTTGACCAATCTTTCTATATTATGCTTGTAAAATACTAATCATCTCAATTTCATCTGAATCAATTCGATGAGCTGTTATCTTAATCAACTTTTCTATATATACATGCTTTTTTTCTTAAACTCAAAAAATTTTAGTTTGATAATTTTGTGTAATCAAAACCAGAAGTCAAACTTGATCCAAATCATAATTCTATGTAAGGTGAGAGCGCCCCCCCCACACACAGATATATATATATATATATATATATATATATAAAATTACTTTTAATCTTGAATCAACTTTTATTTTGATTACATTTTTGGTGTATGATAAGCCAAAATCATTTTAAATTTTTTGTTGTATTAAGATTCGATCAAGATATTAGTTAATAGCCTATTGTGACATAAGAAGATCAACATGATTTCACATTAATGATTTTTCCATTATGAATATATCTTATAAAAGGTTCAATTTTTTTGTTTCAATTATTAATTTATTGAAAATTCAAATCTACAGAAAACAATGAAGAATTTGCTCCAAAAATGTTGACAAGCATGACTGCTGGTACAGGTGCAAGATCTTGGAAACTGTTGTTTGAATGTTCAGTTCAACGACAGGAAGAATGAAGAAGGATCTGGCAAGTTAGAGGTACATAACTCTATCCCAAAAATAAAATTCATGTATTTCTTTATTGTGCGGATGATATTAGTTTTGACATGTATTGAACTAATGACTTGTTTTGAATTTTTTAGTTGTTATATAGTATCCTTTTATGATTGTAACACTATATGACGTGTAGCATTATATTTCTACAGGAAGACTTGCACCTCTTGATAAGCTGAGCATGAACACTTTGGCTGACTTACGATTCGGTCATGTCCTCCTTAAGAACCTCTACTACTTTTGAGGTTGCAGCAACCAAGCAGCCAAGATCGGTGGCCCGGTGTAACCTCTTAGGCGATAGTCTAAGGCCTCCAACATTTTGAAGGCCCCGAAAAATGTAACAATATATTTGTAATGATTTATTATTTTTAAAATTGTTAAAAGAATTATTGTAATAAGTTTCATGTGCCTGAGGATGATCTCGGGTTAGAACCCTGAGGTTAAAAAAAATCAATACAAATTTAAGGGTATTTGTGTAAATTACTGATAAACATTTTATATTTACAAAAATACCCCTGCGGGGCCCCTTACTTTATAGGTAATATTTCTTATAACCTTAGGGGAGATCCCTTGGGTTGTCCTCAGGCCCAATTTTCTTTTATTGTACTAACATATTATTTTCAAAAAAAAAAAGGAATATTACATGATACAACTAAATATTAATAAAATAACATCTTTATTTTCAGAGTTTTGATTCGTTTCTCGGTATGTTTTGCAGAATTATTTGCTTTCTTATCCGCAATCATTCACAAAAGAACTTTTATTCGGTATGCATAGCTGAAATTTTTTTAAGACATTGTAATTTAAATACTCCAAATATGCCAGGGTGAAACAATTCAAATTTAGTGTCCAGAAGCAAACAATCTAAAGCTGGCAAATTTTAGCATTTTGTATAAGGAGTGACCATTTTATTTTTGTCAAGTTTTTTTAGTTGGAAGAGGGTTTCCTTCTCTTTTTCATTGCCATTCATTCCGAATTCGTTTAATTCCTTTTACTTCTTCTCATTTTATATCAAGTACTTCTTGTGGGATCATCGATGTAGCTGATCAGATCACTACTGCACCTGTCCAAGTTTATTACTAAGAGATTCTTGCCTCTTACAGCACCTCCCTGGAGGTCCTTAAGGTTGTTGATTTTCGTGATGTACGCCATTTAACTCCGAAAAGAAAGAAATATATCATTTTCAGATGCTACTCGAAGCTATCTTCACGTCCGAGTACGAAACCCTTCGTGTTGGAATCTAGTTCTACATTTACAGGTATGAAGTAAGCATCCAATAATCATTTGTAGATAAAATCCGAAGTTGCAAAAAAACAAAATGAAGGGTATTACATGGAGCACAAGTTGGAGAACAGAAAACAGGAAATTGTAGGGCAGAAAAACTAGTATTTCTTCTAAAACCATACAAGTCACAAATGAGAAATGCCGCACAACCCGTTCATGTATCTACATATATTAATATGCATGTTATTCCAAAAATGATAAATTTTCACCAATGGAGGCTGTATCCAACTACATACTCTTGTACCAATTTTTTTGCTTTTTATATAATTTTGACAAGTTAAAGACAAACTTCTTAATATAAGCGTCAGCTCCTGGACAAATCTAAATTTTCTTAGTTCTTATATGACACATATTTTTAAGAACTAAAAGATATGGTAGAGCCTACATATGGTATTGATTGTACACTGGTTATTTGGCTGGAACATACAATTCAAGGGTTGAAGTCCTATATAACATTAGTTTTAACTCCATGCCAATATTTATGCGAACTTTAGCCAACCAAATTAAGCCCTTTTTTGGTTTCGGAATTGATCAATGCATGATCCTCCCAAAGCACAGCGATGAGGAACGAGATATTCTCCTCCAGCAAGAAGTCCAGTTAAATATCCTCTTGTTTAAAAATATTTCTAATTTTTTTCTGAATCATTGCAAATCTGGTGAGTTTGTTCTGCAACATGGCAATTCTGGTAAAAAGTGTCAGCATTCATGCTACCAAAAGGTAGCATGAACATTGTCATATAGAACCGATTTCTGAAACTTTGATCAAGATTTATATATCACTAGTTATCGCATTGTTATTTTATTTATTTTATTAAATTTGAGTTTGCTTCTAGACTGTAGTGTAACTCTAGCGATAGGAATGGTTCATTGGTTCCAAATGTGCTGAATCCTTTAGTCCTTACATCGTTGAGGTGGAGCTTTTATTGCCCAGAGATTTTGTTTTATTTTTGTTGAGTTATCAATTGACAGAAATTTATGAGTTAAGTCACTATATTCAGGATGAGTACACGAATGAGGACGACATTTTATTGCAGAATCTGATTCATACATTCTCCTACATTTGGAGACTTCCTATTGCCATAGCCGTAAAGAGATTGGGTACCAGACACGTTCGCTACCAAGACAGTGATACATGTAGTTTTATTCGACTCCGATAAGAAATTTTAGCTATTTTATTGTCATCCGTCTCATCCTATTAAGCAGATTTGATTTGACTATGGATTTTTAATAATTAGTCGTTTAAGTACTTAGCCAAACCTCGATGCAATAACAAACAAAGTCAAAAAGATTTTCAAAGACAAAAAATCAACAAAACCTAGGCACTTGTAGTGGCACAAATATAACAGTGTGCACTTGGCAAGCCTATAAAGAATCTTGGAGAGAAATTCAAGGGAAAAGTAAGAAGTGAATCTGTATAGTGTGTTGGGGTCCGCCCCGAATTCCTAATTAAGTTAAGAATCTAATTGAGCAGAATTCTATTTTGTGATAATTGAAGTAATTTTCTTGGTAGGAATATTAGTTGTGGAAAGATTTCTATCAAAGATAAGAAAATATGGTAATTGTCACAAATAGAATTTGATATAGAATAGGATTAGAATATTTGTGGTGCCTATAAATATAGATATTTGTAGGAGTTTTGGAGTATTGCAAAAGTTAGAGAGTTGTGTGCTCAAGGTGAGGTGATTGTATTCAAGAGTGTTGAGTGAGGGAGCGACTCCAATCTTGTAATACATTTATATTTAGTGGATTTGTGGTTTTACCCTCCCTTGAGGGGTTTCCACGTTTATTTGTTGTGTTCTTTACTTTCGTTTTTGTTATTGTGTTTGATTAACGTTGATCTATAGTGGATGCGATCCTAACATAGTGTGCAAGACAAAGAAAATTCATAAAATGCCAACTTACGCCAAATTAGTATAGACATCTTTAATCCTCTAATTTGTCTGTTAATATAATTGTAAAAGTGAGATGTGCACAGGTTTTTTTTTGTTGAAGAGATGTGTACAAGTTGTATAAATGCGTATGCCCTCTTCTTTAGTTAAGGGTTTTCACAACATATATTTCAGAGAGATCGAAGTTGATGATACTCTTGCATTCACATTTTGTAGCAAATTTTTAATCTAATAAAATATTAGATTTGAAATGAGATTGTATGTTCTTTATATTGCGCATACTTTCAAATATATAATCTCAAGCTACATTGAAAAACAGATTCATAGTGAACAACATCGAAAAAAAGTAGATAATACATTCACCCCCTTCTGCATTATCTAACGGTTTATCTAACGGTGAAACTCATATCCAACAAGGTCGGTTATACACCCTCTGTCCCAAATCTTTTGTCTTATTTGACATTTTTGTGGTCAAATTGATCGAATTTTGACTAACATTTATGTATCATCCTTTTATAATTTGTAAAATTTACAAATTACATATTAAATTAGATTTAGCGTAGTTTCTAAAAATACAATTTTTATTATATTTTTTTATTTAAATGATATATATAATATTTGGTCAAAATTCGGTCAATTTGATCACAAAAAAGTCAAATAAACAAAAAATTTGGGACAGGGGGAATATTTCAGTTGTTACTTATAATGATTGCCGAGTAAATCTTATTTCATATCCTACCAAAATTTTTAAATCATATTAAAAATATTATATCCAAATATGCACATAAAAAAAATTAACTATGAAGGTGTTAATATATTATAATCTATTTTTTTAAATAATTAGACTTATATACCTTATAAATGAGTATCTGTTCTAAAAATCTCGGGGGTTGAGCGAGAATCGAAACAAAAACATATATGTTTTAGAGAGGGATGTGGAAGGTTAAAATAGTAATTTTAGTAAAACATCTAATAGAACTAGGGTTTCAAAACTTTTTTCTTGCCACTATATATGCTATCTCATTCTCAACATATCAAATAGGGAGAAAGCCGTAGCCGCCACCATACTCGTTGTTATATAGATCATAAGACGATTCTCTAGCAATCATTTGGATACCGTAGAGACATAGATTTTATAATTGGGATATGTTGCGATTCATACATTTTTCATTCTCCACTTGAATCAATCGGTAAGCTTCTGAGTCTTTGAATTAATAATTTTTGCATTGATCCTCGAAAATGGTTTTAGGATTCTAGTTTTAAATATTCAATTTTTGTTGCATTTATGCGTCAGTCACCCCCTCTCTCTAACCCGCTCTACATTTAACACTACCCCAAACAACAATAATACAACCTGTTAGAGGTCCAACCTCTTAATGGTCCATGGTCCATGATCCAAAAGAATATTTGATATTCTGGAAAGCAGATCTACATCTCGACAAACGGCAAGGAGAATAAGTATAAAAGGAGGTAAGATTGTTCATAAAATTCATAACTACACACACAACAACACAAATTCTCTACGTTCAAATTACCTTACAAAAAACCGACTAACTTATTCTCACACCGGAGGTGAATCGGGGGGCTCCACCCTCGCATTCTCTTTCTGCAGGTCCTACCGAACGAAGCCTGGGAGAAAACCGGTTGTAACATTTGGCGCCGTCTGTGGGAACGTAGAGATATATTCGTGTTAAGATCTACCAAGAGACTATGACGATCGAAGAAACGCCCATCAATGATAATAGCACCGTGGCTGGAAACAGTCGCTCCGTTCCTCCTGTGATGCCAAGAACAACCCCTCTCATCCCCCCAAGACTGCTAAATTTTGATGAAGAAGGAGATATGCCAACTCCTGAGGAACAACAAGAGATGCTTACGAAATGGAGAGAGCAACAAAAGGCGAAGGGGAAGCATAAGGTGACGGATAAGAACAAAGAAACCGAACGGATAGCAAAAAGAATGGAGGCCGATCGTTTGAGGCTAGAGGTCCTAAAACTCCGAAGGGAGGAGATCGAGCTACAGGAAAGGACCCTCCGCGAGGCTCTAGAAGCCGAAGACACGGAGGCGGACGACCGAAAAGATAAAAGGCCAAGAACCAGAAATGATGAAGATGAGTCAGGGGACTCTGAATCATACTCGAGGAAAACCCGGTCAAAGGTAGTTTATTCCTCCGACTCGGAGGAGGAGGGCCCCCATACGGACGATCGTATCCGAAGGATCGAGAAGGCAATGTTCGGGGAGAGAAAGGTCAGCCACGAGCCAGTGGTGACCGAGGACGTTGAACAGTTTCGACCGCCTCCTGGAAGGCAGTTCCCGAAGATGAACGAATTCAACGGAAAGGGTGATCCCGAAGACCACTGTGAGAAATATGAATCACTTATGACTGGGATGGGGCACTGTGATGTGATGCTCTGCAAAATGTTCAAGACCTACCTAAAGGGGAATGCATCCATGTGGTACAGGTCGTTGAGACCTAGGTCGATAGGCTCGTACGAACAAGTGAAGAAAAAGTTCTTGAGGCACTACTCACATTTGTGCCGAAGAGAGAAGGATACAGAAGCCCTGATCCACTGTAGGCAGGGACCGAACGAGGATTTGGGCGATTACCTAGCAAGGTTCAAAGAGGAAGCCGGTATGGTCACCAACTTGGACAAAGTTAAGGCGGCTGGATTCCTCGCAGCTGGCCTCGACCCTGTTAAAGGTAAGAAGCTTCGGTCTTCTCTTTATGATATGCCTCCCAAATCTTTAAATGATATCTATGTGAGAGGAGAGGCTATCAGGAGAAAATTGGAATCAATTGGGGGGTACAAAGAGAACAAGAAAAATGACAGATATGACAGGAGGGACGACCGAAGGGATGAGAGAAAAGATGACCGAAGGGGTCGAGGAGATATCAAGAGCAGGTTGAATGATACGAGGCCCGACAAAGGTGCCGAACGAAGAAGAGATAGAGATAGTACTGTGTTCACACCATTAAACACACCTATCTCGAAGATTCTCCATGAGATAAAAGTAAACCTGGGTTTGTCAGGCCACCCAAGTTGAAGACCCCTGAAAGTAGAAGAAGCGACAGCAAATATTGTGAATATCATCAGGATAAAGGTCATAACACTGACGAGTGTTACCATTTGAAGAAATTAATTGAGAGAATGATAAAAGACGGAGAATTAACCAAGTTTGTCGAAGATCTGAGAAACAAACTAGGACCGAAAGAGAGAAACAGAGAAGACAAGGAAGCCGAAGGATCTGAAAAATACAGAGGCGAGGTCCGAACGATCTCCGGAGGAACCATACTGGATCGGGACAGCAAATCAGCCCGAAAGAGGTATGCAAGGCAAATCTACAACCTTTACCAATCTACTACAGCCAAACAACCACTTCCGATTTCATTTACGGAGGACGATTACGAAGATGTGATATGGCCACATGAAGACCCGCTTGTTATAAATCCGGTGATAGGGGAGAACAAGATCTGGAAAGTCCTGATCGATGAAGGGAGTTCGGTCAACATCTTGTATCACCGGACCTATTGCAAAATGAACTTGGGAGGCGAACAACTAGAGCCATGCCATGAAGCACCGCTATACGGCTTCGGTAATCAACCTGTACCGATCGAAGGAACTATAACACTGAACGTCTTATTAGGAAAAGCACCATTCACAACGATGAAAGAAGCGAAATTTTACGTTGTTAGAGTCGACAGCCCGTATAATGGGATCCTAGGAAGACCGGCTTTATCCCTATTCCAAGCTGTGTCATCTATTCCTCACTTGAAATTGAAATTTCCAACCGAACACGGGGTCGGAGAAATGAGAGGCGACCAAAAAGCAGCACGAATCATTATGTTGGAAGACCTGGAGAAAGAAAAAGATGTCGAAATGACCGAAGCCGGGAAAAGAAGAAGAAATGAGACCGAACCAGGAGGCAGTCACCAACTACTGAATATCGAGTTGGAGAAATTCGGAGCCGACCTGTCAAATCCGATAGCCGAACCGGCTGTCGAAACCGAAGAAGTTGAATTGTACGTAGGCCAAGCGGGGAAGATGATTCAGATAGGAAAGAACATGGAGCCAGAACTAAAAGAGAAAGTCATAAAAGTCATTAGGGAATTCCACGATGTATTTGCGTGGAGTCCCGAAGACATGCCGGGTTTGGATCCATCGGTAGCCAAACATTGTCTTAACGTCAAAACCGAAGCCCAGCCCGTGAAACAGAAAAAGAGAAATTTTGCAATGGAAAGACAGAAGGTCATTCAGGCTGAAGTCGAAAAATTGCTAGAAGCAAAATTCATTGAAGAGATAGACTACCCAGATTGGTTGGCGAACGTGGTCGTGGTCAAAAAGTCCAACGGCAAATGGAGGATGTGTGTGGACTACACCGACTTAAATAAACACTGTCCGAAGGATCACTACCCTCTTCCAAACATTGATCAACTGATAGATGCAACCTCAGGGCATCAAATACTCAGTTTTTTGGACGCGTTCTCGGGATATCACCAAATCGCCATGAACACCGAAGACATACCGAAGACAGCGTTCATCACGCCTAACGGCACTTATGCTTACGTGAAAATGCCCTTCGGACTGAAGAACGCAGGGGCTACTTTCCAAAAAATGATAAACAAAATATTTAAAGCCCAGATCGGTCGGAACATGGAGTGCTACGTGGACGATATGATTGTTAAGTCCCTTTTTAGGGATCATGCCGAAGATCTGAGGGAATGTTTTGAAACGCTCAGGAGAAACAACATGAGGATCAATCCGAACAAGTGTACGTTTGGAGTAAATAGTGGGAAGTTTCTGGGATACATGGTTAGTGCCAGAGGAATTGAAGCCAACCCGGAGAAGATTAAAGCAGTCATTGACATGGAAGCACCGAAGACGATCAGGGACATTCAAAAGCTGACCGGACGGTTAGCAGCCCTGAGGAGGTTCATTTCCCGATCGGCCGAAAAAGCCTTGCCATTCTTTGAAGTGCTTCGGGGATCCAAGAATTTCGAGTGGGGGCCAAATTGCCAAAAAGCATTCGAAGATGTTAAAGAGTACTTAGTGAAAGCTCCACTCTTAATGAGACCCGACCCGAAGGAAACATTGCAGCTGTACTTGGCTGTGAACGACCGAACACTCGGAGCTGTGTTGGTCAAAGAGCATGAAGGGAACCAACATCCGGTGTTCTATGTCTCTCACATTCTCAAAGATGCAGAAACAAGATATCCGAATGCAGAGAAGTTCGCCTATGGACTGGTAATGGCTGCAAGAAAGCTAAGGCACTATTTCCAGGGAAGGACGATAAAAGTTGTAACCGATCAGCCGTTAAAAAAAATCTTGCAAAGGCCAGAGGCATCGGGCAGAGTGGTCGCTTGGGCGATCGAACTTGGGGAGCATGATTTGGAGTACACACCAAGAACTTCGATCAAAGCCCAGGCACTTGCAGATTTTATGGTAGAATGCTCATTCACTGAACCGAAGGACTTGACCCCCGAAGAACAACTAATTCCGACGCCAGGAAAATGGAAATTATTCGTTGACGGGTCGGTCGCCAAAGAAAAGTGTGGGGCCGGTTTAATTTTAACAAGCCCGGAAGGATTCGAAATATGCCAAGCTATCAGGTTCACTTTCCTTTTAACGAACAATGAGGCCGAATATGAAGCACTTCTGGCAGGCCTAGATTTGGCCAGAAATTTGGAGGTTAAACACCTAAGAGCATTCAGCGACTCAATGTTGGTGGTAAAACATTTCACAGGAGAGTATGGACAAAAAGATCCCCGAACGAAGGCCTACGCCCTAAAGGTACGCGAGAAATCTTTGTTATTTGAATCATTCGAATTAAATCAGGTAGCAAGAGAGAACAACAATCGGGCGGACGCTCTATCAAGGTTAGCCTCGGCAGAAACCCAAAACCTTAACGGGTCAATTTATCTGACCGAAGTAAAGACGCCTTCGATAGACAAAAAGCAATGCATGGAAATCCACCAAGGAACCGATTGGATGACCCCAATCAGAGCATTCCTAGAAAAAGGAACTTTGCCACTCGAACGAAGGGAGGCACAGAAGGTAAAACATCGGTCGGCCAGTTATACCGTGATTGGAGGCCGTTTGTTCCGAAGGTCGGTGACACAACCCCTCCTCCGATGTTTAAACAAAGACGAACAGATTCTAGCCCTTGAAACGGTTCATGAGGGAATTTGCGGGGAACATCTAGCAGGAAGGTCTTTGGCCCTCAAAATTCTAAGGCAAGGGTTTTTCTGGCCAAAGATGAAAGAGGATGCCACCGAATACGCCAAAAGATGTGTACAATGCCAGCTATTCAGCACTGTACCGAAGCAGCCACCCGAAGAGATGTCTTCAGTCCTTAGCCCCATTCCATTTGCTATGTGGGCGGTTGATATTGTAGGGATCTTGCCCACCAGTACCAAACAAGCCAAGTACTGCATTGTGGCGATCGACTACATGACCAAGTGGATAGAAGCCCGACCCCTTTCATCCATTACCGAAGAAGCAGCAAAGAAGTTCATGTTAGAACAAGTAATATTAAGATTCGGTATCCCTATGGTATGTGTATCGGACAACGGAACCCAATTCATCGGAAGCAAATTCAGAAAATTCTTAGCTCAATTCGGGATTCGGCAAAAATTCAGTTCGGTCGGACATCCCCAGGGAAATGGGGCGATCGAAGCTGCAAACAAAATTATATTCGACGGAGTAAAGAAAAGGCTGGGAGAAGCCAAAGGACTTTGGGCCGAAGAGCTACCATGGGTTCTGTGGGCATACCGAACGACACCAAGGTCATCAACAGGAGAAACACCTTTCAAATTAGCTTTCGGAACAGATGCTCTTTTGCCAGTCGAAGTTTGCCTAGAATCTTACCGAACACAAGTTTTCAACATAGAGACGAACGAATGTGGTCTCCGAGCAAATGTAGACTTGCTTGAAGAAGAAAGGGAAGCAGCTCACCAAAGGAACTTAAGGTACCAACTTCAAGCAGCACAACATTATGATTCGGGAGTGAAAAAGAGATCATTCCGAATCGGAGATTTAGTGCTTCGAGAATTGGCAACATCAATGCCAACAAAACAAGGCAAACTTATGCCCAACTGGGAAGGCCCTTATGTGGTAAGCGAAGTGGTTCGTCCGGGCACTTACAAGTTAGCTCATTCGGACGGCAGCTTGATTAAGAACACATGGCACGCTGCTCGCCTTCGCCGTTTTTACCAGTAAGCTTACTGGAAACATTTTATTATCCTTTTAAATTTGTGGTTTAATGCAAGTTATCTTTTGAATTCCCTACGTAAGCATCGATCTGTAAAACCATGCGAGACCCACATGATCAATAACAGATTGTTCGCTACATTTTTTTCTACATGCCATAATTAAGCAAAATGGACCCATGTTTGGGGCCGACCAAGTAAAACATGCGCCCCTCTAACTTATTTCTAGTGTTCAAATACATTTTGATTTAAGTTACCAATACAAGACATATCCAAAGTCGGGGCCGACCGAACGAATTTCGGACGTTCACAAAAATATCCTAGTATTTAAGTGGTTTTTTCACACATTAAGTCCGGGAGGAAATATTTTAACCAACCGAACGGAACTTAAATCCTTTACAAAAACCCCTTAAAAACTGGAGGCAGCTAGGTTACGACCGAAGACGCACAACATGCTAGGTTACGACCGAAGATGCATAGAAAAGGAAAAAATTATGCTAAGGCAAATTTAAAGCCGAAGAGGCATATAAAATGGGTTTAATTATGCTAAGGCAATCGAAAGCCGAAGATGCATAAAAAATAGAAAAATTATGCTAAGGCGAATTTAAGGCCGAAGATGCATAAAAAATTAAACAACATGCTAGGTTACGACCGAAGATGCATAAAAAAGGACAAAATTATGCGAAGGCAATTGAAAGCCGAAGACGCATAAAAAAGGAAAGAATTATGCTAAGGCAATTGAAAGCCGAAGAGGCATAAAAAATTATCGAAAACTAAGATGCTAAAGCAAAAACCAAAGATGCATAAAAATTATGCTAAGGCAGAAAAAGCTAAAATGCATTAATGTAAAAAGCCCGAAGGCACAAATTCATAAACCAAATGTGAAAATTACAAAGCCCGAAGGCCATAAAATAAAAAGCTACTCCATTGAGGGTTCATCAAGCGGCTCATCTTCTCCCGAAGAAATAACTTCAGGGTCATCAGACTTTTCCCTACCCACTGGATCGGTCATACCCATTGCAGTATCAAGCAGTTGGGTATGATCAAAACCAAGTGAATGGGCCTTCACCACAGCATCGTCGTAACCCATCTGATAGCATCGTTCCTCCGTCAAAAGAAGCTGCTTATGCAATTTCCGAGCAGACTTCCTTGATTGCTTCAGCTGGGTGTTCCTCCATTCGATTCGCCTGGAGCTTGTGGCTTTCAGCTTCTCCAACTCATCCTTGAGGGCATCCCTTTCGGACCTTAGAGCCTCAGCCTGGCCAGTGACCCTTTCCAATTCGGTAGAAGAGTTCCGATAGTTTTCCTCGGCTCTGACCGCCCTCACTTCGGTCTCTTCTAACCGTTCGGTCACCACAGCTGACCAGGCAGCGCCCTGAACACAACATGAAAAATGTTAAAAAATTTTCTAAGGCAAGTATGTACATACGAAGGAAAAGAAACTTACCATAGAGAGAAGGGTCATCATTTCAGTACAAGCTTCCACATTATTCAGCTTGGAAATAGTTGGTCGATCGGCCGGGAGAACGAGGCCACGACACAGATCAGGACCCACGTTCTTTGATGAAGAAGGAGCTGGGACAATAATCTGGTCGGTCTCCAAGACACTCCATTGAGGAGAATACACTTTCAATTCAGTATTCTCCGACCGAGGCCTCTTCTTCGGTTCCACAGGAGTACCCTCCGGGATTGATTCTCTAGGAGGCGAAGAAGTAGGTGGGGTAACAACCAAGCTATTTTCTCCTTGATCAATAGTCAAGGTCTCCACCCCTTCGACCTGCTTATTAGCATTTGCTTCGGCCGCCAGAGCAGCAGCAGCTAGATCGGCCGCCTTCTTCCTTTTCCGTTCCAGAATATCCAATCGAGTTGTCACTATACAAGACAAAGAAAAACATTATACACAGGCTAAAGGCAATAAACAGGAGTCATCATACTTTCGGAAAGATAAATCGCAGGAAAAAAGAACAAAATGAAAGAACGTTACCATTACCCCAAAGACCGACTAACCAGTCTGCGTCCCTACTATCCGATAATGGTACCTTGTCCATAACAAGGTCACACAATAGTCGGTAGTCATGCTTATCCGCCTCAGTAAGTTCCGGATATACATACCTCGTGGGATCAACTATCTTCCAAACTCCGAACTTCTCCAGCTTCGGTCCGGAGACATAAACCCACTTAATATGAGTCTCCTTATTATTTGAGTTCGTAAATGACCAGTCAGGCCTGCCCACTCGCCGAGCAATGGTGTAAAAACCCTTACTCTTCGGATTCCGGCGAAGCTCGTAATGATGCCAGAAGAGAGACGTCCTTGGAATCACTTTACTGGCCATACATCTGGCTTGGAAAGTATTTACATGAATAAAGCTGTTCGGGTCCAGCTGACCGATGGCGATGCCCGACTGCTTCAACACACTCTTTAATATACGCAATATGGGCAATCGGAAGCCACATTTGAACGCCGCTTCGGATATACCCGTAGCAAACCCACCCCCGCAAATGGCCGCGACTTGGGGATTTTGCCAGATCTTGTCATTCTTCCTTGGGGCGAAGAAGTACCATACGTATTTCAATACGCAATAGGTCGAGCAGAAATGCTCTATATCGTCTTCGGTCAGCTGAGAAGGACGATTGGCGGCCGGATACTCTACGGCATCACTAAAAGGAGAGGATACCGAAGGATCTGTACCTTCGTTCGACCGGTCCATATCCCTGCATTCGGAAATGTAGAGATTAGCCATGTACTCGAACAAAAAAGAAAAAAAATCGGAGGGAAGAAGAAAAAGATCGAGTACAGAGGGCTAGGACCGGCCAAAAAATCCCTACCAACTAAAAATAAAGTAGTTCGAACCTACGACAGACCGAAGAACACTCAACAGATTCAAACATTCCGAAGGATACATCCCTCCTAAACAATCTATCAAACCCAGAAATCCTAAATATACAAAAAGGACAAAGGGAAGCCAACACTCCCATTTCTTATGCAAAGAACACAGGTAAAAATATGCGTATACTAACTGTTGATGAGTGGATTTCGTAACAACTTTTGAGAGGTTTATGGTGAGTTGTAAAGGCTAACGATCAACTAATCTATGGAGAATGGAGATTTTTTGTAGGGGTGAACTGAGCTCGAGAGCGTTTACAAGAATCTCGCGAGTTCCCTTGAGGCTTGTGTCGTGTGTTCTCAAGAATCTCGTAGGTGTATTGCGAGGCTTGTAAAAAACATGTTCTCAAGGTGCCTACGTACCCTTGCTTATATAGGGATCAAGTTCACGTAGTTCTTTTTAGACTAGAAGTCTGGTTAGGCAGCAATATTCTAGGTTCCTAATTCGTGGGGACCTCCTTTTCTCCAGATTTTAGCCACGAATAGGCGACCTAAGTCGAATAGAACTCGAGTTCTAGTCCGACTAGGAGTATGTTTACAAGTTCTCGTCCTATTAGATGTATTCAAGGATCATCTGCGCCCAAGGAATACATTCCAATAAGGAGTTGATGTTCATGACTTGCTCCTAAAGAATAGGAGGCTTTATCGTACTATAAATCTGCTGGAATAAATCTATTTTCACACAGGAAGCTGTCTCTCAGGAACCTGTCTGCAGGAACCTGTTTCTCGGGAAGCTGTCTGCAGGAAGCTGTCTCTCGGGAAGCTGTTTCTCGGGAACCTGAACCTGTCCAGATCCATTTCACATGCTATTTAGCCCCATTTAACTTAAGGGACCTAAATCATAACCCATATTACTCATACGGATTGGATCCTTAAGCCTAATGGGCCTAAATCTAGCCCATGGAGATTTTGGGCACAACAAGTACCCCCCGGTTCCTCGAAGTCATAGGATACGAGAGGAACCTAAATAGCTTGATATTTTAAGGTCCAATCCCTTCAGTGCTCCCATGTTTCTTCTGAGTGAACCATGCGGGTCTTTATCTTCTTGCTTGAATCGTGACAAGGGCACAAAGTGAATCCAATTAGGCGCTGAGTGAATCCTTTGACAAGGGCACAAAGCGAATCTAATTGAGCACTAAGTGAGCCTTAAGAATGCTAAGGGAACCAAGTGAATCCAAATAAGGGCATAAAGTGAACCTAGTTGGGCGTTATGTGAACCTATGCTGAGGGCACAAAACGAATCCAATAGGGCACTAGATGAATCCTTAAAAGGGATAAGGTGAATCTTAAGATTGTCAAGGGAACCACGTGAATCCAAATAAGGGCATAAAGTGAAACTAATTGGGCGTTATGTGAACCTATGCTGAGGGCACAAAACGAATCCAATAGGGCACTGGATGAATCCTTAAAAGGGCATGAGGTTAACCTTGAAAATCACAACTTGATTGCTCGAGAGGCTGCTTCATCTTCTATGCTGCTGTTCATCTGACTGTCTAGTGCATGCTGTCTATTAGAGGTAGTCTAGGATCTGTTTGGCTTTTAGATCTTTCTACTGTCTATGCTCAGGAAACTGGTGCTCAGGAACCTCTCTACAGGAAACTGTACCTGCACAAATAACAAATATATTAGTCTGAGGAACCTTTTCTGTGGTTCCCATGTACCTCTTACTGTCTTCATGACTGCTGCTAGGCTGACTCGAACTCTTCTTCAAGGAGGAACCTGGTCCATTTGTAATCTGCTTAGCTACTGGTTCATCAGGATCCTCTTGATACTCATAATCTCTTGACTGTCTTCTCAGCTAGTGCTCATATCTCTACGTTTGATCATCATATCTGGTACTGGAGACAATCTGTCTCCTGGCTCATACAATACTTGTTGATTGGAACCTACGACTTAATAGGTCTAAAACTAGCCCATGGTGATTTTGGGCACAACACTAAGAAAACTAGGAAACATAGATTAGTAATACGAGCTGAAGAGCTCACATATAAGTGATGCATGTATGCAAGTATGAATGATTATCTACATTATATATGTTGATACCTTCTTATATGGCATATCAATTATCTAACAGGTTGTTTCAACTAACACGTTCGAGATCATAAACTAAGCATATATGTTATGTAAGCTGTAAACCTATAGGGCATGATAACATCCTAAGTATAAGCTCACATAAATTTCATTTCTAAAGATCATGCAATATGCGCGTTAAAAGCTATATGCATCTAAGCATGACAGAATATAAGCTCTCGTTGACATAAAATGTGCATGATAGTTAAGGATATAAAGGCATGAAAGTAAAACTTATCTGTGTTTCATTATGCCGGTTTGTATTGAGGTTCCGTTACTGAACCTGGAAGATGGAAGCTCTTCTCTGTGCAAACGTAGGGGAATTGAGCTACCCCCCGAGCCGTCATGACACGTAAACCTCCTATAGTTTGTTGAAGCGATTGACTGAAAACTGCTTGTTTCGGCTGAATATCACTGAATCTGGAAGCTGTAGCTATAAACTGTGGGTTGGAAACCGGAAGCTGGAAGCTACTAACTAGAAGCTTCTGATGATCATCAAGGATGCTGCAAGCTACTTTATAAAAAACCTGTTAGTAGTACGGTACTTGTTTCGATCATATACAAGCTTTATAAAATGAGAGTATTCAACTTTGTATCGCTTTGATGAGGGCACAAGGCGAATCCAATTGAGCTCTAGGTGAATCCTGGGAAGGGCACTTAGAGAATTCAATTGGGCGCTAAGTAAATCCTTAGTATGGCATAAGACGAAACCAGTTGAGCTTTAAGTGAATCCTGAGAAGGGCACTTGAGAATTCGACTGGGCATCAAATGAATCCTTTTGGCTTTAGGGAGCACAAAGTGAATCCAACCGGGCTCTAGGTGAATCATGGCAAGAGCACGAAGAGAATTCGGTTGGGCACTAAGTGAATTCCTTTGTGGCATCAAGTAAATCCTTATAGGCTCTAAGTGAATCCTGAAGAGGGCACAGAGAGAATCTATAGGGCACATGATGAATCATTTCAAATTCTAGGGGCACCAAGTGAATCCGTATGGGCACAAGGTGAATCCCTTTAAAGGCTTTTCAGGTACAATCAAACTCTAGGTTAGGTTACCCATGATTAGGTTCCCAAAACCTTTAACTAGGTGCCCACATGCTTATGGGACTTTTGAATTGTGCCTACGATTCATAGGGCTTTTCGATGTGAATCTTTCATGCTTGCAAGTCTTTTCTAGCTATCGAGTGCCTGTAGCTGACAGGGCTTTCAAAGTGAATCTTTCTGGGCTCTATGCAAATCCTTGTAAGGGCATAAGGTGAATCCAACTGGTTGTTTATGTGAACCTCTGCTTAGGACAAAAACCGTAACCAATCGGGCACCAAATGAATCCCTAAAAGGGTACAAAGAGAATCCATTAAGATACCAAACAAATGCGTGTGGATGCATGAAGCACCAAGTGAATCCTTTTGGGCTCTAAGTGAACCTATACGGGCACATAGAGAATCCATAAGGGCACCTGGTGAATACATGAAAATTCTTGGGGAACCTAATGAATCCTTATGGGCTCTAAGTGAATCCTTGAATGGAGCACAAAGAGAATCCAGAAGGGCACTAGATTAATCCTCTACAGGCCTGGAGCTCTTGCTGTAAGCACACTTTCTTCTATTCAGGTATCGGTTGTCTGGGAACTTCAAGTAGGAAGCTGCTAATCAGAAACTATCAACAATTGGCTTCTAACAAATGTCAATGAACTTGGAAGCTGTTACATACAAGCTTCAGGTATATATGAATGAACCTGCAAGATGTCAGTTACAGGAAAATAACAAGGAATCTACTAGACACATATAAATGCAACTAGACCTGGAAGCTGTTACTTATGAGCTTCAGGTGAGTAACACAAAACCTGTTAACTAAAGGTAAATACATGGAACCTGTAAGCTACAGGTAAATATCAAGGAACCTGCGAGGTGCAGGTAAATATCAAGGAACCTGCAATTGGTTAGGTACATGCGCATTCTAACATCTAGAAACATAATCAAGACATAATCATAACTTTATCGCATATACGACCACAATATCATAGATGTTTAAGCATGCTTTAGGTATAGTAAGAGTTTGCTGAGCGTACCTGGGAGGTTTTCTACGAGTATCTTAGCATAAAAGGAGAGGAATCACCTGGATCTTTCTGTAGACTGATCAGATGTGAAGTGGAAGCCTCCGTTAAGATTTGAAAACTCATTGACGTGTTCCTGATGCAAGCATGCTGCTCTTCAAGATACTAGACCAAATCAATCCTCAAGGTTCTTGAACCAAATATGAGCTATGAGGTTTCTAAACTGCATCCTAGCCGTGAGGTTCCTGAATCAAATCACGAGCTTCCTGGACCTGATGGTGAGGTTCATGATCTGAATTCTCAAAATTTTGAAATCCTCAACTTTCAAAGTACCATGTGCTATAGTAATTGTAATTGTACTACCCCCCAGTTCTTCAGGGAAGCTTGTCTTTGATGAAGAACTAACTCCAAGAAGCTTCACAATTCTTCGATAATTTCTAATAAGTCGTTGAATATTCATCCATGAAGTTGAGTACTGTGTGTTTTCTTCAAGATGCTCATATCATATTCTTGTAGATACTCTTCATCAAAATCTTCAACTATGTCGAATTTTCTTTAACGCTCGAATAAATACTATAACCTCTTCACATCATTCTTGCTTGTAGCTTTAACATGTCTTCTCCTTTCTTCTTTATCTTCTTACGAAACATGCTGAGAATGAACCTCTATACAAATATCCCAATACAGTACCTCTAAGCTTACGCGAGCTAACTCATTGTAAGAAACAAGAGATACTTAAAGAGATTATTTGTGAGGTATTTCTCGTAGGTCACTGAATTGAATGAGGCATGTTCCTTGTTTTACAAGTTAAATGTATGACGTAATACAAGGAAAAGAACTACTCATAATTTCGTTGAAAACTACTAGAAAGAAATAGGTTTACTTGCTAGGAAGGTATACATGCACTACCCCTAGTTCTAAGAAGGAAATACATATATAAATAAAGGTCTCTCAACTATACTTTAAGGAAGCTCTCAAACTTTCAACTACTGGTCACCTCGAGCTATCCATTCCGCGAGCTTCCCGGCTTTAATCAATTCCTCAATTTGGTCTTTCAGTGCTCTGCATTCAGAAGTATCATGGCAATTATCCTCATGGAAGTCACAATATTTCTTCAGATCTTTCCTTGCTCCTACAGGTAAAGGTGTAGGCTTCACAAATATTCCTTCTTTCCCATAAACCATGAAGATGTGGTCTACTGGAGCGACCAAAGAGGTATAATTGTCGCACTTTGTCTTCAATTTTGCTTTACTTCTTTTGGAGGAAGCTCGATCCCCAATAACATATGCTTGCGGGCTTGGAGACCTTTCTCGCTTGATTCCTTTATGACTAGCTTCGTCTCCAAGATCTTCTGTTTCTCTCAACTTCAACAAGGATTCTTCCACACATTTATATAGTTCAGCTTGTTTGTAGAACTCAGCTAGTGTACCGGGTTCACGTACTTGTAACTCCTTCCAGAAGTCTGAACCAGCTCTAACTCCAGCAATCAGGAAGCTCATAATGACCTCTTCAGGAGCTTTCTTAACTCTGGGAACCTCTGCATTAAAACGTTTGAGGTACTCTGTCAAGGTCTCATCTTCTCTCTGCTTGATATTGGCCAAGGTATTGGTTGGGGGTGCAAAAGCGATGGAAGCTCTAAACTGAGTAACGAAGAGTTTCCCCATATTCTTCCAGGAATTTATAGAATCTGATGGTAACCTCTTAAACCACTGATGAGCTCCACCATAAAGGGTTGCAGCCAATAATCTACACCTTGTTGGCTTCTTAACTTGATAAACATCCATCTCGGTATTGAAACGACCCAGATACTCCACAGGATCCGTAGTGCCATCAAATTTAAACTCGTTTGACATACGATAGGATTTAGGTAACGGGGATTTTCTAACCTTCTTGGTAAATGGAGATGAGGTCATCGCACCTGTTATTGACTGCTTTTCTTCCTTGAGTTTCACTAGAATCTTCTTGATGTCTTCAGCATTCAAACCACCAGCTCCACCGTCCTTTGCTTCCTTATCTTTATCATCGGCTTCCTGTGAATCTGCTATACACGAATCGTTCGTGGTCTCGACTGAACTTGAATCATCTTTAATTATCTCGATGGAAGGTTCCTTAACAGGAGGTTGTTTATCCTTCGTTTCACCATCTTCTTCACCTTCAGTATCTTTCTTTGGATCTTCGATCTCTTCCTCAGCCTTTTCTTCACGTTCTTCTTTGCCAATGTCCAACTTCTTTGCAGAACTCTTAGCTTTCTTACCCTTCTTTCTTGATGCCAACTTCGACTTCTTCTTCTTCTTTGGTGTTATTTGTTCGAGGGTTGTAAGCCTTTCTTCAATCGACTTTAGATGCTCTAGGACGTCAGCAGGAGTAATCTTCTTCGTTTTCGGGGTTTGATCTTTCTCTACAGATTGTGTTGCTTCGCTATCAGAACTGCCTGCCATCTTTCCACTCTTAAGATGATAACTCTGGCCCCTCCTTCTAGCGCCAATGTTGATGAGTGGATTTCGTAACAACTTTTGAGAGGTTTATGGTGAGTTGTAAAGGCTAACGATCAACTAATCTATGGAGAATGGAGATTTTTTGTAGGGGTGAACTGAGCTCGAGAGCGTTTACAAGAATCTCGCGAGTTCCCTTGAGGTTTGTGTCGTGTGTTCTCAAGAATCTCGTAGGTGTATTGCGAGGCTTGTAAAAAACATGTTCTCAAGGTGCCTACGTACCCTTGCTTATATAGGGATCAAGTTCACGTAGTTCTTTTTAGACTAGAAGTCTGGTTAGGCAGCAATATTCTAGGTTCCTAATTCGTGGGGACCTCCTTTTCTCCAGATTTTAGCCACGAATAGGCGACCTAAGTCGAATAGAACTCGAGTTCTAGTCCGACTAGGAGTATGTTTACAAGTTCTCGTCCTATTAGATGTATTCAAGGATCATCTGCGCCCAAGGAATACATTCCAATAAGGAGTTGATGTTCATGACTTGCTCCTAAAGAATAGGAGGCTTTATCGTACTATAAATCTGCTGGAATAAATCTATTTTCGCACAGGAAGCTGTCTCTCAGGAACCTGTCTGCAGGAACCTGTTTCTCGGGAAGCTGTCTGCAGGAAGCTGTCTCTCGGGAAGCTGTTTCTCGGGAACCTGAACCTGTCCAGATCCATTTCACATGCTATTTAGCCCCATTTAACTTAAGGGACCTAAATCATAACCCATATTACTCATACGGATTGGATCCTTAAGCCTAATGGGCCTAAATCTAGCCCATGGAGATTTTGGGCACAACACTAACATATGTGTGTACATAGATACTTACATACAGATATCTACATATATATTCAAGAACACATATTCAAGGAGGCAAAGAGACGATATACAATTGATTGGAATGAAGAGTGTAGAGACTTACTGTTTTGAAGATTACTGATGAGATCAAGTTCCCGGGGATAAAACGCTTGAATGTGGACGTCAACCGGAACCGGAGAGTCCAAAGAAATCGGTGACGAAACGACGGCTCCGATGGTTGCTAAAGTTTTCTCTGAAAAAGAATTCTTTTCTCTGAAAATATGAGGCGTACGCGTAAAGGGGTAAAGAAAAGAGATGAGGGGTTAATAAAGGGATTGTGACGGTTGGATGAATGGCGTTTCAAATTCAACGGCTGAGATTGGGGCGTGAATCTTGAGAAAAGACAGCTGTCAGTCATAAAGGGACACGACTTCCCAAGAAAAGACTCGACCTTGTCCTTCGTTCTCATTATACAGATAATACAACCGAAGGCCGACTCAGTTTTTTATCGCATTAAAAAATTATTTGGAAGGGCGTCCGAACGAATGTTCCGAAGATGGGCCAAGACATTGACTTTTCTTTGTTAAAAGTAATTTCGGGCGACCCGAAGAGGATGTTCCAAAGAAAGACTTAGGCTTTAGCCTTCGTCCTGAGGATTACTCCGAACGAAGCCTAGGGACATGTTAGAGGTCCAACCTCTTAATGGGCCGAACCATTAGCCCAACATCAAGCCCAAGGAATGAACAACCTGTTTTCCATTTACAGTCACATGATTGTCACTTTGTCAGTGGCCATGATAAAAGGTTTTTTTACCTTTAAACGGTCACATGGTCCATGATCCAAAAGAATATTTGATATTCTGGAAAGCAGATCTACATCTCGACAAACGGCAAGGAGAATAAGTATAAAAGGAGGTAAGATTGTTCATAAAATTCATAACTACACACACAACAACACAAATTCTCTACGTTCAAATTACCTTACAAAAAACCGACTAACTTATTCTCACACCGGAGGTGAATCGGGGGGCTCCACCCTCGCATTCTCTTTCTGCAGGTCCTACCGAACGAAGCCTGGGAGAAAACCGGTTGTAACATTTGGCGCCGTCTGTGGGAACGTAGAGATATATTCGTGTTAAGATCTACCAAGAGACTATGACGATCGAAGAAACGCCCATCAATGATAATAGCACCGTGGCTGGAAACAGTCGCTCCGTTCCTCCTGTGATGCCAAGAACAACCCCTCTCATCCCCCCAAGACTGCTAAATTTTGATGAAGAAGGAGATATGCCAACTCCTGAGGAACAACAAGAGATGCTTACGAAATGGAGAGAGCAACAAAAGGCGAAGGGGAAGCATAAGGTGACGGATAAGAACAAAGAAACCGAACGGATAGCAAAAAGAATGGAGGCCGATCGTTTGAGGCTAGAGGTCCTAAAACTCCGAAGGGAGGAGATCGAGCTACAGGAAAGGACCCTCCGCGAGGCTCTAGAAGCCGAAGACACGGAGGCGGACGACCGAAAAGATAAAAGGCCAAGAACCAGAAATGATGAAGATGAGTCAGGGGACTCTGAATCATACTCGAGGAAAACCCGGTCAAAGGTAGTTTATTCCTCCGACTCGGAGGAGGAGGGCCCCCATACGGACGATCGTATCCGAAGGATCGAGAAGGCAATGTTCGGGGAGAGAAAGGTCAGCCACGAGCCAGTGGTGACCGAGGACGTTGAACAGTTTCGACCGCCTCCTGGAAGGCAGTTCCCGAAGATGAACGAATTCAACGGAAAGGGTGATCCCGAAGACCACTGTGAGAAATATGAATCACTTATGACTGGGATGGGGCACTGTGATGTGATGCTCTGCAAAATGTTCAAGACCTACCTAAAGGGGAATGCATCCATGTGGTACAGGTCGTTGAGACCTAGGTCGATAGGCTCGTACGAACAAGTGAAGAAAAAGTTCTTGAGGCACTACTCACATTTGTGCCGAAGAGAGAAGGATACAGAAGCCCTGATCCACTGTAGGCAGGGACCGAACGAGGATTTGGGCGATTACCTAGCAAGGTTCAAAGAGGAAGCCGGTATGGTCACCAACTTGGACAAAGTTAAGGCGGCTGGATTCCTCGCAGCTGGCCTCGACCCTGTTAAAGGTAAGAAGCTTCGGTCTTCTCTTTATGATATGCCTCCCAAATCTTTAAATGATATCTATGTGAGAGGAGAGGCTATCAGGAGAAAATTGGAATCAATTGGGGGGTACAAAGAGAACAAGAAAAATGACAGATATGACAGGAGGGACGACCGAAGGGATGAGAGAAAAGATGACCGAAGGGGTCGAGGAGATATCAAGAGCAGGTTGAATGATACGAGGCCCGACAAAGGTGCCGAACGAAGAAGAGATAGAGATAGTACTGTGTTCACACCATTAAACACACCTATCTCGAAGATTCTCCATGAGATAAAAAGTAAACCTGGGTTTGTCAGGCCACCCAAGTTGAAGACCCCTGAAAGTAGAAGAAGCGACAGCAAATATTGTGAATATCATCAGGATAAAGGTCATAACACTGACGAGTGTTACCATTTGAAGAAATTAATTGAGAGAATGATAAAAGACGGAGAATTAACCAAGTTTGTCGAAGATCTGAGAAACAAACTAGGACCGAAAGAGAGAAACAGAGAAGACAAGGAAGCCGAAGGATCTGAAAAATACAGAGGCGAGGTCCGAACGATCTCCGGAGGAACCATACTGGATCGGGATAGCAAATCAGCCCGAAAGAGGTATGCAAGGCAAATCTACAACCTTTACCAATCTACTACAGCCAAACAACCACTTCCGATTTCATTTACGGAGGACGATTACGAAGATGTGATATGGCCACATGAAGACCCGCTTGTTATAAATCCGGTGATAGGGGAGAACAAGATCTGGAAAGTCCTGATCGATGAAGGGAGTTCGGTCAACATCTTGTATCACCGGACCTATTGCAAAATGAACTTGGGAGGCGAACAACTAGAGCCATGCCATGAAGCACCGCTATACGGCTTCGGTAATCAACCTGTACCGATCGAAGGAACTATAACACTGAACGTCTTATTAGGAAAAGCACCATTCACAACGATGAAAGAAGCGAAATTTTACGTTGTTAGAGTCGACAGCCCGTATAATGGGATCCTAGGAAGACCGGCTTTATCCCTATTCCAAGCTGTGTCATCTATTCCTCACTTGAAATTGAAATTTCCAACCGAACACGGGGTCGGAGAAATGAGAGGCGACCAAAAAGCAGCACGAATCATTATGTTGGAAGACCTGGAGAAAGAAAAAGATGTCGAAATGACCGAAGCCGGGAAAAGAAGAAGAAATGAGACCGAACCAGGAGCCAGTCACCAACTACTGAATATCGAGTTGGAGAAATTCGGAGCCGACCTGTCAAATCCGATAGCCGAACCGGCTGTCGAAACCGAAGAAGTTGAATTGTACGTAGGCCAAGCGGGGAAGATGATTCAGATAGGAAAGAACATGGAGCCAGAACTAAAAGAGAAAGTCATAAAAGTCATTAGGGAATTCCACGATGTATTTGCGTGGAGTCCCGAAGACATGCCGGGTTTGGATCCATCGGTAGCCAAACATTGTCTTAACGTCAAAACCGAAGCCCAGCCCGTGAAACAGAAAAAGAGAAATTTTGCAATGGAAAGACAGAAGGTCATTCAGGCTGAAGTCGAAAAATTGCTAGAAGCAAAATTCATTGAAGAGATAGACTACCCAGATTGGTTGGCGAACGTGGTCGTGGTCAAAAAGTCCAACGGCAAATGGAGGATGTGTGTGGACTACACCGACTTAAATAAACACTGTCCGAAGGATCACTACCCTCTTCCAAACATTGATCAACTGATAGATGCAACCTCAGGGCATCAAATACTCAGTTTTTTGGACGCGTTCTCGGGATATCACCAAATCGCCATGAACACCGAAGACATACCGAAGACAACGTTCATCACGCCTAACGGCACTTATGCTTACGTGAAAATGCCCTTCGGACTGAAGAACGCAGGGGCTACTTTCCAAAAAATGATAAACAAAATATTTAAAGCCCAGATCGGTCGGAACATGGAGTGCTACGTGGACGATATGATTGTTAAGTCCCTTTTTAGGGATCATGCCGAAGATCTGAGGGAATGTTTTGAAACGCTCAGGAGAAACAACATGAGGATCAATCCGAACAAGTGTACGTTTGGAGTAAATAGTGGGAAGTTTCTGGGATACATGGTTAGTGCCAGAGGAATTGAAGCCAACCCGGAGAAGATTAAAGCAGTCATTGACATGGAAGCACCGAAGACGATCAGGGACATTCAAAAGCTGACCGGACGGTTAGCAGCCCTGAGGAGGTTCATTTCCCGATCGGCCGAAAAAGCCTTGCCATTCTTTGAAGTGCTTCGGGGATCCAAGAATTTCGAGTGGGGGCCAAATTGCCAAAAAGCATTCGAAGATGTTAAAGAGTACTTAGTGAAAGCTCCACTCTTAATGAGACCCGACCCGAAGGAAACATTGCAGCTGTACTTGGCTGTGAACGACCGAACACTCGGAGCTGTGTTGGTCAAAGAGCATGAAGGGAACCAACATCCGGTGTTCTATGTCTCTCACATTCTCAAAGATGCAGAAACAAGATATCCGAATGCAGAGAAGTTCGCCTATGGACTGGTAATGGCTGCAAGAAAGCTAAGGCACTATTTCCAGGGAAGGACGATCAAAGTTGTAACCGATCAGCCGTTAAAAAAAATCTTGCAAAGGCCAGAGGCATCGGGCAGAGTGGTCGCTTGGGCGATCGAACTTGGGGAGCATGATTTGGAGTACACACCAAGAACTTCGATCAAAGCCCAGGCACTTGCAGATTTTATGGTAGAATGCTCATTCACTGAACCGAAGGACTTGACCCCCGAAGAACAACTAATTCCGACGCCAGGAAAATGGAAATTATTCGTTGACGGGTCGGTCGCCAAAGAAAAGTGTGGGGCCGGTTTAATTTTAACAAGCCCGGAAGGATTCGAAATATGCCAAGCTATCAGGTTCACTTTCCTTTTAACGAACAATGAGGCCGAATATGAAGCACTTCTGGCAGGCCTAGATTTGGCCAGAAATTTGGAGGTTAAACACCTAAGAGCATTCAGCGACTCAATGTTGGTGGTAAAACATTTCACAGGAGAGTATGGACAAAAAGATCCCCGAACGAAGGCCTACGCCCTAAAGGTACGCGAGAAATCTTTGTTATTTGAATCATTCGAATTAAATCAGGTAGCAAGAGAGAACAACAATCGGGCGGACGCTCTATCAAGGTTAGCCTCGGCAGAAACCCAAAACCTTAACGGGTCAATTTATCTGACCGAAGTAAAGACGCCTTCGATAGACAAAAAGCAATGCATGGAAATCCACCAAGGAACCGATTGGATGACCCCAATCAGAGCATTCCTAGAAAAAGGAACTTTGCCACTCGAACGAAGGGAGGCACAGAAGGTAAAACATCGGTCGGCCAGTTATACCGTGATTGGAGGCCGTTTGTTCCGAAGGTCGGTGACACAACCCCTCCTCCGATGTTTAAACAAAGACGAACAGATTCTAGCCCTTGAAACGGTTCATGAGGGAATTTGCGGGGAACATCTAGCAGGAAGGTCTTTGGCCCTCAAAATTCTAAGGCAAGGGTTTTTCTGGCCAAAGATGAAAGAGGATGCCACCGAATACGCCAAAAGATGTGTACAATGCCAGCTATTCAGCACTGTACCGAAGCAGCCACCCGAAGAGATGTCTTCAGTCCTTAGCCCCATTCCATTTGCTATGTGGGCGGTTGATATTGTAGGGATCTTGCCCACCAGTACCAAACAAGCCAAGTACTGCATTGTGGCGATCGACTACATGACCAAGTGGATAGAAGCCCGACCCCTTTCATCCATTACCGAAGAAGCAGCAAAGAAGTTCATGTTAGAACAAGTAATATTAAGATTCGGTATCCCTATGGTATGTGTATCGGACAACGGAACCCAATTCATCGGAAGCAAATTCAGAAAATTCTTAGCTCAATTCGGGATTCGGCAAAAATTCAGTTCGGTCGGACATCCCCAGGGAAATGGGGCGATCGAAGCTGCAAACAAAATTATATTCGACGGAGTAAAGAAAAGGCTGGGAGAAGCCAAAGGACTTTGGGCCGAAGAGCTACCATGGGTTCTGTGGGCATACCGAACGACACCAAGGTCATCAACAGGAGAAACACCTTTCAAATTAGCTTTCGGAACAGATGCTCTTTTGCCAGTCGAAGTTTGCCTAGAATCTTACCGAACACAAGTTTTCAACATAGAGACGAACGAATGTGGTCTCCGAGCAAATGTAGACTTGCTTGAAGAAGAAAGGGAAGCAGCTCACCAAAGGAACTTAAGGTACCAACTTCAAGCAGCACAACATTATGATTCGGGAGTGAAAAAGAGATCATTCCGAATCGGAGATTTAGTGCTTCGAGAATTGGCAACATCAATGCCAACAAAACAAGGCAAACTTATGCCCAACTGGGAAGGCCCTTATGTGGTAAGCGAAGTGGTTCGTCCGGGCACTTACAAGTTAGCTCATTCGGACGGCAGCTTGATTAAGAACACATGGCACGCTGCTCGCCTTCGCCGTTTTTACCAGTAAGCTTACTGGAAACATTTTATTATCCTTTTAAATTTGTGGTTTAATGCAAGTTATCTTTTGAATTCCCTACGTAAGCATCGATCTGTAAAACCATGCGAGACCCACATGATCAATAACAGATTGTTCGCTACATTTTTTTCTACATGCCATAATTAAGCAAAATGGACCCATGTTTGGGGCCGACCAAGTAAAACATGCGCCCCTCTAACTTATTTCTAGTGTTCAAATACATTTTGATTTAAGTTACCAATACAAGACATATCCAAAGTCGGGGCCGACCGAACGAATTTCGGACGTTCACAAAAATATCCTAGTATTTAAGTGGTTTTTTCACACATTAAGTCCGGGAGGAAATATTTTAACCAACCGAACGGAACTTAAATCCTTTACAAAAACCCCTTAAAAACTGGAGGCAGCTAGGTTACGACCGAAGACGCACAACATGCTAGGTTACGACCGAAGATGCATAGAAAAGGAAAAAATTATGCTAAGGCAAATTTAAAGCCGAAGAGGCATATAAAATGGGTTTAATTATGCTAAGGCAATCGAAAGCCGAAGATGCATAAAAAATAGAAAAATTATGCTAAGGCGAATTTAAGGCCGAAGATGCATAAAAAATTAAACAACATGCTAGGTTACGACCGAAGATGCATAAAAAAGGACAAAATTATGCGAAGGCAATTGAAAGCCGAAGACGCATAAAAAAGGAAAGAATTATGCTAAGGCAATTGAAAGCCGAAGAGGCATAAAAAATTATCGAAAACTAAGATGCTAAAGCAAAAACCAAAGATGCATAAAAATTATGCTAAGGCAGAAAAAGCTAAAATGCATTAATGTAAAAAGCCCGAAGGCACAAATTCATAAACCAAATGTGAAAATTACAAAGCCCGAAGGCCATAAAATAAAAAGCTACTCCATTGAGGGTTCATCAAGCGGCTCATCTTCTCCCGAAGAAATAACTTCAGGGTCATCAGACTTTTCCCTACCCACTGGATCGGTCATACCCATTGCAGTATCAAGCAGTTGGGTATGATCAAAACCAAGTGAATGGGCCTTCACCACAGCATCGTCGTAACCCATCTGATAGCATCGTTCCTCCGTCAAAAGAAGCTGCTTATGCAATTTCCGAGCAGACTTCCTTGATTGCTTCAGCTGGGTGTTCCTCCATTCGATTCGCCTGGAGCTTGTGGCTTTCAGCTTCTCCAACTCATCCTTGAGGGCATCCCTTTCGGACCTTAGAGCCTCAGCCTGGCCAGTGACCCTTTCCAATTCGGTAGAAGAGTTCCGATAGTTTTCCTCGGCTCTGACCGCCCTCACTTCGGTCTCTTCTAACCGTTCGGTCACCACAGCTGACCAGGCAGCGCCCTGAACACAACATGAAAAATGTTAAAAAATTTTCTAAGGCAAGTATGTACATACGAAGGAAAAGAAACTTACCATAGAGAGAAGGGTCATCATTTCAGTACAAGCTTCCACATTATTCAGCTTGGAAATAGTTGGTCGATCGGCCGGGAGAACGAGGCCACGACACAGATCAGGACCCACGTTCTTTGATGAAGAAGGAGCTGGGACAATAATCTGGTCGGTCTCCAAGACACTCCATTGAGGAGAATACACTTTCAATTCAGTATTCTCCGACCGAGGCCTCTTCTTCGGTTCCACAGGAGTACCCTCCGGGATTGATTCTCTAGGAGGCGAAGAAGTAGGTGGGGTAACAACCAAGCTATTTTCTCCTTGATCAATAGTCAAGGTCTCCACCCCTTCGACCTGCTTATTAGCATTTGCTTCGGCCGCCAGAGCAGCAGCAGCTAGATCGGCCGCCTTCTTCCTTTTCCGTTCCAGAATATCCAATCGAGTTGTCACTATACAAGACAAAGAAAAACATTATACACAGGCTAAAGGCAATAAACAGGAGTCATCATACTTTCGGAAAGATAAATCGCAGGAAAAAAGAACAAAATGAAAGAACGTTACCATTACCCCAAAGACCGACTAACCAGTCTGCGTCCCTACTATCCGATAATGGTACCTTGTCCATAACAAGGTCACACAATAGTCGGTAGTCATGCTTATCCGCCTCAGTAAGTTCCGGATATACATACCTCGTGGGATCAACTATCTTCCAAACTCCGAACTTCTCCAGCTTCGGTCCGGAGACATAAACCCACTTAATATGAGTCTCCTTATTATTTGAGTTCGTAAATGACCAGTCAGGCCTGCCCACTCGCCGAGCAATGGTGTAAAAACCCTTACTCTTCGGATTCCGGCGAAGCTCGTAATGATGCCAGAAGAGAGACGTCCTTGGAATCACTTTACTGGCCATACATCTGGCTTGGAAAGTATTTACATGAATAAAGCTGTTCGGGTCCAGCTGACCGATGGCGATGCCCGACTTCTTCAACACACTCTTTAATATACGCAATATGGGCAATCGGAAGCCACATTTGAACGCCGCTTCGGATATACCCGTAGCAAACCCACCCCCGCAAATGGCCGCGACTTGGGGATTTTGCCAGATCTTGTCATTCTTCCTTGGGGCGAAGAAGTACCATACGTATTTCAATACGCAATAGGTCGAGCAGAAATGCTCTATATCGTCTTCGGTCAGCTGAGAAGGACGATTGGCGGCCGGATACTCTACGGCATCACTAAAAGGAGAGGATACCGAAGGATCTGTACCTTCGTTCGACCGGTCCATATCCCTGCATTCGGAAATGTAGAGATTAGCCATGTACTCGAACAAAAAAGAAAAAAAATCGGAGGGAAGAAGAAAAAGATCGAGTACAGAGGGCTAGGACCGGCCAAAAAATCCCTACCAACTAAAAATAAAGTAGTTCGAACCTACGACAGACCGAAGAACACTCAACAGATTCAAACATTCCGAAGGATACATCCCTCCTAAACAATCTATCAAACCCAGAAATCCTAAATATACAAAAAGGACAAAGGGAAGCCAACACTCCCATTTCTTATGCAAAGAACACAGGTAAAAATATGCGTATACTAACATATGTGTGTACATAGATACTTACATACAGATATCTACATATATATTCAAGAACACATATTCAAGGAGGCAAAGAGACGATATACAATTGATTGGAATGAAGAGTGTAGAGACTTACTGTTTTGAAGATTACTGATGAGATCAAGTTCCCGGGGATAAAACGCTTGAATGTGGACGTCAACCGGAACCGGAGAGTCCAAAGAAATCGGTGACGAAACGACGGCTCCGATGGTTGCTAAAGTTTTCTCTGAAAAAGAATTCTTTTCTCTGAAAATATGAGGCGTACGCGTAAAGGGGTAAAGAAAAGAGATGAGGGGTTAATAAAGGGATTGTGACGGTTGGATGAATGGCGTTTCAAATTCAACGGCTGAGATTGGGGCGTGAATCTTGAGAAAAGACAGCTGTCAGTCATAAAGGGACACGACTTCCCAAGAAAAGACTCGACCTTGTCCTTCGTTCTCATTATACAGATAATACAACCGAAGGCCGACTCAGTTTTTTATCGCATTAAAAAATTATTTGGAAGGGCGTCCGAACGAATGTTCCGAAGATGGGCCAAGACATTGACTTTTCTTTGTTAAAAGTAATTTCGGGCGACCCGAAGAGGATGTTCCAAAGAAAGACTTAGGCTTTAGCCTTCGTCCTGAGGATTACTCCGAACGAAGCCTAGGGACATGTTAGAGGTCCAACCTCTTAATGGGCCGAACCATTAGCCCAACATCAAGCCCAAGGAATGAACAACCTGTTTTCCATTTACAGTCACATGATTGTCACTTTGTCAGTGGCCGACCGTGGCCATGATAAAAGGTTTTTTTACCTTTAAACGGTCACATGTTCCATGATCCAAAAGAATATTTGATATTCTGGAAAGCAGATCTACATCTCGACAAACGGCAAGGAGAATAAGTATAAAAGGAGGTAAGATTGTTCATAAAATTCATAACTACACACACAACAACACAAATTCTCTACGTTCAAATTACCTTACAAAAAACCGACTAACTTATTCTCACACCGGAGGTGAATCGGGGGGCTCCACCCTCGCATTCTCTTTCTGCAGGTCCTACCGAACGAAGCCTGGGAGAAAACCGGTTGTAACACAACCTTTAAAATCAGTGTGTTTTGTTGTTAGTGATTATTGCCAGATTTTCCAAATTTTTACTCCAATTGTTGACCAATCTTTCTATATTATGCTTGTAAAATACTAAGCATCTCAATTTCATCTGAATCAATTCGATAAGCCGTTATCTTAATCAACTTTTCTATATGTACATGCTTTTTTTCTTAAACTCAAAAAAATTTAGTTTGATAATTTTGTGTAATCAAAACCAGAAGTCGAACTCGATCCAAATCATAATTCTATGTAAGGTGAGAGCGTGCCCCCCCACACACACACACATACACACACACACACACACACACAGATATATATATATATATATATATATATATATATTATTACTTTTAATCTTGAATCAACTTTTATTTTGATTACATTTTTGGTGTATGATAAGCCAAAATCATTTTAAATTTTTTGTTGTATTAAAATTCGATCAAGATATTAGTTAATAGCCTATTGTGACATAAGAAGATCAACATGATTTCACATTAATGATTTTTCCATTATGAATATATCTTATAGAAGGTTCAATTTTTTTGTTTCAATTATTAATTTATTGAAAATTCAAATCTGCAGAAAACAATGAAGAATTTGCTCCAAAAATGTTGACAAGCATGACTGCTGGTATAGGTGCAAGATCTTGGAAACTGTTGTTTGAATGTTCAGTTCAACGACAGGAAGAATGAAAAAGGATCTGGCAAGTTAGAGGTACATAACTCTATCCCAAAAATAAAATTCATGTATTTCTTTATTGTGCGGATGATATTAGTTTTGACATGTATTGAACTAATGAGTTGTTTTGAATTTTTTAGTTGTTATATAGTATCCTTTTATGATTGTAACACTATATGACGTACAAAATTATATTTCTATAGGAAGACTTGCACCTCTTGATAAGCTGAGCATGAACACTTTGGTTGACTTACGATTCGGTCATGTCCTCCTTAAGAACCTCTACTACTTTTGAGGTTGCAGCAACCAAGTAGCCAAGATCGGTGGCCCGGTGTAACCTCTTAGGCGACAGTCTAAGGCCTCCAACATTTTGAAGGCCCCGAAAAATGTAACAATATATTTGTAATGATTTATTATTTTTTAAAAATTGTTAAAAAGAATTATTGTAATAAGTTTCATGTGTCTGAGGATGACCTCGGGGTAGAACCCTGAGGTTAAAACAAATCAATACAAATTTAAGGGTATTTGTGTAAATTACTGATAAAAAATTTGTATTTACAAAAATGCCCCTACGGGGCCCCTTACTTTTTAGGTAATATTTCTTATAACCTTAGGGGAGATCCCTGAGGTTATCCTCAGGCCTAGTTTTCTCTTATTGTACTAACATTTTATTTTCAACAAAAAGGAATATTACATGATACAACTAAATATTATTAAAATAACATCTTTATTTTCAGAGTTTTGATTCGTTTCTCAGAATGTTTTGCAGAATTATTTGCTTTCTTATCCGCAATCATTCACAAAAGAACTTTTATTCGGTATGCATAGCTGAAAATTTTGTAAGACATTGTAATTTAAATACTCCAAATATGCCAGGGTGAAACAATTCAAAATTAGTGTCCAGAAGCAAACAATCTAAAGCTGGCAAATGTAAGCATTTTGTATAAGGAGTGACCATTTTATTTTTGTCAAGTTTTTTTACTTGGAAGAGGGTTTCCTTCTCTTTTTCATTGCCATTTATTCCGAATTCGTTTAATTCTTTTTACTTCTTCTCATTTTATATCAAGTACTGCCTGTGGGATCGATCATCGATGTAGCTGATCAGATCACTGCACCTGTCCAAGTTTATTGCTGAGAGATTCTCACCTCTTACAACACCTCCTTGGAGGTCCTTAAGGTTGTTGATTTTCGTGATGTACGCCATTTCACTCCGAAAAGAAAGAAATATAGCATTTTCAGATGCTACTCGAAGCTATCTTCACGTCCGAGTACGAAACCCTTGGTGGTGGAATCTAGTTCTACATTTGCAGGTATGAAGTGAGCAGCCAAAAATCATTTTCAGATAAAATCCGAAGTTGCAAAAAAACAAAATGAAGGGTATTACATGGAGCACAAGTCGGAGAACAAAAAACAGGAGACTGTAGGGCAGAAAAACTAATATTTCTTCTAAACCCATACAAGTCACAAATGAGAAATGCCGTAAACTCGTTCATGTATCTACATATATTAATATGCATGTTATTCCAAAAATGATAAATTTTCACCAATGGAGGCTGTATCCAAACATACTCTTGTACCAATTTTTTTGCTTTTTATATAATTTTGACAAGTTAAATACAAACTTCTTAATATAAGCGTCATCTCCTGGACAAATCTAAATTTTCTTAGTTCTTATATGACACATATTTTTAAGAACTAAAAGATATGGTAGAGCCTACATATGGTATTGATTGTACACTGGCTATTTGGCTGGAACATACAATTCAAGGGTTGAAGTCCTATATAACATTAGTTTTCCAATATTTATGCAAACTTTAGCCAACCAAATTAATCCCTTTTTGGTTTCGGAATTGATCAATGCATGATCCTCCGAAAGCACATCGATGAAGAACGAGATATTCTCCTCCAGTAAGAAATCCAGTTAAATATTCTCTTGTTTAAAAATATTTCTGATTTTTTTCTGGAACATTGCAAATCTGGCGAGTTTCTTCTGCAACATGGCAATTCTGGTAAAAAGTGTCAGCGTTCATGCTACCAAAAGGTAGCATGAACATTGTCATATAGAACCAATTTCTGAAACGTTGATCAAGATTTATATATCACTAGCTATCACATTGTTATTTTATTTATTTCATTAAATTTGAGTTTGCTTCTAGACTGTAGTGTAACATCTAGCGATAGGAATGGTTCATTGGTTCCAAATGTGCTGAATCCTTTAGTCCTAGCATGGTTGATGTGGAGCTTTTATTTCCCAGAGATTTTGTTTTATTTTTGTTGAGTTATCATTTGACAGAAATTTATTAGTTGAGTCGCTATATTCATACACGAAAGAGGACGATATTTTATTGTGGAGTCTGATTCATACATTCTCCTACATTTGGAGACTTGCTATTGCCATAGCCGTAAAGAGGTTGGGTACCAGACAGTTCGCTACAAAGACATCGATACATGTAGTTTATGCAACTCCGATAAGAATTTTTAGCTATTTTATTGCCATCCGTCTGATCCTATTAAGCAGATTTGACTATAGATTTTAATAATTAGTCGTTTAAGTAACCATGGTTTCATCTTTTTTTTTTTTTTTTTTTTTAACATGGGAACCCGCAGCCGCTACCCTTCGGGTGCACTCTGGGTAAACCCATGGGCTCACGCAATAGCCTGAAAACCACGTGATCCAAGGCAAACCGCACAAGTGCGACAGGCTCTGCCCCAGGATGGCATAATCACAAATCCGCCTCCCATGGGAGTCGAACCTGTGACCAAGAGGTAAGGTGACCTCTTTTTAACCAACTGAGACAACCCTTTCGTAGCTTTGTTTTAACTGCAGTCATACTTCCGATATTTTCAGCAAAGCTCATTAGTACAAAGCAGACTAGCAGTATTGAGCAAGTGTTTTACAGAAGTGGGTGTTTCTTTATACCGATAGTTTTACAACGTAAGAGCAAGTCCAAGAACTTCCCTTTACGGGTTCTTAATTTGAAATTTGGGAAATTTGATAAAAATATTCTTATTTTATAATATTTATAGAGAACCAAATAAAACACGATTAAGACTTGCTCTAAGCTCTTTTCACTTGGTTCCTGTCATTGGTGGGCTTTGTATTTGTCTTGCTAGCTTTATTCGCAGATGGACTTTGTCTTGATGCTTGAAACCATGTGTATAATCAATAAGAACTAAAGAAGATCTAGGAAGGTGAACGTGTAGCATAACAGTATTTTTGAATTCTAAAATTTACTTGATGGATTCAATATTAGTTTCAGTACAGTCATGCATATGATTTCCCCGGTGGATTAAATAATGGTGTGAACTGCACAAAAGTTAAGCGCACAATATTCTCAATATAAAATTGATCAGAATGTGCTTAGTCTGAAATTCTAAACAATAGTGCCTGTTGATCCAAAAATGAATAGCAGATAGCTATATTATATGAAAAGCTCAATACATTATTACTAAGGCTAGGATTTCAAGCCAAAACCCGTTCACATATCCTGATTCAATAACAATTACCATGGGCAACTTCACAACTTCAGAGGCAAGAATTATAAACAAAGAGCAGATAGCTAATGAGAACTGTACAGATAGGGAAACAAAAAATTTCTGGTTATTTAGCACAGTGCACCCCTGCAATAGCAAAGCAACAGTTAAATACAGTCCAAAAGTTTGCAGCACAGCAAGGCTTCATAAGTAACATCCATACACCGCTACAGGTTTCAGAATGGCTTGAGAATGTATACCTTCAAGTCTAGGGACTGTCCGCACAAAACCTAGCTGCGTCAAGTAGTTGCTCTCAGCAAAATCATGCAAACTCCGGCGTGCCCGACTGCTCTCCCGGTCATGCTTTCCATTTTCTTCCTTCATTAGCTTTCTGCATTCATCAGCATCCTGCAACAAATTGGAGGGTATTACAGAAAGCAACAGTCGGGGCAGAACATAAAAAATGGAAAATGTAGGGCACAAAAAGAAGTCACAAACGACAAATACCAAGTTAAGAAGACTTGATGAGCGCTCTATATAGTACTAATGCTATGCCAGTTAATGCACAACCCATAGATTCATGTATTTACATATCTAATACTTAATCTATTATAGTAAAAATGAATAACTTGTACTAACAGAGAAAATGATTGTCCATGACAGTCTCGCACCATATGTTGAGAAGGTTGTATTCAACTTCCCGGAGATAATACATATACTCCTATACCAAATTTTCTTTTATTTTAAATTCTTTCAAGTTAAATACAAACTTTTCAATACAAGGCCCCAGCTCCTGGACAAATATGAATTCTATACTTACTTCAATGTTCTTTTTCATTTTTCAAAATTAACAAATACAGTAGAGCCTACAGGTTGCATTGATTGGAACATTCAATTCAAGAGCCGAAGTCCTAGAAACCTATTACTTATCTCCTTGTGTCACACACATGAAAATAAATGCCACATCAAATAAATCATTTATCCCTAACAAAAAGTTATGCATCTAAAATGAGAAGAAGGATCGTTATCGGTCACAAAAAAGACAACAAATACAAGTTATGAAGTACAATACCTGTAAAAAATTTAACATTTGCTCTTCAATTGTACCATTCATAGCCAAAGTTTCAACTTGAATAGGACGTGTAGCACCCATCCTGTGAGCACGACTAATCACTTGCTCCTCCATGCTGACAATGTTTGATTAAAATTATGTATATTAATACAGTTCAAATGCACGCTTCAAGGTAGAAATACAGTTCAGACTTTCCCTCCACTCAAAATTGACTATATAATTTCTAACTAACAGCACAATATAGCAGAGGCAAAATCCTGTACAGATATATTACAGACATAGGTAGTTCCACAGATCTAACAATCTTAAATTTTTAATCAGCAAACCATGCATTGATCTATTACCTCCTGTCCCAGATTGGTTCCATCAGAAATACATGTGTTACAAAGCTCAAATCAAGACCTAATGCAGCGCTTCCATCCATCAGTAATGCAATGCAGTTTGGGTCATGCTGGAAGGTCGTCAGTGATTTCATCTAAATGATTTGAGAATATGATTATTTTCTAGACTAATCAATAAAGGTTATTTTCAGAAGAACTGAAATAGCCAAATTCTTACCTTGTTGCTAGAATGCATTGGACTATACATGCTGGCAAATTTGATACCGGCAATTCTAAGCTGGAAAAAAAAAAAAACAGGACTTCAACAATTTATTGTTGCATATACAAGAAGAAATTCTCCTGTTTAGAATCCACAGTAACTTGAGGGTTACCTGCAGTTCAATCACGTGTATATGCTCAAGAAACTGAGAAAATATAATAATCTTTTCAGAAGGTGCTCCGCTAGACTCATTGCTTGGATCAGAACTAGAGTTAGTTTCGGAGACTTCCTTCAGATCAACACCCCCGTTAATTGGGTAGCTAATGTTTCTGTTGCTTTCCAGCAGTTCTTGCAATCGATGCACAAGATAATTTACTTTGCTGCTAGAAGTTGATTGCCAATCAGGATGCCAATCATCCTACAAAATGCACATTATGAAATATATTACGGAAAATTACAGGACACATATAAGGCAGAACTTAAGATAAACTAGAAAAAAAATCATGCCTGTTTATATGATGGCTGCAACTCAATCAGATCTTTCGGAACAGGCCACTTTGGGTTAGGATTTTCAGGCCGTGTTAATATTTCAGGACTTTGCATCTCATAAAAGTTGTTACATCCAGGATATGTACACCTCTCACTATTCAAAGCTACGCAATCAAGGCACAAGAGATGCCTGCATGGTGTAATGACAGGTAATCGGCACCACTCGTTGCACCTGAAAAAGTTAAAAGGGTTCAGAATACATTCTGGCAGAATATCAAATCAGATTGCATATGGTACTTGATGGTCATCTTACCTCATACAGTTGCCGCCATGCAGAATATTATATCTTATAAAAGCATATTCCTCTGAAGAAGGATCCATTCCGTTTTCAACCAGCAGGTCCATAGTTTCTTGAATGTCTTCCCCAGCATCAGCTACTTTTATATGACCAGCAACACAGCAAGATAATCTGACATTTTTAATAAGGGTACTTCGAAACTTCCATTGCTTTGGGTTCAGTAAACTCTCAACATGAGAAGGATCATTCCAATCAGCCATTAATATGTTGCGCCTCACTGTAACCACCAGTTCATTGTAACTCCTTGCGTGTTCTTCAGTAAAGTCCACAAATGTCACTTTCTTAATGCAAGGAGGGATTGCCTTTAAATCTGATTTTCTTGCACTTATCATACATCTTTGAAGCATATGCAGTAAACGTAATCTACCTTCTTCCATTCCTGCCTCAAACGGCTTCAGAATACCATTTTCCCATAACTTCTGATTCTGTCCATACACTTCTTCACGAAGGAACTTAAGCATAGGTTGAAGATTAGACAGTTGACTGTTTGGAGTGTTGGGTGTTGGTGTTCCTGTTAACAACCAACGACTTGCAGCTGTCAAGGAAATGGACATTTGCAGCTTGTTAGTCAAGTTAAGACTCGAGCCAAGGGTGTGACCTTCATCAAATATAATCCTGAGCCAATGGACTTGCAACAAAACACTTCTCTTACGAGGATTCCACTCAGCACTCAAACGATTGAATGTAGTCAGGACAACATCATAGTCCCATGCCAGGTTGTGAGCACGAGGCTTTTTGTGGTCGGTCCAGATATACACACGCAATTGACCAGGTCTGACATGCTTCTGAATTTGAGTATTCCAGTGATCAATTAGATTCAAAGGAACAACAATAAGAGTTGCCTTAGACAAATACAACCTTATCGAGTCCCATGGCTCGCATAGAGCAGCTTTGAGGGCAGCTACATCAAAATCCATGTTTGAGATGATTCTTGGGTAGTACCACTTTGTAGTTCCCCCTTTTGCCCTCTTTTCAAGACCAAATGCTTTAAACAATCTGTGAAACTGATGGATATTTCCGGTATGTATTGGTTGAGGTTGCATGACTGGCTGCAGCAGTCCCACTGTTTCCATTTGCAGGAGTTTGTCAGGTGAGAGCTGGGCCAACCAAGTTAATGCCTTTTTGGTTGCTGAATTTATCAGCGCAGAATGCTCCCTAAGCACGGTGATGAAGAATGAGATATTTTTCTCTTCCCCTCCAGATTTTCCTTTGGTATGAAATCCAGGTAAATATGTTATTTTTTGGCGATAATCCCAAGGTTCTTCAGGAACAATGCAATTCTGGTGAAAAGTGTCACTGTTCATGCTACAAAACCAAGCTGTCGTAGTTTTGGCAGCATCTTCTGCAATCTTCCTCCACTTTTTGCATGCATCGCACTGAATCCAAGTATCATTTTCAGATTTGGTGATCTTATTAAACCTCTTTCTGCTGCATGATGATCCACCTGTAGACCTATCCTTCTCTAAGGAGCTGTAAAATTGCCCATTTGATGGACGCCTTCTCTTCCGTGAGCTTCTTCTTGCAGTGCCTGTAGAAGAATCAGATTCTTCTTCGAAAGCATCCAAAAGATTTTTCTTTGTTTTACTCTGGTAACTGGTGCAATGGGTCGCACATGCTGTAGGGGCAAAAACTGCAGCTTGCCCCGCCTCCTCGTGAGGGTACAATTTAGCAGACCCTGAAATAGCACTGGCAGAACCGAGGACTCTGGTTCTCTTTTCTGAGTGTACTAGGTTCTCCTGTAAATCATCGAGATTAAATTGGCCTCTGCGCAGTGTTTGACCAACAACTCTTGTAGTTGGCATAGCTCCACTAGTCAATTTTTCAGCAATGATCTCGTAATACCCACATCCCTGCTTACCGTTATGTGTACACCATATGACATCTGCGTCATCAGGGGGTAATGCCACTGTTCCTTGTGCCTTCAAAATAAGAGAAAGGGCAGTTATGGTCTTACCTAATCCGGGTTCATCACAGAACATTCCACCACGAAAATCTCTAACTACAGGTTTTCTGTTAGTGACGATTTCACCAGACACCATATTTACGTAGAAAGCAAAACCATCCTCAGTTACCAAATCTAAATACAGAGGATGAGGTAACACTTTGGAGTCCTTCTCACGCTGCATCATCCACTCAATTGCTGCCTGTTGATGAGGGAAAAGTTTAAGTTTCATGCATGGCATAACTGAAGCTGCCAAGGACCTTAAATGTCGACAAGTGGCCGAAACTCTGAGAAGTTCAATAGGTCCTAATGTAGCAAATATATTGATCAAAACATCATCCGACACATCCCATATACCAGATTCAGAAGTATCATCTGCTGGATATACTCTTGAAAGGTCGCTATCTCCTTTCATGGAAACACTAGGTAAGCTCATAAATATGTCATGAAGTTCAAAAAGATTTTTCTTAGAAGTCCCTGGGGCTACACATTGTAGCTTACAACCAAGCACATGACAGTCGGAAACAGTCCAGATATCATCACTACGTACATTATCTGTATTGCCACACTCCAGAAACAACCTTCTTCTAGCCTCCCAATCACAGCTAAAAAAAGGAACATTCTTTAACTATTATATATTAAAATCAATTTTAACGCTATTAAAACAATGCAACTATTCAAAAAATATACAGAACACAAAATTAATAGCATGAAGTTCAATACAAGACGATGTTCAAGTTAATTTAAATACTTAAACGCTACTAGACAGTTCCAATTAAAACGTCAAATATATTCAATACAATGGGAGCTCTAATGATTCAACTGAAGATAACTGCATTTAGTGCTCACATCAATTCATACTTACCTCCTAACATAAACTATAAATAAAAACCGAAGCTCAGCTCTTCTATCGTGAACCACAACAATAAGGAAACAATAACCCTATTCACTCTAAACAAGATAGTGCAATCAGCTCACATTAGATCATAATTCACAATGCAGCATTACCACAACAAAAAACCAAAAAACGAAACACCAACACACCTCAAATGTCGAAAAAGCGCAGCAGCAATATTGGCAGACCTCGGAAACTGCCAACCAGACCACAACTGAATAGGCAAATAAACATCAACCAACACAACCACCCTCCCACCCTTCCCTTCCACCTCATCCACCTCGATAACTCTCGAAACAATACTCAAACACTTTCGACTCGCCAACGTATACAGCTGATTCACCACACTAATACTCCCATTCACCAACCCTATCCCACTCCACTTCTTCCTCAACGACGCCGTATTACTCCCTTCCCCCACCGCATCTTCCCCCAATTCTCCATTAATCGGATACAAAACGGTGCCGTTTTCACAAACAAACCCGAATTCGGAGTCTTCCGCGAAGATTTCGCAGGTAGTTGAGATCAAATTGGCCGAAATTGGAGGATCAGTTTGCAAAATTGTGCGCATATAACCACATAATTTATGGTTTGGGATCGAATCAACATCCATTGCATCAAATTATTGGTCAACTTCGTAAATTAGGGTTTCAAATTGGGGGAAAATTGGGGCTTTTTAAGGTTAGTGTGTGAAAAACACATAGTAAATAAATAAAATGGAGGGATAGAGGAGTTGTTTTGTTCAAGTGATTCTAATAAACAGAGGATGATGAATTGATGAAGGTTTGTTGGTTGAAACGACGGCGTTTGGTGAAACTACGAGTAGAGTCTGCGTTATGTGTAATTTTTATGTTTGTTTGTTTTTATAGCCTCGGTTTTTAACCTATTTTTAATCTCAGCCACAGATCTTGTGGGCTTATAAAAATGGTTTTATGAATATTAAATTATTATTATAATTGGGCCGATAAGGAATATTATTTTTGTGTGGGATAATGGGTTTTTATATTTGTAACGGATTTTGTTTCGTCAAATTTGTTGACTTATCTTATTAATTATTATACTCTATTTTTCTGGACATAATTATATAGACCATTATTTTAGAAAAAACCAAATTATATAAAGAATCGTAACATGCCATCTTTTTTAATTTTTTTTTAATTAATTGAAAAGTAACAAATTAAAAAAATAAAAAATAAATAAAAAGTAAATTGTGTTCGCTATCACGTCACCACCACCATATCATCATTGATGATGTCAATGCCACGTATCACGGTCGTGAGGACATCACCACTGCTGACGTGACACTACTATGTCATCAATTCGGGCGTGACGGTGTCACGTCATCAATGATGATGTCACTGTTAAATTCTCCCTAGAGTACAACTCATATTGTATAATTTAATATTTACAAAAATGGATGTTATAGTTAACATTTAATGAGATATCTATCTATCTATCTATACTATAATATTATAAGCAAATTAGGGTATATTTAGTTGTCGATTTAGTACATTTTTTTAGTCATTCAATAACAACACTTAGATTTTAAGATAAATAAATGAGCACTGTTGAATCTAATGCTAAAAGAATATTTCTTTTTCAATACTTCAAATATTCTTATAGGTTACAAACATTATAAGGAGTTTAAGATTCAATTACTAATTAAAAACATATCTCTACTAAATATATATATTATTTTATAAACTATTCTAAGGAGTTTAAGATTCAATTACTGTCAATAACATATTATTAATTAAAACACTATTCGTTAAAAATACTATCAAACATGTATTATAATATTTTATTATCTTTTATAATTTATTTTCCTACTAATTAAAAAATATATATGAAAATATGAGTAATAAAACAAAAAACAATAAAAAAATATTTGTGCATCACAGTAAAAAATTACACAAAATCTGGAAAACACTTAAAATATAGAAAATTGTGAATGAAAATCGAAAAAGGTCTACATGATTAGATAAATTTCACTTTTTCTATTAAATAAATGTTTAAAAAAATAATTCTTATGTAATATTTATATATATATATATATATGTATGTATTTTAAAGTAATAATTCAAAATAAATAATTATGATAATATTCATATACATGAGATTTATAAAATTAAAAAAGGATTTTAATAATAAAAAAATATATACAACTTAAAATTTTAACAATAAAATATAATTCAAAAAATTTACAAGCAACTGTGCATCGCATGCGTTATAGGTTGGTATAATTAAATCTCAAAATAAAACATAAGTTATGTTTGGCAATTAGCCGTTACCTAGAGCGGATTGAATTGACTGTTTTGACTAATTGACTTGAATGGTTGTTTTAACTAACAGACTGAATTAGCTGTTTTGAAAAAATTATTTGGTAATCAACTGTTTGTATTAGTTATTTATATTTAAACTAGAAATATGACAAATTTCTAATTCAAAAATCTTTCAAAACAGTAGACCACTTCTTCACTAAGCCATTCGCCCGATTGTAATGAGCTAAGAGTAATACACCCTGCACTTGTATTGTATCATTTACTTTTTTTTGTAAATAATGACATTTTTACTATTCTTTTCAAATTTTTTAACGAGAATATCACTTCTGAATTTTTTGGCCAAAAATACCAATGTATTACGCATTTCAAAAATGGGTAATAGTGTTACGCATTGTCAAATGGGTAATGCATACTCCCTCCGTCCCTCTCATTTCTTTATGGTTACTATTTTGGGATGTCCCTCTCATTTCTTTACATACCATAAATAGTAAGTATCTTCCACTATTACATCCACTACTTTCCCCCACTATCTCATATTTAATAATAAAAAACACTTAAGAAAAATTACGCATCTTAAGAAAACATTAATTAGATGATACATTTCCTCTTATGTCCATTATAAATGCATTGACTTTTAAGAACATGAGCTAATTTATACTCTTGGTCATTCCTCATTAATTGCTATACAATTTTCAAAAAGGGTAGTTTAGGAAAATTATCACAAATTTACATTGAAAATTGAAAATGGACATGTATTATGGGAAAAAAAAATCCTCAAAAGAGACTTGTATTGTGAGACGGAGGGAGTATTAAATATTGATAGGTCCCATCACCTTACCCACTTTTCATCTAACTTTACTCATTTTTTATACATTTTCTTGGTCTCCGTGCCCATTCCCAATGTAAACTACCTAGAGGGACGGAGGGAGTATAAAGTAAAAAAAAATTACTTTGTGTTACGCATTTCAGGAATGTGTAACACCTTCAGAATTGGGGTGTTACGCATTCCCATAATACGTAACACAAGTATTTAATTTTAATTTTTATTTTTTTTTCATTTTTGTGAAAAATTCTTACATGATACCCATTCCACAAATGTGTAATAACATTATCCATTTTGAAAATGTGTAATAGCCTGGTATTTTTGGCCAAAAAATTTAAAATTGGTATTTGTGTAATAAAATCTTGAAAAATGGCATTTTTTGCCATTACCGTTGTATATTCAACTTCCCAGCGATGAAACAACTTGTGAATAGTGCTTCTGATCACCTCTTTGTCCTTTTCCACCATTGATCTAATGAATAGCTTGTTTCTACCTCCTTGTAATTGCTTCCATGATGTCATTTCATTCCTTAATTTATGTCTTCAAGCGGAACAACAGACTCTAAGCTTCTGGCCATAATGCGATATTTGCCCAACCCCTGAAAATTGGACTCCATAGACGATTGATTCCTCTTGAAGATATAGAATTAATGAATGAAATGCCATCATGGAAGCAATTACAAGGAGGTAGGAGCAAGCTATTCATTAGATCAATGGTGGAAAAGGACAAAGAGCTGATCAGAAGTGTTAGATTTCAGAATACGCAGCAGGCAAGACGAAGAACATCATAACTATCCATTGATAAAACATGTATTTACAGTACTTGATAAAAGAGAGAGTTTATTTAGAGTCTACATTGTGTAATTACTAACTACTTGAATATAGAGAAGTACATATCTATATATAGACTAGGTAAGTGAATAACAAACATCATAACAGACTTGTTGATAAAAATCTTGCCATCCTGGATAATACTTGACAGCTTGGACACTTGACAGCTCAACATACACTATACTCAACATCCCCCCTCAAGTTGGAGGTTAGAAGAATCTGGAAACCTGCAACTTGAACAATCTTGCAGTAGAGTAAAGACAATGGCAGGAAAAACAACATAGCTGGACTTGGCACATGTTTGAGCTTCTTGACAACACTCGAAAACCAGCACAACAACTTGTCAAGAGTATGACCAGGAGTATGATCAGGATATGATCAGGATTGTGATCAGAATGATGATCAGGATTAGTGTCTTCAAATGACAATAGAAATCAGAATTCAGTTTATCAGGAGTAGTAGGACTTCTTTGTAGCACAAGCCAATATGACAAATAGCAAATAGAAACCCACTAGGGGCAAACAAGCTCACAAGGAGCATCAATATCGCCAGCACCAGATATCACACTGGGCCAACAAAGTGCAGCAGCAACACTAGAGTTTAGAATTTAGAAATCCACAAGGATTTAGAAAGCTGTCAATGCAGCAATCTCAGCAAGCCAATCAGAATTTGTTGCCAAAAAACATGGACAACAATCAGAATCAAATCAAAAAAATATAACCTCGCAGAGTCATAACATGAACTCGAACGGCCATATCAGAAAAAAAGTTATAACCTACAAAGAGGGTTTGAGAAACAATCAGAAAAACATAATGTAGAATGAGGAGTATCAAAGCACAGCTTGATTCACTCTATCATCTTCCTCCATTGTCTGATCAGTTCATAAATTCATAACAACCAGCATATCAACACCAAACTGTAACAACTTCTTCAAATCACACACAAACACATAATCTAACCAACCACAAAATACTCAAAAACCGTAGCTGCTACTGAAAACACTGAACCCCTCAGATTCAAGCAACACGAGACAACAATAATCCTACACAACTGCAGCTCAACAACAAGACACAAGTTTGCACAGAAACAGAGTTCCTTGCTTTCACACAAGCAATTTCTAAAAACACCTAAAGTGCACTTCTCCAGCAATACTATTCTCTAAACACAATCACACTACCGAGTACACAATCCATATAACTCCACAATTCAGCAAAGCAAATTACAGATGCACTCAATAGTAGCACTACTCCTTCAGGAACAGAGTATTACACTACTAGCAATAGCAAACACAAATCGAATTCCACAATATTGAGACAACTCGGTAAGCACCAAATCAACATTATAACAACACATGAATCAAATCCAGAGCTTAGATTCGTTGATAAATTTCTTTGTGACATTTCGTCAAACACCTCAACCGCAATTACTACACTAAAATTCTCAACTCAAAACTTAAGCAATATGCGAGAAAGATCTGAACCGTTCTCAAATTTCAGAAATTATACGTAATATATGATCAACAACTTAAAGAAATCAATCACTCAATAAGAGAATTTCAGAAGAACAATTTGCGAAAAAGATTTTCAGAAGAAAGAAACAAATCAACAAGATATGTTGATTCGGAACAACAGAAAATTCAGGTTTCAAGAACAAATCGCCGTATAACGAACGATTTCAAAGATATGATCAATATAACCGTAAAAACAACAATGAACAATGAAGAAAAACAAGATTTCATGACATTTTTATCACGAAATTACACAGTATTATGATGATAATTGAATGATTTAACAAAGGACTGATCGATTTTAACAAGATTAGAGAACACCTGATTTGCAGATCGTGATTACAGAAAAGAAGATGAAAGAAATGGTGTCAATGTGACGATGATGAAGATAAACACGTAAAACATGGAGGATCTCACCGCTCTGATACCATGTTAGATTTCAGAATACGCAGCAGGCAAGACGAAGAACATCATAACTCTTCATTGATAAAACATGTATTTACAGTACTTGATAAAAGAGAGAGTTTATTTAGAGTCTACATTGTGTAATTACTAACTACTTGAATATAGAGAAGTACATATCTATATATAGACTAGGTAAGTGAATAACAAACATCATAACAGACTTGTTGATAAAAATCTTGCCATCCTGGATAATACTTGACAGCTTGGACACTTGACAGCTCAACATACACTATACTCAACAAGAAGCACTGTTCACAAGTTGTTTCATCGCTGGGACGTTGAATATACAACAGAAGAAAAGGCTCACATTGAAAACATTATAAAGGAATTGGATAGTAAAGGATACAATACATACAAGCCTATGACAACAACCTATGTGTTGGTATTTTTTTTTTATATGAATTATGTTTCATTGTTGTTTGATATTGTTAAAAGTTGTTTGTAGTGATTTTTTTTTTTTGCAGATTACCCTCGTCAAAAACATGTTATACCTGTGACAACCTAAGTTTTTACAAGCAACAAAGGTGCAATTTTTGCGCCAATGTCTATTATACCGAAGTAGAGTGATTGCAGCAGCTGTGGGGTATTTTTCATCCTATACATGGATACATTTACCAGAGGTATCAAATTGGGTGATTTGAAATGGAGCGAGAAATTTATTAGTGAGACTCGTATAAGGTTGGCATCTGATATGTTGAAGGGACTGCTCTAGTGCAGATCAAGTTTATTGCATCTATTGTACTACATGATCAAACATGTCTTGGATGATATAGTGTTCTTTTATAATTGATAATGATGATGAGATAGAGAGTGGCTTTGAGTTTGTTAAAGATGTTTTGTTATCTTCATTTCATAATAATTGTAATAATGAGGACGATGAAACACACAAGGAAGAATCCGCAACAAAGTTACTCGGCTACTCGGAGGTTAATTTCTTTTTCATTTTATAATATCTGTAGTTTATAATGTGTGAATACTTGGGTTAAGGCGCTGTTGGGCCTCAGGCCCACTAAGATAGTCTAGCCCAAATAAAGGCCCATTTAGAGCACTATAAATATATGTGTAACCCCAACATTGTAAAGGATTGGCACTTTAATATTATTACTCTAACAATGGCGCTAGAAGGAGGTTTGATTATCCTCTAAAAAACAAAATTCCGGAAATTCAAAAATATTAAACACAACTCACCAAAACAACAAACCGAGCTGAATTATCATTAAATCGACTTTAATTCTTCGATCCATAACGAAGAATGGCCGAGAACAATGATGAAGTAGACAATCAACTAGCTCCAAACACTCAGGATGTAGTGAGTGTGAAGCGGAATACGAAACCTAAAGCTTCGATGAATCCACAAGCGTTGTTCTCATCTCCTCCTGGTCCGGCTCTTTCAGATCCGTTAAACGGACCTCATAGATTAAAGCACGACCCTCGCCAGTTGGTTCTAACGCCACAAGGGAAACATGTGCTCACGAGCGATGCTCGATTGCATCTGGAAAAGATGAAGAAACAACGACAGAATCAGGAAAACCATAAAGAGCAGTCAGGACGCGTTGTCCTCGATGAGGAGCTTCGTCGACTAGATGAAGAAAGGCAAATGTTAGCGGAAAAAGTTCGAAGGCAGAAAGAGATTATAAGGTTACAAAGAGAGCTCCACGAGGTGTCTGGCGGTCGTATCTCCTCTGAATATCAAACAGAGAATTATGAATCTTCATGGAGAACATCTATGGGGAGTAAGCACTCTAAAATGGAGGTATCCTCTGATTCTTTCTCGTCAAGGAAACGTAAATCCAGAAATGAGGACAGAGAGTACTCCGTAGACGAGGATGAAGATAGTGATAGGGGAGAATCAAACAAAACTAGTTTATCCGCAAAAGACATATTAAGGTTCAAGGAGTTCATAAAATCCCACACAGGGGAAGCTGAAATCTCCTCGGAGAGTCCATTCATTAAAAGCATAGAAAAAACTAAGATAAACAGGGATCTTAAGGTACCACCAATAGATCAGTTTGATGGCTCCACGGACCCCTATGACTTCGTTAACCTTTTTGATGGAAGAATGTCCTTCTTTGGACACAATGAGGTAGCGAAGTGTCAGTTCTTCCCGACGTGTTTGAAGGGCACTGCTCTTATGTGGTTCAATAATCTACCAGCAAGATCAATAAAATCATGGACTAGTTTGAAGGAAAAATTCAAGTCAAGATTCTCTACAAACAAGAAAGGAAGAAAGTTAACAGCCTCTCTTGTAAATGTTCGTCAAAGATCGAATGAAAGTCTGAAAGAATATTTAAATCGTTTTAGAGCTGAGATGATCCAAGTTCCGGATTTGGTAGAAAATTTAGCAATGACGTACTTGGCAGCAGGAGTGGACAGAAATAGACACAATTCAATTCTGGAGGAATATTTTGAAAAAGAGCCTCAGTCACTTCAAGCAGCTATACAGCTATTTGAAAGAAGGCTAACTCTCCAAGAAGCTGTAGGAAGCACCCAATCTTCGAAATCCCCAAGATCAAGAATGAACAAGTTTATTGAACAGACTTCACATTGGGAATATCGACGAGATGATCGAGGTGCTCGGGGAGTGCGAAGATCACAATTGAGGTCTCCAGCTCACTTAAAAAGAGGAGATGACACCTCACGCATGTCAAACAGGTCACCCACCCCACATAAATCTTCACCTAAACAACGCCAGTGGCCTCAAGGACCACGGGGGGATAAGGACTTCACAAAGCTTAACACTGATAGGATCGCAATACTTGGAGTCCTTAAAGCTGATCCATCATATGTACCTCCAAGGCCGATGAATCCCAATAGGCCTCCAAGCAACAAATTTTGCTACTATCATGAAGATACGGGGCATGATACAGAAAGATGCTACCAACTGAAAAATTTGATTGAGGATAAAATTCAAAAAGGCGAATTATCCCACTTTGTTGAAAAAGGAGACAATGCAATGCAACAAAGAAATGAACCAGACAGGGTCATAGACACCATATCTGGAGGAAACACCTCGGGAGGTTCTTCAAACAGGGCAAAGAAAGCTTATGCCAGAGAGGTATTTCGGGTGGATAACAAGAAACCAAGAAGAAACCCTTCCTTGGTGATATCATTTTCAGATGAAGACTTTGGAGATAGAATCATGGAAGACCATCAAGATGCCCTGGTGATTACTACCAAAATAGGGACAAATGTGGTCAAGAAAATAATGATCGATGATGGCAGCTCGGTTGATATTCTATACCAGGGTGCCTTTTCAAGAATGAATTTGGGTGATAGAAAGATCAATAGCTCAAAGGATGCACCGTTGTATGGTTTCACGGGCAACGAGGTTAAAACAGTTGGAGTCATTGACATGCCCGTACTATTTGGATCTCCACCTTGCCAAAAATGGGTAATGGTTAAATTCCATATTGTTAACGCTATCTCAAGTTACAATGCAATATTGGGAAGATCAACCATCGCAGCTCTAAAGGGGATAGTCTCCATAACACATTTAAAGATGAAATTTCCCACAGATTTTGGTGTTGGTGAGGTTTGTGGAGACCAAAAAACAGCTCGACAATGTTACATTAGTTCAGCACTCCCAAAAAGGTCGGCTGGTGCATCGACCTCGGTGAACCAAGTCGTTGAAATGGACCCAAGGGACATCATCGAACTACCTAAGCCTCCAAGTCATGAACCAGTCGAACCAGTTGAGGAAATTCCTCTGTACTTCAACAATCCTGAGAAGGTCGTCAAAATTGGGACAAAATTACTTCCTGAAGTTCGTGAAGCTCTCATCCAAGTGTTAAGAGAATTTGCAGATATTTTTGCCTGGTCTCCCAAGGACATGCCTGGGATCCCAGTTGAGATAGCTCTCCACCACCTTAACATAAAGACTGGAGTACAAGCAGTGAAACAGAAAAGACGCATATTCTCCAAAGAAAAGCAAGAGGCTATTGAAAAAGAAATTGACAGACTTCTTGAGGCGGACTTCATTAAGCCCGTCCAGTTCCCAAAATGGATTGCTAATCCAGTCTTGGTCAAGAAAAGCAATGGCAAGTGGAGGATGTGCATAGACTACTCGGATCTCAATAAAGCCTGTCCCAAAGATTTTTATCCACTGCCCAATATTGATCAACTCATCGATTCTACTGCTGGAAATGAGCTACTATCTTTTATGGATGCATTTTCGGGATACAACCAAATAAAGTTGGCAGAACAAGATCAAGACGACACGGCATTCATAACACATAAGGGCGTTTTTGGATTCAAAGTTACTCCTTTCGGTCTCTTAAACGCGGGAGCAACATTCCAACAAACAATGGACAAGATTTTTGCTCCTCAAATCAGAAGAAATATTCAGGTATATGTCGATGACATTATAGCAATGTCACCAACAGCTTCGGATCACGTCAAGGACCTCAGGGAGACGTTCTCCAGAATAAGGGCTAGTTCCATGAGGTTAAACCCAGCAAAATGTTCTTTTGGTTTAAGTGGAGGTCGCTTCCTAGGATTTCTACTCACTCAAAGAGGTATTGAAGCGGATCCAAACCAAGTAAAGGCCATTCAGAATATGCCAGCTCCAAAATGCCTCAAGGAGCTCCAAGCCCTCGCAGGGTCCATTGCAGCCCTTAGACGTTTCATACCTCAGTCTTCAAAGAAATGTCTCCCCATGTATGAAGCAATCAAAGAAGCTTCAAAAAGCAAGACATTTAGTTGGACAAGGGAATGCGAAGAAAGTCTACAAGGAATCAAAGACTTTTTGATATCCCCCCCAATTATGGCTAAGCCCCTTCAATGCGAACCCTTAAAGCTGTACTTGTCTGCCTCAGATTCGACCTTGGCGGCTCAAACCAAGAAGTTTTCAGGTCAATGACCTAGTGTTAAGAGAGGCAGCTGCTTCAATGCCTTCAAAACAAAGTAAGCTATCTCCACCTTGGGAAGGCCCTTACAAGGTCACGAAAGTCATCAACTCCGGCTCCTATAGGCTCGAACAACTCGACGGAACCCCAGTGCCAAATGCCTGGAACGCCATTCACCTCAAGAAGTTCTACCCTTAGAGATCTTCAAGGCAAGACATTGATCATTTTAAGTTATTTAAGTTATTTAGTCCATTAAGTACTATTGCAATCAAGTCACATTCTTAGCTCATGAGTTATGTTTAAGGAAACATTTAAGTTGAGTTTGTTTAAATTAAGATTCCTTAGTTCTACTGTCATATTTACGGTCATTAAGCATCATGATACATTTTCTGAGTATTTGATTTATAAATCACATATGCACGTTGAATATGATCTCCATAAAATTCTTCTCCTACGATTGGTCGAATGATAAGCAAATAGCGATCAAAGGTAACAACTCGCCACAACAAAGAAGAAAAGTAAATTTCACGCCAAAAAAAAAGGGGCAAGTTGGAATGGCCTTGGACAACTTCATACAGCCCTCAAACGCCACCGGCTCCGGAATTTTTGTAAAGAAAAGGGAGAGGTAAAATCCACCAAACAAAAGAAAAAAAAAAAAAAAAAAACTTTTCTCCATGCAATATCAAATGCTTAGGAGAATACGCAACGAATCACTTCACAAAAGCTCAAAAGCTTCGCCAAAGTACTCCAAATCTCAGATTACCAAAGATCAAGAATACATTCGAAGCCGGTAAAGTGTTCATAAAGATTTGCCAAAAAAGAAAGGTAACAGTCGCCACAATCACACCGCAAAATCGCCAAGTATCAAAGTAAGGGTAAGGTTGAAGAGCGCCAAAAGATGAAAAAGAAAAACAAAATAACTCCAAAATTTAAAGAAAGGATATGAAAAAGGAATACTATGTCAAATCTCCAAAAATTTAGGCGACATAGACGAAAAGGTATAATCTCCAAATATCGATAACAAAAACACTCGCAACATACAAAACGTCTCCAAGCTTCGCTATAAAAATGATAAGGATATGCGACAAAATCAAGGACAAAAGCCAGAGTAAGTTCAAAATACAACAAAGAAGGAGTGGGAAACCAAGTGAGCTCCAAACTTGAACGACGTTATATAAAGGTAAACTCACGCCTCGACATATTAGAACTATCAAGAATTCTCCAAAAATGCACAGGCTTAAAAAGCATCTCCATTAAAATCTCCATTTACAGCCAAAAAGACAAGGCGCCAAAGCCCACCAGCAAAAGAAACAGTAAGACACTTACGACAGGTAAAAGTCTCCATAAACGAACGATAAAAACTCCATACTCCAAGATTACAAGAAAAAATGAATAGCATGAGTACAGGAACAAAAGGAAAATATTTACCAAAGCGCCAGATAATATCATGATTAATTCAACAGGTCCAAAAGACAAAAGCAGTTTAACAGGTTCAAATACTTCTGAAAACATTCGAGAAACATAGCATAAAAGAAAGAAGATTACATAAAAGCCTACAGGGGTATTCCCCAGGCAGAGGGCAGAGTCCTTAAACTTTGGGAACGTCAGATGAGCCACTCTTTCCAACCTCTCCTCTCTTGGTCACATCCTCTAGGTAACGATCGAAGGAATGGCTTGACATATCAACTCCAAACGAGACAAGGCGCTTAACACATTCTCCATACCCTTCCTCAAAAGAGGACAGTGATTCAGCCTCACGCTTAGCCAACTGGACGGACAAATCTTTTATCTTAACAGCTAAATCAGCCTTCTCAGACGACCAAGCATTCACCTCTTTAGCAAGATTTTCCTCTGATGCCTTGATAGCCACCGATGAAGCTTGAACTTCCAGCTGTAAACTCTTTACTTGAGCACCTAAGGCATCACACTCAGTAATTAACTCAGACTTCTCGGTTAACGCAGCAAAAAGCCTTTCAGCACTAAGATTGTTATCCTTGGTAAGGTTCTCCGAGGTCCTCTCCAAATCTTTATTAGCCTTCTTAAGATCCTTAACCTCCTCGCGGAGTTTCTTCACCTCAATCACACCAGCCGAGTCATCAAGTTTTAACAACCTCTCCAGTTCAACGGATAACTACAACAAAAGTAAAACAAAAAAATCAATCGACCGAATTAAAGCGACGCCATTGAGAAGAAATCGTTCCACCATTAAAGGAAAGAATAAGAAAAGAAAAGAAGGTCATATCAAAGCTACCTTATCAACCAAGCTTTTGCAACCAAGAAGTCCATTTCCAACAATAGAACCGGAAGCAACCACATCACTGCCTTGAGGAAGTACAGTTCCAACAGGCTCACCAGAGTTCAAAACCAAAGTCCCAGAGGTCGGGCAGCTCACAGACTCTTTTAACTTCTTTGAATGAAGACTTTTGGAAGAATGACCGTCACGGTGCCTCTTCTTCTCCTTACATTTTCCAGCAGCAATCTCAGAGGCACTAACATCAGCCACATCAGAAGGAGACACAAGACTTTTTGAGACAGCCTCAGGACCACCTTCTATCTCAGCGTTAGGCATCATAGTTGAGGCTCCAGCAGCCTTACTCTTGACAAGACGATCTAAAAAATCCTCAGTAGGCATGTCTGAAAAGAGCTTCGCCAAGTTCAGTACTTCCGGACCAGATACTGCCAGAAAAAGAAAACAAGTAAATCAAATAACAAAGCAAAAGAAAATAGAAGAAGCATGCAAATAAAAGAAGGGTACAAGAGTATAGGCTTACAACAGTGAGTAATCAAGAAATTGGCGTCTAAAAAATCATCAGTCTGGTATCTAATTTCGGAACCAAGAAAAACCCGCAACTCCGTTGAGGTCCTCGACCCCAAGCGGTTCACAGACTTCACACGACCAGAGCAAATAATTTGCCAGGGTCCTATAGTCTCCAGTTCATTACCCTCATACCAACCCCATAACCCATGCCAACCAGAATTAGAGGGGGGAGCCTCAACCAGCTTCTTACACCCTTCTTTCTTATCTACATAAAGTTGTATCCCAGTGCTTTTAACTCGAAAAATAGAAAAGAACAAATCAAGACTGGGAAACTGGCGGAGTTCATAGCACCTCGCAATAACTCCATTTATCTGGAGTACAGCGTTGGGTACTAGCTGACCCAGACTACAACCAAGGGCTTGAAGAAGAAAACGGAAGAAGGGGTGCAAGGGCAACCTAAGCCCATACTCAAAATATACATCTGGAATGGCAACACACCCGGGGCGTGGGGGTCGCCACATTCGATCATTGGGGCTCGGAGCAAAGGCATTATAGCCCTCAGAAAAGGAGACATACCGAGACAACCTATCAAGGTCTAAGGGGTGCGTGGAGTAGTAACTGGGTTTATTAAAAGACTTATTAGACTCGAAATTAGCCCCAGATCGAGGCCTAGAGGCATCACCAGTAGAAGGGGCCTGCGAGGCAGACCCAGTGACTGGAAAAACCTTACTAGCAGAACTCTCATCTTTACCAGGGGAGAAATCTAAAACCTTAGCGGAAGAACAGACACGAAGATGATAACGAGGTCGGGCAACAGTTTTAGAGTGAAGGACTTCAATACTACCATCCCCATCAAGAGAGTTCTCACTATCAGTAGAAGAAACAGAGGCGATAATGGCTTTCATAGTTACAAAATGAAGAGATAAACGAGAAAGTAAAAGACAGAGAGAATACCTCACACCGGGAAGAACAACTAGAAAGAGAGTTAAAGAAAAGAAGCAAAAGGCACAAAGTAGAGAACATTTATAGAAGGAAAAGAAAAAGAAGAGAATGCTTTTTACCTCTACAAATGCAGGCACCAATTTCGAAGCATGGGGAAGTGGAGAAGACAGGACTGCACAACTGTCAAAACACGCAACCGCGTGCTTTTAAAAAAAATGTTACTGAAAAGTCTCTATTCATGTAAATTTTTCTTTTTATTTTTTACTTTAGAACAATGGGCCTTGTAAATAGGAGAATTAAAAGCAAAGATCTAAAGATACTTTTGCACTTAAGGGGGGGACTGAATGTTGGGCCTCAGGCCCACTAAGATAGTCTAGCCCAAATAAAGGCCCATTTAGAGCACTATAAATATATGTGTAACCCCAACATTGTAAAGGATTGGCACTTTAATATTATTACTCTAACAGGCGCCCTTTCCAAATTACATTTTTTTTTCTGATCTATGACTTGATCATGATTTCTGAATGACTATAAATTTTGAGATTGGTTAGAGCCTGGTTTGTTTACTCTAAAGATTACGATACACTTGTTCAACCAATCTAATGCAACTATAAGCTATTGTTAGATCCTGAGTTATATCAGTCTTTTTGATCTCACTCTCTCCACTGCTGGGCTAAGCCTGAGTTCACATCTGTCTGGTCACCATAACAATCTTCCACATTTGTCTGTACTCACCATACCAACTGTTCTCCTCTAGTGTGTAAGCATATGGTTTCACCATGCACCCCTTGAAATTTGCACATTGTATCAGCCTGCACTTGAGTGAGCTATAAGATTATAAAATTAACAGGGATCATGAAAAGTTTGTTGGAGGGAACGTGATACCACTGAATAGGGAGGATGGTTTATATTATTTTTTTGTGCTGCATTGTGTCCAGCAGGTATAGCGGACCTTCAGTATGATATCCGAGGGACCAAAGAACCAACATAACTTAATATTGAGTTGTTTCTTGTAAGTTGTAATACATAGACTTCATTGTGATCTGTCAAAGGTTGTTGAGTTTTTGGTTCAAAAATGTTCAAGTCTTAAAAGTGTCGATTTGTGAGTAAACATATGTGAACTCAGGGGGCCGGGGGACTGGGAAACCGATATGCATTCGGACTTGATAGTATGCATAGGAAAATAAGTTACGGTATTAGGACTTGAGGTTACTGCTTGTATTGTTTTGTTCACATCGCATGGTTATGGGATGATATCCAATATGCAGTTGCATTTATATGAAGTATTCCTTCCCTAATGTTTATAAAATTGCATTTCGAAAATCCGAATCTCCAATGTTATGGATACTTGCTATGTATTGATGAAAAATCACTTAGTAGGATTATAATATCTTCATACTGCAGTATCTTACCGGATAAAATGATCATCTCTCCTGAATGAAAATAGTTGTGGTTGAAAGTGAATATAGTTATGAGCTCAAAGGCTTATTAATTCAAGCAATGCATATCATTACTACACGTATCTCAAATTTTACGTTTGCAAAACAAATCGCAGTGCATGTGAGGGAGTTAACAATCTGATGTTCAATGACACAATTCTTAAAACAAAATGAACTAATGCATCTGCACTGAGAAAACTAGACAACTGATACCTCCAAATGCCTCCCCACTGAGAAAATTAAGTAGGCAATTTATAGCCAGAAAGGGAATATGTATACAACATTGTAACCCATCACCTAGATTTATAAAGTTAGAATAGTATTTTAATAATAAAAATATATATATAATTTAAAACTTTAACAATAAAATATTATATCCTTATATATACTCCCTCCATCCCACCAGATTCTATACAATTTTTTTTTCACTGCTTGACACGCATTTAAAGGCTCCTATAAAGTATAGTTCTATAACTTATTTTTAAAATTTTATTTTTTTGTATAAAATTTAACATGCCTATTTTTATACAAAAAAAGAAATTTTGAAAAATAAGTTATGAAACTATCCTTAAAATGCACCTTAAAATGCGTGCCACGCCCCCGTCCCCAATGTATATAATCTGGTGGGACGGAGGGAGTAATAAGCATAAGAGGGATCTTATTCATAATTTTTGTCACTGTACTACCAAATTAATCTCAACCGTCGATCTAATTTTTTTTTAAATAGACGATCAGGATTATATCATATTAATAAAAATATAATCTAAAAATGATATTATTAAAAAAAGTTGTATTAGAATTGAATTTCGAAAAGAAAATTATACTATGAAAAGAATATACTTAAGACAGGATACAATTGTATTATATATATTTTTTATTAATATTATAAAAGTTTATATTCACTATTTGTGCTCTATCTCAAGATATAGAAATCAGATTTGGATGACTTTACAGTCCACGCGTAGGTTATAAAATCATCTTTAATTTGGGAATGATTTAATAATTATTATCGAAATGGAAACACTCAAAATCTCAGTAGAAAATGTAATTATGAATTTTTACATTAATACTATTCTGTGTAGAATACGTAAATTGATAATCCTATTCAATGTAGAAAACTAAATTACATATGATTTAAATCATTGACATTCACTTTTTCGTCTTTTTCAATATAAATACACTTTTTAGTTTACATGTTAAAAAGTAAAAAAAAAATGCTAGATACAACGTTTTTCATCTATTTATTTTTTGATCTAACGGTTCTTATTATTTTGTCGTACTGAATACTGAATATATACCATATTACCGACCAAAATTTTGGACAAAATTATTCTTACACTTATTATCAAAATTGTATTTTGTTGTTAGTATGACTATTTTCAAATAATAAAAAGGTATTTTGATAATCAAAACGAAATATAAGTAAATTTCATAAATCGAATAAAATTTTCAACGTAAAAAATCATCAATTTCTTCTTTTTTTACTTGCATAGTTTTAATTGGAACGTAAATTTTAAGCTATCACTAAATTAAAGATTATTTGTTAATTTCATGTGGGTTGTAAAATCGTCAAATTCAAATTTTAAGAAATTCATGATATAACACATATATTAAATTGAATATGTAAAATCTTATATATATCAATTTTTTAAGAAAAACTTGATATGTAAATTAATAGTATATAGATATTAAAAAATTACTATAATTACAGATATTAAAAAAGGAGTCGTTCACACGAGTTATAAGCTAGTATTTTAAAAATTTACAAGCAACCGTTCATTACACGGGTTATAAGTTAGTATAATTGTATCTCAAAATAAAACATAAATTCTGTTTGGTAATTAGCCGTTGGCTGTTAGCCGGAGCGGATTGAATTTAGCTGTTTTGACTAACAGATTTGAATAACTATTTTAACTAACGAATTGAATTAACTATTTTGAAAAAAAATGTTTGATGATAAATTGTTTGTACTTTGTATTAGCTATTTATAGTTAAGCTAGACATATGAAAAATCTCTAATTCAAAAATTTCCTAAAATTAGCTTATTCACCTCAATAAATTATTTCAATCAGCCAATTACAAAACACATATATTAGATAATCCACTTGGTCAAACATCTAACTTAATTCAATCATCTAATTTTTACTCAAACCTCTAACTTCCAAACACCACCATAATCATACATACAATGTATTGTTAATAGGAAGGAAAATGCTAGGTACCCCAAATTCCTTTCCCAAATGACATGGCAAGTAATTATTGGTTATAATTATAATGGGCCCGCCAGGACCATCCAATTAAAATATTATAAAATGCCATTTAATTAATGCCACATCATTTGGTGTAAAAATTTGGTACCCAATTTGGGGTCTGTAGCATTACTCTAATAGGAATGGTAAAATTTCATTTGTTTTGCTAAAATATGAAGTGATCTTAAATACATATTTAATTAGAAGACAACTATGTCACATAAATCCAGTGAATTAATATTTTTTGATACATATTGAATTAATAATTTAAACGTTGTGAATTTCACACCGAATTACAGTGACTTTGATCATCAAGCCTTCCTCGTGCATGATGGAAGCAATTCATAAAATAAAAAAGATAAATAAATAAAAAAGGATAATGCTAAACATAGCCCTAAGGGCTATGTTTAAGTATTAATGTAAGTGGATAAATGCATTTAATATGTTAATTTTGCACGAATATCAATATAATTTTTTAGCAATTTGAAATGTTTTTATTAGTGGAAATTAATGTGAATGCAGGGGGGTCCACTATTATTACTTGAGAAATTAAATAATGAGGTAAAGAAGCATTGAAAAACCAAAAATCAATTAAATAACTAAAAATAAATGTTGAAAAAAAGAAAATATTTAATGCTTAACCATAGCCCTCTTATCGCTGGTACATAACATGATAGTAATAGCTGTTTCACGAATAAAGACCCCCAATATCACAATTCAAGAGCAATTGGTCCAAAATATCACAATTCAAAATATTAACCCCAAATATTATTTCAAAACAAAGGATCGTGTAGCGTTTTAAGATTATTTTTTTTTATTACTATAAACGCTATAGTGTTTAGCGTTTTCACCGGTACACACAAAATGATCCAGCGTTTTGCCCAGCAAAACAAATCTTTAGCTAGCGTTTTCCAACTCTCTTCATGGGCCTATGCATTTGGGCCTTCAAAACGTTAAATAAAACAACTTTTTAATACAAACGTTTTATAATGTAACGTTTACCTTTCATTTTTAAATTTTTTTAATGAAAAAAGTAAACTAAGGTAACTAGGGCTGAGCAAAAATCCGAAAAAATTCGAATCCGAATCCGCTAAAAACCGTTAAAAACCGATCCGTATAAAACCGATCCGAAACCGAAACCGAAAAATTAAAAACCGAATCCGAATCCGATTATGCGGTTTCGGTTTCTTGTCGAATCCGATCCGAAAAAACCCGAATCCGATCCGAATAAAATAAATAAATAAATATATATATATATTATTAATAAATATACAGATTTTTTGAAATAGAATTGCTAAAAATTTAGAGGTAAGTCTCCTGACATGAAATTCGTTTTAAGTCCAGTGGTCTGTGTGTTCTTTCCTGACTTGTCTCTCCTTGTACCCAATGTTAGGTATTGTATTAGACTTTACAGACTACTTTCAATTCAGGACAAACCAATGGTGTCAAGTGAAATTCCCTTTTAGTGTAGATGCTACATAATATTCCTCCACCCCTAAAATCATGAATTGAAAGAAATAATAATGTAAACTTTGTGACCGTCAGTGTTCATGCCTGGCTGCCTCCTGCAATTTATATTCGAAGATTATGTTGAATTTTCATTTATGTTAGACTTTCGCAATTTATTATAAAAACTTTGTATGCTATTTTGGAGGAACAAATGGATTTTTATGCTTAAAAATTCTTGTAATCATATTTATTTTGTCAATTTTATTTGAGGCGGTTTTAAAACCGAAACCGAACCGATTGCAACCGATCCAACAATTTTGAATCCGAACCCAATCCGCCGGTTTCGGTTGCGGTTTCGGTTTTAGATTTTAAAATCCGAAGAGTTTCGGTTTCGGTTTCGGTTTTACCATAAATCCGATCCGATCCGATCCGTGCTCTCCCCTAAAGGTAACACCATTTTAAGAAGAATTTTGAGATTAAATAATTTTTAGTTAAAATTTTATTTTTTAAATTTAAAAACCGTAAACGAACTTAGGGTTTAGGGTTGTTTACAACCCTAAACCCTAGACCCTAAACCCTAATTAATCCTGATTTTTAAACGCGTTAGTGTTTAAAATCAGGCCGCCGAATTCAATATTTTAATTAAAAATTTTAAATTTAAAAAAATAATTTTAATTAAATTTAGGGGTTCAACAATTAACTTTTGGGGTTCAATGTTTACACTCTGGGTTTTAGAAATATTTGGAACGATGAATAAACCGTATACGAACCCCTAGACCCTAATTAACCCTGATTTTTAAACGCGTTAGCGTTTAAAAATCAGGCCGCCGGATTCAATTTTTAAATAAAAATTTTAAAATAAAAAAATAATAATTTTAATTAAATTTAGGGGTTCAACAATTAACTTTTGGGGTTCAACATTTCTATTTTGGGTTTTAAAAATATTCAGAACGACGAATAAACTGTATACGAATTTAGGGTTTAGGGTTGTTTACAACCCTAAACCCTAAACCCTAACTTATCCTGATTTTTAAACGCTGGCCGTCAGATTCAATTTTTTAATTAAAATTTTTAAATTCAAAAAGTGCAATTTTCATTAAATTTAGGGGTTCAACAATTAATTTTTGGGGTTCAACATTTCCATTTTGGATTTTAGAAATATTCAGAACGACGAATAAACCGTATACGAACTTTAAAAAATATAAGTTTATATTTTAATTGACCATTTATATATAAGTTTTTAAATTTTTTTTTGCAAATATATATTTAGGAGAAAATAAAATAAGAAAAACAAAAGAAAAAAAAAAAAGTTAAAACACCCAAACGCCAGTGGCGTTGGGCTTTGAAAACCAACTATGCATTAGCGTTTCTAACAAACACAACCAAAAAAAAAAAAAAAAAAAACAGCTCCCTGCAACGCTAAGCGAATTTGCGTTTTAAGCAAAAAAAAAAAGAAAAAATCAAAACGCTATATTAAAATATGTCTTGAATTGATATTTGGGGCCAAGTTTTTTAGTTATGATATTTGGGGCCATTTTCTTTTAAATTGTGATAGATAGGACCAACACCCTTGTTTCACCCTGATGCATTATTCATTACGAGTAATATTTAAGAAACAAAATTAACATTTTCAACACCGAATATAATACAACTTCAATTGTACTTTGGAACGTAAAATTAGACACTCGACACGCTAAATTACACTGTCATCACTAGGGTCACTCCAGACTATCTGTTATTACATTTCCCCTAATTCCTTCACTTAATTCCTCTTGCTTTTATCAGCACAAAGTTTTCCGTCATGGCAACTAAAAATGACAATAACTCTATTAAACCAAAGATTTGCCCTTAATAAGCTCCTCTACCTTCAGCAATCAGCATCTCATCCTGCCACATGCCAAACAATCTGGAATATTTTTAGCCATCCATGTTTGGACTTTGTTTCATTATATAATGTATGTATGCTTGAGGAAAAACCATAAACTTTTACTGCCCAACCTGACACTAGTCATTCCAACATGGCATCAACTAATTTATGAACCTTAAGTTGTAAAAGCATCTTACCAATGATATAGATAGCTAGAGGGTTAGACTAAATTTCAAGATGTAGGTCTCCGCTGCATCACCAAATCATCAGCAGAGTAATAATCAGCAATGAGCCTGTACATGTATGATGGATTGTGTCCTCCCCTGCAACAAGGTTAAGATTGCTTTTAAAATTCCTACAACTTGAGTTAGTCGTAAACCAAAACACGATGCTGCAGATTCAATAACATTGTCAACCAACTATTTCCATCGTTCAATTTGTAAAACCGAAATCAGACTGAGTATACAATATCAGGAAGATATTGAATATTTATATAATTTGAAAGATTACAGTAAGCTAAAAGGCAAGTGCACAACAAGTTGCTATGCTAGCCCTTTTTGGTAAGAAAAATCTTTAAGAATGTTGCTGATATCAGTTTTCAATAGTGACCGAACCATCTACTATGTCTGTTACTGTAATCCAAAAAATTATACAATTATAAATGATATCATTTTATATCAGCTTCATCAACTTCGGAGTTTTTACTCTGAAATCAGTGCTGTTGTGAGTAGGCATCAGCAGAAATAATAAAACAAGAGAGATAAAAACTAAAAATAGGAACAACTTCTAAAATATAATCCATGTAGTTAATTACTACTATTACTCTATTTTATAAACTTACGTGTCAGTAATAAATAAACTGACAAGCTTTGGAGGGACATAGTCAAATGCAGGATTCACAACATGAAGAAGAGGAGAACCGGAGCCAGTCCCAAAATCCATGCAATCTGAGAATTCTCCAAAATCTAATAGCTCAGCTGGGGACTTTAGCTCATTCAGCAAGACTTCTGGATTGTGAGGATACAGGGGGCACAACTGATTTACATAAAACATGAAATACTGATTAGACAATAAATATAAAGTTGTTTAAACTGTCCAATTGAGAAACAGATAACCAAATATGTAAACTGTTTTTAAACTACTTTTGTCTTTATGAACTAAAATCTTATTTGTCACATTGCAGACCGCAGTTTGTGACAGAATGCTACTCAATATTTTGTTGGTTCTACGTCACTGAATTTATACATCAAACTGTAAAATTTGCTTATGATGTAAAAAACAATAGAAAGGTTCTGACAATACTTGTTAATTTATTCTCACAATATCAGAAAATAATGGAAGAGGACCAGGAACAAAACAAGAACTAGTAGGAATCTGTAAATCACCTTACTAAATTCAAAATTCTAATTGTCTTTCTGACAACTCTCTCTTCCTGAAATAAATGTAGAAAGCAAAATCTTGAATAGAATTCAAACCTTCAACATTTAAAACTATACTCGAGAATTTTCTGATTATATGCCACACATCAATAATAATTGACATTTCCTGTTCCGATCATTTCCATCTTTGTCAAAGACATGTTTGACTTTTTTTTCTATATAACAATCTATTATGTCATTCCAAGTATACCAAAAATTAAAGTAATAATACTTTGTGCACAGTGCACCTGTAAAAATCAGATATTTTTAGATGATTCATCTGGTGGCTAATATAACAGAAGTCCAACTTGACTACGGTGACTACCATTTATATCTAAACTATATTTCATCATATTTCGCTTTGTCTCTCATTCTATTATGCTATTATAATATAATAATGTAAAAGAGAAAAAATAACTACAAACGAATCTCCCTCAGGTTACTGATAAGAAGGGATAGCTAGGATGAAACTGAATCTCTGTTAAAGTTACATTTAAAATGGTAGTTGCAAATAGAAATACCTTGTGAATGCCAGCAAGAACCACAAAGGGAACAGCATGTCTTTGAGCAGCAAGTGCAACCATGTTCAACCCAACAGGTGCTATAACACTACCATTTGCCATGACAGCATGAGCCCCAACAATAACCTAGAAAATATTGGTTTACAAAATTAAGATAATAACAGCATAGAAAACAACAACGGCTTGAAGTATTCTACAGACCATATTCACTCGGGAAATCATAGCAAACACCGCAGAATCAGTAATTACTGTCGTTTGTAATCCTCTAGCAACCAATTCCTTGGCAAGAACATGCCCCTGATATCTAACAATATGCAAAAAGTTAGAGGAAGAAAGAGTCATAGGAATACAAAGTACAAGGGTAAGAAAGTCTGTCCACTGCAATGAGAGTAATAATTCAACAAACCTTGGAGCACCCTCTGCAACAAACACTCGGAATGATCTCTTTTTCTCTTTTGCAGCACAAAGAAATTCAATTACTGTTCTTGAACTGCCTAACGTCAGTATTACCTCACTGAAACATTAAAGTCACATTTATTTCAGTAAATAAATTGAAAAGGACTTCTGTACCAGAGCTAATACTTCGCAAATATAGTGATTGTAGCCGCAACAGTTTAAATAATATTTTCTTCTTTCACTAGCACGATTTGAATTTAGAGTGTAGAAAGAGCTGGGTACTTCTGGAACAAGTAAAACTAGAAAAATATTTCAAATTAGCCAAAAATAAAACATTTCACCTTCAATTTCAACTAACAACTTCAATTTCATAAGCCGTGTCCTAGGTTCTACTAACTAATAAAAATCCCCGATATATATTTCACTGTCTGACTGAGTGACTGTCTATGAAACTATAAACACGTCATGGTAAACTGCAATCTAAATATTCTGAAACTAAATGTGCTGTTATCGGTTTGTTTAAGGTTGGCATACTAGGTGGTGCCTCAGGTCTCTAATCATCTCACTAGCTAGTTACTCATGCAACTATTATAAGTATTTGAATGTACTTTGGCTGTATATAACAGGATATAGCTCTCTTGAACATAATTGCTTGCGAAGTAGGGATAGTTGTCTGATTATAAATTCATTTCCTTCCCCATCAGGCTACCACAAAGAATGGGACTAGTGCAGTAGTGCGGATTACTCAGTGATTGAAGTATTCAAAGGAGAGTGAAGGTCCATTCCAATTCAAAAATTTCTGTATATAAAGTCTGGGAAGTGGGAGGCGTCTGATGATACAGCCTTATGGCCCTTGTCTTCTTTTTGTCAATATTCCAGGGAAAGCTAACATAATTCTCTAGCAATACACGCTATAAAGTTATTGATATAGAAGATTTAGTCCAGCTCAAGTAAAATAGTTTCAACTTCCAAAAAATAGTTTCATAAAGCAAAGCCATCACTTCGAAGGGGTATCTAATCCAGATAGTGGTAGGGTAGATAAATATAAATTCGGGAATGAAACACTTGAAGATCAGAAGGAGGAGACTGAATTACAATGAACAACATACAACTATACAAAATAGTGTATCCACTGAAAAACAACATATGAAATATCGGGTATCAGCTCCACTTGGCTATGGAATTCAATAACAAAATATGTGCACAAATGGGACTCAGTATGATATTAAAGATGCCAGGTGCAGAGTTGACACAAATTCATTTGAAGTATAAGGAAAGGTACTTTTGGTGAATATGCTCCACAGCTTGCTCCGCAATCTGCTCATGGCAGGTAGTGATATCTTGAATGAGCTCATTCACGGTCTCAATAATATTGTGCTTTAGCTTCCGGCTCCTCGAATTTTTATCAGTAGCTGTGAACACATAAAATTTAAGAATTGGTCCAAAGACTTCAGAAAAACCAAGTTTATATATGTATAGAAGCCAGTAGATACAACAGTTATAACATTACGAACCAGTGCAAACTACATGTTTGGCGCCAACGACGAAACATTGTTCATATATAATTTTGACAAGAGCAGGTGACAACTAATTTTGAACACGGCTTGAGTGATATAGTATCTTATATTAACTGAGAGAACACCCAAATCAAAGGAAAGGCTTACACTTGCTTTTCCCTTCAGAATCACCACCAGAGGAGTAAGTATGGGGAACAGCAGCAGAATGAGGAACATCCTCAAGAAGTGTCTGTAAGGAAGGCGGCCTTAGTGTGCTTCTAGAAGCAGCAGCAACAGCAGCAGCAGACAGAACTGGCTGATCGTCTTGCTCAAGATCATCTTCTTCATCACTTGCAGCTGATACACTCAACCCTCCAATAGTAGCAGTTGTAAGAGAGAGATCCTCCTCTCTTATTATATGCAGAACGCGCCTGACAACATTCCCGACTGCAAGTTCTGCTTTGCAAGTGGAGTGACATTAGTACACCATCAAGTATTATGAAATAAGAGACCACCACTTACTAGATTACCAAACACAAGTTACAAAAAAAAAAAGTACATACTAACAAACTTACCAAGCTGTTCTCTAGATTCTTCTAACAGAATCTACATATATCCACAAAATATCTTAAGACAGTATTCTATGCCTCTTCATTCAGATTTTGCTAACTTAGTTCGGTTAAGGAGAGTTTACATTTAAATTACTAAGTCTCCTACAAAGTTTAACATGTATATCATGATTATAAATTAACAAGCCCCCTTGCTCGAAAGACCAAATTTGGGATCAAAGTGTTGATCAGTAGGAACCCATTTTGGGGGCAATAATCAGCCATAGTGTCGAAATCCTTTATATCTCACCTAAGTTAGGTGGGTATGTACCTAGGACCATAAGGCTCATAATCCTAACTCTTAATTTAATAAATTTCCAAAACCCTAAATTTGAAGACATTACCCCCCCCCCCACCCCAATTTCAAAATAATAGTCCACCTTAGCAAAAAAAAAAAATGTTTCAAATTACTTGTCAGTTGTCATTGTTCAACTTTCAAAGAGCGCCCTTTAGTTTATATTCCCATGATTACCTCTATTCCACCTACTACTAATATTTGATCAATGCACTAAATACCGGTTCAACTAGAATTAAAATTTTGGTAAAATTTGAAAAGTGGACTACTATATCGAAACGGGGAGTAAAATTCAGCAGTCAGAATTGGTTCAACTAGAATTAAAATTTTCGTAATATTTGAAAAGTGGACTATCATATCGAAACGGGGAGTAAAATTCAGCAGTCAGAATTCTATAAAATGAATTACTATGGGGTAAAACTCATTATAACATAGAGTTGTCATACCCACAGGATTTGCCGCAATGAGTTGCTCCCCAATAGCTTGAATAGCCTGAATATAACCCCCAGCCTGATTAGTATGCGGAACTCGCTGCTGCGAAATCACTGACCTCAACAACTCTGCCGTCTGCTTCGCTGTCGTCTTCGACCCCTCAATCTTCCTGCCAAACAAATACACACATCAATTATATTACACCCAAATATTATACCCAAAAATTCACAAAAAAAAAAAAAAAAACAAAATATAACATATACTAATACTCACCGCTTTCGAAGCTTGACCATAAAATCATTCACTTGTGCTTGCACATCCGGCATGTTTCCCCTTTCACTATAAAATATAGAATCTATATATACAATCACCTTGTATGTATATATATGTTCAATTGCTATGCTTGGTGCTCACAAAATTGCAAAAACTGGGTTTTATCAATTTTCCCTGTATGGGCCTGCCAATAAAAACAAGCCCATTAGCAAAAAAGCCCAAGTCTTGGCTAATTTTGTAATTCTTGTAATCTAATTTTCTTGCAGCTACACAAAAATTGCAAAAACTATAAGTAGTTGTCATTTTGATAAATTTACCTAATGCTATGTATATACATTCTTATTTCTGTTCTTGATTCCAGGCATTGACAATTTCATCTTTCTCAATCTTACATTCATATATAATATCTAATACATCTCTTGATTCTTTGTGTGTATTTTTTTTATTTTGATTTTTCCTTGTGGTGCCTCGTGTTACATGATTTGATGATAGATTTAAGCTGAACCCCATGTGTCATTCATGATTTTGCAAATATGTAAGTACTGAGTAAATGTGGTTTTGTTTTGATTTTGGAGAAAATATGAATGTGTGCATGTTTATATGTTCTTATGGTGTGTATGAAATATTTCATGTACGTTATGGCAATGCAGATGATGGTGATGATCTGCATGTACAATTCTTAGGCTGAATCTTGATTTGGAGATTGAAATGTCTGCCCAGAAGGAGAAAAGGGGCTCCCACCAAAATGAAAATATGAGTTTTCATCGGAATGAAATGTTCCAACAGAACGAAAACAGTAGGGACATCCATGGAAATGAAAATACGAGCTCCCACCGGAGTGAAAATATGGGCTCCCATCAAAACAGAAATACAACCCTTCACCGAAATGAAATATCCCATCGGAATGAAAACACGGGCTCTCAACGAAATGAAATGTCCCACCAAAACGAAAATATGGGCTCCCACCGAAACGAAAATACGGGTTCCCACCGAAATGAAATATCTCACCGGAATAAAAATACAAGCTCCCACAAGAACGAAAATACGGGTTCCCATCGAAATGAAATATCCCACTGCAATCAAAATACGGGCTTCTACAGGAATGAAATGTCCCACCGGAATGAAAATACGGGCTCCCACACGGATGCAGGTACTACTATGCCCTGATTTTTAATTTGTAAAATCTTCGACTGTTTATTTACTTTTTGTATGCCAGTGTTTCTTCAACAATAAAATTTTAGTTCTTGTAACTTCATGTGCAATAGTTGTTGATTGTATAAGCAAAGCCAATAATATCACCCTTATTACCTTAATGATTACCACAAGTTTAGTGCTTGATTATTATATATAACATAGCATGATTCATGATAAAAAGAACATAGTGTAGTATCGTAGAACTCATTTGAAAGAATAAGATACGTTGAGTCACAACCACTCATCTGAAATTCGGAAATGTGTAATTAAGACTGTTTCTGTTTCTCTTATGATAATCAAAGGTGCTCTCTCTTGTAACTAAGAAAACAGGAGTATAGACTGAATTACTATGCCAGGGATCCTGCAATACTATTGTTCAGAGAAAAATTTATATATATTACATTGAATCAATTAGCTTTATAAATTGCAGAATCAGGAACCCGTCCCCATGATGTGTTACGCGGGAGTTCCAGTGAAAGTAAGCGCGGGAGTTCCAGTGAAAGTAAGCATGTAAATGTTATACACTATGTCACTATGGTCATCATTTCTGCAGAATTGTTTTAATATTTTTATACCAGAATTTTAACAGTTGTTCGTATTTTAAGTGTTTAGAAACCATTAACAATCTACTAGCATTGGTTTAGTATTAAATAAGGGATAAATATCAAAGTCATCATAAGGAGTCCAGGACAATTAAGCGATCAAGGAGTAGTCATTGATAGGTGATCAACTAGGCTAGTTTATTAATAAAATCATATACTTATTTCTAGTTAATTAAAATTTTGAAAAGTACTGTCATGAACTTATGAAGTGAGACTTGATATTTACTAGTTTGACCAGGGTACCTAGTTGCACGCCAAGAGCTAACTTAGAATCTCATAAAACAGTATCAATTACACTGTTTATAGTTTGCCTAATAAATATGGATTTCTTATTGTACAGGAGGCCGCATCTGTGTCCATACGCTTTAGTTTTCATAAGGTTTCAAAGATTTTAATGCCATGGCGTTTAATAAAAGTCTAAAACTATGCAACTACTTTTATTTAACTCCTTTTATGAGTTTTAATTTTCAATCATCAGGTCCTCAAGAAAGACTGGATAAATTGTCATCTGAAGCTGCCAATAAGTTCTGTGCAGATTGCGGGACACCAGATCCAAAATGGGTGTAAGTATCTCACATCATTAGTATAATCTAGGCTAAAATCTCACAACTCGTGATTATACTTAAAAGAGAAAACGACGTATTAGAATACTTTGCGGCCTTTTACTTTTTCTTTCTACACACTACTAAAAAAGAATATAAAAGTGGATTAATTGAAAACCAAAATAAGTTGGAATTAGTAATTGTGAATGTCAGAATCTAAAGTGTTCACTTGGAAAGAATGGAATGAAAATTATAAATAAACTTTATAAATAAAGAAAGGATGCAAAGTAAAGAGTTCACTTGGAAAGAATGGATTGAAAACTATGAACAAACTTTATGAATAAAGAAAGGATGCAAGGAAGAATAGTGAACAAATACGAGATAGTAGAAATTTTATATGATGAAGATCGTACGGAAAATGAGGAAGAAGGATAATGGAGCATTCCTTCCAAAAACGGTGGGTTAGAGTTCTAGTATAAATTAAAAATTATCAACATTTACCCAATCCCTCCAAATAAGAGTACAGATCTCATTGAATCTCTCTCCCATTCCATTCCATCCAAGTGAACAAGACCCAAGTACCTAACATAGTGGAATGGATTAAGTAATCTATTATCATGCATTCCATGGAATATTAATATTCTTGTCACTCAGTGTCTAATGCATTAATGCATTCATGTTAGAGTTGGTTTATGCTTTGTCATGACCATCTAATTTTCTGATATCCAGATCTGCAAATATAGGAGCATTTATATGTATCAAGTGTTCTGGGGCACACAGAAGCCTTGGAGTGCACATATCAAAGGTATAGTTTATAACTTTATATGACATGATCTTATGTTGCTCACATATAAACTAAAGGTATTGTATTATATGACATGATCTTTTAAAATACCTTTCGAAGAGGCCCTTTAGTTTATATTCCCATGATTACCTTTATTCCACATACTACTAATATTTAAAAGGTATTAGTTTAATGGGTTTTATATCAAACATGCCACTCATCTCATCAAAATATATCAAGTAGCTCCCCAGTCTCCACGGGGACTCATTTAAGCCACTAAACTAAGAAATATATCATTTGGCCCCCCTGCATTCACAAAAATAATACAATTTATATCATTTAGCCCACCATAAATTGTATTATTTTTGTGAATGCAGGGGGCCAAATGATATATTTCTTAGTTTAGTGGCTTAAATGAGTCCCGTGGAGACTGGGGAGCTACTTGATATATTTTAATGAGATGAGTGGCCTGTTTGATATAAAACCTTAGTTTAATTAATCTTATAGTTGATTAATATAGATGAATTAATACTCTAAATATTTTAGACACTAGAATTTTTGTTACACGATCTTGATATAGTTTTCATTATATCTTCTACATTAGTGTGATAGGATAATATAACTTAACAAAATATCACTGTTATTGATCATATATATGTCACAGATTTTATCTGTAAAACTAGATGAATGGACATATGAGGAAGTTGATGCTCTGAAAGAGTTAGGGGGGAATACAATTGTAAACTACAAGTACGAAGGAGCCATCCCAGACAACTTTAAAAAACCAAATCCAGATTCTTCCATTCAAGACCGAGTCGATTTCATTAGGTAATGTAATCATTAATCTTGTTATACATGTTTTCTACACATGCCCAGATGTCATACATCATTCATTATCAGATAAATGCTGATTATGCAGAAGAAAGTATGAGCTGCAACAATTTTTGAGAGCTGATGAATTGATTAACTGCCCCTTACCATATCCATCATCATCAAGTAGCAAATCTGGTTCAGTCGAGAAGAATAGCAGCCACCGAAGTCATAGTCGTGGCTTTGCATTTCGCAACAGTTGGAAAAAGTCGGAAGGCAAGTCCACTAAGAAGAGCAATTCAATGGTAAACAATTTTTCTTTAGTATCAATGGTTGAGATTTCTTCACATATGCTACAAAAATATTTTTATTTAGTCAAGATAGGTTAATAAGAATGCACATGCATCTTCTTGTGTCTATTTCTAATGAAAGTACTTACAATTATCTTGTTATAAGTACAAACTAAACACAAGTTTCAGGTTTTATTACATACTACTAATAGAACCCTATTAGGGACCAATGTAACCAATTTTATTAAACAGAAACTGTAGAACTATCATTGTATGAATAACTATTGAAGTGTTCTATTTTTATCAAGATTACAAAATTATTGCCCATCACATTACGGCCTGAGGGAATGTTACTTTCAAAATGAACCATTCACAATGCATAACATTTTTAACTCATTCTCCCCTTCCTAATTTATACAGCATTATATTCGATGTGAATAATACCATTTAGAGGCTCAATTTGATATCTAATAGTTGTCTCATCTTGTAAATGATGTACTTTGTATGCTCTATATAGGTGGGTATGGTTGAATTTGTAGGACTAATAAAGGTCAATATAGTCAAAGGCAGTAATCTAGCCGTTCGAGATATGATGTCCAGTCACAGTGATCCATATGTCATCCTTACATTGGGAAGTCAAGTAAGCTTTCTTGTTTTTTTTCGGTAAAATTATATTCTAAATTTATAAGGGCTGAATTGAAGGGATTACTTGAACTAATGAACCTTCTCTTTGTGTTTTGTAGTCAGTGAAGACACAATCCGTTAAAAACAATTTGAATCCTGTGTGGAAGGACATGCTTATGTTATCAATTCCAAATAACATTCCTCCACTCAAGCTGGTAAATCTGTTTTAATCAGACAAATGTGTTGGTGCATGTCTTGTAGATATAAATTTCACAAGAACATATTGAATTAGTGAATTCCTACATAAATTGATGGTAGTTAGAATTCATGTTGGTAGCCTTGTTTTTATATACCTGGTGGATATTACACATTAATACATTGGTCCTTGACTCCTTGTTGTCTTTAGTGCTATCTATACCATATATTAGTGCACAAAATATATAAATTTGGTTATATACAATTATAAATCTACCTACTGATGTCTTTCAGTCTTACAGTGAGGATAGCTTGTATATCGAGACTTTACATCTTTCTACATCTTACATCTTACATCTTATAATTTATAAGTGTATAACCATACTTTGTAAGATAGTCATCTTACATCTTTCTACAAATATCAAAAATATCTATAGAAATAGTTTTTGTTTTGATTTAAATTTTTGTCTCTCCCAATCAGGAATAATAACTTTTATACTCGCCATGCAAGACTGAATATCTAGTTGAAAGTTATTAATATATATAATGCAATTTGATGAAAGATATTAATGATGTATTACGACTTCACTTCCAATTGTTTTGTAGCTTGTATATGACAAGGACACATTCACATATGATGATCACATGGGAGAAGCTGAGATTGACATCCAGCCATTAGTATCTGCTGCCAGAGCAGCTGCAAATGTTAAACCAGGGGAGTCTATGGAGCTGGGGAAGTTAATAGCAAGCAAAGAAAACATGCTAGTGTTCGACAGTAACATTAGTCTAGTAAATGGGAAAGTGAAGCAGACGATTACACTCAAACTGAATAATGTTGAAAGAGGATTGCTAGAGATTGAACTTGAATGTGTTCTTCTAACGTAATAGCTAGGTTAATAGGAGGCGGTGACAAAATATTCCACAATTGACCTGTAAATGTAAAAAAATTCTACTTACATTTTTGTAACCATGGAAAGAAGATTTGTAATGTATATTGTGTTTCTTTTGTAAGGAAACTGTGTATTAATTTCTTGACCGTGTTCAATTCATTCTAACTAACAATCTACGAATTCCATGTACAAATTCTTACTGAAGAATTGCACATCACAGCTATACATCGTGTTCTACTTATTGGATGAATCTCGAAGTTGGTTTTCTTTCTGACTTTGTCATACCTCAAATCTTATTCTGGAAGGATAGATGGAGTAATGAGCTAGGCAGAACCTCTATAAGAATTGTGTAATAAGTTCTTGTGTTTATCTCGGGCTGTGTATTACTTCTTCATTTTTCTTTTTCCCTTCTTTTTTTTTCCTTGGCAGAGCCGCATGGAGTTGGAAAATCACTTTTTTTTAATCTTTCCTCTTCAATTTGTTTAGTATACATAACACTTTTAAATTACAACTCAAAAAAGAAAAGTTCTATGGAGACCATAATTTCATTGGAGACCTTGAAAACCATATACGTTATGCATTAAAGATATTACAAAACTTAGGAGTATTATTTTGCAAAGCGTGTTAGATGAACTCTATTTCATTGAAAATCTTACAAATCATGTTTGTTTTGCAAAATTCTGCAAGCAAAACGTGATTTACAAAATAATTCGTTTTGCAATATTTTGTTAACAAAACATGCATGATTTTCAAGATTTTTTCAGTGGAATAGTGATATACTATGTTGTCGTGATATATATATTATTATTTATTTTAGATGTTATATTTTACTTGAAAATTATGGTGTGATATTTTCGGGTATATATTAATGATTGTAAGATTTGTTTTAAATTAAAAAGGTAACATGTTTTAATTCGAAAAAAAATATTAATGATCGAAAGATATGAAACGATTGATGTTTTTATGTATTCATAAAAGGTAATATCTTCAACTAAAAGTAAATATGAAAAAGGCAATCGATTAATTACCATTAATTTTATATGTTAATGTGAAAAAGGTAATCTACTAATTACCGTTAATTTTATTATGTTAATCGACTAATTACCATTAATTATATTATGTTATTATTTATTTTAGGTGTTACATTTTTTTTGAAAATTACGGTGTGATATTTTCGCGGGTATATAATAATGATTGAAAGATTTGTTTTAAATTAAAAAGGTAACGTAATTCGAAAGGATATTAATGCTCGAAAGATATGATACGACTAATGTTTTTAGGTGTTTATAAAAGGTAATATCTTCAACTAAAAGTAAATGTGAAAAAGGCAATAGATTAATTACCATTAATTATAGTATGTTATTATTACTAATTATCATTAATTATATTATGTTATTATTTATTATAGGTGTATTAATTTTTCTTTTTTTATGAAGAGTAAATAAATAAGTAAATTCACGAAGTACCAAAAAATAGGTACCAAAAAACATGTACCAAAAAACAGTACCAAAACTTTTAATGTTTCGGCTTTTATATAATAGTATAGATTATCCAAATGGAAACACTCGGAATCTGAAGGAAAATATAATTACTATCCAATGTTTTTCATCTATTTAATTTAAGATCTAACGATTCTTATTTATATTGCCGTACTGAGCACCAGACTACCGATACCAAAGTTTTGGGCAAAATGTCTATTACAGTTATTATCTGTTGAGTATTGAACACAGTAAAAGAATACAGAGGGGGGGTGAATGGATTCTTGAACTTTTCTTTGTTTGAGTCTATGTAGCAGATAGGTGTTTGTGTGTGCAAGAATGAAGGTGCGGATAAAGAACAACATAAGACACAATATCACTTTAATCTAATGTATTATTAGATAAAGGTTGGTACAATCTGTGAATACAAATGATAGTAGAGATATGACTTACAACGTATGAAAAACTTGACTCTCAAAAGTTAGTGACTCAGGAAGTGAGGCTGCATCCTTATAGAACATGGATACAACCTACTTACTACAAACAAGGTAGCTAAACAAATTACTTTCTAGTCTGTCTATCCTTTTTGAGTAAGTGTCCAAACGGTTACAGATTTGACTTTGCAAAGCCTGTTCAGATCCACTTCTTTAGCCCTTTGTCTCTTCCATATCTCTCCAAGCTTCCTTGTAGGCTTTCCAGAGCACGTTACAGATTGTGGTCCATAAAGTGCATTGGCTTGTTACAGGTTTCTGACTTGTACAAATTCTTCAGTATTTTGTCTCCCAGAATGTATTCGAGAAGTGACTAAGTAAGTGATTCGAGAACTAGAATTGACTTGATCGATAACTCTGAGTTCTCGAACACTGTTATATTGACATATCGAATCACTTCTCGAATAGCTCTTTTCTTCAGGATTCCTTGAGATGTCGAATAGAGCATTTGACTTGTCGAATCCTTGAGATATCGAATAGCTTTCTGAGTCCTTGAGATATCGAATGGTACTTTGACTTGTTGACTCCTTGAGAACTCGAATACCACTTTGACTTGTTGACTCCTTGAGTTCTCGAATAGAGTAATAGACATATCGAATCCCTGAGATATCGAATGAGATATCGAACAGTGTATCCAGAGATATCGAATATTGTCTTGAGATATCGAATCCCTGACTTCTCGAATGCTAGACTTCTCGAATAGACAAATATACTTCTCGAATTGGTACTTAGGCAAATACTTCATTTCTTCAAATCCCAACTATGATTATTTGACAATCTTTATCTCTTTGCTTGAGGCAAGAACCTTGGAACTTCTTTCAAGCATTATTCTTGACTATATAAGTACAGTTACACAACTAGGATTTGATGCCTACTTAAAGTACAGAACAAACTGAAACTCTACAACTAGAGGTTCCCTCAGTTAATAGGTAATGTAAGTAATGCAAAGCATTACAAACAATTAGGCTTGTTATTAGATGTATACATGCATGCCTCTCTGACTAACAATCTCCCCCAAATTGTGAGTAAGACCCTTAGTCACAATTTCATGTCTGATAACAAGCCTAACATACATAAAGATAAAACTTGAAAAGTACAGGTATGTAGATTGATTGAGCACATGAATGGAATTACAAGATAAATACTCTTACAGTATGATGAAATACTAGCCATTTTCATTTGATTGCATCTCCAATGCTTTGGATTGTAGATCATCATATGCTTTCTGTTTCCTTTCTTTCTCCCTTCTTGCATTCTCATCTATGGCCCTTATGATTTCTGCCATAGCATCCAATTCTTCAATCATGATAGAGTTTTTGAAATCTTCAAGTACTGGCTTCAGAATGTTGGCAGGATAGTGACTGAGTAGGTTCATTCTTATATTGACATTGTCTCCATTTCTTCTCCTATACTTCACCACATAGGGATCAAACTGAACTCTACACAATCCCTTTGCCCTTAGCTTTTCTGCTTCAATCTCTAGTCTGTCAATTTCTTTCTCCCTTTCTAACCACTTCTCATAGCAGCCCTTCCTTATCTTTTCAGCATAATCTCTCTTCATTTTCACAAAGTCAATCAATTCCAGCTTCCATACTTTCTCCACCTTGTCTTTAGAGTCCAGCAATGATTCTTTCTATCTCATACAATTTACCCCAATTTTGACAACCCCCTTGTTTGAATTTCATTTCTCTCCCATCAGTGTACTTGATTTCAAGGTGGTCATTCATAATTGCAGCATAGCATATCTTTTGAGCTCTTAGAAATTGCAGTTGCTCTTCATCAAAATCTTCATCTAGTGGTTGGATTTTCAATCCTGGAATGATTGTTAGAGCTCTTGATTTGGATAGCTTCACTCTTCTTGCAACATGTTTGACTTTAATCTTCTTTACATGGTTGCTAGGCAGTAACTTGTGACCCTTGTAGGTAGACCATAGTAGTATTCCATTAGCAGTTTGCTTTCTGAAACATACACATGGTTTCTTGATTTGAATCTCCTTCTCTTCTTGAGGTGGCAAAACAGTTGCAGAAGCCAGAAATGTAAAATTTGATGAATCATTACTAGTGCCACCCACCCTAGACATTGAGCCTTGTGTTGTGGTAGAAGTGTCATTAGTAATGTTCATGGCTTGCTGTTTTCCCCTCTTCTTTTCATAGACCTTTCCTCCATCCTTGTCATCATCCTTCTTTCTGCTTTTATCATCCCTTTTCTTCTTGTCATCACTGCCCTTATATCTCCCTTGATCTCCACCCCTGCTTCCACTTTTATCATGATCATCCTTGTCTTGATTTGACTTTCCACTTTGAGCAATAGGCTTGATGTCTGTTTGAGAGTTGATAAACTTCACCAGAATGTCAAGAGCCTCCTTTTCAGATTCATATTTTCCACTCCTTGAATGTAGAACTCCAGCCAGAAACTTTATGGTGGACATGTTGTTTGCTTTTAGATGTCGGCTAAATCTGAATGCAACAATGTCTTGACCCTTTTCATATAGAATACAGTGAGGCTGAGGAACCACTTGAGGTAGTTGAGATTTCATGCACTTGGTGAGAATCTCCTTGAGCATATCATTGTCTGATGAGTTATTCCTTTCTATCTTCTTGATGATTGTTCCAAGTTCAGAGCTAGATAGAATTTGAAAGGCTTCAATGTGGATGTGAAAGAGGTTCTTGGCAGTGTGAACTAAGACTTCTCTATCATTAGTAAGGATGATGGCATGGGGATTGGTTTGCACAATTTCTCTTCTCACTACAGTGACTAGAAACACATCTTGCACAAGAAGCTTGATGTAGTCAAAGTAGTGGAAATTGGCTATTTTCCTTAACTCTTGTAGATGCTTCAAAAAGGCTATGTCATGGTATAGTCTAGAGTTTGCAGTTTCTTGACATACCCTTTGAGTATGCACATTTCTGAATTCTGAAGGTTCATCTTGAAGGGATTGTTTAGCAATGTCAGGGATGTCAAATTTATGTTCTGACTTCCCTTCAGTTTCAGATGGCTTGGCAACTTCATCTACAGCCACTTTCTTCAGCTTGTCATCCCTGGATGTTGGCTTAGTTTTCTCAGACTGAGATGACTTAGCAGTTCTTGATTGGCCATCCTTAGTCTCCCCCTTAGTCTGAGGCTCCCCCTTAGATTTTGAGTTCCTTGTTATCCTCTTCTCCCTCTTAGGCTTGTTGTCAGGCACAGAGGCTATAGTAGGAGCCTTTGGAGTTGAAGATTCTTCAAGTAGAGGGATACCCATGTGCTTCATCATGGCAGACAGCATAGATTGTTGATGCAGAAGAACATCAGCAGTGGTAGTGGCTTGAGTGTTCAACTGCTCAGTGAGATTTGTAACTGTACCTGCCAGATGGGCATTGGATTCTTTGAGAGACAGCACCTCCCTTTCAAGAGTATCAACCTTGGTGAGCAGTTTAGTGGCCTTGAAACCAGTTAAGGATTGATCTTGCAGTCTTTTCACCTCAAACTTTGTCATTTCATGCACAGGGACTTCAGTGACAGCTTGTCTCCATACTGATTTTTGAACATGGTCCTTAACATGGCATTTGCATCTGTGGTCTGAGTAGAGAGAGCATCAAACTTAGTTCCCAGACTTGTGACAGTGTCATGGAGTAGGGCTAGACCATTATCCATCTTGATACAGGTTGATTTGCAGGCTAGAATGTCCTTGAGCACAGTCTCCAATGGAGGGAATTTTGCCTCAAATGTTCTCTTGACTTCTCCCACTGTAGTGACTGTCTGAGCACACACCCTGTTGACCTCAGTCTTGACTCCTTTACCCAAATAGTGTGCAGCCTTGAGGAAGCCCTTGTATGAATCATTTATGGCCTCATACACTTCACCAGGGGTGAGAGATTTTGCATTGGATCCCAGTGAAGTGATGTATTCTTCTCTAAGATATTGAAGAGCTTCATCAAGAGGGATGTCATTCTTTCCTTGCAACCAAGCATCCACATTTCCATCTCTCTCAGCTTCATCTGCTATTTTCTGTTGTTGCTGCTCAACATCTGCTTTATGACATAGCAAGATGGCTTCATAGTCTGAGTTTGGTAGATTTGAGGTCACCAAGTTTTGAGCAATCTTTACGAACTCAGGGATCTGATCCACAACCAAGCTTTGAAGTGCTTCAACCGTCAATTGTGGTGGAACAGACCCTGATCCTGAAGCACTGTCATGTTGCACAGGCTTCAGCCATTGTGACATAAAGTCAGAGCTAGAGCTAGGCAAGCTAGACTCCTCAGTTACAGATGCAACTTCTGTAACCGGATGGATTGACACTCCTACTGGTGTCTCCACAGAAGTGGGATGAGTTACACCAGTAGTTGACACAGCCACAGAGTCTCTAGTTAAAACTAGTGGAACCTCTGTGTTTGTGATGGTGTCATTAGGAGATGCCCCAGCATGCATTCCCTCACCATCTAAATATGGGTCCTGGGTGGTGAGCAAAGTGTCATGCACTAAGTCACTTGAAGTCATTGGCTCATCAAAAGAAAGGAATTCTTGATGATCAATGCCTTGCATCTCAGTTTCCTGAGTTACAGGCTCCAAAGAAATATTTGTGAAAGATTCTGGAAGAGAAGTGTGGTGTAGAGTAGATTTTGGCAACTCCCCCTGAGAAATAGAGGGAGTTTCAAGTGTGATGTGCTCTCCACTCTGTGTTGTGCCAGCCTTATCACTCCCATGTGCTGACTCTGTACAAGAAGGTGCATTGGGGAGGATGCTTGATTCTATAGGTGCACCCTGTTGAGAGGATACACCTAGTGAGCTGTGTGCCCCTGATTTTACAACTTCAGCCATTTGTGTGATTGAAGAGGTGGTCTTAGATTTCTTCCTCTTTGGTCTCTGTAAGGGTGGCTCAGGTTCCTCACTTTCTAGACCTAATTCAACAGTTAATGCTGCTTCAGATAGGATATTTAGTGGTGTAGACATTACTTCCTTTCTCTTCTTTTTACTAACATCACCCTTTTGAGAGGATGATGCAGTTGGCTCAGTGTTTGGTAGAGTGTTTGGTTGAGAGGGTTGGTTAGCAAGCCCTGGGTTAGCATTTTGTTCTACTTGCTTGGGCTTAGCTAACTCAGACTTTGAGGCAAATATTGGCATCTTGTGGGGGTAAGTTCTAAACAAACTCTCCATATGGGGAGTTATGTTGAGTCTTACATCCACATCATTCCTAGTCTCCAAATTACCAAAAATGAGTTTGGTCATGGATTTAGGATAGCCTATTCTATGTTTATTCATCCCATCTAATTCAATCAATTTATCATCTAAGAAATTAAGGACAGATTGAATAAAACGAGGGAAGAAAATTTCATTACCTCTCTTGGCTGAATTCTTACCAAGCCTCCCATACAGCTCCTGCAGAATAATGAGACCAACGTCTATCTTCTTTCCATAAGCTAAGGGATAGCCTATTTGTTGTGCAGGAGTACTGATTTGGTCATAGCTGGATTTTCTTGCAGTGAAGACTTGAAGAAGTGTAGCAAACACATAGCTCCATTCCTTCCTCAAATGCTTCCTGTTCAAATGCCCAAGACTGATTCCGTCTGCATATTTGATGAATTCAAAGAAGTCTTCCAAATCAGCATTTGTAGCAAGTGGGTCATACAGCTCTCCTTCGGTGCCCATACCAAGTGCCTCATTCACATCTTCTGTGGTGATAGTGATAGTTTTGTCTTGAATCTTGTAGTAGATGATGTACGAGGTTATTGCAGAGTCAAGAGCCACCACCTCCACTGTAGCAGACTGCCAAAACTGTTCCAGAATGTCTAGGTACAGAGTTGGGTTAACAGATAGAGCATTCTTGATGTACGATTCAGACATCCACTTCACAAAGCACTTGAAATTGACGTTGGGTGCCTCAACATCACTAGTTAGAGCAATGAAGTTGGTGTTGAACTTTACTGTTGCCATTTGTGTAGAAGAGAAGAAGGAAACTGAAGGTTGAAGAAGAAATTTGGCTTATCGCAGTTAGGGTTTCAGAGGTTTAGAAAGTATAGATGCTTGAGAAATCGAATGAAATGAATCGAATAGCTGTAGAATTGTATAAGTATGAAGTACTTGAATTGTCGATTAGATGTATGTTTTGTATCGACAAGTCAGGCATTCGAGAAGTAGAAAACAACTATTCGAGAAGTCAAGAAAGGCTTAATCGATAACTCAAGCAGATTGTAACTCACAGCTGGCAGTTATCTAACCTATAAATAATTCTAAATTAAATAAAATTTGTTTTTATGAGTGAATTAAACTTTTAGACAAAAGTCCAAAATCGGTTAAAATTCAGCGAGAATTCAGCCTTTTCAAATGATTCGAGAACTCAATTATAGTATTCGAGAACTCAGTCATTCGAGAACTCAGTTACCATATTCGAGAAGTCAAGAATACCTCTATTCGATATCTCCGAAAGGCTCTATTCGAGAACTCAAGAGTACTCTAATGAGACTTGTCAGAGATGTCGAATAGTGAATCATTCGAAAAGTTTGACTTATCGAACTATACCCATCACTCAAAAAAAAATTGATTTTCACTATCTTTTAAAATTTACCAGCCATATTCATTGAAGAATATTCTGACAAATTAAATAGTGATTATCTCAAAATTTCATAGAAATTTCAAGTTAGCAAAAATATGATTTTCAACATATGCAACAGATTTGAAATATTTATAAATCATATTTCAGACAACACTTATTCCAAAAATAATGAGAATTTAGATAAAGTAAGTGTTTACTGCTGCAACAAACTAGATGCTATATTCAATTAGCCAGAGTCTGAATGTAAGATACCAGATTATTTTAGGATTTATTATTATTATTATTTATTATGTTAATTAGTATTTAAAGTATGGAATTGGATTTGAGAATATCGTTGTGGAATTCAACGATATTTAGTATTTAGTTTATATGAGTATATATTGAGTTATGTGTGCCAATGTGTGCCCCAGTATTTTATTGGTATTTTTTTTTTTAGTGATTTAAAAATATTTAAATCAAGTATTATTGATCTTCAAAAATCTTTATTTAATTATCGGAGGGCTTAAAAATCATGAAATCTTTTGTAAAATTATCTTTATATATTTACTGAGTTTTTAAAATTGTTTGGTGGATTAATTTGGGGGCTTAAGTATTTTAAAATGATTTTTAAGAGTTTTATTGTATTTAAAGGATCAAAACTTTGAAAATTCATATTTAATTCATTTTTTATCCGAAAAATATTTTCAAAATATGTGGGTGCTCCTAATTTTATACTCTTTATTTTAAAAAGGAAAAGTTTAATTTTCCGAAATTTTTTATTTAATTTCGATTTATAAAAGATGTTTACTAGTTTTGAAAGCGAATAAGTAGTGTTTTAATTGGGCCGAGGAGTATTGTTAGTAGTTTATATACAAGGACTTGGGCCAAGCCCATTTAGAGAAAACAGCAGCCGCGCAACAAGAGATACGGGGAGAGAGAAATTGAGAATTGGGGGAAAAATTAGGGATTAGAGATGAAATTGAATTGGGGGATTCAAATTGTGGGGGTTGAATGTTGAATCAATTTAGTGTATGTATATATATATACACGCGTGTGTGTGGTGTGTGTATATGTGCGCGACTGGTGGTGGCGCGGTTGAAGGCAGGAGGAGGGGAGACGGCTGTGGAGGCGTACGGAGGTCGACCGGAGAAGGAAGTTCCGGCGGCGGAGGAAGCAGCAGGACCGCGGTGGCGAGCTGAGCTGGTGGTGATTTTCCGATGAGTCGAGCCGAAATCGAAATGGTATACCCCTTTTGTGTATAATTTAATTTATGTAATTAATTGTTGTAGTTTAACTTTGAGTAATTATTGTTGTAATTTAATTAGTTTAAATTATGAGATTATTGTGGTGATTAAATTGGATTTAATTTGGGAGTTTATGTGTTAATTTAGTGATTTAATTCGGAGATTTTAGTGGTTAATTATAAGTTAATTAGGAGAGACTATATTTGTTGATTATATTTATCGGGGTTTTAAATTCGGGAACCGATAAATGTTTGAGTTTAATGGTCTTAAAGGTTATCGATTATTAGTGGTGGTTTGTATGTGCTAAGTGCAAACTGTTATGGTCATATAATTTGTAGTTATATGAGTGGCTAATTGTTATGTGCTAAATGCTGTAGATCAAGTCGTAGTATCTATTAAATGTGTAAATGTCAAGTACTCGGTGGTAAAGTATAGGTGGTTAAATGGTGATTGGTCGTGTATATGGGTTAAGTATGGTAAGTGTGGGAATACGTGATACATGTTAAATGTTAAAATTTTATAATAATTAGAATTGTGCTAGGGGTTATGAGAAGATCACAAGTTTTTAAATGTCAATATTTAAAGGACTTGTGTAATTCTTTTCGACTAATCCCTAGGGCTTACGAATATCCATGATTAGCTATCACGAGTATAATTAATATACTTAAGTGAAGTGATCATCGATATAGCGTAAGTAATAGTTAGTGCTAGGGGTTGTTCCCTAGGGCTTACGAACATCAATGATTGGTTGTCACGTGTATCATTAAAATGCGTGAGAAATACGATCATTGGTGTAGCGTAAGTAGTAGTGTAATGTAAATTATTATGTGCTAGGTGCCGCATGTCTGGGCGGGTACTTTTCTTACTTGTTTATTTTTATGTTGCTACAAGTTGAGGCAGCTTTATTTTTGCAAAAACAGGGATTGAATTGTGTTTGAGGGGTTGTGCCCGTAGTCCGATAAACGAATACCTCATGCCGAAATTTTCTAAAAATCCCCTGTATTTAAAGTTATTTAAATTATTTGATTTAAAGATTTAAAGGCATGTATGTGTATGGGTGTTTAAGTACATATGTGATGATTAATGAGGTGGATATATATATATATATATATATATATATATATATATATATATATATATATATATATTTATGTATGTATTGCTTTGCGAGTTATAAGTAATTAGTTATCGATTGGGTTGTTTATGTACTAAATAGTACTTTACTATTATTTCAAGTATAATTAGGGATTCGATGTGGACCCAACGAGCGTGTTGACGGATTATTGAAGAAAGATGAATGCGTGATCGAATAAAGACCGAGGTTAAGTAAGTAGCGAATCGACGCATTGGAATCAAGGCAAGTGTACTAACCCTCGCTTATCGTTCAAGCGAGAAAAATATGTTTCTATTCAGTATATGTATTCTCTTCAAATTCCTATTGCTTTGGTCATTTTCCTTCAGATTATTATTAAGGAAATGTCTTATTCAAGTATTATGTTTATATAGTATCTCAAAGTTTTATTGCCAGTATTATTCTTTCTCATATGTTGATAGTAATATTCTGTTAAAGTTTTATTGCAGGTATTGCATTCTTATTTATTGATTAGTACAATGTTCTTAATGTATATAGTTCACTGAGATTAATTGATAGTAAATTAGTTTAATGGAATTGGAAGAATTTTTATAAAATGTGGACCAGCTTCATGGTCAGAGTAGTAAAGGCCAATGTCAATAAGTGCCTAGATCCCAGAGTATTGTTTTCAGCTGGACTTTACGTGGCTGATCACCAGTAATGTCCAGAGTATGATTAAAACTCCAATTCTATTAAATGTTTTTATGTAAGTATATTCTGAGTATAGAACTGTTTAATTTTAAAGTATGTTGGATATGAAGTTATGATTTGAGTTAATAAGTACTTTTAGTATAAAAAATGGAAAGTTATTTATATTAGTATTTTGAACGGTGAAAACTAATTCACGGTTATTACGGTCACTGTGGCATGTGTTGCGCAGTGATAGTGAGAACCGAGAATGATTTGAGATCTTCTCATTTATTCAAACTCATGATTGTCAGGCCGGTTAGGCAGCTAGGTATGCAAATGCTTAGCGACATGAATGAAATTTGAGTAATTGAGAATTTCTTGGAGATTTTGTTAAAGTGATAGTTAAAGTATTTTGCAAGTATTAAAAGTATTGGATCTAGTATTATAAACCTTCTCAGTTATTAAATTCTGATTTCGAGTTATAAATGTTTTAAATGATATTAATCTTCTGTTAAAGTTAAGAATCCATATTTCAATTATAGTATTGATTATAAATTGGTGAGCATTCCCTCGCTCATACTTATTGTTCCTATTTCTTGAATTGCAATTATTGCATTCTTATTTCATCCAGTTCAGAGCTATATATATATAACTTGCTGAGCATTCTTTGGCTCACACTTGTTGTTTTTAAAATCTATCTTTTCAGTAACTAGTTGGCGAGGCGTAGCCTGCGCAGTTCAGAAAGTGGAAAGAAGAAGCTGGATGCTGTTATGAAGCTGACGAGGATCAGGGTATTTAGATTTATAGTTTGATTCGTTGTATGTATATATAGTTATAGTATGTATTTGATTAGTTGGCATGGTATACTTCTATTCGAAGTTATACCAGTGATTTAAGTTTGTATAAAGTTTTGTATATAGAGTTGTATTTAAGTTGGTTTTGGGTTTTCTTGTTTCTAGAACTGTAACCTAAGATCTTGAGTTGGGAGTTGGGGTCAAAGAGCTTTTGATTGAGTTTATTTTTATTTCAATTTTATTTTGCTTTCAGATTTTTAGTTTAGTATTCAGCAGGTTTATGTTGTATTTACGAATACATCATGGCCAGTTTTTGTTAGAATTATTGAGTTTGTTAGCGTGACGCCCAAATCTACTGATCCCGGATTTGGGGGCGTTACAGGCTGGTATCAGAGCGTAGGTTATAGGAAACTAGAAACGAGATTGTGTAGGAGTGTGTATAGTTAAGTAAGGAACGTCATAGTTCATATAGGACTCGTGTTGGACTATTGGATATAGCACCAGTTAGTGAGTTAAGATGTGAGTTGTGGCAGATAGTTGAGCGGAGTTGGGTAGAAACCCTTGAGGCTGTAGGTAGTGGAACCTTCAGGGTCTAGTACGAGTGATGACGACGTATAGAATAGATAACTTTAGGACGTGTAGAAGAAGAGTCTAGATCGAATGACGAGTCAGCGAAGGAGTCGACAAAGAAGATGTACGTGGAGACCCTGGCAATACCTTCATTTTCTTTTAATCAATATTCCTTTGTTGAGTTATTTTGACAATTGTCTTTCCCCGAATTTGGGATTCCAGTTATGACAGAGGTTGTTTTGATGCCTATTTCCTTTATTTCTAAAACCCTGTCAAGTTTGACATATGAGTTTCGAAATTTCTTCTTCATCGAATAATCCTATTGTTGATAGATCATCATTTCTTAGTATTGTGCCAGTCAATTCTTTCCTGATTATCCTTTTCTTCTGAAGTAGTACCCATGGAATCCGTTTTGTTGTGATCCAGGGGTATGTCTGAGAATTTCTCATCAATTGATTATTAATTCGATTTTCGAATCTTTTTATGTTTCTTTACTCCAACTGAGGTGAACAACCCTATTTATAGGGGACACAAGGATTGTTTGTCTGTGTGATAGCAGTCTGATGGGATGCCATCACTTGTGTGTTGTGAAGTACAAGAAGGTTAATTACCTTTAGTCATGTCTTGAATAAGGCACGCAACAAGGTTCATTTGATCATATTGATCACTCAGTAATTTTTCATTTCAAAGAATATTTGTTTGAAAACTCATAAATTAATTCTGCAATGGTGGAACCTTTGCTACGATGTGAAATTGTTCTCTTCAGATATCATGAATCATAATGTCTCGAGTAGTCTTGATCGTATGCCAATCGAGTTTAGAATACTAGTAACGCGTGACATATAATACTACGATTAGAGTTGTTCTATATATAGAGAGATCAGTATAGATCCCAGTATAGTAAATAAGTATCCATAGTACAGATTAGTAGAGTTGCGGATGCAACCCGAGTTGGTAGAGTAAACCTCAGTAACCCTTCTTTACCTGATTCCGAGGACGGAATCCTTTTAAGGTGGGTAGAATGTAAGATACCAGATTATTTTAGGATTTATTATTATTATTATTAATTATGTTAATTAGTATTTAAAGTATGGAATTGGATTTGAGAATATCGTTGTGGAATTCAACGATATTTAGTATTGAGTTTATATGAGTATATATTGAGTTATGTGTGGCAATGTGTGCCCCAGTATTTTATTGGTATTATTTTTTTTAGTGATTTAAAAATATTTAAATCAAGTATTATTGATCTTCAAAAATCTTTATTTAATTATCGGAGGGCTTAAAAATCATGAAATCTTTTGTAAAATTATCTTTATATATTTATTGAGTTTTTAAAATTGTTTGGTGGATTAATTTGGGGGCTTAAGTATTTTAAAATGATTTTTAAGAGTTTTATTGTATTTAAAGGATCAAAACTTTGAAAATTCATATTTAATTCATTTTTTATCCGAAAAATATTTTAAAAATATGTGGGTGCTCCTAATTTTATACTCTTTATTTTAAAAAGGAAAAGTTTAATTTTCCAAAATTTTTTATTTAATTTCGATTTATAAAAGATGTTTACTAGTTTTGAAAGCGAATAAGTAGTGTTTTAATTGGGCCGAGGAGTATTGTTAGTAGTTTATATACAAGGACTTGGGCCAAGCCCATTTAGAGAAAACAGCAGCCGCGCAACAAGAGATACGGGGAGAGAGAAATTGAGAATTGGGGGAAAAATTAGGGATTAGAGATGAAATTGAATTGGGGGATTCAAATTGTGGGGTTTGAATGTTGAATCAATTTAGTGTATGTATATATACACGCGTGTGTGTGGTGTGTGTGTATGTGCGCGACTGGTGGTGGCGCGGTTGAAGGCAGGAGGAGGGGCGACGGCTGTGGAGGCGTACGGAGGTCGACCGGAGAAGGAAGTTCCGGCGGCGGAGGCAGCAGCAGGACCGCGGTGGCGAGCTGAGCTGGTGGTGATTTTCCGATGAATGGTTTCCGATGAGTCGAGCCGAAATCGAAATGGTATACCCCTTTTGTGTATAATTTAATTTATGTAATTAATTGTTGTAGTTTAACTTTGAGTAATTATTGTTGTAATTTAATTAGTTTAAATTATGAGATTATTGTGGTGATTAAATTGGATTTAATTTGGGAGTTTATGTGTTAATTTAGTGATTTAATTCGGAGATTTTAGTGGTTAATTATAAGTTAATTAGGAGAGACTATATTTGTTGATTATATTTATCGGGGTTTTAAATTCGGGAACCGATAAATGTTTGAGTTTAATGGTCTTAAAGGTTGTCGATTATTAGTGGTGGTTTGTATGTGCTAAGTGCAAACTGTTATGGTCATATAATTTGTAGTTATATGAGTGGCTAATTGTTATGTGCTAAATGCTGTAGATCAAGTCGTAGTATCTATTAAATGTGTAAATGTCAAGTACTCGGTGGTAAAGTATAGGTGGTTAAATGGTGTTTGGTCATGTATATGGGTTAAGTATGGTAAGTATGGGAATACGTGATACATGTTAAATGTTAAAATTTTATAATAATTAGAATTGTGCTCGGGGTTATGAGAAGATCACAAGTTTTTAAATGTCAATATTTAAAGGACTTGTGTAATTCTTTTCGACTAATCCCTAGGGCTTACGAATATCCATGATTAGCTATCACGAGTATAATTAATATACTTAAGTGAAGTGATCATCGATATAGCGTAAGTAAGGGGTTGTTCCCTAGGGCTTACGAACATTAATGATTGGTTGTCACGTGTATCATTAAAAGGCATGTATGTGTATGGGTGTTTAAGTACATATGTGATGATTAATGAGGTGGATATATATATATATATATATTTATGTATGTATTGCTTTGCGAGTTATAAGTAATTAGTTATCGATTGGGTTGTTTATGTACTAAATAGTACTTTACTATTATTTCAAATATAATTAGGGATTCGATATGGACCCAATGAGCGTGTTGACGGATTATTGAAGAAAGATGAATGCGTGATCGAATAAAGACCGAGGTTAAGTAAGTAGCGAATCGACGCATTGGAATCAAGGCAAGTGTACTAACCCTCGCTTATCGTTCAAGCGAGAAAAATATGTTTCTATTCAGTATATGTATTCTCTTCAAATTCTTATTGCTTTTGTCATTTTCCTTCAGATTATTATTAAGGAAATGTCTTATTCAAGTATTATGTTTATATAGTATCTCAAAGTTTTATTGCCAGTATTATTCTTTCTCATATGTTGATAGTAATATTCTGTTAAAGTTTTATTGCAGGTATTGCATTCTTATTTATTGATTAGTACAATGTTCTTAATGTATATAGTTCACTGAGATTAATTGATAGTAAATTAGTTTAATGGAATTGGAAGAATTTTTATAAAATGTGGACCAGCTTCATGGTCAGAGTAGTAAAGGCCAATGTCAATAAGTGCCTAGATCCCAGAGTATTGTTTTCAGCTGGACTTTACGTGGCCGATCACCCGTAATGTCCAGAGTATGATTAAAACTCCAATTCTATTAAATGTTTTTATGTAAGTATATTCTGAGTATAGAACTGTTTAAGTTTAAAGTATGTTGGATATGAAGTTATGATTTGAGTTAATAAGTACTTTTAGTATAAAAAATGGAAAGTTATTTATATTAGTATTTTGAACGGTGAAAACTAATTCACGATTATTACGGTCACTGTGGCATGTGTTGCGCAGTGATAGTGAGAACCGAGAATGATTTGAGATCTTCTCATTTATTCAAACTCATGATTGTCAGGCCGGTTAGGCAGCTAGGTATGCAAATGCTTAGCGACATGAATGAAATTTGAGTAATTGAGAATTTCTTGGAGATTTTGTTAAAGTGATAGTTAAAGTATTTTGCAAGTATTAAAAGTATTGGATCTAGTATTACAAACCTTCTCAGTTATTAAATTCTGATTTCGAGTTATAAATGTTTTAAATGATATTAATCTTCTGTTAAAGTTAAGAATCCATATTTCAATTATAGTATTGATTATAAATTGGTGAGCATTCCCTCGCTCATATTTATTGTTCCTATTTCTTGAATTGCAATTATTGCATTCTTATTTCATCCAGTTCAGAGCTATATATATATAACTTGCTGAGCATTCTTTGGCTCACACTTGTTGTTTTTAAAATCTATCTTTTCAGTAACTAGTTGGCGAGGCGTAGCCTGCGCAGTTCAGAAAGTGGAAAGAAGAAGCTGGATGCTGTTATGAAGCTGACGAGGATCAGGGTATTTAGATTTATAGTTTGATTCGTTGTATGTATATATAGTTATAGTATGTATTTGATTAGTTGGCCTGGTATACTTCTATTCGAAGTTATACCAGTGATTTAAGTTTGTATAAAGTTTTGTATATAGAGTTGTATTTAAGTTGGTTTTGGGTTTTCTTGTTTCTAGAACTGTAACCTAAGATCCTGAGTTGGGAGTTGGGGTCAAAGAGCTTTTGATTGAGTTTATTTTTATTTCAGTTTTATTTTGCTTTCAGATTTTTAGTTTATTATTCAGTAGGTTTATGTTGTATTTACGAATACATCATGGCCAGTTTTTGTTAGAATTATTGAGTTTGTTAGCGTGACGCCCAAATCTACTGACCCCGGATTTGGGGGCGTTACACTGAAGAATTCAGCATTCCAATCTCACTGACCAACCTTGTGAAGGTGGCTTCATCTAATGGCTTAGTGAATATATCAGCTAGATGTTTATCTGTAGAGACATAATGCAACTCAATGGTTCCATTAGTTGCATGTTCTCTAATGAAATGATATCTGATGTCAATGTGCTTTGTCCTAGAATGATTGACAGGATTGGCAACTATAGAGATTGCACTTGTGTTGTCACACATGATTGGAATTCTTTCCAACACAAGTCCATAATCTCTAAGTTGGTTTCTAATCCAAAGCACTTGAGCATAGCAACTTCCAGCAGCTATGTATTCAGCCTCAGCTGTAGAAGTTGACACAGATTGTTGTTTCTTGCTATACCAAGAGACTAACCTTTGTCCAAGAAACTGGCAACTACCTGAGGTGCTTTTCCTATCCACTCTGCATCCAGCATAATCAGCATCAGAATAGCCAACCAGATTGAACCATGTGTCCTTAGGATACCATATACCCAAGTTTGGAGTGCCCTTCAGATATCTAAAGATCCTTTTTATAGCAACCAAATGTGATTCTTTTGGATTTGATTGAAACCTTGCACACAAGCATGTAGCAAACATGATGTCTGGCCTACTTGCAGTGAGGTAGAGTAGAGAACCACCCATGCCTCTGTAGACTGAGATATCTACTTTCTTGCCTTTAGCATCTTCATCTAGTTTAGTGGCAGTGGCCATGGGTGTCTTTGCAGGTGAGCAGTCTTCTAATTCAAACTTCTTCAATAAATCTTTGATGTACTTGGTTTGACTGATAAAGATGCCATCCTTCCTTTGACTAACTTGCAATCCAAGAAAGAATGTTAACTCTCCCATCATACTCATCTCATATCTGCTCTGCATGAGTTTAGAGAATTTTTCACACAGCTTCTCATTTGTAGAACCAAAAATGATATCATCCACATAAATCTGAACTAGGATAATATCATCGCCATGCTTCTTGTAAAATAGTGTCTTGTCCAATGTGCCTCTAGTGAATTGATTTTCAAGCAGAAATTGTGATAAAGTATCATACCATGCTCTTGGAGCCTGCTTAAGTCCATACAATGCCTTAAGCAATCTGTAGATAAATTCTGGGAAATGTGGGTCCTCAAAGCCAGGTGGTTGTTGCACATAAACCTCTTCTTCCAACTCTCCATTCAGAAATGCACTTTTGACATCCATTTGATAAACTTTAAAATTTGAATGGGCAGCAAATGCCAAGAATATTCTGATGGCTTCAATGCCTTCTTGTTGAGAGTATCCTTTTGCAACCAGCCTTGCTTTGTTTCTTACTATTACACCATCCTCATCCATCTTATTCTTCAGAACCCATTTTGTTCCAACAATGGTTCTATTCTTTGGTGTAGGCACAAGTTCCCATACTTTGTTCCTTTCAAATTGATTCAGCTCCTCTTGCATGGCAATAATCCAATCTGGATCCAACAGTGCATCATCAAGTTTCTTAGGCTCAACCTGAGATAGAAAACATCCATAGAGGCACTCATTCTGAGTTGCTCTTCTAGTCCTTACTCCTGCATTGAGATCTCCAATGATATGCTCTGCAGTGTGTGATCTATCTCATTTCCTTGAATGCTCATCCTGATTTCTCATTCTTGATGTTGCTTCATCATCCAAATTATGATCATTCTCATTTCCTCCCCCTGTGAGGTTGCCACTACTCACAGGTTTGTCTTGGATGCTTGTTTCTGCACTGTTGATTGGCACAAATTCTTCTCTTGTATCATCTTTCACTTGAGTTTGTGGAACTTGAGTTTCAACTTCAGTTTAAATTTCTTCATCAGAATCATCTAGATTATCAAACTTTAATAGATCTTTATCTTCATCATTGGCTTCTTCTAGTCCAGGTAGTTTGCTGTCATCAAATGTCACATCTGTGCTTTCCATAATTTTCTTTTGACTGATGACATAGACCTTGTATGCAATACTTTCCATAGAGTAGCCAAGAAAAATTCCTTCAAATGCCTTTGCATCAAACTTTCCAACATATTCAGAATTATCTTTCAATACAAAGCATTTGCTTCCAAAAGTATGGACATACTTCAGAGTAGGCTTCTTTCCAGTCATCAAATTGTAAGGTGTCTTTCTTGTGTTTTTGTTGATGAGGGTTCTGTTTTGGATATAGCATGCAGTGCTGACAGCCTCAGCCCAAAAGCATGTAGGCATTTTTGCATCAAGTAACATTGTTCTAGCAGCCTCAATTAGAGTTCTATTCTTTCTCTCAACAACTCCATTTTGTTGTGGAGTCCTTGGAGCTGAGAATTGTTGAGAAATACCATTCTCTTTGCAGAATGCTTCAAGTATGGCATTTCTGAACTCTGTTTCATTATCACTTCTTAGTGCAATCACACTTGCATTGTTGGCATTTGCTTCCTTGTCAACTTTCTTTATGTACTCAATGATTACTTGAGGAGCCTCATCTTTTGATGCCAGAAATTCCACCCATGTATACCTTGTAAAGTCATCAACCATCACCAAGGCATACCTCTTTCTTCCTAATGACATAATATTGACAGGCCCAAACAAATCCATATGAATGAGTTGTAGGGGCTTGGTTATTGATGTCACTGTCTTTGACTTGTGACTTGATCTTTTCATCTTTCCCTTTTGACAAGCCTCACACACTCCTTCTTGACAGAATTCAAGTGTGGGCATGCCTCTCACTAACTCTCTTTTGACTAGAGAATTAATGGCTTTGAAGTTCAGGTGTGATAGTTTCTTGTGCCACAGCCAACAATCTTCATTAGATGCCTTTGAGTAAAAGCAACAGACTTTGTCCTTGTTTGCAGAATCCATATTAGCTACAAACAGGCTTCCTTTCCTTACTCCAGATAGAGCAAAATCACCAATCTTCTTATGAGTGATCAAACATTCATCTTTGCCAAAATCCACCTTGAATCCTCTATCAGTAAACTGACCAACACTTAGCAGATTATGCTTGAGTCCCTTGACTAGTGCTACATCTTCAATGATGACATTACCAACTTTTAACTTGCCATATCCCAATGTGTTACCAATGCTGTCATCTCCAAAAGCAACCATTGGGCCAGCCTTTTCCTCATACTGTGATAGCAGGGCCATATCACCAGTCATATGATTTGAGCATCCACTGTCCAAAATCCACATGACCTTCTTTTCATTTTCTTTGCCCTGCAAACACAAAGGTATTACTTTTCCTTTGGTACCCAAACAAGTTTGGGTCCATGTGACTTAGAAACAGTTTTATCATAAACAACATGCTTATCAACTTTCTTGGTGTTAGTCTTCTTATCACTGTTGGAAGTCTTAGAACCTGAGGTTTCAGACTTAGGTGACAGAGGTACCTTCCTAGCTTTAGGAGGACTTGAAGACTTTGACATTGTGTAGTGTGTGTGAGAAATATTGTGACTGATACAACCATCAATGAATTGCCTTCTTAAATTAAAACAACTAGTCATAACATTCATATTGCATGGCATACAGTCAAATTTATCACAAAATGGTGCATCTCTATGTCTTAGAGACACAGAACAGTCATAGAAAGGTTTAGGCACACTACCAACAAATTTCTTGCATGCATGAGTTAAATGATTGGTACTGAAACAGTTCTGACAAGTTTTCCTAGGGGCATTAGGCATATACGCATAGTTGTTATCTTTGTTAATCCCTAACTTGCCATTTCTGTTTTGTTTCTTCTTAGTCCCTTTCATATCTGATTCACTCTTCCCAGCTGAAACAAACTTAACAAACTTCTTTGGTCTAGACCCATCACCTACTGGCTCCTTGGCTTTTGACCTATCACTCTCACTCTTGGAGGATGCTTGTTGTTCACTGGATTGTGCCTCATCCTCATCCTTCAACATTTGCTTGATGAGTAAGGCATCCTCATCAATTTCAAATGTTGATTCTTTATAAATTGGATTTTCAGCCTTTTTCAAAATGTGGGGCAATTCCTCATGAACAACTGTGTCATCTTCTACGACAGCATAGCCTTTTCTCTGTTTAAGAGTGCTATAGTCAAGTCCAATAGCAGCCTTGGGTTTAGCTTGGATTTTCTCACAGTAGGATTGCACTAGACCAGCTGATTTCTTAAATGTTTTCAGTTTGAATTCATTTTCAGCCAATTCATCCCTAAGAGCCTTTTCTACTTGACTAGCACATAGAACCTTATTCTGCAGATATTCAACTTCTTTCTTAAGGTTTTCTACTTGCATAGCAGTTAGCTCAAGTTCCTCATTTCTTTTGGTTAACATTTCATTTCTAGTAGATAGTTTAGCAATTTCTTCATTAGCAGCAGTCATACTAGTATGAATATTAAACATCTCAACAGATAGTTGTTCAATCATGGATTTATACTCAGAAACAGACATGTCTATAGTAGTGAGAGATGGTACCTGAGAGTCTGATGGAGATGTGCCATCCTTGGAATTGGCCATCAAGGCATAGTTACAAAATTTTTGTTCCTCTCCATCACCATCAGAATCATCCCAACACTTCCCTTCAGCAATGTAGGCCTTACCTTGTGTCTGCTATTTCAGAAGGGCCTCATACTTAGCTTCGAGCTCAAGAAACTCTATATCCTTCTTTTTAGGTTTCTTGCATTCACTGGCAAAATGCCCTAGGTCATTGCATCTATAACATCTTATAGATGACCTATCCACATGGCTGGTTTTGAACTTGTTCTTGTTTGGTTTCACAGGTGCCTTGCTCTTGTTGAATGAATGGTTTTTGGTTTTGGGTTTGAAGGGTTGATTCCTTTTGAATCTGATGTTTGGAAATTTTCTGGCCATGAAGGCATATGAAGTCTTTTCCATCCCATCTAGTTCTTCAAGAGTTTAAAACTCTTCTTCCTCCTTCTCCTCAACAGGTTCACTTACTTCAGCTTCAGTTTCTTCATCATCATCTACTATCTCCTCTATCCTTAGCTGGCTTGTAGATGCTTCTAGGTCTTGAATAGACTTGTTGACATTCAAGGCACATGATGTGTTTATCATTCTGCCTTGGTTGGCCTGGATAGCCCTTTTCTGAAGCAACTCAAGCTCATGAGTTTTTAACACTCCATAGAGCACATCATAAGTGATTTTGTTCAAATCTCTTTCTCTTAGAGAAATGACCCTTTGCTCTAGATGATTTGGTGAAGATAACAGAAACTTCATGTTTAGCTCCTTGGTGCTGTAAACCTTGCCATTCATCTGCAACTCAGTGACTAGTTTGTGAAATCTTTCAAACATCTCAGTAATGCTCTCCTTGGGCTGTGCCATGAAGGCTTCATACTGTGTGACCAGTATCTGTTTCTTGTTTTCCTTAACCTCATCAGTTCCTTCACATAACACCTCAATGTGATCCCACATTTCTTTAGTAGATGTGCATGACGCAATGTTTGCAAACATTGACATATCCATGGAATCAATAATTAGCAACATGAGGTGACTGTCAAGAGCGACCATCTTTTTTTTTGATTCTGTCCATTTAAATGGTTCTTTGGCCACATAAGATCTTGGAACAGTTATGGTTCCAACAGTCTTCTTAGGTATCTCTTGTTGTGGAACAAAGGGACCATTCTTGAGAATCTCAGGATACAAAGGATGAGAGGCTTTGATGAACAACATCATTTTTATCTTCCAGAGGTTGTAGTTTTCTTTGTCAAACTTAGGGACTTTCACCGTTCCTGTAGTCTTTGGTGTATTCGAACTCATGATCGTTTTTCTGTTTTTGAATAAACAGCCCGCTCTGATACCACTTGTTGAGTATTGAACACAGTAAAAGAATACAGGGGGGGTGAATGGATTCTTGAACTTTTCTTTGTTTGAGTCTATGTAGCAGATAGGTGTTTGTGTGTGCAAGAATGAAGGTGCGGATAAAGAACAACACAAGACACAATATCACTTTAATCTAATGTATTATTAGATAAAGGTTGCTACAATTTGTGAATACAAATGATAGTATTCTCAGCTTCGTTTTTCTCAGAGAGATATGACTTACAACGTATGAAAAACTTGACTCTCAAAAGTTAGTGACTCAGGAAGTGAGGCTGCATCCTTATAGAACATGGATACAACCTACTTACTGTTGGGATTTATGGGTGATGGAAAAGACAACTTAACTAGTTTTATTGGTATACTTAGTTTTTACTAAGTAGAACATACTGTCATAGCCTGAAATGTATTCTTGTAATTTAAATAAATACTGTCATGTAATAAGTGTAATTCTTGGAAGAAGTTCGATTATGTTCAAGCCTCAAGAAATACATAAGTTCGACAGAAGGAATAAATGTTACTGTCAAACCCTGACAGTAAGGTTACAAGGAAACAACATGTTGCCTAGGTCGACAGCAAGTTTCACGAAGTCGACAGCAAGTTTCAACTTGACAGCAACACTGGCGGAGATTCTAATGACAACAACTTTGATGTACAGTTTGCGACAGTAAGTTTGGAATTCCTGACAGCAATCTCTGCGGGAAAAACATGTTGTCAATCAAAGCACAATTCTTGACAGCAATCTCTGCGGGAATTCATACTGTCAACCAAAGCAAAATTCTTGACAGTAATATCTGCGGGAAATTCATACTGTCAAACAAAGCATAAATCAATTGACAGTAAACTTTGTGGCAAACATACTATCATATAGAATCAGCCTGATTTAGGAATTTTCTAAGTCAAATTAATCGACAGAGTACATGTTCAAAAGAAGCAGGCGTGTTGTAATATTCAACCTTTACAGCAAGCTTGGAAAGTCTATAACTGAAGCTCGAGAGATCACATGGAACAACCTGTAAAGTCTAGAGCAGATAAAATTGAATACGGCTAGATCTGGGTGGCTCAAATGTGGAAAGTATCTTAAAGTTACTTTGTGATGATCACATGGGAATAAATCATGGAATGAGCTGCAAAAGGAATATAACAGCAACTCAACAACCCATGATGATGATGATAGTACAGTAGATTATCACACTATAAATAGAGCACTCTATTTATACAATAGATAACTCAACAACTGTAATCTCTTGAGTATTTGTAGCTTGAGAATTATTTTGTTCTCAAGGTTGTAGCAAAACTTTGCAAAATAAATAAAACATTTATTTTGTGAAATCCTCGTATTTGATTTTACTTGTGTTTGCATTTCTTCTACTAGTAAATCACAAATTCTATTTAAGTTGTTGAAATAGTTTTTGAAATTTATTAGTATTGCATTCAACCCCCCTTCTGCAATACTTTCCTGGACCAACAACTGGTATCAGAGCAATCAGATTAATACACATATCTGAGATCCAAATGGCAAGTATTCAAAGGTCAAGTAATATCAAGATTCCAGCGTTTGATAAAGAAAACTACAACATATGGAAAAAGAAGATTATGTTATTTATCAAAGCTCAGAATCCACTATTCCTAGGTATTCTGGAAAATGGCCCCTTCATTCCTCAAAAGGAAATCCCAGCTGCTACAGTAAATGATGTAGTAATCCCAGCTCATTGGGTTGCTAAGAAGCCTTCTGAGTATAATGACTCAGAAAAAGAAAAGGTAGCACTGGATGATCATCTGCAACTCATTCTACTAGATGCACTTACCCTGGACAAAGCTATGAGTGGAAATATAATAGCATGCAACCCTGGCAGCATGCAACTCTGCCAGGGATATGTGGAAAAAGATAGAACTGTTATGTGAAGGAAGTGAAGAGGTCAGAGAGAATCAAAAACAAATACTGGTGTCACAATATGAAGCGTTTATGGGCAAGCATGGAGAAGAGCTAACCCACATGTTTGAAAGATTTAGCAAACTGATAGCTGAGCTTCAAATTCATGGAAAGTTTTATGAAAAGAAGGAAGTCAATATCAAGTTTCTGCTAACTCTTCCAGAACATCTTGAGCACAGAGTAACAGCCATAAGAGAAGGGAGAGACTTAAATTCTGTTTCTCTTGAAACATTGTATGGAGTTCTAAAATCTTATGAACTTGAATATTATCAAAAGAAAGCTATACAAAGTGGATCCAAAGGATTGATGGCAAACATGGCTGGTGCTCTAGTTGCTCAAGGACCATCATATTTTCAAGCAAGTGAGCAAATTCAAAATGATCAACAAACTCAATTTTCATCTGTGAAAATTGAAGAGGTGGTTGAAGATGAAGAAAAGGTTGTCCTTCAACTAGAAGATGTTGAAGATGAAGAATTCTTCACTCTAGAAGAAATGGAGAAAATGGATAATCCAACCATGGCTTTTATGGCAAGAAAATTCAAAAATATAAGGTTCAGGAGGAACAAGCCATATAAGCCTCAAGGTCAATTTCCAAAATATAACCAAGGAAGCTCATCAAAACCTGCTACTGGCACCAAGGGAGGATACAAAACAGGAATGGTAGATAGGTCAAAGTTTAGATGCTACAATTGCAATGAACTTGGTCACTTTGCTACTGAATGCAAAAGACCAAAACAAATACAAAGAATGGAGAGAGGAACTGGGAGTCAATTTAAGAAAGGACAAGGAAAAGCCTATGTGGCTGAAGGAAAATGCTGGGATGAATCTGATAATGAAGAAGAAGAGGAATTTGTGAATTTAGCCTTGATGGCTAGAGAGGATGAAGAAGCATCAACCTCGTCAAGTCAGGTACCATCTCTAGTATTACTAGATATGTCTTTAAATGACTATAAGCAAACCATTGAGGAAATGAGTACTGAAATGTTTAATATTCATACTAGTTTATCTGCTGCAAATGAAGAAATTGCTAGATTAACTAAAGAAAATGAAGTACTCAGATCTAACAATGATGTGTTGTTGCTTAAGACCAGTTCTATTTATTCTTTAGCTCAGGAAAACGAAAGACTAAAAAATGATTTAACCTGTGCTAAAGAGATAGAGGATTATCTAAGAAAAGAAATTTCTGAGAATGAATTTAAGCTAAAGGCATTTAGAAATTCCTCTAAATTAGTTCAAGAGTATCATGAGAAACATACTGAAAGTAAGAAGATAGGCATAGGCTATGATTATAGCAGGAGACCTGGTAAAGAGGCTGTTATACAGAAAAATGATGATAATAATACTGTAAGACCTCACATCCTCAAAAATGTGAGTAACCCAATTTTCAAAAGTACAGAGTTTGAGGTTAATGAAAATTCCCTAATTATTAATCAAGAACTCTGTGATGAAGATGAGAGGATTGACAGTAAATCTAAGAAAGAAAAAGATTCTGTCAAAATGTCTATGACAGAAACAGTCTTAAACAGTCCAACCAAGTGTTCAAAAGATACTGTCAAGAAATCATCCAAGACAGTAACTTTCAAACCTACTGTCAAGACAGCAAGTACAAAAGATGCTGTCAAAAATAGTTCGACAGCATCTTCTGAACAAATTGTCAAGACAGTTGTCTCCAAGTCTAAAAACAGAAATGGGAAGCTAGGCATTGATAAAAAGAATAATTATGCATATGTTAAGCAGACACCAAGGAAACTTTGCAATAATTGTGGCTCCTCACATCATTTAACTCATGTTTGTAAGAAATCAACTAGTAGCATATCTAATGCAACAGAGTTGAAAGGGAACTTACACAGAACCCCCATTATGCAAAGAGAATTGGTAGTTTGTAATAACATTGACTGTATGCCATGCAAAATTACTGCTATGAGTACATGTTTTAATTTGCAAATCTCATCTAATGAATTGTGTTCTTATATGCAAAATGCAAAGACTTTTGAATCCACTAAAGAAAGTGAGAAGTCTGCTCTCACTAAGAAAAAGTCAAAGTCAAAAACTAAGTGGGTAATAAAAGAAGTCAAGGAATCATCTTCTGATAATATTGTGTCAAATATTGATAAAGTTTCTGATGATACTGAGTATGCAGGACCCAACAAGACTTGGGTACCAAATGCAAATTAAACTCTTTCTGACTTGCAAGGAAAGAAAGGTAAACAGGTCATGTGGATAATCGACAGTGGATGTTCCAAACACATGACTGGTGATATATCCCTGCTATCACAATATGTTGAGAAGGCTGGTCCAACGATAACCTTTGGAGACAACAGCAAAGGTTACACTGTGGGATATGGCTGTTTAAAAGCTGGAAATGTTGTCATTGAAGAAATCTCTCTTGTGGAAGGTTTGAAGCATAATCTGCTCAGTGTCAGTCAATTCACTGACAAAGGATTCAAAGTAAACTTTGGCATGATGGAATGTTCAATTCACCACAAGAAGGATAGAAGCCTATCTCTGAAAGGAGTAAGGAAAGGAAGCCTATTTGTTGCAGACTTAAACTCAACAAATGAGGAAAGAATATTTTGCTTCTACAGCAAAGCAAGTGTTGGAGATAGCATGCTTTGGCACAAGAAACTTTCCCATCTCAACTTCAAAACAATGAACATGCTAATGAAGAAGGAATTGGTAAGAGGACTACCTCAACAGGAATTCTGTCAAGAAGGACTGTGTGAAGATTGTCAAATGGGAAAATTGAGGAAAGCAATGCATAAATCAAAGCAAGTCAACACTAACACTGAAGCACTCAAGTTGATTCACATGGATCTTTTTGGACCAGTGAATGTTCAATCACTATCCAGAAAAAGATATGCACTGGTCATGATAGATGACTATTCTAGGTACACTTGGGTGAAATTTTTAGAATCAAAAGATGAAGCTGCTCAAGAAATCATTGATCACATAAGGGTACTTGACAGGACCCCTGAAGCAAAAGTTCAATTTCTAAGAAGTGACAATGGTACTGAATTCAGAAATGCTACACTTGGAAACTTCTGCAAAGATCAAGGAATTGTTCAACAATTCTCTGCTGCAAGAACTCCACAGCAAAATGGAGTTGTAGAAAGGAAAAATAGGACTCTTATTGAAGCTGCAAGGACTATGTTGAGTAATGCTAAATTACCAACATATTTCTGGGCAGAAGCCATCAACACTGCTTGTTACACACAGAACAGAACACTAATCAACAAGGCTCATGGCAATACTCCTTACTATCTTTTGACAGGAAAGAAACCTACTGTCAAGTACTTTCATATTTTTAGAAGCAAGTGCTTTTTGATGAAAGACAACCATGAAAGAAAAGGCAAGTTTGATACTAAAGCATATGAAGGCATTTTCATGGGATATGGGATAGAAAGGACTGCCTACAGAGTCTATATCATGGAGCACAAAACAATTGAAGAAAGTGTCAATGTCACGTTTGATGAAACCAAGTTTCCAGGGCTACATGAGGATGGTCAAATGCAACCCTTCAGATTTGAAAATCAAGGATACTTGGAAAAGGAAGAATATGTTGATGAAGAACCAAGTCTCATTCAATCAGTGGGATATGAGAAAGAATCTGTCAATACTCATAATCTAAATCAAACCTCAGCTCAATCACAGACAATTTCAGGCATCAATCAACAAGAATGTGAGACTGGAGAATTTGAGCTAAATGAGCAGAACAATGAAAATGGTGGAGAATCAAATCCTCATATTGATGAAAGACAATCTCATCAAACAAGTAGCTTGCCTCAATCAACAAAGTGGAACAGAGATCATACCAGTAATCTAATTATTGGAGATCCCACTACTGGTGTAAGGACAAGGAGGAATATCTCTGCTGAAAGCATGTTTTCATGTTTCTTATCTCAAATGGAACCAAAAATAGTTGAAGAAGCATTGTTGGATTCTGATTGGGTGATGGCCATGCAGGAGGAGCTCAATCAATTTGAAAGAAATAATGTTTGGAAACTAGTTCCAAGGCCAAAAGGAAAATCAGTCATTGAGACAAAATGGGTTTTCAGAAACAAGATAGATGAGAGTGGAAATGTGACAAGGAATAAGGCAAGGTTAGTGGCCAAAGGTTACTGTCAACAGGAAGGGATAGATTATGATGAAACTTTTGCTCCTGTTGCCAGACTTGAAGCCATAAGAATTTTCTTAGCCTTTGCTGCACACTGCAAATTCAAGGTATTTCAAATGGATGTTAAAAGTGCCTTTCTAAATGGAGAATTAGAAGAAGAAGTGTATGTTGAACAGCCTCCTGGATTTGAAAATGACAAATTGCATAATTTTGTCTACAAGCTGTTCAAGGCTCTATATGGCTTAAAGCAAGCACCAAGAGCCTGGTATGACACATTATCCACTTTTCTCCTGGAAAATCAATTTATAAGAGGTAAGGTGGATAAAACTTTATTCTATAAATACCATGGCAAAGACATCATTCTTGTGCAGATATATGTTGATGACATAATCTTTGGCTCAACAAACGAAAAATTGTGTGAAAAGTTCTCATCTCTAATGAGAAACAAGTATGAAATGAGCATGATGGGAGAATTAGCATTCTTTCTTGGTCTTCAAATCTATCAGAAGAAGGAAGGAATCTTTATCTGTCAATCTAAGTATGTCAAAGAACTTCTCAAAAAGTTTAACTTAGAAGATTCATCACCTGCCAAGACACCTATCTCAACAGCCACCAAATTAGAGTTAGATCCTAAAGGCAAGAAAGTGGATTCTAGTACCTACAGAGGCATGGTTGGATCATTGCTTTACTTAACAGCAAGCAGGCCAGATATAATGTTTGCTACATGTCTCTGTGCAAGGTTTCAGGCTGATCCAAAAGAATCACACTTAGTTGCAATTAAAAGAATCTTTAGATATCTCAAAGGCACCCCAAATCTAGGTCTTTGGTACCCTAAGGAAACTGGATTTGATCTAATTGGATATTCTGATTCAGACTATGCTGGCTGCAAAATTGACAGAAAAAGTACTACAGGAAGCTGTCAATTTCTTGGGGGGAGATTGGTGTCATGGTTCAGTAAGAAGCAACACTCAGTTTCTACATCAACTGCAGAAGCTGAATATATTGCAGCTGGAAGTTGCTGTGCACAAATTCTTTGGATGAAGAATCAGTTAATGGATTATGGACTAAAGTTGTCAAAAATTCCTATCTACTGTGACAACACTAGTGCCATAGCCATATCAGACAATCCAGTTCAACACTCCAGAACAAAGCACATTGATATAAGGCATCATTTCATCAGGGAGCATGTTGAAAAGGGAGATGTAAAAGTGGTTTATGTTCCAACAGACAAGCAACTTGCAGACATATTCACCAAACCATTGGATAAAGCAACATTTATCAGGTTGGTGAGTGAATTAGGAATGCTAAATCAGGTATGATCATCTAACTGGTTTATCAATTCACAATCGCAGCTCATGACAGAAACTTTCAAGGTATTGTAAATAGAAGGTACTGTCATGAGAAGTTAAGGTTCTATGTGCTACTTGTTCAGAAATCATGTTTGCTATGACTATGCTAAAAGGATTTTTAGATATCATGTTTGCTATGACTATGCTAAAAGGATTTTTAGATATCATGTTTGCTATGACTATGCTAAAAGGATTTTTAGATATCATGTTTGCTATGACTATGCTAAAAGGATTTTTAGATATCATGTTTGCTATGACTATGCTAAAATAGTTTTACATGTCTGACTTAATACGATTTTAAGAAAACATGTGTCCTTAACTTAAGTTATGTGTGAACAGTGACAGCATGATCTTATGATAAGTTTACTGTCAGATAAAACTTACTGTCACTCATGAAGCTGATTGACAGAAATGTTGTAAGCGCACAAGTTGCTGTCAATGAAAGTTGCTGTCACAAGAAATTGCTGTCAGAATTGGTAGAGAAAGAAAAGCGCACAGGTTACTGTCAATGAAAGTTGCTGTCACAAGAAATTGCTGTCAGAATTGGTAGAAAAAGAAAAGCGCACAGGTTACTGTCAATGAAAGTTGCTGTCACGGAAGTTGCTGTCAAAGATAGTGGAAAAATATATATATATATATTAATTTATATATATATATATATATATATATATGGATATTTCTATTCACCAATCCACGATCTAATAGCAACTGCCACGTAATATAGCAAGTGGAGTTAATGGGTAATATCATTATCACACGTTCAATTAAGAGAGGTTAAATCGATTCATATTAGAAACTGAATCTACCGTTTAATCTACTATCACTTTCATTTGCAAAAACCTCTCAACCTTCTGCATCCAAAAACCGCATTTTCTCTCTCATTTTTCAAAGCATTCAACAATGGCACCTAAACAAAGTATTGCTCAAACCAACTTTGCTGGTATCTTTTCTCCTAGTGATGCTGGTGAAAACTTCAAAGGACTTATTTCGTTCTTGAATAAATCCTACCTAGGTCATGCAATAACCTCTTCCCCCAAAATTGATGCTGTTAGAATTGAAAAATTCTGGAAATCAGCAAGTGCTCAAGGAACTGGAGAGAATGAAACAATTAAGTTCAATATAGATGATGCAAGTCATTCTCTTTCAGTAAAGAATATCAATGAGGCTTTGGGTATTGTGTTGACCAGTGAAGAAAGTTTTAAGGAACTAGCAACTGATGATACTCTGAAGAAGTTCTTTCTGAAGATTGGGTACTCTGGTTCTAAACTTGAAGAAACTTCTGATAAGTGGTATCAAACAGGAGAAATGGACAGGAAATTTCTGAGAAAAGAGTGGAGTATGATTTTTGATGTAATGGTGAAGGTATTCTCTACCAAGACTACAGGATGGAATGGAATACCATCATATATCAAGAAGCTCACTCATTCATTAGTCCATGGATACAAGGTGAACATTGGAAAACTGATCATGGCACAGTTGAAAAGCGCAATAGGCAAGAAGGTATCTATCTATCCTCGCTTCTTAACTATGTGTATTAATAATATTTGTGGAAATATTGAGGATACTTCTGATTTTGAAGAATGTCCTGTTTTAAAGAAAAACACTCACACATCTCTTAACACACAAAATTTGAATGCACATATTCCACTATGTTTCACACAACACATGGTAAATCAAGTGCCCAACCTTGATTTTCCATTTCCAACAGGTTACACTGTTTTCACAATAGAGAATGAAGCTGAATTAGACCCAAATTCAGTTAACCCACATTCTACACCATACATTCCACCTAGGGACTCTAGACTACCAAAAGCCCTTAAAATGGCTAAACAGGAATCCAAGAAAAGGACCCTAGAGAGTGCAACTGGTGATCAAGTTGAGAGTCAAGAGGGAGTCACTGCACCTAGTGCAGCAAATAAGGTTGGTAGTGGAAAAGAACCCACAGTAGCCCCTTCTGAGCCTAAGAAGAAGAGAGCTAGAAGGGCCAAGGTTACTGTCAGCCACCCTACAGTTTCCCAAAAGACTGTAGAGGATGATAGGGAAATAAACTCACCTCTAGGTGTCTCTTCTCAACAAGGGACATCTATTGAAATTGGCCTGTCTCTCAAGGCACCTTGTAAAGAGTCTGCACAAACTCAAGAACTCACTCTTGAGGAACCTGTATTTGAAGATACACACATTGAGATAGAGCACAGTGAGGAATTCATTCATACTATTGATGTTCCACAATCTTCTTCTGTGGAACAGCCAATTAATCAATCTGAAATTCAATCTTCTTCTTTCATTCCTACATCTGTTGTTTCTTCTAAACAACCTAGAGAGGGGGACAGTACCAACCCCTCAGGTTTTGATCATCCATCTCAAATCTTGGATGAGCCCCTATCTAGTGGTCCACAAGAACCCATTTCTCAAAGTGAAATGGATACCACCCCATCAAACACTGGATTAGATCAAGATGCAAATTTGTCAGAAATTGAAACAGCCAGCATCTTGATCGATTCCCTCAAAGCATCTTACCCTAGGGAAGTTGCTGTCACAGCCAAAGATGCTGTCAATGACAAATCAGAAGGTGCTGTCAATCAATCAAGTGACAGTACCATTCCAACAAAAGATACTGTCAAAAGTCCTTCAAAAGATGCTGTCATCACTGCTCAATCACAGCTCCAGGAAGGACTAATTGAAGACATCTCTGATGATGACATGCCACTCTCCAGGGCTTTTAAGGTAAAATCTAAGTCATCTTTTTCTTCATTGCATGCTAGTACTGCTCATACTCATGCATTTAGGGTGAGTGAGGGAGAGCAAAAGAAAAGAGAGATAAAAGAAAAGAGAAGTGAGTCTAAAAATGAGAGGCAGCCAAATGTGCTGGCAAAAGGAGAGGGACTTGAGCATGTCCAGAGTGAACTTGAGGGAGCCAATAAACAAAAGGCATTAGGCCTAGAGGGAATTTTTGTGAGAGATGATGAGATCATCTATAAAAACACTGAGAGTGTGAGAACCCCAACAGCCTCCATGCCCCAGACTTATCCCTTACCTCCTAAAAGGCTTAGGTCTGGTGGTCCTTCTACACCCACAAATGACAGGCTCCAAGCACTTGAAAATCGATGTGCTACAATGGAAAGCAAGCTGGACAACCTGTCATCTACTGTCAAGAATGGTTTTGCTGAAATTCAAGCCACACTACTGTCACTCTCTTCATTGATTCATGCTGCAAACTTAACTAAGGGGGAGAAAATAGAAGATCAGAAAGAGGCTGAGCAACCAGGAAGAAAGGTGGAGTTACAAGGGGAAGCTAGACAGGGGGAGCAAAGGAGTAAGGGGGAGCAAGAGAGAGTAAAAACTGCAATAGCCTCTGGAACTGAGGAGCTTTTTGAAGCTGAAGTAGATGGGGAACAAATGCTAGTATCTAAGGAGGTATTAAGTCAAATACAAGGAAATAAAGCATCCTCAATCAAAATCAATAAACCAGTTCCTGAGAAGAAAGAATCCACATTGGAGAGGCTATGGAGAGAAAAAGAGGAATCAAATAGGATGGGTAAAGGCAAAAGCAAGTTGCCTGAATATGTGTTTCCTTCAGAGCCTATCACTTGGACTGATGGAAGTACATATTCCCAAGAAGAAGCTGACTTAATAACAGTAAGCCATATGGAGAGCACCTTGAATAATAAGGATGAGGAATTCAACAATCTGGTGAATGAAGCAATCACAGTGACTAAAGGAAAACCTGCTAAGTTGGCAGAAGCTTTGAGAGAAAAGATTGTAAATCTGTCAGTGAAGATTAGCTCAGAGAAGAGGTGGGCAGTTGAAGTGTACCTGAAGAGTGGGCATTCAATATTCATAACAACTCAACTGTTGGAAACTTTCTCTGCCAGAGTGCAATACATCCTTGGGATTCTAGTGAAGAAAAACTCTACCATCTTTGATGAAAGTCTCTATATGCAACTGGGCACAATGGTCAACAATAAACTTCCAGAAGTAAGTCTCCAGCCATATGGTGTAAGCTTCAAACAGACAACAACCAAAGGAACTAAAGGTCTGGGATTCTTAACACTTGAAGGCAAAACATCTCTGAAAAGCAAAGTCATCATGGAAGTACTTAAATTATTGCTGAAAGCACCCATCACCAAGGAAAGGATTCAGGCAGTCAAAGATATTCACAAGATATTGGCAAAGAGAGAAATGGAGTACAATGCCAAAATTAAAAAGCTCATTGCCAAAGCAAACTCAAGCAGAAATGCTCAAGGTGGAAACTGCACTTTTGATGACACCTTGGAAAAAGATGATGATGACAATCAAGATGGAGGTGAAGCTGGAGGACCTAAGAAAACAGAACTGAGAGACTCTTCAAAAGAGCAAACTCAAGTCAAAGAAGCAGAATCAAAGGAAACCTCTGAAAATACTAGCTCAAACAAGAAAGTTGATGAAAAGAAAGAGGAAGAAGTACTTGAAGCATTGAAAGGAAATCAAGAAGAAATGGAAATTGACAGTATACAACTTGAAAAAGATACTGTCAACAAAGATGCTGTCAGTCAGGATGAAGTTACAGTCATTGAAGATACTGTCAAAGAGGACATTGTCAGAAGCCCTATCAAAGATGCTGTCAATGATTCTACTGTCAAATCATCCAAGACAGTAAGAATCAAAAGAAAGTCAAACAGGCCAAAAAGGGGAAAGACTGTCTATTCTGGTCAAAGAAAAGCTACAGGTCTAGGGCTTAAGAAACCAATCCTAAGCAGAAGAATGAACAGCCTGGAACAACTTCAAGAAAAAGCCAAAGAATCAATCACCTCTGTATCCATAGAATTTGATGGACCAAAAGAAGAAGTTGCAAGATACATTCAATGGCAAAACAATGAAAGGTTGATTACAGTGGAATCTGACTTCACTCAGATAACAAAATCAAAGGTGATCTCCAAGAAACTCATTCAAACTTTTGAAACAGTAAAACGAAGAATTGATTTCTTCTATCTGGAAAGGATGGTTGAGCTACTGCAAACCTATGATAATGTTTCAAAGAAGATCATGGATCAAGTTCTCAAGTACTATGAAGCTAGACATGTTGAATTTATTGAGAAGTTTGGTGATTGGACACTTCACAATGATGATGATGTCTATCAAATTCTTGGTTTGGAGTATGAAGAAGACAATCCTATTCCTGATTATAACTGGATTGAAATGCGAAAACCTTATTCAGCACATGAAATGAAGATGTATGAAGCAGAGCAGAGATTCAGAGAAGAATTAGCATCAAGGAAAAAATCTCGTCAACAGATAGAAGATGAGATTGAAGCTCAAATGAAGGAAAGTTACAGTAAAATCAATAAGATTAACAGTGAAGAATCCAACTATCAGCCATGCGTACTGGACAATCCTTTGAGAATCAAGTATGGAAAAGAAGAAATTTATGCAGATAGTTTCTCTAAGTTGAAGACCAGTGTGTTAAAAGAATTATACTGGCAAGTGGTTGGATCAACTAACAGTCTTGAAACACTGTGTTCTTGGGAGCTTGATATGATTCTTGATCAGAGGAGAGGAGAGGATCCCAGCCTGGACAAACAAAGAAGGGAAACTCTAAATCAGATTCCTGGCAGAAGATTCAAGATAGAGGGAGATGTGCTAAAATTCAGATCAGTTGTAAAGCAAAATGTTTACTGGATGGAACTCAGAGATGCATTAAACACTGCTTCCTCAATGATCAGGAAATACATTGTGGAAAATGAAGATGATGCACAGTCTCCTGAAGAAAAAGAGTTAATTGAAAATCTCAGAAGAGCTCTAAGGGAAAAGGAGCAAAGTGAAAAGTTCAAATCAAGATAAGTAAAGTTTTTTTTGTGAACTTTTGTGATATATTGTTTGAAAACAATTCAGTTTAATTATTGGTCAGAAATGAAGAGTTTATTCTTTCTGATCTATGTTAGTTAAGTTGTCAGCATGATATTTGTAAATTTGTTCTTATTGTCCATAAAAACAAATTGGGGGAGATTGTTGGGATTTATGGGTGATGGAAAAGACAACTTAACTAGTTTTATTGGTATACTTAGTTTTTACTAAGTAGAACATACTGTCATAGCCTGAAATGTATTCTTGTAATTTAAATAAATACTGTCATGTAATAAGTGTAATTCTTGGAAGAAGTTCGATTATGTTCAAGCCTCAAGAAATACATAAGTTCGACAGAAGGAATAAATGTTACTGTCAAACCCTGACAGTAAGGTTACAAGGAAACAACATGTTGCCTAGGTCGACAGCAAGTTTCACGAAGTCGACAGCAAGTTTCAACTTGACAGCAACATTGGCGGAGATTCTAATGACAGCAACTTTGATGTACAGTTTGCGACAGTAAGTTTGGAATTCCTGACAGCAATCTCTGCGGGAAAAACATGCTGTCAATCAAAGCACAATTCTTGACAGCAATCTCTGCGGGAATTCATACTGTCAACCAAAGCAAAATTCTTGACAGTAATATCTGCGGGAAATTCATACTGTCAAACAAAGCATAAATCAATTGACAGTAAACTTTGTGGCAAACATACTGTCATATAGAATCAGCCTGATTTAGGAATTTTCTAAGTCAAATTAATCGACAGAGTACATGTTCAAAAGAAGCAGGCGTGTTGTAATATTCAACCTTTACAGCAAGCTTGGAAAGTCTATAACTGAAGCTCGAGAGATCACATGGAACAACCTGTAAAGTCTAGAGCAGATAAAATTGAATACGGCTAGATCTGGGTGGCTCAAATGTGGAAAGTATCTTAAAGTTACTTTGTGATGATCACATGGGAATAAATCATGGAATGAGCTGCAAAAGGAATATAACAGCAACTCAACAACCCATGATGATGATGATAGTACAGTAGATTATCACACTATAAATAGAGCACTCTATTTATACAATAGATAACTCAACAACTGTAATCTCTTGAGTATTTGTAGCTTGAGAATTATTTTGTTCTCAAGGTTGTAGCAAAACTTTGCAAAATAAATAAAACATTTATTTTGTGAAATCCTCGTATTTGATTTTACTTGTGTTTGCATTTCTTCTACTAGTAAATCACAAATTCTATTTAAGTTGTTGAAATAGTTTTTGAAATTTATTAGTATTGCATTCAACCCCCCTTCTGCAATACTTTCCTGGACCAACACTTACTACAAACAAGGTAGCTAAACAAATTAATTTCTAGTCTGTCTTTCCTTTTTGAGTAAGTGTCCAAACGGTTACAGATTTGACTTTGCAAAGCCTGTTCAGATCCACTTCTTTAGCCCTTTGTCTCTTCCATATCTCTCCAAGCTTCCTTGTAGGCTTTCCAGAGCACGTTACAGATTGTGGTCCATAAAGTGCATTGGCTTGTTACAGGTTTCTGACTTGTACAAATTCTTCAGTATTTTGTCTCCCAGAATGTATTCGAGAAGTGACTAAGTAAGTGATTCGAGAACTAGAATTGACTTGATCGATAACTCTGAGTTCTCGAACACTGTTATATTGACATATCAAATCACTTCTCGAATAGCTCTTTTCTTCAGGATTCCTTGAGATGTCGAATAGAGCATTTGACTTGTCGAATCCTTGAGATATCAAATAGCTTTCTGAGTCCTTGAGATATCGAATGGTACTTTGACTTGTTGACTCCTTGAGAACTCGAATACCACTTTGACTTGTTGACTCCTTGAGTTCTCGAATAGAGTAATAGACATATCGAATCCCTGAGATATCGAATGAGATATCGAACAATGTATCCAGAGATATCGAATAGTGTCTTGAGATATCGAATCCCTGACTTCTCGAATGCTAGACTTCTCGAATAGACAAATATACTTATCGAATTGGTACTTAGGCAAATTCTTCATTTCTTCAAATCCCAACTGTGATTATTTGACGGTCTTTATCTCTTTGCTTGAGGCATGAACCTTGGAACTTCTTTCAAGCATTATTCTTGACTATATAAGTATAGTTACACAACTAGGATTTGATGCCTACTTAAAGTACAGAACAAATAGAAACTCTACAACTAGAGGTTCCCTCAGTTAAGAGGTCATGTAAGTAATGCAAAGCATTACAAACAATTAGGCTTGTTATTAGATGTATACAGGCATGCCTCTGTGACTAACATTATCTGTATTTGGTTGTTAGTGTAGCGCGCTATCTTCAAATAATAAGAAAGTATTTTGATATTAAAAATGAAATATAAGTAGAATTCCTAAATTGAATAGAATTTTCGATGTAAAAAATCGTCAAATTCATCTTTCTTTTGTTTCTTGGTAATTTTAATTGGAGAAAAATTGTTAAATCGTTATTAAATTAAGATTATTTTGTTAGTTTCAAATAGGATGTAAATTCGTCTAAATCAAGTTTTTAGAATTCAAGATAAAACACAAAATAAATTGAACGTGTAAAATCTTATATATATGAATTATATAACAACAATTTGATACGTAAATTAATAACAAATCCATACTATCTTGTATATAATAAGCAAATCTATACTATCTTATAATAAGCGAAAGGAGTATAATTCGTAGTTTGGTTAACCCCTTTTTGGTTATACCTTTTTTAGTTATCCCTCATTCACAATCGTTAGACCTCCAACTCAAACAGATCATGACCGTTAGATACAACGATACTAAAAGTTGTTATAGTTTAAGGTTCGATTTCCGCCAACAACATATTAATTTATATTTAATACTAAAAATTATTAAATATAAAGATGTAAGTTTCGAATTCTTCCGAAAACATATTAAAATTTATATTTATAATATTATACAATACAATAAACAAATTATAAAAAAAAATTAATAGTAAGTCGTGCTTTGCACGGACTATAACTTAGTAAGTATTAAAAAGATTAACATAATTATATATAACAGGGAAGGAACCGTACATTGTATAAACTAGTAAGGATATCTATACTATACTATTATAAATTAAACTGGGTATATTTGGTTGTCGATTTGGTACACTTTTTTGGTACTCAATTAGAGGTGATCATAAACCGCACCAAACCGCAAAAACTGCCCGCACCGCAGCACACCGCGCGGTTTTTATTTTTTGTGGTGCGGTTGCGGTTTCAAATTTTGGCAAACCGCGCGGTGTGGTGCGGATTGCGGTTTTAGTTTTCTGAAATGCGGTTCAAACCGCACCACACCGCAATATTTGATATTATATATATATTATGTTAGTATTTTGTTAATGATTTAAGGGATAGTTTGCAAAGCTATTTGGTTCGTTAGTACCTGATGCCTAATAATAATGTATTTTAGAGGCTTATGAGATCAATTATAATGCGCTAGCCCATCTTTATCTATTTAGTATCACAATATTCCATACTACAATGTTTGTATTTCGTTATGTCTATAGACACGTTCTGCAAACGAATTAAGAAATGTGGTTGAGTAAGAACTTTAAAAATTAATTTCACACGATTGAAAATTAATATTTTAGATTTATAATTATTTTTATCGAATGTGTAAATCGTAATAAACCGCACCGCATTTTCGCGGTGTGGTTTATGCGGTTTTAAAATTTCGCGGTGCTGTTGTGGTTTGGAAATTTGACTAAACCGCATCTGCGGTTTTGGAGAAAAACCGCACCGCCCGCACCGCGATCAACCCTACACTCAATAACAACCGTTAGATTTTAAGATAAATAAATAAGAACCGTTGGATCTAATGCTAAATGAATATTCCTTTTCTAATATTTGAAATACTCTTATAGGTTCCAAGTTCGAATCTCACCAACAACATATCTCTATTAAACATATATATTATTTTATAGAGAAAAAAGGGCATGAGGTTGTCCTTATGGATTTCTCATGAGGTTATAACACAAATAGCCTATAGAGTAAGTGGCCCCGCAGGGGCATTTTTGTAAATATTAATTTTTTTCTCAGTAAATTTACCTAAATGCCCTTAAATTTGTATTGAAAAGTTTTTAAACTCAGGTGAGAACCTTCAGATCATCCTCAGACACATGAATCCCTATTTTATAAACTACTTTCACGAGTTTAAGATTCAATTTCCGTTAACAACATTTTATTAATTATAAAAACACTATCGTTAAAAATACTATCAAACATGTATTATAATATTTTATTATCTTCTATAATTTATTTTCCTACTAATTAAAAAATATATATAAAAATATGGGTAATAAAACAAACAATATTAAAAAATACATCCGTGCATCACTCGAGTAATAAGCAATATAGTAAAAAATTACACAAAATCTGGAAAACACTTACAATATAGAAAATCTATTATATATATAATACACCAACACAAGATAAAATTGTGAGATTTTTTAATGCATTTGAAATGACTAATTTATCCCTATGTTTAATTTTTAAATAAAAAATGTTGTTAGTGGGAATCAAACTTGAGTCTATCAAGTAATTTATGTATGCTCTTACCACTACACCACATTGTCACATGTGTTTTCATATCATACACATAATATTTGAACGCCATTTAACAGTAATGCATTTATCTAATTTCAAAACATATAAATATAACTATAGAAGTAAATTAAACTTTGCTAATATTTTTAAATTGTACATGTTCGTAACACTTGAACACAATAGACATGTGTAATCAATTATACATATGTATGTGTTGTGTGAATATTAAATATATAGTATTTTGATTATTGAGACGTATTAACAATATGTTAGTCACGATTTTATTTGTACATTTATATATAAATTAATAATATATAGTATGTAGTCTACATATACATATTCCTGAATTATTTAAACTTGCTTAAAACCCGTGCGATGAACGAGATTTTGTAATACAATTTTTTTAATTTGAATTGAAATTTTTGGTTGGTGGGAATTGAACTCGAGTCATACAACAAATTTAGACCCAATCATACCACTAGGCTAGCCATTCATTTGTGTCATAAATCATACACAAATGCGTGTGCGCGACTTGAATGAGAAATAGTTGGAACATATTATTTTTTTAAAACGAAAAAATGCATAACTTCTTCGTTAAAACAACATTGAAAATAAGATTAATTGATTGTAAAACTAATATCTAAAATCTATCTTATACTCCTTACGCCCCCCTCATTTGTTTACATTGGAGGGGGACACAGATACCAAGACAATCCATAAAAAATAAGTAAAGTTAGATGAAATGTGAGTGAAGTGGTGGAACCCATCAATATTTAATAATAGTTTGAGATAGTGGAGGAAAGTAGTGGGTGTAATAGTGTTTTTTATTATTAAATACCGTATAAGATAGTGGTGGAAAGCAGTGGAAGTAATAGTGGGTTAAACTTAATATTTATGTAACGTCAAGAAATGAGAGGGACATCCCAAAATAGTAACTGTAAAGAAATGAGAGGGACGGATGAAGTATATAATACACGAACAAGACTTAAAATTCATGAGATATTTTATTCATAATTTAAAATGCTTGATTATATCTATATTGTTGTTTATGTATAAAAAATTCATTTTTAGTGTAAATCAAACTTGGATCATCAAGTTAACTTGTGTATCTACATACCACTAGGCCACACTTTTACATGTATTTTAGATCATATACACAATATGTATGTGTATGATATATGAAATTATATTGGCTAAATATTATTGGGTTTTAAATGAGATTTGGACCTTTTATTAATTTTCATTGATTGATGAAATAACCACATAAAATAAATAATTGGGTTATAAAATGATATTATAATTAATATTATGGATACTATCCAACAATATATTAGAATGAAAATATTGAATTGTTCACGTAATATGAAAATTGTATATTATTACACAAGATGCAATAATTTATCAGTCAAACACTTCAGGTTATAGAAATATTTGGCTTGAAAAGACGAATCCTAAGAATAACATATTAAATTTAACATAGAAATTGACTAATGTTCGATTTAAAATATGACATTTGAAGAAAAAAAGGTTAATATATAATATATGGTGTATTATTTATAAAGGTAATTCAATATATATATATATATATATACAAGATCATGTATAATTTATGATTTGCAGAACTTATATTATATATCATAGACATCACCTATTGAACACTCAAATTCTATTCAATGATCCACAATAAAATTAAAAACTGACAATCTTCGATGCCTTTTGCAATTTACGTCATATTAGTTGATAACCCGTGCGAAGTATGGACACAAATTGAACACGAGCCAAGATTAAAATATTAATATTAATAAATTAATAAATATTATTTAATTATATAGTTATAGAGAATCGGATCCGAGATAAAACTAAAAAAAATTAAAATAAATAAATAAATCTTTATAAATATGTAGTTGTAAGGAATCGAACCCAAGATGAAGCTAAAATAAATTAAAGTAAACAAATCTTGTATAATTATGTAGTTGTAAGGAATCGAACCTCGAATTTAATGATAACAAAATTTGGTATTTTAGTACTATTATCGACCATTAAAATATGATTTTTCAAATTAATAAAGAGTACATATATGACCTATCATAAATACTACAACAACTCACACTTCAACGACTAAGAACTATAAAATCCATACTAGAGCATGCCCCGTGCCTCGCACGGGTTCTCATGTTAGTTTTGTATAAAAATCGAAAAAAGATATACATGATTAAATAAATTTCCCTTTTTCTATTAAATTAAAGTAAAAAAACAATTTCATTGTAATATATATGAGTCCCCTTCTAGAGAGAATTTGTTATATAGAGAATCGGATGGAACCATATATTTTTTCTGATTCTACAGCAGAACCAATTTTTTTTTAATTTTTTTTCCCAAAAATGTTTTTCCAAAGAAAAATGACATTGCCACGTCACTGTTGACGTGGCGGTGCACGTCAGCTGCCACGTCATCACTTCTAACGTGACAGTGCCACGCCATCATTGATGACGTGGCACTGCCACTTCAGTTGTGATGACGTGGTAGCTGGCGTCTGCAATGACACGTCAGCATATTTGGTTCTGTTACAGAATCTGAAAATTGGTTTTTTTTATTATAGAACCAAAAAAAATTGGTTTTTTTTATAGAACCAAAAATTAATTTTTTTTTACTAGTTCAAAAAAATTGATTCTACTATAAAATCATTAATTAATAGTTCTCTCATATTCTCTGTATAAGGAGGTCCTCTCTAGAATAATGGTCATAGTATATAACTACTTATCTACTTGCGTAGTTCGAATTCAATGAGGTTTGTGAAAAGTCATTTACACACTGTGATAAATTTTAAATTATATAAATTGTTATAAGTATTTGAATCATCAATATATATATATAAAGGAGGATATGCGGGAGTTTAGGTGGCGCTCTAAGATCGTCTCAATCTATTTTTCTAATTTACTAAAATTTTAGAATTTTAAACACTAATAAATATAAAAATATCATTTAACATATCAGAAATAAAATATGTGTTCGAATTTATAAAGGAGAAGAGTTCGAATTTTTAGTGAAGACATATGCTTAGAAGTTCTATTGGAAGTAGAATAAGTATTTATAATGCATATGATTAAAAGTTCTATTGGAAGTAGAATAGGAATTTGAATTTGTAGAGTTCAAATTTATAGAAAAAACATATAAATAAAAGTTCTATTAGAAGTAGAATAGATGTCTTAATATATAGAGCAAACATATAATTAAATATTTTATAAAAAGTACGATTTTCTTAAATTGTATATTTTTATATAAGTTAATTATACTTCTATAAACAAAATTTATTCATAAATCCAATACTGTTGTCATAAAAAAAGTCATCGTATTTAAAAAGAAATGAATTGATGTGTTAACATAATAAAAGAACATTCTCATGCAAGAATTCTAATAACAATATCATTTAACATACTAGAAGTAGAATATGTGTTCGAATTTATGGAGGAGAAGAGTTCGAATTTATAGTGAAGACATATGATTAGAAGTTCTATTGGAAGTACAATAAGTATTTATAATGTATATGATTAAATGTTCTACTGGAAGTATAATAGAAATTTGAATTTGTAGAGAATAAGAGTTCGAATTTATAGAAAAAACATATAAATAAAAGTTCTTTTAGAAATAGAATAGGTATCTTAATATATAGAGCAGACATATAATTAAATATTTTTTAAAAAGTACGATCTTCTTAAATTGAATATTTTTTATATAAGTTAATTATACTTCTATTAGGAAAATTTATTCATAAATCCAATACTATTGTCATAAAAAAAGTCATCGTATTTAAAAAGAAAAGAATTGATGTGTTGACATAATGAAAAAACATTCTCATGCAAGAATCCTAAATAAATACAGGAGTATCTATAATATAAAGAGAAAATAAGATGTGTTTTCATTTTTCTAAAACTCCATAAATTTTAGAAAGTCTAGAAAAAGTATAAATTGAAATTCACTCTATTTTTTAGGTTTTGATTTTAAGGAAAAAAGTTGTTGTGTAAGATAAGTATCATCAATAATATGTAAAGGAAGTTGGAATTTCGATCCCAAACGAGAACGGTTCGAAATGTGTTTAACGGAAAGACGGATCACTATAAAAAGATTGTATTAGCTATTAAAATATCACATTAATGTTATAAATTTTATTTTATTTTTAGGATTTGATTTTTATGGATAAACGTTATCATACAAGTAATATATGTAAAGTTAGGTTTTTGGTCTTAACGAGAGAGCGGATCAATAGTAATAACCGTATTTAATGAGAAAACAGCTCATTAGAGAAGATCGTATAAAAGATGCTTGAATATATAAGGAATACATAAATAAAATGTTTTATTGGAAGTAGAATACGAGGACGGTGGAGACGTACGTCTTATACTACTTTTTAAAACTATACATTTTTTTCATAGAAATCCTCTATTTTAACTTTTTTATACAAGTTCATTATACTTGCATTAGAAAAATATGTCCATAAATTTTAAATTATTCCTGCAACGAAAAGTTTCTTATTAATTTTTTTTTGATATGCTAACATAACAAAAAGAAATTCCTATGCGGTTGTAAATAAATACAAGAATATTTATAATATACAGAAATATAAGATGCATTTTCAACTTTTAAAACTCCACAAATATTAGAAAGTTTAAAGAATATAAAAATTGGAATTTACTCTCTTTATGTAATGAAGTTAAAATTTCGGTTCCAAATAAGAGCGACTCGAAACGTATTTCACGGGAAGACGGCTCACTAGAAAAGATTGTATTAGCTATTAGAATTTGATAATGTTGTCATATTTTTTTTTAATTTTTACGGTTCAATTTTATGGACAAAAATTATTATAAAAGTCTTTATAATATATGTTAAAGTTGGGATTTCAGTTTTAACGGGAGAGCGGCTCAATCAAAAGAATCGTGTTTAACAAGAAATTGATTCATTGGAGAAGATTATTTAATTATTAAAATTTTATAATTTTATAATATAACATAAATGTATTGAATTTTTTTAAAAATATTGTAAAAATATTACTAGTCGATAAAGTCGCGCTTCGCGACGGTGTTAAAATATTTTTTAAAAAATTAATACATTTACGTTATACTATAATATTAATATTAAATTTTAATAATTAAATAACCTTCTCTAATGAATAGATTTTTTGTTAAACACGATTCTTTCGATTGAGCCGCTCTCTCGTTAAAACCGAAATCTCAACTTTAACATATGTTATTAAAACTTATATAATAATTTTTATCCATAAAATCGAACCGTAAAAATAAAAAAAAATTACGACATCAGTATCAAATTCTAATAGTTAATATAATCTTTTCTAGTGAGCCGTCATCCCGTTTAATACGTTTCGAGCCGCTCTTATTTGGAATCGAAATTCTAACTTCATTATATAAAGAGAGTAAATTCTAATTTTCATATTCTTTAAACTTACAGCTTCTGCATGGAAATGTCTTTCTATTATGTTAACATATCAAAAAAAAATTAAATACGAAGAATTTTCGTTACGGGAATAATATTAAATTTATGGATACATTTTTCTGATGCAAGTATAATTAACTTGTATAAAAAAGTTAAAATAAAGGATTTCTAGGAAAAAAATATAGTTTTAAAAATTGTATAAGATGTCTCCACCATCAATAAAACATTTTATTATATGTATTCCTTATATATTCAAACATCTTTTATACAGTCTTCTTTAATGAACTACTTTATCGTTAAACACGGTTGTTACTTTTGATCCATTCTCTCCTTAAAACCAAAAACCAAACTTTTACATTTATCACTTATTTGATAATGTTTATCCATAAAAATCAAATCCTAATTAGGTTTATAACACCAATATGATATTTTAATAGCTGATACAATCTTTTATAGTGAGTTGTTTTCCCGTTAAACATGTTTCGAGCCGCTCTCATTTAGGATCGAAATTCCAACTTCACTACATATTATTGATGATACTTATCTTACACAACAACTTATTACATCAAATCAAAACCTAAAAAATGGAGCGAATTCCAATTTATACTTATTGTAGACTTTCTAAAAATTATGGAGTTTTAGAAAATGAAAACACGTCTTATTTTCTCTTTATATTATAGATACTCCTGTATTTATTTAGGATTCCTACATGACAATGTTCTTTTATTATGTTAATACATCAATTATTTTCTTTTTAAAAATGATGACTTTTTTATGACAATAGTATTGAATTTATGAATAAATTTTCCTAATAGTGGTATAATTAACTTATATAAAAAAGTATAATTTAAGAAGATCGTACTTTCTATAAAATATTTAATTATATGTCTGCTCTATAGATTCAAACACCTATTTTACTTCTAATAGAACTTTTATTTATAAGTTTTTTCTATAAATTCGAACTCTTATTCTCTATAAATTCGAACTCCTATTCTACTTCCAATAGAACTTTTAATCATATGCGTTATAAATACTTACTCTACTTCCAATAAAACTTCTACTTCTAATAGAACTTTTATTTATGTGTTTTTTCTATAAATTCGAACTCTTTTTCTCTATAAATTCGAAAACCTATTCTACTTTCAATAGAACTTTTAATCATATGCGTTATAAATACTTATTCTACTTCCAATAGAACTTTTAATCAGACGTCTTCCCTATAAATTCGAACTCTTCTCATTTATAAATTCGAACACCTATTCTACTTCTAATATGTTAAATGATATTTTTCTACTTCTAATAGAACTTTTATTATATGTTTTTTTATAAATTCGAACTCTTATTTTCTATAAATTCGAACTCCTATTCTACTTCCAATAAAACTTTTATTCGAACTCTTTTTCTCTATAAATTCGAACTCCTATTCTACTTTCAATAAAACTTTTAATCATATGCGTTATAAATACTTATTCTACTTCCAATAGAACTTTTAATCATACGTCTTCCCTATAAATTCGAACTCTTCTCATTTAATTCGAACATCTATTCTACTTCTAATATGTTAAATGATATATTTCTACTTCTAATAGAACTTTTATTTATATGTTTTTTTTATAAATTCGAATTGCTATTCTACTTCCAATAGAACTTTTAATCATATGCTTTATAAATACTTATTCTACTTCAAATAAAACTTCTAATCATACTGGCCAAGAATACAATTCCAAACACTATATAATTTCCCATATAGATACCCTACAACAAAAAAGACTTTGCAGCAAGTAATTGAGTAATCACCAAGTTAATTAATTAAAGAAAAACTCTCGCCAGCAGACTCAAGTAATTATTGAGTAATCACCAAGTTAATTAAACTCTCGCAAGTAAATACATACTATAATTAGAAGAGGCAAAATTGAAATCAGCATAACTCTCCAAACGAGATAAACTCTAGTATTTATATTTATCTCACCCCTTTAGAGTTTAGATTGTGTACAAAATTTGTACAGAAAGATGAAAACCCAGAAAGTTTTCTTGGATACATTGTATGTGAAAAACCCTATGGTTTTCTTTTGTTAGTAATGGTGCCCTAGAGGCAATGTATACATTATATTTATGTTTGAGTGATTTTATATATTCAATATATATATGTTTATTATTGGCTTTATTTACTGCGAAATTAAATAAAGTATAATAAATGTCCTTAGAATCTTGATACAAATTATATAGTTGCAAGTATGTGACTTGAACATGAGATTATATAATGATCGTATCATATTCTTAGATGTCCCTAGCCGAGTATTATTATTAATTAGGACAATAATAATACACTGAGGCTAGTATGATAATTGACTGATGACCACATCTCATTGGTCATAAGTATGAAGATACTAAAAGCAATGCATAGGTAACTGTACGAGTACAGGGTACTGGACAGACCCACAGTGAGATACATCATGGTAAATAATAAATGTGTCATATGTATTCTCACAGAAATAATGGTGTAATGATCCTTAGACCTGAAGTCGTTATAATTCTACATGAGAATTAATATATTTTGAATTCGTCAAAAGTTATCTTTAGCCGGATAATGATAAAGGTGAATATCGGATATATTATGAATCATGTGAGAAATATGAACGATCTAGATGGGATTTAAATCTCCTGATAAAGGAGTGATATTATCGGCCTCTTGTTTGAGTGAGACTATGAAATGCATGGCCATGCTCAAATGTTGATTTGATTAAATAGTCTACTCATCGATCAAGAAAATAAAGATTAAATTATGAAGAGGATGACACATTACATGCCTCGAGTTTAATCTATAATATCATGATTTAAAGGGATTATATTACATGGAACATTAGTCATAAAAGGTTGATTGAATCGTTGATTTAATTATTGTTTTATTGGGTAGCAATAATGTGTTACTAGACGCCGCTTATTGTTTATAATTTTATTAGAGAATAAAATTATTGCCAATGAAATAATAACCTACAGGGTCACACACAAAGAATGTTTAAAAGGGAAATTAATTTATTTCATGAATTTAAATTAATAATAATTTAAATTATGATTTTAAATTAATAATAAATAATAATTCGAATTTTATAAAATTAATTAAGTGAGACTTGATTAGTTGAAGATAAAATTTGAAGATGTATTTTCTTGACTTATTTGATTAATTAAGTATGACTTAATTAATTTATTTAAATAAATAAGATTTGTTTAAATAAAATGGCCTAATTGTTTAAGGCTTTATTTTACTTTATTTCTCTTTATAAGCCAAGAGTTGGCAAGCCATTTGGGAGAGAACACATAACTGAAATATTCAGTTCATACACTCTCAAGAGAAATCAAATCAAGTCAATAACACATCCGGATTATTTATTTTGGCTAGTACCAATTTCCGTGGCAATAATCGTTCGACGATTCAAGCAAGCATTCAAGTGTGGATACCGGTGGAGGAGTTACACTTCTAGCTCTCAAGATCAACAAGTTTTTGCTCTCAAGATCAACAAGCTAGGATCTCCATTTGTCATCCATTGGAAAGCTTAACAAGGTACTATCTTGTTCTTGAGTATTTATACCATGATCATCAATTTTATACATGGATCCGGGCTTTGGAATTCGTTTTTTAATTGTTATTTACGTATTATCCGCTGCGTTTTCATGCCCGAATTCCAACAATGGTATCAGAGCTACATGTATAATAGGATGATTTGGTGTTGTGTTCTTGAAAATGAAACATTCATGAATTTTTGAATTATGCCATGCTTCATTTTAACATACAAAAGATTATTTATAAATTGTTATAATTGTTTGTATGATGTTATAAATTGTTATAACATGTTTTGGATGATGTACTATATGCTAGATATGTTAAACACATCATTAGAATGTATTTGGAATTGATTAAAACTGATCAGAACAGTCTGCATAAGTTTCTGGGAATTTCTGCAATTTCTGGAAAAATCTGGTATAATTGGCGTGTTGCGCATTCGTGTATTGCGTGTCGAAGTTATTGAACAGGTATTGCGCATTCCAAGAATGCGCATCAGCAGCAGGTAGCATGCGTTGCGCATGATTGACATGCGTAACAGTCTTGGCAGACAGAGTCAGTGGACAGGCGCAGGCGCTGTTGTCTGTTGATCAGTTATGATTAAGTTTAGTTAATAATTCTATCTTTTTCTATTTTAATTTGCTTTTAGCTTTTACTTTAGGAAAAGAAAAACTTATTGGTTTTAATCATTATATTCCTAATGCTTTTAATGATTAAATATTTAATAATTGAATATTTAAATTGCGAATTTATATATTATTATTAATTCAAAATTTTATTAATTAATTTAATTTCGAATTTTGTAATATATTTAAATTATGAATTTTGAATATTATTATTAATTCGAATTTTATTTTAATTAATGCTTTTAATAATTGAATATTTAAATTTCGAATTTTAATATTATTATTAAATGCGATTTTGATTAATTTTAATTTTAAATTCGATTTTAATTATTAAAATTGATTTTTTTTTTTAATTCCCTTTTTAAATAATTAGGTATTTAAATTGTGGAGTTAAATATTAATCGATGTGATCATGATTAATGTGATGTATATAATTGTTATATGTGCATGGTGCATTGGTTATGGCCTAAAGACCCGTAGAATAAATGTTGTAATTTTATTTATGGTCTGTAATAATTAAATACGACTTGCATGTCGTTATTCTTGTAATTATTATATCTCGAATGCAACTCGAGTTCTTTTGTAATGTATTTCAAAACGAGCTTGGAGGCAATCAATGGAGGCTTGGGAAGCAATGAAGAATTTTGTAATAATTAGTTATTACAACCTTAGATTGACCTTGATCTTTTCATTAGCTCGAAAAGATCGCATAGGATCGGGCCATAACCATCGCACGTTTAATTTTACCGTATCTGCACTTTACATATGATGCATGGATATATTAGATATATGTATGGATGCATGGATGTATGGATATTTTAGAATGTATGTATTAGATACGACACATATGCCATGTTTAAACAAGATAAAATCTGTAACGATTTAAGATTTAAACAAACGATAAAGATCGTTAAATTTTTCTAAAAATCCCTTAATAAATATTAAGTTAAACAGATGCTTTCCAATAAATAACACTCATTAAATCCTAGATCATTGAGGAGTGGATTTGCCAAAGCAAGGGCTTCTCTTTTATCGTGGTGAGATGTGATTAAGTAAACAAGCTTACTTAAATTGTTATTATTGGGTCCAACTTAAATAAGTCGTCATAATAGGATTATGAACTTATAAGCATAGAGTTTAGTGAAATCTATTAGATAGATCGGAGCAATATGTTGTTCACTAAGCTATCCAAGAGTTATATACGATATAATTGACATAACGGTCTACCTAAATAATCATATTTAAGAGGAAAGCCAAAGCTGACTTAAAATATGACGAAATATGGATCTTGGCTCACTAAGAAAGGTTTTATGGGAACCATTTTCCGAATTGATAGTAAGGGCTATTAATTTGATAAAAATAGTGGGAGGTATATTACGAATATGCTACAAATCAACTTGAACATAATTGGTTTTACGAAACATGCAAACTAACTCATTTTATGCGCTTTTACAAAATTGTAGATAATAAATGGCAAACAACACAAATCACTTTTCGATACGATCAGTCCTAGAAAAGGAAAAGCTGACAGGGACAAACTTCCTAGATTGGTTTAGGAACTTGAGGATTGTCCTCAGGCAGGAGCGAAAGCTCTATGTCATTGAAGTTCCTCACCCAAATCCTATTCCTGTTGGAGCCACACGTGCCGAGCATAATGCTTATCAGAAGCATTTGGATGACTCAACTGATGTGTCATGCCTTATGCTTGCATGCATGGCTCCTGAGATTCAAAAGCAACATGAGTTGATGAATGCTTATGAAATAATTGAGCACCTCAAAAGTATGTTTGAGGGACAAGCTCGACAGGAAAGATATGATACGAGCAAGGCTTTGTATGCTTGTAAACAGGGAGAGCGAGACCCGGTTGGACCACACGTTCTTAAGATGATTGGGTACATTGAACAACTAAGTACCTTGGGCTTCCCGATTGGTCCGGAGGCTCAAATAGATTTGATCTTACAATCACTTAACAAGAACTTTTCTCAATTCGTTATGAACTACAACATGAATGAGATAGATAAGACACCCACTGAATTGTTGGGCATGTTAAGAACTGCCGAAACCAACATTCAGAAGGAATCCCCTGCTCCCATGCTGATGGTGAACAAAGGGGGAGCCAAAGGGAAAAGAAAGTGGAAAGGCAATAAGAAGAGGATTGCATCCAAATCTGTTGCCAATCCTAATTCTGCTCCCAAGAAGGCTATTAAGCCTAAAGGAGGTGTCGAAAAGGGTGATTGTCACCACTGTGGCAAACCGGGACACTGGAGAAGAAACTGTCATGCTTATTTGGAAGAGCTGAAGAAAAAGAAGGCTGCTGGCCAGACTTCTACTTCAGGTATTTATGTTATAGAAGTCAATTTGTCTACTTCTACATCTTGGGTATTGGATACCGGATGTGGTTCTCACATTTGTATAAATGTGCAGGAACTGCAAAGGAGTAGGACACTGGCTAAGGGAGAGGTAGACCTACGAGTTGGAAATGGAGCAAAGGTTGCTGCTTTGGCTGTAGGGACTTACCATTTATCATTGCCCACTGGGCTTATATTAGAACTTGAAAACTGTTTGTATGTGCCTTCTATTTGTAGAAACATTATTTCTGTTTCTTGTTTGGACAAGAAAGGTTTTTCATTTACCTTTAAAGACAATGGTTGCTCTTTTGGTTTGAATGACATTACCTATGGTGTTGCACGGTTATTTAACGGTTTGTATGTTCTTAATTTAGATACTCCTATCTTGAATATAAATAACAAACGACTTAAAACTAATGACTCAAATCAAACATACCTTTGGCACTGTCGTCTAGGCCATATAAACGAGAAACGCATTTCCAAGTTACATCAAGATGGTTTCTTGGATCAGTTTGATTTTGAATCATATGATGAATGCGAGGCTTGTTTACTAGGCAAGATGACTAAAGCTCCTTTTACCGGACAGGGTAAGAGGGCCACCGTACGACTAGAACTAATACATAGCGATGTATGTGGTCCTATGAGGTCGATGGCAAGGGGTGGCTATTTCTACTTCGTTACGTTTACTGATGATTTCAGTAGATACGGATATGTGTATCTTTTGAAGAACAAATCCGAAGTATTTGAAAAGTTCAAAGAGTATAAGGCAGAAGCAGAAAAGCAAACTGGCGAAAGCATAAAAACTCTAAGATCTGATCGAGGAGGTGAATACTTAAGCCATGAGTTTAAGAACTATTTGAGGGAGTGTGGTATTGTATCACAACTCACTCCTCCGGGAACACCACAATGGAATGGGGTTTCTGAAAGGAGGAATCGTACCTTGCTGGACATGGTGCGATCAATGATGAGTCAAGCAGATCTTCCAATTAGTTTCTGGGGTTATGCCCTGGAAACGGCTGCATATACACTAAACCGTGTTCCTACTAAAACGGTTCAACAAACTCCATATGAGATATGGACAGAAAAACGTCAAAGCATGTCCTTTATGAAAGTATGGGGATGTGAAGCGTTTGTGAAACGCCTAATGTCAGACAAGCTTGGACCAAAATCTGAAAAATGTATCTTTGTGGGATACCCAAGTGAAACAAAGGGCTATTCTTTCTATAATCCTTCAGAGAACAAAGTAATTGTTGCTCGAACTGCTGTATTCTTAGAAAGAGAGCTAGTCTCTAGAAAAGATAGTGGGAGGAAAATAGATCTCGATGAAGATCGAGAACCACTTGATAACATTGAACCTGAGATGGAGCATGAGCAAGATATACAAGATAACACTGCTCAAGAAACACAGGTCGTTCGTAGATCTAGTAGGACTCGCTATGATTCAAGAAGAAATTATGGATTTCTCCTAATTGAAAATGGCGATGTGATGCTCATAGATCAAGATGAGCCTCTCACCTATCAAGATGCTATGAACTCACCAGACTCTAAGAGATGGCAAGAAGCCATGAATTCTGAAATGGATTCCATGTATGAAAACCAAGTATGGACTTTGGTTGATCCACCTGAAGGGGTAAAACCTATCGAGTGCAAATGGATTTTCAAGAAGAAAATCGACATGGAAGGTAATATACAGACCTATAAAGCTCGACTGGTTGCAAAAGGTTTCAAACAAATTCATGGTATTGACTATGATGAAACCTTCTCACCAGTAGCAATGATAAAATCCATCAGAATTATGCTTGCAATAGCGGCTTACTATGATTACGAAATTTGGCAGATGGATGTAAAAACAGCCTTCCTTAACGGAAGCCTTGAAGAGGATGTGTACATGACACAACCTGAAGGTTTTAGAAATCCAAAGGATGCTGGAAAAGAATGTAAGCTGCGTAGATCCATTTATGGATTGAAGCAGTCCTCTCGGAGATGGAACATCCGGTTTGATGAAATAGTCAAAGGTTTTGGCTTTATTCAGAACATGGATGAACCATGTGTTTACAAAAAGTTTAGTGGGAGCCATGTAGCATTCCTAGTATTATATGTCGATGATATATTAATAATAGGGAATGACATTCCTTTTCTACAGGCTGTAAAGACTTGGTTAGGACAAAGTTTCTCTATGAAAGACTTGGGCGAGGCTACCTATATATTAGGGATCAGGATCTATAGAGATAGATCAAGAAGATTAATCGGCTTAAGCCAGAGTACATATATTGACAAAATTTTGCATCGTTTTAAAATGCAAGATGCAAAAAAGGGGATATGTCCCTGTATCTCATGGGATAACGATCTCAAAAGAGAATGGTCCTAAATCATTAGATGATAAAGACCGCATGAGTAAGATTCCATATGCTTCAGCAATTGGATCTATCATGTATGCAATGATATGTACTCGTCCGGATGTTTCGTATGCTTTGAGCATGACGAGCAGATACCAGTCTAATCCAGGTGAAGGTCACTGGACGGCGGTCAAGAATATTCTTAAGTACTTGAAAAGGACTAAAGATTCATTCTTGGTGTATGGAGGAGAAAAGAAGCTAACGGTAAAGGGTTACACGGATGCTAGTTTTCAGACTGACAGAGATGACTCTGTGTCTCAGTCTGGATTTGTGTTTTGCCTAAATGGAGGTGCTGTAAGCTGGAAAAGTTCGAAGCAAGAGACAGTAGCTGATTCTACAATGGAATCCGAGTATATTGCTGCATGTGAGGCAGCCAAGGAAGCTGTATGGTTACGGAAGTTCATTACAGAGCTTGATGTCGTTCCATCGATCGCAGATCCCATAGATCTTTACTGCGATAATAATGGAGCTATAGCTCAAGCCAAGGAGCCGAGAGCTCATAGCAGAACAAAGCATATACTTCGGAGATATCACCTTATTCGAGAAATAAATGATAGAGGTGATATTCACATATGTAAAGTGCATACTGATGATAATATTGCAGACCCGCTGACTAAGGCTCTGTCGCAGCAGAAGCATGAATGTCACACTAGTAGCATGGGTATTCGATACATGGGTGATTGGCTCTAGTGCAAGTGGGAGATTGTTAGTAATGGTGCCCTAGAGGCAATGTATACATTATATTTATGTTTGAGTGATTTTATATATTCAATATATATATGTTTATTATTGGCTTTATTTACTGCGAAATTAAATAAAGTATAATAAATGTCCTTAGAATCTTGATACAAATTATATAGTTGCAAGTATGTGACTTGAACATGAGATTATATAATGATCATATCATATTCTTAGATGTCCCTAGCCGAGTATTATTATTAATTAGGACAATAATAATACACTGAGGCTAGTATGATAATTGACTGATGACCACATCTCATTGGTCATAAGTATGAAGATACTAAAAGCAATGCATAGGTAACTGTACGAGTACAGGGTACTGGACAGACCCACAGTGAGATACATCATGGTAAATAATAAATGTGTCATATGTATTCTCACAGAAATAATGGTGTAATGATCCTTAGACCTGAAGTCGTTATAATTCTACATGAGAATTAATATATTTTGAATTCGTCAAAAGTTATCTTTAGCCGGATAATGATAAAGGTGAATATCGGATATATTATGAATCATGTGAGAAATATGAACGATCTAGATGGGATTTAAATCTCCTGATAAAGGAGTGATATTATCGGCCTCTTGTTTGAGTGAGACTATGAAATGCATGGCCATGCTCAAATGTTGATTTGATTAAATAGTCTACTCATCGATCAAGAAAATAAAGATTAAATTATGAAGAGGATGACACATTACATGCCTCAAGTTTAATCTATAATATCATGATTTAAAGGGATTATATTACATGGAACATTAGTCATAAAAGGTTGATTGAATCGTTGATTTAATTATTGTTTTATTGGGTAGCAATAATGTGTTACTAGACGCCGCTTATTGTTTATAATTTTATTAGAGAATAAAATTATTGCCAATGAAATAATAACCTACAGGGTCACACACAAAGAATGTTTAAAAGGGAAATTAATTTATTTCATGAATTTAAATTAATAATAATTTAAATTATGATTTTAAATTAATAATAAATAATAATTCGAATTTTATAAAATTAATTAAGTGAGACTTGATTAGTTGAAGATAAAATTTGAAGATGTATTTTCTTGACTTATTTGATTAATTAAGTATGACTTAATTAATTTATTTAAATAAATAAGATTTGTTTAAATAAAATGGCCTAATTGTTTAAGGCTTTATTTTACTTTATTTCTCTTTATAAGCCAAGAGTTGGCAAGCCATTTGGGAGAGAACACATAACTGAAATATTCAGTTCATACACTCTCAAGAGAAATCAAATCAAGTCAATAACACATCCGGATTATTTATTTTGGCTAGTACCAATTTCCGTGGCAATAATCGTTCGACGATTCAAGCAAGCATTCAAGTGTGGATACCGGTGGAGGAGTTACACTTCTAGCTCTCAAGATCAACAAGTTTTTGCTCTCAAGATCAACAAGCTAGGATCTCCATTTGTCATCCATTGGAAAGCTTAACAAGGTACTATCTTGTTCTTGAGTATTTATACCATGATCATCAATTTTATACATGGATCCGGGCTTTGGAATTCGTTTTTTAATTGTTATTTACGTATTATCCGCTGCGTTTTCATGCCCGAATTCCAACATCTTTGATATAGAAATCGGTGGTGTACATGCCGGACGCATTGTGATGGAACTTCATGCTGACATCAGTGACAAGGCCGAGGAGAATTTCTGGGAACTCTGCGATGGTGAGGAGGGTAGGCCACTGTACTACTATCAATCCAGGAATGGGCATCTATCGTTTTTCGAAGCTGGACCAAATTTTTACATTAGTTTCTCAGATACATGGGGTGTTGTGTCTGGAAAAGTTTTGGATGGACTTGATGTGCTCAAGGCTCTTGAGAGTGTTAGAGTGATTGACCAGTACGATCACCGTAACCGGAAGATTAGTAGTGAGCCGGTAATCAATGTTAATTGTGGGCAGCTGAATGATCAGTGCATGAAGTATCAGAGTATAAAGAACTATGGAGCAAAATATCACAATATGATCAAAGGGTCTAAAATACGACATCAATACGTATACAGATCTGCAGGGAATGGAAGGGATGATAAGAGACGCTTTTTCTTTAATTTGGAGTGTGATAATTCTTCACCGCGTATATTGGAAAGAATGACAATAATACCACAAAATCTGAAAAGTTGTACCAAAATAACGTTTTTGGGAACTGATGGCCAATACTACCCACCAGTTACGCATTTACCAAATGCATAATATGAAAAAGGTGCCTATTACGCATCTTGAAGATGCTTAACAAAAAAAAAAAAAAAAACTAAGCCTATTACGCATTTGACAAGTGGGTAACTAATATAAATTTTTTTTCTATTACCCCTTTGGAGAATGCGTAATAGCATTTACCCATTTTACAAATGCGTAATAGGAAGTACTGTTTCACATATTACCCATTTTTCAAATACGTAACTAATATAAAACCTATTATCCCCATCTCAAATGCGTAATAGAGTGTTATTTTTGGTCACTTTTTCAAAAAGTGGTATTCCAGTTAATGGGTGTTGGTATTTGTGGTAGTATTGTCCATTTCCCCGTATATTGGATCTGTTGAGTGAGATGCCCTATTGCTTTTTGGCTTTTATCTTTGGATGGTAAAACAAAACGTTTGTGATTATGCCCTTTCTTCTAAAAATATTTGAAAACAATTTACAGAGGATCAGTTCTTAATTAATTTTTATTGTACTGGCTCCTTACTGAGCACAGATGGCCTTGTAATATTGTTGGTAATTTTATTGTTTTTTAGTTCCTTTCTAAAATCTTCATGTACTAGCCGAGGTGTTATTCCCCTAGGCCATGTTTGTTTCGAGCCGCTCTCATTTGGTATCGAAATTTCAACTTCATTACATATCATTGATGATACTTATCTTACACAACAACTTATTACTTAAAATCAAAACCTAAAAATGAGCGAATTCCAATTTATACTTTTTTTTTTTTTGAAACAAAAGGGAAATTTTCATTAATTCAGAGCATCCGACAAAAGTGTCTCCAACACACACAATGGAGGAGACGAAAGATCAATGAAGCTATTAAGCGTACAAGGTAATCTAGCTAGATTATGCGCTACCCTGTTTGCTTGCTTCTTAACAAAAACAACCGAGACATTACTTCTCCTACTAATAATCGCACGACATTGAGCTATCAAGTCACCCACTTCCAGCTGATTCTGTTTAGCCTTGTTGATCGCCTGAACACTAACCAAGGAGTCACTTTCTACTACAATATCTTGCCCTCTAAACTCATCAGCCCATGATAGAGCTTCTAGAATTCCCACCAGCTCTGCCTCTAGAACCGTAACCCTACCTGCAAACCTTCTCGTCTTTCCTCTAACAAACAGGCCTTGGTGGTTTCGCACAACCATTCCGACGGAGAACGAGTCAGCACCATCAAACACTGAGGCATCAACATTTATTTTAAGAGTTCCAGTAGCTGGAGCCACCCACCTGTTAGCATACTTCACATTGGGTTCTTTCACCTGGTTTGGAATACCCTTCCTGCGTTTTTGAGCTTCCCTCCACTCCGTAATCTGTTTGGAACTCCAGTCCGTCGCCACCTGAGGGGATATAACCTTCCCTTCCCACACTCTTTGATTCCTAGCCCACCACACACCCCATACCACCGTAGCTATTTTCAAAAGGTTGTCAGATGACTCCATGCTCAACTTTTCCAGCAGCCATTCTGGTGCACTTTCAACCTCCCTCGTGTCATATGGTAGACCCACACGTTGCCAGCAGAGTTTAGCAAACTCACAGTCCAAAAACAGGTGCATCAGATGCTCTACGTCACCAACGCACATCACACAAGAAAGAGGCACACGAATCCCTTTGCCTCTTAGAATATTACGAACAGGGACATTGTTGCGGCAAATTCTCCACAGCAGGACCTTAATCTTATGAGGAATTCCCAGACGCCATATCTTACCCCATCCATCTGATTGTTGCAGAGATACATCTCTCATATAACGAGAATGCCAGTCATGATAAGCCGATTTCACAGAGTACTGTCCATCATTAGAATGAACCCAGGCTATCCTGTCACTTGTACTATTTTGTGGAATTCGAACTGCTAAAATGGCTTCAGCATCTATATTATTGAATGTACCTCTGATCTTCGTTTCATCCCAAGTTTTCCTGTTTCTCATAAAGTAGTCACAAACCCTTTCTTCTCCTCCACTAGTATTATCTACGCAGAAATTCTCCTTGCCTCGTAACCATCTGTCTGAGTGAATCTTGATTGATTGACCATCTCCCACCACCCACCTTAGACCCGTTTTCATATTTTCTTTAGCTTCCCATAGACCTGACCATGTATAACTCGACCCTCCTGTTCTGCTAGCCTGGATCAAGCTACAATTCGGGTAATACCTAGCTTTTAGCAACCTTGAGACTAAAGCATTCGGATTTTTTAGAAGATTCCAACACTGTTTGCCAAGCATCGCCAGATTGAAACCATGAAGATCTCGGAAGCCTAACCCCCCTGTCTTCTTACTCATACTCATCCGAGACCAAGAGAGCCATTTGATACTCTTACTACTAGAAGAACTAGAACTCCACCAGAAGGAATTCATCATCCTTTCGATTTCTTGGCACAGAGTTTTGGGAATTAAGAAACACGACATTGTATAGGCAGGAATGGTCTGAGCAACATTGCGAAGTAAAACCGCTTTTCCTGCTCTAGAAAGAATTTTTGTGCTCCATCCCTTTATCTTCGACCATACCTTTTCCTTCAAATAATTGAAGACTGACTTCTTTGATTTACCAATAAGAGAAGGCATTCCAAGGTACTTACTAGCACCAATATCATTGTGAACTTCAAGAACATTTTTGATTTCAAGTTGTTTGTCTCGTCGAACGTTTGAGCTAAAAAAGATGGCTGACTTTTGGTAGTTCACTGCTTGACCCGAGCATGCCTCATAGCTGCTAAGAATTTGTTTAATAGAGTTCGCCTCCCCTACCGAAGCTTTGAAAAACAAAAAGCTGTCGTCCGCGAAAAGTAAGTGGGTCACAGCAGGAGCTTGGGGACAAATACGACAGCCACTAATGACTGTATTACCAGCTGCAGTTTTGAGAGAGAGAGATAAACCCTGGACACATAGCAGAAAGAGGTATGGGGATAAAGGGTCTCCCTGTCTAAGCCCACGCTTAGGAAAGATTGGACCTATCTCTGAACCTTGAAAGGAAATTGAATACGAAACTGAGGTCACACACATCAACATCCAACTAATCCATCTTTTCGAGAAGCCCATAGCCAACATTCTATTTTTCAAATACCCCCAAGAAACTCGATCATAAGCTTTGCTTATGTCTAACTTTAAAGCAACGTCTCCCTCTTCACCACTCATTTTCCTCTTCATATAATGGATCAGCTCGAAAGCTACTAGAACGTTGTCAGAAATAGAACGACCTGGGACAAAAGCACTCTGCTCTTCAGCGATTATCACCGGTAAGATTTTTTGAAGTCTATTAGCAAGGACTTTGGCCACTATTTTATATAAAACGTTGCACAAAGCAATAGGCCTTAGATCTTTAGTATCTTCTACCTTGTCTTTCTTCGGAATGAGAACCAATGTAGTGTCATTTACACTAGTAGAAAACTTACCTTCCAACAGCCATTCTTGACAACATTTAAATACTTCCTGACCAAGCAATTTCCAGAAATGTTGAAAAAAGGCGGGGTTTAAACCATCCGGGCCGCTAGCTTTATCAGGATGCATGCTTTTCACTGCTTCCGTAAATTCTTCGAACGAGAGCTCTGCTACTAACATATTGTTCTGGTCCTGATTTACTTGAATTTCGTTTTCATTGGTGGGATATTGCATCTCCTGACCCACTGCAGAAAACAGATTCGAGTAGTAGTTTTTGAGCAAATCGCATAAATCCTCATGCTTGGTGACAATACGACCATCATCTGCCTTGAGGGAATGAATATGATTCATTTTCTTTCTGCTTGATGCAGAGGCGTGGAAAAATTTCGAATTGGAGTCCCCTTCTTCTAACCAAAACATTTTAGCCCGCTGTTTCCAGTATATTTCCTCATGCAGGATTAAACTCTCCAGCTTAGCTTTCTCCTGAAAATAATGTTGAATCCCCGCATCATCTTCCCTACCTTTCAAGTCATCAAGAATCTCCTTCTGTTTGATTACTTTCTCCCTAAATTTATGGAAAAACCTCCTGCCCCATTTGGCCATAAACGATGAAACTACAATAAGCTTTGGCAAGAGATGAGAAGGGGGGAGATCTTGCCAACACTTAGAAACTTCTGCATGAAAGCCAGCCTCCTTCAACCAAGTATTTTCAAATTTAAAACGGAATTGCTTCCTAGTAACAGAAGTGTTAAACAAATTCAGCTTGATGGGATCATGGTCTGATTTGATCACATGAAAAACTGTGAGGGTACAAAGAGGGAATGCATTCCACCATGAATCCGTAGCGAAAGCCCTGTCGAGTCTCTCTCTGACCCAGGCTTGGGTGCCTCTACTCTTTTCCCATGTATAAGCTCCTCCTGATAGCTCAACTTCGATCAGGTTGCAATCATCAATAGCTTTTTTGAAACCATCAAGTAAGTTCTGAGGATGCGGATGCTGTCCTTTCTTATCATCACTAGACAGAAGATCATTAAAATCTCCACAAATGCACCAAGGCAGAGTGGATCTAGATGCCAATACCCTGAGAAAATTCCAGGCCTCAGTACGTCTCTCACGTTCCGGGAAGCCATAATAACACGTGAGCCTCCAAGAAAATGAGTTACTCTCCGTGACCACCAAATCAATGTGATTTAGAGACGAATCAACAACTTCACAAATCATTGTGTGTTTCCATAACACTGCAATGCCTCCTCCTCTACCGTGCTTATCAACTGAAAAACAATTAGCAAAACCAAACTTCGAAGAAATTTCTTCAATTTTATTACTACAAGATAAAGTTTCAGACAAGAATAACAAATCTGGCTTATGAGATTTCAACACCTCACCTAGAATTCGAACTGCCCGGTGGCTGCCAAGACCACGACAGTTCCAGCTTAGAAGACTCATTGGAGTCGGCTGGCCTGCATCGCAGACTCAGCCGAAACAGTCGTAGAAGATACCGCCAAATCACTTTTAGAAATGTCAGCATCCATGTGTTGTTTAGAATCATGAGGCCCAGTTGAAATTAAGCCCATTTCCACATCCATAACTCTGGACCCACTTGGGTTTTCTCTCCTTCTTTTATTACGCTCATCCACTTTCAGCCCAATATTCTCGTCTTCGATAAGCCCATAAAGAAGATTTGAACTAGTATTAAATCCCGCCAGTGTAGTATCCTTATCAACTCCACGAGATTCTGAAATAATCACTTTCCTAGAATTACTCCCCCTGATTACTTGCTTTCCACTTGATGAGGAGTTATCGTTCCTACAATCATGGGAGTTTGTTTCTCCACCAAATCTGGCCTCCCACGTGTCATCCCCTTCCTCCCTTAGCCACCGACTCTGATTCTGGTTCGCCGCCCTACGTGGTGGTGCCTTTAACCATAACCCCCATTCCTTCTCCCCTTCAATCCCCCGTTTATCAATGAATTTCCTGCAGAACCGATCAGTGTGCGTGACCATACCACATAAAAAACAAAACTCTCCTAGACGCTCGTACTTGCATGTCACAGTTATCTCCTTCCCATCCTTCTTAACAATCTTCTTCTTCCGTTTAAGGGGTTTCCTGACGTCCAGTTTAATACGCAGTCTCATACACTCACGCCATATTGAGGTATTGTTCTTCGTATCATATTCAAGAAAAGCACCAAAAAAATCCCCCAACGCTTTACCAACATTTTCTGTCATGAAGCTCATCGGCAAATCATGAATTTGGATCCAAATATTAACGTGCCATAGAGGGACTTTCACAGGATCCTCATGTTCTGCCACTGGTTCAAGCGCTAACATCACATTATCAAAACTCCAAGGCCCCCCTTTCACAACCCACTGCATGTCTTCTTTATGAAAAAACTGGAAAAGGAATATCCCTTGTTCGAGTTCCTTGATGCTTATGCCCATGGTAGGTTTCCAAACATCTGCCATCTTCGTACGCATTGCTCTCAGATTGATTGATTTCTCCGTGAGAAAACGTCCCACCAGGCATAGTTCATATCTATCACTCCCATCTCCGACCTCTTCATCAAACACAAAGCTTTCATTTTCCTCCTCCTCAATATCAAGGTTTGCCAGTTGGTCCTCCAAACCATGATATCTCGCCATTAGGAAAAGAAAGAAAAGACTCTTCCTAATTCAAACCCACAGAAGTGAAATGTGACTTAGAAGAGAAACTCATAAACTCTCACACGGGACATGGAGAGAAAAAAATTAGAAGTTTACTCACTTAAGAGTATGAAACACTGATATTGTTAATTGAAAAACAATTATGCAGGTAATTTAAGAGAAATACTTATTTGACCTTTAATTATGTGCGTGACCTTTTTACATTTTTTTTAAACACAGTAAGTTGGCAACAGCAATGTTAAAGTGCACTATAACTTTGCAGGTAATTTCATAATTCATGATATTTCAGTATAGCTTCCACATCTCTTGCACCTTAAATTTCAAAATTTTAATAATATCCAGTAATTTATACTTATTGTAGACTTTCTAAAAATTATGGAGTTTTAGAAAATGAAAACACGTCTTATTTTCTCTTTATATTATAGATACTCCTGTATTTATTTAGGATTCCTACATGACAATGTTCTTTTATTATGTTAATACATCAATTATTTTCTTTTTAAAAATGATGAATTTTTTATGACAATATTATTGGATTTATGAATAAATTTTCCTAATAGTGGTATAATTAACTTATATAAAAAAGTATAATTTAAGAAGATCGTACTTTCTATAAAATATTTAATTATAAGTCTGCTCTATAGATTCAAACACCTATTCTACTTCTAATATAACTTTTATTTATAAGTTTTTTCTATAAATTCGAACTCTTATTCTCTATAAATTCGAACTCCTATTCTACTTCCAATAGAACTTTTAATCATATGCATTATAAATAATTACTCTACTTCCAATAAAACTTCTACTTCTAATAGAACTTTTATTTATGTGTTTTTTCTATATATTCGAACTCTTTTTCTCTATAATTAAATTCGAAAACCTATTCTACTTTCAATAGAACTTTTAATCATATGCGTTATAAATACTTATTCTACTTCCAATATAACTTTTAATCATACGTCTTCCCTATAAATTCGAACTCTTCTCATTTATAAATTCGAACACCTATTCTACTTCTAATATGTTAAATGATATTTTTCTACTTCTAATAGAACTTTTATTTATATGTTTTTTTTATAAATTCGAACTCTTATTTTCTATAAATTCGAACTCCTATTCTACTTCCAATAGAACTTTTATTCGAACTCTTTTTCTCTATAAATTCGAACTCCTATTCTACTTTCAATAGAACTTTTAATCATATGCGTTATAAATACTTATTCTACTTCCGATAGAACTTTTAATCATACGTCTTCCCTATAAATTCGAACTCTTCTCATTTAATTCGAACATCTATTCTACTTCTAATATGTTAAATGATATATTTCTACTTCTAATAGAACTTTTATTTATATGTTTTTTTTATAAATTCGAATTGCTATTCTACTTCCAATAGAACTTTTAATCATATGCTTTATAAATACTTATTCTACTTCAAATAAAACTTCTAATCATACTGGCCAAGAATACAATTCCAAACACTATATAATTTCCCATATAGATACCCTACAACAAAAAAGACTTTGCAGCAAGTAATTGAGTAATCACCAAGTTAATTAATTAAAGAAAAACTCTCGCCAGCAGACTCAAGTAATTATTGAGTAATCACCAAGTTAATTAAACTCTCGCAAGTAAATACATACTATAATTAGAAGAGGCAAAATTGAAATCAGCATAACTCTCCAAACGAGATAAACTCTAGTATTTATATTTATCTCACCCCTTTAGAGTTTAGATTGTGTACAAAATTTGTACAGAAAGATGAAAACCCAGAAAGTTTTCTTGGATACATTGTATGTGAAAAACCCTATGGTTTTCTTTGATATAGAAATCGGTGGTGTACATGCCGGACGCATTGTGATGGAACTTCATGCTGACATCAGTGACAAGGCCGAGGAGAATTTCTGGGAACTCTGCGATGGTGAGGACGGTAGGCCACTGTACTACTATCAATCCAGGAATGGGCATCTATCGTTTTTCGAAGCTGGACCGAATATTTACATTAGTTTCTCAGATACATGGGGTGTTGTGTCTGGAAAAGTTTTGGATGGACTCGATGTGCTCAAGGCTCTTGAGAGTGTTAGAGTGATTGACCAGTACGATCACCGTAACCGGAAGATTAGTAGTGAGCCTGTAATCAATGTTAATTGTGGGCAGCTGAATGATCAGTGCATGAAGTATAAGAATATAAAGAACTATGGAGCAAAATATCACAATATGATCAAAGGGTCTAAAATACGACATCAATACGTATACAGATCTGCAGGGAAGGGAAGGGATGATAAGCGCCGCTTTTTCTTTAATTTGGAGTGTGATAATTCTTCACCGCGTATATTGGATCTGTTGAGTGAGATGCCCTATTGCTTTTTGGCTTTTATCTTTGGATGGTAAAACAAAACGTTTGTGATCGATTATGCCCTTTCTTCTAAAAATATTTGAAAACAATTTACAGAGGATCAGTTCTTAATTACAGTAATTTTTATTGTACTGGCTCCTTACTGAGCACAGATGGCCTTGTAATATTGTTGGTAATTTTATTGTTTTTTAGTTCCTTTCTAAAATCTTCCTGTACTAGCCCAGGTGTTATTCCCCTAGAGTTAAATTACATAAAATACAAACTAGAATTGGCTGATCTATTATTAATCCTCCTTTACAAAGATATATACCAAGTAGTTTTTATTTTTTGTCTAATGACTTGAGTGTAATACAAGATTTATGATCCTGGGTTCATGACGTGAACAATTATCGTGTCGTATATATGTTAGTGTTGCAGTTGGAGAATCACCATATGCTACATTCAGCTGCGGGAGAAAAACTCAACATTATCAGTCCAGGAAATAGGTACAAGAGCAATCAGCATTCAGCGATTGTGTTGATGTCGGATAGACCTCTGGTGAGTTCTGACCTTACACGAATTGATGCAGTTGTCGAAAAATCACCACATAGGTCGAAAAGCCAGGCGTGGGTTATTTTTTCAAGTTGATTTCACATTCTCGAGAAGAGTTGGATGAAGGTCCAGGACAGTTAATCAGCTTCATAATTATGATCCAAAAATACTAACGTGGTGACTGGTGTTCGATGTTTACAGAAATTTACACTCCCTTTTATTCTGTTATATTCACTATTTTTCATTCAATCCCTTCCCCGTTCATTCTCTCCTACCAAACGAGCATGAGTTGTAATTCTCCAAATTTAGCCAATACTTCATGGTATTTCAGCAACAATAAGATACATTGCTGGTCAAAAGCAGCCCATCCCAACATATTTTGTTTAGATGAACAATGGACATGTTTACTGACATTCTGTTTGTGTTGCAAACACAGCTTTCACGGAATGAAAAGAATGTTATAATCATATTTGCAAAAAAAATCACAAATACATTAAAACCTTTTTTATTAGAATAAATAAATAAAGGAAAATTTAATGTCTTCAAACTTTCCAATGTCTTCGTTAGTTCGTTATACTAATAACTAATGTAAAGGAAAATAACCGGATACTTTAGAATCATTCAAAAGTTATTTATCTAATTTTTTACAATTTTTCCCTCATCCTGCTTTCAATAGAGCATTTAATTATGTCTCCTCTACATTCAAATACCTATTCAACTTCCAAAAGAACTTCTTTTTATTATATGACTTTTTTGTAATTTTGAACTCTTCATAGTTCATATTATACTCCCAATAGAATTTTGAATTATATATCATATTTTCAATAGCTTTTTTGTTTTATATCTTCTCTATAAATTCAAAAAAATTTCCTTTCAAATATCTATTCTACTTTTAATAGAACCTTTTTTTTTAGCTAAACTACTTCCAATAAAACTTAACTATATGTCTTACCTATTAATTCGAATTATTTTCCTTATGCTTTCTTATGTTGACGCTTTCTTATGCTGTATATTTAATTAATTAATTTTACATAAGGAACCAACTTTGAATTTTATTAAGGGACCAATTTTGAATTTTCACATTGGCCCCGAAATTGTTTACCCCGACCGTGCTTTTGGTTTGGTAGATTTTTTTTTTTTTGAAAGGATAAATAGTTCAATGAACAAAAGTCATACGACATCTACAAAGATAATTGAAATTTAACAAACACATGACAAAGATTAAATCTAAGTCTTCTTCATCGAAGCTACAATCGTTGAAAAGATCTTCTCTCTGGTGCGGCCCCTTGCTAACATCGCTGGAAATTACAGCCTTTTTGAAGGGACTATTTAACGATTTGACGTAGTGATGAACATGATGTATTCGAAAAACCAACCATAATTGCAAGCCCCTTATAAATCTTTTTCAAAGAACCAAAAGATCCAACACTCCAAACATCCCGCAGATCTACGATCCCGGACATTAAAACACACTAAAACAAATATAACTCTCACAAGGAGAGAGACAAAACCCAATAAATGGGACTAAATACCCAATAAATGGGTAGAAATTCTCACCCGAGGACAATTATTGAAAGAGAAGAAGAACAAAACACGAAGAAAGACAAACAAAAGCCTCCGGTCGGTGGAGGAGCCACCGCCGGAGGAAGAAAAAGATGGAGGCGCTGTTTTGTTTTAGAGAGAGAAGAGAGAGTGGCTTTTTAGAGAGAGAAGGTTAGTATTTTGGTTTGGTAGATTGTTGTAGGTTATTGATGTCAAGCTTGCAACATGTTAAAATTTGTTTTAGAAAACGATCTGCCAACAAAATGACTTGCCATCTTCCTAGAGAGTAGAGAGTCTTATACTCTTGCCATTCATAATTTTCATTATTCATTTTGGTTTTTTTTTAAAAATGTTTCTATTTTTTTATGAGAATTTATAAAAAATACTAAGTTTTTTACTTTGTTTTGCAAATATATATATACTATATTCTCAAATTTATTACAAATATAATATTTTAATTGTAAAAATATTATTATACTATGAGAAAAGAGTATCTAAAGCACACAATAGAGAAAATCTCTATTAGTGCGGCTTAAAATATGATAAATTAATTATTATTTGAACAATCCAACCGTACGGATGTTAAATTCATACAAAAATACGTGAATTTACAAATTTGCGTGTAATTTAATTATTTGGAACTATAAATTTATAGCAATAAGATTATGATAAATCTGTGTCGTTGAATATATATAAAAAGTAATGCTCCACTATTTCAAATATAATAAAAATTTGTATATAATGTTATTTCGACATAAACTTTTCATCCGTACGGTTAAATTATCAAAAATAATAATAAAACACAATATTTAAGGTGCACTAATAGAAAACTTTTCCATTGTGTGCTTTAGAAACTTCATCCCCTTATACTATTATGTATTTATATTTTTTATTTAATAATTATACACTGCTGACTGTACCAATGTTGACTATGCCGAAGTGGCAGGCGGGCCCCACCCTGCTAACGTGACAGGTGGGCCCCACCCTACTGACGTGGCGATCTTACTAGCGTGGCAGGTGGGTCCCACCCCTGCTGACGTGGCAGCTAACGTGGCAAGTATGTTCCACCTCTGTTGACGTGACAGGCGGGTCCCACCCCTGCTGACGTGGCAATTGACTAGTCAGGTGATTTGTCAGCTTATGCGGCAGTGGGCCCCGCATGGATAATTTTTTTTTATTATTAAAATATTGTTATTTTTGGGAAAAAAAAGGTACTTTGCAATTAAAATAGTAAATTTGTAAATAGATATTCTTAACAAAGGTAAATTTGCAAAAATTTACTTTTATCAATTTATTTATAAAAAAACTCTTTTTTACTATTCAATTTTTTTTTAAATTGAAATAAGTTTTGAAAGTTTGAATTTCAAAATGGCAAAATCATATTTCGTTCATATTGACATAATATTTTTAAAATATTAAATTATTTTAAGGGTCCTGTTAACAACAACCCTTAGGGCTATGTTTAAGGATTAATTTTTGTCATATGGTGGATTTTTATTGGATGATTTATGTGAATGCATGGGGGCACATACTTTTTTGCAAGTGGGGCACAACCTTGAGCCAATTAAAAACTACCACATAACACCTTAACCCAACCCTAAGGGCTGTGGTTAACATTTTCCTTATTTTAAATAGTTTAAGCAAAACAATTCAAATATACAATCTATTATCCTAAACAATCTATAAAATGAAGTTCATTAAAAATCATCCTTAATTTATAAATTAAAATTAAAACTCCTCAGTTTATTAAAACCAAATTTAAGTTGGACTTATTCAAATCAAAAACTAAGCTCAATTTTATTCGTTTAACGCCCTATAAATACAACATGAGGATTAAACAAATCAGGTCTTTTCCCGTTGACATTCATTCACAATGGAATCAAACATAGCCAACGCCGGCGTCGACCGGCGAGTATGCACCACCGGATGCGACAGACCGAAGAACGTATGTGTCTGCCATGTAATCCCCCGCGAAAAAATCTCCACAGCAACGAAGATAATAATACTACAACAGTACCCCCACAACGAGCCACGACACAAGTTCTCCCCTGTTCCCGTACTGGCAAAGTGCCTCGATAACTGTGAGATCGTCTACGCTTCCCTATTGCGCCGTAACGTCTCCCCGTTTCTCGATTCGCTCTATAGTTATGCTGTTTCCGACCCCGACAATGCTCGCCCCGTCCTGTTTTTGTTCCCTGGTGAGGATTTTTTCTGATTTCGTCGATTGATTTTAAAGCATTCTGTTTGGTTTTATTGAAAATTTTTAGATATGATGGAACCTTGTTATTTTCAGGTACGGAGACAATGCCAGCAGTCGATATTGAGGAGTGGAAAACGTTGCACGCTGATGATATTGTTTTGCGCGATCCTGTTTTGATTGCTTTTGATGCCACTTGGAAGAATGCAAAGGAGATGGTGCAAGCTAGTTTGCCCTTTATAACAAAGTTTGCGACTCAGGTTTCGTTAGATGGTGAATCGGTTTTTAGTTCTGAGTTAACACTTGAGAAGGAACAGTTCAGTAAATGTATGAGTACAATGGAGGCTGTTGCAAGATGTTTGCGAGTTCTTGAACCAAACGGGGCTGAGATTGAGTCAAGATTGATTGAGCTTTTAAGAGGTGTGCTGAGGTCTCGAGCTTCTTATCTAAAGCCCATGGAGCCGAGAGTGAAGCTTTCAAAGAAGAGTTAAGCAGTAGGCGTTGAGAAAATAACCGATGAAGATCGGTGAATATAGGGGACTGGTACTCTGCAATCTCATCAAAGAGAGGCCTGGAGTCTAACCACCATGCTACAGCATCTTCTTTTGCTTGCTTGAAGTCTTTCTTAGTGTTGTGTATTTCGATCATCTTACCCTTCAATTTTTCACCAGTAGTTCCATCTACGCATCTTCTTCTTCTATTGTCCATTTCCATAATATGCTATGCTGTCCTGCCTGTCCACATTGTTCCTACTGTATCGTAACCTGTTTAGAGATTGCTATTTGTGTTATCCTTGTCTGTTTGTTCTGCTTTGGTGGATGTTTCAATCATCTTCTAGTTAAATATTGGGCCTATTGGCGAGAATTATTCGATGTATTTTATTATATTGTTGATGTTATTATCAATATGAATAGCTGGTATATGCTAATCATTTTTCGTACGACTACTGCATGTAATGCATATGTTTAATGTTTTCTCAGAGACACATCAGACAGACAGACAGACACCATGAAACTAAAGTCAAAGTATGAAGTTGCTTGTACTTTTTTTTTAAATTATATGTTATTGTTAAAATTTTAAGTTGTATATATGAAAGAGAAAAGTTCTATGAAGTACTTATTTGATTGAAGTACTTGGAGTACATATACATTCTGCATTCAAAATATTTTAAAATTTATTATTTTGCAAAATTTGTTATATAAAATATTATAATTTCATTGATAATCTTGAAAATCATGTATGTTTTGCAATATGTTCATCTTAAAAATCCTTTATGTTTTGCAATCAGAACATATATGTTTTGCAACCCAAATATGTTTCGCAGTACAATTCATTTTACAATATTTTGTTAGCAAAACATACAAAATTTTCAAGATTTTCAATGAAATAGTGATATTCGTGTATAGCTTTGCAAAATAATAAAGTTTGTAAAATTTTGAATGCAAAATGTATATGTACTCCAAGTACTCCAATTAAATGAGTACTCCATAGAACTTTACTCTATATTTTTATTATTAAAATATTTTTTAAGTTTTTAAATCTCAGGTTCAGATATATTTTTTAATTAGGAGGAAAATAAATTATAGAAGATAATAAAATATTATAATAAATGTTTGATAGTATTTTCAACGATAGTGTTTTAATTAATAATATATTGTTGACGGGAGTTTTTTTTATATATAATTAAAATCCATTAGAAATGTTGTTGACGGGAGTTGATTCTTAAACTCGTTAGAGTTGTTTATAAAATATATGTTTAAGAGAGATATGTTTTTGGTGGGATTCGAACTTGGAAACTATAAAATTATTTTAAATATTAGAAAAAGAATATTGTTTTAGCATTAGATCCAACGGTTCTCATTTATCAATCTTATTAAAAACTAACGGTTGTTATTAAGTGTACCAAATAAAGTGACCAAACTACCAGCCAACCAAATATACTCTAGTTTGCTTATACTCTAGTTTGCTTATAATAGTATAGTATAGATAAAGGAAAACCCTCAGTAATTCTAGAATCGCTCGAATTCTAGAATCGCTCGAAATCTATTTATCTATTTTTCTAGAACTCCTCTATTTTAAATAATTAAAATCAAAACTTCCTTTTTTAATCCCTATTTTTAGAAAAGAAATCAAGATTTCCTTTTTTAACGTTAGGATTAACATTAACATATTCGAAATAGAAAAAGTTTTCGAATTTGTAAAGAAGTCAAATTTATATATACGAAATAGAAAAGAAATTTTATATTTCAGAACTTCTTTTTTTTAACATTAACATCTTCGAAATAAAAAATATTTTTTAATTTTTATGGAAGAATAATTCAAATTTACATATTCGAAATAGAAAAGAAATTTTATATTCTTATATATACACAATCATTACGTCTAACGATCAAATTTTATCACCATGTTTGTAATCCTTTTTCTTACTTTTGTTTGCTTTTGTTTTCGTCTATTTTTTTTTGTTTTTTATTCATTCTTATGTTGTTTAATTTCAATGTACATGGCTATTTGTGCGCTCCACTGATTTTTTGCGATTTACAGGTTGTTTTTTTATTGGTTTTTAAGGTTTGAATTTACTGATTTAATATTGGTTTTCTTTGTTTTATTTAAAAATTTATTATACTTATGGATTTTAGTAACTGTTGGTTATTCTTTGCTTTGGAATTTATATTTTTTTTGTTACTGATCTCGATATAGAAACACCTGATCGTGTGAACAAGAATTATGAGATCTTTATCTATTTGAGAAGCGGAAGCACTTAAGAAACTTGACACAAAAGATTTGAACTTTTATCATTCCCTCTTTCTTTATTTATTGTTAATTTGTCGTTATTATCTTCTCATTGTTCTTAATATTGCAACGCCTTTTTTAATTAAGTCAATCAAATCTGCTTTTTTATCTCTATTTATTTATTACAATGGATGCTGACCTAAGAAAACGTGACACAAATCGACGTAAAAAATTTATTTTGTTGTATATATATATTAAGATCTGTACAATATTGTGTTCACTAATTTGTTTTTAGATATTTTTTTTGAATTCTTTCTTAAATAGTCTATATTTTGAAAAAATTGTAAAAATATTACAAGGCCACCGAGAAACATGTCTTATATGTATTTATTACAACGGGTGTCCGCCTAAGAAAACGTGATACAAAATCAACATAAAAAATAAGTATATAATTTATTTAGTTATATATATATATATTAAAAAATGTACAATGTTGTGTTCATTAATTTATTTATAAATATTTTCTTTTCAATTTCTTTCATAAATTTATTTTTGAATTTTTTTTAAATATTACAAGGCCGCCGTGAAGCGCCGCTTATTCAACTAGTTAAGAGTATAAAAAATCTTCAACTTCGTTCCCTAAATGAGTTTTTTCATTATATTATCAAACCAAATTTAAACCACGTTTTATTTAAACATGGATTTAGGTTAAGACCCAACGCAAACCAAAATATATCAACCCAAATTTGACATATATCCATATTATGCCACCCTGGACGAGGCTTTAGAATTAGCTGTTGGACTATTTTTTGAATAAAAAAATTAGTACATTTTATTATTTGATTTGAAACTCCATTTTTAATTTTGTAACTCCTATATTTCTTATATTTCTTGAACTTGGACTTCTTCTTGACCTCCACAACATTTGCACTAGAGGAAGAGACAGACCAATTCTTATTATCCTCCTCAATTCGGAGTCTCAAGACAAGGTCTTGCACTGTCATCTCCTTTCGCTTATGCTTCAAATAATTCTTGAAGTCCTTCCAACCAGGGGGCAATTTCTCAATAATAACGGCTAGCTACTTGGAAGGCTTCATTCATGGGCATTCCTTCAGCTTCCATGTCATGCATGATCATCTGAAGGTCTTGAACTTGACTAAGCACCTTCTTGGAATCCACCATCATAAACTCAAGAAGTCGGGACACTATAAACTTCTTAGTACCCGCATCATCGATTCTATACTTTCTATCGAGTGAGTCCCACAAAGCTTTGGACGTTTTCAGCACACTATACACATTGTATGATGAATCACTCAAACAGTTCATTATATAATTTCTGCACAAGAAATCCGAGTGGTTCCAAGCTTGAGTTGCACCCACAAGCTGAACATCAGACTCATCTTCTTTCAACTTAGGTGCATCCTCGGTCAAGAACCTCACAAGGTTCAAGGTGGTCAAGTAGAACAACATCTTTCGTTGCCACCTCTTGAAATTCAGCCCACTGAATTTCTCCGGTTTTTCCGCTTGAGCGGTTACCGGTACAGCCGTATTTGGCACCACAAGGGTCGCCACATTAGGCACTGCCTCAGTAGTTACACGCCTACTACCATTACCAGACAAGCTAGTTCCATCAACTCCCGACATTTCTGAAATCAAGATTATAACAAGAAAAAATACCGAAAGAATGTTCGAGTCACGTGAAAACCACGCTCTCCTTAAAACAGATTATCCCCTTCCGTATGGTGCTTGAAGGATGTATGGCCTCTGTTAACGGAGGAATTTGGTGATAACAAATTTCGGAGGTTGCTGGAATACGAATTATGAAAATAGGGGGATTTTGGATTTTTGGATGTTTGGGGCTGGACTTGAGAGGTGTCTCGATTTATCTCGTGTATCGGATCCTTTTTCAAGATGCCTGCGTACCTTATATTTATAAGGATCAAGCCAACGCAGTTCTGTGAAATTGATTTGTGTCTATCCCTTAGAGACTTTAGGGATAAACTTCGTTAATCTGGGTAATTACTGATTTTATCTAATTTAATCTTATCATTGTGATATCTTCCTGATTTGAAGAATATCGTTTGGAGATATTTTCCGTTATTGATTGATTGAGATTGTTTATTTCCTCGTTTCAGAAAGAGGATAAGACTTAGCGGTTAAGCAATAATTATTAATCTGAATTAATAATTAATAATTATTAGAAATTTGGGAGATTATTAGACATGCCAAAAATCTGGCGTAACAACTACCCCCAGTTCTTCAGTGTAGCTTGCTGCAGTGGAGAACTAAGCATGCTTCGATCTTCCAAATTTCATGAGTCACTGAAAAAGCTAGAAGATGAAGATTAGTAAATAATTTGGAGCACTAAGGTGCCCGCAATACGCATGTAGATGTAAACAAGACAATATGTGAGATGTAAAAAAGAATAAGTTTTGTAGGTGTAAGAGAATGTATCTTGGAGAGCCATCCAAGCATTATTCGCAGAGTCGTGCAAAACTTTCCGAGCAATACCCTGAAAAACAAATATTCAAAGAAATATCCTCCATTAAGCACTCTGAAATACCCTCCTCAAAGAAGGACGTATTCTAGAGTTTCCATAACGTATTCCAGAAAATATCCTCCTCAAAGAAGGTCATATCCACCAGAATTTCCATAAATGCTTCAGAGATATCCCTCCTCACAGGAGGTGGATTTTTCGACGCTCGAACCTTGATGAGGCGCCGAAAGTACGGACATTCCCCGGAAGTACGGTTTTTGCAAGGATTTTGATAATTTGGGATACCCTCCTCAAAGGAGGTCGTTCCCCATTCCAGAAATATCCCTTCTCACAGGAGGTGGATTTTCCGAAGCTCGTGCCTTGATGAGGCGCCGGAAGTACGGTTTTTGCAAGGACTTTAATAATTTGGGATGCCCTCCTCAAAGGAGGTCGTTCCCCATTTCAGAAATATCCCTCCTCACAGGAGGTGGATTTTCCGAAGTTCTCTTCATTTTCACTAAAACTCTCCTTATAAGAGATCGTCTTTTAAATAAATTATGAAGACCCTCCTTAGAGGAGGTCGTCTAACACAAAAAATAAGGGAGACCCTCCTTAGAGGAGGTCATCTTCCCAAAGCCATATCAATATCCCAAGATTCTTCCAAAAAATATCAACAACACTTGAAGGATCTTCTAAAAAATAATCAACTCTTCGAATAAGAGCCTTCCAAAATATTACCCATGCAAAATATTACCCATAAGGAGGGTCTTCTAAAATAATAAACTCTTTGAATAAGCGCCCCTCAAAATTTATCCTTAGAAAAGAGGGTCTTCCAAAATAATTACCCCTGCAAAGGAGGACCTTCTAAAATAATAAACTCTTCGAGTAAGAGCCTTCCAAAATCATGTACCACGAAGATTACACCAAAAATCTTGAAAATCTTCACAATTCATATTCTGCCCAGATCTGTTTTTGACATTTTTGACCATCTAAACGATTTTTTCTTGAAAAACACAAAACACCAAAGTTGTAGATAACAAAAATATTTTTCCGACAATATATGGCTCGTCAAAAACGGACTTATAACGAATCGGGAATCAAAGAAAATGTCTGCTGTTTGATTTCTTGATGCTGAAAAACGAGATCTGATTGTTTTTTGTGATTTCGAGAATAGATCGATATATAATCTGAGAAAATTCAAAAAAACGAAAGTTATAGGCAATTTAACAAGCTTTCCGAATCATTAAAAATCATCAAAATCCAACATGCAATGAATTTACTACGAATTTTATAAGATAACAGATTTGTATGGACAAAATCATAAGAAAACTTATCTTAATTAAGAATAAAGTCGCCGCCTCCACCGCTTAGCTCCTCCATTAAAGCAGCTCCAGATCCATGAGAACCCCCCATGCGTATGAATTGATTGTCCTCCACAATCAAAAATATATGCCCTCCTTCTAGCGCCAATTTTTAACGGAGGAATTTGGTGATAACAAATTTCGGAGGTTGCTGGAATAACGAATTATGAAAATAGGGGGATTTGGGATTTTTGGATGTTTGGGGATGGACTTGAGAGGTGTCTCGATTTGTCTCGTGTATCAGATCCTTTTTCAAGATGCCTGCGTGCCTTATATTTATAAGGATCAAGCCAACGCAGTTCTGTGAAATTGATTTGTGTCTATCCCTTAGAGACTTTAGGGATAAACTTCGTTAATCTGGGTAATTACTGATTTTATCTAATTTAATCTTATCGTTGTGATATCTTCCTGATTTGAAGAATATCGTTTGGAGATATTTTCTGTTATTGATTGATTGAGATTGTTTATTTCCTCGTTTCAGAAAGAGGATAAGACTTAGCGGTTAAGCAATAATTATTAATCTGAATTAATAATTATTAGAAATTTGGGAGATTATTAGACATGCCAAAAATCTGGCGTAACAGTCTCCGTCTCCCAGGATACAACGAACAAAGGTGATTTTCAAGCACTTAGAAAACCCGCCTTCTACGAACCGAACAAATACCACTCTATCACACAGAAATGAACCTAAAGCTCTAAAGAGGATGCAAGGAAACTAATGAAAGACTTGGGGATTTTTTGGTGTGTCAAACAATGAAGCCAAGGTCTCTTTATACAGGAGTAGAAGAATGTAACCCCCAAAAATAATAATTTTGTAACCCCCAAATAATTAACTTTGTAACCCCCAACATATAATAAATATAGGAGTTACAAAATTAAAAATGGATTTACAAATCAAATAATAAAATATACTAATTTTTTATTCAAAAAATAGTCCAACATTAGCTATTAGGAACAATATTCTGTTTGAGTATTAGAATTGATCTATATTTCAATACTTGTCAGATTAATTTTGGTAGTTGTTGAGCATATAGATAACAAGTATATTCTGGAAATTTTGATAATGTAATGTTCAGTATACGAGAAAATGCCCAAAATGGCATAATTTTAGGGTTAAATGTCCAAAATGGCACTTCCTGAAAAGTGAGCCCTCCACTGGCACACAGTTAACGTCCATATAATATGCGTTAAGGGAGAACGCATGTAGCACATGTGTTTATGATGTTAACTAATTTAACAGTTGCGTTTTTTTTAGGTTCAATAATTCCATTTTAGGTTTTAGAAATATTTTGAATGATGATTTAGAAATATTCAATTTTTAATTAATCGGGATTAAGCGGGATTAAGCGGATTTATGGGGGATTAAGCGGGTTTGACCAAATGTTGACCCTTTAATTATTTTTTTAATTTTATCTTTACATATTTTTCAAATTTCATACTATAAATTAATATATATAATAAACATATATAATTAAAATAATTAAATTAAATATGTATATATTCACAATCCGCTTAATGACCCGCTTAAAATTCCGCGTAGGCGTCCGCTTAACTGCTTAAGCGCTAAAAGGTCATCCCACCGCTTAGAACCACTTACCGCTTTTTAGAACACTGCATGTGTGTCATACAGAGACTACTTAAAGTGCCTCTGCGTTGTCCATTTTTTTAACAAATACGCATGCATTACATGAATATTACATGAATGCATATCCTCCTATTATCCATTCATCTCTTGCGTATTACTTAAAAAATGTGAAGGATAAGCATTTGGCAAATGCGTATCCCAAATACCCATTTGGAAAATGCGTATTAAAATGGGTATTTTTATCAGATTTTTCAAAACTGGCTAGTTTCGTTACTATTACTCGAAAAACGGATATTTTTGTCATTTTTTCTTATTATTATTAGCGAAATTGGAGAATTTCCTTATGTTTTTTTTTTCTAAAATGATAAATCATTTCATTAATATATAATCAGAAATACATCTCAAAAGATAATAAAAGGTTTTTATCTAACTGAAAGGTATGCTTAGCCAATCGGGCCGGGCTTTTTCAAAAACCGGGTCGGGCCGAGCCGGGCTTTTTCTAAAATATGAGGCCCGTTTTAGGCCCTAGGGCCGGGCCGGATCGGCCGAGCCGGCCTTTTTTCGGGCTTTTTTTTAATTTATATATATATATGTAATTTTTGTTGTTTTTTTGCAAAGCTAATATATTAATATATAAAAAAAACAACCCTTAAAAAGTTACGTCCTTGAACTTCTATAATCCAGAATACATTAGAAGAAATACCACGAAATCTAATACTAAAAAACTACTAGCGTAATACTTGTTTTATCATAAAACATCATTGCAACTCAAGAACTTTTTACTCATAATCTGTGTTATGACGTAAAGCGATCGCATGCCATATAAATCTCCTCGTATGTGACCATTTCGAGAAGCACATCCTCTACCCTCAATTAGTATTCTTGAAAAAAAAGTTTGTCCTCTATATTGTTGATTATTCCTAGTTTCATGATATTTCACATCCCCTCTATTACAAAGTTTAATATTCTTGAAATTTATTAAAAATACTATATATTTTTAGATTTTATCTATAAAAAAATCAGATTTTTATTTGAATTTCTTAAAAAGCCTGGCCTTTTATCCGGGCTTGATGAAAAATAGGAGACCCATCTTAGGCCCACGGGCCGGGCCGAATCGGGCTAAGCTTTTTTCGGACCGGGTTTTTCGGGCTTTTTTACGGATCGGATCGGGTCGTTCATAATTTTCATTATTCATTTTGTTTTTTTAAATGTCTCTATGTTTTTTATTATTCATTTTGTTTTGTTTTTAAACTGGAACAAGTTTCAAAGTTTGAATTTTAAAATGGCAAAATCATATTTTGTTCATATCTATATATTATAAATTAGTGGATAGCTCGTTACTTAGGTTTAGTATCCATATTTAGGTTCGGATAACATTTTTTACTTTATTTTGATCCATGTACTATCCACTTTATTATAGGTATGGTATCCATTTTAGCTTTGTATAGGATTCATATTTTTATTTGACCCATGTTCAGTTATTGAAATTTTGTATAATAATTTTAAATTTCATTAATATCCATTATATTTTTGGTAGGTTCATTAACAAAAATTTCAATTAATCTATTAATTTTTTTGAAGCAATTAATCTATTAATTTTAGTAATCAAATTAATGTATATCATCACATGCTATATACAACAAAAGTTTGACTAAACTAATTCTTAAATGTACTTATTATATTATGCGATTAATACTTCTAAGTACATACTCACCTTTTTTTTTTTTTTTTGACAAAAGTACGTACTCACCTAAGTTACATGAAATTTAATGAGTTGTAAATACATTAGAAGTATTTTGTAATTGCATGGCTTTACTATATAATTACAAATCTGCCATCTATGCTACGGGCATTTTTCTCTTATATTACATAAAATAGCATTTAGTGATATTAATATTAATTGTTTCAAAATTTTATTATTTAATTATTATTAAATTATTTCATTATTAATTTATCATTATTATGATATATATATTAATATTTTTTATTAAATAATATTTTGAAATACCGTGGGCGTAGCACGGTCTACACCCTATTGAAATAAAATTTTAAAAATACTGTATTATTTGAAATATTTTAAGCAAAATAATTCAAATTTACAATCTATATATAATCCTAAACAATCTATAAAATGAAGTTCAAAAAACTGATTAAAAAACATCCTTAATTTATAAATTAAAATTAAAACTCCTTAATTTATTAAAACCAAATTTAAGTTGGACTCATGCAAATCAAAAACTAAGCTCAATTTATTGTCAAAAAAAAAAAAAAAAACCTAAACCAAATTAGGAATAAACAAATTAGGTCTTTTCCCGTTGACATTCATTCACAATGGAATCAAACATCACAAACGCCGGCGTCGACCGGCGAATATGCACCACCGGATGCGACAGACCGAAGAACGTATGTGTCTGCCATGTAATCCCCCGCGAAAAAATCGCCACAGCAACGAAGATAATAGTACTACAACAGTACCCGCACAACGAGCCACGACACAAGTTCTCTCCTGTTCCCGTACTCGCAAAGTGCCTCGATAACTGTGAGATCGTCTACGCTCCCCTATTGCGCCGTAACGTCTCTCCGTTTCTCGATTCGCTCTATAGTTATGCTGTTTCCGACCCCGAGAATGCTCGCCCCGTCCTGTTTTTGTTCCCTGGTGAGTAATTCTTCTGATTTTGTCAATTGATTTGATTTTTATGGGGATTGTGTGGATATTTGTGATTTGATTAGAGCTTTGTGTTTGTTATGTGTGTTAGTGAATTGATTTCGATTAGTTTGGTGTATAGATTGGATTTTTAGATTTGATTTGGTTGTGCTAAAATAGAAATAGATGGAGCTATTGCTATAATATAGCACCAAAAACCACTTTTTGGTGCTAAAATAACATGCCTCCAATGGTTTGTGCTATATCGTGTTTCATATTTAACTTGTAATCAACTCATTAGTATTTTGAATTCGGTAGTCTTTAAGTTAGGGTTATGTTAAAGTTTTTGAGACTGAATGTGGTGATTCAATGGTGTAATTTTGAAAGCATTCTTTATACTGTTATTGAAAAGTAATATGAGGCTTATGATAAACTAATTAGTACCTTGAATTTGTTACTCTTAAAGTTAGGGGTTTATCGAAGTTCTTAACATTTCGCTGAATGTGACTTAATCTTTAAAGCATTCTGTTTGGTTTTATTGAAAATTTTTAGATATGATGGAACCTTGTTATTTTCAGGTTCGGAGACAATGCCAGCAGTTGATATTGAGGAGTGGAAAACGTTGCACGTTGATGATATTGTTTTGCGCGATCCTGTTTTGATTGCTTTTGATGCCACTTGGAAGAATGCAAAGGAGATGGTTCAAGCTAGTTTGCCCTTTATAACAAAGTTTGCGACTCAGGTTTCGTTAGATGGTGAATCGGTTTTTAGTTCTGAGTTAACACTTCAGAAGGAACCGTTCAGTAAATGTATGAGTACAATGGAGGCTGTTGCAAGATGTTTGCGAGTTCTTGAACCAAACGGGGTTGAGATTGAGTCAAGATTGATTGAGCTTTTAAGAGGTGTGCTTAGGTCTCAAGCTTCTTATCTAAAGCCCATGGAGCCGAGAGTGAAGCTTTCAAAGAAGAGTTAAGCAGTAGGCGTTGAGAAAAGACTGATGAAGATTGGTGATTATAGGGGACTGGTACTCTGCAATCTCATCAAAGAGAGGCCTGGAATCTAACCCACCATGCTACAGCATCTTCTTTTGCTTGCTTGAAGTCTTTCTTAGTGTTGTGTATTTGGATCATCTTATATTCTTACCCTTCAATTTTTCACCAGTAGTTCCATCTACGCATCTTCTTCTTCTATTGTCCATTTCCATAATATGCTATGCTGTCCTGCCTGTCCACATTGTTCCTACCGTATCCTAACCTGTTTCGAGATTGCTATTTGTATTATACTTGACTGTTTGTTCTGCTTTGGTGGATGTCTCAATCATCTTCTAGTTAAATATTGGCGAGAATTATTCCATGTATTTTATTACTATATTCTTGATGTTATTATCAATATGAATAGCTGGGAGTATATGCTAATCATTTTTCGTACGGCTACTGCATGTAATGCATATGTTTAACGTTTTCTCGGAGACAAAATCAGACACCATGAAACTAAAGTCAAGTACGAAACTAGTACTCCCTCAATCTCAAAAAACTTTTCTTGTTTACTTTGTACATGTTTGTCAATGCATACTTTTAATCGTTAATATCTTTAATTTCATATTAGTATTAAATATAAAAACTTCACTGTATTAAAGTACTCATAAATACGAATCAAACAAAATCACTCATGACTATTTTGCCTTATAAATTATGCTAAAATTAGTAGTCAACCGCTTGCAACGAACAGTGTTCAAAGTCAAAACCAGAGAAGCTTTTTGAGACGGAGGGAGTAGTTAGTACTCCCTCTGTCTCATAATTCTTTTCCCATTCATCATTATCACGCATGTCAATGCACGTTTTTAATCGTTAATATCTTCAATTTCGTTTTAGTACTAAATATAAAAATTTCACTGTATTAAAATACTCATAAATACGAATCCAACAAGATCACTCATGACTATATTTGATCTTATAAATTTTGCGTAAATTAGTAGTCAATCGCTTAGAATGAACAGTGTAAAAAGTCAAAGTGGGCAAAGAATTAAGAGACGGAGGGAGTACATTGTTTGACATTTTTTAATCATTGGCAAATAGTAATAATCGGCAAAAATTAAGTAATATATGGATAACACCGTAAAACATCCAATAAAATATGAGGTATCCAATTAAGAGTATAATAAATCTTCAGTTTTGTTCCCTAAATGAGTGTTTCAAGTCCAATTGGGAAATCTTATTTTTCAGAAATAAGTTACTTATTCTGGAAAAAAGTTAGGAAATATGTACTTTTTTCTGAAATAAGTAACTTATTTTTGCAAGATAACGAATATTAAACTTCCCATACACATTTTTTTCTTTAAAAAAGTATGTAAATACGATTTTTTTCCCGAAATAAGTAACTTATAAGTTCATCTTAAGATTTGGCAAACTGGTAAAAAAAACCATTATAAGAGCATCTCCAAGGCTAACAATCTCTTAGCTATAATAATGACATGGTAGTGTTTTTAGTTAATAGCTATTTTTTTTTCTTCTCCAACCATGCACACTGTTAGGTAAATTTTTAGATAATGGGTTTCACATCTTCTATATTTGGCTAAGAGCATCTCCAACCTTCACTCCTGTTAGCCATAAAAGTCTACGTGTCATCACTTATAGAAATCCTTCGAAAAAACCACCACTCCAACCGATCAACCTGTTAGCTATAATTTTAGAAAACAAGATACAGATCCTCTATATTTGGAGGTGTTATTCCCAGATTACACACTTGTATAATTGTAGAAGGGGGGGGGGTTGAATACAATTCTTGATATTTATAAATTTCTGATAAGAACCACAGAAATCTATAAGGGGATAATTACTGAATGAGAAAAGATTCACAAACACATAAAAATCAGGTGGTTGAATGTACCACCTGAGACTTTTATTCGAAGAAAACTCTGTGATACAAATGTACACAGCTTCTGTTTTACAACTCTTTGCTTCTAAGGATATTCAAGAAACCCTAAGCAAATATGTCTGTTTTCTTAGTTTCTAAAGAGTTGCTACACTTGGTTATATATCCCAAGTTTACAAGTACTACAGGAATAAGATAATATTAATCTAATTCAAGTTGACTTGCTACTCCACTCCAAATCCACATGTAGCCGAAAGGTTGTCCTTGTGAACAAATATGTCCCCTGCACCTTTCTTGTATGTACTGTGTAAATGGAATGCTTCTTTCTTCTGCGTTTCCAAAGTATGGCTGCCATACTGCTTTTTATACCTACTATCAACCCATGTGATCTGTCAGTCAAACCTGTCCTTATCAACTGCTAATTCCCAGCTAGCATAGAAGTAAGTGTCAATGATTATCCGTTGACATTGTACACTAACATCCGTTGATGATACATTGAACTGTATCCGTCGATATTGAGATTTGTGTTGTATCCGTTGATAGAGTGGATTTGAGTTGTATCCGTTGATAGAGTCCTGTCTTCATCCGTTGATACACTTTCACTTAGACAGAATTACATAGCATAGCTTATTTACAATTGGCTACCCTATTCTGCCTATCCAATGATGGTCAACATGACTCTGAATAGAAACACTATCAACTGATAGCATAGAGGTACTGTAGTATGCTACAAAACCTCATCCGTTGATGAGCTACCTGTCAATGGATAGAGTCATAATGTCTCATCCGTTGACAGTTGCAAAACATGACTTATACAATTTGATTGATTGTGAAGTTATCATCAAGTACAACATATTCCTAACAATCTCCCCCAATTTATACTTGATGGCAATAAAGCATAAATTTAGGACCTTGATGATAACAAAACATTCCTAAGAATATATACAGAACTATGCAAAAACTGTATTAAGCTACACAAATTAAAATACAGCAAGTTTGAGAAATTTACAGAGAGGTGCTCCTCTAGACTGAGCAGATTAATACTGTTTCTTCTCTCTGGTTGGCATCACCCTTGATTTTCCTTCTTTGGCAGAGTTGGACTCAATCTGCATTTGGAGTTGCCTATAGAAGGTATCTTCTTCAACAACTTTTGGATTTAACTTTTGTTGTAACCATCTCAGGTATTGAGAACTAGCCTTTGATAGTTGGTCTTCTAACCTGAAGAATCTCCTGTTACCATCTTCATCCCTGAACTCCATCATCCAGAAGGGTTGAAGATGAATTTTCTGTCCATTGTATGGGATCTTCATCTTCCTTGGTAGTCTTGATGGTGAGTTCCATTCTCACCTTATCTGTTCTATTTTGTCCAGTATCTCCCCTTTTACTATCCTGGAGAACCCTGTGTATCTCTTGATTGCAGAGAACACTTTGGTTAAGGTCAGATAGTTTTCTCCAAGAACCCTCTGTAGTGGCCATGTCCTTTCCTTTCCTCCCTTGTATACAAAGACCAATATCTCAGGCAAATGTTTATATTTGTCAATTCCTCTTACTTCTGACAATTCATCCAGATATAGATTCATGCCAGAGTATTCTTCAATATCTGCCTGATAGATAAAATCATCCTTGTTTTCCAAGATTGACTGCTTGACAATAGCAGGTACCCTAGCAACCTGAATTGGTTCCTTTGAAGGTTGCTTCCTTGGTATCCTTTTCTTCTGATTAGGCTTCTGATGAGGCTTCAGCAAGAATGAAGGAACCTCAATGAAGTCAAGGTTCATTGGTTCCTCTTTAGGGATTATAGGGTCACCATGGAAGTTCACAGCTGGGTCGAATACTTGTGTAGAAAAAGATTGTGATGAGCCAACAGTTTCTCTCCTTACAATTTCTGGAGAGACAGGCCTCCTTTCCTTTGATTTCACTCTCCTTTTAGTTTTGGATTTGGGGACTTCCTCAGGTTCCCTCATTTCATCCTCTACCTCATCCATTAAATCCTGAGCCAGTCTGGCTTGCTTCTCTTCTGAGTTTTCATATTGATTTTCTTCACTTGGATGAGCTTCCCTTAGAAGTTTGGAGGTTTCCTCTCTTTTTGCTTCAACAAATCTAGGATGGTTGTTGGATATATTTAACACTTTTCCATTCCTTATTATCACAGCCATCCAATCTCTTACACTCTTATTTGTCTTTTCCTTGAACTCTTTGATTGTATTTCCCATTAGCTTCTCATCATCATCCTTGGGAAATGGAAAGTCCAATTGTAACTTGTTCTTCCCATTTGCCTTTGGTGGAGAGTAGGCTCTGGTTCTTATGTATGGTTCAAATTCTTTGACATAGGATGGTTCAGCATCATAGAGTGTAGGAGCCACAATCTCTGGAGTGAGCACCTTCAGAATTGTAGTTGATATTGTTGGAGCTGAGGACTGAGCAGAGAACAGAGTTGATACAATTGATTCATTGATCATTCTCTCTGTCCTCAGAATTCTTTCATTTGCCTCCTTGTTGATCTTTTCTAAGGCTTCTATTCTGGCTCGCCTTTCACCATCTGAGATTTCTAATATACTTTGAACCTCAGGCAACACCATTTTCTTCTTCTTCACAAGGGAAGCCTCTATAGAGAACTCTGTTGGATTGACCACTATAATTGGCTATTGCTCCCCCTCACTCTGTGCTATCTTGCTACTGGATGCTGGAATTTGACTAGCTGCAACAACCTCTTCTACCTTTTTCTCCCCCTTTTTGTTAGCATCAAGGGTTGGAGATGAGGCTGCAAGTAGCTTTTCCAGTAGCTCAGTCTGTTTGGCTTGGTTGGCAATGACTGTCTGCATTTGAGATTCCATACTATCCACTCTGGAGGAAAGATGCTGAACTGATTTGGCCAGACTATCTTCCTTCAATAACTTGCTAGTCAACACCTTCTGAGTGGTAGTAGGGGCTAGTGCCTCAATCCTGGCATCTAGTTCCACTTTCATTTCCCTTATTGCAGTTTGCACCTCCTCCTGTTGGGTTCTTTGAATAACCATATGCATCTTGTGAAGTTTGAGGGAGGCCAATATTTGCTGAAGGACAGCCTTCCTCTGTGGATCTGCATTCTGGTGCTCAGCCATAGCAGATTGATATTGCTTCATAATCTCCACATTGAAGTCACCAACCACAGTTGTAGAAGAAAATAGCCATTCTGGAGTATCTTCCATATTGACTTCTTCATCACTTGAGGTGCTAGCACTGTCATTATTTCCAAACTCTTCACTGTCAGCATCTGAAGGCAGAGTTGTCAAAGCTTCCTTTACTCTTTGTAGAGATTGAGAGGTGTGCACTAGGTGCATTGCCTCCTCTGCCTCCACATTGCCCTGTTGTGCCATGACTTGATAGGCAGAAACAAGATGAGTAAAGGTTTTAGGATCCAAAGAGATGGAGTCAATAATTGACTGATATTCTTGTCGAAATTCCATCTCTTTAGAGGCTTCATTAACCTCCATTAACTCACTAGCAATGGCTGAATCTTCCTGCCTTATTTCTCATGTAGTCCCTTCTCTCCTCTCATCTCTCTTTTCTTGCATCAAGGGCTTCCCCTAGCTCACACCTCTCACACCCTAACCTTCACCTACTAAGGTGGAACTCTCTTGCTCTCCTTTTGCCTGACCGGAAGAAATGGTCAGCCTCTCATTATTTTTCTCTCCTTTTGCCTGCTCACAAGGCAGCCTCTCACTCCCTTCCCTCATTCCTAAAAGTGTTTCAACTACTACAAACTCCTCCATAGTTGACATGGGAATGTCACATTTTGCAGTGGTAGAGAGAGTTGTCAACGGATAAAGTATATCCGTTGATGTAGTAGTTATTGCTGTCAACGGATGATTAGTTGTAGACACATCCGTTGATGGAGAAACACTTGTCAACGGATGAAGGATATCCGTTGATGAAGGAAAAAGAGTATCCGTTGAAGTGAAAACTAACACTGAATCTGTGGTGATTGATTTTAAGGAAGAGGCCACAGATAGTGTTGTGAATTCAGGAATGGAAGATTGATGGCCCAACAAATCATCTAAAAGATGATGACCACCAATTGTTGAGTGGGGCTTCTCCAAGAATTTTAAAGATGCAGAATCAGGAATTGATGTAGATATCATATCCACATCCAGAGATGGAGTTGGTGATGGTGGATTAAAATGTGTATCGATTTGAAGGTTAAGATCAAGGGGCTGTGACTCCACATTTATTGAAGTCACATCAAACAGAATTTGAAAAGGTACAGTTTGCTATACTGTGTGTGCACCTTGTGATTCCCCAATGGTTTTGGATTTGACTCTTCTACCATAGGTTTTTGAGTGAGAGCTATCTGTGTCTCTTGCCCTTTTGTGCAGTGTTCCTGGAGTGAAACTTAAATCAGTAGTCACACCCTGTTGAGAGGATGTAACTAGAATTTGGCTTGAAGGTTCATTAACAGTCTTTTGAGAGACTGAAATGTTGGTTGCACCTGCCTCACCTTCCTTATCCTTAGGGCTTCTTTGATGTTCACCCTGTCCCTCACCACTCACTACCACCTTCACACTCCCCTCAAGAGTTTTGGTAGTTTTTGCAACAGGTGCCTTTTGAGAGACACCTGAGGTTTGCCTTTTAGATTGTAGTTTTGGAACTTTGGATTTGGTCACTTTGGTAGGAGCCTGTTTGGTCACAGCCACAGACTCCATTGTGACACTAGAAGGCAAAGAAATTTGGGGGTTGGAGATAGGAGTTTCAGGGTTGGAAACAGTTACCTGAACAATTGGTAGATATATCAATTGCACTTCTGCATTTAGGTTCATTCGAATCAAATCACTTAAGACTCTCTTCTCCTGAACAAAACAATTGAACTTGCTATCCGGGTTAGCAATGGATAGCTCATTCTCAGATACATGCAGTGCTAAGAGCATAAAAAATCTAGCAAAATAAATATTCTTGCTCCTAGTTTCCTTTTTACCTAATTTAGCTGTTATCTCATACATGACTAGTGAGCCAAAATTATAAAATTTATCAGTCAAAAGCATACATAGCATAACTAGCATGGAATTGCTAACAGCATCAAAATTACTAATTTTGCCAAAAAAAGTTTTAATGAAGGCATCACAAAAATAACTCCATTCTTTAACCATACGTTTCCTAACAATTTTCCCTAAGTTCTCAGTACTAAGGGTATAATTTATGGAATTAAGCATGGTAACAATTTCAGCATTACTGGGTATTTCCAGACAGTTATTCTCAGGCAATTTTAAACAAGCAGTTATCACATCAGAGTTAATTACATAGTTTTTACCCTTTAAAGAAAAAGCAAGTGTACCGTCTGTGCCAATGTACTCAGCAGATGCCCACACCTCTTTAATTACCTCGTGGATTAGAGGAGTGGTGACAGTCATAGCATATGATAGTTTGCATTTCTTCACGAAATTCATCATGGTGTGATATGCTTCTGGAGCGTTCACTGTATCAACAAAGGCTGCGAAATTGTTCTTCTCATAGGTAAACCCAGTGGAAGACATCATCTTAACAATAGGCGCCATTGAAGTGTTTGAACTTTTGTTGCAGAGAGTTTTAGTGAAGAAGATGCAGTTAACTTATGAGATTCTTGAAAATGAATAAAAGTGAGATGTGAGAGCACAAGACAGCCTTTTTTATTTTTCAAGAATTAAAAATGAAATAATTAAAAGTAATTACTCCATTGGACAAAAGTAACTGTCATATAATAAATGAAAAGAAAAGAAGTACAGTCGTGACTAAATATACACGTTTACCAACGGCTATAATAAAAAAAATATGTATATCAACGGATAAAGAATGGACGGTTGAGAAAACGGTTTATCCATCGATGACGTGGACAACCTGTTATCCGTTGACATACGAAAATCTAGTAATGTGTTTATACTACCAACGGATAAAAGGATATCCGTTGATAAGCAAATTTTGCCTTAGACAAAATTTCTGCTAAAAATTTTTCTGAGAGTTTTTAATTCTCAAGTAAATCAAAACACATTTCTAGCTGCAATACAGTATGGTTAGATATCACTAGGAATTATGAAAAATTAAGCATACCTAGTTCACCTACCAACCTTGTGAATGAAGATTCATCAAGAGGCTTGGTGAAGATATCTGCAAGCTGCATTTCACTTGGCACAAAGTGCATTTCTACTGTACCATTCATCACATGCTCTCTAATGAAGTGGTATTTGATGTCAATATGCTTGGTTCTCGAATGTTGCACTGGATTCTCTGTGATGGCAATAGCACTTGTGTTGTCACAGAAAATTGGAATCTTCTCAACTTTTAGACCATAGTCAATAAGTTGATTTTTCATCCAAAGAATATGTGCACAACAACTTCCAGCAGCAATGTACTCAGCTTCAGCTGTAGAAGTGGAGACTGAGTTCTGTTTCTTACTGAACCATGACACAAGCCTGTTCCCTAGAAATTGATAGGAGCCTGTAGTACTTTTCCTATCAATTCTGCAACCTGCATAGTCTGCATCTGAATAGCCAATTAGATCAAAGCCAGAATCTCTTGGGTACCAAATGCCAAGGTTTGGTGTTCCCTTGAGATACCTGAAAATTCTCTTGATAGCAATCAAGTGAGACTCTCTAGGGTCAGCTTGAAATCTAGCACAAAGACAAGTGGAAAACATTATATCAGGTCTACTAACTGTTAGATATAGAAGTGAGCCTACCATGCCTCTATAGCTTGAGATGTCCACAGATTTTTCCTTAGTATTCAACTCAAGCTTAGTTGCAGTGGCCATAGGTGTTTTTGCAGAGGCACAATCCATTAAGTCAAATTTCTTTAAAAGATCATAAATATATTTTGTTTGACTTATGAAAATTCCCTCATTAACTTGCTTTACTTGTAAACCAAGAAAGTAAGTTAATTCACCCATCATGCTCATTTCATACCTACTTTGCATAAGTTTGGCAAACCTTTTGCAAAGCTTCTCATCTGTAGACCCAAAAATAATATCATCTACATAGATTTGAACAAGTATTGAAGAACCATTGACATTTCTATAAAATAAGGTTTTATCTACTGTACCTCTAGTGAAGTGATTCTCCAAAAGAAATTGAGATAAAGTGTCATACCAGGCTCTTGGTGCTTGCTTCAAACCATAAAGTGCTTTCAAGAGAAGATATACATATTCTGGAAATTTTGGATCTTCAAAGCCAGGAGGTTGATGGACATATACCTCTTCTTCCAGTTCCCCATTTAGAAAGGCACTTTTGACATCCATCTGATAGACTTTGAAATTGGCATGTGCTGCATAGGCTAGGAAAATTCTAATTGCCTCAAGTCTTGCCACTGGAGCAAAAGTTTCATCAAAATCTATCCCTTCTTCTTGAGAATAGCCCTTTTGCCACTAATCTAGCTTTATTCTTCACAATTATGCCATTTTCATGAGTCTTATTCTTGAGAACCCATTTGGTACCTATGACACCTCTATCATCAGGTTTGGGCACAAGCTTCCATACTTTATTTCTCTCAAATTGGTTTAGCTCTTCTTGCATTGCTAAGATCCAATCTGGATTTAGAAGGGCATCTTCCCCTTTCTTAGGTTCCTCTTGAGACAGGAAACTACTGTATAGACATTCTTCTTGTGTGGTCCTCCTAGTTTGGACTCTTGAGTTTGAGTCACCAATGATTAACTCAAAAGGATGATCTCTGGTCCATTTTCTTGAAGGTGGAAGGTTTGATCTAGATGAGGTTGCTTCATCTAAATGAGCATGATCTTGTTGATTAGTCATTGAGTTTTGACTTTGAGAAACTCCCCCTGAGTTTGTTGTCCTTGCGGAATTATGAAGTTGACTGTCAACGGATGCATCATTTTGTCTATCAACGGATGCTCCATTTTGCCGGTCGACGGATGTATGAGAATGCCTGTCAACGGATGCATCTGATGCCCAAGTATGACTGTCAACTGATGCTTCATTTCCAGTGCTAGCATCACTTCTAGTTGGACCAACAACTCTAGGTGAATTTTCATGGTCATGATCTTCATTTTCCTCATCATCATCAATGTACATTCTTCCTTCAACCTCATTTTCAAATCTCAACTTTTCATGGAAGCCTTCATCATTTAGACCTAGAATCTTTTGATCATCAAACACAACATGTACAGATTCCATAACAATGTTGGTTCTTAGATTGTAGACTCTATAGGCTTTCCCTGCTGCATACCCAACAAAGATAGCTTCATCTGCCTTTGCTTCAAATTTGCCCAAGTTATCTCCATGATTCCTTAGCACAAAACACTTACATCCAAAGACATGAAGAAAAGCTAAAGTTGGTTTCTTGTTGGTGAATATCTGATAAGGAGTCATTCCTCTAGCTTGATTGACCAAGGAAATATTCTGAGTGAAATAGGCAGTGTTGACAGCTTCAGCCCAGAAATATATTGGCAATCTTGATTCACTTAGCATTGTTCTAGCTGCTTCAATGAGAGTTCTGTTTTTCCTTTCAACAACCCCATTTTGTTGAGGTGTTCTAGCAGCAGAAAACTCATGGACAATTCCATTCTCTTCACAGAAAATCTTCATTGTGGAATTTTTGAATTCAGTGCCATTGTCACTCCTGATTCTTTGTACTTTGACTTCAGAACCATTGTTTACTAGTCTGAGATGATTGATGATGATTTCACTTGCACAATCTTTGGAATGCAGAAAGAAGGTCCATGTAAACTTAGAAAAATCATCTACAATCACCAGACAGTATTTCTTCTTTGAAATGGACATGACATTTACTGGACCAAATAAGTCCATATGCAGCAATTGAAGTGGCTTAACAATGGATGACTCTGTCTTGCTCTTGAAGGATGATTTATTTTGTTTCCCTAATTGGCAGGCATCACACAATCAATCTTTGATGAACTCCAATTGAGGGATTCCTCTAGCAAGATCCTTTCTTACCAAATCATTCATAACTTTAAAATTCAAATGTGACAGCTTTTTATGCCATAGCCAACTCTCATCCTTGCTTGCTTTGCTGAAGAGACAAGTAATGGATTCTGAGCATACTGAGTTGAAGTCAGCTATGTAAACATTTCCTTTTCTAAAGCCTGTCAATACCACATTGTTGTTTTCCTTTGCAGAAACAACACAGGCTTCTTTAGTGAACTTTACTTCATAGTCTTTGTCACAAATCTGACTGACACTCAGCAAATTGTGCTTCAAACCTTCAACTAAAGCCACTTCTTCAATGATGACATTGTCCTTTGAAATCAAGCCATATCCTTTAGTATATCCTTTGCTGTCATCTCCAAAGGTAATTCTAGGGCCAGCTGCCTCCTTGAACTCTGTGAGCAGGGTTGAATCTCCTGTCATATGCCTAGAGCATCCACTGTCTAGGTACCATAGATTCCTTCTATTTCCCTGCACACATTCCAAAATACAAATCAAGTTAATTTTGGTACCCAAGTTTCCTTGGGTCCTTTCTTGTTAGCCTTTGGTTTTGCACTCTTAGCAATCTTCACTTTAGGTGTAGATGCTTGAGTGATAGGTTTTGACAGATGCTCATTTGCATAAATATTTGATGCATGCATTTGTGGAAAATTGGCATACATATTATTCATGCTAGGAATGCTCCATGACATTTGTGGCATATTCACAGATTGAAAATAAGGATTAGACACATATGGCATGTTCACATATGGATTTGAAAAACTAGCATTCTGATACAAACCAGGCATAATAGGCATTGCTTGCATACTTGGCATAGATTGAGATACATGAACAGGAGTCCTTTTAACATACTTGCAATTAGAAGATAGGTGATTGACACTATTACAATTACCACAAGTTTTCCTAGGAGCAAACTTGTCAGGAGAATAATTGTTTTTCTTGTTGATGCCTATCTTACCATTTCTATTTTTTTTTCTTTTTACCCTCAGTCTCTACCTTTTCATTAACTGATTTACCAACAGCCTTTTTGTTAAGTAAATCACCTGCCTTAGCCTTCTCACTTGATTTGGCTTGGCTACTTTCACCAGAAACAAAGTTCTTGGCTACTGGACCATACTGATTATTCAGTTTCTTGAGTTCCTTCTTACTAACAGACTTTTTGTTAGTCGACGGATACCTCTCATCCGTTGATGGTTCAACTGTCAACGGATGATCACTATCCGTTGATTCACAAATAGTCTCTAGATCCTCAAGGCAAGGTTCTAGCTCCTTTTTCTTTTGAGTCCAGGTATTCCTCACAAATGATTCTATTCCCTGGACTTCTATTATGTTTTGAGAAACATTCCTACAGCTTTGAAATTTAGCAATTATCCCTTGTTCTTTCTCAAGCTGGTCTCTTAAAATCAGTTCTCTTTTTAACACAGCTTCAAGTTCACTTTTAGCATTATTGTAATCAACTCTCATTTTCTCAAATTCTAGAAATTGAATTTCAAGAGCAGCATTTCTATCACTTAAAAATAGATTAGTCTCTTTAATCCTATTGTTCTCTTTAGTAAGTGATTTAAGAGTAACACTCAAGTGATATAGTTCAGTAGACATTTCATCTATAACACTATTGCATTCCTCTTTGGTGAGCTCAGAGAGATTAGTAGAAAATACCTGATTGCTAGCTGAACTTGCTTCCTGCTCAGAATTAGCCATCAATGCAAGGTTGACAAACTCAGCATCATCATCAGAATGATTTCCATCAGCAGCCCAGTCATACTCTTGGGTCATGAATGCCTTTCCTTTCTGTCTGAGAAGATCAAAATATTTCTTCTTGTAGTCAAAAGTTTTAGTTGGCTTTCCCTTGTTCTCAGATCTAGGCTTCCTGCATTCACTTATCATGTGACCAGCAATTCCACAATTGTAGCATTTAATTTTGGATTTATCCACATAGTTGCTTGTGGAAAAATCCTTGTTAAATGGCTTAGCCACCTCAGAGTTTCTTCTGAATTTTAGCTTAGAGAATCTCCTAGATAGAAAGGCCAAATGCTCATCTATCTCATCCAATTCATCCTGCTGAAGGACACTCATTTCTTCAGACACTTTTTCCTTGCTTTTGCTTGATTCTGCTCTACCTTCACAAACCTCCCTGTTTGGTGTAGATTTAGCAGCTTCAGTCCTCTTCTCCTCCTTCTGCTCCAAGTTGGCAACAAGTGCAACTGACCCACTTTTCTTTTGGGCCTTCTCAATTTCTTCATCCTACTCCATTTCTAGTTCATATGTCTTTAAAGTTCCATAGAGCCTTTCAAGAGTAAATGTCTTGTACTCTTGAGTGTTTCTTAGAGAAACAGTCATTGGCTTCCACTCTTTGGGCAGTGATCTCAGAAATTTGAGGTTAGAATCTTTCACTTGGTAGATTCTTCCATACAGTTTCAAGCCATTCAGTAGCTTTTGAAATCTACTAAATGTGTCATTCAATGTCTCTCCATTCTTGAAATGGAAGTGCTCATACTGTTGGATCAGTAGTTGCATCTTGTTTTCCCTTACCTGTTCTGTACCTTCACAAAGGGTTTGAACAATGTCCCATACTTCCTTGGAGGTAGTACAGTTGATAACATTGTCAACCATGTCTGTTTCTAAGCCATTAAACAGAATATTCATGGTCTTTTTATCTTTGTGGACTTCTGCAACGTCTTCAGTACTCCACTCAGAAACAGGTTTGGGAATGTAAGTGTCTGGTGCATCTGCAGCAAGGCCAACTCTCGATGCAGTCTTCATTGGAACATGAGGACCCTTCTCAATGCAATCTACAAAACCTTCATCAATAGACATGAGATGTAGACGCATTTTTACTTTCCAGTGAAAGTAATTTTCTCTATCAAGAACTGGTATCTTTACTCCATAATCCTTCTTAGACATGTTGGAAGTGTGTTGATCTTTAAACTTCAAATATGTTAGAAGCTTGCTCTGATACCAATTGTTATTCCCAGATTACACACTTGTATAATTGTAGAAGGGGGGGTTGAATACAATTCTTGATATCTATAAATTTCTGATAAGAACCACAGAAATCTATAAGGGGATAATTGCTGAATGAGAAAAGATTCACAAACACATAAAAATCAGGTGGTTGAATGTACCACCAGAGACTTTTATTCGAATAAAACTCTGTGATACAAATGTACACAGCTTCTGTTTTACAACTCTTTGCTTCTAAGGATATTCAAGAAACCCTAAGCATATATGTCTATTTTCTTAGTTTCTAAAGAGTTGCTACACTTGGTTATATATCCCAAGTTTACAAGTACTACAGGAATAAGATAATGTTAATCTAATTCAAGTTGACTTGCTACTCCACTCCAAATCCACATGTAGCCGAAAGGTTGTCCTTGTGAACAGATATGTCCCCTACACCTTTTTTGTATGTACTGTGTAAATAGAATGCTTCTTTCTTCTGCGTTTCCAAAGTATGGCTACCATACTGCTTTTTATACCTACTATTAACCCATGTGATCTGTCAGTCAAACCTGTCCTTATCAACTGCTAATTCCCAGCTAGAATAGAAGTTAGTGTCAATGATTATCCGTTGACATTGTACACTAACATCCGTTGATGATACATTGAACTGTATCCGTCGATATTGAGATTTGTGTTGTATCCGTTGATAGAGTGGATTTGAGTTGTATCCGTTGATAGAGTCCTGTCTTCATCCGTTGATACACTTTCACTTAGACAGAATTACAAAGCATAGCTTATTTACAATTGGCTACCCTATTCTGCCTATCCAATGATGGTCAACATGACTCTGAATAGAAATACTATCAACTGATAGCATAGAGGTACTGCAGTATGCTACAAAACCTCATCCGTTGATGAGCTACCTGTCAACGGATAGAGTCATAATGTCTCATCCATTGACAGTTGCAAAACATGACTTATACAATTTGATTGATTGTAAAGTTATCATCAAGTACAACATATTCCTAACAGGAGGATATCCAAAAATTTATACATAACATCTAAAAATATCATATCCACTTATATTGTGACACGTCATCAATTTACTTTAATCTTATATATATTTACTAATTGAAATAACAATAAAATACTTTTTTTGAAATATAGCTAACAATTATAGCTAATACCATTGAAGTACAACTCTTTACATGTTCGGTAAATTTCACATAATCATTATTTTATATTATTTTAGCTAACCATTTTAGCTAATATCGTTGGAGATGCTCTAATGTCTATGAATTATAGATAATATCTAAAATCCACATTATCCACTCATATCATGACACATCATCAATCTCATATATATTTTTTTATATTTATTAATAAAGTTAAGTATTTTAACATATACCTAACAATTATAACTAACCCCATTGGAGTTTAACTCCTTACAGTTCAGCAAATTTTTAGATAATCATTATATAGCTAATATTTTAGCTATTACCGTTGGAGATGCTCTAACCAAACCAAATTTTAACCATATTTTATTTAAATATGAGTTTGGGTCCAAATTTGACCTATATCCAAAATTTATCGATCCAAATTCGACCTATATCAATATTATGTCACTCCTAACCTAGGAGCATGGCTTTAGAATTAGCTATCAAGATCAAGTATTAGAATTGATTTATATTTCAATAGTTGTCAGATTAATTTTGATAGTTGTTGAGCATCTATACTATCTATACTATCTGTACTATATTATAATAAGCAAAATGGGGTATAATTTGTACTTGGTTATCCCCTCTTTTCGGTTATCCTTTTTTTGGTTATCCCACTATTAAAAAAAGAATTAAAAAATAAAAAAACATAACATAACGTACTTTCGTCGGTAGCTACCAATTCAACCTCTATCACTAGCTCTAAGAGATAAGATATGTATTACTACATAAACTGATAAAAGGTTGAAAATCAAACGGAAATTAAGAAAAAGTTGATAATTTTTTTACTGACATTAATTACAATTTCAATTACAAATTAAAATCCGAGTATAAAAAATCATTTTTAATAACACACTTTAAAAACATTACGTGCATTAAAACTATATAACTTGGAATTCTTTTTTGAAGAAAAAAAAACTTGGAATTATTATTTTTAAATTATTTACATGCAATATATATACAAAGAGTCCTACTCAAATACAAACCATTCTTAAATCCATACTATACTATACTATACTATACTTATAATATAATAAGCGAACTAGGGGATTATTGGTAGTTTGGTTGTTTGGTTCAATCAACTATTAGATGATAACTGTTAGATCTAATAATAAGGAATATTCTATATTTAAATCCCTCTCCTAAAGATTCGAATCCCGTCAACAACAAATTTACATTAAGATTTTATATTATTTATTTGAAATAATACATGTCATTTATTAAATAACTATTATTATTATTACTAATAATTTTATTAATTAATATTACAAAGTTAAATTATATCCATAATAAATTATTTTATTTTATTTTATTTAATCATATAATTTTAAAAATATTTAAAAGTAAAACACAGGCTATAAGCTAGTATAGATAACAATCTTAAAAGTGAATGTTACGGAGTAGTATAATTTCTTCACTCCCTTTCTTCTAATTTGAATTTTCGAGTGCAGCACTCAATTCCTCTGTTTTCAGGTTTCCTGGAGCAGAAGTTAAGGGTCTTCAGGACTGCGACCTGTTATTGTAAAGAAAAGCTCTCAACCTGGGAAGAAAATAACAAACGAGTTACTCTTAGTATGACTCCCAGATACATAACAACAAAACTGATTACTCAAGGACAGAGTTCATCTATCGATGTCAATAAAACTGATTACTCAAGGACAGAGTTCATCTATCGATGTCAACACTTAACGTATGATCTAAGAATCTAGGCTAAAATGAAAGATATCAAGGATTTTTACTTTTGTGGAACATTCATACATATGAACGGGAAAGCTTAAATAGATAAATTGCAACACGACACAAGGCAAAACCTCAATCTTCTAGTAAGGGGTCTCACAGTCTCTGGTACGACTAAATTTTCAATTGACTGTGCAAGAAAAGATCAGTACTGCATTCTGTAGGTCCTTTTATAATTATATTCGAGTGGAAAGAAGTGGATAGAAGATAGATAGAGGAAGTATCTACCGTAGTGAGTTGGTCAGAGGCTGAACCTCTGTCACTTTTTTTTTGTACTTCTTAACACTTTGATGCATACTCTGACATATTCACACAGGACCTGCTCTTAGACATTCCTGTTACGAAAATTACTAAAATTTTCTTTATATATTAGAATAAATTAAGACAAAATCAAAGTAAGCAATTTATTAAATAAATATAACTTGAAACAGAACTCATGACCACTTGATAAGCTAGTATAAAACAAGTTTTATAAAAAAAACTAGGAAATAGCACTAGTGCATATGAACTTATGCAAAATCTTCAAGAACACAAAATCTGTTGAGAACAAAAAGAAAAATTGGTCAACTAAATTCAAGAAGCTAAACAAAATTCTCCAAAACTGACTTCACTGAATGGCTCTGCAAAATGGATAAAATTGTTATAACAATTACTAACTATCGAATATCAAAATTTGAAATAAAAAGGATATAGATGTATGTGGGATGAGGCACGTGAAAAACGTTGCCCTAAGGAAATTTTGCCCTTTCCCGTGCAAGGTTTTAATTAGCAATTCCTTAGCGGTACAACACCCCCTTTGCGGTTTATCTTCCACCGTGCACGAACGAGAAGAAGAAAGAACGATGAATTTTCCGGTGCTTAAAATCAAACAAAAAATATATAGAAGATTTATATGTATTTGTATTCTCCCTTATACTAATTTACTACGGCTTGGATATGGGTTTTGTGGGAAAAATCAATTGATCAGAAAAGCTAATTGCAACGTAAGAGGAGCTAATTGACTTTGATGAAAAGATATTGATAGCAATTGACTCTCTTCATACACATCAAAAGAAAACCTGACTAGCTAGTTTTATACAACCCAGAACAAGAGTAACGTAAAGAAAATAATGGACTCATAAATATAATATAACTAATAAACACAATACACTAGTAATAGAGATAAAGAGCCCAACGGGAAAGAAAACCAACGGGAAAAAAAAACTGGACTATTAAATAAGAAAAACAAAATATTAAAATTAAAATTTTATTTTTCCAAAAATAGATATTATATAAAATATCTAACAATCGGCCCCAAAAATAAAATTTTAAGAACAATAAAATATAATATGGTAACAAAATAACAATAGTTAGCACACGATATTACGTACTCAGTACAAGTAGCTTCCGGCTTTGAACTTGTACCTAGTGACAATCATTTCTACTTGAAAGAACCTTAGTGGACTAAAGCCTTGAACTGGGCTCTTTATAACCGAGTATCAACGAAAGCACACGCAATATAGAAATTCGATCGTCCGGGTTTGCGCTATAATGGCCATGCGCAACAGACCGACTCATGAGAGCTACTAGAGATTAACCCAATTCTCATAGTTGCAGCCCCACAACTACTCTCACGTAGGTAAGTCCTCAAAGGTACTAGAGAACGGACAAGTACCTCGCAAATCCTGCCTTAAGACTTATTAATAGTGTAAATACTCAACCTTATCGTTCACTATATGAGCACTTCATCATCATAGGAATGGGGTAGAAGAATGTATCTATGTACAACTTCTAAAGGAGTAAAACTCCATAAAATTGAAGGCTCTCACGCAGCTCACTAGTCCAGCTTGTTAATACCCTCTGACCTTCATAAGAAGAAGGGTTGCTACCGTCGATGACTACATTATAGGTTTAGCCCCATTCCCCTCGATGAATCTAGGACTTTGTTCCTAGATAATCCTTTCGTCAAAGGATCGGACAAGTTCATTTCAGATCTCACAAAATTCATAGTAACATATCTTGTCTTCATCAAGCGCTTGACTGATTTGTACCGCATCTGCAGATGTCTGTTCATTTTATCATTGATATTTTTCTGCTCCAACATATCAAGAACATTTTTAGAATCACAATGTATAGAAACCGGTGGAATATTATTAAGCAAAAATGATAAATCAAGTAAGAGATTCCGAAGCCATTCAGCTTCCATGCAAGCAGTATCGAGTGCTATAAGTTCAGCTTCAGCTGTACTTCTAGCAATAAAAGTTTGCTTAGTGGAACCCCATGAGACAGCTGCTCCACCTAACATAAAAATATAACCTGAAGTAGACTTTATGTTACAAAAATCAGAAACCCAATTTGCATCAGAATATCCTTTTAAAATATTTGGGTAACCAGAATACTCAAGAGAATAATTTATAGAGCCTCTTAAATATTTAAAAACTCTTTCCAAAGACTTCCAATGTTCTTTACTAGGATTACTAGTATATCTACTAAGTCTACCAACAGCATAAGAAATATCTAGCCTAGTTCTATTAGCAATATAAAGAAGGGAACCAATCATCTGAGAATATTTGAACTGAGAAACAGGTTTTCCTATATTCTTTTTAAGATGTACATTAGGGGAAAATGGAGTTGACACAGGTTTGCAATCAAAATAATTATACCTTTTCAACATATTCTCAATCATATGACTCAAAGATAAATGAATACCTTTCTTACTTTTAGATATTTGCATCCCTAAAATTACATTTGCTTCCCCTAGATCTTTCACATCAAACATTTAAGCAAGATAATTTTTAACATCTACGATATTAGGCAAAGACTTACTAAAAATCAAAATATCATCAACATATACACATAATAAAACAAACTCATTACCAATCACCTTTGAATACAAGCATCTATCAAACTCATTAGCAACAAATCCATCTTTAGTGATCACACTGTCAAATTTTTCATACCAATCTTTTGGGGTTTGTTTTAAACCATATATAGACTTAACTAATCTACAAACTTTATGCTCTTGCCCTTTAACAATAAATCCTTCAGGTTGTTGCATATAAATCTCTTCTTCTAATTCACCATTTAAAAATGCAGTTTTAACATCCATTTGATGAATATGTAAATTATAAATAGAAGCTAAAGCTAACAAAGTATGAATAGTAGAAATTCTAGCTACAGGTGCATAAGTATCAAAATAATCAATTCCTTTCTTTTGTGAGAACCCTTTAGCAACTAATCTAGCCTTGTATTTATCAATGGATCCATCAGGTTTCAGTTTCTTTCTAAATATCCATCTAGAACCTACTGTCTTACATCCTTGAGGTAAATCAGTTAAATACCAAGTATTGTTTTCCATTATTGATTGAAGTTCACTATTTATTGCTTCTTTCCAAAAAGGAACATCGGAAGAAGACATAGCATCAGAATAAGATAAAGGCTCACCTTCAAGTAAATAAACAAGAAGATCATCACCAAAAACTTTTTCAATTCTAACTCTTTTACTCCTTCTAGGTTCATCTAAATAATTAGACGTAGAAGCTACATCATGAAAAGAACGAGAGGTATTAACAGTTATTTCAGATATTCTAGTCTTATAAGGAAACACATTCTCAAAGTAAGTTGCATCTCTAGCTTCAATAATAGTATTAGCAGAAATTTCACTAGTATCAGAATGAATAACAAGAAACCTATTAGTAACACTATCAGGGATATAACCAACAAAAATAGCATCAACCGTTTGAGATCCTAATTTCCTCTTTTTAGGACCGGGAATACTAACTTTAGCTAAACAACCCCAAACTCTTAAATACTCAAGATTTGGAGCTCTACCTTTCCAAAATTGATAAGGAGTAATTTTACTAGTCTTTTGAGGTACACGATTCAAAATATAACACGCGGTTAATAAAACCTCACCCCAAAGATTTTCAGGAGCACATGAATTAACAAGCATAGAATTTACCATATTCATTAAAGTACGATTTTTCCTTTCCGCGACTACATTTGACTGTGGAGAGTAAGGAGGCGAAAATTCATGAATAATGCCATGTTCCTGAAAATATGAAGCCATCTCATTAGAAATATATTCGCCACCTCTATCGGACCTAAGAATTTTAATCTTTTCTCCTCTCTGTTTTTCTATTTCAGCTTTATAAATTTTAAAACAATCAAACACCTCATCTTTTGTTCTAAGCAAATACACATAACAAAATTTAGAATAATCATCTATGAAAGTCACAAAATATTTTCTACCACCTCTAGTAGGAGTTTTATCAACTACACATACATCACTATGAATCAACTCAAGTAATGACGAGTCTCTAAAAACATTAGAAAAAGATTTCTTAACCGGTTTCGCTTGAGCACATAGTTCACACTTAGACACAGAGTTCAATTTCATTTTTGGTAATAAACCACTATTAGCCATTCTAGTTATAACACCATAATTAACATGTCCAAGTCTCTCATGCCACAAATCAGAATTTTCAACATTTAAAACAGTGGGAGATGAATTACTATTAACAAGATGAGAAGTCACATTCAATTTAAATAAACCTTCACTAACAAAACCTTTACCAATAAAAACATCATTTTTAGAAATAACAAATTTATTAGCCTCTAAAACAATTTTATAACCAAGAGCAACAAGCGTAGATCCACTAATAAGATTTCTTCTAATTAAAGGCACATGTAACACATTTTGCAAATTTAAAAATTTACCAGATGTTAATTCCAATTTTACTCTACCTTTACCAACTACAGAAGTTTTAGTATTATCACCAAGAATAACATTTTCATCATTTAATACTTGATAACTAGAAAACCAAGATCTATCCGAACAAACATGAACACTAGCACCCGAGTCCAGCCACCAATCATTAGAAAGTGCCACTAAATTAACCACAGGTATAATATTATCTAATCTAATAGCATGCTCAAACACATTCTTAATCATGATTACAATTTGCAGATATGGTAGATAAATATGAATGACTTTAATAAAACTTTTAATATATAATTTGGGTAGAAACAAAAAATTATGCCACAACTAAAAGAGTGCTGCAATAGCAACCAGATGAGGTAAATAATGGCAAAACTTATATCCCAACAGAGACAAATAGTTTAATTACAAACCAATATATATGAGCCAGGGATTTAACAAGCAATATGTAAAAGCACTAGGCAGCAGGTCACATACAAAACAAAGATAAAGGTGAGTCCTTTTATTACTACTAGATAGATAGAAACTATTTTACCACTTTAATGTATAATATTTACGACTTAAGCACTACAAGCATATTAGCAATATTAAGGCCAAGTTCTAATTTGAATTATACCAATCACGTACAGGAAACAAAACCTATGACTTAATACTTGTTTTATTATAAAGAGAATTTCCTTAGATTGTTACAAAAATTACTAAAATTTTCTTTATATATTAGAATAAATTAAGACAAAATCAAAGTAAGCAATTTATTAAATAAATATAACTTGAAACATAACTCATGACCACTTGATAAGCTAGTATAAAACAAGTTTTATAAAAAAAACTAGGAAATAGCACTAGTGCATATGAACTTATGCAATATCTCCAAGAACACAAAATCTGTTGAGAACAAAAAGAAAAATTGGTCAACTAAATTCAAGAAGCTAAACAAAATTCTCCAAAACTGACTTCACTGAATGGCTTTGCAAAATGGATAAAATTGTTATAACAATTACTAACTATCGAATATCAAAATTTGAAATAAAAAGGATATAGATGTATGTGGGATGAGGCACGTGAAAAACGTTGTCCTAAGGAAATTTTGCCCCTTCTCGTGCAAGGTTTCAATTAGCAATTCCTTAGCGGTACAACACCCCCTTTGCGGTTTATCTTCCACCGTGCACGAACGAGAAGAAGAAAGAACGATGAATTTTCCGGTGCTTAAAATCAAATAAAAAATATATAGAAGATTTATATGTATTTGTATTCTCCCTTATACTAATTTACTACGGCTTGGATATGGGTTTTGTGGGAAAAATCAATTGATCAGAAAAGCTAATTGCAACGTAAAAGGAGCTAACTGACTATGATGAAAAGATATTGATAGCAATTGACTCTCTTCATACACATCAAAAGAAAACCTGACTAGCTAGTTTTATACAACCCAGAACAATAGTAACGTAAAGAAAATAATGGACTCATAAATATAATATAACTAATAAACACAATACACTAGTAACAGATAAAGAGCCCAACGGGAAAGAAACCAACGGAAAAAAAAACTGGACTATTAAATAAGAAAAACAAAATATTAAAATTAAAATTTTATTTTTCCAAAAATAGATATTATATAAAATATCTAACAATTCCAACTTCAGCACAGACGAGACCTCTCAATGCCACATCAGACCTAGTTTCCATGCTTGATATGGGTTAAAAGTAAGCCCTAAAAGACACACTTAATGTGGCATTAATTAGACCCGAAATGGTCCAAACGTGGGGCCTACCGGGTGGGCCCAACTCCTACCTATAATATTAATTTCGTACTAATATTAAGGGTAGAAAAACGGCTCAGCAAATAAGAGTCAAAAAAGGATATTACTCCTGCTTGACTTAGCCTCCAAGGTACATATTCCAACATGGAAATTGACTCCTACAAGGAAGGAGTCTAGAACCTTCCTCAAGGCGGTGACTTGTCCACCAAGTCACCTAACCCTACTACGATTTTAGGGCTTCTCAGCCTATATAAAGGGTCTGACCCCTCATTCTCAGAACTACGTTTTCTTGGCTTGATTCTCTAATACAGAGATACGTAGGCATTCTGTGAGGACCGTTAGTCTCGAACGCAGAAGCAGCCATTAAAGCACGAAGCTCACGAACCCTAGCATTAAATACATCAAACCCTAGCCGCAATCTAATAACCTAGTTTTTATTCCACAACATTTGGCGCCGTCTGTGGGACGAAGACATCAACCATGGTTCAAACACGAAGAACTCCACCAAGCACTACAGAGCCAATCGCTACCGAGGCTCTACCTCTTAGCTCTGCTCCGCCCCGTACTGAACAAGTGCTACCGACATCTGAGCAAGTACCTCCAACATCTGGGACTATCGTTCCATATCAAGTTTCTCAACCCCTAGGGACGACTACCCATATTGAGAGTACGCTACCTCCGATCGTCCACACAATTCCAGGGACTGACCCGGGGATTTCTTCCCTGATTGTAGACCCCAACAACCTTACACGAGGGGTTCAGATCCACACTACGGATCTCCCCATAAGCACCAATCCAATGTATGGGATGACCAATTACGGAGCTGGACCGAGTGGGCATGCCCTGTATATTCGAGATCGAGATTATCGCGATTTTTCTGGTCCTTATACGGATGAATCATCTTCTGGCGATGATTACGAGCGTGATGAAGCCCCGAGGAGGCGACGTGCAAGTAAAGAGACTATGGGGAGAACTCGAACTATCCATGATGGACTCCCTTCAACAGCTGCTGAGAGGATTAAGGCTTATGAAGCCGAGATCTTAAAGTTAAAGGAAGATATGGCCAGGGAGCAAGCCAGATCAAAACAAACTTTACCACCTCCCACGTCAGGACCGATTCCCTTCATAGATCTGGAGAGGCCTCTAAGGAGGCAAAGAAGGACTACCGTCCCACCTGAAAGAACTACAAGGGTGGAAACCCCTAAAAGCAACCCCAAGGATCTGATGCCGCTTGGGGACCCTGATGATCCCACACCTCCGTTTACTGAGGACGTGATGAATGCTCGTATCTCAAAGAAGTTTAAGATGCCAACAATCAAAACCTATGATGGAATGGGTGATCCTGCCAACCACGTTAGAACATTCTCAAACGCACTGCTGTTGCAGCCTGCAAGCGACGCTTTGAAGTGTAGGGCTTTCCCTCAAACTTTGTCAGGCATGGCTCAAAGATGGTATAGTCGGCTTCCTGCAAACTCGATTGGTTCCTTTAAGGAATTGAGTGCTGCCTTCATTAGTCAGTTTATCAGCGGAAGAACGCATGAGAAAAGCTCTGCATCTCTTATGTATATAGTACAAGGGAAGAACGAAAGTCTGAGAGACTATCTTAAGAGGTTCACCAAGGAGACTCTGAACATCACTGATCTGGACAATAAAGTTGCAATGGTAGCCTTGGAGCATGGTACCACCGACCTGTACTTTAAGAGATCATTGGCAAAGCATCCCCCGGAGAATATGGCTGATCTCCAACGAAGGGTTTCTAAATACATCAAGGCCGAGGATAGCACGAAGAAGGAAGTCACATTAGGCAATGGCCAGGGGAACAATGATACAAAAAAGCGTAAGCAAGGGCAGGAGTACGATGCTAGGGACAAGTATCCCCGAACTAGCAAAGACTCTGATTCGCCACCAAAAAAGAACTTGGGACCAAGGTTCTCTGACTATGCAAGGTTGAATGCCCCTAGAAGTCAAATCTTGTTGGAAATTGAGAAGGATAAAGACTTCCGATGGCCGAAGCCACTCAGGGGAGACCCCGCAAAGAGGAATAAGGATCAGTACTGTAGGTTCCACCGAGATGTAGGACATGACACGGATGATTGCAGACAGTTGAAGGACGAGATTGAATTCTTGATCCGTAAAGGAAAGCTGAACAATTTCACAAAGGGTGGAGATCAAGGAACCCAAAGAGGGGATTACAACAGGAGAAACAATGACAGAAGGGATAATGATCGTGACCGTAGCACGCAGCCCCGAGGGCCAGTTATCAACATGATCTGGGGAGGTCCTACAGCGGCCGGTACAACTCGAAACTCTCGAAAGGCATACGCAAGAGAAGTAATGCACATTGTGGGAGAAGCCCCGAAGCGTGCCAAAACTGAGATGGTAATTGGTTTCGATGATTCAGACTTGGAAGGGGTGAAGTTCCCCCATGATGACCCACTGGTCATAACTCCTGTGATTGGAAATTCAGAAGTAAAACGAGTCTTGATAGACAATGGAGCTTCTGTGGATATTTTGTTTCATGATGCGTTTGTGAAGATGGGATACAACGACTCTCAGTTGACCCCTGCAAACATGCCTATATACGGATTTAATGGAGTGGAGTCCAACGTTGAAGGGACTATTCAGTTGCCCATGACTATTGGGCAGGAGCCTAAGGAGGCGACTCAGATGCTGAATTTCTTGGTGATTAAGGCAGCTTCAACATACAACGCAATCCTTGGAAGGACTGGATTACATGCGTTTAAGGCTGTGGCCTCTTCCTATCATATGAAGGTTAAGTTTCCGACACGGAATGGTGTCGGAGAACAAAAGGGTGATCAGAAGATGGCAAGAAGTTGCTATGTAGCCGCCTTGAGGGCCGATGGAGTCGGGGGGCAGGTCCTTCCAATTGAAGACATGGATGTCCGTGACGATGAAGAGTATAGAGGGAAGCCAGCAGAGGATTTGATTCCCATACCCCTAGAGCCGAATGATCCTGAAAAAGTTACATATATAGGAGCATCTCTGAAGGAACCCCTAAAGGGCGAATTGACAGCATTCTTGCAAGAGAACAGCGATGTGTTTGCTTGGTGATAGAATGTATATTTATATATATTTTATATGATTATATTCCTCATATTTATTATATTTTGCATTTAATTGGATTTTTATTTAATAAATTTTAATGTTTTATTATAGGAAGCAAGGAAATTCTAAACTTGGAAGGATTTGAGAATAAAGAGCTTAATTGGAGATTTATTAGAAGGAAATTCGGATTTGTTGGGCTGCACGCGCGCAATTCACTATTTTGGCCATATCTTGAGTTCTACAAGTCAGAATTGGGTGATTCAACTGCCCACGCGAAGATAATTAAATTTTCTATCATTCTAAGATGGTCCAGATGTCATATTACAATTGGAGCGGCCCAGAATTACTTGGGAAGAGTCAAGTACGAATTTTCATGGGAAATCTATTCAGTTTAGGAAACGTACTTGTAAAATATTTTTATTAGAGGCATATAAAAACATTAGAGATATACATACGTAGGGGGACGTACGTATAGATACACAGAGAGAGAGAGACAGGAGAACTTTTGTAACTCTTTCTTCTGGAGACTTTTGGGGAGATTAATTATTTTCTTCAAGATCGAAGATTAAAGGTTTTTCTTCTATTCTTACAATTATGTGTTCAATTAATTATTCTTGTTTTGTTAATTCAATTATGAGTGAGTAGATTATTAATCTAGGGTTAAGTTGAACCCTAGTTATGATTGGTGCATGATTTTCCCAATTCCCCCAATTTGGTTATGATAATTGCTCTTGCTTATTGAGTTGTTTTAATTAGCAATTACATGTCAGACGTGATTATGTGCATTGTTTGAGCCAATATCTAATTATCAGCGAGAGTTGGATTTAGATGGTTGTGATTTATCCAATAAGAACATGAAATTCTCCATGAGAATAGGTAGAATGGATTGTTAGGAAGTTAGGATGCCGTGTTTAATGCCTCTAAATTGCATGATACCATGAGAATAGGTTTGATTGTAAGTTAGAGAAGCCATTAATACTCGAGAGAGGTTTTTGGTATTTATAGGGCGCATCTTTCCTCTTGAGTAGTACATGATTAATTGGGACGGGAAATCGTAATTGCATTGATTCATTCTAGTGGGGATACTTAATTCTGGATGTTTTTAATATTTGATTAATACAAACACAATTCTCTTTAGTATAAAATTAGCTTAATAATCTCTCAATATTTATTGTGTTACTTGCTTAGCCGAATTAAATCAGAAACAACTAGTGATTGATACGTTTGTCTCTGTGGGATCGACTCTGACTTACCCTACTACATAGTTAGAAGGATTTGTTAGATTTATTATTTGATAGGCACGCGACGGCCTTGTCAAATTTTTGGCGCCGCTGCCGGGGACAAAGCAGTGTTAGATTAGTTAATTTTGAATTGATTTAGCTAAGTATTTTAGTTGAGTTGCTTCGGCTATTATTCCCTTGTTAATTGATCATCGTTTCTAGTTCTCTTGTTGCATGCACACTCGAAGTTCAGGTACTGAAAACTTAATTGAAATTGATCCTGAAATTGAAGCTACAGCAAGAAGGCAAGCAGGCAAGCGAAGGAAAAACAAGGATAAGGAAATTATGACTGATACAACAGCTAAAGCTCTCAGGGAGCATGGTATGCCAGATGCTACAGGTGTACTCTCCAGTATTGTCAGACCAGCAGTCACAGCTACACACTTTGAGCTCAAGCCTCAGTTCATCCAATTCATCTCCAATGATTCTTTCGCGGGATTGTCCACTGAAAATCCTGTTGATCATCTTGAGAGTTTTCTTGAAAAGTGTGATACAATAAAGCTGACCAATGTTAGTGATGATGCTATAAAGCTGCGCTTATTTCCATTCTCTCTTCGTGATACAGCAAAAGATTGGTTGAAAGATGAAGGACCAAATACATTCACTACTTGGGATAGTCTTGCGAAGGCTTTTCTACTTAAATTCTTCAGTCAGAAGAAGACCTCTAAGCTCCGGAATGAGATCTCTAATTTCCGTCAAGATGATGACGAGTCACTTCATGATGCTTGGAGAAAATTTAAGCGACTTCAAAGACAATGCCCTCACCATGGAATTCCTGACTGGTTGTTGATCCAAACATTCTATAATGGGTTGACACAAGAGTTTCGAAACTTTGTTGATGCTTCTTCTGGTGGTTCTATTATGAAGAAGAGTACTGAGGATGCGAAAGTTTTGTTAGACGAGATAGCGTCTAATGATAATTATCCATACAGTGATCGAAATCATCCTAAGAAAGGTGGTAAGTATGATGTTGATGCTCTAACCATGTTGAATACTACTATGCAGGCTATGGTCAAAAAGATTGAGCAATTGGATTCCAGAAGTTCTTCATCTACTGTTGCTTCATGTGAGATATGTGGTGTTGTTGGACACACCAAACTTGCTTGTCAATACAATCCTTCTGGAATGGCAGTTGAGCAAGCTAATGCTCTTTACAATCAGAATCAGAGGCCGCAGTATAATCCTTACTCCAACACGTACAATCCAGGTTGGAGAGATCATCCAAATTTCTCTTACAGGAACAACCAGGGTCAAGCTCAATCTTCACAAAATAATTTTTCTCAGCCTCCTGGTTTTCAGCAAGCTCAGCCACAGAAATCTAACTTGGAAAGTCTTATGGAAGGATTTATCTCTACTCAATCAAAGAAGAATGAGCACTTCGATTCAAGCATCAATGAGATAAAGGCTCACAACAAAATGATGGAGAACACGATCACTCAAATTTCTCAACAGTTGAGCCAACTTAATAAGTCTTCAGGCCAACTTCCTGGCCAAACTGAGCAACCGTCAAGGGGCCATATCAATGCTATAACTTTGAGAAGTGGTAAAGAATTGAAGGAGCCGGAATTGAATGTGAGCAAAAATGTTGTGAATGCTAAGGAAGGTGAAGAGGAGATTGCAACTGAGAAACCGATAGAACCAGAGATCGTGGAAAAAGAAAAGAAAGAATCAGAAGTTGTTCCTCTCAAACCATATGTGCCGCCTGTTCCTTTTCCACAAAGGTTGGCACAAGCGAAGCTAGAGAAGAAGTATGGTAAGTTCCTTGAAATTTTGCAGAAGTTACATATCAATATCCCATTCATGGATGCTATCACTGAGATGCCATCTTATGCAAAATTCCTGAAAGATATTTTGTCAAGGAAGAGAAAAATTGAAGAAAGCTCTACCATCTCATTAACGGCAGAGTGCAGTGCCATCTTGCAAAATGATCTTCCAAAGAAGTTAGCAGATCCAGGTAGCTACTCTATTCCTGTTCAGCTTGGGGATGTCGAAATAAAAAGGGCTTTGTGTGATCTTGGAGCCAGTGTCAGTTTGATGCCTTTGTCGATTTGTGAACAGCTTCAGATGGGTGAACTAAAACCCACACGTATCTCTCTACAACTGGCAGACAGAAGTGTGAAATTTCCACTTGGAATTCTTGAAGATGTGCCCCTTAAGGTAGGAAAGTTTTATATTCCATGTGATTTTGTTGTCATGGAAATGGAAGAAGATGCAAATATTCCTATCATTCTTGGGAGGCCTTTCTTAGCAACAGCTGGAGCTATCATTGACATGAAAAATGGAAGAATTTCTTTCGAAGTAGGCGAAGAGAAGATGGAATTCAAGCTGCAAAGTACAATGGGACATCCTTCTACGGATGAGTTTGTGAATAGGGTGGATGCACTAGAGGAAGTGATCGACATGAAAGCCAAAATTCTATTATCTGAGGATCCACTTCAAGCTGTTCTTGAGGGTAATGTTGATGAAGAAAATGGAGAGTGTCAGGGTTACGAGAAGCTTTTGGATGCAGCACCTACATATAAGCATGAACATTCTAATGTGCTACAGCATGGGGAAGTTAAGGAGAGTTCCACGCCTCCTAAGGTAGAACTGAAACCATTACCTGCATCTTTGAAATACGTGTTTATGGGCCCTAATGAATCATATCCTATTATTGTTAATTCTGAGCTTGATGACATTCAAATTGAGCAGTTGCTCACTGTCCTAAGAAAATACAAAAATGTTATTGGGTATTCCATTGATGATATCAAGGGCATTAATCCATCATTCTGCATGCATAAGATTATTCTGGAAGATGAGCAAGCTTCTTCTATTGAGCCTCAACGGAGACTCAATCCTAATATGATGGAGGTGGTCAAAAAGGAGGTTTTAAAACTTCTTGATGCAGGTATAATCTATCCTATCTCTGACAGCAAGTGGGTCAGTCCTGTGCATGTTGTTCCAAAGAAAGGAGGAATGACTGTGGTGAAGAATGATAAGGGTGAGTTGATCTCTACTAGAACTGTGACAGGGTGGCGAATGTGCATTGATTATCGGAAATTGAATAAGGCCACAAGGAAAGATCATTTTCCTCTCCCTTTTATTGATCAAATGCTTGAAAGGTTGGCGAAACATTCTTACTTCTGCTTCTTAGATGGATATTCAGGCTTCTTTCAGATTCCTATCCATCCGAATGATCAAGAAAAGACGACTTTCACATGTCCCTATGGTACATTTGCATACCGCAGAATGCCGTTTGGTCTATGTTGTGCTCCTCCCACTTTTCAGAGATGTATGATGGCAATTTTCTCAGATTTCATTGAAGACATTATGGAGGTTTTTATGGATGACTTCTCAGTTGGTGGAACTTCTTTTGATGCATGTTTACATAACTTGGAGAAGGTGCTTCATAGATGTCAAGAAGTTAATCTCATTCTCAATTGGGAAAAATGCCACTTTATGGTACAAGAGGGAGTTGTTCTGGGTCATGTTGTTTCGAAGAGAGGCATTGAAGTTGATAAAGCCAAGGTCGAGGTTGTTGAGCGCTTGCCACCCCCTACTTCAGTCAAGGGGATAAGAAGTTTTCTTGGTCATGCGGGATTCTATCGCCGTTTCATCAAAGATTTTTCGAAGATTGCTCGACCTCTTACTGAGCTCTTGGGTAAGGAGGTACCTTTTGTGTTCACTGATGCTTGTGCTGAGGCTTTTGAAACATTGAAGAAAGCTCTTGTCTCTGCTCCAATTATACAACCACCGGATTGGAGTCTACCTTTTGAGATCATGTGTGATGCTAGTGATCAAGCTATTGGTGCAGTCCTAGGCCAAAGGAAAGATGGAAAGCTGCATGCTATTTACTATACAAGCAAGACCTTGGATGGGGCTCAGATTAATTATGCAACAACGGAGAAAGAATTGCTAGCAGTGGTGTATTCTATGGAAAAATTTCGATCCTATCTCGTTGGTTCGAAAGTTATTGTTCACACTGATCATGCAGCTTTGAGATACATGATGAGTAAGAAGGATGCTAAACCTCGTCTGATTCGTTGGATTTTGCTTCTTCAAGAATTTGACTTAGAGATTAAAGATAAGAAAGGGGCTGAGAACGTGGTTGCTGATCATCTTTCACGCCTTACTCTTGATGAGGAAGATGGTAAATCTACTCCACTTGATGATTCTTTTCCTGACGATCATCTACTTTCTCTTGCAAGTCTAGAGGTTCCTTGGTATGCTGACATAGCTAATTTCTTAGCTAGTGGAACTGTTCCTCATGGTTACTCGTCGCAGCAAAAGAAGAAATTTTTCTATGATGTGAGGAAGCACTTTTGGGATGATCCTTTTCTTTATAAATCTTGTGCTGATGGAGTCATTAGAAGATGTGTTCCGTATAATGAGATTGCTTCTATAATCTCACATTGTCACGATTTGCCAAGTGGTGGTCATGCAAGTACTACGAAAACTGCTGCAAAGATTCTTCAGTGCGGTTTTTATTGGCCAACTCTCTTTAAAGATGTCCACCAATATGTTCATTCTTGTGATCGTTGTCAAAGAACTGGAAATATTTCAAGACGCAATGAGATGCCCCTCAATGGCATTCTTGAAGTGGAGCTTTTTGATGTTTGGGGAGTAGATTTCATGGGACCATTCCCTCCATCTTTTAAGAACAGGTATATCTTGGTAGCTGTGGATTACGTCTCAAAATGGGTTGAAGCCATTGCATCACCCGCTAATGATGCTCGTGTTGTGAGCAAATTCTTTAAGAAGACGATTTTTCCTAGATTTGGAGTGCCAAGGATTTTAATTAGCGATGGAGGAAAGCATTTTCTCGAAAATCGTTTTGAAGCAATGTTGAAGAAATATGGAGTTTATCATAAGGTGGGACTTTCTTATCATCCCCAAACCAGTGGTCAGGTGGAGATCTCTAATCGTGAAATAAAGAATATCTTGGAGAAGACAGTCGCAAAATCAAGGAAGGATTGGTCTATGAAGCTTGATGATGCACTTTGGGCTTATAGAACTGCGTTTAAGACACCTATTGGGACAACTCCGTACAGATTGGTATATGGAAAAGCATGTCATCTTCCCGTAGAGTTAGAGCACCGTGCATTTTGGGCTATCAAAGGTTTGAATTTTGATATGTTAGCAGCGGGTGAGAAGAGACTTCTACAACTTAATGAGCTAGATGAGCTTCGTTTGGAGGCTTATGAAAGTTCTAAGCTTTACAAGGAGAAAACAAAGAAGTGGCATGACAAAGGGTTATTACGAAGAGAATTCAAGGAAGGTGAGTTAGTTCTTCTGTTTAATTCAAGGTTAAGACTTTTTCCCGGAAAACTTCGTTCTAGGTGGTCAGGTCCGTTCAAGGTACGCAAGGTTTTTCCATATGGTGCAGTTGAATTGATGAATAGCCATGGAGAGTCATTCAAGGTGAATGGGCAAAGAGTAAAGCACTATAGAGCTGGTGAACCAATTAACGAGGAGGTGAATATTCAGCTATCTTCCCCTTCTACAGAATGATTGATGAGACGGTGTCGGGCTAACGACATTAAACAAATGCGCTTCGTGGGAGGCAACCCATGCATTAGTGTAAACAAAAAAAAAAAAAAAAAAAAAAAAAAAAAAAAAAAAAAATTTGTTGTTGTAAAAAAAAAAAAAAAAAAAAAAAAAAAAAAAATCTGGGCAAATTGCGGGGCTGTAACGCAGGTAGCCCCTGCGTTACTGGAAGAGGAGCAGGTTGCGGGGCTGTAACGCAACCTGCGGTTGCGTTTCTGTCCATAAGGCAGTTTGCGGCCCGGAGGCGCAACTTGCTGTTGCGTGTCTGTAATAGGGGCAATTTGCATTCAGCACGCGCAGTCTGCGCGTTGTCCAGGAAGTGTTCAAAATTTTTCAGCTTGTTTCCTGTTGTGTGTCCGAGTGTTGTTATGTTTATATAAAAAAAAATCATTCTTCACCCCATTCTTTTTATACACCCATTCTAAACCTATTCTTTTCCTATTTTAATTCCAAAACCTTCCATCTTTTCTCCAAAAATTCTAAACCTATTTCTATTCTAATTCTTATTTATTATTATTATTATTATTATTATTATTATTATTATTATTATTATTATTATTTTTATTTTTATTTTTATTTTTAATCCCTAAATCCTATTTCTATCCTACATCAAATTTCAAATTCCACCCAAATTTTTTTTCCTTTTCACCTTAAAATTCTTAAATCCATCCTATCACTCCATTATCTATTTATACCCATACATACACACCCAATTTATTATTTTCTTTCTCTACATCTTTAAAAAATTCAAGTTTGGGGGAAAATTAGTACAAGTTCACCTCTTTGATTCGTAATTGGGATTTTTCTTCTCTAATTTTTTTTATTACGAATTTGTGTTCTTGTAAATTGGGGGTTTTGTAATATTCTTGTTAATTGGGTATTTTTGGTGTGATATTGCTTGGTGGTTTTTGGTAGGATATTTCTTGGTGGTTGTTGGTGAAGCTATTGTTGAATGCAGTTTTGGTTATTATGGCTCCTAAGCAAAGGAGGGATGGTTTTCACACTCCACACCTTGATTCCAGGGGAGTTTTCTTTCTTTTCTTTTTAGTGTAGTTTTATTTTGTTTTTAATTGTAGTTTTGTATCTTGTTCTTTGGGGACAATGAACCGCTTAAGTGTGGGGAGGTGTTCTCAACGTAGTGTATTACTTGTTTTAAAAAAAAAAAAAAAAATTCCAAAAAAAAAAAAAATAAAAAAATAAAAATACCAAAAATAATTCTAGCCATGCAATTTGATTAGTTGTTGTATTTTGCTTGATACACCCATGCATGCGTAGAATTCTTGTGTTTATGGACGCTTTTGTATGAGAAGTGACGTGCTTTGTTCTTGTGCACACACTTACACTAGCAAGTTGAAACTGGTAGACTTAATTGAATGTGGTAAGTGATTAGAATGACATGAATATGTGCAAGATGACTTGGTTTCCATGCTTTGAGTACAAGTAGGTGCGTTAGAGAGTCTTGTTACCTGGGATTGATTATGTTTTGTCACACCAAGTGAGTTTTGAGCCTATATGCATATCTTTTGCATGATTTTTCGTTTGCTTGAGTGTCCACATGTTGTTTACATTGCTAGCACTTACTTGAGATCTTTCTTGAAATGCATGACATTACTTGATGATGAGATGATAAAGGCATTTAGGTATAACCTCGTATTTCCCATATTTCCACACCTTTTATACATGATCAATTAGTTAACCCTTTGAGCTTAATCCTATTCTTTCGGTGACACACTACATTACTTGCCATTATCCTTTTTATTCTATTGGCCTTGCATTGAATTTGAACCTAAATTGTCAAAGGCTAGTATCGTGCTTAAGGGAGTAATAAGGTGTTCATAAAAAGGGGGGGTTATTGATGATCATACTTTTGGGGAATATTAATTTTGGGTTGATGCTTGCTAGTCGAAATTCATAAAATATCTATGGATCATTGTGTTTATTCTTTAGCTCTCAAGAAAAAAGAAAAAGAAAAAAAAAAAAACAGAAAAAAAAAAGAAAAAAAATAAAGAAAAAAAATAAATATGAGAGCATACTTATCTTTTATGATCCTTCTTCATTTGACTAGTCAAGTTGTTATATAAGGGATATTGAAAAATCCAAGTGTGGGGAAGTATTTGTTTTAATAGAAAGGGAATTGAATAATGATTATTGTTGGGTACTAGCTTTTGACATTAACCTGTTTTAGCTTTACTTGACATACCTTGTCCCTAGCCCACGCTACAACCCGAATAAAGACCTTTTGATTGTCATCAGTGATGTATGTTGTGTTGAGAGTGAGATTGATTGCGAGTGTCAAGTTGTGTTTATGATTTTGTTGGAATTGAGTGATACACTTAACCTTGTTCTTGAGTGAATATTCGTTTTTGAGTGAAAGGTGAGTTATTACTTGTTTTGGCATAGGAGATCCCAGGTTTAGACTTAAAGATGTGTTTCTTGTGGGCTTAGCATGATTACCAACGATTTTTACACTTGACATGAATTTTTATGACCTTCTGCATGTTGGTTGAGTAGACTACGTGAATACTTGCACTTTCGACACCAAGACATCGTATGTTTGCTTTGATTCTTAAGTTGATGTGGCATGAGAGGACTTGTGTGTGTGGTGTTGTGTTAGCATTGATCTTTTGCATGGTTAGATGAATTTTGTGGGTACATTCACTATAAACCCTCACGAGACAAAACTCGTCCTACTAGGGCTGCCTAGGGGTTTAACGGCTTGTTGCATACGCTCAATGCAATCGTGTCATCTACGAAAGTGATGTTTGTTAGTTAGTTAGGATAGTTTTTATTTCTTTATTTGCCCGAGGACGTGCAAATGCTAAGTGTGGGGATGTTTGATAGAATGTATATTTATATATATTTTATATGATTATATTCCTCATATTTATTATATTTTGCATTTAATTGGATTTTTATTTAATAAATTTTAATGTTTTATTATAGGAAGCAAGGAAATTCTAAACTTGGAAGGATTTGAGAATAAAGAGCTTAATTGGAGATTTATTAGAAGGAAATTCGGATTTGTTGGGCTGCACGCGCGCAATTCACTATTTTGGCCATATCTTGAGTTCTACAAGTCAGAATTGGGTGATTCAACTGCCCACGCGAAGATAATTAAATTTTCTATCATTCTAAGATGGTCCAGATGTCATATTACAATTGGAGCGGCCCAGAATTACTTGGGAAGAGTCAAGTACGAATTTTCATGGGAAATCTATTCAGTTTAGGAAACGTACTTGTAAAATATTTTTATTAGAGGCATATAAAAACATTAGAGATATACATACGTAGGGGGACGTACGTATAGATACACAGAGAGAGAGAGACAGGAGAACTTTTGTAACTCTTTCTTCTGGAGACTTTTGGGGAGATTAATTATTTTCTTCAAGATCGAAGATTAAAGGTTTTTCTTCTATTCTTACAATTATGTGTTCAATTAATTATTCTTGTTTTGTTAATTCAATTATGAGTGAGTAGATTATTAATCTAGGGTTAAGTTGAACCCTAGTTATGATTGGTGCATGATTTTCCCAATTCCCCCAATTTGGTTATGATAATTGCTCTTGCTTATTGAGTTGTTTTAATTAGCAATTACATGTCAGACGTGATTATGTGCATTGTTTGAGCCAATATCTAATTATCAGCGAGAGTTGGATTTAGATGGTTGTGATTTATCCAATAAGAACATGAAATTCTCCATGAGAATAGGTAGAATGGATTGTTAGGAAGTTAGGATGCCGTGTTTAATGCCTCTAAATTGCATGATACCATGAGAATAGGTTTGATTGTAAGTTAGAGAAGCCATTAATACTCGAGAGAGGTTATTGGTATTTATAGGGCGCATCTTTCCTCTTGAGTAGTACATGATTAATTGGGACGGGAAATCGTAATTGCATTGATTCATTCTAGTGGGGATACTTAATTCTGGATGTTTTTAATATTTGATTAATACAAACACAATTCTCTTTAGTATAAAATTAGCTTAATAATCTCTCAATATTTATTGTGTTACTTGCTTAGCCGAATTAAATCAGAAACAACTAGTGATTGATACGTTTGTCTCTGTGGGATCGACTCTGACTTACCCTACTACATAGTTAGAAGGATTTGTTAGATTTATTATTTGATAGGCACGCGACGGCCTTGTCACTTGGACAGCAGCGGACATGCCAGGGATTGACCCCCAACTTATAACTCATAGGTTGAACGTCGACCCTGAACGGAAGAAAATAAAGCAGAAAAAGAGGAATTTTGCTCCTGAAAGGCAAGAGGCCATTAAACAAGAAGTTGATAAATTGTTGGAAGCTGGATTTGTTGAAGAAATTCAATTCCCCGAATGGTTAGCTAACCCTGTGATGGTCAAAAAGGCAAATGGAAAGTGGAGGATGTGTATAGACTTCACTGATCTGAATGATGCGTGCCCAAAAGATTGTTTTCCTCTGCCTAGAATTGATATGTTGATAGATGCCACCGCTGGGCATGAAATGTTGAGCTTCATGGATGGTTTCAGCGGATACAATCAGATTAAGATGCATAAGGACGATATTCCTAAGGTATCTTTCATAACTGATTTTGGTGTTTTCTGCTATCTTGTTATGGCTTTTGGGTTAAAAAATGCAGGGGCTACTTACCAACGATTGGTGAATAAGATATTTGCCCATTTAATTGGAAAAACCATGGAGGTCTATGTTGATGACATGTTAGTCAAGAGCCTACTCAAGGCAGATCACATAAGGCACCTCAGAGAGGCGTTTGAAGTGCTAAGGCACCATAAAATGATGCTAAATCCAGCCAAGTGTGCTTTTGGTGTTGGTTCGGGAAAATTTTTGGGGCTGATGGTTTCAAAGAGAGGCATAGAGGCCAACCCGGACAAGATAAAGGCTATTCTGGATATGGAATCACCCCGCTCAGTACGGGATGTACAGAAATTAACTGGCCGAGTGGCGGCCTTAGGGAGATTCATCTCCAAGTCTGGTGACAAATGCTTGCCTTTCTTTCAGGCATTGAAGAAAGTGAAAAATTTTGAGTGGACCGCAGAGAACCAAGAGGCCTTTGAACAGTTGAAGAAGTACATGGCTGAAGCCCCGTTGTTGGCCAAACCTAGTCCTGGAGAGATTCTTTACCTATACCTGGCGGTATCCGAACAAGCATTGAGTGCTGTCCTTGTCAAAGAAGAAAAGAAGGTTCAGAAACCCATCTACTATGTGAGTAAGGTGCTACATGGGGCAGAGTTGAATTACTCTCCCATTGAGAAGTTTGCATTGGCATTAGTTACTGCCTCAAGGAAATTGAGACCATACTTCCAGGCTCATAAAATCGAAGTCTTGACAGACCAACAGTTGAGAAGCATATTGCACAGCCCGAAAGCAAGTGGAAGATTGATCAAATGGGCCATAGAACTTGGAGAGTTTGATATCAAGTATAAGCCTCGGACAGCCATTAAGGCTCAGGCATTGGCTGACTTCGTGGTTGAATGCACTATTGACAACCAAGAAGTCGGAGGGCAGGAGATGATAACCACCCCTGGGAACGAAGATAAAGATGAAGAACTTATAGCTGACCAGAAAGAGTATTGGGTGCTCTATTTTGATGGAGCATCAAAAACAAAATCTAGTGGTGCAGGTTTGGTTTTGCAAAGCCCCGATGGGTTCACAGTTGAATATGCTTTGAAGTTGGACTTTCCAACAACCAACAATGAAGCTGAGTATGAAGCATTAATAGCTGGATTGGGATTGGCCAGAGTCATGAGGGTTAAAAACCTCAAAGTGTGTGGAGATTCAAGACTGGTAGTCTCGCAAGTAAATGGTGAGTTTGAGGCCAAGGATGAGACTATGACAAAATACCTCAGAGTCGTGAAAGCTTTTATGACTCAGTTTGAGGAGTGCTATCTGGAACACATTCCTCGGGAAGAGAACGTTAAGGCCGATGCCCTCTCTAAGTTCGCTTCTTCTGAGATAGAAAATTATGCAGGTAGTGTTTACTTCCAGGTCTTGAAGGCCCCGACCATCAACTCTAAGTTAGTAGCACCAATCGATGTTGGAAGCTGTTGGATAGATCCTATTAAATCTCATCTAGAAACCGGATGGCTCCCTAACAATGCCTTGGAGGCACGAAAATTATCAGTGAGAGCATTGAGATATGTCTTGATTGAAGGCATCTTATACAAGAGATCGTTTGTCATCCCGTATTTGAAGTGCCTAAGGCCCCAAGAGGCAAGAGAAGCATTGGAAGAAGTTCATGAAGGGATCTGTGGGCAGCACTTGGGGGGCAGAGCCCTAGCTCATAAGATTACCCGCCTGGGATTCTATTGGCCAGAGATGTTGGCAGATGCCCAGGATTATGTCAAGAAGTGTGACAGATGTCAAAAACACGCTCCTATTGTAAGGCAGCCGCCTGAGAGATTAACCTCGATCAGCTCTCCCATCCCATTTGCAATGTGGGGGATGGACATTCTTGGTCCTTTCCCTATGGCTTCAGCACAAAGGAAGTTTCTGATTGTCGCCATTGATTACTTCACTAAATGGATTGAGGATAAGCCTTTAGCCAAGATAACCACCAAGCAAGTTTCCCAGTTCTTTTGGGAGAACATAATTTGTAGGTATGGAATCCCGCGAATTCTTGTGACAGATAATGGGACACAGTTTAACAATGAGGAATTCAAGAAGTATTGTGAGGAAAATGCTATTGAACTTCGTTTTACCTCAGTGGCACATCCGCAAGCGAATGGGCAGGCCGAGGTGGCCAACCGAATCATCTTGGATGGATTAAAGAAAAGGGTCGAACGCTCGAGGAACACTTGGGTGGATGAGTTGCTGCCTATACTCTGGGCTTATCGCACTACTTGTAAGGTGACTACCGGAGCAACCCCGTTTCTGCTAGCTTATGGGGCTGAGGCAGTTGTGCCGTTGGAAATCATGCAGGCGTCACCTCGAGTTGAAGCATATGAACCTGAGACTAATGAAGAAGGCATGAGGCTCGCTCTAGATCTTATTGATGAAGTCAGGGACGAGGCAAACGCCAGAAATGCGGAGCATCAAAAGAAAGCGTCTTTCTTTTACAACCACAGGGTTAAGGAGAGGTTCTTTCAGCAAGGTGACTTGGTTCTCAGGAAGATCGAGGCTTCTGGAGTTGGCCAGAAAGGGAAATTAGCCCCCAACTGGGAAGGACCGTACCGAGTCAGAAAGATGCTAGGACGAGGATCATACAAGTTGGAGACATTAGATGGGAATGAAGTGCCCCGAACTTGGCATGCAGTTAACCTCAAGATTTATTATGTGTAAGCCTTCCTAGTAAGGACTTGGCTTTTATCCATCTATTAGAAGAAATAGAAATAAGGTTCCATGAAACCATAGCAGAGCATGTTGCTCCCAGTAGGAGATAGAGTATTTATGTAAGGGTTGAACCCGCTTCAAGTTATTAATGCAAGTTTGTTTTTTCATTTGTGATTATGTAATTTTTATTTATGTGCCAAGCACCTGATGAGTGCAAGTAACGAAAATAAGGATAACACAAGTGGAAATGAAACAAATGCATAAATAAACACCCTCGTGGGGCTGAGGTCAAAGTTAAATTACATCACCAAATAAAGTTAAGTCCCGAAGGACCTTGATTGAAAGTAGAATAACATAAAGCCGCAAGCGGCCAACAAGGCCGTGCAAGGCCACTCACTCCTCGGAGGATTCCTCCACCACCTCCTCGCCCTCTTCTTCTTCAGCATCATCTTCTTCCCCATCTTCCTCAGAGCCTTCTTCCCCGGAGCTCTCTTCATCTTCCCCGGCTTCTTCGGCCTCTGCCTCCATCGGCTGCCCCGTCCCTTTCTTGGCCACGTCACCTTCCTCTTCCGAACTCTCGGTTGATGAATCAACTCTAGCACGAAGCTGCTTACCGGGAAAAGCCCGCCTTACAGCCGCCTCTCTCTCTGATATGGCTTTCTTCCCTGCAGAACGGGAAGAGGTCGAACCGGAGCTAACAATATTAGCTGCCTTCCTCGTACCAGAAGGACGGCGGCTACCCCGAGAGCCTGATGCATGCTCCACATCTTGAATTCCGCTGGCAGCAGCCCAGTTAGGGCAGGGGAAGTCTGCAGGATTCACCACTGAAGGGTATCTGTTGCTCACAGCACCGATAGCTTTGTTCCACCCAACTTCCATGTTAAAAGGTCGCAGCTCGTCATCGTGCTTGTCCATAAAATTCACAAAGTCCTCCGACTTGTGATAGGAGTCAATTATCTTATGTGCATCAGAAAGTTTTTTCCTGCCAAGAGAGCGAAGTTGCTTTTGGTAAGACAAGCAGTTGGCTTCAGAACGGACCACTCTGGAGTTTAAATCTTGGAGTTGTTCCTTGAACTTTGCTTGCTCGCTTTTCAGTTCCTCGTTATCGTCCCTGTAGGCTCGGCCTTGACGAACAGCAGACTGAAGATAAACATTGGCCTGTGATACAAAAATTAGTAAGACATCTTCAAAAAAAAAATAGAAAAGAGGGTGCAAACAAGGGGTTCGAACGTAAGATTGGATACCTGGTAAAGGCCTTGAGCGCCAAGCTGCTCAGCTTCTTCAATCTTTTCTCCTGCCATGGCCGTGAGGATATCAGGGGCGGTGATGGATAGCCGGGACCAGGACACAGCTAAATTGGTACTCCCTAAGATGGAGTCTTGCTCGCATATACCCCAATCTGGGGCAAAAGGGACTCTCACACTCTCACCAGCATTACGGGACCTTTTCCCCCTTGGGAACATCCCTCTAGGAATGAAGGCAACCTTCGGTCAGGAGGATTCAGTTGCTCTGTCGCTTTCTTTATCATCCTTCTAGTAACTTGAGGTTGATTCTCGGGTCGGCTGTCTATCTCCTCAGCAGCTGAAAGATGAAGGAAAAACATTGGAATAAGAACTAACATAGTTCATAATGGTAGAATGAAAGAAAAGTTACCCTCTAAAGAAAGGAAGCTTAATCCAGCTTCAACGAGCTTCTTTTCTGTCAAGATGGTTTTATAGTGGGTGCAGCCATTATCGGCAAGTAGCCGATCTCGATCTGCCAACTCTTTGAGGTCAAGATCACACACGAAGTGTGAACTATCCTCTACAACTCCGAATCTCTTAACGAAGAAGTGGCCCCAGTCGCCACCTTCCCACTCCAGAACAATAAACTCCCTCTCCCAGAAATGGTGGGAGTCAGGGAAGGAGAAAGAATTTACTATATGTGGAAGCTTGTGTCTAAGCTGAAAGCCAACCCACCCCGGCTTAGTCTCAGGGGAATTCTTGATCGCGAATATGCTTCGGAACATGGTTGTACTCCAAGGAATTTCCAACTCGTGGCATCTTAACAAGAAGATGATTAAAAACCTCCAAGAATTAGGATATAGTTGACACGGATGGACTTGAAGTTCTGCTAAAAACCTGATGATAAATGGATGGACGGGGAACCTAAATCCCGCCTCCAGTGCTCCTTTCATGACGCAAATCCTTTCGGGATGCCAGTTGCATGTTCTGTCTCCTGGATTTGGAAGGCATACTTTGATGGCGCTTGGCAAGCCATAAGTGTTCCTAATCTTCTCAACATCCTTCTTTCTTAATTTGGAAGGGCTGTTAAAGGCAACTAAGTTGGAGCTGTTTGGGAATGACTCTCCCATAGTGTTTAGCAAATCTAATGTAGACTCAAACCGACGTTCAATATATTTAGGAGGCATGAGTTTTAGCTTACCTTTCATTGTTCGCGCCATGCTCCTTTTTCTGAAGGCCTCCTCCATGGAGAGTTGGGGGGCAGCAGCTTGTTGGTCAGCCATCTTGAACCTTGAATCTTGAAAAGAGGAGCTTGAAAACTAGAGAACTCAGGAAACTTTAGAACTTAAGAAAATTTGAGAAATGAAGAAGTGAGGAAAAATGAAGGATGCTCCCCTCCTTTTATAAGGAAAAGGTGACCTGTAATCTCAGGTTGAAACACAGCTCGGTTCGCGTTTACAGGTCAAGTATCGTTAAAACCCGGAGAGGGAACAAAAGCTATCTGTTAAGAACAGAAAGAGTCGTTAAAACTCATGATATGTTGGGAAAGAAACGGAGAATTTAAGTGAATAGCCGGCGAAAGAATTTTACCAGAGCAGTCAGATGAGCTAGAAGAAAAGTTTAATGAGAAGATTAAGACTAATCACTGGATTATTGATGTGAATCAAGAACCACAAATAGAGCCATGAATGGCCAATATGATTCCATATCGATGATCGATATCGGTATGCGAAAACAAAATCACTGATAGTGACGAAGCCAGTTCCATTTTAAAAAAAAAAAAAAAATGGAAAAATTCCAGCCGACCGGAAGCCCGGCCGACCGGCCTCCGGGAAGCCCTTCGGCCGACCGGGAGTGGTCACCGGTGCGGGAAAATTTCGGCCGACCGGAAGCCCGGACGACCGGCCTCCGGGGAGCCCTTCAGCAGACCGGGAGTGGTCACCGGTACGGGTTTTCACCTTCGTTTCAAAAAAAAAAAAAATATGAAAAAAAATTCCAGCCGACCGGAAGCCCGGCCGACCGGCCTCCGGGAAGCCCTTCGGCCGACCGGGAGTGGTCACCGGTGCGGGAAAATTTTCGGCCGACCGGAAGCCCGGAAGACCGGCCTCCGGGGAGCCCTTCAGCAGACCGGGAGTGGTCACCGGTACGGGTTTTACCCGGCCGACCCATATCGATGATCGATTCGGGTTTGCAAAATTTCGTTTTTTCTTGTTTTTGTTTTTCTGACTTAATAAGTTAAGAAAAATGGAAACTTAGCACAGATTAGTGCCGTTTAAGCACTATTTAGTGTCTATTAGCACCGTTTAGCGCTGATTAGTGCCTTTAGTGCCGTTTCTGTGCCATTTAACACTGTTTACACATTGTTTAAGGCTGAATAGCGCTGTTAAGTGCCGTTTAACACTGTTTAGTGTCGTTCAACATCGTCGTAAATGCGTCGGTCGCTCCACGCTTTACATCAAGATGATATTGTTGAAAATGCTCTCTCAAGAGTAATAAACCCTGACCCGAGTCTCGAATAAGGCCGTTATAACTTCAAGGAAAACCTGATCAGTTTTCCTAGAAGTTGGGGGGCAAATGATATGGGTTAAAAGTAAGCCCTAAAAGACACACTTAATGTGGCATTAATTAGACCCGAAATGGTCCAAACGTGGGGCCTACCAGGTGGGCCCAACTCCTACCTATAATATTAATTTCGTACTAATATTAAGGGTAGAAAAACGGCTCAGCAAATAAGAGTCAAAAAAGGATATTACTCCTGCTTGACTTAGCCTCCAAGGTACATATTCCAACATGGAAATTGACTCCTACAAGGAAGGAGTCTAGAACCTTCCTCAAGGCGGTGACTTGTCCACCAAGTCACCTAACCCTACTACGATTTTAGGGCTTCTCAGCCTATATAAAGGGTCTGACCCCTCATTCTCAGAACTACGTTTTCTTGGCTTGATTCTCTAATACAGAGATACGTAGGCATTCTGTGAGGACCGTTAGTCTCGAACGCAGAAGCAACCATTAAAGCACGAAGCTCACGAACCCTAGCATTAAATACATCAAACCCTAGCCGCAATCTAATAACCTAGTTTTTATTCCACAACAATGCTGTTACAATTTTCAGCCAAAATTCCCCTCGACATGTTTATTAAGTTATAAGTTGATGTTCTCTCTTGGTGCATTTTAGCTTTCTGGAGATTTTCTGAGAACTCAATAGACCTATGAAAGAGCAAATGAGCAACAGTACGGTCAATTAATTGGATTGGTATCAATTTCCCTCTCTGGCGTTCCTACAAATATGGAAGGTCATTAATCAATTGTAAGATTCATGTAAAAAGCAGGTGCCAATCAAACAAAATTGTTTATCAGCGATTAAGTTTAAGTGATAAACAGTAGCATATAAAAAATTATAGATTAAGTAATGATCACCTGATTTTGCATTATCTTTGCATCTTAATCAGTATGGTTGGGATTATTACATATGGAGGTGATCAAGAATGTCACATTCGAGCTTTTTGTCTTGAGATATGTCTTTATTATTATTATTAGCGAAATTGGAGAATTTTCTTATGTTAATTTTCGTTATTAAGGATTAGGGAGTGATTATATAAACAATTGTGTGAAATTGTAATAAACATGAGGTACATGAGAATATAATTTTATGAGTTTAAATTTATTTTCGAATCAAATTAGGTGATTATTTCAATCTTTTCCATACAAAATTAATTGTGACGAAAGCTATTTTTTGAAAGAAAAAAATTTAATTAGAGGTGAGTTTATTGCTAAGTTTTCAATGAAATTAAAGAGTTAAAATTTTCCAAAAATCATGGAATTTATGACAACTGTTGAAACACTCCAATTTGTTAGGATTTTGAATTTACCAAATGTTGTTTTAGAAGGTGATTCCTTTTAGATTATTGAAAAAAAAATCTAAAATCTTTTCGTGTTGACAGTATTATTGAAAAAAATGAGTTAATATCTTGGCAAGATATTTAAAGAAATATTTCACATGTCGCTCTCATTTCTTTACAGTTACTATTTTGGGATATCCCTCTCATTTTTTTACGTTACCATGAATTATAAGTTTCCTTCACTACTTTCTCCCCCACTATCTCATACTCCCTCCGTCCCAATTTACATGTCCCTTTTCTAAAAAGCACACATATTAAGATAAAGTTAGTTGAATAAAATTTTCCAACTAATACCCTTATTTAATACATTGGAAAATGAGAATAGAGTTAAGTTTAAAAAAGTCAAATTTTTGATACAATAAATGTAGGGATAGTTTTGTAAACTACACTTAAATTTGCATTGAAAGGAGAAAAGGGACATGTAATTTGGGACAAATTTGTTTTAGAAAAGTGACATATATTTTGGGATGGAGGGAGTAGTATTTAATAATAAAAAATACAATTACACCCAATACTTTTCTACACTATCTCAAATCTATTATTAAATATTGATAGTTCCCATAACTTTACCCACTTTTCATCTACCTTTACTCATTTTTCATGCATTGTCTTGGTCTACGTGTCCCCCTCCAATGTAAACAACTGGGGGAACGGAGGGAGTACATATTAAGAAGTATACTACTTTTATATGAAAAATATGTATATTGACTATTACTCACATGGATCACATTGATATTATGTCCTTTTATCCTTGGTTTAAAGAAAATTATGTTATAACCTATACAATCTATGCAATATATTTATATGTTACAAAAAAATTTTTTTTAGTGCTCATTCCATCTCTGCATAAATAAAATAATCCATAAATTAAAGTAATGATATTATAATATGTATGAACGAAAAATGTGCAATTGTACTAAAAAATACCTTTTAAATTGTAAAAATACACAAATTTATGTCAACAACTAGAAGATGACCCGTGCTTCGCACGAGTTATTATGCTAGTAAAATTTAATATGCTATCGAGAAGTATAGAACTCTTGACTCATAATAATACTTATTTATTATCTCTCTTATTTTTTTCTATATAATAGGATATAATTCTGAAAAGGGATTTTTTTCATAAATACCCTACTCTGGAAATTTTTTTGGTAAAGTAATTTTTATTGTTTTTTTTTTGCGAAAATACCAAATTATTTACAGAAAAACGATCTGTAACCAAATCAATCAAATGTAACGGTTTACAACCACATATGCAACATGCTACGCAGCCATATATGCAATCATAAATAACTTTATTTTTTAAATATTTCGAGAAAATGGTAAAGTCGTAAAAAAAGATGTAAAATGTGTTATTTTTTATAAATATTCTAAAAAAACATTATTTTTTATTTTAATGTGTTATTTTTGATAAATTAATACCTTATATATAATAAGCATAAGGGAGATCTTATCCAAATTTTTTGTCGTCGTCATTGTACTACCAAAAGCATATGATCCGTAGGATAAAAAAATTGAATTAAAAGTCATCCGTTGGATTATAAATTATATCCTTATATATTTATTTATAATTTTCACTTTGTTAATTTACTATAATACCCTTTCTTCATCGATTTTTTTTTCTTCATCATTAGAACTAAATTTAATTTAAAAATATCTTTATAAGAGGGATCTTATCCAAATTTTTGGTCTGGTCGCTGTACTACCAAAATTATATGATCCGTTGGATTGAAACTAGACAATCAAGATTAGATCACATAAAAAAGAAATTATAATCTAAAAAGGATATAATTAGAAAAGATTGTATTAGAAGTGAATTTTAAAAGAAAATTATAATCTAAAAAGGATATAATTAAAAAAGGTTGTATTATAATTGAATTTTAAAAAGAAAATTATATTATAAAAAGGATATAATTAAAAAAAGTTGTATTAGAATTGAATTTTATTTAGTGTAAGAGAGATTTTGTCCAAAATTTTGATAATCGGTAGTCTATTCCTCCGTATAATAAAGATCTTAAAATAAATAGATGAAAACCGTTGGATCTAGCATAAAAAATGTTTTATATTTTAATATGTTATAAACTAAAAAGTACTCCGTATATATATCTATATAAGATAGATTTTGTCCAAAATTTTGATAATCGTCTATTCCTCCGTACGATAAAGATCTTAAAATAAATATATGAAAATCGTTGGAGTTAGCATAAAAAATGCTTTATATTTTAATATGTTATAAAATAAAAAGTATATTTATATTGAAATACGAAAATGTATATGTCAATAATTTAAAGGGCTTGAGGTGCCTGAGGTTGTGCTCAGGATTTTCCCCTGAGGTTAGAAGATTTGTAATATGATTCTAAGGCTATATATGTAAATTACTATAAAAAAAATTACATTTACAAAATTGCCCCTGCGAGGCCACTTGATTTATAGGAAGAAAATCTTTTAATCTCAGGAAGATTGCCTGAGGACAACCTCAGGCCCAGTTTTCTCTAATTTAAATCATATACAATTAGGTTTTCTACAATTGATAACATTATCAATGTAGAACTTCTACATAGATTATGATTAATGTAAAAATTCGTAATTATATTTTCTCTTGATATTCTGAGTGTTTCTATTTGAATAATAATTATTAAAGCATCACTAAATTAAAGATAATTTTATGAGGTTCGCATGGATTGTAAAATCATTCAAATCTGATTTCTAGATCTCAAGATAGAGGCCAAATAGTAAATATGAAATTTTTTAATACTAATAAATAAAATTCAATTCTAATACAACTTTTTTTAATTATATCCTTTTTAGAATATAATTTTCTTTTTAAAATTCAATTATAATACAACCTTTTTTAATTATATCCTTTTTAGATTATAATTTTCTTTTGAAATTCACTTCTAATACAATCTTTTCTAATTATATCCTTTTTAGATTATAATTTCTTTTTTATGTGATCTAATATTGATCGTCTAGTTTCAATCCAACGGATCATATAATTTTGGTAGTACAAAATTTGGATAAGATCCCTCTTATAAAGATATTTTTAAATTAAATTTAGTTCTAATGATGAAGAAAAAAAATCGATGAAGAAAGGGTATTATAGTAAATTAACAAAGTGAAAATTATAAATAAATATATAAGGATATAATTTATAATCCAACGAATGACTTTTAATTCAATTTTTTTATCCTACGGATCATATGCTTTTGGTAGTACAATGACGACGACCAAAAATTTGGATAAGATCTCCCTTATGCTTATTATATATAAGGTATTAATTGTATTTGATTGTGAGTAGAACTATCTTTAAATAATTATAAGGATATTTTGATAATCAAAACGAATTATAAGTAGAATTCATAAATCAAATAGAATTTTCAACTTAAAAAATCATTTTTTTCTTTTTTTTTCTCTGTGCAAATTTAATTATATTAAACCATCATTAATTTAAAGATTATTTTGTTAATTTCATGTGGGCTGTAAACGTCCAAATCAAATTTTAAAATTTAAGATAGAGTACAAATATTAAATCGAACATGTAAAATCTTATCTATACTATTATATAAATTCCGAAACATTAAAAGTTTGGTTCAACGGTACCTATTGAATTTACATAATTACCCTTACTCAATTACAGATCTACTAACTAATCAATTTTACTATTATATAAATTCCGAAACATTAAAAGTTTGGTTCAACGGTACCTATTGAATTTACATAATTACCCTTACTCAATTACAGATCTACTAACTAATCAATTTTCTTTTTCAGGTTACACATATTATCTTTTCTATTTTCAAGAACTAAATAATTTCCTTTTTCAGGTAAAATAAAATATCTTTTATATTTATCTAACTAAAATTTCTCTTTATTAATCAATTTCCTTTTTCAGTTTAAACATATAACCTTTTCTATTTTCCAATAACTAAATAATTTCCTTTTTTATTTAAAATAGAATATCTTTTATATTTTATCTAACTAAAATTTCTCCTTTTTAAAAACACTACGAGCAATTTTATTTAATAAAATAACATTTATATATAATTACTATTAACTAATCAAATACCTTTTTCAGTCAAAACACATTACCTTTTCTCTTTCTCTAACTAAATATCTGTTCTTCCAATTATATCATGGACTGTTACATTTTTCAGCAAAACACGTTACCTTTTTTTCTTTCTTCTTACTAAAACCTCCATTTATCTAATTATATTATAGGCGTTTTCATTTAATAATAAAAATAATAATATTATAATACTAATAATTAACCAATTACCTTTTCAGCTAAAAATAACATAATTATATATAATTATTATTAACTAATCAATTACCTTTTTCAGTCAAAACACGTTACCTTTTCTCTTTTCTCAAACTAAAATCTCTCATTTTCCAATTATATCATGACGGTTACCTTTTTTCAGTAAAACACGTTACCTTTTTTTTTTTTCTTACTAAAACCTCCATTTTTCTAATTATATTACAGGAGTTTCTATTTAATACAAATAAAATAATAATATTATAATACTAATAATTAACCTATTACCTTTTCTACTAAAATATATCATTTTTTCTAATTACAATCCATTTTTTTCTAAAAATATAACGGGTAGCGTTACTTTCTCATTTTCTAAAAACTATGAACAATTTTATTTCGTAAAATAACATAATTAAATTATAATTACTATAAACTAATCAATTAATTTTTTCACATAAATCATGCACGTTACTTTTCTATTTTCTCTAACTAAAATCTCTTTTTTCCAATTATATCACGGACGATTCTTTTTAATAAAATAATATTATAATATTATTAGTTAACCAATTACCTTTTTCAGCTAAAACATATCATCTTTTCTATATTTTCTAACTAAAATTCCTTTTATAATAGAAATACCACGGACAATATTATTTTCTCATTTTCTAAAAACATTACGAGCAATTGTATGTACTAAATAATGTAATTCAATTATAATTACTATAAACTGATCAATTACCTTTTTCACATTCTATTTAAAAATGAAGTAATAATTTTATAATTACTAATAATTAATTGATTATTCTTTTTAACTAAAACCTATCATCTTTTCTATATTTTCTAACTAAATCCCTACTTTTCTAGAAATATCACGAATAACATTTATATACTTATTATCAAATCATCTCATATAAAAAAGTAAGGAGAAAATGCCCAAAATGCCTAGATTTGGAGCCTCATGGCCTGATATGCCTATGTGCGGGAGCAGTGGCCCGATTTACCCACCTGTTACGCATCTCCTAAATGCGTGTATGGTGATACGCATGATCAGCATGCGCAACACAAGTAACGCATCTGAGAGATGCGCAATGACGTCAGCTGACGTCATTATCTCATTTACATCAATGGAGTCGCCTGAGCTCAAAAATCGCCCGAAAATCGCACTCATTCGTTCTCGTTATTCCGGCTATTTCCACTGATTCTGAGATAATTAAAACGAAGACTATGTCCACCTCTCCATTTATTGATGACTGATTTATGTGTTTTGGCCCCGCATGGCCGTGCACAAACTCTCGAAAAAACAGATCGGAAAATGGATTTGGTTTTGGGGTTTTGAAATCCGGCGAAACAATCAAAAAACGAGGGATATAGGCATATAGAGGAGGACAAGTCGATCGATTTGGTATATTGTATGGTATCGTTCGATGCTGTAGGTGATAAAAAGAGTGGTCGACGTTTTCGAGAAAAACTCGCCTCCGACGAGAGGAAGAAGACGATGAACAGTGGTGGTGGATACGCATGTTGAACATGCGCATCACCTATCACGCATGTTCAACATGCGTAACCCTCTCTGATTTTCACGACACAATCTTTATTTTGTGAAGAACACGCATGTGTCAAAGGAGTGGTCGGACACTCCTTCCCCATATGCGTATCCGGTGGGTAAATAGGGCCATGTATTCCGGAAATTGGTATTTTGGACCATTTATTTTGGGAGGTGGGTATTTAGAGCCATCACCCTAAAGTAAGCCTCCAAAATTCATGTTTTTAAAAAAATAATTTTAGTTAATGATTTTTTTTATATAAAAAAAAAAAAAATCCGTGCATCGCACGGGTTTTAGGCTAGTATATATTAATTTTTAAATATCAATTTGATATGTAAATTAATAACTTATAAAATTTTATAAAAATAATATAATTGTAGATATTAAAAAGGATAGTATTCCATAAAAACATTAATTTTTATTTTTTTCGCGTAAAACATGTACGAGTAAACTATAAATACTGCATCAAGATTAAACAATTGAGGCCTTCCCTTGTCAATGGAATTAAACATAACCGACACCGGTGTCGAAAACACCCGGCGGCGAATATGCACCACCGGATGCGAGAGACCCATTAACGTATGTCTCTGCCATAAAATTCCCCGTGAAAAAATCGCCATAACAACGAAGTTAATAATACTACAACACCCGCACGAGAGACGACACAAGCTCGCTACTGTTCCCGTACTCGCAAAGTGCCTCGATAACTGTGAGATCCTGTACGGTCGCCGATTGCGCCGTAACGTCTCTCCGTTTCTCGATTCGCTATACGCTGATGCTGTTTCGAACCCCGAGAATGCTCGCCCCGTCGTGTTTTTGTTCCCTGGTGAGGAATTTTTCTAGTTTTGTGAATTGATTTGGTGAATGATTTGATTTTTATGGTGATTGTGTGAAAATTTGTGATTTGATTGCGAAAAGATTAGAGCTTTGTGTTTGTTATGTGTATGTATGTGAATTGATTTCGATTGATTAGGTGGAAAGATTGGATTTTTAGGTTGAATTGTGTTTCAAGTTGTTAATGGCATCCAAAATATTACAACTTTGTATATACGAATCGGAGAACCAAATTTTATGCACTTTTTTTATTGTAAACTAAATTAGTACCTTGAATATGTTTAGTCTTTAAGTTAGGGTTTTATTGAAGTTCTACATTTAACTGAATGTGGTAATCGAATGACGTGATATCGAAAGCATGATCTCTATACTGTTATTGAAAAGTAATACGAGGCTTATGAATTATGATAAACTAATTAGTACCTTGAATTTTGTTGTCTTTAAGTTAGGGTTGTATTGAAGTTCTTAACATTCAACTGTATGTGGTTAGGTTATCAAATGCCGTGATCCTGAAAGCGTGATCTCTATACTGTTATTGAGAAGTAATATGAGGCTTATGATAAACTAATTAGTACCTTGAATTTGTTAGTCTTTAAATTAGGGTTGTATTGAAGTTCTTAACATTTAACTGAATGTGGTAATTGAATGTAACTTAATTTTAAAAGCATTTTGTTTATTGTTAAGGAAAAATCCTAGATATGATGGAAACTTGTTATTCTCAGGTACGGAGGCAATGCCATCAGTTGATATTGAGGAGTGGAAATCGTTGCACACTGATGATAATGTTTCGAGCAATCTCGTTTTGATTGCTTTTGATGCGACTTGGAAGCATGCGAAGGAGATGGTGCAAGCTAGTTTGCCCTTTATAACAAAGTTTGCGACTCAGGTTTCTTTACCTATTAGTGTTGATGTAGATGGTGACTCGATTTTTAGTTCTGAGTTAACACTTCGGAAGGAACCGTTCAGTGGATGTATGAGTACAATGGAGGCTATTGCAAGATGTTTGCGAGTTCTTGAACCAAACGGGGCTGAGATCGAGTCAAGATTGATCGAGCTTTTGAGAGATATGGTGAGGTTTCAGGCTTCTTTTCTAAAGCCCATGAAGCCGAGAGTAAAGCTTTCGAAAAAGAGTAAAGCAGTAGGCATTGGGAATAGAGCTGATAAAGATTGGTGAATATAGGGGACATGACTTTAGAGTCAGCTACTATCAAGATCAAAATGCAGTTTGATTATTAGGATTGATCTGCAGTTGATATCTTTGTCAAATCATTGGTAGTTGCTGAGCAATATGGATAACAATCTTATTCCTGACACTTTGATTTTTGGTAGCATTTAGTACACACGGTATGAAGCAACATTGGTTGGAAATATAAGAGTATATAAACTTAATTGCGAGTTTGTTGGTTAATGTATTTACTTTCATAGTCAGTAGCTCATAGTCAGTAGCATCAGATCAAATCATGACCATGAGTAATAGAACGAAACCAAATAAAAGCAGAGGGAAGCGAAGATAATTTCATTAGCACTTTTCGAAATATATGTTTGAAACTAAATACATGTATACACGTTAAAAGTTTTTCATTTTTTTGAATCCATCATTGAAAATTTTGGAACGAAAGTGAATGTTAGTTTAATTTCTTCACTTTCTTCCTTCTAATTTAAATTTCCGAGTGCAGCACTTACTTTACTCTGTTTTCAGGTATCATGTACTTTCTTCTCTTTCTAAAACGTGGAGCAGAAGTTAAGGGTCTTCAGGACTGCGACCTATTATTAAAAGGAAAAACTCAGTAAAGAAAATAACTAACGAGTTGCTCTTTGTATGACTCCCAGATACATAACACTAAAACTGATGGAAGTCAGGACTCGAGGCCAAAGTTCATCTATCCATGTCAACACTTAATGTATGTTTTAGAAACTTAGGCCAAAAAGAATGAAAGATATCAAGGATTTGTACTTTTGTAGAACATTCATACATCTGAATGGGGAAGCTTAAGTAGATAAATTGCAACACGGCACAAGGCAGAACCTCAATCTTCGACTAATGGGTCACACAGACTCTGGTACGACTAAACTTTCAACCGACTGTGCAAGAAAAGATCACTGTATTCAGTAGGTCCTTTATAAATATATTCAAGCGGAAAGAAGTGGACAGAAGAAAGATGAGGAAGTATCTACCATAGTGAGTTGGTCAGAGGCTGAACCTCTGTCACTTTTTTTTGTACTTCTTCACACTTTGATGCATACTCTGACATATTCACACAGGAGCTGCTCTTAGACCTTTCAATGCCACATCAGACCTAGTTTCAATGCTGTTGCAATTTTCAGCCAAAATTCCCCTCGGCAGGGTTAACAAGTTAGTTGATGTCTCTCTTGGTGCATTTTAGCTTTCTGGAGATTTTCTGAGAACTCAATAGACCTATGAAATAGCAAATGAGCAACAGTACGGTCAATTGGATTGGTATCAGTTTCCCTCTCTGGCGTTCCTGCAAATCTGAAAGGTCATTAATCAATTGTAAGATTCCTGTAAAAAGCAGGTGCAAATCAAACAAAATTGTTTATCAACGCTTAAATTTAAGTGTAAACTATTAGTAGTATATAAAAAATTATAGATTAAATAATAATTGATATGATTCCTGTTCACCTGATTTTGCATTATCTTTACATCTTTATCAGTAGGGTTGGAATTATTGCATATGGAGATGATCAAGAATGTCATATTCAGGTTCAACTATATATACATTAAGGTATTAAATTTATTTTTTTTATAACTAAAATGAGAAACAAATTAAGAGCTTTTACATGAACCAGAAACTTTAAATATATTTATATGTAGAGGAGCTTTTACTGAAGTTTGCATCTAACCTGTTGTCAGTATTCGTGTCTTCTTCTTGAAGATATGTAACATAACCTCCACTTCTTTTCTTAGTATTGTGTGTATCTTTAGCAAATTGCCTTTGTGTTGCACTTTGAGCCAATCTACATAAGCTGTCTCGAATACAAAGTCTCAGTTGAATGTCTAGCTGCAAAAAATACATAAGAGCAGTTACGAAAATGGTATATAAGAGAGGCAAGTTTCACCTATTGACCGCACTCACCTTTGCAACAATATTTTGAAGCCGATAAAGTATTGCATCCTCCTGGGAGCAATTATCGCTTGCCAAAGACATTGTACCAGAATAATCCTGTTCTGCTGGTGAGTTCATATCAAGAGTCGGAACGTCAACTTCTAAGTTCCCTCCTAAAATCTGCATCTGATCAGGAATGGAATGTTTCTGACAAACCGAATGTTGAAATTCAGAGGTTTCATGACCAAATTGCTTCTGTTGCTTTTGAATTGCAAGCATAGCTCGCAGTTGTTGTCTCTGCCTCAACTTCTTAATCTTTTCTTCAGGTGTCATTGTCAAAGGGTTCACCAAAGAGACTGGAAACTCGTTTGAAATTTTTGATTTACCAAAACGAACTTTAGAAGCAGAATGAAACTGTGGTACGATGGGTGTAACAGGATCTTGAAGATGCATATGTGCATGCCCGGTAGGAGAAAAAAGTGGAGTAGTGACATTATTGTATGGAGAAGATGTAGGTTCTTGGAGTTTTATTTGGCGATTGATCCCCAGAAATGCAGGAGACTGGCCAGTCTTTGCATAGTGGCTGTCAAGTTGCTGAAATTGGCTTTCTGATGAAAACCAGATCTTGGGAAGATCCTGGTAAGGTCTGGCTTTACTTTCTTCTCCTGATCTTTTACGTCTTCTCAACATGTTCTCTTGTCTATCCATCTGTGCACAAGAAACAAACTCGAGCAACACTTTGATGTTTAAAACAAAAAGAAAATCGATCACTGAAATTTGAGGACTGTGAGCAGGCAGATGTTTAGAGATTCTTAAAGCTCTAGAAAGTGCATAATTCAGTTATATTGTATCCTTTCACGTACTAGTACCTATCAGCATACATGAAGAACTGAGGCTTCTCTTTCGAGCTGTTGATATACATAATGTTTTCTTACAATATTTTAGTTTTTTAGAAGTTATATAAATATATAATCCTAAGAAAATCTGATAATCCATACAGCATGATATATGGCTAGATGGGGGTATGATTTTGTTATAGATTGCATTTGATTGTAAGTTACCTTGTCTGAAAATTCTGTTGGGACTGAAACATTCCCAGTATCCAGATTCCCATATCCCTAGCAATCTGTGAAAATTTACAGACAATTACTGTTTGCTTTGATCCAGGCACACAGGCATGGTATATGATATATTAAGAGGTACAGAACCAGGGTCAGCCAAAAATGAAAAAAGTAAAACTAGTTGAATATGGGGCCTTGTCATGGTTGAAGGGGAAGGAATTAGACATTTACTACTAGGCTATCCTCAAATCCTCTATGAATATATTTACCTATTGACTATTGTGTACCTTGTTTTCCGCAAAGAGATTATTCTCAAACTCTGCATGCCTCAAGTGATTCATTGTCACATGCTTATTCTGTGGAACACAGCATGTGAGATCATTGATGTTACTGTATCCAAGGGAAAACGGCTGAGCTTGGTCTAACATGTCCTCTGTTTTACCACATTTCTCAGATGTACTCGGTGCTCCAGACGCTAAACTTGAATAGTCCATGGAAGATGACCAAAGCTCATCAGCATCTCCAAGACTTGTACATCCAAATTCAGGATCACCATTGCTGCAAATTAACGCTTGTGTGAATATTTGGTTAGATGGCCACAATCAAGGAAGAGGGATGACAGGGTAAGAAATGTGAATTTGATATCATTGGCTGAGACATCAAAAATAATTCTTTTAAAAGAAAAGTGTCCTATATAATATGATACTAGTGTCAAAGGTCATTTCCTGTAAAAAGAAACAACCGATATAATTTATCAACAAACTATCAAAACTCATAAGTATCTTGGTCCTTGCCCTTGGACATTAATTTTTTAGTGTTTCACTTAACATTAAACTAAACAGAATGGAGTGATCAGACAATCTCATAACAATAAACCTAGCAATTTTTAATTGGCTGGCAAGCTTTTCTTATTTAAAGACAATTCAGTTTCTTTTCTAAGTTTTACCCATAAAATTTGTATAACGCATTGTTCTTTTCCTGATGTATGAATCAATCTTTATATTTCCGGCTATTTGTACATAGGTATACGAAATTGATTCATAGCCTTGGCTACAGGTCACGTTCAGCCAACTTGCGCTGTTGAAATTTGGCAGAAAAAATCATAGTTTCTAAAATTCTAACTAAACATTTTATCTGCAGACAATAAGTAGTACTCTAGTCTCAGCACTATTTACACAAAACTGATGGTGGATAACATAATAGTAGTAGAGCATGGTATGATTGTGATTATGTGAAGGATATTCAAATAAGTGACTAATATTGCCAAATTATCAGCATTGTTGTGCAATTTTCGGTTTAAGAAAGCACATATTGTTATTACTTCTTTATCATCAACAAGTATTTATAAATTGATTTGTATAGATGTCTGAGACAGCATATGAATTTTAAAGTGACTTAATATGAATCATGTCGTCCGATGACTTTTTACAAAGATACATCACCTAATGAATCTAAGTGATATGGGAAATTTGTTGGGAGTTGTCCCACATCGTTTGTGGGAGGGGTAGGTTGCTAGTAATAAGCAGCGCAACAAAACTAAGATTGTGCATTACCTGAAAATCCTATCTAAATCATCAAAGCTTCCAATGTTATCCCAATCATAGCTAACCAAATCACTTTCCTTGTCATCATCGGGATCTTGAAAAATCTGACTGCAACTAGCGAAGTTAGCTGGCTTATCTGTTTAAGAAAGATGCAATCAGAAACCTATATCTTTGACAGAGGAAATCATGTAATAATACGGCTCCTAGAAAATTTAGTGTTACATAAGTAAGTTGCTAACAGCAACAGTACCCCTCAAATTCTTTGGCACATTTGCCAAGGATGCTGAAAGATTTTCAGGTTTATTGCATTGGGAATATCTCTCTTGTTTAACCCCATCTAACTCACTTGAGGAAACAGGCTTCCTCTGCTTAAATGCTTTCCCATCAGCAATCTTTTCATCCCGTTCCTTCTTAATAAGATTCGCTGACATATCTAGAGGAAATGGTACGATATGGTCATCACTGTCATTAGCCTCAGCCCATAAGATATCTACAAGCTAACATTAAACAGATTACATGGTGTCAGTACGCAATGCTATATTTTTCTAAATAAAAATTGCTTGTATAATACACGCCTTTCCTCATCAGACACAGAGATGTGTTGATGAACGGACAAACAGGAAAAATGATGCAGCAGAATTTTAATTTACAATGATCACTTTGCAAATATCGTCGGTGCATTGAAATTTAAACCACAAACCTAAATGTTATATGATGTTATGAACTATATATATTGATACACAAAATAGTTGAAGATGCCAATAATCTGTTCAGATTCACTGGATTGAACACCTAAATAGGATGAGTAAATTATCATTGTTATCATAACAAAATACTGTCAAGTGTTTATAGTGAATGCTAAGGGAAAGTAGCAGATTTCAAAAGCTAAAGATGACCTCAAGCAGTGTCCCAGAGCCAGGGACTGATTTAGCTCCTTTTTACAGTACTTACACGGAAAAGAGATCAAAGAAAAATATGAACTGACTCTCAAGGGCTATATGGAAGGATTGCCAAAGGTCTTAAACTGATGGCCACTGATGGCCAAGAAAACGTAGCTAATTTCCTCGACTCTTTAGTCACAAGTACTCACAACTAATTCCTCGACTCTTTAGTCACAAGTACTCACAACTAATCAAACCACCACTAAGGTTTCAAAAAAAAGTTAGAGATTTGAGTTAAATTAGAGTTCTGACCATTTGAAATTTCTAATATTAGTGTTTGGTAGTTAGCGAATTGAAATAATTTTTTGGACTAAAAAAACTAATTTTCAAAAAGCTAATTGGAGGAATTTTTCAATTAGAGGTTTGCTATGTGTTTAGTTAATATACAAAAAGTTAATTTAAACAGCTAATTACTAAATAATTTGATGAAAAACAACTCACTCAATCCGATAGTCAAAACAGCTAACTCAATTCGTCAATCGCTAATAGCTAATAGCTAACAGCTAATTGTCAAACAGGACCTAAAACTTAGAAAGTGTTCTTTTTATTTTCATATAACAGAAAAATCTTGATCATTCCACTTCACTTTTTTCATGTGCAATGAAACAAAAACCCTGATCATAAAAAAACTGAAAAAACAAAGTAAATCATAACTTACCTCTTGGTCATCCCAATCAAACATTGCTCAAGAAGTATCAAGAAATAACCAAAACATATCCAATTTTCACACACTAAACACTCCTTAAACCTCCTTAACAAATCAAGAAAACCCAAATCACAAATTCCAAAGCAAAGCTTCAAACAGTGCTGCAATGAACAAATATATAGATATATGTGTGTAAAGAGAAAGCAGGGAGTATAGGAAAAATGAAACACACGTGGATTAAATGGATGGTTGATATGAAAATGTTAACATGTCATGCAAGTGCATGTATATCTAATAATAAGTTTATTTGTGGCTGTATAGGCTTTGTGATCTATTTCTGGGGCCTCATTTGCTAGCTGTTTACATTTTAATTTTACAACACTATGTATTGTTTGTGGTTAGGTTTGGTTTCTCAAGTTTCTGTGGAGGGTAGTTTTCTTGGCCCTGATATTTTTGCTTTGGGCCTAACTTGTTTCCCTGTATTATGAATTTATTAATCACTCTGTCTAAATGTTTGGTTTAAATTATCTGTCGCATAATTGTTTGTTAAAAATATCTGTGTGAAATGGTTGCTTGTCTTGTTCAAATATGTTTGTTTTAACGATTAGATTGGAGTACAAATCTGGAAAATTTCTTGTTTTTGCTGGAAAATTTATTGTTATTTGGTTTTAATTTGAGTTTGAATTTAACAAGATTGGATAGCCCAAGTGGTTAAAGTATATCCTTTATCGATTAAGATCATTAATTCGATTTTTGCTTACCCCGAAAATTATTAAAAAAGATATTCATTTATAAGTTTAAAAAAAATGAATTTGATTTTTTTTAACTTTAAAGAAAAGATTAATTATTATAAGATGATCCGAGAAATTTCTTTCTTGCTACATTCACTACCAATATTGATCAACTTAAAGAGTATCGAAACTGAAACTAAAGAAAGATACTCTAAATCCAGAGTCCGGATCCTTTGTCCCATCTCTCCATGTTTCCCCTGTATCCATTGCTTTTTTTAATACAAAAATAGTGCTTCTGGCGGACCCATTTTAATAAATAACAATTATTTATTAAGAGTACTCTTTTTGTATTGAAAAGAACATGAGACACAAAGGAGACATGGAGAATGGGGACAGAGGATCCGGACCCCTAAATCCAACATAAAGAGATGGTCAAGTTGGTAAATATTTTTTTGTTGATTTAATATAATGATTAAGTTGAAAAAATTTATGGATTAAATGGTATTTTGGTATTATAAATTTACAATTGAATCATCCAACTGAAAAAACTATCAATCTGATCACTAAACAAAGGAACATATTTATTTGAATTAGAGCTGTAAACGAACAGAGTTTTTAACGAACAGCTCGAGCTCGGCTCGATAAGAGCTCGGTTCGGCTCGAGCTCGAACAAGATTTTTGTTCGTTAAGCTCGGCTCGATAAGAGCTCGGTTCGGTTCGGCTCGAGATCGGCTCGGCTCGAGATCGGCTCGGCTCGAGCTCGGCTCAAGCTCGACTCGTTGGCTCGTTTAAACTCGAAAAAAATTAAAAATTTTACTTTTAATTTTTTATCTCCAACAAATTAATTTTTATTTTTTGAAAAATTGGGAATATCACTAAATTAGATATATCTTGACATCCATACGGTTGGATCGTCGAGAAATATTTTTTAAAAAATAGAAACAACAATTCTTGACAAAGCACTAGTTACTAGTACTAGTTAAATTAGTAGTGATCTACTAAGATCTCCAACCAAATTAATTTTTTATTTTTTGAAAATTTGGGAATATCACTAAATTAGATATATCTTGACATCCGTACGGTTGGATCGTCGAAAATATTTTTTTAAAAATAGAAACAATAATTCGTGACAAAGCACTAGTTACCAGTACTAGTTAAATTAGTAGTGATCTACTAAGATCTCCAACCAAATTAATTTTTTATTTTTTAAAAATTTCGGAATATCACTAAATTAAATATATCTTGACATCCGTACGGTTGGATCGTCAAGAAATATTTTTAAAAAAATAGAAACAGCAATCTGTGACAAAGCACTAGTTACTAGTACTAGTTAGAATAGTAGTGATCTACTAAGATCTCCAACCAAATTAATTGTTCGCGAACAGCTCGAGCTCGGATCGAGCTCGGCTCGTTTCAAGGCTGTTCATGAACAACTCGAGTTCGGCTCAGTTCGGTCAAATCTCGGCTCGGTTCGTTAAGAAATCAGCTCGGTTCGTTAAGATCAAAGCTCGGCTCGGTTCGTTAAGGTCAAAGCTTGGCTCTTTTTGGTCAAAGCTCGGCTCGGTTCGTGAACAGCCCTAATTTGAATCATTAAACACAATAAATTTTCACGACCGTATTATTGACTTTAGACGGGAGCCTGTCTATTGGAGCCACTTCATCATCAAATCAGTTGCCAAATTAATTTGTTAACCCACCAAAATAGAAACCTGATCCAGTTATAACCCACTCCCTTTATTTTACATTCTATACAAAAAATTCCAATTACAAATTAGCTCCTCTTAAATTGAAACCCTTAGAGCAACTGCAACAACCGCTCTACTCAACCTTTTAAGTCATATTATAATGAAATTGATATAAAAACTAGCTCCAACAGACTCCTAAACCTTCACCAAAAACTTAAAAACTCTAAACTTTTTCTCACTACTGAGGAGCATATGTTGTCTCCTAGTTTAATTTCATATTAGTATATAGTAATTTTCCTCCAAAATCTATCTATCACTTCCCGATTTTTACTACCACTAATCTTTTCCCTCCCATTTTAGTACCTTTAAAAACAGATTGAAATAACTTTAGGGAGCTTTATTGGAGTAAGACTCTACATTTACATCTCCAATGATTCAAGAGCCCATATAATAATAATAATAATAATAAGTAACTTGGCAAGCTACTCTTGGAGTTGCTCTTAGTTACACACTCTTAAATTCAAACCCTAATTACAGAGATTGTGAGAATTCGATCAGGTGTTGAGGTTCGTTTAACTTAAAAATACGATGATGAAGATGAAATCATCATCGAAGATGATAATATCGATGAAGATAAAGAAATAAAAACCGTCGGGGAAGGTGAAGATGATAACGTCATTAAAGAAGAAGAAATGGGAAGCACTTGGAAGAATACACAGCTGAAAGAAGGAAGATAAAATTTGGACATATAAGAAAAAATGATTGACATTAAAAAGGAATTCAATAAGCCGTTGAGGATTCCTCCAATGGATTGGGTCGGATATAACATTCAAATGAGCTATACATGCCAATTAGATAGAAATCAACCATATCAGCAAGCTGATTCATCTTTCCGTCCATTTCTTAGAGTCCGTTAAGATCAGTAACTTGATTGAAAGTTTTTATAATTGTTTAATGACCTGATTAATAGCTTTTTCAATTGGATGACGAATTGCAAGTTTACAATTAGTTGAGTGACGAAAACGCTATTTTTTGCAAAAATACCTTTTTTTAAAAAAAATGTTTTATAAAATTACCAACTTTTATATAAAATATTTGTAAAAATACATTCTGCAACTTTTACAATCATATATAGAACCCACATCAACCAAAATCAACTATAAATGCAATTTTAAAATTTTAATAATTGAAATCATTTTTTGTTGCATAATAAATTATTTATCAAGTTGCATCAGTTAAAACAGATGCAACCTCGAATGCAAACAAAAATAGGTTGCCTTTGGTTGTTTTGGTTGCAGAATGCAAACAAAAATAGGTTGCATTTGGTTATTTTGGTTGCAGAAGGTATTTTTGCAAATATTTTAAAAGATGGTAAAATGGAAAAAAAAACCTCACAAAAGTGGCATTTTTGGTAATTTTCCTTAAAAATATTAATTTATCATTTATTATTAATTTGATAATACTTTCTTTTTTTGACAAAAAAGAATGTTCTACTTTTAAACTACACTTGGCTATAAGCGGCAGAGTTAAGTTATATGGAGATCAACATTTGAGTGGAGATCGTATACATTATGCACTCAAAACATATATATTTATAAAGAATGTTCAATGAATATTATGGTGAAAAACCAAAATACCCACCAATTAATTCCTCCTGCCCAAAATACCCACCGGCGGAACCGTCCGCCCTTTTTACCCACCGGCTACGCATCTTGAGGATGCGTATAGACTACACGCATTTTACTCTTGCGTATACTTTGTAAAATAAAATATCCAACTGCAAACAGTACCTTGAACACGCATGTTCAAGATGCGTGTCTCGCAATACGCATGTTGAACATGCGTATTCAAGGCACAATTCACCTTCGTCCCCCAGCCGATGCCGGAGGAATTTTCCGTCAATTTTTTGACCATTTCGTTCGTCCATTTCCGGCATCGATCAATTCCATACTACATACCAAACTGATTGTCTTTTCATCCTCTACAACCCTGTGTAAATCATTTTCCAGTTTATTTGCCGGATTTAAAAACCCCATTCAAACCCATTTTTTTTCGATTTGTTTTCCGATGAGTTCTTACACGTCCCTGCGGGACCAAAAGCAAACAAATCGAAGGATTAAAATGCATAGGAAGCTCTGGGCTTCGTTTTGATACCATAATCAGTACTTGATGTTGCCGGAATGTCATGAATGGGGGAGATGATCGGAGAGGCGATTTTTCGCCTCAGAGAACGCCGACCAGCCTTTCGAAATAATGACGTCATGATGACGTCAACACGCATTCTGTGAATGCGTGACTGGCGATACGCATGTTGAACATGCGTATCCCAGGCTACGCATGCACAGAATGCGTATGCTGTGGGTTTTTTGGGCGGTGCCTCGCGCACATGGGTATTTTGGGTAGGGGTCAAGCAAAAATAATATATTTTGGGCATTATTTCTTAATATTATTATTTCATTCAAAATCTTAGAAAATCATATATGATTTATAAGCAGGACATGTTTTGGAGAACAATACATTCGGCATGATTTTTTTTTTTGTAAAACATACATGATTTTCAAGATTTTTAATGAAATTTGCATGTAAAACATATATGATTTTCAATATTTTCAATTAAATAAATAAAATAGTAATTTTATAGAATATGATTTTCAATAAATAGATTTGTGCAATATTTTGATTAATATATGATTTTCGATCTCCGCTAAAATATATGTTCTCCATAGAACTTGAGTCAGCATAGAGGAAATTCAGTACAACAATTTCATGGGTCCATTGGACATCTGGCCAGTTGAATTAAAGGCCGCTATTTTAGCCATAGGCCCATAGCTTTTAAAATCTCTTTATAAGAGCATCTCCAATGAGGACTAACCCCTTAGCAATATCCTAGTTGGCATGCCATAAATAAAAAATAAAGAGAATGTGTAAAAAAAAATGCACTCCAATGGCACATTCCTCTTATCTATAATTATAGTCAACCCCTTCATGTTGGTTATATATAGCCAACCTCTAGAGACCTTTAACAAAATTTCACATCATCTATTAACATATTTAAATAATATAATCTATTTATAACAACTTGAAATAATAATAACATACTATTTTTAAACTATAGCCAACCATTATAGCCAACACCGTTGGAGCACAACACCTTACAGATTCAGCAAATATCTTACAGGTTCATCAAATATTATTTTAGCCAACTACTTTTAGCAAACCCCATTGGAGATGCTCTAAAGGAACCAAACTTGTAGACTCTAGTCATACATCCATCCATCCATCCATTATATCTATTATAGGATATCTATTATAGGCTAACAAGGTGTTTCAAGCCTATTTAGTAAATTACAAGTATACCCTTTACTATATTAAAAAATTGAACTCATGACCTTCAATATACAAATGACCTATGTTCACATACACAACCACTACACCACATCAAATGTTTTGTATCTTTTTGAAAATCATCAATCACATGTACATAAAAACCCGCCTCCTATAATTTTTTAATATTTTTTTGAGATTTACTTAGATTAAATTGAACTCATGACCTTAAAGATACAAGTGACTTTTTGAAAATCGTTGATGATCACATGTTAAAAAAACCCGCTTTCTATAATTTTATACAATTTTTTTGAGATTTACTTGTTAAAATTAGCAAAATTTCAACCCTTTAAAAAACCTATAAATTTGTTATGGATTTTCGTGTTATTTAAATTGAACTCATGACCTTAAAGATATAAGTGGCTTATGTTTACATACACAACAACTACACTACGTAATTGTTTGGTACCTTTTTGAAAATCATCGATCACATGTAAAAAAAACCAGCTTCCTATAATTTTTTACTATTTTTTTTAGATTTATTGAACTTTAAATTATCAAATTTTCAACGTACCATTTCAAAAATTTATTAATTTGTTATGGATTTTTCGTGTTGTTTAGTAAATCTCTAAACTACTCACTTCATACATATCATTCTAATGATATGTAATATTATATAATATTATGTAACGTTATTTATGTTATTTAACACAAAATGGCCACTACGCATCTATAATTAATACCTTATATATAATAAGCATAAGGGAGATTTTATCCAAATTTTTGGTCGTCGTCGCTGTACTACCAAAAGCATATGATCCGTTGGATTAAAAAATTGGATTAAAAGTCATCCGTTGGATTATAAATTATATCCTTATATATTTATTTATAATTTTCACTTTGTTAATTTACTATAATACCCTTTCTTCATCGATTTGTTTTTTTTTTCATCATTAGAACTAAATTTAATTTAAAAATATCTTTAATTTAGTAAACAAATAAAATATGTATAAACAAATAAAATCAATTACAAATAAACAAATAAAAAAGATGTTTACAATGAATTGGAAAAAAATCCTAATACAATAATAATTACATTATTTTATCAAAAATCTATAAATACAAGAGAAAAAAAAATCCTAATACAATTATAATTACATTATTCTATGAAAAATCTATATATGAACTAAAGACGAAGGATTTATATGTTTGTCTACCTGGGAAACATTCTGCGAGGGCTCACCCTCCTGAAGTCGGTAACATTTTAAGAAGTCATGGAAGAGAAACATACATTATGCCAATAGATTCGGAGGATGTGCACTGTTCTTTTGTTGATGATATGTGTATATCATATTAAAAAGGAAATTATAATCTAAAAAGGATATAATTTAGTAAAGTCATATTAGAATTGAATTTTAAAAAGAAAATTATAATATGAAAAGGATATAATTAAAAAAATAATACAATTAAATTTTATTTATTTTATTTTATTGATATTAAAGTTTTAATTGGAAAATAATTTTTAAATTATCACTAAATTAAAGATTATTTTGGTATTACCATAGATCAGAACTATACTAGAAAAGTATTTATTGAACTGCCTCCTATTCCCGGGTCCGGATCCTCTGTCCCCTTCCTTCATGTCCCGTGTCCCCTCCTTTTTCTAATACACAACGAGTGCCCTTGCGGCGGGGCCTATTTTAATAAATAATAATTATTTATTAAAATGGACCCTGCAGGGGCACTCTTTTTATATTAGAGAAAGGAGGGGACACAAAGAGGACATGGAGGAAGCGGACAGAGATCCCAGCTCCATATTCCCACCTGTAGTCCAATATAGTATGTAATATTAATGTTTAATCTCTCGCTTAATTATGAGAAAATTATTATAATATTAAAGTATTTAACTCCAGCTTTAATTAATATGTTCCATGTTCGTAGATGTGACCTTTTGGGGCTATGTGTACGCCTAAAAGATAGGAAACTAAGAAGCTTTTAGCACACCATAGTTAATATTTTTTAAAATATTTTAATTCATCAAATTTAATTAGTATTTTTAATAAACAATTTTATAAATATTAAATTCTTCTAGATTATCTCAAAATCTATATGATTTTCAATATTTTGATTAAAAAAAATTTATATATAATAATTGTAAAAGATATCTTATCCCAAATTTTGATACTATGATAATTAGTCGTTGCTAAAACAATCTCAATCGTTGGATATATATATATTTTTTTAAAAAAATAGACGATCAAAATTATACTATATAAAAAATAATTATTGTATAAAAAGATTACTCCCTCCGTCCCTCATGGTTGTTTACATGAGGGATGGACACAGAGACCAAGAAAATGTGTAAAAAATGAGTAAAGTTAGATGAAAAGTGGGTAAAGTGGTGGGACCTATTAATATTTAATTATAGATTTGAGATAGTGGAGAAAAGTAGTGGGTGTAATAGTGTTTTTTATTGTTAAATATATGAGATAGTGGGTGTAATAGTGGGAGAAACTTACTATTTTTGGAATGTAAAGAAATGAGAGGGACACCCCAAAATAGTAACTGTAAAGAAATGAGAGGGACAGAGGAAGTATAAGTTAAAATAAGTTATATTAGACCTGGATTTTAAAAAAGTCTAAAATAAAAAAAATTATAACTTAATAAGGAGACCAATTTAATTATTATGTAAATAACATTAAATTTTTATTATATACCAAAATAAAAATGATCGTTAGGTCTTAAAATCAAAAGATGAAATACTGAAAATGATTTTGAAAAATTTACCAAATATAAGTAAATTTTCTAAATCGATTAGATTTTTCAACGCAAAAAATCGTCAAATTCTTTTAAGGCCTAATAGAATTTGGTTGAATATTCAACAAAATTTTCAATAGAATTTTCAACGCAAAAAATCGAATAAATTCAACATGTGTTTGATTCTGCGTTGATTTGATTTGAAAATAAAAATTAAACCATCAATGAATTAAACATTATTTTGTTAATTTCAGATGGACTGTAAAACCGTTCAAATTAAATTTTAAAAATTCAAGATATAATACAAATATTAAATCGAACGTATAAAATCTTATATATATATATATATATATCATTTTTTTAACAAAAAATTGATATGTAAATTAATAACATATAAATTTTAAAATTTTAATATAATTATAGATATTAAAAAAGGAGCTGTGCGTTGCATGAGTTATAAGCTAGTATTATTTAAAAATCGTAACATTAAAAATTTTGGTGATTTGGTTTTTTCTACGGCTATCCTAATTATTAGAATAAATAATAATATAATATAATTAATGGTAATTAAGTGATTGTCCTTTTCACGTTTATTGTTTGTTGAAAATATCATCTTTTATAAATACCTCAAAAATCAGTTATATATCTTCCAATCATTAATATTTCCTTTTTAATTAAACACGACCTTTTAATTTAAAACTAATCTTGCAATCATACCATATATTCCAACTATTAATAAAATATATTAAAAATAGGTAAATTTATTTTCAATCAAATAAATACAAATCTTGATACATTAGTTTGAAAATACTATGTTAATCCAATCCGTTGACAAAATGTTGGATAAATTATAATAAAATTTTAAAAAAATATAGTGTTGACACAACGACAATCAAAATATATGTATAAGATTATTGTACGAAAGATATGGCAATTAAATTTTTTTTTTTACCTAATTAGCTCATAATCATAGTAGTGATAATTTTATAAGAATATGTGTATGTGAAATTATCATAGTTAAAATGCAGGTCGTGCATTACACGACTATCATGCCATCAAAATAATTTAACTTTTAAAATTTAAAGATAGAAGTGTTTTAACCACTACAAAAAAATTTATTATCGGAAAAAAATTATTCTAAAATTAGAATGATAGTTTTATGAAATTATAATACAATAATAATTTTATCTATATTATGAATATGTCATATTGCCATCAAAATAAGATATGCATTCACGTGCTACACAAGACAACGTGTGGGTTTATCTACCATCGAATTAGGACAAATGATACAAGGGAAACACGACTTGATTTTTTTGTCTTATCAAAAGAATTGAATTTATATCTATATAAAAAAATCAGAATTAGTTGATATGCTAGATTTAGACTCTATATAAGTTATCGATTAATTAAATGAACAAAATGCATAATTAAATTATAATGTTAAACAAGATTATATATACTAAACAAAAATGTTAAATTATGTATGACTACTTATAACATAATGATCGATTAATGATATTTAAGACTATATAAAAAATAAATAGTTTTTTTTTTCACTGTAAACATATTAGTTTTTATGGATACATCATACATTTTAGTTGATTTTTTCCTAATATTAAAATAATTTGTGCTATTATTGCCATAATACATCTCCTACCAGATATGTAATTATCCACCTAAATATGAAAAAATTACAAAAATAACCATTTTTTTATAAAATTAACAAAAATAACCATTTTGAAAAAAGTGGCCAATTTTAGCCTTTTGGATTCTCCACTGCAACTGGGTATCCCAATTTGTATAATATACTTCACTGGTAGTTGGGTATCCCAAATACTGGATACTCCAATTACAAATGGGTATCCCATATGCTGGATACTCGATTGACAGTTGGGTATCTCATATAAAAGTGGATACTCCACTGACAATTGGGTATCCAATGGGTTAAAATTGGCCAAAATTTTGAAAATGGTTATTTTTGTGTATTTTGTATAAAAAAAATGTTAAAGTTGGCCTTCACCCCCTATATATCTACTCTTGATGGTTTACTTTTGCTAATGGAAACAAACTAAATAGCATATCATTATCGTAATAATATTTTGAAAATTACTGCTAGAAAATAGACTAAATGACACATTATTGTAGCAATAGTACTTGGCCGATAATGAGTAGCTCTCATGTATCATTACTATCGGTCATTCTTCTTACATTCAACGAGTATTGCTATGACTATGATATCTATGACACTCCTTATATCTTAAACTATTTTGGGTGCTACCTTGAACAAAATATGCCTCAAATATTATTTTTTGTGCCTCTATGTACTTTTAAATTTTTTTACTTATTAGAAAGATGTGCACCTAAATTACATCACCTTTTTGGTACCCCATTTATTAGCTTGAGCGGTTTAATCTCAAGACTGATTCTGTATGATACTCAAAATTTAGAATTCATTAATATTTTAAAATTTGAACGGTTACTAACTGTTGGTCTTAAATAAATCGAAGCACATGAAATAGATTAACAAGAAAATATGACTGACTATATATTTGCGAAGAAATTTTACGAATTAAAACGTGGTCCGTGCCTTGCACATGTTATCATGCTAGTTTAAATTTTAATACCTGACATGAACGGTTTCAATTTTTAACGTAACTAATTTAATAATAGAATATTAAATTTTGAAAGTATTAGTGCGTTACAAGGGACTAACTGTAACTTTTTTATTTATAGATAACTTTTGCATTTATAGATAGATATCTCAGTATGGAGTAAATATTGACAGGCAGATACAAGAGGCAAACTGCACCAATTCTTCTTCGTTAAGAAAATAAAAAAAAATTAGTAATTTAAATTAGTGTGGTATCTATTTTAAGAGTAAAACCAAAATAATGCTGGTAATAGTATCATATTATACTGTCATTGTCTTTTAAATAATTTTATTATTAGCAATATCCAGCTGTATCGAACAAAGTAATTAAAAAAGTAATCATATTATTTTGATTTTTTTTTGAAATGTGGTTGGTATTTGATTCATAGTATTGTTTTTTTGCTAATTAAGATTTTACCAAAAAGCCAAAAGTTCTTTTTAACAAAGCGTTACAAGTTAGGAGAGTTTGTGTATAAATAGGTGGTTAATACCAAGAGAAAAATACACTGCACTTGTTCTTGTTGATTAAGGAAAAAGATTGACTGGAAAATGGCCACCCTCATTGCTCCTGACAACATCTCTGCTGTTGCTGATGCTGAAGCTCTTAAGAAGGCATTTCATGGTACTCTCTCTCTCTCTCTCTCTCTCTCTCTCTCGCCCTTTCTCTTTCTCTCCCTCCCACTCTCTCTGTCTCCCTTTCTCTTTCTCTCCCTCCCTCTCTCTCTCTCTCTTTCTCTTTCTCTCCCTCTCCCTCCCTCTCTCTCCCTGTTTCTTTCTCTCTCTCTCTCTCTCTCTCTCTCTCTCTCTCTCTCCCTCCCTCCCCCCTCTCTCTCTGTATATCTATCTGCATGCATCTATATGATATGTATATGCATATTTATTGTACATTTTTTTTGGTTGATATATATCTATGTACTGTGATTTTCATTGGTTGTTCATTCCTTGATTTGGTCCATCCATGATATGTTTAGGGGGCACATAATATTTGTTTGGTTACCCCTGCGTTTTTAAATTTTTATGAGGCTATTCCAGTTTTTTCTTTATATCGATTTTGATGGTAAAAATTAGAAAAGTGCCCCTTCTTTCTAGATCCGTCCCCTGTGACAACTATAATGTTATGTTAGACGTTCCTTAAAAAAGAAACCACCACTGTATAAGTTGAGTTCTGATCTAAAAATTTAAATAACCCGGCAACTTCTAGACCACTTGATTTTATAATTAAGTTGTTCTATGATCCAAATCATGTGTTTATTTCTCACAATTTGACACCTTCCATGGTAAACCAAAGTTCTCTTTTTGTTCTTTTCAAATAAATATTTAGACTATGAATTTGACCCAAAAAAATATTTAGACTAAGTTTTTTGACATAAATCAAGGTGTTAAATTGACCTCGCTTTCTGGACCCCTTACCAATTAATTGATCTAATATTTATGATTTTAATTGTGTAAAATGCTTGTTGCTCTCAATTTATTAATAGTTCTCTGGTTATGATAAAATTTGATGAAACTTTTAGGTTGGGGAACAAATGAGAAGGCTGTAATAGCGATACTAGGCCATCGAAATGCAGCTCAGAGGAAGTTGATCTGGAAAGCTTATGAAGAAAAATATCAAGAAAACTTTATCAAGCGCCTCGAATCTGAGCTCTCTGGACACTTTGAGGTAAGAGGTGTTCATAATGTGCTCAATTCTTTAGTCAGAATAACTGTCTAGCACATGAAAGTAAAGAAGATATAAATGTGAAGTAGTGAAAAATCTATTTCTGCATGATCTACTAAAAGTCCAGTGCTTTCTTATTTCTTATCTCATTTTCTCTTTTTGTATGAGTACAGAAGGCAATGTACCGCTGGATTTTTGATCCTGCTGATCGAGATGCACTGCTAGTAAATGTAGCAATCAAAAAAGTTCCGGATTATCGTGTGATTGTTGAAATGTCTTGCATTAAGTCTCCTGAAGACTTCTTGATTGTGAAACGGGCTTATCAGATTCACTACAAGCGTTCCATGGAAGAAGATGTTGCTGCACATACCTCTGGTGATATACGAAAGGCATGCAGATCTCCTTCATTATTGTTTAGTTTGCTAAAATTGTTACTCTTTATGTTTGTAAAGATCAAAGACTGTCAACAAACTGTTGACTTTGTACTTATGGCTTTGGAATTTTTGTTGCAGCTTTTGGTTGCACTGGTAGGCGTACATAGGTACGATGGTGGTGAAATCGATACCAAATTAGCAAAGTCTGAGGCTGATATTCTTAACAAAGCTATCAAAGAAAAGGTGCTGAATCATGAAGAGATCATAAGGATCATAAGCACAAGGAGCAAAGCGCAGCTCATGGCAACTCGAAATCACTACAAAGATGCCCATGGCATTTCAATCTCCAAGGTAAAAAGTTAGAAGTCCCATTAATTAAATATACATTCAGCAGAATTGGCCCTGAAGATTAGTAATGTCGCACCTCACTTGATTTCAAAGAGTTGAGTTTTAAGCAGATTTTTAATGTAGTTTGAAGAGGAACATAAATAACCCCATACTAACAAGTAATGTGCTCATATCAACATGATCATTGATCAATAAATAAGATTTAAATTGTGTAATATTTATTTTCTCTGGTTATCCTTCCCAGATATCCATATAAGTTGCAAAGAGTCCCTCATTTTTCAGAATAGACCTTAAAATATGAAGAAAGTACACAAATTGCTTTTAATTTCCAGCTTGTCAGAATTGTAACTGAAGGCAAACATTTCGTGATTTTGTGTTTTCTTCAGCATCTTGCCCAGCACCCGGCTAATGAGTTCTTATCAGCATTACGCGCCACCATCAAATGCCTAACTGAGCCGAAAAAATACTATGAGAAGGTATAATTCTTTTCCAAATACAACATATTTAAAACTACATTTCTCCGATGGACAGTCCATAACTACATTTCATACTACAGGTACTGCGAAATGCTCTGAAGCAAAAGGGGACGGATGAAGATGCACTGACTCGTGTGATCGTTACAAGAGCTGAAGTTGATTTGGAGGAGATCAAAGACCTCTATTACAAGAGGAACAGTGTGACTCTCGAGAATGCAGTTGCAAAGGAGACTTCAGGGGACTACAAGTCATTCCTCCTGACTTTGCTAGGGAAGAGTGATTAGCTAGTTATTATTGATTTCATGAATGTGGATGAACTTTGCTGGGAATGTTTGCTTGTTATTTGTTGACAGTTGTTGTGTTGGTTAAGACTTGGTAGATTTTTCTCGTTCTGGATTGAATCTATGGGGTTTGATTATGAACTTTGAAAGTTCAGCTTGTTTTTGTTTTCTCATTTTGCTTCTATATTGTTTTTCTGTTGAACCTGTCTGTTTTCTTCAAATACATTGGTGAGATCCTTTGTACAATAGAACATATCAACATGGCATATATTAGGCTGTACAATTTTTCAAATGAGTAATGTCAGGGAACCAAAAAAAACGTGCAAAAAAATCTCCAAAATGAGTTGGCAGTCTTGAGTTGGCAAGATGGGAAATTTTAATTGGTGGGTTCATATTAATGCACGCGGGGTCCATCTCATTATTCATTTCATCAACCAATTGGTGAAAGGCATGTGGCATTTGAGAAAAGTTTTTGGAACTTTTGTTTGGTTCCCTAACATTTTTCTTTTTGAATACTAGGATACTTATATTTTTCTTTTTGAATACTAGGATCATAAGTATGAAAGATTTTCTGCTTATTTTTATTTAACAAACTTACTTCTCTAATATTAGAGACAATTTATTATAATCATATGTTTCATATTATTAGTTCTAGCCAAACTAGAAAACATCAAATAATTGTTTTGAATAATTAAAATAATTATTATCAAATTACTTTTCTAACCCAAAATTTGTCCCAAAGGTTGATGTGTTAAATAAATAATTGGTACTTTTTCTAATAAAATGATGGACCTATATACTATGTTAATTTTTCTAATAAAATGATGGACCTCTATATACATAGGTTACATGTGCTTGCAAATTAAAACCTATTAAAAAACCTATTATGTGTCAATTTAGACCTGGCAATTCGGGTCGTTCCGTGTACTTTCGTGTCGTGTACATTCGTGTTCGTGTATCGAAAGGGTAAATCCATATCCATATCCATTTAAGGTTCGTGTACCGTCGTGTTCGTGTACCTTCGTGTTCGTATAATTTCGTGTCGTTTATTCGTGTCGAGTACGAAATTACCGGCTCTAATAAGCATAAACAAGTATACTATATTGCCACGGCTTATTCTATATGTTTCCTTTTGTACACTTTTTAAAATAGGGGGTGTCAGGAAAAACTAACTGTTCTTGCTGCAGAAGTGCTAGAATTTAAGTTACTTTCTCACCACCTACTATTTTAGGACCATAAAGTTGCTAGAAATTCACTGTCTGGCTGCATATAACATCATTTTTGGCTTCTAGGACTGATTAATTACATCTCTTTGATTGTATATATCGATCATTGATATTATATTATAGTCATCTTGGAACATGTTAGAACTTGGGCAAAATGAGTGTTCAAAATATGTTGGTAACATGCTCCAAGAGTTTACAATATACATTTATATAATTTTAAAATATTTATTTATTTATTTCGTGTACTTTCGTGTCGTGTCGTGTACCTAAGGATACACCCATATCCATAGGACCATACCCATTTAGGCCTCGTGTTCTTTCGTGTTCGTGTATCGAAAAGGTGAATCCATATCCATATTTTTCGTGTCGTTTTCGTGTCATTTATTCGTGTCGTGTATCAAATTGCCGGCTCTAACTCTTAAATGCATCTGAGCTCGGTGCTGTCCATCAACTTGCACTAAGTTTTGTCCTTGCTAATTCCCTTAATTCAACGTTAATAATTTTTCAAAAAAATACAAATAAAAACTAGTTCAAATAAAAATTACATTTTATTTTATGTAATTACATACTCCCAGATTCACAATGCGTTGAGATAATGTTTCACGCTCAATTTATTTTTTTAAAAAATACATAAATTTCATTTGTATTTTGTTCGTTCGGCTCAAATAAATTAATATGTTAAACTTTTTTGACTCGGAAAAAGATTTTAAGAAAAAGACCAAAATCAATATCCCCACACTCACGGTATCTAAATATATACTGTCACGTAAATCTAACTTTCATACAAGAATAATCTCACAACTACAAACTCTTTGCAAGTGTTCTGTTTCACACTTTTATCACCCCAGAACTAATAACTTCTATACTAAAAAGCGATGATTAATCGGGATTACTCGATATTCGGTACCTTTCCGAATCGGGATTAATCGGTATTAATTGACGATTAATCGTTGTTCGATATCTCTATCGATTAAATCCGATTTTCACTTTTTACAACACTGCTCGTAACAGAAACAAAAATCCCTGCACATCTCTCCTAGATCATGAAGAAGGTGACATTCAGAACAGTTCAGAGGCTATCAAAGAATTCGATACCATAAAATTTAATTCCAGTTCCTTCCTTTGATTTTAATTTTCTAATATTGAATCATCTTAAGCATCTTTCTCCTTCTTAGGTAAAGAGAGATGGAAAATAAAATCTGTAAATCATGTGTACACCAAAAAAGAGACCTTACACATTATTGATAACAAACTCTCTAAACTAAAAATTACAAATGGTGGAGTAGGTAAGTAGTATTCCCATAGAACACTTTCATCCTGTCATCAAGCGACATTAAAATTCTTAAAATGTTTTTCACACTATGTTCTCCCTGAGTCAAGTTCCACTATTGTAAGTTCGAATTTTTTTTAAACCATGATTATTCGTAAAAATTTCCATGAATACCACGTCCATGCTCGATGGTCTGAAGTTTGCTGGAAGCGATTTGTAGTGGTTTACGTTCTGTTATTTGAACCTTGGGACAAGAACATCGATAACTAAAAAGAGTAGAAGCTAAAGAAAACTCCGCTCTGGTCCGAAAACGTTCAAATTGTTCTCCACCCAAATTTCACGACACAGATTCCCCACTAATCCTACACCACTGAATAAAGCAAAAGAGATACTATCTTTGTATTCTGAAAACATTCACCAAGCAACAGGACAAGGGAGGACCAACCAGAGCATATTTTTACGGGCAAACTAATGATTATATCCATTCATCAAGACTGGAAACTTTTACAGGCCCCAATGGTAGTGATACAACATAGTTCAATGACCGGAAGAGCCTGCCAGTGAATCACTCAACATTACTAGTAAAGAACACGACAGCCTATAAAGTATCTTATAGCTTGCTTTCACAGGATTAATTTGATAGCTAGTTTAAACTACAGCATCACAAAATATCATCACTACCAGTATAAGCAATCAAGACAAATCACTTGCAAGTCCACAAAAGTTTGAACTACACGTTTGAATGACAAAATTGAACACATGAACATCCCAGATTTCATTAACATGATTACAAATATCTCAAAGAAAAAAAAACAAAACATCTTCCCAACTTCAAATGCACTAAAAACATTCAAAAGCACGAAAAAAAGTCTAGCACTAGGTACACTGTTAAAGTAATCTTCTTACTTTCTCTCAGGATCGAAATATAGAGTGAGACCATTAACATATGCATGTTCATATTCAAGTTGTTAACAGTCAAATGTGTTTAGGTACTATGAAAACTTCTAGTTAGAACATTGACCACTTATCCAAACTCACAAGTACCCTGACAAGAATACAACTAAAAAAGGTGTAAATATATCATATATTCCTTGAATCTGTCTGCTTGCAGGATGCCAAAATGCTCTGTGTGGAGACTAAACTAAATATCAGGTCAGAGCATTTAGTTTTCTGCAACTATTTTCTTCATTTATAAATTATATTCAACGACTACTGCCTCATCGCCATTAACCGGGTAAAACTACCCAGAAGATTCCAAATCGTTCCCAACCCCTCTTCCCATTCTCATACCTTTCATTCCTATTCCCGATAACATGTTAGGACGGGAACATGTTAATGTAATAAAAACAGGAACATGTAAATATAATAAAATATTCAAAGAGAGACAACATAAAAGGCACGAAAGTGAAATTTAATTTAATCACAACATATCAACGAGTAAGAAATAGGGACATACATATAGGTTCAGCATTATACTGACCGACTACAAAACAAGTACAAAGTCTTATGTAAACAAACAAGGTTAGGTGCTGTAATTAAGATCAAGTGACAGCTATTTTGTATTTATGAAACATCACAACACTATGAAATACAACCTATTAACGAGTGAAATTAATTTTATCACAACATATCAACGAGTAAGAAATAGGGACATACATATTGATTCAGCATTATAATGACCGACTACGGAACAAGTACAAAGTCTTATGTAAAGGAACAAGGTTAGGTGCTGGAATTAAGATTAAATGACGGCTATTTTGTATTTATGAAACATCACAACACAATGAAACACAATCAAGATACTAGGGGTCTCTTACTTCCTGGAACACCCACCCTTCTAAATGAATTAGGGGTTCCATACCTCTACTGTCACTTTATATTTAAATCTCAAGCTAGCAACAACATTTTGCTTATAGGAGGATAGACTACCAGTAAGTGTACCATCAGAAAAGATTAGCTGCCTACCAGAAAATCATTGATAGACTACTAGTAAGTGTACCATCAGCAAAACTTAGTTGCCTAGAAAATCATTTACTTTAACTTTACACATCTTAAGCAATAGTAATGCTCTTGAGGTCATTTCTCACAATTTTTATTTTGCATGTGCTTATCAGTTATCTCAGACGTCACCATAGTATTCCCATTCATATCTTCCCTAACTAGTTCCTATCCTAAACCCGTAATGAAATCACTCCAGAACTAGTAGTTGTCTGACTCAGGGTAATCCCAAACATTGTACACACAAAATATGATGTTAGGTCAAGGCTCCTAACTTATCAAATCATCAAAAAGATTGATAAAAAATCCTGTAAAGTAATACAAAGCAATTGTATCAGATGATTGGGCTATTTATGATTATGAATAATCAACTGTGAATTTGTGACTATTGTGGAAAACGGTAACTTTGTATATTCGGCTTCTATGCAAGAAAGAATCTAATACAGAGATAAATACTAAATATGATAAGTTGAAGGTTTGCAGGCTACTTCTACTCCTGACCTTTTTCACTGCATTCTATCTTTTGGCTGTAAATATTCCACCTGTAATCTACACGAAAATCGATAGAACACCAATATCTAGTTTGCATAACAAAGATTTCGTAAGAAATAACATATGGGAAAAAGCCCTCTTTTAAGATCAAAACAGTAGGGAAATTTACAAAAGAAGCCTCCGTACAGGCTATAGAGGGGTGCAAATAGGGCTGGATACCACCCTATGCCAACTCCCGCAACTTTCTGTAAAATGAACAAGAGCAAGGAGCACAAAGAATTATATGTCCCAATCAAAACATCCAATATGATATGATTAAGAAGCTTGGCAAAATAAAAATATAACATACAAAAGAAATGGACATGATAACAACATTATGAACCATCAGAGCCTTTCAAATGCAACCCTGCATTGCTGTGCAACCCACTTGTAGAGATATTATATGTAGCACCCTATACGTTGATAAATAAGTAACAGACTGTGTGGAACCGAGAAATTTATCAAAGATTTTGAGCTCTTTCATGTATTGAAAGGTAAAAAGTTATGATGAGACAATTTATTTAGCAAATAAAGAGTACCTCAGAAACTATGTAAATGATAACATGCAAGTTTACAATGCTTTGAAGACATCAATCTGACGTATGTAAACATATAAATTTATGGATAACCGTACAGTGAACAAACTTATAGATTAAATATAAAATCTCATAAGCATTAAAATTAAAATACCTAAGATGTGACTTGTAGGAGTCATGAAGTGCGGGAGCAGTAGCAAAAGTGTTCTTAGTGTTACATGATGTCTTGTGTTCGATTCTAATCATCCCCTCCTCCCATAGATAAATACTATAAATCAACTATCAAAGAGTACCTTCGATGAAAGCTGGCGCAGATATATCTATGGTGAACTTCACTAGTCTAACAGAATCAGAAGCTCTGCCCCCTTGTGGACCTAGCCTCATCGGTTGTACTCGGTTCAAATTGAGGTTTTCAAATTGCTCATATCTGAATCAGTGCTAGTCTTTATTTTTATACAAGCTTCATTCTACATTTAGTAGTTACATGGAAGCTTAATACCAAAAAGACCAAGCTTTCTTAGAGGGGACTATTTTCAACATTAGCTCAACAGAATCATCCATGTTATTGGTCCATAATGCCTAGTAAAGGTTGAGTTATTAACTGGGCCTTTCTCTGTTATCTCCAAGAATTTTTCGTCCACACAATGATTTATCATATGTTGGAATAAGACATAACAGTGACTCCTGACTGCTAATTCAAGCATTCGATCAAATCATAGACCGACACACTAAAAAAGAATGTTAAAGTAATAACAAAGTAAAAAAACAAATAACTTATCATTGACCAAACACTAAACGCATTCATTGAACAAACACTAAAAGTAATCTCAAAGTCCCACCAGAATCACCAACAAGAGGCATTACACGAAAATTAACAAGACATAATCGAAAGTTAACTAATAATTCAGATCTCAACACAAACTAAATAAATTTAGGAAGACAACTAAACCTTTTGCACGAAATGTGTAGGGCAGCTAACTTGACACAAAATCAAGAAACGATCGAACTAAGATTTAGGATAATTCAGTAGAACCTCCTGGTAAAACAAACCGACAGTACGTGAATACATCTCTCCCATATCTGTGTGTAGAGGAATTTCTTCAGATTTCATGGTTTGTTTGATCACCGGAAAGCGGTCAGCCAACTGAATGGAACTCAATGTCGTGCCTTGAACATCGGTGAGTGTGTAGTCATCAAAGTGATCAACAGAAGAAAAGTGGTAAGGCGACAACAGATACGAAAGAACTCTCCAAGCATAATCTAACTGCAACTCCTCTTCAGGTATCTCCACCCCATAGCCAGAAAATCCATTAACTACACGAGTCCTAATAGGTCCAACACGGAATGGGAAAGACACCAAAAGCGTAAAATACAGAAAACCATACGCGGTATCTCTCAAATTGGTATTCGGATCATCAATTGCAAAAGCTGCCAACGCAAGATCAAGTCCCAAAGCCCCAACCGCCACTCGAGCCATCCTCATTTGAGCAAAGCTTTCCAAACTAGAATCCTTCAAATCATCTATGACTTGATACCGAATTCCGTAAAATCCCAAACAATCTTTGGTCTTGTCAAGACAACTAGTATTCAATATATACGCCATTCCATCTCCAGTTTGACGGCCCACGACTTTCAAATCGGAATTGCGGTGGAAAACAGTAACAATATCGCTACTGACTATGCTTACATAGCGAATAAAAACGAGAAAAGCACTGTTAGATTCAGGTTGAATGAGATGCTTACCCTGAGTGCTGTTGGTGAACATTACCGGCTGAGTTAAACCATCTTCCAGCTGGCCATAAAACTGTGGGAGCTTATTAGCGAATCCAACCACTTGAACCGTGAATGTGTAATTTTCTGGATAGTTTGGATTTGGATTAGCCATTTGATTGGTTTTTGAGAACGAATTTGATGAATAAGAAGAAGACGAGGAACTAGGGTTAGGGTTTGCGATTTTGGGGGCAATTGAACGGAGATGTTAGTGTGAACTGTGACGATGGTTGATGAAATTTAATACTCCCTCTGTCTCTAAAAACATTTCCCATTTACTAAATCGGGACTATCAAAATACTTTTCCCCTTTCTATTTTAAGCCATAAACAATAATATTCAATACCCACTACTCCACCCACTACTCCTTAAAAATAATATTCAATACACACTACTCCACCCACTAATCATTACAAATAATATTCAACACCCACTATTCCACCCACTACTCCAAAAAAATAATATTCAATACCTACTATTCCACCCACTACTCCTTAACAATAATATTCAATACCCACTACTCCACCCACTACTCCAAAAAAACAATATTCAATACACACTACTCCTTAAAAACAATATTTAATACCCACTACTTCTTACAAATAATATTCAATACCCAGTTTTTCTTAAAACCCGTGTTTTTAGTCAAACGAGCAAAGTAAAAAGAGACGGAGGGAGTACTGTACTATTTAGTTTTGTGATTTTAAAAGAAAAAAAGAAAGTCCAGTACTTTTATCTTGAATTTATAAAATAAAAATATATTCATTATATTCAAATTGACCACTTTAAATCCTGTCCAAGTTCTCTTTTTATTTATTTTATTTGAGCTAATATCTCAAATATCATTATCAAGAATATTTGTAAATTCAAATTTATCGAATTTTGAATTGGAATTGAGCTGACCGATATCTCAAATATTTTGAATTTTGAATTTTTCGAATGATCAAATATAAAGTTATAAAGATTTGAATTTTGAATATTTGTAAATTCAAATCTTATTCTAAAACTTAAAAAGTTCTTTAATAGAATTTAATCCATACTGAAAATCCATTATCATCCATATTCTCAAATTTTTATGTATTTTAATGTATTTTGTTGATGTATTTATAAATAATATTTTTTAAAATTTTTTGTTTTGTACAAAATTATAAATTAACAAAAAAATTAATATATTTTTATACAAAATAAAAAATTTAAAAAATATTATTTATAAATACCTCAAATGAATACAATAAAGTGCATGCTATAAAATGGACGGAGCAAGTATTATTTTATGTGGGTTACATGCATGGTTCTAAAAATCCCTGATTTAGCCGATTAATCCCCGATTAATCCTCTGTAAGGTAGCTAGCCGATTCGATTTTTGAAATCCGATTAATCCTGTAAATATATTTAAAATGATAAGTTTAATTGAAAATTAGACTAATATATTAAATATTATTATAATATCCGATTAATCCCCGATTACCCGATTAATCTTAAATCGGTACCTCAACCGATTTATACCGATTACCGATTTTTACAACCATGGTTACATGTTTCTCTTTATAGGCTAAGGATACTCCTTTGGCCTCTACATGGACCTGGCAATTCGGGTCGGGTCCCGTGTACTTTCGTATCGTGTACATTCGTATACGTGTATCGAAAGGATAAACCCATATCCATATCCATTTAAGGTTCATGTACTTTCATGTTCGTGTAATTTCGTGTCGTTTATTCGTGTCGAGTACAAAACTACCGGCTCTAATAAGCATAAACAAGTATACAATATTGCCACGGCTTATTCTATATGTTTCCTTTTATACACTTTTTAAAATAGGGGGTGTCAGGAAAAACTAACGGTTCTTGCTGCAGAAGTGCTAGAATTCAAGTTACTTTCTCACCACCTACTATTTTACGACCATAAAGTTGATAGAAATTCACTGTCCGGCTGCATATAACACCATTTTTGGCTTCTAGGACTGATTAATTACATCTCTTTGATTGTATATCGATCATTGATATTATATTATAGTCATCTTGGAACATGTCAGAACTTGGGCAAAATGAGTGTTCAAAGTGTGTTCGTAACATGCTCCAAGAGTTTACAATATACATTTATATAATTTTAAAATATTTATTTATTTATTTCGTGTACTTTCGTGTCGTGTCGTGTACCTAAGGGTAAACCTATATCCATACACATTTAGGTCTCGTGTTCTTTCGTGTTCGTGTACTTTCGTGTTCGTGTATCGAAAAGATGAACCCATATCCATATTTTTCGTGTCGTTTTCGTGTCGTTTATTCGTGTCGTGTACCAAATTACCGGCTCTATGTCATGCCATGTCATTTTGGACAAATTTTGAATTTTTTTTTTCGATTTCCTAGCGTTACTTTTTTTTATATTGAAATTAATCAAAAAACAGTCAATAGTGGAAGAAATTTAAAATACCATTGACAAGAGAAAAGCAGAAGGATCAGCTAAGCTACCAGTACCATGTCAATGACATATATTTCAGGTCACTAAAAAGTCTACAATCATGTCCATTACTCCATCAGAATACTCTATAAATCTAGTGACAAATCAAGATTACATACACTCCAGCTACGAATGGACCAAAACAAAACATTGGGATCAAGTAACAGGATACCTAAAAAAAACTGAAGGGCAAGGTCACAAAATCAATGGCTGCTCCGAACTTGATTCTTCACTAACACTCGCCGGCCGCAAACAGGGAGGGCAATAAGCGTCCAGTGCTTTACGGTAGTTACCCTCCATCAGGCCATTCTGTTCATCAAGTTCATCATTTTTGGCTGCATCCTGACCATATACAAAACAAAATGCATTCATTCACTAGCTAACAATTTTTGAAGTTCTTCATAAACTCGTGCGTTCAAACTAAAGTAGAAGCAAAAAAATGGTACTTTTGTCATGGTAAAGCTATGCTTTTCAGGTTCCAATCATTAAACTGCTGATAGTGTTGCAAAATCTTCAACTTACCTGGACAGAGTAATTGTCAAATGTAGGAAGGAAGCGCATCTTGCAGTACTCGTTGAAAAGCAAAGTAACTATTAGAAGTGGTATTGTTGCAAAGGATGCTGATGGCTTTGCCTTCATCCCAAATAGACCTATCATGGTAATTTGCATGATAACAAGTGCAATAACAATATAGTGATGGATGTAGGGCCAATATTGACCACATGTCTCATATGTAGTTTCGTACACTTCCTGGATCTGCCAAGGAAAAAAATGTAACCTTTGATTAGTCATTGCAATAGTCAGCTACATTAAAGGTTGATACTAATATGTAATAACTTACAATATGAGCTGGTTTAAACGTTCAATACAACATGAACAAAGTGGATGAAACAGACTTATCTGGTCTGGGAACTTGGAATTTATTTGAAATCCTAGATCTGATACAAATGTAATATTTGGATAACCAACTTGGATTATGGATTTGATTCAATTCCAAGACATTCAAATATAAGCATAAGACTGAGAATTTGAAATGACAAATTCATGTCATGTGAAATGAATTTCATGTTCCCAAACACAATTTTGAGTAATTTAGGGAATAGCTATGCAATGTAAACAAAGAAACGAAGGATAAAACTCCCGTCTACATCATTTTAGCCAGAAGACTAATATCCCGATAAACAGTCTTATTTAGGATAGTAGTGTACCATTGCATGATTAACTTCAAACACATAGATTAAGAATCCTCACCTGGTGAATAAACACGACATATCCAAGAGCAAAGTAGCCAATTAGGAATGGGAGCAGCAATGGTGCTACAACTGCATACACCATGCCAATTAGTATAAACAGACAGATGAAAGGGATAATTCTATAATAAGGCAGTGAATACAGATAAGGATTTTTATTTTTCCCACGGCCCCATGTATGCAGTTTAATATAGTTCAAGACAAGTAGCCCCGGCTGAAGAATCTCCAAAGAAAACCCTGTCAACCCACTTGTCAAGATATAAGTCATAAAGAAGTCTGCCTGAAAACACAAAATAAGAATTTTATAATATATTAACTGATTTCTATAAAATTACAAGTTATAATACAATCATTTATAGCTACTTCGAAATATAAGAAGTAAATTATTTTTGGAAGACAATGTTATATAGAGGACACAAAGTCAACTAGTACAAGAGAAGTGAATCATAGACTGGTCGGTGTGAAAACTGAAAACTAATAACCAAGGCAACAGAGACTGCAAAATGCAGCCTTCCTATCTCCTATACAAACAGCTAATTTAACTTTTAAAGAATAGCAGGAAATATTTTAACAACTAAATTTGTATTGATAAATTTACATATAGAATTAGTGATTATACACAGTAATTATAAGAAAATATGAACTCTGAAGTTTAACAGGTAGATAATTCTTGTAGATATATCCCTGCTATCATATCACAAGAGACGGAGCCTGGTCACATGCTATACATATGGATATTCAACGAACCAAAGGCACCGAGGAAAGTAGTACAAGTAACTGGAAAAGAAAAAAGTTTGAACATCTTACTTGAGCAGAGACTGCACTTGCGAGATGACTCGGAAAATCTTTGGGCTGGCTAAAAGACTTCCCAATTTGATCAAGTAAAGAACCGGATAATAAACTTAAGAAGAATACATTTCCCACTAAAAAGTAGAAGACCATATTGCAAGCCTTTATATCCTTTCTACTTCTTGATACGTATCCTGCTAGTTTAGCCATCCCAATCATTGCAAATGGAACTACGTATATACACCCAGTGAGGATTACACTTGGAAGATAGCCCGTTACTGTAGATTGTAATCCTGGTCTGAGAAAAACAGGAAAGCAGCGAGATTTATGTATACACCAAATCACATATAACAACAGTGATCAAATATATAGAATTTAAAAAAATATTATAGCTTAAGAACTGGGAGAATCTTAAGGGATAGGGAAAAATTAAATGATAGCAAATGTGGTTTCCACTGACATTGACACGGGGTGATTATAGTTTACATAGTAATATAGAAGCACAACTCTCTAAAAGGTATAAAAGTTTTTCTTTTGTAACAAGAGAAATATATGACTGAAAATATCGTATATGCACAGAAAGTAACTAAATATATGCTACGTAACTAGTGCCTGTCCAGGGTCCATGTATATAATTAATCCTTTTTCTTTTTTCCATGTATACTGCATCTCCATGTTCATAGACCATGATTCAAAGTGTAAAAGTATATCGTAAAGGTTGAGAATGTTTTAATACATGCTACAGAGTAACCATGTAACAGCGGCTAAGTCAGGTGAATTAAGGTCTTTCTTTGGAGAAGGGGTAGGTTGGCCTTGACTTACTATATCACCAGGTAATAACAACAGAAAGAGTCATCCACTGACACAAGATTCCTACAGTTCCTGTTTAAGTAGTAGAAACTGTGTTTGCATGACAGAATTCCCTTTTCCTTTAGGAGTATGTACTCGCCCAAAGGATTAATAATATTTGAGAAAAATTGGAACAATCTGGAAAAGGTAAGAGTAAATTATCTTACATCAACTGCACAGCCATGGCAGGAGGAAACCATTTTTTAAGTTTCTCAAATTTCGCTATGCCCTGAACTGCTGTGACTGGAATGGCAAAAAAAATTGTAAGCAGCGATGCAGCCACTAAGACTACACCTTTATAAAGTGGTAAACGTTTATATGGTATCGCCAAACTCCTCCACAGAACATCCCTTGGTTCTGGAGCCATTTCAGTGGTCCAGAAGAGTGGATTTGAGTGCTGCTGGGACTGGGCAACCAAGGTAGCACCAAGGCGCGACCTAAATGTAATAAAAGCAACAGGCATTTCCTACAAAGTAGAAACGTAAACTTAATTAAAAATTATGAATATTTAGGTTCCAAGTTCCAACAGTTAAGAGTCTGAAAGGGAAATATGACATTATGCATTAACAAAATGCTTGACACTAATTTAACTCTATAATCATTATTAAAGCAGCTTGATTATGAACTATGACCCTGGCCACTCTAAAACCTGCACAATAGTTGATAACCTACATGATGATTAGCTCTTCATGATACAATAAAATAAGGGATATGATATTAGATCAGTTCACATAGAAATTTTTGACATTTTATGTCTGATTTGCAAAAACAGTTATATTCTACTGAGAAAATAATAGTGTTTACACATTATCACTGCCAAATATACATATGAATCATACTTGAACTAAAATCTTCAAGCAATCACATAGTAACTTGAGCAGGATGTAGCCAAGATGGCTTAATTAATTCCTTTCGTGTATTGTTATCAAAAGTAATAATTTCCTTCGAACATAACCAGAAGGATATTTCAATTGTATGCCACAATCTACCAAGACGTTGAGAACCCGATCTCATGCCTAATGCCAAACTGTTAAATTTATATAATAGAGAGTTTACAGAAGAAGTAGAGATTGTATATTTTTGTGTAGTTATTACAGGAGATGAAGGAGTCTATGTATAGATTATATGTCTGCCTAACTCCTACCTACTACAATTCATAAACGTAATCAGTTACATCTTTACTACTGTAGATCTTCTGACTTAACAATATTTGACACTTTATATTTGACAATATTTGACACGCCCCCTCACTCGAAATCCCATCTTCGGATGAAAGACCTTTCCTGGGATTGAAGAGTGGACACTATTAACCCTTGAGCTTAGTCCAAGTTCCAACTACCCATTTTAGGATCGACCGATCTTGAGTTTCTTGAGTCTTTTGGGATACCTGCTATCGAACTTTCGACCGCACAGTATTTTTTAGGCCATGACAAAATCATAAAAGAAATATATTAGCAGTGAACTGTGTGTATCTGTATATACACTACTTCTGTTGCTTCTTCTTCGCGATAAAGCCCTCTGAACAATTTAATTTGCAGCGCAATAATAAACCGGAGAGATACCGTAATATCAACAACCGCTTGAATACTACACAATTAAATCTGTAACAGGGGCACACTCTAAAATCAAAAAAGATCCCGATTTTTTTTTTATATTAACACTACTTTCCCTTAAGAAAATAAATGTATTTTTTTTTATCGAATCTAGAATTTTTTTTTTTAAGGTTCTCACCTTTTTAATCCCTTTTCTTTTCTCCCACATCCTTCCAAACAACTTCTCTCGGATACAATACAAAAAAATAAATAAAAGCAACACCAAAAGTAAAAGAAAGAAAAGTAAAAGAGAAAAAGTAAAAGAAGGGTCCATCATCATTTATCATTACCACCACCAAATAATTATTCCACCGAATGACTCTTCAACTCTGTCTCTCTATGTGATTCCTTCTTCCACTCTTCAAATCTACCCTTATATTTCTTCCACCAACAACAATCCAACTCTTTCAGAGACATTTACAACATCAACGGTCAGATTTCACGAAATGAACAACTGGGCAGTCTGGGCTCTTAGTTTCCTTAAAAATTCTGAGCTTACAGCGACTCTCATTGATCTTCCTAGGTGACCTGCTCTGATACCATGTTAAATTTATATAATAGAGAGTTTACAGAAGAAGTAGAGATTGTATATATTTGTGTAGTTATTACAGGAGATGAAGGAGTCTATATATAGATTATATGTCTGCCTAACTCCTACCTACTACAATTCATAAACGTAATCAGTTACATCAGTACTTACTACTGTAGATCTTCTGACTTAACAATATTTGACACTTTATATTTGACAATATTTGACACAAACACTTTTAACAAAAAACATAAATTTATAAGTCCAAGACAGTAATCATTATCGGTCTATTTATGAAATATCCGAATATGTGGTATAGAACTACTTCTGCATATTTAAATGGAGCATATATGCTAGGAGACCGGAAATGCAAACAAGCAAAGTGCACGTAGATTATGTAGTACATTCATTTTTAACCTTGTACCAGTAGTTGATGTAAAGAAAAATATACCTTCTCTTCAAGCATCTTTGTTCCACACGTTTGTTGTATCTTATGATGGAGCTCTTGAAGTGTTACCTCAAGCCGTTCAATTTTCGTGTCATTGTTAAAAGCTTGAGACAGGGAGGATCCACTGACATGTTTTTTAGTCATTGATCGGAATCTCAAAGTCTCAATCTTGTCTGATATTTCTTTTGCCCGATTCTACATATAATAAGTTAAGTTATATCACTTGTTTGAACCGCTATAAGTAATATGAACTGTGTGGATTCCACTATAAGTTTATTGTATACTTTGACAACTTGATTATTAGTTATCGAAGGGCATAGAAAAAGTTGGGAAATAAAGAAAATACATGGTTTAAATATGATAATTACAAAACACAAAATAAATATTAATCTAAGCGACTAGGACTAGAAGTTAAAATTTATATGTGACTAGTCCGAGAAGATAAATAATAAAACTAGGCTTTGTGCTTGTCTAGCAAAGATAATTTGACTCATATATAAGTATAGCATATATTACTCTTTGAATGATAACATTTCACCATGCTAGTGTTTTCCCAATCTTTGGGATAATCCGGAACTTAGAAGGTATTTCATGTATGGTGAGGAGGAGAGATAGAAGAAGTAAAAGAGAAGAAAACCTGAAGGGACTTGTGCATTTGGCATCACATTATGTTTCCAACAATTTCTTACATTACAATTAATCATATCACAAATCAATCTCATCAAAGATCTCACATATTTCCCTATATTTGCTTTCTATATATGACAAAAGGAGAGTTAAGCAACAGTAGATAAAGAGATTATTAACCTAGTATCCTAGTCGGCTAGTCCTAGCACAAAAATCTGCCATCCCAAAATTTGAGCATGCATGAATAAAGTTCTTAGAAATGTTATCATATAGCCTTACCAACAGATCTTCAAGATCCTTCCCATCATATAAAATTTGACAAGATCGATAGGTATGTGGGTGATACTTGGAAAAGAAGTGATCTACACAACACCCATTAGCCTTGTGTTCATCGCAGAAAGGAATATTTCTAACTAGAACTGTAAACTGGTTTGGTTGATGCCGTAGAAGACGTTGCTGCTGAACCCTTTTCACCATGATATGATTGTATTCCTGAGTAAGACACGGGGCAGGAAGTCACCTGTTATAATCAATTTTCTTAATATCAAACATTATATTAAGTTAATTATATAAAAACTTTATGAAGCCAAAATTGTCTTGGTGAAGTCGTACGGAGAGATTCTATGTGGAAAGAAATTGCATAAAGATGTATCTTGATTACTTGATATGTGCCTGTCTCAATGTATTAAGACAGAAAATCAGGAGAGCATACAACTCTGGAAACAATTTTCAAGTATACCTACAACACGTACATAAAACAGAAATTGACTATTTCAGTTCACCATATTTCACAAGTCACATTTATCAAGATTGTTTTTCTAATCTCTCGTAGAGCACACAACAATCCGAAAATAGTTTTATGTAGTGTTAGAAAAATTTAATCTCATCTCTTTTCTTCTCTTAGACATCTTTACAAACATACTATGGTTGAGACATGACCTCCCCACTTCACCCCTCCCCCGGGATGAGGAAAGGTAAGATAATATTAAGAAGAATCTTTGTTTCTTGAAAGTTATACACACTATGCTAACAATATGTGAGAATAGGCATTACCTTGTGCATGAGGTATACTCCATACAAAGTGATAACACATAGGCATGAATAGTGCACCCAAAGCCTGTTGATAAAGATAAAAAAAAAAAAATAATTGATAAGTTAATTTCATTTCTAGCAATTTTAAGTACGAGTCTTACACAGATTAGCTGTCAACATAATGTGAAAAATCCAATTGGTAGGCAAAGAACTGAATATGTTCTCCACCATGTAGAACAAAGGCAGTCACAAAATTGATCTCTCGATTTAACACTTTTATGAAAGAAGAACAATGGACACTATTTTTTGCGACTTTCTCAATTATCATACATAATTTTCAAGAAATATGCCATGCACAAGCACACAATTTACATCTTGCCCCCTCCCAAAAGAAAAAAAAATATATAAATGTGTTCGTCCATGAGTCAGGAGAGTTGGATGACAAAGAGGAGTAAAATTATGGAACTAGAAAACTTCAAGACGTAGTGGTTCATATTCAAGTGTTATATCTGTGAAAAAAATGCATGTAATTTTACTGCTCTTAGTTCTTTTCATCAAGGTTCTCCAGTAGCTGTTAACATGTTAAACCAAGGTGAGATAGTTCTCAAACAGATGCTTTTCCCATTTCTCCACATATCTAGTTAAAATAAAATAAAATAAATAATTGCCTCTTAATAATTTACCATCGCCTGTAATGTAGCATTTGAAAACTAGGGAGTTCTCCAACATCTATATACCAATATCTTGCAGCAGAGGTGAATGACTAACAAATAACTGCATGTGCATGTGACTGCAGGATTACAAACCATAACAAACATTACCTGTCTGAGCCTCCACTAATATTCGAAATTGTGAACTGATCCATGGATTGTGGATCATCAGATGACCTCTTATTGCTAAAATAATTGAGAGGGAGAAGTACACATAAACCAAGAATCGAGCAGACGACAAATAACTTGATCCTGTCCAATACAAATTTGTATTCAGATATAAAGCATCTGAATATATTTATAACAAAACCTTTCAAGAATGTGTCATATATGCACGCGGCAAACCAATTAACTGATATGCACTATTTGTATATATTATTTGCAGTATGGCATGTATGATCCAATAGTAGTACCAGAAAAAACAGCTCCGCTTTGATAAGATTTTAAAAGTTTAAAACATATAAAAGATGAAATCAAAAATGAAAGATTTTGATCCAGCTAAATATGAAATTGTAGAAACAAGAGCAAGATCAAAAATTGCATATCAATATATACACAAAGACACAAATGAACACATAAAATAATTAAGTGAAACGTATGGAAGTAAATGCAGGGTAGCAAATTTTACTGCAACAGCCAACATACAAGATTTTCGACATAAAGAAACTGGTTTAACAAGAATAAGGAACTAATAAACTCCAACAGCCTTCTAATTCACACTCCTTATATATAATATAAAATATTAGCTCCTATTAACTTCACGACATAAATAGATATGCTCATCTCCAATAATACCCTTTATATCCACTTCTTACATAATACTCGTATTTTATTAGTACAAGTACTTTTTATCCCTAAAAGTACCTATACAATAGATTGTTTTGAATATTTTAGAGCAGATCCAACAGATCCTTAGTTTGTTCCTTACAAATAATATAAAATAAAGATTCCTAGTGATTTAAGGAACTTAATTTGTATATCAACTCCAACAACCATCCGTATATTCATTCCTTACTATTATTGTAATAATAAATTTACATGCAAGAGAGGAAATAGAAGTATAAAAAGGAGAAAAATGTATATTAAATGATAAAAATGATATTAGGAATGGCTAGAGATTCCTCAATGAGGAATTCCTGACATTGTAAGGAACCACTAGGACATTGTTGGAATAGTGTGTTATGCTAAATTTCTTAAATTTCAACAAAGGAACTCAAATAGGGAAGTTGTTGGACTTGCTCATAGGATAAAATATAAGTTAGGAGGAGGGAGAGGCTATAATGCAAGCTCCTACTAATTTAAGGAATCATCGGGAGACTGTTGGAACAACTTTTTTGCCCTCACTCCTTACATATTTTCTTAAGAGCCTGGACTTGGAGTTGCTGTGAGACATAAATCCATCTCCCTAGAAATTCCCTAATCTGATCACTATCAGCTACAGAGATGTTTCGATAATAAAATAGCAAACAAACCAAGAAACAATATCGAGATTTATCATACCTCTACGTGCAACAAAAAAGTTAAGACAAACAAATAGTACTACTTCACTACATAAATATGCAGGGACACAAAATTTAAAGTGATGGCTACAATTAACAAAACTAACTTAAGTACATAAAAAATAAATCAAGTTACACTTAAAGAATTCAGACCCAAATTTGAAAAGTCTGATCAAAGTAAGTGCATCTAGGCCATTCTCCTGCAAAATTTGATCATCGGTAACACGAAGAGCATGGGGAATCCAATGATAAGAAGGACCAAGTTTACGTAAACCGGAGGAGTGATCATGATAAGGTGGAACAGGGTGATTAAGTTTTATTGCACGAGCATAGTAAACGGTAGCATTACAAGGTAGTCTCTTGAAGATAGCAAAGAGCCAAAGTAGAAGAATGGCTACACCTAAATTAATGGCTGCAGAAGTATAAATGGTACCCGAATTCACTACAGACACGTATGAATACACGGAGGAGCCCAGGTCAAGAATTCCCATTGCTAGATGTCATACATGGTCTTTGTTTATAGGTTTATAGAGAAACAGAGACGTTGCAGTTATGGAGAAGGGCTTTTGGTAACTGCCATGGACATGCTAAAATTTTGAAAAAAAATAAAATAGAGAGTAACCTCATTAAAAACAAAAAATGGTTTTTTATTTCATATTACCAATTTTTATTTTTATTTTCATATTACCAATTACTAATTACGAAGCAATTTAAAATAATTAACAAGGTCAATTTTTTCTATATTAGAGCATCTCCAACGGGAATAGTTAAAATTGGTTGGCTAAATTGGACCTGTAGGACATTATGTAAAATTTGTTGAATCTGTAAGACATTTTACTTCAATGGTATTAGCTATATTGGTTGGCTATATTTTAAAAATAGTATGTTATTAATAATTTAGGTTGTTATAAATAGAATATATCACTTCAATATGGTAATGAATGATGTGGAATCTTCTTACAGATTTCTTACAACTATATAAAGGTTCGACAAATATAGCCAACCTGTAGAAATTATCTAAAATTATAGCTAACAGCTTTGACCCATTGGAGTTCAAGTTTTTTTTAGATAATCTCTATAATTTTTATTTATGGTATCTTTTATCTAATTTTAGCTAAGGGTTTGTTGTGATTGGAGATGCTCTTAGTGATTATAATCAAATAACAAACTAGACTTCGAAGTTATAACTACTCAAATTTTAAGAGCGTTAATCATATAGTAAAAATATTTTTTTTATTTTTATTTTGGATATTACTTATATTTTAAAATAAAATATACAACTTATATTTTTTTTTTAAAAAAATTCAAAAGAAAATATTCTAGCTATGTGATCAAAGCATTTTAAAATGTGTGCCATAAAATCAAACATCAATTGTTCATAAATAGAGGAGTACATACTACTTTTTCTATCCCTAAATAGATGTCCATTTAAATTTTTTTTTTTTTAATAATGTCCATTTTAAATTTTGATAAGTTAAATTGACCATACTGAAATTTATATATATTATATAATTATGGAAAATAAAAAAAATGTATATTTAGTCTATTATAAAATATAACTTTTATTATTTGAAAATTATAAATGGATAATTTATAAGCTACTCAAAAAAAAAAAAATAACAAAAACAGAAAGAGTACCCGAATTTGAAGAGACGAATGAGAACAAGAGGATCAAGGCCACAATGATCAAGAATATCATCTTCTGTGACTTGAAGCGCATCCTTTACCCATTGCACTGACGGAATGCATCGCCGGAGAGAATGACGGCGATCGACGACAGGAATATTAACGTAAAGATTGTCTTCCTCGAGAGATATACGTCGAGCATAATATATATCAGCGTTCGAAGGCTGTCGTTTGAAGATTGAGAAAAGAGACACTAGTATTAGAGCTAGTCCTATGTTGATCCCTGCTGATGCTAGTAGACTTTCCCCTGTTATCATCCTTTATCCTAACCCAATTTGTAAATATTTGTATTTAGATTTAGTGTAGCTTATGATCCTTAATGTGTACATATGTAGCTTACTGTATCTATAGCTTAGTACCGACTTTCAAGTTAGATTCACATTCACATCTATGCAGCATTAGGGATGTAGTAACAGACAGAGTGCTGGCAAAACGTGGCAGATACACAGCCAGCATGGTGACGCAGACTTTTTCATAGTCTGCTTATTTTGACTTTGGATTTATGCAAATGCACAATAAAATGGTTTAATATTAATATTAGAACTAATAAAATAATATTTGATAAAGTATTTATTTACATATTAATGCTAGAATCATGGTTCTAAAAATCCCCGATTTAACCGATTAATCCTATAAAGTAGCCAATCGATTCGATTTTTGAAATCCGATTAATCCTGTGAATTTATTTAAAATGATATATTCAATTGTAAATTAGACTAATATATTAAATATTATTATAATATCCGATTAATACTCCAATTAATCCTTCCGATTAATCCCCGATTACCCGATTACCCGATTAATCCCCGATCGGTACATCAATCGATTTATACCGATTACCGATTTTTACAACCATGGCTAGAACACATAGTATATAATAGTTGATAAACAACATAAATATTAAATATTTTATCTACTACTATATTTTTAGTTCTTGTATTAATATCATTTTTTGTGTAAAATTGTACCTGCTTTTTCAACCACAGTGGAAATCTGCAAGGGCTACTTGACTGCAGTTTAAACATAAAGATACCAAATGAATGAACAAGGCCACCTTATACTGCTTACAACTGGAATAATAAAATGTCTAAATATCTGTACAACAATACCTAACAAGCATTTAAAATTATAATTCAACTGGCATCTGAAGCCTAGCCAGTACTCGATAATATTGCTACAATTATAACCGCATCTCTAATAGCTGCACGCAAATGAAGTTGAAGGTTTCTTCTTTGGGTTAATAGTTAATACATGGCAACATTTTGCGCCGCAGCCAAAATGACAGATCACTGATTTGTATGTAGTCTACAAACTGTTGGTTCTTCCGAAATCAGGTTCAAAAGGAGAGACATACTATGCTTTAGAAATGAATAGAGCTTCAAGTTATAAGACCTCTTTCGTGTGCTCTAACTTCATGTATGTATTTTCGTTGCCCTGAGCCTTTCATAAGATGCAATATTTGAACATTGATGCACCCGCAAGACCAGTTGCATTTTAATGTTAATTTCCCTTCCAAAGTCCAGATGAGCATGCCTGGTGAGTTTTACTCCCCAATTTCCGCATCTAGACTGCTACAAGGTGCTATACTACTATTACCGTCAACTCCAGGTGCTTCGGTTACGGTATTCCCATTTAGATTTTCAGAACGCATCTCTTCCTCTCCCGATGATTGGTGTTCCACAACTGTAGGTTCTTCAGATTTATGTTCGGCTGGCACATCCTCATGAGACCCATTTTGCAACGCAGGTGTATCAGTATCCATCATATCACCTGAGGACATTGAGTTCTGCAGGCCATTTTGTCCAGATATGCCCATCGTTGGTACATTTTCTGGATAAGCTGGAAAGCTCAACATCCGTGCCTGGCAAAAAGGAGTTTTAGTTGACTACACCTTGAACAAGTAAAATACCTATACATTTCTCCAAAAAACAATCTGCATGAAATTAAACTTAATGAATTTAAAAAAAAAATTGCTTATACCCCAGTTTTTATATTATATAATATGGGTTTAATGTGAATAAATGTCGAACTTGATTCTAAATAAAAATATAAAACAATTAATTAGTAAGGTTTTAATCACTTGCATAGTGTGTGTACATTTAAAACTGCAAATGAGGCTTGGTTACAATATTAACTAATAATTAAATTATTGATAAATGAGAATAAGCTCTATAAATTACTATTTAAGCTCCAATAGAGATGTAAATTACATAATTGTCCAAGATAAAATGAAAATCAATCAACTCCATCATAAGGATGTTAGGTAACTAAAATGTATGAAAACAAATGTTAGAGCTTAAATAGTAAAATCAGAAGCTTATTTATCAATTCCCTTAAAATATATAACGATATCACAAATTAACTTTATTCTTCTCAATACTTGTTAAAACGCACAACTCAGCACGAGGATATATTTAGCATGAAATGACATGATAGATTGTTCCCCTACTCACAAGATCAAGGCATTAAGGTTTGCCAAGACTCCTGTAGTTCCAAATTCAGCAACCAAAAGATATTACTAAAAAGGTAAGCATGAGACGCCTCAAAAAAAAAAGGCAAAGCAAGAGAAAGCTGGAGCCAGGATATCTTTACAGGTCAAGAAGAAAGAGCAAACTTGGGCTATGTCTGGGGGCAAGTAATGTACTGGACTAACGACTTTATAAAAAGTTCTCTTATTTATTGTGAAAGTCCCGGAAGAATTGTCAATTTCAGTTCAATTACTAGTGAAGCTATCTTCAGGATGAGCTCCCATTACTCAATAATGTTTGAAGAGAAACAGTAATAACAAATTAACAGAAACTTTCAAATAAAGATATAACTTTAAGAAATATTCCTAGTATTAAGATGGCCCCAAAATATATTGCCTAAATCCCCATGCAAAGTTTAAATACAAATCTAGATTGCAAATATTATACACAAGAATTACCTGATACACTTGATCCATTTTGTAGTTGACAATACTAGCCATCTCTTCCACCCCACTGACAAGTTGGCCTTGTCCAGTGTCCTCCACGTGACGATTAGTAAATGGCGTAACCTCGTTCAAATTTAGGACAAGCAGATCTGGTCTCTGAAGCAGAAGTCGAAACGTAGGTTGCAGTTCGTAGCATTGTTCAAACAGGGATCGTCGACCAAAAACATATAGCCCCAGACGTGCACGAGACATGGCAACAATCAATCTTCTAACATCACGAAGGTGACCGACAAAGCGAGTACGGACAAGCGAAAGCAAAATAAAATCATTTTGCTGACCTTGAAATTTGTCAACAGTTGTAACCTAAAAACCAAAAAACATTAAGAGAAGCTCATTTACATTCATATGGAAGGAAAAAGAAAACGTGCCAGCAAATCAGAAAACAATATTTAGTACAGCATAAACTGCAAAGCTAAGGTAGAAATACCACCAGCGTACATGGGAGTGAGAGGAAAAGTATGATCCAAGCACAACCATTATCAACCAATTGGACGTCTCAAACCGGGAATAGTGATTTTATACACAATAAATCACTAATTATTTCAAAATAACGCATAAACAGTTTCCACTGTCTTTTACTACTCTTATATCTTCAATTGAATGTCTTTTTTGAATCTAAATTCAAAAAAAAAAACTGAACAATTTTTTTCTTAATATGAGAGACAGGTAAAGTACTTCGTGCTTATTGGTTATGAAAAGAACATACTACTTTGCAACACTTATATTATTGACTAATTCAAAACTTGCCAAATATACGTTTATAGTAAAACTTACTTTGTGTGGTGGGCCAATGAAATCATATGGTACACATCGTCTGCTAATGACATCACGAATCAGAAGCTTTTGCCCATTATAAGTTGTCAAGATGGAAATTTTGTTTGCAGGGTATCCCAATAAACGCATGTATATATAGACACTGACAAGATATTCAGCCTCTCCTTCATTTTGATAAAACCACGGAGAAGGAGCACTCTCACCTCTCCCATGGTAATCAGGCACATCTACTAACTGATAATCATAAGAGAATCCAGCATTTGCTCTATGAAAAATGGCATTCTCCTTTACATTTGGAAGATCACCCAGATCTCTATACCTCCAGTTGTAGAGTCGAGCTAAACTTGGCCTAGCTCTACCTTGTGCATTGAGCTCAATATATGGTATACCCAGTCGAACAAACCTCGTGAATAGACTCTGATCCATGTGACTGTACTTTTGGAAAGCCATATTCTTTACAACCGGAGGCAACTGGTGATGGTCACCAATCAAAATACAGCGCTTTAGTCGAGCGTATCCGTCTTCCTGTCTCTGAAGCAACATTGGAATAAAAGTCTCAATCTCCAAAATTTGAGCACTTTCTTCCATTAGTAGATTATCGTACTTGAATCCCAGCTGAAGAAAATCTTTCCGCTTCAGAGCTGCGTGAGTGCAAGTCATTGCTACAATTTTTGCCTGCTTGGTCATCAAGTAATTTGCCCGATCAGCTGTAGACTTGAGCAATTCAAATGCCCTACACTCTTCAAGCTCTTGGAACATAGTTTTAAGATGACGAAAGCACCCTTTAGCTGCACGCATGTCTTTTTCAAAAGACTGGGAAGTAAAAATTGGCTTAGGACTATTCGTAAAGAACTCTTTGAAAGGGAAAAAATCATGAACAGAGTTGGGTTTGTCTTTATTCTCAGGCTTAGCACACGCAGCCAGGAATTGTTCCCAACGAGAATACACATGAAGCAACCAGAAGTATCCAGCTGTTTCACACGTATAACCAACATCCTCGGGCAGTTGCAGAGATTTCGCAAGCCTCTCTACTTCAGCAAGCAGTTCTAATCGTCTAACGAGCATTGCATTGACACGACCTTGGCGACTGAAGTCAAGATCTGTTGCTAATTCCTGTTCACCTTGACCAAGACGTAGAAGATAGCGAGCAGGCACGTCCCTCTGTCATATAAAATATTATATGCTTTGTTAAATGAAACTAGAAGATATTAAAGCAGCATGATACTACTTGAAAACTTCGGGATATAATACTCAGGCACTTGCAAGTAAATGAAAAAACAGACATCTATTATGCTCAAACTTAGTAGCAAGTTACAGAAATTTAATTCAAACCTGCATTATCTTCTCAAAGAGATCGTTCAAAGCTTGATTTGAATGAGTAATTATCAATGTTCTTTGAGAAGGACAGTTGTGATAAAGGACATTCAATATCTGCACAGCAGTATCAGTCTTTCCAGTACCAGGTGGACCAACGACCATAGTTAGGCCAGGCTGAATACCTGAGATGATAGCTCCAATCTACAAAACCAGGATAGAGGAATATATGAAAGCTATAATTTAATTCATAGGCCAAAAGAAAAGAACATGCCTCCAAGAGTATTTAATACATACAAGCACTTTAATATTTAAAAATTCTTGTGGAAGATAAAATACCCACGAACAAACACCTAATCACTGAAATACTATGACAGTTACAACTTCCAAGAATATAAAAGAGCTCCGCAAAAAAATAATTTGGTTTTGGTATCTTGAGAAGAATGTTACACATAAGAACTTAAACTACTATTCGAACAAAAAAAATAAGCATGTCTCTTCGAGAATTTTTCAAATTCTCATCCAGGTCAGCCTCTGAAGGATCTAGACGAGTGACAGAGATGTGAAACAAGGCAACCAGTTAAAAGGACTGATTATATAACTCGAAAGAGTAAAACTCGGTTCCTGTTTGAGAAAAGGGGAGGCTAGGTTATGTTTTCTTAATGAATATTGGGAGGGAGTGTCTAGTCTGTTTAAATGCGCATCTTTCTTGTCAAATATAACAACCAAAACTATTACCCGGTAATTTTACATGACCCATTCATGCCTCATTGTGGAACGCATATACGAAAAAGGAAATGAAAAAAAATCTTCTAAATACAAGCAGGATCTCATAAAAAGTCAAAAAGGAAAAAAAAAAGATTAAATGAGAGAGGGATTGTATAATTAGTTAATTACCCATTCGTTAGTGACAAAATCAAAAAACAAGACACAAGTTATATATATAATAGAGGTCATTTTATGCAAGGCAAGTATAACACACATTGAACTTGATATTAAGAAAAAATATATATATAAAACTGAAAAAGGGTGACAAGATAAAAAAGAAATTATATTGTTTAAAACATCCACTAGTAACAAAGTGGGACGATCCAGAACCTATATAGCATTAACGGACATATCAATATATCATGCAAGGAATACCATATACATAGATTATACACCACTATAAGTGGAAGCGGTATAAACCTGTGTCGGGGTGAATCTAACTGAGTTCTGCTTTGGCTGATCTTGAGGATATGGACCTGGATCAGGAGGGATATAAGCCTCAACAATCAGTGGATCTTTCTCAGAGCCATTCTCTGGATTGCCAACAGCATCGACTGATGCTACAGAAGACTTCTCATTACCAGGAACAGCATGAACGTTGCCTTTTAGATTTCTAGGAAGTTTTATACGAAAGGGAGGCCTTGGTGAAGAGTTCTCTGTGCCATCTGTGTTCAAAAAAGAAACCTGCAGGAAAGTTATGGACAATTATTACAAGATGTTAATTCGGAGCACTAAAGTATATAACAGTCAAAACACCAACAAAAATGAACAAACCTGATAATCTGGAAAACACTGTAAAACATGATCAGCATCAAGGAAAGTATCTTTAAAATCTACGGTGTCCAGAAGATCAGGCATATTAGTCCACTGTGCAGCAGAGGGATTCCCATATCCCAAAAATATATCATGCAACCAATCAGGAACGATACAGGTTTCATTCATTAGATCTCTTATAGATTCTAGAATTGCTTTGAAATTGTTTTCCTTGGGCTTTCTCCTCATCAATACATTAAATGTACCATAAACGTCATCTCCGCCTTTTTCTGCAATATCAGTAACATCCATATGATATTGTGCCGTATCAAGAGCAACAGTTACAGTTCTCAGTTCTCCTTTTGGAGGTTTCCATTCATCTCGTTTGATTCTACCAGTGAAATCATTCATGAGAGTTCCCTCCTCGTCACGCATTTCAATAACTTCACACCCACGTACATACTGAAGACCAAGCTTTTGTGGTACGGTGGCACTTTCCGCCTCTTCAGCACTTAAAGGCTCAAACAACGGGCGAATGGAAAGTAAAAACAAAACATCGTGCTCTTTCAGTGAGT